>JAHSPW020000005.1:26573280-29525780 GCA_019985065.2 Arctostaphylos glauca | reverse complement strand
TTGAAAAGAATGGTTAAAATCCATTAAGGTTTGAATGAGAAATTGATTCTCTAAGTATGCACCATGTGTAGTATGCGAGAGGGTGATAGGTCGAGCACGCCGCCGCCGCCGCCTACCTTGGTCCATGGGTCATGGGTCTATGTTTGGGCTTGGCCTGGCTTGGCTTGGTGTGGTGTGGTCCTTGGACCCTTAAGCCCAAAAGGTTGGGTTTGCTCGCTTGGGCCACATAATGGGTTTGAGCCCATATAGGTGTGTATTTAAGGTGAAAAATCAATTTTGAAAGCAAAAATTAATTTCTAATTTAAAGCCAAATTCAATTTTTGATTTATTGTATAAAATTTATTCTGAATTTAAATCTAGAATTTATTTCTAGATTTGTAACCACAGAATTTATTTTGAAAATAAATCTTAGAATTTAATTTTGGTTTATTATGAAATTAATGTTTTGGCTCCCCCTTAGTCCTATAAATAGAGCACCCCTTCTTTGGTTTTGACACACCAACAATTGATACAAGTCTCCTCCATTCTTCGAGTGTTCTTCGTGTTCTTCGTGTTCTTCGATCAAGAGAGAGTACAAGGCGAATTAGTTCGAAAGCCGGTCTTCGGGAGGTGCTACTGAATCCGAATTCAACCGTTGTATCCTGGGAGACGAACGCCGAGCATATCCTCAAGCACTCCGGTGAGGCGGCGCAATTTGTCTTAAGGACACCGTGAGATTCACGGGCCTCGGTTTGCGTTTTCAATTTTATTGTCGTTAAATTTTAAGCACTATTGTATTTTTTCAGAAATTAAATAAAATTCCAGAATTTGTTTATTCCTACAAAATTTCCCATTCCTCTTATGTTTTGGGTTTGATTTTCGAGATGATCTCCGTGGGTTAGATTCTCCGGATCCATTTTTTTTTTCGGGTTAAATTTCCGAGGTTTGTTTTGGTGGTTTGATTTCTCATCTCACTTATATTCAGGATTAGGTTCCTGAGATGGGTTAGATTCCCATTACCCGTCATGTCGTGTTCCATGTAGGCTTGATTCCATCCAGATGTCGTTCCAATTAAAAGAAACAAAGAATAATGAACTTAAAACACTTCAGTTTATTTTTATAGTTTTTGTTATATTAGCATATGTTATTCAATCCGACTGTTCATGCTTAATTCCATGTATTCTATTATTATGTTTTTATCCTGTTATTTGAACCTTCTGCATTTGGATTTGATTTTTGGGTAACCATTTCAACTGAGTGTCAAAACTCATTAGAGCATCTTCTCTGCTCTTGACATTTCATGCTAGATATAGATGTGTTCATTGAGAACCCGATGGAGCAAATCAAGTCAGAGGCGACCGATGGAGAGACTTTCACTTGGGGTTGCCATACCCCTAAATAGCTCTGCTCATTTATCTTCCTTTAAATTCAGATGTAAACCCAATAACGGTATTTTTGTCTTTTCTTGTTAGACTCTACAACTATGTTGTTTACTTCAAGTTTTGTTTAATAAAGCTAACGGAAGTCTTTTAATTAACATGATTTTGATTAATAAAATTGGATTAAGGGATTTTAAGTAACGTTCCAAAAGTCAGGGCATTAGCTTACTTTGACAACCTAAGGGCTCGATTGGATGCCGCCTTAGTTTTTAGTGTGTTAAATAAAGAGGGCGTGTTAAATAATTGAGTGTATTAAATAAGACAGGGTGGCCCACATTGATGTGACTTTTAAGGAGGGTGTGTTAAATAATCTATTGATTGGATAAAGAGTTAGTTTGGATGTGTTAAACAATAGAAAAATGTGTTAAATTGTCAAAAGACATTTTTGCCCCCATCATGTATTTAATGTATATGTATAATATATACTTATAAATGATATATATCAGTATACTTATATTGTACATATTGATATATTTCTAATATATATAAGTACACTTATATATTGTATATATAAAATATATATAAGTATATATATATATTAGTATATACTTAAATATATACTTATGCATATCTATATATATAAGGTATATATAATTTTATATATTTATCAGTATAAGTATAAGTATGTGTATATATACATATGTTTAAATATATGTGTGTGTGTGTGTGTTTATATATACACATACATATATACATACTTATACTATAAGTACACATATAGTACACGTATTTATAGTATAAGTATGTATGTATGTACGTACGTATGTATGTGCGTGTGTGTGTATATATATATACACGCGCACACACACACACACATATATATATATATACATATATTTCGTATATATATAATCTATATATTTAAAGTGTGTGTTACATACATACACTTTAAATATACATATATATATATATATATATATATATATATATATATATATGTATGTATATATATATATATATGTGTATATATATACATATATACACACATATATATGTATGTATGTATGTATGAAATGTATATCCAAATATATATGAAATATATATACGTAATATACATATACATATAAAGGAAGGGTGGATATTTGGTCATTTGTCAAAGTTAACACATTGTCTTAGTTAGCCTTTGGGGGGGGGGGGGGGGGGGGGGGCGGATAAGGCTAAATAAGAATTTTCTAAGGGCTTTAATTAGCCCCCGGGCTAATTAATACATACCTAAAAAATTTGCCAATCAACACCATATAGGCGGGCCCAACCTTAACTAAGACATGCCTTAGCTAAGGCACCCCATAAGGCTGCATCCAATCGGGGCCTAAGACTCTACTATAAAGTATTAAATATCCCATGTGCAAATCATGTCATGCATACTGGTCAATTATGCTGTTGGTTCAGTTATATTCATGGTGCTGGTCATTTGTGAATCATACACTAGCCGTCAACATTTTAGTTATGCATCGTCCCAATGAACCCTAGCTCTTCCACTCTCCAGCTTCTAACGCTCTTAGTCGAAACTCTAATAACTCTTGATATTTTGAAGTCATTAGTGTCCCAAATACCTTTGCATGTATATGAGATTATGTTTTATACTTACCTAAAATATATATTTGGAGCCTTTGAGAATATGTTTTCGATAATTATTGTTAGTTCTTACAACTATTATGAAACTTTTCCTTATTAATATTCTCAGAACATGAAAAAACAAAGATAACTAGTCATTTGAGTATATATTTTCCTTTTTTGTTTAGTAGTTGTTTATCTACAATACTCTTTTCCTAGCGTTAATTTTGCAATATTAAATACCCAATTTTCGGTTATGATCTGCTCATAATATCTATGGTGATTGAGTATAATATTTATAATAGATATTTGTCATTAATTAATGGTGGCGCGTGAAGATCACGGGGATAGAAGATCTTCCGCAGAGGTTGATGGTGGTGTTGATATGGCTGGAAGCATAGCTAGGTTCTGCCATTGACGAGAAGTAGTTTTGCACATCAATCGCCAACAGAACTGAGGTTTTGGGATCTGGGTTTTGCTTCCTGGTCTCGAATTTCTTGCACGAAGAGGAATAATTAATTAATTTGCAGATTTCGTGGTCATTTATTACTCAAACACATGGCAAAACTAAAACAGAGACTTTGTTTGGAAAGTGGATGTTCTTGATATCTGCTTTTGCACAATGCAGTCTATGGCTTTGTTGTTTCCTACAGCACTAGGAGGATATGGTAAAGCATTGATAACTACAGCACTCGAATATGCTTGAGAACTATTGCTTTTAGATTTTATACACTGGTTTTGTGAGATTTTAAGCATGATAATCAAGTTTCAGAAAAACTACAAAAGGAACTTCATTACCCATGTGAATAACACACAGACCACACCATGAAACAGAGTAGGCCAGACAAAGGAGATGTGCAAGTTAATTTGTCTTAAATGCAAGTTATTGTACTTCAAGGAGCAAGTCACACAAAGGAAATCGAGACTTGAGCCATTAATGAGAGATGTTGTGCAGGCCAGCAGGAATCTACAAAGTCGAAGTCATTTTGTTCTAGAGTATAAGTCAATGTACTCAACGGAATAAGTCACTCAAAAGGTACCATGACATGACCGATCAATGGAGGGTCTCGGCTATTATAGTGCAAGTCATCAACGTTTAGAGAGTGTAAGTCACTTTATCCCATAGCGCAAGTCAATGCACCCAAAAGAACAAGTCATTCAAAGGATATCATGGCACTACCGTTTTGGTGCAAGTCATAAATGCACCCTCGTAATAATAAAAATCTCCTGTTTATTCTTTTTAAAAGTTTCAAGTATGGAATCATTTAGATACTCTTATGAGTTCATTTCATAGGAAATTATGTCTTATTTTAATTGAATTTATCACTAGTGAACTATAAAAGTAATTACTTTAAAAATTAATCAAAATATATGTACTTGAATACTTTGAATTATTAATTTTTTTAAAAAAAAGCCAAAAGCAAATAACAGCTATTGATTAGCTGGTATGGCGGAGTCAACTAAGGTACACTGATACGACACGCATGTAACCGCCATTTGTATGTACACCGCTATTTCTATGTCTCTTTATATTCGATCATTATTCTTTTTAAAGAGATCTCGACCTCACATTCACATAGTGGGCCTCTCGTTTTTTTCTTGATCTGAAACCACATCCACATTACTTCTTCTTCTTCTTCTTCTTCTTTTCTTACCTGTATCTCTCCTCTCATATTTTCTAGTTAATTGAGAACTCAAGTGATTCACAAAAGCTGTCTTTGGCTGTTTGATTCTACTCTCAAGACTTCCTTTAATTTGGTGCGTTCTCTCTCTCTCTCTCTCTCTCTCTCTCTCTCTCTCTCTCTCTCTCTCTCTCTCTCTCTCTCTCTCTCTGGTATGTGAATTGTAATACATATATTTATATATCTATATATTAATAATTGTTGAAAACTAATAAATTTTAGATGACAAATGTCAAAGATAGTAAATGTGTAAATAGTTCTTATTGGTTGTCACAGTATTTTCTTTTAATGTTTCTTTGAAGTTTTTTGCCTATATAAATATTGGCAATGGTTCCAAGCATAACTTGTACTGAACTACAGAGGTTTTGAAAGAGAGATTGAAAAGAGAAGAAAGTTCAGAAGGTAAAATACTGAATAAAATTATATAGGTCCTGAAGATCTATTTTGTTCTTGATAGTTCCTGAAATAACTATCTTTCTATATCTTTTGTGTTCACTATTTATTTATATTCTGCAATTTTATTTAGTATCTGTACTAGTTTTATAACAATAATATATATATATATATGTGTGTGTGTGTGTGTGTGTGTCTATCTATTTATACTATTATAATTTTATAATGGAGTTTAGTTTTGTTGACATTCCACCGTATGAGACTATCTCGAGATTTCAATTTGGTGATCAAAATCGTTTATTGTGTTCAGATTAATACTTTTAGTTACCACTTCAAAAATTAAACTCAATCAAATATCAATAAGTACTTCAACTAAAAATCTAGTTTTTTACTTCAAAATTTTTAATTTTTAAGCTTAAAAATTAATATTTTTGTGTCACGTACTTACCGATATTTGATTGATCTGAATTTTTTCGTGACAACTAAATAAATTAATCAAAATAAAATAGACAATTTTTACTATTGGAATGAAATCTAGAGGTGGTCCAAGTGGCGGGGGTGAACAAAACTGCATTCATTAAGGGCGAGCACTATTTTTTGGATTGAAGCAGTTTTTTGTGAAAAATTTTTCTTGAGTAATTTTTTTTTTCTCTTAGCAATTACGGGAGCATTTCTTTTTTTAGCAATTTTTTAAAATATTTTTTTACGAAAATATCTCTACAGATATTAAGATGGAAGAAAATTTTTTAATCGATTTTCTGAAATGTGAAAGTATGAAGTGACTTCAAAAACAAATTTACAAGGTTTTTTTCTTTTATAATTAATAATATTGATAAAAATATTATTATAAAAGAAAATACCTCAGTCGGTGTGAATATTTTGTTGAAAGTGGCTCTTATTTTTACAATATCGAATTATCCTTCTAGCTGCTAAAATTTCTTAATGCTTCAAAAAAAAAAAAAAATCCTTACTTTTCGGAGCTCTCTTAAAAAAAAGTCTGACATGTAATATTGTAAGGTATATAATAATATATAGCGTATATAAAAGCAAAAGTTTGCTCAGGGCCCAACTTGAGCACACTTTTGGGGCATTACTTTTTTTCTCCTTTTACACTAACTTCATGGTTTTGAATTTTTAAATATGCATTTATGATGCGTCAGACGTTATTTTAGGGCACAAAATACTAATTAAATAATTGGACATTGACAGAATAATTTTCAGACAGTATTTTACGTATTAAAATGACGTCGTTTTCACGCACTGTATGTTCTGTTGTGTGTTGCGCGTACAACAGGCTTCCCATTGAGTGCTATATACACATCACTTTTGCACATTATTTTTACATATCACTCAAACTATGTCGTTTTGTGTTGAGAAATACCCAAATATATTGAGCGATATGGGTCAAATACAAATACAGTTTTTTCTCAACACAAAATGACGTAGTTTTAAGTGATATGCAAAAATGATGTGTGTGTATCATTTTTGTTTTAGTTGTGAGCATAGTTATGAAATGTTCTTAAATTCTCTAGTCACAAATTAATATGAGATGTATATAGGATAGAATTGAGGGACGCGAGACGTTAAGTAACGTTGCCTTAAAATTATTAAATAAATTTTGCGAAGGGTTGATTGGTCATTCAAGTGAATAGGTATCGGATTTGTGCCTTTTACGATTTGAGGTTCACATAATTGTCTTCCTTTTCAAAGTTTTCATACTTCTTGGGACGATTTTTTATATGTGGTGATAAAAAATACTAACAACTATCATTAGGACGGTGAATAATATGTGCTTCCACTACGGTATGAATTAGAATAGCGATCACGGGCTTGAGTAACGTTTATCGAGACTGTGTTTTAACTGCGGTATCAATCGGAATAGCGGTAGGTGAAACCCGTAGTCAAATACACTTTTTGCAAATCTAACAGACTAACATACTAGTCATTAATTGTTAAATCTAGACAAATACATCAATATAACTAGTCCTCGGGAGAGGTAGGTGAAACGCGTAGTCAAATACACTAGGCATTTTACTTATTTGTATTTTGACTAGTTACATCTAACTAGTCATTGAACGTTAAGCAAATTTTATTAAGCAATCAGAAAATATAACGTCATCAATTATCTCATTAAACATGTATTGATTTGTCTTTTTATATAGGGTAAATTTTACCTATCTCTAATGTGGTTGCAGACAAATGCAATATTTCTTTCCCGTGGTTCTGACACAATTACACAATTTTCCCTACTTTATAAGCTATTCATCCAACGTACTCCATGCTTTTACTTTGTTACAAACTTTACAAACTATTCTTCCAACACCCCATGTCGATACTTTAATCCTTTACAAACTATTCTTCCAACACCTCATGTTGATACTTTACTACTAACGGAGTTAAAACTTGAAGTAAAATTCATTCTTTACCTTCATCCATTCTTTATCTCTTTCCGTCATGAATTCAACTTTCAGAAGAAGGTAGGAGAAAATTCAATCTCATTCATCCGCATTTTAATTAATCCCATTGTGCTAGAAAAAGTTAAAAATCAATAATTTATCCATTTTAATTACAATATGTTTTCGTCGTTGTTTAAGGTTATCTTCGAATTTGTTTAGTTTATTTGCATACCCAGCCTCTTATTTTACGATATGATGATGCGCACACAGTTGCAATGTGGAAAGTGCTTATTCTGGCGTAAAATCTAAATGGAGCAGTTCGAGATCTTTAGGGTTATCTCAGTTGTTATATATATATTAATCCAATCCACGTTTTTTGTCAGTAGCAAGTTGGATTTTTTTTGAGATTTTTAAACTATATTTGACTCCTGAAACAAGTTACGTAAGCATTAAGCAAGATTCAAATAAATATTGCGTTTTAATGGGAAAAAAAAATATTGATGTATGATAGGTAGTTGGAATCTCATTATCAAACTATGTAATAAACTTGAAGTAATCATTTATTATATTGTTAAACTAGTTTTATTCTATTTGTTTATTATATTTATTAGGATAATGCTACAATATCCCCGGTTGACACATACACCACGCGTACATTAGTAAATCCCCAAGGGTACCTTTTTTTATTGTTAAAAAGAAACTCTTGAGTTCAAAAAAGACATTTTCTCTCTTACCCTATTACCTTAATAATAATAAATATTATCCGGGATTAACGATATTCGATTAATTTAATTTTATCTATGCATGATCTACTCATCGAATTCTATAAACGTAATGTTTGAATCGTGACGACTACGATTGTATAGTGCCTTGAAACACTACGTGAATCCCTTGTCCCCTTTGCTATAATCTAGCATCTTTCGAACTATATTTTTTTGTGTGTGCAATTAATTATATTAATTTATAGAGGTGTTAAAGTGTCATCTACCAGTATCTCAAATAGCGTTAGAAAAATTACGGGTGTAAGTGAAAATTGAAAAATGAAATTGAATTGAAAAACTGAACCGAATCGATGTTGTATTGAAAAAACGATTTGGTATCAATTTTATGAGCTCAGAGACCAAATTAGATCAAAACGAACTGGAATAAAACAAAAAATCTGATTTTTTATAATTTATATTTTTTTTATTTGTATTTTTTGTAATTTGTATTTTTATATTGGGCTTTGATCTGTATTTTTTATAATTTTTATTTTTTATATTGGGCTTTTTCCTTTGATTACTCAAATATTTATTTGTGAATTAAAAAATTCAATCTTTTTTACATTGAGTTTGATCCAAACAAACTAAAAAATTAAATCAAACTGGATCAAAATTAATGAACTCGAGTCAAATTAAAATAAAATAGTTTGGTTATGTTTCAATTTAAAAAATTCTAAATCAAAATTTTGTCTTGTGTCTGAATTTCTTCCCCAAACGGATCAATGGCACCCATATTTATCTTCCTCGTAGCGTACTGGGCGATACGTACCGTATCGACCTCATAGCAGTATCAACCACCCTTGTACCATTCCGATACCAATCTTTTCTGACCTATTTCGTACTAGGCTTTATAATTTTTTAAAATTTTTAATGATAACTTTTTGGGTAATCTATATTACAATACATGACGTCGTGGGTCCCGTAAAATATATTTTCACAACAATGATTAGAATTGAATGACTGGAATTCACTAACAAAATTACACAAACATATTAGCTAACATTTATAGGTCTCACAACTTTCAAAAAGTAACAAATATATATATATATATACACACACGCTCGCCATTCTCTTTCTTTCTCTATTCATCTAGATGACCACTTTATTTTTAATTTCTATGAATACTTACTTTCTAAGATATAGTAGACACTGTTTTGTCTGAAAAATAATACATGGTTTAGACTAATCTATATTACAATACGTAATATTTTGAAGTTATTTAAACATATTTCCACAACAATGGATGAGCTTATTTCAATTTAATGACTGAGATTCACTGCCCAAAAAAAAAAAAAAAATTACACAAATGCAACATGCCAATATCTTGAATAATAGTGAATTGGAATTCTAACATGGATTTAATGTTGTTGTTATTTAATAAACATAGTTATATATTTGGTGATTTATTTTTAAGTTGTGAAATATTATTTTATATGCCTAATATAATTTTTTATTAAATAATATTATTCAAAAATATATATTATTTTTTATCTATAAATATTAGGGGTAATAAAAAAACCAACGAACCAAAAAAACCGACAAAAATCGACCGGAATATTCGGTCCGCGGTCGGTCCATAAGCCCGTTCGGTCAATTTCGATTTTTTCCAAAAAATAAAAAAAATTGATTTTCTGTTTGATTTCAAGTTTCACTAAGTATATTCGGGCCAAACCGAACCAAATAATATAATATCTAATCAAACCGAACTAAACCGATATAAACCGAATTGAACCGGAATATATAAAAAATCGAACCGATTTTGAAGTGATTCCGAAGTTCTAATCCAAAATCTTTGAAAAAAATCGACTGGGCCGAACCAACCCGAGTTGATTGGCCCAACCTGAAATCCTCGAAAAAATTGACCGAACTGAAGCAACCCAACCGATTTCGGTTTATCTAAAACTTCAATTAGGATTGGCAGGGACGGAGCTTGGATTTTGTACAGGGGTGCCACTACTAATAATAAAATTTAATATTCAATATAAAAAAAGAGGAACGTGGTCGAGTTCGTGACGACTGCTATAAAATAATTTTGTAACGGGGGTGGCACTACTAATAATAAAAAAGATGAACGTGGTCGAGTTATCAAAATCTGACATAAAATGCTATAAAATAAAATAATTTTTTTAATTGAACTCGGAGGTGGCATGTGCCACTCCCCTACACTAGCTAGCTCCGTCCTTGAGGATCGGACATCATTTTTTTCATCTTTAACCGATCGGTTTAGTCCGTCATAACCAAAAATCAGATCGAACTGAACCGATTTCACCCTTAATAAATATATAAAACTATATCCGTACATATCAATATCAGTGCGTTTCGTATTAATAAAAAGAAGAGAGCTGCTACTCGCCCCCTAGCCGACAAAATAAGACGGGCCCATGGTATATTTTACCAAAAGCTCCTTGTATTCCTTTTTTTTGAGAGCTGTTTCTGCCCCTCCCCCATTTTCTTTTCCTTTTATTTATTTGTGTGGTACCAAAATAAATCTCGTATTGTGCAAGTTTTTAATTTAAAAACATATAAAAAATTCACCGTTGATTAAAAATAATATTTAAAGATTAATCGTGAGCTTGATTTTCTTAAATATTTAAGTGTTCCATGGTACTTAAATTTTTTAATTTGTTTTTCACCCCTTTTTTCGTTTGAACATAAGGACGAAAATTATGAGTGTTCAGTAATACAAAAACGAAGTGAAAAACATTTAAATTATTATTTGTAATTCTCGTAAATATATTACGTAATGTGTTATTCTTTTTATGTTTCACTCCAATAATTAGTACTTCAAAGTTATATTTAATAAAATACACAAGTTAAATAAATGTTACATTCTTCCCACTTGAGAAATTACTCTCACTTAGCCAACTA
Source organism: Arctostaphylos glauca (assembly GCA_019985065.2). Lineage (NCBI taxonomy): Eukaryota > Viridiplantae > Streptophyta > Magnoliopsida > Ericales > Ericaceae > Arctostaphylos > Arctostaphylos glauca. The sequence goes on along the minus strand of JAHSPW020000005.1, from coordinate 29,514,708 downwards.
TTTAAACTTGAATAGTTGTAGTTAGCCATGATGTTCTGTGAGTTACAAAGAAAAACAGATGTTAAGAAATAAAAAAATAACAATTAATTTCGGTCTTTTTTTTCTAAATTTCAATCGATTCTTTTTATATTTTTTCAATTTCTTCTATCTAAGAAATGAAAAACATAAAAACAAATAACAAAAAGTGAAAAGCGTTAAAATAATAACCACCATTTTTAAAAATAATTATTCAGCTCAATTAATTCTCACTTATTATCATTGGAAAACAAAATTTGGATAAAGTGGGTGTTAATCCCTTACTTCTCACAATATTGCAATTTGGAGGAATTAATTATTCGGTGCTTTACACTCTAATTTTTTTTACCAAAAATAAAATTTAAGGCTGCATATTTCAAAGACTTGAACCTTGGGCCTTACTTTTTTAAGCAAAAAATTTTACTATTTAAACTACATCACAACTTAATTAAATTGCTTCATGTTTCTTATTTATTATCATCTCCGCAAATTTTTTTAATTTAGTGAACTTATTTGATACCTGGAATATTTAAATAAATTAAAATACAAAAGTCTAACAAATATCTAGTTTAAGAAAAAAAATATACAATAAACTGTGTACATCACAAAAAATACACAATAAACTATGAATTGGTTAAAATAAAATTAAAATTTTAACTGTACCTTAATGATTAAATTCTAAGGCTAAATATGGCATCCAATTTTATGAGTTCTCACCAAAAAAATTAGTGTGAAGATAAAAAGTTTATTTGTTAAAAAAATTTAAAATTTTATCCGTAGGCTAATTGATAAATTTTAAGAATAAATGCGACCTCCAATTTTATGAGTTCTTACAAAAAATAAAAATTAGTGTGAAAATAAAGAGTTCAATTATTTAATTTTTTTAAAAAATCCCATCATTATTTAAATTTTATTTTTAATTATAAATTTTTTATTAAAATCAATGTGAAATAGTGAAAGAAATAAGAGTGGTATTTTTTTAATTTAGATATGAAAGGGAATGGCATTTTTGTAATTTGGAGAGGAAGGAAAAGGAGAGTGGCATCTTTGTAATTACATAAAAAAAGTTGAGTATTTATTGAGGAGGGTATGAGTTTTGTCCCTAGGGGGGTTGAGTAGCAATTTACTAAAAAGAATAATACGCTAGTCCATAACTTTGGTTGCACCTGCAATGCTAAGAAAGAGGGGAAATGAAAGATGGTCAACTTTGATAACTTTGGTAGTCGACTTCATTTCACACGCGTATGAAAAATAATAAACGTTGTCACATTTTTCGCTTTCAAGAAACCTGATCCGACGAATGTTAGCCACTAAAATATAATTTACATGGCGTGTACTCCTCGTACTTTGGAACTGGTTTCATGAATATTTTTATCCAATTGTTTTACACCTTCATTATATTCTGCCTAAACCAGAACCCAATTTCATGATCAAATCGAGCAACAACCCAGCTCCAAATCAATCAACTAAACCCCCCAAATTGAAGTGAAACCTCATAGCATGTTTTTTGCCGAAATCGAAGTTGTATGTTGAAATTATTTAAATCTTTTGAATGTGAAGCCTTTTGCATGTGAAGAACAAATAATCTTACAAAAGAAGTGCTGTAGAAAACGTGGTGGCCCGACAAAGGAAGAAAAAAGGAAGAGAAAAGGGTGGTGGTGGTCTGAGAAAGAAAAGAAAGGGGACGAAAATGTATTCTGCTGACATTTTGCATTTTTTAAGGTACGTTTAGGATACAGATACGTTTTGGATGCCCTAGGAATTAGGATTTAGGATACTCTAAGTATTACATTGGGAAAATGATTTTTTTTTTGTTAAAAAAATTAAGTAATAGTTAGAGTAGTGATCGAATTAGATTCTATCTTCTCTCTAGTATGAAAGACACAGACGCAAACCATACAGAGTTGTTGGCTGTTGTAAGTCGACTTATATTCAAATAGCAAATCATGAGCATATATTTGCAAATCGCAACACATTTTTTATTTGTTGTACCCTACATATTGTAGGGAAAAATCAATTCGAAGAATACGGGGAACCCCAGAATTTATACATCTATAATATTGATAATCGAAATCGAAATCGAAATTACTGATAAAGCGAAGTTACATAACATGAATCGAAATAAACTAAACAAACATAAATTGTAAAACAGTATGTAAATTAATACGAATACGATATCAAACTGAGTCCTGTAAATTCACAGTCCCCTCGAAACAGATTCGCCGCCTTACCATGGGTGTTGGACGATCGCAACCAGCATCTGTCTTTTAAGATAAAACGGCTCAACAAAATGGACACCGGTGACCTTTGTCTGTCTGTCAAACTTCACTGTGCTTCTACCTCTCCTTCCCTCACAGAGCACCAACAATAGGATCAAAATCCGTAGACAAATTGTTGTTGAAATTCTTTTGTGTTTGAAACCATGAAGCGGAACTGAATTTATAGAGCTCTCGTATCATGTGTTCATATTCGGTATCAGTATTCCTAGTTCATAGTCTACCCATTGTGTGGGATAACAACAGTTAGCTGTCTGAATATTCAATGTTTTACTTTGTTTACAACGAGAGTTGTCTTTACTATTCTAAGTAGTCTTGTATTATTATTTATGTTTGTTCTGTTACTTTTCACAAGTAGAGAAGTTGACAATAGCTGATATTAATAAGCTTATCTTTTTTCACCGGATTAAGATTATAGTTTTCACTTTTGTAGTTTGTGAAGTCATCGAAAGTGTGATGAAGATTAGTTGCCCTGGTGCAATGACCACGGACGTCCTTGAGACTAATGTCGCTGATTCTTCTTTGAGAATGCATTCTTTTAGTTTTTTGAATGCTATAACCCCAATAGATGCTGATTATAGGCATGATGCAACAGAAAGTGGTGATTTTGTGCCCATTCCTATGGATGCTTTGACCTGGCTCCCCCATATCACCATTAACATCGGAAATTATACTTCCTCCTATTGAGGCTCTCATGCATTCTGATGAGAAAAAGCAAGTGAGTTCATCTAGAATTTTCTTTCTAGTGGTGTCTATAACTTGCTGATAGAATGACTGAATGAGGACTTGGTATAGAAATAGATTAGTATTTTTAGGAAAAAGTTCTTCTAAGACCAAATATGTGCTTGCGATCCATGTCAGTGTTTATATGTTACATATTCCATTTCTAAGAGAACAAGAACGAGCTACCATGGCTAATGGATTACATTTCACACCTTCTCCATCTTTCCGTTTTCGGCATTCTTGGGGTAATAGGCTAAACCATTGATTCTTACTTCTGACTGTAAATGTTTTGCATTACTATCTCCCAATTCAAATTGATTGCCTTGTAACTTGACTACTTTGTTGTCATTTGCTTTTTCCTGTAAAGTGTTCTGTAGTTCCTCTATAGCTACTTCAATTGAACCACTTATGTCCTTGTACATTTCAAGTACAAATATGCTAGCATAGTCTTGAAGTTTTACTATTATAGATATTGGCAAGCAAAATCGGGGCAATATTCTGAATTATTGTGCATTTATTTCTTCACTAGATGAAAGGATACTTTTTCTTGTAATTTGATGCGAAAGTGTATATAAAAAGAAGAACGATAAAGACATTCACCAACACAATTAATTTAGAGATTTTGTATGCTCTTAACAATAAGCACCTGGTTCTTAGATGTACGTATATTTTATGTCCAAGTATGCTGAGAATTAAGCATATAATGATTCAGAATCTATTGTTTAACAGTAGAAAAAATCATGTTAAAGATAACGTATTAACTTGCAAGGGTTCACTCCTCCAGGTTCGTCTTGTATATATAGGTGGGTATTTTTCATGATGGTCTAATGAGTTATATGATTCTGTAGTTTAGAATATACCTCCTTTTTATAAGGGCATAAATAGTATCCTTAAAGGAGCTGGGTTGCTTAATAGTTTATTGATTACTTTATTCTTTCGATTCATGGCAATAAATAAAGATATGAAGGGGGTTTTGCTTTTTGCATGTTCCTCCATAGTCTTATTGGTTAAGTTCATGTCTTGTAACTTTTTACCTTTTTCTTAAATCCAATATTTTTATTTGGTGGTTGATTTAAAGTTGTATAATTTGGAAGTTGGTAAGAAATAAATACCGATAAGAGTATTTTCATACTTCGGATTCTTGGAAAATAGAATTGTGTTACAATCAACATTACCTTAGACAAGCGGTGAGGTTCCAAAATTTCGTTTGGGTGTTTTGTTTCTTCCCCTTTTCAGTGCTTCTACCCGGTTGCATATTTAACTACAAGCAATTTGTTCTTCTGAACAAGTACTCGCATTCATAATGTTCACGATTTCATTTCCTGACCTTTTTCTCTCTTGCTTCTTACTCTTTACTTTTGTTCATCCTTTGGCCATGGCTGGCTTTTGACTCTCACATATTGGTGTCTTTGCTACTTTGCTTCCTCTATTCACAATAACTCATCTTTTTCATTGCTCGCTTGGGCTTGAATTAGCACGTGGCTTGTGTCTTTATGATCATGTTTAATGTAGCTAATGCAGTGTTTAGTAGGAGGTGCAGAGAATTGAGCCAAAGGGTAGGTAGATTGGAAAAGATTCTCGCATGTGTATTGACCCACTTATGGTCTGAGCCAAAGGGTAGGTAAAATGGAAAAGGTTCTCCTATATGTGTTGACCCACTTATGGCGTGTTCCGTTCGCATTGCTTTTTAGCTTATTGCTATCATTGTGTGGTTATTGTTTATTGCTTATGTGCTTATTTGGAAGGTAGTCGCCAAAACAAGCTCTTTTTCTTATTGCTTTTCTATATGGTATAAGCAGTAAGAAAATAGGCAATGGAACCAAACAGGTCTTTAGTCAAGGGAGAAAGAAATTGGTGTTATTTTATCTTCTATCATTAGACCCGGGTATATTACAACAACTGTAGTTTAAAAGTATTAAACAACAAACTTCTTTTACCAACTCATTTTTGTCCAATTGTTGGAAAGGCAATGGTGCTTAAAAGTATTAAACTACAAACTTTCTTTTCCCCACTTGTGGGGGATGTTGGTAGCTTCAAGAGGAATTCCTCAACTCTCTCTTGTTTTTATTTTCCTTTCACTTGTCTTTCTAACAAGTGATGGAAATTCTTTCTAGCCCCTTTTTTGTCCCTCGGGTAGTATCTCTATGTATTTGCAGATACTCTAACTTGTTTTGCCCTGTGCTTCAAATATGCAATAAGTGGTAGAAGTCGGTTTGATAGCGAAATTTTGAAAAACTTAATATTTTAAGTCTTTAGCAAAAATAAATAGTAAACTATTAAGTAGCTACCCCTACAGCCACTTAATTAAACATGATGAAGACGCTCAGAAAGATTTTATAAAAAAAAAGTCAGTTTACCACAATGACAACCACCGCCACTAATCACGCCCACCACCACACTGTTGACCACCGCCACTAACCACCACCGCCGCTGCCACACTGTCGACCACTGCCACCATCACCGCTACCACTTGCCACCACCATACCACCGACCACCACCACTAACCATGACACTACCGACCACCGCAGTAACCACCACTGTTACCCCCCACCACTATACTGCCGACTACCACCACTAACCACTATACTGTCGACCACCACTACCCATCACTATTGTACTAACCACTGCTCCACCACCTCCGACCACCACCACGCCTACAACATCAGGAGGGACTTGGTGTGTCGCGAGCTCCATGCAGGCTAAGTTGGAAAATCAGTAAATTTCAAACTTCAGCTTCTTGTGTAGACCAAACATTTTAATTAATTCAATACTTAAATTTTAGTACATAACAAACAACTTTTATTCTTAAAAAATTTAGTATTCAATTTTCAGTTTTATCAAACAACAACTTAGTCATATCCTTAAATTTGTGTTATTTTACCTTTTGTCATTACCCTCTGGTATGTCAAAACAAGGGTGTTGTTTAAAAGTATTAAAATTACAAATTTCTTATCTTCACTCATTTTTATTATAAACGTTGGTAGTTTCAATGGGAATTCCTTCCTGTTTTTGTTTTTCTACCACTCTCTTTACATCAATTGATGGAAATTCTTCGTGGCCAGTATTGTATAGTATATTGTGTGTGTGTGTATATATAAGTAATTTATATAAAAGTAAAAGTTTGTTGGTGGCCCAACTTGAACACTTTTTAGGCATTATTATTACCCCCTTTTACAATCACTTTTTGGGTTCAACAACCAATCCTCTTTGATCTCTTTAGTGGTGGTTTTGTTTTACTTCTTTTTATTTTTATTTTTATAGTGGAAGTATTCAGCCAGTTTTAAAATTATTTTAATCTATTGCTGATTAGTTATCGGGACAGTAATTTTACTGTTTACTTGCAAGAGTCCCATTTAAAATTAAGATTTTGCTATGTACGGACTGACCTTATAAACATTGATAGTAGTACCTGAGAGGTTTTGAGCCTGAGACATTAGAGGGAGCATATCTTTATGTTTCAGGTCTCGACTATCAGACCAATTCCTTAGAATTATGTTTTTGCTTTCTTAGGAGGAATTATTATGAAGCATCATTATGAAATGTTCTTATAATTTCTAAAGTCGCATGAGATTCATGATAAAATTGAAGATCTTAAGATTTTACGTGACGGTAACTCATACAGTTAAATCACTTTTTTAAAGTAACTTGTGATTGTGCCTTTTTACCATTTGAGATAATCTAACACTAAAAAGGTTCTAATTATAATAAATCTGTGGGGGCCACTTACATTACATTTGTGTTCCATCTTAATCAGACAGGTAGATCACACTTTTTGTCACATGATTGTACCAACTCTTCCTTTTTTTCCGATCCTGTTTTCTATTTCTTTTCCATGCTTGTCTTGATTCTTTTATATGGCCTTTAGGTTTATTAAAAAACACTAACAACTATAGCTAGGACGGCGAATAATATGTATTTTAAGATTTGGTTTGGCCTGACTTGATTATTTGATTATTGTTTCATTTTTATTTGAAAAATTTACTATTTGAAGCATGTTAGGTAAAATTTCTAGCTAAACACGTTTTTTTTACAAGTCCAACAGGTAAGTCAAATGACTAAACATTTTATCTATTTGTATTTTGATTAGTTACATTTAGCTAGTCATTAAAGGTTGGGCAAAATTCATTAACTAATCAAAAGATATCATATTATCCTCAACAAATATGTATTGATGTATCTAGTAGTGTTGGAATACATACGGAAAAAGTGTTTACACAAAATAAAATTATATTTTTTGTGTCTTCTTATTAGGTAAGATTAATAGTTTTAGAGATGCTCTAAGAGTATCAACATCAGTTTCTCTTAAGTTCTTTCTTCTCTATTTTGAGGAGCAATTCTTCCACATATGTTTCACATCTGACTCTCTAGATGTCTTTCCTATTTTATGAACATTACAGTGACTCCCTATATTTAAGGAGTCAATGTAACTTTCTTAGAGCATTTGCACTAGTCTCCCTATTTTTTGCACCAAATTAGAGAGAAAATTTCACTTTTTTATTTTAGGGAGCTATATTTTGTAATGTCTCATGCATCAGACTCTTTATTCTATCCCTATTTTATTAAAATATTTTTTCTTTTTTATATTTAATTTAAATATTATAAGGGATGAGAAAAAATAAAAATAAATTCCTTCCTAAAATTAGGGAGTCACTATTCATTTTGGAAAATAGAGAAAATAGATAGAGAAGCTGATGTGAGGATTGTTAAAAAAAAATTCTCCTCAAATTGGAGAAAGAGAATATTTGGAGAGTTTGATGTGGATGCCCTTATTTAGTGAATGCAAAATTACTAGTGGTTCGCTCTATTTAGAGAGTCTGATACATGAGATATTAGAAAATGTGATTTTCTAAAGTAGAAAAATAAAAATTTCTCTCTAATTTGGTCCAAAAAATAGAGAAACTAATGTGGATATTCTAATACACCTACCTATTCTAATGTCAAGGGATTGTCCAAGTAGTAGAGTGAATGAGTTATAAATCTAAAGATTTTGCGATCGAAACTCATTAACTTAATACTTGATGCCACTGGGAGTTTATCCGGTTATTTTCACACAGGACTCCAAAGATTATTCGATAATTTAAGTGAGGTATCTCTCAAACTTTATCCTAGTTTAGTTCTGAATAAGTTATTAAAAAAAATACGCCTCCTTATTCTAACCCTATATATACGAGTCTTATGACAAGTTGGACTTTCCTAAGAATTTTAAACTATATTTGACTTTTAAAAGAAGTTAGGTAAGCAAGATTTAAATAAAATATTGCGTTTTAATGCAAATAAAATATAGATGTTTAATAAGGAATGAGAATCTCATTATCAAACTATTTAATAAATTCGAAGTTATAATACCAACTATTTTATAATTGCACACCGAAGAAATTTTCCAAATGGTAGAACAAATGAACTGTAAATTCAAATATTCTGTGGTTAAAATTCGGCAACTCAATACTTGAAATTACTAAAAATTTGTTCAATCGTTTACACTAAAAAAAAAATTATTGACAGTATCGAGTTGGTACAATTTGTTCTTTCAAAATATTCTAATTCAACGACATATCAACGCAGTAGGAACGATATGGAGCATTTAGGCTCTATTTGCCTTAACTAGATTATTTGGATTGTCTGGATTATTCGGGAAATAATCTAGCCTCATTTGGCCTAAATTATTTACCCAAATAATCTGGATTAATCTAGCTCCAAACACAACATAATTTCTATATCCACAAATAATTTAGTTCAAACACTTTGAGCTAGATTATTCCGTCCGGCACCCAACATAATCCAACAATCCAATAATCTCATAATCTAGTTACGCCAAATGGACCCTTACTCTACTAGTAGTATTCTGTTTCGAGATCACCCTTAGTATCTGTGTAGTCGAAAAAAAAAATCACGCGACTTTAAAAGTTAATTGATAATTTAAATATGACTCTACAAGCATCCCAAACCGACCTGACACCTAGGTTTATTAAAATAAATGTTGCCGACTTCATTTCACATGCGTATGAAAAATAGTCAACATTTTCACATTTTTCGCTTTCAAGAAACGTGATTCGAGGGATGTCAGCCACTAAAATAATCTATCTTGAAACTGGTTTCATTCATGGATGGTTTTGGCCCAATTATCCCATTGTTTTACCCATGCATTGTATTCTGCCATAACCAGAATCCAGTTTCATGGTCAAACCGAGCAGCAATCAATTCCAAATCAATCAACTAAACCCCCAAATCGACATACATGCATAACCGAACCTCATCGACAGCGCCAAATTGAAGAGTTTTTCCGTGGAAATCGAAGTTGTATATTTAATTGGAAGCTATTTCTCTCAAATAAAATACAACCAACTCCACCCTGCAGTCGAATCGGCACCAATGTTCAAGTCAATGGTCGTTTGTTGGAGATTGTGAAGAAATCGGAGGTATTTTTGTTTGAAGCTCTTTTGTCAAGTTCGAACACTGGCTATTAGTCCTTTGTCGAGCAAGAATATTTAGATCCTTAGAACGTGAAGCTTTTGCACCCCACGTGAAGAACGAATAATTTCACAAAGTTACAAAATAAGTGCTGTAGAAAAACGTGGTGGTCTGAGAAAGGACGAAAAGGGAAGACAAAAGGGTGGTGGTGATCTGAGATAGGAAGAAAAGGTATTCTGCATACTTTTGTTAAGGTATATGAAGCACAGATACTCAAAACTAAACTAATACGTATTGGATATGGATATGGATACGTGATCGATACTATTATCAAATTGAGCAAATGGGTATCCTGTAGTAATAGGAGCACAGTTTAAATAGTGTGTATCTATATTATATCTTATAAGAACATAAATTATTTGTGCACATCTAGATATAAACGTCAGATGTACATGAGGCTCTCCATAATTATTATGGGAGATCCCACGTGGATATGGATATTGGTATAGTTAACCAACTACTCTTTTATTTCATTTACCACCATTCTTGTGAGTATACATTTTAGTTTAATGTATTCTAGTCTTATTTGTATCATTTCCGTATCATCGTATTGGTATTGGATCTGTATTCGGTATAGTATTTCTGGTTCATAAACGAGGCTTGTCTTTACTTGTCTTGCATCGTAAGTGGAAGACTTATTTATGTAGGTACCCATATGTTTCTTTTGTATTATTATTTATGTGTGTTCTGTTAGTTTCTTTTCCTTGGTCTTTCGTTCCGTCATATTCCTAATATTCACAAGTAGATACAATATCTTATGATTAAATAAGGTTATCTTTTTCACCGGTTTAAGATCATAGTTTTCACTTTTGTAGTTTGTGAAGTCATCGAAAGTGGGATGAAGTTTCAGTTGCCCTGGTGCAATGATCATGGACGACCTTGAGACTAATGTTGCTGATTCTTCTTTGAGAAGGCATTCTTTTAGTTTTTCGAATGCTATAACCCCAATAGATGCTGATTATAGGCAAGATCCAATGGAAAGTGGTGGTTTTGTGCCCATTCATGTGGATGCTTTGACCAGTGGCTCCCCTGGATCCCCATCGACATTGGAAAGCATACCTCCTTCTACTGAGGCTTTCATACATTCTGATGACAAAAAACAAGTGAGTTCATCTTAGAATTTTCTTTCTAGTGATTCCTATAACTTGATAGAATGAGAACTTGGTACAGAAATAGAAAAGTATTTTTTGGAAAATAGTTCTTCCGTGACCAAATACGTGCTTGTGATTCATGCCAATGTTTATGCGTTACATATCCCGTGTGCAGGAGAACAAGAAAGAACTACCATGGCTAATGGATTACATTTCACACCTTCTCCATCTTGCTGTTTTCGGTATTCTTGGGGTAATATGCTAAACCTTTGCTTCTTACTTCTGACTGTAAGTGTCTTGCATTACTATCTCCCATTTCAATTTGATTACCTTGAATCACTCGTCTACTTTTTTATCATTTGCTTCTTCCTGTGAAGTGTTTCATAGTTCCTCTGCATCTACTTCAATTGAACCTCTTCTGTCCCTTGTGGATTTCAAGTATAAATATGCTAGCATAGTCTTGAAGTTTTACTATTTTAGCAAACGTTGATGAGCAAAATCGGGGCAATATTCAGTACATTCAACGTGGTGCAAAGTGCCTGTAGATTGCTGAATTATTGTGCAGTTATTTCTTAGCTAGATGAAAGGATACTTTTACTTGTAGTTTGATGCAGAAGTGTATATAAAAAGAAGAACAAAGCAATAAGAACAATCACCAACAGAATTAATCTAGAGATTATAAGCACCTGGTTCTTCGATAAATGTATATCTCATGTGCACGTATTGCTGAGAAGTAGGCATATAATGATCCAAAATCTGTTGTTTAACAGCAGAAGAATTCCTGTTGAAGATAATGTATTAACTTGCAAGGGTTTAGTCATTTAGGTTCATCTTGTATATATGGGTGTTTTTTTTCATGATGGTTTATCGAGTTATATCATTGTGTTGTTCAGAATATACCATCATTTCACAAGGGCGTATTTTGTATTCTTAAAGGAGCTGGGTTGCTTAATATTTTAATGATTACTTTTATGCTTTTACTTCATGGCAATAAATAAAGATATTGAGGGGGTTCCCTTTTTTGCATGATCCTCCATAGTCCTATTGGTTGAGTTCATGTCTAGTAACTTTTTACCATTTTCTTAGTTAATTTTTTTTATTTGTTTGTTGATTTAAAATTGTATAATTTTAGTAGTTAGTGAGAAATGAATACCTGCATGAGACATTCTTCAGATTCCTGGAAAAGACTATTTTGTTTCGATCAGTATTACATCATACACAAAATTAATGGTGAGGGTTCTAAAATTTAGTTCGGTGTTGTGTTTCTTCCCGTTTTTAGCGCTTTTACCTGGCTGCGTATGTAACTACAGATTTGTTCCGACCAAGTAATTGCATTCATAATGTTCATCATTACATTTTCTTACCTTTTTCTCTCTTGCTTCTTACTCATTTTCTTTCGTTCATCCTTTGGCCTTGGCTGGCTTTTGACTCTCCTATATCGGCATCTTTGCAACTTTGCTTCATCAATATACAACTGTTTACCTTTTTCATTGCTCACTTGGGCTTGAATTAGCATGTGGCTTGTTTCTTTGTGATTGGTCATGTTTAAGTTGGCTAATGCAGTGTTTAGTAGGAGGTGCAGAGAATTGATCCAAAGGGTAGGTAGAATGGAAAAGGTTCTCCTATGTGTGTTGACCCACTTATGGCCCGAGCCAAAGGGTAGGTAGAATGGAAAAGATTTTCCTATGTGTGTTGCCCCACATATGGCCTGCTCAGTTCATTCTGCTTATTTACTTATTGCTCTCCTTTGTGTGGTTATTATTTATTGCTTATTTGGAATGTAGTTGCCAAACAAGCTCTTTTTCTTATTTCTTTAAACATGCACTATGCAGTAAGAAAATAGGCAATGGAACCAAACAGGTCCTTAATCCGGGAAGAAGGGAGGCAACTGGTGTTATTTTATCTTTTATCATTAGACCCTGGTATGTTACAACAACGGTGGTGCTTAAAAATATCAAACGACAAACTTTTTTTCCCCACTCATTGTTGTCCACTTGTTGGAAAGGCAATGGTGCTTAAAAGTATTAAACTAGAAACTTCTTTTCCCCACTCATCTTTGTCCACTTGTGGGGGGAAATGTTGGTAGCTTCAAGGGGAATTCCTTCTTCCCCCCCTTTTTATTTTTCCATCACTTGTCTCTCCAACAAGTGATGGAAATTCTTTCTAGCCCCTTTTTGTCCATCAGGTAGTATTTCTACGTATATGCAGATGCTCTAACCTGTTCTGCTTATTGCTCTAAACATGCAATAAGTGGTAAGCGAATAAGCAATGGAAACAAACGGGTCCTTAGTCATGTCCTTAAATTTGTGTTATTTTACCTTTTGTCATTAGCCCCTGGTATGTTAAACAAGAGTGGTGCTTAAAAGTATTAAAATTACAAAATTCTTTTCCTCGGTCATTTTTGTCCACTTTTGGGCAGAAAACGTTGGTAGCTTCAAGGGGAATTATTTTCTGTTTTTATTTTTTTATCACTCTCCTTTAGAACAAGTGATGGAAATTCTTTGTAGCCACCTTTTGTCCCTAAGGTAGTATTTCTACATATGTGCCATATTCTAACCTGTTTTTGTGATCTTTCGTAGGTTTTAACAAGGTATTTACTTCAAAAACTGTTTGGCCCTGGAGTAATTGGTCTCACAAGCGACGGAAGTGTTCTGTACCTTGATCTTCCTTCTAATATGGTCTCTCTCCTCTCTCTCTCCCACATACCCACGATATTCACATTAGCAAGTTGCACATATGCGTGTTTTGAAAATATGGATATTAGTGAAGGAATCTAGCTGTTCATAATTTTATTTGCAATGCTTAGACGTGCACCGTTTCCTTCTTTTCTGCACTACACAATTTAAAAGTTGCATTAAGTAATGTCAATGTGATGCCATTGCTTGACATTTTTTTTACTTCATATGCAAATTAGTCCTCATTCTTGAGCTTTGGGAACTCCATCTACTTCTGGGGTGCTGATTTTAACAAATGTTTAGGCTACGTGACGCAATCTTATCTTGGTAGCTTATTATTTTATAAATCGTAATTAGTAGGGCATGGATAGCTATAAGAAGTTAAGAACTAGACTTAAAAGGGAAATTTGATGAAGCACACCAATTTGCTATCACTTGTCACTTTCTTCGTTGTTGTTTCATCTGGTGCTTCAAATTTGGTTATTTGTCTAATAGAATATTATCTTTCATTCGAAGGTTGGCTCGTTCTTGATGGGCTGGTTGGGCATTGTTTTCAAAGGAGATATATCCAGATTTTCTGAATATCTAGCCGTTGGACTCACAACTGGTTACTTGGGAAGCCTTACAACTTTGAGTGGTTGGAATCAGAAAATGCTTGACCTCAGTGTTCAAGGCAAATGGGCTTTTGTTGTGTTTGGGTATCCTTTAGGTAAGATGTTTTCACTTGTTTAATTAGTAAGAGTAACACGTAATGCTCCTTGCGAGAAGAAAACAACTTTTTTTTTTTTTTTTTTATATTTGTTGTAAGAAGCAGTTGAATTATAATCCAATCATGCTGGTCTCCTTTTCACTCTTGTTGAAAACAGCAATTCTATAAAAGCAGAATTTATGGCTATGATTTCCTCCAAATGGGGTCAATATTTAAGTGATTCAGTGAGAGATGACAAGATATGAGAATAGATCTCTCTTTTCTTGGGATATCAAATTAGGTGGGAAAGATAACTCGTAATGCCACTTTTGTTTGTCAAAATAATTGTGAGAAACAAAAATGGCTGTCTTTTCCACAATCTCGAGATTGCCTATAATTCTCAAAGGGTCAATGTCATTTTGATGCCTTGTCATTGTTTTGTTTCAAGCCAAAACACTGATGTGGCTGATTTGACCGAGTATAAGATGAGCAATTCTCTCTTTTGTTTGCAGGCTTTGTTCTTGCTGATTATTCCATCAGCTATGGGGTCAGGACAGCTCAGGGCTTCCAAGGGTTCTTGAAAACTCTACATGTACTCCCCTCAAGTGACCTTTCGACCTCCAAATGCAGCCAGAAGGTGGACAATTTCCGGCGCCAGTTTGCAGTTAGTGTGGTGGCTCTATTGACGCTCTGCTTGTTGTGGGGACTCAGCGCAGCTTTGGAGGAGAGAGAGTTTGAAAGTGGCGGCCGAGGAGCCCAGCTATGGTTAGCATGCATTGTTGGACCTTTCGGTGTGTGGATCAGGTGGTTCTTAGCCCGTCGACTCAATGGACGTGGCTTAGGAAAATCGGACTTGTTGAAATGGATTCCTTTTGGGACTCTAACTGCCAATGTTTCTGCGGCTTGTGTCATGGCAGCATTAGCAGTCCTAACCAAAGCGGTAAGGAAACCTTCTCTGATCATTTTTCCATTTTAATAGATAAGGAAATTCTCTACTTTCTAGAAGTCTTGGCATGTGTTTGGAACTTGCTGATGGGAGTGAGAGAGGAAGAGAAAGGAAACACCAGAGAGGTATTCTTTGGGAAACTAGTCATTCTTTCTTTGTCTGGTTTTGCAAAGTAAAGGAAACGAGCGTAATTCCCCTTGTTCATTTTGAAGAGAAAAGAGAAGGAAATTTTAAGGTAACCGAAACTAAAAAACAAAAACATGACATGGAAACGGTAAAGTATGAGAAAGGAAATTGTGAGGGAAGTTAAATTCTTCAAGTTCGAAGACACCCTACATAGCGTGTGCGTGTATATTCACAATCCTATTAAAGGATTCTTGACCATTTTCTGCACTTAATGGCCAATGCATACTTTGCTACTATTGAATATAATTTTGAACCTTATAAAAAGTTTTGATTTGTTTAATTCAGGTGAAAACAAAGACCTGTTATACCATTGCAACCGGCATACAATTTGGCTTTTTGGGTTGTCTAAGCACTGTTTCCACTTTCATTGCTGAGGTTCACTTGCTGAGAGCAAGCGAACACCCTTGGAGAGGAGATGCTTATGCCCTAGTCACCATTGTCATGTCCTTTTGTTTGGGTACCGTGATCTACTCGGTACCTATTTGGACACAGGGATACGACTAGGATGTTGAGTACGGTCTTTCGACTGTTCCTGAATAGGCTGTGTTGGGATCATGGATTTTTTGCGAATTTTTACCTGGGAAAATACAAATGAGTTTTTCTAGTATTACTTTTATTGTACAAAATATTCAACTTCTTTTGTATAATGAGAGCGCTGTATCACTTTTAGCTGAACAATAGCTTAGTTAACTGCATTCTAAATTTCCTTGGGGAAGATAACTTTTTTGGTTATTATTGTCCAAAATGGGTAAACTTATTTGTCTTGTTACGTTGGCTATCAAAATCATAATTTGAGATTCTTTTTGCCAAAATTTATGTCCACTGGTAAGTCAAATTGTTTTTATTGATATCTTAGAGTGTTCGCGCGCGTTTTGACTAATCTTTGGAAGATCAATTCTACTATCTACTAATGGATAGTTCATTTAAAGTCAGGATTTCGCGCTGTACGAATGGGTCTTATAAGAGTTGATAGTACTTGATAGATTTTTTACCTGAAATTTAGGAGGGAACACAACTCTAAATTTCAAGCTTTGATCACTCGGCTAACGAGTTTATAAGTAAAAATTGTTGAAAGAAAAAGACAGTATCTTTGGTGCCAAATTTGAAAAATCAGATGGGTTTTTCCGGAAAATGCTATCATACACACCTATTTGGTAAAATAGTACTAAATTAGTACAACAACATTATTACTTTTGATTTTTTAATATTCACAATAAAAAATAGCCTTAATAAATTTATTTTGACAAGAACAGGTGAAGTTGCTCTTATATCATTCTCATGTAATTGTATAAGACAAATTCTAATCTCTCTTTCTTTAGGAAAATGATATCATACGCACACCCATTTGAACGTGTACTTGTGCACTTCTTGTATTGCCTTATACGTATAATATTTTGATACAAATTCATAATGTTAGTCTTAAATTCATAACTTTTGAATAATGATCAAAAGTTATAAATGTTTATACGTATTGTGTAAAACAAGTCTTGTGAATCTTTAGACAAATATCATGGAATATTTATACATATGCTAGAAATATGAATGTAAAATAGTTTTAAGGGATGCCTGTGTACACATCGAATTAAAGATATGTATGGCAACATTTCTCCTCACCTTAACTTGATGGATGGTCATAAAGGGTCTGTAAGGACTGCATTATATTCCTTGTATTTTTCACAATTGAGTCTTTTAATTTCAAAATGCATTTTGAACAAGAGTAGTATTTTTCACATTTATACAACTATACTACCTCATTGTAACAAATATATTTGGCCCTTACCACTAGAAGACTTGCACAAACAAGACTTGTTCTTAAAAAAAAATTGACTCCAACCTCCTTAACAACAAATGGACAAAAAATCCAAAGAAAATAATCGAGTTCAGGCAAATTTGAAGACAAAACGTACTTAAAAATAATCGAGTTAACGCAAATGAAGCTCAAACTCCTGCAAAAAAACAAACACTTGCTCTTGCAGATAAATTGACTTGCTCCTCCTTAAAGGCAGGTGACTTGCATTATCAAGGTCTTTGAGGAAATCCTAAAATACCACTTGCATTATCAAGGGGTAAGACAGATATTTTAGGGTTTGTCTATTATCAGCACAGTGGACCGTGAGATCTATATGTTTCATATAATTGTTTGAAATGTCACCAAAAAAGTGAATGGTCAACTACCGAAGTTGATAGTGACGATGATGCGATATGAATGGGTGTAAGAAGTAATAGCTGAACGAAATAAGAGATCCTGCTGTGCATTAGACTTAGTAAACCTTAATTGAGTAAGAAATTGTTCTATAGGAATCATAGATCTTGAAATATTGTTTAATCCAGAATATGGTTATCTAATGATAGTTTACATTTTTTTGCCCCGGATAAAATATTAGAAAAACAATTTTACCCCTTAGAAAGATTAAATTTGGTCACTCACTACCCAAATTCAAAGTTCATTCCTCTTTTGTGATATTGGCAAATCTTAGAAGTCGATGGAGCTTCGAAAAGGTTCTAAAATACTGCGCAAGAGCATGAAAGAGCTCCATTTGTCCTAGTCAAGCTTGAAAAATTCTGAAAAGGTCCGAAATGTTGCATATGAAGCTAAATGCAGCTAGAGTATTTTAGAGAATTCTAAAAGCGTATGAAACATCCTAGAAATGTAAAAGAATGCTATCTTGTATTCGAAGTACGAAACATCCTAGAAATGTAAAAGAATGCTATCTTGTATTCGAATTACGTAGAACGTTATAGGACATAATAAAATATAAACAGCTCTAGATATTTCAAAAGAGTTCCTTAAAGCATCTAAATAGGTGAAGGAACTATTTTGTACTAAACAAGTACTGACAAACAAACAAAAAGGAGCCAACCGCTTGAAAGGTTTGAAGATATTGACATCAGAAACAGAACAGTTAACGAGCTTGAATTTCCAAAGAAAATAAATAATATTTCACAGTAACAAACACAAAAAATAAAATGGCAGCCCCTTACTACTTATCTGGTCATACAAATTTGGAAACAAAGCACCCATCC
Organism: Arctostaphylos glauca; assembly: GCA_019985065.2. Taxonomy (NCBI): domain Eukaryota; kingdom Viridiplantae; phylum Streptophyta; class Magnoliopsida; order Ericales; family Ericaceae; genus Arctostaphylos; species Arctostaphylos glauca. The sequence goes on along the minus strand of JAHSPW020000005.1, from coordinate 29,496,616 downwards.
ATTTTCCTGTAGAAGTTCCGATACGAAAAACTATTACTAAACAACATCCTCCATTCTTTTCTACACATCTAACAAACTGTAGCTGGGGAAATTCAGCTGGTGAGGCCAAGAGGTAATGAACAAACATCTCCTGAGATTCAATTTAATGGGATGACAAACCAAGAGTACCAAAACTTCTGGAAATTATGGCCAAGGAAAACTGCTTAATTTTGAAAACCTAGATCATCCTGAAAACCAATCACGATAACCACTGGTGCACAAATTCTTTAAAACCTCACCCTCAAACTTCATTCGAGTCATCATATGTCATGGACATGCACAACCAAGTTGGAGGACAACAGTGAGCAAAATAGGCTAGTACTGTAGTAGTACATGTTTCCAACTTACCAAGATAATGAGAAGAAAGTGACTCAAAATTAAATCCTAGAAAAACAAAAGGGCAAACTTAATATCATCAGATCCATTTATCCTAAGCACCAAAAAGAAAATTGTATCTCACTACGAAATTAGAAAAGTTTTTTGCTAAAAAGGAAACAAAGCATACGGTGGGAATACCACCGCAAGTGAGGCATAACACAGTTCCTATTCTGTGTTTACCATGTAACTAGAACTATATCAATGTATCCAGAAAAATAAAAGCAGAATGGTCCAGACCCTCCTCAACGTTGTTAGTCTAGGATTAAAAAGCACAACAATGCCCATCCACACATTATTTCACCTTCTTTTTTTTTTTAAATCAGATTTTTCCAACAATTTTTCCCATCCACCATATCTTGGACACTTCATAAAACCCAAAAACTAGAGAAAAAAAAAAACCCATGAACCACAATAGACGGATTATGTGACTTAAAAAGGATCTTCTAAAGTAGTGAATTTCGACATGGAGCAAAAAACATTTGGATCAGATGATATTACATTTGCACACCAAATTTTTGCTGTTGATTCCAACGTGATCTGGTATGTGACACAAGGCAATGCGTAGGTCTGAGAGGTTGGTCAGTGTAAATGGGAGAAAGAGAAGATGAGGGTCAAATTATAGATATATCCAAATTAGCAACCAGTGGTTCTCGAGTCTTGGTTTTATATCAGAAATTCTACAAGTTGAATACTTTCCAGGCCATAATTTCAGTGCTTTTGATATTTTTTTTGTCAATTTCAGATAGATTTACGATGAGGAGAAGAGGAGGATTATCCTAGGCCTTCACCAGGTAAATAGGCATATCCTAGGAAAACACTAACTTTTTCACGCTCCCCTGCCACAAATCATGAGAAGTTATCCAAGAACAGAACAGAGTTGCATCCAGTAATTCATAGGTCAGAAAGTATACTTGACTACAGAGGCCGCCAGGAGTCAGAAAATGTCAAAACCTAAACCTGCCAAGTGAGACCACAACATTAATTAAAAAGCTTGGACAAGGACCTAAATGAGATGACATTGTGAATACTAAAGATAACACTTCAAGCAGCTCTTACTATAAAATAAAGAAGGTACACTATTTAGGTTCCCCCACCAGCCTTGCCTGCAGTAGCAGTCTTCTGAAGAAACAAAAACCAGCTATCAGTCTACTTTGGTATCTACGGCTTTAAAAGGAACCAATATAAGATGACTTACCATTTCAATACCGCTCCCTTTGCCATTCAATTGTGCTAGAGAGCCAGATGGAGGTTGCGAAAACCTGTAAAAACATTGGTGAATATATATTACATTTAAATGTGGGAAAATGAAAAGGTTGAAGAAGGGGAAAACTGAGGTTTGTATAGAACCAGGTAAACGCAGATTAAAAGGCGTAAAATGTGTACTGAACTTCTATATTACAGCAGGAAAACAGGCATGAAAAGGTCAACGATAGGAGATGATGCAGACCTTAGTGCTCTTGCCTTCTTTTTGTCTTCTTCCAGTGCATCTGGCTTAGAAACTGCTGCATCTTTAGAGACTGCTGCATCTGGCTTAGGGACTCCTGGGACTGCTCCAAATCTGGAAAGCCTAGCTTTTTTCTTTGCCTCCTCATCAGCAGGGAGAGACTGCGCAAGCCCAAACCTGAAACACATAAAGCAGCGTAGAAAAAAATAAACCCAGCAGAAAAGCAAACACACACACACACACAGAGCAAAGGGAAGGCAAATGCAAGAACAAGGTATTTTGTAATGAAAGGAAGAGGAATTGCATAGCCAAACCTCTCTGCTCTAGCCTTTCTCTTATGCTCCTCTGATTGCTTCATTGTATCTGATCCATGCACGGTAGACGCAGTTCCAAACCTGCAAATAGGTCATCCCAACAGTAAATTTAAGAACTGCAATAACAGCTCAGCTCTGATGCCCCCAGTGCCCACATTACTTGCCAGAAGGTTTGCACGAGCACTTTACTCTATCCCACCAGAAGGCTCCTATCCTATCTGCCCACAATAGCTTACAAAATGGAGGCAGAATCAAGCCCCTCTACAGATGAATTCCTTCTAATTTAAAAACAAAACTTCACCTTTTCTTATACTATTTCGATAAGTAAGAGTTTAGTATATTTCAAAACCACTAGAAGGGCACAAACGATAAGTAAGAGTTGAGTATACAAATCCCCCCAAAAGTCCAAAGCAAACGGAAAGTCGTCTCTTAAAAAAAATAAAGAGGGAACAAGCACCATTCTCAGCCCTCGGTCCATTCAAAAGATCTAAAATTCGTTCCACTCCAAATGCACCACAAGAGACATAATGTAGCCGTTTTCCACTTCTTCCTCTTGCCTTTCCCTGGACACAATCCATTCCTAGTGTAGTAAGACGCCTCACCCAGTTAGGGATGACCCATGCAACCCAAAGAGGGATAGAATATCCGAATCAAACCCCAAATCTCCAAAGACAAAGGCCAACAGTTGGTTCACCGTCCAAAAAACGAACGAAAAAATTTTCAACCAAAACAAAAAATAGCAGAAGAGAAAACTGATAACAGAACTAATCTACTCAAGCTTCACTAATGTTCAGCTTACACCATGCACAAAGCAAGTTTGAATACACTTTTGAAGCTCATAAAGTTTGAACCAAACTTAAAACAACCAACTATACGGTTCCATAAGATTTTATTTAAAAAAAATAAACCATTCGAGCTCGTTCCTGACTCAATTGAACCTTGTTTGAGATAATAACAAACCAATTAAACTTCAACACATGAATCTCGTTAAGTTTTCTGAAAACCCATTGACTGCAAAACACATGCAGATAGTTTTTGTGTATTGGGATGGTGAAAATCGAACACCGCGACATAGAAAATCATAAACCCTAGACCAATCTCATGAAAACAATGGCATAACAAAGAAAAAAAACAAAATTGCCTAGCAAAGAGATGTTAGAAGGGGAAACAAAAGAAGAAACTAAAACGAAACTACCTTTCAGCTCGAGAATTACGCTTCTCTTCCTCCGATAGCTGCACGGGCATCCCAAACCGCTCGGCTCGGCGGATCTTCTTCTGGACAGAAGTAACAGGCTCGTCCTTCTTGTCGACGTCAGTTTCCTTCACGGCTTCCACAGCTTCGGTGACCGAGGGCTTCGATTCATCACCGTCCTCACGATGCGAGTCTATTTCGGGGGTGGAAGGCAGAGGTTGCTGAAGAGTCGACAAAGGATCTGATGGTGGCTGCAGTTGGTCAGGGGTTTTTCTAGGGTTTTCCACTTTCTGCGTGGTTGATTTCGCGGTCGCGGTTGCCATTGTTGATGAGAGGTTGGAAGGGAAAGCGTCGGAGTGTTATTGCAATTTCCCTTTTCTGGATCAGGGTGTCGCTGATCTTTTGCTGCTGCTGCTGCTCTCTCTCTCTCTCTCTCTCTCTCTCTTTAAGTTGTTTCAGTATACCTTTTATCTTTTCGAGTGAATTACATTGAACCCCCTGAAGTTTCGGATAAACACAATCCTATGAGGAATCTAAAATTACTCCGACTTCACTAATTTTTCAACTATTATCGCCAGACAAGCTAGTTAACCATTTTCAAATATTTAAATAAGTAATTTTAAACGTGATAAAAATTATGTTATAATTTATTTTATTAAAAATATTGAATTTAAAATTTTAATATCTTAATTAATGACAGTTTATTGATTTTAACAATAGATAATGTAATTGTTTAATAGTTTAAAAAGTAAGAAAAATTAGAATAATTTTATAAATATCAAAGAGGCATTGTATTTACAAAAAAATCAATTTATCATTATTTTTTTCTTTCCCCGTAACTTTTCAATAACTACAAGAATCTCTCTTTGAAATAATTGTGTTCCCCTTTATTTTTTCTGACAATATACATATTCTGTAACGCCCCGACTTTCGGAACGTTATTTAAATTCTTTTTAATATTGTTTTATTTATCAAAATAATTAAAAAGATAAACACATTTATTGTAGCGAAAGAAAAAAAAACTAGTACATAGTTTGGAATGGAAAATAGAAATACCCTTTTGGGTTTACATTTATTTTAATCAAAGAACAGAGCTGAGAAATTAAAGGTAAGGCAGCCAAGTAGTGAGCTCCTCTTCTATGACCGCCGGCTCTTCCTCGTCCGGTGGAATCTCCATCTGCACAACTCCATCTGGCATGAATGCCAGGGGCAGAGAAGTTGCTCCGATGAGTAATGAAACTCAGTAGGAGACGTTACCCGAAAAACCGAATCCAAAAGGCTATCAAGCATGCAACATGGTATAACAGGTACTGAAATGAGCCGAACAGTTAATTTAACACATAGGTTTATTATGCTTTCGTTTATTATGTTTCTAGGAGATCCATCGAGAAACTCCGTCTCCTACCCGACTATCTAACATAGGGCATTCAGTTGATATTGACAAGGTCTTACCTACCAGGGCGTACGTGACTAAAATACTGACCCGATAAGGAAGGGACCTTCTACCGTCCACTCATGTCAACAACTACCTTGCCCTAGCTAGATCCGACCGATAACGTGGCTTCACCAGGTCAGATACCAACGAACCTTAGCCGCTTCTCCTTAATCGGCTCAAGGATGCCTAAGACACTGGCCGTCACTTCCTCGGGGTCTGGAGCTGCACTTACAGACGGCCCCAAAGTCACCTCCAACCGAATACACCCACCTCCTAGTTGGGGTCCTTCCATTATTATCAAGGAACCTTCAACCGACTACACCCACCTCCTAGTTGAAGTCCAAGATACATTCACAATAACTGGTCAACACTTGACAACATCACTTGCCACGCTGGGCAACACTAATCAATTTTATCTTTCCAATTAACGTCACTATTTGTTACTACGTATTTTCACTACATTATAGTGTTTACCTAACACCCTCCGCTTCCGTGTTACAGGTGACATTCGAACCAGTGTCCCTAACGTAGATTCTAGATTTTTTTTCCACACGAAACCCCAAGTACAATATGTTATCACATATGTCTTTATCTAACCTTAGTTCAACAATCTTTATGATAAATTCGACTGCGTAAGACTATAATTTCAACTATATCCTCGGATAGCACGATTGCCCTACCCGGTATAACCAACCACTTCCAACACAAATCCAAATTATGCAATTTCAATTGCACCTTACTTTATCAAACATGTCAATATCCAGCAATCATGATCAAACATAAGCATACATAGTCGAACATAATAAAAATATGATAATCCAACTATTTCAAGATAAAATACATATATTGATACATGGTCTCTCGAGGTAATCTTACTCACACGGTGTAACGCCCCAACCTTTGGCACGTTAAATTTCCACGATAAAAATTTTTTTTATTTTATTTAAACCACTTTATAATCAAAATAAGTTATCGCAAGAAAACTAACTTTTATTTAATGATAAAATTCCAACAACATTTAAGTAAAATAAGTTGCAAACTGAATTGACCAAAATACCCTTTCAGGTTTACAAATTTATTAAAGTTAAACTAAAACCTTAAACTAATCTATGGGTAAGGCAACCAGGTGAATGTCTCCCCTCCAGTAGCCTTCAGCTCTTCCGACCCGAACGGTTCCTCTATAGGTACTTCTACATCTGGCATGAAACGCCAGGGGCAAAGAAGTTGCACCGATGAGTAATGAAACTCAGTAGGACAGATTACCCGAAAAACCAAACCCAAGGACATACAACATTCAACAGTTCACAATAATAGACAGTAAATAACAATACATGCTGATATTGAATAAAAATAAGCAGTAAACACGTTTGGATTAATTATGCTCTTTTCGCTTTCATTATCTTGTTTAAGTGGGACGACGCCCTGTCACATGGCACGACGGCCGGAGCATGCACGTGGGACTTTATACCCCTTAGCACACCTCGGGACTTAAACCCGGTAAGCAAGCTGCATGTGGGACTGGTTACCCCTTAGCATACCTCGGGGCTTGAACCCGGTAAGCAAGCTGCATGTGGGACTGGTTACCCCTTAGCATACCTCGGAATGACATCCGGTAATCCACCATACACGTGGGACTGGTTACCCCTTAGTATCTTCGGAACGACGTCCGGCATCAACCATACATGTGGGACTGGTTACCCCTTAGTATCTTCGGAACGACGTCCGGCATCGGGCAGCACGACGGCCATACCCGGCATAACCACAAGTTTCAATCTTCAAGTTTCATTTAAATTGTTCTCTACAACTAACAACGCACTGGAATTTAACATCTACACATGTTAGGCATCAATACATTTTAACAAAGTTCTCAACTCACGAGATCCCATAAGAATTCGAATACATAATCGAAGCATAGTGGATACATGTGAGAGTGTTCATGCTGTCTGGTGAACAAAATACAGAATATAATCATTGCCGATGTATTCTAATGTTAAGCTAAACATGCTGGAATTCTGCTCTGTATATCAACAGGTCGCTCGAGCGACCCTACCTCGCTCGAGCGGCCAAAACAAGCCCACTGTCCGAATTTGAAACTTAAAAATTTCTGTAGCTCGCTCGAGCGACCTCAAGCTCGCTCGAGCGGCCTATTAAAAAATATATATATATATATATATATATATATATATATATTTTTTTTTTTTTTTTTACGAAAATTCAAAATTTTCACAACAACCTCGCTCGAGCGGTCCAAAGCTCGCTCGAGCGAGCCATCGTCTTCCCAGATTCTGGAAATTTCCAGAACTGAACCATTTCTTATGAACAAACCCTAAAAATTAAATTGAACTACTAACAGATCATGAAATCATGCAATAACACTGAAATTGAACCTCCTAAGGTTGGTAGGTAAGTAATCCTACCTCAATTTGATGAAAATGTTGACGATTAGGACGAATTTTGGCGAAGAAAGTTTTGACCCAACTTTCTCTCTCTTCAAGAACACCTTCAAAATTCTTCTCGATTTCTCTCCCAACACCTCACAATACTCTCTCTAACCTTCTGAATTTCGATTGTGCGTCTAAACCCAAAGATTAGACGTCCTATTTATAGATTCGAGAGAAAAACCCCTCTTAATGTTCAAATTAAACCCTAATTCAATACTACGAAACCCCCAAATTGAATTCCATAAAAACCCCTACTAATTCGTCATCAAATTCGATTTAAATCCGTTTATTTGCCATTAAAACAAAAGGAAGCCGACGTTTATTCGTTAATTAATCGGAAAATCTCATTCAATAACCATGAATACGAAGAAATCCCAAAAGATGCCATTTTCGAGGTTGCTGGAAATGATAGCTCGCTCGAGCGGTCTATAGCTCGCTCGAGCGGCCTATTAAAATAATATTTTTTATTTTTTATTATTATTTTTTTTATTTTTTTATTTTTTTTTTTAAATAATTTTTTTTTTAAAACCCCTAACTTAAATAGTGAAACACTCTAAATAAATATCAAATATTAATTTTAAATTATTTTAAAATTACGGAATATTACACACGGAGCCCCACGGAAACCCGTGGCATATCAAAGTGTAAGTGTATGCTTGTGCTAGTGTACGTGAGTAAGATTCAGGAGCAATCGGTAGATCACTATCCCAAGGTCCTAAACAACATTATAACAAGTTAAATATTAATAAATAAAGAAAAATAAATATCATTACATTTCCAAATCCAATAGCCAGTTTCTTAAAAGTTTCATGAGGCCACCAAACTAGTCATTTTTGTTATATTATATACTTCCTTCTCTCTTCTTTTTATATCTCAATTTTCCTACAGAATGGTGGATATAATTTACATCAGCGATACTGTTAAAAAAATAAACTAATAACAGTGAAGGAAGCACTCTAGATGTTGGTGGAATATGACCAATTTTGCTAATCTAGTTATTTAGACATTAACTTATAAAGTAAAACCTCTGATTATAACACTGACTAAACCCCTACGTGAGATATGACTAATTTTACTAATCTAATTATTTAGACGTTAACTTATAAAATATAATCTCTAAATATAGCACTAACTAATTCCCAACGTGAGAATTGTTATCTGTACATAAGGTACCCCACCTTCCAATTAACAACTATATAAAAATAAATTAATAAATAAAACAAGATCACCATCCATGGTATATCTATTCCCAAAATAAAAACCAACCCACTTCCAATTTGCCCAACAAATAAACTGTTTGTGCCGAGATCTTGTGCGAAACATGACAATGATTAAATTTCTCACCATAACAGTGGGTTTGCAATGACAGGAGAAAATTCTACAAGAAGAAAGAATTGAATAAGAACTCTCTATAATTTTTATTAAGGTTAAAAGTAACAGATTATATTGGACTTACTTTATATAGACAAATTCGTACGCAATTCGTTCGTAAAGCATGAAAACGAGAGGATTGAAGATAGTAATTCATACAAACAAAATAATATTAATAATACATAGTCTAAGGGTTGGTAGGTAACGAATCCTACCTCGGTTGTTGAAGACAATGAAGAACAAAAGTGATCTGGTAATATTGGAATTGAACAGAACCTTCTATCACTTCCCAAGAACTTCAAAAAAAACAATCCACCTTCCTTTCTAATAGTTGCTGTTCACGGAGATTAGGTAAGAACAAAGTAGGAATATTGGTGTCTCCTTTCTATAGGCCTCTAGGTAAATCTCTCCATTAAACACACATAATATCCTAATCAAAACCCCAAATGAAATCCCATCAAAGCTCATAATTCTACCTATATAACTGATGCCTCAAATTCCTAATGTTAGATAATATAAATATATAATAATAATAATAATAATAATAATAATAGTGGTAAAATTAAGAAGAGGAGAAGATAAGTTATCCCATGGGTCTCGTTCCATAACAACATAAAATCTCATCCATTGATTACTCATATATAAGAAGAAGAAGAAAGAAAAAAAAAAAAAAAAACTCAATTAACTCAATTAATTATTTAACTTTTAATTTTTTTTATTCATAAAAAATATCGGGTTATTACATATTCTTTCGCGATAACTTACTTCCAAGCTAAGGTTGGCAATTTATCTCGTACTGTCCCGCCCCATTGTGGCCTTGTTTCCATTCCGATTAGGGTAGTTATATAATATTTTTTCTAGTTTGGGTTAGATTTGAATAAGCAATAGGAAACTTGTATTTCGTTTGGATTTAGGTTTAGTATTAGACATCACATTTCATTTCTCGCCTCTAACCTACTCCCAACAAAATTAATTATACTTTACTCTGCATAATTATACCATCCACATAATCTTGAATTACTTTGTTAGAGCATCCGCACCGGTCTTTCTATTTTTTGCACCAAATTAGAGAGAAAATTTTATTTTTCTATTTTAGGGAGCTATATTTTGTAATGTCTCTTGCTAGACTCTCTATTCTATCCCTATTTTATTAAAATATTTTTTCTTTTTATATTTAATTCAAATGTTATAAGTAAGGAGAAAAAAATAAAAATAAAATGTTAGGAATGAATAGTTCCTCTCTAAAACTAGGAAGTCACTATTCATTTTGGAAAATAGGGAGAAATGATAAAGAATCTGATGTGAGGGTTGTTAAAAAAAATTTCTCCTCAAATTGGAGAAGAAGGGTATTTGGAGAGTTTGATGTAGATACCCTAACATCTGCTTTTTTATGGAGTATCCATAGAATCCCAGGTTGACACTTATACGAAAAAACTAATTAGACCATCAAGTATTACAATTGCGCACCTCCTCCAAACATCTAACTATATCCTGTACTGTGTAGACCTTTAAATGAAGTTTTATCTTTACCCAGTTTGCCATTCTAATCTTAATCTGTTCAGCTACCTCTTCGGCTTGCATTTTTCTGTTCTGAAAAATCAACATGTTGCGAGCTAACTAGATGGACCAAAGTGTTGAGTAAACTGTTGCAGACCATAATGTTTGTTCAGTCTTGTTGGATTTGATCCCTCACAATCCGACTATGATTTGGGTAATTTCCGAGGGCATCGTTGTGGACGTTTTCCACCATTTGAACATGAAAGACTAGACTCACCATGTGAACTTACAGTGCAACAATAGATGTCTCGTGGTTTCTTCCTCAGAATCACACAGTTTGTAGGTGAGATTGTCTTCCCCATTGAAAATGATTCCTCTATTCCTGAGAACTGATTTAACTCCTATAGCCTCTTGAGCTGCCAACCAGACAAAAAGTTCAACTTTAGGGGGACTAATTCCTTTCCATAAGAATGCCAAGCTTTCATTTTTCACACTCTGTTGGATTTCCTAAGTGTTGTATGCCGATCCCACTGAATAAGCTTTTTCCATTCCCCATGTCCAGTTCATGCCATCTAGGTTTGAACTGACTGGAACCGAGTTATTGATACCCTGAAGCATTTCGTGTAGCAGCTCTTTCTCCCACTCAAAAAGTCTCCTTCTGAACTGTAAGTGCCAGGACCCATTATTGGCCATATTGGCTATAAATTCCCCTTGCTGTGTGGAAATAGAGAATAATCTTGGATATAATTGTTGTAACGTGTTTTCTCCTATCCAGAAGTCTTCCCAAAATTTAGTGGAACTTCCTGACCCAATTGGATGACACTTTAGTTTTTGGTGTTTTAAATAGTTGGGTGTGGTAAATAAGGCCGAGTGACCCATATTAATGTGATGCTTAAGAAAGATGTGTTAATAACCTAGTGATTTGATGAAAGATTATTTTGGTGTGTTAAGCAAGGAGAAAATATATTAAATTGTCAAAAGATATTTTTATCCTTGATTATTTTATATTTATATATGCTTACATATACCTATAACAAATATATATATTATAAGTATATATAAATATAAACACACGCTTATATGTAAACATTTACATATACTTAATTCATGGGCTATGCTGATTTTGGTAATTAACATATTCGGAGCCTTGTATTACATGAGCTATGATATTTTCAAAGCCTTCTTCAGTGATGCTGTTTATTGGGTAAGGATGGTAGTTGCATCATGATTCCTATTGAATTGCTATTTCTACATATGTGCATTTGTGGGGAAAAATTTCTTACGATTGGGACAACAATGAACGAATGACAGTAGCCCATAATTCGGATGTGATGATTAATACGGTTTCAATGTCAAAGGCGAGTAGATATGCTAGGCGGGACATCAAAATATGCAGCCAAGTATGCCCTTGTGCCATCATAGATCGTGATTTGAGCCGTGTAAATCTAATAGTACGTGCATTTGCAGTAGTCTTGGAAATTAACATTAATTCTTTGTGTTGATGGGAAAGGATAATTGATAGCAAGTACGTGATACTTTGTCTTCTTCGGTGGGCAGAGGTTGGTGATCTATTACACTTGGGTAGAGATGGCAATTTGAACTGAACTGACAGTTATCCGAACCAATTAATAACCGTTCGGATTTGGTTTGGTTATGGTTTAGATATATAGTGGCCCAAGGGGTTTGAGAAATTGGGACTTGAAATTGGAAGACCTGATTCTCCACTTTCCAACTGTGATCAATGATCGTTTATCTAATGGGATGTTGTTTTTTTTTTTACATATTGTGCTGTTTATCTTTTTTTTTTTTTTTGATTTCGATTTTGATTCAGTTCAGTTTGGATATTCTCCGAACCAAATAGTTTAGTTATGGAGTATTTTCTCTCATCCGTCTAGTTATCGGGGCAATTTTGGGTAGGATATAATATTCAGAGATTGGGTACAGTTATCTTAATAACTGCCCCAATCTGTTCTGTTGTCAGCCATTTACTCCGTTGTCAGCCCCACACTTGGGACGAGTGCAATGCACAAGTCTCTAGACATAGCAGTTGCCTTTACAGAAAATTTCACAAACTTGCAAAGAAACTTATGTTGTATTCATGGCAAACGGACCAAGCAACCATCGTGGTCTCACACCAATCTACCGCATGACCCCACTCATGGATGTAATAATGGATGCCGAATCACCAACGTAGGCAATGTTGTTCCACTTAAGTCAGTGTCGATTGTCATTTTCATATCCGAATTTGTTTAAGGATTGATAATCGCATGGATAACACGTTAACTTATACACTGGTATTGTACTTCAGCAAAACTCGTTATTAATGTTAAAGTTAGGCCTTTATTCATTAATTTCAAAATTTGTAAGTTATTAGTTTACAAAAAAAATTCCATACTATTAGTTTGAAGGTCCAGCGGTGCTCACTAATTTATTTTATTTTGACATCTCATCATGATTCCTCCCCATTCGTAGTGTACTTTTTTGTAGCTGGGGAAAATTTTGTAAACATAGTAACCTCTTAGGTCTGATCTGACGGGCAACTGAATCCGCTCAGGTGAAAATCTCTTAGGTTTGATCCGACCGGGAACAGAAACTTGCACGAACCCCTGCAGGCAAGGAAAGAAGTTGAGAATTTTGTCGCTGCCTTTTTTATTTAACAACACTCCTGAGGTGTTTTTAAATTAAAAGGCTGGAGGATTCTAATTTAATTTCTAGTCTTAATTAAGACCTTTCATTTTTTGAAGGAAAATGCTAACCACCACCCACAAAGTCGTGGATAATATATAGAAAGCGTATCGATATCCATAAAATATATATTGATATCCGTGAATATACATTAGCATCCGTAAAATGTGCATTGATATTCTTTCTTTGTTTGACTCTATGTGTATGTTATTGTTACGGGCCATATAATTTAATTTTGTTATTTGTTATTATTTATTAGATAAGTACATGTTGTTATTAAGTCATAGTCTAGTGGGATATTTTATTAATTTTATTAGTGAATTTTATAGTAGAAGTAGTTGCAACTCCATTCCTATTTCCTTGCTTGTGAACGTTGTAATTGGGCTATTTTAAGCTTTGTCTTTTGGGAAGAAAAACATGAAATTATTCACCAAGTAATTGAGTTTACTCAGATGTCTTAATCTCCTCAATTAGTCTGTTTTTTGTTTGCTTACTTAATCATTCCTAACACCATAGGTTCTAGCAAACATAACAAAGACAAGCCCCTGTACGCATCACAGTGGTATAAGAGCATTGGCGGCATGGATAAAAAAGAGGAGAAGTTGGACTCTGATGTAGGTTTGCTTATGACTGGTCAGTAAGAAATTCTAGAGACGATCCATCAGGTGTTGAGAATTGGGAGAGCTTAATTCAAGCCCGATGCCGATACCGAATATAGACCACGTCAAAAGAGAGCACTCCAATATACCACTCCACGACCAAGGAGGACGATCGGGAAACACTAGTGGGCTCGTCAAGATAGATCTCAGCAATCATATATTCCAGAACTTGTCAAACTTGATTTTCCTTGGTTCAATGGAAGTGAGGATATGGCAAGTTGGGTTTGTAGAGTTGAACAATTCTTCTAATTTCATCACACTCCAGAAGAAGAACAAGTAGCATTGGTTTTTTTTTTTTTATCTTGAGGGAGACATTCAACTATGATTTCAATTAATCAAACAAGAAACAGAAACGATGACTTGGCAAGAATTTCATGATGAACATGCTAGGTATGGTCCCACTCAATTCTAAGATTTATTTGGCGAGCTAATCAAATTGCAACAAGTTGGATCAGTAGGTGATTATCAAACTCAATTTGAGAAGTTGTTATCTAAGGTGGCATGTCTTCACCTGATCGCCAACTGAGTTGTTTCATCAGCGGACTGAAGGACACACATAAGGCAAATGTTCTAGCTGGTCGACCAACGACATTTGCGTCAGTAATTGGGCTAGCTCGGTTGTATGAAGTTTGAAATGTCTCACAATGATGCATCCCTACTACCCTAGAGGTGAAGAATAATTTTTCCATAAAAGAGGAGCTTGTTTCAGGTAATTCTACCTTTTCAATTCGACGATTAGAACCAGCAGAAATACAATAAAGTAGAACTAAAGGGTTGTGTTATAATAATAATGAGAACTTTGTTCCTAGTCATCGTTGCAAGAAATTATTTCCAATTGAAGCTTGTTATGAAGAAGATGTTGAGAATGTTATTATGGATGATGATGGAGCAATTTTGGAAGATTTTAGAGATTAACACTGGCTATAGCAACATGCGAAAGTCTTGAAGCTATGAAGGAGCAAATTTTCAATTACAACATTGTGGCCAAGGCTGCTTTCTAAGAGGGATGGAATGTTACATGCCATTTATTTGTTATTGTTTATTAGATAAGTACATGTTGTCATTAAGTCCTAGTATAGTGGGATATTTCCTTAATTTTAGTAGTGAATTTTAGTAGTGGAAGTAGTTGCAACTCCATTCCAATTTCCTTGCCTGTGAACATTGTAATTGGGATATTTAAGTCTTGTTTTGTGGGAGAAAAAATGAAATTATTCACCAAGTAATTGAGTTTACTCTGAGGTCTCAGACTTTTCAATCAGTCTGTTTTCTTTTTGCTTACTTAATCTTTCGTAACACTATATGTTCTAACAAGCAAACAAAGTCAAGCCCTGTACGTACCAGTTATTCACCGTCTAATGGATAGTAGTTAGCAAACCCTTTTTTTAATTAAACCAATGCTAAGAACTCATTCAAATGGGTTGCAAGAGTGTTGTATAATTGATCAAATTAATTTTTGACAATCGTGCCTTTAGATAATTATTTTACTCTTTGCCACCTTGATGTTTTTCATGTTTCTTACTTGTGTCAGTTTTATTTTTCCTCATTTTGATCCCGTAGAAAAATAATTATTTTTGCAATACTTATTTTTTTAACTTCTGTAAGTTATAGAGAAGGAAAATTGTGTGGAACCTGTTGGGCGCTTGTATATTTGGGCATATAAATTGAAAAATAAAAATAGATGAAATACTTGAACCGAGGTCAAAAGTCATGTAGACATTAAAAACTTAACTCCGCTGTCGTTTGTTAAAGGTCAATGAGAGGGTGAATACTGTTAACTCGATATGGCTATTCAAATTTGTTGTATATAAGGCTTGTTTATTTCTTGAATATCATAGATGTAATATCTAGAGAATTATTATATGGGTAAATTAAATTGGGGTCCTTTCTACCCCGCTGACTTAGTTTTTCATCCCATCCACTTTTCGGAATTATGTTATCATCCTATAATAGTGTAGATGGACAATTTTGCCATTACTTTTGAGAGATGGTTTACCATGTTACCCTTTGTGTAGTTAAAATTTGATTTGTTGAGGTTAAATCTTTAGAACCATTTTATGCTTAATTTTAGGGATTACGTTTATCTTTAGTATAGTAAATGGCAGTTTTCGGATTTGATTTGTTACGGATTTGATTTGTTATGGAAATATTAGTATATGTGGCCGAAATATTAGTAATTTGATTTGTTTTTCACGGATTTTGCACAGATACTATTTGTTACGGATTTGATTTGTTACGGATTATATCTACTTGAAATGGGATAAAATTACTCCATCATTTCTTTCATTCATAATTTATTCATTTTTATATTCTCTTATAATTACAAAAAAAATTATTTTTAAGTATAAAAATATCATTAATCTATTCATATTTTTATTTTATTTTTAAAAAATATTCTCAAATAGATTATTTACGATTATTCGTCTCATTTTAATAAATTCACATTTTTTTCTCTTTATATAATCATATTTGTTCTAAGATTTTCGTCTAAATCATGCAAAGAGGCGGTCTAATGCATTTTGTTTTTAATGATTATGTTTGTTTACTTCATTGAGAAACTATATGGCCTCTCCGAATTTGAATAAGTGATGTTATTATTAATTTTTTTGTTTGCATTGTTGGTTGTGTTGGGGCTTTTAATATGATTGGATGTGTAAAGTTTTTTTGCAAAGTAGTTTTGATTGAATTATAATAAATTTGTATTGCGTCTGGTAAATTTTAAGATAAGATTGTGAATTTTGGTTGAAAAGATAAAATTTATCATTGTGAAGATATTCCAAGCTTATTATGGTAAATTTGTACCGCACATAAATTTGGTGAAAATAACGAAATTGACAATCATGAAGATACTCCAGTCACCCTTTAATAAAAATTTACATTGTAATAAATGACATAGAAAGAACCTTGTAATTCACAGAATGATAAATTTTTCGGAAATAAATAACCATGTTTTGACTTGGACACTAGGGAGAAAGAGACCAACATTGACATAATTCATGACACTTAACAGTAATGGGATCCTGATGACATAATTCATGATCGTAATGGGATCCTGATGTGATGATATCCATACAAGTGAATTTACTTTTAGTTTCTCAAATTAACTATCACAAATACAACAGAATTTGATGAGTAGTCTTCCGAAAAAAGATCTGAAGTTGTTAATCAAATATCTTCCATGTAAATATATCATCACAAGTTCAAAAGAATCTCCACCAAGACATATGGCACATGACTGCAATTAGTTCTAGTCCGTTAGCCTATTTCGAACCGTAACAAAATTTTACGTAATTTCTATATTACAAATTATTTTTCAAATGTATCAATTCACTAGGTATGCCATCAAAATTCTGCCTACGCAATACAAATCATCATTAGTAAACCCAGTTGAATAGTAGTAATAAGTCAAAACAATAATAACTAACTAGATGTGGTATTTGGGAACAGTCAAACTTTGACAGGATGCAGTTGCAAAACATGTTAGACCACTAAATGTCATGTCTGCTTGAACAACAATACAGTTCCCAGAGAATAGTTCTCTTTGTCAGTCATTTCTGTATAGAACAAAAACCAACAAGCAAAACTGATGAGGAAAAATAAAACAACAGATAGAGCACAAATTAGCTATTGAACTTAAGAATGAATTATGGTAAATTTGCTAAGAACTTGACTTGTTGGAGATGTAATACTTTTGTATAGGTGGATGATGTATGATTGAAGTAAATCTCTTTTGTGTATGTAGTGGTTATGATCTCTCCCCCCGCACCCCCCCCCCCCCCCCCCCCCCCCCCAACCAACATTTATTCTGATAGTTTCCATAAATGCCTCAAATCAAATTGAACTTAGATTTCCTAATTACCTTCTCCAACTTCAATAGGAGGATGAACAAATGAAAAAAATCTGTGGACCATATGCTAAACTCAAAAATTAGCAAGAAAAGTTACTTTCTCATTCAAACAAAATAGTTTAGCAGTAGATGACAATGAATACAATAAACATCAAAAAAGTTCCAACATTTTCATGCCCAAAAATTTGTACAAATGCATCAAATGCCTAATAAAGTTCAAACACTATAAAACAAACTGCAAAGACAAATAGAGTTTATGGTAAATTGTTTTAAGGGATTATGATAAATTTGATGCGTAGAGTTTATGGTAAAATATATTTATGCCCACAGACTACCAAAGATATTCTTTTTAAGCATAGAGTTTCAATTTGCAATATAGACAAATAACCTCACAGATTAAGTGAATAGACTAACATATTGCTATAAAGATTGAAGAATCACAAGAGTATAAAGGAGTGGGCATCTTATGAGAGCCTCCAAAAAAATTAGATGTCCTCATATGGTTAAAATAGGACCACAATGGCCAGCCGTGCCCAAGTTAATGGAGAACATATTTAAGTGAGCTATAATCCCATGAACAGTATAACTAAGTCTATGATAACCAATTTCCATTGTTTCCAATGGATTCTTCTGCATAAGACATCAAAAGTAGGGCAATGGGGCAATTCATTCAGAACACAAAAGCTCATATAGTTTGTAGGCTCCACACCTCTTCATCAGGTCATCACCTACCAACAATAGTCCCCACCCCTCACCCTTAAAAAGAAAAACATGTTCGCTGCTTCATCTCAAAATTGTTTGAAGAGATTATGGTAAATTTTTAAAAAATTTACAAAGTCCTTGTATAACATGGTAAATTTATAGATAATCGGATGTCTGGGTTTCCAATTCCCCATTTAATCAGCAACAATATGGTAAATTTTAGAAATCAGAAGATGAAACCGGCCATTCAGTTCATAAAAACCCGTTCAGTCCAAAAAAATCAACTCACAAATAAATTTGTTATTGTAGACCCATTCATCCCGAATATCATGAAAATCAAATCATCACGAAAAAAGAAGCAGGTCGAAACATAGATGAAAACCTAACGCAAAAGCCAACACAAACTGAATTAGAAATCATAAGATGAAAATAGAGCGGTAACAACATTCAAATCTTAACACATAAGTTTGTTATGTTTCAAATATACCATGTTTGAGTCCGTAGTCAAACCTGTATTCCAATGATTCGTAGCTTCACCGTGGTCGTAGCCTGTCTATAGTCGAGCAACTTGTGTCGTCCTTTTCCGGTTCCCTATGGTCCGTCATTGGTAGTCGGTCTTCTAGTGCGGTGTAGCACGTGTTTTCATTCAATGGTCGTAGTTTCGAGCTCTAGATCGCCGTTCTCTTCAGACCCAAAAATGCTATTCGTCGTTTTCTGCAAACCATCATCCCGCAAACTCAATTTTTGGGTGTGTTGAACTGATATAGTAATACATTGATCGTATCCCGTTGTTTCGTAGTAGGGGTGTAAACCGTACGGTCGGTCCGGTTTTCAAGCTTTTTTTTATCGCACCAACTATGTCGGTTTTTGTTCCGGCCAAACCGAACCGGTTCATTAAAATCGGTTTCTGTCGATTTCGGCGGTTCAATCAGTTTTCGAAATTTCGGTCGAGTTCGGTGATTTCGGTTCGAATCGGTTTTCGGTTCTGTCGGTTTGAAAATTTTCTCAATTTATAAAACACTATATTACTGCATAATTGTTAACAGGCCTTTATTTTTTACCAAAAAGTGAAATACCACCACCATTCGGCCTTCATTTTCAGGCCTCAATAAGAAGTTAATAATACACCCAACAACAGTGCTAAATATAAATGCAATAATTCATATCTTACTAGCAAATTATGAAATCAAAATCTAGCAATTCTTCACCAGTAAATCAAAACACCCAACTTGTAACACTTGATCAAAATTCAACAATTCATCAATTGCTAAAAAATAAAATCAAAATCCCACAATTCTTAAATAACAATTGCTCAAAAATAAAACTACAACCAAAATGCAGTAGCCATAATCAAATTCAGCAATTTTCACAACTCAATCTTCAATCTCATTCCAGTCCTTCAGTAGATATCAAGTCATCCTCTAAAAAAAACTGCGGCAAATCATAACTAATTAAAATTCAAATCACTTATGTAAGACTACATTTTATAATTGAAAAGTAAAACTAAAAATGTAAGTTACCAAATCATCAATTCTTCTCTATCACGGATCAACAACAACTGACTCATTGCTTGTTTCAAGAAGCTCTACAATTAAAACATACAACAAAAAATAAATCAAGTTAAATAAAGATTTGTGATGAGCATATGAAGCAAAAAACATTCGTGGTAATTGAGACTATTACTTCCTTCTAATTTCTCCGCCTCATCGTAATCCCTGAGTCGTAATAGAGAGGGTGATCGCAACCAATTTTGGGCACAAATAAGAGCCTCCACCACTTTTGGAGAAAGAGAAGTTCGATATGGATCAAGAACTCTTCCTCCCGTACTGAAAACAGATTCTGAGGCAACAGTAGACACGGGAATAGCTAAAAGATCACGTGCCATTTTTGAGAGAATAGGATACTTCGCGGAAGTAACCTTCCACCAACCTAGTATATCAAATTCGAAATTGTCTACTTCACAAGCCTCCATCCAATATCTTTCCAACTCGGACTTACTCACCATGTTAGTTTCTTATTGTAAATGTATCTTAAATCGATATTTCATTTTTTCCAAAGAATCCATACCATCATCTTCATATGCATCGATTTCCTTAGATGATTGACCCACACTTTGTGTTTGTAAAACATGAGTATCACACCTCTCATACCAATCATAAAGACGAGTCATGCCTTTTTTTATCTTCACAACCATTTCCTCAATTTCTCCTCCATAACATTGCTTAAGACACCAACTCACATAAACAAATTTGTATCGAGGATCAAGAACAAAGCCAAATAACAACAAAGAATTGATCTTCTCAAGTTGCCAATATTTTTCAAACTTACTCTTCATGGCAAAGGATAAAGACTTCAAAACAAGATCCTTTTGTTGGTCATCACACAATGAGACAATTGCCTTCTGAATCAACATTATATTCATAAAAAATGAATTGCAAGTCACATACAACGCTCCCAAAAAATGCTCAGTTGCATCATAAAACAATTTAAGGACTTTTACATACAATTTAACCATGTCCCAATCATTGCTATTCGGAGTCCCATATGCTTCCTTTCCCTTTCCCGCTATCCTTAGGATCACACATCTCACTCCCATCATTTTCATCCAAATTGTCAACATCTCCAAGTCCATCCTCCCTAACACTCAACGACAAGAGGGTGTTTTCTTCTTCTAATCGCTCAAAGGCTTTTTGGTACACTAAAGCTCTTTCTAACATGAAATATGTCGAATTCCATCGAGTGGGCATATCCAAACAAGGTTGAAGGTTAGACTGAATACCTTCTTTCTCAACACAACAACGAAATTGTGCCATCCTAGAAGGCGATGATCTCACATACTTGGTAATATTCTGTACTCTCATGATAGATGTTTTGATATCTTTTAATCTATCACAAACAATGAGATTCAAAATATGAGCACAACACCTAATATGCAAAAACTCATGTTCCAAGATGGTACTCTTTCTCTCTTTAGTCTTTCGTGTCAAGAAGCTAATTATGCCATTGTTTGAACTTGCATTATCAACTGTGATTGTCAAAATTTTATCAATGCCCCAATCCACCAAACATTGCTCAACTGCTTTACCAAGTGTCTCGCCCTTGTGGTTTGGAACTAAAAAGAAATTTAGAATTTTTTTGTGGAGTTTCCAATTAGAATCAATGTAATGTGCAGTGAGACACATATAATTCAAGTTCTGAAGCAACGTCCAAGTGTTCGTAGTAAAACAAACTCGTTGACCCTTAAGTGCTCTTTTCAAATTTTTCTTCTCATGTTGAAACACTTTCATGCATTCTTTTGCAATCGTAACTCTAGAAGGAATTCTTAACCACTTTGGTTGAGCTATAC
The DNA here is from genome assembly GCA_019985065.2 of Arctostaphylos glauca. Lineage (NCBI taxonomy): Eukaryota > Viridiplantae > Streptophyta > Magnoliopsida > Ericales > Ericaceae > Arctostaphylos > Arctostaphylos glauca. Next base: position 29,475,269 of record JAHSPW020000005.1, on the reverse strand, counting down.
GCATAAAACGTCTAAAACCCTCACCCTCAACAAATCTGAAAGGCAACTCGTCAACAATGACCATCTTAGCTAGGGCTTTCGCACAAGCCTCCGCACTAAAACGAACCGCAGTAACCTTTACAATCGTTTCTCCGTTTTCGTCTTCTTTCACGGGTTCAAAGCCTAACGCTTTTTGCTTCTTGTCCATATTCTTGTTACTAAAATGGTATTTTCGACACTAATGTACTAAATGAGTTTTCATAGATGTCGTCCCGTTAAACTTAGTATGACATGCATAATCTGTACCACACCAATTACATGCAGTCCTAAGACCTTCTCCAATTTTTGTTTCCAACTTTGTAAAATGTTCCCAAACAAAAGACCGCTTCTTGGACTTCTTTGCACAACCCAATTCTTCCTCCTTGACATTAGTTTAAGGTTCATTTGAAATATTGATTTCTTCAGCATTATCATCCATCTAAAAAGTGAAAAGCAAACATAAATATATCAATATAATATTAGCAAAAATAAGTATTTGAAGCTGTTGTATTATGTAAGCAGTAAGCACTGGTCCACTAACCACCATGTTTTCAAAAAGATAACTTCTATTTTTCAAAAAAATAAGTATTTCAAAGTGTTGTTTAGTGTTTTCATATAGTTTTTTCCAGAAAAAACTTTAATCATCCAGATGCATACTTGCATAGCCCGCTAAATTCTAATGCTCACCAAAAAATAAATCGTTTTTGGACCAATTAAATAAATCATATATCATGGAAAAGAATTCATCATAAATCGATGTAGCAAAAAAACTTAAAAAAAGGGTCGCAAATCTACCTTTGTGCTCATCTTGAAGAGATGGAACTTCAATTCCAATCTGCAGGTTCAAAAATCGAATTTTTGAAGCCTAAAAAAATAGACGAAATTAGTTTCAAATCTTAGAAGTTCGAAGAACATTGAAGAAATCTAACGTTTAATAAGATCATTCACCTTTTTAAGAAGATCCGAAGACTCTAATGCGTCGGTCGGCGGGCGGTAGATGGTCAATCGGTGACTCGGTTTTATGTACTGTGTAGCATGGAGGTCAGTGGGCTAACTGGTAAGAAAATTGGAGGAGGATCGTTGGCTGTTGCAACTTGCAAGTTCGTAAGCTGTAGGCTTACAAGTTTATAGCAAATCTCAAGCAAAACCCTAGACACATGGAGGGCTGAGATTGAGTTTCCCTTTAGTGCGGACGGCTAGGATTGAAACCCTAAAAATATTTATCCTTATAATCTATATGCCTATATGGACTTATAGACCTGCGGCTGCGGTTGAGGCTAAGCAAGAAAATAAAAAACCCTATGATTCATCAGACCAAGGTAAATGAACGGCTGAGATCAAAACCCTAAATAATATCGGTTGGTTCGGTTTTATTCGGTCCATGAATCATAAAAATAGAACCGAACCGAGTTTACATTAAAATCATAAAACCGACCGATCGAACTGGAAAACCTTCGTAAAAATCGAACCGAACCGACATTTTCGGGCGGTTCAGTTTCGTCGGTTAAACTTTCACCCGTATTTCGTAAAGTGCTGAAATTGTGCAAATTTAGAAATTAGGCAAATTTAGATATTTTTTAAAAGATAAGACCAAAATATAACCTATAAAATACTCCCTCCGTCCCATTTTCATAGTCTATTATTCCAATTTGGGACGTTCCAAAATAAAAGTTCACTTTCTAAAAATAACAATTGAAATTTGGTTAAATTTTTTTTGTTCTTTTATTTAAATAAAACTTGTATTGTACACATTAATCAAAGTAAGAGTACATTTGAAAAGAAAAATATTCTTTGTAACAATGATTATATTCCCAAAAAGTTAGAATTCTAAAGAGGGCTATCAATTTGGGACGGATGAAGTAAATAACATGAATAAGACCAAAAAACAAGTGTACCTAATAAATAGGCAAGTAAGGGCCAAAAGAAAATACCGGAGAGAACTTCAAAGGTGTCAAAGTGTAATTTATCCGAACAAAATCCCGGCAGTCACCGGACGGTTACCGTGGCCGTACTCCTCACCACTGAAGTCTCGGGATTTTCCACGCTTGAAAGAATCGAAGATAACTGTCGACGAGAAACTGAATTTCCAAATCATTTTCTCTCCCTCTCTCTCCCTCTCTTGAATATTCTCTTTCTTCATGTCTAGACACATGATTCCAAGTACGGGACTTGCTTCTGTTACCTACAACGGCGTCCCACTTCTCCCAAAGTTCCATTCAAGCTTGCTTAAGGTTGTTCCTAAGTTGTCCAGGGTTCAATTTTATCATCTTCACATTCACTCCTCATCTTTAGGTTATCTCCCTCCCTCCCTCTCTCTCTCTACATGTACATATCCGTTCAGTCTTGTTCAAGGAACTGAATTTCTCAACTCGTATGCCTGTTAATTTCTTATCTCAGTTGGCTGGCGTTGTCGTCGAGCTTATTATTCACCAATTGCCTGTTCGAGAGGAACCGAGCAGGAGGAAGGGATATGTAACTCAGGTGAAAATGTTCCAGCGTTAAGTTTAATCCCATTATACATTAGTAGAGATTACACCCTAATTTAGAGCAGTCATAATTTCACTGTGATTCTGTGAAGGCTGTGCAAATTGTCTTTCAGGTCTACTAGGATTAAGATTGTTCTTTTTGCATTTAGAAGTACTTCACAACTGTTGTTTGGGTACCATGTGACATGGACTAACTATATTTCGATTATCTATTATATGGGATAATGGGACCTTAAGATGATAGTGATTTGTCCATAAATGTCGTCACAATAGCACTTCTGTTGTTTTAGGTGATAGGTTGAGTGAAATGTTAACAAATAACAAGGCCGTATAAACCTTCCCCCAGATTCTTGATGGACCTTGAGACGATTTTTAAATTAAGAGGTTTGGGGCAGAATTATATTGAAGTTGTGGTGGGAGATGGATTCTCTACATTCTTATGGCTGGATAACTGGCATACACTTGGCCCCTTATATTTTGGATTGGTGATAGAATTTTTTCAATCCTGGCAGATCCTTAAATGCTAAGGTAAGCTCTATAATTGATCAAGGTAGATGGAAGTGGCCTAGGGGGATAAATGCTGTGACTTAAGAAGTTATTGCGCACACTTATGCAACTTTGCTTCCAAATGAAATTGTGGAGGACAGGATCATATGGACCGTAAATGGTAATGAGTAATACTCTGCAAAATCTGCTCGGTTGGCAGTCGAACTTATGGCTTCTGTGGTGGCTTGGCATCATTTTGTATAGCATAAGAGCCATGCCCCTAGATGGGCTTTCATTTAGCGGGCAGCCTTTTCATGGTAGATTTTCAAGGCTTTCCTCTTCATCCTCTTGGTCTTGTTTCTTTTTTTCTTTTTTTTTTTATAAAAGACACTTTTCCCAAAAAAAAGAGAGTAAGTTCACCTATGACTTAATCTCTTTCAATGAGTAGCTATCAATGGTTTGTTTGATAAGAATTTACTACTGTAGCTTGATGTGTGAGTTCACCTAGTTCTTGCAAATTTTTAGAGGTTTGACGGGGTTGTTACTCCTTCAAGAGCAATGTGTCCAGCAGTCTATTGATCTTTTGTTGTCCAAACTTCTTGGTACTTTCTGCTTTTATACGATCAAATTGTTTGATCTTTTTGTCATAAATTCTTCCTCAAAATGGCCTCATTTTTTGTGATTTAGTTATTTTCTTTGTGATAAGTCAAGTAATCAGTTTTGGTTAAGCTTCTCTGAAATGATGTTTTGATCAAATGTATCCCAGAAGGACAGAGATCCAGTTCTCAATCATCTGACAGCATTAGAAATGTTGAAAGCTCTCACTTTACCCCTTCCAGTAACCCGAAAGAAAATAAAAGCAAGCCTGAAAATTTTGCGTCCTCTTTCAGAACTGTTGGCTTATGCGTAAGGATCTGCCATCTTATTCTAATGTCTCTCTCGACTCATTCATTTTGCGTTACAATTGATTGAAGACCATGTAGTTATTTATCATTTCAGGTATGCACAGCAGTTGCATTTGGTCTTGGGTTAGGTTTCAAAGATGGAGTTGGCAAGGCATCTGAATTTTTTGCTGGGTATGGAGCATGAAGCCAATATTAGTTTGTTAGAATTATATGAGTTGCGTGTGAGGCCTGTTTTCCTGTGGCAACAGAAAAAGAAGACTTCCTTTTCTAGCTTTTCCTGGCTTTCTCTATTGTTTACACGGTATACTGTTTTAGACTCCAGACGGATTCAGGTTATTAACATAATATAATGGGTCCCCATGAAGAAAGTGCAATAATCTTATAAGTTAATTGCCCAATCCAGAAAGCTTTCCAGAATGTAGCTTGAAGTTTCCCTAAACTAGGTAAAGCACATATGCGAGGAAAAGGCATCTTCTTCCATAGTTTCTGAATCCTAAAATTAGACCCTCCACACATTTAGTTATGGGTACTATGATCTAGAGTATTAGAACATTAGAACACTCGTCAAAGGTCTAGTCAGTGATCAATACACCTGACCTCTTCTGCGATCTTGTAGAAGATTACTTTTGAACTGATTATCAAAATATGTTTTTTAAAGTATAATTTTGAACTAAACTTTTGTGTCATATCACTCCATTCTTTCTTTCCGTTCTCTGTTTTTTTACAAGTTATACTACTTTTCAATTTAAAACAATTGTACGTCAAAAGGTTAACTGTCTGCTAATACATAGTTGCTTTTACTTTTGATTCTCAATTCACGTTTGTGTACAGTCTCTTCATTCACTACCACTTAAGTTTTATTTCTTTGTGTGTTGCCATCATTCTACATAATTGTTGTTGTTCAATATGATCAGGTATTTACTGGAACAGAGTTTATCGGTGGACAATCTCTTTGTCTTTGTTTTGATCTTCAAATACTTCAAAGTGCCACTAATGTATCAGGTGTAGTAATAAGCTTTTACACTGGTCACCCTGGTTCTCATTTTTTGTATTTGGCTATGACTAAAGTTGTTTATTTTAAACCTTTATATATGAATTCTATCTTGTTGGAATGCAGAGCCGGGTGCTTTCGTATGGTATTGCTGGTGCAATAGTCTTCCGTTTGTCTATAATACTTCTAGGATCAGTAACCCTTCAGGTAATAATGATCAATATATGGGTCTTTACATAGATACACACAGAGACGCAGATATTTTCTTTTTCTGGTGTGGGAACTGCTTAAGAGGCTGATAATGGCAAACAAGTTGGAGATTCAATAACATGTCATATATTCCTATACACTTTTATGAAATTCTGTACACTTTTCACAATTTTCTATACACTTTTTACCCATGTACAGAGGTTATCTGCCCTTTGGGCAATAGTTAGCATTTCCATTACTGCACAATACTCCAGTAAACTTCCATTTTCTTCTATTTGTTCAGTTTCTGAACTAGTATATAGTACAAATCTTTTTCCAGTTTTTGTTTTTGTATTATCCTTATGTTTGCATTTTCATTTGTTAAGTTCCTTCTAAGATTTGTCTTCTTTATGTTTTAGAGGTTCGAGGCAGTAAACCTGGCACTGGCTGGAATACTTCTGTACTCATCGTTCAAGGTTAAATTTTTCTTCGGAGTACATGTAGCTTTGGTGATGCATCTCTTATCTTACTCAGAACTGAATGTTTTATGAGTGATACTTACACATCATGCTCCCTATAAGACCTCTAACTACTGCAATTTATCCCCAAGTTCACTTGTTGTTTCTAAGCATTTCAGATAGGGCTTAGGGTTAGAAACTTTGTGATCTTCTTGATTCCTTGAAACATGACCACTAAAATTTCTCCAAAATTCGCTAAGTCAATTTATGTAAATCTGGAATGCTCTCACTTAATTAGGCTGAGTACAACTCTTGAATTTGGTCCAACTGTAGGTTGAGCTTAACAAGTGTCCTACTTAAGTGATCTGCAATGTATAAATGCCACTTGTGGTGCTCGGAATTATTCTGCCACCTTGTACCACCGGCATAGCTTCCATCTCCAAGTAACCAATGTCGCTCTGAGCGCCTCACCGCCGAACAAGCTAGGTCATTTTCGGAGAGAGCGGACTCACATCATTCTTCATTAGGCCCTGCTTAACTCCTAACTCCTAAGCTTTCAGATCTTCACTAGCTCACAACAAACTAGCGAAGGCGATTCCTACAACACTCTAAGCCAGGAGTAGGGCCTACGTATCTCGCTCGGGAATAAAGGAGGCATGTGGTACGGAGACTAGAGCGAAGGGGTTTGTTGAGGCTCTTCCTCCACAAGGACAACTCCGTCTTGACTAGTCATATAGAGAGATGATTTGCTGACCACATGACATTTCAGAAGATGTATCACAGCCACCAGCTCATCCTAGGATCCTCTATCATGCCTACCACCTATATTAGTCATGTGATGTGGGACACCAGAAACCATATAAATAGAGTTCCATGGTGTAGAACCCAAGTCCTTATTATAGAACTGAAAGAGAAACGTTATCATGCTTCTATATAAGGATTGGTAGACACAACATTGAAGGTAGACGTTCAATACACATTGTGCATGCTTTACTCTCTCGTTGACCACTCTCCCCTGTCTACCCCCCCCCCCCCCCCCCCCCCACCCCCCACCCCCACCCCCCTCCTCTCTCTCTCTAGATCTCTTTCCTCTTCCTTTTCCAGTGGTCTCGACTCTTGAGTCATTGTAGTGCCCATCACATTTTCGGATGACTGGCTCATGTATGCTCTTACCCCTTACACTGACACCACTGTATCCATCTATATTTAAAATGTGGACATAGCAGTTAACAGAACTTTGTGATGGCAATTTATACATCTGACCCTACCCTGTATTTCTTCCACACGCTCCTTTAAAACTCGTCCCTGTTAGAGTTACTCCACACCAATTTTAATATAGCTTGTTTGAACAGTTCGGGATTCCAAACTCCTGACTCTCGTGTATGTACCAGGCGAGCACCTGCCCTGCACTTCAACGATTGTATTCACTTCCCATTTTTTCTAGCAGAAATTTATGGACTCTGCCATAGATCCTCAACTAGTGAAGGCTGACGTGAAAGTAATTCAGAGAATCAGAGGCTTGATCTCAATAAGCATAATCCTACCTCATGACAGAAATAATCCATGAACGTTGAGATTTTGAAAAGAGAAGGCATCACTGGTTTCAGTGTTTGATATCTGATGAGTCTTTCAGTGATGTGGATTGCTTTGTTGTTTACGTCCTTGACTGACATTTTTTCCTTCCCCCTTTTCTTGCTTTTTTTTTTTTTTTTTTTTAAAATGACTTATGATGTTTGCATTTCGTAACTTTGTTATTGAGACTTGACTCTTATTATAGCTCTTTGGTGGTGAAGACGAAGACTCTGATCTTTCAGAGAACCTTATAGTGAAGACATGCCAGAAATTTATTCCCGTCACTTGTAAATTCTCTCTCCACATTTTTCTGGTCTATATGCACATTTTAAGTTGCTAAGTTGTATTTATTCTCGTTGTCATGTTGGGTAATCAGTTGGAATTTCAGAATTTCTACGTTTTCAAGTTGGTGTTAGGGGAACAAAAATAAAATGCAGAAGTACTATCTCGAGAAGCTGTTGTAAGTGTATTGCAGACTTGCACTAGAATTACAAGTATCTTCGGTCTGAAGCTTCAATAAACTTATTAAACAAAAAAATGCAAATCTTGCAATATTATTTTCTCGAGTGAGACTAGATTTTTCAGTGATGGTGTTTATAACTTGGATTAGTGATGATCCTAAGTAACGAAATAGGTACTTTAATAGATTTGTTGTTGTCACTATGTTATTCTCATTTTTGGGCCAATAATGATACTTGAGAACGACAAATTATACTAAACTCGATTTGGAGCTATCATGATTTAACAATGTTTTCTATAAGAGGTTAGAGCCATCTTGTGTTCTATTTGGTTTGGAATATGAGCTTTGCATTTTGCTTTCTTCGGGGTTTCAGTATGATCAGCCAATAATTTCTATATAAAGCTCCTTTAAGAACTGCTTTGTTGGTGCAGAAAACCCTCGACCTTCCTTTCAAAGTGCCTCTGCCACCAATTGGCTGCAAGTCCCGTGATCAAATTTTTGAAAGTATTTGAGTGAACTTAAGCATTAATACAATTGTGTCTCTAAGCCAGCTATAGGGTCTTTTACCAAATATCATTTGACCGGTATTTAGTAATATAGAGTACTGAAAGTCTGAACTACTGATTCAGTTTTTAACCAGCTTTAGTTTAGTTTTGTTGCCCGAGATCCTAATCTCCAATCGTTCTTTCTTGACATTGCAGCTAACTATGATGGAAATCGATTCATAACACTTCAGGATGGTGTGTGGAAGGTAAGTCTTTGATGGGGTAAACATATTTGAAGAGGATAACTGTAAGTGATTGGGGTGGCATCTTTTATTGCACAGAAACTCGATGGCCAGTAATTCAGTAAAATTTAATTTTTAAATTGATTTCTAACAGGTGTCAAACATTTTGGCAGGCGACACCTTTGCTTCTAACAGTTGCAGTTATTGAGCTCAGTGATATTGCATTTGCAGTAAGTTCCTTCTATCTCTTACTCATCCTTCGTAGTTAAATGATTATATTCCATGAGCTTCGGGATTTGCAGTCAAGTATGACAATTTGGTGCCCTGTTTTCAGGTTGACTCTATACCTGCCGTTTTTGGTGTTACTCGAGATCCTTTCATAGTTTTCACTTCTAATCTCTTTGCCATCCTAGGTAAACTTTAGTATTCATTCTTATTGCCCACTTTGATCTCTGAATGCTCTCAGAAATCTTTTATAGCTTTTAGGTAACAGCAGAGTTTATTCGGATCCTGAAGTCAAACTCCATCTGCTAACATTTTCCCCTTTATTCCTGCTCATTTTTTGCATTGAAGTTTTTGGTAAACAAGACTATAATGAAAAGCAATATAATCGCTATTAGTTTTAGGGAATGTGTTTCTCCGGACTCGGATGTTGTGAATCTAAGCTAATTTTGAATAATTAGTCATGATATCTTTCTACTTGGAGCTCTATTTCATCTTGTGTTCAATTATCTAATGCTTGAATCACAGGAGCATTGGTGATAACCCCTTCATTAACATATAGACATGTATATACATACATACCCATATTCATATATATGTTTTCTTCTGAGGAAATTTAATCTACTGTTTCTGTCAAATGTAGGTCTAAGGTCTCTATACACCCTTATTTCTGAAGGTATGGCAGATTTGGAGTATTTGCAGGTGGGTAATGCACTTTCTGTGCCTCAATGTCAGTCATATGAGGCTTGCTGCATGAATAGATTGGTTCTACACTTGTCCTCGTACAGAGTCATTACCCTCTATTGGCATTTCTAGAATATACGTTCAGCACATGGGGCCATTGGGAATCAGGGTTTTTGGTTGGGTGAAAGTAGCTAAGCTTACCAACTCTGCCTTATAGATTCAAAGAAACTTACCTTTGGCTTTAAAATAGATCCTGGGAAATATATAACATGGTTTTGTCATCATTTCTCCACAAGATTCTTCCCTCTGAGTGCTGGCATTTTATTGTATGACCTGCCTATTTAATTGGTCCTTCCATTTGGTGAGAAGCAGTGAGACTGATGTCAAAGGCATACAGGCGTGTGCACATGAAACACCGAGAGAGCGCTAGAGTGAGCGAGTCTTAGGCATCTCATTAAAATGTGAGACCAAATACTGATTTGTTTTTATGAAACTGCAAAAGAGAAGAAATCATTAAAGGAAAAGTAGAGCAGAAGTTGTCTCCCTTGCCAACAACATAAACTTATTCATATCACCATTATTGGATGATAATTTGCATGGTATTATCCCAAATGTCTCATTGTATTTCTTTTATCCAGCTTAGCAGTTGATCTTTTATCGTTTTAAGTCTGTCTATTGTTATTATTTTGTGCACATAAGGAAATATGCGTGAATCTGACGCTTTTTGTTTTGTTGATCAGCCCTCCATTGGTGTTGTTCTAGGCTTTATTGGCTCTAAGATGATCTTAGATTTCTTTGGTGGGTATTTTCTGGACACAACAAACTGTTTTCCTTTTTATTTCCCTGCCTCAAGACAAACAAAAATGCTATTGTGACCACATCTAGTAACCATAATTTTTGGATATCTTGTAAGTTGTCCTTTATGAATGCATCGGTGAGCGACTCAATAGGTCATAGACAATTCCACCGATGCTTTGGGGACAACTCACTCGGTGTTTGAAAACACCATCACCAATAAATCACCCCAACGTTATTTGAAAAAAGAAAGGAAAAAGAAAAAACAAAAGAATGTGATATCATTCTCCTGTGCTGTCAATTAGGAAAGTTTGGCATTACTTGATTCTTCCCCTGCAGGTTATCACGTATCCACCGAGGTTTCTCTTGGTGTCGTAGCTACAACGCTTACTTCTGGGGTGTTACTGAGTTTAATGAAGAAGTCTGATCAGAATTAGATGAATAACCTCTCAAGCATATGGATTGAGGTGCTTTATATACATATTTTGCTAAATTATTTTTGTGGTTTTATTGGGCAATTACATCGATTTTTTTTCCACTCCATGCCTTTCTGGTTTTCGGGTAGCAATTGTTTTGGTGGCAACTGGGTTATTGTATAGTTTGGAGTTGTAGATAAGGAAGTATTTTCGGATGGAAAAGTGTAAAGTTGAGTTTGTATCAGGAGATAAGAATGCCTTCTACTAGAAGAAATGGAAAAGAATGGTTGATTTTGGACTTGCAGAAGATCCGTTGTGGCCTAAAATCTGTGGGTGGTTGTTACAGCTCAATATACTGTATAAGTTAAACGCTTTTTAGGGTAAGTTAAATAATGTTTTTGATGCAGTTTTTTATTTTGTGTTTTCAAAACTTTGTGAATACCTTAACAAAATGTATTTGGCAACGTATGTGCTTTTTGTTTACCGTAAATGTTTACACACACATATAAAGTTGTCATGTTTTTAGTCTATCTATTGATATGTAACGCCTTTGGATTGCGGAGAGCTATGGTGCAGTTTCATGTAGTGTTGTAGTCCAGGTAAAATGATGTAATTTTATCTACGTTGTTCTCGAAATTATATCATTTTGGCTTGTTAGACGAATTATTATTTAAATGCATAGGATTAAAATGATGTAATTTCGAGGACAAAACAGGTAAAATTACATTGTTTTACTCGCACTATGTGCACACTACAGAGGGTTATAGCCTCTCCAAATCAAACGTTTTTGGATAATGTATTTAGGTTCAAAGCCATATGCCATTTAGGTTTGGAAGATTTATGTATTCAATATTATTTTACTTGCATGTTCCAACTTGCAAGAGAGGCATGATGAGTTGGACACTATCTTGGAAAGAGGCTCGATGAATTAGATGCATTTGTTGTGGGGCAAGTATGTCCCTATCATCCAAGCAATACTACAGTTCTCGAAAAGTTTTTCATGAAAAGTTTTTGAATTCAAAATCAATGGATAAGATTTACTTGAATTTAAAAACACTGAATTTTGTCTATCAAAATAAAATTCGGAAATATATTCTAGAAAAGTTTTCAAGGACCAAAGATCAACTCCTATCATGTATCATCTGGGGGTAGCGGGGTTTGACTTCTCTTGAGAATTTGTCGAAAGGTCAGTAACAACAATCATAGTCATTATTTTATATTACTTTTTTTAATTTGCAGACAAAAATTGAGGATTCGACATCCAATTGTTTCATGTTTATCAAAGGATCAATTTTATTCTTTTATGTAAAATGTTGATCCTGTTTGACTTGAGGGAGGGGATAGTCAAAGTTATTAATTTCGTACCAATGAGTATATATCGGTTCCGGTATGTAACGGCATACCATTTTAAAATTTTTACTAAAATTAATATACATTTTTTAGATAATATTTTTTAATAAAAATCGTATTGGACATATAATTAAGTTTCACAATTTAAAAATAAATCAGCAAACATAAAAGTTGATGATTTTAATTTATGTTTAATATGCCAAAAAAAAAAAAATTATTTACGCACCAATACAATACTGACCAGTACAGTCCGAAATAGGATGGATTGTTTGCAGGAATGGTACTCTGGTGATCTGATAACGCTTTCGAATCCGTACGGGACGAGATTAATAACATTGGAGATAATAGATGTGCAATCTTTGCGCATATATTTTCTTAGTAAGTATTATAATACACATTATTAGTTAGACATGTACTCCTTGAATAGGTTTTTAGTCATAACATTTGGTATAAAAATTTATATAATTCTATATGAAATTCATGCAATTTGAATAGGGATTCATAGCATTAAGCTAAGTTCACAAAATCAAGCCAAAGATTTATAACATACAAATATAAAGAATTCAAACTTAATGTTACAAATTTATTTAAAAAATAATAATTTTATGGATCAATGTTTAAATGTTATGAATTGTGCTATAAAAATTATAAATTTAAAACCGATGCTATGAATCTTTGTATAAAATCTGTTCTAATATAGAAAGGGAGAGCACCGATTTAATTTTTCTCAAATTTGGTCATTTTGTCAACTTTTTAGATTCTTGTATTATTTCTAAAATATACTCCATCCGTCCCAATTTGTTTGTCCATTCTCGAAATTCAAACTTATTTAGGAAACATAATCATTACTCTTAAAATTTTTTACTTTCCAAGAATACCCTTAACTTTTTTAACATTAAATGAGAATTTACGTTTTCCAAAGCATGATTTTTTAAAAAAGGAAGGCATTAGAGAAATTTTGACAAGTCAACTTCAAAATTAGACAAACAATTTGGGACATCTAAAAGTCAAAAAGTGGACAAACAAACCGGGACGGAGGGAGTATTACGAATTACTTTGAACAATCTTCAACATGTAAATAACTACAAGCAACGATGGATCCATAAAGAGTCAAATGGGATCACTCGACTCCACTCAAATTTCTAAAACTCTTATTATTACTAGAGATTTGTAAATTAATTAGTCATTTGTGACCCTTTTAAAATTGTAATATTGTTCCAAGTATTTCATCTAAGATTTTAAATTGTCTCAAATATTTCACCAATGTATACAATTCCCCTAAACATTTAATGCAAATACAAAAAAATACTTTTATATTATTTTGGTTTTGAAAAAAGTTACTTTGTATTTACAAGAGAATCACTTGATGAATAAATACAATGTACATTTACAATAAAAAAAAAGATATTTTAATTTTTTTAATAAATGACCATTTTATATATTTTTCTTAAATAAAAAAAAAGTTATCTTAAATGAATATAAAAGCAATAGTTAGTAAGGGCCGGTCCCCTCTGCAAGAAAACAAAAAAATCTTAATTATTATATAGAAAAAAATATTTCCTATGAAGTATATAGATTTGTCTCTACTAAATATTTTGAAAAAAATTTAAATAATAGGCTCGCCTTTGCGTAGTAACATTTTTGACTCCGTCCTCGACTATAAGAGCAAAAACAGAAAAAATTCCTTCCACTATTTACTCAAATAATTGTTCTCATTATCAAATAAATTGATGAATTTTTATTTGTACATGTTTCGTGTATGTCCCGGCTTCTAATATAATAAATTTAGAATCTCACAAGAATAACATATTGTTCATATTCAAATAAAAGTGTGTATTAAAGTAGCTTTTTGTAAGTTTTTTTGGGTCAATTATTCGCGTCTTGCTAACTGCCACCCACTAAATGATGTATAATATAGAGACAATGTCAAACAAACACTAGTAACGATAAATATTTTACAGATATCAATGCATAATATATATTTTATAGATATTAATGTATTTTTTATATGTTATTCACTGCCTAATAAATGGTACATATTTTATAAATATTAATATATCTTTTATATATTATTCGTCGCGTAGTAAGCAATAGTTAGCATTTTCTTTGGTCTAATCAAACTAGAAGCATAGAAAAAGATGGGGAAAACTTTGACTTTTGGACAAAGAGTTGACAAGAATTCAGAAATCGTCCAAATGCAATGAACCTGGAACAGAGGGGCAAAAAGTGGACGGATTAATTGCAGTTATTTTCTTTTTCTTCTTACTTATCTTCATGTTAAATAATGGAGGAAAAAAAAATCAGGAACACTCTAGAGTTTTGAAAAAATCGCCAACACCCCCCCTCATTTTGCACAAAACACTTCTCATACCCCTATTGAAGCCAAAATAGAATTATTTATTTGCAACAACTGGGGATCATATTATAGAAGGAGACTAATTCTATTTTGCCTCGGTTTCAATTTAATTAAAAAGACTGAGTTACGAACTGATTATGAGTTTAATTTTAGAGTTCAGGATTGGAGGTTAATCGGGTTTTTGGTAGTACTGATTTTGGTGACGATAAAGATTGATATGTGGTGGCAATCATGGATAGAGAAGGGTTAGAGAAAGAGAGGGAGATAACTAAACTATTAGATGACGGTATTTTACTACGGGCGTTAACCGAATTTCCTTAACAAGGGTGGTAGTGTAGTTCTAGAGAGTCGAAGGATGTGCATGTGATTTCATTGAAATGGAGGGGGTGTGAGTGAATTTGTTTACGTTTTGCTTAAGATCACCTGTCATTTCGTCACTGCTCGCGACTTGAACCGATCACTCTGTCACCTATAAATGCATGGTGGCTTCGGAACCTATCGCTTCACACAACACAATCCCCATCGAAGCTTGAGTTCGAAATAATCTCTTCATCAACAATTATCCATGGCTACTGCGTATGCTTTTTGCACGTTTCTCTGATTCTACACACACACACACACACACACATATGTTGTATCGCTCTGTATTGACCATTTTTAATATCGTTTGGTTGTGTAGTTATGTGAAAGAGGATCTTCCCCCTTCTTTGGATTCTACTTCTCACCCGCCTCCCCTCTTTGATGGAACTACTAGGTATATCCTCCCTCCTTCTGCTCTCTCTCTACACACACACACACATGCTTCTATATAGGTCAGCTATATACATTTACGAATTTTCTGAATGGTTAATGCTAGAGTGAGAAGATCAACTTCAAATTTGAGGTGGGAAATGGGATGCGTGGTAAAAATGAATACCAATATTATCGAATTCAAATGAACATATAGTATTGGCTACAAGAATTTCATATTACTGTTTCGATTTGTTGGGTTCGTAAGACTAGTTTAAGTTGTGCGCAAGACTTAATCCATGCGTGCGTAAGCTGGCTCAAATATCCGGTTACTAAAAAACGTTTGATTTGATTTCTTTAAATCTGTTTAAATTTTTTTGGTGTTCATGAGGAATTTTTTTCCCAGCCTAATTTAGAATCAAAGTAGTTTGTATGATCGTGTTGTAATCCAAATTGGGTATTTTCTTGAAGGTTGTATATCGCTTACGTTTGCCCATTTGCACAGCGTGTTTGGATTGCCAGGAACTATAAGGTCGGTGTTTCCTTATCTTTAACATGGTTTGTTAGTTCACATCCTCCCTCTTCCCTTATCATTCATTTGTGTTACCAATGTTGAATTTTGTTTTTTGTTGTGATTTGCATACAATGCTGTTACATTTAATCGCTTTACGGCATGCATCCCTACATTCTCATCTAGATTAGTTTAGAAGATTTAGCTTCGTTAATGATTTCTGGCGTATATAATGCTGCCCATTAGTTTTGGTGCATCTGCACATGATGTCTAGTTGATTGAATATGACCGCTCTAGAACTTTGAGTTTGATTTCTGGCGTATATGACAAGTGGGGGGGTATATCCAGTCCGAAGTGCGTCGCAAGGGACCAATTTGCAATTTATTTTTCATTGTATATGCGCTGTGAGTTTATTCAACCTGCTCGCATGGCTTATTTTATATAATTTTTTTGATGTAGGGTCTACAAGACAAGATCAAATTGGTTCCTATTGACCTTGGGAACAGGCCTACTTGGTACAAAGAGAAAGTTTACCCAGAAAATAAGGTAACATTCTCTCGGTACAATATAATACTTCTTCTGATCGTTTTTGGTTATCTTACTTAAGTACTTGGTAATTTTTTTTTAATCACCAGTGCCGCGCATTTGTTCATTGAACTGTTGGGCTAACCGAATAACAATACATAAATCTTCTTATGTGGGCATGTGAATATTTTCTAAAGACCTATCATTTTGCTGGCTATGCATTGTGCTCTTATGTATTTCGGATATTAATATATGTTGTTCATATGTTTTGGATGTTATGGAGTCCGTGTTGCTGATGAACATCAAAATTGAAGTCCTGAATTTGAAACGTCCTTATGCAAAAGTTATAATTGCGTGGCGAGGACGACAATATGTTATTTATAAAGCTAGGGAGATAGTATTGGGGGCAAGTTTTTGGCCATAATTTTACAACGATATATGAAAAGATTTAGTGTGAATTTGGATGGAGAGAAAAATGGGACTACTTTTAGCCATAAGTAAGCTTTTTTGTCATTCTTAATGGAATTTTTCATGTTGAATCCCACTAGCCAAATATGGGCAGTAATTAAAGGTGAGGAATGAGGATGATACTAAGGAAAGCTACCTTGCAGTCAATTCTCTGTTGCAACTTGTTCTTGGTCCTGTTGGTTTTATTTTTCTGACTTTCAGCTTCAAAATCAAATCTTGCTTCGCTGAAATACGTATAGAATGTCAAGTTGACCTATTGTCTGCTAAAATTATTTTTTAATGCCTTTTGAACCATCTGTGATGTGTCGTTCTGCACGGTCATAAAAAGTTTGAAATCACTCTTCAAAGCTATTTTTTTTGATCTGCCACTCTTCAAAGCTATTGCCTATCATTATACTACCTATTTGCAAATTTCCATCTTTCTGGCTCACATATGCTGTTCTGTTTTTAGGTGCCATCACTGGAGCACAATAACAAAGTCATCGGAGAGAGTCTAGATCTACTTAAGTATCTAGAGCACAACTTTGAAGGGCCCAAACTTCTGCCTAATGTAAGATGTGAATATGTATTGACACCCCTTCCCCTTCCCCTTCCCCTATCCCTCTCACCTTTCATGTTTTCAGATTTTGATGATCAACAATGTGAAAATATTATAGGATCCTGCCAAACAACAATTTGCTGAAGAGTTGCTAGCCTACACTGACACACTCAACAAAACAGTGTATACTTCTTTTAAAGGAGACCCAGTTAAAGAAACTGGTGTGATTCTGAACTTGCCGTGTTCTAGGAAATTACTCACGCAAGACATGTCAGTACTCTATCTAAACCTTACTGACTTAAGTAATTTCTCCTTCAGGTAGTGCTTTTGATTACTTAGAAACTGCTCTACACAAGTTCGAGGATGGTCCTTTTTTCCTTGGCCAATTCAGCCTGGTATGCCTCATCCCTGTTAGTTGGTTATCTTAGTGCTATCTTGTGTAGAACTTTGTGCGTCCTCATTTAGTATTTATTTTCTTATGTGCGCCGGTGACTTTTCTGGAGAGCATCTTAGCTTGTTTGGTCAAGGATGCATGTCAATGGATTCTTGTGCTTAATTTGCTGTTTTTCTCTGTTTTGCTTACCGAATTCATGATCTACAGGTGGACATAGCCTATGCTCCATTTATTGAAAGGTTTCAACTATTCTTACAAGAGGTGTGGAAGTATGACATCACCGCAGGACGACCTAAACTAGCAACATGGATTGAAGTGAGTTATCAACTAAATTGGTTCTTGAATGAAAATAGGAACCTAATACCATGTGGCTGTGGTGCATAGTCATTTAATTCATATCCATTAGGGATGTCAATCTCATCCGAAACCGATGGATACCTGAACCCATCTGTACAGAATGGTGCATCCTTAACTGATTTTTTAGCCGTGGGTTTGGTTTTGGGTTTAAACTTAAAAAAACGACAGTTTTCGGTTCGGGTTCGATTTTATATACTATCCGAACCGGAATCGCATGTCTATATATGTGTGTGTGTATACCTATATTTTATTTATATATCTTGTATTTTATTTTACGTTATTTTATACTCTTATATATTTTATTTTATGTGAAAAAAAGAAGTAGATACATAGTATATATAAGCAAAAGGCAAGGGTTGATGAGTTTGCTATCTTGATCTCAATAGATCGCTTTTATGGCTCTTTTCCAGTGTGTATATATACACTTTATATTTTACTTTACGTTAGGGTTTTTAGTCTTAATAGTCTTATATTTTACATCACCTTATTCGGGTAAGATTTTTACCCGTCGGATATGGTTATGGTTTAGGTGAAAAGCAATGTGTCGGGTTTCAGTTCGGATTCAGTTATGGTTGTGAATTTTGATTTTTGGTTTAGTTCTGTCAAAAAAATTGGGACCGAGCCGACCTGTTGCCATCGTATTACTTTGTCCATGTCCATGTCCATGTCCATGCCCAGGCCAACTTTTTTCACTAGTTTGATTTGAGTAATCGAGCATGTAAGTTTGACCATTTGCTACCTAGTGTGACATGACACTTTGATTGAGATGGTCCAAAGCATGTCTCGTAGAAGATATGGTTGTGTTTTGTAGGAGCATCTCTCTTGATGTTTATGATCTCTCTGTTGCACGGTCGCAAATAAAAGGAAATATATTTTGCATTACTTTTTTGGTGAAGAGCGAAGACTGTTTCTCAGCATAGTGTTGGCAAAACATTCTTTGAATGCCTCTCTACCCCTCTCTATCTTCCCCAACTTGGCTAACACGATAAAATAGTTCTGTGCATTACATCTTTGGATGAAAGGTGGGCTTCCTGAGTTAAATGTTTCTGAGAATAATGTAAGCAAAGAGATCTCTGCAATTTTTGTTTCTGTGGAATCAAGGGTATAGCGGAGACGTGATTTTTCTGTTGCAAGAAATTTCTGAATATCTTGAGTGTCATCTCTTACTGCTGATCTCTGTGTAGGAGATCAACAAAATTGATGCTTACACGCAAACGAAGGGTGATCCCAAAGAAGTTGTTCAGTTATACAAGAAGCGCTTTCAGGTACTCCCTTATGCCTTCCTACTTTCGAAATGCAATGGCACTTGGATGTATTCATTGATTCTTTTTCCTGATCGCGTGTTCTTATTCGTCGATTATTTTTCCTGATTGACATGAATTTATTCATTGATTCTTGTTCTCATTTGGTTCAGATTTATCAAACAGAATCACTAACACTTCCAATGTATATCTTATCTCCACTTGCAGGGTCAGTAGAGAATTCCCCCAGAAGCTAGTACTGCTACTACTCAGAACTATGAAGTAAATAAGTGGGTTCATGCCGAATTATCTACCTCCATTCTATAACTTTGTGTTCCAAGAGGTTGTGGTCAGAATGTTTTCTGATCTCAAGTCGTGTGTTTTGTGTATGGTGATATTATTGTTGTACTTTTACTCGCATAATAATTCCGAATAAAATTTTAGTTTTGTAATGTGATTATACATTCCAAACCCATAGTTTCTAAATGGCATGAAGCATAGATATATGATTTTATGCATATGCAGCTTATATAGACACAGGGAGACAAAATAAAAATGTCTTGTGCACTCAATGGAAAAAATGTGACAACAGAGAAAGTCTTCAAATTGCCTCATTTAAACATTGCTCAGAAAAATTCAATAGAGCAAAACATTAGACGAAGAAAAATGAGTATAATTTAAAGATCAACTTTATCTCGCTTATTTTCCCTAATATTGTATGACTAGTTCTTGTATCAGTGCGTTCCAATATTATGAACCAGTTTCTTGATTGTTGATGTTGGTAATGATTTGGTGAATAAATCTATTACATTGTCATTTGAAAGTATTTGTCGGATATTAGCATTCTCGTGCATCTTGCTAATAAATTGATAGAAAATACAATATCAAGTGGAGTGAAATTAGCAAAGTACATAAAGGCACTCATCGCACTTTAACATGGTACTCTAGGTCCAAGAGGTTCTTCACCATCTAGATTATGTGTATATTATTTATCGTCTAGTGGATAGTAGTTAACAAGACCCTATTATCAATATTAAGATTTCAAGATTTTCACGAACTAAAAATCACAATAATTTACATTGATATCCGTAAATTATGTATTGATATCTGTGAATATACACTGATATTCGTAAAATAATATTTGTGTTTGTTTGACGTAATATATATATTATCTATTATGAGCAGTGGTTAGTAAGACTCTATTATCAATATTAAAATTTTCAAGATTTTCACGAACTGAAAATCACAATAATTTACATTGATATCCGTAAATTATGTATTGATATTTGTAAATATGTATTGATATTCGTAAAATAATATTTATATTTATTTGATATTATGTGTATATTATTTGCAAATTGGTGATATTTTTCCGATGGGTAAATTAAATTAGGGTCCTTTCTACTCCTCCGACTTAGTTTTTCATCCCATCCACTTTTAGGAATTATGTTATCATCCTATAATAGTGTAGATGGACAATTTTGCCATTACTTTTGAGAGATGGTTTACCATGTTACCCTTTGTGTAGTTAACATTTGATTTGGTGAGGTTAAATCTGGAGAATTATTTTAGGCTTAATTTTAGGGATTACGTTTATCATTTTAGGCTTAATTTTAGGGATTTGATTTGTTACGGATTTCATTTGTTATGGAAATATTACTATATGTGGCCGAAATATTAGTAATTTGATTTGTTTTTCACGAATTTTTTCACAGATACTATTTGTTACGGATTTGATTTGTTACGGAAATGGTAGTTTTAAGGGATTTGATTTGTCACGGATTTGATTTGTTACGGATTTAATTTGTTTTTCACGAATTTTGCACAGATTATTTTTGTTACGGATTTGATTTGTCCCGAAGTTTTTAATCACCGGAAAAAAGTAGTTCTTTGGCCCGAAGTGTTCAATCGCCGGAACTTAAAGTTCTCTGCCCCGTAAAGTCCCATTATTGGAACTTGAAGTTCTCTGCCCGGAAGTATTTAATCACCGGTTTGGACTGAAGATTTTGGTAAGTTCTGATGATTATTTTCGTTATGTCGATATTACGGTGGTTGATGTTGAAACCCAAAATTTATTGCGATGATTAACGCATTGTGGGTCTAATTTTGTGATTTGAATGGGGCACCGAATCCAAAGGGTTTGACATACTGGTGAAAATTTACCATCTGTAAATTTACCATAATGATTACGAAATTCACCATAATGCGCATTTTGATGGGGGTGACAAAATTTACCATGCGTATTGTCTGAATTTACCATAAATCAAGCAAATATACCATGGACGACCATAACTCAAATTTTAATGGGAATTTACCATGTTCGTCAATTTGGTAAGTTAAAATTATGGTACATTAGGAAATTTGTGGTATATTTGCTGTACATTGTAAATTTGTAAGTGATAATATGTTTGAGTTACCATAATGATTACGAAATTCACCATAATGCGCATTTTGATGGGGGTGACAAAATTTACCATGCGTATTGTCTGAATTTACCATAAATCAAGCAAATATACCATGGACGACCATAACTCAAATTTTAATGGGAATTTACCATGTTCGTCAATTTGGTAAGTTAAAATTATGGTACATTAGGAAATTTGTGGTATATTTGCTGTACATTGTAAATTTGTAAGTGATAATATGTTTGAGTAATTATGGTATATTTGCTGAACATTGTAAATTTGGAAGTGATAATATGTTTGAGTAATTATGGTATATTTGCTGAACATTGTAAATTTGGGGCAACTATATTTTTTGTGTCACGTTGCCGCTTGACATTTAAATTAGGTAATACCGATTTTTTCCCTTTTGTGCTACATGATTGTTGCAATGGATGGTGATTTGATACTGATTTGTAGGCATAATGAAAAGATTGCTGCAATTCGGATAGATCGCAGCTGGAACTTTGTGCAGGTGGTGAACAAGGTATGTGATAGATGGCATCATTTGGACCCTGAATCCGTGGTGTTGAGTTACTCATTGGTTGACAATGAAAATCTACTATTGGACAACGATGACGACTTGGGTATGATGTTCGGGCTTGCAGAGAATGCCGAATATGAAGACATAGAGGTACTTGTTAAGGACTCAACAGTTGGGATATTTGATATTGGTAATCGAGACGGCAACAATGAAAATTCTGAAGGCATGTTAGGCCCTATGGATTATACCGTGGTCCAGTCAATTGATGGTGAGGACTCAACAGTTGGGATATTTGATTTGGTGAGGTTAAATTTGGAGAATCATTTTAGGCTTAATTTTAGGGATTACGTTTATCATTTTAGGCTTAATTTTAGGGATTTCTGGACGAGATTTCCTATTCCGGCGCGATCGATTTTCTGTCACCGTGATTTTAGGGGCTTATGGTGTAATCCGAATAAACCATGGTCAGAGTTTACTGGGGGCTGGTTCGGTATTTACAGAAAATGAGGACTGGAAATTAATGTTCAAAAGTGTATGGGATGAAAACTTAATAAAGACTAATAGAAAGGACCTTAAAATAAGTACCTTGAAATCATGGTACCGTCCGGTAACCTCAGAAGGCACATATCAAATTAACATCCATAAGCAGAAAGCGATAACTATTTAGCTAGGAAGCGGCCCCACATGAGGAATTGATATCAAATCCAAATATCCAATGGATATGAAAGTTATTCTATTTCTCCATGTCTTTTCATAAAGAGACCAAATTCTGTAGTTGCTATTATTCTTATATATGTCGACAACTTGAATCTTATATGAACTCGAACAAAGTTTATAAAAATTGTAAATTATCTAGAAGAGTTTGAGATAAAAGATTTTAGCAGAATTAAATTTTTTCTTGCTCAGCAAACTGATAAAACACATCCCTTGAGCACTCCTATATTTGTTCAATCAGTGAATATAAACATTGATCTATATCTTCCTCAAGCGAATGATGAAGAACCTATTGGACTGGAATACCATAGTAAAGTGTGATGGATGCCTTTATGTACCTTGCTAATTTTACTCGAGTTGATATTGTACTTATTGTCGTTCCATTGGAAAGATGTAGTTCAACTCTAACTAAAGACATTGGAATGGAAAAACACATATTACGATAACTTCGATGAACAACCGATATGGGTTTAGCATTTTATAAGTTATAATGGTACGTCAATACACAACGGTACTGGTACGTATCTTACTAATAATAAAAACGGTACACTCACTTGTACGAGGTTAATTGATAACTTTGCTTTAACCCAAACCATTAATAAATTCCAGCAATCTAAAACTGATGAAGCTACCCAAGGATAGGTAAGACTTTTCAACTTCACAACCAAGTTAGGTAAAAAATGTTGACGGGGATACTAGGGTTTTAACGAGACAATCTGAAGACTTTCTCAATCAATAAAACACGTGTCGCTTTTTAACCGGATATGCATAAAATCATATATCTATGCTGCATGCATATTGAAACGATGGGTTTGGAATGTACAATAGCATCATGAAACTACAATTTTATTCGTAACAAGTAAAACAAAGTCGGCCAGATACCTTGGCTATATAAAAAAAGAGTAATAGGTAAAACAAAAATAGCAACGGTCACAATACGTATGACTTGAGCTAGAAAAACAGTCAGACCACAACCTTTTGGAACACCATAGTTGTAGAATAGAGATATATAGATAATTCAGCATGAAGCCACTTGTTTATTTCATAGTTCAGAATAGTTGCTGTAGTAGCTTCCGGGGAATTCTCTACTGACTCTGCAAGTGGAGAAGAGATATATATTGAAAGTGTTAGTGATTCTGTTTGATATATATCCCACTATCAATGAATAAATCCATACCTAATCAGCGCTAATATCAATGAATAAATATATGTCGATCAGGAAAAATAATCAATGAATAAGTAGATGCCTACCAGCGATTGCATTTCGAAAGTAGAAGGCATGAGGGATTACCAGAAAGCGCGTCTTGTAGTATTGAACGAGTTCTATGGGATCACACTTTGTATGCGTGTAAGCGCCGATTTTGTTGATCTCCTGCACAGAGATCAGAAGTAAGAGGTGTCACTCCAGATATATAGAAATTTCTTGCAACAGAAAATCACATCTCCAACAAAACTCTTGATCTGCAAGAACAAGAATTGCAGAAGATCTGTTTGCTTCATTGTGCTCAGAAACATTGAACTCAGAAAGTGACCTTTCATCCAAAGCCGTAACGCACATAACAATTTTATTGTGTTAAGCCAACTCAGGCAAGAGAGAGGGGGAGAGAGATTGAAATCATATTTTCATCGGTTTTTTGGATGAGATTGACATCCCCAATGGATGTGCATTAAATGACTATGCACAACATCCACATGGAATTAAATTCATATTTTCTTTCAAAGAACCAATTTAGTTGATAACTCACTTCAATCCATGTTTTTAGTTTAGGTCTTCCTGCCGTGATGTCATACTTCCACACATTTTGTAAGAAGACTTGAAACCTTTCGATAAATGGAGCATAGGCTATGTCCACCTGAAGATTATGAATTTGGTAGCAAAACAGAGAAAAACAACAAATTAAGCACAAGATTCCATTGATATGCATGCTTGTCAAAACAAGCTAAAATGCTCTCCAAAAAAGTCACCCGCCACACATAAAGAAAATAAATACCGGACGAGGACGCACAAAGTGATAGCACTAAGACAACCAACAGAATAGGGACGAGGCATACCAGGCTGAATTGTCCAAGGAAAAAAGGACCATCCTCGAATTTGTGTAGAGCAGTTTCTAAGTAGTCAAAAGTAGTACCTGACACAGAAACTACTGAAGTCAGATATGTCTTACGTGAGTAATTTCCTAGAACGAGGCAGGTTCAGAATCACACCAATTTCTTTAACCGGATCTCCTTTAAAAGAAGTATACACTGTTCCGTTGAATGTGTTAGTGTAGGCTAGCAACTCTTTGGCGACTTGTTGTTTGGCAGGATCCTATAATATTTTCACATCGTTGATCTTCAAATTCTGAAAACAGGAAGAGTGAGAGGGACAAGGGAAGGGGTGTAAATACATATTCACGTCTTACACTAGGCAGAAGTTTGGGCCCTTCAAAGTTATCCTCTAGATACTTAAGTAGATCTAGACTCTCTCCAATGACTTTGTTATTGTGCTCCAGTGATGGCACCTACAAAAACCAGAACTGCATATGTGACCCAGAAAGATAGAGATTCTCAAGTAGGTAGTATAATGGTAGGCAGAACGCATCACTGATGATTCAAACTTTTTATGACTGTGCAGAAAGCATCACAGATGATTCAAAAGGCGTTGACAAATAATTTTAGCAGACAATATGTAAACTTGACATTCTATACGCATTTCGGCAAAACCCAAATTACTTCTTTTACAAAGCATGATCGTTGCATCCTGAGAAGTAATAGCCATTCAACTCGTAGCAGCATAGCAAGGATGAATTTATCTTAAAGAGATTGTGTCCACCACAAGTCTTGATCGTTCTTCAAATTTTTAAAGTCTATAGCATATCCATGTTCTCCTAACAAAAGCTCCAATTACTTCTTCTACGAGGCGTGATCGTCACATCTTGGGAGATAAATGTCATTCAATTGGTAGCACTGTAATGAGGACGAAGTTGTCTTTAAGGAGACAGACGACTTGACTGCTGCTGTTATTATTGTTTTGCTAGGTTGCTTTACTTCTTACTTATTGTCATCTTCATCACAAATTCTGCCAATATTTGGTAAGTGGGATTCAACATGAAAGAATCCATTAAGAATGACAAAAAAGCAAGCTTACTGCTAAAATTTCTACCAGTTATCTATCTATCCAAATTCACTTTACTTCTTTTTGTACCTCGTTCTAAAATTATAGCCAAAAACTTGCCCCCAGTGCTATCTTCCTAGCTTCAATTATAACACATAGTCCTCCTCGCCAAACAATTATAACTTTTGCACAGAACTTTTCAAATTCATGGCTAGAATTTTGACATTCATCAGCAACACACACACCACTAACATAAAAAACATATGAACAACGTATATTAATATCCTAAATACTTAACAGCACTGTTAGTTGTTATGTGGGATAGATTAGGTTATGTTAACCCTAATGGGCCTAGGTGGTTAGAGCCCATTAGGTTAACCCTAATCTCATCTATAAATAAAGGAGTGTTAGAATAGTAATGGTTAAATTGTTATTAATGTTTAGTTGCAAGGGTATTATTGTCCTTTCATGTAATTAGGGTTACCTAGGGTTTCTAGGTTTTCTCTATATATTGATGTATTGGCCCCTTGTAACATTATCACTCAATAATACAATTCTCCTTTCTCTAGTTTCACAACATGGTATCAAAGCATAAGATCTAGGCCTGTGGAATACTCGCTTTCCGGCGGGCGGCTTATGCCTTGCCGCCGTCCGCCGGTTGCATCAGGGTCCTCTGTTGTTTGCTTTTGCCTATGGTTCCGTTGCCTCTGTTTGAGTTCGTTGTCTCTGGTTCTGTTAAGCCTTTTGCTAGCCGCCTTTCGTTGGCTCGCCTGCCTCTGGTTCACTTCCGGTCTGTTTCTGATCTGCCGTCTACCTCTGGTCTGTTGCTGTTGCTGTTGCTGTCTGTTGTTTGCTGACTTCAGCCACCTGGTCAGCCGCCTGGTGCTAGCCATTCCACCTGGTCAGCCGCCTGCTTCCGCCTGGGTCTATTGTTTGAATCTTGTGGTACCCTCGTCAGTCTTCTACCCTAACCTGTTTCGTTTTAGGCGTTGGTTGCTCCAGCCCCTTGGTTGTGTTGTGGGCCTGATCTGCTGTTGTGGGCCGCACCCCCCTTGCTCCCTCATTGTTGTCGGTTGCCCCTCAAGTTTGTTTTGATTATAGTTTGATTCCCAAACTTTGCAATATTTGATTTTGGTCCCTGCAGTTTAGACTTTTGGTGAATTTATGGACAAGTCTTTCTTTTGTTGGTTGGTTGTTAAACCCCCGTTTGGTGTGCCAAGTGGCCCCAAGTTGTGCCGTGTGGCACCTTGTTGTGATCCTAGTTGGATTCTTTGTTTCTCTCTTCCCGTGCGATTCGGGGTTCGCACGTGAGGGGGAGAACTTGTCCCATATTCCTTTGTTAGTTATATTCTACTGGGTACCAAAATTAATGTTGTCAAAGAATTAAAGTTGTTGAAGAATTGAAGTCGTTGGAGAATCGAAGTTGTCAAAGACATCAGTTGGAGCATCTCTTTTTCGTTGGAGAATCGAAGTTGTCAAAGACATCAGTTGGAGCATCTCTTTTTCATGTTGGCAAACCCATAATGCTCTCCATGCTCGCATCATGTGTTTGAGGGGGAGTGTTAGTTGTTATGTGGGATAGATTAGGTTATGTTAACCCTAATGGGCCTAGGTGGTTAGAGCCCATTAGGTTAACCCTAATCTCATCTATAAATAAAGGAGTGTTAGAATAGTAATGGTTAAATTGTTATTAATGTTTAGTTGCAAGGGTATTATTGTCCTTTCATGTAATTAGGGTTACCTAGGGTTTCTAGGTTTTCTCTATATATTGATGTATTGGCCCCTTGTAACATTATCACTCAATAATACAATTCTCCTTTCTCTAGTTTCACAACAAGCATAATGCATAGTCAGCAAAATATGAGGCACTGGTGATAAAACAAAAAATAAAAACTGTACCCGGCACTTGATTAAGATAACCAAAAATTATCAGAAGAAGTATATAGTACTGAGAGAATGTAAACCTTATTTTCTGGGTAAACTTTCTCTTTGTACCAAGTAGGCCTGTTCCAAAGGTCAATAGGAACCAATTTGATCTTGTCTTGTAGACCCTACATCAAAAAAAAAAATTTATACAAAATAAGCTATGCGAAGGTTGAATAAACTCACAATGCAAAAAAAAAAAAATCGACATTGCCCAACACAAATGAATGATTAGGGAAGAGGGAGGCCGTGAAGTAACAATCATGTAGAAGATAAGGAAACACCGACCTTATAGTTCCTGGCAATCCAAACACGCTGTGCAAATGGGCACTCGTAAAAGATATACAACCTTCAACAAAATACCCAATTTGGATTACAACGTGAATACAGACTACTTTGATTTGATAAATCTGTTTACAATTAAATCAATTCAAACAAACATTGTTTAATACCCAGATACTGAGCCAGCTTATGCACACATGGACTAAATCTTGCACGTAACTTAAACTACAGTCTTATGTCCCAATAAATTGGGGACAGTTACATGAATTTCCTTTAGTCGCTCCACTATTTTCATGCTATATGTCCCGTCAAATTTGATAATATTCGTATTTATTTTTACCTTGCATCCCTCCTCAAGTTTGAAGTTAGATCTTTCTCACTTATTAAATTGTCTATATCTAATTTATATACAAGCGTACACACACACATATATACATATAGAAGCATACACACATACATATCAATGTACTCATTGAAGTTATTTTTAGTTCATGGTTTGTTGTTATCTACTTTGACAGTGATATATTTTTATCGGCTTTATAATATTTACTTGCCATTCTATGTTAGTAAAAAAGACACGAATTTATTACTGAAAATAGATGTGTACGATTAGAATTGAGTCATTTGAATTACAAAAATTATATCAACAATGATCAAGGCAATATTAGCACGGTGTGTATTTATATATATATATATTTCATGATGCTCTACTTGCTCATGCGTTGCATGTGTCCGGCCTACGTAAAGAGGGAAAGAGGGAGAGTATACCTGGTAGTTCCATCAAAGAGGGGTGGCGGTTCAGAAGTAGAATCCAAAACTGGGGGAAGATCATCTTTCACAAAACTAAAATGTTTTTGGAAAAGAAAAATTCATCAAAATCAACCAAACAATATTAACAATTGGTCAATACAGAGCAATATTATATATATGTATGTAGAATCAGAGAAACTTGCAGAGAGCTTACGTAGTAGCCATGGATAATGTTGGTCGAGAGAGTTCTTCGATTTCCAACTCTAGCTTCGATGGGGGCTTTTGTTGTGTGAAGTGTTATGTTCCGAAACCCCAAGGATTTATAGGTGGGTCATGACAGAGTGCCTGAGGCTGATGGGCTCAAGTCATCAGAAGTGACGAAATGGGATTTTCTTGTAGTGCGCGTGTAATGCAGTTATAATGTCATAGTTTTTAATTCTGAGAGTTGTTCGAGTGGTAGAGCGGATAAACTTTAAACCTAAACATTTTGCAGTTGAAACTCGGCAATTTAATACTTGAGACTACTAGGGGGTTTGCCTAGTCATTTCCACCCAGGATGACTAGTCGGTAATTTAGGCGAGGACTCCTTCAAATTTTATCCAAGCTTAGTTTCAATCAGACCGGATACCTTTATCAAAAAACAAAATTGTCGTAATTTTGTCCGTTTTGTTCTCAAAATTACACCATTTTGATACTATGCATCTTGATAATAATTCACGTGATAAACCAAAACGGTATAATTCCGAGTACAAAACGGAAAAAAACTACGACGTTTGGCCCGTAGACTATACTGCACCACCCGAATCTGATGAAATGACAAGTGACTGATCAGAGGCATTCGGCACTACTGACGACGAGAGAGTGTAGAACCCCTATCGCCTGCTGCGAGTGGGGAACTGTTGTGCTCTTATTTTGGGATTTTTTTAAGCTTTTAAAAAAGATTCGAATCATTTTTATATAACGTTCTGAGTTTAAGAAATTTTATAAATTAATATAAACTTAACAATACTTTAAATAACTTTGAAGTCAATAAATTACGTCGTTTTTATTAATTATTAATATTTTTATATAACTTGTTGAGTTTATCGGGCACATCATGTTTAAAAATTTAATGAATTTAATAATTTTTTAAATAATTATGAAGTGACTAAAATTACGTAGTCTTATGGCACTTTTCATATAATAAGGGTCTACTACAATATTTCTGAAAACAACAAAATCAGTAATTTGGACCAAATTGGTGATGTCGGGATTGATTTCCATTACAAATTGCAGGGTAGAGAGTTATTTTGCACAAATTCTACATCTATTCATATGACAAGCCTAGGTCTCAGTAGTAGGAATGGAGCCAGAAAATTCATTATGCAGGGGCGAATATGTATTCACTACTATTTTAATTTTTTTTTCAAAATATTTAACAGGAGCTAACCTATATACTTCATAGAAAAATTTTCTTTTTTTTATATAATAATAGAGGTTTTTTCCTTTCTTGTAGGGACGATCACTCCTACTAGCCCCTCCTTGGCTTCATCCCTGCCAGTAGGGTCCTATTCGCGCCGGTGAGAACTGTATCAACCATAAGGTTTGCATATATAATATACGATGGCTAGTGTGATTCCAAGTTTTCGTGCAACGGCTTTCATTAGGCCCTTGAGCATTAATCATTTATGTCACCTCCGCGGAAGATGAAACAACTCTTATTACGACAATGAGATCTTGTATTCTTGCTATTTGTAAACTGATGTTTGTGCTTAGGGATGTAATTTTGTCTCGATCCAATGGATAACCGAACCGAACTGATTTTTTTTTTTTTAAATGTAACCATTTTTTTTGAATACAAGTATGGTATTGCTTGAGGAATATCCGTTTGAATACAATTTTGATTAATAACGGATAATAACTAAACTGATAGTCGAACTGAACCAATATTAGATCAATATCTAAACTCTTCATTCTTTATTAAATTTTAATGATCTGAATCGTTCAATGTATTTAAAATATATTTTTAATGGTACTCATGAGAAATCAACTCAAAATATTATCGAAAAGGGCTTGATCCAAGTAGTTGTTAAAAATACTGACAGGAACTGCTTTATGAATCACTGTTTAGATCAAGCCATTTTTCGGTAATATTTTGAGCTGATTTCTCGCGGGTATCCTTAAAAACATGTTTTAAACACATTGAACGGTTCGGATCATCAAAATTTAATCGAGAACGAAGAGTTTAGACGTTGGTCTAATATTGATCTAAAAAAATATTGGTTTATATAACTTCCCCCGCAAGAAATCAGTTCAAAATATCACCGGAAAGGTTTATCTAAACATTGGTTCATAAAACAGTTTCTGTCAGCATTTTGAACCACTGTTTTGATCAAATTCTTTCCGGTAATATTTTGAGCTGATTTCTCGCGGGTACCTTTAAAAACATGTTTTAAACACATTAAACGGTTCGGATTATCAAATTTTAATCGGGAACGAAGAGTTTAGGCGTTGGTCTAATATTGGTCTAAAAACATGTTGGTCCCTTGAGCCTCCCTATATATATATATATATATATATAGAGAGAGAGAGAGAGAGAGAGAGAGAGAGAGAGAGAGAGAGAGTCCCCTTGCTAAAATGAGAATTTTTTATTTTTCAATCATATTTTGATGATCAAAACTGTTCAATATTTTTAAAATATAGTTTTAAGGATACCTATGAGAAATCAGCTCAAAATATTATTGAAAATGACTTGATCCAATCAGTTTTTCATAAAACTGTTCATATCAGCATTTATTAAAAACTAATTAGATCAAACCCTTCTTGATGTTATTTTGAGCCGATTTTTCACGGATATCCTTAAAAATATTTTTAAACACATTGAACGGTTCAAATCGTCAAAATGTGATTAAAAAATAGAAGGTCTACATTTTAGCAAAATAAAAGATTGCTCATTA
The DNA here is from genome assembly GCA_019985065.2 of Arctostaphylos glauca. Taxonomy (NCBI): domain Eukaryota; kingdom Viridiplantae; phylum Streptophyta; class Magnoliopsida; order Ericales; family Ericaceae; genus Arctostaphylos; species Arctostaphylos glauca. The sequence goes on along the minus strand of JAHSPW020000005.1, from coordinate 29,443,767 downwards.
GAAGGAGACTCTCTCTCTCTCTTGTATATGTATATATACAGAAAACTTCTAATAAGGAATCTTTTATTTTGCTACGGTACGGATCTCTTATTTTCTAATCGAATGTTGATTATCCGAACCCCAAGGATTTATAGGTGAGTCGTGCCAGAGTGCCTGAGGCTGATGGGTTCAAGTCACCAGAAGTGACGAAATGGGATTCGGATAGTTTCTTGTATTGTGCGTGTAGTGCAGTTATAACGTTGTAATTTTTAATTCGAAGAGTTGTTCGAGTGGTAGAGCGGATAAACTTTAAACCTGAATATTTTGCAGTCGAAACTCGGCAATTTAATACTTGAGGCTACTATGGGGTTTGCCTGGTCATTTACACCCAGGATGACTAGTTGGTAATTTAGGTTGGGACTTCTTCAAATTTTATCCCAGCTTAGTTTCATTCTGACCGAATATCTTAATCAAAAAACAAAATCATCGTAATTTTATCCGTTTGTTCTCAAAATTACACCATTTTAATACTATGCATCTTGATAATAATTCACGTGATAAGTCAAAACAGTATAATTCTGAGTACAAAATAGAAAAAAACTACGACGTTTGGCCCGTCGACTACTGCACCTCCTGAATCCGACGAAATGACAGGTAACTGATCAGAGGCATTTGGCACTACCGACGACTAGAGAGTGTCGAACCCTTATCGCCTGCTGCAAGTGGGGAACTGTTGTGCTCTTATTTTGAGATTTTTTTAAGCTTTTAAAAAAGATTCGAATCATTTTTATATAATGTTCTGAGTTTAAGAATTTTTATAAATTAATATAAAATTAATAATACTTTAAATAACTTTGAAGTCAATAAATTACGTCGTTTTTATTAAGTATTAATATTTTTATATAACTTGTTAAGTTTATCGGGCACGTCATGTTTAAAAATTTAATGAATTTAATAAATTTTTAAATAATTATGAAGTGACTAAAATTACGTAGTCTTATGGCACTTTTCATATAATAAGGGTCTACTACAATATTTCTGAAAACAACAAAATCAGTAATTTGGACCAAATTGGTGATGTCGGGATTGATTTCCATTACAAATTGCAGGGTAGAGAGTTATTTTGCACAAATTCTGTATCTATCCATATGACAAGCCTAGGTCCCAGTAGCAGGGATGGAGTCAAAAAATTCATTATGCGGGGTCGAATATGTATTCATTACTATTTTAATTTTTTTCAAAATATTTAGGAGGGGCGAGCCTATATACTTCATAGAAAATTTTTCTTTTTTTTTATATAATAATAGATGTTTTTTCCTTTTTTGCAGGGGCGATCGCCCCTATTAGCCTCTCTTTGGCTTCATCCCTGCCCAGTAGGGTCCTATTCGCGCCGGTGAGAACTGTATCAACCATAAGGTTTGCATATATAATATACCGATGGCTAGTGTGATTCCAAGTTTTCGTGCAACGGCTTTCATTAGGCCCTTGAGCATTAATCATTTATGTCACCTCCGCGGAATATGAAACAACTCTCATTACGACAATGAGATCTTCTATTCTTGCTATTTGTGAACTGATGTTTGTGCCTGGGGATGTAATTTTGTCTCGATCCAATGGATAACCGAACCGAACTGATTTTTTTTCCAAACTGTAACCATTTTTTTTGTGAATACAAATATGGTATTGCTTGAGGAATATTCGTTCGGATACAGTTTTGATTAATAACGGATAATAACTAAACTGATAGTCGAACTGAATGATTTAGAATTATAAAATTACCACTGTGTAGTTATATATATATATATGGAGGCTCAAGGGACCAACACTTTTTTAGACCAATATTAGACCAACGCCTAAACTCTTCGTTCCCGATTAAATTTTGATAATCCGAACCGTTCAATGTGTCTAAAACATGTTTTTAAAGGTACCCGTGAGAAATCAGGTCAAAATATTACCGGAAAGGGATTGATCCAAGCAGTGGTTCAAAATGCTGACAGCAACTGTTTTATGCACCAATGTTTGGATCAAGCCCTTTCCGGTAATATTTTGAGCTGATTTCTCGCGGGTACCCTTAAAAATATATTTTAAACACATTGAATGGTTCGGATTATCAAAATTTAATCGGGAACGAAGAGTTTAGGCGTTGGTCTAATATTGGTCTAAAAAAGTGTTGGTTCATATAGCCTTTGAACCACTGCTTGGATCAAACCCTTTTCGGTAATATTTTGACCTGATTTCTCGCGGGTACCCTTAAAAACATGTTTTAGACACATTGAACGGTTCGGATTATCAAAATTTAATCGGGAATGAAGAGTTTAGGCGTTGGTCTAATATTGGTCTAAAAAAGTGTTGGTCCCTTGAGCCTCCCCCTATATATATATAGGGAAGCTATATAAACCAATACTTTTTTAGACCAATATTAGACAAACATCTAAACTCTTCATTTCTGATTAAATTTTATTGATCTGACCCGTTTAATGTGTTTAAAACATGTTTTGAAGGATACCTGCGAGAAATCAGCTAAAAATATTACCAAAAAATGGCTTGATCTAAATAGTAGTTCATAAAGCAGTTCCTGTCAGTATTTTTAACCACTGCTTCGATCAAGCCCTTTCCGATAATATTTTGAGTTAATTTCTCGCAAGTACCCTTAAAAACATATTTTAAATACTGTGAGACCCCGACCCGGAATTTGGGCATTTAAGAGCAAAATTATAATTTGAATAGTTAAATCGAGAGTAATTTGGTTAATTCGACACGAATTTGATTTTTAATTGGGATCGGAGAGTCGTCCCGACTTTTATATAATCTGTGTTCGAAATTTCTGAGACGGATCAGATAATTTATACACGCGCAAGGCATGAGATGATGGGCTGTTGTAACCTTTGGACTTTGGGTAAGAAGTACCCAATAATTTTTCTATTAGATATCAGATACGTTATAACAGATATTTGCATGTATCGTATTAGACACAGAGGTGTCTGTTGACACCTCCTGCTTCCAACTTTGTCTATATAGTATAGGTAAGCTCCTCAAATTCATTGTACGTTAGAAACCAAAGAGCTAGAGAGAGAGAGGGAGGAGCTTCATCATCTGTTCTTCAACCTCCAGCAGCTTGTTCATCTTCTTCAGCTGTTCTTCAACGAGTTCATCAACTGGTTTTCTTCACAGTGACCTTCTAAGTCACATAGGTAAGCCAATTTCTTGCTAATTCTTCGATTTTAGGACTAAGATAGACTTAGTTTGATCCTATTTGTTATGTATCAGAAGGTATTTGAGGTTAGAGCAAGAAACCATAAGAAACCATGTCCTCAAACTCATCCGGCCACGCATCCGGCCACGCATCCGGTCACGCATCCGGCCACGGATCCGGATTTCCGGATTGGCTACCGGATTAGGCAGTTTTGACCCCGAACTTTGAATTGAGCTCCAGAATGCTACGGACCTCGGATTGACCTCAAATTTGGTATGAATGTACCTTGATATGTTAGCTTTCATTCCCAATTGGAACCAAATTATTTTGGACTTTTAGAACTCCTTAAATTAAGATTTCCGTAGAAGCTATCCGTTTTGGACCAGTTTTGCGCCAATGGAGTTTTCACCCGTTTAAAGGCATATTAAAGCTTTGTGGTCTTCATAGAAAATGTTCCTAACATCCTAAGCTAGTATTCTGTTAAATTTGGTGAAGTTTGGACTTGATATGGTTGGAGTTTCACACTAATTTCTATCGAGGTAAATTTCAGAAAAGCTGTCTAGTTTAGTACTTCAATAATTTGAGACTTTGGAACCTCTATTTTGACTCCTTAACCATCCGGACTTATGTACATTCACTTGAGGACATTGGTAGACCTAGTGTGGTTTATGCATTCCCTATTTTGAGGTGGTTTGGGCATAAACGCCAACGCCGAAGTATTGGAAACTAGGAATAAGTTGATAAATACTTATATTCCTTGTTATAGGAATCGATCCTGACATCGGAGTCGGTGCAAATCGTTAGACTACGTAAAGCAACGTGAGGTGAGTCTTGATATGCTTGTCTTACTTGTATGTTTAAAAACGTGACCGAGCATGTGAATTTACTAAATCCTGTTGATGGTTGTTTACATTGAAACCATGCTTATGCACGACACATGACTGATTAGCATGTGATGCTATGTTATAAATTGATAACTTTATTAAAGATGATCATGTATTGACATGACATCATGTGAAACATGGTGATTCTCTGACCGCTGGGGGTGTGACAAGCGGTAGTTTGAGATAAGGCTGGGTCCCACGACCAGGTGGCATCGGATGACGTCATGCCAATTCTGAATTATTATTCAAGGGTCGCTCCCTTTATCAGTTCTGGCATACACCGTTGGTTGATTGGTTGGTTGATTGGTTGATTGGTTGGTTGATTTGTTGATTCTGTTGCAAAGCATATTGGTTTGTTGAATCAGATGCTGATAACCCACGGGTTATGAAAACTACGAACTATTGATCATGTCCTCGGCTACGGCCCATGGATCAATTTACGAACGTTCTTGACATGCTAATGAAGTGTTTATAATGAGATTATGTCATGGCAAACCTGTAAGACTTGTATATCTTGATTCATACTAGCGATATGCTAATGATGTCGTTAAACAACATACCAGGTAATGAGACATGAGGCGTTAGGGCCTATGGAAGCTCAAGAAAATGATCGTTTGGCCTCTTGCGCTAAGAAGCTGAGATGTACCGGATAAGTTGGTAACTATCTTGTTGTATGTGAGATAGGCTATATTGGGGTCGATAACGTATTGTATATTGTAACTTTGTGGGTTTTAGTGATATTGGCACTTTGCATGTCCTTGGGTTTCTTAGTTGGATTATTTTACATGTTTCCGCGCACTCTGAGAATCTTTCAAGATTATGGATGAATGACAGGTAAAAATCCCAAAACTCGATTAGTGAGAGGCCTTCGTGAGTTGGACTTATTGGCCGGTCATTGATCATCCCTATATCGGGATGGGTCGTGACAAGTACATTGAACGGTTCAGATCATTAAAATTTAATAAGGAATGAAGAGTTTAGATATTAATCTAATATTGGTTTAAAAAAATATTGGTTTCTAAGCCTCTCCCTAATATATATATATATATATATATATATATATATATATATATATATATATATATATAGGGGAGGCTCAAGGGACCAATACTTTTTTACACCAATATTAGACCAACGCCTAAACTCTTCATTCCCGATTAAATTTTGATAATCCGAACCGTTCAATGTGTCTAAAACATGTTTTTAAGGGTATCCGCGAGAAATCAGGTCAAAATATTACCGGAAAGGACTTGATCCAAGCAGTGGTTCAAAATGAGGACTTTTTATTTTTCGATCATATTTTGATGATCAAAACCGTTCAATATGTTTAAAATATAGTTTTAAGGATACTTATGAGAAATCAGCTCAAAATATTACTAAAAAAGACTTGATCCAAGCAGTTTTTCATAAAATTGTTCATATTAGCATTTATGAAAAACTGATTAGAGCAAACCATTCTTGATGTTATTTTGAGCCGATTTCTCACGGATATTCTTTAAAATATTTTTAAACACATTGAACGGTTCAGATCATCAAAATGTGATTAAAAAAATAGAAGGTCCGTATTTTAGCAAAATAAGAGATTCATCATTAGAAGGAGACTTTCTCTCTATATATATGTATATATACAGAAAACTTCTAATAAGGAATATTTTATTTTGCTACGGTGTAGACCTCTTATTTTCTAATCGAATTTTGATTATCCGAACCGTTTAATGCGTTTAAAACATATTTTTAAGGGTTAACGCGAGAAATCAGCTCAAAATATTATTCGTAAAAACTTGATCCATTCAATTTTTTATAAAATTGTTCATGTCAACATTTATTAAAATTATTTAGATTAAGCCCTTCTAGATATCATTTTGACCCGATTTACGTGTACTTTTAAAAATATGTTTTAAATACATTGAACAGTTCGGATCATTAAAATTTGATCAAAAAATAAGAGGTCCGCACCGTAACAAAATCATGGATCTCTTATAGATATATAGGTAAGAATATAAAACATATAATATGTTACAACTATGTAATTATATGGTTCTTTACGTTTTTGTTCATCTCTATAGCGTTTAACTATGGCTTTATTTTGGAGTTGTACTCCATTATTTTTAAACTATTTTTCTTTTGGTTGCTTTGTTAGTGGTTTAGTTAGTAATATTTGTCTTTAATAATAAACATCAAATTACAATTGGTGAACTTGTTTTCATGGTTATATAATGTGTGATGTAGTATTTGCGTGTTTGGTTAGTTGATTTTGTTTTTGCCAAAATGTGAAGTAGAGTTTATATTTTAATCATATACAAATTGGGGCGTATCGAGGCAAAACAGATTTAAGAAAAATAAAATTGTAGATATCTACACAATTCGAATATTCGGTATAGATATCATAATATCCGCTCCCAGTTATTCCGTTGCTAATCGTACTTGTGGCAATTGCCTTGCGAGGCTTGGTATGGCCAAAACCGGTGCTTGGTCTCCTAAAATTCCAATACGGCCACTTCCTTAGCCATTGGTAGCTAGTAAGGCCATACGTATGGCCTACTTCCTAATTCTTAGTTTCTAGGTTCATTGTGACCCCTTCTTAGTAGGGCCGGTCCCGAGATTTTCAGGGTTCTAGGTAAAATTATAAAATTTGGCCTTAAATGTTTGTTTTCCAAAAAATAAACTATAAAATTATCTTCAAAATAACATTATCAATAAGAATTTTACGACATAAAATAGATTTATAATACTTTACATTTAGTTGATTCAAATTAAAAGTCAAGTTTTTATCCAAATTTGTTTTTTATATTTTGGTGATGTTTGATATTTATATAGTAATATTATTAACGAAGATCTTTAGTGTACTATTTAGGTTTGTTTTGACAAAAGAACTTAAAACTGACTTATTTTTCAAAATAAATTTACTCATTTAGTGAGTGTTTAATGGTAGAATTGAAAGGCTAAAAAATATTCATGATATTAGCAAAAAATATGCTCAAGTCAAAATTACGTGATTTGTTTTTCAATTATTTCTTTTTTAACTATTTCGATAATACATTCAGATCAAAGAAAAAAAAAGTAAAACAAATTTGTTAGTCGAAAATATGAGAACATTTGTCAAAAAGGCAAAAATAAAAAATAAGAACGGTTAAAAAATATGAGAATATTTGTTATTTTATTTGCTTATTATTTTTTAATTAAAAAGATAATAAACAATTGGGGGCCAACCGATTTTTTTAATTTCTTGATTTGTTTATTGCATTTTTGTAAATATTAAATACTAAACAAACAAGCAATGTGAACTAAACCAAATGAGACCTAAAATTAGATTTCAAAGAGCTAATTATTAGACATAAAATGAAGCAAAATCACTATAGAATCTTTATTTTTCTTTCTTATTTTATTTTTGAAAGTTTCTCTTTTTAAATTCAAAATTGAGCTAAAAACTAATCAATTGGGCCATTTTTTTTAATGGGGTCCCAGTTAGTAAAGTAATTGGGCTAAAAAATTTGGACATTTTTTTTCAAAGAAGCAAAAATAATAAGGAGCCCTAATTTTGGGCCTTTTGTGAGGAGGACCTAAGCGGTGGTCTTGTGGGCTGTCCTATTGGGCTGGCCTTACTTCTTAATGAACGTTCTCTACAGCGAATGATTCATCCATAGGGTTCTATCGTTGTATGATTTTTACTTCGTTTTTCAAGTGCCATAGCTTATGGATTAGAAAAGATGAAGCCTTCTAGCGCCATAGGACGGAATCGAGAGAAGAGAAAAAAATGACAATTGAACAAAGTGCTAGAATATGAGACTGTATGTGAGACTAAAAAGTGAAAAATTGGTCTAATACCGTTTTCAATTAGGACTTCTCCAGAAGCCCAATTGTTTTGAAACCGAAAAAGAAAAGTAATATCTAAAATGGTTTGGATGTAAAAAATCTAAGTTCCATTGCTACTTAATTCTACGAACAAAAAAAATGTACAAATAAACTGTGAGTTGGTCTATGTGCCGATGGTCATTCTTCTTGGTACGTACGTCCTCTATTACAATGGTAGTAGTTAAGTTTCATCTTCAATAAACTTTGCGAAAGAAAAACTAGTCTTGTTTCGCTTTGAGTTTTGAATTTAAATCAACAAAACTGCAAAAAGAAAACAAAATTCTCATTCTCTCTCTCTCTTTTTTTTAATGGACTTTTGTTGATCCATAATAGTCTTCGATTTCTTCTAGTCTATCTTAATTTGTTTTTGTAACGACCCGGGTTTTTAAAACTTAAAAAAAATGATAATAATAATACTATAAAAATTATTTATTTATTTATTTATTTTCACATTCATGTTTAATTTTTTATTTGTATTTATTTGAACGTTTTAGATTATTTGATTTACCAATGATTGAGATCGCAAGGTTGCACGGATTAAGATGGAGCGAGAACCATAGGATTATCTTTCCATTTTTCTGCCCCTTCAATTCCTTACGGACGGTTGGGTTTTAAAAATAAAGAGGAAGAACAGTTTCTTTTTGGGGACATTCATGGTCATAATAATGGTTTTATTAGGGGAATTAACAAAATGCTTTATGGGATGAATTTCTTTTAGGGCCGAGAGTCATTTGGTTTTCTTTTTACTTGGTTTAGTTTAGAGCAAACGATAGTTCATAGATGCAAACCAAGACTACAATGAGTTTGAGAAAGAAGGAGAGGTCCTCCCAATTTCAGATTTTTGACGAATCGATGCCGTTTCTTTGATTTCTTCCGCATTTGAGGTAGGATTGTTTATCTCCGCCCATTGGTTTAAGTATTTTCTTTAGTAGAAAAATCTTAAATTCTTAGAAATATATTTGTGATACAATTTCATGTTTAGTTGTTAGTAATTATGTGATTTTTGATCGATTCATGCTAGGAAGCATAAACACTAGAATGTTACGAATTTGAAAGAGATAGAAACTTAGTGTGAATCTGATTTTGATAATTTTCATTGAAATTGTTCGAAGACTCTAAAATTTCTGAAATTTTTAATGAAGATTCCTCTATGTGTCTTCTGTATTGGGTAAAAATTTCGAAGCCTAACTCGAAATAGAAAATTCTATAAAAATCCGTAACCAAGCTGCTGCGGATTCGTCACTGTGCAGGCTGGTTTGACACACGTTAGGAAAACGGCCATAACTTTTAGCACGGGTATCGAAATTGCGCACCGTTTGTTTTATTTGAAACTAGATACATAGAACTTCAAAAATATGTAGATTTTATATTTTTCTTTTACGTAATAGAAATCAGTTTTTCTTTTAAAGTTGATAATGCAGTTTTTGGTATTGTTTTGGTGAATATGGATCTTGTTCATGTTAACATGATATGCACTAGTTTATGTTCATTAGTTTCCGTTGGATTTTGTGTGAGCGAGAATACTATAAAAGTGACCTTTGGTGTTGTTTTGGTAAACATGAATCTTGTTGGTAAGAACACAATAGGTGTTAGAAAATTCTGATTGTGTTGATAAGAACTTGGACAAGTGATAAAAGTGGAAATGATTTAATTACAGCTGTCGTGTTACTCGTTGATTTTTCGGGTTAGATTCCCGAGATTGTTCTGGGTTAGATTCCCGAGGTGGTTGGTGGTTCGATTCCCCTTCTCACTTTTGTTCCGGGTTAGATTCCCGAGGTGGTTGGTGGTTCGATTCCCCTTCTCACTCTTTTGCCGGGTTAGATTCCCGAGATTGTTCCGGGTTAAAGTCCCGAGGTGACTGGTGGTTCGATTCCCCTTCACTTTTGTGCCGGGTTAGATTCCCGAGATTATTCCGGGTTAAAGTCCCGAGGTGACTGGTGGTTCGATTCCCCTTCACTTTGTACCGGGTTAGATTCCCGAGGTGGTTTGTGTTCCGGGTTAGATTCCCGAGGTGACTGGTGGTTCGATTCCCCTTCACTTTTGTTCCGGGTTAGATTCCCGAGATAGTTGGTGGTTCGATTCCCCTCTATTCTTGTATTCCGGGTTTGATTCCTGAGGTGGGTTAGATTTCCACTGGCCGTCGTGCCGTGTTGATTATGGGTTAGAATCCCTGGGCGTCGTCCCGATTAAAAGGAAAAAAAGAAGAAGAAGAATGGACTTAATACACTTAAACGTTACTTTACAGTTTTTGATGTATTCGCATTTGTTATTTTAAATTCTGTTGTTATGCTTTTGATAGGCGCGTCAAATACATGTGTTTTAGCGCCTAAGTAGGGGTTTTAGCGCATTAGATGAGCGGTTTAATTCTTATTTTCCTGTTAATTCGTGCACGTGGTTGGCGTTGGTGTTTATGGTAATTTTGCAGGAAAAATGGGATAATTTTGGAGCTATTTGATGATTGTGTGGGCCCGCGAAGGAGAAGAGATGTGGAACAGAGACGTGGTGGCCAAGTTACTCGAAGGAAAGATTTAAAAGCATCGGGAGCGCTACACATAAAGTCTCGGAGCGCGCCAAAACTGTTACAAAAGGTCCCAAAAACGTCCAGAATGTCGAGGAGCGATACCCACAAACACTTGTAGCGCTACAGAAGCATTAGAAGGTCAACAGGTCAACGCCGGCCAAGGTTCAAAGGGGATACTTAACCCATTCGGGAGGGCTACCCCATTTTTGGTGTAGCGCTACCTAGAGCTTATGATACTTAACCCATTCGGGAGGGCTACCCCATTTTTGGTGTAGCGCTACCTAGAGCTTATCATACTTAACCCATTCGGGAGGGCTACCCCATTTTTGGTGTAGCGCTACCTAGAGCTTATCATACTTAACCCATTCGGGAGGGCTACCCCATTTTTGGTGTAGCGCTACCTAGAGCTTATCATACTTAACCCATTCGGGAGGGCTACCCCATTTTTGGTGTAGCGCTACCGAGAGCTTATCATGGCCATTGAACGTCGTCGTCTTACACTTCCGCGTATTATTATTTTAATTTCTTACGTTTTAATTAGAAAACTAGTGTTTTTAGGTATAAATATGCATGATTAGGTGTATTAGGGTTAGGAAAGTTTTGATTAATTAGGTTTTATTTTTTCTTAAGCAGCTGCCTCTCTATTTCAGATTTGTTTTTCCAGACTTTGTTCTTCCATTATTCCAGCTTTCAAGTTAATTTAATCGCACTTCGGTAACGTTTATGCTATTTTCGCCTTCATTAAAGTTGTCAAGTTCAATTTCTTTCATCAAGTTCTTTGGTTTTCGAGCATCGGGGTAAGTGTTCCTTGCAACTCTCGTGTTAATTCCGCTTGCAAAGTTATTGGTAACATATTTAATCTTTGTTTTTACTTCTATTTCACATGAGTATGTCTAGATCTAGGGTTTATTTCATTATGGCGTTTTCTTCCAAAATGAGTGAGTAGTCATCTTGAGCATGGCCGCGGGGCGTTGAAATCCGTGGTTAATTTAATTGGTGTTTACCTCGGGTCGAACTAATTTCGTTTGACGCAATTTTAGGTAAAAGAAACGCTTTTCTAACAAACAAAACCCAGGCATTGCCGGATTCCGAATGCGCAAGGGATTGGTAACAAGCGGTGCACATTTGTTAGAATCTGATTTCTCAAAATCTAAAATCAACTAAACCATTACTTGTGACCCGAGTAAATGTTAATTAGATGAATATCGGACGCCAAGTCCCCACGGCTGTGCTCTCCTTTAATTCATAGTAAACTCAATTAATTTAGTTCGTTAAATTAATCAAATCAAACAAAAGGGGTTGCTACCTAAGAGCTATTTAAATTAGAATTCACTAGGTTTGAGTCTATCACCGTCAGTCGTCTCTGTGGTTCGACTCCGGTACTTCCGGATTATCTTGCTACACTGACATTTGAGTCCTGCGCTTGGGACGTGTTTTTAGTCTTAATTTTCAGTTACCCAGTCGGTCAAGCATTTTTGGCGCCGTTGCCGGGGATCGCGACGTGTGATCAAATTTAGTGAGTCTTAAATTAGTAGTCATAGGTAGTCGAAGGAGAGTGCCGTCAATTCAGGATCCCTTATATTATCGTGACCCGACAAATCGTTTGGTCCGTAGAGACATTGGACCGAGTCAACCTGAGTTTGATAGCTCATCATCTTTAAGTTCAGAGTCAGAGTCAGTTGTATATCAGTCAGAGTCTATCCAAATTAATAGTCTTAATATAGAATTAACCTTTGAGTCAGTATATAACCCGCTTTTCCAGTTAGAAACTGAGTCAGAAGTAATGGGTGACCAGCCAGTGATTCCGACTCAGTCCTTACGGCAGTACTTGCACCCTGAGAGGACTACCCTCCCAGGACCCATAGTATTCCCTCCAGAAACAGCTGAGGCACGAAATGCCTACACGGTGAAACCTGGTGTTTTAAATAGCCTTCCCACTTTTTATGGGAGAGAGTGTGACGACCCCTACGAGCATGTGCGTACATTTGAGGGATTAGTTCGCAACCTCGCCACTAGTACCCAATATGAGACTGCCTGCCTCAAGCTGTTTGAGGCCACTTTAAAAGATAGTGCTCTTACCTGGTTTCGAATTCTTAAACCTCGTTCCCTTACCACTTGGGCACAAGTGCGTGATGCCTTTTATAAGAAATACTTTTCTGAGGGTAAAACCAAAAGTTTTAGGCGTCAAATTCAAGGGTTTAGACAGGGGCGGGATGAGTCTTTTCTAAGAGCATGGGAGCGATTCAAGGAATTGCTCTTAAAGGTACCTCAACACGGTTTTGAGAGAATTCAGCTAGTCAGTTTCTTCCACCTGGGCCTTACCCCTGAGACTGTCCAACACTTAGAATATTCTTGTAAAGGGGATGACTTTTTGTCTAAAGGAGCGGAAGAGGCTTGGGATTTCTATGATGACCAAGCCGACAGGCAGAGGGCGTTAGAACCATCCGAGTTTGAGCGATCTAGACCTTCTGGGTCCACTGTTATTCCAGTCACAATTCGTGACCAGCAACTTCAGGCTCAGGTTGAGAAGATGGCGCAGAGGTTAGAGGAATTAGAGGTTAAGCAGACCAGACCTGTACATGAGGTGACCGTAGAGGAAGTGTGCGTGTGGTGTGAGTGTAAAGGACATTTAGCGACTGCTTGTCCTGGTTTTATAGCCGCCAAGGGGGCGAGTCAATATAACCAGGAAGAGGTGAATGCAGTCAGGGTGTGGGATCCTTATAGTAATACTTATAATGCAGGAACCTCTACTCACCCTAACTTTGGGTGGTCCGAACCTAGACCTGTGAGTGGAGGTCAAGCACACCCCCCTGCGCTACCTCCGCCACAGCAATATCAACAAGCCCAGTCGACCAGGCCCCCTCAAGGCCAAGTTATTCCTTATCAGTATCAACTACAGCCCGGTAAGGGGGTAGGTCCATCCATCCGTGGTCCGCCCCCAGGTTATAATCAGATGACTGCTCGCGACCATAAGCTAGAGGACACAGTAAATTCTCTTATGCAGTCCCAAATGACCTTTCAGACTGAGACCAGACAACAGATAGGAGCCCTGACAACACAAATGTCACAACTCACTGCGGTAGTTAGTCAATTGAGTCAGGAAAGGGGTAGGTTTCCATCTCAGGGTAGTACGGCGGGGGGCCAATATTTGGGTAACTCTTTAGGTCCTAATGTTCAGAACCCGTATCAGGAAGAAGCTAAGTCGGTCACCGTTCTTAGGAGCGGGAAAGAGATCGACAAGACCATAATTCCTAAGCAAAAACCAACACCACCCCCGGAGTTGGTTGTTGCACCACAAGCGAATCCTGATAGTGGTAAGTACTTGAGTGAGAATGTGGAAGTAGGGAAGGAGTCATCTGATGTGGTGAAACCTGTAGTTGCGGCCCCCACAACTCTGACACCGCCAGCTGTGCCTGCAGCGCCTTTTCCCCAAAGGTTGGCGGTGAAACATAAACAAAAAGAGCACTTTAACATGCTAGAACTTTTTAAGAGAGTGCAGTTTCCTATCACCTTGATGGAGGCAATTGAGTCTTTTCCCCAGTGCGCTAAGGTATTGAAGGACCTTTGCACGAAAAAGCCTAAGGATAGGAAGAAGGTGGTTTTAACAGAGCTGGTAAGCTCCATCTTTGAGACCGAGATTCCTGCCAAGTGCAAGGATCCAGGGTGTCCTACCATCCCTATAGCTATAGCAAGTCAAAATTTTGACAAGGCACTGTTAGATTTGGGAGCGAGTGTGAATTTGCTTCCCTATTCAGCATACTTGAGATTGGGCCTAGGCGATCTGAGACCTACTCCTGTCACACTGCAGTTGGCGGACAGGAGTGTGAGAGTGCCCAAAGGGGTAGTTGAGGATGTCTTAATTCAGGTAGGTGAGTTCCAATTCCCTGCTGATTTCATTGTGTTAGACACTTGCCTGAATCCTGATGTGTTAGAGAAAACTCCCATAATTCTAGGTCGTCCTTTCTTAGCCACCTCCAATGCCGTTATGAATTGCAAGACTGGCAGGGTTCAGTTATCTGTTGGCGAGGAGAAGTTAGAGGTGGATGTGTATAGTGTCAATACTCTTGAGGAGGATGATGAGGAGGTAGAGGAGGTAAGTTTGATAGGGGCACAAGTACACGAGCATTTTGACAATTTTTTGTATAAGGGTCCCGATTAGGAAGAAAAATCGTGTATCATTTCATTCATGTTATTTCTTTCTGTCATTTATTTCGGTTGTTCTTTATTTTGTTCAAAAAAAAAAAAAAAAAAAAATCATCCAAAAACAATTTTCTTGATGGTCTTGTATAGCCACCCACACCTCCCTTCAAGTTGAGGGAAGGCGTGGGGAGAAAAGTATGACACGTAAGGCTGCGTGAATGCGTGGTGGAGTATTTTTATTTTGTTTTTGTGGAGCCCGGATAACACGAGCCGGGCAGGACTAATGCCATTTGCATATTTTCGGTAGTTGTGGTTTCAGTCTTTTGGCAGGGTAAGCATGCTACCACACCAGCCTTGGTAGATTAGGCCTCACCGCTGGGGAGATGGAGGCATTCAGGAGCTCTAAGTCATGAGTGCCATTATGTGTGGCGGTTGTAAGCCCGAAACCCCCAGCGCGGCTTTGTGTGACTAGCTGTGGCCCCAATATTTGGGGCCGAAGGAGCAAGCCCTGGAGCAGCTGCAATGACGAGAAATGGAAAGGCGACAAACTCCTCGAACATCGGCCGAGGTCATGGTGGTTGGCTGCCACCTCAGGTTCACTCTTTCCTTCTCTTTGTTCTTACTTTTCGCGATCTCCATGCTTTGGGGACCATGCGCATTTCAAGTTGGGGGGAGGGATCACTTTGTTCTTTTTATTGTTCTTTATATTGTTAAAAAAAAATAATAAATAAATAAATAAATAAATAAATAAATAAATTTGGTGGAAATCTTTTTGCATGAGACTTGAAGGCTGTGAGATTGGCTCATGATTGATTGAGTTTGAGATATGAAATTGCATAGGGTGGCATTATAGTTCTTTTTGCTAGTTTGTTGCGAGAAATTTGTCATGGCATTTATTATTAGCACTTTTGCACTACACATTTCTTTGGGCTTTGGTTATTTGTGAGTTATGACTTGATTGTTCTCGATGGCTAGTTTAGTGGAGACTTATGCCCATGTGAGTTTAGAGCCTTATCTATTTCTTGGAGTGGTGTCAAATAAACTCTTGTTGTCACAAAAGAGCAAATTCGTTGTTGATCTCATTATCTTTGTCGTCGAGTATTGGGAATGTTTTGAATTGCCCACTTATCTCTTGGGTTTGGAAATCGTATGGTTGTATTGCCCCTTGGAGAGGATTATAGGCCATCTTTGCTATTTTGAGCCGGTTCTTTTCTTTGTTTCATTATATTTATCTCTTATGAGCCCATTTGAGCCTCACGCATGATAACCTTTTCTTGTTGAGCTCCTCCATCTATATTGTGCTTTGAGAAGGCTTAGATAATTGTTTGGAGGTATATTTTAGAGAGAGAGTTAATATAGTGTGATTTGAGTTTTATTGATTGGTGATCTTTCCCATAAAAAATAGAAAAAGAAAAAAAAAAAAACAGAAAGGGAAGACACCAAATTATTGTGGAAAGAAGAAATATTTGTTCTAAATGTGGAAAGAAAGGTGTGAAAGAGAGATGAGGCGGAGTTGAAAAAAAAAAAAAGAAAGAAAGAAGAAGAAAAAGAAGGCACACATTGTTATATTTGCCTATGTGAGTTGTTGTTGGCCTATTCTCGGACACTTGAATGTTTCACCCTAACCTTGAAATACTTTCCCTTACCTAACGTTATAACCGAAATGAAAGTCCTATTTGATCCTAAGGGCAATGGGCTGTGGATTGATGGATATGAAGAGAATTTCAACACTTGTGTTTCGTTCATGAGATCTTGTGTCCACCATATAAAAGGCTTTCTTTTTGTGTCAACTTGTGCAGGGTACTTTGCTTTCATTTACATAATTTCTGCCTGCACATATTGAGAGTAATATGCACCTTGTTTTGAGTGATTTCATTTGTTGAGTGCATGACACGGTGAGATTTGAAGTCGAGACTCGGTCCGGAGAGAATTTTTGATTGTTTTTCACTTGTGACCAAAGCCCATGTTCACACACGCTGAGTTAAGATGCCATGACTTATTTTTTTTTGACTTGATAGTATCTAGAACTGCTTATGTCCATTATCTTATTGCAATGGCTTTATATTATTTACTTGAGATATCATTGAGCTGTCTTACAGATTTTTGGGTTTCACGTGAAAAAGATTCGTGGTGTTTTGTGGGTAACCACTGCTGAAAACCCTCACGAGACTTCACTCGTCCTACCGAGGCCGCCCGGGGGTTTAAAAGATCTATCCGTTTTTATTTGTTTTATCCTTTTTGTTGCTAGGGACTAGCAACGTTTAAGTTGGGGGATGTGATAGGCGCGTCAAATACATGTGTTTTAGCGCCTAAGTAGGGGTTTTAGCGCATTAGATGAGCGGTTTAATTCTTATTTTCCTGTTAATTCGTGCACGTGGTTGGCGTTGGTGTTTATGGTAATTTTGCAGGAAAAATGGGATAATTTTGGAGCTATTTGATGATTGTGTGGGCCCGCGAAGGAGAAGAGATGTGGAACAGAGACGTGGTGGCCAAGTTACTCGAAGGAAAGATTTAAAAGCATCGGGAGCGCTACACATAAAGTCTCGGAGCGCGCCAAAACTGTTACAAAAGGTCCCAAAAACGTCCAGAATGTCGAGGAGCGATACCCACAAACACTTGTAGCGCTACAGAAGCATTAGAAGGTCAACAGGTCAACGCCGGCCAAGGTTCAAAGGGGATACTTAACCCATTCGGGAGGGCTACCCCATTTTTGGTGTAGCGCTACCTAGAGCTTATGATACTTAACCCATTCGGGAGGGCTACCCCATTTTTGGTGTAGCGCTACCTAGAGCTTATCATACTTAACCCATTCGGGAGGGCTACCCCATTTTTGGTGTAGCGCTACCTAGAGCTTATCATACTTAACCCATTCGGGAGGGCTACCCCATTTTTGGTGTAGCGCTACCTAGAGCTTATCATACTTAACCCATTCGGGAGGGCTACCCCATTTTTGGTGTAGCGCTACCGAGAGCTTATCATGGCCATTGAACGTCGTCGTCTTACACTTCCGCGTATTATTATTTTAATTTCTTACGTTTTAATTAGAAAACTAGTGTTTTTAGGTATAAATATGCATGATTAGGTGTATTAGGGTTAGGAAAGTTTTGATTAATTAGGTTTTATTTTTTCTTAAGCAGCTGCCTCTCTATTTCAGATTTGTTTTTCCAGACTTTGTTCTTCCATTATTCCAGCTTTCAAGTTAATTTAATCGCACTTCGGTAACGTTTATGCTATTTTCGCCTTCATTAAAGTTGTCAAGTTCAATTTCTTTCATCAAGTTCTTTGGTTTTCGAGCATCGGGGTAAGTGTTCCTTGCAACTCTCGTGTTAATTCCGCTTGCAAAGTTATTGGTAACATATTTAATCTTTGTTTTTACTTCTATTTCACATGAGTATGTCTAGATCTAGGGTTTATTTCATTATGGCGTTTTCTTCCAAAATGAGTGAGTAGTCATCTTGAGCATGGCCGCGGGGCGTTGAAATCCGTGGTTAATTTAATTGGTGTTTACCTCGGGTCGAACTAATTTCGTTTGACGCAATTTTAGGTAAAAGAAACGCTTTTCTAACAAACAAAACCCAGGCATTGCCGGATTCCGAATGCGCAAGGGATTGGTAACAAGCGGTGCACATTTGTTAGAATCTGATTTCTCAAAATCTAAAATCAACTAAACCATTACTTGTGACCCGAGTAAATGTTAATTAGATGAATATCGGACGCCAAGTCCCCACGGCTGTGCTCTCCTTTAATTCATAGTAAACTCAATTAATTTAGTTCGTTAAATTAATCAAATCAAACAAAAGGGGTTGCTACCTAAGAGCTATTTAAATTAGAATTCACTAGGTTTGAGTCTATCACCGTCAGTCGTCTCTGTGGTTCGACTCCGGTACTTCCGGATTATCTTGCTACACTGACATTTGAGTCCTGCGCTTGGGACGTGTTTTTAGTCTTAATTTTCAGTTACCCAGTCGGTCAAGCAGCTTTATTTTATGTATTCTGCTGTTATGTCATATCTCTTGTTATATGTGTGCTTTTACCTATGGGTTCGGTTTTCGGATAAACCTTCCTACCGAGTTTTATAAACTCATTGGTGCAACTTCTCTGCCCCTGGTGTTTCATACCAGATGTCGAAGAGCAGTTGCAGAATCTGTTCGAGTAGGAGAAATCGGGAGCTGCTGGAGGACTGTAGCGGCTTTTGGTTGTCATACCTTTAGATGCTCTGTTATTTTATTTATTTTTAATAAAAATATAAATCTCAAGAGTATTCTTATCAATTTCACTTCCGCATTTTAAAACTCTGATTTATCTTATTTTCTCTTATTTTAAATTAAATAATAAAAGGCATTTCTTTGATTTATGTTTCAATTAATCAAATAATTGAGTAGACGATTTTAAATAACGTACCGAGAAATCGAGGGCGTTACAGTTTTGATTTCAAAACATAAATAGTACACATATTTTGACAAGTTTTATAAAAAATATATATAAATTGTTATATTTTTATCGTATATATAAAAAAATAAGCTAATCGAACGGTAATTTGGCTTTTCAATAAAGGTCATATTAACTACCGTTTAATGGACGATTAATAATATACGCATAAGAACAAATAAATACGGATATCAGAATATACATTTTAAAGAATAAACACGATTATTCGATATATATTTTACAAATATCTATGCATATTTATAAATATTATATTTATATCGACACATTTTTTTTTATATATTATTCACTTGGAATATAAAGGTTTCAAATAGGATTAGGGCGGAAGAGTTCTATTTCGTCAGTGAATCCATTTACGTCACTGCTCGCGACTCTTCCATTACGTCACTGCTTGCGACTTCAACAGATCAAGTCTCAGTGACTCTCTCACACCTATAAATACTTGGGGATTTCGAAAGTAACAATTCACACACTACAATCCCTCCAACTCCTCCATTGAAGCTCAATTTCGATATCGGAATCAGAATCAGAATCAGAATCGCTCGGCCATCAGTTATTTATGGCTCCACCGTAAGCTCTTTGCACTTTCCTCTGATTCTACATGCATATGTATATTAGTCCCTTCTAACGACGATTGACAATTTTTTATTTTTTAATTATATTTTGTTAATTCGAACTGTTTAATATTTTTAAAATATTAGCGAAAAATCAGCTTAAAAAGATATCGAAAAGACTTGAAGGCTTAATCCAAACAGTTTTTCTAAAAATTGACACGAACAGTTTTATAAAAAATTACTTGGATGAAACCCTTTCCCATAATATTTTGAGCTGATTTTTTTTGCAAGTATCAAATATATTGAACAGTTTGGATTATCAAAATTCGATCCGGAAAGGGGAGGTAATCATTTTAGCAAAAGTGCCCTTCCCCTTTCTCTCTCTATATATGTGTGTTAGATCACTTTATATATGTGTGTTAGATCACTTGTTGATGCTGTTTGGTGCAACGATTTTGATGGTTTTTTTTTTTTTTTCCAAAAAAAATTTAGTTACGTGAAAGAGGATCTTCCCCCAGTTTTGGCTCCAACTTCTGAACCACCTCCCCTCTTTGATGGAACTACCAGGTATGCCTCTCTCTCTCTCTCTATACATATACATGTGTATAAATGTGTGAATATGTTGATAGATATAGATAATGCTATTGCGATAATGATCTAATTTGACGCGGGATGCGTGGTAAAAATGAATACGAATTCTGTTAAAGCCACTGAACATATTGCATGGAAATAGCAGAATGGCTAAAAGATAATCATGTAGCCAATCCAACTTATTGGGAGATAAGACATAGTGTGATTTGTGTGTTAGACATAGTCGAGCTGTGCATAAGTTTGCATGTAAGTTGTTGGCCTAGATACCTGGTTAGGAAAAAAAAGTTTGGTTTGATTTGATTTGTTTGAGTATAGAGAGATCTCGCAGATTACACTTTATTTGGTGTATATGAGAAACTATTTTCCTGTCTCAAATCAGTATGTATGCTCATGTTGTAATCCAAATTCTGTATTTTCTTGAAGGTTGTATATGTGTTACAAGTGCCCGTTTGCACAACGTGTTTGGATTGCCAGGAACTATAAGGTCGGTTTTTCCTTCTGTTTTTGGATAAATAGTCCTTTTCTCCTTACCTTCAGCATGATTTTTAGTTGGCATCCTCCCCCTTCCCGCATCATTAATTCTTGTTAGTCAATGTTTATGGGTTTTTTTTTTTTTGGTAATTTGCACTTTTGAATTGCGAGGTACCATTACGAGTTCAATATACACGAGTGTTATTCCGTGAAATAACTACATTTTATTCCTTTTGGGTAGGCATCCATACTTTTTCACATAACAACCTTTTGTGCATATAGTGTTGCTAAGTCTGCCCTTTTACGTGTTTGCCTTTCTTTTCATATGCACATAATGTCTAGTGATTGAATAGGACTGCTCAATCAACAATATTATGCTAGAACTTTGAGTTTGATTCCCGGCGTACATGACAAGCCGGGGAGGGATGTCCAGTCCAAAGTGGGCTTCACAGGACACCAAGTGCAATTTATTTTCCTTTTTTTGTGCATTGTGAGCTTATTCAACCTGTTCACGTGGCTTCTTTTGTATAAATTTTGTGATGTAGGGTCTACAAGACAAGATCAAATTGGTTCCTATTGACATTGAGAACAGACCTGCTTGGTACAAAGAGAAAGTTTACCCACAAAATAAGGTAGCATTCTCTCAGTACAACGTACTTTGATCATTTTTGGTCATCTTAATTAAGTACTTGGTGTAGTTTTCTTTCTTTCTTAATCACCAGTGCTTTGTATTTTTTTATCAAACTGATGGACTGACTGAATAACAATACATAGGTCTTGTTATGTGGGCATGTAAATATTTTCTAACATTTTTCAATAATGCAAGATACAGATCTATCATTGTGCCGGCTATGCATTGTATTGTAAAGCATTTCGGCATGCAATAGGCATTTTTCATATGTTTTTGATGTTACGGTGTGCTAATATGTTGCTGACGAACATCAAATCTGAAGTCGTGAAGTAGAAATGCCTTTATGGAAAAGTTGAAGTTGCTGGGCGAGGAGGATGATATGTTATAGATTAAACCGGGGGAGATAGTATTGGGGGCAAGTTTTTGGCCAGAAATTTTGCGACGATATGATGAAAAGGTTTAGAGTGGAATTGAATCAGGAGATAAATGGGACAACTTTTAACCAAACATAAGCTTTTTTTTATTCATTCTAGACCTATAAGTACTTGCCATCATCGGCAATAGAAAGTTCTTCGGATAGCTTACTGCAAATTCGTCACTGGTATGGGAAGGGAAGTATTGGTGGAATTTCCAAGGTTGAATCCGATTTACCAAATATTGACAGTAATAGTGATGAGGATGATAATACGTAGCCAGGTTATGACACAGAAGGCAAGTCTTTTGACGCAACTTGACCTTGGTCCTTTTGGTTTCATTTCCCAGGCTTTCAGCTTCGTTTGGAACACAATCTGGTAATCTGGTTTCTCCAGAAATACTTGAAGTTGACCTCTTGTCTGCCAAAATAATAATCTCAATGCTTCTGAATTGTCTGTAATGCTTTTTTGATGTCATGAAAAGTTTGATATCACTCTTCAAAGCTACTACTGCCTACGAGTTACTACCTACTTGAGAATTGGCAACTTTCTTGCTCATATATGCAGCTTTGCTTTTCTTAGGTGCCATCACTGGAGCACAATAACAAGGTCATTGGAGAGAGTCTAGATCTACTTAAATATCTAGAGGATAACTTTGAAGGGCCCAAACTTCAGCCCGATGTAAGATGTGAACATGTTTTTATGCCCCTTCCTGTGTGCCTCTTCTAGTTCTCAGATTTTGACGATTAACTATTTGCAAATATTATAGGAGCCTGCCAAACAACAAGTTGCTGAAGAGTTGCTCGCCTACACTGACACTCTCATCAGAATAGTGTATACTTCTTTTAAAGGAGATCCAGTTAAAGAAACTGGTGTGATTCTGAACTTGCTGTGTTCTAGGAAATTACTCGCATAAGACATGTCAGTACTCTTTCGAAACCTTACTGACATCAGTAATTTCTGTTTCAGGTAGTGTTTTTGATTACCTAGAATCTGCACTACATAAATTCGAGGATGGTCCTTTTTTCCTTGGCCAATTCAGCCTGGTATGACTCATCCCTGTTTCGTTGGTTATCTTAGTGCTATCTTGTGGGGAACTTTGTGCGGCCTCATTTGGTATTCATTTTCGTATGTGCAGCGGGTGACTTTTTTGGAGAGCATTTTAGCTTGTTTCGACAAGCATGCATGTCAATTGAATATTTTGCTTAATTTGTTGTTTTTCTCTGTTTTGCTTCCAAATTCATGATCTACAGGTAGACATTGCCTATACTCCATTTATCGAAAGGTTTCAACTCGTTTTACAAGACGTGTGGAAGTATGACATCACAGCAGGGCGACCTAAATTAGCAAATTGGATTGAAGTAAGTTGATCAACTAAAACAAGTTCTTGAACGGAAATTTGAATTTAATAGCATATGGATGTGGTGCATATTACTAATTTGTCAATGCCCAGGACTTAAGTTCTTCAGTAGTCTGGTTTGAGTAATTGCGGATGTAAGTTTAGCCCATGCTACCGACTATCCCACGAAGCTTTGATTGAGATGGTGCATTTGGACATTTCACTTGGAAGGACGTAGAGAGCAATGCAAAATATTACTTCATGTAGCATGACTCATGACTCATACGAGATATGGTTGTGTTTTGCAGGAGCATCTCTCTTGATTTTTTTGATCTCCTTATTGCACGTGCCAGGATCAGTCACACACTCGCACCCAAACACAGAGACAATAGAAATTTACATGTTAGGCATTCGACGAGAATCACCTGTTTCGACTATCACAGGAAAAATGGAGGAGTTTACAACCCAAACTCTACTCTCTCTCTCTCTCTCCCCCTTCCTATACCGTGGCTATTTATAGCAGAAGAGGGCGAGAAAGCTCCAAAACCCATTAAGGCTTTTCACCCTTGAAATCTGTCACCAAATCCCATTTGGATTTTATCAGATTTGAGCAGCTTTTGGAACTCAAGAAAGGCTGTAGACCATGGCTGTTTACTCTTTTCTCTGCTCCTCTCTCTCTCTCTCTCTGTCTTCTGTGTATGGTAACACAACACAATTGTGCTGTGCACTACCTCTTCGGATGAATGGTTAACTTTCTTTGAATTCGGTGTTTCTGAGCATAACGTAAGCAAAGAGATCTTATGCATTTTTTTTTTTTGGTGGATTACTCTAGTGATTTGGCATCTTAAAGTTTCTTTCAAGGGCGTATAATGTTAACCGTCTTGATCAAGAATACAGATGGAGATGTGATTTTATATTGCGATAACATTCTATTCCAGTTGAGTAGTTGACATTTCCTACTGCTGATATCTGTGCAGGAGATGAACAAAATTGATGCTTACACGCATACGAAGTCTGATCCCAAAGAACTTGTTAGTATCTACAAGAGGCGCTTTCTGGTATTATTCCCTCATGCCTTCTACTTCCGAAATGCAATGGAACTTTGCATTTACTACTTGATTTTTTTCTTACCGGCATGGATTCATTCATTAAACCAAATCAAATTATACCAAGTCTTAAGTTCTAATCAATTAGAGTTGACTACTATGAACCCAGTTCTCCAACGATTTTTGTTGTGGGAATTGCATTCTATGATATCATAAAAACCTAGAGCTTTCAAACTATTGCCTCTAAAGTTAATCCCCATAGTGCTTCCATAGTTTGTAACTATTTCATTCTTCCTAATTAGTACATCGATCGATTTTTTATAAACACGTTAGGACCATCTTTATTTTTTCTCTTGATCAGCATGGATTTATTCTTTATGGGTGGGATATCAAACAGAATTACTAACACTTACAATATATATCTCCATTTGCAGTAGTGAATTCTCCAGAAGATACTCCAACATCTGTTACGAACTATGAAATAAGGGAGGAGCGGCGGCATGCCGACTGTTATCGTACTTGTATTTTTTGTTTCGCTTTTATTACAGCACAAGTCTGAATAAGATTGTAATTTGGTAACGTGATTTATACGTTCCAAACCAATGTTTATTTGCATTCGTGCTACGTTTGGTGAGTTGGTTTAGTTTTATGGAATCAATGTTGATGGAATTGAATGAAAATCAGGACGTAATAGAATAAAATGAGATTGGAATGGAATGGAATGAAAATGGAACATGAAATATTAGAAAAGAAAAAATGAAGAACGAAGAAACAGAAAAACAGGAATTGAAGAGCAAAGAAATAAATGATAGAATCAGAAAACAAAAGAAAAACAAAAAAATAGAAAAACAGGAAACCAAAAAAAAAAAAAAAAACACACACACAGATAACAGATAATAAAAAGTTGTTAAAAAAACAAAAATTAATAGAAAATAGAAATAAAAATACAAAAAATAGAAATAGAAAAACATAAAAAAAAAAGAGAATGAAAAAAAAAAACTTAAAAATCTTCATTTGTTAATCAAAATACCCCTCTGCAAGGTAATAAAAGTAGTTGTCATTGTAAGGGCAAAACTGAAAATAAGTAATTCTAATCCATAACTAGTTTAAACAAAAACAAACCTATTAATAATAATAATCCTATAGTCTAATCTATGTTAAAATAAACATAGATAAAGGGTTCATATTCTTTATTAAGAATCTTATTTAATTATCAATCAAATATCAAACATTTCACCTTATTATTAAGAATAATTCTACTAACACATCAAAGTATACATCATGCCTACATAACATATCATTATAAGTTAAAATATAAAAATGAGTCCCATAAATTTGGATATGCGTTCAAATTAATAAATACCACATAAGTATAATGTGCAACGAGATGTGTTAGTAGTATTACTCTACTATTAATGTTCACATAGTTATGTCTTGTACGAAACACGCGCATAGGGTACTGATGCATGAAATCATGAACACATCTCGTGTAATTACTAAATTGTTATATATATTGTATTGCGTATGCACAAAATTACGACGAACGTCGACCGCCTTTTTTAAGAAAAAATCGCCGTCCCGGAAAAATACCGTCCCCAATTAAATATAAATGTTTCAAATAGAATAAAAAAATAATCACATCCGAAATTATTAGATACACATTATATTCATAAATTAATAAGAATTCTGCATTATACATCTGAATAAACTATGGGCGGAAGAGTCTCGCCTTTATTTCGTCACTGCTCGCGACATCAACATATCAGTTGCCGTCATTTCGTCACTGCTCGCGACTTCAACAGTTCGGTCTCAATGACTCTCTCTCACCTATAAATACTTGGGGATTTGGAGACATAACGATTCACACAGTACAATCCCGCCAATTCCTCCATCGAACGTAAAATTAGATATCGGAATCAGAATCAGAATCTGAATTGCTCGACCAACAATTATATATGGCTTCCCCGTAAGCTCTTTCCACATTTCTCCGATTCTACGTTCATACATACAAATATGTGTGTATATATATGTGTGTGTATGTATTTATATATAAAAAAAGTCGATATAGATGTGTATACTCCCTGACATGTTTAGATAAGTGTTGACCATTTGTTAATGTTGTGTGGTGTGACGATTTTGATGGGTTATTTCTTGGTAAAAATCTTTAGTTACGTGAAAGAGGATCTCGCCCCAGCTTTGGATCCTACTTCTGAACCGCCTCCCCTCTTTGATGGAACTACTAGGTATGTCTCTCTCTCTCTCTCTTCATATACATATGTACATATTTGAATATGTTTATAGGTAATATATGTACGAACTTGTTTGAATGTTTAATGCTATTTTGGGAACGATCTAATTTGACGCGGGATGCGTGGTAAAAATTAATACGAATCTTTTAAAACCACTGAATATATTGCATGGAAATAGCAGAATGGGTAAAAGATATTCATATAGCCAATCCCTACTTATTGGGAGATTAGACATAGTTGGGCTGTGCATAAATTTGCACGTAAGTTGGCCCATATACCGGCTTAGGAAAAAAAAAGTTTGATTTGATTTGTTTTGTTTGAGTATAGAGGTTTCGCAGATTAAACTTTACTTGGTGTTTATGGGAAACTATTTTCCTGCCTCAAATCAGTATGTATGATCATGTCGTAATCCAAACTCTGTATTTTCTTGAAGGTTGTACGTCTGTTACAAGTGCCCGTATGCACAACGTGTTTGGATTGCCAGGAACTATAAGGTTTGTTTTTACTTATCGTCAACATGATTTTTAGTTCGCGTCCTCCCCCTTACCTCATCATTAATTCGTGTCAGTCAATGTTTATGGGGTTTTTTTGTGGTAATTTGCTTACGATGCTGTTACATTTAATCCCTTTTGTGTAGGCATCCATACACTTTCACCTAACAACCCTTTGTACATATAGTTTTGCTAAGTCTGCCCATTTTATGCGTTTCCCTTTTTTTTCATATGCACATAATGTCTAGCTGTTGAATAGGACTGCTCAATCAACAATATTATGCTAGAACTTTGAGTTTGATTCCTGGCGTACATGACAAGCCGGAGAGGAATGCCCAGTCCAAATTGGGCTTCACAAGAAGCCAAAGTGCAATTTATTTTTCATTTTATATGCATTGTAAGCTTATTCAACCTGTTCACGTGGCTTCGTAGGGTCTACAAGACAAGATCAAATTGGTTCCTATTGACATTGAGAACAGACCTACTTGGTACAAAGAGAAAGTTTACCCAGAAAATAAGGTAACATTCTCTCAGTACAATTTTTCTTCCTTAATCACCAGTGCTTTGTTTTGTTGATCAAACTGATGGACTGACTGATTAAGAATACATAAATCTTCTTATGTAGGCATGTAAATATTTTCTGACTTTTCTTAATAATGCGAGGATAAAGATCTCTTATTTCGCGGCTATGAATTGTTGTGTAAATCATTTTGGAATGCAACACACATTTTTCAGATGTTTTTGATGTTACGGTTTTCTGATGTTGTGCTGATGAACATCAAAACTGAATTTGTGAAGTGGAAACGTTTATATGGAAAAGTTAAAATTGCTTGGGCAGAGAGGATAATATGTTATAGATTAAAAAATCTGAGAAGATATAATGGGGCAAGTTTTTGGCAAGAATTGTTACGATGATATGAGAAAAGTTATAGAGTGAAATTGAATGGGGAGATAAATGGGACAACTTCTAACCATACTTCAGATTTTTTATCATTCTAGACCTATAAGTAATTGCCATCTCGGGAATAGGAAGTTCTTTGGATAGTTTACTGAAATTCATCATAGGTATGACAAGGGAAGTATTGATGGAATTTTTAAGGGTGAATCCGACTTACCAAATATTGACAGTAATAGTGATGAGGATGATAATATGTAATGGAAAATGCTAACTTGGCGGTGGATAATGTATAAAAGATAAATTGATATCTATAATTGTGTATTGATATCCGTGAATATGCATTGATATCAGTGTTTGTTTGGCATTATGTATATATTAACCACCACCTAATGGGTGGCGGTTAGCAAGACCCTTTGGTGTCATTTCCCTGGCTTTCAGCTTCGGGTGGAACACAATCTGGTAATCTGGTTTCTCCAGAATTACTTGAAGAACATCAAGTTGACCTCTTGTCTGCTAAAATAATAATCTCAATGCTTTTGAATTGTCTGTAATGCGTTTTTGATGTCATGAAAAGTTTGAAATCACTCTTCAAAGCTACTACTGCCTATGAGTATACTACCTACTTGAGAATTGGGAACTTTCTTGCTCATATATGCTGCTTTGCTTTTCTTAGGTGCCATCTCTGGAGCACAATAACAAGGTCATTGGAGAGAGTCTAGATCTACTTAAATATCTAGAGGATAACTTTGAAGGGCCCAAACTTCAGCCCGATGTAAGATGTGGACATGTTTTTATGCCCCTTCCCCTGTCCCTCTACTAGTTTTCAGATTTTGACGATTAATGATTTGCAAATATTATAGGATCCTGCCAAACAACAAGTTGCTGAAGAGTTGCTAGCCTACACTGACACACTCAACAGAATAGTGTATACTTCTTTTAAAGGAGATCCTGTTAAAGAAACTGGTGCAATTCTGAACTTTCTGTGTTCTAGGAAATTACTTACATAAGACATGTCAGTCTTTCAAAACCTTACTGACATAAGCAATTTCTGTTTCAGGTAGTGCTTTTGATTACTTGGAAACCGCTCTACATAAATTCGAGGATGGTCCTTTTTTCCTTGGCCAATTCAGCCTGGTATGCCTCATCCCTGTTTTGTGGGTTATCTTAGTGCTATCTTGTGTGGAACTTTGTGTGTCCTCATTCAGTATTCATTTTCTTATGTGCGGCGGGTGACTTTTTTGGAGAGCATTTTATCTTATTCAACAAGCATGCATGTCAAGGGAATATTGTGCTTAATTTGTTGTTTTTCTCTGTTTTGCTACGAATTCATGATCTACAGGTGGACATAGCCTATGCTCCATTTATTGAAAGGTTTCAACTTGTTTTACAAGACGTGTGGAAGTATGACATCACAGCAGGACGACCTAAATTAGCAAATTGGATTGAAGTGAGTTGATCAAATAAAACTAGTTCTTGAACTGAAATTTGAATTTAATAGTGTATGGATGTGGTGCATAGTTGTTTAGTGCACATTTATCATACTAATTTGTCAATGACCAGGACATAAGTTCTTCAGTAGTTTGGTTTGAGTAATTGAGGATGTAAGTTTAGCCAATGCTACCGACTATGACACGAAACTTTGATTGAGATGTTGCAATTGGACATTTCACTTGGAAGGGCATGGGGAGCAATGAAAATATTACTTCCTGTAGCATGACTTGTAGGAGATATGGTTGTGTTTTGTAGGAGCATCTCTCTTGTTATTTTTGATCTCTTTATTGCACTTGTTGTGCCACTCACACCCAAACACAGAGACACAAGAAATTTACATGTTAGGCATTCGATGAGAATCACCTGTTTCGACTTTCACAGGAAAAATGGAGGAGTTCACAACCCAAACTCTACTCTACTCTACTCTCACTTCCACCCACCCCCCCCCCCCCCCCCCCCCCCCCCCCCCCCCCACTGGAGGAGAAACTCGGCTCCCTCACGAAGGAGGAGCCCTCTCTCTACTCAACCCTATTTACTCTTTTCTCTGCTCCTGCACCTCTGATGGCCCTATACCGTGTCTATTTATAGCAGAAAGAGGGAGAGAGAGCTCCAAAAGCCATTAACGCTTTTCACGGTTGAAATCTGTCACCAAATCCCATTTGGATTTCATCAGATTTGAGCAGCTTTTGGAACTCAAGAAAGGCTGTAGACCATGGATATTTACTCTCTGCTCTACTCCTCTCTCTCTCTCCTGGGTCTGGTAACACAACATAGTTGTGCTGTGCACTACTTCTTCGGATGAATGGTTTTCTTTGAATTCGGTGTTTCTGAGCATAATGTAAGCAAAGAGATCTTATGCATCTTTTTTTTGGTTGACTACTCTAGTGATTTACCATCTTACAGTTTCTTTGAAGGGCGTATAATGTATAGTTATCTAGATAGGGGATGTGATTTTCTATTGTGAGAAAATTCTAATCCTGTTGAGTAGTTGATATTTCCTACTGCTGATCTCTGTGCAGGAGATAAACAAAATCGATGCTTACACACAGACGAAGTATGATCCCAAAGGACTTGTTAGAATCTATAAGAGGCACTTTCTGGTAGTCCCTCATGCCTTCTACTTCCGAAATGCAACGGCACTTGGATTTACTTCTTGATCTTTTTCTTATTGGCATGGATTCATTCACTAAACCGGATCAAATTATACCGAGCCCTAAGTTCCAATCAATTAGGGTCGGTTACATATGAACCCAGTTCTCCAATGAGTTTTGTTTATGATGGCATTGCATTCTATGATATCCAAAAACCGTAAAACTTTCAATATTGCCTCTAAACTTAATTCCCGTAGTGCTACACAGTTCGTAACCATTTCATTCTTCCTAACTAGTAAATCAATCAATTTTTGATACACACATTCAAAACATCTTGATTTTTTTTCTTGATTGGCATGGATTTATTCATTGAGGGTGGGATATCAAACGGAATTACTAACACTTACAATATATATCTCTACTTGCAGTAGTGAATTTTCCAGAAGCTACTCCAGCATCTCTTCCGAACTATGAAATAAAGGAGTGCATCATGCCGACTATTTATGTTCCCAAAGGTGGTCAGAATGTTTTTCTAGCAAAATAAGATCAAGCCATATGTATTGTGTACTGTGATATGTAATTTGTGTATTATCGTACTTGTATTTTTTTTGCTTATATTATGTCACAAGTCTGAATAAAATTATAGTTTCCTTATGTGATCAGTGAAAATCAATGTCGGTTTAGTTTTATGGAATCAATGTTGATGGAATTGAATGAAAATCAGGACGTAATAGAATAAAATGAGATGGGAATGGGATGAAAATGGAACATGAAAAAATAGAAAAGAAAAATATGAAGAACGAAGAAACCGAGAAAAAATAGAAAAACAGGAACTAAAGAACAATAAAAAGTTGGAAAACAAAGATTAAAATTAATAGAAAATAGAAGTAAAAAAAAGAAAAAAAGAAATAGAAATAGAAAAAACATAAAGAAAAAATGAAGGAAAAAAAACTAAAAATGAAATAAGAGACATGAACAACAAAAAACAAAAAATAAAAACTAATAATGAGACGGTAAGACAGATATAAAATAAAATAAAAATATGCAAACTAAAAAAGAATGCATGGAGACATATTTGCCTCAGGATAATAGATGACAATGGTAATTTTTTAATTGAATAACTATTTTTCCATTTGAGAGAAAATGGAGAGATGAATTTTTAGGTGGTCTAAGGGTTACTACTCAATTAATTAGTTATGAAATATCATTAACTTTATGTGTGTTATTAATATTTCTGCTTGTGATTTGCCGAAAGAAAAAATTTCTCTTATTTCTCTTTTGATAGAAGTTAAATGAATTCAATATTTGATTTTTATTTTTTTATTCATTATTCAAACTGATAAACTAAATAAGATAGTTATATGAGTGAAAGAAAACGACTTATAAATTTGTAGTAAAAAGCAAGACATGAACAACATAAAATAAAAAATAAAAACCGATAATGAAACGGTAAAACACATATACAATAAACTAAAAAATAAAATAAAACAATGCAAACTAAAAAAAATGCATAGAGACGTATTTGCCTCATTATAATAGATTGCAATTGTAATTTTTTAATTGAATAACTATTTCTTCATTTGATAGAATAGTGATATAAGGACTCGTATTTTTAGATAGATTTTTTTTTTAATTGTGCCTTTTAAATTCTAATTGCATTATATATTTAATTGATCCTGAAATATTTTAATTTTAATTTTAAACAAAATCTCGTTATGAAACATGTTTAACAAAGTACCCCATGGAACCTTGCGGCCGATCTCATATCTCATCCAAAATTATTAGTCAATGTGCTTAAACAAGACAATCACATAGATATACACAATCCCATGCTCCAATAGACATGGATATACACAATCATCATACATATTTCCTATTCTTTTTATATTCCAATTCTCTCTATTATTTTTAGGGGTACTTAATGTTGAGTCTTATCTCTAAGAGTAACCTAGTGTTACATCCTAGACACTTTTCAACATTAATTTTGCATCCTAAAATTCAAAAAATATCAAAAAAGACCCTAAAAATAAATAGAGCACTAAATCAGGATTGTCCTAAAAATAGGGGATGTGTTCACCAACTTACCTTTAATATTACATTGAATGTCCAAAATTATCAGACGGTTTCTGTTCTTAGCTTCGGTAATGTCCTAAACGTACGGGACGGTTCATCTCCCTCTGTTCATCTGCCAGGAACTCCATCCACGACCACTGTTTGGCCGTCGGTTCTCGTCCTACGGTCCCGTCACCGCGGGGCAGCGACTGAAGATTGGCGGACTGGGTGCTTCGTATTCTCCCGCTGTTTGTCCGCCAAAAACACCGGCGAAGACCACTGTTTGGCCGTCGCATCTCGTCCTACAGTCTGGTCACCGCGGCGGGTAGCAACTGAAGACCCAACCGTCGCATCTCGTCCTGCGGTGGTGTTTCGATCGAACACCCAGACATCCTGCGGTGGTGCATCTCGTCCTGCGGTAGTGTGTTCTGGGTTTTCTTACTCTGTGTAAGGGTTCTAAAATCGCAGTACCGTGAAGACGAACGGCGATCTAGGGGCCCGATCTACCGTCTACGACATACCCTTGACGCGTATTAGGACCCATTGCGCCGCCTGAGCAGTTACGACTAGTTATGACTCATTCGTGAACAGGTACCACTCAGTAGGACCCATTACGACTCATTGATGTTGTAATCGATTTAAACTATCATCTATTTGTTTGTATTTACGTACTGATTTGGATGAAATGATTTAGGAACTGTGTTTTTGGTGCCTGTAGTTTTGGTTGTGATGTTTGGGACTGACTTGGTTTCGTGTTGTCTGGTGCACTGCACTCTGAAATTTATCATGTTGTTCATATTAGATGACCTATAGGTCCATACAAATTTACCATGTTCTACATGTGTGAACTGTATGTACAAATTTACCATATTCATACCAAATTTACCATATTAGATGACGCATGTGTCCATGCAAATTTACCATGTTTGGGACTGACTTGGTCGTGATGTTGTAATCGATTTAAACCATAATCTATTAAAGGCTTCAAGGAACAAGAAAGCAATAGTCATCAAATGTGGACAAACCAGTGACCAGCCTTTTTCCCCTCTACATCTAGACTGAAAATTATGGTGTTCCCAGCATATTTGTGACCCCCTATATGTGAGCAAGCACTCACAGAAACCTGATCCTTCAATCCCCTCTTTCAATCTCGTCATCAAATTTCTCGATAAGAGCTGGTCCACAAACACCATATTCATGTGTGAACTGTATGTACAAATTTACCATATTCATACCAAATTTACCATATTAGATGACGTATGTGTCCATGCAAATTTACCATGTTTGGGACTGACTTGGTCGTGATGCTGTAATCGATTTAAACCATAATCTATTTGTTTGTATTCCCTTCACATACTGATTTGGATGAAATGGTTTAGAAACTGTGTTTTTGGTGCCTGTAGTTTTGGTCGTGATATTCGGGACTGAAATTTATCATGTTGTTCATATTAGATGACGTATAGGTCCATGCAAATTTACCATGTTGTAAATGTGTGAACTGTATGTACAAATTTACCATATTCATACCAAATTTACCATATTAGGTGACGTAAAGGTCCATGTAAATTTACCACATTCAGACCAAATTTACCAGACTCTGTGTACCATTTTCCTAGCTGTCATTTAACATCCGCTGTACTTACATTTTGTTGATGTGTTTTGAATTGTGCTAACAGAAGGATTGCCATTCTCCGGAATCAAAGCGACCATACATCTATTGTAGTCTTCCATGGCCCGTATGCGTGAGTACTTTTGATCTTGGTCCATATTTGATTTCGTCGCGGTTTATTACGGGTATTTTTTGTATTTGTTTTTCCAGGTAAGACACCGATCCGCTCGAAAGGAGGTATAATACTAAGACCGAGGGAAAGGCCGGACACCAATGAGGGAGTTTATGGTGCGACCTCAGGACCCGTTAGGGAGAAGTCCAAAGCTAAATCTGGCAAGAAAAAAGTCTGAACGGCCAAGTCGAATGATGCTGTAGAGATGCCAAAGGTAGAATCAAGAGATACACCGTATAGATCAAGTTTTGCCGGGATCGTGAGGTTGGTTAATGATCTTGGGTTGCGTGAGTGCCACGAGGAAGTTCTTAAAAAGACTCCATTTTGGTTATTGTTTGAAGCTATTCTCCGAAAGAAACTTACTGCTACCCAGTGTCGGAAGAGCGACAAGCTTATAGTGAAAGTGATAGAGACATACTGTCAGGAGCGACGCTGCATTAAACTCGGTGGGCAAGACGTCGACTTTACAAGTTCATACATTACTAGTATATTTGGCATACGGGGGGGGGGGGGGGGGGGGGGGGGGGGGGACCGATTTACTGAATTTGAAGTATGCGTCAAAAAATGATGTCAAGTTAGTGGGCAGACGTAGGCTTTCGCAACAGAGGTTGACAACGCCGGATATCAAAAAAATATTGTTCAAGTACGTCTCGGGAAACACGAAAAATGACGTATGCGATGTTGTTAGACTACTATGTCTATATTTGTGCCACACCCTGTTCTTCCCAACTGGTTCAACCGTAAAATGGGTATACTTACAGCGGATTGAGGATTTAGATACTATCTGTTTGGACGATTGGGGTGGAGCTATCACCCGGGAGCTTATGAAGTCAGTGGACAAATATCATCATCAACCAAGAAAGGTCTCGGGGTGTGTCCTTGCATTCTTGGTAATAACTTCTTCATTTTACCCCTTTACGTCATGCACCTAACTTGCTATCGTATATTTGCTTGCTTTTTTCCTGTGTTTCAATATGACGATTTCCAAGTTGTATGACTGTGATGTAAAATTAGAAGTCTGGGCAGTCAAAAAGGGTGTGTTTAAATTTGCATGCTGTTGATGGTAAATTTCATAGGAGGGTGGTAAAATGTATTTACA
Source organism: Arctostaphylos glauca (assembly GCA_019985065.2). Classification (NCBI taxonomy): domain Eukaryota; kingdom Viridiplantae; phylum Streptophyta; class Magnoliopsida; order Ericales; family Ericaceae; genus Arctostaphylos; species Arctostaphylos glauca. Next base: position 29,408,555 of record JAHSPW020000005.1, on the reverse strand, counting down.
TACTTGATAATTTTCAGAATATGGTACTGATGGTAAATTTGGCATACGTAGATTGTAAATTTCGCTATCGGTAAATTTTAAATTGTTTCCATTTGGGATTGTAGTACTGGCTATGCGAGCACACCACCGTTGTGGACCCGAAGCAACCTGATGAGCAGCCTGAATTCCTTCGATGGAGCATTCCCGACATGCTTTCAAAGTTCAACGATATTTTACTTGACGATGTTCACCTTCACCAGGTATTTAAACAAACTGTATGTTGGTATAGTGCGCACCCATAACTATGACCTGCTAATGCGGTTGTCCATCTTATTATTTTTAGGTCTCCCCGAGAAAGTGTAATATTTCAAACCAAAACGATGGAACAGATGTTGGGTGTGACGGTGAGTCAATTTGGTTTTTGAATGGTAAATAAGCCCAGTTTTGTAATGGTATATTTGACTGTGATGGTAAATTTAATTGTATACTTTGGTAATCTAATTTGGTATGTTCCATATTTGGTAACTCTGGGCCTGTAATTAATACTTTGTACTCCAATTTATGCAGGTGGGTCGGATGGCTTAGGGCTATCAGAAAATGAGACTAGCCCCCAAACGTCGCGACATGCCTATAGTGGTAAGTTTGATGATCGTTTCCTTCGCTGTCCTTGTCGGTTTTCATACTTATTCAACCCACCCTTTACAGAACATGATCTATACGTGACACCTTGCAGGAATGGCACATAGTGGGAGTACAACCCCCGAAGATGATGTTCCCATATGTGAAGATGTGGTAGGAGTTGGGGAGAATGTGGAAGGTTCGCCTTTAGTCCGAAATCTCGAAGCCCAGATTTCGGAAATGAATTCCCATATAACCGGTTTGGTTCGGAAGGGCGTAGAACGAGATGCTGTGCATGCTGAAGAAATGGCAAAAAAGGATGAAGAGATAGCTAAATTAAAAGATACGATAATGCACCTCCTCAGCGAGAAATCTAGGTTCGAAAACGAGTTTGACGAAATGATAGTACATTCGATCACCCAAGAAGCCTCGAAAAAATCCGATGATGAAGTGAAGACAATGCAAAAGGACACGAAAGAAGAGGTGAATCGGTCTATGATTGTGCGGATCAAGACCAAATCAAGAAAAACAAAGGAACAACCGGAATTTATTTATGAATGGCCGAAGAGGAAATGTGTAACACATATGGAGACTGATGTCGCTGTAGTATCGAAAAAAGTTGTCAGAGGTAGAAAACTTCCAACAACGGTGGCTCGTGTAAATTCCAAACAATTGTCAATGAAGACTCTCAAAAAATGTGCTGTCCATCAGTTGCTGTCAAAGGATGATCAAATAAGGATCCAGCAAATATGGAGCTCATCTGACACCAGGTGTTGACCAAAAATCCACAATCTTATTGCCGCACCTTATGTTCTATATTTCCTTTGAATATGTTAATATGATTTAACTGTTTTGGTTGCAGCTCATGTATCTGGTCTGGTATTGAACTGACGCATTCGGTTTTTCTTGAAGATTTGGTGCAACTTGTAATGAAATCGTCTATATCTGGCTCAGTGAGTACTTATTTGTCAGCTTAATTTTTTTTTTTTTTTTGAACTGGGTATGATGTTACACTTGGTCGTCGTTACACGGTGTTGACCGTATGGTTAATCTTCTTCTGATGGGTAATTTTGATCCTGTTGGTGAATCTGGTTGTATAATTGGTATTCTGTTTCTCTATTATGGCTAGTGTAACATGATGATGGATTTCGTTTTCGTTTAGGTAAATTTTACGGTAATGGTTTATGCGATTGTGGTAAATTTGATAGAAATGGTTTATTTCATTGTGATGGTAAAATTGCAAGATATTGTAACTTGCTGCATTGTGGGGACTGATTGGTATTCTGTTGCTCTATCATGGTCAATGTAACATGGTGGTGGATTTCGTTTCGTTTAGGTAAATTTGACAGTAATGGTTTCTTTTTTATTGTGGTAAATTTGATAGAAATGGTTTATTTGATTGTGATGGTAAAATTGCAAGATATTGTAATGTGCTACATTGTGGGGACTGATATGAAATTTGATAACGCTTCAGGTGATAGACGCATATGCTGATATCCTAAAACGGTATCAAAATCAAGATATGTCCGACCGTCAAGTGGATGATACACAAACGTCATATGACACGTCGTATGCATTCACAAGTAGTTGTCTGGTCAGTTCAACGTAGACGTCTTATTTGTCTACTACGTCTTCATATATTTTCAATGCATCTCTGTTATATTTTGTTCCACTACAATTGCAGGGGCTCGTAATATCCAAGTCGCCTGAGGAACGATTATGGTTGATCGGACAATGGATGCCCAAGGGGCGTTCTTCCAGATACCTTCTTTTTTCAATCTACAGGGGACATCACTGGACATTGCTTGTGCTTGATACGGAGGAAGGAGATTGGAAATTTTACAATTCTTTACGCCCGAGGTCCGGTGTTGACTATTATTGCGAGGTTGCAGCTCAATTGGTAAAATTTTTGTTCACTTTTATAAAACTAAATCGTTGCTGCACATGCACTAAGGTTGGTTTCTTATCTTGTCGATAATAGAAAACAGAAGTTGAGTATTATATGAAGACGACCTCGAAAGGATTGCTCACTACACAAGACTGCAAGCCAATTGAAGAGGTGTTGTATTGTCCCCAACAAGGATCAAATACGTAAGTTATTTCCGAACCTTAAGTACTAAGATCGACGACAAAGAATGTAATGCGTGCGCATAATAACTTTTTCTAAAATTACTTGATTGCAGCCTCAATTGTGGAATTATTGTCTGCTACATCATTCGATAGTACTTCCATAATGAAGCAATCGATTCCAATCTGACAACAGAAGAATGCCAAGAACTACGGGCCGAGATACTACATGAGTTAATTAGAAATGGGGAAAAATAGGACGTAATATATTATCACACATGCCGTGCGAATGTTTTTACAATTTTCAGTACATTACGTTGATGTTAGACTCTTTTGTGTGCGGTGGTAAATTTCGTAGAAAGGATGGTAAATTTCAATTCATGATATTCAAACAGCCCCCATTTTTTGTGGACCGAAATGCTACTAATCACGTTGATGGTAAAATTGTATGGATGTGGTTAATTTCAGTGTGGGATTCATGTTCAATTTTACCAGTCAATTTCAGTGGTCAATTTTACCACGGTTTCTTGATGGTCTCTCTGCATTTTACCAGTTAATATCGTAACGAACAAATGCTACACCACTTCGTTGCATTTTGATGGTAAATTTCGCTCTGCATTTTACCATTTCGATAAACGTAGAGCCTCGAGCCACTCGGGCCATTTTGCAAGCGGAATGTAGATAGAACTATGGGGCGCCTAAAAGAACTGAAGTAACAACTGAGCCTGAGGAGTTGGGTTCCAATCTCTTTGCAGAGTTTTAAAATCCAGGGGTAAAATGAGGGATCTATGGAGCGCCTAAAAGAATTGCAGAATTGCATATAGAACTATGGGGCGCCTAAAAGCAGCCACCAGGCTGATGCACAACAGAATTTAGGGCCAATCCCAAAAATTTATCATTTTAACTTACGAACACAAACTCAATTTCAACCAAACCATCAATGCCGCGACATTCAATTTCCCTCTGCATTTTACCATTTGATGGTAAATTTATCTCTGTATTTTACCATTTGATGGTAAATTTTCTCTCTGCATTGTAGCATTTGATGGTAAATTTACTCTCTGCATTTTAGCATTTGATGGTAAATTTATCTCTGCATTTTACCATTTGATGGTAGCATTTGATGGTAAATTTATCTCTGCATTTTACCATTTGATGGTAAATTTACTCTCTGCATTTTAGCATTTGATGGTAAATTTTCTCTCTGTATTTTACCATTTGATGGTAAATTTCCTCTCTGCATTTCACCTGTTATAAGTAGCCCATCGAATTTGCCATTTAATATCATAAAAAATGCTACAAACTTAACCAAACCAATTGGAGCAATGCATACCAATACGTTACTCATCCAATCATTGCAAAAACTAAAATAAGCATATTGTTTTGGGGTTAAACACTCCCACATAAAGAAAATAAAAACAAAAATTGCTACACCGCTTCCTTGCATGATTTTCGATTATGGTTCCCCAACCTTTGACACCTGCCACATTTAATCTAGTTTTGGTTCTCTCCCCTAGACGGTATTCGTTGAGTTCTAGGTCTCCCGGGCGGCTTCTTGCTCACCGGAGGAAGTATGAATCTCTCATCATCTTGTTGCTCGCGCATCCAAACAGTGGGTATTGGGTAAATAGAGAATGAGTACGAGGCACGAAAAGCTTCCACATGGTAATACGGATCGACATATGAACTCAAATCTTTATCCGTGGAACATATTGCAGCGACTGCGTGAACACATGGGAAACGTTCCAATGTCGACAGTGACGTTTGGAAATGATTGGACCTCGTAACATCATTTCCGGCCTCAACAACTACCCATGACCTATCATCGTTGAATGCATCGGTCAACCTCTTGTCCATGTCGGGGACAAATAATACCGCCCCACTTGCTTGCGCTTTCTACACTAATCGTGTGCTTTTTAGCAATCTTCAACAAAATTTCTTCAGGTTTGGCGATGCGATCTTTGTCCTAACTTTCAACCCTCAATGTTTTTCACGATGAGTAACAAAGAAATATACTTTGTGTGACTATGTTTCAAAAAATCTGAAGGTATGGTAAGGAAAATCCCAGAAAATCCTTACGATTGCATAGAAAATCAAATCTTCAGTGGGAAGATTCCAGCAAAATTGCAATCATATTGACCAAATACAATATTTCGATTCCTTAACATGAAATATTTGACGAAGATTGTGGCCCGCATCACCAAAACCGAAAATACAAGATGATCTAAAAAATGAGACCCGTTCCCAGCAGTTTCCAGAATCTGGCGGCAACCTGCTGTTCCGGCGGTGGCCAACAGTTTCCGGCGGTTCTGGCGGTGGCCAAGAGTTTCCGGCTGGGTCTTGTAGGTTAACTGCATAAACAAAACTCCGGTGAACATTAAATCCGGCGACGTGGTTTCCATAATCAATTAAATCTTTTACCTTATTTAATTCCGTAATTACAGCCATATTTATTGCCCAATAACATACCAAATCAATACAAAATATTTTCTGAACCAAAAAGAATAAGAGGGTAATCTACCACCACAAAATAAGGGCAAACATGTCAACCAAGCTAAATTGGGGGTGAAAACATAAGTTTAAAAAGTGTATGGGATTCAACCCTACGTAGTGTAGGTAAAAAGGACCCTGATTTAATTTACCCTTATTTTTATATGTTCTACGGGCAGCTTCGATAATAGACAGGTTGAATAACCTCTTGATGGACGCGAACATTAAGATATCTAGTTTTGTGATTTGAGTTGTATCTTAGAGTTGTTCATTATCTGTCAGAACCTGCGCGTGTGGAGGCAATAACAGCTTTAGGACAGCGACATCGTGCCTCTCGAATCACATGCCAAATTATTTCTTTCTTTACATTCATCTTATATAATTATACATATATTATTTGGATGTTGATTTTGTGCTTTACAAGTTTTTGGTTATTTTATACGTAACATCCTCTCTCCCTCATCTTTCACCCTCTTTCTCTTTAAGCTCAAATATTATTGTTGTACTTTCAATCTCCAAGCTCAACCGCCCTCTAAGAAGCTTCAATTCAACCGTACAAATACCACTCCGCGTCCAACAACGCCCACTTGGAGTTACTCTGAGGTCCGTCGGCCACCGCCTTAGCTAGATCCCTGGATAAGAGATAGGGTACCAAAAATCATACTTTTTCCTTGATGACAAAAATGATCACATGTTTCATGAAAACTTTTTGGCCACAGCTCACCTGTTCGGCCACACCTTTCGATCGCCAAACGGCCACAGCCTTCGACTACTACTCAGCCACTATTCTGCCACATTGTTCAGCCACTACTTCGGGCCTACCATTTGACCACTAATCAACCACTATCGGCACACTATTCCAACACATCTTTGACCACCAATCGGCCACACCATTTAGCCACTGCTCGACCATAATGTATGGTCACGATTGACCATACTGGTTGACCACATTATTTGGCCACAATTCGGCCATTACGAGGCCCATTGTTCGGTAGACTTTGACTTTGTTTTATATGTAGAATTTAGCACCCAATGAATTATGCATGAAACAAAGTTATGGATCTCGAAAAGTTTTTGAATGTTACTTTCATATAATAATAATAACAATGTCCGAACAAGACATTGGTACCGGCACAGAGAATTCAAAAACAGTGATTGATAGAGATAAATTTTAATGCGATAAAGTTGAGAAACCAGGAAATCAAGGGTTGAATATAGAAAATTCTAAATTGATTTTTCGACGGAAAAAAAAAAAAATCTAAGGGTTGGAAGGTATAACTTCCTACCTTAATACGTTCTTCGGTGTGACTTGTGTGGTGTTCGGTGGTGATTCGGCAAAGACTTGAACATCAACAGCACTCCTCCTCTCTCATGAACCCTCTCTCTCTCACATGTGCAGAAAATGGCGTGAAGAAATCAGTGGGGAAAAATTAGATTGTATAACACTAGATAGCTTTAATCCCATAATTCCCATATGCTTTCTCTATCAAAACTTCATCAAAATTCACAAAGGCTATATTCCAAAACTGCTGCAAAAAGAATTATGACAAAGAAAAGAAAAGAAAAGAATATTTTTGGTGTATCTCAACTTTCCGTTAGGAATTTGAATGCGTAAACGATTAAGTGATTAGATTATCATTTAAACATAACTAATTGTTTAAAAAGAATTTTTATTTTTATTTTTAATACATTAAAAATTCTGTGTAGTTACATCGTTTCGATCCTTTTTACGTGATTCATGTGAATGTCTTGATTGGTTCATGATGTTATACTATTTTTTGAGTAAAACCGAGTAATTTTTGATGAAATTAATTAATGGCCTAAAAATATTCTATTTGAGTTTTAGAAAAACCAAAAAATTGCATAGGCCGCACGAGCAACCTCTCAAAACTTAACTTTTTAAATTTGGACAGTAATGTTATTTTTTCTGATAGAGCAACCTTTGGGATTGCTCGAGTGACCATATTAAAAACTAAAAAATTATTTTATTAATTCTTACATGTTTTTTGATGATTTTGTTCATTTGTGGATGTTGTTTGAGTCTAGAACAGGTCTGTAGTCATGGGTTAGTGTCTTGATTACCCTAAATTGGTCTCTTTGATGTTGTTGGTGACTAAAATACACCGGTGTATGCGTGATTTCGTTGGTGCAAGGCTATAAAAAGTGACCAAGTGAGGGGTGTCCTGACTGTTGGAGCAGTTCGTGAACCCGACTCTAGGTGCTTGGATTTTGAATATGCCATCAATGAAAGTCTGTAAATTCTTTTTTCACAATCCTCGACGAGATTATGTGTTGAGCCTTCCCAACTACCCTGAAAGGTCCTACCCAGGTCTTGTTCCGAAAGCTTACACCGAAGCAATCGACAATATTAAACAGCTCAACAAGCTATTCCTCAGTCACTTCTAAAGTGGTTGTTGGCATCCGCCGACCAGCTACTTGCCTTGTATATGTCAAGCAATAGAGACAAGAGTCTCCACGGCATAATTACTTCAAGTGCTTCAATGATGAGGCCTTGTATTTGGACGAGGTGGACGATAAAATCATCCTGACATCCTTCATGGGTGATTTGCAGCCGACACAATTTTTCTATCACTTATCGAAGCGGCCCCCATTCATAATGGTTGAGCAAATGGTCCAATAAGCTCAAATCAAATCCAAAGAAGAATACTACTGTTTCCACTGTGACCATGGTCGTGACACGACGGATTACTTCGATTTGAAGAGCTGTGAGGAACTTGTCCAGAGGAGAAAGTTGAATCAGTTTGTAGCAGGTCGACAAAATTAGGAAGAGTTTGGACACCCAAGAGCACAGGGAAGACTGCCCCACAGATAGTGTTAGAGCTCGTTAAGCCGATCAAAGAAATAAGGATGATTTCTGAAGGATTTACTGGGGGAGGAAAAACTAGCTCCTAAAGGAAAGCTCACTCAATAAGACTGAGAACGGAGGGGGATACAGACATTATGGTGATGGGCAGACTTCAAAAAGAGAGAAGATTGGAGGAGTAACCCATCAGCTTCTTAGAAGAAGATGTTGTAGGGGTTACAGCCTCACAACGATCCCCTTGTTATAATAGTTGTGGTTAAGATTATTTTTTGAAAGAAAAAAAATAAAAACCACATCAATATCATAGGTCAAATTGGCATTTACTCATAAAAAAAGGTTTACTAAGAGCATCCACATCAGACTCTTGGAATACCCTCATTCCGCAATCTGAGGAGTGATTCCTCCAATTAACCCTCACACCAGCCTCCCTTCTTATCCTCCCTAAATAAGAAATGTTACAGTGACTCCCTATCTCTAAGGAGTCACTGTAGCCTCCTAGGATTTTGTCTTTATTTTTTCTTCCATTTTATTTCTCCTCCATGCTTGTTTATATGGAGATCTCTGTTAAACATCCCGATGAAATAACAAACATCCCGTGGAAATTACTAAACATCCGGATGTTTTTTACCTCTATTCAAACTTGAGTTAAAAAAATCCCAATGAAATTACTAAACATCTGGATGTATTTTACCTATGTTTAAACTTGAGTTAAAAATATCCCAATGAAATAACAAACATCCCGATGTTTTTTACCTTCATTCAACTTAAGTTAAAAACATCCCGATGAAATTACTAAACATCTCGATGTTTTTGACTTCTGTCCAAACTAAAGTTAAAAGGCAAAAGCTAAAAACCGCCCAAAGGGCGCTACTTAGTGTTAAATCACACATTAAGTGGTACAAGTCACTTTGACAAATTTCAATCAAAGGTCAAGACTTTCCTAATTATATTTAAAATTATACAAAGCACCCCTTTTGTAATAAAAGTTTACAAATATTTTTTAAGTGTTCATTTATTCAAAGGTAAAATCTATCCCCTCATTGCACTTGTATCTGGTCAGCTTACCTCCCTAAGGACTCGATTGGATGCTTTAGTTTTTGGTGTGTTAAATGATCAGGTGTATTAAATAAGGTGGGGCTTCATTTGTCTTTACTCGATTATTTTCAAGCACATTTTGTTTTTATTCAAAAAAAATTTGCATTTACTATATTGGCCTCAAATTTTTATTGGATTATTTTTGTCTTTTTTGAAATTTTTTCAAATTTGGTCCATTATGTATTATTTTTGTAAAATCTCTCGTCGAGACGAATCAATAATCCACAAAGAGTTAATGAAACTCAATCAAACCCAATTAAATTGATTATTTGTTCAATTAAAAATCAACAACTAAATGCAAATAATTATTTGTAAAATGTGATTAATTAATTTTAAAAAGATTGCATAAATTTAAAAAAATTGAGTTATTACAACACAACTGTAATAAAGTGGGTCCAAAATACATTACCAAAGGTTTTAATCTAACCACAGCCCTATAGGCTCCTGTTAAAGTGGGTCCAAAATAAATGTAGCACTGTCACCAGAAGTCTACAATATCAAAAAAAACAAGTGTTAACTGAATTACCAAATTAACCCTATCATTAAGACTCTGCAAGATCAGTAAAAGTAAAGCCTAGCCGAATTACCAAACTGACCCTCTTTCATGATTTAGGAAAAAGGTGGCGGGCCTTTTCACCTTTTAACTATTTGGGCATTTTTTTTGCTTTGGCATATCTTTCTCTCTCTCTCTTCTCGACAAAGAGAGTTGTGAGCTCAATCAAGTAACCTCCCTCCTCTCCCTCTCTCTCCCCGTGCACACACACACCCACTCCCTTCACACTCCCCATGTGTGTGGTATTTAAGAAGAGGTGTGGCCTCCACTTCCATTGTTCTAATCTAAGGGCCCGATTGGATGATACTTTAATTTTTGGTGTGTTAAATAAGAGGGGTGTGCTAAATAGTTGGGTGTGGTAAATAAGACGGGATGACCCACATGAATGTGATTTTTAAGAAGGATGTGTTAAATAACCCAGTGATTGGATGATGTATTAAAATGGGTGTTTTAAATAGCCCAATGATTGGATGAAGAGTTATATTGGATGTGTTAGGTGGGAAAAAGATGTGTTAAACTGTTAAAAGACTTTGTTGCCCTTGGTAATGTATTTTTGTATTATTTGGAAAATAAAGTATAGTTTGTGAAATTAAGACAAAAAATAATTATAATTAGTACCCTTAATTAATCTCGGAATTGAAAATAAAATTTTGTTGAATAGAAAAATAGAAATCACAAATAAAACAACGGTGTTTCCGAATACATTAAATTGTTAGTACCATATAAATTAAAATGTTAGTACATGTCAACTATGAAGTTCCTAAACGAGTAGACAAAAATACAATTCTACACAATATGCTGAATAAGAAATGCCAAAGTTGCACTGAGTAAGACCAAAGCTGCACCGAACAACACTCACTGGATATTTTTACACATCCTTGATTGAGGGCGTGCAATTAGAGTTGGGTCTTCATCATAGCTTGCTTGGGTCGGGAGAAGCAATGGTGGGTATCCACCAACCTGGGCATCCAAATAAGCTCGCAAAGCAGACTCGGCCTCCACCATTGAAGTATATTTCTTATACACTGCACCTCAAAAATCATGCACTTGTTTGCTACAAGCGGGCCAATAACAAAAAAGCCACGGATCCTCTCTTCGAATACCACGTAGTAGCCTTTTCCTGCCATTATTACTATAAAAAAAACCCAATGAAAACAAGGAATGAGTAGTGTGAACAATTATGAAAATAAATGCATTCAAATGCTCGATGTAACATTATGGCTCAGATATTTCATGTGTTTGAAGACACGCCCTTATGAGTATACACGAGATATAGGCTGCAACAGTAGTTGCCATGTGACCCCCTACATTACATCGCCTATATACACCGTTAACTTCATGTGTCTTTTTAAAATAATATCATCATAGCCGTAGTTGTCATCAATAAGCCTACCAAGAGATATTAAAAATTAGCATAATTTCCATAACACTGTAGGTAATACTATGTTAAGCAAGCAACATTAAAAAATAAAACCAACATATTCCAGTGAAGAATAGTCAACTGCTGCATATGGTTAAAGCATAACCCACAACTGCATATACAAAGAATACCATATTGCTCAGTAATTGCATCTACTATACCCACATTGGAGCTCCGATAACACACACACACACACACATTCTAGTAATACTCAATCCAGAAAGAAAGTACTAACCAGCCACATTCCAACAACACACACAGCAAGTATGAAGGATAGTTATCAGTCAACAGAATACCAACAAACAAAAAATACCCTCCAACCGTTATGAAAACGGACAATCTCTCCAGATTTAGTGAACGTAATACCCAACAACCAGCAACTTATTACCCCGAATGGTGTAAGAACCTGTATTTATTTAATTAGAGAATAGTAAAAGAAAGTTGATTAAATGTGATTTTTTTTACTTTGGGTTAAAAAAATAAGATTTGGGGGTGATAAGTAAAGAAAGGGGGTAAATAGAGAAGTGGGTGAGGTTAAATTTGGCAACAAGACAAAACCCACAATCAGCCATCTCCCCCTTGAGACTGCCGAAACTCTCTCTCTCTCCTCTCCTCCATTTTTTTCTTCTCTCAAGCTCATAACTCCCTCTCCTCTCAACCTCTTCAAGAACCAAGACCATTTTTACGTTCTACGCGTCGTAAGGAGCTTGGGTTACCTTGGAATCGCGCCGAAAGCTTCAAAATTCGGATTCTACCATTAGGGCTTTGTTCTTCATCAAATTTCACACAAAACCTTGAGGTAGGTGAACCAATTCTACTCTTTCTAGTTATATATTCATGAGGTGTGGTATATGTTCGGGTTAGGGCGTTGTTATTCTTAAATTTCGAAGTTTCCCCAAATTTGATTTAGTTCCATTATTTGATTCTTAGATCTTTAAATTTCTTGTTGATTGATGAAATTGGGAGTGAACTTGGCCTCCCTTCATGCGTAATTGTTGCGTAGCATCTCAAATTTGAGCCTAAACCCGCTAGATTGTGATTGGGTTGGATTTTTACACTAAAAATGTCAAATTTCTGCATTTCGGTACTGTTCACTCAGCTCTCTGCATATTTACTGTTCATGGCCGAATTTCACTATTCACAGAAATGCCCGTTTGATCCCCCTTTGATGTTCACTTGATTCCCTAACGCGTATTCCACTCCGAAAATGCCAAATTATGCATTTTTCCACTGTTTTTGGGCAGATTCTGCATATTCACTGTTCATGGCAGATTTTTTTGGTAAACTTCCGGCCATGTCCCGATTTTGTGATGGCCCTTTGATCACCCTTTGACGTTTAATTGGTTCCCTAGCGTCTATCCCTTCATAAACCATTGATTGGGAAAAATTTTGATGAAACATTTTGGGGATAATGAGATATGTTTTCACGGATACCATCAACTTGAAAATTTATTTTGGTGAAGGCACGCGGGGCCTATTGAACCCGGCAGAGGCGCGCGGGGCCTATCGAACCCGGCGGAGGCGCGCGGGGCCTATTGAACCCGGCAGAGGCACGCGGGGCCTATAGAACCCGGCCGAGGGATTAAATCTCTATAACCAAATGAATAAGAAAAATGATGGTGGTTCTTCTATGAAAGAAATGGTTTGGTTTCCCTTTTAGGTTTTGTCGAAACTTGTCTTTTTTTTTAAGACATGGGTTTTGGTTTGTGAAATGACTCGGACACTTGGACACTTGTGTGTGTGGAAAACCTTCTATATTTTCTTTCTTTGGCTTGGACACTTGGACACTAGGACATCCACTTGACCTCTCATCATCTCATATGCACGCATGATGTTTATATGCCTAGCGTTTGTAGAATGTTTTCCTACTGGGCTAGTGTAGCTCAACCTATAAATTTTCAGGTACCCAGCGCTGATCGAGCATGGTTTGGATAGCATGACTTGGATGAGGAGCATACATGGCATGGAGTTATTTTACTCATTTTCCTTGTATTAACTTCTTTTTGGGAAAATGATTTTGTAACTCTAATCTTTTATCCATCTTTTTGATTATGGGATTGTAACAACTTATGAACTATTATTTTGATCATCCCTTTGGGGTTCGGGTGCCCATAATTTTTGATAGTCAAAGGGAATAGTGATGTACTTTAATTATGGAAACATTTTCTTTTAATGTACTTAAGGTTCCGGTTCTCTTTATTCAATTTTTATGAAAATTGGGGCGTGACAACTTGGTATCAAAGCAATGGTTTTCGAAAACTTTGAGACCGTGGGAAAACGTTAAATTTCGGGAGTTAAAAACCTTGCAGTGATTTTTTTTTTACACTTTTGTCATTCATTGTGTGCTTGTGTGACATTCACGAGCATGAAGTCATGGTAGTAGCATTGCATCTCATGTGAAGGCATAGTGTTGAGTTGTACCCGTGTTGGGAATTGGTGTTGGATGCTTTGACGTTGTTGAGATATTGTGGGACTAAACTCTGTTTTTTTTTTATTTATCTTATATTAGAACTATGCCACCTCGACGTAACCCACCGGCTAGGGGTGTGGGGAGACCTAGGAGAGGTAGGGGCCGCGGTCGCCATACTCAACGGGTTGAGGATGAAGTTAGTCGGCATGGAGAAAATCCGAGGGATGAGGAAAGGCACGAAACGGGAGCGCAAGATTCTCAAGGACCACTTTTGGCTCAATTGGTCACCGCTTTAACAACCGCCATCAACCAACCAAGAGTGAGCCACACACCTAGCGCCATGGAGATTGCCGAGAAATTTGGTAGGTTGCACCCTCCACAATTTGATGGGAAATCCGGGGATCCGCTTGATGCTAACCATTGGCTTGCGGAGATGAGGAAGCGTTTTGATGTCATGGACATCACTAGTGACACGACGAAGATTCGTTTGATGGCTTGTCAACTCTTCGGCGAGCCGAATGAGTGGTGGGAATCTATTTTGGCGGCACGTAGGGATGCACGGAGAGCCGATAGGGCGGCGAGGTATGTTGTGGAACCGGATGTTGAGAACATCACATGGGCGGAGTTTGAGAGTTTGTTTGAAAACCAATACTTTCCACAATCATACCGCGAGAATTTGAGGGAGCAATTTGAGGATCTGGAGCAAGGGAACATGACCGTTAATGAGTATGCACTCAAATTCCAATCCTTGAGTCGTTATGCACCGGAGTTGATTAGCTCCGAGAAGAGGAAATGTCGCCGATTCGAAAGAGGGTTGAATTCGTCTGTTAAGAGGCTAGTTATTAGTAGCCAGGTGCAGTCCTTTACGGATATTGTTGAACTAGCAAGGAACTTGGAATTGCCAAAGGATGTAGTGAGGAACTCACGGGGTTCGGATGTTAGGCACTCAACTGGGAACGCGAGCGTGACTACGGGGAGCTTTGGGAGTCAAAGTAGGAAGAGACAGAGGGATGCTGTGACACCACCACTGAATCGATCGGGCTCTCGTACATTTGTTTCTTCGGGTTCTGGAGGACCATCTTCTCATTCTTCGAGGTCCCAGGCCACGTGCTTCTATTGTCGACAGGAGGGGCATGTTCGGGCTAATTGCCCTAAGCTTCGGTCTCAGTCTCAGTCTAGGCCTCCTCCTCCACCACCGCGTCCTCATACTCCAGGGGCTTGTTTTGAGTGTGGTGGGTTTGGCCACATTGCCAGGTTTTGTCCTCAGAGAGGGGTTTCGCATAGTGAGTCGGGCTCAGTTCAGTAGCCTAGGGTTGGACAGGGTTTCAGTCAGCAGAGGGGCACACAGAGTCAGCCGTACTACCGTCAGACCACCACAGTTCCGGGGCCACGGGCTGATAGGGGGACGAGTTCATCTACACCAGCTCAGACAGTTCAGGGCAGAGCTTACGCCGTTACTGCAGCCACACCACCATCACCTCCTTTCCCGACCTCTACTCCGGCGCCAGATGCTTCTGTTGTGAGGAGTACTTTCCTCCTCTCCAATTCCTTTGCTAAGATTTTGTTTGATTCTGGAGCATCGCACTCTTTCATTGCTGCATCATTTGTCCATGCACTAGAGTTAGAAACTGAGGAGCTTAGTCCCGTATTGTTTGTCGACACGCCGTTGGGTGGTAGAACTTCGCTAGACCGTATATGTCGGGGTTGTGAGTTGGTGATCCTTGACCGTCGATTCTTGTTTGATTTCATCGTCTTGGGTATGTCCGGGTTTGATCTTATTTTGGGGATGGATTGGTTATCAACATTTCACGCAACTATTGATTGTTTCAAGCGTCGAGTTCGGATATGTCCGCCGGAAGGGGGTTGTTTTGAGTTTTTCGGGGAACGTCGGGAACCGCTAGAGCCGTATTTGTATGGGTCTCGGGAAAGGGGATCGATTGCATGCTTGTTAGCGGGTTTGACACTTGATGAGGATTTATCCACCCGTGGGGAGTTACCGATGGTCGTTTGTGACTTTCCGGACGTTTTTCCGGAAGAGTTACCGGGTTTACCACCTGAGCGGGAGGTTGAGTTCATGATAGATTTATTGCCCGGCACCGCACCTATATCTATGTCACCTTATCGCTTTGCACCGGCCGAGTTGAGAGAATTGAAAACCCAACTCCAAGAGTTACAGGACTTAGGCTTCATTCGCCCTAGTACTTCGCCATGGGGCGCACCGGCTCTTTTTGTGCAAAAGAAGGATGGGTCTCTCCATTTATGTATCGACTACCGTGAGCTAAATCGGGTCACCATTAAGAACAAGTATCCCATGCCTAGGATTGACGATTTATTTGATCAATTAAGGGGCGCGACTTGCTTTTCTAAAATTGATTTGAGATCCGGTTATCATCAACTTAGAGTTTGTCGAGAAGATATTCCGAAAACCGCCTTTCGTACTCGATATGGTCATTATGAGTTTGTGGTCATGCCTTTTGGTCTCACTAATGCTCCTGCTACTTTTATGGACTTGATGAATCGTATCTTTCGTGCCTATCTTGATCGGTTTGTGGTTGTGTTTGTTGATGATATTCTTGTTTATTCACCTACCGAGGAAGATCACAAATCTCACCTCACCATCGTTCTTGAAATCTTGAGAGAGCACCGGTTGTATGCTAAGTTGAGCAAGTGCGAGTTTTGGTTGTCCGAGGTTAAATTCTTAGGTCACGTGGTATCTAAGGATGGGGTTTCCGTAGATCCGGGCAAGATAGAGTCGATTTTGAATTGGGAGCATCCTAAGAGTGTGTTTGAGATTCGGAGCTTTTTGGGTTTGGCCGGGTATTATCGACGATTTGTTCTTGACTTTTCGCGACTAGCGGCACCGATAACACAGTTGACACGTAAGGGTACACGGTTTGTGTGGAACGACAAGTGTGAGTCGGCGTTTCAAGAGTTGAAGAAACGATTGACTAGCGCGCCTATCTTGATTGTGCCCGAGCGTGGGGTTGGCTACTCCGTTTATTGTGATGCTTCTCGGGAGGGGCTTGGTTGCGTGTTAATGCAAAATGGGCGAGTTGTGGCATATGGGTCTCGACAACTTAAGACACATGAGCGTAACTATCCCGCGCACGACTTAGAGTTGGCGGCTGTTGTCTTTGCATTGAAGAGTTGGAGGCATTATCTTTATGGTGAGAAGTTTGAGGTGTTTTCGGATCATAAGAGCTTGAAGTATTTGTTCTCCCAAAAAGAATTGAACCTTAGGCAACGCAGGTGGATGGAACACATAGAAGATTATGACTTTGATCTCCAATATCATCCGGGTAAGGCGAATGTAGTAGCGGATGCCTTGAGTAGAAAGCGGGCTAGCTTGGCGAGTTTGGCAATTAGAGAGCGGAAAATGATGAAGGAGTTAAGTCTTTGTGCATTGTATGGCGAGGAGGTTCGTGAGGGAGTTACCTTATGCAACCTAACCATTCATTCAACACTATCGACTCGTGTAGTGGAGGCACAACGAACGGACGAGGAAACGGGGGTGTTTCGTGCTAAGTTCCTTAGTGGAGAGGCAAGCGAGGGTTGGATGATTTACGCCGATCAAAGTATTCGTTTTCATGGGAAGCTTTTTGTACCTATTTCGTGCCGAGAGGAAATCTTGCGAGAATTTCACCATTCACCGTTGGCCGTACATCCGGGTGGGACGAAAATGTATCATGACTTGCGTCGGCAATTTTGGTGGCCGGGGATGAAAAGGGACATAGCCATCTTTGTCTCTAAGTGCTTGACATGTCAACAAGTGAAACCGGAACATCAACGACCAGCGGGGGAGCTACAACCATTACCGGTAGCCGAGTGGAAATGGGAGAATGTGACCATGGATTTCGTTACGGGTTTGCCGAGATCGCCGAGGAGACATGATGCCATATGGGTCATTGTGGATCGATTGACTAAAACCGCACATTTCTTACCGATTCAAGTGACCGATTCTGTTGAGACACTTAGTCATTTGTACATTCGGGAGATAATCCGACTTCATGGGATTCCGGCTTCGATAGTATCCGATAGAGATCCGCGTTTTACCGCTCGATTTTGGCAAAGTTTGCAATCCGCACTTGGTACGAATTTGCTCTTTAGCACCGCTTATCACCCGCAGACCGATGGGCAATCCGAGAGGACGATTCAAATTTTAGAAGATATGCTGCGAGCATGCGTGATGGAATTTCGGGGTAGTTGGGAGGATCACTTGCCATTGGCCGAATTTGCGTATAATAATAGTTACCAATCGAGCATTGAGATGGCGCCTTTTGAGGCATTATATGGTAGACCTTGTAGATCGCCGATATGTTGGTCCGAGTTGGGCGAAACTACCATTGTGGGGCCAGAGTTAGTCACCGAAACCGCCGAGAGCATGAGTATAATTCGTAAGAAGCTTAAGGACGCGCAAGAGGCAACCACCGAGAAGATCAAAGTGATTCGCCAACGTTTGCTCACCGCTCAGAGTCGACAAAAGAGTTATGCCGATCGACGTAGACGACCGTTGTCATTTGAGGTGGGAGACCATGTGTTTCTCAAGGTATCACCGCGTCGTGGATTGAGACGCTTTGGGCGAGGAGGTAAATTATCACCACATTATATTGGGCCGTTTGACATCATAGAGCGGATTGGGGAAGTAGCGTATCGATTGGCACTACCGCCAAGGTTATCGGGCATTCATGATGTTTTTCATGTTTCCATGTTGAAGAAATACGAACCGGATCCGTCGCATGTCCTTGAGTGGTCCGAATTAGAGCTAGAGGCAGATGCATCTTATGGAGAGAAACCGATACGGGTGATGGATTCGAAGGAGAAAGTGCTAAGGGGTAAAACGATTCGTTTGGTGAGAGTCTTGTGGAATAACTTTGGTAGCGAGGAATCCACGTGGGAGCGGGAAGATGAGATGAAAGAGAAATATCCGGGTTTGTTCACTGCATAATCTATGTGAGTTTTCGATTTAAGAGTTGTGCATTTCGTTGACACGGTGTTGGATAGACTAGCAATATGATTGCATGTCATGCATATCACATGTTACACATTCATGCATTGGCGTACGAAATTTTGAGGACAAAATTTTTCGTAAGAGGGTAGGATGTAAGAACCTGTATTTATTTAATTAGAGAATAGTAAAAGAAAGTTGATTAAATGTGATTTTTTTTACTTTGGGTTAAAAAAATAAGATTTGGGGGTGATAAGTAAAGAAAGGGGGTAAATAGAGAAGTGGGTGAGGTTAAATTTGGCAACAAGACAAAATCCACAATCAGCCATCTCCCCCTTGAGACTGCCGAAACTCTCTCTCTCTCCTCTCCTCCATTTTTTTCTTCTCTCAAGCTCATAACTCCCTCTCCTCTCAACCTCTTCAAGAACCAAGACCATTTTTACGTTCTACGCGTCGTAAGGAGCTTGGGTTACCTTGGAATCGCGCCAAAAGCTTCAAAATTCGGATTCTACCATTAGGGCTTTGTTCTTCATCAAATTTCACACAAAACCTTGAGGTAGGTGAACCAATTCTACTCTTTCTAGTTATATATTCATGAGGTGTGGTATATGTTCGGGTTAGGGCGTTGTTATTCTTAAATTTCGAAGTTTCCCCAAATTTGATTTAGTTCCATTATTTGATTCTTAGATCTTTAAATTTCTTGTTGATTGATGAAATTGGGAGTGAACTTGGCCTCCCTTCATGCGTAATTGTTGCGTAGCATCTCAAATTTGAGCCTAAACCCGCTAGATTGTGATTGGGTTGGATTTTTACACCAAAAATGTCAAATTTCTGCATTTCGGTACTGTTCACTCAGCTCTCTGCATATTTACTGTTCATGGCCGAATTTCACTATTCACAGAAATGCCCGTTTGATCCCCCTTTGATGTTCACTTGATTCCCTAACGCGTATTCCACTCCGAAAATGCCAAATTATGCATTTTTCCACTGTTTTTGGGCAGATTCTGCATATTCACTGTTCATGGCAGATTTTTTTGGTAAACTTCCGGCCATGTCCCGATTTTGTGATGGCCCTTTGATCACCCTTTGACGTTTAATTGGTTCCCTAGCGTCTATCCCTTCATAAACCATTGATTGGGAAAAATTTTGATGAAACATTTTGGGGATAATGAGATATGTTTTCACGGATACCATCAACTTGAAAATTTATTTTGGTGAAGGCACGCGGGGCCTATTGAACCCGGCAGAGGCGCGCGGGGCCTATCGAACCCGGCGGAGGCGCGCGGGGCCTATTGAACCCGGCAGAGGCACGCGGGGCCTATAGAACCCGGCAGAGGGATTAAATCTCTATAACCAAATGAATAAGCAAAATGATGGTGCTTCTTCTATGAAAGAAATGGTTTGGTTTCCCTTTTAGGTTTTGTCGAAACTTGTCTTTTTTTTTAAGACATGGGTTTTGGTTTGTGAAATGACTCGGACACTTGGACACTTGTGTGTGTGGAAAACCTTCTATATTTCCTTTCTTTGGCTTGGACACTTGGACACTAGGACATCCACTTGACCTCTCATCATCTCATATGCACGCATGATGTTTATATGCCTAGCGTTTGTAGAATGTTTTCCTACTGGGCTAGTGTAGCTCAACCTATAAATTTTCAGGTACCCAGCGCTGATCGAGCATGGTTTGGATAGCATGACTTGGATGAGGAGCATACATGGCATGGAGTTATTTTACTCATTTTCCTTGTATTAACTTCTTTTTGGGAAAATGATTTTGTAACTCTAATCTTTTATCCATCTTTTTGATTATGGGATTGTAACAACTTATGAACTATTATTTTGATCATCCCTTTGGGGCTCGGGTGCCCATAATTTTTGATAGTCAAAGGGAATAGTGATGTACTTTAATTATGGAAACATTTTCTTTTAATGTACTTAAGGTTCCGGTTCTCTTTATTCAATTTTTATGAAAATTGGGGCGTGACAAATGGAATATGAACAAAATACCTAAATGCATGAACGGAATAACCACAATGTGGCTCAAATAAAAATGAAATACGGTTTATCATCACGGCCATGTAAATTGCAAAAATGCAAACAACCCATTAGTCATAAGACCAAGATAATCAACAGATGCATACTATCCAGATAATACTAACATAAAAACATGCCCAAAAAAGTGGCTCCAAAATATTGTAACAACTCAATTTTAACATTATGGCTCAGATTGATTCTACTTACGAAGAAGACCACTTGGGAAGAATTTCCCGAATATAGGCTGCAACATTAGTTGCCGCGTGACCCTCTACGTTGCGTCGCCTATATGTCAGGGTAACTTTAAGTGTCTCTGTAAACAAATTATCGTCATAGCACAAATTGATAACATTTGCAACACAAACCAACCCAGAAATCCTCACTACAAATTAGCCCCAGAAATGAAAACTCTAAATCAGCCCAGAAATAGTAACTGCCCAGAAATTTACCAGCCAAGAAATGGTAACTCTCCAAAAATGGTAATTGCCCAGAAAAGGTAACAGTCTAAAAATGGTACCAGCTCAGAAATGGTAACTGTCCAGAAATGGTAATAGCCCAGAAATGAAAACTGTCCAGAAATGGTAACAGTCCAGAAATGGTACCAGCCCAGAAATGATAACTGCTCAGAAATGGTACTAGCCCAGAAATGGTAACTGTCCAGAAATGGTAATTGAAAATCAGTCCAAAAATGGTAACCACAAATCAGTTCAGAAATACAAACGTGCCTAGAACATGGCCATTAAACATACCCATTACACATACCAAAATATGTTCGGAACATAACCACTAAACATGTACGAACAGAAAGTTACAACAGTAAGGACTCCAAAAAATAATCATCCTACTATCAACGGGCCCGATATACATAATATTGTGGCCACTACACTATTGTTACCAAATATGGGCACTTGCTACCCCATCCAAGTCTTGTCTTTCCGAGAATATTCTAGACCATACATTGTCGGCCAAACCAAAAAGGAAGGATTTACAAAAAATTGGGCCCACTTGCAACATCATAGTCAATCTTGAAATACTACGCCACGCAGTACTGCTTGAACCCAAGCTTGTTTGGCCTCATCCTTGATGCCAAAGAAGTTATCCACCCTTTCTTCGGCCTTAAGTATGATGGCAACCAACTGGAATTGCTCGTCCATGGTAAGGTCGAGTTTTGATAACTCTTCCGGAACCATTTGTCGACGAGCCGACAGTTTTGCAGAATATCCCATGGACTTGGCCATCTCTCCCATTATTCCGACTGTGTCCTTCATCCACAGCTCCATGCTTTCATGGATGGACACATCGTCTGACCTCGTTTTTTTCTTTCCCTTCTTTGTGCCCGGATTACCCACTGGTGGGGTGGTCCTGTGAGTGGGGATTGCGGGGGTGGATGTCGTACGTGTGGAGGCATGGGTAGAGGGTGTGGGTGTTGAGTCTTGAGAGGTGTACCGTCCAAACACATCTTCATCAAAAATGGGGACGTACGAGTCGTCTTCAAGATTTTCTGATTCATCCTCCACTTGCAGGGGTGTTGCCCCCATTTGAATTGGGCCCTCTGCAAACTCACTAGTGGCACGGTCCTTTCCATAAAGGGTGACCCAATCATCAAAGTATGGAAAGTACTTCCTATTTAGCCCTTTGCACAACGGATTGGCCTACACATAAATGATAAGGAGTAAGATAATGAAGCCAAATTGGTAGTACTTTAAATACAACCAATGCTTCTCACCTTCTCATATTCCTCTCATACAGATGGGTCGTCCACGACTATGCATTTCTTGACATCGTTCCAACCAAACCCACTTAGGTTGACAATGTCCCTTACTTTGACATATGTCTGCTTCCATAAGCAGGATTTGGACTCGATATGAGGTTTTGCCCTCATGGTCACATGCGGTAACGCCTTTTTCATCAACTGCTCAACCGCACGAAAGTGCCCCGATCTAAACCCATTGTCTGATTGCCAATTGCCTTGTACGTATTCATCAGCCATTACACGAATTAGGGTATCCTCGTAATGCATTTTCCAAACGAACCTCCTATTAATTGTCTTATGAACACATTCATTTGGTACGGGATCCACTGCTGCATTGATGTAATGTATCAGTCATCAAATACATATGTCCAACACAAGCGAATATATAATTGAAGAATCATAAACAAAGTCATCCTAATACATGTCATTCATCCAAAGCTTCAAAAATAGTACTAATTGTTCAAAGAGTTATTAAAAACAAAATTAACTAAGCATGGTCCACATGGCCACCACCATTGGCCAACCAATGCTCAAACATGGACGTTGTAAGTGCATCTCTTCCCGAAGTCCACTCAATTGTATTATCTACAATCGTAATGTGGTCGTCGTTAACGTCAACATTGTTGATGTTATCTTCTTCCCACCTCGTGTACTCCAATTCTACCGGATCATCAGGCATCTCTCTTTTTATAAGATTGTGGATGAGGCAACATGCGATAACGATACGACATTGAGTTTGAATGGGATAGTATGAAGGAGACCTCAATATCACCCACCGCGTCTTCAATACACCGAAGACTCTCTCTACACAATTCCTAGCGCTGGAGTGCTTCATGTTGAAGTACTCCTCTTTGGTCGTCGACATGTATCCTTGCCTCCATATATTTATGTGATACCTTTGGCCATAATATGGTGCTAGAAATCTTGGCCCATTTGCGTAGCTAGCATCCACAAGATAGTAGTGTCCTGGAAACCAAATGGTAAGCAACTTCACTTCGGATGCATGACGTGTACAAGTAATAAATACCTAGGAAATATTGGGTACCAATTTGTAACATACCCTGTCGGACTTTCAAACCATCAGCTCTTGAAACAGCATTTCGAAGGATCCTAGAATCAGTGGCAGATCCTTCCCATCCGGACAACACATATACGAATTGCAAATCTCGAGTGGCCACACCTAACACATTTGTGGTTGTCTCACCTTTTCAGTTCCTATAACGCGATCTGTGTGCGGCGGGAGGGTACACAGGCACATATGTCCCGTCCAATGCACCAAGACAATTCTATGACAATTTAAATAAAACTTAATCGGTTAGTAAAATCGGTGGCATAATGTAGACCAATTGGAAACCAACACATATAATACATTTGATATAGAATATACCTTAAACCAACTCCACCTACTATCAGTCTCATCCTCTGGTACAGGGACAGGCTTGACTAGGAGCAGTCGATGGAGGCGTAACACAGCTACGAGAACCGCATTGAAATGCCTGCTCACTGTCTCACTAGATCGGTAGAACTCAAACTTTGTACGCCTCTGCTTTGAGTGGTGAGCGAGGATGTAGAGAAAAATTGCTACCTTTTCCTCAAGAAATATGTTACGTGAGTCCCCTAAACCGGCACCGCGGACTAAACAACACAACCTCAAGAAAGTTTTACGAGTAAGCCTCAATTGTTCCATACAATCATTTTCATTTCCCCTCACAAGCCTATTTATACGATCAATTTTCTTCTGGTAAGCATTGGGATTTGGCGACAGCTCCGGACGAGGCCCGGTGAAGTTAAGGGTTAAGAAAAAATACAGCCTCGACAATCCCAACCCGGCAGTAATTATAGTTTGTAGAGCTATGAACACCTCTTCCTCTTCTATCTTCCTCAACTTTTTATTGGTTAATCGGGTCATCCTATCAATACGTACATCAATTAAAAGGAAACTATCTAATTTGGACAAATTAGGACAAACATATATACTTCTAACACCTCTCTACATTTTATCACGAATTATGGAATCTAAATTTCATCAATATCCATACATACAAGAAAGCTACGTGAGAAATTTTTCTGAACTTTACTCCTCAAAATGGTGGTCTTTCTAGATTATATCCACACATACAACAAACCAATATCAGCCGTGTGGACCATCACTTTATAGACTATCACCCTTTTGGGCCAATAACCAGTGAATTAGGTTTGCACCATGTATCACATACATCTATTTGCTTGCTTCAAAATTAGAAAATCGTAAACTCTAAACACAAATAATTTTTGTTTTTAGACTTGTTCAAAAGTGTACGAATTTTTCTTATTTTTAGACTTGTTCAATTTACGTGAATACTCTTGTCGAGTTATAATGATTTTCTTCATTCTTAAGGATAATTAGTCAAAAACTGAGATGAAGTTATACTAGTTATTCATCTTTATATCCACCATCACCCTTTTGGACCAAAACCCAGTAAATTAGGTTTGCATCATATATCACACACATCTATTTGCTTGGTTCAAAACTATAAATCAGGAGAAAATTTCATACCTGTTGTTCTTTCACTCTAAGATTCCTTCGAACTGTGGATTGACTGATGGAGCTCTGATCTGTACAAAAATGAGCACAACTATTAGGTATACACCATATTTACAGACAGAGACCCACTGACAAACAGATACAGCGAGATCGAGAGGGAAAGAGATAGATATACGAGGCTTTATATGACCGATGTGTGGTCAAGAGAGACACAGACAGGGGATTGTGAGAGAGAGCGACTTCGATTTGTGGGTGAGACAGAAGGAGAGGAGACTGAGATAGAACGATTTCGGAGGCTGAGATAGAACGATTTCATACTTGAGAGACCCAGATCTGGTGAGAGAGAGAGAGAGGCTCGATGTGAAACGCTGTAGAAGAGAGAAATAGTTGTTGAAATGGCACAAAAAGGGTACGTTTGTACTTTTTGCCTCTCTCTCTATTTAGCCTTTTGATGGGGGGGGGGGGGGGGGGAGTTGAGGCAAGATAATCAGGTGTTTGATGTGTTATTTACCAGACCTGCTAATTAACACTGAGCCAAGAATTTTGCCAATCAGTGGCTTCCATGTGGCCCCGGTCTTATTTAAATCAGATGTTAGCTAACACAGTGGTTAAAGCTGCATCCAATCAGGGTCTAAAGGTTTTAGAGTTTAACATCTGTATTTAGTATGCATATATAACTACCTAGGCCCTTAATAGTGAAAAAAGGGAAATTTTCCTACTTTGTAGCTTTACAATAGGCAAGCCATGCCAAGTATATAAAGAACACAAAAATAATTTTGTTGTTATAATTATAAAATTTATTCGGTAGTAAGCTTTACAACATGCAAGCTTTAGTAATCAGAGGATAATTTTTTTATCAAATTCATTCGGTTGCAATTATAATGAATAACACGGGGAGCTAAAGGGATGAAGAAATTAAGTAGAAGTATTAAGTATATGGAGAGCTGATTAGTGATTCTATTATTTTGCTGTTGTTGGTTCATAGTTAGGAGGCGTGTATACGTTGCCTTATCATTTATGTCTTAAATTTTTATTTTTGTTGTTATTATTTTCTTGAATGTTTTGTTTATAATTTGTAGGATAATGGATGGACAATTATTTTCTATTGATTTGAATGAGATTCCAATTGATGAAGAAAGCATTGTGCAATTGGAAGAAAATGAATTACTATTCAATGAGCATCCAAAAGGAATAGTTGATTTTGTGCACAATCTCGAAGATGCAACATTTGTTAAATGTAGACAAAAGATAAATGATTCAAGGTTAAATGAATTTGATCCTTTTATTGGGCAGTATTTTTTAGTGAAGAAGAAGCATTTGATTTTTATAAAAAAT
Source organism: Arctostaphylos glauca (assembly GCA_019985065.2). Lineage (NCBI taxonomy): Eukaryota > Viridiplantae > Streptophyta > Magnoliopsida > Ericales > Ericaceae > Arctostaphylos > Arctostaphylos glauca. Next base: position 29,382,508 of record JAHSPW020000005.1, on the reverse strand, counting down.
ATGGATTTAGGAATGGATTTTCAATTCAAAAAGATCGCACCATCAAGAAAAATGGATAAGTAAAAGGCGTGATTTTTGTTGTTAGTGTGAGGGAAAACCACCTTTGAAACTTGTGGATCCATTCAAGGCACAATGAAATAGGCAGTCTATAAAATGTGAGTGCAAAGGTCGAATGCAGATCACTTTAAGAAAATTTTTCGATATTTTTTCTCAAGAATGACAGATCACTGAGTTTATTAAAGAACACAATCATGAATTGCTAGCTCCTTCAGAAGTCCAATTTCTTTCAGCTAGTCGGAAAATTAATAAGGATGATGAATGTCGTATTTTGTTGTTAAAAGAAGATGGTCTTTCAGTTAGACAAATAATGCGTGTTATGGAACTTGAACAAGCTAAAACCCATGGTCTGCTTCCATTATTTGAGAAAGATGTTCGAAATCTTTTTACTAGAGTCGGAAAGAAGCATGAAGTCAATGATGCAATAGATATTCTACAATATTGTGAACTAGCAAAAGAAAAAGACTGCAAGTTTCGATATACTTTCACAATAGATGAACAAAGAAAGTTAGAGCATATTTTTTTGTCTTCAGTCCATTGTTTTGATTGGTACGAAAGATATGGGGATGTTGTTGTGTTTGACACCACTTGCAAGATTAAGACTTATCAAATGTCATTTGGTATTTTTGTGGGAGTCAATAATCATGGGAAGACAGTTTTATTTGGATTCGCTCTTCTTCAAAGTGAGACAGTGGATGCTTTTCAATGGTTGTTCAAAGTAATTAGTAAGACATGATTTTATTTTTCTACTTTTGTCAAATGTATGTTTATTTTGCAATTTTGACTTATTTCATTATATTTTGTAGACTTTTTTGTCTTTAATGAAGAAGCAACCTAAGATAATCCTAACTGATGAAGATCCATGGATGAGTGAAACAATTGCGAAAGAATTTCCTTCGATAAAACATAGCTTTTGCATATGGCACATTACAAGTAAATTTAGTGGTTGGTTCACTTTTGTTCTTCGCAACCAATATTAGACGTGGTGTGCAAATTTTTATAAGCTGTACCACTTAGAAACACCTCACGAGTTTTAAGTTCAATGAGCCCTAATTGTTGCCAAGTATAATTTGCATTGCAACAAACATATAATTGGCTTATATGAGATTAAATACTTCTGGGTGCTAGCTTACCTACGTGACTATTTCTTTGGAGGGATGATCACTACTGGAAGATCAAAGAGTATAAATGCATTCATAAAGCGATACATCAACTCCCATACAAATTTGGAAAAAATTGTTAAATAGGTTAGTAACTCTTACTTCTTAAATGAAGACTTGTCCTTTCATTACTCGTATGCTACTTAACATATTAGTTTGGTTAAACAAATACGTTGATCTTGGTATTGAAAATATCTAACAAAAAGAATTTCATGATACTATGTTACAAAAATATCGAGATTCCTCTTTGAGAACAATGTCACCATTGGAAGAGCAAGCTTGTGATCTTCTTACACCGTTTTGCTTTAAAAAGTTTCAAGAAGAGTTTGGAAAATCAACTTTATATTCGTTGTTACATGAGGAAGGTCATGAATTTATTGTGAAACATCATAACCATGTGGATAGTAACAAGCACAATATTTTTGGGGATGGTGAGACAGTTACATGTAGTTGCAAGCACTTTGATTTTTGAAAAATTCTTTATCGACACATATTAAGTGTGTTTCTTCATAAGAATTGCTACAAAATACCATCCATATATTTACCACTACGTTGGTGTCGTGATACATTCCAACACAAGGAAGATCCCCAAATGTCAGATGATGAAAGTTTAAGATCCCCAAATGTCAGATGATGAAAGTTTAAGGGATAAAGTAATTGATGATGTTCATTGTCCTCCAATTTCCAAAACCAAGGGTCATCCTAAGAGAAAGCGGATGAAAGGTGGAAAAGAAGTTGCAAGAAAGCAAAAAAAGACATGTAGACTATACAAGAGCGTTGGGCATAATATCATGACTTGTTCGGAGAAAGAAAATTTTGACTATGCGAGTCATTCTCAAAGGAAGAAAAAGAAGATATCAAGCAGTAATATTGGCTTAAATTTCGTACTTTGTTTAAAGTATTAGGAAATTTGCTATACAATTTTCTTCTATTTTTAATAATTCTTTCTAAGCAAATGAGTGACAATGATACTCCTATTGGTGGGCACTTACATGTTGTATAGAACTTTTTTTTGCTCATATCTTTTGACTTTTGTTGGATGGGCCAAAAAACGATCAATGCTCGTGCATGTTTTTGTCGTGAAACTATTCCTCGAGCAAGGCAGCCGATAAGTCATCGAAGGGTTTGTGTGAATAATGGAATAGTTAGCATTACTCATTTTAAAGTCTCCCACGGTGATATAATATCTTTTACAAAAAATGATAGGAGAACCCACGGTGAAGAAATAAGGAGATCTTTCTATATCGAAATTGTTAGAGACCGATTCCCGAGACCCACTAATAAATGCATACAGTTTATGCAATAAAAAATTATGAAACCCTACTAGGTGGAACTAGGGTTCATACTTTCGAGATCTGTTTGGTTTGATCTCGGTTGTCTTTAACAGTTTGATCTTGATGAAACTTTCGACACGGTTGGATTGATCTCGCTCGACTGACCTTGAGATCTTCTACCGTAATCCTATTGCACCTTAATCATGTAGCAATGGCGAGCTCAAAATCGTGATCTCTCTGCCTTCACAGAAACTCTCTCAATAATTCGATTATCAAGTTGTGTCTGACTTAGAAGGCATAACGGTGTTTATATAGCTACGATAAGGACCCCTAGGAGAAGTATGGGTTGGGCTTCCTATATAATTCGGGATTCCTGGTCCAAGCCGGATTAATTCCGAATTATATAAATTATAATTCATACCACTACCGAATTATAATTGCACTCCCCTCCCATATCTTAAAATTATATTTCGAGCTCCATATTATTAAATGCTTATTTATCTTCCCACGTTAAGATTACAGATACCCGTTGATTAAAATAAATTACTGACAATTTATTTAATGAACATCTATAAAATTTCTTGAGACCTTCCACTTAACTTATTCGTTATGTTGGATACTAATATTTACCTGCAGAGTTTGACATAATCGAAACTTATAAGCTTACTTAAGAAGATATCATTAATTCCTACAAAGAGACGTGGATTTCATTAATAATAATAATTGTCATACACTTAATATTATGACCTAACTCATCGAGACTATTAGCGCACAAGACCTCACTATATAATGAATCAAAGTCAACAACATTAAATATATACATTGATCAATTATCTTTGGATTAAGAGTACAAGCACACATAATAACCATGAGGTGTAAATTGTATTATATTGTCAGTATAAATATAATTATCTCAAAGTGGTCCTGTGCAATACACACAAAGTGTACTAACACAGTGAGTTAAAACTATACTATTTTCTGTAGTCAAGACAGACCTATTAAAACACTGCGTTACAGTCCTACTGATGGTGTGTCCAATTCCACCTAAGACTGTGAATTAAAAACTTATATTCTACAAGAACTGATAATCTGATCCTCTGTGTGTAAGTCCAACTCTACACAACAGATTATCTACTATGTGGAATAAGAGACACTCATGCACAATATGATAAGATATAATACAAACATTTGCCCATAAAGATTCTCATCAAGAAAAAAATAATTGCTTAAATAAATCAAATAAATATTAATCCATTACATAAAATGATGGCTTTTAGTATAAAATCCTAACAGAAATATGTGAACAGTTGACTGGCAGTTGGTATGTGATATTTTTACCTTTTGTTTTTGTACTATGTCATGTGAAAAATGAAACTTAACAATGGAATTATGTTTTACTTAATTTACCTAGGAATTTCGATAATTTGTCTGAGTTTTGTTTTTGTATGCATGATGTTTATGAGGTATGCATTGTAGTTCTTTTCCTATTATCAGGATTAAATATTTGGGTCTTTAAATTCGTGCTTGAAATGTTTAAAAAATTCAAATCTTTTTAGAAATTATTTCATTTATAGTGAATTTACTTTTTTAAAATCAATGTTTTTCTATTTTTCTTATTGATCTTCACAACCAAGAAAATTTGAAAAAGCTAAAAAAATGGACCAAATATGAAAGTCAATCTACTAAAGACTAAATAAATCACTTTTTAATTTTTAACTAAAAAATCACTTTACTCAAACAAAAAACGGAGAAGTAAACAAAAATCCATACTAACATAACTTTCTTATGCTGGAGCTTCAATAGTTTATACTAAAATTGCTTTCTTGATTTGTTCAGTAAATATGTAAGGCTCACTAGTTTTATAATAAAAAAAGCGTTGCATCAAAGTAAAAAAACAACTGAGGGTTATTTTGACTTTTACATCTCACTTAGAAGGCCAAGAAGGTCCGTTTATGTTAGTAAGGGCAAAATCGTCACTTAAATGAATATAGTGCAAAGGCAAGTACGCTTTTTTGATGGGAATGTACAGAGAGTTAATGAGTGTCAAAAAGTAGGGATGGCAATTTGTACCGAACCGATGGTTACCCGAACCGAACTGCTTAATTTTTTCCGAACCGTAACCGTTTTTTTCCCCGTTGGTGTGGATATGGTATGGACGGATGAATACCCGTTCGGGTTCGGTTCGGTTATGGTTAGCAGAATAACCGAACCCGAACCCGAACCGAACCGAACCGAACCGAAAATAAAGTCATTATATATATATATATGTATATATATATGTATGTATATATGTATGTATGTATATATGTATATATATTATAAACAGTATATATATATGTATGTATGTATATATGTATATATATTATAAATATATATATATAATATATATTGAAGGATGAGAGAGAGAGAGAGATTTAGAGAGAGCGATTCGGTTCGGTTCGGATCGGATCGGTTCGGGTAATTAATAACCGAACCATTCGGTTAACCGTTCGGTTCGGGGAATAACCGAACCCCGTTTGGTTCGGTTATGGAATATTCTCTCTCCCTCCGTTCGGTTATCGGTTCGGTTTCGGTTCAGGTATTTTGTCTTCGGTTCGGTTCGATTATCCGAATAACCGAACCGAACCGGTCCGTTGCCATCCCTATCAAAAAGTACATAAAAATATCACAAAAAGACAAAACAAACAATCCCATTTCTACAAATTAACAGGCGCCCATAGGGCGTCCGATAGCTGGACCCCACAAGTTAAAAACATTTCGATGTTTTTGGCCTCTATTCAAACTTGAGTAAAAAATATCTCGATGAAATAACAAACATCTTGATGTTTTGCTTTTTCTTCGAATAAACTGATATGCAGCAACTTCTCATATGAAAAAAACATTTGAATTGAATATGAATGGAAAAAAATATTTTAATAAAATAAAAATAGAATAGAGAGTCTGATGCATAAATCATTAGAAAATATGACTCTCTAAAATAAAAACGTGAAATTTTCTTCCTAATTTAGTGCAAAAAATAGAAAGACTGGTGTAGATACTCTAAACGAACTAATATATTAGAAAAAGGTCTATGAATAGAAATAAATTATTTTGTTTGTTTTTTCGTACAATTAATTTCCGACAAAGGCTATTTCAGAAATCAAACTGATTCATCTCATGTAGTTGGCAAAATTTGTCCCCTACTTTTTAAGGACTCGGAACCCGGTGAAATAGAAGAGCTTGCTGTGCAGTAGGGCGTACTGTGCGTCAAAATAATATTATTTTGGTATGCAAAATATTGTCCGAAAATTATTCGTCTAGTGCTTCGGTCAGTGCTTAAAGCGCGAAAATAACATCGTTTTGACGCACAATACGTCATGCTGTGTACAATATATAACAGGACCCCAAGCTCGGGAACCTGTTGGGTGCCTTTTGTGGGTTCATGAAGAGGTAAAAAAATGTAGTCTAAATTGTTCGTGTTATATGTCTTATTAATATTTAACAAAATTTAATCAGATTGATTATCAAGATTAATATAAACAAAATATATTTGTCTTAGAGTTTATTCAAAAAATCATGTCAGTCATTAATTTCTTCAAAGCAAATGATTTTATTCATGTTGTTAACTTGTCATCGTTTTTGGATCAACTTATTTTTTTTCATATTAAGCTTTACCTAAACACAAGTTGACGAAAATTAAAGCAGCATAGGCGCCTCAAGTGTGGCTCATCTCTCTCCAATAATGAAATTAACGAGACTCGGTTCAATTTTTGATTTTGTAAGCCCATTTTCAAGCTAATTTTAATGATTCAAATCGTTAATTTTATACAACTCATTCAGAATCTCAATCCCAAAAAAATCATATTAATCAATCAACACATTGATGACACATATTTTATATCAAAATAATTAAGTTCCAATATATTCGATCATTATCAGTAATTAAATATCAATCAATATAGTTTTTGAAGTGATTAATTTTCTTGACCATATGTACAAATTGAACGTTTTAATAATGAATGTACGACCAGAATAAGCCATAAAAGTTAAAATCGAACCGCTCTTGATATTTCTCTTAACAACTCATTCTAATTAGGAGTTGGGATAATTTCTAGTTTCCAAGTAAATTGATAGTCCAATTCTAGTACTATTTTTGTGCTCATCTGAATGATAAAGATCATTTGTTTTTTTAGAACTCGTCGAGAATATCAACCATGCTAAAAATTATATTGATCGAACATCATTCATCTTTTACATGATTTCAAAACACATTTATTTTTAATCGATATATTTTTTGACTTAATTAATATTCTCAATAAATTTTTAAAATAAATAATTTCACTCGTAAAATAGACTCGTAAGGAGAAAAAAGAACTTGAACTAACCTTCCAATTCATTTTGAAGGACTAAAAGCATTTCAAAAAAATTCTTTAGTTGGAGAAAATTTTCTCAAAAAATATTTTAAAATTCAAAATTGATAAATTAAATTCACTTAATTGTGCAGTACTTATTACAAGTCTAAGGCCCTATTTGGCCAAAATTTTTTTTTTTGCTTATTTTTTGTCTTTATTCAATTTTTTTTTGTATTTGTTATTTTTATGTCATTTTTTCGTGGATTATTGGTTCATATCGGCGAAAGGAATCTAAAAAGTATAAAATTATGTTCAAAAGTTAAAAAAAAGTCACTAAAGATGAAAATAAGCCAACACGGACGCTGTTTTTTACTTATTTTTTGTCTTTTCTGAACTTTTTTCAAATGTAGTCGATGATTGATAACTTTTCTGAAAGCTCTTGTCGAGACGAACCAACAATCATCAAAAAATTGATGAAAAACAAAAAATTAAAAAAAAATTTCAAATAAGGACAAAAAACTAAACAGTGAATAATCCAATAATAACCACATGCCAAATGAAAATAAATCTAATTGATTAATTTTGAATTTCTAAAAAAGGTAGAACGGTAACACTGCTCAATGCTCATGACGATGCATGATCAAATCAATGGGTAACTATCGTAGTCATTATTAAGACGGTACTGGGCCCGGCCTCAATAAAAAGGTAAGCTAACACAACATGTGGGTTACATCGTAAAAAGCTCTCACAGCTCGTGAATTTATCTTCACATTACACGTTGCTTCCGATCAAAGCAGTAAACATAATTACTCCCATGTGCTACCCCGTGCATTTAGCATCCCCCTCTTGTGTAATCTCAAGAAAATCCCTTTAAGTAATTAGCACGTGTCTTTGTTTTCTGTAAATTCAGTTTTAGAAGTCCATATAATGCAGCCAACATGCGACCAAAGGAGAGAGAGAGAGAGAAGGGGGAAAATCAGTTGCAGAAATGGACGTATAGCCATTTGATCTCCCGAATCGAACGAGGAGAGCTGATAGAAGTGAATCAGATCAAGTCCGTCGGTCGAAGATGACGGTGAAGAGCTCCCATTTGCTCCCCTTTTTCGAGCCTAGGAGGTAACTACCTTATAAACACTCGAAAGTGTCCGTATATTCGTGTTTATATATGCATATGGCTATTTATACGTGTATGTATATGGTTAGTGTTGGGATCTTTACACGCGTATGTAAGACCGACACTCTAGTAATGCTGTTTGAGCTAAGTTTTACTCGAAATTCGGGAATTTTTAGGCATTATTTTCTAATTTACATTTGTAGTTACATCGTATTTGAGAAGTTTCTTCTTTGTCCTCGTCGATCTTTTGAAGAGATTTCGTTTCACGCATTTGGAAATTAGCATCATTTTGTTTTTCTTTTCGTATTCCTGGGGATTTGGATATTTGGCTTCTGTGTACTACATTGATTCATTATACATGCACTATTGGGTGTTTTACTAGTTGGAATCCCAAACATAGTGTTAGTTGATTACTCAGAATCAGCGAGCAAATGTAGATGATTTGTGTTGGAGTTTAGGATTAGCAGCGATGGATCCAGGATTTCGACTTTGGGAGTGTGAACCCCTATCCTTTTAAAGTGCGAGCTTCTGCAATTTTGCAATTTTCAGATAAACTAATAGTATATGAGGTTTTGGGAAATTTCGGGGTTGCTGTTGACCTCTTCACCTCCCTTGGATCTATCCCAAGGATTAAGTTCTGTGTAAATGTTGAAGATCAGTCTTGATCTTGTTATGAATACGGAAAGGTGGAGCAAGAATTAGTCTTCTGAGACCAGTTTGAGGCAAAACAACGACATGGGCAGTAGAATCGGGATTCCTTTTGAAGTATGTTGTTATCCTTGATAAGTAAGCGGATATTGGACGTTGATTCCAGGTAAAGTTGAGGGATCTCTGATGTTTGGTTTTGCATTGCAGTTTAGGTGTATGTGTATGTTTCTATGTTTTGCTTGCCAAAATGTCAAAATCACGATGGTTGTAGTTTTTGCTTTTCGGCATTATCACTGTATTCGACATTGAAGAGTGGACGGTACTGGAATTGGGTTTACTGGTCTTTTAGTTTGAGAATCACATACATATTCTTCTTGACAGGGATGCGTATGGATTTTCTGTGAGACCTCACCACCTTCAAAGATATCGAGAATACGCTGATATCTACAAGGTATTTGCTTTCTAGGTTCTTTTTTATGCTCCTAACAGGTATTTTTTTGTTACATGCATCATTTCAGTAAATAGGAATTGTTTTATCGTTTTCTTGATATTAAGAGTAGAGTCATTGATATCATCAGAAGGGCTCAACCACTGTACATATGGAGGAAGAAGAGTGAACAACTACACTCCCACCAATCTAACAATATCAAAGGCTTCTTTCTTATAGTGATCTTAACTCCCTTTAGACTCACTCACTCACAATACTATGGAGGAGGGAAGGAGGAATGATAACAACCTATTCCCGTTCCTTACTACCAAATTTGAGCAATGGTGCCTTAGTGGAGACCTATGAAGCACAAGTAGGGTTACGTGCCCATATATTGGTACGATACGGGTATGTCGATGCCGCTAAATCTAATTAGGTTATGGTTACAAGTAGGATACATTGTTAAATAGACACAATATTGTACTTCAAATAAATGTATTATAGATAACAATTAAACCTGAATGGAAAATTAGTTAAATGGCTTAATTGACGAATAACCAGCATATGAACAGCAGTTTAAGGCTTAAAGTAAGGTTCAAATAAGAATTTAATATCATTAGGTAAAGAAAATAGTAAATCACACAAAAAAGTTTAATTCTAAAAGCATAATAAGCACAACAAGAAGTCTTATCAAGCCAACTCGTATAAAAGAAAGTATTATTCTGACTGGGCATGGCTTTGGTACGTAGTTGGTACCTTTGGGTTATGGCAAAAACTAAGGGACAAAACATTGAATATGAATTTCGTGTACCCTGTGCACTTGTAGAAGTACTATGCTAAGTAGTGGGACCCAACAAGTATCCCTATTGGGTACGACATGTTTTTGAAGTACCCATGCTTCATGGGTAGGTACAGAAAAAATATGGTGAAGGCATGGAACGGTAACCTTTTTGGAAAGAAAGAAAGGGATTCACCGTTTTGTTTCTAATGAGCACCAAAGGGGAGTTTTATTCAAGAATGTGCCGAGGGGCACAACACTCGTACAATCCGAGGAAAAGAAAAGAGAGAGTGAGAGAAACAATTATAGAGTGCAGAAGAGTACTGAAAGACAGCAAACCCAACGACGAAACACATGGAGGAACCACACAAAAGGCATCCAAATTGCACCTATTTCAAATAAGGTGCTTTCTCCACCTCAGTCATAGATTCCCATTTGTCACTGCCAGCCTTTCCAGTGACACAGCAGACTTGGTTTCTGGATGCCTTGCCTTGACTCCCAGTGGAACTCTTCCATGAAAAAAAATCACTTACATGTTTCGGTCTTTCCATTGTGATGCTACAAAGCCTCATCCCCTTTTGGTCCCTCATCGTTAATCGAATAGTGTAGCCTTCCAAATTATTTCTCTTTAGTTCTATTTATTTGTTCCAGGAAGAGGAAGAGGAAAGATCAGAAAAGTGGAAGAGGTTTTTTGACCAGCAAACAGAGTTGTGCCCACCTGAGGAAAATAACAACAGATTGCATACTGAAGTGTCAGGGCAGGTAACAGAGGAGGAAAGTAACAACAGATTGCATGCTGAAGTTACAGAGCAGAAAGGAGAGACTGGTCCACAGCTGAGTGGAGAAGGGGATGATTCAAGTGAAGGGAAGTCTATTCCTGATATTCAAGAGGAAAGGGATCCGGAGGAGGTGCAGGTGGCAATACAAACAAAAACACGTAAGGTGCAAGTATGGGCCCAGATTAGACCGTCGCTTCATGCCATTGGGAATATGATGAGTGCTCGTATCAAGAAGAGAAAGGACATGAAAGAAGAGCAAAAGGCCATTGCTCAAAATCATCTTCCGTCAATTGAAGAGGCAAGAACTTCAAGAGGGGAATCAGAAGAGGACATTGAAGAAGAGTTCTATGATAACGAGATAGTAGATGATACGAGGAATGCTCTTGCAGACGAAAGTGATAACGGTGATAAGGCCTCTCCAGAATCTCTCTTCCCTTGGAAAGAACTGGAGTTCCTTGTCCATGGGGGAGTACCAAGGGACTTGAGAGGAGAGGTATAACTTTGAACCTTCCACTATTATAGTTTATTAACTTAATATGTTTGCAGAAAGTTGTAGTGTTCATGAAACCTTGTTGCAGTTATGGCAAGCCTTTGTTGGTGCGGGGACACAACGGGTGGAGAGATATTACCAGAATTTGCTAGCTCCAGAAAGTGACGTGAGTGACTTTCAGGAGCATGATAAATCAGGCAATGGTAGCAAGGGGCTCAATGGAGATAGAGTTGGCGTACCTGAAAAATGGAGAAGGCAGATTGAGAAGGTTGTTGATTCATGGGCCCTGGACTTTGTCATTCAGTCTTTTTTAAATTTGTAGGTGTCAGTTCGCTTACTTGCATTGCAACATGGGATGGACTTAAGTTGGTTACATTAGTTTTGCAGGATCTGCCCCGAACTTTCCCTGGTCATCCTGCACTGGATGAAAATGGTAGGAGTTCCTTGAGGCGTCTTCTTTTAGCATATGCTCGACATAACCCATCTGTCGGGTATTGTCAGGTATACTTTTCTGTTCTTAACTTGTAGTGATAACATTTGTGCTAGAAGAAGTGCTGCTCAATGATCTTTTGTCTGGGACAAGGTCTATACTACTGTTTTGCCACTCAACTACCAGGTCGCGTCTTGATGAATTACAAGTGCAAAAATCGATATTTTTTAAGCAAAGTAGTTTAAGTGGAAAATAGAATTGGCGTGCGGAATCTCCGGGATTCTGACCTAGTCATGTCTATCTTGATTGTACCTTTGTTCAACACTGTTACCACATAGACCTATTTCACATCAAGTGGACATGGTATTTGGATGTGTTTTAGTTGCTTGTAAATGAAGCTGAAGAGTGGGAGAATAATTGAGCTTCCTTTGGTGTTGAAGCCGTTTAGATGACATCCTATTCAGGGTTCCTCTCTAAAATGCATTGATTGTTTCTTTCCCTCTTCTTTTATTTCAGTACAACGCCCCTCTTCAATCTGTTTGAGGGAATTTTTACTCCAAATATCATGACATGTTCTTTTCCTTTTCTTCGGTATCAATACTGTTGCAGGCCATGAACTTCTTTGCGGGCATATTACTGCTTATGATGCCTGAAGAGAATGCTTTTTGGTAAGCTTACCGGACATTCAATACACCAATATAGGTTGTCTTGAAAATTACGAATAACCCTGTGAGATTTCAGACTGATTATCGGAACAACTGCATCATGAGTCTTTTTTCTCGATTCTGCTCTGTCATGACCTACGTGTTTAGCTATTTGTAATAAGTTTGTATCCCTTTTACCACAACATCCCATGTCCATTTAGGACTTAACCTCCCTTTATAATTTTCCTTCACGATATTGGTATATCTTTTGTTTACTGTTGCATCTTCTAGTTTTTGTTGTACATGACCAAATAACGTTACTCTATTTTCTCTCAACTTGTCTCCGACCACACTCCTATTGTAATTACAGTTTAAAATTGCTTCCATAAATGTTTCGAGAACAAAGTGCCATATTGGGGAGCAATAAATACATTTTGGTGGCTGACCACTAGACCAGGACCATATTTCCATTTGGCTGCTACCTTGGGTGGTGGGAATTATCTGTAACGTCATCTTGCGTGGCATTATAAATGCCCTTAGGCTGTAGATTTGAGATTACATTGAGTCCACTTTGTTTCTTCCATCAATAGATTTACGAAGTGTCTTGTGAAAAAACTCACAAAACTTCTGAAATTTTCCATCTCTATTTCTCTATTCCTGTTAGAGGCGTTTCCGTGTAAAGTTTTATGCAAGAAATTTTGCGAGGGTTCTAGTAACATCTTGTTGATTAGAAGGTGGCTTGTTCAAAGAAAGCAAGTGGAGGGTATGTTGGAAAGTGGTGTCTAGTGCGGGAGAAGCCATTTTCTAATAAGTAAACTGATGCCATTGAAGGGTGGGGGAAATAACAACATTGAACTTGACTATTCTATATTGTCAAAGAAATAAATTTTCTTAAGCAAAAATGTTGTTATTCTTTGAATAGGTAGAAAGTGGGCTTTTTTCAGTTTTCCTTGTAGTCAGTGAACAGATTAATTTGACAATACAAAGCTTGCTAGCTTTCGACTGGTTATTGTGCTCAAAGAGTTAGTCTTCTTTCTTTAATGTTTTAAAGGTCAGGATATGATAGGATGAGGAGATTCTGAACCTTGAGTTTGATTTGCGGTACTCCTATATGTCCTATTTGGATCACATTAGGAGGAAGAGAAGATCTCTTGAGGAGATAGGTCTTTCCAGTCAAGTATATACTTTTGAATGCCTTGGTTTACAGTCTTAAGAGTATGGTTGTCTTAGAAGATACTCCCTTTTGGGTTTTGCATGTTGTCGGCTCCTTAATTTTGTTTCTGATTGTTTTGGTATTTTATATTTTGTATCGAATGTATGACCCGTGGAGACAGGGAAGTCTTTCTCTTCCCAAATAAGATACGACAACACATTAGCCATCAATGATCAAAAAAATACTTATTGCTGTTCTATTGCCAGAAGCATGTGTCATATTTTACTGTAACTTCTAAGTTGGCCTTATGGACTAGTTTGATCAAATCCCTCAGGACTTTGGTTGGTATTATTGATGACTCCTTTGATGGCTACTACTCCGAAGAAATGATAGAATCTCAGGTATATCTCTATCGTCTGGAGCTGTTTACCAATTATTCATGTCTTGTTTTTCATTTTCGTAAATACATACAGTGTTGTTTTTCCATGTTCCTGTGATTGATGAGTACATAAAATTACTTTGTACTGTCATTATTCCTAGAAATGTTTCTATTTTCAGGTGGACCAACTTGTTTTTGAGGAATTGATACGCGAAAGATTTCCTAAACTGGGTTCGTCTACTGCTGTTGCATAATCATCCTCTCAGATGTTATAATATTTCATGTTGTTGGGAAGCTTTCTTATGCCTAAAATGCTTCCACTGCAGTCAATCATCTGGATTACTTGGGAGTGCAGGTTGCATGGATTTCTGGACCTTGGTTCCTGTCTATCTTTGTGAATATGCTTCCATGGGAAAGTGGTGGGACTTTATTGTGTCGTGTTATATCATTTTGTTTCAGAATTTATTCTTCTGGCTTAAGATTGACTCGGAACTCTTCTGAGACATAGTTGTTTGGTGGTTTGCACTGACTTCAGTTCTCCGAATTTGGGATGTGCTTCTGTTTGAGGGAAATCGAGTTATGCTTTTTCGAACTGCGCTTGCTTTGATGGAGTTATATGGTACTTAGAAATCTATTATTGCTTGTTTTATGCGAAGTTAATGCTGTCATTTCATTCCTATCGGGTATGGTTAACTGATACATATTAATCAAGTTCAACGTCTTGCAGGTCCCGCTGTAGTTACTACTAAAGATGCTGGGGATGCCATTACTTTACTACAGTCCCTAGCTGGTTCAACATTTGATAGCAGCCAGCTGGTTTTGACTGCTTGCATGGGTTTTGTGGCTGTAACTGAAGATAGATTGCAAGAGTTGAGAGAAAAGCATCGACCAGCTGTACTAGAAGCAATTGAGGAAAGATCAAAAGGGCAAGTTTCAAAGAATTCCAAAGGCCTTGCAACAAAACTGTATAGTTTCAGGCATGATGCTGGAACCCCGACAAAGGATACAAATTCAAAAGCGGAGTCAGGTGATAAGCTAATAGAAGGGAGCATTGCTCAGTCAGAGTGTCATTCAGCTAATCTGGATGAATCAGAAGTAGATTCGCTTCCCGATCTTCAAGAACAGGTACCTTACTGATTACCATCTTTCAGTTACATTATATTCTGATTTTCTGAGAAGTGACCACTAATATGTTGCTTGTAATAAATATTCGCAGATAGTAGGCCTATCTAATTGCTTTTCTGGTCTTGTATGGCTTGCATATCTCTGATATTTCCTAAAGTTTTCCACATTATAGATTAAACTTTGCTTGTTTCCTTTTTTTTATTAACTGCATGGTGCATGATATTGAGTGTATATTGGTATGATGTCTTTGGGCAATTATTAACGGCAAACTGCAGTTCAAAGCTAATTTCATTCACATATTAGTTGTTATAGTTCTCAGTTAAATTCAGTACTTTTGCTTTACATTCTCCATTTCTAGATTATTTTTATGGTTCCCATGAGTAAGCTATCCATGTTAATTGTCCCCTCAGGGACACCAGGTAGGTGGATTTGTATTGACCGTGTCCACTAAGGACTGTCTATTTGCACTACCATTCATCTCTTGAATCACTTCAGTGGTATATCCTACTGAGTACGTACGTCAATAATTTCATGTGAAATTCAGATGGACAATTTTTTTTATCCTCTTGTGATCTATTCTTCCCCCTATTTTCCCCATTGTTTATTCATTGCAGTTTTATCATCTTATCACATTTTTTCTATTGTTTAATGCAAACATGAAATAGAACATCCTTTCAAGTGTTCGTTAACCTTATCTTCAAATCAGAGAGAGCCCACGCTTATTTCAACACATTTTCACTTTAATGGGAAGGGCAAAAGTATATTACTCAAAGTGGTCCTTGTTAATCATGATAGAAGGGAAAGTTTATTCTACTATATTATTGAATGAGTTTATTGTACAAGACAATATGGCTAAGCCTAGTAACCCTAATAAGATAAAAGGACAAAAATACCCTTAAAGTAAGAACAAATAACTAAATAAGCTAAGCTATACTACGTTCACACCCTGCCTCAAAATCAGGATGTGAGATCGGAGAGCATCGTGAGTTTGCCAAAGAGAAAATGAAAGCGAGCAGCCGTGTGAGTCTTAGTGAAGAAATCGCCTAATTGAAGGGAGGGCAGAATGAAAGGGAGATCAAATAGTGCCAGACTGGAGATGTTGGCGGATGAAATGACACGAAGGGGAGATCAATAGTGCCAGATTGGAGATGCTGGCGAATGAAATGACAATCAATTTCAATATGTTTAGTTCTCTCATGAAAGACAGAATTATGTGCGATCTGAATGGCATTCTTGTTATCATAGTAAAGAGGTGTGGGAGAGTCAAGTGAAACACCCATATCCGACAAAAGCCAGCGAAACCAGACAATTTCGGCAGTCGCATGAGACATAGAC
Source organism: Arctostaphylos glauca (assembly GCA_019985065.2). Taxonomy (NCBI): domain Eukaryota; kingdom Viridiplantae; phylum Streptophyta; class Magnoliopsida; order Ericales; family Ericaceae; genus Arctostaphylos; species Arctostaphylos glauca. The sequence goes on along the minus strand of JAHSPW020000005.1, from coordinate 29,366,384 downwards.
CGATATTCAGTTTCAGCAATAGAGCGAGAAATAACAGATTGTTTCTTGCTTTTCCAAGAGATGAGGGAGTCATCAAAAAACACACAAACCCAAAAGTTGATTTGCGATCAGTAATATCCCCGGCCCAATCAGCATCGGCATACGCTCGGAGAGTCAAACTCGAAGTGGAGGGAAGCAGTAAGCATTGATAGAGAGTACCACGAATGTACCGCAAGATGTGGAGCAGGGCAGCCCAATGGGTAGATCAAGGACAGAGACAAACTGGCTAATAATATGGACGACATAAGCAATATTGGGACGAGTCACAGTGAGATATACCAAGCAACCAACCAGTTCGCGAAATTCAGTAGGATCATCAAGAACAACTCCATCGATAGGAGAAAACTTGCCATGCAATTCGATAGGGGTATCAACAAGCTTATCATCAGTGGGATGGGCACGATGGAGGATATTGGTTGCATATTTGGTCTGAGATAAGAGATAACCCTTGGGGGAGGAAGCAACTTTAATACCCAAAAAATAACGAAGAGAACCTAAATCTTTCATCTCAAACTCGTGAAAGAGAGGGGACTTCACCTCATTAATAGCAGCAGAATTAGAACCCGTAATAATCATGTTGTCAATAAGAGAAGAACAAGTCTTGTAGACATATGACGAATAAATAGAGCAAAATCATGCATATTAGGAAGGAAGCCAATCTGTAGAGGAATAGAGTGAAAGTGCTCATACAAGGCGCAGGGACCCATGATTCCCAAAAGAATATAAAGATTCCCAAAAGAATTGGGAAAGGGACCCATGAAATCGATGCTCCAACAATCGAAGACTTCAATGATTAAGATAGGCTGGAGGGGCATCATGTTACGCCATGATAAGGCTCCCAACTTTTGGCATCGCAGGCAAGCCTTGCAAAATTCGAAAGCATCTTTGAAAATGTGAGGCCAATAGAAACCACACTGTAGAATTTTAGCAGCTGTCTTCTTCGAAGAAAAATACCCTCCACATGCTTCAGTGTGGCAGAAGGTCAAGATTGACTTCTGTTCATCATCGGGTACACATTGCTAGACAATCTGGTCCAGGCAAAATTTAAATAGATAGGGATCATCGAATACGAATCTCCTCACCTTAGCTAGAAATTTCTTCCCATCTTGAGGGGTCCAATGTGATGGTAGTTACCCCGTGGCCAAGTAATTGGCAATATCAGCATACCATAGGCAACTAGAGACTGCGAAGAGTTGTTCATCAGGGAAAGAATTAGGAATGGGCAGAGCAGTAGTATGGTCCTCAAACTCGAGGCGTGACAAGTGATCGGCTACAACATTCTCAACGCCTTTTTTGTCTTTGATGGTCAAGTCAAACTCTTGTAACAGAAGTATCCATCAGATGAGACGAGCCTTGGCATCGGGCTTAGTAAGCAAGTATTTGAGAGCCGCATGGTCAGTGTAAACTATGATAGGCGATCCGATGAGATAGGATCGGAACTTGTCTAAAGCAAAGACAACCGCCAACAACTCCTTCTCGGTGGTCGTGTAATTCATTTGAGCGTCATTCAAGGTCTTGCTGGCATAAGAGATTACACAAGGAACTTTATCTCGGCGTTGGCCAAGCACAATGCTTATAGCATAGTCACTGGCATCGCACATGAGCTCAAAAGACGGATTCCAATCGGGTGACTGCATTATTGGAGGAGTAGTGAGACTGATTTTGAGTTTTGGAAAAACCTCCTCGCAATCTTGTGTCCACTCAAAAGGTGTCTTTCGTAAGTAAATAACAATGGACGAGATATGGCGCTAAAGTTCTGAATGAAGCGCCGATAGAATTCAGCGTGTCCAAGGAAAGAACGGATATCCTTGACACACGTAGGGGTAGGTAACTTAGATATCAACTCAATTTTCGATTTATCCACCTCAATCCCCTTCGAAGAAACGATGTGACCAAGGACAATACCTTGAGTGACCATGAAATGACACTTCTCCCAATTAAGCACCAGATTCTTCTCCTCACATCGTATGAGAACCCTCTCTAGATTCTCCAAACAAGACTCAAAAGAGTTCCCGAACATAAAAAAATCGTCCACAAACACCTCTACAATTTTCTCAATCATGTCGCTAAAGATGCCCGTCATACACCAAGAAAAGGTGCCAGGGGCGTTGCAAAGCCCGAAAGGCAGGCGACGATATGCAAAGGTGCCGAATAGACATGTGAATGTTGTCTTTTCTTAGTCTTCCAGAGAGACCTCAATCTGATTATAACCCAATATCCGTCAAGGAAGCAATAGAAATCATGGCCATCCATCCTCTCTAATATCTGATCAATGAAAGAAAGAGAGTAGTGGTCTTTACAGGTGCAAGCGTTGAGCTTCCTGTAATTGATGCATACACGCCAACCGGTGATCACTCGAGTGGGAATCAACTCTCCACTTTCATTGGGAACCACAGTGACGCTAGACTTTTTCGGAACAACCTGGATGGGGCTAACCATTTACTGTCGGCAATCGGATAGATAATACCCACATCCAGTAACTTAAGAATTTCATCTTTCACCACATCTCGCATGATTGGATTTAAACGACGTTGAGGTTGGCGAGATGGCTTGACATCATCCTTGAGGTAGATGCGGTGAGTACACAGTAGCGGGCTAATCCCGTGAATATCAGGAATGGTCCACCCTAAAGCAGTTTTGTGGGCCCTCAGAATTTTCAGCAAAGTAACTTCTTGGTGATTTTCAAGACTAGATGAGATCACAACAGGAAAAGTTTCAGAATCACCCAAAAAGGCATACTTCAAAGTAGATGGCAGGTTTTTGAGCTCGGGCTTCGGTGGTTTAGCAGTAGACGGCAGAGCTCGAGTTTTCATCGGTGGGAGCTCTTCAAAAGTGGACACCCACTTGTCAGTGCCCAAAACTTCTTCCTCATTCAGAATAGCATACAGATGCTCCACTTCGGGAGAGTCAAGAAAGGTTGCCTCTTCTTGAGTAAGAATGGCTTCAAGAGAATCAGAGCAGTAATGATTATCCACATGTTCTTGAACAATTGTATCAATCAGGCTTACATCATGGATATCATCATCATTGCCCATCTGATTTTCCACATTAAAAATATTCAGCTTCAGCTTCATATTGCCAAAAGTCATGTTGAGCAACCCATTCCGGCAATGGATAATAGCATCAGAAGTGGCCAAGAAAGGCCTTCCTAGAATAATTGTTGTACCTGCGGGTTAGACATAGGACAAGTATCCAAAACCACAAAATTAACAGGATAGACAAAAGCGTCCACTTGTACCAAGACGTCCTCAACCACTCCCCTCGAGACCTGAACACTCTTGTCAGCTAACTGGAGGGTCACCGAGGTAGATTTCATATCACCCAAATCAAGCTGCTCATACATAGTGTATGTCAGCAAATTCACACTGGCCCCTAGATCAAGTAGGGCCTTCTGCACAACTTTTTCCTCAATCTGAGTGGAAATAGTAGGACAACTAGGGTCTTTGTATTTGGGTGGAATGGGAGTCTGAATGATGGAGCTAACCTGCTGAGTAAGAAACACTTTCGTTTGCACATTATGTTTTCGTTTATGTGTGCACAAATCTTTCAGAAATTTAGCATAAGAAGGTATCTGTTTAATAGCATCGAGCAGGGGAATATTCACCTTGACCTGTTTAAACAATTCGTATATTTCAACAGTGTGACTGGGTTTGGGCTGGGCCCACAGTCTATGAGGAAACGGTGCTGGAACAGGACAGGTGGAGACCACAGTCTCTCTCTCAGGTGTGGTTACGAGTGGAGGTGTGGAAGTACTAGGAGTGTCCCCTGAACTAGAATTAGAACTGGGGACAGGAGGGGAAATAGTCTTGGGATGGATAGTCTTATCGACTTCCTTCCCATTCCTCAAAATGGTGATGGACTTGGCTTGCTCAAGATTAGGAGGTGCTGAGCTACCCACAAAGTGCTGACCCTAAGGATGTGCTTGTGGTTGGGCAGGAAACCTGTCCTCCTCTTGTTGTAAGGCCCCCAAGGTCGTGGTGATCTTAGCCATTTGAGAACTAATGTCTCCGATGGCTTGTGTGTTCTGCTTGTTCTTCCATGAACTTCGACAACAGATCCTCAAGATTCCGCTTAGGCGGTTGGTAAGCATTGGGACCTACAGAGGGTCCCTGAGGAGCATAAGGCTGAGGGGCATTGGGCGGATACCGGGGTGGTCCTTGCCCCTGTGGTGCAGCAAAATTTTGATTCGGGCCCTGAAATTGATTTTGAAAATTTTGTGGCCCTTGGTTGAATATTCCAGTGGACCAGCAGTGGGCCCAACCGGCTTGTTATTTTTCCAGCTGAAGTTCGAGTGGCTCTTCCACCCTGGGTAGTATGCAACATTATTAGGCATTTGCCCCTGATTGAGGGCATTCACTTCAGCAGGATCAGAACCATGTAATACCTCTTTGAAAGCAGGTATAGTGGGGCACTCTTGAGTAAGATGTTCAGGTGTCTCGCAGATCACACACAACTCACTTTGCCGAGGGACAGAAGGGACCTCGTTGACCTTATGAATTTCCAAGTTATCCATTTTTTTAGCCAGTAGGTCAGGGTTTCTGTTGAGATCATCCTCTTCCCTCGATGCATATTTTCTAGGGGCAGTTTGGACAGACGAAGACTGTTTATAAGTGTGATCATGGGGATCAGTGTAATCCTAGGATTTATTGGTTGCTGCCAACTCATCCAAGTAATCTAATGCATCAGCCTGTTGCTTATTCAGAAAATCAGCATTACACATCATATTTATGAACTAACGATTGCGTTTAGAAATATTTTCGTAAAAGAAAGTAACCAATTGCCAGTCGTCATAACCATGATGCGGAATGGCTGACAAATATTCCTTAAACCGTTCCCAACATTCACAAAAGGTCTCATTGGGTCTCTCAGAAAAGTTTTGAATTTGTTTCTTTAAAGCAGTGGTTCGATGCATTAGAAAAAAATGTTTTAAATACTTAGCTTGCATCGCAGCCCAATTAGGCACAGTACTAGATTTTAAAGTGGCAAGCCAACTTTTGGCCTTGTCTTTTAGTGAAAACGGAAAAAGTCTCATCCTGACCATCTCAATTTGTACTGCATTATTCGTAAAAGTATTAACCATCTCTTCAAAGTCATGGATATGGTTATAAGGATTTTCAGAGTCATTCCGTAAAACGTGGGAAGCATAGGCAACATGTTCAGCTTAATGTAGAAGATATTATTCCTCAGCACATTATCCGGAAAATTAAAGTACGAAAGAGCGGTAGTGCGAGTCGGGTGTAAATACTCCCGCATGGTCCGTCCGTGGTGGTGGTGGTGGTAGTAGTGTTGGAACATCATTGGCCCCATTGTTGGCAGCCATCGCGTTATTGGGGAGATTTTCAGTTCTAACAAGTCGATTCGTGTGGTCGCGAGTGTAAACACTCATACACAAAATCACTCCCCAATAAAGAAATAAAACAAGAAAAGAAAAATTAACAAGTGCAAGTTATGTACCTTGCCTTGGCTACTCCCCGGCAGTGGCGCCAAAAATATGATCGATCGGCAAAAGTGTCGCTGATGCGCCGGCCAAATCAATATTTAATATTATAAAACTGATCCTTGCTTCAACAGTGTAGAAAACCAGTAGAGCGGCAAGATAGAGTATCGATCCACGAAGAACAGCAGAAAGGTGAATCACGAGACTTGGAGTTGTAGCATTTCAGACGCTAACCTTTGATTTGGTTGGATTTTAAATCTAAAAGTTGCAATTAAACTAAAATAGGAAACTAATTAATTAAGAAAGTAGGCTAGATCCGTGAAATCTTTTCATCCTAGATTTTAGGTAACATCGTCTTTCCTTTTATAACTCAATCAAGAATTCACGCCAGAGAATCTTGATGGGAAAATAATTCGATAAAAAAATAATTTAATTCAAAAGATATATTCAAAATTGATTCTCGTTCAATAAAAATAAGTCAAATCATAGGAGACATCGACCCAAGTATCAATCGTTCCAAATTAATGGCGACGATTGATCAAGAGCATAACACTCCTTGTTTGGTTCGAAAAATAAGAAATTGAATCAATTTTGAATAAACGGTGGAAAAATATGAGAAGACGTTGAAACCGTAGATCATGAAATGAAATTCATTCTTGGATCTTGCCTAGAAGATTTAGCTTAGCATATTAAAATTAAAAACAGAATAATATATTGAAAACATCTTACTAGAATTGATGAACGAAATAAATCCCTAATAATCTTACCGGAAAACTTGAACGAAACTTGAATTAATTGAATGAACTTGGAAATAGACAAGTAAATAATTGCTGAAAATTTATTGCTAAAAATTCTAAATGTAAAATTATTGAATATAAAGTGTTGAATAATAAAGTCTTTTTAGATTTAAGCCTCCTAGGTTTTTAAATAAGAAAAACCTAGGAGAAAAATTAGGGAAAGGAGGAAACTAATTACAATTAGAATAAATAAAAAGAAAAAGAAACGTTATCTAATTCTAATAGGAAACTACTTAAAAAGATTAAACAAATTAAGAAAATACACGAAAACACTTTTAATTCGCGCACAAACCTGACTGGAAGGTTCCAGTCAAGTCCTGATCTGACCGGTCAGATCTGATTACTGGAATTTTCGGATGCTTTTCTTCGGATCTGACTGGATGACCTGGCTGGATGTTCCAGTTAGATTTTTCTTCTTTCAGCATCGACTGGAAGGTTCCAGTTAGATTTTACCCTGACCTGTACATCAAGTCAGGTCAAGTTTTCCTCTTTCTTGATTTTTTAAATCTTTTTTTGCATTTTCTTTGAACTTCGCATCACTCTTGGCCTCGGCACTTTTTCCAATCATGCTTCCATCCTTCCTGAGGTGTCGGGGCTTTCTCCGAATTTTTGAATTTCACCATTTCGTTGGTCCAACACCTCTTTTAACATAGAAAACCTAAAATTGGGCAAAAGTTACCAACGTGCATTATTCGACAAAATTGATATTTAAGTATTGCACGTATGCCAAATAGGACATGTTGAACCGGTTATACGAGGTGTATTACGGTATCAACAGCGGCGGCGGTGGCAGAGGGGGTTAGATCGAAAAGGTGGCTTCTACATTTAGATGAGGAGATGCAGATACAAATGCAATTGAGAGGTGATGCTAAACTCTAACCCTAAGCTCTGATACCATGATAGAAGGGAAAGTTTATTCTACTGTATTATTGAATGAGTTTATTGTACAAGACAGTGTGGTTGAATAGGCTAAGCCTAGTAACCCTAAAAACCCTAATAAGATAAAAGGACAAAAATACCCTTAAAGTAAGAATAAATAACTAAATAAGCTAACCTATACTACATTCACAAATCAAAGTTTCCATGTGCGGGAAGTTTGGATTAGACATCACACTGCCTTTTTCTGAACAAAATCCACTAGTGGGTGTGTTGTTCCCAAGTTCCCAAAGGTGTGATTCGAACTTGAGTTAAGACTTTGCTGCTTTGAGTTAGTTGAATAAACTGGCTGCTCTCACTCTTGAACACTGATCCCCTGTAATTGGGTACATTGTGTTGGGTCGTGGGCAGTGGTGGAACCTCTTGTATCCAAATGGAAAAAGGATTCTTCTACATGCATCCTTTGAATTCTTGCTACTCTTCCTCCCTTCATAGAGTACAAAAGTTCCTTGCTGATGCAGCGAAGCATATGATTGGATAAGTGTAACACGAGGACAATCCCAAAACCTTATTTGATTACAGGGAAATAGAACCCTACACCAACCAGGAAACGAAATAACAAAGATTTAGGCTTGCTAACCTAGCCTAAATAAACTAAATAAAAGAATATAAGAAAATTACCAAAAACGAAAATTTCTAATTTGTTTAGGAAATCAAATACTAGAAAGAAATATAAGATTGCCAAAACAAGCGGCGACTAAAACGGAAATTCCTACTAAAAGATATAAGAAAAACAAATATTTTCTAAAACGGAAAATTCAATGATTCGGAGGCCTAAACGAGGGAATTAGGCTGAAATCATTGGGGCTCATGGATCTATAGATCGATGGGCCTTGATCAGAATGCTGTTTCGCTTCAATTCTGTGACCCACGGGTCCATCTGTCACCGGCCCGTTTGGCCTGTGACCAATCCAAGCATTCCATAAATGAAGTTGCAACCCGCTCGACATCACTTGCAAAGGTACAGGTTTTGTAATGGATGTAGTGGCTATAATTAGAAGTTTAAGGGTCACATATAGAAGCTCCCCATTGAACAACAGGACTCCATTAGAATTTGCCACTTTGTTTTCATGTAATTATCAAAAACACTAAAAATGGGTTCAAGCCATTTCGAGCGGTACCAAAGAGGGTTCAACAGTTGAAAGACGAGACTCTTCCAATTGCCTCAGTATGATTGCAATTATACACTGGCTACATGTGTTTATTTGCTTGATTAATTTTCTGTCCTTGGTTTTTTTTTTCCCTGTATATATGGTGAAATATTGTTATCCTTTCATTTATTTCGTAAGTTGGGTGGTATGACTGGATTCCATACGTTCAATTGTTGGAACTTCGATAGGTACATACGGGGCCTCGGGGCCTGTTACTTGTTAGCAGTTAACAAATTCAAGCAAACCCTGCACAGCTGTTTTTAAGATTCACTTTCAGCAGTTTATGTGCAGGTGGTTTGGTTGAAGGTTGAGTTATGCACGTTGCTGGAGGAGAAGAGATCTGCTACGCTAAGGTGTGTTCTATCAGCATCTTTCTGTAGAGTTGGCACTGCTAGTTAGATTCGTTTTAGTATGTTGAACATGAGAAGATGATTATGACCATTTGATAAGATAAACAAATACACAAGTTGCTAATCAGTTTGTGTGCATTACGCAATTAGCATATCTGGCTACTATTCTGTTGTCTGTGTTGCTTGAAGTTTCAATGTCGCTGCTATTGTGTTGTCTGTTTTTCTTTAAGTTTCAATGTCTCCGTCATCACAGCAACTTGTTGATTTAACCTTCATTCTGCATGTAGTCTGCTGATGAGATCATTTTGTTAATTAACGTTCTTTGTACTCGTGGTCTATGATAATCAGAGAAAATAGATTTTACCTTCTTTAAATTTATGTCTATGCTCTCTCTTAACAGATGTATGTGTTTGTCCTTTTCTTTTAGTGGTGTTTAACTTTTTGTGGATGGCTGCCAATATTTACACATGAAATGACTTCTAGATTGAATGTATTCATTTTGCCGGTTTGCATACAGGGTGTAAAAAGGAAAACCCACACTGTGTAGAGGGGCGAAACTATTTATAATAAAGTGAACGAAGTTAGGGTTAACCTAATAGGCTCTAGTCACCGAGGCCCATTAGGGTTAACTTATACATAACCTAATACGTAAACGTAACAACTAACACCCTCCTTCAAACTGGCGCATATACATCAATCATGTCCAGTTTGTTACATATATATGAAACTCGATTCCCAACTAGTGATTTAGTGAAGATATCCACCGATTGTTCACCAGTGCGCACATGGCTAGAAGTGATCGTGCCCTTCTTGTATTCATCGCAGATGAAATGACAATCGATCTCAATATGCTTCGTGCGTTCGTGGAACATAGGATTGGTGGTGATATGTATGGCAGATTGATTATCACACCATAGTTGGGTCGGTTCGTCCACTGCTGCTCGTAATTCGGAGAGGATTTGCCGAATCCATAGTTATTAAAGGCGAAAGGCGCACCGAGGCGCAAAGGGCTTCTGGAGCCTAGGCGCGAGGCGCAAGGCGAGGCGCGGGCTTTTTTGAAGCGAGGCGCACCTAGTGAAGAAAAAAAAACAAATATAGCACATACGAATACTTAAAATAGTAAACACCAAAACAATGAATTTGAGAGATAGTATCACTTAAAATAACTATAAAAAACATCTAACAAACTCCAAACAGTCGGTAACACTTGCATAAATAAGAATTAAAACGTTAAATTCGACAAATGACTACTAAATTACTAATCATCATCGGAATCAACACTAAGTGAATCAAGTTCTTCATCTTCACCACCATCACCGGATTTATATCCCTCTACATCTTCCTCTTCTTCAGTTTCCTCCGAATCAACCTCTTCTTCGTCTATCATTTGTAACGGAGTTGAAGTGGAACCCTTTGATGTGTTTGCACGTGCTCTTGATGTTGTTGCTCGAGTTGTTTTGTTACTTTCTCTAACTCCAGAAGCTCTAGCAACATCACTCCATGTCAAATTATCATCCTCAAACACTGGTTCATCATCTTCATCCGATTCTCCATCCATCCTCCCACGCAACCATTCGTTGCTCTCATCAATATCGGATAAGGAGATGGGATCAATTGTATCTCGCATATCATATCTACGTTTCAAACTCCTGTTATACTTGATGAAAACCAAGTCGTTGAGGCGCTTCTGTTGGAGTCTATTTCTTTTTTTGCTGTGGAGCTGTAATAATTATGACCAAAATACAACTTAATAAAAGAAAGTAAAAAATATCTACTAAAAAATAAGAATGCATTAGATAAATACTCACATGTTCAAACACACTCCAATTTCGTTCACATCCGGAAGCACTACATGTAAGACTGAGCACTTTGATGGCAAAATCTTGCAAACTCGGAGTTTGAGAACCAAATGCATTCCACCAATCAGCTGTGAAATACAAATAATTAGCTATTGTAGTCAAAGTAGGTAATTAGCCATGTATTATGGTAGATTACCTGGTGCTCTTGTATTTCTCTGTCTAATTGCGACTGGCAATCCAAAAAGTCCCTCGGCATTCATGTATGTGGTCATTTCAATAGTGATCTTATTTTCAATGTCGGGATCTTCAACCAACCTACTCACGCAATTATACATTCCCGTCATGACCTCCACATCTTGCCGAACTCCTGGGTTTGAGTAAAAAAACTCCGGATTCAGAAAATACCCAGCAGCATGCAAAGGACGATGCAATTGGATATCCCATCTGTGATCAATGATCTTGAAGACATCGTGATATTTTTCAACCTTTTCACCGAATGCTTTGGCTATGCTTTCTTTTGCCCTATCCATAGCCTCGTAAATGTATCCCATCGGTGGTTTTTTTTCGGTGTCAGCCAATCTCAACACCTTGACAAGAGGACCCGCAACCTTAAGAGCATAAACAACATTGTTCCAAAAAGAAGGCATCATAACAAATCTGGCCACATTTTTGCCCTATTGCTCTTTAGCCCATTTGCTATTTGCCCATTCTTCTGAAACAAACATTTTCCTCAAGTTGTTCTTTTGTTGATGAATCCTTGCTAATGTGAGGAAAGCGGTTGCAAATCTAGTTTTTGCATGTCTGACCATATTCTTTTCTCCCGTGAACCGCCTCATCATATTTAGCAAGCCTGCCCGAGCATAGATGAAACCGTTCATAGCAATGGCCCTTTCAAAAACCAACTTCAGATGTGGTATTTTAAAGATGTCTTCTAACATCAAATCAATACAGTGGGCTGCACAAGGAGTCCAATAAAGATGTGGCCGCTTTACTTCCAAATGTTTTCCTATTAGAAGTTTAGACCAAAAAAATACTCAATACAAATAGAAATTTAATTACTATTAGAAGTTTAGACTAAAGAAATAAAGAGTAGAGATGGATGGTTACCGGCGTATACATTTGCCGAGGCACTATCCGTGACTACTTGAACCACGTTGCGTTCACCAATCCGCTCCACATACTTGTCAAGTAGTTCGAACATTTTAAACCCATCCTTGGAATAGCCCGAGGCATCTATGGACTCTAAAAACATTGTTCCTCTTTTGCTATTTACTAAAAAGTTTATCAAGGTCCTCCCATTCCGATCGGTCCACCCATCTGCCATTAGGGAGCATCCAAACTTTGCCCAATCATTTTTATGATCTTTCATCAGATCATCTGTATGCTTCAACTCCCTATTCAAATACGTCACCCGTGCCTCGTGATAAGTTGGCGGTTTCATGCCCGGACCATATTGCCCAATAGCCTCGATTGCAGGCCCAAAACTCTCATAGTTTAATGCATTAAAGGAAATGCCTGCATCATACATCCACCTCGTGAATCTCACAAGTGCTCGATCTCTTAATTCTTTCTTGTAAGGGTCATTTGCATCAATTTTTGTTTGTTTTCCCTTACGATTTTGTACGACGACGTCAGGATTGGGTGTGAAAAATACATCAATAGGCCCTTTAGTCTTTGGCTTCTTTGGCGGCTTAGGTTTAGAAACGGAGCCTTGACTACTCCCAATGGATTTACCACCTCCAACTAACTCTACAACATCATCTTCATCATTGCCAAACTCATCATCATCTATATCCGGCAACATATTCACTTGACGTTTCAATGTTTGTTTGCTCGTAATATATTCTTGAATTTCCACTCTTACTTCGGGAGGGCATCTTGAGCATGCTTTTGTATTCCTATAACCGCCAGCGATATGTTGCTTTGCTCGACAAACCCCGCCATTTGTTACGTGGCCACAAAAATTACACTTGAATTTTGTAGTATTGGCGGGATCCACCAAAGTGGCATACTTCCAAGCGGGGTCCGTTCGGATGCCTTCGCTTGACATTTTTTAATAACCTATCAATACATTAGATATCAGTACATTAGATATCACTTATCAGTACATAGTACATACTACATACTACATTAGAGTATATATATGATATATCAGTACATTAGAGTATATATACATTAGAATATTAGATATCACTTCCATCATATATCAGTAGTTCAGTACATTAGATATACATAAGAATATTAGATATCACGAAATGCTTCAGGAAATTTACTGATATAGATTTACTGATATATCATATATATACATAAGAATATTAGATATCACTTCCATCATATATCAGTAGTTCAGTACATACCCAGCAAATACTGATATATATATACTGATGCAAACCCAGCACATACTAATAATATATATACTGAATCACTGATATATATACTAATATATATACATACTGATTATATACTGATATATATATATACTGATTATATACTAATATATATACTCATACTGATATATATATATACTGATATATATACTGATGCAAACCCAGTACATACTAATACATATATATACTGATATATATACTCATATATATACTGATATATACGTACAGAGAGGATCGGAGAGAGAGAGCCGCCACCAGACCAGAGAGAGAGCCGCCTGAGAGAGCCACCACCAGACCAGACCAGAGAGAGAGAGACGCGCAGATCGGGAGAGAGAGAGTCGCGCAAGAACAGAGACCAGAGAGAGAGAGAGTCGCGCAAGAACAGAGACCAGAGAGAGAGACAGCCGCAGAGAGAGAGAGAGAGTCGCAGAGAGTGAGAGTCGGGCGAGCAAGGGTTGAACAAATAGGGCACCAAAAAATTTAAATTGGAACAGGCGCGCGCCTCCCGCGCCTCGGGCGCCTCCCGCCTTTTGCGCCTAGGCTTCTAAAGCCCACGCTTCTTTTAATCGCCTCGCCTCGGAACATACCAGGCGCCCGGAGTGCGCCTCGGTGCGCCTCGCGCCTAGGCGCGCCTTTAATAACTATGGCCCGAATCCACATAATCTCGTAAGTGGCTAAAGTCATGGCCCTATACTCTGCTTCTGCACTTGAACGGGCCACCACTGCTTGTTTCTTGCTTTTCTGGCTCACTAGGTTACCCCCAATAGTGACTGAAAATCCAGAGGTGGATCGCTTATCAGTTGGGCATCCTGCCCAATCGGCATCGGTGCATCCCTCTATCAGGTGTGTCCCTGATTATGATACCGAATGCCTTTTCCTAGATTGCTTTGTAAATATCGGAGGATATGTAGAACTGTGTGCTAGTGAGGAACCCGTGGATTCTTAGCAAACTGACTAACAACACTGACAGGGTAAGTAATGTTTGGCCTAGTCATCGTAGTTAGATAATTCAACTTCCCAACCAACCGCCTATACTGGTCGGGGTCAGGGAATAACTCACTAGTATCGGGCAATAGCTTGGCTCCTGGGTCCATAGGGGAAGTGGCCCCCTTTGCCTGGAACAGCCTACATCAGACAAAATATCCAAGACATATTTGCGCTAAGAAATAACAATACCCTTCTTTCCGCGCAACATCTCGATGCCAAGAAAATATTTCAACTGCCCAAGGTCTTCAATTTGAAAATGCTGATTGAGAAACTACTTAAGATCAATAGTCCCCTGTGCATCATCACCAGTAATGACAGTATCACCCACATATACAATCAGCATGATATATCCAGAAGGATGGTGGCGATAGAAGACCGAATGATCCTTCGCAGACTGTATTAGTCCTAAGCTAGTAACCACTTGACTGAACCGACCAAACCAAGCCTTTGGAGATTGTTTTAACCCATAAAGAGAGCGGCGAAGTCGACAGACACGACGTTCCCCTCCCTGAGCAACAAATTCGGGTGGTTGCTCAATATATACCTCCTCAGTGAGATCACCGTGAAGCATTCTTCACATCCAACTGATATAATGGCCAAGAGTGAGTAACCACCAAAGATAGAAGGAGGCGGAGGGAGGCCATTTTGGCCACTGGGGAGAAGGTCTCAAAGTAGTCGACACCATAGGCTTGGGCATAACCCTTGGCCACAAGGCGAGCCTTAAGTCGAGCAATGGAGCCATCAGAATGCACTCTTACAGCGTAAACCCATTTGTAGCCGATAGTTTTCTTGGCAGGGGAGAGAGAAACAAGATCCCAACTATGATTGGCCTCCAAGGCCTACATTTCCTCCTCCATAGCAGCACGCCAACCAGCATGAGCCAAAGCCTCACCAATAGTACATGGCTGGGGCACAGAGTCCAGGCTAACAATCAAGGAGCGAATAGGAGTCTTCAAACCATGGTAGGACGTAACATATAGGGGCTGATCACGGCAGGAGCGGTAGGGGCGGCTGGGGGGGGGGGGGGGGGGGCAAGGGGATCCACAAATGGTGAGGCCGGATCAGGCGGCAAAGCGACTGGCTCAGTAGGGGAAGCTGGGGGGGAGTTGTGTGCCGGGGCCGCGGGCAGTGTCGGAGGAGTCGGGAGAAATGGAAGAGAGATAAGAAAGTCATTAGGTGGACAAGGGGACTCTGTGACATAGTGAGAGGATAGAATGACTCAGTCTCGACAAATGTCACATCCCGAGAGGTTAGATACCGATGCAACTGTGGGGAGAAACACTGGTACCCTTTATGGGTTTTGGAATACCCAAGGAAGACACATTTGAGAGAGTGGGGATCTAATTTGGACAGACTGGGGCGAGTATCGCGAACATAACACACACACCCAAACAAGCGAAAAGGGAGACTATAGGGAGGAAGGGTAGGGAGGAGAACAGACTGGGGGTGACACCACAAAGGACGGAGGAAGGTAAGTGATTGGTGAGATAGCATACAGTGAGAACAACATCACCCCAGAAGCGTTTGGGGACACCCTTGCAAAAAAGGAGAGCATGAGCAGTGTCTAAAAGATGACGTTTTTTGCATTCGGCAACCCCATTTTGTTGGAGGGTGTTGAGACAAGATGTCTGGTGAACAACGCCATGGTGGGACGAATGTGCCTAGAAGATGACGATTTTTGCATTCGGCAACCCCATTTTGTTGGGGGGTGTCGAGACAAGATGTTTGGTGAACAACGCCATGGTGGGACAAATGTGCCTGGAACTAATGGGGTACATATTCTTGACCATTATCACTACGGAGAACACGAATAATATGACCAAACTGGGTGCGAACATTAGAGAAGAAAGAACTCCAAACAGAGAAGGCTTCGTAGTGAGCTCTCAAGAGATAAATGTAAGTAAAACGGGAGTAGTCATCTATAAATGTCGCAAAATATCTGTAGCCTAAGGGTGTAGGAACGGGGTACGGCCCCACACATCAGTATGAACAAGAGCAAAAGGAATAGAACTTCTTTTATTAGTACGAATATGATAAGACACACGGTGGTGTTTGGCTAAATGATATGACTCACAAGATAAATAAGAAATAAAATTAAATTCAGGACATAAAGACTATAAACTAGTTAAAGAAGGATGACCCAAACAACAGTGAGCATCATAAGCAGATGAAGTGAGCCCGGCATAGGCAACAGGATGATCAAGCACATACAGGTCCCCTATAATACTTCCTTTACTGGTAGTCCGCTTCGTCACCAGATCCTTAAAAACACAATGATCAGGAAAAAATGTTACGGAGCATTTTAAATATTTAGTAACGCGACTAATAGAAAACAAATTAAAAGGGGAGCTAGGAGTATGTAACAGATGTTGCAAGGTCAGCGAGGAAGTGGGTGTAGCAATGCAACAACCTCGAATGTCAAGAGAAGGACCATTGGCTACTGTAACCTGTTCAGTCCTAGTAAGAGGAGAATACTTAGAAAGAGTATCTGTAGTCCCGGTCATATGATCTAAAGCACTAGAGTCAATAACCCAAGTGCGGGGAGTAACCATGCAGGCGGTGGAGTTACCTGTAATAAATGTACCAACAGTAGGAGAAGAGAGCACAAGGGACTGAGTGTACCAGTCATACTCAGCATCTGACATATGGACCACGTGACCCGCGGAAGAGGAAGCAGTTGCAGTAGCAACATGAGCCATAGAAGACGTCTTAGAGCCCAATTGGGGACAATGGGGACGAATGTAGCCAACCACACCACGATGATGACAGGTGCGAGTTCCCGGAGATCCAATACGACCACCTGTACGCTCGCCTCGGCCACGAGCCCCACCTGGGGAAGAGAAACAGGCAACCCTATCATCGGACTCACGGGGTAGAGAGCGAGCATCAGAGTGACTCATTGAGCAACTCACACGTCGAAAGGCCTCCGGTAGGAATGAAATATCAACCCCAGCAAGTATCTGTGACCGGGCAGCCTCACAGTCACTACCACTAAGACTGGTTAAGTAGAGCACCACCATAATCTGATCGCGTTGAATATTGTGGGATCGGAAGTAAAGGGGAGCAAATGGTCAAACTCATCAGCACGAGTCCTGAACCCAGCATAGTACTCCTGAAGAGTTTTCTCCTCACACGTGAGTTGGAAGAACCCCTTCATTACATCAAAGAGGGGGGACAAATCATTAGCAGTGAAATAGGTATCGGACAAAGATTGTCAAATTAACTGTACAGTATCGGCATTTGCGACCAACACCTCAACAGATTCATCCATAGAGTTCAACAATAAGGCGAACAGCCGGGCATCATCCCGAATCCAGTAACGGTACTGAGGTGAAGTCTCGGGAGGAGCACAGTTTGTCAGATGTGAATCGAGATCCATACCCTAAAGAGACTTCAAGACCTTCTTTCGCCATAACACATAAGTGGATGAGCCAGTCAGCTTGGTTTCCACCGAGCGAGTGGATGAGGAGAAGATCTGGGGTCGGACAGGTTCGCAAGTCACCACGAGCTGGGCAGAGGGGGCAGATGGTGATGGCAAAGAATCAGTAGTCGACATGACTATGATAATAGATGATAAGAGGACAAATCCCACTCTCGACACCTATATCAGTCTGACGAACCACCAATCACTAGATCAGAGTAGTGGTAAAGAATTAAAAAAAAATAATAATAAAACCCTAAACCTACTCCGCCGCCGCCGCAGCCCGCCGCTGCGGGTTATGCACTGATCTTTTTGGTGGCGTCGTGTCTCCACTGCCATCATCGGCATCCTAGACTCCCTCCTTCAGATCTTTTGTCGATCTCTTCCGCTGTCTCTTCCGCCGCCGCCGCCACCCTCCTCTTCTCTTGGCGTCGCCTCCTCTCTCTACCACTAGTACCGATCTGCACCCCTCTACCTTCCGATCTGGCCCCTTGGCCGTCTGACTGCAGTCACCACTGCCCGCCGCCGCACATCCTCCGATCTGCTACCGCCCTTCTTGCTGATGTGCTCTTCTGCCTTTGTAAGGCATTGGCCTGACCTCTCGATCTGGCCCCTTGGCTGTTTGACGACTGCCTTCACCACCTGCCGCTGCCGTCGCCGCACTTCCTTTGAGCTGCTCTTGCCCTTCTTTCTGTTGTTCTCCTCTGTATTTTTATGACAGTGGATTGATCTGTCCTCCCTAGCTCTGTCGGTGCGTTCCGTCGTACTTGCCTGCCCCAGCCTCATGCCTACTTGATCTGCATCAGTGCTGCTCCTTGGTTATTATTCTGTTCTTGGTGAATGAATGCTCTGATACCGTGTAAAGAGGAAAACCCACACTTTTTATAGAGGGGTGAGATGTTTATTTATAATAAAGTGGACGAGGTTAGGGTTAACCTAATGCGCTCTAGTCACTGAGGCCCATTAGGGTTAACTTATACATAACCTAATACATAAACGTAACAACTAACACAAGGTATTGATGCTATTGATAGAGCTCATGACCCTAATAACCATAAAGAGACAAAAAAAACTATGCTACCCTTGTAATAAAAGATAAAGACAAAAAGACTATGCTACTCTTATAATAAAACAAAAGGGAATAATAAATAGGTAATGCTACTTTCACTCTCTCAAACTCAAGGTGTGAGGGCAAAGATTATCGTGAGTTTACCAAGTAGGAAACGAAATCGAGCAACTCTGTGAGTCTTCGTAAAGAAATCGGCCAACTAAAGTAAGGACGGAATAAAAGGTAGATCAATGTTGCCAGATAGGAGACGTTGACAAATAAAATGAGAATCAATCTTGATATGTTTCGTATGCTCATGGAAAACTGAATTATGGGCAATCTAAATGGTACTTTTGTTATCATAGTAAATGGGTGTGGGAGAGTCAAGGGAAACACCTACATGGGACAAAAAGCCAACAGAGCCAAATAATTTCAGCAGTTGCTTGAGACATAGAGCGTTATTCAGCTTCAGTAGTGGAGCGAGCAATGACAAATTGTCTCTAGCTTTTTAGGAGATGAGAGAATCACAAAAAAAACACAAAATCCAGAGGTGGATTTTCGATTAGTGATGTCACCGGTCTCATCAACATTAACATATGCCTGAAGAGTTAAATTCGATGTATAAGAGAGTAGTAGATACTGGTAGATAGTACAACAAATATACCGCAAGATATGTAGTGATGCAACCCAATGGGCAGGAGGGGCATGCACAAATTGGTTGACAATATGGACAACAAAAGCAATATTAGTTCGAGTCACAATAAGATATATCAAGCAACCAACCAATTCTCAATACTCAGTGGATCATCGAGGATAACATCATCTAAAGTAAAAAACTTGGCATGCAATTTGATAGGAGTGTCAACAACCTTGTCATCAGCGGGATTGACATGATGGAGAAGATCAGTTGCATATTTGGTCTGAGATAAGAAATAACCCTTTGGAGAGAAAGCTACCTCGATAGATATGATGTTACCTCACTAATGGCAGCCGAATCATAACTCGTGATAATCATGTCATCTACATATAACAAGAGAAGAACTAACCCTGTAGAAGATTGACGAATAAAAAGAGGGATCATCCATATGAGGTTGGAAACCAATCTAGAGAGCAACAGATTGAAATCGCTCATACCAAGCATGCGGAGACTGTATGAGACCATAGAGAGAACGACGAAGATGTCGACAAGTATGAGAAAGCCCCGGAGGGGGCGCATATAGACTTCTTCAGATGAGTACCTATTAAGAAATGCATTATTAATATCTAACTGAAAGAGAGGTCACTGATGCACGACAACCACTGAGACCAAGTGTGAACTGTGGTCATCTTAGCAACATGAGCAAAAGTCTCCTCGTAATGAACTCTATATTCTTAAGTAAACCCTAGCAACTAAGGGAGCTTTATATGGCTCCAAAGAACCATCAAAATGGATTTTAATTTCGTAAATCCATTTGCAACCAATGAGATTTTTCCCTATCTGGCAGGGGTACCAAATCACAAGTTTGAGTTTTAGCAAGTGCAATAAGCTCATCATTCATGGCATGCACAATTACAAGCTTCTTTATATGACCCGAGTAAAATAAGTATAGAACAGCAGAGAAAGGAACGGTATGATGAAGAGAAACAAGTATTGGTAAAGCCAAGTCTACTGGAAGACAGCGATCACGAGTTGAATAACGGTGGTCAGACGGCTCAGGGTCGTAGAGCCAGGAGATGGAGCCGGAGTAGGAGGAGTTGCACAATGATAAGAGTAGACTAAAGAAAATGATAGATGTAAGGTAGAAGTAGGTGGAGCAAAAGAGACAGCAGGAAGATCAGATACTTCGAGAGTAGAGATGTACTCATCAAAGGGCACACAACAGCAATAAGAACTAAGTCTTCCTTAGCACAAGTGCTAGTTTAGGTGGAAAAGAGAAATATGACAAATGCTCGAGAAAAGTAACATGTCTAGACACATGCAACTTTTTGGTCATTGGGTTATAGCAACGATAACCCTTTTGATTGATGCTATACCCTAAGAAAACATCGAGAGCACAACAAGCACTAAGCTTACGGTGGTCCCTCTTGGGGAGAAGGACGAAGCTAGCAGAACCAGACATGCGAAGAAGGGAATAATTAGGAATCTGACCACAGAGACACTCGTACAGACAAATACTAGAGAGAAGAGTAGGCATCCGATTCAAAAGATAGGCTGTAGTGAGCACAGATTCTCCTGAAAATATAGAACGAACAGAGAATGAGAAAAGAAGAGATCTAAGCTGTGTCCAGGAGATGACGGTGCCTTTTATCAGCTCGACTATTTTGGGTGGGAGTGTCAGAACAAGAGAATTGGTGAATAGTGACATGAGTCGCTAAAAAGTTTATAAACTCAAGAAACAAAATATTCTCCACCCAACTCAGATCGAAAGATTTCGGCCGAAGTAGAAAACAAGTTTGCACCTTGTTGCGAAAACCTCGATAAATTTTGAAAAATTCAAATTTGTGTGTTAATAAATAAGCTCATGTATACTGACCGTAAATCATCGACCAAAGAAACATAATACATAGAACCACTCTTGGTTGCAATGGGAGAAGGATCCCACAAATCAATGTGAACAATCTGAAAAAGAGATGTAGGAACAAAATTACTTTTATTAAACGACTAAGCAAATATTTTAGCGAATTTACAATCACTAAACTCAGAAATGTTACTAATAGAAATTGTACCCAAAAAACCAGACTTAACCAAAAGGTTCAAACACTCACTAAATAAGTGTCCTGATCTAGAATGCCAAAGATAAAAATGAGAGAACTTCTCGTCTAAAGAAAAAGACGATAAGGCAGTGGAAGTAGACTCCGCAGGAATATGCAAGTTTTCCAAAGTGTAGAGATCACTAATTCTACGGCCGGTCCCAATTTGCTTTTTGGACACTCGATCCTGCACAACACAACCAGAAGAAGAGAACAAAACGTCAAAAGCCGAATCAGACAATTGATTTATCGAAATAATGCTTAAAGACAATTGAGGCACCTAGAAAACATTAGGGAGAGACAGTAAAGGGAATGAGATAGAACTAACAGAAACAACATGCATAGGGGATCCATTTGCAGTGGCAATACGAATGGGGGAAGAAATGGAAATTCAGTTACGAAGAAGTGACAAATTGAGTGTCGTATGGTGCGATTCATGCGAAGAACCAGAATCAAAAGTCCATGTTGTGGATAAGATGCTTGTGGTGTTAGGACTATGCAAATCTGGGTGGGTGGTAGTTATAGCAGAAGCTTGTTAAGGACTCTTCGGTGGTAGACATGAAAGCCTGAAGTTGCTTATACTACTTAAATGAGAGAGAGGATGGAGCACTACTAGAAATCGATACTACAAGAGCTGTTGGAGGAATATGGAAGTGCTTTGGGGGCCGAGAAGATGATGGAGCAATCAAATCTAAACAGAATAGGGGCTGTCGAACAGAAGATCTTGTTGGTTAGGTAAAACATAGGTTGCCAAAGACTTACAGAGGTCTGGCAAGTGGCAGATGAAGATTTGACGAGGCTTGCCAGAATATGAGGATTTTCGAAGCGTCCTGGCCAAGGTCCTGATGGGCTTACGGGAATTGACAAAGGCTGGAGAAGAGTAGATCTGGCTCTAAGGAGGGCCGACGAGGATGCTATGAGAGTCGTCCAGAGTACTAGAGATTTCGGCAAGTGCTAGCAAGGTCCGGCGAGTGACAGAGAAGATTGATTGCAAGTGGAAAAAATTGACTGATTGCAGGATTGTAGGATCGCAGATGTGGAGACTGGTTGCAAGTGAAGAAGAATGATCACAAATGGTAGCTTACAGAAAAGGAGAGGAGATGGTGGACGGCTGATGCAAAGAGGAGAGGTTGCAGATGCAGACACAAACCCTAAACCTAACGCTCTAACACCATGATAGATGGGAAAAGAAGTGAAATATTCTATTCTATTTGATTCAATTAAATAATACAAAGTTGAGACTGGATTATATAGGCTAATCCTAATGACTGTAAAGAGACAAAAAGACTACGCTACCCTTACAATCCATGTAGCACGAACACGAATACTGACACGGACATTGACACGGGACACAGGATTGTTGAAAAAAAAGGATACGGGCACGGCGGGGACACATCAACTTTTGTTTACATATAGCATATGTGTACATACATATTATATAATAATTAATGAATGAACATTAATACTACTCTAACAAAACAACAATACAATCAATATAAATCAAAGAGATGTCATGAATGAATGTATTATGATTGAGTTGATTAAATATATATATATCCGGAGCAAGAAACGTATTACTGTATAGAGATCGTTGTGGAGATAAAAATGAAACGTAGATCTTTTTGGGTATTTTAGAATTTTAAACCTTTAATTGTAGTTTTAACCCATAGATTATGTAATAACATATTTTTCTCAAAAAAAATAACAACTCTGCCTCTGCCATGTCCTCACTGTGTCCCCCGCGTGTCCCCTTTTAAAATAGATTAAATTAATTAGACACGCCAAATGGGGTGTCCAAATACGTTTTTCGGTGTGTCTCTAGCGTGTTCGTGTGTTCGGAGTGTCTGACACGGGTACGGGAACGTCCTAGGAGTATCCGTGCTACATAGCTTATAATAAAAGATAGATGAACAATAAATAGGTAATGCTACTTTCACAAGTGCAACCATAAGAGTGATTCTTGTTCTTTTTCAGAGCCGAGGAGCTGGAGACAGCACTCATGGAGATGGTCAAGCAAGATAATCGGCGACAATTGAGTGCCCAAGTAAGCTTAAGCAATACTTTTGTCTACCGTTTTTCTAGTGTACTATCTGCCGATCATATTGCATGAATAGAAGTTAAATCACGTATGCTTTTGCTATGATACTGCACGCGCTTTTGTGCGTGTATTAATGTTTATTTCTCCATTCATCGTACATACTTGAACTTACCACGAAGGAAATTTGGTCTAGGTGGTAGTGTAAGAGGAAATTCGCTTCAGCTAGATGTGACGACCTCCCTTATTCTTGGCAGTTGTGCATGTTCATGTGTGCAAGCAAATGGAGACAAACACTTCTTTGTGTGAAGCACATACACTTGAGTGGTCTTTTGATACTTACATATATACTCTGCTTACTAGTGATTTCAATTCCATGTTCCTGCTAAAAAAAACAAAGAAGCACTAACGTCGAGGTGATCTCAAGGCTTCTGATAATATTAGAACTGTCATGCTTACACGTCGAGGGTTTACAGGTTGAACAGTTGGAGCAAGAGGTTGCTGAGCTACGGCAAGCCCTTTCTGACAAGAAAGAACAAGAAAATGCGATGCTTCAGGTTTAAATCTTCCCATTGTCTTCTCAGAAGTCTAGTGAATGCAATCTGAATATCCCTCTTTGTCAGTGTGGATGTTATTTTTATTTTACTTGCAACAACTATAGGTCCTGATGCGGGTTGAGCAAGAGCAGAAGTTAACTGAAGATGCTCGCTTCTTTGCTGAGCAAGATGCAGCTGCTCAGAGATATGTAGTGCAAATGCTTCAGGTTTTTTCTCCTCTTTGCATTTCATGATAATAGACGTAATGTAGACATATTGATCTTACTCCATTCTCCACCTGTGGATGGGATGGGACGGGACATTTTTCCGAGTCAAATTCATTGGCGGAACCTTTTCTTCCTTGCAGATCAAGTGTTCCAAGTTTACTAGTGAATCCTATGAACCCTAGTTAGTTCATAAGAATCTATGTTTTGAGGCTGTCTCCCTGAGTTTTTTTTTTTTTTTTTTTGAGAGGTGGTTGAACAAATAATATAGGTGCATGCAGAAGACTGTAATGTATTCCATGATATGATGAGAATCAGAGGCATGCAGGGATGACTTGAAAGAAGCTGTCAGCTGATTTTAGGTTTTACTTATCTGACCTCAATTCTAATTACTTTATGCCTGAATGCCACTTTACATTTCTACAGGTTCTTTCGTTCTAACGTATAATGAACAGGTTTTTGTTTCATAAACTATGTAACTGGCTTATTACACAGTCCATTATTTATTGGCATAGTAGTCAGCTTATTTTCTTTCAAAAGTCCGGGACTTTTCTTCAGTTTTTTTCTAAGTGGAAGTCAATAACAATACTCGTAGTCTGCTTCAATGTCTTTGACTGTCTAAATGAAGGGCCGCCTGGGCGCAACAATAAGGTTGCCCCATTTGAATCGCAACAATAAGGTTACCCCCCATTGTGCTTGGGGGTAAGACACCATGCAACTAACCCTTTCCCAGACCTTGTAGTACCTGAGCTTCATGCATTGGGTAGCCCTTTTTGTCTAGATATTTGATAGCAAAGCATGACTATCTCTTCATTATTCCTTTCTGTATTG
Organism: Arctostaphylos glauca; assembly: GCA_019985065.2. Classification (NCBI taxonomy): domain Eukaryota; kingdom Viridiplantae; phylum Streptophyta; class Magnoliopsida; order Ericales; family Ericaceae; genus Arctostaphylos; species Arctostaphylos glauca. The sequence goes on along the minus strand of JAHSPW020000005.1, from coordinate 29,341,676 downwards.
TTGCCTGGTTTAATGACGGGTATCTGTTCACTCACTTTATCATATTATGCGACATGTTGTATGTACTCTCATCCAACCAATTTTACACAGGAAAAATATGAAAAGGCTGCCGCTTCACTTGCTCAAATGGAGAAGAGGGCGACAATGGCAGAATCAATGTTGGAGGCTACGGTGCAATATGAGCACGGCCAGGTTAAAGCAGCATCTTCCCCACGGTACGTAAGGAATTCTTGGACTTTTGCCGTTCTATCTCTATATGTGTCCCTGTTTGTTTGTATGCACGAATTCAAGAAAACGTACATGGCGAATATGTTTTCTTTGGGTGGCAAGGAGCATGTAAACTTGCAGTACTTGTACGTATTGGTATAACCAGTGTTTCTCAACTGTGTACTTGTCTGTCTGTGTGTGTAATAAATAGCACTCATTTGTTATGCTAGTTGACAATGACATGAACACCTCCTTATCAATGAATCAACACTAAATTGAAGCAACGTGTGAATTTACTATTGCGGGCTAGTATAATGAGAATAGGAGAAGAAGACTCTAGAATTCACTCTAGACTCCTGAATCATCATGCACTTGAATCAAGCCTGTGCCACTCAACGCTCGTAAGCCTCAGAAACTTTTCCCAACTATTAACAAACCTATCTGCTTGGATACAAAACTGAATTATGCTGGATGCTGCTAGGACCCAAAGTTAGACTGAAAGCAACCTTTAGGAAAGATAAAGCAAAAGTTCTTGTCTGCCTTGTTTTAATTTTTGTTTCAGGTGGCCTTCAATTTATGTTTTTGAGACACACCACCAACACTCAAGTAATGATATAGATTAATAAACCACTAAAAGCACCATATTTTACATCTATCCAATTTGGTTTATCTCCCTGTTTGTAAGTGTTGAGAGAAAAATATTATATTGTATTCTTTTCATTATGCATGATACGACCATTCTTGATATAGAAAGAGATGGAGTAACGAAAGAAAACATTACAACCAAGGAAACAATACAAGAAATGAAACATTACATGGAAGGAAATAAAATTAGAAGGAAAATACCATTATTTTGATATAGAATAATATTTGTTTCCTATATTGATATAGTAATATTAGATATAGAATAATATCCCTCTAGAGATATTGAATGATATTATTTCCACCACTCCCCATAAAGTTGGGCGAAGATATCTATGAGACCAAGCTTGCCAATAGACGACTTCAACAAAGACTTTGTTTGTTCTGGCATTGTGGATCATTCAAGCAATCGGCGACGAAGGATAAAAAGAACTCGCTGGCGATGAAGGCTAGCAATGCAAAACTGAAAAAGAAATCGCTACAATGAAGGCTAGCAAATAGAAAACTAAAAAAGAAATCGTTACAATAAAGGTTAGTGAACAGAAAATTGAAAAAGAAATCCCTGCAATATGAAGGCTAGCAAACAGAGAACTAATAAGAAATCGCTGCAATGAAGGTTAGCGAATGGAAAGGCTGCAGTTGTGGCTCCGGTTTGAAATACAAACAGAGACAGTGTTTCGGCGCTGCAGCGCTAGGGGTTGGAAGCCGAGGCGCTAAGTCAGAGAAGAAATTGTTGCGATGAAGGCAAACAATAAAAAAACGTCAAGGTTGATCGGTAATTAAGGCTGGGTATCAACCCAAATTAATTTCCTAGAAAAATTCAAGTCTAAGGCCTTTAAGGGATGAAGAAGGTGTGACGAACATACTATGAGTGCCCGATGGATAGCGGTAAGACTTAGGCCACCCACCGGAAGTGTAACTCATATTGGGCCTAGACCTTATGGCTCTGATACCATGTTGAGAGAAAAATATTGTATTGTATTGTATTCTTTTCATTATGCACGATACAACCATCCTTTATTAACAAAAGAAAACATTACAATTGAGGAAACAATGCAAGACAGGAAATATTACATGCAAGGAAATAAAACAAGAAGAAAAATAACATTATTCTCTATAGATATAGGATAATATTTGTTTCTTTATATAGAAATAATAATATTAGATATTAAAACAATCTCTCTCTATAGATATAGAATGATATTATTTCCAACAGAAAGCACTACGGTCTTGGTGTTTCTGCTTCTTGATGAAGATGGTGCCTTATGATCTTGCATGTTTTATAGGCCATTGCGTGCAGATTCTCCAATAGAAGTGCCGGCTAGAAAGACAGGTCTACTCTCGTTTGGACTGGGTTGGCGTGACAGGAACAAGGTAAGTTTTATCATATACTTCACCCACCAACATTCTCGCTTACTGTTATGCCCACACAAGCTATTCTCGTTCTTGATTATGTTGGTTGAGAAATGAGATGCACATATTCTAGGGAATGCTACACCAATGAATGTGTTGACTGGCTGACATATCTTTTGTCATTCATAAAAGAATTTGTGGACTGTTTTGATTGTGCAAAGAAAAAGTATATAGAGAATAAAAAACATTGTCTTCTTGTGTCTTCACAATTCATAAGTCCAAGATCCAAACACCAGCCAGAGATTGCCTCTTTATTAAGGAATGCTACTGAAGCCATTGCGGTGTCCCCTATGGAACAGTACAGCTGGTTTTAATAAACTATGTAGGACATTAAGCTGCCTGTGATGCAATCACCAATCGGTCCATCATTCGAATTATGTATACAAATCTTAGTGAGCATTGCTTTTCAAAAGTCAGACTTGACCCTAACACTGGACCTTTGCCTTTTTTTTTGGTCGTCGAGATTTGAAAACAGAATGACATGAATGTAACAGGGGAAACCAAGTAATGTTGAGGAATCCAGTCAAAGCAAATCTACCAGTGAGGGACTCGTCCTGAGCTCTACAACGGTTGAAATTAATGGCCACCAAGAGCAAGAAAAATAGTGGGAATTGGTGCTCTTTTATGGACGAATATGAAGATTGGACCTTATTGTTTCAAGTACTGGAGTCCTTGCATCTTGTACATATGTTCTGGTAAATGGCTGCCTAGTTTTCATTTTGTACCTGTCCCCTTTAAATATTAGGTATATCGACCCCATTTTCCCTCTATACTCCCTGATGTAAAACATGTAATCTATTCATTGTAATTTATTCATTAATTTATTTAGGTAGTTGATGGACAAAAGGCCGATATATATATGTTTTTCGATAACATTTTCAAGTCTATAAAATTCATTTGTATACACCGCCAAGTCGGAAATTGGTAAGAGATTTTTATGGTGCATGAGTAGGTGTACCTTGAATTATTGATTCCATTAGTAGGTGTAACTTTCTTTCAGCCCGAGTCCCAGCAATTTGAAATTACAGGTGATGATGTCTGAGGTTCCCAATGAGACAATCAGAAACCATCTGTTTAGGAACAAGTAAGAATTATGTTTTTCCTTCTATTCATCCACCCGAGGGGCTCAGAAAAACAATCTCCTGTTTGGCTCATATGGCCCGTCCCGGTGTTATGGAGCTATTGTGCGAGTTGCTTAGAGAGATTTTCCTAATGAAAAAACATAAGGGATGAAGGAAGGAACGTGCAAAGTTGATCGTGCACCTGTTGTGTGACCCGTCGGTCCTAAGCAATGTCTTGCGCGAAGCGACCCACCTAGAAGGAGTGCCCCCTTATGTTAGGGTTTGAAGCTGCCTGTTTCTTAGGTCAAAGGGCGTTCCAAGGAAAGAAGACGGAATCGATAGAGACAGAAATTGTTTCGGCCGATAGTAATACACCAAGTTTAGCAGAGGGGACTCAGCTCGCTACTAAAAGGGCATCATCTTCAAAGGATATCGTTTGTCCAAAGTAGCTCGCAATGCTCACAGATAGCGCTTGTCCAAAGTAGCTTGCAATACTCACAGATAGCGCTTGTCCAAAGTAGCTCGCAATACTCACCAATAGTGCCAAGGATGCCCACACTTTTTTAGAATTCTCGAGTCCTACTAATATTTTTGTTAGTATCCTTTCTTCCACCTTGAAAGATGGAGGGGGTATAGCATGGTCATATTACTCCTGCTGCCTTTTTTTTATATTTTCACCTTTTTATTTTTTGAATTGTCCTAAAATAAGTGGTTATTTCTAAAAATAGTGGATAAAACCTAGTAAAATGTCCCTTATTTTGATAATTGAAGTCAAAGAAGATTACATTGAAGAATGGTTGAAGGGTACTTTGAAAAGTTAACATTCATAAAGGATAATGATGATTTTTCATTTTAGATGGGAAAGAATAATGATTGAGGGATACTTTTGAAATATTAATCTTAACAACGAACAATGATTGAGGCATACTTTTGAAAAGCTAACCCTTATAAAGTATAATAATGATGTTTCTTTAAAATGGAAGTTTCCAATGGTGGACACTTGTGAATTGTTAGAGGGAGTATATGTCATATATCAACTATTATAGACATATGCTAGTATACAGGGAAGTGTTATAATATGAGCCCTATCTGAGTGTTTGTGGTATGTACTTTTTTTAAATTAGCTTGAATGTATAATCTTTTGTCTAGAAATGCGTACATTTGTGAAAGAATATAATTTCATAATATGGAGATGCAAACTCACATGCAAATTTTATGAAAACAAGTTTAAAGTTATAAATTAGGTGCACATGTAATGAATTTCTTTACAAAAGATATGAATTCAAAATTAATATTATGCAACTTTATCTAAAATGTTATGAATCCAAGGCAATTCAAGGAGATGCACGTCGCGTGTGCTCGTGTATGTGTGTGTGTGTAGGTATGTTTGTGCGTGTGTGTATGAGCACACAAGCGTGCTTGTACGTCTACGGGTGTTTTAGTCTTTTAAATTCTTGCACTCACTAATCATACGTGTATTAGGGTTGGGAAATGAGACCCCCAAACATTTTACCTAATTCATGATAATACCCAATCAGGTTGTGGTGCCAGTTGTGAGGCTCGAGTCCGGGAGATGAAGTCTTAATGAGACGTCCAGATTGGTCAAGGGTCTCACATCGCTTGGTAGATTCGAGTTCGGTGGTACTTATAAAATCATGAACCTTCCTTGTACAAGACCTTTTAAAAAGCCACAAGGGTGCCAAAATCTATTGAAACTTCACAGTTAAGCGTGCTTGTCCTAGAACAATCTAAGGATGAATGATCTACTGAAAAGTCCATAGGATTTGGGTAACCAAAGCAAACAGATAGTACAAGGCATAAGCAGATCGCTACAAATGGTATCAAAGCCTGCACCAACCAGAAATGGAAAAAATCTCAGCCCTACATGAGGTCATGTGTTCCTAATTGGGGGAGATTGTGACACCCCAACTAGGCTATGGTGCCAGCAGTGAGGCTGGCGTCCGAGAGATAGAATCTTAGTGGAACATTCAGATAGATGGTCAAGGGCTCCACATCGCTTGATAGATGTAAGTTCGGTGCTATTTATAAGATCATGAACCTTACTTGTACAAGACTTATTAAAAAGTTGTGAGGGTACCAAAACCTATTGGAACTTCACAATTAAGTGTTTTTATATTGGAGCAATTCAAGAATGGGTGACATACTAGGAAGTCCATGAGGTTTGAACAACCAAAGGGAACAGTATTATACAAGGCGGGAGGGGTTGTTACAAAGGTATCAAAGCCTAACTCTAATCCAAACGAGTAGTCGCCACCCTTTGTCACCGTTGTCACGCCCTCAATTTTAAATATAATAAAATAATACATTAACTATAGATGAAAACTCACAATCTCACCAAAATTTTCAATATACCCATTGATGAAAGATAGAGTATAATAAGTTCTAAATGGATTACAAAAGGAGTCACTCGACCGATAATCACTATCTCCAAAATCAAAAAGGGAGTTAGATACTTTACATCATTTAAATTAAAATAAAAAAATATGAGTTATGATACATCTATTTAAAAATAAAAATACAAAAGATGTTGAGTAACTCTTCCAATGTAGCTTTAAAAAATATGTATGTCGACCCGGGAATTATTTTGTTCACCCTCCCTTTTGGGAGGTGAACATTACCTCTTGTTTGATTGGCTCTTTTTAATCAATGGGACCCACAAAACTTGACCATGGTAGACTTAGAAACTAAATAACCTCAGGAGTTCTTTTTGTAATCTAAATGCTTTCTTCTTCTAATTCTCTCTCTCTCTCTAAAACTTCTCTACCGTTTCTCTCTTTGAAAAAAAATTCATAAAAGTAAAACTCTTTTAAAACACAAAATAATATTGAAAACAATGTACGTAAAGGATTTCTGTTTCAAATTGCTGCTTCAAATCCACAGTTAGGGTTTTTTTATTAGATTATTTTTATGACTTTATGTAAAAAGGAATTATAATTTTTTGTCTTTCGTCAATTTTTTTTATATTATTAATTCGTCTCAGCGAGAGATTTAATGAATCAAATTTTAAAAATTCAAAAAATATAAAAATAATTCAAAAACATACTCCATTTGTTCTTATTCATCACCTGTAGTTAATTGTTTTACTTTTTCAACATAATTATATAATTTTTTAAATTTCTTTCGTGGAGACAAACTAATTGTTATTATTTTTTACTAAAAGTTGAATGTTCTACATCAATTTTTTTAGATTATTAATTTTTGCATCAATTGTTATTTTTCTTATTTTTTATTTATAAAGTAAAGTTTAAAATCTCTTAAACTATCAAAAAAATATTCGCATTCATCACATGTTTTAAGACACTCAATTTTAGAGAAAAAATGATTGACACCGCTCATTCAAGCACCTTTTGGTCGTGTTTTTTAAATTTTATTGTCGAAAAATTACTAAAAAATTATCGTTTACTTAAAAAATTATTTCAGAATTAACCGTGAATTTGGAATATCTTGATAAAGAGTTGTTGAACTACTTAAAAGTATTTTGTTGCTCAAAGTAACAACAAAATATAAATTAACAAAAACTTTATCATAATTCAATAACCTTTTATCAAGATATTTCGAGCTCCTGCTTATTTCCGAAATAATGTTTCAAGTAAACGATAAATTTTTAGTATATTTTCGATAGTAAAATTCTGAAAGCATGACAGAAATGAGTTCGAATGAATGGTGTTGGTTACTTTTTTCTCCAAAGTTGGGTTCATTAGGACATGTGATGAATGTAAATATTTTTGAATAATTTAAGAGATTTTTAACTTTGTTTTATAAATTAACAAAAAAAATAACAACACAATATAATTCAACAAATATCTTATCATAATTCAATAACCCTTATGAAAATATTTCGAGCTCACAGTTAATCTTAAAATAATTTTTAAGGAATCGGTAGATTTCTAGTATTTTTTCGATAGTAAAATTCGGAAAGCACAACTGAAAGGTATTCGAATAAGCGGTGTTAGTTAGTTTTTTATCCAAAGTTGGGTGCGTTAGGATATGTGATGAATTTGAATATTTAAAAAAATTTTAACTTTGTTTTATAAATCAACAAAAAAAGAAAGAAAATAACAACAAAATATAATTCAACAAATATCGTATCATAATTCAACAACCCTTATCAAAATATTTCGAGCTCATTTTTAATCTTGAAATAATTTTTTAAGTAACCGGTAAATTTTTAGTATTTTTTCGAGAATAAAATTCAAAAAACACGACTAAAAGGGGTTCGAATGAAGTTTGTTTTGACCAAAAAAATTTTAAAAATATAAAATTATGTTAAAAAATTAAAATAATTCATTACAGATGACGAAGAAGAACAAACAGATCCTATTTTTTAATTATTATTGTATTTTTTGAAATTATTTTAAATTTAATTCATTATTTGTAATTTTTTTGAACATCTCGTCGAGAGACGAATTAATAATCTATAAAAAAATAAAAAAATTATAATATTTTTTACATAAAGTCATAAAAGTAATCTAATAAAAAATACCCTAATTGTGGATTTGAAACAGAAATCCTTTTCGTATATTGTTTACAAGAATTTCTATTGTTTTAAAAAGGGTTTAAAAAATGAAAAAAAGCCAGAGAGAGAAACAAATAGAGAGGTTTTGAAGAGAGAGAGAGAGAGAGAGAGAGAGAGAGAGCATTTAGATTACCAAAAGAATTCCTGAGGTTATTTAGTTTCCAAGTCTACCATGATCAAGTTTGGTGGATCCCATTGGTTAAAAAGAGCCAATCAAAAAGTAGGTAATGTTTACCTCCCAAAAAGGAGGGTGAACAAAATAATCCCCATGTCGACCCACACATGCCAAGCACCCTATGCTATGATCACTATAAGGTTGTACTTGAAACGAATAAAGGGTTGAACTCGATAGTCCAGTAGAAAAATTTACACAAGTACTGTATGCATATGACATAATATGACATGCTACATGAACATCGCGTCTACACAAGAGAAAGAAAGTAAGCGGAAGCAATAATAAATCACAAGTATTATATGCATATGACATGATATGACATGTCACGTGAACATCGATATCTATACAAGAGAGAGAAAGTAAGCGGAAACAATAATAAATCATGAATGTGCATAATTAACCCACAGTATGTCATGGTTCCCCAATCATCAATTTTAATTTCACAAATCACGTGTCTCATCAATATGTTGTTATGTGTGAAAGTATCCTTCCTAACATTATCCCAAATAGAATCAGTACATAACAGTCTAGTACATCCGGTATGAGAATGTAGTTCAAAATTATTCCTAGCATTTTTGGAGATTTTCAGTTCTAGTCCTACCTAGCATTCTCAAAGGAGTCTAGTACAGTATTCATGTATGTTACGTGTCTCATGACTATCGTGTCGTATCGAAAAAGAGTGCACATATAAGTAATAGAATTCATCATTTTCATCTAACAAGATCAATATCAATATATGTCATTAACATCATGAATAACTAAGTGATATTCGTATTCAAATTCTACTTTATAAGTTTAAAGTTTAGTCCAATTCATCTTAGTGAGAGAGAAAAAATTCCAAAAGAATGCGGAAACATCTTAAAGGAATAAGGAAAAACTCTGAAATAATAAACTGCTGCAAGTGATAAGTTTCAGAGTGGGAACTGTTGATACTCTGTAATCTCCTTCTGACGATGTATGCAAGTTCATTAGTAGTTGATTAGCCTCTAATGATCCTTTTAAAGCGTGCTCTAGCATCACACTAATTTGGTATACTTCCAATCGAAGTCTTCAGTAATTTTAATTTGATTTGATCCTGTCAAACTTTCCATAACAGTGATCAATGAATTTTTCCTTTTTAGGACCAACGACTATGAACCCAGAGAGCAATATGATAAATCAAATTAATGTTGATTTTCTCAAATAATGATACTTCCACAAAAGGTAATTGATATTTCTAAAGGTAGTATAGGAAAATACGATCAAACCATTTGTCAAATCTAATATTGAATTAACCGGATTGCTAGCCGAATTTCTAGCCGGCTTTCTGGAAGGACTACCAGATAGGAGGCCGGATGGACTTCCAAATGGTACATTCAGTCCTGAGATACTGCATCTCATTTTTCTTTCATTCTTTCTTAGCTGAATTATTTCAACATAACTTTTTATGTTATCACATATTTGATTGAGGACTTCTCACATCGGAACATTAGAGTTAAAGAATTTCGATAGACAATGCATTCCTAGTCTGGCATAATCCAATAACAATATAATTTATTTTGCCTAACCAAACCACACATCATTAAAAACACGTTTACCTTTCAATCTCTCCCATTTTAATGATGGCACACCATAGGTATGCAAAATGAATATGCCAAACCGAGAAGGATTATGGTAGAAGATAATCCAAGTATGAATCCTTAATTTTATGAGAGTGATTTTTTAATTTTGGAGAAACCAGCTATTTCAGAAAGTAGTTTCTCCTTGCCCATAGTTTTAGAAATTAGATGGTTTTAAGTAAAGGACAAGTCAGTAGACTAAGTACCATCTAAGGTCATTACTTCACGCTATGTGTAAATTACTTAGGTCAATCTAAGGTTTTTTTGTTAAACTAAGTGTACTTTATTTAGATCTAAGGGTTTTTTTGTTATAGTAATACGGGTTATGATAAAAAAAATTATTATGTAATTCTAAAAATTTAATAACTCGCCAAATAATATGTACTAGCGATAAATCTGAAACGGTACATCGGTACACACCGAAACCGGTACGTACCATATCAGTAACAAAATCGTTACACTCTCCGACGCGAGATTGATAACTTTGGATTAAAGTAATTACACTGTGGAAGACTCCGGTTGAAATGTCACTCGACCAAATGGTTATTTAGGTTAAATCAATGGATTGATCAATGGTCATGTACCTGAGATAGTTTCCAATGAACAACCTATTCCTAACCTTGAGTTCTTGACCTGGACTATAATAGATGGTCACCTCTTGTCATGTTTGATTGCAACAATATCAATTTTCACTTTGCAACATGTAATTGGTTGTAAGAATGCTTTTGAAGTTTGGAATTCATTAGAAAATAGGTTAGATTTGCTATCAAGATCTCATATACATGTTCTTAAACGAAGACTGTTTAATGTTTCAAAGACTTCTACCATGGGCACTATATTGATTTGATTAAAGACTATACACAAAAATTAGCAACCTCAAGGAGTCTAGTATCAAATGATAATCTTGCATTTCATACTCTTAACGATTTGCCAAAAGAGTTTCGTAGTTTGACAATTGCTCTAAAAGCAAGAGGCGAACTAATTATGTTTGAGGATCTTGTTTTACTTTTGCAATATGAAGATATGTATTCTCAATCTCAAAATGAAGATAAGGATAAAAGAACCTTAGTGTTTCTAGTTACAACACAACAATCAAATAATTGAATGCAACGACAAATGCAAACATCAACAATCTATAGACTACAAATGTTGCATTTGTACATCAGCAGTCTGCTTCAAGTTCAAACTTACAGTTTAATCCTTATGTACCACCTGCTATTGGATATTCATCACAACCTTTTATCAAAACTATAATTTAAATCCGAGAAGGCCTTACAATAGGGATAAGAAACAATAAATGATTTAATTCTGGATTTTCATGTTATCCAAGTGTATATGGTTTTTAGCATAATCAATCATCTGTCAAGTATAGGTACCAGATCTGCGGCAAGGATAATCATCTTGCATTTAACTGTTGTCACAGATTGATTATGTCTTATCAACCTTCACCGCAGATGTTTAATGTTCAGAATTCATATTTTGGTTTTGGATCAATCCCTCCACTTTTTTATACACCTTCATCTAGTTCATATCCTCGATCTTAATTTTCTTCAAATCTTCAATACCCAACGTATTCAATTCCTTTAATTCAAAGAAATTCAGTTTCATCCTCAAATCTCTCTCATGCTCAAAATTACACAAGCAATAGACCTACTTCTCAGTCAATTGGTTAAAACATGGTTCAAGCTCATATTGCAGATTTTTCTAGCACCAATTCCTCTGATCCATTTTTTCCTTAATCACCTTGGTATTTTGATAGTGAAGCTACGAGCCATGTCGCAAACACTTTTTTCCATCTCTCAGTCAATCACCCTATAATGTAAATCTCAATATGTACTTATTGAAAATTTTGCTACTATTCCAATAACTCATACAAGTAATGGTATTTTACCAACACCTTTTTCAAACTTCTTTTTGACAAATGTTATATATTCACCTCAAATCAGTCACAGTTTCTCTCACTTTATCAATTTTCTAAGGACAATTTTTGTAAAATAATCTTTGATTGGGATGACTTTATCATTCAGGACAAGGTCGCGAACAAGATTCTTCTTCAAGGATCTTGCTTGAAGGGATTGTACCCAATCTCGTGTTACTCTAGAGCATCAGTGTCCATTGCACTGCTTAGTCAACATTCTTCGTCTCCATCAACTCTATGGCATAAAAAACTAGGCCATCCTACTCTTTCTTTGCTATCTAGCATAATAAAACCGAGGCTACTGTGCCTTGTAAAGCTTAATGATCTTATTTATCATACTTATAACATTGTGAAAAGTCATAAACATTTTCCTTTTTCTATCTCTCAAGCTTCTCAACTATTTGATCTTCTTCATGCTGATGTGTGGGGTCCATCTCCAACTGCTTGTAATAAAAGTTTTAGATATTATCTTTCCATCTTGGATGATTATTTTAGATTTTCTTAGTTGTTTCCAATGCACTATAAATCAGAAGTCAAACATCATCTTGCTCATTTTAAGGCTTATGTCACAAATTACTTGGAATAAGTGTTAAAACCATTAGGAGTGACAATGGTTGTGAATTTTTTAACAAATACTTGACAAATTTATTTCTTAATGCTGATATCATGTATCAAACTACATGTCGTCATACTGTTGAGCAAAATGGTAGGGGCTTAAAGATGTCATGGACATCATATTGAAACCACGTTAGCTCTTCTTCATCAAGCCACATTACCTTATTCTTTTTTGCTTGAATCCTCTGTTACTTCAGTGTATCTAATTGACATACTTCCTCACTCAGCCATAGGTTTTAAAATTCTATATCAAGTCCTTTTCATTAGCTTCCAGATTATACCATTCTCAAACATTTTAGTTGTTCTTGCTTTCTTTGGCTCAAGTTATATACTACCCATAAATTGGAACCAAGATCTATTCATTGTGTATTTCTTGGCTATTTCTCAAACACCAAAGCTTGTAGGTGCTTTGATCATCTCACCAATAAAGTTTATATTTCAACGCATGTTCAGTTTTGTGAATCTTCTTTCCCTTATTATGCTCTTTTACCTATTAATTCATTCTCTTTCATACTATGTTTTCAATTCCTCTTACCACCTATCAATAAATCAAACTCGTCTCGCGTACAATATTACGTACCGTCTCTTTCAACTCATACTCCTTATGAATGTGTTCCTCACACCTGTAGAAATGAACTAAATTAGATGTCTTGCACGTTTCTAGGTAGCGACATCTTTTTTTGCATCTCGAAATGCCAAGTCATGTCTTGCCTATAGTTCAGCCCATGACATGTATTGCATTTGCATTCCCCTCACGTGAACTTTACAACAAGTTGCAAAACACTTACCCTCCCAAAAATGAATACGTGGCGCGTTAAATTTTCATTTCAACCTCTACGTTAGTGTCAGAAATCGAGTTTAGTGTTGAAGGGGAGGGAATGATGAATTGAAGCGACGTAGGGCTAAATCTTAGTGGATCGTTGCAGTAAGGCCACTCTGCCAATTACAATACCCTATCGCGTATTTAAGTCGTCTGCAAAGGATTCTATCTGTTGCTCGATAGGAAAACTTCAAAGCAGCCCACTCACATGGGCTTCACTGAAGACTCGTGCCTCTCCTACTGCAGGTCGGCAAACGGGCGGCTGGCACATGTGTCGCTTCTAGCCCAGATTCTGACTTAAAGGCATTTCAGTCATAATTCGACGCATAGTAGCTTCGCGCCACTGGCTTTTCAATCAAGAGCGATGACCAATTGTGCAAATCAATGGTTCCTCTCGTACTAGGTTGAATTACAAACTCTTTATCGGTACTGTTACCTAGACCGTTTTCTATTTCTTCTTCTTCCTCTCTTTTCTTTTTGTCCTTTCTCTGTCACAATTATCAATGATTATTTGTTTAGTTCTTTTCTCATACAACTTCAATTTCCTCTTTAGTCAGTTACATATTCTTCACAATATTCTACCTATTTTTCTTCCAATACTTCAGTTTTACCGATTGGTTCTTGTTATCCTACTACTAGCATCCCCATCTTACCTAATACACATTCCATGATTACAAGGTCTAAGAATGGTATAACAAAGCCTAAATTCCCATGTCTCTTTTGACTCAATCTGTTGATCTTCTCTATGAACCAAGAATTTTCTGAAGCAATCAATTTGATATTTGGAAGGCATCAATGGATGAGGAGTATGGAACCTTGTTGAAACAAGGTACCTAGTCTTTGGTGTCTTTACCTCCTCATGCTCATCTTATTGGTTGCCAATGGCTATATAAAATCCAAAAATATTCTAATGGAACTATTGCAAGATATAAGGCTGGATTAGTGGCCAATGGGAATCAACAGAAAGAGGGCATTGATCTTGCTGAAACATTTAGCCCAATGATTAAACAAACCATAGTAAGGATAGTTCTTACCTTAGCTCTAACTAACAATTGGAGTCTCAAGCAATTGGATATCTCTAAGGTTTAATTCAAGAAGAAGTGTATATGAGACAAACTCAGGGCTATGAGGATCCAACTAAAACACACTTTGTTCGCAAACTTCATAATGCTTTGTATGGCCTAAGACATCCACTTAGGGCTTGGTTTTCTATTTTTAGTACATTTCTTATTCAACAGGGTTTTGTTAATAGTCCGTCTGATTCCTTCCTATTTGTGCGTAAACAAGCTTCATCCATAACCATATTGTTAGTCTATATTGATGACATAATACTCACTGGGAATTCTAAGATTGTTTTGACCAATCTAATTACTGCTCTAAACACCAAGTTTGATATGAAAGAGTTGGGTGATCTTCACTATTTTCTCAGTATTGAAATTAAGAGAACTTTCTCGGGTCTTTTCTTATCACAACATAAATATGCTAAGGATATACTAACCAAAGTTGGCATGGCCACCTGCAAACCCAATAAATCTTCAGCTTATATAAAAGTGATAGCTACTTCAGATTCTTCTACTTCCTTTGCTGATCCTAGCTTGTATCGACTTATTGTGGGATCTCTTTAATATTTGACCATCACTGGACTAGACTTGGCTCAATGGCCAATTTTACTATTGTTAAATGAATTATAAGGTTTGTCCGATGTACATTGGAGCATGGCTTACATTTTCCTCCTAGTTCTATTCAAATGCAAACTGGGCTGGAGATCATATTGATAGGAGGTCTACTTCTATTTTTTTGTATCTATCTTGGTTCTAATATGATTTCTTCCTATGCTAAAAAGTAGCCATTGTAGCTCGATCGTCTGATGAAGCCGATAAAAGACTTTGGCAAACACAGTTGTAGAACTCTCATGGGTTGCACAATTACTTGTTGACTTGGGTGCTTCTTCCCCTACTCCATCTATCCTATGGTTTGACAATCAAAGTGCCATCGCTCTTACTTCCAACCTTGTTTTTGATGCTCGAACTAAGCATATAGAAATTGACTATCATTACATACATAAAAAGGTCTTAAATCATCAGATTACCATTCATTATGTTCCTTCTCATTTGCAACTAGCTGATATTCTTACAAAGGATTTGTTTGTTGGTAGATTCTTTGTTTTGAAACACAAGATTTTGGTTGTTCCACCCACTAGTTTGAGGGGAGATGTTAGCCAAGATTAATAAGTCAATCAGTCATGTTCAAGGCAAGTTTTCTCTCAAGATATCTCAAAGTTCATGACTTCATGGTTTCTTTGTTGTCAAGTGATGATTGGAGGTTTTCTCTTCACATGGATTGCCAAGTCAGATTAGCTCAAACTCAACATAAAATGTCATTGATTTCAATCACGTGTGTAATTGAAATATGATTGGCGAGAAAAGTAGTTTGGAGGTTAGAAATTCAGTAATTTCGAACGCTGTTGAATTAAGTATTCAGTGGGAGAAATTCTTACGAAAAATAAATTGAGCAATATGCAAATTGCAAATTGCCTAAAAATTGAGTAATATGAATAACAATCATATGGCGGTGCCGACACATGCTATCCATAATTCTTAATTTTAGTCTCAATAATCTGGAAATTCTAAAAATGTTGTTGAATTGAGTATTCAGCATTCAGAATAAGAATACTTTTTGTTTGGTATTGCCAACTTGCATGTTGTGTATTCTCGAGAGATTATCGCGATGGCTGTAGCATTCACATCATATAAATTTTGAATTTTTCAAAACGCTGTCAAGTTAAGTATTCAGCAAAAAAGGAATGAAAATGTGACATGAGCTGGTTTGGCCAAAGTCAAGTAGGCTTAGAAAAGTTAATATGATTATTCATTTATAAAACAAATCATGCCTTCGTTACATTTGAATTTTTCTACGTCAGAGAAATTAAATACTCGACATCGGAAAATTGAAACACGATGTTAAGAGTCGGTTTGCATGTTTTATTTTCATCACAATTTAATAAATGTTCGGTTTGACATTTTATCAAAAGTCAAAAGAAACAAATTGCATAAGTCGTCGTCGTGTACTTGTGATTTTCAATTTTATCCCATTGTAAATATAATTATTAGATGTTTTATTCTTTTTGGCCAAGGATAAGTTCAAAAAAATTAATAAAAGAGCAATGTTAGGTGCCTCACACATTTTCAGCTCATAACAGTAATCCCTGAACCAATATCTAGTTGTGCAGACCAGATTTTTAAAAAAGAGTTATTTACATAGTAAAATTTGAATTTTCAAAAAGAAATATATCAAATATTTTTCTAAGTGAATCTCCTCAGAAATGGACTGAGAGGGTGATGTGGAACACCCAAACTTGGTGTCAAGTGACGACTCCAAATTTTATAAAAAGTGAGTCTCAGTTGTTAAACTCACTTTTAAACTTCATCGCATTTAAGTTAAGATCTTATTCCGTCTTGTTCACACGTCGTGAGGAGAGCCAAAAAAATTTCGAGCGCGACAGTAAAGAAGAGATGAGCTCGGTTCTTAGGGAGTTATCCCATCTTCTTCAGTCATTTGTTCTTTTTGCCAACCAAAAAGTTGGAGACCATACTTCATATTTTCATTGATTGCTCATGCTCCAACAATAAATGGCAACATGTCTTCCTAGCATTAAGGACTCCACATGCATCCAAACGGTTCCGAATACATCTGTGTCAAAAACATGTGTTCCTAGCATTACTCGATAAAATTTGTATTGATGTACGTATTAGAAATTTCCAATTCTTTTCTATAAAGCAGACCCCTCTTAATTCCATGATTTGTAGCCTTTGGCAAATCGCAGTAAGTTTTTTCCTGCAGGTTAGATGTTTTCTTGGATATATTACATTTGATCAAGTCATCATTCATGAATATGGTGCAGATCTGCAACTAGAATGAGAACAAATGGAGACCTTCATTCACCTAAAGACACTTCGAAATCGAACTTAAGCAGAGAAAAATAAGCTCATGGAACCCAGAAGATGAATCTCTCACTATGATTGTCATATTCGCCATATGTATTTCAAATCCATAAACGCAATATACTCATGATTCGATTCGTTTAATAATTTTATAAAACATACATGATAATTGAATATGGTATCTGTACAAATACGACACGGCACAAAAATATGGGGGAGGATCATACATAAGAGTGGAAAACCAAGACCAAGGCATAACAAATATGACCACATAATCAACAGTAAAGAGGAACCTGTACTGTGGAGCTGACACAAAAATTTTATGATTCAAAATGGAATCTCAGATTAACCTTCTGGTTCGGTTTCTCTCCGACCCACTACCACTACCACTACCACCATTGAGTTTCTTATCACTGTCCCTTTTGGTCCTAGTAGGAGTAGTGGGCGCCCATCGGGAGTTCTGGACAGGCTGGGTTTCCGGGTCGTATTTTTGTGAAGCGAGGTAACTCAAGGCAGTTACAACATCGGCTATGACTGGCCGCATTGTGGGCTGCTCTTGAACACACATTGCTGCAACTGCAAGAGCTTGGTACAACCCCCTCACCGGATACTGACCTTGGAGCATTGGATCGGCCATCTGTGGGAATTTTCTTCGATCTTTGAATAAAGGTCTTGCCTGCATTAAGTCAAGAAATAAGGATGCATAGATATCTCATTGTATGCATGAAATGCTCTGCTGTACCATTTAAAGACCATTTATAGCACAAATAAAGTATATGCAGATGTCCTTTGCTAGATAAACCAACACTTAAGACACATAACTGCACCCAACACTGATACCCGATTCCATGTCACATAGCTCCGCACATTTTATCGGTGATAACAGCCTATTCATGAAAGTGGCACCACCCCATAACATGCAGGATCAGTGTTCTCATTCTTTCCCCTTCAGTCTTAGAATTTATGTTCTGAGCAAAGATGGTTGAATCCACCAAAACTCAAGTTCAGTTGAGTTAGGCATATTGGTTGCCTTAATCCGTATTTGTTTGATTCAATTTAATGGAACGACGGAAGCAAGTTTGAATTCAAGCTCATCAATTAGAAGCAAAGGCTCGCGAGGTTGTACCAGTTCCCCGCAATCCGGGTTGTTTCCAAGTTCAAAGGTATAGTTAGCCCCAACTTTGTGGTAGCTCCATCCTTATCAAGACTTTAACTCGATTTTCATGAGATAGTTGAGGCGTTGCTTTGAAGCTCCTTTGAATAATGGTTAATTTTTAAGACCTCCACTTCTACGTTTTCGTCAAAGAATCAGGATTACATTCATTTTGTTTACTTGAACTGGTCTGTCTTTAACAATGTTCTAAAAGCCGCTAGTCGCTAGTCAGGCAGAAGAACGGTGCCTAGCACCTAGGCCCACTAATCGGTGACAAGAGATTAGTCAGCTTTTCTACTATTTTTAAGAACATTTCTCTCCCCTCCCCCAAAGGTTGAGCAAGAAACTACATAAAACTAGGAAGAAATTAATTTAGGCTAAAGTAACTAATAAAACTAAAAAAGTAAGTAGTAATAAATAACTAGTCCAAAATAAAATTAAATGTACAAAGTTCAAAACCAAATAAATTTTAGAAATTAATTCGTAGAATTCCAAATAATCAAACATCGTAGACTCATGAGTTAAACTTTAAAAATCCTGTAATTTTAAAATAATCCTAATTTAACTTCTTCTTTTTAAATAACCGCCTAGGCTGACTAGTTGCCGACTAATTTCCGACTAATCCTAATATGGCGCCTAGACCTAAAGTCGATGGGGCAGCCCACCGCCTGGCACCTAGGCTGATTTTTCAAACTCTACCCCACAGCTACAAATCATCTTGCCCAAAAAACCAACCCAAACCCTTTTGGCCTAAGTTGGGTTGAGTACACCATTCAGGTTTTGGTTCACCTATCATAACCTATAACAAAGTTAAGCACAGAGAGATAGATCTTACCCATGCTACCAAATTGTGCTCCCCCCCAGTTTTTGAGTTGTCAATTGCTTTCCTCCCTGTAATGATCTCCAGAAGAACAACCCCGAAGCTATAAACATCTGACTTCAGAGTCAGTTGGCCGGTCATCGCATACTCAGGAGCACAATAGCCATAAGTACCCATAACTCTTGTTGACACATGCGTATTATCTCCAACTGGGCCGAGTTTGGCTAAACCAAAATCAGATAGCTTGGGATGATAATCCTCGTCGAGCAAAATGTTGGAGCATTTTAGATCGCGGTATATTACTGGAGGGCTTGCTTTGACATGTAAATACTCCAACCCTTTTGCAGCCCCAGCAGCTATTTTCATTCTTGTATTCCAATCAAGCCGTTTCTTGCCAGGGGGTAGGTCTGCACAACCAGAATCTGAGTTCATTTACCCGTCACCACATTTTAACAAATGAATTAAGGATATTTTGTCTTGTTTGGTTGCTGCTTTCAAAACCAGTTTTATGGGAAAAAGATCCTCAGAAACTCGTTCAATTGGTGACTTGCAAAAGGTCTAGTATTGCTGCTTTGAACCCATTTTTGAGGAAACATTGCAAGATGACTTCAAACTAATGTGTTTTTGTTTTCAAAGAGAGCGAAAACTTTTCTATAGCATCGATTCTGAAAACAGTAACCAAATTGGGCTTTACAAGAAATAACACACCGTGAAGATGGTCCTCTAAAGATCCCAGAGGCATGTACTCATAAACCAGAAGTCTTTGATCTCCATCAGCACAATAACCAATAAGATTAACAAGGTTAGGATGATGAAGCAAACTCAGCATCAGCACTTCAACAAGGAATTCCCTGTTCCCTTGCAATCCATTACGGTCAAGTTGCTTTATGGCCACGATCTACACCAAAAGCAGTTAAAAGTTTTTGAATTTTACCATCATATAAGAACTACAATATTCAAGCTCAATGCTTGGGGATGAGGAAAACCATAGCAGTTTCTTTTGGAAGTTTTTTGTTAAGTGGAAATCGAGAAAATGACCCTAGCAGGCAAAATAAAAAAACATCTGTCTCTTTTGTTTCATAACTTGTTTCAGTAAGATATACTTGTTCAACCTGATTAGAACTTTCCAGTCGTCCTTTGTATACTCGGCCAAAACCTCCCTCTCCGAGAAGACAGTCACCCCTGAAGTTTCGGGTTGCAGCAGCCAATTCACGAAATGCAAAAGTCTGGGCAGCTATAGGAGTGGACCCTCCATCTTTTGAGTCCTTCACTTTCAGAGTGGGATTTTTCTTCAATTTTTCTGATTATCAGGAAAAAAAATGATAAAGGACAGGCAAAACAAAGTTGCGAAGAAATATTTCTGAAAGGGCTCATACGAGCAACATGCATACAGATGGTATAACTAGACCAATCACCTTTCAAAGGTGATTTACCTTCGAAGCTGAAATTGTTGCTAAGGTTCTTTCATTAATATCCTGAATTCGTGGCAAGGAAACAAACTTCATGAAAAGGCATACAAAAAGAACAAGTTGCGCTAACAAATAACGTTGCCGGTGAATTTTACTCTCAAATGTAAACATATCTCTTCCGAGTTCGTATAAACTCAAAGCACCCAACTACTATATTACCCATTGCAATTACAGGTTCTCTAATCGCACCAACGATCCCGATCTTCTGTACAAATCCATAGTGCATATAAGCACTCCCCGACTGAGTAATAGAAATAGTTCCTGGTAAGGGGTTTCATCTTTGACACAAGGATTAATAGTGAACAGGAACAAAATGTTATAGGCCGATAACCCAATAGCCAATTGAGGCCTCAGTTGTACTATGAGTTGGATCACTCAGATGATGTTTGTTGAGAATATTTGTTCATTGCGGATTCAAAATTGTTCGAATTGGGAAGTCATCGACTACTAACATTGGTAAACAACCCAAAGCAGTGTGATTAAAATTGGATTTATGTCCATATGCAGTACGAAACAATCACTTCACCATTAAATATACCTTGTCTCCATCAAGATATGGTAGGTGAAATTAACATCAAAATCAACGAAATAAGCTTCATTAAAAACCAAAACACCACTATTTTAACAACAAAATATGAATCACAAAACCTCTCATCTACTGGCCAACCCCACTGAACCCTATTTGAATCCAAACCACAAGATACCCAACGGGACAGGTGACCCAATAAATAAATAGAGTTTCCAGATTTTCCTTTCATTTGTAGCAACCAAAAAACGATAAGAAAATACCTAAAAGACTAAAGCCTTTTCATTGAAGTGTTCATGTATATAAGCACTCTAAGCCAGATGCTCTTCCACAGAGACAAAAAGATAATGGATTATACTGCCAAACCCCTCAATATTTTTAAACCCCAGAAACAAATTCATACTGACATGTGAAATCGTCTGATTCACCCAAGTCAACTGAATCCAACACAAACCCAGATAGTAAGAATCACATACTAACAGAATCAGCAGGTGATTTTGACAGTAAAGTGAGATGTTGATAAGTTCCAGGTTTGTATTGCATATAGGTACATAGATTCATATATATGTGTCTATAAGATTTGCAAATACACAGTACCTGAAGTGGGTTGGATCGGATCAGTAGCCTCTTTCTTCTTCCTCTTCTTTAGTGCCTGGCTTGATTGTCCAGAGCAAGGAAACCAACCCATATGTCTTCCCCTTCACAACTGCGATTAGAGAAGCAGCTAGAGAGAGAGAGGTACCAAATGCTCAAGAAAAAGGCAGACCCACCCAACACGAGGTACTGATATAGAAGAGAGAGAGAGATGGAGAGAGAGAGAGTATTGGTTAACAACTTTAAAATTTGGACATTATAAGTGGCAGCTGTTAAATTATGTATATGCGGTTCTTGACCTTATTCAGAGACCTGGTCAAATCTCAAATCTAGAATAGTTCCCTGATCACATGAAGAGAAAAACCATATTAATCACTCTCAAATTAGTACACTAAAATTTGTAGATTTTATAGAAATTTTGCAGAAAAAAAAATACCGGAAGTCGCGAACTAAGCTAATACCAACTTCAACAATTCTTATTCACAAGTATTAAATTCCTACCCGAATGTTGTCCGACTATTCGAGCAATTTTTTTTTTTACTTTAAAATAATAATATTTTGACACGTTTTAAATAATATTTTGACACACAATATGTTTTATTGTGCACAATACACAACAAAACCCCTATTTAATTAAAAAAAAATACTATAGACAGTTTAAAGAAACGTATTCAGAGTGCGATACGTTTGTTTTTAGTAAAAAATGAGAATACCTTTTAGTGAGACATTTTCTTTAATTTACAAAAATAAAAGTGAACACAGTATTAAAAGTAAAATCTCACTGTCTACTTACAGGACTCTATTTAAAATCAGAATTTTTGTCTTGTATTGATTGGCCTCAATAGAGTTGATAATATTTGAAAGATTTCAAACGCGATACCTAAAAGGAAACAAATATACCTCTAAGTCTCAAATTTTAACTATTAAATTAACAAGTAGTATTTGTGTTTGGGTAGGGCCCCATTTGCCTTAACTTGCTTAAAAATGATTAAATTTTGTCTCTATTCAAAAAAATTTGAATTTGTTATTTTTGTCTCAATTTTTTTGGATTATTGGTCCGTCTCGATGAGATGAATCTAAAAAATATAAAATTATGTTTAAAAGTTTAAAAAAATATTAAAAACGACGAATAAGTACAAAAGACTCTATTTTTAGATTTTTTTTGAATTTTTTTAAATTTGGTCCATTATTTATAATTTTTTTGAAACCTCTCGTCGATACGAATCAATAATCCACAAAAATTTTAAAAAATAAAAAATAAAAAAATTCATATAAGTACAAATAAATAATTAAATAATCAAATCAGACTAAATCTCGAATGAACGTTTTTGATATTTTCACAAGTTCGAAGTAAAAAGTGAGCCTGACACCTATATTTATTAATTCCTCTAGGCCACATGATTGATCCAACCTTTTGAGGTCCATGATAAGTGAAGAAAATTAGTGGACAAATATTGTACCAAGCTAAAAGGGGAGTCTGTTGCGCAATAAAATAATATTATTTTGGTACATAAAATACAATTTGAACAATGTTTTAACTGTTTAAATAGTATTTTATATGTCAAAACGATATTATTTTAATACACAACACATCCTGTATGCATAACAGTGCACTATGCACTATGTAGCGCAGATGCGGATAGGGGTGCGGACACAGACACCGAACACGAATTTTTTGTAAAAAATGAGAATATGGACAACAATTTTTTTTACATATAATATCTATGTACATACATATTATATAATGATTAGTTAATGAACATTAATACTACTCAAATAATATTCAATAAAAATATCCTGGTTAAATGTATTATGTTTGAGTTGATTAAATATATTAAAGAAAAAAACATATATCTAGAGCAAAAAATATATTACTGTACCAGAGATCGCTGTGGAGATGGAGATCAAACATAGATTTGTTTGAGTATTATATGGTTTTAAACTTTTGATTGTAGTTTTAATTCATATATTATGTAATAGCATATTTGCCCTCTAAAAATTAAAAAAATAACAAATTTCCCCCGTCGTGTTCGTGTCGTGTCCTCATTTGTTCTCCTCGTGTCTGGCACAAATATAGAGACCTCCAAGGAGTATCCGTGCTACGTTGAGTGCGCACAATAGGGCTTCAAGTGCTTTCAGAAATTGGTAGAAAGCTGTTAATCTGAGCATCCGCACCAGTCTCCCTATTTTTTTCTCTAAATTGGAGAGAAAATCTCACTTTTCTATTTTAGGGAGTCATATTTTATAATGTCTCCTGCATCAGACTCTCTATTTTATCCCTATTTTATTAAAATATTTTTTTTTCTATTTTATATTTACTTCAAATGTTATAAGAGAGGAGAAAAAAATTTAAAAAAAATATTATGAGTGAATAGTGACACCCTAAAACTAGGGAGTCACTATTCATTTTGGAGAATAGGGAGGAGGGATAGAGAGATTGGTGTGGGAGTTGTTAAGAGGATTTGCTCCTCAAATTAGGGAAGGAGGGGGTTTGGGGAGGTTGATGTGGATGCTCTAAAAATATGAATGGTGTTTTCCAAAAGTTACTTTTCATTTGGCCTAAGGCATAGGGGGGCTAGTACAAATTGTTGTTCTGTCTCATCTCAAAACCTAATAGGCTTCCACTTTTAGGTTTATATTATAATTTAATTAACCTTTAGTTAAATCATATGATCACTCTTAAGGAATCACGAGGGAGTTAGCTACTCATGGCCGAAAAGCCTCTGATATGAAGAGGAGCTTAACCTAAAGCATTTATATTTGGAAATTTGGCCTAGGGCCCTAGGCTAATTGTTCATAATATTTAAGATTCATAAATTTACAAGTTCTTACTTATAAAGTCCTCTAATTTTAACAGAGAATTTTATAGACAAAATTACTCTTATTATTCATGAGTATACTTTCAAAATACTTCAAATATTTGTATGTTTTTTTCCGTCATGTCATTATCACTATCACTTCCAGCAACCACCAACCATTTTTATTTGCCACTTCGGTCACCGGTGTATTTTTCAGTGATATTTTCGTCAAACCACACAGAGCAGATAAATTTATTTGTTCGGTTTCTAATAGATAAAATGGAGCAATAAAGTTATCTGTTAGAACAAATTAGAACTACAAAAAAACAGATAAAGTCAAGGGCAGAAGTACAGATGGGTTAGTCCAATATAATTTTTAGTCCGGTTCATTTTTAGCCCAACGTAAATTAAATTCATAATTTCTCCCTCAGATAAAGTTATCTATTAGAACAAATAAAACACGTAAAAACAGATATAGTTATCTGTTAGAACAAATTAGAACTACAAAAAACAGACAAAGTTATCTGTTAGAATAGATAAAATACATAAAACTGATAAAGTTATCTATTAGAACAAATAAAGTTATTTATTAAAACAAATTAGAACTACAAAAAATAGATAAAGTTTGTTAGAACAAATAAAGTCATCTGTTAGAATAAATTACAATAGCAAAAAATAGATAAAATTATCTGTCAAAACAAATAAAAGAGATAAAGTTATTTGTTAGAACAAATAAAGTCACGCATTAGAATTTTATCTGTTAGAATTTTATCTTTTAGACATGAACAAGTTATCTATGTACTCTATCCATTTTCTCACTTCACCAAAGAATAGATAATCTTATATAATGAAATAAAAAATAAAAACTATTAGAAATAGATGACGAGTGAAAGATATTGTAGTGGGCCGAATTGCGGAATAACCTGTCACCGAGAAGAGGGACCAAAAAGTTGGGCTGTGTTAACAACTTGGGTCGTCGCATGATTACGTAGCAGAATGGGCCGCGAGACCACCGACGTGAAACTAGGGGCTCGGTGCATAGATCGTCGTCATGCCGAGTTGACCGACCTACCACTTGTTCAAGCGGTTAAGATCTTCTGGAATTGCAATTGCACTCGAATAGGAAAGTTCAAAATTTTAGGAATGTTCCTATTTAAAAAACCCTTATATAGCAAGCAAGTAGCCAGATTTAGGAGTGCACAAATTGAGAAAGGATCCCGTGTTATTCATTGCCTATGCCAAGACACTTGATAACTTATAAATATAAAAATGCAATGCAAAATCAGGTACGCAATCAATTACAAGTGCAATCACTAATGTCCTTTTGTTCCACACATTCTAACTTAAGCATCTTCTTCTTGGAAACAACCCGGGTGGTACTAATTAATTATTCTCTACAAAGGCTACAAGACCAACTTGGATCACATAAATGAATCAGATCAGATAGGTGGATATTTACAACCCAGCAATTGGCGACTCCACTGGGGAATGATGATCTCTCTTTTCTGGTCAGTACGATGATAAAATGTCCGTTGATGTTGAAAGTTAAAACGACGAGGAACAATGGTAAGGCTTCGGTGGGACCTTCCGATCATAGAAAAAAAAGTGCATGTGTGGACGATGGCGTTTCAACGAATCCACAGCCTTCGGAGCTGCCTCCCAAGATGACTATGCGATAACACATTAGGCAGTCAGAGCGCGATCTAAAAAAGAGGAATCACACCCTTGATAGCTTATATTTGGAGGTTTTCCAACTCAAAACCAACATACAAAAAATCAAGCCCCGGTGGTTAGGCGGATGAAAGAGGCTAGGAGATCAGGAGGTGGACAGTAGTCCAACACTCGGCCTGGTAGTCAGTCGAACCAATAAAAGGCCAAGAGAAGATTTGAGGGACAAACTTAAAAAAAAAGAATCAAGAAAGACTGAGTACCGGCTTGTGGTGCCGTGTGGTCCGATCGCGATCAAAAGTTACCAAGTCATATAACATGTCAGCACAGGAGCTTACAGATCAGAAGACATGGAAAGAAAGCCCATACCTCGACAATAGACTACCACAAATCCCAGAAGATTTCATTCAAGTTATGCAATATGAACATGGTTTCATGCAGCATGCAGTGATTGTTTTTAACTCTCATGTCGGTGGAATGACCGACCAAAATTTCATCCAACGGCACAGCTCGCTAAAAGTCGGAGTCTCAAAGATGCCAGCCCCAACCGACCTTAAACATTCGAGAAGATGCTCGTTAAACGTTGGGGTCCCAAAGATGAGAGCCGTAGATCAATCTTGAACGTTTGAGAAGATGCTCGCTAAAGTTTGGGGTCCCAAAGATGGGAGCCTCAGACCGATCGTAAATGTTTGAGAAGATGCCTGCTAAAGGTTTGGGTCCTAAAGATGGGAGCCCTAGACCGATATTGAACGTTTGGGAAGATGCTCACTAAAAGTTGGGATCCCAAAGATGGGTTCCCCAAACAGATCTCGAACAACAGAGAAAATGCTCCCTAAAGGTTGGGGTCCCAAAGATGGGAGCTCCAGACCGATCTTGAATGACCAAGCTAGCTAAAGATTGGAGTCCGTCGTTTGGGAGCCTCACATCTAGTATAACTGAAGTGAACATTGGTAGGAATGCCGACAAAGCAAATCACATCTAAAGGTATACTCGGTAAGGGATAGGATTCCATTATTTGGAAATCACAAGTCCCACAAAGTAGATGTTCGGTGAAATTGTCGAAAAGACAAATCACACCAGAGGATAAGCTCAATGAAGGATAAGATTTCCTTGTTCGAGAACCACAAATCCATTAATTAGCCAAACTATGTGTTTGGTGGAATGCTTGGAACATTCTTTGGTGATACAAATACATGCCGAGACTTGACTCGATGGAGCATACAAAATCAAAAACCACCACGTGTAAGCATGTTACAGTTTTATCCGTTTAGCCACTCGTATTAACCAATTGCTAGCCAAGCCGATGTTTGGTTAAGGGGCTATTGTAGTGGGCCGAATTGCGGGCTGACTAGTCACCGAGAAAATGGACCGAATAGCTAGACTATGTCGGCAACTGGGTCGTCACCACGATTATATTGCTGAACGGGCTGAGAGATCACTGACGTGAGACTAGAGGCTCGGTGCATATGCCGTTGCCATGCCGAATTGATTGACCCCCCACTCGGTCAAGTGATTAGAACCTTCTGAAATTAGAAAGGCACTTGAATAGGAAAGTTTAAGATTTTGGGAATATTCCTGTTTAAGAAACTCTTATACAGCAAGGAAATAACCAGATTTGATAGTACACAAATTGAGAAAGGATCCCGTATTATTCACTTATCATGCCAAGGCACTTGATGACTTATAAATATGAGAATGTAAAGCAAAATCAGATACACAATCAATTACAAGTGCAATCATTATTGTGTTTTTATACCACATGTTCTAACTTAAGTATCGGAGTGCCTTTCGGCTAAAAACAGCTCGGGTGACACTAATTGGTGGTTCCCTGCATAGGCTAGAAGAACAGTTTGGATCACACAAACGAATCAGATCGGATAGGTGAATATTTGCAACTCCCAAAATAATGTTATCTGGTAAATGGTGAGTGAAAGATAATGTTATTAGTTCCTTTAAGTCACATGATTGATCCAAACTTTTGAGGTCCGTGATAGGTGAAGAAAATTGGTGGAAAAATGTGGTTCCACAAATTAGTAGAGGGTTGTTAATCTGTAAGAATATGAATGGTGTTTTCCAAAAGATGCTTTTCATTTGGCCTAAGGCATAAGGGGCTTGTACATATTCTTGTTCTGTCTCATCTCAAAACCTAATAGGTTTCCACTTTTAGGTTTATATTATAATTTAACTAACCTTTAGTTAAATCATATGATTCACTCTTGGAATCACGAGGGAGTAATAATTAAGCCTTACACAATGCTGAATAGTCTTTGACATGAAGAGGAGCTTAACCTAAAGCATTTGTACTCAAAATTTAATCTAAGTCAATTATTCTAGTGGTTAAAACTTAACACTTACTGTCCGTTTGGATAGAGTCTTTAAATTGGGATGTTCAATAAATGGGGTGTTAAATATGAGTGAACCAAATAAGTGTGTTAAATAAGAAAGTGTTTGGTTGAGTTTTATAATAGAATAATGCTACTAACACATCACGTTGTACATCAAGTTATACTTTATACCTATGTAGCATTTACTAATTTGAAAACATATCAAAATTTATGGGACCCGTTTTTATATTTTGTCTTATAATAATATGTCATGTAAGCATGATCTATATTTTGATGAACTTAGAAGCGAAAAACAAAACCAAAAATAGAATAGTACCACGTAATGAAAATCTCAGGCCCCCACATACATCAGTTCGAACCAAACGAACTCACAATCGAAAAAATTCTGAACACAAGCAAGTCAAACACAATACCAAATCAGAGCAATACCAAATATGCCTAAGAATGCATTAACAATAAATCAGAACATAACCAAATATCATAAACGAAGACCTCGAGGAGAAAACGTATAATCAGTACAAGTCAAAGAACACTGCCACCGACGAGCCTAGAAACAAAAAGCCAAATCGAACTGAAAAGCCATACCTCGCTTTCAAAATCAAGAAATCCGCAGAGATAGTTCTCAAATGTAAATAGGGCTCACCAAGAACATCGAATGTAGAACTCTCAAAACCCTTAACTTCGATGGACGGTCAAGCCATGAAGGGGAGGGGAGGTGATACGAACCGACAAGAGGAGGAAGAACCAGAATGAATGGCAGTATAACCAAAGCAGAACGAATGAACGAGCAAAGAGAGAGAGGGAGCATTAATTACCGTCAGCTTTTTCTCTCCTAAAAACTCACTTTTGAGGGCAGAATGGTCATTTATCGTGTGTTAAATAACAACACCCCCTCGGGGAAGTGTTATGTAAGGAGGCTGCGGAGGTGTTAAATAGTCCGGAGTGTTACTTAACACCCTTCCTAACACCTAAAACAAACGGGTCATTAAGGTATTCTTTGTTACTTTTAAATTCTAAATTCAACACTTCTTACGATATTACTAATTTTTTACAGGGTCAATTCATACAAGGTCATATCTCTATTTTAATTCTACCCCCCCCCCCCCCCCCCCCCCCACTAATAAATAATGAAATTGGTCTTTTAAAAATTGTTCCAATAAGTTGCCATGAGTAATAATAATTGTAGTCTAGGCTTGTAACCTTTTTTTTTTTTAGATTTAAGCTTTTAAATTTGGGAAGGTGAGATGCTGTGCCACCAAAATACCTCCGCATCCGCAATATAGAAACAAAGTTGTTCATGCTATAGAATTCATTGAGTAGATCATCTTCACAAAAAATTAATTATTCTTTACAAAAAATTCAAACGATCAAACATCATTAACTACATTTTCGGACCAAATTTGCCTTTAAAAAACTGGAGGCGAGTGCAGGTTTGAAAATTAATTTTCAAGTTAAATGCGTGTCAATCATATTTTTATTAATGTCCGATAAATTTAATATTTTGTATGATTGTATTACTTAATAGATTGAAAAAAAAATAACTCCAAAGAGTTGATGTGGTAGTCAAGACCTAAAAATTAGAGGTATGTTCCATCTTAGGTCTCAATTTTGAAATTTCTCAAGTGTTATTAACTCTCATATGGCTAGTCCATACAGGACAAAATGTCTTGACTTTAAGAGCATCCGCACTAGTCTCCCTATTTTTTCTCTAAATTAAAGAGAAAATCTCACTTTTTTATTT
Source organism: Arctostaphylos glauca (assembly GCA_019985065.2). Taxonomy (NCBI): domain Eukaryota; kingdom Viridiplantae; phylum Streptophyta; class Magnoliopsida; order Ericales; family Ericaceae; genus Arctostaphylos; species Arctostaphylos glauca. Next base: position 29,311,635 of record JAHSPW020000005.1, on the reverse strand, counting down.
TAGGGAGTCATATTTTGTAATGTCTCCTGCATCAGATTCTCTATTTTATCCCTATTTTATTAAAATATTCTTTTTTTTCCATTTTATATTTACTTCAAATGTTATAAGGGAGGAAAAAAAATTTTAAAAAAATGTTAGGAGTGAATAATGACACCCTAAAACTAGGGAGTCACTATTCATTTTAAAGAATAGGGAGAAATGATAGAGAGGCTGGTGCGGGGATTGTTTAAAAAATTTACTCCTCAAATTAGGGAATGAGGGAGTTTGGGGAGGTTGATGTGGATGCTCTAAGTGGGGCTCCCCATAAGTGAACGGTGAAATTAGTCTCACAAAAACTAGTTGATATTATTGTGAGTAATCTTAAAATCGACCGAATACTTATGCTATAAGAAAAACAAATTCTAAAAAATGAAGAATTTTGATAATGATTAAGGCTCAGTGTAGGGTCGTTTACGGAACACATCATGACTAAAGCTAAACCCTTAATCAACAAGGGGTCACGTGTCCTCTGAATTTTAGATTCTTACCACTTTTATCCAAATATCATTGTCACTTAGTTTAATTTGTCCCCTAGTGAATAGCAATTGTGCCCCCTTAATATATAAAAATTATCAAATCAATCACTCTTGTAAGTTTAAAAATACTAAAGCTAACCCCTTAATCAACATTTGTCACTAATTTGTCTTTTCTAAAGTAGGAAAATATTGCGTTTGAATTTACTAAACGAATCCCTCTCAAACATTTGTGGAAGTTTGATTAGAAATCATTGTGTCGATTGTGAAAAGGTAATTTTAGAATATAACCAATGAATTGTTGAAAATTTCAAAAAGTTTTGAATTTTTTGAGTAAATAAATTTGAGATATCAGAGGGTCTCACGATAATCGAAAAGTCTCATTCATGCATGTCATTGACGTCCACCACCCAAGAGTTTTCATGTCTCCATTTGTGACATATAACTCAAAAGTCTTTGAGGTTTTGAATTCTAAAGGTTCATCAATTAACGCACCATAAATTGAAGTCCCGTTTTTGGTTTCTAAGTCAAAAAATCCGTTTACAATATTTTATCCTATATTCGTGTTCTTTGCAGGGGAGAGAGAGACAGATGCGGTGAAGTTTGACAGGTGGACAAAAGTCGATTGGTATTCCTACATTCAATTGAGCCATTTTATTTTGTGAGACAGATGTTGATTATGATCCTCCAACACCCATGGTAAGGCAGCAACTCAGTCTTAAATAAACTGTGTATATACGTGACTCAGTTCGGTATATAATGGTTTACAGTTTATGTTACTTTGACCATTTCGATTCGATTTGTAATTTTCGTTCATATTTTGTAAATTTGTATCAATGTTGGCAAATGTATATTTTTTTGAAATTTCCGAGCATACTTCGAATTAATTTTTCCTGAATACCCCTCTGCGATGAATTTCTAAATCAGCCAGTGATTATCATACATACCTCACGAGCAGCCAACCAAGTCCCTATTTTGGTGCACATATTAAGAGCCTAAGTATGGTCCACACTCCACCTGATCACCACCCAAAAAAATAGTGGGTCGCATTTAGAACTTTCGTATCATCTGATCTCACAGAAAGAATAAGAAAATTAATTAATTAATTATTAATTAATATCTTATTAAAATATGTCTATCCTTTTTCGTGGATTGGTTGTACTTGGTCACTATTATAAAAATCCAATGGAAAATTCCATTTAAGTTGAAAGTCACTTGCACTGACTAAGATGAATACTACTACTTGGCCAGTGTTTTTTATTAGGACCCTCAGTGATACGAGCCGAGTCGAGTTTTGATGTACTTATTTTTATTTATAAGTTTTAACGAGATCGAGTTCGAGATCGACGAAAACTTAACGATTCAAGTTCGACGAACAATCATTCACTAAGCCATGTATGTGATAATGGAGCGAAGTCATTTTTATAGTGCCTGAATATTATTCTCGCTGTGATCATGTGTTTATTTATATTCGACCAATATAAATTTTGGCATGATTATTATTCTCGGCCCTGATTCTAGAAAGTGAATGATTTTGATCATTAAAGTAGTTAATTTTATTTGCTAATAAAATAAATTGATTGTAAATTTGGATATAAAATTAATCTGTGAGTAGACTTGCCGTAGATTTTAATAGTTCAATTGGCACCATGTTTTCCAAAATTAATTTTACTAGAACCTCAAAGGGTTGGCCTGGTGGTCAAAATTTGAGACTTAGAGATATGTTCCCTCCTAGGTCTCAAGTTCAAAACATCTCAAGTGCTCTTATAAGGTCAGTCCATACAGGGCAAAAGCTCTGTCTTTAGTGAAGCCCCCCGCAAGTGAACGGTGAGATTGATTCCCCGAAAACTAGTCGAAATTAATTAGAGGATAATTCTAAAACCAGTCGGATACCTCGACTATCAAAAAAAAAAAAAAAAAAATATTAGATGCCATGAAATGGAATATCCCCCCATCCTCCCCCAAAAAACAATTTATTTAGATAGTAAATCATAAGTAAAATAAGAATCAGCAGAGCTACTAATAACTGCAAAATGGGGTTTTTTTTATGGAAAACAAAAAACAAAAAACAAAAAAAAAGGTCTTTTAGCAGATCTAAAAAGTACACCAAACAAATCTAGAATATTACTTTTAATTGATCTGAAGATGAAAGTTGGCCTTTAATCACGTATCTAATTAGCGTGATAATCACGATTAAGAATTTGATAAATTTTCTTCTCAAAGTACTCACATTTGTTGTGGGTCTCAAGATTTTATTCCAAATACCTCAAAATGTTTATAATAGTCTGTCGTAGACGGCCGTGATATTTGAATAAGAGGTCCCTGTAGAGAGCTAACTCGTAACAAGAGTGCCAACTTGTACTACGCCTCAACTAATATCAAATTGAGATTTCATTCTCGTCGTCAATTTTTAGAGTTCATTAAGTGGGTAATTAAAACAAGTTACATTAATATGCATCGTATGTCTCTTAATCGGACACCATTTGTTATAAAAACAAAAAAAACAAAAACAAATCGTCTGCATAATTAAAAATAAATTTTAAGAATTAATTATATTGATCATGTGATCAACAATATCCCATTAAATAAATTTTTAATATACAAAATGTAGTGCTCAATAAATTTTATAAATTAAACAGTCTAAATCACATCGATGAGATATCGGTAAAGTCCACCGAGATGCACTATATATGGCTCCATTTGGCACAAGGTAATTGTAAATTTTTCAGATTATTTGAACCCAATAAGTTAACTTTCATTTGGGCTAAATTATTTCAGAATAAGGAAGGGTTTGTGGCTTGTTGTAAGTGTTGTGGCAGCAAAGTAGGGTTAAGTCAAAATACAAAATTGTCCTAAAATGTAGCATAACTTAATCAAAATTGAGTTAGCTTAGGGGTATTTTCGTCAGTATCCATTCGGAGCTAAATAAAATCTTGCGTTAAATACGATCAAAACACATCACAAATAGTTTAGACCAAACGAGTTAAGCTAAATTAAGTTCTACTTGAGGCAACATAATTCAACAATCTAATAATTCAATAATTAACACATGCCAAATAAAACTATAATATCCCGGTAGTGTATTCGCTCACCACAAGAAACCCCTTGTCCCTGATATTTAAACACAAAATGGTCAAAGATGGAGACCATGGCAAGAAATTCCATTGTTTTAATATCAAAAGTGTCCAACAATGCTCTTTTATCAATGAATATATTAATGGATCTCTATCAATGAGATCAAATTTTAAATACAAAAACACAAGTTGTTCAATTGTTTAAGGTGTTTTGGTCACATCAATGCAAGCATCTTCATATATATATAATTATTGCAGAGGTTAGCTATATTCTTAAGCATAGAGGAAACCTTTTCTTAGGTTTTTCTTTCCCCTTTCTTCCTCAATTTGTGCAAGTTTTTCTCTTTTATGGTGCCCTATTTGGGCAAGTGTAATAATTCATTGACTATGTGTGAGGCTATGTTCTTAATCTTTGGTATGAATCTTCACATTTGGAGAATGGAATCCAACCTAAAGGATGCTAATAATAATAAGAAACAGAGTAATCAAACAACTTTGCCCTAATTTTTTAGGTATTAGTGTCATTATTATGTTAGACCATTTTTCATGAATTAAATACTAAAGAAGATGCCACACAAGAAAAAAGACAAGACCATATAAGTTATGAAAAGGTCACAAGCCATCGTACAAATTATTGTGAATGTAGGGGTATCTAGCCAAAGCAAAGGTCCACCTCCTAAGAATGTTAGAATATGATTAAAGACCATTGAATGTGTGTTCATTGGCAATGCACATAATTACAATGCATATTGTTTTCTTGTGCATAAATCTGAGATACTAGATATACATTATAGGAAAACGATCATGGAATTGAGGAATTTGGAGTTCTTTGAACACGAATTCCCGTATAGATCCATGAAGAAGTCACGTTCAGTCAAAATAACTTTGGAGACTGTTGATTAAAATAGTCAAGACAAAGATGATAATGATGAGTCTAGACGTAGCAAAAGGGCTAAAATTTCTAGCTCTTTTGGTCTATGATGCATTTAGTCCCTTGTTGTCGCGGAGTCTCATGTGTTTGCATGTGTTTCATTTTAGCATATTAGCTTGTGTAAAATCTTTTCGAGAATTTGCTTTTATACAACTAGTTTAACTGCAATGTTGTTAATGCGAAATTGGGTTTACATTATTCTCATTTCTACACATTTCGTATACAAACTTAAGCTTATATTTTGTAAATAACCATTTTTCAAGGAACGAAGTCGAACCAAGGGGGTTAGTGCTTTGGAAGGAGATTATCTAGTCTAGTTTCTTGGGGTTTATTTAGGTTATTTATTGTTTTAATCAAATTATTATTTAGTTGGGTGTTTGTGGGCCCGTACTAATTTATTAATTGTTGGGATTAATTAACTAATGTAATAAAAATTATGGTTTATTATTTTTAATTGAAATTTTTGGGATTTTATTGTTAATTTTATTGCTCATATCATACTCTTGGAGAGTGGAATGTGACAACTTGCTATCAGTATATGCTTTGAATACCTAGAGTCCTTGAGATAGGGTCCTAAAGGAGTTATGTGTTTATGCAGAGTTGTACTCCGAGAGTGTCATGCATTGTCTTTGGACATCTATGCAATTACTTGTGAAATCTAGTTAGAAGAAATGCGTGATCACTGTGTCTTTTAGCTGGATGGGCCAAAAAAATTAATTAGAAAGTGGGTTGAGACACTTGTGAGTATTTCTCATTATGTGCTTATGTGTTATGTGCCTAACAGTTTATTGATTATTAATGAATAGTTTCGATGTTATTTTGGTATGAACTGGTTGGCGTCTTGCCAAGTCAAGATTGATTGTTGTCAGAGTAGGGTGACTATTTGTGGATAGAAAAAGTTTTTTTTGTTAGAGAAACCGGAGTGGCGTTCAATCTTTTATTAATGGGTTGTGGTACTGAGAGAATTTTTATTGTCTTTTCGCTGTGACTTGGGATGATGAGGTTAGTTGGAGTCAAGGGGACATATATAATTAGAGGTTCAATAAAACTCCATATCTTTAAGCCTTAATCTTTATCCGTTTGGTCAATAGATGAAGTCATTTCCAATAAGACTTCTACTTTGATGGAAATTAGAAATTACAGTTTAATTAGGAAACTGATCCACTTTTTACCTATGAAAGTGCATTTGGTCTTCCATCAAATTAAGGTGACTAATTGCTAAAAAATAAGGTAAGCGAGAGAAACATGTCTTCCACCTAGGACTTAATGCTCTTTGTAAAGTCATGGACGTTATTGTTAATTATGGAGGCGTTCAAGTTCTACACGGGTAGATCTGGATATATCGATTGTCATTATGGATCCGGGTTTGTCGTTCTTGATTATTTTATTTTGGCATAACATCTTAATTTGTGAAATCATGATAGTTCAAGATCATGACATGAGAGTAGGTTGTTAATTACCTAACACCATCAAAGAAAACTTGCATGGAGTACATGGAGGATAATGACTTTGAGTTGTAGTACCATCCAATAAAGGCAAATGCAGTGGCCGATGCATTGAGCAGGAAGTCACTCCACAGTTTGACTAGTCTGATTATTCAAAAGTGGAAGATGCTTGGTGATGTTGGTGAGTAGGGTTTGAAGCTCAATGCAAACAATGGACGGGTTACTTTGTTTAGTATCACGGTCCAACCATCACTTTTGATGAAGGTGATAGAGGCACAACAGGATGACATAGAGGCTAAGTCGGTACAAGACTGTTTGGCTTCGAGTAAATAGATTAATAGTTGGGTTCTTCATGCCGATCAAGGGTTGAGGTTTGCTGGTAGAGTTTATGTTCTTGCGTTGTGTCTGGAGATGTACTCTGGGAGTGCCATAATTCTCGTCTTTTGGTGCCTCCTAGTAGCACTAAGATATACCAAGACTTACGAAGGCAGTACTAGTGGAAGGGGATAAAACATGATATTGCGTAGTTTGTGACGAGATGTTTGGTTTGTCAACAGGTTAAGATGAAGTATTAGAGACATGTCAGGTTATTACAACCTTTCCCAGTAGTTGAATGAAAGTGAGAGCATGTGACGATGGAATTTGTGATGTGGCTTCCAAGGTTATCAACAGAGCATGCTGCTATGTGGATAGTAGTTGATCGGCTGACCAAGACCACTCTTTTCCTCCCTATCTGCGTGACAGATGCAATAGAGGCACTCAACAGGCTTTATATCTGAGAGATAGTCCGATCACATGGAGTGGCAGTGTCTATTGTGTCGAATCAAGATCTCATATTTACATAATGATTTTAGTCAATTCTTCAAGAGGTACATGGTATGAACTTAAATATGAGTATTGCAATTTACCTATAGACAGACGAGCAGAGATAAGAGGTGTTTTGCACTATTGTATCTCAAACTCAAGACTATCAACCGTCTTTCTCAAGTGGGTTGTTACATGAATTATTTTTCTCAGGTCGGCTATATCTGCACGAGATCAGCAATATTCACGTGTGAGAGCATCTTATTGCCGAACTAATTAATTAATTATTTAAGAAAAAACATAACAATACTTATTTAAGTTTTACTTCCTTCAAAAATTATTTTTAAATTAAATTAATCATTTCTATATCATATTGTCTCCTACAAACGTAAAGCCACTAAAACAACTTTATTTGATTCATAAAAAAGCCCACGAAAATAAAAATAAAGCAATGGGTATACACACGTATGAACGAATAATGCAAAAAAGTGAGAACACAGATATTTCAAATCTATAGAGAGGTTTTTTTTTTTTAATAGATAACGTAAGAAAGAAAACAAGAGTTCAATTTTGTTCACCTTCCACCGTATGGGAACATCTTGCGATTTCATTTTAATGATCAAAATCATCTATTTTGTTCTAATTTATTTTTTTAGTTATCACAAAAAAATTAAAGTCAATCGGATATCAGTAAGTGCTTGATCTAAAATTTTAGTTTTTTACTTCAAAACTTTTAATTTTTAAATTTTAAAAACTATATTTTTAGATAAAATAGTTACTGATATCTGATTGAGCTAGATTTTTTCATCGCAACTAAAGAAATTAATCAGAACAAAATAAACGATTTTGATCATCGAAATAAAATTTCGAGGGGATTCAAACGGTGGAGAGTGAACAAAATTAAACTCAGAAGTCAGTGATTAGAGATGTTATTAAAAAGTTAGGCAAGAAAGGGATATTTTATAAAGAAATCGGTAATTATGTTTTTTTAGTCTTTTTTTATTTACTGTTACAATCTTAAAATAAAAGTAGTTGAACAACTACAATGTTGCAGATTTGTAAAAGACTAGAGGCCAGCCAGATTCATTGTCTGGAGTGTAACCATGGTTCAATCGTTTGAAAGGGTCGAAATTTTTTTGAAAAGAAAGGGGTCAAAATGTAATTTTTTTATAATTTTTAAAATTTATACCTAAATCTTCAATTTTTTTGAATCTTTTAAAGAGACCCAGGCCTTCCCGGTCCCTTATTTGTTCCCCCCCTGCATATGCGAATGAGTGTTTATCAATTTCTTTTTCTGACTTTACAGTAGTTACTTAGAATAAAAATAGTTATTGAGTAGTTCAAAATTGTTCTAAAGTAATTATAAATATATTTTAGGGGCAAATTAGAAATTTAAAAGTTGACACGATGACTAAAATTGGGAGACATTAAAACTCATGCTCCCTCTTATAAAGTAGGCATACGAACTAATTTTGCTTTGCCTTAGACTCTATTGGAACAAAGCAAAGAAGGAGACGGAACGGAGAAAGGAAAGGGACAAGGGCGGTCTTGCTTGGCGCGTAATGCAAGTATACGTACTAACTGTATCTCATGCGATGCACGTGAATTTAACTTCTTCTTTTTCCATTTTTGCATGCTAGAACTGTCTATCTGCATATATATACACACACACATATATATGTACTATGTCATCTTCCAGTCACTGTTTAAAGAACCCTAAAGAAAAGGGAAAGAAGTGTTAGTATTCAATCCATTGTCAAAGAGTTTTCCCATGAACTGCCATTTTCATCTATCAGAAACCATTTAAAGAGCACCCATTTTTATAGCCTCTAAGTTGCAGCAGAAGCCCTTCTCCAGAATCCATTTGCACCCTCTCTTTCTATTGAATTTCTCCAAAGAATTAGGATAAATATGAATAATGGAAATTCAATATCTATCTAATAAATGAGATTTAATTTTGTGTCCTATGCCTCTGCATCACAACCACCCACATCCAGTAGTCCTTTCCACATCAAGCAGTCCTTTTACACATGTTTCTTGTGATCAACATTTATTTGACATTCCAAAAATCAGTGAAAGCACCAGTAAAGAAAATGAGACTAGCAAAAATTTCGAATTTTTTACTTTCTGGGTGGGGTGTGGGGGAATAAATCTCCTTTAAAATTCAAATAGATTATACTTATTGGTTTAACAGATACCTCCTTTCCAAAAAGATTGTCCACTACTCAATATAAGAACTTAAAATGAATATATTTTGTCCAAAAAGAAATTCAAACTTTTTTTTCTCAAGTTACCAGATATCAATAAGTTCTTCTAATTTGTAAGAACAAAAAAAATTGAATATTTTTCCACAAGAATGATTTTTGTTTTAAGTTCTCGTTTTAAAAAATTTTCTTAAATGGATGTAGTACCAAGAGTAAATTTCAAAGACACAAAATAAATTTTTTTTTGATCGGCAAAACCCAAAATAATTGATGTGACTTTAACATTATTTGAGAAGGGAAACCTATGTAGCACGGACACTCCTCTGAGGTCCCCGTACCCATGCCGGACACTCCAGAAATACAACGAAAAATGTACGGGACACGCCAAATGACGTGTCTAATTAATTTAATTTATTTTTGAAGGGGGACATGCGGGGGACATGGATTTTGTGTCTGTGTCCGTTCTATAGAGAGGGAAACAAATAGATGAAACTACGTGCATTAGCTAAAGAACAAGAACAAGCAGCAAGTCTGGTAGTGGTAAAGGAAATAAAAGTTGCCCATTAAATGATTCTAATCATCCGCAGAAAGCTAAAGGGAGAAAAAACTAGCTTCACGAAGAAGCCTTCCCTCGAAAAGATCAAAGAAAATGCTCTCGTCATTGTCTCAGATGCCCTTGAACTGTTTTTGATATACTTTATCAGCTCATTTCATAGGTTAATATCCGAATTAGGGTAAAATAATCATGGGTTGTCCTTTGAAATTGCAGCCGGTGAATCTGGTTCAGATGCCAGTGACTTCGTGCTCTTGCCGGGCATGTCATGGTTATGTCTTCCCTCGTAGGTCGTGAGAAACGCCTTTGGATCATCCGATGCTCTTTCGACATGCTTTCGCACGTTGCACTTGAGATTTGTACATCTATAGTAACTTCTGCACAACCAATTAAGCCTAGGTAAGAAACTGCATTATCTAAAGACACACCATAAAGGGAAAAGGGATAAGGATACATTCTCCAGTAGTAGCAAATAGTCATAAAAATAAGAAATAATGCCTCATTCCAGCTTTTTGTTGAGTGTCATTTTTATCAAAAATAAGGATGTTGAAATTCACAAACATAATGGGGAGAAATAAAAAGAAAACCCCAAGGGCTTGGTTGAGCAGGAGCATGCCAGCAAGGGGCTTACTTCCCAAGCTTGGCAGTTTGACTCCTGCAACTCCCAAAAACTCTTAGGGCATTGGAGGTTTTTCGGTCGTTAACTTTACGGCCCCGAGAATAGTCGAGATGTGGGTAAACTTGTTTGGAAACACAGTTATCAGGAAAAAAAAAAAAGAGAAAGGACAGAACCTGGCTTTTATCTGAAAACACTATTGACAGCCCATTGAGGTTCTAACCTCATATTAAACTTTTGCAGGCGCCGGAATATTAGAGAACTACTTTGCACCAACTTAGTTAATTGTTTTAGTGATCGCAAATATTCCCTGATTAATTGTCCATCTAATCAAACATGGCCTAAGGTCATTAATCATGGAAATGATAGTATATTTGAGCTGTTTTAATTTAAAGTCTGGAAGACAACCTGGGAAAAGGATTTCCCTTCACAACTTTCTGCCCATATTTCCTCCAGCGAAAGCCATCACCAATAATCTCAGTATCTACAGAACTCGGCGCCACAACACCTGGCTCTTGTATCCCTTCCACTGATATGCCTGGTTCATTCTCATGTTTACTGTGGAAAAGGCAACACAAGTCTGCATTAATTAATGGCCTTCAATCTGAATAACAGCAACCACCAAAAAGTTCGGAAATCTCAGAACCAAGGTAAGACAACCCGAAATCTAGATAGGTAGAAGATCAAGTTTTGTCAGTTCTTGTTCAAAATAGTAGGAAACATAGTGGTCCATGTTCTATGTTACATGAACACTTCAAAATAAACCAAATATCAGTGTCGGTAGTAACTGTACTTAAAAGCTAAAACCTGGTGTTATATGCACATTTGTTTTAGCACAACAGTAGTAAAATAAGCAACTGCAATCTCAGACACTATGTTATAAGTTATACAGTACACAATTTCATCCCTTACAATATGTTAAAACAACAAAACATGTGATCTTTTTTTACAAGTATGCGTACACTTTAATTAGAAGTTTCACCAATCCAATGTCCGCATATGCATTTACACCCGACACGTACCCAAATCCATGTAACATATAGTCTGTTTCAATCTGAAATATACACTATAGTCTGTTTCAATCTGAAATATACACACTAATTTATCTCTTACCTTTTCTTACTCCTTGGTTCATCGACCTCCACCTCCAACGCCTTGCTTCCTTCCTCACAATCCCCACTAAGACCACAAGAATTCTCAAGAGTTCCAATATCCATATTGCCAGCTCGATCAGCAACAGAATCATAACACAAAACCACATTGCCCGAATGCGTTGAATGGCTTGTTGGTCCACCTTCATTGTGTTTTTCTGTTCTAACTTCAGACCCTTCATTTCTCTCATTGCGTTGGTTACTCAACAACGAATTCTTTGTCTCTTGATTGTGCCTAAGAGACTCAGGCTTTGAATGGCTGTGCTCTCCTCTGTACACAATTTCTGCTATCTTACCATCTAATGATCTCTCGACCTTCTTCTTCACCGGACAATTTGGGTGGGTGCACATATAGTAACTTCTCGTGTACTCACTTCCTTTGACTTGCTTTTGCCCATATTTCCTCCAGTTATATCCATCATAAGAAGATTGGTCCCCATTTTTAACTAATGGCAATGACTTTTGGTCATCTTCTGTGGTCTCTGACACCATTTGTGAAGGCTCATTTTTCTTCTCTGTTTCTGATTGCGATGGAATATTCTGGTGAAGGTACTTTAATTGGTTTGGCAGTTGAACATGGTCCTCAAATTTCGTTTGAGCTTGTTGATGACTAATATTTGAATCTCCCTGGATAAAACAAAATATTGGTAAACAAGATTTAGAGCATAGTTTTTGTACATATGTATTAAAACCCGAGGGAAGACACTTTCTGCAAATAATATCGAACGTTAGGTCTGTACCCATTTTACACCTTTCAGTATTAATGGAGACTTAGTTTGAGACAGATATATGCCAAGCTCAAGTTGGAGGTTTAGGGGTTTAACACAAGGAGTACCCCTGAAATAGTTTTTTATCGCAAATACTCGAGGAAAAAAAGCTTCATAATCAATTGTATGGTAGGGATAGATACTAACCAGATTTGCCAAGAGGCATAATGTTGTCTTTGATACAACCCTTGCTAAGGGTCTGTATATGATAGTGGATTTGCTGCCTGAATTCGAAACATTTTTCTCGTTGTCAGATGAATAACAAACTGCAGCTCCAGATAACTCAGCCTAAAATTGTTGGACAGTTCAATTATAAGAACACTGAGAACATAAGACTAAAACACCGACAGAGAGAGAGAGAAAGAGAGCAGTTACATGGGAGGAAATCATTCCAACTGAAGCGCGGTTTACTATAGGCTTGAACCTCGCAATCTTTGGCCTAATGGCACTGACTGTAGTTTCAGGAGATGCATTAGATGGCAATGAATTAATGGCACCGGAAAGGAGGTCGGAAAAGGACCTGAAACGAGAACAAGTAGGCCGAGAAGGAACCGGTTTTGCTATAACTATCTTGTCTGCCTCTTTAACCTCCATTATCAATCAGTATAGAAAGTTCTAGTAAAGTCTTTCGGCTCCGAATGCGTCGGTAGGAACTACACGAAGATTTGGTATTTTTTCCATCTTAAAACCGGTCCATATTTTATTTATGTCTCCAAAGGGAAGAAAACGGAGGGCAAAGATGTCTGGAGATGAGGTGATTAAAAGAATGAGAATCAGCTCAGCACTAGCGTTAGCTTTTGGCTGTTTGATATCCAGAAATCAACTTCTTCAACCTGCAAAAATATTGGTCAAAATAGGTTAATAAGTTCAAAGGCTGAAGCAAAAGAATATGATGGAGAACATCAACACTATGAAAGTAATCAAATACACTGGTTAAAAATTTGAAGCTGCATACAAACAAGCCCTAACTGGTGTGAAACTAAACCCATCTTAAGAAACACTTGAATGTGCCCTTTGAAAATATGATGCCGATACATATCGCAAATGTTTCATTCTGTTTTCAGATAGGCAATGTCAATTCATAATATAAATTTTCTAATATAGATCTAATCATAATCTTGACCAACTAATCTTGCTTTACAACAAACTCTATGAAGAGAAACCAACAACTAGTAACCACATAAAAACACATTAATAGCACATCACTCAGATGAGTATTTTGTCCTTGAAGAAAAGAGAATGAAAATTAGAACAAGAAGCGTAGATGGATCAAGCACTGAACAAATGCCTCTACATGTCTTTAATTGCCTCTAGATTTTTGTCCTACTGTCCTTGAACAATCAAGTCCAAATTTTGAATAATCCAATGTAGCTTTGGATACAAAAGAATCTTTTCTTTCCTTGACTCTTAATTTGCGTGTTGCTGCTAATTGTAATAATAAGCTAAGGTTTCGACACAGCCACAATGTCGAAGCACTTCAAACATTTCTTTAGAAGCCTAATATCCTACTAATCTTAGGGTGTAAGACCCTGTCCCATATTGGAAGCATGTACGCGTGATAAATCATGTTGACTATTACTAATAACTTGAACTTTAAACATTGTAGGCAATGGGCATGTATTAGGCTCCAACAAATTACTAGGTCAGTTGTCTTTATGGAGCTTTTTAAGTGACATCAGAGTAACCAATGTACACAATCATGTGGGCTCGAGTAAGTTTAGTAGGCTGACTGCTGCAGCAAGTCAGTGTGACGCCCAAGGAAAAGACCCAAGTTAAGTTGTGGTTACTATGGCCTCTAGGAAAAAAACCCAGGTAAAGTTGTGGTAGTGCTCAACCTCATGAGGACTCAAAGGTATAAAGGTGGGAGTTTGTAACACTCTGTCCCACCTCGAATGTCTAACTAGGTGATCTTGGATTTATGATAGACCATAGGTGCTACTACTAGTAACTCAGACTTGAGCATTTGGGCCATGTTAGGCATCAACAAGTAATTAGGCCAATGGTCTACATGACGCATTTCATACAGGCAGTTTGCTTAACTGGATATGATTGGAATATGTATCCCAGGATTACGTATCTAGTGTCTGGTCAAAATCTGTAGGGCAGAGAGTAAGCACCCATAGGATATATAATCCCACCAAGCATTGCATACACAATATCCTTGGGAGTATTGTATTATTAACCCCATCACTACGAATTCGATAAACCTTCGAATGTAAGACAACCTTCCCTATACACTCCTTATTTTCTTAAGGTTCTGAGGTTGAGGCATCTCTTGAATGGCATTTAGCTTATCGTGATCAACTTCAATACCACGATACTTCACTGCAAAGACTACATATCCTATGGGACTATATATCTCTTCACTATTAGTCTCGTGAACAAAACGGCCCTTAGTTGCCCACATTTCTTATCAGTTTCCAAAGATTGGCAATCCAATGCACATAAGTTGAAGCTGGAATCCGTCCAACTGCTTTTCTACAGAAAATATTGCAAAGATCAATACAAAAGTGCGGCGTATTGTTCCGACATTTCAAAAATAGTCCAACATGTATAATAGCCTTATCCCCTTTTAACTGAAAAACAAACAGCCTACCCCCCTAAAGACATCAACCTCATAAAGGAACCCCACCTCGGATAAGATTGAGAGGAAAAAACAGAGATGTTTGGGATTTTCTATTCCCCTAAAAAGCAATTTCACACCAATTTCTTACTAATGAAAAATAAATAATTATCTGTTCAATTAGTATATCCAATCCTTCCTAATATAGAGGAACTATGAATTCCCACCAAAGAAGGAAAGAAAATAGAAGGGAAAAATCATTGAGAAGGGAAACTCATCAGAAAGTTGTAAAAAAACAAGAGAAACCCTAAAAATAGGAAAATCACATGAATAGAAACCGCGGATAAAATGAAAAAGAAAATCCCAAAAAAGAAGAAGAGTTTACCAAAATGGTTACAATTACCAACTATGAAACTGATTTCTCCAATTAAATCTAAGTTATTGCTGCCCATTTTGTATCTTTCAACCCTGCCTGCATTTACGGAACCTAGAATGTTAATAAGATGAAACCCAAAAGAATAATCTTTGAAAAAATAGGAAGTTTTTGACATAAACAGGTGCCGGGGTGTGTGTGTGTTTGTGTGTATGTATGCATATATACAGGGAAACAAGAATTGACCCACGACAGAGAAAAGCCTTAAGAACTTCGAACTTTTCTTACTCTGTGCTAAGGAAACATCAAGAAAAGAAACAGATTTGTCCCTTTTGAGCTCAGAGAGAGACTAGAGAGAGAGAGAGAGAGATGTTTTAGTGGCTGAGGTTTTGATAGTTCCTCAGGTTGTCAAACAGAGACTTTTTATAACAGAAGCAGATGAGGATGCGTCAGCTTCTCTCTGCCCAATATGGGGTAATGAGCTTTCTGTGTACCTAATTTTGTTGCTCCATTTAATAAAATAAATTTTGATATTATGAAGTTGAGATTCTCATATAATTGAATGGCTGACAATGTACCCATGACATCGATTGTGGGATTATATGAGGATTTAAGACTATATATATAAATAGAACGATATTTTGTTTTGTGTTTAGAATGAATATCTTTATATATGAATTTTGACGCCGTGAGACTTGTAGTATAGTGTTTTACTTTGTCCTCGACAAGATTGTTCTTCAATTTATTATCTCACTGTTTAATTTTAGAAAGTAAAAATAAAAAAACAATTAAAAAATATCAGTTGGTTACAATAAAAAAAAAAGGTACTTATTATTTGGTCTTATCTATAAGCTATACCTAGTGTTTCATCATATACACTTTTAAAACTTAAGTTTTGGTCCTTTTTTTAAAAAAATACCCGAATTGCCCTATATTCTAATTTAGCTTAATTTCAGCAATTTTTCTCCTAAGAAAAATGGATATAGTCAGTCTCTTCTATTTCAGTTTGCACCCCCTAACAATATCATTCCAAATTCAACCATGGTACA
The DNA here is from genome assembly GCA_019985065.2 of Arctostaphylos glauca. Lineage (NCBI taxonomy): Eukaryota > Viridiplantae > Streptophyta > Magnoliopsida > Ericales > Ericaceae > Arctostaphylos > Arctostaphylos glauca. Next base: position 29,295,593 of record JAHSPW020000005.1, on the reverse strand, counting down.
TTTGGTGAAAACAAATTGTGATGGTAAACTTGCAACTCTTTTCTACTATTGATGGTAAATCTAAGATGATTAGTTTATCATATTCTACAGGAACGTACACTATAATTACCTAAATATGATAAATTGGCAAGTCATGATAAATTTTTACATTTTGCGATGATAAATTTAGTCTGTATTTTGCGATAGCAATTTACAGATCATGGTAAATTTGCATATTATGGTAAATTCATACAATTTTAATTTTTTTTTAATCTTTAGTGTCTAAGGGCTTTCGGATAAGTAGGAGTAAAACTGAGTATATGGTTTGCAAGTTTAGTGATACCAGAAGTGCGTACGAAGAAAAAGTGATGATTCAAGACCAGGAGATATCAAAGAGTGATCGTTTTAAGTATTTAGGCTCTATTATTAGTCAAGATGGAGAGATTACGGATGATGTGACCCATAGGATCCAAGTGGGGTGGCTCAAGTGGAGAAGTGCTACTAGCGTACTGTGCGATAAGAGGGTACCCACAAAGTTGAAGGAAAAATTCTATAGAACTGCCATAAGACCAGCGATGCTTTACGGGACAGAATGCTGGCCTATGAAGAAACAACAGGTGACCAAGATGAGTGTAGCGGAAATGAGAATGTTGAGGTGGATGTGTGGTAAGACTAGACGAGATAGGATTAGAAATGAGACAGTCCGCGAGATGGTAGGCGTAGCACCTATAGACGAGAAGTTGAGGGAAAATAGGCTTAGGTGGTTTGGGCATGTCTATCGTAGACCTACGGATGCAATAGTTAAGAGAGCGGATAGGATAGCTTTGCATAGCAATGCTCCAGGGTGGGGAAGACCCAAATTGACATTAGATGCGGTAGTGCGCAAGGATTTAAGTCTACTAGGGCTAAGTGAGCAAGCTACACTTGACAGAACTCTTTGGAGGAAAATGATTCATGTAGCCGACCCCAATTGATTTGGGACATAAGGCTCAGTTTGGTTTGGTTTGGTTTGGTTTAGTGATGGTCAGTTTGCATATCATGGTAAATTTTTCGTGCTCAAAACGGAATGAAACAAATAAAGAACGACTATTTGCAGATTATGGTAAATTTTCAGATGACGGTAAATTTCTGCAAATCCAACAATATTTTGTTTTTTTTCGACCATCAAGGTTTAAAGAGCATATCATGTAAAATTTACAAACTCAAAATGAATATTACAAAATAAGAACGAAAATAAAAGATTATTCACTCACCGTGTAATCCAAACAATTTTAGAAAAAAATTCTTTAGATTTGACAATAAAATCTTCATCCTAACTCACAACACTCGGTTTCCGGTGACCAAGAACATAAAATGGTTTATCTATATGATACATGATGAGTAATATAATAATAGAATTTTATGTGATCTCGTGCAAAAAATCTAAAAATAGGTTAATATTCTAGTGAATCACTAAAATTTTATGTGATTTCGTCCAAAAAATCCGAAGATATGATAAATATTATAGTGAATCACCAGAATTTCGGTGATTTAATCTCAAATTTCAAGAGAAATATGTAGCATCAAAATTTACCATTAGCACTACAACAAAAGGTAGTATTCTCAGCGTTTGTTAAACCCTGGCAAAAGTCACAAAAACACCACAAAAATACATTACCAGCGTTTTTTTTACAATTCCCGACGTTTGTAAAAAACGTTGCCAGTACTCCTGTCGGGAAAAATTACCGGCGTTTATAAATGTCGCTAATATTTACCGGCGTATTTGCTGACGTTTGTGAAACGCTGGGAAAAGTTTGAAACTGATTTTGTCATATGTGAAATGTTTCATTTGTTCATTTTGTCATATTTCTACCGCTTTGTTCAATGTATGGCCTTTTGTTGTTATTATTAAGTTTGCATAAAAACAGCAGGCTCTTTTTTTTATAATTATTCTTGGAATTTTTTAAAAGTGCGGGGAATTAAGTGTGGAGAATATGCATTTTTGTTGTAGTGAAAATACCATTTCGGTTATTTAAAATTCCGGCCAATATGCTCAATACTCAGTGAAAAATAATTACTATATTTGATTTCATATTTGAAGCCTAATTTAGTGCTACAAATTTAAACCTATCAAATCAGAAATTATATATTCTGACTTAAAAAAAAGGATAAGAGAGTAAAAAAACTCAAAAGTAATAGCAAAAATGTCAAACCATACAAAAAAGGGATGAAAACATAACTTTAAAAAGTTGATAGGATGAAATCCTACGATGTAAGTATTAATAGGATCTTGAATTAATTTACCCTAAAAAATTAAAATTAAATTGGATTACAATTGAAATGAGTAAGTTTCATGTTTTTTTCCTCTATGAATCTTAAATAAAAATGCAATCTTCTGCAAGCCTTGTTACAACGATTAAGAACAAATAAGTTTAACTTATCAATTAAGCAAATAAATTGGGTTACAAATAATATTTTTACGAAGTAAAATTAATATTGAACTACTGTTCAATTTCACGAAGTAAAAATACTAAATCAATTATAAAAGTTAGCATTATAAACTTGGTTTTTTTTTTTAAATACCAAATATGTTGGGGGTTAATGTTAAACTCAAACGAATGAAAAAGTCTACCAAAAAGTCACACTATCCAAGAAACACCATCCAGGATTGTTTAGGAGGAAATATAAACATTTTTATCTTATCCTAAAGGAGGGAATTTGAAATACCACATTCTCATTTTTATCTTATCCCAAGGGAGGGAATTTGAAATACCACACCCCCTTGATATTATATATCCTCCTCTTTGCGGGATATAATATTCTTCCGAATATTTAATACCAAGTCTAATAAACAAAACAAATGCATCATTTGTCGTTCTCATGATTTTATATTCTAATCTCATCCTCCTTATCTCTCAAACAAACAAGTCTTTAGGGTCGATCGTAATATTTTTAAAATATTAGACAAACTTAAAAAATAGGACTCCTATATATTTTTTAAATTTATTTTTTTAAAAAAAAGTTGACTTAGAAGTAAAATTGTTATTAGAATTACAATATATAAAACATGGTTTTGCTACTTCGCATTTTAAGTAATTTGGCTTCAAACTTGGATAATAAAGGTTTGGCCTAAGTAATTCTAATTATTTTATTTAACGAAATTGTGATCTCATAAAATATATATTTTATATAACATTTATATCATTACTCACACAGTTGGAAAAATTCTTACTTAGGGATGAAAAATTGTTATCAATTTATAATTATCAAAATTTATGACCTTTTCAATTTGTCTTCAATAAAAATCAAAAAGGATAAATAACAAATAATGTTAGCAAAGAAACCACTCAAGTCAAAATAAGTCTATAATGTGAAATATGAATAACTTTTCAACTATTTTAATTAATTTAATCAAAACTAATAGAAAATTTTATTTTAAAAAAATTGACTGAAAGATTAGAAACATTTAAAAAATTAAATCAACCAGTGAAAACTTAAACAATAAGCATAAAAAAAAAAAAAAAGGTCTAGACCTAGTAGAACTCGATAGAAGGTGGGTCAATAAAAAATAAATCCAAATTGATTTTTTTCTCATATTTAATTAGAATACAAAAATAAATGAAAGAGGATCAATGATTATTTTAATATTAGGATGTTATTCTAAATAACAACAATTAGGTACATGGTGGTGCAGTGGTTAATGTGTTTGAAAATAACCCATTGGCTAACAATCTGTTGCTTTCAAGATCAAATTGAGCAACATAGTACTTTTGAGACCTTTTATTAGACTTTTTAAAGTTAAAATTCGGATAAATTTCAAAACTTTATTTGAATTATGACTTTAGAAAAATCTAAATATTTCGGACGAGATAAGAATTATATTCTAGTTTATTTTACCAAAAAAAACTTTAAATTAAAATTTTAATAGTTGACTGATTTTACCGATTGGAGAAGTAACCTTAGGGGAGGTCAATGTAATTCACCCTAATTTGTACTTTCTAAATTCTTAGCATCAAGACAATAATTAATCTAAATTTATTGACACAAGTTTAATAAATATCAAAATAATAATGATAAGATAGTGAAAATAATACCAAGAAATTTGGGCCAATGGGGCCTTGTGATTTTCCTAACTATTTTTTTTTAAAAAAAATTAAGAAAAGAATAAGTCTACTGACACATTGCGTTGAACATTAATAAATTGTACAACGTGCCTACGTAGCATGTCACGTAACTTATATTTTAGGTATAAAATGTAAAAACGAGTCTCATGATTTTTGATTACATGATCAAATTAATGAATCTCAGAAATTGTGTGACGGGCAACATAAATATGATGTACAATTTAATATACGTGATGTGTTAGTCGCTTAAGAAAAATGTGATATTTTTGGAGCTGGACCAGGGGGCTATGACTAACTTTTATGGCCAACTGTATTTCTCATTGATAGAAAAAAAAAAAAAAGGCAGTTGTAGTCTCTCCTGTACTATTGAAGAACTTGTTAGATATAATTTTTTATTTTTGATAGTCGAGGTATCCGATCAGTTTTGAGATTATTCCCAACCTGATGCTGACTAGTCCTCAGAGGACAAATTCTACCATCCACTTATGTGGCCCTAATTAAAGCCAGAGTATTTTGCCATGTATGAACTACCCTCAAAAGAGTTGATAGCACCTAAGAGATTTTGAACCTGAAATTTAGGAGAGAACATACCTCTAAGTCCCACTTTTTAATCACTAGGCCAGTGGTGGTGCAGGGTTAAAGTGTTTGAAAATAACCCATTGGCTAACAATATATTGGTTTTGAGATCAAATTGAGTAGCATAGTAACTTTCGAAACTTTTTTTTATATTCTGGTTTATTTTGTCAAAAAAACTTAAAATAAAAATTTTAATAGCTTAACTAATAATGTAATTGACTGATTTTACTGATAGGAGAAATAATTGCATAATAATTTAAAAAATAAAAAAAGTCAAAGTAATTTCAAAAACTTCAAGATGAACATTGTATTTGTCAAAAACCTCAAGGGTGGTCAATGTAATTCACCCTAATTTGTACTTTCTAAATTCTTAGCATCAAGACCAATAATTAATCTAAATTTATTGACACAAGTTTAATAAAATATCAAAATAGTAATAATAATAATAATAAAACATAGTGAAAATAATACCATGAAATTTATTGCCAAAGGGGCCTTGTGATTTTCGTAACTTTTTTTTTTAAAAAAAAATTAAGAAAAGAATAAGTCTACTAATATATTACGTTATACATCAAATTGTACAACGTGCCTACGTAGCACGTCATGTAACTTATATTTTAAAGTGTAAAAGTGAGTCTCATGAATTTTGATTACATGATCAAATCAATGAATCTTATAAGTTGTGTGACACGCTACAAAGGTATGATGTACAATTTAATATACATAATGTATTAGGCCCTATTCGGCCTAACTTCTTTTCGGATTATTTTTTTGTCTTTATTTAATTTTTTTGGCATTTGTTGTTTTAGCCTCAATGTTTTGTGGATTATCGATCCATCTTGATGAAAAGAATCCAAAAAGTATAAAATTATGTCTAAAAGTTAAAAAAATGTCACTAAAGATGACGAATAAGCTCAAAAAATTCTTATTTTTTGATTATTTTTGTCTTTTCTAAATTTTTTTCAAATTTGGTTCATGATTTATAACTTTTCTGAAAGCTCTCGTCGAGATGAACTAATAATCCACAAAAAATTAATGAAAAACAAAAAAATTTCACATAAAAATAAAAAAATAATCTAACAATCTAGTCAGTCCAAACACCACCTTAGTAGCTTAAGATAAATGTGATATTTTTGGAGTTTGACCAGGGGGCTATGGCTAACTTTATGGCCAACTGTATTTCTCATTGGTAGGAAAACAAAAAGCACTTGTAGTCTCTCCTGTACTACCGAAGAACTTGTTAGATACATTTTTTTTTTTTTTATAGCCGAGGTGTTCTACGGACTTTGGTATTACTTTTAATTTAATGTCGATTAATTTTTGAAGGATCAATCACATCGTCCATTTACAGAGGCCATAATTAAAAACAGAGTATTTTGCCTTATATGAATTGGCCGCAAAAGAGTTAATAGCACCTGAAGATTTCAAACCTAAAATATAAAAGAGAGCATACCTCTAAATCTCAAGTTTTGAACGTCTAGCCAACTATTGGGTTTTGTTAGATACAGTTACATGCATTAGGATGAGAGTACGGTTCAACTCTAGCTTGTATACGTGTTGGTGTATTATTGGTTAAGTTTTATTCTAGATTTGCGCTGTCCCCTTGCTTTGATTATTAGTTGGTGGGTTTGAAACAAAGTAATTAATCCCGTACCGTACCGCCCGGTACCGGGCGGTACGTCCCGTACCAGACCAAAATCGTTACCGTCGGACGTCCGTACCGTTCCGGCGAGAATACCGGCCGGTACCGGCCGGTTCCGGCCAATACCGGCGGTACCGGCCAAATACCGGATCTCGGCCGGTACCGGTTTTTCTTTTTTTTTTTAATTTTTTTTACTTTTTATGTATTTTTTAATTACATTTATATACCTTTTTTTTTGTCATTTTCCTTGTAAATACTCCTAATTAAGGTATGAAAATTTATAATGCAAAAAGAAAAGTTAACATTATTTTTTATGAAAATTAAAAGAAAAAATTATTATTTTTTTTAATTTGAAGTTAACATTCCTTTTTATGAATGTTAACATTCTTTTTTTTAAAACTTAACATTCCTTTTTAATTTAAAATAAAAAATAAATGTTAACCTTTATTTATAATTTCATACATATATGAAAATAATTTTTTTTCCACTTTCGATACTTTATGAATGTTAATTTTTCTTTTCAATTTCTCTAGACAAGAAAATGAATATTAATTTTCTTTTTTCGCTTTTCATACCTTAATGTTAAAATGAATATTAATTTTTCTTTCTAATCAAGCGTTTGCTAACTAATTTTATAAATTTTTTGTATTAAATGATATTGAAATATCATAGGTTTATTATTATCCTTTGAAAATATTATGTTTTGTGAGTTATTTTTAAGTTGTGGGATTTACTTTATATGTCAAATGTAATTTTTTGTAAAGAATATTAGTTAAAAAAATTATATTATTTTTTAGCGATAAATCCGAAACGGTACCCCGGTACCTACCGGTACCGGTACGTACCGTACCAGTAACAAAACCGGTACCCTTGCCGGTACGAGATTGATAACTTTGGTTTGAAAGACGTTTTCACCTTTTCTTATTTGGCATAATGGATGGCAAAAATGCTAAAGACACATCACTTTTGCACATTGCTTTCACACATCACTCAAAATTATGTAGTTTTGTGTTAAAAAAATCATATTTATTTTTGACTCATATCGCTGAAAATATATTTGGATCTTTCTTAACATAAAACGACGTAGTTTTAAATGATGTGTAAAATTAATGTGTTAAAATGATGTGTATGTAGCACTCTTGTAATTGATGGTATCAGCAATGTCAATTCGTGCATACTGGAAGAAAGTCCAAACACACTTGAAAACATGTCATGCATTAGGGGTCTACTTGGTCTAATCGTATTTTTAGAATTATTGAATTTTAAATTATGAATTTTTTTAAAATTGAATTTAGTTTTGTTCATTTGAACTAAATCATTTGAGATGAGTTTGACCGCAATAAATGCATATTTTTCTCTTTGACTTTGGAGAAAAACAGACATGCAAAGATGATGATTACGTTCTTCATAACCCTAAAGCATTATTTGGATTACCGTCATTTGGCAACTTTTACGCACTGTTTGGTTGGGGTGGTAGTGTTACGAAAAATGTATCGAGACAGATTTGAAAAGTACATGAAAATCTAGAAATTATACATTTATTTCGGTAATAATCGAACCAATAAAAAATTACAAAATTGAAATTATAATATAATACAAGAATCGAAATACAAAAATAAATACAATATTACTGAATAGAATCCTGTATTTAATACAGTTCCCTTAAGACTAAATCGCCATCTCACCTGCGTATTGGAGGATAGATTTAGCTTCGTCTCCCAGGTAAAACGACTTCACGAACTAGGTAACACCTAACCTCATTTGTTTGTCGAACTTACTCGTGCTTGACTCTCTCTCACTTGAAGAACGAATTAAGCAGTACTCCTTGGATAACTAAATTCGTGAATTAATTTGACACCAATACCAAAAATGAGTTTGGTACTTAAAGATCCAAAGAAACTTTTGGAATGCTGAAAAGAAATGACCTTCGGATTGCTAGCAATGAAGGAGCCATTATAGAGGATAATGAAGCATTAAACGGTGACTTTTAGATATGTAATAGAAGAGACCTTCCAATTGCTGAAAGACCCTTCAGTGTTCACTTCATTCACACTCACGAGACCTTTCGAATTTCCAACAGGTAGAAGTGGTGTTAAGTAAGAGGGGCTTTATTTAAGACCCCTCCTTATTTAAGGCAATGTTTGATTGGCAAAATAGAGGGTCCTTAAATAAGACCCCAAACTACGTAAGAAGCCCCACACCTCATTAAATAAACCATTGAGTGGGTGTCGTTATTTAACATGAGCATGTTAATTACGGCCCTGCCCTGAAAAGTCATTTATGGGGTTCTGAACTCTGTCGTTCTTTCTTCAATCCTCTCCTCGATTCCGGGTTCTTCGTTCCATCTCTCCTTGTTGATTTGTTCACAATGCTTGGTTCTTGGCTCTTTGGATCCTTGACTCGTGCTCTTGTGTTTATTGTCATCTCTTATCTCGAGCTTGAGAGTTCTTAGTTTTCACCTGTCGACCAAGATTTCTAGTTCTGGGTTATTCGGTTCCCCTATTTCTACAAGATTCATCGCTTGTGCTTCGGAATCAAATAGTGGTACGCTATTTCGTTGTCGTAATACTATTTTTCGATTCAAAGAGTGGTATGGCTTTTAAGTTCTTCGTTTTTTTGAATGACTAGTATCCGGATTTGTGATTTTCAGTTATGTGTGCGTTCAATTTTTTCGAATAGACTTGCCATTACGCTACATTTTCGTGATTCTGGGTTTAGGGTGCGATTCTGGGTGGGCTGTTGCGGTTGATTTTGTCAAAATTGGTTTGGATTTCCTGTTTGGATTTCTTAGTTTTCTTTCAATATTTACCTTTTGATTAATTGATGGACGTATTGTTCACTATGTGCTTTGCGATTTTGATTTTTGATGTTCATTGTGGTTCTGGGTTGTAGGTTTTTTACGGTTCACTCCCTTTGTTCAGTTCTTCATCGAGGCTCTGTGTTGTCGTTGTATTTCAATTCTTGAGTTTCATAGTTGCTAAATTAGAGGTTGAGGTGTTGGATTTTCTATATTTTTTTAGTTTGTGTTTTGTTGAAGGTTCTTTATAGTTGCGACCTACACCTCTATTATTGTTGTTCTTGGTTTTTGTTGCTGAAGCAGAACCAGGTATTGGTGTGTGTTGTGTTCATTTTTGCGATACAGGTTTGTATTTATTTACGGATGGGGTGTTATGAGTTGGATGCCTACGTGTGAATTGGGTGTGTAGTGTGTGAATTCACTTGGAGAAGAAACGAAGAACCCAGTAACAAGCAACACCTTGAACATATTCAGAGTCCAATTTGAGCATTGCATGATGGACTGTGATCAATTTTGGTAATGAACGTATTCGAAGCCTTGTGTTCCATGGGCAATGAGGAATTTCAAGGCCTTCTTCAGTGATGTCGTTTCTTGAGTAAGCACAGTAGTTGCATCTATGCTTCCTGGGTATCCTATTCACTGGCTATTTTTACTTCTTGGGAAAAATTCAGATAGCAATGAATGAACGATAGTAGCTCATAATTCGTCTCTGATGATTAATACGATTTCAACGTGAAAGGCGAGTAGATATGTTTGGCGGTGCATAAAAATATGCAGCAAAGCATGCCCTTATGCCATCAAAGACCGTAATTTGAGCCGTGTAAATATAATAGCACGTGTATTTGCATTACTTTTGGAAATTAAACATTGCTTTTTATTGGTAGAAAAAAGATAATTGGTGATAGGTACGTGGTACTATGTTGTTTTCATTGGGCATAGGCAGGGGATATATTCCACTTGGGACGAGTTCAACGCTCAAGTCTCTAGACATAGCGGTTGTCTGTCACAAGAAATTTTGGACCTACAAAGAAGCCTACGCCGCATTCATGGAGAACGGACCGAGCAACCATTCTAAATCCACACCCGTGTTGTAACGACACGCTCCCGCCTTGTACAATACTATCCGCTTTTGCGGCCCAAACCCCATGGACTTCCCAGTAGGTCACCCATTCCTGAATTGCTCCAAGGTGAGCACGCTTAACTGTGAAGTTCCATTTGGTGTTGGCGCCATCACGACTTTAAAAGGCCTTGTACAAGGAAGGTTCATAATCTTATAAATACCACCGAACTTACATCTACCAAGCGATGTGGGACCTTTGACCACCCATCCGGACGTCCGATTGAGACTCCATCTCCCGGACGCCGGCTTCACAGCTGGCACCACGGCCTGGCTGGGGTGTCACAATCTCCCCTACTTAGGAACACAAGTCCTCGTGTGAAGCCGAGATTTCTCACATTTTCGGTTGGTGCAGGCTCTGATACCATTTGTAACGATCCGCTCCCGCCTTGTACAATATTGTTCGCTTTTGCCGCCCAAACCCCATGGACTTCCCAGTAGGTCACCCATCCCTGAATTGCTCCGGGATGAGCACGCTTAACTGTGAAGTTTCATTTGGTGTTGGCGTCATCACGACTTTAAAAGGCCTTGTATAAGGAAGGTTCATAATCTTATAAATACCACCGAACTTACATCCACCAAGCGATGTGCGACCTTTGACCACCCATCCGGACGTCCGATTGAGACTCCATCTCCCGGACGCCGGCCTCACAGCTGGCACCACGGCCTGGCTGGGGTGTCACACGTGTATTGCGATGTAACTACTGTGGTTGCCAAAGCACCGACGGTGGATAATACTACTCCACTTGAGTCAGCACGGATTGTTATTTTCATAATCAAATTTCTTTTAGATTTGATAGTCTCGTGAATAACACGTTAACTTGTGCATTGTATTATACTACTCCGGGATGAGCACGCTTAACTGTGAAGTTCCATTTGGTGTTGGCGTCATCACGACTTTAAAAGGCCTTGTATAAGGAAGGTTCATAATCTTATAAATACCACCGAACTTACATCCACCAAGCGATGTGCGACCTTTGACCACCCATCCGGACGTCCGATTGAGACTCCATCTCCCGGACGCCGGCCTCACAGCTGGCACCACGGCCTGGCTGGGGTGTCACACGTGTATTGCGATGTAACTACTGTGGTTGCCAAAGCACCGACGGTGGATAATACTACTCCACTTGAGTCAGCACGGATTGTTATTTTCATAATCAAATTTCTTTTAGATTTGATAGTCGCGTGAATAACACATTAACTTGTGCATTGTATTATACTTTAGGAAACATTGTTATGTTGTATTTGTACTGTCACATAGTTTGATAATTAACGTCGAAGTTCGGTCTCTACTAATCAATTTCAAAAATTGTAAATTATCGAATTTACATAATTTTTCCAGGATACAAGTTTGACGATCTGGCGGTGCTTATCAATTTATTTTATTTTGACATCCCATGATTTTTCCTCATTCTCTGCTTTAAAAGTACGCTGAGAGTGGGGACAAATCATGAGATGTCAAAACAAAACAAATTGGTAAGCACCGCCGGACCTTCAAACTTGGAGTCTGAATTTTTTTTTGTGAAGAGGGTAATTTACATTGTTTGAAATTAATGAATACAGAGATAATTTTAATGTTAATTATCAAATCATATGCCTACCTAGTTGTACATTTGTTAACTTCTTGCATTTATAAGAATAATTTTGACATCACGTATGGAATGTTGTGTTTTTTCGATTCATAATTTGTACTTTACCATGTTTAATATTGTCTCTTAGAATGTGGTTACAAGCATAACATGGCAATAGCACAAACTAAAAGAATAGAACATCATTTCTTCCATTCAAATTTTGTTTCATTCCGTTCACAAATTGAAAGATATTATAAATGTAACAAAATATTTATATTTAATAAGGACAAATTATATAAGAACGTAGTGGAATTGTCAATTAATTAGATAAATAATTTAGTTCAAACTGCACGAATTATTAATCCTTCTTCTAGCCAATAATCCAATAACAACATTCGGCCAAATAGGACGTGAAAAAGGGGATTGACGGCTTATTCTCGTATATTCGTCCTGCTGATGTTTATTTATCCCCACTCTAAATTTTGGGAAAACAATTTTATTCTGGAAATATCAAAATAAAAATATGATAAGCAGTTTTTTGAAAAGTTCAATTAATCTATCTTTATATAAAATTCAGAAGTTATAACAAAAAAATAATTATTTTTTTCAAGAAGTTGAAGAAAAAAACACATATATTTTGTAAATTGGATCTGTGCACCAATACCATACCAAGGCCAAGGCCAAGAGGATAGGCTTCACTCTCGTAGTTAAATGTATTTATGTTATAAGAGCATCTTTAGTCTTTGACTATACTTTAGTCAAATCTACGTATAAATTTGAGTAAAAAAATTTATTTGATATGAAATACTCCAATGAATAAATTCAATTTTAAGTAAAAATATGAACAAAAGCTTTATTTAATGGTATAATTGTAATCTAAGTGGGAGAGAAATAGTCTTGTAAAATTCGAGTAAAATTTGAAATTCCTAATTTCACAATATCATAACCTAGAAATGTTCTTTACGGATTTATGTACGAGCTTGATGGTTTTGTGGCATAAGGGGTCGCATTTTCTCCCCTTTTCTTTGATGGTTCGAGAGGGCATCAATCGCATTGAGTAAATCACTCGAACATACCCGTCCTGCCACCGTGTTATGCCATCGTACGTGTGGTCAAGGGTAAGGTTTGGTAGTCCCCCAGTCATTGGCTTTAGTAGTTTTTGGGTAGATAGTTTCTCAAGGTGAGAAACTTGGACTTGAAGACTAACATCTAACATAACTTGTGGGAGTTTTTGCTACTTACATGCGTCTTGATTGCGTTTGTTAGATTGAGTTTGGCTCTTTTCGAATTTTAAGGTTTGCTTAAGGTTAGAATGGGTAGATATGTATAAGATTTAGTTTCATATTGGGCGGCTCGTGGCATTTTATGCCATGTGAAGATGATGTGAAGGGTAGTAGTTTCGAGCCAAAGGGTAGCATAGAGCCCTGGTTGTTCACCTAGATGGATCAGAGATCGAGACTCGGCCCTTTTGCTATAAAATCTTCAAAAAAATCGATATCACTTTTGGCTCTGTAATATTTAGTTGAAATAGTACTTTATTTAGATTGAGTTCAGTTCTTTTCAAATTTTAAGATTTGCTTGAGGTTAGAATGGGTAGATATATATAAGATTCAGTTTCATATTGGACAGCTCATGGCGTTTTATGCCATGTGAAGATGATGTGAACGATAGCAGTTATGAACCGAGCCCTAGTTGTTCACCTAGATGGATTAGAGATCGAGACTCGGTCAACCTTTTGCTATAAAATCTTCAAAAGAATCGATATCATTTTTGGCTATGTAATATTTAGTTGGAATAATACTTTATAAAAGGAGATTATATAATAATTTTTTTTGTAAACTGACATCAATGCTTATTTCAATTTTTCAATGACAGATTTGCAAAACCTGACATGTTATTTAAGCACTATTATAGTAGTGATGACAGTTTTGTTTGTAAACTGATATTAATACTTATTCTAGTTTTTTCAATAACAGGTTTCCAAATACTGACATATTATTCAAGCATTATTGTAGTAGCAATAACAATTTTATTTGTAGACTGACATCAATACTTATTTCCGTTTTTTCAATAATAGATTTGTAAAAACTGATATGTTATTTAAGTACTATTGTAGTAGAGATGCCAGTTTTGTTTGTAGACTGATATCAATACTTATTTCAATTCTTTCAACGACAGTTTTACAAAAATTGACATCTTATTCACTTTGATAGTGTCATTTTTAAACATTATTATAGTAGTGTAATCACAAAAATATCATGCACGTATTCATATCTCGATCTAAAATAATACTCAAAGAAATTCTTTATAAATATTTACCTCTCAAAAATAAATTTCTCATTGGTATAGTCATTGAAACTTGGCTAACTTTATCATCCACCTTAATCTCTCTCTCATATCTCCTCTAAAATCTTAATCCCTAACAAACCGGCCATATGTGTATTACTTGAATAGGTTATGGGCTTTGGATATAAATCTGATTAATGAATTTTTGGGCCTTTTCGGTTATTTTCTTGGGCCTTTCCCTGGGTCGGAGCCTGGTCTTGTAGTTAATAAATGAGACTGTCAAAAAACAATTTCCTTCGAGATAAAAGTAATTCGATCATTTACTTGACGATATTCGATTACCGTAATTTTTAGTAATTTCTAAACTGTGAATCTAAAAATAAACTGGTCAATCCATTAAAATACGATCTCGATGGGCTCTGTTTATGAACCGGGATCGTCACATGCGAGAATCCCTTTCTCGTATGATTCTTCACATGATGTAAAATAAAATCCAACACAGTCGTATATGAACTGAGGCCATATGGCAATATATAGTCATCCATATAAAAATATTATATCAACCATGTATAAATAAGAGTTGGTTGATTAAAAAGAAATGAACTATCAGACCAATACAATAATTCAATTAACTTGATTTTGATTTCCAGTTTACCCACCGATATTTAACAATGTAGGTATTTAAAAAGGAAAAATCTTTAAACCAAATTTTTTTTTGAAGAATTCAAAATAAATCGGCTAGATTTACTCCCCACTCCCCCTTTTTAAAAAGAAAAAAAATACGGGTAAGCTCTAAAAAAGATCAAGGATAAAACTTGCATTCTAGAAGCGGTAACTTCTCCTGCCTCCTTTATTCCTACTCTCTTCTTCGGTGAGAAGTTCCCTTCCCTTTTCTAAAATGCTTGATTGGTCTGCTCATCAAACGTACAAAGTGGAGTTGTCCGTTGTTTGACTGATTATCTTCTTCTCATTCGAAAGTATGTAGATTTTTAAATCTAAATAAATTATAATCTTTAATTTTGAATTTAAATTTTTTTTTTTTGAAATCGTAATATTTCTCGTTTAAAAATAAAGGAGTCAGATGGGAAATCATTCATGTCAGAGGATCTGTCCGCTCTTATGGGTTATCTGGTGGTCTGATGGTTTTTTCTTCGAGGAGTGAGCATTGATTCTGTTCCAGGAGAATCAGTAGTGATGTGAACAAGGACGTACCTTTTTGCAATGCAGAATAAATTCAGTAAGTCTTAAAACACAGACCTTAGAGGTACAGATGCTTTCAAAATTGTCAGATGCACGTAAGACCTTTAATACACAGAAGGTCTCACATACATCTAACAGTTTTGGAAGTATGTTGTAAGATCTGTGTATTTAGGTCTATGTGTGTATTATTACTCGAATAAGGGGCCGGTTATATGGACCAACACTTTTTTAGACCAATATCTAAACTCTTCATTCCTGATTAAATTTTAATGATCCGAACCGTTCAATGTGTTTAAAACATATTTTTAAGGATACCCGCAAGAAATCAACTTAAAGTATTACCGGAAATGATTTGATTCAAATAGTAGTTCAAAATACTGACAGGAACTGTTTTATGAACCACTGTTTGGATCAAACTATTTTCGGTAATATATTGAGTTGATTTCTTGCGTGTACCCTTAAAAACATATTTTAAACACGTTGAACAGTTCAAATCAATAATAAAATTTTAGATGTTGATTTAATATTAATTTAAATAAATATTAGTCCATGGAGCCTTTCCCCTCGAAAAAATATTGAGAATTAGTTGAGTTTGGGAGTTTGGGCAAGACAAGTATGCACGTGGGGGGGTTTGTCTTACTGCCTCCGAACGGTAATTCTAAATCTCACGAATGGTAGTTGGTAATGTTACTATGCTTCCCACGTGCCTACCTACTAACTAATATGGGCGAAATTAGTTTGGTTTGGTTTGCGAAAAAATTCGATTTGAAAGTTTGTAAATTGAAATCGAACAGAACACGGTCTGATTTTAATTTGGGTGAACCCAAGTCCAAATTAAAAAAAAATATATAAAAAAAGACGTAATACACTGAATGTTGAATTCATAAAACAAAAGCACTAAGATTTCGAACATGAATATTTTTCATCGGCCATGAAAGAAGGCTCAAATTAAAACCAGACAATAAATAAATAATTAGGGGTGAAATCAAGATTCGACATTTGGGGCGGTCATTTTGAAATTTTTATTGAAGCCTTTCCCTACTAGTTTCACCCCTGCAAACAATAGACTTGGAGATAGCATCACCTCAGCGGTATTTCCTTCAGCAGCAGTTCATGTAAAACATGGGCTAAAAAAATAGCTCATGTTTCTTGTTCTAATAATTACAAAAGAATCCAACAAATTTAGTTGTACCCTCCTAAAAGATAATCACGCTATAATATCGAATGAAGGAGGAGGGAAGCCCTCTCTCGCTGTGGGAGTGGCAATGGACAGATTGGAGTGGATATCGGAATATCCGTATTCGATATTTGAATTGTATATGATATTTGTATCCACTCCTATATTTATCGGAGATAAAAAAAAAAAAAATACTTGTACTGTAATCGTACTCAACAAATAACGGTTATTAATTTAACCGAACGGATATACGTAATTTTATTTTTTGCAAATCCATGCTGCCCGATTTGATCTACTTTGGGGGTGTTTAGGAGCCCATTTTTTGCATTTTCTCATTCTCATTTTTGGATTTTGATTGTTTGGGAGCCAATTCCCAGAATGAGTTCTGCAGAACTCATTCTCCATTTTCGACTTTAGGAGCAAAAACTCAAAAAGAGTTTTAGACCTCCTTTTTGCATTTTCATTCTCATTTTGCATTCTACTACTTTTGCAAAATAAATTCTGCACATTTCTCCCAAACACTTCTCCCAAATTCAAAACTCATTCTGGCCATAATCTAAAAAGCTAAAAAGCCAAAAAGTCAAAAATAAAAAACTAAAAAGTAGGCTCCCAAACACCCCCTTAGTATATGATAACTTCACAGGACTCCGATTTGGTAATATAATAGTTGTATAACTATTGTAATCATATAATTACATTGTTAAAATACATTATAACTGTTACCAAAACCGTGATATTACATATTACTATATATTTTATATTCTTACTTGTATCCAAAGGCGGGAATAGTAAGGGGCTGAGCTGGACTATAGCCCAGGAGGAACGAAGGAATTTTTTTTTTTAATAGTTCAATACATTTTTTAGCTTGATTCATTTTTAGTCCAGGGTAAATCAAATTTCTAGTTCCGCCCTTGCCTATATCGGTTCAGTTCAAATATAAATTCGGTTATTAATCTAAACCATATCAAAATTGTATCGAAGTGGATATTCCTCGGCCACTACCATATCTGTATCCACGGAAAAAAAAATTGGTTATAGTTTGTAAAAAAAACATCAGTTCCATTTGGTTCGGTTATCCATCGGATCGGGGTAAAATGTCATCCCTAGGCCTGTGATCGACATCCCACTTTCATCTTCCTTCATTTAATCAAGATTAGATACCTGTTGAGAACTTCAAATCAAGGAATCAACCACGGTGGTTCGCTAGAGACCGGGAAGACTAGAGAGGGAGGTCGAGACTTAAGATCAGGTGATGCAGGCGAGGACAATGAACTGAAAAGAGGCGAGTTCCATCACGGGTGGAAGGGGCGATGGCGGCGATAAAAAGGCGATGAAGGCCGAGACTGAAGAGGGAATTGAGACTAAAGGCGATGAGATCAGAGAGAAAGAATATCATAAAGTGAGATCCAAAGTGAGAACTCATAAGTAAGACGAGGCAATGGGAATGAACTTAGGTTTTTATTTTTTAGGCCTTAATAAGAGAATCCGTTCAGTTCGATCCGGTTTACAGAGGAGAAAAATTGAAATTGAACCGTTATTTTCCAAACCGGACCGAACTGAGTGGAAAACCAAACCAAATTGTCAGTTGGGTTTGGTTTACTGATTCAGTTCAGTTCAATTTTCTGGTTTGGGCTTATACCCCTACTAACTCATCAAAATTTCAATGGATTGGCATCATGGTCAAGACCAGCTTTAGATTTGAATTTTTCAGGTGTTATTAATTATTATCGGATTAGTTTATACATGGTTTTTATCCTGATTTTAATTGCCCCTCTATTTGTGAACATTAGAATTGATTCCGCAAAAAACCGTTGAGATGCATAAATTAATCTGAACACTTTAAGTTATCAAAAACATCAGATGAAATATCACTCCCTTATTCTTTTCATTAAATGCGGGTGTTTGTGCATATTTATTTCCAATTATGGTTTGTGCATTTTCATTTTGTAGGTTTTGGGGGGTAATATTTAAAATTGATTTATCTAAAAATATATTACAAATTCAACAAATAAAGAGAATGTAAAATTCTTTGAATACATCATTTCCGAATATGCATTTTTGACAACATGATGTAAACGCCTCAATTTGAATCATTCTTAGAACTTTTGAGCGACGGTCCAATAACTCTCGTGATGAAATTAAAATGAAACTAGCATCCTAGAAAAATCTAGAATCAGTTGGCTAATCGCTTCAACTCATACAATTAATATCAAAAATTTATAAAAATAAGAGCCATTATTTATCAAAAATAGCAGAGCTATTCCACATGATGTATGCCATTCTATGAAGGTCGTACCTCAGTTAAACATAGCATACGCTGTAACGATCCAGAATTTTAAAATATAGTAAAACTAATTTAAAATTTATGTTTGAATTATTTAATTAATTAAAATTTGTATTCTTTTACTTTATGAACGAATGAGATCATTTATTTAATGAACAGATGAGATCGAGGGGAATATTAAGACTTGTGATGTAGCTCGTTACACTGAAATATTTCTTTTATCATATTCTTCAAGACCAAATAGAATCCTATTCTTTTTAATAAATAAATCAAAATTTACTCTCTAATTCTATACTGATTTTTAGATTACGAAAAGTAGTAAATTTGTGAAGAAAAACCGTTGGGTTTTTATAGACCAAAGGAATAAAATCCCTCATAAAGCTCCCAATAAAAGTCATCAATTTTCTATCATAAAAATATTCATAATCACCTATATAAATCCTATTAAAATCTGATTTTTCTTCATAAAAAACATAAAAACCATAGATTAAATTTTGATTTTATTTATTAAAAAACATAGGATTCCATTTGGTCTTGAAGAAGATGATAAAAGACATGTTTCAGTGCAACGCGCTATATCGTAAGTCTTAACGTGCCCCTCGATCTCATCTGTTCATTAAATAAATGATCTCATTTGTTCATAAAATAAAACAATACAAATTCTAAATAATTAAATAATTCAAACATAAATTTTAAACTAGTTTTATTATATTTTAAACTTCCAGGTCATTACAATTATATTCTCCATTTAATTTCTTGTTCTTGAAATCTACAGTCTGTGTCAGTTGAATATTAGTTTGTCTCTTCGAATTCTTCAATTTGTATTGATTTATTTTCTACCTATCGTTTCAAGTCTTCAGTTTATGTTAATTGAATATTTTTCGAATCCATCAAAATATGTTGGTAGAGTGTTTGACTGTCATTTTGACTTCTTTAATCAAAGTTGATTATAATCAAAATGATCTCAAAATACCCCGATCACAAAATTTGTGATTGAACTTGACATTACTTGTCGACTCGTGTAGTCATAACATTTCTCTTTTTTGGGCACTGAAATAATTTTATCTCAATTTTCTTTTAGTTGACGAAGCTCTCTTGATGTCAAAAGATTACCCTATTACGTGGAAAAATCCTTCTCTTTCCACATACTTATACAATGGTTTGGACACAATTGAAACGTCGTTTTATTCCTTTAGAACTTTGCAATTTGCAGGCCCAACGTGAGTGTAATTCCCAAAATACTCACGTATGTCAATACTCAACTCATGTGACACTTCCCTTCATGTCGAGATGTGTAATTTTGAAAATAATTTTGCCTCCTAAATTGAGTTTATCCTTGGAATCTCATTCATGAATTATGTTGAGAATTTATCCTCAAGAGCCGTTTCTATACGTATACTTTTATTGGAAAACTAGACCTGGATACTCATGTGAACACGTTTGGCCGACGAGGTTTCAAGACAAATTCATTTTTATCTCTTAAACCCTGTACTTTATAAAATATGGCCATTTACTGTAGCTTATTCACTTCCATCATGTAAATTATTACTTACCATTGACATTCAAATTCGAGTATTCATTGGTTTCATCTAGTGATCCGACTTTTAGTTCTCAACTTTCTAAATGTAATTCATCAGTTTGTATTCATCAAGTTTGCCTCTGATCAATCATAAATCCTTAGTTGAATTTTGAACCCAACTTTCTTTGAAACTCAGAAGAGTGTGACTCACTTTATCTTCAAGCACTCCACTTTCGGATGACCTCATTAGTGAGATGATCCGTGTACAACATAACGATTCTTGATTGCCTCACAATGCACGCAAACTATATGCAATGGGGTATTCTTAAGTAAGGTGCAGTATGCGGACATCCTTCTCACGCTATTACTTGGACTACCATTACACACAAAGTACGAGTTCATAATCAAGATACAACTGGAGATACACAAAGTCCATGGCGTCATAACATTGATTTAACTTTGGGACTTTGTACTGAATTATTAACGCAGACCGTTTTGTGAAATTTCAAGAACGAAATTTTTTAAGGGAGATAGATTGTAACGACCCGGAATTTTAAAATATAATAAAACTAATTTAAAATATATGTTTAATTATTTAAAATTTGTATTCTTGTACTTTATGAATGAATGAGATCATTTATTTAATGAACAGATGAGATCAACGGATATGTTAAGACTTATGATGTTTGCGCATTGCACTGAACATTTCTTTTATCATCTTCTTCAAAACCAAATGGAATCCTATGCTTTCCAATAAATAAAATCAGAATTTATTCTATGGTTTTTATAATTTGTATGAAGAAAAATTAGATTTTAATAGGATTTATATAGGTGATTATGAATATTTTTATGAGGGGAAATTGATGACTTTTATTGGGAGCTTTATGAGGGATTTTCTTCCTTTAGTCTATAAAAACCCAATGGTTTTTCTTCACAAATTTACTATTTTTCGTAATCTAAAAATCAGTATAGAATCAAAGAGTAAATTTTGAGAGGTTGGAAGAGGAAGCCATAGCCGAAACTCCGTTCAACCAAAGTTCTACCCCTTTTATCTCTAATTCTTCGTTCTATTCTTCAATCAAGGTAGATTTAGTTACCTATCAACCCTACGTTTTAGATTCTGTTGTTAACTTCAAGGTTTGAGCATGATTAGATCGAATATGCATGTTGGGTTCATTCTTGTTATTTTTTATTTAATCGTTTGATTTCATGAGTTCTTTGATTCGTATTGTTCAATTGATTGAGGAAAAAGCATGTGAGGTTCGTGTACTAAGATTTTCAGTAGTTAATTTATGTAAATATGTTCTGTTCATGTTTAATTTTATTGTACGAACTCAGTTTTTGTGCAGAAATCCTAACCCATAATCTAGGAAAAATGAAGGGTTGCTCGAGCGAGCTCTAGGCTACTTGAGCAACCTCTTGAATTTTATCAGATTCTGTCCACTATCCAATTTTTCAATAGCTGAGATTTGGTAGC
Organism: Arctostaphylos glauca; assembly: GCA_019985065.2. Taxonomy (NCBI): domain Eukaryota; kingdom Viridiplantae; phylum Streptophyta; class Magnoliopsida; order Ericales; family Ericaceae; genus Arctostaphylos; species Arctostaphylos glauca. The sequence goes on along the minus strand of JAHSPW020000005.1, from coordinate 29,273,865 downwards.
TCGCTCGAGCAAGCTATAAGCTGCTCGAGCGTTCTATTGAAAAACATACAGTTTTGACAGATTGTTAGGATTAATTTCAGACCATGTTTTATGCTTTTGGTTTCTATTTTACAGATTGTTTAAGTAACGTTTCTGGGTTTATACATGTTGCACATGTATCCACTTGTAGTTGCTATGTACGTTGATGTTATATGTAGGGGTGTAACCGGTCCGGTTTGGTCCGATTTGCCCTACAAACTCGGACCAAACCGGTTGACCGGTTTGAGGAAAACGTAAACCGAAAACCGGACCGATGGTATTCGGTTTGATCCGGTTTGGCTCGGCCGGTTTTGGCTCCGGTTTGGTCCGGTTTTTGGTTTGGGTGGTCTTGGGCCAAAATCATCAAAAAATGTAAAAAATAACTCAGAAATCAGAAAAATAACTTAGTATATGAACCCATAAATCAAATGCGAAATCAATAAACAAATAACTCAAAAACATAACTTAGTATGTGAAGACTAGAACTCAGAAATCACTAAAATAAGTACACGAACTCAGTAAAAAAAATACAAAATCAGAGAGAATGAGACATAAAGAACCTAAACACTTAAAACTATAAAGTATAAAATGACTTAGGATTAAAACCGGTCCGGTCCGGCCCCAAAAACTCAATAACTGAAAACCAAACCGAAACAATTCAAAAAAAATCAAACCGGACCGGTCTACTTCGAAAACCGAACCAAACCGACGGTTTGATCCGGTTTACCGATTTGGTCCGATTTACCGGTTTAGTCTTACACCCCTAGTTATATGAGATGTACGCATGTATTGTATAAAGTGGTAGAACTTTGAAAGTATGAGATACATTGTCGAAACACGATAAGATTATAAGACATGTTGATCTTATGGTAATGATATTGATGATGATGATGATGATGATGTTGTTGTTGTTGTTGTTGATCTTACGTTGATAGATTGTTAGGATTAATTTCAAACCATGTTTTATACTTTCGGTTTCTGTTTTACAGACTGTTTAAGTAACGTTTATGGGTTTATACATTTTGCACATGTATCCACTTGTAGTTGTTATGTACGTTGATGTTATATGAGATGTACGCATGTATTGTATAAAGTGGTAGAACTTTGAAAGTATGAGATACATTGTCGGAACATGATGAGATTATGAGACACGTTGAGCTTATGGTAATGATATTGATGATGATGATGATGATGATGATGTTGTTGTTGTGGTTATTCCGGGTTTAACTATTATGCTGCCTGAGGTTTGTGGAATAGTTATGTGGATTTGAGACGTTAAAGAATTGGAAATTTTAGATAAAAATCTTGATATGTGATTTGGGATTACTTTGGAAAACCTAGAACTACGTTAGGGATACTAGTTCAAACAGCACGTGAATAAGACAGCGAGGGTATTGGGTGTGCGTTATAAAGTATAAAACATTATAAAAACTTGTGTGAGAAGTTTGATGAAAAATGATTAACCTGGTGTGGTTGGCCTGGTGGTATGTGTTATTGAGATATGAGATATCTATTGTGATTTGATTTAAGAGCCTCTGCTAAGAGGAGTTTGAGACTATAAAAGGTGACTTAGGGACGTCTGCAAAGGCAGCTTCGGACTCCAAGGGAATAACGGCTAGTGTTCTGTGCATCTTTGAGTCTATTAGGAGAAGTGATTTCCAAAAGTTTATCGCCAGTTTTGGACTCTAAGTACATAGAGATTGGAACTAGTGACGTCATGTTCGCGGGATCGAGATAGGGTGAGGTAAGTACTGACTTGATACAACAGTAGAAAGTTCTTTTCTTGTCGGGTTATGATTCGAGTTGTGACCCTGGATAGGCAAGGATTAGTCAATGTCTAAGGGCCCTATGCTAGTATCTAAGGGATGATATGGTATACTTTACAGTGTACCTATAAACATTAAAAGACTTAATAAAACTTACTAAGGTGTTAGTATTTTTGCTCGTATTTACTGTTATGCTTTATTTCATGCTTAATATCTCAACTATTAGCATATATACCTGTTGCATGCTTTATCACCTATGGGTTCAATTTTTTAGGTAACTTTATATATTGAGTTTTATTACTCATTGGTGCAACTTCTCTGCCCCTGGTGTATTTCATACTAAATGTTACGGAGCAGCTGGAGTACCCTCCCGAGCTTGAAGAGCCGGGACCATCGAGGAAGATCACAGTGGCGTTTAGATACTCTATCCTTTGTAGCTCTATTTTATTTTTATTTGAAAATAAAGAAATGTAATCCGTAAAGGGTATTTATGTAAATTTTACTTCTGCATTTGTAAAACTCTGATTTATTTTATTTCTGTCATTTCACTAATAATAAAAGGGACATTTTCACTATTTACTCTTATATTGAATTAATAATTAAATTTAAAATTTTAAAATAATATTCTGAGAAATCAAAGCATTATATACATTATTCTGTAAGTGGTATATGCCACTTAGACATGGTACAGTGTAGCCACTATAAGTTAACCAATAATATAGGGGTCCATGATGGCCTTAGGTAAGGCCATTGCCATACGTTTTGATAATTAAAAGTGCCTATAAACCCCAACCAACCCCCACCCCCCTCCCCAGGGACAAGAGTTGAATTTTTTGTTGCTTGCTTGATTGGCTTTTGAGGTTTTTTTTAAGAGGCTCTTTTTGGAGAGTAAAAGTTTTAAAGGATGAAGTAAAGAAGGTAGAAGCGGAAATAATGGCATTGAATGAGCAATCATCTTTAATCACTCTCTTCCAACCTAATTCTTAAGTATCCCTAGTTAAAGGTATAATGCCAAAAGAACGAAGACTCGAGAAAGTTATTAATTAAAAATGCAAGCTTTGCACCCATCTTTCTGAAGGGAGTCTCTAGGGATCTAGACAATAATCAATACTGGTCTCAGACATCTTATAGTCGTTTCTTGAAGTCCAGATATTTGAACCACTAATTTAGCCTTTTTTGAATGTCCAGGTCAATAGGGTATGGAATTTCTCCTAAGTAAATTCGAGGAATTCCTTCTCTAATTTTTTGTTCTCTGCATTGACTTGATATTTGAACCACTAATTGGCCACCGAGTGAAAGGCTAAAGCAGTCCTTTAAGCCTTGCGCTTTAGTTTAGCCTCCTTCACAGCATGCTTCTTCAATATAGCCTTATGGCATTTTCAAAGTACTCTCAATGCATTAAGAGGCAGTTCGAAGAGTATATATTCAAGGTTAAGAATTTTGTAATGAATACGTTGCTCTTTGTCCTTCATAATATGGTATTCATGCCAAACCTGATCGAAAGGATTATCTTGCTGATGACAATGTAACCATGTCAAGAGATTCGGAAGATGTGATGGGAAGGCATGAAACTCGTAAAATGTGGTACGTTCCACATTCGAATTTGCAACAACTTCACATGCCCAGAGGAAGTTTAATCGAGGAATGTCCTTGAGTAATGCGTCAAAAGATAGAAAGGAAAAAGCAGCGCGGAGTTCCTTAGCCTTTGTGACTTGTCCATCAAGGTTCATGGGATATATGGAATAGTTTGTATGGAACTTTGCGCAGCCATAATGTAGATTGGCTATCTCTTTAAACCAATTGGCATCATCTTCAAGAGGAGCTAAGGTATGAAATTTGGTATACCCGGTCAGGTAATAAACACGATGGACTTTGTACAACCATTCCTTCTTTTGTTTAGCATCTTCATTGTTTCGAACTTTAGTAGGTCTGGAACATCTTCAATTTCAACTGCTCAAAGGAAGTTAGGGCGTGAAGAGAAAGAATAAAGGGAGTCCATCAAATTAAAATGTACATTCGTGTTAGCGAATGTAGGATGGTATAGATTCATCACCTCTCGAACGAAAATCTTTAGGAGGATTGGCACCACTCATGATGACTTTGATCATAGTTGTTGGAGGTTTGATAATTGGAAGGTCCCAACTTGGTTGTCGGTATAGTTCAAGAATATGAAGTTTATCATCCCAACTTTCTAAAATTGAAAAAAAGTTAATTTTTGTCATCAAAGGATTGGCAATATTGGTCTCAACTGTGAGAGCGTCAAAGGATTGGCTAATAATTTCAAGGGTTCCCATGATAAATTATGAGCCGAATAATTTAGCCACATTATGTGTTCGTATTTATAAGCGGAATACGAAGTGTCCAGCATGGGAGTTGCAAAATCGAAAAGAAACAAACAGTTGTTGATTCATGACAACCCTTTATGGTAGGAAAGAAGCATTTTAAATGTCCGCAAGCTTAATTTAAAGCCTTAGCTTATGCTAGTGCGAGGGTATGTTGACTCTTTAATAGTTCTGCCAATAAGAATTTGACAAGTGACATAGCATTTTGGGAGCGTCCGCACGCGATAAAATGCACAAGAATTCAAAACGACGTCACTTGAACTTCGGTAGCAGTTAGTTAATTGTCACATTGATGACACATACAGAATGCAAAGCGATGACGCTTCGCATGCATAGACAGTTATTTGAACAGTCATGCATGTGCATGAATTAGAGGAAAAGAAGGTGGCAAAACTTGCATTGGGAATATAAGAGCAAGATGAGAAAGTGGTCGAAGTAAGACAACCACATTCTGCTCCTATATCAAATGATAGATCATTCAAAAAATCAGGTGAAAAAATTCAAAGGGACAAAATGGTATCTAATACTAGTAGTCTATAAATACGACCAAAGGTGAAAAGAAAAAAAAGGACAAACCTCCATACAACTTATCTTTTTTGCACTTATCTTTCTTTTTCTTTTCTACACTTAGAGTAGCCTAGCATAGCTGTAATTGTAGTAGTAATTAGGGGAACTTATTTTTTAGTCTTATCTCTATGTGTTTGTTCTTTTTTCATCCTATGCACTTATAAACATTAAGTTTTGGTCTTTTTTTAAAAAAAATACCAAACTTACCCTTATCTTGACATTAACCAAGGTTAGCAGTCAATCCCTAAAAACACGATATTAACAATTATCTCCCAAATATCAAACTCGTCTCTCCCAAAATAGCGGGACTAAAAAAACGACTAATAATCCTCCATTTGGATGACACCGGAGATCTAGAGCTCCGGAATCCATCAACTCACCGGAATCGCATACAAATACTACACTACATCTACAGAACATCGACCTCCAATGTCGAAATACGAAATACGAGTTTGATTTAACTGCTACCGAAGAAGGACGATGAAAGTCGAATGATTTTCATCAGACTACGGGTTAGGGTAATGTACGAATCGTTGGAATACATATTTGTTTGGATGATACTGAGTCAGACATAGTATATTTGAAAGTCATGGTACATTTTAAGATATTATGGTAAATTTAAAGGTTATGGTAAATTAGTAAAAAATATGGTAAATTTGCTAGAAAGAAATTAACACCTACAAGTCATGGTACGTTTTCAGATATCATGATAAATTTGTAAGTAAAGAACAACACTTGCCGTCCATGGAAATTTTGCATATATTATGTTAAATTTGAAGGTGCGACACGATATTTGGTAAATTGAAAGATTTTATAGTAAATTTGCAGAGTAAAACATTAAATCTACATGTTATGGTAAATTTGCAGATATCATGGTAAATTTGCAGGTAAGAAACAACACATGCGGGTCATGGTACATTTTCATAAAATGGTGAAAATAATTACTAAAGATAATTATGAATCTCAAACTACTATTTTCGGTCAAATCTAATTTATCCGGGAATATGATTTGAACAAAATCCCCATTGCCATTCCAGTGTACACATTACTAAAGATAAACGTAATCCCATAAATTACGCCTAAAAAAGGTTTTACAGATTTAACCTAAACAATTCAAATATTAACTAAATACAAAGTAAGATGGTAAACTAGCTCTCAAAAGTAATGACAAAATCGTCTATCTATACTATTATAGGATGATAACATAATTTGAAAAAGTAGATGGGATGAAAAGTTAAGTTGGAGGGGTAGAAAAGACTCTAATTTAATTTACTCTAGTAATTATACTTGTAACTCTCATCTGTATCTATAAGAGTAGTTCTTAAATTAATTCAATGCAACCTGAATCTTTTGTACTTTTCGGATGTAAATTTGAGGAATCATTCAAAATTAAATCATTTTACATTCTTAGTAATTGTTCATCTTCATTTTCTAATTTCGATTTTCCACATATCGACACCTTAGAAAAATGCTCTTTATTGAGATAAGAGAACTGACAACACAAACACTTGATAATTATTGGTTTAACTACCACAAGTATAAGATTTTTTTTTTTTGAAAAATACTAATTACACTCTTTTTCTGGCACGCTCGAGCATCAATTTTGCCTAGAGAGATATTGGAGTCAACAATTAGACACGCCGAAAAATGTATGAACATGCCAAATGCCATTTGACATGTTCAATTAATTTAACTTATTTTTTAAATGGGAGCAAGCGGAAAAACATGGACACAATGGGGATTTTTTTTGTTTTTGGGGAAAGGCAAATATCTACATAACAAAACAAAACAGTTTTTTTTTAAATATGTACACATAAATTAACTTTTTGAGGATTTCAGTAGTTGAGATTAAATACAAGTTTTGATCCAAAAGTGAAGATTAGTTTTCAGACTCAGGCGACCGCTTATTTCTGTCTTCGTCCAAGGCAGAAATAATCATTCTGGGTTGGCTTGCTCTCGTTCCGTCTTCGTCCCTGAATATGTAATTATTTTCAATTTTCAATCAAATCTCCCAATGAAAAAATGGCTTGCTTCCCCCCGCATACCGTCGATTTCAATTATTATTTATGTCTTTAATTTTTTTTTCTTTTCAAAGGGCAAAACATTCCAAGTAACAAAAAAAATAATCTTTTTTACCAATCTATCGAGAATACACTGAATAATAAGAATAAAAGCTAAACATATTAATCAACGAATCATCATTCAAATAGATACCATGACAAAGTCATACAAGAAAACGTTTAACTTATTGCGGAAAATTATAAAGTCTAATAATCTATTCAGGGTGAGTTGGAGAGTAATAAGAGTGAAATTACCTAATATCTATCTTAAGCCAAACCCAAAATTATTGATTATTGATTATTGATAAAACACACACACACACACACACACACAGAAGTGCAGTTCCAAAGTTAAAGAAAATTGTGTGAAGAAAAGAGGTTAAACATCTCAAAGGAATATTCATCAGGATAACAGCGACTGCGCCAGCTATCATGACCCAAATACCCATCCTGATATTTCCTAAAGAACGACTTTGCTAATCCATTGCAAAGGTAGCTAGTGCGAAAACGGGACAACGACCTCGCCCATAATGCTTTCATGTCCCTTTCTCGAAGGGACGAGAGGTCAGGCAGCCTATTGAGGATCATCCCTCGTGTGACAATCCAAGTTTCTTGTTATTTTCTCAACACCAACTTCTTCGTAATAACAGAATATCCTTCACTAACAGAATTATTAAGAAATCCAAATTTCTTAATATTTTATCTCACTTACAACATAAATAATACGGTACAACAGAAATTTCTGCGGAATCAAAACCCAAAACCCCAGCTGAGGCAGCTGCCATGGTCACACGGCTGGCCGGGTAATTATCAAACTTTATCCTCGAAACATCAAAAATAGAAACTAAAAATAAAAATACTTGTTTTCCTTCTGCAAAATTGTTCGACATGTGCATTACACATGCAAAGAATGTGTACTTAAAGAGCAATTACTGAGAGCTTTATTTCTTTTTTCTTTTTTCTGAAAGGGGCAATTACCAAGAGTTTGTGCAGCGGCAGAGCGCTTCTCTTCATGGTCATCGAGGTTAAGAGCTTCCAGCAACTTTGGCCATGATTCTGGGATCCCTCCAGGCAGATCAAACTCTAGCAGTTTTCCTTGTATACGGTAGAACTCCTCCAATGGTTGACTCTGCAAACACAACACGAAAGCCAAAGCATCAGTGAAGGAAAATTCGACGGTCCCAGTAAACGAAGAAAGTCTTTCCGAATTCAAAAGTATTTTAGTCTTGGAAGTGAAACTAAAAAATTCTCCCCAAATTTAAAATCAAAGGTCGTGCTTAAGTGAATCAGGACCTTTGCTTTTGAATTCAGGAAGAGTTTCTTGAATTAAATTCTGATACTGTAGTACTGCTAATCAGTGAATAAACCAAAACCAATACAGACATCTATAATGCAAAAGACCATACAAATATAATGCCACAATCAAACCACACTATTTCTCCACACCACCTAAATGAATATCATGGCGTCAGGAATAATAATATATGAGTATGCGGAAAGAGTCTCTTTTATTTAGCAGGCAAGCCTGCAACTCGAACACAGCCTTTCTTCTCTAAAATTTAAAATTAGCACAAAGATATACTGTTTCAATGTCTAACTGAAACAAGAAGCAAAATGGTGTAGTGGTGAGAGGAAAAAGTATCAGCAAGTTAAAGATATTAAGTATCAGCGAGATACTGTTACAGTGTCTAACCATAAACAAAAATTCAATTGTACATATGGTTACCATATTTCCCCTAAATACGCATCTGAAAGCTATAGATTTACCTAGAAATAACTGTCAGGGCTGTTTTATCAAATATATTAGCAAGTTAAAACATTAATTGTAAAATATCAGCGAGCGATTATACTCTTTCAACTGCAAGTACTAATGAGCTTGACTACTCCGGCTCCGTTCAATTGCTGGTAAAAGGAGAGAAAAGTATGGAAATGTCCAACTTTCGCCCTCTTATTTGTTAAGTTAGCAAGAAAACTGTGAGGCCCAAGTTCTTATAAAATTAATTTTCACTCAAAACTTACCCCCGTAAAAAGCAGAAATCGTGTTCTTATAGAATTAATTTTCACTCAAAACTTGTCCTGTCAAAAGCACAAGATTTTGCAGAAATCTTGTTATTTTAACTTTCTCACAATTTTCTTTTGTCAAATGAACACAAAAGGGAACACACATTTGCTTTTTCTTTTACTTCACTTTCCTAAAATTCTTGAAAAGTGCACGGAGCCTAAGACTATGCTGAGGCAATGAAGCACCAACAAGAAAAAGATGCAATCTGGTTTCACAGTATGTGGTAAATTCTATCTCCGAGTCCTTTAACACCATTGAACTTCTATGAGTCACAAATAGGTATAAAGTACAAATGATAAACTCCATTTTGCAACCAAAATGCATAGCTTCAAAATAGTGCAAGAAAAATAAAGCTCCACACTAACAAGTGCTGCATGGATCTTCACAGTTTTTACGGCAGTTAAGACATGGATCTTTAAAATTGCGATAAGAGGAATACATGAGAAAATTAAAGTCATAATGAATGCATTTGGGCAGATGAAGCAGTACCTTTTCATTGTACACACGGAGTCGTTCCTTTACTACATCTTCAGTATCATCAGACCGAGTGATGAGTTTTGAATTGCAATGTGGAGGAGGAGGAAGTGCAGCCATGCTGATATCAGGAGTCCCGTTCTCACCCTTAAAATTAATGGAGGCCACATTGAAGTTTTTGCCACACTGACTGCAAATCCTTCGCCCAAGGCATTTATCAACCAGTACACTTTCTGGGAGCTTTAGATTAACCACCAAGTCAATGTCTGTCACCTCATTCAAGATTTCCTGATAAAACATACAAAACAAGACACAGCTAAGACAGATAAAGATTATTGCAGTGCATGCATGTCTAGAGGTACACACACACTCGGATCCGAGAAAAGTTAATTTCAGATTAGTCCTCTGTCCTAAAATAAAGATCATGTGCTTTATTTGTCTGAAAGACTGAAACCATTGTTCTGAATATAACCCAACAACACTTAGGCTTTGCTTGTCTAGTTTTTCTATCATTATTTTCGAAAGAAAATATTTTCAAAAAACAGTTAAACATCTTTCCACAATTTGCTCGTTACAATTTTGATAACAAATTTTGAAAATATTCTTGCAAATTCTACAGAGTTTTACTTTTATGGGAAAAAAGGATCATTGAGAAAAGTATTTTCAGTGTGTAACTGCAAGCCACCTAAACAAACACTGATTTGAGTTTTATTCTTAAAAAGTTCGACGGATGAATCAACTGAAGCCTTAATCTTTGTGGTGCTTTGTGCCCTTGGAAAGGAAAGAAAGCGGATGTTCCCAGGGTGTAGAGTTCGAATTTGCTGCAACAGAAAACGAAACTACTCCATTATGGTTTCATTGTGTTCATCTTAGTGCTCTTCAAGGAAATATGTAACGCCCCGAATTATTTTACATTAATCATATGCATAATTTAAGTATGTGCCGTGTTTGGTTAATTGGGAGTTGATTTAGCAAGTGAATGGATTGGATTATGCATATGTGTTGTTAGGTGTACGATTGGCATGAGCTGGAAAATAAGGACGCGCACACGTGTACACTGGATTATTTTTCTTAAACTTACATGATAAGCTTAGAAAAAAGAACTACGTTGCTTCCAAAATATACACATCCAGCAGAATCTGTAGGAAAGTCTAAAACAAAAGGCTGCAGCTTACGATCCACAATGTCGAATTGGGCGAAGAAAGCTGCGTTCATAAAGAAAGACAATTGGATTGAGTTCCACAGGAGATGCGTAGAGCAGAAAGAAAGGAGAACGGCTCGATGAAAGAAAAAAGAGGAAAACTAAAGTGAAGTTAGTAGAGGAAGGAAATCATCCCCGAAAGCTTGACGAAGAAGTGGATTAGTCTTAATCACGGGCTCAACTCATTAGGGAAAGTGTGCTATTAATTGAATTGACTCGACCAATCAACTGGGGCCGCCTTAATTTTAATTCGTTTTTCGGGGTTTTCACTCCTACTTAACTATATAAAGTTCAACTTCCCTTTCTTCTTTCTTTTGTCATGCAACGCTCACCGAATCCTTCTATTACATGCCAATCCCAGAGACTCAAGGGGACTAAGTCTATTCCTAAACTTAAAAGATAAGAGTAAAAACCTTCCAAGCCCCAACCTATCATCTCGGAATCTAATTCATTTGCTTTTGCAGCGTCTGCATATCAATCGGTTTCAAAACCCTCGGTATCGGCTTAAGCCTTCCCAGATCCAACCTTCTCTAAACTCTTCTGACGAGCCGGGCTTCTCGCCCGAGCCCTTTCTTTTCAATAGGATCAAGGTGCTCTAAGATTTCAGTTTGCATGCACTAGTATAAGTATAGTAATCGATTTCTCTTTAGGAAAAACATTAAAACAACGTTGTCTAGAGTTTTAGAAGCAAAAGCAGATCTTCTTAACCATTTATGGCAGCAGTAGCACAACAATGAAATTGAAATGCATCGGAGTAACCTCGATTATATCGAGGGACTACGATTATAAGACCGGATTCGCGAACTTGAAAAAGAAAACGACTTTCTTTCGAAAGAGAATGCACTAAGAGAAAGGGGTGGAACCGTGCAGGATGGATGAGATTGGTCGAGGGGTCTTAGTTGAAGATGTGAGATTTCATGTGTTTATGGATTGACCAAAATCCAAGCTGTGCGAGATAGAGGGAGAGAGAAAGCGGAGAAGAGAAAAAGGGAAAAAAAGAGAAGAAGAAGAAGAGATCTAAGGAGCAACAACTAGGCTTCAAATCAAAGCCTAAATTGGTAAGAGTTATGCATCTTCTACCTAATTTCATAGCTTTTAAGCTTGAAATTCGTGTTTATATGTGGAATTTTAGGATTCCTTCAACAAAGTCGTGATTAAGGTAGCCATAGAGGTCTGATTTTGATTGAACTTGAATATGCCATTGTTTTGACCAAATTTACAGACATACCTCCATAACTCAAAATTTTCTGAAATTTTTACTGTAGATATCCATAGATGTCTTATGTTCTGTGTTAAATTTTCAGAATTCAATGTAAAGTACAGAAAAGATGAAAAATGATTTACCAAACTGCTGTTGTGGATTCGCACTGCTGACTGCACTGTCGCCTCTTACGGGAATGGCTATATCTTGACCTAGGAAGGTTGAAATTTCAATCCACTTGTAGCGTTAAAAAGTAGACTCGTAGGGCTTTCAGAATATATAGGCCACATATTTTAATTATTTCTCAGTGATAGCAGTTTTTAGTTTGAAGTTGCCGAAGAACTTATTCTGCAGAATTTGCTGCAAGCTTTTAGTTCGATTGTTATCAACTTAAATATAGTTTCATGACTCTGAAAATTCTAAGATTTTTATACGGTGTCCTTGTATATACCTAAGGTATATGGTTAAAATATGGGGACAATTGTATGAGTAAATTAATTCTATAAATTCGTAGATTGCAAAGGTGTCAAATCATGTCAAGTATGTGTGAGCATTTATTTTGTATTTGAGCATGAAACATTTGCTATCATTGGTCTTAAATTGATATTTCACTATGAAATATGAATGATTGTTCTGCTAATTGTGGATATATATTTCAGAGACTGGAACAGGCACGTTCGAGGTGCCGAGACTATAGTTGTGTCTTTCTTTTTGGAGATCGAGATGAGTTGGTGATTCACAAATGTAATTCCTTTTGAAGTGAATTGTTATAATGAATTGTCGCATAAGTGTCGATAAGGGGCCTTTGGGTCGGAACTGGGTAATTGTGCCGATACGTGCCAGATGCGCCCACATAGTGGCCTTGGGCCAATGGCATAAGTACCGATATATGTGACTTATAGCCAATTTCTTAGACTTAATGTTGATTTAACAGTTTTATTGATTGTACTGGTAAATTAGTGTTCTACTCTTATGGATTGCATCTATGTCTCACATACACTCTTCGAATCCATATCGAGTTTCAGTTTTGCAGGTATAGAGTCGATGTCCACTACAACTTTTGTCATGCGTTTGTAGCACGCTCAAGAGACGGGTCGGAATATGGTTTCTTTGTGGATAGTGGTAGTTTTTTTTTTTTTTTGTGGCCATGGAATTCTATTCCTAGGCCTTGTACTTGAATTGTATAATTTTTTTTTTTTTTTACATTTTTTTAGATGAGACTTCCATTGTGCATTGTGAGATGTCCTTTTGGAGTTACATATATAATAGCTGCTTTATCCTTTTTATTTATCTTGTTTGGGCTGTGGACTAGTCTTGTTGGTGCACCTGTCACGTGTCGTGTTGGTATGGACCAATTGGTGTTATTCCGGTACGAGGTGTGACAAAATAAGTGCCCCAAATTTCTGGAAAGTTTTGAGCTCTTAATTTATCTTATTTTCTCATTTAGTATCTACCTCTTTCAAGCTGGTAGCAAACAAATGCTTCTAGCATTGTTTTCAATTTACCCTCTTAGTTTGTGATTGTTGTGCAAAAAAAAATAGTATCACTCTAGTTCGTGCACAGAGAATGAAGACTCAATCAAACAGTACAACTATTTTACCTCATCCACCACATTAGTCCATCATTATCTAACTAAAACGACTCCTCTAAAAGAAGTCATTCCTCTTCTTATGCCTTATCCAAATCCGAACAAAAATGAAGAGTCCAAGCAAAACAGAGAATAAAGTCTAAACTACATTTTGGCTTGAACAATGACCATGTGGCATCAAATAAACCAAAGAGCGGGATATCTTCAAACAGCCAAATAACTTGTGGTGGCTCCAGAAATTTTAGTCAGGGTACTCATCCAACTTTGTTCAACCAAATCCTTACGTGTGCTAAACAAGAACTAGGTATTCTTTTACGTGGCTCTTCATACGGAGCAATTACCCATGCATCGTGGGGATTGTAAAATAATGTCATCAGTAACTGTTAAGTGCCATAGCACAGCTAAACATAAATTTTATGAGAAACAATTACTCATGCAGTTGTTGCGACTGTAAAATGATGTCATTAATATTTTGTAATGTGCCATATCACATCGTATATAAATGTGTAGTCAATATGGTCCTTAGCATCACTCATCTTTAGATTAGGGTTTCTTGGGAATTATACGTTCAGTTCAAGTTTATTAATAAAGTACGAGTAACAGAGGAAGTGACTTTATGTAATTACCCCAAAAAAAGCAGAGGAAGTGATCTTTATATGGGTGTTTACATTCTAGAGTTAAGTGTCTTGGATGTACATTTTTAGAGTACATCAAGCTGAAATTAGTAATACTAACTAATATACAAGTGTACATTGATACAATTCCAAGCTTAGGGTATTCAATTGAATACCCATGGCATACATGGAGCCGCCAGTGAAAGTAAAATGCCGCGACTAATGTGGAGAATGACAAACTTGAGAAAATAACCCCACATATTAAGTTCACCAAAACAACATGGTACGATATGACAAAAGAAGCAACTAAAATGACAGGTGCAGAAATTTTTCAACAGAAATCCTTGGCACATAAATCTACAACACAAAGCACACTTCAATATATCTCAACCAGCCTTAGTCCAGCAGTTTGGGGTCAGCTAAAGATCGAATAACCTGTCTAATCAATGAAGGCTATACACCCAGTCGAATGGAGAAGGCAATAGAAGACATAACATGTTCTACTTAACAAACTAACCCCAAGTTCTGACCTCACTATACTGGGCCACAAAAACAACAGGAACCAATCAAGTAAAAAAATCGTCATATTGCAAAATTGCTGGTGGGAACTGAATTCAATTGCCATCACTGTACATCCACAATTTCTTAAGAGAAGGAGAACACAGTTTCAACTATCCACCAGAGAACATTTCATGACCTTTCTTAATGTCTAGTCGTTCTTTAGGTCTTTGAGTTTGAGTAATACTGCTGAAATAGATCTGAAACTCCTAAACTACTAATTTATCCCATTTCAAGTTTTTCCCTGTTACTTACTGCTGTAACACAATAAATAATCAGTAAAGTAGCATTCCGCAAATTAAAGATTTTCTCTCATGGAAACAGAACTTCTTTTCTGTTTTCAGAAGCTCAGCCTCTAGTGTTTCACAGTTCCATAGTTATTCATCCACTAAACAGAATTCAAATGAGAAAGAATACTATTTAAATAATATGATGACAGAAAAGAGGCTCACCGCTTGTCTTATTGTTCTTGGGAAACCATCAAGAATGAATCCTGATTCACCTTTAGCTTCTCCAGCCTCAAGTCTCTTGGATAATAAGTTTATTATAATCTCATCAGAAACCAGTTTCCCTTGATTGACAATCTCTTTAAGCTGCAAAATACAACAAAAACAAACAAGGACACAAGTGAAAAATCACGAAGTAAAACGATAATTTTGAAGCTCAATGTCGCTATTACGATTCCTAGCTTACAAGATCAATTCATCACTCGTCTCATGGAATAAGAAAAAAAGAACCTTTTGAGAGTTAATATATTTTATTGAAAAGGGCATCAACACGATGCTATCCATATACAAAGGAATGACAAGGACAAAAAGATCCTATACGTCAAGAAGCCATAAAACGAATTGGAAGCTTTATAATCCAAAAGAACCTATCATATCAAGAAATTGATTAAGGGTAAGGTGGTGACTAAGGGGCTTGCCCCCCAGAGTCATGAGGTCGAAACCACCAAAACCAATCTCTAGGGGCCACTAGAGGTTTGCTCAGTCGTTAACTTTAGAACCCTGAGGACTAATCGGTATTAGATGGGGGGTAATCCCAAAGCCGACTGAATACCACGGCTATCAAAAAAAAAGAGGTAAGACTGCCCGCCCTTAATTGCTAATTATGCAAACTAGAAAAGAAAATACTCTTAAACCTATAGGTTGCTCTCTCCACTCCATCAAAATATCTACTATTATTCTCTCTCCAAATAAGCTACATCAATATAACAAAGTGGAACCATAACCCAAAGCTTTTGTTCTTTGTTTACTCACTCGAGCCCCAAACCATTCTTGAATCAACCCTACCACCGAACTAGGAAAACCCACGACATGTTCCACCATAAAAGAACCACAGCCCAAAGCTCCCTTACAACCAAACAAAGAATAAACCAATGTTTCACTAACTCTCCTTCACTCAAGCACATACCACACCAATTAAAAAAAACATTGTTGCGCCGAATAAGGTTATCTATGGTAAGAATCTTGTCCTTAGCTGCGCTCCATGCGAAGAAAGAAACCTTAGCTGGAGCCCAAAGTTAACAAAATAACTCTCCAAGGAAAGCCTGTATCCACCAACCAAGGTGGTAAAAAGAATTCACTTGAAAAGACCCATTTTCAATTAGACTCCATCGCAAAGAATCCCTGCCTCTGTAACCTCGAATGCATATCGTACCAGTACGAGGAACGGCAACGGGAAAGAGGTACACCACATGCCTAAGTTGTGGAACACTAGGGGTAGACTTCTATAGATAACAAAAATAGAACTTACTCTTCCAATAAGACTAAGTCTTATTTTTTCAAATCATCTAGACAACATTTCTAGGAGCATGATGATCCAATTTCAACATTTTCTCTAACCAAAGTTATACTCTCTTAGATTTTTACCTTGATAAGTTGACTAAACATGCTCCCAACATTTAAAACTCCTACTTGTCCCCACTTCCATACGAGTGTGTCTAGAGAACTTGTCCCACCCTTTCCTGATACCCTTCCAAAGCCTCACCCCATGTAGCAAACGCATCTCTCACGAGGACCACTCACCCTACATTGCCCCCACCATGCACACCACTTTTCTCCACCACCAATCTCTTCAAATCTCTACAACCACTTCCCTAGCAAACCTTAATGGATATAGCAAGCTTCCTCACCCCCAAACCCACTTCCCCAATTGGTGAACAAATTGTATCACAATCTAATCTATGGTAAATAAAACACTTTCCCAATACCACCGCAAAGAAAATCTCCCTGCGTCTTTTGCCACTGAAATTGGGATAGTAAAAACTAACAAAAAATACGTGGGTAAGCTTCACAAACTGCTCTTAATGGGAGTCATTCTCGCCCCTTTTGACAAATACTACCTCTTCCAGAGCAAGCCTCCTCTAAACAATCACAACCACAAAATCCTAGATCGCAATGGACTTGAACAGAGCACCCAACAGAAGGGCCAAGTTCGATGAAAGGAAAGAACCAAACTTGAAACCTATGACCTCTACTTACAAATCTACACCTTCCACCTTGCCTACTAGAATAATCACACCTTCCCAAATTAACCTTGAGATCGAATAGTCGTACACATTGCCTCAAAGCTCAAGAGTTTTGAAAGAGAGACACCAAAGTCTTGGACATATGTGAATAAGAAAAAACATGCTTCTTAATCGAGCATCTATATGATGGACAAACGAATGACAATCATTAACTACCTGCCTATACAATCTAAACCCTATCACTATAACACATGAACAAGTTGTGTTCCTTTTGGTTTAAAAACCAAACCGAGAAAGGATTTATAGTTGTGAGTTCCTTATTATCAAATGCAAATGGGAGAAAAATTCGTACCACTTGCAAACAAACATGCCAATGATGCCATATATAACTTTACCCAACCAATTTGGTACTAGGGGTGAGGAATCCCAAAAAAACCGAACCGATAGAAAAAAATCGATGTTCAGTCAGTCCGAAATAGGGATGGTTCGGTTTTAGTTTTGGCTTTCTAGTTTTTTTGGTTCAGTTTGGGTTTACATATATTTTGTCCAAACTAACCGAACCGAACCAAACCGAATTCACAAGGAAACATCTCAACTGTCCAATACCAATCTCATTGGTAAACAGAGCTGGAAAAAAAGAGTATTTCGGCCACCTTTTTTTATGTTTTGTTTTGTTTTGTTTTGAATTCAAATTTTATTGATGTTTGTTCTTAATAGATGTTTTGGCCCAAATACAAGAGTATATGGGCTAGTAGTTCAACATGTGCTTTGTATGGCCCCAAAAAAGCCCATTTTTCAATTCATGTAGCCCAAAATTAGCCCATTTTGGTAAACCCCAAAACATTGAAAAAATCAAATCCCCGACCGAACCGATTTCGGTCCTTACCTAAAATCTGTCGGGATCGGTACGCGTAACTTTCACCCTGAACCAATCAAGTTTGATTTTCAACGCCTTGAAACTGACCGAACCCGAACCGATTCCACCCCTAATAATTACCTTACCTTACCTTACTTAACAATGAATCACATACTTCCTTAACACATGATTGAACTTAAAAACCTTAAAGCTCACTGCAAGTATGAACAACAGTTGTTTACCAAACAAGTTAGCATAGCTTGGGACCACTGTCGAGTAGAGTAGGGTCAGATCCTATCATCCACTATATTCGTAATATGCATTAAACATTGGAAATATTAAACTCAACATGACAGGCTTAACCTCTCTTCCAACTAATTTGTGTTGTGTTTGTTTGAGTGAACGGGATTGGTACTGAAAAGCACAACGTACTGTGGCTAAACGGGTCCACTTCATCATGTGTCAAACCACATGAAGACCACATCATCTCTCATGAGTAAGCCATGAGGTAACATTGGCCCATGAACCAATTGTCACCACTAGCCTTGAGAGCTCCACTTTAGGAGCTAGCCAGGAGGTCAATGCTAGTATATGCAATGTCTCAGCCTCCAGCCTGAGTGCTTAAGGTAGAGATTGCCTAATACGCTCACCAGATGCCCTCAACTCCTCGGTTGACAACAGTCCTTAATTCGACCATATCCTACCAATTGCGAACATATTTGTC
This sequence comes from Arctostaphylos glauca, assembly GCA_019985065.2. NCBI lineage: Eukaryota > Viridiplantae > Streptophyta > Magnoliopsida > Ericales > Ericaceae > Arctostaphylos > Arctostaphylos glauca. The sequence continues at coordinate 29,255,364 of JAHSPW020000005.1, read as the reverse complement.
CAGGTCTCCCTTTGGCTAGGTTGATCAGTCTCACCTTAAGCATGCCTCTCCTATGCCTTGAAACGTAAGTCAAAAATTGTGTTCTAAGAGCCCCAACGACATTGGAGGGTCAAAGGCAAGCCATTAAGAAGGAATTGTGAGTTCATGCAAGTCAGAACCTATAGCTGAGTAGACTCATCAAGGCTCTTCGTTTTAAACTCATTATGGAAACTTGCACCTCCTCCTGGGCTAGACATGGAACATTCACACGAGAGTCACAAGACAGATTTGAAGATCAATACATAGCTACTGACATGACTTTTACTACTCCATAGACGAGGAGCACACCCCACTATTACTGCAATCCTAGCTCTTTGGATGATATCAGCTTCGCTGTTAGTCAATATTGTTCTACATGCAAATTGTGTCAGCGACGTGTTTCGATTGTATGCCCGAGACAGGTACGATGAGCTGACCTCAGCAATCTAGCTCCTCCTATATACAGTTGATCTCCTCCTCCTCCGTCTCCAAATTAAATGTCAGGCCATTGCATACTTCCCATAAAACTCCTCCAACAGTTCTACTAACCTTTAACCATCCAGACTAATCAACCTATCTCCATCCTTGAAGATAAAAAAGTTAAGACCTCATATTGATTGTGGATACCAATGAGATGGCGTAATAAACATGTAATTTGCATCATAGATGGATCACTGCAACATCCTTTTGTGGCACATCGATCTAAACAATACATGCCATGAAATCCAAACACTTGTTTACTTTTGTAGTTAATCCCAACGGCTTCAACCAATCTTGACACCCTGTGTCAAAACCTGCAACTCTCATAACCAAATTTGTATCGAAGTCCAATTACTTTCATCTAGAGGGAGCCTATACAGGGGCTTTATTGGATTACGCATAAACAGTAACCACTCTTCTAGCTCTAATATCTCGATTTTTAACCCACTGAAGGTCTCTTTCCCTTAACCACGGACACATAAAGCAATTTTTTTGCTTTCAAAATCCAATTTTGCATACACTTTCCAGAAAATTGGTTTGAAAACAAATACAACATTTTGCAGAAATTGTTGACACGCATGCGTACACATATGCCTAGCATATTTACAACTGCAAGAGAGATAATTTATACCTGAAGAGAGAGGGGGCCACTGGAAGAGAGCTCTTCCCGAACTAGATCGCCGGTGGCTATGTGAGGGACCCCGAGGAGAGTGGAAAGGCGGCTGGCGTAAGTGCCCTTTCCGACGCCCGGGCAGCCGAGGAAGACCCACTGGACGTTCCTGCCCTCAGGATCTGCACGCGGAGGGGGAGAACCGTGTGGGTAGAGCGGGGATTTCACGCCAGCGTCGGTCTCAGACATCGCAGTTGTGGATAGGCACCTCCTTAGGAAAGTGGTGGAGGTGGCGGAGAAGGAGAGCGGTGAGGGCTTCAACAGGCGGATTACGGCCGCCATTGAATCGAACTGCGGATCTGAGTCGTGATCGTGTAGAGTAAGAGGGAGGAAGACGAGAACTTTCACTTGCTTTTGCAGGCTTTTATGGGGGAACAAAAGGTCGATGGTAATTGGTAAGTGTAACAAAAGAGTGGGGGTGGGGGGTAAATGGATCGGGTACAATCAAGGGGGATCCGGGTCATTCTGCTGCTCCATTACTCCTTGCAGAAGTGCAGCTCTTCAAAACGAAAATTTTGATTTTTTTTTTTTATGTTCTTATATAAAAAATAAATACTTTCCGTTAATTTTTTAATTATTAATTCATTTTAAAAAATAAATGAATATAAATCAAATTTAAAAAATTTCAGGAAAAGAACAAATAATTATAAAACTCTATCCGTTTTGTTTTTGTTTTTGTTTTTGTTAATTATATTTTAGATTTTTTTAATTTTTTTGTCAAAACAAACTAATAATTCACCAAATTATACTCAAAAACTAACAACGGGGAAAAAATTAAGTAAAAAAAACAAATAGGAATATTAGTACAAATCGACAACTTATACCGTCGAAATATATCAAAACGGTATCATTATGGGCATCTTCCTAACCAAAAAATCAAATAGCATAGCCGTAAGTATGTTCTCTCTGCCTTCTCCAATTTATGTTCCACTGAATACACAGAAGAAAAAATCTAGAAACACAACTTTTCATATGTATGTTCATACACATCTATGTCTAAAACCGTTTGATGCACGTGAAGTCTATATTATTTTGAAAGGCCCTTTGTGTATTAAACGGTTCTGAACAAATCTATGTCTCCGTATATAAATAAAGTATGTATATGACATGTTTGTACTCAAAACTTGGTTGGAGTTCCCCCTTTTGCAAAATTTCCTCCTTTGAATCTCCAATCAAAATCAAGTCAAAACTCAATCTTTTTGTCCACCATTTTAATTTGGTTGAACGTTGGTTGCTATGGCGAGGTTGAGAGAGAGAGAAAGCAATAGTTAAGAGAGAGAGAAATCATAAGCTAAAACTAGAAGGACTCATGTGAAGAGTTTTTTAATTAGAAGAGGACAAAATTAACAACGTTGTTTTTGTAACGCCTCGAATTTCGGACACGTTAATAAAAAAATTCAAAATTTCAAAGCATTTCTCATTCCATAAATAAAGGAAAAGTACAAGTTTGATTGGTACAACATCTGGAATCTGTATTTACTTGACAAAATGTGAAACACATCCCACTATAGTTCAAAAAATAAAAATACAGAGCATTTACTCCAGGTAGTTAAGACTCGATGAAGTTCTCATCATCGGCATTGTTGTCGGCCAGATATTCGGAGCCTTCAATTCCACATTTAGTACTTGACGTTAAATGTCAGGGACATAATGTAGCATCATAAGCGATAAAACTCGATAAGCTATTTTACCCTTATGTCTCAATTTATGCGTATGACAACAATGATACATAGCTATATTGAAAACAGTAATACATAAGTGCGATAACTGAAAGATGTCAATAATAAAGTCTGATCATACTATCATGAGTTCAAGTAAAATTTTCAAGTCAAAACATAACTCACTAAGTCATTCAATCTCAAATGCGCTAATTACCACATCATCTCAATAACTGGGGCATTGATAGCGTTACTCAACAACCGTGATATTTGTTGTGTCATAAAACATCAATTGAGCATGAATATGTTACAGAATAGAGAGGCATGTCAGGACGCTATCTTGTATCGACAACGAAAACGATTCACGAACTTAACACCTTGATGATTCTATCAGATATTTGATGTTCTTATTTGTCAATTCAAATCATTTCGCTCATGATAATTGTCATGTCATGGTAAGTACCAACAAATTTTGTATTTATTATGTTCTCGTCCGATAACAATCCCGACTACTATGCTAACAGTGCTCCCAACCATTGTCGTTCCCAACCATTGGCTCCCATCTACCATGTTCCAAACTATTATGTTCTCGAACGTTATATTTCTCATACATCGTGCCAACACCGAGATACTCCCTAACAACTAGATTTTATTGAAAAAAAACACAATATGGCTAATGAGCATAACTCGACTAAATACATAACTTGTATCAATGTATGACACGACTAATGATACAACTCAGCTAATGACACCTCATAGTTCGACTAATATGCACCATGGCTAACGACATCGAGTTCAATTATTTCGAACCCAGATCGACACAGCGTTGCCAATTGGACTGTCTCAATCGTTGCCCAAAATCAAACTCGGGTCGGCATAGCATTTTTCGCCAGGCCATCTTAAACATTGCCTGAAATATGTAATAATTTCCACGTTAACATCATCATAGATTTACCTACAAAGTTCAAGTCCAACAAACTGATAATTCACAATGTCCAGTCTTATCAAGAGTATATACTTTTATGTACAAACATTCAAGTGTGTATCGGGGATCCTAACTCCAAATCCATGTGTTACCAAAAAATTCCCAATTTTCTATCATAATCGAATAGCAATAACAGAGTAATAAATTAAAGTGTGAACGACTATGTAAACTTGAAAATTTTATATGGTATTTCATGGCATGGCTTTGATTGGGACGAGATTCATAATAATCTAGAATATTAATTTCATCTACAAATCATGCTTCAGGATTATGATCATGTGCTTGATGATAATGAATTTCAGATGTTGAATTTCATATGATGATAATGAATATTAATAGACCTTGCACTAAGTCATCATAGCATGAGGTAAAATGACATTTATGTAAATTGAGAGATTGATGCATGAATAGCCTAAGTTGGGGTCGATAACTAACTAGCATAATATGCATGGATTAATGTATAATTAATATAAGTTAGGGTCAATGTGCAATTATTATAATTTAGGAGTCAGGCGTACATGAGTAATTATTGTAAACTAGGGTAAGGGCGTAATTAATACAAATAGGGAAGTAAATGTGTAACAACATAGTTCGGAGTTAAATGTACAATTATCAATAAGTAGGATAAAATTGTAATTAACAATGTTCAGGTCGAAGTGACCAATATAATAATAAGGGCCAAGTGCATGATTGTCATAAATAGAGGGGTGATAGTGTAATTTCAGTAATAGTTTGACAGTGGTAAGTGGGTTTTTAGGCAGTATGGTTTCTACAGGTTAAGAGCTAAGTTTGACAAGTTGAGAGTTGAGTTGGACAGGTTGAGAGCTGAGTTTGATCGTTTGAGAGTTGAGTTCGATTGATTGAGCATGTTTTCAAAATATTGAACAAGTGTAAAATAAATCTGTTGAGAAGTAAGTTCGATCGGTTGAGAGTTAAGTTCGACCGATTGAGCGGGTCATTTTTCAAGCATTAGAAATAGACAGGAGTGAAATGAAGCGATTGAGGAATAGTTTCGACTGGTCGATAATCATCTTCTTCAATGGTAATCTCTGGTTTAACCTCCATTGGAGTTTCGTGGAGCTCTAGGATTGGTCCATAAGCATAAACTAATGTCTAGAGATGAGATGTTTACCTCGAGTTGATCGATTGGAAGCTTAAATAGATTGGATCTTAAATTGATGAGATGGAACCTATATCCAAGTTTCTCTCTCTTTTTCAACTTCTATTGAAATTTCATTCTCTCTCTCAAGAAATGTAGTTTCAATCACTCTCTCTAATAGCACTCTCTAAACTTTTCAATTGGAGGTTAGAAGAAAGAAAACAAATTTAGGGATAAATTGGTAAAATTGGAAAACAATGGGTTCCTATTATTTTTGCCTGCTTCGTTCTTCCTTTCTTCTCCTCTTATGATATTTCTCTCTACTCACTTATTTCTCAACTCGTAAAAGCTTGAATTTTGTGTGTGCAAATTGGTAAAGGGAGGAGATGGTACTTATAGAGAGGGGTGAATCAATGGTGGGAGAACATCCTAAATGGACAGGACATGTATGGCCTATCAGAATCTTTGGAGAGCAGACTAAAAGAGTCAAGAAGGTATAAAATGCATCCTAAATGGTTGGGACATGTATGGCCTATCACTAATCTAAACATTTGTTGTTTACTTTTTCTTCTCAACCACTTGATCTCTAAGTTAGGCACCAGAGGGGGTGGCATGACACAAGTGTCCTAGCTTTCTTGTAGGTCATTGCTCCGCGGAGGTGTAATCAAAGGCATTATCAAAGACAAAAAGGGATAATATGGGTTTAATTGGGCTAGGGTATTTGGGAGATTTGTAAAATTAGCTACAATTGTTATCATTCCTTCTCAATTTCATACTCCGCCAAGTAAATCGCACACTCCAACCTTACTTCACTTACCTTCATTGTCAGCATAGCCTTGATCCACGCCTTACACCAAAAATGGCTCCTTTTTAATTCGATTGCTCTAAAATTTTCATTCACTCGATCATGATTACCGATTCTGTGATTTGGTTAGGGAGTACGATTCGATGTGAGAGAGAGAGAGAGATGGATCGATGGATGGATGGGATTCGAACAAGGGAAAGTTATTCAATGACTGACCTAGAGTCTTCGATATCTTCGTTGACCCTTCCATCCTCAACACCGTTCTTCAAGATAACTGTGCCTCATATAGCGGCTCAATAGGCCCTAATTTGGCATATGTGCAGTGATTAGCTGTTGTTTTTATCCAAAATGCACGTGTGGTAGTTCTTGTCCAATTGCAGGTATTTTCTATGAAAAAGGAGTGTTCGATGACAAAGTTTTGATAACTGAATGGTCGAGAGTGATTCCGACACCTCGAGGGATGACTAGAGTGCGATTGAAAGAAGTGTCGAAGGCCGGAGGGCAATGCAACGTCAGAAGAAGAAGAAGAACCAAGGAAGTGAACTCCAATGAGGGAAGGCATGAGTCTGACTGGATGAACCAGTCAAGATATCTAGTTAGGTCAAGTCTGACTGGTCAACCAAGGGAGTCAAAGCATCCAGTCATGGTCATTTCTGACTGGTCAGGATCAAATTACAAAGTGAGATAATGGCTGAGTTTGACTGGTCAGGCCAACTGATCGGGGAAGTAAAGAGGGGAGCCTAACCAGAAACATGGTTGAACAATGACATGCCTGATCAAGGATCCAATCAGGCCAAAGAAGCAAAATTAAGTTAGTAGCCAAGACTGATCGATCAAGGTTCCTGTCTGACCGGGCAGGATTTTGCGTGTTTCCCATTCTTAGTGTGTTCTTTTTATTTTTATTTGTAATTATTATAATTTTGTTTCTTTAACCTTTTACGATTGGTTTCTTAAATCTACTAGGGTTTCCTTTATTTAAGGGCCCTGAGAGGTAGATTAGCTGTCGAGCTTTTTTAGCATTACTCTTGTTCTAATTTTAAATTTCAGTTCTCAATTTCCAGCAGTTCTACAATCAATTCTTGAAGTTTTGAACTTTTGATTTCAATTCAAATTCTTCGTTTTAGTTTATTTGGTAAGAACTGTTGGGTGCTTCTTTAATATTCAACATTGATAAGATGTTTTCAATTACTTATCTAATTTTTCTCGTTAATATGCTAGGCTGAAAGCCTTAGGGCAAGATCCTAGGATGAATTTTATCTAATGATCTAGGTTTTCAACATCTTTTTATTATTTTCTACTACATGTTCAAGAATTGAATCGAGTTCTTGATTTCGAACCAAACTATGAGTGTTAAGCTCTTAATCAATTGTCGCCATTAATTTAGTACATTTGATATTTGGATCAATGTCCTCCTATGTTTTGACTTAATTTTTGTAAACGAGAATCAGTTTGAAGAACACATCTTTAAAGTTAAATATTTTCCATGACAAAATCTTCCGATCAAGATTTCATGGCCTGAATTCTTGAGTGAGTTATGGAAGAGGAGATGTTATTTACCAAAATCTAGGGTGAAAAGATCCCGAAGATCAGGCCCGCTTTCTTAATTGATAAATTTTCTCTTTTTGGTTAATTTATAATTTTAGATATTAAAAGAGTAAATTACCTTTATATCCCTTCGACTTTATGTTCAATTTCGATTTGGTCCTTCTTGTTTTAATTTGAACACTAAACCCCCCAGATTTCGACATTTGGTTCAATCTCGTCCATCCGTCTGGTTCCGTCTATATTTTTAACGGAAATGATCCATGTGCAGTGCACATGACCTCATTAGAAGGGTATTTATGGTATTTTCCACCCTTCTTTCTCAACTCTGAAATTTAGACTTTCTATGCTCCTCTCTCTCTCACTCCCTTTCCTCTCTAGTGGGCAATTTATTTATTTCTTTCCGTGGGCAATTTATTTCAAATTAACATGATCCGTGGGCAATTTATTTCTTTCCCATTTTGATTTTCCACAGTAGGAGTACTCAATAGGTCAGGGGCAATGGTTCATTCAATCAACACGTGTTTACAACTCAGAATTGAGTAGGATTTCTCAATGGTCAAACAATCAATCAACACAATTCAACCCAGAAAATGATATCCGAACTCAACCAGGAGCAGCAGTAGATCCAGAACCCATAGATCATCAATCGCATCAGTAATCATGCCCATAATTTATTAGTAGGGATAAACGAGGATCAACAATTTCAATAGAGCTTCAACAATAGCAATATCAAAATGCAAGGACATTACTCTACAAGGCCATGCACAACGGCCCGGTTCAGTTATAGTTCACTCAACGAGGGTTACACAACCCTAACTCAGTTCAACACTGTATTAATGTGATAGGGATACTTGATTCCGGCAGTACTGGTCTTCGATTTGGGCTTCCATTGATCGAATGGGGTGTAGACTTCACTGGATTCGAACCATTACAGCGATGGCCCTCTCCTTTACACCTTGCGTTTAGGGTTTTTGACTGTTTGAAATTGACTGATTTCGAAATGGTGAGGTGGTAGAGGGGTCTCGATCTGGGTTCAGAGGTTTCAGATTATGGTTGAGAGAGTTTTTGATTAGGGCTTTGTGTGATGGATGGTGGTTTGAGATAGCGACTAGGAGATGATTTCACGGAGCTTCACCGACCGTCGTCAATGGCGGTTGGGATTCCGCAGAGGTTCGCCTTTTCTTCCTTCTGGAATCGCGAAGCTTAGCGTTTCAGTGGTTGAAAACGTTGATTTCGAACTGAGATGGGTCGATTTGAGGGTGCAACGGTTGGGTTTTTGGTGATTATTGGAGGGACCCCTGAGTTTCCCTCGGTTTCTCTCTCTCTGTATTTTAGCACTGAAGCGTATTTTAGGAAAAAGAGAGAGAGGAAAGGGAGTGAGAGAGAGAGGAGCATAGAAAGTCTAAATTTCAGAGTTGAGAAAGAAGGGTGGAAAATACCATAAATACCCTTCTAATGAGGTCATGTGCACTGCACATGGATCATTTCCGTTAAAAATATAGACGGAACCAGACGGACGGACGAGATTGAACCAAATGTCAAAGTCTGGGGGGTTTAGTGTTCAAATTAAAACAAGAAGGACCAAATCGAAATTGAACATAAAGTCGAAGGGATATAAAGGTAATTTACTCATATTAAAATTATTTCTGAAATCAAGGTTATTGGATTTTCATAATCCTGGGGCGAGAATCAGTTTCTTAATAAATACTAATTTAATCGATGCATCATCGACACTCTTCTACTGGTCAATTAGTAAACACACCATTAATGGCAGAGCAATGAGAATCATTCGGTCCCGATCTCACCATTAATCTCTTTTCCTGTTAAAAGCTCACTAACCGCAAGGGTAATATAGGCATTAAAAGTATGACATTATCTCCATTAATTTTTTTCTATTAAAAATGTAACGGCAATGGTGAGACAACAATGTCAAGTGAAGTAAGAGAGGGTAGTGTCATTTCAAAAACATGAGAGAAAATCCCTGTAATTTAGCCATTTTTATTTATTTATTTTTAGAAAGAGCATAAAAATTATTCATAACAGGGGTGAGACAATATTGTGAAGTAAAGTAATCGAAGACCGTGTCATTTTAGAAATCTGAGGGTAGATTCTCGTAATATATCTATTTTTATTTTATCTGCTTTTAGTAAGAATATAAAACTAGGATTAATTATACTTCACCTTCTCCAACTATGACCCATTTTCACATTGTTCTCTTTATCTGTTTTAGGCTATAATTTATTACCTTAAAACTATAGAAAGATGACATAATATCTTCTGTTAATTTTTTCGTCTAATATTTAATAGTAGTAAATATCATGTACTGTGCACATATGCCCTTAAAAAACTCACTGTGACTGAAATACATTTCACACACACATTATACATTATACATAATATATATTATATGAATTAAGTTAGTTAATATTAATTATTATTTTATTTAATTTGTATTGTTTACCTAATTACTTTTTAAAATTTAAAATATATTTAATAAAAGAATTCTTGTAAATAATGACTACAAAAGTTTAGAATTCACTAAAAATTAAAAATAATTTTTACCAACTTTAGTACTGTTTGACATTATTTTATCTTACACACTTTTTAGATTTAATTAGTATTTTCTATTTTGATTTCTCCCAATATTGGGAGCTCAATCTTCAGTTAGCGCTAAAAACATATTCTTAATTCATCCTTGGTTTTTTTAGCCCCAGTTTTTTAGCTCACCAATTACAAAATATTGAGAGGTTATGGAGTTTTTTATTTTTCAAAAGACAAATTAGTTTATTTTTTCGTATTATTTGATCATGAATTATGGATGACAGCTAATTATGAGTACCTAGTGTTGGTTTTGGAAAATTTACTCACTACAAAAAAATAAAACTTAAGAAACTTATTTTACCAAAAAAATTTAAATTGTTTTCAAGAATTAAAAAAATCCGCTAATGCCTAGTAAGTTGTGCAAAAAAGTTAAATTTTATTTTATAGTGCGGTTCATATATTATATATAATATGTGTGTGCATGTGTGTGTGTGAAGAATATTTTAGTCCTAATAAATATTTTTAAGCGCACATATACATATTACATGATATTTATTATTAAATATTAGATAAAAAATTTAACAAAAAAGTATTATGTCATCTTTTTATAGTTGAAAGGAGAGGTTGTAATAAAAAATAAAAAAATAAAAAAATAAAAAGATAACGGTTATAGTTGGAGGATGTAAAATGTAATTAATTTTAAAAATGATCCAAATTTCAACAGTCGTCTCACACTCTGCGTAAGCCCTAAACCATTACAGAGAGAGAGCAAGTCCATCAATTCAGTTCCGTTTCCCGCCTCACAGCTCCTCTCTCTCTCTCTCTCTATGGCAGCAGACAAGAAGAAGCGCCGCCGTGCAGACGACGACACCTCCGACTCCGAACCCGATAACGGCTCCTCCGCCAAGTCCCTCCCCCACAAGAAACGCCTCAAGTCCGACTCCGCCATCCTCTCCACCCTCAAATCCCTACTATCAGCCGAACAAACCCCTTCCACTTCCAAATCAAAAACCCTAACCCTAGCCGACCTCTCCCTTTCCTCCACCTGCCGCGAGGTAGCCGACCTCCCCCTCTCCTCCGTCCAGTCCAACATCGAAACCCTCTTCCTCTCCCTCGCCCACTCCATCCTCTCCGGCCGCGGATTCTCCTTCTCTGTCCCCTCCCGCTCCTCCGCCAACCAACTGTATGTTCCCGAACTCGATCGTATTGTGCTCAAGGACAAGACATCGATCCGTCCTTACGCTTCCGTTTCCACTGTTCGTAAAACCACCATCACCACGCGCATTCTCCAGCTCGTCCACCAACTCTCCATGAAGAACATCCACGTCACCAAGCGTGATCTCTTCTATACCGACGTCAAGCTGTTTCAGGACCAGACACAGTCTGATTCCGTACTCGATGACGTGTCCTGCATCATTGGCTGCACTAGGTCGGATATTCTTATTTCATTTCACTTGTATGTGTTACAGTAATGATATATATCTCGTCTCCAAACTTTACACTATTCGAGTAAAAGTTATAGGAAAACTCAAATTTAAGAAAGAGGCTTCATTGATGGCATAATTGTAAAGTTATAGGAAAACCCCTTCATGGATTAGAAAATCCTATGTTTCATGGGAAAAACATAATATTATAGTATTTTTCTCACAGGTCCAGCCTCAACGTGATCGCTTCCGAGAAGGGGGTTGTGGTGGGTAGGCTTATATTCAGCGACAACGGCGATATGATTGATTGCACAAAGATGGGGATGGGCGGAAAAGCGATTCCCCCCAACATTGACCGTGTTGGTGATATGAAGAGTGATGCATTGTTCATATTGTTGGTAGAGAAAGACGCAGCCTACATGAGACTGGCTGAGGATCGGTTTTATAATCGGTTTCCGTGTATAATTGTCACAGCCAAGGGGCAACCAGATGTGGCGACTAGGCTATTTTTGAAGAAGATGAAGATAGAGCTAAAATTGCCAGTACTGGCTCTTGTCGATAGTGATCCTTATGGACTTAAGATATTGTCAGTCTATGGTTGTGGATCAAAAAATATGTCTTATGACAGTGCAAACTTGACAACACCGGATATAAAGTGGTTGGGAGTTAGGCCAAGTGATTTGGACAAGTATAAAATACCAGAACAGTGCAGGTTGCCGATGACAGAGCAGGATATTAAGACTGGGAAGGACATGTTGGAGGAGGATTTTGTGAAAAAGAATCCTGGATGGGTGGAGGAGTTGACTCTGATGGTGAAAACCAAGCAGAAGGCTGAAATTCAGGCTCTAAGCTCATTTGGGTTTCAGTACTTGTCCGAGGTTTACTTGCCGCTGAAGCTGCAGCAGAAGGATTGGCTTTGAGTTTAGGGATATTGAATTTGAGAGGATGTGCTTGTGGGAATTCCTGCATTTCCCTTTCTCTCTCAAGTATGAGGTCTCTGAAGGTTTGCTTGGTAATGCTGAAACTTTAATGTATCATTTGGTTTTGTTGTATGGAGGCTAAAATGCTTATGTGTTCAGTGTTGCAAGTATAAATTTCATTTGAGTACTAAAGTGGAGGCTGATTGAGTTACCACGGAGTTATGCTTTCTTTAATATGTGATTCTGCAGAGTGCAGAACAGTAGCAGTGTTTTTTAATTAAGAAGAAAAAAGACAACAACAAGAACTAGAAGAAAAGAATTTGGCATTCCATTCTGTGTCTTAACTTTCCCTCCTTGGGTCATCAAAAGGATGCTAATCAACTGGGGAGAAATAGAGTGAACGAGTGGGATAGGTATAATTTTGCAATCTACATGTGGAATTACTACTTGCGTTTCCAGTTTGGCAAAATACAATGATTTCACTGCAATTGAAAGAATAAGAAAGCTAAACAAGAACCTTATACACAAAATTTGGTATTACTAATCCAAGACTTCTTTATGCACCAACTCGTCTTTCTAACTTATAGACCAATTGTTTTGTTGTATCCTTCAGCTTTTGTAGATTGCGGGTCTTTGGTTGGAAGTTGACTACTCTGTTAGCCTGTTGGGAACTTGGGAGCCTGTTACTTCCTAGAGTTACTTCCATGCTTGTACATGAATCTGCAGGGCTTCCTACATTGGGACTCTTTTTGGATTTTAACAAACTGACCCTAATTTGTCTATGACTTCTCCTACCTAAGTTCTGTTTCTGACAGTATTTGCACATGCTATTTGGCTCTTGAGAATAGATGATAACTAGCTATCTTTCAGTGGACATCCTGCAAGCATGAGGCACCAGACATCACAATTTTAAGTACATTAAACACAATATATGCTTTCTGGAGGATTTTTGGGTTTTCTTTTAGTTATTTTTTGCTTGTGTACTCTATGTGTAAAGCTTTTGCCCCCGTTGACATGTTTTTATTGATATTCTTATTGTGCTTGTAAGAAAAACATATATGCTTCTCTGTTCTGTCTTGAAGACTAACCAAAAGGTAGCCATGTTAAATAAAATTCACTTAGTGAGGGTTTCTTTGTCCGATTAGTGAATCTTGCTTATTCACTTAGTAATTTGTTCCCTCCTAAGCTAATTGGTTGGAAGCAAGTAATTTGTTCCCTCCTAAGCTAGTTGGTTGGAAGCAAGTAATTTGTTCCCTCCATTTTCTGAGTGATATTTCAAGCAAGGAATTTTCTCTCCTTTCCTCTTTTTGTCCTTTGGAACACTTTGTTATATGTAAAACTATATGATATGAGACTAGAGACTGGAGACTGGAGGAGGGGGATGTAATATATAGAGCATAAGAGCACCTTATATCTTGTTTGTTTTCAAGTCTTCACAGGCTACACTACTGGTAAGTTCTCATATTCGTTCAAGATTATTTTTTCCTCTAATTTGTTTTCGGTATTTGACATTTTAGTTTGCACTTCCTAGCTTCAAAATTCCAGTTTACGCGTAAATTTAGTTTCCGTTTGTTTCAAACTTTGTGGAGAGTAACGGCATCAAGAGAAGGACGGACAAATAGGGGCATAGGGCTTAGAAGAAACAGTTGGAGTAATGTTACGATGACCACATAAAGATATCACATTTTTTGAATAAATTACCTTTGCACCCTTATGCTCAATACTATTTGGACACTTGGCTTTTAATTTGTAGGTTTTGGACTAAAAGTATGCAAAATGTAGTTTACTCTTTCTTATTCGACATTTAGATACCCCACTTGAGTCCCATTTGATACATCACCTTAAGATTGATCACGTGCCTTACATTGGGGATACCAGATGATGTGGTTAGTGCCATGTATTGTAAAACGTCATATGACCAAACATCACATTAGGATGGCTGATGCGGGTACCATTTGATGTGGCATATTATATGCACCAATTTGGATGTGCTATGTTGGGCCTGTCGAGTGTTTTGGTTAATCCATTTGAGACGCTAACTCAAATAGTACAAAAGTAAATCATATATAGGGTCACCATAGTATTACCTACAGCCAAACAATAACCAAATGTGATCACTTTAACAACTTATTTGGGCCCATTCTTAAAGATCTTATGCTTTCCATTACTAGGTTATGTAACTGTATAGTAAAGTTGAACCAATGTCCTGTTTGTGTATTTTTAATAACTATTTGTGTTATATGTTGAAGACAAGTGTAATGGATCTGATTCCAGCATGGTGAGGAGACTTTGGGACATGTGGGACCTTCGGATAGTGGTTATCCTCAGTCTCACTTTACAAGTTATTCTTTCCTTATTTTGAAACCACAGAAAGTACATATCATCACCATGGGTTAGTATCCTTGTTTGGTCGACCTACTTAGTAGCTGATTGGGTAGCAACTGTTGCTCTCGGAAAGCTCTCAGATGCCCAAGTTGATTATGAAAATGGCAATGCATTGTGGGCCATAGGGGCACCCTTGCTTTTGCTACACCTTGGTGGCCCCGACTCCATTACTGCTTACTCTTTGGAATATAATCAGCTTTGGATGAGGCACTTTTTTGGACTTGTGATTCAATTTTCTGTTGCAGTTTATGTTGCTTATGTCCTTGAAACATCACTGGTTGCATTAGTTGCCGGATTTATCAAGTATGGGGAGAAAACATGGGTTCTCATGTCGGTGAGCCATGATAAATCCGGGGACATTGTTCTGTTTGGCGATCTAGGTATAATGAGTTTCCTAAGCACAGTTCTCTGGAGGATGATGACATTAACCTGTTTTGGAATGCCTTGGAGGTTGGAATGGGGCTCATGTTTGATTTGTTATACACAAAGGCAACCATCAAGTACGCTAAGGTTGGGTGGTTTCAGCATTGCATCACCTTCGCTTGTACGGTTACTGTGTTGGTGGGATTGATCTTCCGACTTATTTTCACGGGGGAAAATCAGGAGAAATGGCACGAGGTTGACATTGCCATCACAGTAACACTACTAGTTGGAGATCTAGCATTGGAGATTTATGCTATCATTGCGCTATATTTATCTTCTGATTGGGCAATGCTTTGGCTAATTAAGCACAATAGAGGCGAACCGTAATCCAGTTGAGGAAAAAGATTTCATGGCTTCCTCCCAAAACAGTACTGGTCTAAAACTTTTAGGCAATTCGACCTACTTGATTTTTGCTTCAAGGGTATCAAGCCAGATCAAAATCTCAGTAGAAGAATACTTCGGCCCTTGTTTGGAATTGATAACTTCAAGGACAAGTCCAACAAGTACATACACAAGACTGCCATTGTCCTTCCTCCTCTGTTTAATGTGATTTTAGATTGTTATCAATGTTTAAGTAGTCCTGCTCTACATCGTAGGAGCTTCGTTCAAGAGGACAAGATTCTGGGGAACATAGGATTCACGGACACGCCTTTGCAATGACAAATTCTTCGCTTGCGCATCGCAACAGATATTTGCTATCATCTGGAAACGGAATGGGATAGTCATGATGCGTCTGAAAACAGTAGGGGTAGTACTGTATCACAACACATGATGCCCTTCTCAGATTCCTCCTCATTGTGGGAAGAAAACAAGAAATTATGTAGAACTCTGTCACACTAAATGATGCATCTACTCGTCATGCGCCCTTCGATGTTGCCAGTTGCTATATCTGACTATCTGTTGAGGAACATGATCTGCAATTTCAAACCATTCATTGGAGGTGCACTAGATGTGAAAGCGGTTTGCATACATTTGTGGAAAACAGATAATGTGTTATTCGTTGGGTTGTCGAAGATTTGCATGGAAAGAAGAAGGATGTGAGATGGGACATTTTGAAGTTCATGTGGTTGAGGATGCCATGCTATGCAGCAAGCAAGGGTCAGAAAAATGAGCATCTTCAGCAGTTAACACAAGAAGGCGAGCTGCTCACTTTGCTTTGGTTCTTTCTACCACAATCTCGTATGCTCCGAGCCAGGGTCCTTAAACCTATGACATCGGTGCCATGCTCGAGAGGAGGGAGATATTACCGTATTAGATTATTTAGCCTTTTAAAGTTACATTTCCCACGAATTTCTTTTCATTTTTTTTTTAATGTTCTTCCATAATAAGCTTGTAGAAAAATTGATCCTATATCAATGGTGTATTGTTTGTCTCGAAATGATAAGCAAGATGTGAGGGCCCCCTAGTGTTATCATTGTGTAAGAGCTAAACTGGCCTTCTTTCTGCTTATTGTTTTGTTTTAATACTCCACACATATTCTTTTGTTTGTCGCTTGAGATTATAACACATGTAAATGAAGCTTTAGTAGAGGTATCAGCACATTCAACCTGAATTTATCACTGTACATTTTGATAGCTAAGGCCCTTTTTGGGTTCTGGATTTGTGAACACTTGTTAGGAAAAACTGATGAATGATATGGAATCAGAAGGAATGAAATCATTATCTTCATTAGGGGAGAAATCGGTTTGGTTTGATCTGGTTTTTGGCTAATTTTACAACCGAATCGGTTTAGTTGTTTTGGATATTTCAAAATCAAAACCAGATCAAATAAGTTCGATCTTGGTCTGGTTTGGTTTCTTTGTTGTGGTCCTGTTTTTTAAGATGTGAAGGCTGATTGAGTTACCGCGAAGTTATGCTTTCTTTAAGACGTGATTCTGCAAAACAGGAGAAGTGTTTTTCATTAAGAAGAAGAAAAAAGACAAGAAGAAGAACAAGAAGAAAGAATTTGGCCTTCTATTGTGTGGCTTAACTTTCCCTCCTTGGGTCCTCGAAAGGATGCTAATCAACTGTGGAGAAATAGAGTGAACAAGTGGGATAGGTATAATTTTGCAATCTACATGTGGAATTACTACATGCATTTCCAGTGTGGCAAAATACAGTGACTTCACTGCAATTGAAAGAATAAGAAAGCTAAAGAAGAACCTTAATACACAAAATTTGATATTACGAATCCAAGATAATCTCAACTTCTTTAAGCACCAACTTGTCTTCGTAACTTATAAACCGATTGTTTCGTTGTATCCTTCAGCTTTTGTAGATTGCGGGTCTTTGGTTGGAAGTTGACTACTCTGTTAGCCTGTTGAGAACTTGGGAGCCTATTACTTTCTAGTGTTACTTCCATGCTTGCACATGAATCTTCAGGGCTACCCACATTGGAACTCTTTTTGGATTCTAACAAGCTGACCCTAATTTGTCTATGACTTCTTCTACCTAAGTTTTGTTTCCAACAGTGTTTGCACATGCTATTTGGCTCTTGAGAATAGATGATAACTAGTTACCTTTCGGTGGACATCCTGCAAGCATGAGACACCGGACATCACAATTTAAGTACATTAAACACAATATATGCTTTCTGGAGGATTTTTTTGGTTTTCTTCTAGTTATTTTTTGCTTGTATACTCTTTGTATAAAGCGTATGCCCATATTGACATGTTTTTATTGATATTTTTATTGTGCTTGTAAGAAAAACGTATATGCTTCTCTGTTCTGTCTTGAAGACTAACCAAAAGGTAGCCATGTTAAATAAAATTCACTTAGTGAGGGTTTCTTTGTCCTTTTAGTCGATCTTGCTTATTCAAACCAAATTGCAAGCAAGTAATTTGTTCCCTCCTAAACTAGTTGGTTGGAAGCAAGTAATCTGTTCCCTCCATTTTCTAAGTGATATTCCAAGCAAGCAATTCCTGTCTCCTTTTCTCTTTTTGTCCTTTGGAATACTTCGTTATATGCAAAACTATATGATATGAGACTGGAGACCGGAGGGGGAGGTGTAATATATAGAGCATAAGAGCACCTTATATCTTGTTTGTTTTCAAGTCTTCACATGCTACACTACACGTAAGTTCTCATATTCTCTCAAGATTATTTTTTCCTCTCATTTGTTTTCAGTATTTGACATTTTAGTTTGCACTTCCTAGCTTCAAAATTTCAGTTTACGACTAAATTTAGTTTCCGTTTGTTTCAAACTTTGTGAAGAGTAACGACATCAAGAGAAGGATGGACAAAACTTGAGCCTGGATGATATCTTAGGAGGTCATAGCACCGAGAAAAACCTTGCCTTCTACTAAAAACAATATCAAATTGACCACAAACAGGGGCATATGGCTTAGAAGAAAAAGTGGGAGTAATGTTACAATGACCACATAAAGATATCACTTTTTTTGAATAAATCACCTTTGCACCCTTATGCTCAATACTATTTGGAGCCTTGACTTTTAATTTGTAAGTTTTGGACTAAATGTAGTTTACCCTTTTTTATTCGACACTTAGATACCACACTTGAGTACCATTTGATACATCACCTGAAGATTGATCATGTGCCTTAAATAGGCGATACCAGATGATGTGGTTAGTGCCATGTATTGTAAAACTTCATATGACCAAACATCACATTAGGATGGCTGACATGGGTACCATTTGATGTGGCACATTATATGCACCTATTTGCATGTGCTATGTTGGGCCCATTGAGTGTTTTGATTAATCCATTTAAGACGCTAACTCAAATAGTACAAAAGTAAAGCATAAATATGGTCACCAGAGTATTACCTACAGCCAAACAATAACCAAATGTGATCACTTTAAAAACTTATGATCATTTTAACAACTTATTTAGGCGCATTCTTAAATATCTTAAGCTTTCCATTACAAGGTTATGTAACTGTATAGTAGAGTTGAACCAATATCCTGTTTGTGTATCTTTCTTTTCATTTTTAATAACTGTTTGTGTTGCATGTTGAAGACAAGTGTAATGGATCCGATTCCAGCATCAGTGAGGAGACTCTGGGACATGTGGGACCTTCGGATAGTGGTTCTCCTCAGTCTCACTTTACAAGTTATTCTTTCCTTATTTGGAAACCGTAGAAAGTACATATCATCACTATGGGTTAGTATCCTTGTTTGGTCGGCCTACTTAATGGCTGACTGGGTAGCAACTGTTGCTCTCGGAAAGCTTTCAGATGCACAAGTTGATTATGAAAATAGCAATGCATTGTGGGCCATATGGGCCCCCTTGCTTTTGCTACACCTTGGTGGCCCCGACTCCATTACTGCATACTCTTTGGAAGATAATAAGCTCTGGATGAGGCATTTTTTTGGACTTGTGGTTCAATTTTCTGTTGCAGTTTATGTTGTTCTTATGTCCTGGAAACATTACTGGTTTTCGATTATGTCAATCCCAGCATTAGTGGCTGGATTTGGAGAGAACATGGGTTCTCATGTCGGTGAGCCATGATAAATCCGGGGACATTGTGCCGTTTGGCGATTTAGGCGGAGGATTAAATCTTGGCAATTATAGTACATCGGAGGATGAAAAGTCTATACGGGTTTTATATAGTGGCCATAAACTTGTCAAGGAATTTAAGAATTATATGCAGTATTATGACATAACGTATAATGAGTTTCCTAGGCACAGTTCTCTAGAGGATGATGACATTAACCTGTTTTGGAATGCCTTGGAGGTTGAAATGGGGCTCATGTTTGATTTGTTATACACAAAGGCAGCCATCAAGTACACTAAGGTTGGGTGGATTCTGCGTTGCATCACCTTCACTTGTACGGTGACTGTGTTGGTGGGGTTGATCTTCCGACTTATTTTCATGAGGGAAAATCAGGAGAAATGGCACGAGGTTGACATTGCCATCACTGTAACACTACTAGTTGGAGCTCTAGCATTGGAGATTTATGCTATCATTGCGCTATATTTATCTTCTGATTGGGCAATGCTTTGGCTAATTAAGCACAATAGAGGCAAACAGGTAATCCAGTTGAGGAAAAAGATTTCATGGCTTTTCCTCCCAAAACAGTACTGGTCTAAAACTATGGGGCAATTCGATCTACTTGATTTTTGCCTCAAGGGCATGAAGCCAGATCAAAATCTCAGTAGAGGAATACTTCGGCCCTTGTTGGGAATTGATCACTGCAAGGACAAGCTCAACAAGTACATACACAAGACTGCTGGAATACTTCGACCCTTGTTGGGAATTGATCATTTCAAGGACAAGTTCAACAAATACGTACACAAGACTGTTGCCATTGTCCCTCCTCCTCTGTTTAATGCGATTTTAGATTGTTGTCAACGTTTAAGTAGTCCTGCTCTACATCGTAGGAGCTTCGTTGAAGAGGACAAGATTTTGGGGAACATAGGATTCGCAGACATGCCTTTGCAATGGCAAATTCTTCGCTTGCACATCGCAACAGAAATTTGCTATCATATGGAAACAGAATGGGATACTCATGATGCGTCTGAAAACAGCAGGGGTAGTACTGTATCACAACAGATCATGCCCCCCCCTGATTCCTCCTCATTGTGGGAAGAAAACAAGAAATTATGCATAACTCTTTCACACTACATGATGCATCTACTCGTCATGCGCCCTTCATTGTTGCCAGTTGCTATATCTGACGATCTGTTGAGGAACATGATCAGCAATTTCAAACCATACATTGGAGGTGCACTAGATGTGAGAACGGCTTGCCTACATTTGTGGAAAACTGATAATGTGTTATTTGGTGGGATTGTCGAAGATCTGCGCGGAAAGCAGAAGGATGTGAGATGGGACATTTTGAAGTTCATGTGGTTGAGGATGCTGTGCTATGCAGCAAGCAAGGGTCAGAAAAATGAGCATCTTCGGCAGTTAACACAAGGAGGCGAGCTTCTCACTTTGCTTTGGTTCTTTCTACCACAATCCCGTATGCTCCGAGCCAGGGTCCTTAAACCTATGACAATCGGTGCCATGCTCGATAGGAGGGAGATATTACCGTATTAGATTATTTACCCTTTTAAAGTTACGTTTCCCACGAATTTCTTTCCCATTTTTTTTTTTGGATGTTCTTCCATAATAAGCTTGTGAAAAAATTAATCCTATATCAGTGGTATGTATCTTGTTTGTCCTGAAATGATCAGTAAGTTCTGAAGGGCCGAAACTGGCCTTCAGTCTGCTTGTTTTGTTTTAATATTTCACACAACTGCTTTTGTGAGTTGCTTGAGATTATAGCACAGGTAAATGAAGCTTTAGCAGAGGTATCTGCACATTCATCTAGAATTTATCACTCTACATTTTGGTGATAGCTAAGTCCATGTTTGGGTTCTGGATTTGTGGAGACATTTATTAGAAAAACTGATGGATGATGTGGAAGCAAAGGGAATGAAATTATTAGCTTCTTCGTCTGGTTTTTGGCTAATATACAACCTAACTGGCTTAGTCGGTTTTTTGGCTAATTTACAACCGAACTGGTTTAGCCAGTTTGGACATTTCAAAATCAAAAGCAGATCAATTAAGTTCAATTTTGGTCCGGTTTGATTTATTTGTTTTGATTCACTTTATTCAATTTTGGATATGTGTTGAAGTCCAATGACTTTGCAAACATGAATTGAACATGTTTGAATGCTCATTTGAATTCGATATTCAATAGTACCTCAAAGCAAAGGGTTGCATCTAATGGTCATAGATTCGCCTACTGAGTTATTTATGAATTTCATACTAGACTACTGACTTATCTAAAGTTTACTTTTGACTTATCAAAATAGTGGACTGAAGGAACTAACCGAAGCATAGCTTTTTCTCAAATACAAATGCCCATTTATTTATTGATGTAATATAGCATTTTGCAATTTCCCCCTTTAATATTCCGTGTAGACCACTCTAAAATGTCAATGATTTGTCTGTTTTTTTTTTGTTCGGAAACCATTCAATTGACCAGTCCACTATTATTTTTGGACCTGAATTTGCAAAAAAGTAAATAACCGAAAGCAACAAGATAAGAAGAAATAAAAAGAATTAAGTATTTCCTCCCCTGCTTTTTTATTGGGTTAGAAAAATGAAAATCAATTAGTGTTTTGCTTTTGCATAAAAGATGTATTATTTGTATTTAAGTTCCCCTGCTGAATCGAAATTCTACATTTCCATTGCTTCAAAGTAATTGTAATCAGGAGCGGAACTAATAAGAGACCAGGAGAGGGAGATGGAGGTCTGGGCCCCTCAAAAATTTTTAAAAAATTTAGTACTTAAGTTACAATTTGAAAATTATGGAAAATTGTTCGACCCCCCCTCCTAATTACAATTGGTCTCCTTCTTTTCCAAAAGAACAAAAATGGAAAAAAAAAAAATTCGGCTCCCTGACATCGATTCATTGTTCCGTCTTGATTGTAACAATGTCGAAAGAAGATGAAATAATTAAGTTAATTGTGTAATATAACAAAAATTTATTTTTCTTTTTGTGGCTAAAAGCTAACAAATTTATCTAAAGGGAAATGGGGATGAAGCCATTCAAACCTAGTTCCTGTTGTACGCAGAATAATGAACAAGGAGAGTGTTGGGACGTCAATTTTGTTTCAATTATGAATTCTGAATAGAGTATAGATTTTTTAAAATTAGAATTAGAATTTGTAAAAGTATTTCGATTATATGTACAAAATATTTTTGTAAAACAAATATGTGCAGAAACGTAATAGAAATTCAAAAAGATCTTCCACAGGTAAATTTTGAAATTCTACTCCTTTCTGAATGCAATAATATATATATTCTCGATCTGGCTCCCAAACAGCCCGAAAAATCAGTAGCCAAATAGCCCTAGATGGAGTCCAATTTTTTTCATCCTCTTTTCAAGGGGATGAACATTATCCTCGTTTTTATTGGTGGAGATGATGTAGGTCATCTGCGATACACAATCTCATCCAATGAAAGTGAACATAAAATGTAGGGTTTTAACTTCAAAACCATAGTCTCTATGAAGTCGATGCCTACTGCTACAATTAATGGCATAACAAGGATAGGTTGATTGCTAATGAAGATTTTGGAGTGGGATTTAGGTATGATTTCGAACTCTTAAGATGGTTTTCTATTATTTGTAATGAAGTATAATGCTTGAACGTCCTTGTAAGATGTTCGATTTTGACTCTCGAGCGTTCTTCATAGATTTTACAATTCTCGAATATGTTTAGGATTGTTTACTCCATGAATATTTGAATTTACATACCTATATTGAGTTGATTGTCCCATGATCTGTCTTTAGCAGTTAAAAAATATGTATGTGTGTGTCTGTGTATTGTAGTTATAAATCTTGTCATTATGCATTTTTATATAGACAGTTGTCCCCTACTTTAACTGAGTTCCATTATGGGCAGGGCCGGCCCACAAGTTTTTGGGACCCTAAGCGAACTAATAAAAAAGAGATCATATATGAGAAAATGAAAATAATTAACTTCAAAAAATACTCACTCAGTCTTGTATTTTTTATTTTTTCCTAGAACCATGCTATTATTTAGACAAAAAAGCAAACGTCTCTTGACAATTTTTTTTTTGACTTTTTCTTTATCAACCGAAAGAACTAATTGAAATCTTTAAAGTGATGGAAAAAAATTAAAAAATAATGCATGAAATTACTTTATTTTCTATTTCAAATAAATAAATATACAATATGAGATGTAAGTAGTACTATATGGCTTTTCATTAAATGAATAAAATGAACTTCAAAATGATTACAATAGATAAATGTATGATTTTTTTTTTCTTCATGCTTCAGTTTAAGCTTCGTATAAAAATTTAATTCAAGTGATTTTACTAAATTTACTAAAGTAATTGAGATTTTACAAAAATATATTTTTCAATACAGTGCAACATTTACCTACAAAACTAGTTTGAACTTAAAATTTAATAAAATAAAGACCTCTCCCAATGGATTATTTTTAACAAAGAAATCCACTTATATTAAAATTAAATGATTATTTTTCAAATATAATTTATTTTATATCTATTTCGATAACTTTGGCCAAAAATAGTACAAAAAATAAATATAATAAAACTTAATCAACCAAATCAGGTATTTATGTCTTCACAGTTAAAATCTCATTGCTATAAATGATACTGCACAATGTTATTGTGTGATAAAAATAAAAACTAAGAAAAAAATAAACTTCAAGAGTCTCGAACTATGGACCCTGAAGACAACAACATGCTTTTTCACTAAGACAACTTAACTCCATGATAATATCCACTATGTTTGATATATATTAGATATTTATTATTTCTACCTTATCTAAACCCTCATTTTCCATAATCAGGGGCGGCTCAGTGTTGTTGACAAGAACGGAAATGACAACATGTTTCCCTTAGTATTTTTTATTGTCAAGATTGAGAGTAAAGATTTTTGGACTTAGTTTCTTAGTGATATGATGAGGGACACAGGGGATTATGACCAAATGGAATGAACCTTTATTAGTGACAGGTAGAAAGGATTGAAGGAGACCTTTCAAGAGTTGTTATCTGGTACTAATTATGGGTATGGTCAAAGTCATTTATACAATAATTTTAGAGTAAACTTTCGCGAGCACACTTGAAGGGTTTGTTTTGAAAGGCAACATCACAACAAAACAAGTTCAACCATTTGATGAGGCAAATTGAGTTCTAACCCAAAGGTCTCTAGGGAGAGAGAGAGAGAGAGAGAGAGAGAGAGAGAGAGAGATTGGGGTCGGTGGTAAATTTACAGTAGATGGTCCGAATGGGTTGAGAGAGAGAGATTGAGAGAGAGAGAGAGAGGTGACTAAAAATATTAAATTAGTAAGGGTTTCATTTAATATTCTAACAGGGCAAATGGGAAATTTTACTT
The DNA here is from genome assembly GCA_019985065.2 of Arctostaphylos glauca. NCBI lineage: Eukaryota > Viridiplantae > Streptophyta > Magnoliopsida > Ericales > Ericaceae > Arctostaphylos > Arctostaphylos glauca. The sequence continues at coordinate 29,230,589 of JAHSPW020000005.1, read as the reverse complement.
TCAATTTTAACACTGTTAACAATAAATTAACAGCAGGGGGTTTGAAAAGAATAACTTGTAAAGCAAGGGAGGAGACTGCAATTGTCAGAACTACAGGGGAGGACAGCGCATTTGTTAGGTACCTCAGGGGAGGTAGGTGAAATTTACCCAACAAAAATTTAATTTTCTTTTTGTGGCTAAAGCTTACAAATTTATCTAAAGGGAAATGGGGATGAAGCCATTCAATCTAGTTCCTATTGTACGCAGAATAATGAACAAGGAGAGTGTTTGGAAGTTATTTTTTTTTAAATTATGAGTTCTGAATAGAGTAAAGATTTTTTAAAATTAGAATTAGAATTTTTAAAAGTATTTCGGTTATATGTACAAAATATTTTTGTAGAAAAATTATGTTTAAAAACATAATGAAAATTCAAAAAGATCTTCCACAAGTAATTTTTGAAATTCTACTCCTTTTTGAATGCATGATGTGGTATATATTCTCGGTTTGGCTTCCAAACACCGCGAATTATCAGTAGCCAAACAGACCGTAGATGTAACATGGAAAATTGAGGGCTACAGCCTACAAATTTGTCACCAAAAGTAGGGATGGCAATTTCGACAGAATTGATAGTTACCTGAACCAAATCGCTTAATTTTTTCCGAACCGTAATCATTTTTTTCCCCGTAGATATGGGTATGGTTGGAACGGATGAATATTTGTTTGGGTTTGATTAGGTTATGGTTTAGACCAATAACCGAACCGGTCCCCGTACCCAACCGAAATTAAAACGACATCGTTTTATACTCTCTCTCTCTCTCTCTCTCTCTCTCTATATATATATATATATATATATATATATATATAATTATAATTATAATTATAATCCTTAACTCTAAACCTAAATATAAGCGGCGCAATGGGGTTTGAGAAATTAAGACTTAGAAGTTAGATGACCTGATTCTTCACTCTTCAACTTCGATCGGCGATCGTTCATCTAATGAGATGCTAGTTTTTGTATATATTTTACTGTTTATCAATTTTTTTTGGTTTTGGTTACGGTTCAATTTAGTTAAGGTATTCTCCTAACCGAATGGTTTGGTTATGGAGTATTTTCTATCTCTCGTTTGGTTATCGGGGTGGTTCGGAGTAGGATATAATATTCACAGATGGGGTACGGGTTATCCTATAACCGCCCTGATCTGCCCAATTACCATTCCTAACCAAAAGCATAAAAACAAGAATAAAGTCCACTTTACCCCTATAGTTTGATGGTTGTGCAAAATAACCCCTTAACATTATTACTTGACTACACAACGCCCACATATTTTATGAATTCATATGCACTTGTGACTTCATTACTAAAAGTTGTAAGAGGTCGAACATACCCCTCTATAGATATGGAGGGACCACAAACAGTCATTGTTTCCCATCGTGATAACATTCAGAGTATTATACTCAGAAAATCAGGATAAAATTTAGGGTCTTGACATTTATGGGTATGGTCTAAGTCATTTATGGGTATTGTTTCCCATCGCGATAACATTCAAGAGTTGTTACCTGGTATTGATTATGGGTACGGTCTAAGTCATTTATGCAATAATTTTAGAGTAAATTTTCGCAAGCACACTTGAAGGGTTTGTTTTGAAAGGCAACATCACAACAAAACGAGTTCAACCATTTGATGAGGCAAATTGAGTTGGCTAACCCAAAGGTCTCTAGGAAGCGAGAGAGAGAGAGAGAGAGAGAGAGAGAGAGAGAGAGAGAGAGAGAGAGAGAGAGAGAGAGAGAGAGAGAGAGAGAGAGAGAGAGAGTGAGAGATTGGGGTAGGTGGTAAATTTACAGTAGATGGTCTGAATGGGTTGAGAGAGAGAGAGAGAGAGGTGACTAAAAATATTAAATTAGTAAGGGTTTGATTTAATATTCTAGCAGGGCAAATGGGAAATTTTGCTCTCAATTTTAACACTGTTAACAATAAACTAATGGTAAGGGGGTTGAAAAGAATAGCTTGTAAAGCAAGGGAGGAAAGTGCAATTGACAGAAGTACTACAGGGGAGGACAGTGCATTTGTTAGGTACCTTACATTTGTTAGGTACCTTAGGGGAGGTAGGTGAAATTTACCCAACAAAAATTTATTTTTCTTTTTGTGGCTAAAGCTAACAAATTTATCTAAAGGGAAATGGGGATGAAGCCATTCAAATCTAGTTCCTATTGTACGCAGAATAATGAACAAGGAGAGTGTTTGGACGTTATTTATTTTTTTAAATTATGAGTTCTGAATAGAGTAAAGATTTTTTTAAATTAGAATTAGAATTTTTAAAAGTATTTCAGTTATATGTACAAAATATTTTGTAGAAAAATTCTGTTTAGAAACATAATGAAAATTCAAAAAGATCTTCCACATGTAATTTTGAAATTCTACTCCTTCTGAATGCATGATGTGATATATATTCCCTGTTTGGCTCCCAAACACCGTGAATTATCAGTAGCCAAATAGAGCGTAGATGTAACATGGAAAATTGAGGGCTACAACCTACAAATTTGTCACCAAAAGTAGAGATGACAATTTGGACAGAACTGATAGTTACCTGAACCCAACCGCTTAATTTTTCCGAACCGTAATCGTTTTTTTCTCCTGTAGGTATGGGTATGGTTGGAATGTATTTGGGTTTGATTAGGTTATGGTTTAGACCATAACTGAATCGGTTCCCGTACCCAACCGAAATTAAAACAACATCGTTTTATACTTTTATATATATATCCTAATCAAATATTGATAATCGAAATCATTCAATGTGTTTAAAACATGTTTTTAAAGGCACCCGCATGAAATCGGCTCCAAAAAATATCGAGAAGGACTTGATCCATGTAGTTGTTCACAAATGCTGACAGGAATAGTTTTATGAAAAACTGCTTCGATCAAGCTCTTCTCGATTATTTTTTGAGCTGATTTCTCGTAAGTATCCTTAAAAACGTGTTTTAAACACATTGAACGGTTCCAATTATCAATATTTGATCAGAAAATGGGAGGTTCTCATTTTAACAAAATGAGGGATCCCTCAATAGAAGCTCATATATATATATATATATATATATATATATATATATATATATATATATATATATAACCCTTAACTCTAAATCTAAATATAAGAGGCGCAATGGGGTTTGAGAAATTAAGACTTAGAAGTTGGAAGACCTGATTCTCCACTCTTCAACTCCGATCGGCGATCGTTCATTTAATGAGATGCTAGTTTTTGTACATATTTTGCTATTTATTAGTTTTTTTTTTTTTGGTTTTGGTTACGGTTCAATTCAGTTAAGGTATTCTCCGAACCCGAATGGTTTGATTATGGAGTATTTTCTATCCCCCGTTTGGTTATCGGGGTGGTTTTGGGTAGGATATAATATTCGCGGATGGGATACAGGCTATCCTAATAACCATCCTGATCTGCCCCATTACCATTCTTAACCAAAAGCATAAAAACAAGAATAAAGTCCACTTTACCCCTATAGTTTGATGGTTGTGCAAAAGACCCCCTTAACATTATTACTTGACTACATAACGCCCGCATACTTTATGAATTCATATGCACTTGTGACTTCGTTACTAAAAGTTGTAAGAAGTCGAACATACCCCTCTATATATATGAAGGGACCACAAACAGTCATTGTTTCTTATCGTGATAACATTCAAAGTATTATACTCAGAAAATTAGGATAAAATTTAGGGTCTTGACTTCGAAACCATAATCTCTACGAAATCGATGCATACTGCTACAAATACTGGCATAACAAGGATAGGTTGATTGCTAATGAAGATTTTGGAGTGCGATTCAAGTATGATTTCCACCTCTTAGACGGTTTTCTGTTATTTGTAGTGAAGTATAATGCTTGAACGTCCTTGTAAGATGTTCGATTTTGACTCTCGAGTGTTCTTTATATATTTTATAACTCTCGCACATGTTTCGGATTGTTTACTATATGAATATTTGAATTTACATACCTATATTGAGTTGATTGTCCCACGATCTGTCTTTAGCAGTTAAAAAATATGTATGTGTGTGTTAGTGTATCGTAGATTTAAATTTTATTTTTTTTAACTCATTTTTATATAGATGGTTGTTCCCCACTTTAACTTTGAGTTCCATTATGGGCTGGGCTGCCTCACAAGTTTTTGGGGCCCTAAGCGAACTAATAAAAAAGAGACCGTATATATTATATTAAAAATAAGAATAATTAACTTCAAAATAATACTCACTCAGTCTTGTATTTGTTATTTTTTCCTAGAGCCATGCTATTATTTAGACAAAAAAGCAAACGTCACTCAGGCATAAATTTTTTCGACTTTTTTTATCACTAGAAAGAACTAATTGAAATCTTTAAAGTGGTGTAAAAAAGTTAAAAAATAATGCATGAAACAAATAAATAAATATACAACCAGAGATGAAAGTAGTATATGACTTTTCTTTAAATGAATAAAATGAATTTCAAAACAATTACAACATACAAATGTATAATTTTTTTCTTCACATTTTAATTTAAGCATCGTATAAAAATTCCATTCAAGTGATTTTAGTTATTTTACTAAAATAATTGAGATTTTATAAAAATATATTTTTCAATACAGTGCAATATTTATCTATAAAACTAGTTTGAACTTAAAATTTAATAAAATAAATACCTCTCCCAATATTAAAAATAACAAATTATTTTTAGTAAAGAAACCAACTTATATTAAAATTAAACGATTATTTTTCAAATATAATATATTTATATCTATTTTGATAACTTTGGCCAAAAATAGTACAAAAAATAAATATAACAAAACTTAATCAACCAAATCAAGTATTTATGTCTTCACAGTTAAAATCTCACTGCTGTAAATGATACTGCACAATACCATTGTGTGATAGAAATAAAAACCAAAAAAAAAAATAAACTTCAAGAGTCTCGAACTATAGACCCTGAAGACAACAATATACTTTTTCACTGAGACAACTCAACTCTATGATAATATCCACTATGTTTTATATATATTAGATATTTATTATTTCCACCTCGTCGGAGCCCTCATTTTCCATAATCAGGGCGGTTCAGTGTTGTTGACAAGAATGAAAATGACATGATGTTTTCTTTAGCGTTTTTCATTATCGAGATTGAGAGTACTAAAGATTTTTGGACTTAGTTTCTTAGTGATATGATGAGGGACATAGGGGGTTATGACCGAATGGAATGAAAATTTATTAATGACAGGCAGAAGGGATTGAAGAAGACTTTTCAAGAGTTGTTACCTGGTACTGATTATGGGTATGGTCTAAGGCATTTATTCAACAACTTTAGAGTAAACTTTCGAGAGCACACTTGAAGGATTTGTTTTGAAAGGCAACATCAACAACAAAATGAGTTCAATCATTTGATGAGGCAAATTGAGTTGGCTGACCCAAAGGTCTTTAGGAAGAAAATAACATTTGAGGTGTTAAGGAGCATTGACTTACTTTTGTGAACAAGAGAACATTTTAGTCCTAGAAGTAAGTGTGATATCTTGGTAAATAACTTGAATGAGTCAGTCAATTCCTATATTACGGAGGCCCAAGAATTGCCAGGCATTTCAACATTCGAATGAATTAGAAGGAAACTAATGTAGAGGATTCAGATTAAGAGGAAGGGTATAGAGAAGTATGAAACAACTATTTGCCCTAACATTGAAGACAGGTTAGAGGCATTGAAGGTTGAATCAAGAAACTGTATAGTAGGTTGGAGTGGAGAGTTGGAGTTTAAGGTTGACACATGGATTAAAATCTATGTAGTGGATTTAAAAAGGACTTGGACTTGTAGAAAATGAGATTTGGCTAGGATACCCTATTGCCATGGAGTTACAGCCATTAAAAAACACATGGCTAAAATAAAAGACTATCTCTACAACTATTACAAGAAGTCGAACTAACTAGCTACTTAAAGTTACATAATAAATCCAGTACCAAACATGAATGAGTTTGTGAATAGTGGACTTCCACAACTGAACCCACCAAAATGAAGGAGGCAAACTGGTAGGCCCAAAAAGTTGAGAAAAAGAACAGTAGATGAGTCAAGAAACCCACATAAAGTGTTTAGTGTTGATACCGAATTTTAGCCCACCGCTCAAAATATCATGCAATATGCCATTAGAATGAGCTTAGAAAAACTTATGCACAAAATGACTATTTTGCCTTTTACCGGGCCAAAGACGCATGAGATGATCTGAAAATCGAGAAACTTCACTAGAGATAATTTCAATCACTGAACAGGTATGTAAACATGATTTGGATGATACTTGAGCAACCTCAGAGAGTTCAGCAAAGTCTGGGTACAAATGATCATTTTGCCCCTAGACAGGACAGTTCATCAAGAACGGGCTTCAAATGTCAATATAGTCAACCTAAGATGCCTCTATATATAGTGGGTAGACAGATATTGACGTAATTCAGAATTCAATCAGGTTGTGCCAGTAGGCTTGGAGATGGTTTGAACATAACAAGATGGTTGTGCCCTTCTAAGTCAAACGGGATACGAGGGATCATCTAAATCAAGCCGGAGCAAGTTTACCACCTCAATTTTGATAAAGAATCTCAATACAAAGCCGATAAAGTGCCTTGGAGGTCAATTAAATGACCAAAGAACAAATCTGAAAAAGTTCGACAAGTCAAGCTACAAAAAGACCATTTAACCCTTGTATAGACTTGGGCTCCGAAGCACTATTCACGAGACAACTTCATCAAATCATGCAAATCTCATGTCACTAATCAATACAATGATACGAGTCCATTGACAATAACTGGCATGAAATTGGGCAACGTTGAGATTTTTTGATTGATCAAAATAGAGGCATGGGAGCACAATTTATGGAATAGCATGTCTAGACTCTGAAAGGCATATATTATTGATCAATGGTGACACGAGTCCGTCGACTGTATCCAAGGTCAATAAGTCAAGAAGTTGCATTTTTAGTAATTCAGCGACAAATAGATGACAATTCGGGAGCCCGGTTCATGAGCTGACATGCTTGGGACACGAAGGCTATAGTTAAATTGATCGTCATGACGATATGAGTTCAAGAGACATGTTCGCGATCGAATTAGAGTTCATTTGATAATCTAAAGACAGAATGTAGTAATTGGAGGTATTTAAGTGCACATGAGCAACAAGACTTTTGGTCAGCCGTGTGGGGCCCCCTTGTGTAATCCCTTGGCCTTGTGGGGCTCCCAAGCCTTGCAAGACTTCAAAGCCATATAAGACTTCAAAGCCACATGAGGCATTTTAGCTTAGGTGGCAACCCACCATTGGTTGCTGATTTAACTTGGTATGACATGGCAAATCCGAATGAGTTGTTGAGGAGGTTTCCACATGAATATTTGACTTGGTGTTTTTTAATTTAATCTATTTACTCCAAATTTTAATATCTTTATGGATAAAAACCCTAAAGCCTACCTCGGATTTTATTTCATCGCGAAGCATCTTCGCACTATAAATACCAGGTTTCACTTCATAATTAAGGAATTTTTTTTAGTGCACACCTCCTCCTGCTCCCAAGTTAGTAGATTCTAGCACAAAGCACAGCCCATGGTAGAACCAGAGACTTAAAATCCTCCATCCATCTTTAGAGTTTCGGTAGAACCCCTTTTCTGCCAAATTCCCATAGTAATTCATGAGCCTCAAAATCCATCCGAGAGAAAAAAAATCAGCTTATCTCCTCTTCGAGTGTTTCTAATTGCGTAGTCGTGAAATGTTCGATACCGGAAATATGATTAGAGTTAGGGTTTTGGCCAAAAATAAGAGAAAGCTATACCCGTCTAGTTTCAAATTTAGAAAGATCCGAACGCGCTATTATACTAGCATAACTCGCGATAACAAGCTTTAAAACTCAGTGTTATGTCTGTTTATGATTTTATTTACCCGTTCGCATGTCTCTTTTTTCTTATAATAAGCCAATTCAAATATCAATACAAGGTAGCACTGCAACAGTCGCTTTATTTAAAATATGCTCCATTCATTTAATTTGATTTCTCTTTTTTTTTTTCTTTTTCGATGTGAATATCATGCCTGGAAGAGATAGCACCCGCATCTTTAATCCGCACTTCTAAGATCTCTAGTCCAGTTTTAGGAATTTATAGTCTGCACTTCTAGAATGCTCGAGCATCGTCTTTTTGAAATCAAAATTGCAAAAGTCGGTCTTGGCCTATGCCAATGTCCTTTTCGTGATTTTAACTTAAGCGAGATTTTTATAACAATTATTCTAGGATCCTTGCTATACGAATTTTTTCGGAGCTAATATTTACATTTCCAGTATATCGCTCGATTACGTTGGCATTTGCCGAAGTTAACTTTTAACTTTTTCCTTTCCCGTTTTTCGTAATATTTTCCTATTTTTATCCATTTTCCGTCTCCATGTAGCCACATTTCTTTTTATTTCTTGTAAAATAATAAATAAAAAATTTGTTACTTCACAGTTAAGTAATATGAATACGGTCGTTAGTTCACGTTGACACGCTGTCCATATCACCTAACTAAAATCCTGATAATCTCGAAATTTCCTAAACACACTGGTGACATGGGTAGCCAGTATTTTGGAATGAAAATTTAACTAGCAGTGCACGTTATCTTTTCGCGGCAGATTATTGTGATCAAATGGATATTTACTATCTTCTGTAATTTGGACCGCCAGTGAACCGATTAGCTGTCAGGATGAAGGATTGCGGATAAAAAAATAAATTTGAGTATATTCTGTAATTTGGACCATCAGTGAATTTAGTAGCTGCTGGGATGAATAATTGCAGATAAAAAGTAAATTTAAGTAAATATATTTCATGCTTAAAAACTGAAAAATAAGAATAGCCGTTGTGTTGTCTATGTCTCCCAGTCTTTAATCCCGATAATCTCAAATGAAAGTATATCGTGCAAATTGGCAGTTTATGTCGGATTGTGTGTCGTGCTTTCTTAAAAGATTATCGGAGTGACATTGACACTTTGCATCAAAATAACCTTGAAATTTTCGGAACGCTGATGACATAGGTAGTCAATGGGAAAAAAATAAAAATGCAATAATAGCTTACTTGGTTTAGGTCGAGATGACATATCGTAATTCAAGAAAGGTTAATATGGTAATTCGTTAATAAAATATAATCAGACTATTATTTTAAACTTGAAAGTTTTTATGCCAGGAATTTAAAGTACCTGGCACCTCGGGAACAGAAACGTGACGTGTAGATGCCAGTTTGCATACCATGTTTCGGTCAAAGTTTAACATATGCTCGGTCTAACATTTTGTCACCGAGAGTTGAATTGTGTAAGTCGAGGCCTTGCCCTCGCACCCTGTTTCACTTTCCGTCCTGTACGTTCCATCACTGGATATTTATTCACTTTGGTCAAGGATAATAAAATGAAATTAATATGAAATAATTAAGTACGGAAAGGGCGATGTTGAGTGTCTAACACTTTCTAAGTTCGTAACAATAAATCTCCAGATCATCTCTATTTTCAAGACCAGATGTTTTTTAAAAGGAGTCATTTTATAAACAGAATCGTATTTCTAAGTCAAAAATCAAATTATTTTTCTAAAAAATATCTTCTTCGAAAATGACTTTAGAGGGTGACTTGACACACCCGAACTTCATGTCAAGTGGTGATTTTGAATTTTAAATAAGTCACAGTTGTTAAACAATTTTCATTTTCCGTTGCATATCAAGTCAAGAAAGTTATTCCGCCCCATTCAACAAATTCTTATTCGCAAGAGGGGCCGGAAATTTCCGGACGCGACATCTAGGAAGAACTTGAATGTCACTCGTGTAAAGTGTCTTCAAACCGGTCATAATAGGAGGAGTTGCAAGAACAGAATCCATCCTAATCTCAAAAATTTGAGTCATGATACATTCAATTATTGCACATTCGAATGTCTTTCCATACCTTAATGTTGTACATTCATTTTCAATTATTAACTTGCAAACCCTTTCTTGTAGTTGTACGTCGAGATCAACCTCAACAGGAGCGACGATTAATGGCGCAACTCAACCACCACCTACTGAAAATGTACGATCTCAACCACAACAAAAAGGTTCCTCTCAAGTGAGACACTTATTTATGTTTTTCAGTTTTTTCATCGTTTACTACCACTTGCTTTACTAATTAATTTCTGTCCTTTACTTTTCCTGTAGCCTGCTAAATTGCCAATCATGGGAGGAAATTACCACAGCCAAAAGGGAAAGGGACATGGACACCAGCAAGGGCGCATCATCTATGATTATGAAACGCTTATTTGGATGGAATCACTCACAGTGCAGATGAGTCTATAAAACATACCAGGGTTATGTGGTCAATTGATAAGGTTAAAGGGGTCTTCTGCACAACTCCCAAGCAATTGGATGAATGATTATTTTCAGGAATAAGTTATTGAGGGGATAAGATAAGAAGAAATATTATTTTTAGAAGGTTGACCCACATTAATGTGATGTTTATAGAGAGGAGATAAAAAAGTAGATAGTTTGAATGAAGTATTAAAAAAAAATGATAAAATAGTATTTGATTTGAATGGATGATAAATAGGAGAATAAGGTTATTTTGTAGTTGTAATAAGGGAGAATAGGTATTATTCTTGGATAATACCTGGAGATAACTTTTGGGCCGAGGGGAGAGGGATTATTTTTTGAGGGGTAAAAAATTATTCCCCTGTATTTTTATGCTCTCAAGCCATACTAAACATATCACGTCAATCTTTTTATCCTCTCAAAAAATTATTCCCCATCCTTATCTCCGTCCAAACGGGCCCTAAAATAATAAAACAATAATGAGTGTCATATGAGAAGTGGCTAAGAGTTTGTGTGAATAATTGTTCCAATAGGGTGACCCAAAGGACAACTTATAGAAATTCTTACATACTGAAATGAGTGGAGGATTCGTGTAGATATTTATGTAAATACGTGCACTTTTAATGGTTTTTTCATAAATAGAAAAAGGAAAAATAATAATAATGTTGGATGAACCTGTTTTGTGAATTTATGATGGAACTCGCTTACAGCATTTGTGCACGTGCCCACTAATGAGTGTCGCTTCGAGTTCAAAAACACTATTCTAATTTTTTTTTTTTTCAGGAATGCTACGCACACATCTCTTTCACACACCTTTTTTACACACCACCCAAAACGACGTCGTTTTGGGTGGAGACCAAAAAGAAAAATGCAAACTAGAAACTCTTCCCCAGTCATCTTCCCCATTTCCAACCCCCCCAAACCAGTCGACCGCACCTCACCCCATCCTCGACCTCCACCACCGAGCACCACCACCGACGACCACCACCCCTTCATTATAGCAAGATAATAAAGGAAAACACAGAGCCAGAGCTTGGGGAATACGTTGCTTCCCCTAAATTTTCGAATTAGGGTTCCTAAATTTGAAACCCTAGTTTTCCAATTTGGGTTCGAAATACATTAGAGAGAGAGAGAGATTAACCTCTCGGTTCGAGCTCGCAACCTCTGGAGGAAAATCTTACTATCATCTTCAACAACTTTCAAAATACTCTCCATCAGTTGTTTCATGTACTAAAACGTGGTCGGGTCTCGTCCGCGGTGGTCTGTGGTGGTGGTCTTCGGTGGTGGGCTCGGTGGTGGAGGTCGAGGATGGGGTGGGGTGGGGTCGACTGGTTTGGGGGGTTTGGGAATGGGTAAGATGACTGGGGAAGAGTTTCTATTTGCATTTTTCATTTTTTTTTTTTGGTCTCCACCCAAAACGACGTCGTTTTGGGTGACGTCTTTTTAGGTGGTGTGTAAAAAAGGTGTGTGAAAGGGGTGTGTGCGTAGCATTCCTGTTTTTTTTTTTAATACTCGAAGCATTAAAAGAACAATCATGTAAACAATTAAGTCCATTGGACAAGTACTTGAATGCCTATAAATTTCTAGGGGATATAAGAATATATCAAAATAAAGGACCAGAAATAAATTCTTTAGCCAAAAAACAGGTTTTGAAATTTGAAGTTCATACCATACAAGTATAATTTTGTATAAAATTCTTACAGAGGAAGCATAAGTCTATAAATGGTGCCAAACTAAATTGATGAAGTCATCTCACCCATCGGCATTGTTTTATTTTTTATAACTCGGGGTATTTGGATCAGTTTACGCGCACTTTGACTAATCTCTAGGGACCAATCTCACCAGCCACTTGCAGATATCCCTATTGAAACATATGAACTGGTCCTATAAGAGTTAATAGTACCTGAGAGATTTTGAATCTGATCAAATCTTAAGAGAGAACAAATTTCTAAGTTTCAAGTCTTGACCACCGGATCTTCTGATTTTTATTAGAGCATCTCTTACTAGAGTTTCAAATTTTGAACGTCAAGTTATTTAATCTTAAAATCTATTTGACAGATTCAATGATAAGTCAAATTTACCAAGAATTTGATGTAAGAATTGGCAGCATGGTTGAAGCAAGGATTTAAAATCACAAAAATACTAAAAACACATCCAAAATCACACAGAGACACACAGTGTGTGAGTAATTTTATGTGATTTTTGGGTGTGTTAAATTAATTGCTAATGGTCCAATTGGATGACATTTTAGTTTTGAATTTGTTAAATAATCGTGGTGTGTTACATAAGGCGGGAGCAGTCCACATTGATGTAATGTTAAGGGTGCGTTAAATAACTCAATGATTGGATGAAGTATTAAAATTGACGTGTTAAATAGCTAAGTGATTGAATAGATTTTGAAATCACGAAAAAGCTAGACTAGAAAAAATCAAAGACAATTTTGAATCAACAAAAGCCAAAAAAAAATAATGACAGTTTCTTTATGGATAATGTTAAGGGGTTCAGCACAACTCCCAAGCAATAGGGGTAAAGTGGACTTTACCCTAAAATAATAAAACAATGATGAGTATCATATGAGAAGTGGCCAAAAGTTTGTGTGAATAATTGTTCCAATGGGGCGACCCAAAGGACAACTTATAGAAATTCTTACATACTCAAATGAGTGGAGGATTCAATTTTCAAGTGTGTAAATATTTATGTAAATATGTGGGCTTTTAAAGGTTTCTTTCATAAATAAAAAAGGAAAAAAAATAACGTTTGATGAAAATATATGATGGAACTCGCTAATAGCATTTGTGTCTGTGCTCACTAATGAGTGTCGTTTCAAGTTCAAAAATACTATTCTACTGTTTCTTTGTAATACTTGACGCATTAAAAAAACAACGATGTAAAACTATTAAGTCAATTGTAGAAATTGAATGACTATAAATTTCTAGGGGATGTATAAAATAATTTAATATATAAGAAAATATCAAAATATTCTTTATCTAAAAAAAAATATGAAATAAGAAATGTGGAACCAAATTGAATCATATTTGTTGAAGGTACCTTCAGATTTTTATTTTTGATAACTCAGAGTGTTCGGATCAGTTTACACGCACTTCGACTAATTTCTACGGGACCAATCTCACTGGCCACTTGTGGAGATCTCAATTGAAACGTGTAGACTGGTCCCATAAGAGTCAATAGTACCTGAGAGATTTTGAATATGAAATCTTAAAAGAGAACAAATTTCTAAGTTTCAGGTCTTGATCACCGGGTCCTTCCGATTTTTATTAGAGCATCTCTTGCCATAGTTTCAAATTTTAAAATTTCAAGTTATTTCAATCTTAAAATCTATTTTTAAAAAATAATATACATTGTTAAATTTTTATCATGGGTTACTTAACACAGCCTTTAAGGCTGCATCCAATCAGGCCCTTATGTTCCGAGGACGGTATTTTGCATGCCCGACATTTTTTTTTTGTAAAGTTAGACTGCCGTTCGATTAGCACAATTTTGTATATACATGATAAAAATTTAACAACGTATATTATTTTTTTTAAATACATTTACATCATATTTCTATATCGGTAGAGAGAAAGAGTGAGGTGACAATGCCAGAAAGTCCAAGCAATTGAAAACTTGTGCATATATATTCGTATCAATTACGCTTATCCTTTAGATTTTGAAATCACGAGAAAGCTAGACTAGAAAAAATCAAAGACAATTTTGAATCAACAAAATTCCACAAAAGATAATGACAGTCTTCTTTACAATTTTGCCTATTTAAATTCAAAACTCAAGGAAAAAAAATAATAACAATTTTTCTTTCGCAAAGTTTATTTCACAGGATGCTCAACTGTTACCAATAATATGTGAGAATGGGTTGTGATATAGACATTTACTTTTGATTTGTAATCAATAAATACTTAAAATTTTAAATTTGTCCTCATAATAAATACCCAGGCTAGATTATCTGGCTTATTTTTTGTCTTTATTCAAATTTTTTTTGTATTTGTTATTTTTATGTCATTTTTTCGTGGATTATTGGTTCGTATCGACGAAAGGAATCTAAAAAGTATAAAATTCTGTCTAAAAGTTAAAAAAAAGTCACTAAAGACGAAAATAATCCAACACGAACGCTGTTTTTGGCTTATTTTTTGTCTTTTCTGAACTTTTTTCAAATTTAGCCGATGATTGATAATTTTTCTGAAAGCTCTTGTCGAGACGAACCAACAATCATAAAAAAATTGATGAAAAACAAAAAATTAAAAAAATTTCAAATAAGGACAAAAAACTAAACAGTGAATAATCCAATAATTCAGCCAGGCCAAATGGACCCACATTATGTCTACCTTGCCCTTGTGCAAATTTTTATTCTCACCAAGACATTTTAATAGTCCCAATTGTTTAAGTAAACTAAACTACAAAGGTAGCCAATTATGTAATAACAAACTAAACCATCTATACAAAAAAGAAAAGACAATAAGAATTTTTCAGCCAGAAAAAAAAAAAAACATAATTCTCATTTACTGATAGATTTTAAAAAAAGCAATAAAAATTCTCTCCTGAATTCAATGAATTTACATGGTGGAAGTCTATAATGAGTTTCAAAACTGAATTCAAGATTATATTAAAGAGGCCGTGGACTAATTAGTTCAATTCAAAAGGAAAAAAAAAATAGCAATCGGTAAATTATGTGTGGGACCAACCTTAGCTAAAACTTGAGTTGGCCCTTAAAACTGTATTTAATCAGGCTGCATCCAATCAGCCAATCAGACTCTTAGAGAGTGCGTGTAATTATGTGTGTGACTTTAGGTGGGTAAGTTTTGTCAAAATAAAAAGTCACCGTTGTCTTGTCACGAAGAATTTGAAGCTCTTCGTGGCCAATAAGATGTAGGGATCAGGGTGCTGTTGTGTATTGCGTACTGTTCAAAATGATATTATTTTAACGCACAAAGTATTGTCCGAACAGTTCTTCATTGACCGAATAATTTTCGATCAATATTTTACTCACAAAAACGACGTCGTTTTGAAACGCAGCATGAGCTGTTGTCCTTTTGTTATTAGTTGTCAAAATTTTGAAAAAGAATATAATAAATTTAGTAAGAAGAGAGATATAATAAAAACAAAAAATTATTAGTGAAAAATTCTAAATAATTTGTTTAAGTATTTAAAAAAAAAAAGAAGCAAATATGATACATATGAATTGGTGAATAATATTTTTATAATTGATAATAACATTTTCGTAATTAATTATGATATTAACGTATATAAATAGAAGATAAGATATAGAGAAGAGGAGAGATGAAATAATTTTATTCTCCTTCAAGAGAATAAAATAATTCCTTAAATATCATATATGGGTCCAAAGAAATAAACAAATTGCATATTCGATAAATCCAAATAACTATATTCGAAATAATAATAATAAACTGACAAACAGTCCAATCCCAACTGTTAGAATATGTTTGTATTAAGTAGTTTAAGTTTGTCCCACATCGCCTATCTTAGTCGTGTAATATGGAACTCATTAATATAAATAATATTGTCATGTGTTAGGGTTAGTTAACACCCTACACACTTCTCTCTCTCTCTTCTAAACAACATGGTATCAGAGCCACCCTTAATCCATAAACCCTAACCCTAACCCTAAGCCACCCTAATCCATAAACCCTAACCCTAACCCTTCGGTCATCACCTCACCAGCCGCAACCAGCCGCAACCCTACCACCAGCCGCCCTCCAGCCGCCGCCATCTTCCGTCGCCCTCCAGCCATCAGCCGCCGCCATCAGCCACTGTCCACCATCAGCCGCTGTCCGCCATCAGCCGCTGTCTGCCATCAGCCGCTGTCCACCATCAGCCGGTGCATCTTCCGCCTGTTGCTCTGTTCTGGCTGACCTTCCGTTGCCGCCTTCCGCCTTACGCCGCCGCTGTCGGTTTGCTGATTCAGCCCCGGTTTGCTGCTAGTTTGCTGATTCAGCCCTGTTTTGCTGATTCAGTCCGGTATTCTACCTCTGTTCCTGTTCCTATCCGCATGTGTTGATCTGTTTATTAGCGTGGTATGGCTGGTTACTGTGTGGTTATTGTGGTAAGCTACATCTGCTTCGTTGGGTACTCGTTGGTGTTGGTTTCTTCCACTGGATAGTATGGTTGGTATGTTCTATTAGTAGTTTCTTTTTTGGGTTGTTTGATGTGACCAGATGCATACTTCCAGTGGTTCCATTTAGTAGTGGTTGTTGCTTAGTTGGATATTGTGATTGTTGGGTTGATTTGTCAAGACAGTTGGTTATCTTTGCATTATTGGTGGTTATTTTGTGGTGATCGGAGATTATGTCTGACGCACAGTCTGCGTCTGGTTCTACTTCTGGTTCTATGTCTATTGGTAGTACTACTAGCTCCTCTCGACATCGTGAGAAGCATTCTATTACTTCCATTCTTTTGAATGGCAACAATTATGCTCTTTGGTCTCGTGCTGTTAAAGTTTATTATATGGGTGAACGAAAATTTCGTTATTTGACAGACAATCCTCCAACCAAAACTGATAAGACTTATAGTGACTGGGAAGCTGAGGATTGTCGTATTCGAGTTGAGTTGTGGAATAGTATGGAACCTCAGATCAGTGGCCCTCTGTTTTATCTTGATAGTGCCAAGGAAGTGTGGGATCGCATTGCCAGGATGTATTCAGGGGTTAATAATCTTCGTCGTACATATGATCTCCATCATCAGTTCTTTTCTCTGTCATTGGGTACTGGATCATTGGAGGACTACTATGCCAGATTTCGTGGTATTTGTGAGGAACTCAAGGTTTATGAGCCTATCTCTAGTGATTCTCAGGTTATGGCGCGTCAGCGTGAGCGCTTGGAGGTTGCTCGATTTCTATATGGGTTACCATCATTTTATGATCCAGTTCGGTCTCAGATATTGGGCGAACGGGAGTTGTCATCTCTCGATGAGGTGTTTAGTCGTCTTCGCCAGGCTTCTATCTCAGATCCTACCTCTGTTTCTCAGCCATCATCTGATCGTTCTGCTCTAGTTGTTTCTGGTGGTTTTGGCCGTGGTCGCGGCCGTGATTCTGGGTTTGGCAGTCGTGGTCGTGGTGATTCTGATCGTAATTCTAGTCGTGGCCGCACGTCAGGGGGAGGTAGTTCTGGTGGCCGTGGTGGTTCTGGTCGTGGCCGTGGTACTCGATTTTGTACTCACTGCAAGGGTACGAGTCATACGGTGGATTATTGTTATGAGCTTCATGGTTTTCCTCAGGCTCATCAGGTTGCTCATTCTGAGGATACTGGACAGTTTACTCAGTCTTCTACCGACAGTAGTGTGACTATCTCAGCAGAGGAGTACCAGCGTCTTATGTCGACTCCATCTTCCGTTGCGACAGCTTCTCCTTCCACAGCTACGTTCGCTCAGACAGGTCCCTCTGTTGCTTGTGTTGCATCCTCTTTTTCTTCTCCTTGGGTTATCGATTCTGGTGCTACTAATCATATGACTGGTACTTCTAAATTCTTTTCTACTTGTCAATCTCTGGATAAAACTTTTCATGTCACCTTAGCAGATGGCTCCACTACTAAAGTTACTGGTTTGGGTTCAGTTCCTGTCTCTCCATCCTTTACTTTAAATTCTGTATTACATATTCCTCGTTTACCCTTTAATCTTGTGTCCATTAGCCAACTTACAAAATTCTTAAATTGTTCCGTCACATTTCTTCCTCATGATTGTGTATTTCAGGATCTCAAGACGGGGAGGAAGATTGGTGGCGGTGTTGAGCGTGGTGGTCTGTATTATCTCACCGATCCCATTTCTACCCAGCCCATTGCTCTTCAGTCATCAGACTCCGCATATCAACAACATTGTCGACTTGGTCATCCATCCCTTCCGAATTTGAAGCGTCTAGTGCCTTCATGTGGTTTTCTTAAGGAGTTAGCTTGTGAAATCTGTGAGTTTAGTAAACATCATAGAGTGTCTTTTTATCCTAGGGTTGAACGTCGTGTGTCGAGTCCTTTTCAATTAGTGCATTCAGATATTTGGGGGCACATGTCGGTGCCCAATGTTTTTGGTTTTCAGTACTACGTTATTTTTGTAGATGATTTCTCTCGTATTACATACCTTTATCTTATGAAAGAGAGATCTGAGTTGCAGACTGTTTTTAAGTCATTTTACATGGAAATAAAGACTCAGTTTAATACTTGCATTCGTATGTTTCGTTCTGATAATGCGCGCGAATTTTTTCATAGTACTCTATCTCAATTTTTTGATGATCATGGGATTCTTCACCAGTCATCTTGTGCTCGAACTCCACAGCAAAATGGAGTCGCCGAACGCAAGATTCGACATTTATCAAAAGTCATGCGTGCTTTGTTATTTCAAAAGACGGTTCCTAAGTCATATTGGAGTGACGCAGTTCTTACAGCATGCTATTTGATCAATCGTATGCCCTCCACCGTCCTTGGAGGTCAAATACCCCATACGGTCCTGTTTCCCGACCGCCCTCTCCACTCATTACCTCCTCGGGTTTTTGGGTGCACTTGCTATGTTCATGCTCTTGATCCCGACCGGAGCAAACTGGACCCACGATCCATTAAGTGCATTTTTCTTGGGTACTCTCGGACTCAAAAAGGGTATAAATGTTTTTCTCCATCTTTGCGCCGTCATTTTGTATGTGCTGATGTCATATTTAATGAATCACTTCCTTTTTATTCTGAGCATAACACTCCCACTGTGTCTCCTGCATTTGAGTCTGTACTACCTATAGCTGTCTCATCTGCTTTTGTCTCTCCACCAACCCCTTTGCAGGTATATGTGCGTCGCCCTAAACCTCCCTCAGTGCCATCCCAGCCAGCATCATCTCAGCCAGAGTTACCTCCATCAGCGCTACCTCAGCCAACAGACCCACCTTCGCCCGCCACTCCGCCTTCTCCTCCGTTCAGAGATCCGGATCTTCTTGATGACCGTCCTCTTGCCCAACGTAAAGGTATTCGGTCTTGTACTCTTCATCCTATTGCTCAGTTTGTTTCTTATAATCATTTATCACCGTCTCTTCGTGCTTTTACCACTTCGGTCTCTTTTGTTTTCGTTCCTACCACTATTCAGGAGGCTTTGTCTGTGTCTGAGTGGCGGCAAGCCATGGAGGATGAGATGTCTGCTCTTCATCATAATGGCACTTGGGAGTTGGTTCCACCTCTTGCTGGTAAGACTACTGTTGGCTGTCGTTGGGTATTCACTATCAAGTATCTTCCTGATGGCACTGTTGAGCGCTACAAAGCTCGTCTTGTTTCCAAAGGGTACACCCAAACTTATGGTGTTGATTATTCCGAGACGTTCTCTCCTGTTGCCAAACTTGGTTCTGTTCGGATTCTTATTTCTCTTGCTGCGAATCTGGGTTGGCCATTGTTCCAGTTGGATGTCAAAAATGCATTTCTTCATGGGGATCTTCAGGAGGAGGTTTATATGGAGCAACCCCCTGGGTTCGTTGCTCAGGGGGAGCGTACTCAGGTATGTCGACTCCGCAAAACTCTGTATGGCCTCAAGCAGTCCCCTAGGGCCTGGTTTGGTAAGTTCAGTGATGCTGTTTTGAGATTTGGCATGCATCGTAGTCAGACTGACCATTCTGTGTTTTCTCTAACTTCTGCTCGAGGGAAAGTATTATTGATTGTATATGTGGATGATATTATCATTACTGGTGATGACCAACAAGGTATTGGTGAGCTAAAAACCTTCTTACATCAGCAATTCCATACTAAGGATTTGGGAAAACTTCGGTATTTCTTAGGTATCGAAGTGGCCCGATCCAAAGAAGGTATTAGCTTATCACAGAGAAAATATGTGTTGGATATTCTTGAAGATACAGGTTTGTTGGGAGCTAAGCCTGTTGAGACCCCTATGGATCCCAATGTCAAACTTTGTGTGGACCAGAGGGAGCTACTTCATAATCCTGATCAGTATCGTTGGTTAGTTGGTAAGTTAAATTATCTCACCATTACACGTCCGGATATCTCGTTTGCAGTCAGTTTGGTGAGTCAGTTTATGTCCACCCCTCGTCATCCACATTGGGAGGCTGTCCTCAGAATTGTGAAGTATCTTAAGTTACATCCAGGACGTGGTCTGTTGTATCGAGCCAGTGGACACTTACGTGTTGAGGCGTTCACTGATTCTGATTGAGCAGGAGGACCATCTGATAGGAGATCTACTACTGGATATTGTGTCTTTCTTGGTGGAAATCTTGTGAATTGGAAGAGTAAAAAGCAGACAGTGGTTGCCTGGTCTAGTGCAGAAGCAGAGTATAGAGCAATGGCGCACACCACATGTGAGGTTGTATGGGTGAGGTCGTTTCTTGAAGAGATTGGGTTCAGTGTTCAGTTGCCCATGCAATTGTATTGTGATAATCAAGCAGCTATTCATATTGCTTCCAATCCGGTTTTTCATGAGAGAACTAAACATATTGAGGTTGATTGTCATCTAGTGCGTGAGAAGTTGACTGGTGGTGTGATAGCTACTCCATATGTGTCTACTGGTGCCCAGTTAGCTGACATGTTCACCAAATCATTGTTCAAGCCGCGGTTAGAGTTGTTGTGTAACAAGCTGGGACTCTTTGATATTTATTCTCCAGCTTGAGGGGGAGTGTTAGAATATGTTTGTATTAAGTAGTTTAAGTTTGTCCCACATCGCCTATCTTAGTCGTGTAATATGGAACTCATTAATATAAATAATATTGTCTTGTGTTAGGGTTAGTTAACACCCTACACACTTCTCTCTCTCTCTTCTGGTATTAAGTAGTTTAAGTTTGTCCCACATCGCCTATCTTAGTCGTGTAATATTGAACTCATTAATATAAATAATATTGTCTTGTGTTAGGGTTAGTTAACACCCTACACACTTCTCTCTCTCTCTTCTAAACAACACCAACCATGTCCTCCTCCGCGTTGTTACAGCCCCTTTGGATTAAGGGTTTTCAAGAGAAAAGAACGAGAATTGAGAGAAAGAATAGTCTCTCCTATGTTTAGATTGACAAATACGTGAAAAATTATGAGAGACGGTAAGAAATGGTGAGAATTGAGTATCCCTAACAACCCTCATTTTGATTCTCACCAATTTTGGTAAAATTTCGTGAAAAAAGAAATCAGCAAAAGTTCAATTTTCTATTTTGTCAATTTTATCCTTCCTTTCTTTTTTGGTACAGTAACTACAAAATATATTTTTGTAAAATAAACATGACGCATTCCTTTCTTTTCTCTTATGTATGCTAGTCAAACAACATATATAAAAAATTAAGAGAAACCACTATCTTTCTCATTTTGTCTATTCAAATAAGATGGTGAGAGATCATATTCCTTTATTTTCTTTTTTCATCATTAAAAGAAATCATACTTTTTTCTTTTCTTTTCTCATCTTGTTAGCCAAAGGGGCTGTTACTTATTATCACCTTGTATCTGTTTGTACTACAAATAGAATTCACATTATCAAATGTGACCACCAGGCATTTTGCAAAAGGGTTCAAAACCACCCAATATCCAAAAGACATGTAATACCCAGATCAAGCCTTCACCAAACACACCATCTATCTTCAGTATTATACTACAAAGATTAAAGCTAAATATCAGTTGTCTTACTACCATCCTGTTGGATTATTTCTCCCATAAAGGTCGAGTCTCATAGCACGTGAAACCTTTGAACGAGACCTTTACATTGACTTGAAATAGAAAAAGACTATCAAGAAGTCTTGCTAGGAACACCAAACAAAAGCAATTGCCCCCACATGGAAATCAGGGTCCCTCTTCTGGTCATTTAAGTCTTTATAACGACAAACACCATATCTTTTGAAGAAATCTGGTCTCCCACCTCAAAAAAGAGCTCCCACAAAACTCATATGATGACCCTACCACACGTGTGCATAGCAATCAAAGTACATCCGAAGTTCACAATCATTCACACAAAAAAGTGGGAAAGAGAGGAAAAAAACAAAAAGGCAAGACTTCCAGACACAATTTTCATCTTGATGGTATCTCATCTTCCAAACTAGGCACCAATGGCACTGAAAGAGGTACATTTCCATTGGAATTAAATGATGCTACAAAGAACTCCAGCCAAACATGGTTATTGCAAGATCCAGACCTATACGCCCTACGCTTACTAGATGATGCGAAATGCATACGCTGACATACCATTCTCAATCTTGTGGCAATTCTGGAGTAATGCAGCAGCAAAGATCGAGAAGGGGATTTATTGTGAATTCAGAAGTACATGATACTTAGCTTCCCATCTAAACACTACAACAAGTCCGGAGTAATGCAGCAGAAAAGATCAAGAACAAGATTTATTGTGAATTGAAAGTACATGGCTTCCCATCTCAACTAGACATCCGACCTTCCTCCGCTCTCACTTTCCTTGCTTTTCTGTTTTTCCTTCCCAGTCCCACAGCCTTTGTAATAACTTTGCCCACCATCTCCACAAAACTGCGAAAGATCTGAACTTTCACTTGTCCTCTCTTTGGAGGAAGCCTTACCTTCCGTACTTTGGAGCGCTTGACAGATCCCTTGAGCAAGTCCATTGCCACCAAGTTAAAGTCCTGTTAAGATAGAACACAAGAAGCACAAAAAAAAAATGGAAAACAATCTCTGCAACGGAAGAGAAATAATTCCACTAAATTGAAGGATTTCAACGTTGAGGCTGTTGCTAGTACTTTGAGCCGGAAGGTTTCAGTCCCAAACTAGATTATATGAGAGTGGTTGAGAAAAGGCAACAAGAAAGGATGGCATGCATGTACATTACTAGATGCTACTGAAACATGTTTTCTTCAACCCTACAACTGAAATCCTTAAGAGAACATCCTATTATAGGGAATGAAATCAAGAAACCAATTTATACAGACAAAAGTACATATGAAGTCAATGGTGCAATATATCACTATATATGACATAGCGTGATACATGGAAATTAATCAGTCAAGCTGTGTATAGCTTCTGGGTCCACCCTACAGTAAGATAAGTACGTACAGAAGACAAAAAAGGAAACTGCAATTAACCTGTTCTTGAAAAGTAAAGTACAAATATTCTGACTAGTGGAGAAAATCAAGTCTCCTGCTGCCCAAAGGATATCTCATTAGTGCTATATCACGAGGCAAATTCATTGTATTGTCCACCATAACCATTTCTTACAACAGATATGTTCCCTAGGAAAAGGACTCGGAAGCTCTGATAGGAGGGGGCAGCAGACAATAAATCTGGGTGTCTTATGGTACCACAGATAGTGGAAACATCAAAGGACAGAAAGCCACGTTACATTATGTAGCAAAGCCATGTAGACGATGTGGATAGAAAGAGAAGCCCATTAAGGTTTCTTCCGGCCAACCTGGCTCCCACAAATTTGTTAGAACAGTATCCAAATGCTTAATGGAAGAATTAAAAGAAGAAATTTCTAAGGCCAGTAGAGCGCTGGAAAAGATCCATTCTCTGAAAACACAAAGGGCAAAGGTGGTACTGGCTTTCAAAGAGCAAAGTGAAAAGAATATGATCCAAGTATTGGGACTTATCTATTCACCAGAGTCCCAAACACATTCTGACTATATCCTTCCTCCAAATTTCAGAAACAGGTGATACTTGGGGAATAAATGTTCCATGTAGTATGTACAAACCGTAAGGAAATGTCAGCTTCTTTTTCCAATAACAGCAATAACAGCCTACACTCCGGGTGGGTGGGTGGGGGGGGGGGGGGGGGGGGGGGGGGTTGGGTTGTGTTTGTTCTAATCTACAGAGAGTAAATTTGAAACATTGTGCATCACATATTTTCTCATATAATGTTACACAGAGATCACAAACCAACTTGCTCTGAGCATTGGGATGATGATATTTATGTGCAAGTAAAAGCATAATAAAATGAAGAATGGAAGTGGTTAACTGACTTGGCTATATTTACTTACAGATGTAGTGGCTATAACATACAAATTACAAATTCCTTCTTCAACAATTCCTTAGTGAAAATATAAAATCTTTACAGCATAGACCTGCTAGCTGGAATGGAATTGAATGAATTCACTTGAGTGGATAAAGAATGGTGTAGACCAAAAGAAATGTGACTATAACAATGGCTCCACCCAGAGTGAATCTGGGACTCGTCCATAACATTAGGTTTGACCTCTCTGCTCTCTTGATGGGATCAACCTCCTCAGACAGTGGATATTCAGAACGCGTAGGATTCCAGCTGACATACTTGTTTGGGGAAAAACCTGAAAATATTGTTTTCTTCCCTTGCTTCTTGAATGTTGCCCAGGCCTTGTCCCAATCTGTTGAGAACTTATCACCTGTGAATAAGAACACAAAAACCATGCATTAACAATGTAAAATTGTTTAAGCAAGCATAAAACAGTTCCAAATTTTTGAAACATTAAACAGAAAATGTCAAACGGTATTGAGCACAATATGGGAGTGCCGAAATAACATATATTGCCACGGTAACTCTTATGTCAAGGCGTACGCCGCCAGCTGGGCGGATCTGAACTGATGGATGAATAATCCAACTAATACTGTGCTGGCTTATCAAATGACACGCTGTGCAAAAGATCGTACTGAAGCCTAACACTTTCTTGTGCAGTTAATATAATTAGAAAAGAATAAAAACCAGTGTAAGTTTTTTATTTAGCTTCACGAGGCCAGCAGTACTAGCTGGCTTGCTAAATAGGACCAGCCCCATGCACCAATCACAGTTGTGATGTAGATCGTCAAATCCCAATTCTTGAAGCTATTATCACAGAATACCATGTTCGCTTTTCATGTATACTAGCCTCAAGCACATGCTAAATCCTAAATACCAAGCTTCGTTGCAGTTATCAATTCATTAACGATTATTATAGTACCTACGACAGTAGTAAAAAACTACTATAAAAATATAATTGCTATCGATAACAAATTATCGAAGGCGTTATCCTATGTCGTCCTTGTCAGTCTCTCTATAATAATCAATATACTAAGAAAAACACAAATTTTCTTTAAACTACCTCTCACATCACCTTCGATCACCACTAACAATACGAAATGTATATTGTCGTTGATATGCCTCATCTTGCATATCAAAATTGTTAATCTTCTTACTTACCATTGCCAGCCACCTCCATGATCATAATTTTGAATTTTTTTTATCAAATTACCTCACATATTTTAGTTATGGTGTTACGATTGATTAGCACTGCCAATTTCATCCAATGGTCGCCTTTATTATATGTCATATTTTGTTTTCTTACAAAAACCTGTCAAATATTAATCATTGTAGCTTCTTCAATCACTAAAGTCAGTCACTCACATTAATGCCAATTGAGTTTTAGCATTATATTTTCATGTTCATTTATAATGATCCTAGACAAATTTATTGAGGGTTCCAGTATTGGTTTGTAACCTATTGGTGCTTTCACATTTTGATTCGTAGGTCTAAAGCACCTCTGCTCTCTAAATGCTTATCAAATGTTACAGGTCTCGGCTCAGTTATGTGATATATAATACTGCATAATAGCATTGTGGGTCCCACAGGGCCCGCTTCATTTTTGCTATTAACTTATTTTATCATTAATTTTTATTCAATTCAACTAACAATTAATTTAATTTAATTTTCTTTGAAATTTGGAAAGGATGATGAAACTACAACTCGCGCTTTGTATTATCACATATATATTCCGAAGCTATCCTAAAAGTAAATATCAAACTCCAAAAGTGAACCGGATGTGGAGATCAAAATACACTCCTCTCTGTTCCTTGCATAATTTCCATCTCAATTGAACAAACATTCGAGGCAAGAGATAATAAGCTATCCAGAGTTCTCGAACCCTCAACTGTAGACTCCAAGCTTCAGTCCTCTAGTTGTCTTGAGTGCCACCATGTATTGCTCGGGCCTCCCATGACCGAGGCACCAATAGGGAATTCTAAGCCTTGGTCACAAGCTTGGATGGAATTATTAGCACTTTCAAGCCCGCACACAAGTGATCAAATAAGAACGATTGGACGAGCCAAGGGGGCTAAGCTGACACCATAGATAAAGCACACTCAGCTCGAGGGTGAGCATGTACAATCTTAGCCTTGCAGGGACATGTGCGAGAACGAGACGCTCAAGTAAATTTGAATGATAAATCTTGACATCTCCTCCAATTTCGAGAGGCCTCAATTTTCACACATGCATATGTATGTACAAGCGTCATACCTGTAGCATGCACAGTAGCTCGGAAATCCATTATCGAAGTTTATTTTTATCTTAATTCTGATAAAAAGAATGATAATACAGGGAATGAGTGGAGAGTATGAATAGTAATAAGGAGAAATTAATTGGTACAGTTAATGGGGGGAGAGAGAGAGAGGGGTGGATTTTTCATTTTTTAATATTTATTCAAAAAAATGAGGGTTTGATACAATGGACTATAGTAAGATATTGCAAATTTTAGTTTTCCAAAACTACTTAAATTTGACCTAGTGGTCGTGATTTGAATCGCAAAAATAGCATCTCCATTTGCAGGAGTAAGGTGCGTAAATCCAAGCATTCCCAAATCCTTCACTAGCCGCAACCTCGTGCATTGTGTAGCCTTTCTACTTCAATTGCTAAAAAAACTCCATTTAGTTTTTTTTTTCTCAAAAGGCCTCCTAAAAAAGACCTTGCAAATTTTCGTACTCTTTTTGTCACGGTTGATCCTTCCATGACAATTATTATTAATCTATATTTCACCTTTCTATGTGAAATTGTATGATTGTGGACTTTAGAAAATAGGTCTCTTGAGTAGTAATTTTACACCGCAAAAAGCAAGAAATATAATTCCTACTTTTAGAGAAAAAAATAAAAATTAACAACAGTATTTAGCATTTCTTAAAGGCCTTACACTAGAATTTTGCCTTAGGCCTCCAATGAGAATGGGAAACCCATGTCTGTCATAGACACAACATATAAAAATTGCACTCAAATGGAATTATAACCACATAATGTCAAAAGCCAATATTGAAAATCTATATACCGATGGTTTAACCAAAGAGCAAGTGAATTACTTAATGACAGGAACGAGGTTAGAACCTATTGGTTAAGAGTTTCCACTCAGGTCCTTCATTCAAGTCTATCGAAGGCGAGAGGCACACTGAGGTGCAAACGTCTCTTGGAGCCGAGGCGCGAGGCGCGAGGCGAGGCGCGAGGCGAGGCACGGGCTTTATTGAAGCGAGCCGCATCTAGTCAAGAAAAAAAAGCAAATATAGCATATACATTAAGTAATATAACAGTGCACTGCTGAAAGTATATATTATATAGTATATACATATCTATAGATAAACAATACAGTATACACATAGTGCTGAAAGTATATACAGTATATATCGATAATATATAGTACATACATCGATAATATGGTAATATACTACATATCTAGTGCATATATAGATATATATCGACAATATAGTAATATCGAGTGCACATAATATAGTAATATACTACATATTCAGTACATACAGCATATGTAGTATAGACAGTTCATATATACAGATTATACTATAAACACTGCATATATAGATATAGATGTTAGAATATTAGAATAATATAGTTAAGTTAATCCCACATTGGTTATGAAGCCTGTAATCTACACACTCTATATAAATAAAACTATTGTGTTAGGGTGAAGATACATCCTAAACACTTCTCTTTCTTTTATATCCAAATTATCATGGTATCAGAGCACGATCTAATTCCACCCTAGATTAAACCCTAACCCTAGAAATAACACCCGATCTTATTCCACCCTAGATAAAACCCTAACCCTAAACCTAACCCTAATCTACAGCCACTAGCCACCATCACCACTGCTTTCTCTTGCAACCAACCACCAACCACCTCCTGCTCCAGATGCCAACCAGCAACCAACCAGCCACCAGACGCCACTCTTGCTGCTGCCGCCTCCTGCTGTAGCTAGCTGCCAGCCGCCAGCAACCAACCAGCCACCAGACGCCACTCTTGCTGCTGCCGCCTCCTGCTGTAGCTAGCTGCCAGCCGCCAGCAACCAACCAGCCACCAGACGCCACTCTTGCTGCCGCCTCCTGCTGTAGCCAGCCACCAGCCGCCAGCAACAAACCACTCTTGCTGCCATCTGATGGTCTCTGGCCCAGCCCTTTTTTGCTGTTGCCGTCCATTCCCAGCTTGATTCCCTTGCTGCCGCCCACCTGCTGCCGCCCTCTTTTGCTGCTCCTTGCCACCCACCTGTTGCTGTCTTCCTGTTGCTACCCCCGTTATGTTTGCTTCCGCTATTGGTGGTCGATCCGATCCTTGCACCATTCTTCTAGTTCGTTGCGCTCTGCAATTGATTATAGCCATCTGTATGTCTTCTTATTGATTTGATCGGATCTACCTATTCTACATCCATTGGTATGTTGTTATCTCCCGTTCGTTGGTTGCTTGATTGAAGAAGCCGTTGGTTACTATTTATCTATTGGTTGATCTTTTGCTTTGTGGCTTATTCATTATCTTTTGACACAATGACAGAACGGGGATTTGAGTCTGCTACCTCCCATGTTACTCCTACTATTCCTAGTTCTTCCCGCTTTCGTGACAGGCGGCCTATTACCTCTATTCTTCTGAATGATAAGAATTATACTCTTTAGGCTAAAGCTATTGAGGTATATTTTGAGGGCGATTCAACCTCACAGTGGCTTACTGATGACCCTCCTCCCAAAACCAGTCCACTGTTTTCGGCCTAGAAATCTGAAGATGCTCACATTCGTACTGACTTATAGAATAGTACGGAATCTCATATTAGTGGTTCTTTGATATTTTTACCTACCGCCAAGCACGTCTGGATGTATTCTGGAGTTAATAATCTTCGACGAACATATGATCTTCATCAAATGTTTTTCTCCCTTACCATGGGTGAACACACTTTGGAATCTCATTATGCTCAGTTTTGTGGTCTTTGTGAGGAACTCAAAATTGCTGAGCCTATTTTTGCTGATATTCAGGTTTATAAAGCACCAGCGACAGTCTCTATTTGTTGCTCGCTTTCTCTCCAGTTTGCCTCCTACCTATGATTCCGTCCGTTCACAGTTTCTGGGAGACCGGACATTACCCTCTCTTGGTGAGATCTTCAGTCGTATACGCCAGGCCACCATCTCTGACATTAGTTCCGCTTCTGGATCTCAGTTACCCTCTGACCGCTCCGCTTTAGTTACTACAGTTTCCCGTGGTAGTTATACATGTGGTGGCTTGCCGTTAGGAGGAGTCAGCCGTGGTAATATCAGTCGTGATTCAGGTTGCGGCGGATTCAGCCGTGGTAGTTTCAGCCGTGGTTCGGGCCGCGGTTCTAGTCTCGACGCCGGCCATGGAGGTCGATCCCTTGGAGGAGCTGGCCGAGGCCGTGGGCGGGTGCCTCGTCACTGCACTTGGTGCAACGCTGATAATCATACCATTGACTATTGTTGGGATCTCCATGGTCGCCCTTTTGCTCACCAGGTTACAGTTTCTGAGGATGATAATATACAGTATTCTTCCAGTACTGCTCCTCGTGTAGTTACTATTCCAGAAGAAGAGTATTAGTAATTTCAACAATATCAGTCTGCTCACAATTCCACCTCCACTGTTACGCTTGCTCAGACAGGTCCACCTTCTGCCTATCTTGCTTCCAAATCTCCATGAGTCATTGACTCTGGGGCTTCTGATCATATGACTGATGCTCCTACTACCTTGTCTGATTGTCGTCCTTCTGGGACATCTTCTCGTGTCACTTTAATTGATGGCTCTACTACTCCTACTACTGGTTTGGGTTCAGTCACTTTAAATTCTTCTCTTTGTTTAGACTCTGTTTACATGTTCCTCGCTTTCTTTTTAGTCTTATGTCTGTGAGTAAAATTACTAAATCTTTAAACTGCTCAATCACATTTTTTCCTGATTTTTGTATCTTTCAGGATCTCCAGACAAGGATGAAGATTGGTAGCAATGTTGAACGCAGTGGTCTATACTACTTTTTGGATGACGAGCCATCTCCCTCTGTTGCATTTCAATCCACCATTTCACCTTACCAACATCACTGTCACCTTGGCCATCCGTCGCTTTCCACCCTTAAACGGCTAGTCCCTTCATATAGTAGTGCCGAGTCGCTTCCTTGTGAAACTTGTGAGTTTTAGTAAGCATCGCCGTGTTTCTTTCTCTCCACGAGAAGAGCATCGTGTGTCAAGTCCTTTTTATTTAGTTCATTCAGCTATTTGGGATCCTATGTGAGTCCCCTCACGTTCTCACTTTCAGTATTTGTGATATTTGTTGATGATTATTCTCGTGCTATTTATATTTATCTTATGCAACACCGGTCTGAGTTATACTCGATTTTTAAATCATTTTATGAGAAAATAAAAACACAATTTGGTGTGCCTATTCGCCTGTTTCGGTCTGATAATGCTTGTGAATATTTTCATCAATCTTTATCATAATTTTTGGATGCACATGGGATCTTACACCAGTCCTCTTGCTCTTGCACTCCACAGCAAAATGGAGTTGCCGAACGCAAATTGGACCACATATTGAACATCACTCGTGCTCTTTTGTTGCACATGCAGGTTCCCAAATCTTATTGGAGTGATGCCGTCCTTACTGCCGGTTTTCTTATCAATCGAATGCCGTCTCTTGTCTTAGGTGGCCAAATCCCATATGCTTTACTCTATCCTGCTCGCCCCCTTTACCCTCTTCCTCCTCGGATTTTTGGGTGCACCTGTTATGTTCCTGTTCTGGATCCTAGTCGGGATAAACTTGATGCCCGTTCGACCAAGTGTGTGTTTTTGGGCTATTCCCGCACTCAAAAAGGCTACAAATGTTATTCACCCACCCTTCGCCATCAGTTTGTGGGTGCCGATGTTACTTTCCATGAGTCTGTCTCTTATTTTGCAGGTTCTCCTTCCTCTTCTGAGGCTACGCCCGTTCCCATGTCCCATTTGGACCCCTTACCACCCCCACCTTTACAGGTCTATGCTGGCCGTCCCAAAAGTGCTCCGGCTTTGCTTCCGCCCGCTCCTGACTCATCTCCTCCGCCCCAAGATCTGCCTCCGCCGCCGTCTCCTTCTCCGGCCCTTCCCTCTCCTGCTTCCTTGTCCATTGCTCTTCGCAAAGATATTCGCTCTTGTACTACTTCTCACCCTCTGGCTCAATTTGTTTCTTCTGATCATCTTTCACCCTCTCTGCGTGCCTTTTCTTGTTCTGTTTCCTCTATTTCTGTTCCTAACACTGTTCAGAAGACCCTGTCTATTTCTAAGTGGCGGATAGCTATGGAGGAAGAGATGACTGCTCTTCACATCAACCATACTTGGACATTGGTCTCTCTTCCGCCTGGGAAGCCTACTGTTAAGAGTCGCTGGGTATTTACTGTTAAGTTTCATCCTAATGGGACGGTTGAGCGCTACAAAACTCGTCTTGTGGTCAAGAGCTATACTCAGACCTATAGTGTCGACTATGCCGAAACTTTCTTCCTGGTTGCCAAACTCGGCTCAGTTCGTCTTCTTATCTCTCTTCCTGCCAATCTTGGCAGGTCCCTTTTCCAGTTGGATGTCAAAAATGCCTTCATACATGGCGACCTTGCCGAGGAAGTTTATATAAAGCAACCACCTGAGTTTGTTGCTCAGGGGGAGTCCTCGCACATATGTCGCCCTTGAAAAGCTCTCTATGGGCTAAAACAATCTCCGAGGGCTTGGTTTGCCAAGTTCAGTGATGCTGTCCTTCGGTTTGGTATGAAACGCTGTCATTCTGATCATTCTATCTTTTCTCTCGCATTTGACCAAGGGAAAATATTGTTGATCACCTACGTAGACGACATTATTATTACAGGTGATAATAAGAAAGGCATTGATGATCTGAAATTGTTCATACAGCGTCAGTTCCATACCAAAGACTTAGGAAAATTGAGTTATTTCTTGGGTATTGAGCTATGAAGCACGGATACTCCGAAACTAGTCACGTACGCGTATCGGATACTTCTCAGATACCGATATTCACCCGATACTTCTCGATACGTATCGGATACGCTAAATAAGTATCCAACATTAAAATTAAATCATTTTAATTTCGGATACTTTTCGGATACTCGATGGATACTTTAAGGATACGGCCGGATACTTTAAGGATATGGCAAGAGATGCATTTGATTTGCTTGAGGGTGCCGGTATACTTAAAATTACTAGTCTTTTCCTTGATGAGCTAGATATAGAAGTCGTGATATTCTCCGATGAAAACTAAGGAAATACAATTGAATGTCGAAGTTGATATGGATAAAAATTAGTAGGAACTATCACTTCTTGGTTTAGACTTTGGTCGCTCTCTTTCTATTTTGAATGACTTTTGAACATTAACTTGTGCTAAATAATTGGTATAATGCTATTAGCAATTCAATTACTCTTCTAGTTCTTTTGGCTTCTTTTTATACATAGTACATAACCGATAATTATAAAAAAAAATTAATTTTTATAGTCGTATCCCCAACGTATCCGTATCCTATTTTTTTAGATTTTGCCGTATCGCCGTATTTGTATCGTATCGTATCCGTATCCCGTATCTGTATCCATACTTCCTACGTATTGAGGTGGCTCAGTCTAAGGAAGGTATTAATTTATCACAAAAAAAATATGTGCTGAATATTCTCGAAGAGACTGGATTACTAGAGTCAAAGCTTGTTGAGACTCCTATGGATCCTAATGTCAAATTGTGTGTTGATCAAGGGGAGCTGCTTTCTAGTCCTGATAGTACCGTCGCTTGGTTGAAAAACTGAATTATCTTACTGTTACTCACCCGAATATTTCCTTTGCAGTTAGCCTGGTTAGCCAATTTATGTCTGCTCCTCGTCTTCCACACTGGGAGGCTGTTCTAAGAATTGTGAGATATCTGAAGGCTCATTCGGGCCGTGGTCTATTTTATCGTACTAGTAGGCACTTGCGTGTTGAAGCGTTTACTGACTCTGATTGGGCAAAAAGCCCAACCGACTACAGGATATTGCATCTTTCTCGGAGGAAATCTTATTAATTGGAAAAGTAAAAAGCAGGCAGTAGTTGCGCGGTCTAGTGCCGAGGCCGAGTATAGAGCAATAGCTCACACGACTTGTGAGATTGTGTGGATTCATTCATTTCTTGAGGAAATAGGGTTTCCAGTACAGTTGCCTGGAAATCTGTATTGTGATAATCGAGCTGCTATTTACCTAGCATCCAATTCAGTTTTTCATGAGAAAACTAAACACATCGAAGTAGATTGTCATCTTGTATGAGAGAAACTGACCGGTTGTATTATTGCTATTCCTTTTGTGTCTACCAATGCCCAGTTAACTGATATGTTTACTAAACCGTTGTTCAAACCACGGTTGGAGTTACTTTGTAACAAGCTGGGACTTATTGATATTTATTCTCCAGCTTGAAGGGGAGTGTTAGAATATTAGAATAATGTAGTTAAGCTAATCCCACATTGGTTATGTGAGAAAGCCTGTAATCTATGCACTTTATATAAATAAAGCTATTGTGTTAGGGTGAAGATACATCCTAAACACTTCTCTCTTTCTTTTATATCCAAATTATCAATAGATATATATACAGATTAGCCGAGTCATCCGACTATATCTATATACAACATATACAGACTACAAACAGTGCATATATAGATATATATACAGACTATAGACAAAGCATGTATAGATATATTCATATACCTAGGTCCTGACTTATTCAATCCGAGAGAGAGAGAGAGAGAGAGAGAGTTAATATCCCTAATGTAAACAAAGCGCGTGCCTCTCACCCTCCGGAGCGCATGGGCTGCACCTACCTGTGCCTAGCGCGCCTTTCACAATTATGCACGTAACTTATTCGTTTTTGGTACTTAATTTTTAAAAGTGCATCCATTGAGTCAACTTTTATTCATATATGATGGAATGCAAAATATTGTTTGGTATGGCAGAGTTGCATCGATCAAAGTGTTGCTTTTTTGGGGAAGCCCAGTCCTTGTATCTTGAGAGGCAGACATGCGAGATCTCATAAGCAATGTGGCTGTAGACGAAATATGTCCCACGGACATAGCACAAAACACTAACCTTGATCATTGGGTAAGATTCCCAGGTTCTGTTTACTTGTGTTTTATCGAGTTAAATTTTATTGTTGAATTACCATTGTGACACCAAAAATATCCTAACATTTCTAGCAGCACTTACTGCTTGTGCAATAGAATTTAGAAAGCAGCACGTCCAAAATTTCCCACCAAAAACCAATCCTCACTATGAAGGGACTTTTTTTATAGAGAGAGACTCAGGCGGATCTATATTGCTTTGCCACTGCACTATTCCTGACTCGAAATCCATAAAATAAAGGACTTTAAGAGAGGATAAAATTCTGTTCTATAGGGAGCACTGCCTCCTATTAGAGAACTAGGGATCATCGATCTCTTTCTTAAAGATGGATATGAGTCGATGTCGGTCTATGGTGTGAAAACACTTCCTTATGTCGAATTCCAAAAACCAGTGAGAGGTTCCCCACTCTTCTTTGACCCGTCTTAGGGCCGAGTGGCAGCCTCGACCTGAGCGGAAGTGCGATGTGTCTGGAAACTCGGGGTTTAGAGAGGACGCACCAATCTGAAGGAAAACTTGCAAACAAGTACAGACAAACAGTTTGATTTTCAATGTAATCCAACCCAATAGACAACTCAAACCCTAGTTAATTAACTTGCCGACGGAACAAGTATACAAGAATCAACAACTGAATCCAATAATTAAGACCGAAACAGGCATAATTGTCAAACACAAACACAATCACGCACTCAGAGAAACATACAATAGAGAAATTGAAGAGGTACCCTGATTGAGGAAGGTGAAGATGACTCACCGCTGTTCTCGTTCTTGTTGTCGTCGTCGCGTGCGGGTGGTTGTTGGGAATCTCTTCTCGAACAGGAGGGTTTGAGACCCGGTTGATTCCTTGAAGTGGACCATGAACACTGAGATCTTGTTGTCAGTAAACTTAGGGTTCTGAATCGAATATCCATTTGGATCTCCTCTTTCTCTCGATCTCGAAGTAGTTTCCTGATCTCAGCCACGGATTGAACACCACACTCTGCCCCTCTTATCGGAAATGGAAGTCTGGAACAGCAAGCAAGCGGTAGTGTCCGTTTGGATTGAGCGAATTGGAGAGCGGAAAATAACAATATTGGAGAAAATAATAATTAAAAATGCCAGAGACACACTACTTTTGCACATCACTTTCACACATTACTCAAAACTATATCGTTTTGTGTTGAAAAAACCATATTTGTTTTTGACCCATATCGCTGAAAACATATTTGGATCTGTTATATATCGTTTTATGTTAAGGAAGATCCAAATATGTTTTCAGCGATATGGGTCAAAAACAAATATGGTTTTTTTTCAACACAAAACTACATAGTTTTGAGTGATGTGTGAAAGTGATGTGCAAAAGTGGTGTGTCTCTAGCGTTTTTGTTGTGGCAACAATGCTACTCTCATACCAAGAGTGCTACATACACATCATTTTAACACATCACTTTTACACATCACTTAAAACTACGTCGTTTTATGTTAAGAAAGATCCAAATATGTTTTCAGCGATATGGGTCAAAAACAAATATGATTTTTTTAACACAAAACTACATAATTTTGAGTGATGTGTGAAAGCGGTGTGCAATAGTGGTGTGTCTTTAGCATTTTTGCACCCTCCAACCCTCAAGTACACCCGTGAGGGATCCACCCCACCCTCCATTGTCCTTCTCCCACGTACCACAATAAATACCGCAGTCCAAATGGACCCTATTTTTAGGGGGATAAGTTATTGAGGGGGATAAGATAAAAGGGGTATTATTTTTAAAGGATTGGCCCACATTGATATGATATTTATAGAGGGGGTAATAAAAAGTAGATAGTTTGGATGAAGTATTAAAAAAGGGGGATAAAATAGTACTTGATTTGAATGGAGCATAAAATAGGGGGATAAGGTTATTTTGTATTTGTAATGAGGAAGAAGTAGTATTATTCTTGGATAATACCCCCTCCCCTCTTTATCCCTCCCCTCTTGAATTATTTTTGGGCACCCCCTCCCCTACCCAAAAATTATCCCCCTTTATCCCTCTCCGGGAGATTATTTTTGGAGGGGTGAAAAATTATCCCCCTGCATTTTTTGCTCCCAAACCATGCTAAACATGTCACGTCGATCCTTTTACTCCCTCCAAAAATTATCCCCCTTCTTTTTTCCCCCATCCAAACGAGCAACAGTTTTTTTCCTTATCCACCCACTCTTATCCCCCTTTATCCCCTATTTAAACCCTCATCCAAACCATCTATTTTTTTATCCCCCCTCTATAAACATCACATCAAAGTGGGCCCTCCCTCTAAAACTAATACCCCCTCTTATCTTATCAACCCTCCATAACTTATCCCCTTCAAAATACTCCTCCATCCAATCGGGGCCTTATGTCTCTCACACATTTATTTTTTTAATTTTTATTCTTATTTTTTAATTTATTATTTATTATTTTGACATTAATTTTTTATAAATTATTAGTTTATCTTGACGAAAAAAATCAAACGAGTAAATTTTTTTTGTTTAAAGGTAAATTTTTTACTAAAGACAAAAAATAAGCCTAAACGTAATCTATTTTGACTTTTTTTATGGATTTTTTTAGTTTTTAATATAATTTTTTAATTTTTTAAAACGTCTCATCGAGAATAATTAATAATTAATAAAAGATTAATAAGTCAGACAAAAAATAAGTTCAATTAGGCAAAAAATAACATGTCAAGTATTGTATTCATGTTTTTCGTTTGAAAAAATACTTATTTCTTGCATGTATGTGTGATTCTCCAAATCTAATTAGTTTATCTAATTAGTTTTGCCTAATCGAATTTTATTTTGTGTCTAACTTAATAACATTTTATTAATTATCGCGTGGTAAAAAGAAGAAAGTACCAAAAAAACAGTAAGGCCCGATTAGGCAAAATTAATCAGACTTAATTTTTTATAACATGTAGTATAATTTGATTATATAAAAACAAATCTGATTAGGTAAAATTAATCAGATAAACTAATTAGATTTGGAGAATCACACATACATGTAAGAAATAAGTCTTTTTATAAACGAAAAATATGAATACAACACGTGACATATTATTTTTTGCCTAATTGGACTTATTTTTTGCCTGACTTATTAATCTTTTATTAATTTTTAATTCTTAATTTTTCTCGATGAGACGTTTTAAAAAAGTAAAAAATTATATTAAAAACTAAAAAAAATTCATAAAAGAAAAAACAAGTCAAAACAGATCACATTTAGGTTTATTTTTTATCTCTAGTAAAAAAAATTTGCTTGTTTGATTTTTTTCGTCAAGATGAACAAATAATTTATAAAAAAATTAATACCAAAATAGTAAATGCAAAAAAATTAATAAATAAAAAACTAAAAGATAAGAATAAGAATTAAAAAAACAAATGTGTAAGAGAGATACAGGGTTGTAGGGGGAGAGAGAGGAGAGAGAAGGGTGGGGGAAGGATGGGGGTTACGTGTGAGAGGGAGAGTGGAGGGTGAGGTAGGTCCCTCAAGGGTGTGCTTAGAGGTGTGTTTGGGAGGGTGTGAGAATAGCATTATTCGTCACCTGGCAGTCCATGTCAGGTTTCAAGCCAGTAGATGGTGCCAAATCAGCATCCGTATGCCACGTGGTAGACGAGTCAACAATGGTGAGCATCTCCAAAAAAAATATATCAAATTTTGAGGTGTCATTTTTTTATGGTTTATGTAGCAATTTGACATCTTGAAATTTGACATTTAAGTTTTTTAATCTCCTACAAAGATGTCAAATAGAGTCATTTATGGTAAAAAAAATATTTAAAATTAAGGCATTTAAGATTAAAAAAATTAACAATTAATGTCAAATTTAACATCAAGTAGTCTTTTTTAATTACCACATAGGATTTGACAATATTTTTGATATTTTTGTTAAAGTTAGTACTGATGTCACTTTTTAAAAACTCTATTGTCATATTGGATTTGACATCTTTGTTAGAAATGCTCTAAGTCAGTGGTGTAGGCAAAAAGCGTTTTTTTTTTTATTTCGAAACGGTTTGAACTCTAATTATTGGATATTTTGTTAATTAGTTAGTATTCTGTTAGTATTCTGTTAGTGTTAAACCTGTAATTAACAAAGCTGTTAGATGTTAATTGTTAGTTAGCTTAACCACATTAGTTAGTCTGTTATTTCTTCTAACCGCCTTAGTCAGTTTGTATAAATATAGGGCCTTCTTCTTTACTTTGTAACTAACGAAATACTGAATATACGGAACACAGTTTTCTTCTTCCGGATGTAAAATGGTATCAGAGCAAAAACTTCCGCTACACAATCTCTCCTAGATTCAACTTTACCATCGTTCTCAATGGAGCCCCCTGGTTTTGGAACCTCACGACCTCCAGCCATTGACGAACCATCAAGCCCATACTTCCTACATCATTCTGATAGCCCAGGGCTTGTGCTGGTGTCGCAAGCTTTGAGCGGAGATAACTATGCTTCTTGGAGCCGTGCGATGCTCATTGCTCTCTCCGTCAAAAACAAATTAGGTTTTGTTGATGGATCTGTTCTGAAACCTCAAGGTAATGATCTTTGTCTTCTACATTCCTGGACTAGGAACAATAACATTGTCATTTCTTGGATTCTTAATTCCGTTTCCAAAGATATCTCAGCTAGTGTGATCTACGCTGAGACTGCTCATGAAATTTGGGTAGACCTCAAGGACCGATTTCAACAGCAAAATGGCCCTAGGATTTTTCAATTGAGACGTGAATTAATGAATCTAACTCAAGATCAAAACTCTATCAGCGTCTATTTTACCAAATTGAAAACAGTTTGGGAGGAACTGAGTAATTACAGACCAGTTTGTTCTTGTGGAAAGTGCACTTGTGGTGGAGTCAAGAACATACATTCACACTATCAGGTAGAATATATCATGTCTTTTCTAATGGGATTGAATGATTCATTCTCCCACATTCGTGGCCAGTTACTCCTCATGGACCCTCTTCCTCCCATCAACAAGATATTTGCTCTTATTTCTCAAGAGGAACACCAACGGCAGATTGGAATTCCTAACAACCTTTCTCAGGATTCTACCAACAGCATGGCATTTGCTGTTAAACATGACAACAACCGAAGAACCTACAATGGCAATCAGCCTTATGGTAATTACAAGGGTCAGAAAC
Source organism: Arctostaphylos glauca (assembly GCA_019985065.2). Lineage (NCBI taxonomy): Eukaryota > Viridiplantae > Streptophyta > Magnoliopsida > Ericales > Ericaceae > Arctostaphylos > Arctostaphylos glauca. Next base: position 29,191,104 of record JAHSPW020000005.1, on the reverse strand, counting down.
GGGAAAGACCTCTATGTACGCATTGTAATATGCAAGGCCACACTGTTGAGAAATGTTACAAATTGCACGGCTACCCACCTGGATACACACCAAGACAGAAAACTTCTTTCCCCACAACTCAAAAGATGGCAGTGAATCAAGTTTCTAATTCAGAAGACAAACCTAGTTCACAAGGAAATGTTGGTCAGTTCTTCCAGCATCTTTCAAGTGACCAATGCCAGCAATTGATGTCCCTCCTTTCTACTCAAATGCCAGCAGTAACTTCTACCACAAATGAGACAATCTGCTCTGCCACTTATGATACAGGTATATGCTTATCCGTCTCTTCAGCACCTATCTTTCCTTCCTCATCACATTGGATTATTGATTCGGGAGCCACTCAGCACATATGCTCAAATATATCCAACTTTATTTCCATGACAACCATCCGGAATTCTTATGTTACATTACCAAATCACAGTCAGATACCAGTATTTCAGAGTGGTACCGTTAGACTCAGTCCATTGGTCATTCTCCAGGATGTCTTATTTGTGCCTCAATTCAAGTTCAACTTGATTTCTGTGGGTGCTCTTACACAAAGATCTCACCTCTTCTTTACATTTTTTCCTGATGATTTTATACTTCAGGAGGTTACCAGCCAGAGAGTGATTGGCAAGGGTAAAAGAATTGGAGGCCTATATGTCCTGGATACTACAAACATCATGTGCATAAATAAGGAAGATGCCTCTTCCTCTGATGGATATTCTCTGGGCTCAAATAAGGGTAAGGATCTGCACATTCTTAATAATGCAGTTTGCACCAAGTCTGTATCTGCTCACATATGGCATAGTCGATTGGGCCATTTATCCTCAAAACAGCTAGTCACTTTACAGAATCATTTTCAGTGCAATGTTGCTGACCTTCATAAAGATCCATGTTACGTTTGTCCTTTAGCTAAGCAACGACGGTTATCATTTGTATCTCATAACCATGTATCTCAATCACCCTTTGATTTGATTCATTGCGACATCTGGGGTCCTTATCATATACCTTCTTATGCTGGTCATCGGTATTTTTTAACCATAGTTGATGATTGCACACGATTCACTTGGATATATTTGCTCAAGCAAAAATCTGATGTTAATACCATCATCCCAAAGTTTTTCAATATGGTTACCACCCAATTTCATGCTGTTATTAAGACCTTTCGATCTGATAACGCACCAGAGTTACAATTCACTGATTTCTTCTCTGAACGTGGAGTTCTTCACCAGTTCACATGTGTGGAAACACCCCAACAGAATTCTGTTGTTGAGAGAAAGCATCAACACTTGCTTAACGTTGCTAGAGCCTTGTTTTTCCAATCTCGAATCCCCATTCAATTCTGGACAGAATGTCTCCTTACAGCTACTTACATCATTAACCGCACTCCTTCAGTGCTTCTCCACCAACAAACCCCTTATACTTTGCTATACCGTCACACTGTTGATTATTCTAATTTTCGTGTATTCGGATGTCTTGCTTTTGCATCCACACTTAAGGCTCATCGTACCAAATTTCACCCAAGATCTCGAGTATGTATTTTCTTGGGTTACCCTCCAGGTGTAAAAGGCTTTCGACTATATGACCTTCAATCCAAAGAAATTTTCCTTTCTCGAGATGTTGTATTTCATGAAACAATATTTCCCTTTCATTCTACCACAACTTCAGCACCTTTAGTAGATCCATTTCCTGACTTGGTTTTGCCCGTATCACCTCCTGATCCTACTTTTTCTACCACTCCTGAATATTCCACTTCTCCTCCTTCTCCTAATCCTTCAATCAGAAGATCTACCCGGCCATCTAAACCTCCATCCTATCTTCAAGCTTATCATTGTAACCTTTTACACAGCCAAGTCACCCCTTCCAGCTCTTCATCATATCCCCTTTCCCAATTCATTTCATATAACACTCTATCCCCATCTCATAAAACCTTTACCCTCAATGTATCCTCCCACTTTGAGCCACAATTCTACCACCAAGCCGTCCACAATCCCCACTGGCGTGATGCTATGCAGCAAGAATTGGCTGCCATGGATTCCAATTCTACTTGGACTGTCGTTCCTTTGCCTACTAATAAACATTCTATCGGATGCAAATGGATCTACAAACTCAAATTTCATTTTGATGGTAGTCTTGATCGCCACAAAGCTCGTTTAGTTGCCAAAGGCTTCACCCAACAAGAGGGCGTTGACTTTATTGAAACCTTTTCTCCCGTTGCGAAGATGGTTACCGTTAAAGCCCTTTTAGCTCTTGCCACATCTCAGCATTGGCACCTCTTTCAACTTGATGTTAACAACGCATTCCTCAATGGTGATCTATTTGAGGAGGTATACATGGACTTGCCACCTGGTTATCACCCTAAGGGGGAGTCCCTTCCATCTAATACCCGGCTGGTTTGTCGTTTACACAAGTCCATATATGGCCTTAAGCAGGCTTCCCGGCAATGGAATTCTAAGTTTTCTCATGCCCTGGTTAAATATGGCTTTGTTCAGTCCAAGGCTGACTACTCATTGTTTACCAAAGGATCCGGATCATCTTTCATTGCTTTACTTGTATATGTTGATGACATAGTTCTTGCTGGTCCTGATCGTACCATTCTTGATAAGCTCAAGATTTTTCTCCATAGCCAGTTCAAGCTAAAGGACCTGGGAAATCTGAAATACTTCCTTGGCCTTGAAATTGCTCGATCTTCACGTGGATTAGTTCTTTCTCAGCGGCATTATGCTCTTCAACTTCTTGAAGATACTGGATACCTGGCTTGCAAGCCTGTTTCTGTCCCGTTAGACCCCAAGCTCAAATTACAGAAGGAAGATGGTGATCTCCTTTCTAATGTATCATCTTATCGACGTCTTATTGGGAAGCTGTTATATCTCACAATTTCCAGACCAGACATTGCCTTTGCTGTGCACAAGCTTAGCCAATTCTTGGCCACTCCTCGCCTTCCACATCTACAAGCTGCTCAACACCTATTACGCTACATTAAATCCAATCCTGGTCAGGGTCTTCTGTTTGCTGCTGATTCATCTATCCAACTCAGAGCCTTCTCAGATTCTGACTGGGCTGCTTGCATGGACACCCGCAGATCAGTAACAGGTTTCTGCATTTTCCTTGGTTCCTCTTTAATATCCTGGAAATCTAAACGTCAAACCACCATCTCTCGTTCTTCCGCTGAAGCGGAATATCGCGCAATGGCGTCCACTGCTAGTGAATTAGTTTGGATTCGCCAATTGTTAAAAGATTTCCATATTGCTGATTCTTCTCCAGCTCTCTTATTTTGTGATAATCAGGCCGCCATCCACATTGCTTCGAATCCTATTTTCCATGAACGGACTAAACACATTGAACTTGATTGCCACTTCATTCGTGATAAGGTTGCTGAGGGTATTATCCGCCTTATGCCTGTTCGGACCCAAAATCAGCTTGCAGATCTCCTCACCAAGGCTTTACCTTCTTCCGTTCTTATTAATCTCCTATCCAAGATGGCTGTTCACAATCTGTACAGTCCATCTTGAGGGGGAGTATTGGATATTTTGTTAATTAGTTAGTATTCTGTTAGTATTCTGTTAGTGTTAAACCTGTAATTAACAAAGCTGTTAGATGTTAGTTGTTAGTTAGCTTAACCACATTAGTTAGTCTGTTATTTCTTCTAACCGCCTTAGTCAGTTTGTATAAATATAGGGCCTTCTTCTTTACTTTGTAACTAACGAAATACTGAATATACGGAACACAGTTTTCTTCTTCCGGATGTAAAACTAATTTTGACAATATTATAGGGCTTGTTTGGTAAAATTTCCTGTTTTCTGTTTTGTGTTTTCTATTTTTGTTTCCTAATTTTTGTTTTTGTTTTTTAAAAAATAAAAATAAAAAACTTGTTTGTGTTAACCTGTTTTTAGTTTGTTATACATACAGACTCTATAGTGTGTGTATAAAGGCATACCTAATTTTTTAATTCAATTTTAATTTTTATTAATTGAATTTTCTTTTTTTTGAAATTTTGAATTCTGGCTAAAAATTTCGTAGTTCACCCGAGCAAGCTATATGCCATTCGAGTAATCTTACCTTTTAGAGCTGGCTCGAGTGAGTTTGAGGATGCTCAAGTGATTTAAACGGCCAGTAGTTGCGTTGAAAGTCATTACTGAGGAAAGGAGGAAAAACGTTTTGTGGATTTATGGTATTTGATTAGGCATTTATAGGGCAATTTTCTATTTAAACGTAGTTGAAATACTATTTTCCATATGTAAATTTTGTAATCAGAATATTGCGAGAGAGAAATTTCAGAGAGTTGTTGGGTGTTCTAAAGTGTTCTTGAGATTTCTAGGAGGGAGGCTCTGGTGATCCACATTCTGCAAATCCATAATTCTTTCATTGCTAAACTTCAGGTTAAGATAAGGAATTCACTACCAACCTTTAGGATTATGATTATAGTAGGTTATATGTTACTTTTATGGGAAAATCGAATGTTAGGATTTTCTGTCATCATTGTTAAAGCCTGAAATTAGTTTTATTAGTAGTTTAACTTATCAAATTGATAAAGGGAAAATAATCTTTACCTTACATAGTTTAAGTATTTGATTTTAATTTCTATTTTGGAACCAAAATCATGGATTAATAATGGATTAGAGTTTGGTTGTAGAAAATTCTGCAAAAATCCTATGCAAAATTTGCAAAAAACAACAACTCATTTGAGTAAGCTATAGGTCGCTCGAGCGACCTGTCTGATTTTGGCCAAATTCTGTTCTGCAACTTGAAATTTAGAATCTTTAATTTGGGAGACCACTCGAGCGATCTCTCTAACTTTTGACAGCGACTAAACTGAGATCCGAAAGTCACAATCCATATCTTAGTAGACCGCTAGCTTGAGCTTTAGGTCACTCGAGCGATCGTAAAATTCAGCAAGATGTTGGTTGTTGTTCGAACATTCTGGACTGTAATTTTTAAACTGTAAATCGCCTTTGTATGCATGAACACGCTACACAAGTATCCACGATCACATTAAGTACGTCCATGGATCTCTATGGGATACTGTGTGAGCAGGTTGACAAAACTTTGACTATGATCCTATGATGTTATTATGTTTTAGAACGATATGAGATATTGATGGAATAGGATAAGTTGTTTGATTATGAGTGTTGTGGTGTTTCGGGTACATCCATGGTGCCTAAGGTGGTGGTGTCGGTTGAAGTTGCAGACGTCGTATTGGCTAACTTTCATAATGGAAAATTGTGACATAGCCATCATGCCGTTTGTTTGACTTAGAATAGCTGTCGTGCTACTGGATTGTAGTAGATTGAACTTTACAATATTTGTGGATTATGTGAAAAGCTATAACTTATGTTAGGGACAATGGTTCGAATGTCATCTATAAAGAGACAGCAAGGGTGTTGGGTGAACATTATAAATAGTAAAATTGTATAAAGAGTAAATAAGAAGAAAATTTAATGGAAAGTTGTAAAACGAAAGGTGTCCGTCATGCCAGGTGTTTGTGGTCGTCGTGCCAAGTGTTATCTTGAGCATCGTTCTAAATTTTATTCTATTTGGGTTTTGAGTCCCACCAGGCATCATTCTGCTTGTTGATCTCAAGGACCCTAACTAGGAGATGGGTGTATTCGGTTGGAGGTGACATCGGGGACATCTGTGTTGATAGCTCTGGACCCCAAGGGAGCGACGACCATGTCTTGGACATGCTTGAGTCGATAAAGGAGAAACGGCTAAGGTTCGTTAGTACCTGAATTGGCGAAGCCATGTATTCGGTCGGATCTAGTTAGAGTGAGATAATTATTGACTCGATTAGACGGTAGAAGATCTCTTCCTTATTTAGATAAAGACTTGTCACTATCAGCTGAGTGCTCTACACTAGATAAGTTAGATAAGAATAGAATACTAGGGGAAAAAAGTGTTCCTAGAAACTTTAAACAAACGACAGCATAGCGACTTATGTGTTTTCTTTTATGTTCAGTTATTATCACTCTTGACATATATCTTGTTGTATGCTTGTTTTTCTTTGGGTTTGATTTTCGATGACTTTCACTACTGAGTTTAATTACTTATCGTCGTAACTTTTCTGTCCCTAGTATTTCATACCATACATCGAGGAGCAATTAGAGAATTTGCCCGAGCAGAAAGAGCGGGGAGCTGCTGGAGAAGACTGTGGCGACGTTTGGCTGTCTTAAGGACTATTTTTATCAATTTCACTTTTGGTACTTATAAACTCTGATTTATCACATTTCTATCGGTTTAAATTAATAATAATAATGAAATTTTCGCGATTTTTTATTTAACTAATAAATTTAAAAAAAGTTTAATTAATGTCTTGAGAAATCGCAACGTTACAATAATGATGGGGATTCAAAATACCCAATCAAAAGACTATCAGATTGATCCGACAGTGTGTTGTACACAACGTGTTCTATCACTTAACCTAGTAGACGTGCGCTTATTCTATGTGGAAGAAGATGGAGGCAACATACTAGTAAAAGATCTCGCGAAACCTTTCTAATGGATTTTATTTAAAAATCACAATAGAATTGGACCAAATATTTGTTCTTTTTTAATAAAATTGAGGACTAAACCTTTTTAAATGACATTAGAATATTTTCTTATCACATCTCTATGCATAAGATGCATCAACACAAGTTGAGTCTTATTGAACAAAGCCACTTCTTAATCTAAATTCTTGCTCCGTCCTTAGGAGAGGTAGAAGCTAAGGGCGGCCCAACAAGAGTTTCAATAGAGGATGATACAATGTGTTGCAAGACTACCTACTTTTATTGCGACCAATAGGTCATATCGAAGCGAAACAGTCCTAAATATAAAAGAGGTCAAATGAAGGACTAAACATCGAAAGCATTAGTGGTTTAGGGCTCCGATGGAAAACTAGCTTTACATCAACAAGAAGTAGAGAGATATCAAATTGGGTTCTTGAATCAAATTGTTCATTACATATGTGTGTAGACAAGAGAAGCTTCTAGATTACAAGACATGGATTGGAGAATTTGTTCAGATGGACAACCACTCCTTAGCAAGATATATAGTTGGCAAATGGACATTCACATTTTTCAAATAATAATGATGAAGGAATGGTAAGGTTGAAAGACGTTTGATGTGTGCCAAGACTGAATATCAATCTAATTCCTCTTAGGATGCTAGATTCTTCTCACACAGTAAATGATTCTTGAATGTTTTTTTAGGAAGATCGAAAAGCATTGTATGGTAAGAAGTTTGATAACTTGCATCGACTGGAGAGGAGTGTTATGACAAGAGAAGTTGTCAAGCATGCGTCGAACAATATAAGGAGAATGCGAAATGAACAAGGAAAAGATGATCAAACATGCGAGAAGTAGAGCCCAAGGCCGTACTCAAGCAGATAAAAGACTCTAGGAGGTTCATAAAAAATCTTAGAGTAATGATAAGTATGAGATCGCAAAGATCCACCAATCTCATTCGATTCGTCTCTAAGATTCAAGTTGCACTTGTAGACTGTAAAAGGAACAACTGATTAGTGCTATCCAACCGTTACTAGCTAGAAGGCATTATGATGCTTAAGTTAGAACGTGTATGATAAAAGCACAATAGTAATTGCACTTGTGATAAATCACATACCTATTTTTGCCCCGTATTTATAAGCCATTAGTTACCTTCGTTTGGCAATCAAATTAATTGGGATTCTTTCCCTATTGGTCGTCGATTCCTTTCTGGATCATTTTCAAATTTGCTTGTTACCAAATCCAATCATTTCTTCAAAGTGCAAGGAACCTTTCCATATCTTTGCACTTTCTTATTCAGGCCACCTTCCCTTCTCAAAAGGAGCCATATTGCACGTTCGGACGAGGAGTCGGCCACTCAGAATTGTAATGATCCGCTCCTACCTGATACAATATTGTCCGCTTTGGCAGTCCAAATTCCATGGACTTTCATGAGGTCACCCATCTCTAGATTTCTCGAGGACAAGCACGTTTAACTGTGAAATTTCAATTGATTTTGGCACCCTCACAGTTTTAATATGTCTTGTATAAAGTAGGGTTATGATCTATTATAAATATCACTAAACTTATATCCACTAATCGATGTGGGACTCTTGACTATCCATCCGAATGTCTACTGTGACTTTTTCTCTCTGGAGCTCAGCCTCACAGCTGGCAGCACAGTCTAGCTGGGGTGTCACATGGCATGGTGACGGCCCATGCTCCCGAACTTTCCATCCACACTGAAATCCTCTAGATCAATCGGTTATTCGACATGGTGACAACCCATGTCGCTAATCTAGGCCACAACCAAGATCTACATTGGATGGTTTTTAGCCCAATTGATACTTGGCTAATTCACATTCGACCTAGCAGGTTGGTGGCAGGTCGATCGGTCAATTCAGCCCACTATAGTAAGATATTGTGTTTGAATAATTATATAACTTCGGCGATGACAACGACGAAGAAGCGAGTCTCATTTTCTAGATTTGATCAACAATGAAATTCTCTCTAGGCAGGTGTACACATGAAGTAGAGCAGTAAAATCAGAGTTGATAAAAAAAGGTTATCTTTGCATGGCACCCTGACAGGGTGCGGATGCCCCCACGACAATAGGCGTAGATACCATTGTTCGAAAGAATGGCCAGATTTCTATTCGCAAAGATGACAGACATCCAACAAAAGGTACAAGAACTTCGGTGAGGCAGTACAAATCCATAAAACAACAACTTGGAGCTTGTACCACACATGAGCATAGAAGGGGTGATCATTAAGATTTTCCTCCCCTGTGTGAAAAGGGAAAAAGCCTAGTGGCCTGCCATTGTTGATTTTCCCAACCACCCAACCACTTTTTGATCCAAGTCTAATTGGGTAGATCCCTTGGAAACCTCCTGCATATGTTTCCTAGTTAAGACTCTTGGATGCGTCCCCCTCCCTTTGGCTATACGTATGTGCGAATGGAGTAGAAAATAGAGAAAGAAAATAGAGAGATGCAGAGAGACGCGAGAGGAAAAGAGAACTGAATGTATTCTCTCCAATTTTTTTATCATAGTGAACATATTCATTTATCTTTGTGGAATATGCATTCTAGGTCGAACCACGTAAATTTGTGCATCTGTGTGACTCCCACGATCCTCAATAATATTCTCATGAGATCCTTTGGGAATGGGTGTTGACTTTTTGTAGGCCGACTTGGAGCGAGCTCAACTAGTTCGCCTATATAAAGGGACCCATCTCTTCATGATTGGTAGAGAAAGAAATAGCATTTTCCTTCTACAATTAAGACAACATGTCTTTTTCTTTGAGGGAACAAGCCATGTATAGAGGAGAGTAGGGGTGAAATCGGTTCGGTCCGGTCGGTTTTTTCGGCCACAACGGACCGAACCGATCGGTTCGGGGAGAATTCTGGTGGAACCGACCTCGACCGAAAAAATAATAAACCAAAGTCGGTTCGGGGCTGTTCGGTCCGGTCGGTTTTTTCGGGTTTTTCGATTTTTTCGGTTTTTTCCGGTTGGGCTTGAATTTGGACCTATAATAATTTTGGACCATAAAAAATCAATAAAAATAAAATTTTGGCCATAAAAATACAGTATAACCCTTAAACTTTTAGGGTTAGAACGGTTCGGTCCACAACAATACTAGCTTTCGGTTCGGTCAACGTCGGTTCATTCGGTTCGGTTCGGTCTTCTACTTGGTTTCGGTTCGGTTCAGTTTGGTCCGGCCGGAAGATGAGATAACCGACCCCGAACCGAAAATCGAATATTTTTTACGAGGAGAACCGAAACCGACCGAACATAGTGCTGGACCAACCGAGGATTGAAAATTCCGATCGGTTTTTTTCGATTTTTTCGGTTCGTCGATTTTTTGTTTCACCCCTAGAGGAGAGTAAGCAGAGAGAGGGAGAACACCCCTCATCCAATGTTTTTCTACTACAGTGTACCTCACACTTCAAACCTTCTTCTTCCCAATTATTTTCTCAACTCACCACAATCAAAATTCAATCTCTATCGAATATTCGCTCAGAATATTATTCTTCAAATCAAACGTTACCTATGCATAAAAATGAGCCCAGCATCTCAATACATACTAGATTTTCAAAATTATTACACTAACTGATCACTTGTCAAGCATATAAAATAATGTTCTTTTTGCGAAAGTACACCCTCCCTTTTTCTTTTCTAAAGTTTTCTCTCAGCACACGCTAATATCAAACTTTTGTAATATGAATATTTGAAAGAAGAAGAAAAGAGTAGCAGGCACCAATATTGGAGTGTGAATGAGAAAATGACTAGTCAAAATAAAAAGAAAATGGTAGTTCTAATAGCAATTTTAACTAAGTATTAATTGTTGTATGTACTATGTCAAGTCGTGATCACTACTAGTGGACATATTAACATGTTGTACAAACTATCTTCATATTATTGTATTAATATGACAACTTATTTTTAAAACTTTGCCAATAAAACCACATTACTACTTTTGTGCCAAAAGAATATTTAGTCTGCAAGACGAGAAGTTAAAGAGAGTATAGTTTTATAAAATATAATTCTAACGTTTTTCTTAAAAAGAGAACTTATTGATATATCTAATAACATGTGAAATCAAATTTGAATTTTGTTAACTTGTGGATCAGGTCGGAGACACATATCCATATATTAGTGACGTATCAATTGTACAGTCCACCCAGTGATTCCATCTCAGCTATCTCACTAGTTGAAAACACGTACATTTTAAGATTTTATTTTGTTGAGAATGCTAGTATTTTTTCAAAAGGAGTAGCTAGTAAAAATAGTTGCGGGAAGCTATTAACACTAATTTCTCATGTGCTATCAACTTTTAAGAAGCCAATACATATAGAGTTTTGCTCTGGTTTTAATTAGGATTTTTGCAAGTGGACAGTTAAATTAACCTTCAGAAATTAGTCGAGATGTGCGTATACTTGTTCGAACACTTTGAGTTATTATAAAAATAGGTGGTGCATATTATTTTGTGAAATGTTAAATTTGATTGCTTAGTGTTTTCCTAAAAATTTTCCCATAATTGTGTAAATTTCCTTCTAGTGGACAGTCCATGGTGTATTGACCAATGAGTATTCTCAGCCTTGGCCCAAACTATTTGGTTCACCCACTTTGCATGGAAAAATTATTCAGTGGTCTCATGACACTATTTTATAATGCATTTTCTCATCATATATTCACGTTAAAATCAAGACCAAGTACGGAGACATTTTGTGACGATATAAGTCTCGTATGAATATATAATTAAAAAAAATATGGTGATAGCATGAAACCATCACATATTATTCCAATACTTTTCTTTATTATAAAATTATATAAAATCTATTCATGTAGTCTTAAATTGTATACATACATACACACACACATGTGCGTGATAAAGAAAAATGTTAGAACAATGCGTGACTACAAGTATAAGTAAAAAATCAGTAAACTAAGTCAAATTTGAAAACTAAATTGAATCGGTAGTTTGGTTCAATTTTTTAGTCGAATCGATTCAGTTTGATATATTAAAAAATATCGGGTTGATATATTAAAAAACATTGGTTTGTTTCGATTTTTTATAATATATAATATTTTTGATATTGGGCTTGGCCTTTTGCTGTTTAAATATTTATTCGTGAATCAAAAAGTATTATATTTTATATTTAACTTAATTTAATCAAATTAAAAATTGGACCGAATTGAATCAAAAAAGAGAAAATCAAACCAAATTAGGCCGAAATACACGTGATAGGTTAATAGTTCAATTTGAAAAATTATAACCCAAAATTTTTAATTCGTTCAAAAATTTTTTTTTCAGTTCAAACCAAACCGGATCGGTTATACATAGGGGTGATACCGGTTAGATTTGACCAAAAAACTCGGGCCAAACTGGTCATTCTGGTTTGAAGGTCTCAAAATTGAAATCGAACCAAAGTGGCTCGGTTTGATCCTGCTAGTTTCAGTTTGGTCCGCTCCGATTTCGATGTAATTGGACTTGGGCCAAAAATGAAAAAAATTATAAATAATTAATAAGCCCATATCAAATAAATTCAGTTTAGACTAAATTTTATTAAAAAATTATTGAGAGCCGAGAAGTGGAGGGCTTAAAAGGCTAAGGGTGAGTGAGATTGTAAGAGGTAGAACACTAAGAATGAGAAGTGGAGGCGGCGGAAGCACGGAGGATAAATGAAAAGTGAAAGTGAGAAAAACGATTAGGTTTTTTTTACATATACACGATTACATACGGTGTACCACCATACTTATATTTTTAAATTTTTAAGTTTTTTTACATATACCGGTTCAGTCCGATTTAGTTTGGGTTGAAAAGATCTAAAAATCAGATCAAAATTTCTCTAAATTTTTAAATCAGACCAGACCGAATTGAATGAACTAAAAAATAAAATTAAACCATTAATTTGATTCGATTTGTCAATTTGATTTGATTTTTCAATTTACACTTTCACCCTTACCCATGAATGTGTCACCAAGACACAATAAATTTACCTTTGTAAGGCAGCAAGTCGGCCTAACAGACAAAAGTGTTCACAACTCACGCACAACTCACGAAAGGAATTATAAAATTAAAAAAAAAAAACTCACGGAAGGACTATTAACCTACCACGTGTCACAATACATATGGCTAATAAAGTTCTGAGGACTACTCGTGGGCCCTACTTGGCCGTTATGCACCACAAGTTACGAACCGTAACTCCCTGCCGTAAGATTTTTGTTGATCCAACGGTAGGTCTGTACGGATGAACGGAGCGGGAACCCAATTGTGCGACAACGATTTGTGGAGGAGAGAGAATCGTACATACCGTCACGAAAGCAGTGGTGGGACCCATTACAAGTAGGAGACTTGCGATTACTCGTCTCCCGTTGTGGAAAGCATCGCCCCGGTATTAATTAATTAAAGAAAAGTCTAAAAAAAACTAAAAAACTCTTTCGTAATTAAAAATTAAAAATCAAGACATTAGTTCTATAAATTCAAGTGAGTCATGACTTTTATTAATTTAAGAGTCTTTGATTACATCATAAAATATGAAAAAACTCTAATTTGTTGGTTTCTATGGACCAATTTGGTTAATTTTTTAATTATTTTTTCTTTATTTAAAATTTTCACGATCATTTAATTTACGTTAATTGTTAATTTATCTTGACGAGAGAACTAGATGAGAAAAAATTATGACCAAAATTTTGATTTTTATTAAATATGAATATAAATTCAAATATTTTTAAATTATTTTTATTCTTTAGAACTTTTACAAAATTTAAGTATTTTTTTATTTTTGAAAATGAGATAAATAAATAACTCATAGAAACTTAATGTTAACTAACAAATATTGTTTTGTATAAAGATTAAAAAATAATCTTATGAGAAAATTTGATTGTACCCAACCTAAGTTATGCCAAACTTTCCTTTATCAAAAAAGAATGAAAAATAATTCGATTTTGTGATGTCAAAATATTTAAAATTACAGTTAAATCATATTTAAATGTTCATCATTTTTGGTAAGAATAAAAAGTTAATTATGAAAAATAAAATTTTAGTGATTTAAATACCTAAAACAATTTCATTTCACTGTTTAGACTAATAAGTAAATCTTATTTGTGCAATATTTATTTTAAATATTTATAAGAGTTAAATTTTTTTATTATGGATTACATCAGAATCTTAAAATAACCATAAAAGTCATTGAATTATAACTTAATTTACAAAACAGATGATATTTTATCTTATTTTTTATTTTTTAAAATTTTTTATTTGTAAACATAATTTTTTATGTTTTTAAGATGAATCAATAATTACAAAAAAAATGATACAAATTAAATATTACAAACAGATAAATATTTAATAATTCAATAATTATCGACCAACTATATTTGAGAATAAATTGAGGCGATTACTTGAACAGCCCCGTATCCTTCTTCTCTAATTACGCGGAAACACAAGCCAAGCATCCCGCGGGAGTTTCAGGCCACAAAACTCTCTCTCTCTCTTTCTCTCTCACACACGCACACACTCTGTAGTAAAACTTGTAGTCTATGCGGTCACCAGACCCATCACCACCATGAATTCAAATTCTCAATCATCATCCATGGCCGCGAACTCAAGTCCAAGCGATGGCTTAGCCGGCAAAAAGGTGAGGAAGCCCTACACCATTACCAAGTCCAGAGAGAGCTGGACTGACGAAGAACACGACAAGTTCCTTGAAGCTCTTCAACTGTTGTTCTCCCTCTCTCTCTCTCTCTCTGTTTTGGTTTTTTCCCTCTTTGATATTCGTGATAGCTTTGATCATATATTCATTCAGAGATATGCATCAGTTTGTCTCCAGTTTGCTCACGGTCGTTTTGGGGAATGAATGTATTGCTGCATTTATTATTGGCCAATGTTATCGCATTAACAGTGCGATGAATGTTGTTGATTGTCCTTTCACGAACTTCAGAGCAACATGCCCTTAGAGCCTTTGTTTTAGTGGGTTACTTCGAAAAGTACATGTACAGAGTTGTTGTCTTATATGGTTCTTTTTGCGTCTCTTCTTCAGGTTTGACCGTGACTGGAAGAAAATTGAAGACTTTGTTGGTTCAAAGACAGTGATTCAGGTGCTTATGCCACCATGTTATGATGTCCGTAACTATTTGCTTACCTCTGTTATAAATTTTTGGTTTTCGGTTACCGGTTAATGTAAAAATGTGTGCATCTGATCTACTATTATATTGACGAAGATCATGAATCTTAGATATGTTTGGAGTCTCTTCTTATGTTATTCTATTCGTATCTTTTGGTTTTGGGCGGGTTAACTGATGGATAAACTCAAGTGTAAATACACTAGTGACTCTATTTGGCATTATCTGTTAGGGTCCGGGTGTAAGCCTATGGGGGCTTGTCCCACATCGGAAATATGGGTTTCTGGTGTGGGATATATAAGCCTACAGGCACCCTCACCTATCAGCTTAAGCTTTTGGGTTGAGTTCTACCTGTGGGTTCGTATCATTTGGTATCAGAGCTAACCCGCACCCGCCCAGTCGCCCGGTCGGTCGTGAATGCCCAAATGGCGGCCTCCGACCGTGGACAGTCGGCTCAGACGGGGTGGGCATGTTAGGGTCCGGGTGTAAGCCTATGGGGGCTTGTCCCACATCGGAAATATGGGTTTCTGGTGTGGGATATATAAGCCTACAAGCACCCTCACCTATCAGCTTAAGCTTTTGGGTTGAGTTCTACCTGTGGGTTCGTATCATTATCTTTTAGTGATTCCGTCATTCTTGTTGGTAGTCAGTTTCCTTTTATCTATGTCGATTGCCTCAATTTTAATAGTTTATATATATTGGGTCCTTACAAGTTGGCATTTATTACTTCAACATTTGTGAGTTTTTTAGTTGTTTATTTGACAAGGAGCACTAGTTGCACTACAACAGCTGTACGGTGTTATTATACCCTAGGATATATGAGTTGATCTTTGAAAACTATGGTGGCGTTCCTATTGCACCACTAAGTGCTTTTGGCATTCGAAAGAACACCTTTACTTTAGTTGTTTCATCCTCCATAAGGCCTACTTAGTGTATATTGGTTCTAGGCCTGCATGTTACCCAGTTAAGGTATATTCTTGCCCTTCTGTATACTCAATTTCTTGTGTCGGTCTTCGGGCAACAGCAGTAGGCCAATGTTGCCATGGGGTTAAAGTGTGGTTGTTGGCAATAGTTTGCAGGCTGTAGTAGCTAGCATCACATGAGACTTGTAGCTAATAAGCTAAATGTTTCAACCGGCCATGTTTGTTGGGTTGGCGATGCTTTAGCACTCTACCTGGACATAGGACACACTTATAGAGCTTCTTCCTCAACTTGAGTTTCTTTTTTGGCGATTTTTAGGCCTAGAATCAGCATGACCAAAGATTTGAAACTGCTCTCAGACCATCTTATTTGCAGAAATTGCAAGACTCAAAATCTACTTTGTTGTTTATAGAGATGTTCACCCCTTTCTTATACCTTTTTTTGGTCGTATTAGTTGGTCTTCACCTTATCTGTTGTTCTTCCTCATAGTTCTGGGCAACCAGACAGTTTTTGGTCGCTTACTGTGCGTTAATAGGTTTTGGATAAATGAGAATTTATGTTTGAACATCTGAACAATGTTAATTTACACCATATCTCAGCACATGCTCTTTATATTTCTTTGCAGATCCGAAGTCATGCCCAGAAATACTTTTTGAAGGTCCAAAAAAATGGTACAATAGCACATGTGCCACCACCTCGCCCTAAGCGCAAAGCTGCTCATCCTTACCCTCAAAAGGCACACAAAAATGGTAAATGAAAATGCTTTGGCAGAGTATTTCATTAAAATATTGATCAACCTGACATGCTATTTCTCTTAAAAATTTGCAGTTTTATTGCCATTGGATGCTTCCATGGCTTATCCTTCTTCGTTGAATCCCCTTGCACCTGGATATTCTCCATGGGACGACACTCCGTTGCTCATAAACACTTCGGCGGGTGGATCCATGGCATCCCATGAGGAATATGGCCTTGGAATTGAAGGCATGCTTATTTCTTTGGTTGTACTATTTCTCATGTGTTCGTGGATAGATAGATTATTCATCCTTTAAGGGAATTTCACGCTCTTATTATGGCCTACAATGTTACTCATTCAGCTCATATTGGATTGAATGGAGCAGCAAGGTTTAGTAATAGCAGTATAGATGGCGTTGGAAGCTCAGGTACAACACTACCAACATCTGACTTAGCAAAACGTGGAGGAAAAGGGGCTTCGCTTCATGGTAATTTCGTGGGGTTCTTATTTTGATTTTGGTTTAGTTAGACAGTCATGGACTCATGGTCTTGCTTTAGCGTTACAGATTTATGCTAAGTGGCTCTGGTTTTTGTCTCCACTATGTTTTCCTATGTTAATGGTGTTTACAAGGTGCATTGGGTGTTTCATGCATAATATAGGAGTTCTAATAGTTCGTGGCACAACCATATTACAAAATCTGCTTGCTAGGTGAATGTTCAACTAAAGATGTTTTGGACACGGATCCGTACCCGTGTCCAATTGTTTGAGTGTTAGACACAAATAGTTAGCGGTTTGAAGAGTCCATGTACCATAGATGTTTTCTATGTCGTGTATATTATTTGCACGTTAGTACTTAGTACACTTATAGTTTTATCCTACTTCTCCTGTTGCATTTTTGTGGTCCAGCATGTCATAAAAACCTTTTGAGGATTTCCTTGAGATTCTCAGTTCGCATTCTCCAATCATCTTGGATTTAAATTGGTAAGCGAAGGAGGTAAAACCTAATTAACCTAATCAGAGTTTTCGTAAACAAATAGGCAAGAAGCCAGTTCGACAACAAGGTCTTCTTGTACACGAGTATGTTGTTGAGCACTGGTATACTTTTGACGACTTGAGAAAGGTAGTCAAAGAATTATATTCAGATTCTAACAGTAAAAGAGTGAGTTCCAGACTCGAATAGTTTGGGACTAGAACCAGACGGTCAAGGATAATGTTTGTGCATTTGTGCTGGGGGTGAAGAAGCCTTTGTAGTTCGGTGAGTCACGTAGAAGGATGTACCCAGCTCAGCCGAGTCCCCTTTGCTCAGGGGGCCCTTGTAGTAAGGATCCTCTTCAAATCGTCAGGGCGTGTGCCGTGACCTCTTCTGTTTTGGTTACTCTTGTGGGCTACAATTAGAAGGAAACATACAACGATAAATTAGTTGAAAGAGTAAGATGTAGTATGAAAGGAGAATACAGGATACTAACGGGTTTTCCGAAGGTGTGGGAGGCGTGAAATGTGTTCTCCTTTGCTGCATTGGGGCAAAATTTCCATTTTTCCAAGACTTCGGAGAAATTACTGTCGTCACCTTTAGAAGACTCCGGTAAATGGGTCACTGTACGCTCTTAATTTCTACAATCCTTGAGGTAGTAAATCCTTAAATTTGCTCGAACCACATCGCAGTTGTATTGGATAACCCAAAGGCCAAGTTCGGTGCCTAGGATTGTATTGAGTTTGACTATGCTCATAACCATATGGAAGACATTGATTGATACTTGTGTCGGGCTACGCCGATACCAAGCAAGGACTCTACGAGGGAGGGGGTGTAGGGGAAACCTAATTCCACCTTCAAATATTGTGGCTATAGGAATGTGAAGTATTTCGCAAGTAGACCCTTCGCGGATGGCGTCTAGGGCAGCAAGTCTAGGGCTATGTCGTCCGGATTGTTGGACCGGCGTTCGAATTTCGCCCTTTTTGCAGGAGTATCAAAGTGTGACCTAAAAAAACCCATTGTGCAAGAAAAAGACACGACCAAAAAGAAAGAAGAAGAATACAGTGTGAGAGGAAGACTTACAACAGGAGTCTGAGTTCTTTGGGCGCTCAGAGGAATGGAAAATGACAAATGGAAAATTGCATGTAAAGACCTAGGGCTTGGGAGAGAAAGGGAAGGGGTGAAAGTAACAGAAGGAGATAAAACGGTAGATAAAGGCAAAAGAGATGTTAGAAATGGGGGCATGTTCGAAGGGTGACATCAGTGACCCAAAAGCTGCCACAGGGGTCTCTTCACATTTAATGCAACTGTACGAGTCTAAATTGGACAATTAGAGAATATTCTCTCGAATGGGGATATATCCGACCAACAGGTGCAGAACAGAATGAGGAGAAGATGAACTTTGACTCCTCTGGCCGTTCAGCTGAGAGTAGCCAAATATGGGGGCAATTGAAAGAGGTAAAACCTAATTAACAATAAGTTAACTGTTGAAGTAAACTCTTAACAGTTTATATAAGATCTGTTTTCGGAGAGTCCAGATAAGGCTTATCTAGTTAGGCCTAATGATTAGACAGTATAATCCGTCTCTATTGAGAATTAGAGATCAGGAAGAACTCGGATTTAGTGAAGGAGAACCTCTATATAAAGAAGTGCACTCTCAGGGTCCAAGTACACTGTAATTTGCTATTGCATGTACTGATATTGAAAAGTTAGCAAGATTGAGTAAAGACTTAATCATCAGAGTGTCTTCCCGCCGACTAGAGGTGGGGGGTTCTTTGACGATTTCTTGCCTTGCAGATTAGGTTTACAATGAGGGAGAGGATTCACGTGTTTGGCCAAGCTTGAAGAAAATATTCTTGAGGTATTGTGAAATTTACCCACTTACAGTAAGTATGCTCCTGAAGAAATCAACTATAACATGACATATCAATGCTGTTGAAGCATTTTCTGGTTTGGTAAATGCTGGACTTGGACGTGTCTTATCAGGTCATATTTATGTCTCACCATGGCCGTGATATGTTATACATTGTGGACTTGAATGTGAGCATGTGCATATATCAGACTTATGTCTTCCAAATTGTTGAAGCAAAGGGTCTGCCTGGCGTACTGTTTACTGATTAAACTACTTGATTCATGCATTCACTTATAGTACAGAAAACCCATTTGACATCCTTGCATATACTTATACACTTATCAAGTAGAGAACATTTGTTTTGCAGGCATACCAGATTTTGCTGAAGTCTATAGCTTCATTGGAAGCGTTTTTGATCCAGACACTAATGGCCATGTGCAGAAGCTCAAGGAGATGGATCCTATTAACTTTGAAACTGTGAGTTTAATTGGCAATTTACCATTTTCCAGTGTTTACTGTAAGCAGATGATGCATCTTGGTGATATGATCTGTGGTTGAGATTTGACTCATGGTGTTTCAAGAAATGGAAGAGTGCGTTTTTGGGCATGGTGTTGTGGTGCCCCTTTTCAAATGAAGTGGTATATATTTGCAGTTGTAGAAAAATTGTCGTTTCGGCAGTAAAGTCACAGCTTGTGCGGAACAGTTTTTGCAACATGATTATTTACAATGGAATGCGGATACGTTATAAGTTATAACACCTTCGTCTTTGAACCTGAAAAATGAAATACTGATGTAAAGAAGAAGAAATGATCTGAAAACATGAAATCCTAAACTTCCCGTCTGTACATAATTTTTCTTGTATTTGCTTAGCTAGAATACTATGTGATATCTATGTGGATGTACATTGTATAACTTTATAATACTCCATAGAAAGGATTTTAATTGGCAAGTGAGCTAGTTGATAGTTTTTTTGGGTTCCCTGCATGTCTAGGTTTTGTTGCTGATGAGAAACCTCACTATCAACTTGTCAAGTCCTGATTTTGAGCCATTTGTAAGTTCCCCTCCCCCCCCCCCCTCTTTCAATTCTATGACTGATTCTTCAATTGACAGCAGAAGCAGCTCTACATAATTTGAGACAGCTCTGTGATTACGAAAAATGTCATGTTCTGTCTATGATGCGTGGACTTGGTTGAGTTCCAATGCTTTTGATGTTGATATTTATTCATTGCTCCTGTAGAAGTAGTAGTTTGCTGTGAACATGCTTTTCAAGTTACTGTAGTTGAAGGCATTATTTCAGCACGAGCGACAAGGTTAAAATCTGTGACAAATGATTTCAAGGAACTAACATTTCGTATAGTGTGTTTTTTTTTTTGCGGCATGTATGCACTTACTAACTTCTGCATGCATCACAATATTCTCCGGTACCCATTGGCATTAATCTCTTATTTACTACCCCAACTCTTCCGTCTGTGCTGTTGGTCGGAAGACAGGAAAAAGGGAACAAAATGTTAATCCTGCCAAGAATGAGTTTTGTGAACGGATTTAGGTATTTGGAGCTATAGAGCATTGCGATAACAACAGATTATTGATGTCATTTTGATACTTTCCTCTTATTGCTGATAGCTGTTTCTTGGCCGGTTTGACCTCCGGTTTACCCTTAATGTAATAATGTAAAACCTTCTTGGAGGGAATGCATTTGGTACGTTTTCTTTGTGTACTTGTGACTAATAAAATGGCTGAATCCACTATGTGTCAGGACTCATGTTCCATAACTAGAGTTCCATATTTTTTAATTTCACTTTGGCACAGATCTGTTGTCGTTGTTGTTTCATGGCTTTCAGTTTCATGGTCAAAGAAATGTTAGTTGCTTTGATAGAAGGAGTGAAACGGGTCCGGTTTGATCTGAATTTGAGCCACCAACACGACCGACCAAGCATTTTTGGTTTGAGAACTTTAAAACCAAACCGTACCAGAACCTAAGAGAGATGGGGCGGTAAGTAATTTCCAGTTCAGTCAGGGTTTTTTTCCTTCCAAATGTAGCTTTATTCAGTAGAATTTAGAGCTGCAACAAAGGGAGACAACCTGTCCACAAGGTTTACAATACCCTCTTCCAGATCTGTGCAACTACAGATGCAATAGAGATGCCTGAGACTTGATGCAAGCGTATCAAAATAGAGAGAGAAGAAGATTGATTGGGAAAGGGAACAAAAATGAAAGAAGAATGAAGATAAACTTTGTTTGAAGAGAGAGACGGTAGTCGCCTGGTTTAGTTTAGGGCCAAAGAAAGAGAGAGTGGAGAGAGAACAGAGGCGAGAACTGAGTGAGAAAAGTGGGTTTGGTTAATGCTTAGTAGGACACATGGGCTGTAAATATAGTTAAAACTAGTAGTCTTCAGGGTGAGTATTTAGATAGGCTTAGTACTTGTTGTTAGTTTGGTTCAGTTCGGGTCTACGCTAGTTCCAAGTACACCAAACCTGAAGCTAACCGAAGTTAGTAATATTTTCAAGAAATGGAAAGCCAGATTGGTCCAATACCTTGAGAAAACCAAACTAATTTTTTCGGTTGGTTATTTCTTTTGGTTCTTCAGTATGTATTTTCACCCCTAGATGAGATTATGCCTAATAATGGCATGCCTAGAGTGTTTATGTGAAGATGGTCAGTTACTATAACACCTATTTCCTTCACTGGACATGAAAAAAATATGGCTTGCTCTAAACTCAACAAGTGCAGAAACCTCTTGACTTTATCGTATGTCAGACAAGTCTGGTACCCCATGCATTGATGTGATTTTAAACAATTCATTTTACCACATGTGTCTAGAAAACCATGTATTCTGGTGTAACTATCTAGTTCTTCTTCTGCACATTGAAGTACTCCAGTAATCAGCAGTGACTGTAGCTCACTGTTTTCAATCCATTATGTGTATAGGTACTACTTAACATGTCACTTTACATTTTTGTCATAACTGAGGGAAATGTGAGTGTAATTTCAGAACAGAGTTGTGCTCTCCCTCTAATTTCTGTGTTTATGGTACCTGAGGAAACTTGTTAAAAGTAGTTCACTTATGCATTCCAACCCATACTACCAATATCTACGATACAATAACTACAAGTTGCTCTTATATCAAGCACGTTGTGCTTACCCCGTGTTTCTTAAATAAGGTGCATATGATGTTCATAGAGAAGAAGGAACTGGTTTAACCGTGTAAATTTGATGTTAAGAGCAGCAGTTCCTTACCTTAATTTGAATCCCTGCAATTGGATTCAAGTCAAACTTGAAGATGATGCACATTAGTTAATAAGACTTCATGTTAGGAGATTGTAATGCTATGTTCTGTATTTTTAACCTGGAGATTATTTTATTGGCTGGTGCAGAAAGAGGTGTTGTCTTCGTATGATGTCGATACCAATACTGTAGGAAATGTTGCAGTTACTGAGCAATAAGCCATCATCATTTTGAAGCATTGAGGAGGCCTCATAAGTTGCCCTGTAGTATGTATTTCCAATTTTGTTCATCTAAAACTCCTTAAAAGTAAATAAATAAGGAGAAAAAATTGTAAAGATCGCCATTTTTGAGGTCTTTAGGTTGACATCTAACTGATATATCTATGTTTTGTTCATCAGCATAACCCATGAGACCCTCTGTCAGTTCTGAAGTGGCATGATCTAACCTACAAGTTCAATACTACAACTGGGAGAAATTTACAGATGAGAGGAAAACAATCCCGAAGTCTCGAGGCCTTATAATATTTCAATGCTCTGAAGCCGAATGGGACCATGTATATGTCATCTAGTGATCTAGGTACTTTAGCGTATTGTTTTTGTTTCTTCTAGGATCTGTTGTGGCAATGCTATCATGTTTATAGAATAATGTCACTCATTTTTGTGCACCGCAGTTTGCGAAGGCAACATAGCTTTGAGAATTTGTATCCTAAGACCATTGTTCATACCTTCTTGACCTTACGAGCACCTTTTTTTTCATATTGTAAATGAGAACGACCTTTTTGCCGGCTTAACTTTTCTTGTTGATTATGTATCACAAAACAATTCCAAGTGGATGGCGTTTTAGTGCCTGTTTGGATCCTGAATATCTCCTCCAGCAGAAATAGTCTTCTAATGTTCTGGTGAGAAATGCAAGTTCAATTTTGGGGTGAGTGTCTTGTTGATTACTCCTATTGGAACACAAAAATATGTTACTTTGAATTATGGTTGATGATGCCGGAAAATGGTGACGACCCCTCATCTTATCTGTCGAGCTGCTTCTACACACAAGTCCAATAACTGGGGTGGTTGGCCAGTCGTGGATCGATCAAGTTAGAATTGCAAATCAAGACACAGGCTCTTAAGGAATTTACAAATATGAATGCGTACCTTTTCCCTCCTTTCCTCTGCTTATTAATACATGAGCGAGAGAGGGTTGGGAGTGATCCTCGGGCCGTGATTCCAGCAATTGCACGATCTGTGCTAATTCCTCTTGCATCATCCGAGGGACGTAAGAGGATTTGGGGTGCCATTAAAGGGATCAAGTGGATTTCTTGGAGGAGTAATATGCAGATCATCATTTGTCCGGGCTGAGCAATTTTGCCAGCCTAGTGGGCAATGGTTGCTCTAGTCGGCCTTGACTGGCTACTCTGGTCGGTCATGGCCATTTACAGTCTCTTCAATGGTGATTTATAATTGTTGAATCGCAACACATGTATGTCCCATATTAATCTACCCTATTATTATGTCTCTTTGGAAAGTTGAAAGAAAAAATATTTCAAATCATATGGGACCAGCAATATAGAATGGAGAGAGTTTTTTTTATGTGGTCTTGAGAAACAATTCTCTGTTGTGATTTGTGACAGGCATTGCACTTTCATTTGTTTCCCAGAGGAAAAAGGAGAGGAAAATTGCCTTAAAATTGTAGATATGACAAACTGGTAGGGGCTGTTGATTGCAGTATCCTCCTGTCGGAATTAATTAAGATCCTCTCATGTCACAAATTCTCATGTGATTCTTCATGTCATGTCACATAAAATAAGTCAGTCCCGTTCAACGATCCAAATCGTCGCAAAATCAAGCTGATCAAACATGGATAAAGGCTCGGACAAATCACGTGTTTTAAAGCGATTAGAGTTTGATTATTCATTTTTCTGAGACCAATGCTATTAGTTCAAACGGGTATTGATATTTTTACGCGAGAAAGGTAATGGAAATCAATAAGCGAAATTACGACTGGTCCGATTTTGCGTCATAGGGTCACTAACAGTTTTGGATGGAGGAGTTTGGGGATAGGTCATATATGAAGCTATTATCCACGTCAATGAGAAGAAATTGCAGCATAAAAAGTAACTAGCCATCTAATTCATCTGAAATTGCTATTAAATTTTTAAGCACCATGATGGAGGTGTATTTTGCAAAAAGAATTAGCTGAATCTTGTGCCAAAATAGTTTCATCGATAAATATGTTAGTATTTCATTTTTTTTTAACACCATTGAATGGAACTAAGAAATTCAGTCCCCTTTATTTGAGAAAAAAATTGTGTTCCTAGAATTATTCTTTATTTAATATTTTCTTTACTAAACAAGTTATTCTGGGTTAAATTAGCGATCAGATTAGAGCATCTCTAAAAAAAAAATTAAATCCAATGTAGTAATTCAGTTTTTAAAAAATTATATCAAAACTAACTCTAACAAAAATGTCAAATTATTGTCAAATTTTACGCGACAATTGAAAAAGATTGCTTGATGTCAAATTTGACATCGAGTGTCAAATGTCTTTTTACTTTAAATAACTCAACCTCTAAATTTTTTGTGCCTCAAATGCCTCAATTTGATATCTTTGTTGAAACTCAAATTTAAAAAAAGTAAAATGTTTGCTTTGCTCCTAAATTATGCCCAAAACTCTTAAAATGTCTATAAAGTATCAATTTCATTTATTTAGTTCGTAAACTCTCGATTCAAACTTTGTTTAGTCCAATTAGCGATATCTGTCTAAGATCCGTTAGAAACAATTAAGAGAAGGATTACACTATAATTTTAATCCGTTAGGAAAAGTTTAAGTGCAATTTTAGTCCCTACGAAAAATAAAGAAGGGAGGATAAGGAGTTTGTCAAGAAAAATGAAATCAAACTAAACATTCTTTCGTACATTAAGTTTTGCCATTAAACATGAATTTTTCCTCTAGCCAAGATCGTTTCAACTGAACAACAGTTTCTGCAATCACTTTTGTTTTGAGCAACTAAACTTCCAATCCTTCCAGCATTTATGGACTTTTTTTTTCATCGGCAACCATTATAGCTACTCTGCAAGTACTAAGAATGTTCAAAAGTCCAAAATAAATATGAGATAGCTATTTTGTTCATTCTAATCTCTTTCTTATCCCAAAGGATTTGCCGAAACTAGCAAGTCATAAAATACCGATATTGTCATTGGAGCGGCAATTTCAAGCTTATTTAGTTGCTCAAGACAAAAACAATTGCAGAACTATTTTATTCCATCTAATCCTGTACTTAAGTTTCAACTTCATGATTTAGGATTGGTTTTAAGTGGAAAGACACAAAACTAATCCATTACTTTTGAAAATCAGTTTGAATACAGAAATTACAACAAACCCTGTGCGGTGAACAACAACCCTATTCGGTGAACAACAGCAAACAGAGGTTTACTTTGGGGAATAAGTAAATTACACTTAAGCTCCTTTTACACACTGAAACTACAATTAAATCCTTCTCGTAACTGTTTTTAGCGGATTTTATACGGTTAGACTCAATAAAGTCTGAATTGATAATTTGAAAACTAAGTAAATAGAATTGATAGTTTATGGATATTTTAAAATTTTTGAGGATAATTTAAGAACGAAATTAATATTTTACTCAATTTAAAAATATCAAATTACCATATAAGTTAACATCTTTTTTCGAGATAATCTCGGGTCAAATTGATTAGTTTCAAATTTGAATTTTTCAAGAATTTGTTGGGCCTTGTAACAGGCTTAAAATTGGCTAATATTAGGCGTCCTATTCTGTTGCTTCTTGTTGAGTCTTCTGCCCACAGAGCAAACGATTTCGGCTCCCCCGGGCATTTGCTCTCTCTCTCTCTCTCACACACACGCGCATGCCCCGCTCTCGTCAGTCGAAACTCACCTCCCCTGAACAAACCCTAGCGATTTCCACACCTGCGCATCCTCAATCGCCCTTCATTTCCCTCAAATTTTGACTTTTGACTTTGAATTTGTGGTTATTGCGTGATCCAACTTGGGTAGGGTTCTCTTTGCCGGCCTTCCCCCCATAGTTTACGACCATTGCGATTTGAAGCTGCAGGGATTTGAGGCTTCGAAAAAGGCTAGTCCGAAAGGGTCAGACCCTACTTGAGCAAACCACAAGTGACGAGCTTGGTTCCAACTTCCAACCCTCCAGGTAAGTTGTTTTTAATTATTTGGTAAATTTAATTTGTTTCAGCCTCTGTTTTGATGACCCGTGTGCCATGGCGGAACCATAATTTTCTTGTAGAGTTGCCAAAAGTTAAGGCTCCTTTGGATTAAATTATTTTTTGTTCAAGACCGTGAGTATTATTTTATGTTTCACATTTTTTTGTATAGCTTGTTGTCAATTTTTTTGCGTATTTTCATTCATATCGACGAGAGTAATCCACAAATCATAGAAATATAGATCGAAATGAAAAGAATCCACATGAGACAATGCTACAAACTCCAAAGAGTCTTGTTTGTTGTAATTTCACGTGGATTTTGGGCCTTGTGGGGGGTGCCAATGGCATATCCTTAATTAATTAGTGAAAATGTATGCTACATGTATAGGGCTGTTAGTCAAAGCACGGGTGCCCCTGTTAAGTATTGTATATAATGTATATGTAATTGAGCTTGCACAATGCATTTTCAGCATAAGGATGGGTATATAAAGTGTGTTTTTATGTTATTTTGGAACTGAATCGCCTTGCGTTGAAAGTAATTGGCTTGCTTTCTTAGCTATTTGTTTCCCACTTTATCCTTATATTCTGCCCTTTGGACTCTTTTATTTACTACCAGATCTGATTGAACTATATAATCTAGGGACCAAATATCCTGTTTTTTGTTAAAAAATTTACGTGATCAGGATTGAAAGTTGGAATATCTGCACTGAGAAAGCAAGTGTTGAACTGAGTTTGCCCTCACATACTATGGTTTATTTTTTCCTTCACTTTGAGTACCATCAGAGGAACGGGTTTTTAATAAATTTTTCTATCAAGGATGTCTTCACATGCTTTCGTACAAACTTATTCTACATTGAAATAGCGGCTGTGATTTTCTTGCTCAACCTCTTGTAGATAAGCTAATCTAGTATTTGTTGTGTGATTTTCACCTTTGTTTCCAAACCGACCTCAGAAATAGGTGTTCCATTGTCTAATGTTACAATCTTCGCCCAATATCCAATCTTTCCTTTGGACAAAATGATTTGGCCAGTTCATTCCAAATGACATCTCCACTACCACAAACTGCATATCATGATTTCAGTATGGGAGGAGAAACAGTATTTATGAACGTGAAATATGGCCGTTGAGAATGTGACTTTTGTAGAGTATGGCGATATGGTATAATTATGATTGTTCCAAATATAAAAATTCAAAAAGTATGGCCATTGTCCCTTTGCTTGAAATAGGACTGTTGCGAAACGCAAAGCCATCGCCACATCACTGCTATGCCACCGCCACATTTGCAACTAGCATTTTTTATTATGAAATTGATGAGGTTTGGAGATCTAAAATTGACTAGTGTTGGAGTACATGTATGAAAAAGCAGATAATCAACATCAACAGTTTACATTGGTTGTACTTTTGGCTAGTAAAGATGCAGTGGTGTTTGAGATGCTCTTGGACTGCTATACTGTGGTCCTCTCTCCTTCTTTCTCTCTCTCCTGTTCTCCCCTCTACTTTTACTCCACTGCTTTTATGTCCCTTGCTATTCATGCCTTTGGTGGCCATCCGCTTATAAAGACTAGCCACCCAAAGGAAGAATCTTGAATGAAGTAAATTGTATGCTCTCTTTATCTTGGAAATGCTTTGTTTATTGCATCAAGGGTATTAGGTTTTATTATGGTGTTACGAGTACCGTATGTCCTATTTACCTACGAATGTACATTGTTACCAATCTGATAGTTTTTGTTGCTGTCTTGGGTATTGCATCATAATTCCATCCCGTTTTCGTATGCCCCTTTAGATACGATTTTAGATTATGGAAGGGAATTTAGTTATGTGAAATCGCATAGCTCTCACGATACATACATGCATAGTATGTGCTTGAAGACTAGTGATACACAAAGGGACACCCTTATAGTTCTTCTTGTACATATATAGATAGTAGATACCCGTCAAACCTGCCTTTTGCTCTGGTGGGAATGCTATCACACATCGCATTTTGGGTGTTAAGCTGTGGCTTTGTGTATACTTCGTAAAAAGTTGGCTTCCTCTTTTCTGTAAAGGTCTATTTGAAAGTGTAGTGAAACATTTGCAATAAAAATTCAGGGACCCAAATAGGAAAAAAGCACAAACTCGAGGAATTACTGTGTTGGGCTGAAGCCCAAAGGAAATAACTAAAACATAACACTTCTAGTAGTTTTCCATCCAAAGGTGTCTCAAGCCACAATTGGATGAAATACTCTTGGCGGGTGAGTGATCACTTGAATTTCCCCAGCTCTGTTAACTGCATCTCGAGCTACCTGATCTGCACACCTGTTTCTTTCATGGAAAATACTGGATTTTGGAGTTCCATTCTCTAGCAATACAATACTGCACATTCTTGATCAGATTGTGGCTAATATCAGAAGTTTTTTTTGGGTAATTTACTTTGGAAGTTACTGGCTGCATGATTACTTGAATGGCTGCTACTCAAATCAGCTTTAGCAATAGGACTTGTAAAGCTCTGATACCATGCCACTTGAAGGGCCATGTACACAGTAGTGGACTTAGGTCGTAACCTGGGAATGCCATAGCACCCCCTTACATTTGTCATAGCACCATAGATATAGTGCATGTTTTATATAGCACTGCAAAGACCCGTTTTTAACTTATACCCCTTCGACTAATTTTTTACATACATAGTTACATACACCCCTGAATTCACTAGTAACCGAAATGCTACTTTTTCTGTTAAAAGTGACAGGAAAGTATCCAAAACACTTGGGCGTTAACTTTAAAAGGACTAGATTGCCCTTGCAAACATCATATAAATTCATGTTTGGGTTAAAATAATGTCTGTTCTTCTTCTTCTTTCCATTGCAATTTTTTCTTCTTCTTATGATGTCCTTGTTTTCTATGCCCAAATATCACATTTTTCTTGAAAAAGTTCAAAGGAAATTTTGGAGATTAATCAAAGCAAAGAATAATGGAGGATATACTGTCACCATTATAGTAATGAGACAATGGATAGAAAAACATGTTGGGATCATAGTTATTTTTTTCTTTTGAGCACCATGTACCTTAGCTATTGCGTGTTTGTGTGTGTGTGCCGAGGGGAAATTGGGACTTGTTCAGGGAGGGAGGGAGGAAAGGAAAAAACAATAGAGGGTTACAAAGAGAGAGGAATGGAAACATAGAGTGGGGTTCATCTCTTTTTTTTTTCGTTTTTTTTTCCCTACATTTAAATTACATCCCAGCTTTTTTGTTCTCTGATTTTCCAATTGATAGCCAAAAACTCTCATCTCCCACTTCTCGAGGGAATTTTTGTTGATTCTTGCATTTTCTCGCATTTTCATCATTTCAAGTTAAAAATGAGTCCACAGCACATCAATAGTAACGGTGTTGTTGGATCCAAGGGATTTGAACCCACCGGTCAAATTTCTTTCTCCAGCAACTTTTTGGGGAAAGAAAGAGTCCTGGTATTAGATTCTGAATACCCCATTGTTTCAGTCATGGAGTTTTCAGTAATTAGAGGAAAACGGGGGAACAAGGTGAACAAATGATGAGAAAGAATGGGTTTCAAATGTGGGTTCTTTAAGTGAAGGGGGTGTGGGTAAAAACAGTTAAAGTACAGGGGATTTAAGTGAAATTTCCCCTTATATATTTTGTATCTCTTAATTTTCACCAAATTCTATAGATGCCGTTATTGAAAGGGACATCACAAAATTTTCATAGTAAGCTATAAATCTATCTCTCTCTCTCATTTACATACACACTCGAGTTTTGCAACTTCTGAATAAGAAATTGGTTTTGTATTTAATGGTAATATTTATCTTCCAAGTTCTAAACGAATGTATGGCAACTTGAAATTTGGAATTATTTAAACAGAAAAGAGAAAATGAGATGTCACAGTTGTATTATGATTTGAAATATTCTAACTATTTTGGCACCCCCATGAAGTGAAGTAGCATGGCCAATGCTTTGCACGAATATTACGAGAATACTACACATAATTCAAAGAGCCACTTGAGAAACCTTCTAAATTTGAGGAGCGTTATGGAACTCTAGCAGTGGATGCTAGGTTTTGGCATTTCAATGACTCTTGGGAAGCCCCATATAAGAGGAGTGACTGCACTACCTATAATTCTACTAAAGTGTAATAGATGGCAAGTCTTCAGGTGTCAAAATGTTTCCCTTCCTTTCCTAGTGGTTGTCAATGGCATTAGTGTACCTGCTGTTTCTTTGTAACAGCTGGAACTTATTTTTTTCCTTTTTTAATTATTTGGATTTCTCTGGTAGGATTCAGCATGTAATAATGCTGGTTGCTGATAGCTTGGTGTCTAATAAGTAGGTTAGACCATGTTGCTTTCTGGCCCTGTTTGCTGAAACTATATTTTTTAAAATTTATGTTGGGAGGTTTTGCCTGCGTGTTGTTGCGACTTCTCGTTACAACTTAACCGAAAAGCAAACCAAATAACCTGGGGAGAGGTGCTTTTAGCTTCCAGTTATATACCATCTTTTTTAGCATAAAACAAAGTCTAGCAAATAGGGCCTCTGTACACGGTTCTTCATGTTGTGGATTTGTGATCATAGAATAGTTCAATCCAGATCTCGTATACATCCATTTTTTGGCTGGTTTTGGTTTTCTCTAACTTTTGACTTTATCTTGTCTTGTTTCTTTTTCATAGTTGTGCTGTTGGAGTTGGTCAAACTTTGAGTGTATCACCAGTCTCAGTTATCAGCATAGATAGCAGCATTTGTTGTTATTTCTATATTCCAGAATGAAATGTTGGTTGATTTCAATTTAGGTTGCTTGGACTTGAGCTTAGTTTAACTAGGTCCGGATCTTATTTTTTAGGAGACCATATGTCATCCAATACAAGAAGTTACTTTTACCTGCTTGTCTGGCATGTATGCACCTGGAAATTTATTATTGTTTCTAGTTTGAAATGCAGTGCTTTCTTGAATTGTTGAACTTGGCCAACAATAATCACCAATAACTAGTATTTTGCATGAATCCACACTTCACTGAAGATTCGTTGCTTGAAATAGTTAATGGTTTTGTGGAACATTGTAATATTTTGTGATGTGTACTGATTTGTATTTTCATTCCGTTTTAGGTTTCTTGAAGGGAGTGGAAGTCCAAGATGCTACCAAATGTGCCACACCAAATGGTACAATCACCAGCCAGGCTAGGCCTGCCGAATCCAAATTCACCTTCTCTACAAAACCCTACTGCTCCTAAATTCTCCTCCCAACCACCACAATCTCATCACTCCAATCAACAATCAAATCTGTCAACTGCCACAACCACCTCCTCAACCCTACTTCCTCTACTTCCGCCTCTTTCTAGAGCTCAATGTCTTCTCCTTCATATGTCCTCGCTTGCGTCCCGACTCTTTGAAGTTTCACCAAATCGGTCTCACTGGCTTAGTGCCTTCCGAGGCTCCCTCCCTACCTTCTTATCACCCCAAACACAATCCATCACGCAAATTCCGCCAGACTGCTCTCCTTCCTCCACCAAAGAAACTCTCTCCCATTTCACATCCCTCCAAACTCAGCTGTTTGAAGCCGTTGCGGAACTCCAAGAAATTCTCGACCTTCAAGATTCTAAACAGAAAGTTGCTCGTGAAATCCGGTCTAAAGATTCCGTGATGCTTTCCTTTGCTAACAAACTCAAAGAAGCCGAACAGGTTCTCGATGTCCTCGTCGATGATTATTCCGACTACCGCCGTCCGAAAAGATCAAAATGGGAAGATAACACAGATGATTCTTGTACCTCCGACTACCGCCGTCCGAAAAGATCAAAATGGGAAGATAACACAGATGATTCTTGTACCACGACTATTTCTACTCAGTTGAGTTTATCAGATATTTTATCGTATGCCCACAGGATAAGTTACACTACATTTGCCCCACCCGAATTCGGAGCCGGACAGGCTCCTTTACGTGGGGCCTTCCCACCTGCCCCACAGGAAGAGCAAATGCGCGCTTCTCAGTTGTATGCATTCGCTGATCTTGATATTGGTCTTCCTAAATCAGCTGAAACCAAGGAGAAAGCGATTGAGCTATTCATTGAGGGTCCACCTGCACAAGCGGCAGATTTCAGTCCGCTTGCAAATCTCCCTGCGATGCCGGGTCTTGTTCCTCCAAATATTGTGGTTCCATCTGGGTGGAAGCCTGGGATGCCTGTGGAATTGCCTAGGGATTTACCAATTGTACCCCCGCCTGGATGGAAGCCTGGGGACCCTGTTCCCTTGCCTCCGTTGGATTCTATTCCTATTCCTGGTAGAGTTGAGGAGCAACCACCTCGGCCCATTCCTGCTCAAGGATTACAGAAAGCACCAGAGCCGATACAAGTTCGGCATGTTCAACTTGATATCGACGATGATAGTAGTGATTATAGTAGTGACATGGGGAGTTCTGATGATGAAGATTGATGGTTCACCTTGTTTAATTTTTACATTTTTGATCTCTTTGTAGTTTGTGAGGTAGACACCGGAAGATGGACGACTTCTAACCATATGTGCAATGTGCAATTCTTATGGATCGATATGCTCGTTTAAATATTTCGTATCTCTATGGAACCCTAGAATCAGAGTTCTTATTTTGATTTTTAGCTGTATAATTTGAATACCAGATTACGAGTTGCGAACTGAAATTGTCATCCTTACTCAAGCCGTCTTAGTAGGCTTCTATTTCGTTGAAAAAACTCATCGTCCCCAAAGTTTTCTGTTCATTTTGTGTAATATTGGGTTCTGATTCCTAGTTGGACAGTGCGTTGTTCGGTTTCATTTGCAGTATTTTGGAAATTTAGATTGCAGTCCAGGGAGGATATTTGCTCGGATGGAGATCAACATCCCGTTGTAGGAGGTATCGTGCCTTAAAATCTTAAACATGGTGAGTGCACAGTTTTGGTGGTGAAGTTAAAGCCAGAATACCAGTGATAAGGCACGTAAAGAGGGTGGAGTTTGGTGTTGATAGTGTGTACTATGAATAGGGTCATGTGGTTTGCTATTTAGCTTTGTTTCCCTTCTTTGTTTCCAGGAGCTAAAGCGTTTTCTGCTCAGGAGCAGCAGATGCTGCAACTAACCTGTTAGATGCAGCTTGCTTGTTAAACTCAAAAATTTATACTTTGCCTTAAACCCTGGAATTCGGATAACAACCTTGAGAGCATCCACCTACATTTGAAACCAATTACCGAGAAAGCCCCTCAAAACAGCAATTTTTCATGCTCGCTTAAATGACCAAGAAATCTGAACCTGGTTCTCATTTTCAGATCTTTTTTTTCAATCTGCAGTTTTGGAGCTTAATAATCAAATTTCTCCCTTCTTCTTTTTTATGTTCAGACTTTTGTTTTTTTTATCTTTTCTGGGAAGCCATGTACTCTGCTTGTGCAGTCAATGTGATGTTGCTAATGATGTAGGCGTTATATGTGTGGTGTGTGGTAATGTAGAGTTTGTGTTCTGCCTGTATGTTGTTTGTTGCATGGTGCCAATGACATTTTCTAGTAAAAGGTGTACAATCGAGAAGTTGAATAGGATTGAGAAAAATTCCCACAAAAAGGGATAGAATAAAGGGATTTAGGATGACTGCGAAGTGCTATGCTCCGCTTCATAATAAACTAACTCCACGCTCAACTTGGGTAAAGTAGCAAAGTAGGAAGTCGAATGGGCAAAAGAGGAGGAGGAAAGTTAGAAGAAAAGGACGAGGTACACATGATGACTAGGGGTGAAAATAAAAATCGCCAAACTAGATCGACAGTTTGAGAATTGAAAATTTTTTTTTGATTTGGTTTTAATTTGGGGGTTTGGGAAAATCGATTTCTGTTAGGTTTCGATTTGGAGGAATACAAAACTTGTCTAAACCGGATTGGACTGGATGAGGGCATAAATGTAAATATGATATATTTTTTATTTTATGTGTTGTAATTTATAAGTCATTACTTCATTAGTCATTTAGTCAATTGGGATTTAGGGTTATTGCCATGTACTGGAAATGAAAAATCACCATTTATATAGAGAGTGAATAAAAATGGAAAATCACCAGTCCAAGAATAAAAAATAAGAGTATACTTAAACTGTTTCATTTTTTAGAGTACTATTCAATGCGTTTCCATTGTGGAAAATTTCACTTAAATTTTTTAGTTTTTTTTTTTGGTTGCCCCGAAATGTTGCCCAAAAAATTTAAAAGTCTAAATTGCACTGAAATTGACTCAAATCGATTGAAATTGGGTTGGTGCAATCAATCTGATTTCGGTTGATAAATTTTCCAAATCGGACAATCAGTTCGGTTTCATGAATTTCACTAAACCGGACAGGTTACATCCGTAATGATGACAAAAGATTTACTTCAAATAAGGAACATGCAAAGTAGTAGGACATAATCGCCACGGTTGAACATGGATAGATACAACAACGGTTAGGTGTAAGTCACATCACCACAACATTAACACGTGTGAGAGATAACTACCAGTTGTGGGCTAAATTTTCAGAATGTTCCTAAGATGTCAACATGTGGGCGATCCGACGATTGGATATTGAGAATGAATCGACGTACCAGTAATGCATCATATGATTGATCGTTTAGAGTTAGAAAGTTATTCCCCGCGCCTCAACCTATGCTTCGACTAGGAAACGAGAGACAATTGACGAGCCCGAATTTAACCTTACACCGATTGAACGACCAACAAATCCCTAGACCGACCCAAAGTTCCTTAGAGCACTGTTGCAACGGATCAATCGACTTGTCGCACACACCCTTGGTCACAATGAGTTCTACCTAGATTCTCTTCAGGCATTATGGGAGTTATAAGCAAAGACGACACTTAACGCTCACTCTATTCCATTCGTACAATTTTGAAGATAGCACCTCTAATCCCCTTCAACCAAGAGATGACACGCGTTTATTTTTTTGTAAATCATTAGTTCATCTTGTTGAAAGAAATATAAACAATAAAAAATTATATTTTTTTTTACATAAAACAAAAATAATTCAAAACGACATATTATTTGGATTATTTTTATTTTTCCTAAACTTTTTCAAAATTAATTTATATTTCTATATTTTAAAAATAACTCTTGTTGAGTTGACACAAAATAAAAAATCTCAATTTAAAAAAAATGAAAATAAGGAAATATTTTCTTAAAAAAATTAGGCCCATCCCAAACCAAACCCAGCCTCCAAACACCCCACTAACGAACATCAGTGGCAAACTCGTAATAAATCCTCATTTGAACCTCTATATATGCCACATTAGACTTAACCCTAGTTTCACTCTTACTTCCCAAAACCCTAGCCCCCTCGTTTCTCCTACCCCACCTGCAATGGCCTCCGCCGCAGCCCGACCTCTTGTCTCCGTCCAGAGCCTTGAGTCCGACATGGCCACCGACGGTGCCACCAACACCCTTCCTTTGCCCTCCGTCATGAAGGCCCCTATACGACCCGACATAATCACCCACGTTCACGCCATGATGTCCAAAAACAGCCGGCAGCCCTACGCCGTCTCCAAAAAGGCCGGCCACCAGACCTCCGCCGAGTCCTGGGGAACAGGCCGCGCCGTCTCCCGTATTCCCCGCGTTCCCGGTGGCGGTACTCACCGAGCAGGCCAGGGTGCTTTTGGAAACATGTGCCGCGGTGGTCGCATGTTTGCCCCGACAAAGATCTGGCGCCGCTGGCACCGTAAGATCAACATCAACCTGAAGCGATACGCCGTGGCCTCAGCCATCGCGGCCTCTGCAGTTCCCTCTCTTGTCCTGGCCCGCGGCCACCGCATCGAGTCGGTCCCTGAGATCCCTCTCGTTGTTAGCGACTCTACTGAAGGGATCGAGAAGACTGCTTCTGCTATCAAAGCCCTCAAACAGATCGGCGCTTATCCTGATGCTGAGAAGGCTAAAGATAGTCAGGCCATTCGTCCTGGAAAAGGTAAAATGTAACTAGGCTTACCATATACTTGTATCTTTTTTGGCCATTTCCCTCTGTAGTAATCGAGTTAGTTACATTAATTAATACCTACAGGTAAAATGAGGAACCGTCGTTATATTTCTCGGAAAGGCCCACTGATTGTCTACGGAAACGAGGGATCTAAGCTCGTCAAGGCGTTCCGGAACATTACCGGTGTTGAGGTCGTTAACGTCGAGCGCCTCAATCTGCTGAAGCTCGCGCCAGGTGGTCACGTTGGGCGATTCGTTATCTGGACCAAGTCTGCTTTTGAGAAGTTAGATTCGATTTATGGATCTGTGGATAAAGTCTCGGAGAAGAAGAGGGGATACTTGCTGCCTAGGGCGAAGATGGTGAATGCCGATTTGCCTAGGATCATCAACTCAGATGAGGTGCAGTCGGTTGTGAGGCCGATTAAGAAGGACGCGAAGAGGGCTCAGATGAAGAAGAACCCTCTGAAGAACTTGAATGCTATGCTTAAGCTGAACCCGTATGCCAAGACTGCCCGGAGGATGGCGCTTTTGGCTGAGGCGCAGCGTGTGAAGTCGAAGAAGGAGAAGCTTGATCAGAAGAGAAAGAAAATCTCTAAGGTATGCTCTTCCCTCGCCCGGGCTCTGCAATTTTGTATGTGAACTCATGCATACTACGTGAGAGTGAATTTTATAGAATGGCATTGTATATGAGTTGTTATGTTGTGCTATTTGTCGAATATCTCTGGTTTCTACTTTACCTATTTTTATGGTTTCTGAAATTGATATTTATTGGCTTTACTCAGAAGTTAATACATGTAATATGCTGAATTTTAATGTACATGTGTATATGAGTTTCTGAAGGTAGAGTATTGTTGTTCTGAAGCTGTTGAAGTTAAGCATACTTGCCCATTTTTGCCCTTAGTTTTGTTGCGGTGCTATGCATTTCTTATGTACATATTTGTAGAGTGTGGTCTCGATTGCCCCTGTTTGTATGATTAACGTAATGGGCCTTCTAGTTTTTATGGTAAGCCTCAGTTGGGTTCAATTCTTTTGTTTGTATACACTGGTCTCTGTAGATATATTTTGATTTTTTTGAAACTAGTACTCAAATTTTGGAGAGTGGTGCAAGTTTTCTGTTAGTTGTTTCCTAGACATTCCTGTCTACGTGTACATCATTTTTTCTTGGGAAATGTTGTTGCTTTAAGGTTGTGGAGCAATAGTCTATAGGAGACGTTGTTGTTAACGCTATGTTTTTAAGGAGCTCATAGTTTTGAGTTTGTGTGGATACACATACACATACATATACTTGTTCAAGTGTTTTTGATCTGTATACTGTCTGTACATGTTGATATTAATAAAAATGTATCTTTCTGTGTGGAATTTATTAACTGCCAAAAGTTGTGAATGAAGTGGTTGCCCTCATTTGTATTTAATGTTTTGTCAGTTCAAGTGATAAATTATGTTGTATATTGAGTTCAATTATCATTTTGCATGTCAATTCATTTGTCTCAGTTGTGCTAGATTGTATTTGTTACTCTCTCTGTGTCCAGTTTAATACTTGGAAAATGGCTTATATACTTGTTAAGGTATCAAGCTCAAGTGTAGCAATTTCAATTCAAAATTTTCCTTCTCTATTCAGGTGTTGATTTTAGTTTGCGCAGATATGTGCACTTTAGTTTTCTATGAAAACCAATGGAGTCTGGATCTGATGGAACCTGGTCAATCAACGTGGCAATATGAACATGTTCTATGAAATCCATAAACTCCAGTATCACACAAATCCCCTTGTTTAAGTGGGTGCTTCATTTTCTAAGACCAGTTTGTGGGGATATATGCATTTGTATATACACAGAAAAAAATTGGCTTTTGTTGGTTTGAAGTGTATTGCTATTGTTGGTTTGTTGTGTACACTTCAAAACCATGTTGACTACTGATACGGTTCTACTGTAATCTTCTTCCTGAAATCATGTCAGTCCTTAGGTTGTGCAAAACTTAACGTGTTTTGTATGTTACAGAACCCTCATCCAGCTTATCTGCTGAGTCTCAGCATGTTATGTCTACTTGAAATTATTTTTTTAATTGGGAAAAAAATTCTGTCAGATGTTAGTAGCTTTTCTGCTTTGTTCTTAGTAGCTTTTCTGCTTTGGTCTTTTTAGTCTGGTTGGTTGTGCAAATAGCTTGGAGAGACCCTGCCTAGAGACTGGTTTGGCTTCATCTAGTGGGAATGTTGTCAAGTTATGCAACTTAATTGGTCCAGTTCACTCTCTAGAAATAACGATGTTGATGTTTTGTAGATTGTTAGCAATTTGGTACTGTACATTTTATCTGTTTTATTTAACTGTGTTGTTATGCTAAAGTCTTCCTCCATTTTTGTTTTGTGGAATTTATTCATGAAGGTCAACAGTTCTATAATTTTTAATGTTTCCTCATGCTGTGTAGAGGTGTTGAAGTGGAGAGGATTATTTTCATATGATTCTTTTACTTCTGAGAAATATAATTTTTATGTTTTCATTGCTTGCAGGAGGAGGCTACCACAATCAAGGCTGCTGGAAAGGGATGGTACCAGACAATGATATCCGACAGTGATTACACCGAGTTTGAGAACTTCTCAAAGTGGTTGGGAGTCTCCCAGTGATGGATCATCATTTTCTTTGGGTTGATCTTTATAGGACACTATCTTAATCTTGTTGTTTCCGGTCAGGTGTTGTTGATTTGTTTTTTATTTTGCCAGTTTTGAGACTTGAATTTGAGTTTAGGTGGGGATTGGACAAAATTTGCATTTAAGCAGTTTGGGAGCTGGAAATTAACAGTTATATTTTGTTCTTCAAGTTTATCTTTTTGGTATCTAATGGTTTGTGCATCGCTTTTGGTTTGCAGTTTTGAGCTTCACTTTCATGTGTGACACTGCAAAAATTTGTAGGGCTCGTTAAAAGAAACCCTAATGGCATGATTATTTAAAATTGTTGAATAAACAGAATCTAATTGTTGTCTTCTCGTTGAGAAATGGTTGATTGATTGCTTTTGGAAATGAACCAATGTATTCAACTGGTGGCTTGTTGTAGGCTGTCTGCTTGTTTGAGATTGAGCGTTTATTGAAGCTTGTCAATTTTTCGAGCTTTCTTTTGGCACATCAGAACCTGCTTCCATTTTAAGCTCGTTAATTCTTTGAGCTAAGTTGGACCTTTGCTTTGCGTGCCCTTTTGGATAGAGAGAAAGTGCACGAGCGTTTTTTTCTGGTTAGGATTTCCCATTGTCTGCCGCCACAACCCTGTCTCCTTCCGCCGTCTCCTCCCCTCTCTTCTCCCCTCCTCTCTTTGTCCTCCTTTGTGGATTAGGATTGAGACTCTCTCGTCTAGAGAGAGAAGATCTCCCCTATCTTCTGGATTTTTGGGTTGATTAAATGGTGGATCGGGTGGTGACATCAATCTACAGTGTGACAATTAATGGCTATGGCGGGTTTTGATTTTCTTAGCAATGACGACAATGGATCTACGACTAAGTTTGATGCATATCTTAATTATTTTCAAACCCCTTATAGGAAAGAAACAATGGCTTTTGAAAGGAGAAACAGTGGGAGGGTCAGCCCTCGTTAATCTGGTTTATCGCTGCTTTGTGAGTAATTCCACTCATCTCAACAACTACAGACAGCTAAATTTGTTACCTGCTACTAGTTCATTCTTATTCCTACACTTTATATTGATCCATCATCCATTTTGCTGATAAACTATCATCCCAAGCACTTAGCTGTTGTGAGCTACTAAATTTTGAGGCAAGTACATTCTTTTTCAACAACCGTCAGGCTCAATGTTTAAGGAAATTTTATAATTAAATTCAAAATTTCAGAAATTATCATTTTTTCAGTTAAAAGTTTATTAGTATGCATAATGTTGTATGGGCGTATGATCTATATTAGTTTATTGGACTGAACTTATCCAACTTAGACCCAAATCCATGGTCCATTTCATTTGATCCTAACCCATTTAGATCTACTCCCTCTAATAGCCCAAGCCCACAAGCCATAAGTTGGCCCAATCTTTCTTTTTTACACGAGACACCCACATCAGATTATTTTCTTAGGTTATCATTACATCTCATGCTTTCTTCCACAATTGCACGTTAGAAAATCTTGAGCCATATCCAAACTTGTATTCCCTCACACGGCTCACGTCATTAGGAGCTTCGCCTCTCCAATGGTGGTTCTACCCTTGATGCTTACTCCTCCTCCTGCAACAAATCTCTTTGGACCCCAGGTTTTCTCTTCTAAAATGACTATTTTTCCCCAGATTTTTTCAAATTTTTGGCCAAAAAATCTTGTCCTCCTCCAATGAGAATCTTCACCTTGGTCCTCACTCCAAGCTTACTCCCCCCTCTTCCTCAACAAAACCACCTGGAATCCATGGATTATCACTAAAACCTCCTTCATTCATCACATGGTTGTAGATTTTTGGGAAGAAGATCATTTTCCACCAATGGCTAGGCATGCAAATTCTTTTCCCTCACACTATCTTTCCTTATATAAACCATTGCTCTCTCATTCTTTTCCTCATCCACAAAATCCTTCAATCACAGAGCCTGAGAGAAAGTAAGATGTGTAGTAATTTGGCTAGAGAGAGAAAGAAGAGAAGAAACCCAATTTGAGCTCATTCATCCAATTCTAGTCTTTCCCAATCAAATTCAAGATTGCATTCCACCTATTCAAGGTAAATGTACATTTTCCTAACTTCAATTTGTGTTATTGATCCATTTCAGAGCTTTACGAAGCTCAAATGAAACAAATCCAATTCTAAGTTTTTGTGGAAGATGACCCGTAGGTTGAGCAGACTAGATTGAGATGACCAATACGGTGAGGTGACTAATAGGCTGAGATGACCAAATTGAGCAGACTAGGCTAAGATGACCAGTAGGGTGAGATGACTAGTAGGCTGAGCAAATCAGGTTGAGATGACCAGACTGAGCAAATCAGGTTGAGATGACCAGACTGAGCAAATCAAGTTGAGATGACCAGTAGGGTGAGATGACTAATAGGCAGAGATGACCAAGTTGAGCAGTCCTAGGTTGAGTAGACCCGTATGCCGAGCAGACTAGTCCTGGGCCGAGCAGACCAATAGTTCGAGATGAGCAGATCAGATGACTTGAACCTCTGTATTTCAATGATCATGGGTCCATTTGGCCTGTGGTTATTATTGGATTATTCACTGTTTAGTTTTTTGTCCTTATTTGAAATTTTTTTTTAATTTTTTATTTTTCATCAATTTTTTGATGATTGTTGGTTCGTCTCGACAAGAGCTTTCAGAAAAATTATCAATTATCGGCTACATTTGAAAAAAGTTCAGAAAAGACAAAAAATAAGTCAAAAACAGCGTCCGTATTGGCTTATTTTCGTCTTTAGTGACTTTTTTTTAACTTTTGGACATAATTTTATACTTTTTAGATTCCTTTCGTCGATACGAACCAATAATCCACGAAAAAATGACATAAAAATAACAAATACAAAAAAAAATTTGAATAAAGACAAAAAATAAGCAAAAAAAAAATTTTTGGCCAAATAGGGCCCATGTATACTCATCTTACAACTGGATGACTTATGCTTGAGAGCTTATGCTTTACATTTGATTACTTATGCTTATTGACCTATGCTATACTTCTTTTCAGAATCATGTTTATAATTGCACTTATGCCGATCAAAAAAAAAAAATTGCACTTATACTTATATGGTTTCTACATTCAATGTCCATCATGAAGCATGATATCCTTATGCCATCTTGATATCTTAGTTGCTTTTCGAATCATGCCTTCAACTTAGTAACGAGGTCTATGTACATGTCGAGTCACTTTGAGCATGATCACTCACGTGTTTTTGATGATAACTGAGATTTTGAAGAAATCA
Organism: Arctostaphylos glauca; assembly: GCA_019985065.2. Classification (NCBI taxonomy): domain Eukaryota; kingdom Viridiplantae; phylum Streptophyta; class Magnoliopsida; order Ericales; family Ericaceae; genus Arctostaphylos; species Arctostaphylos glauca. The sequence goes on along the minus strand of JAHSPW020000005.1, from coordinate 29,148,852 downwards.
CTGAGATGTGTCTTATGAAACGTGATATTACTCCATGGGGAGATTGTGTTAGGATGTCTTGAGCTGAACTAGGTTTGTAACCACTAGACTGTGTCTTGGAGCCGAGTCAGTCACGTCTCATGTATTAAGTCAAGTTATGTCGTGAGCCGATTATGTTCGTAAGTCGTGTCTTTTCTAAAATCAAACTTAGTTGGAGAAATAGAGGTAGACATTTTTCAAGTCAAGGCACGACACACGAGAGATATAATGCTAAGAGCATAATGTTTGGGAACATGAGATACATGAACTGATGTTTGGGTAACCTAGCATTGGATACGAGGTTCAACCTAGGAGTCAGGATCATATCGGTCAGGAACATCACGAAACCTTTTTAGAAATAAAATTTTGATGACATGAATTTGAAAAAGTCTATGTAAGCTGTGGATTTGGAGATATTTTCTTCTTGGGGTCTTGATAACGCGTGGGTATGAATAACGGATTTGGGACTGTATCGGTCGGGAACATCATGAGATGGATTTGGAAATAATTTCAACTCAAGGGCAATGCTTGTGTCGACCCAAAATTGAATTTGAAAATGGACTTTGGACACTTACGAGTTCTTGTTAGACATGTGTCGAGATCAACTTTGAGTCTAGAAAGTTGACTTTGACGTACTTTGCGCATTTCATACTGTGATCATTTACTATCGTTATTGTTTTCACTTATTGTTACATCATTGCTTTTGACCTACTCATGTATCATACATTATGTAGCATAAATTGGATTACGGGTAGGTTTTCATTTGCTGATGGTCAATTGCTCATATAGTGTAATTTCTCTGTCTAGGTACTGAAGATGGAATAGAAGAACCCAAACTTTCAGCTGCCGACAACATCAATCTGGAAGAAGATCCGATAGAACTATGGTTCACGTAGCCTAGATATTAATGTTCTGTAATCCTATTTTCAAAATGTATTTTCGTTATTTCTAATAGCTTGCAATTCAAACACATATTTTTTCCAATTGTGAAATAGAATTTGATCGTGATTTTTGTTAATTAATTTATTTAACGTTTTCAAAAAATCAAGACGTTACACTCCACTGATTCCAGAATGAGTGCATCAAAATTAGAATTGACATATGATTGTAGGGTAACATAATGTAAATGGACACTGTTATTAAAGTAGTTGATAGAAAAGACAGTGCCATCACACGATTAAGAAAATCATTGAGATGGAGAGAGTCAAGCACACATAGACTCACTCAATTTACTTTCTCTCACTCTTTTGAGTACAACCTCAATCTCTTCTCTTCGTCCTTACACTATTGAGTACATCAGTATGTATAGACCACAGAATAAGCCAAGGACATTCAAGAGATTTTCATGAATTCTCCTAATTTCATTTTAGGGTTCAAGGGAGAGCTAGCCATTTGTAACGTCCTAAATTTTTGAGACGTTAAAATTAAAATAATTTTAACAAAACCAAATGCAACTTTTCATTTTATAGCAAACTTAGAGTTTGATTACATAAATAGAAATAAAGGGAAATTGAATAAAAGAGAGCCCGACAATATCTAAGTAAACCAAGGTGTCATTTGGTCTTCCTCGAAACTGCTATTGTCGGGGCTAGGGTAAGAAGGCTCGACTGCATCATTATCAAAACTTGGCGTGAAAGGCCAAGGGCAGAAAAAATTGCATCATGAGCGATAAAGCTCAATAAATATCCTACCCGCAGACCCAATTTAGGTAATATACTGCAAGATCAAGATAATGACATCAACAAGTAATCGGAAAACAAATAAATTATGAAATAAAAATTAGAGTGCGAGTCAGATGATATTTAATAATGATAAGCAGAAGCATTTAAATAAGAAATTTTAGAATTTGAATTAGAGTGAAACGTAAGTGATAATTTCTCTTAAGTCAAACATCTATGACTAGTTTCCAAGTTTCTGACATCAGTCTGACAACTTTCATATGTGTCCAAAATCTATTTTAATTTTTCATGTTTTGGATCGACACAAGCGTTGCTTGTAAATCAAAATTCATTTCCAAAATAGTGTCATGATGTTCCCGACCCCTAAGCTGAAACTTGTATTTGACGCTGGCATACCCAACATTGGTTGCCGTATTTTATGTTCCTGACCGTTATGCTCCCGGGCATTATGTCTCCCATGTGTCTTGCATTGACATAAAAAATCCCAACTTCTCTCTTTGTACTATATTTTATTTAAAAAAGACACGACACGGCTAACAAATATAAGCGGCTCACGATATAACTTAGCTAAATAGATGAGATATGACCGACTCAGCTCCAAGACACAGCCTGATGGTACCAAACATAGTTCGACTAAAATTCATATATCGGCTCCGGCTCGAGATATTCTAGCACATCTCCCAATGAGTAATTTCAATCTCATGTCTCGTGGCACATATGTCGGTGTATTCTAAAATTTAAATTTCTTTTAAACTCTCGTGGAATGTGATATATTGTGTCTACTTATCCTTCCTAGACTCCATGAATTAATACGACGCTTCTAGTTAGATTTCATCAATCAATAATAGCAATGATAACATGGAATTTGAAGCTAAGCATGTGATTTGTGCCATTGAGATTAAATAAATACGTAAATAAAGAATTAATTTAACAAACTGTTCATGTTATTAAGTTTATCAATAAGCAATGACAATGGTAACAAGGATTGACAACTGTTCATGCATATTAAATCATCTAAACCAAGTAATGGTGCAAGTAAGAAGTGATATTAACAACTAATAAGAATAATAACATGAATCTATAATTATGCATTTAATATGAATCATTTATATCATGTGGTTTAAACAAGTAGGAATTAAATATATTGTGTTATGTATGTGTTTATGAACTTTCAAGAAACATGTATATAAAGGTTGAATTATGATATAAGCACGTTAATATGGTATCTAGGTTAAAGGGTTCAAAGTTAAATTTTTTGGTTTAAGAAAATTTTGGACATAAATAAAGGGTGACCGTATCAGGCCATGATATATGGGTAGGGATGACAATCTCATCCAATCCAGCCCGCCCTACTCTGTTTCTTGCCCCGAACGGATCGGGAATTCGAGAAATTTTTTGGAGATCGGGTAGGATTATGGGATAGATTTTGAAAACAAATGGGGAACGGGTAGGATTCGGGTTTATGTGTCTCCACCCTGATTCCCGCCTCCACCCCCGCCCCTCCCCTCCCTGCCTCACCCCTCCAGTGAATTTTAATATTATTTTTTAATTTTTTAAGATTTCTTTTGATTTTTAATTCTATTTTCACATCACAAAGCTTTTAAGTTTTATCTTGAGACTAATAATACAAGTTTGGAACCCCGTCTATCCAAATCAAACACCTAATATAACTTTCAGTCTTCACTTTTAGATTAGTTATGGTTGTTATGATTGACACTTATAAAACGATGTTATAATTAGTTATTGTCGTTGTTTTTGAACATTTTAGATTGTAAAAAATGAATGATTTTTACTTAAGAGTATGCATGTTTTTATTTATTCTCTTTTATTTTTTTGATGAAAATGAGAATCATTTCAAATTTTAAGTAATTACAAATGTAATTTTTTTTTTAATTTTAGGATCTCCAATCTCTATTTGGAGATCTCTGTTCCTGTTCGGGATGGGGGTGGAGTAGGAATGGTAACGGGGCGGTTCGGGGCGGTTATCCGGATAACCGCCCCGATACCGAATGGTATATCCGAACCGAACCCGCCCCGATAGCCGAATGGAGGAAGAGAGAGTGCTCCATAACCGAACCAAACGGGATTCGGGTTTTCCCCGACCCGAACGGGTAACCGAATAGTTCGGTTATTAATTACTCGAATTGAACCGATCCGTAAACGAAATTTAAAAAATCCTAATAAATATAAAAATATGCAAAAAAATATCTTATTAAAATTTTCAAAATCACCTATTGCTATTCCAAAAAAAACCCATTACAATTTCAAATAAATAACCCAAAACACAGCCAATTACACAACATCAAGTTGAAAATTATATTTCTAATTAGGGTTGGCTAAAGGGTTATAAAATAATATATGTATATATGTGTGTGTGTGTGTGTGTGTGTGTGCGGGTGTATATATAGATATATAAAACTATGTCTTTTTAATTTCGGTTCGGGTTCGGGTTCGGTTCGGTTTGGGTAACAGTTCGGTTATTCTTCTAACCATAACCAAACCGAACCCGAACGGGTACTTGTTCGTTCCTACCATATCCATACCTACAGGGAAAAAAACGGTTACGGTTCGGGAAAAATTAAGCGGTTCGGTTCGGATAACCATCGGTTCGGTCTAAATTGCCATCCCTAGGGTGGAGGGAAAAAATAATCTCTGTTTGGGGATCGGGGATGGGGACAGTAACATCCACCCCAATTCACCCCATTGTCATCCCTAGATATGGGTTACTGGAACACGTGACCTGAAGGGCATCAGGTCAGGCCATCAGGTCAGGATATGGGTGACTGGTACCCCTGACTAGCCAAGATAATCCTGACTGGTACGCCTGATTGGTGAGTTTTGCAATCTGAAAAATTCAGTAGCAAAACTTGATCGGTCAAGGTTCAATCCTAATTGTTCAGGATTGACAGTTGTCCCAATTTTCCCCCCAAGTTTTTACCATTAAAGCTTATGGCTTTGATCCAAAACATTATTTAAAGGTGGGGAATGATTATTTACTTTGAATAAGCTCGATTACACCTTGGACTCCTTATTGCTTTCTATAGATTTCCTAAGAACTCTAGTCCTCACTCTCTCACTTTCTGAACTCTGATTGGAAGAATTTCGTAGAGATGGAGGGTTCATATAGAAGAGTGGAGATAGACTCGCACATGGAGATTGAGTGAGAAAATAAACTTGGCAATGGTTACCATTGGAGGTGCAAGAAAATTTTTAAAGCGCCCATGTGGGGAAGAAGGTGGTTTGGAGGTAAAACCATGGTGTAAGAAGGTTTGGCTTGAGTGAGGACCAAGGAAGGAGGTTTGGCTAGGAGGTTTGGTTTGAGTGAGGACCAAGTGGGAGTTTCCATTGGGAGAGAAAGATTGCCATAGAAATTTCTGTAGATTTTGATGAGATATAAACACAGATTGTGCTGAAAGATTTAGCACATATGATTACAAAACATGTGAGGGCAATGATGGAACAAAATATTCGTGTGTGGTTGTGTCCAATGTATGAAAAAATAAAATGGGCCACCGAAAGACTAATGAACTCAAGCAAAGTGAGTTAATTGGGTTTGGGTCAAGATTTGGTTGGGTTAAGTCCAACATACTCAAAGACACAAATAAGCCCAAGATAATTTCATGCATTCAAAAATAAAATTGTGCAATTAAAGTAAACACATAATCAATTTCCAAGAAAAAATTAATTTTTTTAATTGAGTTAAACATTTTGGATCTTTACACCATCACAGCCACCCAACCATCTTTGAGCAACCACCCTTGAACAACTTGTTAGAAAATGATTTTGAAAATCATATTTTTAGTAAAATTTGGGCTAAAATAAAATTGAGTTCCACTATTTTATGAGTGAGTAAAAAAGATAATATTTTGACTTTTATGTATAGACTAAGAATATGCATTTAGTTGGGCTAAACTATTTACATGTAAATTAAAAATTAAATTCAAAGTAGACTAAATAAATTAAATGAAAGAGGCATTAAGAGGTGTTAGTTCCACATAGGAAGATGAGAAAATTTGAAGTAAGTTTGGTTAAGGGTTTGGCCTCCCTAGGGTATCAAATTACTCCAATATGCGCGTCGTCCGGCGGGCAGGCATGCCGGGTTCGTGTAAATTAGATGGATACAATTTTCTTTTGAAGGCAATTTATTTAATTAATGAAAGATATATGATTCTAGAATTTTTTGACCCGTTCTACCCATCCGTTACAAACCGTTTTACTTGAACAATTGCCTCCTTAACCGAACTGGTTTTGGCCGTTTAGACCCTAGCCGAACAGGTGTTGTAATAACCCTAACTTTTTAATTCATTTTTAATAAATTTTAGCATTTAATAATTAATTTACTGTCATTATTTAATTATTTAGTGATATAGATTTAACTGTTATTATTTAATATTTTTAATCAGCAAAAATAAATTTTATTTTGCTAGCTCGCTCAAGGTTGCTCAAGCGGTCTCTTTGAATTTCAAAACTACAAATCTAAAGTTATGATAGATTTGATGAGGGGAAATTAATTTTTGATACGATTTATGGTCGTGTTTATTTGGGTTTAAGGCTGAGATCGCTATTTAATCAATAGGGGACATTGATTTCTATTCTACACCTACGAAATCAGAGGATTTAGAGAGCTTTTGAAAGGATTTTTGTGTGTTCTTGAGAGGTTCTTCAGAGGGAGCTTTTGACCATTTTAATTTCAGTGATTCGTGATTGTCCCTCGCTTAATACTTCGGATCGAGGTAGGTTTAGTTATCTACCAACCCTAGATTTTAGGTTCTGTTGTTAATTTCCAAGTTCAAGCATGATTAGTTGAATATGCATGTTAGAGTTTGTTCTTATTGTATTTGATCGATTTCATGTACTCTGTGATTTGTATGCTCAAATTGATTTAAGAAAAAACATGTTAGGTTCATGTGCTATGAATTCTAGTAGCTAATTTGTGAAATTTATGCTCTGATCATGTTTGATTTTGTTGAATGATCTCAGTTTTTGCAGAAAATCTTAACCCAGAATATAGGAAAAACAAAGGCTCGCATGAGCGAGCTCTAGACATCTTAAATTTTTGTCAGATTCTGTCCACTAATTCAATTTTTCAGTACCCGTAACCCAGTAGCTCGCTCGAGCGAGCTATAGGATGCTCGAACGGCCTGTTGAAAAACAGGGAGTTTTGGCAGACTGTTAAATTGTTCTTTGATCATGTTTTGATATTTTCATGCTCTATTTTACAGATTATTTAGGTACTGATCATAGATTCACACATCACACATGTATCAACTTGAATATGTTAGAATCATTGTTGTTATCCACGGAGGATAAGCATGTTTACGTTGTAAGGATGTATAAGACTTTGTCTACTTGTGTTGTGGATGTTGAGGAGAGGTGATTAAGGTTTACTGTTGACATTGTTGTTGTTCCGGGTTTAGCCATTATGCTGCTCGAGGGTTGTGGATAATTTGTAACAAGGAGTAGCACTGTGACTTATGTAGAGAGTGAGTTTCATGGGTGATATAACTTGGTATGTGAGTTGGGGTTTGACGGGATAACCTAGAATTACGTAAGGGACATTGGTTCGAACGACACCTGAATAAGGCAGCGGAGGGTATTGAGTGTGCATTATAAAGTAGAGAACACGTAAAAACTTGTGTGAGGTATTTAGTGGAAAATGATTAACTTGGTGTGGTTGGCCTGGTGTGACATGTGTTATTGAGATATGAGATATCTGTTGTGATTTAATTTAAGGACCCCTACTAGGAGGAGTTGGAGACGGTAGAGGGTGACTTTGGGGATGCCTGCGAAGGCAGCTCCGAACCTCGGGGAATAACAGCTAGTGTTTTGCGCGTTTTTGAGTCTATTAGGAAAAGTGACTAAAGTACGTATAGACTGGACCTAGTGATGTCATGTTCGCGGAATCTAGATAGGGTGAGGTAGGTATTGACTTGAGAGAACGATAGAAGGTTTTTTCCTTGTCAGGTTATGGGACGAATTATGATCCTCGGGTAGGCAAGGACTGGTCAATGCCAACTAAGAGCCTTATGCTAGTGTCTAAGAGAAGATACGATGTACTTCGCGATGTACCTAGAAACACTAAAGTACTTAATAAAACTTACCAAGGTGTAGTGTTTTCTCTCCTTATTATTGTTAAGCTTTATTCCATGCTTGTTATATCAACTGTTTAGAGTTCATATCTTTTTTTGATGTATCACTTGTGGGTTTGGTTTTTCGGATAACTTTATCTACTGAGTTTTATTACTCATCGGTGCAACTGCTCTTCCCCTGGCATTTCATGCCAGATGAAGATGTACAGACGGAAGAGCAACCCGCGCAAGAAGTACCGGGTGTCGATAGAGAGGAGCTATTTGTTTGGATGCCATACCCTTAGTTCTTACTCTGATATTTCTATTTTAAGTTATGAAATAAATGTAAACTCCGAGGGGTAATTTGGTCATTTTAAAATATGCACTCTTACGCTTGGTTTTTATCTTTAATCAATAAATGATAGTGGGTATTCTATTTAAATCTTGTCTTTTAATAAAATAAGATTTAAATGAATTAATTAGTGTTCTGAGAAATTGGGGCGTTATAACTTGGTATCAGAGTCCTACGTTTAACCACTCCTACAACCTAGGGTAGATTGGGTAGTTGCACTTCATTTTCTAGCGTTTGTTTTATCCAGCAGATAGTTGTCTTTTCAACCTTTTAGTTATGTCTTATTATGCGTTGTATTATCGTAAGTCTAATATATACTTATTTAGTTGTCAGATGGCAGACCATGAGTTGGATGGTGCTCTAGTACCTTTTGAGGTTGACAAGGAGGATATGGGTGAGGAGTTGGCACACCCGCCTGCACCACCCGCATCACGACTTGTTATGGATAATCCTGGGTGGCGCCCGTGGAATCAGGACCCAGTTTACCAACCCGACACTTTGATTTATGCTCGGGTCGCACCTTTGGTCCATTGTAGTTTCAAGATTTTGTCGGGTTATTACTGTCTTGGGCCGATGTACATATTCAACCATGTGTTCAGGTGTTACCACATCGACGTACCAGAGGGCTTCGATCACCTCGTGGGTGCTATAGCTCCAGCTCACTGGTATCAGACTGAGAGGCCACATGATGAAGGGCGGATTGTATCGCCACGTGAAGATGTGGACTTCATGGACCTTGAGGTCTATACTGAGGTTCCTTTCGCCATCACGGAGATTACAACTCGTTATTAATGGGGTCAGCGTGGTAGCTATTACAGAGTGAGATGGCGCTGCTATGGCTGAGAGGAAGTGACTTGGGAAAAAGAGTGGCAGATGCGCGACAAGTATTCAGAGCTTTTCTAGGATAGTCTTGAGTTGAGAGTAGGAGAATAGGTAGAATAAGTGTTCTTCGGAGAGACAACTAAGGTAGGGAGAGGACAGTTGATATTTTATTTTTGTATTCTTTCTATCTTTCATTTATACTGTATTGTTGTAAACACATGATTTATAATAAAAACTTAGTCTTATTTCTGATTTCATTACCGTACTCTCATCTACTGTTATTTGAAAAATTGTTAACTATTAATAAACCTACTCCTTTAAACTCAAACTTGGAATTACAGAATTGCTTCCCAAGATGATATCAATGGTGTTAATAGGAATGGTGGTCGAGTCGATGATGAGACTCATGAAAACCAGAATGTTAACCTTGAGCCCCCAATAGTTGCTATGCCCACGGGTATCTTACCCAATGTGTTACTTGGGCCAGAGCAGGTAGTCCAAATGCTTCAGGCATTCGTAGCATCACAGGTTGCACCACCTCTGCCACAGGTTCCCCCCCCCCCCCCCCCCCCCAATATGCCACCACTGCCACCACAGGTGCCTCAGCAGCAGGCAACACCTAACCCACCACCCGTGGCTTATTACCCACAGATGTCCTACCATATGCCATACCCACCACAAGCACGAAACCCTATGCCTCGTGTGCCCATGACCCAGGGTATGTTACTCTCAAATTTTGGGAGACAGAGACCACCATTGTTTATAGGAGAGTCCAATCCTATGATAGCCGAGGTATGGCTGAATCAGAGGGAGAAGCACTTTGGGACAATGAAAATTATAGGGAATGTGGACAAGATTGCTTTAGCAGCTCACCAGTTGCAGGGTGAGGTGGATTTTTAGTGGGATGTTGCCAAGACCACCATTGACGAGGAGGCATTGACTTGGGCTTAGTTCAAGGAGCTATTCTTGGAAAAGTACTTTCTTATCCTAGTTAACCACACCATGTTACAAGAGTTCATGGATCTGAAGCAGGGTTCACTAAGCGTTACCTAGTATGCCGCCCAATTTGAGGAATTGTCGTGGCATGCCACTATGATAGTGCCTATAGATGAGGCTAGGGAACGTTGTTTTGAGTGGGGGTTGAGTCCGGCCTTTCGGAAGAGTGTGATGTCCTAGCGGATGTATCCTACGCACTAGTGGTGAGTAATGCGCTGATGCTTGAGCGCGAGGCTTAGATACCCGTCAACATTGGGAGCAGAGGAGGAAGGCTGCAGGACAAGGGTCAGGGGGACTTGTCGGAAATAGTGGAAGCAATGGCAACAATAGCAAGGGCTTTGTTCAGAACAAGCCCTACAGTTAGCCACAACAGCAATAGCAGCAGCAGAGGACTGGTCCAACTAGTCAATTCAGGGCTTTATAGTAGGTTAGTGTCCAGGGGCAGTATTAAGGATCCACTCACAGTGTGACAGACATCACTTGCTTCAACTGCAATCAAAAGGGCCATATGCGACGAGATTGTTCTCAGGCTCAAGTTCAGTAGGTGAGGCCAAGAGGCAATGGAGACCGTCCTTTAGGTCAGACCAAGCAAGGTAACTGGTAACCTCGGCTAGGGCAGAGTTCAGGGGCAGGCATGAGAGGCAATCAGAACCATGCCTTAGTTGGAAGAGTCTTTGGTTTGCAGGGACAGAAAGAGCAGTATGATCCTGCAGTCATCCAAGGTACTCTCATTTTATATAGTACATGTCTGCAAGATTTTATTCGATTCGGGTGCTTCGCACTCCTTTATATTCGCTGGTTGTGCACAAACTTTGAGGTTAGAGACCGAGGGTATGGACACTATTATGTATGTCACATCACCATTAGGAGGGTTGGTAATGGTGGGTAGAATATGTCGGAGTTATGATCTTGAGATCTCTGGGTTTTGAATGACATATGACTACAAGTCATAAAAATGTCTAATTTTGACATTATTTTGGGGATGGACTAGTTGTCAGCACATTGAGCTGTGATCGAATGTCCGGAAAACAGTGACTGCCTATTTATTTGACGGAAACTGCCTTAAGTTTAAGGGGGATAGGTAGGATTTGACTTCTATGCCTCGATCTAAGTGGCACAACTAATTAACGAGATGGTTGGCAAGTCTGAAGTTGGAAGATAATGATTGAAAAGAGTTGGGATTACCAAGGGTGGTATGTGAGTTTGCTGATGTCTTTTTGGAAGAGTTACTGGGGTCGCCACCACAAGGAGAGTTGGACTTCACCGTTAAGCTACAACAAGGAACAACACCTATTTTGATGGCACCCTACTGAATGACGCCAGTTGAGTTGCAAGAGTTGAAGACATAACTGCAGGAGCTTCTTGATAAGGGCTATATTCGACCAAGTGTTTCACCATGGGGAGCACCAACATTATTTGTGAAGAAGAAAGAGGGCACGTTGCGTATGTGTATCGATTATTGCCGACTAAATTAGATCACGATTAAGAATCGATTCCCTCTGCCCAGGATAGACGATTTGTTCAATCAATTAAGAGGATTGACGTGTTTCTCGAATATTGATTTGAGATATTGGTTTTTTTTTATCTTTAATTAATAAATAATTGTGGGTATTCTATTTAAATCTTATCTTTTAATAAAACAAGATTTTAAATCAATTATTTAATGTTTCGAGAAATTGGGGCATTACAGGTGCCTCCCTAAGCTGAATGGGTACCTCAGAACCATTGCGTTCTTTGCGCTAAATCTTTTTTAAGCGCCACTTCGTTGCCTATAAATAGAGTCCAAACTGCACCATTTCTTCACACCAATACTCAATCTCGTTTACAATACCCAGGCTCGTTTCTCAGACTTGTAGATTACAATGCTGCTTCTTCAAGACGTAATCGTTACATTTTGGGAGGCAAACCCCATTCTACTCGTAACATCGTAGCGATGAGAAATTTATTTTAAGGAGATTGTTCCAACATAATTCTATATTGTTCTTCAATTTTTGTGAATATTTACGTTCGTTCCTACAGATTATCTCCTGCACACTGTAAGTTTTTATTGTGATATTCTTTTGATATTTTTCCATGTTGAAATAATTAACTCTAGTACACTACCCTTTTTTTTTTTTTTTTTTAACACAATCTCCCTTGAGCAGTCTTCTTCACACATGGGTGGACCTAGGAAAAAATAAAAAATTACCTTTTCCACCTATGTGTGACTCACACTCTTGATCATTGATCGGCGAAAAATAATCGCTCACCATAATGCTCGTACACTGTACTGGGACTCTTTGCAAAGAACACGCCTTTGGCCAAATATGACTCTGGTGCTCTACTTCCTGTATGCATGTTCATGGAGGGGATTGCAAGATTGTTGGCAAGGGTACAATTAAATTTCATATGTCAAACGGAAGGAGGGTGATATTAGAAAAAATCCGACATGTACCACGGTTGAAGAAAAATCTAGTTCCTCTCGGGGTGTTGGATTGAATTGATCGTAGCTTCACAGCATGAGAAGGAATTCTCAAGATTTTCAAGTGAGACCAAGAGATGCTACACGGAAAGAAGATTGGCCAATTATAGGCTGTAGCAGATTGTTGTTACAGGAGGAGCTACTGTCAACCACGCAGAATAGGCGGCGCTGGAGAAATCATAGGGTCCAGAAGGATTCAAGGGTGTGCAGGAACTCCGAGAAGTTCACTTGAAAGCTTAAAGCAATGAGAAGGGGCCGAGTTTGAGAAAGGGTGGTCAAACCAATTTCATTTCCATTATCTCTACTTGTCTCTACAAGTGTTCATATATACCCGACCCCTCGACATTCTTGTCCGAGTGTCATTCGTTTCAATGTTCCGAACGTTCAAGCTAGGTTCCTCTCCCATGTCAACAGTAATACGAGCATTCCGTTAATATAAGCACATTACCATAACAACTGCCCAATGACATAACAATAACTAATCACAGTTTCAATGTAACAGTAACATGTCATTTACGAATTATGGTAAACATTCTCCTGCAAAATCTCATGGAGATTTGAGTATATAATATTGGTCTACGTTTATGCATGTGTCATGTGTGTAGTGGTTTGGTTTACATTAAATATGTGAGGCATGACTACAAATTGCCCAAAATCCAAATCCCATGTCAGTTGGTCAACCGGTCAGTTAGTCGGGCATCTGGCCCTGCATCTAGATCTGGGTCCGGCTTTGGTTCTTCAAGGACAACAACAAATCGGGGCTTAAATTAGGTAAATTCCTATCCTAAACATGTAAATCAAGGGTTTGAAAGTAACGAATCCTACCTCGTAGCGTAATCCGATGGTGATTGGGGATGGCTCCGGTAGAATCTCGACCCTCACGACAATCCTTTTCTCTCACTCTAAAACACACTCACTGGAGCTCTATTTCTTTGATATTTGGACGTGAAATGGAAAGGAATATGACAGGGTTTTATAGTCTTCAGATGGTGATGATCAATTAAAGTTTAGGAAAAGAACCTGCACTCGTAATCCTCACCATTCATTCGATAACTAAATTAATGTGCAAAGTAATTATTGTAAATGCCACAAATAATTTCAAAATTGATTTACTAAATTTTAAAAATAAATCTGGGTCGTTATACACTTGTTTTTATAAAAATAACTATTACAAAGCAATCTAGGTGTAGGGAATTCACGACTCGTTGTAGTCCTCGGCTCCCCTGCACTTGATGTGATATGCCAGGGCAATAATTTGCACTATCAATTGTGACACTTAGTAGAAACAATCACCCAACAAACCCAACATAAAAATACATCATGGACATCATATAACATATATATTAGGGGCCGATTAGATGAAGAATTATTTTTAGAGGGATAAGTTATTGAGGGGGGATAAGATAAGATGGGGTATTATTTTTAGAGGGTTAGCCCACATTGATGTGATGTTTATAGAGGGAGATAAAAAAGTAGATAGTTTGGATGAAGTATTAAAAAATGAGGGATAAAATAGTACTTGATTTGGATGGAGGATAAAATAGGGGAATAAGGTTATTTTGTAGTTGTAATAAGGGAGAGTGAGTATTATTCTTGGATAATACCCGGGGATAATTTTTGGGCCGGGGGGAGGGGTGCCCAAAAATAATCCCCCTCTATCCCTCTCGGGGGATTATTTTTGGAGGGATGAAAAATTATCTCTCTATATTTTATGCTCTCAAACTATGCTAAACATGTCACATCATTTCTTTTATCCTCTCCAAAAATTATACTCCTTCCTTATCCCTCATCCAACATGCCCTTATAGTAAAAGAGAAGATATATGATTTATTACTGGCCTTTAACTTAGGTGAATCTAGAATTTCTTCCATGAGAATCCATATTACCCTCAGATTCTAGCGTATGACCCTTTGTTAAGATTGATCGGTCCTTATCTACGAGGAGCCCGTGATAATCTCAGTCCTAAGTTATGTATCCGGTTAAGTCACCGTTGACCTTGCGACTACTTGCGAGGAAAGAACCTTCAACCATCCCTCAAGTCAATTCCAACCTCACCTTACCTAGGTCAACACAAATGTGGCATATCAGGCCCAACCAATGAATCTTAGTTTCCGTACATTCAGTTTAAGACCACCCAGAACATCCACCATCACCCCTCTGAGATCTTCTGTCCAATCTGCACCTCACTAGGTTCATCAACCCTCTGAGATCTTCTGTCCAATCTACACCTCACTAGGTTTAAAAGATCCCGAACAATTAAATGATTGTTTATTTGCATATTTGGAATGAGAAACATTTAATCTCATTGCTAATATTTTAGCAAAACTGATAAAAATATAGTTTATAATAATACTAATTCTTACAGAAATTTCTTGAAGTTGCCACCATAGAATATATTGTTAGAAATTTAACGAACAACGTTCAATCTCACAATATCCCTACGGATCTTAAGAATAATGAATCACATAAAGAAACAAACAAACCTGTGTAGTAAAAGCATAAAGAAAAGAAACAAGACATAAAGATATACGTGAAAAATCTTGATGCGGAGAAAAACCACAGAAGCCACAACAGTCTACTATGAATCAAATCAGAGAATACAAATCTTCTCACAATCTCTTTGAGATGTGTTTTCTTTTGCCTCTCTCTCTCTATCGGAAAGTTGTATCTCTTACGAAACCTCCCAAAAGAATATATAAAGAAACTAACCCTAATCCTTTTATAACAATAATTAGAAAAGGGCTAACAAAATGAATTCCAGTGAGGTTAGTCTTCACTCCTAACATATATGTCCCAAGTTTGGTGGTAGAATATATTTTTGGAGTTGCCACAATTGAATGTATTTTCTGAAATTTATGGTGATGTAGATTTGGTTCAAGCAAGCATTAGGTGTATATTAGTGGTTCAATCAAGCAATAATGCTATAATTATAAAATACTCTTACACAAATACTTATGTGCATGTATATATATAGACACACTAAATCCGTGAGTACGAGTGTCGTGACTTGCCAGTGTCGCATAACAACTTAGGCTTTACAGAAAAAGAGTTTCCAAATTAAAAGAAATTGATCATATCCATTTAGAATTATCTTTAAAAATGTGAGACTGAAAGACTATTTCCTTTTATTTTCAAATTTACTAATAAGAATCTTTACCATTATTATTGATTTATTTTATTTCAAAAGAGTTCATCCTCAACTTAGCAAAAATTAAAATGTTAGGATTTTCAAAAATATCCAGAGTTGCTTAGTGCAATAGTATGCATGTCTCACACTAAAGTTTGACTTGTATGTAATAATAAGTAGGACTCTACATAAGTTTGTGAGTCCCACACTTATGTGAATATGTGTATAAATACTACCAAATTACTCGTACCTACGACACTGTTGCAAGTACTTGTACAATTGATGATCTTCTCAGCAATCAAAATTGTGGAAGAGAAATCTTAGTCATTCAACGGTACTCTTGTAGCGCATTTGTTAGCGGTCAAAATTATGGAATGAATATGGTAGATATAGTAGAAGGAGAAATTTATTATATAGAGGTGAATAACTATAAAAGGTTTATTTGATTATTTTCCGAAGAAGGAGAATATGGTAAATACGAGCAGATTGGTGACATTTTTGTAACAAATAATGGCATTCTTGTAATAATTAATAATGACATTTGGATAAATAGAATGGGTGATATGGAATGAGAAAAGATATGGATAGGGGGAGGGGTGAGATAATTTTAGCCCCCTCTAAGTAGATAAAATTTAGACCTAGACATGATAACTGGGATCACAAATCGTAAACAAACTACGAATTTAACAATCCAAATTGTCATATCTTGATTGATAATTTTAACTCCCTTCTTTGATCTCTAACAGAAAGCCTTTGAGGTCTTAGCTGTTTATCTTTTGGATCTATACGCAACTCATCCCATCCGTTGCACCAAATCCAAACTCCATCTCAGTCCTCAAAATTTAAAGAAAAGTTATAAGTTTGAGTGTTGACATTTTAAGAAAAGTGCTTAATTCACATTTTGAATTGAAACGCTTTCAATTGTTATTGCGAAATATGTCTAAAAAGAACTTACACCTTCCTTCCTTGTATTATAAACCAATTAGGGTTGGTGTTGTTTTTTACGGGTTCCAGTATTAGGAGGGTATTTGTTCACTTTTTGAAGCTCTCTATTTACGATTCTTGACTGATTTTACTATTCTATAATTTATCTTTATGATATTGGAATTTATTTACCATTCTACAAAAATTATTTTTGTTATCGTAGACCGAGGTTAGAAGTTTCATCTCTACTTTGTTTTTAATCACTCGAAACAAACAACAATAGCACTTAAATTCATGAAAACTGTAGTGGTTAAGGATAATGGTGGCACCAATTAGACTCAGCGACGGACTCAGGATTTTAACTTGGAGGTAGCAACATTAAAATAATGAACAATTAATTAGAATAAAATTTTGACAAAGTAAAACGGTATGGATATCACAGTGCTACGTGGTAAGATTTGATTTACTGTTAAACTTAAACAAATAAATTTTTTCTTTTAAGATTTTTATTGGCCACCACCATCCCCTTCAGGGGTCCGCCGCTGATTAGACTACACCGGGGCTTAATTTAGTATGAATAGAGTTTAAATCTCCTTATCAAATTGTCTTCATACTTTTGTTTCGGTGCATCTATGGTTGTTGTTGAATCATGTAAAAATTTTAGGAGATAAAATCTTTTTACTTGATTCAACGGACATAAATGTACCGAAACGAAAGAGATTTAAAAGGTATAGAAAGTAGAGCGTATAAGGAAAATTAAATTAATAAAGAAGACACCTGAGTGCTGGGATTACACCAAAATTATCTGGGTATTCAGTTTTATTTACCTGTTGATAAACAAATTTTGTTCGCTCTTGGCTGTATGTGATCATTTTGAGATTTGACATAAATGATTAAAATCGTCTATTTTGTCTGGATTAATTTTTTAGTACGGCAAACAAAATTTCAATTCAATCAAATATCGGCATGTAGTTGACCTAAAAATCTAATTTTTAACTTCGAAAATTTTATTTTTCACGCTAAAAAATTAGATTTGTAGGTCAAATACTTACTGATATTCGATTGAATTGAATTTTTTTATAGTAATCTATGAAATAAATCTGAATAAAATAAATAATTTTAATCATTGATATGAGATTTTAAAATAATCTCAGACAATTGAGTGCGAAAAAAGTTTATTCACCCATAGGTAAACAAAACTACGAGACTTTGTTCCTAGCACTCCTTGATAGGTTTCTCTAATTAGCCACTAATTTTCATTGCAAACTGGTGTGGAAATGGTAGGTCCACACCTTCACTATGAACTTTGAGACCAAACAAAGTGGGTATGCAAATCTCTTGTTACAGAGATAGGGCTTTGTAGTTTATTGTGTACAGTAGGGTGTTGTGCATTAAAATCGTTCTATTGTGTGCCAAAATAAATATTGACCGAATAGTTAGATTG
Organism: Arctostaphylos glauca; assembly: GCA_019985065.2. Taxonomy (NCBI): domain Eukaryota; kingdom Viridiplantae; phylum Streptophyta; class Magnoliopsida; order Ericales; family Ericaceae; genus Arctostaphylos; species Arctostaphylos glauca. The sequence continues at coordinate 29,130,961 of JAHSPW020000005.1, read as the reverse complement.
ATCAAATAATTTTCAAACAATATTTTGCACGCCAAAACAATATTACTATGATGTGCACGGCTCCCCCATTTCCTTTGGTACACTAATGCATGCATCCGGAGCATTGTTCTTGGCACCACAAAGTCATATGCAAGAAATCCCACCCAGGGGCGGAACAACATGGAGAAACGGGTGGGGGAGCAATTTCAAAAAAATTCAAGACCTAGGTATAAATTTTAAAAATTATAAAAGAATTATATTTTAGCCCCCAAATTACATTCGGCCTCCTCCCTTTTCTAAAAAAAGAAAAATCTCGGCCCTCTCAGATGTCGAATCATGATTCTGTTGTTGATACCACCAGACATGTGTCAAGGTGAAAGCTAGTTATTACGTGCTTTGAATATTAAAAGAGTAAGTTTAGTCTCATCAATTAATTCGGAATACTTGAATCCTAAACATTGAGCAATAAAAGTTTTAAGAGTTTACCAATCTAACCATCCATTTGATGGTTTGGTTATGCATATAAATCTGCACAAAACAGTCATACACTGTACCCTATGTAATCCCACATGTGGAATTTGATTCCTCTTCAGATTACAACTGGTAAAAGACTAAAAGAAAAAGTAGTAGATGTCTCATGAAAGAAAATAAAAGCTGAAGTGAAGTGAGTTCTCTTTTTCTGAAGTTCCCTTTTCTTTTTCCCTTTTTCCTTTAGCTGGAGATTCTGCTGTAAAGTTTTGACAACAAAGTTAAGATCACGAACTTTGATCAGGCTCCCATGGAGAATATATATCTATCTACCTTTGATTATTTTTTTATATCTTCAGATCAGCTTACTTGCATATCGATTAATCTCTTAGGAACTAATCACACCATCTACTAGCGAATAACCCATTTAAAGTCAGGATTTTGTCCTGTATAAACTGACCCTATAAGAATTGATAGCACTTGAGGGGTTTCAAATCTGAGACCTAAGAAGAAGCATAACTCTAAGTCTCAAATCTTGATCACCAGGATAACTCCTTTGTTGATAGTTCCTGTCTTCTTGAGATATAAATCAGAGGATATATTATGATTTTGGAGTGAAATTTTGTTCACCCTCATTTAAAGAGGGTGAACATTAGTTGAGAGTATGTAAGTCTCATCTCTATAATACATGTTTTAGTGAGAATGAGATTGACACACTTTCTCTCAACCAAAATGAAGATAATATTTATCCGAATGTGAACAAAATTTATTATATTCATAATTTTGTTAGCTATTCCAAATAAGTCTAAAAGGAGAAAACTACTTAAAGTATAATAAGTCTAAAAGGAGAAAACTACTTAAAGTGGGAATAAGTTAGTCTCGGAACATTAGTCCAGGGATGGTCTTGGACTTCTCGATTAATTGAAATGAAAGTTGTCCAGTATTTGATTAATTTGGTCAAGTACTACTTAAAGTATAATAATTTTATGAATTATCTAGATTGTTTCGATAAGAGGCGGGTTAAAATCTTTTTTTTTTTTACTACCCCTAATTATGTGTAATATTTGGAAGTGCTACATAGTCCAATTTAGTGGACAATTTTCTATCCATTAATTTTTTCAAAAACATATATGGTTCAATAACCAAATATTTGACTCACAAACACACAAAATAAAATAAAATAGTTAGCTTTGAAAGCATGCCCAAATTTTCTTCACTAAATCATCCATACTACAATATACTTTAAGAAAAATACACCATAATAAGTGAAAAGATATTCTAAGACAATACATAATATAATGTTTTTTTGATGTTGCAACTAATTACATAACTTTTCAGTACAACATTAACACAAAGAGATAGCATATTCGGCGTCAATAAATTATGTATTAGTTTTATTTATTTTTTTGTCTTTCTTCAATATTTTTTTACATTTGTTATTTTTGTATTTAATTTTTTTAAATTATTGGTTTATCTTGACAAAAAAAATTAGTCAAAAAGCTTAAGAAAATCTTAATTGAAGAACAAATGCCAAGGAGAGTCCTTAAGTCAATCTTCGATTAAAGAAAACTTCATAACTGCTAAAGTTGACTCTTCCACTTCGTGAAAAGAAGCTTTTAGTGCAATTGAGTGATTGTCTTGGTCAGTCCCCTCGCATTAGGGTGCTTGATGGTTTAAGGGTGAATATCAAGACTATTGAGCACTGTATGGTTTGAATTATTTTTATATTTTTGAGTTTTTCTAAAATTTAGTTCATATTTTTTACTCTTTTAAAATTTCTTGTCGAGACAAACTAATATTCAAAAAAATAATTGATGCAAAAAAAAAATCATAATTTATTTTTCCAAATAAGAAAGAAAATTAAGACAGACCAAATAATATAACTAAATAAGTTCAACGTCACTTATTTAGTTACTTACTAGGTAATAAAATAAATCATAATTTTAAAATAAAGTTCTGCAACAATATCATAAACATTTAAGTGTGACCTATTTTTGGCTAGAGAGTAGAAAACATGATCCAAAAAAAGTCCCATAGAAAGAGAAAATAATGAAACACACAACAGCGTGTGCTATGTGCTAAAATAACGTCGTTTTAGCGTGTAAAACACTAACTGAAATTATTCGGTTAGTGTTTTACTATCCGGGCAGTATTTTGCACACCAAAACGACATCGTTTTGACGCGCAACACATCCTGCTATGCACTAGGCACAACAGGCCCCCTGATTGATTTGGAACGAAAAATCAGTGATGTATGCACGTAAATGTAAATGCAAATGCAAATGCAAATGTATATAATAGTATGAATTTTGAGTGGTAGGTATGGTGAGTTTGAGTTGTAATTGAGATAATTTGATTTAAATTTATTTAATTCAGAGTTGAGTTGCTTATACCTGGTTACACACGGGAGACCTAATACGCCCTAACGAGGGGACTGTTCTTCCTATGGGATTAGTTATCCCAGCCAAAATGAGCAAAACAAACACCTGATATGTATCCCATGGGATACATAATCCCATCCCAGGTCTCTTGTACGTTTATCAAACGAGGCATAAATTGATTAAGTTAGACTTAATAATTCTGTTCATATTACAAGTAAATAACGACTTAAGCCAAACTAAAATACAATTATTTAGTCCAGAATATCTTAATTCGAGTTTCAAACATCATGGGGTTGGAAGTTCAAATCGTTCCTTCCTAAGTTTACTTCAATAATTCAAATTATTCACTTTCTAAAACTCGTCAACAATAATAATCATGTCAAAAATTATATTTATTATGTTCTTAAAACAAATTTATATAAAAAATAAATTAAAATTTATTTATGTTTTTGCTTAAATATATTCAAAGTTATGTCAATTGATATCAAAAAATAATTCAAGGGTGAATTGCACTTACTTTTCTTAAGGTTTCTAACATATATAGAGATCTTCCCAAGAGTTTTAATAAATCCACTAACCTCCTATGTTTTATAAATTATTTAAAAGATTCCTCGTATCCTTAACTTTCTAATAACACCGTTATTTTTAATTAATAAAAGATTAAAATTCCTCTCTTTAATATTTTTATCTACTTTTTGTATTTATTTAGCCTATTTATGTTTGTTGTATAAATATAAATATAAATATATACATACATACATATATACATATATATATATATATATATATATATATAATATTACACACACATGCGCACACACATGTGGAGAGAAAATCTGTATAAAAAATAGTTTTTAAAATTAGAGAGTGAAATTTTAAAATTAAATTAGATCTAAATTATATTTTGATTAAGTTTGTGCAAATAAATATGCATCTTTATTTTGATAACTAATTTTTCTTGCAAAAATTATATTAATCACTTCATGTATTTTGTTATAAGAGAGTGAAACTTTGAAATAAATATGCTTCATAATTTATGTGAGATAAAATGGTTATCAAAATAAAGATACATATTTATTTACACAAAATTAATTAAAATATAATTTATTTTCAACATTTCATGTTCTAATTAAAAAGTATTTTTTACACACACTCTCTCTCTCTCTGAATATACATACATAGTATATATATATACATATATATACATATACACACATATTATCCCTCTCTCTTTCTCTCTCTCTCTTATATACTTATATACATAACTATATGATATATTTTTCATACAATACACATAAATAGAATAAGTGTATACAAACAAGAAAGATAAAAAGATTAAAGCTGAATATTTTAGCCTTTTATTAATTAAAATTAATGATGTTAGAGGAAAGCTAATGGCAGAAAGAATTTGATAAATAATTTATAAGGTAAGTAAGTTATGTACATTTATTGATTTAGGGAGCCTATGTAATGTTGCGCCCAACATGATATGTTGCGCGTCAAAACGATATCTTTTTGGCACGCACAAAAAATTTGAGCAGTGTTTTGCGCACTGAAATAATATTATTTAGACACGCAATACGTTTTATTGTACGTAATGCACAACGAAATGCTAAATCCGTATGTAAGAAACATCATGGGGAGGTAAGTGCAATTTACCCAAAGTAAAGTTATTAAGAGCGAGCATGAAAATCGAAAAGCAGAACCACCCCCGTGCCACAGACGACAAGAATCAAATCACCAAGAGGAGATTCCTTCTCACACTACAGTCTACACAGAGAACTCCGTCTTTCTCTCTCTGTAAACAAGTAATCTCATTGCCAAATTTCCCTTCCTAAAAAGTCATCAAATGGGATTAGTTCAGTTATCTTTTTGCTGTAGTAGTCTCACTGTCTATCTGTTTCTTTTCTTTTCTCTCTCCCTTTTCCTTTTCTCACCATTTTTAAGCTCTCTTATTCCTTGGCATTGCCCGTCTTCACGCAACGAGGGAAATGGTGGGTAGGCTTCCACTTCTCTCTCTCTCCTTCTCTCTTTTTCTTCTCATGGGTTCCACCACAGCTCAAATGCCAGGTACTGTTTCGTTTTCTTCCTTGTTATGCTTGTTTTGGCAATTTCTTCTTCTTCTTCTTCTTAGGTATTCATTACGCAGTTAGACTATTTATGGGTGTTCTTTCCTCTTCTCCAGATTTGGCCCAACGTTTTTTTAATTTTTAATTTTGCGTTAATTTTTTTTGATTATTTTTGTGTTTAATAATTTTTTTTTCGTATTTAGACATAATTTTTATATACTTGTTAGATTCTTTTCGTCAAAATGAACTATCTATAAAAATTAGAGCAAAATTAACAAATGCGAAAAAAAATTATAGGAAAAAAAACCAAAGAGAACTTTAGGCCAGATTTGGGAGAGAGCTATGGTACATGTATAAAGTACTTAAATTTCGGTTTATGTTATCAACTAATGTTACACGTACTTATAGTTAGTTATGAATTTTATGGTATTGTTTTATGCATTTTTATGGTTCGAGTTGTTAATTATTTTTTTTGGTTCATTTGCTATAATTTCTCATGGTGTTTGGTACGAATTATTCTGATTCAAAAAGAACGAGTGTCAGAGTATGCTATGCACACAAATATCACAAATTATTTTTGTTAGTTACGAAAATATTTGGTGTTTGTACAAATTATTTTGGATGGTTAGTCTAGTATCGCAGTTGGTAATTATATTAAAATTGTTAATTCGTACACAAGAATGACTTCACTATATGCTAACAGTGCTACATTAATGCTGAAAGTATTACCTGCATTTAGTGGGGACCCATGGTAGTTCAGGCATTTTTTTAACTTTTCAGTTGCATGATTTGAGTCTGTAAATTGTGTTTGTGGTTGCATATGTGGGAGAAGGGGGTGGAAATCTGTTTAAATAAGCAAGCTGGCAACTGTTGAGCTAGATCTTAGTTGCACGAAGCGGGAGCGGGAGAGGGAGAGGGAGAACATAGAAGCTCCTAAGGTTGGGAGTGCGAAAGGAATGGATACTTATATTATGAAAAATGATGTACCATAGAATATATGCTTCAAAAGTACAATCATTATAGGGATTCGAGATATAATGACTTGGGCTAGATAAATCTCGATTTTTCTATATAAGGATTGTACAAAAGCTCCTATCTTTGTAAGACTGTGCTCCCATCTCGATGGGACCAGGCTCCTGTCAAGCTCCTTAGTTGGGAGTGGGGGAGCGGCACCACTTTAGGAGTTCCCTCCTACTAAGAGCTAGATACATAAATATTTGCTCATTCATATTAATATTCCATATCAATACAAAATCGGGGTATTTGCCTAAAAACACATGCTGCCGCGGGGAGAATGCCTAGTTTCATAATAAATGATTATATGGCCAGTTTGATAAAGGATATTCCTCATGCAAAATATCTGAGTATGGCTTTTGCATCAGCTATAGCTAATAGGTCAAGCGGAATATGATCTGCCAAACTGCTGATCCTCTTTACAAACATCAGCACAAATTGATGTGTTTGCTTTAATTACGAAAACTCTAGTAACGTGAATTGAATACTAAAGATCATAAAAATATGACAGTATTTCTAGGTATTATACGGCGTTACTAAGGTAGAGTACTTGTAAGAGACTCCAAAGAAGAACATGTCGCAGACACCCAAGCTTTATACTAGAGTGACAATCGAAACACTGCAGGGGGGTTTAGATGAGGGAAGATCCTAATCTTCACTCGCTAGAGAATTATTGCCATATTAGTGTTGCTGCTTTTTTCTTCAAGAACAAGGTTGTTTAAATTGCCCATGTCATTTACCCAAAAAAAAAAAAAATGTCTCCTTAATAGAGAAAGATTACAACCCACAGACTATGTTGTTCTTTCCTTGGTTTTATGTAGTAAGTTCAAGATCATCCCTAACATTTCCCTACCCTCCTCTTTTTGAAAAAAACTTGTTGCATTGGCGAAACTTGGGGAGAAAGGAATGCCGGTGGCCTTTTCAAAGGTACACGGTGGTCACACAGCCTAAATTTAGAGGACATTGATTGAAAGATAATGTTCTTGCTTCTCTTTTTTTTTCTACTCGGATTTATGATGACAAATTCGATCATGTGCAGGTTTTGTAAGTTTGGATTGTGGAGGAAAAGCAAATTACACTGATGACCTTGGTCTTGAGTGGACTCCAGATGATCTGCTTATGCATGGGCAAAAAGCTAATATTTCTGTAGCAAATGAGACAAGGAAGGAATATCAGACTTTGAGATACTTTCCGGCTGATAATAGAAAGTATTGTTACGAACTTCCAGTCATGAGCAGAACTCGATACCTAGTAAGAGCAACCTTCTTGTATGGTAACTTTGACAATGCCAATGTTTATCCAAAGTTTGACATCTCCCTTGGGCCAACTCATTGGGCTACCATTGTCATCTCATATGCTAATAGGATAGAGGCACAGGAGTTAATATTTCTGGCGTTAGATCCGACTGTGAGTGTGTGTTTATCTAATGCCACAACAGGGCAGCCATTTATCTCTACTCTTGAACTCCGTCAATTCAATGGCTCAGTCTATTTGACGCAGTATGAGAATCAGTTCTATCTCAGTGTGTCTGCTAGAATAAATTTCGGTGCAGATAGTGAAGCTCCTGTGAGGTATGCCTCAGCCTGACTAACTAAAGTTTTTGGTCCTTTAGACCCCAAGTCGATTTAATGCTTATGAGAAATGCGTACAAAAACTTTTACACTATTGGGAATAAAAGCTTGTAAAATGAGAACATCTCAAATTAATTAGGTAGTGCTTGGTTCACTTGAATGATTCTGGCAATGACTTGAATGTGATTCCTTATTTTCCAATGGAATGTTCATTTGCGTAAACTGGTGATTGATAATTGAGTTTGTAATGTGCATTCTGTCATTTTTAAAAGTAGACATGGGAATGAGTATTCCAAAGGAATGACTACTATATTGCATCCTTCATCCCAGTGAACCTAACACTAGCTTAAAGTATTTGCAGGTGGGAGTGGTTCGCTTGGTATCCTGTATGGAAGTGTTTCATATAGGACTTATACTGTACGAATTTGTACATGTTGGGATTTTGTTTGTTTTATACCACATGTAAGAGGATTTTGTTCCTGAACCAGGTATCCTGATGATCCCTTTGATAGAATATGGGAATCTGACTCGCTTAAGAAGGCAAACTACCTTGTTGACGTAGCTGTGGGGACTGAGAAAATATCAACCCGAATGCCAATCTATGTTGACAGTGTTGACAGACCACCCCAGAAAGTGATGCAAACAGCTGTAGTTGGCAGGAATGGATCATTAACATACCGCTTGAACTTAAATGGTTTTCCAGGTTTTGGTAGGGCATTCACCTACTTGGCGGAAATTGAAAATTTGAGTCCAAATGAGACCAGGAAATTTAGGCTTGTACTACCAGGCATCCCTGATCTCAGCAAACCAGCCGTTAATATTCAAGAAAATGCTCAAGGAAGATATCGTTTGTATCAGCCGGGATTTGACAACATATCACTACCTTTTGTGTTATCTTTTAGATTTGGGAAGACATCTGATTCTTCCTTGGGGCCACTCTTGAATGCAATGGAGATAAATAAGTATCTTAAGAAAAGTGATGGGTCTCTTGATGGTAAGCATCATTTTGCTTCTTTGACTGCATTTATGGGTGTCTAAACTTTTGAAGCCTTAAGGCTTCGTTTGGGAACTTTATCATGATGGATTTTATGCCTTTTTAATACGAGTGATTTGAAATACTTAATGTTAATGATTACTTAAGGATCTCAATAAAGTAAAACTCTTCTACCCCTAATGCAGCTTTTACTCTAGTTTTACAAGCCACATTTGGATAAACCAATATGTTATTGGCAGAATTGAACTTTATGAGTTTATGTCCCTTAATTTGGAATCCATATTTCTCCAAACTTAGCCTGTATGATGCATATCTGATTCTTAAGTTTCTGTAAGCTTTCAGGATCAGTAATTGCTAGTGTAGTCTCACTCTATCCCTCAGCAGATTGGGCACAAGAAGGTGGTGACCCATGCCTTCCTGTTCCGTGGTCTTGGGTGCAGTGTAACCCAGATCCTCAACCTAAGATAGTTAAAATGTAAAGGTCTTTCCCCTTCTTGGTTCTACTTTGCTTTTACCTAGTTTTTCTCTCTTTCGTTGTTTAATTTTTTTCTCATAAATGTTAAGTAGAAAGATATGACTAACATTGCATTTTATTTTTGGTACTTCCTAGCAAATTGTCTGGGAAGAACTTGACAGGCTTAATCCCTTTGGACTTGACAAAGTTGAGTGGCTTAGTTGAGCTGTAAGTTTTACATTGCCTGTACATTTTGTTTTTTGGAAATGCCTATTCTTTTGTTTGTTCTTTAGTCAATTGAATTGCGGGAGGATATCTGGTGATTGCAGGTGGCTTGATGGGAATTCACTTACTGGTCCAATACCTGATTTTACTGGATGCGGTGACTTGGAAATCATGTAAAAACGACACTTTCAGTTTTATTTCACAATAGTGAGGAAGATTTATCTTACCTTTGTTAATTTCATTGTAGTCATCTAGAGAACAATCAATTGACTGGTGAGCTGCCTTCCTCTTTGGCAGACCTACCAAATCTGAGAGAACTGTAAGTTAACTATACATCAACCTGAAAGTTGACGTTTGAAAAATACACATCAAATTTTGCTTTATTTCTGGTTTTACTTTTCGTATATGATATTAGCCATCTGTGTGACAGTTACTTTGTTCTCTGAATGAAGATTTTTTTGTTACTTGATGAATATAACGGCTGCAGGTATGTGCAAAATAACAAGTTATCTGGAAAAGTTCCATCAGCTCTTCTGGATAAGAATCTTGTTTTGAAGTGAGTACCATTATCTTACTTGTAGACTTGGAAACATGAGATGGAACGTTATGTTCCTTTGTGCACTTACCTTTATGTATATCTTATGTTCTACATGTGTTCCCTGTTAGAAATCAACCGTATTGGTAACTAAATAGCATTTAGGACATATTTTTTAGTTGACTCGGGAAAAACATCAGACTTTGGAATACCTGCCAGTGATGATTATATTTGTTTCCGTAACTTACAAGTTGAATAATCTTAGACTAAAGATTATTTAAGTTGCAATTCTGCAAGCACAGTTGGATACCTTCAGAGATTTCATAAAGATAGCATACTCATATGTATTATGCCGAAGACGAAGTATTGCTCAAACGGTTATGCTATTGTATGGTTTGAGTACTGGATAATGTCATAATCGAGCTTGTCTTGAATTTTTTCCTTTATATAGCCTATGATTCATTGACACAATTCCGTTAAACACCTTAATTGGTTGGGTAGTCCAAGATCATCCATTTTTCATTAGACCTTTGGACCTGTTTTGCACAAAGTAGATTGAGTAGGCCTTTCAGCTTTACCATCAGGTTGTAATAAATCACGAAAAGTTGACTGAAGAACAAATTGACTCTTCTAGTTGTGAACATTAAAATATTGAAGGCCTTGCCTGTTCATGCAAAATGCAAAATCCAAAGTGCAAAAAAATATATTTTGTATTTAGTTTTCCAAATGTTATTTCAGTTTTACTGACACACTTCTGATCAATGTTATTCATCTTGTCCCGTATCGGAAGCGGTACTGGACCATCGGTATTCTGGCCTGTTCCGGCCAGTACTATACCAGTCCATGAATAATTTTTTTTTAAATTTCAAATAATGTTATTTTAGATATTAAACATAAATTGGGACTAAAATCATCAACTTTTATATTTGGTGATTTATTTTAAATTGTGAGACTTTATTTTATATGTCCAGTGTAATTTTTTGTTAAAAATATTATTTAAAAAATGTATATTAATGTTAGCGATAAATCCGAAACGGTACGCCGGTACAAGATTGATAACTTTGTTTATGATGACAGTATCTTCCACATGAGGACACTTGGCCCATCCAGCGATGATTTTGCTCATTCTCACTCTTCCACTTGTATTTTAGCATAGTAATCTGTACTTTTTGTTGTTTTCCATCAGCTACGTTGGAAACCTTAATCTTCGTAAAGTGGAAAGAAGGAGCCACAACGCAATTATTGCCGGATCATCAGTAGGGGCTGCTCTTCTAGTTATAGCTATTATAGCCTCGTGTTTATTGATGCACAAAAGGAAGGAGAAACACCCTGGTAGAGTGGAAATTCATACCATTATAGTTTGTCCACTTTGCAACTGTTAACTTAGTTGACTTGACACGATATTTTGGCTTTATTTCAGATCATGCACGAATATTAGTTTCATCTTTGGGTGATAGTGCCAAAGAATCTGCACGTTGCTTCTCATTTTCTGAACTTGAAGATGCCACAAGGAATTTTGAGAGAAAAGTTGGCTCTGGAGGCTTTGGAGACGTATACTATGGGAAACTAAAAGATGGAAAGGAGATTGCTGTAAAAGTTTTGACCAGTAATTCCTTCCAGGGAAAGCAAGAATTTTCAAATGAGGTAGCTTCTGTTATTTCAATCCATTAGTACTTTAACTACTTTTCTAATTTGGGTACTCAACTCTTCTTGTAACACTCATTCAGTATATAGTTCTCTGTTAGATCAATAGATAGCCAGACTGAACTTTAGTGTAGAATGATATTGTGAGACAGGTTGGAAACAACCATAGAAAATTGTCAAGAAACTCAGGAGTTTTTATTATGTTACATTGTCATCTCACCTTCAAATGAAAATAACTTGGAGTCGACCATATGAAATTGAAGAACTAAACTGTTGGAAAAATGGATTTTGTTCCCAATTTTTTGATCACTTTGTCCCAAAAAGTTAAGTGGGATCCAAACATCGGTTGAGGTGGGTCCAAGTGTGTTTTTGTACTCCCACGTAAGGAGTTTAAGCCATGAAAAGAATGAACAAACTCTATTAAGGATTGAACGAGAAATTGACTCTCAAAGTGTGCTCCATGTGTGATACATGAGAAGGTGAAAAGTCACCTAATCCTGCATAGGAAAACCATGTTGCAAATATAAGCATATTAATCTCAAGTTTGCTTTAGGGGTTGGGACCTTTGGGAGGACCAAAGTTTTTTGAAGGAGGGAGGACCCAGGTAATGTGGGCTTTGACCCAAATTACCACACACCAGCTCGCGCGCTCTTATCGCCCGTGGACCGTGATCGGGGCTGTGGCCGTGGGCTCAAGCCCGTGCCCCGAGGTCTGTGCTTGGGCCTTGGGCCCTAATAATGTCTTACCTTTTATTGCGCAGAAGTCTGCGCTTACTTGGACTTGGGCTTAGGCTTAGGCGTGATAACTGGGTTTTGTACCCGTATGCACTTGGATGGTCTAAGATAGGAAGAGCCTGAGATTCTTCCTCTTTAGATGCCCACTTTCTTTCTTCATGGTTGTATTGAACAGCCTTCATTTTTGCTGCTGTAAAGTCTCCATTCAATCAGAATTAAGTCTTGCTATTGATGCACGGATTCAAGGCAGATTGCAGCTGAAAGATCCCCTGTTGAATATAAAGTGGCACCTTTGTATCTTGTTTCAACTCACTTCCAACACTTTGAAAATATCCCAGAAAACCCAGAGCCTCTCTCTTTCGTGTTTTGCCTTCTGTTTTTGTGGTTCTATTCCAGTAAGAGAGAGTATACCACAATCTGTTCGCTACTGCTACTATTCATCCATTGTATCCTGGGGGACGAATCCATGCTGGACAAATCCTCCAACACTTCGGTGAGGCAGCGAATTTGTCTTAAGGACACCGTGTATTTACACGGACCCCGTTTGATCTACTGTAGTTACAAATTTTATAGTATCATATTGTTCTGCTTCAGATTCTATTTTTGTACTTGTTCATGATCTTATTTGTTCTAGTTCAATTTCTAGAATTAGTTATTAAGTTTTCAGCATTGTTTTTCCATACAATCTTAAGGCAGACTTTCTTCCCCTATAAACAGTTTCTGGATTTGTTTCGGAAAATGGTTTTTAACAGAAACATGTTCTGGTATTGTTACTAGTTAGTTTTGTTTAATTTTTTTTTTTTTTGGAAAAACAAAATAGTTCAATTCCCCCGGCCCCAATATTCTATTTCTATCTTTTTTAGACAGATTGTGGTTTTTGGAAAGGAAAAAAGATTTTAGTGAGACAAGTCCCACAACCTCGGTTTTTGTTTCTTTGCTATTGAGACAAGTTTCACCAACTGATGGGAAAACGGGAAAACTGATTTTGGTTGTTGCATAACTAATGCGTTGGTATTATTTTTGGATATTAGTTTATTTGTTTGTCTCTAACAAGAGTTGGTGATTATTTTCTTGTGGGATATGTCTTTAGATCTATTCCCTTATAGTGTTTTGATCTAAATTTGAGAAATGGAAAATCAACAAGGAACGTTAGTGGCAACAATGGTGGCAACGTGATCCCTGTTGGTGGGGGTATCTTAAATCACGTAATAATGGCTCTGTATGCTTTGGCTATAGTCCCGATGACGGCTCTGTCGGTTCCATCTATTTCGGTGAGCCATGGAGAGAAACGAGACAAATTCCACAGTGTGGATTTCAAGATGTGGGAGCAGAGGATGTTGTTTTACATGATCACTATAACGCCCCATGTAAACCACTGACCTAACAACTTGTTGAAGCCCAACTACGTGGCCCAAAATGCTTAAGCCCAAATTGTTAGTAGCAGTCTACATGGTTCCTTATATACTCAGGATCATCCATGTAGACTTTTAATGTGGAATGGGACATCACAATCACCCCACCTTTAAAACCTTGCGCCCTCGCAAGGGTTGAACACTAGAGTCACCACGGCCTAACTCCCGGGTCTGTTCTCTAGTGACCAAATAAGGTCCTGACCCCATACTCGATCGTGTACATGAGTCTCTCTGATACCATTTGTAACGCCTCTATGGGCCGTTACAATCACCCTTGGCCTTGCAAGGCTTCTAGTAGAGGATGTCCCTATCGTTGATGAAATGATCAAGACAAGCCGATGGTGGATGCAGTACAGGCTTGGAAGGACTCAGACTTCTTGTGTCGGAACTACGTTTTGAACTGCTTGCATGATACACTTTATAATGTGTATAGTGTCAAGGAGATAACCAAGGAATTGTGGCCGTTCTTGGACAAGAAGTACAAGAGTGAGGATGCTGGGTCCAAAAGGTTTGTTGTGGGCCGGTTCTTAGACTACAAAATGGTGGATTCAAAGACTGTTACAAGTCTAAGAGCTCCAGGTTATTCTGCACAAGATCCATGCCAAGGGAATGGTACTGAGTGAGACCTTCCATGTGGCAACATCATTGAGAAGTTGCCCCCTGCTTGGAAGGGCTTGAAGAAGATGAGATCGAGGATCTCATCACTAAGCTCAAGATCAAGGAGGATAGCAAGGGCACAAACAGGAAGGTTGGGAACTCTTTTTCTCTAAGGCAAATGTGGTGGATGAACGACAAGAGCTCTTGTCATAAGAAGAAGCATAAAGAGAAGCACGTTGGCAAGGGCTCAAGCTGGGTCCAAAGTGTAATCTCCCGATTTCTCGAGACATTGATTTAAACCTTTATACGTCTGTTTTATTAATTAAAGCTGAAATTGAATAACTCCTCTTTTATTACATGATAATAGAAAATGCGATGAACCAGTGTTTAGAAGTGCGGAAACAAAATGACATAAATACCCTTATGGGTTTATATTTTATTTTTCGAAATATCAAAATAGAGCAACTAAGGGTAAAACAACTAAACACTGCCAAAATCTTCCTCAATAGCTCACGGCTCTTCCTGCTTGGGCGGATCCTCCAACTGTTCTTCAACATCTGACATGAAACGCCAGAGGCAGAGAAGTTGCTTCGATGAGTAATTAAATTCAGTAGTGAAAGTCACCTAAAAACCAAACCCAAAGGAAAACAGACATGCAAGCAGGATATGTGACAATTCTAGAACAACAAGTGAAATAAATCGTACAATAAGGTAACACGTAAAATTGTTATGCTTTCGTTCTTTAATGTTTCTAAGAGTTTCCCTTTTCCCCGTAATTCCTTTTTTACCCAACTTATCTAACATAAAGCACTCAGTTGTGATTGACATGTCCTTACTCTAGAACACTCAGTTGTGATTGACCGGTTCTTACCTAGGACAAGGAAGGGACGTTCTACCGTCTACTCGAGTCAATAACTACCTCATTTTAGTTCGATTTGACCGAATATGTGGCTTCGCTAGGTCAGGTAGCAACAAACGTTAGCTGCTTCCCCTTTACTGGCTCAAAGACGCCCAAGACACTGGCCGTTACTCCCTCGGGGTCTAGAGTTGTTGACATAGACGTCCCCAAAGTCCTTTACATCAAACGGGATGACGTCCAATGGGACTCCAACCCACATGGAACAAAATTGGACGACACCCACCAACACCGTTTAACATCTTTTCCATTAATGTCTACTACTTGTTGTATACACAATTTTTACTACTTATATTGTTCACCTAACACCCTCCACTGCCTTATTACAGGGGACATTCGAACCAATGCCCCCAACGTTGATTCTAAGTTTTCACAATATTCCACAACCAGTCACTATGTCCATTCTACTATGATTTGGCAACATGACGGCTGTACTAATACTAAGCTCAACAACCATGTCATAATCTTTCCATTATTAGTGATGGTCAGCACAACGACTGTACTTGGTACATCCATAAGTTTACCGTAGTTAGATTCACACAAATCTATTTTTCAACATTCATAATACATGCGTAGTACGACGATATAATATCAACATATAAGCATGGTCCAAGTTGGTCAACCTGCTCTCACGGAATTTCATGGCATCTGTGGATAAAACATAACGTGAGTGTGTACTTGTGCAGTGTGATCATGAAATCAAGAATGAAATACAGTCTGTAAATCTAACTCGGAATGTCCGAGATACATATTGAAACTTTCTGAAATTTAACAGGTCGCTCGATTGGTCTACTGGATTACAGTTCTCGAGTTAGATTCTGACAGAAATCAAAGAGGTCGCTTGAGCGAGCTATTGTCTTCTCCAAATTCTGAGTTCTAGGATTGTGTAGAATTTCTATGCGGTAAAAACACTAAATCTGAGATTTTGAACAAAAAACAAAATTGATAACAGTGTCAAAAAACACGTAGATTGGGGTGATTCCCCCTAAAACAATTCGTTTGAAACATCAACAAGCATGGCAAAACGGTTTAATTAACATAATGAACAATAAATTCTAAACATGCTTTTCTATCTAAAAATTTAACCACCAACTGAACCATATGGGTTGGAGGTGAGATTCCCCTACCTCTATGGAGATTAAAACGAGAAAAAAGAATCTAAATTGCCGGAAAACTTCGGGCAGCACCTCCAATATCAAGAACACACAAAAACTCTCTGAAAATTCTAATAAACAAAATGGCATGAAAGAATAATACCCTAACTACGTTTATATAACTATTATCGTCATAATGCGTGTAATCAAGACCATAAATCCTTGAATTAAATTGAAAAAGAAACATAACCCTCCATCAATGACCTTCAACAGCCCACTGCGCGTTCAGGAATCCGAACAGACCGCTCGAACGGTTTCAGCTCGCTTTAGCCAGCTCACAAAAAGCCGGTCGCTTGAGCGAGCTCCAGAATTAAGAAGCCCGGATTAAATTACAAATTAAAAACTGTGTGGAAAATTCAATTAACAGCAATTAAAATTTAATTAAAATTTTGGGTTATTACAAACTATTCCCCTTAAATAATTTAGTCCTTGAAATTTACACATTATGGTCTAAGCAAACAGCTCAAGATGGTTGATTCTCATTACATCCTCCATTTCCCAGGTTGACTCTTCAAGATTCCGATGACGCCAAAGAACTTTGGCCAACTTGATGGTCTTGCCTCTTAAGTTCTTCTCCTTGTTATTGAGAATCTGATTGGTTTCTCCTCGTAAGTTGTCTCCTCATGCAACTTGACATCTTCCCAATTCATAATATGAGTTGGTAGCGCCATGTACTTCTTGAACATCAACACATGGAAGACATTGTGAACTTGATCAATCTGAGGTAGCACTAACTGATAGGCCATCTCTTCGATCCTCTCCAAATTTTCAAAAGGCCCAATATATCTTGGCATCAGCTTCCCTTTCTTACCGAACCGAGTAATAGCCCTTCTTAGTTTGATCTTTATGAAAACATGATTGCCCACTTTCAAAATCAATGGCCTCGTCCTCTTGTCGGCGTAACTTTTCTATCTGCTTTGAGCTGTTAACAATCTCTGTTTGATGATCTTGATTTTCTCAGTGATTTCTTATACCAACTCCGGCCCCAAGAAACTCGTCTCCTCAACTTCGGTCTAACAGATCGGAGACCGACAAGGTTTCCCGTACAAAGCTACATATGGCGCCATCTCTATGTTTACTTGATAGCTTTTGTTATATGCAAACTCCACTAATGGTAAGTGTTGTATCCAATGGCCCTGGAAATCCAACAGACAAACTCTTAACATATCTTCCAGCGTTTGAATTGTTCGCTCTGACTAAACGTCAGTCTGGGAGTGAAAAGTTGTGCTCAAATAAGCAATCGTCCCCAATGCCTTTTGTAGGCTCTGCCAAAATACCAACACGAAGTGAAGGTCTCGGTCTGACACAATTGATACAGGCACTCTGTGCAATCTAACTATCTCTCGATATAAAGTCGGCTATAGGATTCCATTGTGTCCGTCATCCTAACTACGAATTTTTTAGACATAGTAGGCTCCCCCATTCCAGTGCTGGTCTACGGATGTTTTGGGCACCCTTGTGAAAACTAGAAGAAGCAAATCTTGCCACAGTTCCAGGACAAGGTGCTAATACTTTCTCAACATTTTTTCATGTGCTTGCAGCATTTTCTACTAATTCTTTTTCAGTATTGAACAGAATTTTATTTAATTGGTATCAAAACATCGATCTTTCGATCTAATTCATTCTTCCAATTGACATAGGTGACTCTTCTTTCAAGGATACATCACAGGAACCTGGTACAATTTCTTGGATATTGTCAAGATGGAGGGAAAAGTATTCTTGTTTATGAATTCATGCATAATGGAACTCTAAAGGAGCATCTTTATGGTGAGCTATCTTTTCGTTAAAGAAAAAAACTGGTTTAGCCTTTGCTTAACATCATACAAATTTTCTTTAGGACCACTAACACATGGGCCAAGGATCGGTTGGATCAATCGCCTTGAGATTGCTGAAGATACTGCAAAAGGTTTGTGAAATTTACCCCCTGAGGTTTGGATTATGTTCAAATGCCCCCTCACGTATGAGTAATCACTCTCCCCTCCCCAAGGTTTGCATTTTCATTTCACTTAACCTCATCTGTTAGTTGACTAACAAATTATGACGAAACCCTCCCTAAAATTCACAAAATATCAAATTTAACCCCCAATACCTTGTATTATGCACTTCTTTCTTTTTGCATCTACGTTAACACAAGTTTCACCATAATCATCAATTAACTCTTCTTAATGTCCTTAATACTCGGTAATTATCTTCCGAAATCTATGAAGTAGTATAAATATATTTTTGCTCATGTACATCCAAAGTTTTTGTGAAACATATTTAGCTTTTTTATCTTCAATAAAAGGTATGTGTATAATTATGAAAATTTAACCATAAAATGAAATCGAAAGGAATACAAATTGTTTTCACTTGTACACTATTCCTATAACATACACAAACACGCTTTGGATAAATTTTGGACGCACATGGGAAAAAAACTTATATTTACTTGTGATAATTTGTTGATTTTTTAAATAAATATAAATGTAGAAGATTATTCAATGACGATGAAGTACAAAGTTTAAATATGATAGCTTAATCAGAAAATTAAATTGGAGGGAATGCAAATGTTTTTCGCCCATAAATTCATCACATAAATTAAATTATCCATAGTATTCTTTACCTATACCTTTGGCTATATCATGTGCATAACTTGTTTCACACAAATTAAATGCAACTCTGATGTTTTGTTGTGTCTTGATATTTAAATACATATAGAAACAAAAATATCAAGTTGCATTTGGAAGTAATAATGTTTTTTTAACCCAATTCTTATACTAATGACATCTCGAAAAATAAAAGAGTTAAAGCAAAAAATAGTCCCAGCTAGCTTTCATGGTTCTTACGTGATTATAGGAATGAACATTGTCTTATGCTAATTTATGGATTTTAGAAGATATTACGGACTACTAATAAATTAAATTAACAAATATAGTGAAACTTGTATTCGGAGAGATGGAAAAAAACATCAGAGGAGTACATATATAAGGTTATTGATAGTTAAATTTTAAATTTTTTTAATTTTAGGGATGATTTCGTCATAATTTGTTGGTTGACTTAATGGTCAACTAATGGTCAACGAACAGTGGGGGCTAAGTGAAATGAAAATGCAAAAGCTTAGGGAGGGGAGGGTCATTTCTCATACGTGAGGGGAGTATTTATACATAATTCAAACCGCAGGATGTGTTGGTTAAATTTACCCAAATTATTTTTTAGCTAAAGAGAATCCTCTTCCTGCAACTGTGCAACAGATGAACTGATTGGGACTCTTGTGCTCTCTTTCTTGTTTTAGGGATTGAGTACCTTCATACAGGATGTGTTCCATCCATTATCCACAGGGATTTGAAAACCAGAAATATTCTTCTCGACAAAAATATGCATGCAAAGGTTTCGGATTTTGGTCTATCAAAAGTTGTAGTTGACGATTCTCATGTGTCAAGCAGAGTTCGAGGCACTGTTGGATATTTGGATCCAGAGTAAGGCATATTTCATTTCGAATTTTGCTATGGGGGAGTAAGGCATATTTCATTTCGAATTTTGCTATGGGTACAAACCCAATGTACAAATGGTGTACGAATCTCAGACAGTCACTTCTTCCTCTCTCTCAGATGGTGTACGAAGTGGTGTACGAATGTAACAAAAAAGGTGAGAGAGAGAGAGAGAGGAGGAAATGACTGTGTGAGATCGTACACCATTTGTACATTGGGTTTGTACCCATAGTAAAATTCAATTCATAGGCATCCAAGTTTCTCCTCTTTTGCCTTGATTAAAGTTAGTAGTTAGTACCATGAAACCTCTTTGGGCTCCTAGGACAAATTATCTTGCGGCAAATATGATATTTCGCATTCATAATTTTCGTTTGGCAGAAGCCATGAAATTCAACTTTGAGTTCAATAGACTTACGATATGAATGTGCCTTCTAACATGCAAATGCATCAGTACATGAATGTTATACATAAACTGTTCCTTTTATCTCGGTAATAGTTGGTTTCCTTCATCAACTTCAGCACCTCTCGTTGTTAGTCTAGGACTAGCATGACAGAAATAGACTTTTAGGACTTTGGTGTTGTATGTAACGAATGTTAAATTACCTGCACTTCTATATCAATATACTTTCAAAAATTCAAATGCATCAGCATGAAAAGATATATCTAAGTTGTTCCCTTCACGTCCTATTCGTTCTGTTGTCCTTCATTCACTTGTATGCTGAATTCTCGTGACCTTTCTTTTCTGCACTGAACTTTAAGTATTTCTAATTCGTACGCAAATAAATATTTGTTATCCTGTAAGAGTTTATTTGATGGCCCTACAATGGACTACGAATGTAGTGACCAGGATCATGCCATATCTGATGCAAGGAATTGTGAACACCTGTTATGATCTGTATGTAAAGTTGAATTTGATTGGTCTGAATAACATTACACTTTACACATGACATTTCCATTGGGTAGCTTGTAGTCCATTTGTAGCAATTGGATAACTCCCAATTCAGTTTGGTAACTATTTCCCACCAAATATCTCCAAATTCGGCAAAAAATTCACCCCAAAAACCGGACTATGTATATACCCGGATCATGTATACCGTGCTCTCGAAATTCTAGGATTTTTGTGCTTATATTTACGGGCAGGTACTGAAGTTCTAATTTTTGTTGCTCGTGAATGCAGGTATTATACCTCTCAACAGTTAACAGACAAGAGTGATGTTTATAGTTTTGGTGTCATCCTTCTCGAGCTGATATCTGGTGAAGAAGCAATATCCGATGAAAACTTTGGTGTTAACTGTCGTAACATAGTTCAATGGGTAAGTCGGCCTTAAAACTCAAACCTGAGTACTGTAGAAATTTCGAGTGGCTAAATACATTTCTCAGACTGTAACCAGTCAAACTCTCGAGTCCACGACTTCTCTGAGTTCTATAGAATGTTGTATAAGTAGCCTTTCGACACTTTTTGGACATGTACAGTAATTAAAAGTGTTCCATGGACCATTTTCTGCATTTTCCTTCTATGCTATTTGAATGTTAAACCTCTGTTAATAGTCTCTACTGGTTCTTTCAACAGGCAAAACAACGCATTGAAAATGGGGATATTCAAGGAATCATCGATCCCTCTCTACATGGTGAATACAATATCCAATCGATGTGGAAGATAGCCGAGAAAGCTTTGATGTGTGTCCAACTTCATGGAGCTATGAGACCATCGATATCAGAAGTTATAAAAGATATCCAAGATGCCATTTCTATTGAACGGGCATCAAGAGCCATTGGAGAAGGTAACTCGGATGGAATAACAAGGAATTCCATTCATTCTTCCTGGGTCATGGGTTCACTGGATTTAGGTGCAAGTGGGCATTATTTGTCAGTTGATGAGTCAATAGCGCAGCCAACTGCTCGATAGTTTCCTTGTTCATAATCAGATAATTCCTTAGAATTCTCAGTTCTCTAATGGCTATGACTCTGGGATTTTAACAGTGATTTGGATAATGCAACGGGAAGAGTAAGTAGAGAGAGAGAGATTCGTGTATTTTTCTGTTCTAGTTGAACATCCAAGTAGTACATTGTGGTTTATGTACCTTTAGTTGGTGTTCTCCTACTTTCTTGAAGTTGACTACTATTATAATTTTGGATATATATTCGGTATTTGTTCAAGCATGCAAGAAAATGCAAACAAAGATTTTTCATTTTTCGTATTTGGTTTTGGTTTGTTCTGACAACATTCAAATGTTCTGGTCATACAATTGTAATGTCCCGTCCCACAAATAGAAATTTACGTGGGTGACCTTAAGAATATATATTATGAATCATATTGGTAATACTAGTTGTGGCGTTGCGAAGATTTACCCTGATTCAATTTGTCTCCGTGATTCAAGCCACTTTTATAACCAGCGAACGGAATAGTTAATTAGTGCCACTTGGCCGTTATCAGTCAAAAGACATTCTGATATTTAAGTTAAAACGCGTGAGACAAAAGCACAATAATGATTATATTTTTAATTGATAGTGTACTTGATTTTGCCTTCCGAACCCTACTTATAAGTCATCAAGTGACTTAGTTTGGTAATAGAATATCTCAGGACTCTTTCCCTTATTGCATATTGTCAAAATCTGGTTACTACCTTGCAGCATAAAGGGTTTGTTAAACAGGAACATTTTAGAACAATGCACTTTCTTATTGGGTTCCTTCTAATTTCAGAAGATTCTGGCCGTATGGCAGAACATCCGTTCAGCTCCATGTCATGTTGTCGGCCCACACATTGAGTTCGTCTCTAGTTGGCAATTTGTCGTGGCAACAGCTTCATGACCAACATGGCCCATGTCATGCGACCAACATGGCCCATGTCATCCTAGGCCTAGTCTAGCTACTCAGCCCATCATCTCGGATACAAGTCACTCCGACAATTTGACCCACCACACTAGTAACTCGAGTTTAAGTATTTTGAGTCATAACAACTGTCAGTAGTCTACATGACATGATACGACAAACCGGATTGGATGAGAGCTATTGTGCTGTAATTGTTGGTAGATTATCATTCAAGAGTGTGGTAATTTTGAGCTAAGATTAAAGTGGGACTCAAATATCAATTGAGGTGGGTTCAAATGGATTTATATACTACTTTTAAGTAAGGAATTTAAACCATGGAAAAATGGAATAAAATTCATTAAGAATTAATTCTCTAAGTGGACATGGTGGAAGAGGTGAAGAACACTTCATAAAACTGAAAGGTTGTGACTGATTGATTTTTGACTCATCAGTTGCACTTTTAAGCTTTTCCCATCCAAGATTAATCTATCATGTTTATGGACATCATAATGGAATTGATGTTGGTAAATGAAAGATCTTTAGACTCTTCACTTAGTCGCAATTGAATATTGAAGTTAATTGTAACTTTCTTTCATGGTTAACACACCATCATGACTGAAATTGAATTTCCATAATTGAGATGGTTTTGGATTCAATTGCACGCGGCTGAAAGGTCTTCCTCATGCATTGATATATTAGTCATTGTACTTTAGGTTTGAGAAGGGAAAAACTCACCAAAAATTCTAGAACTCTTCCTTGGCTTACGTGTTGTTCCTCCATTTATTTTCAAGTATTCGGTTTTGATTCTAGAGAGATTACGAACATGGTTTTATTCATCAGACAATTCCAAAATGTGGTGTGTTTGGACTACGAGTAATTGTTGTTTTCTAGAAAACAGATGCATGAAAAACTCAAGCATCAACCCGGAGACATCAAACTACGAGCAACTGTTGTGTTCTAGAAAACAGACGCGTGAAAAACTCAAGCATCAGCCCGGAGACATCAAATCGGTTTTAAAGAAACTATGTGGAACACGGGCCTCGGTTTGGTTTATCGAATATGTTCTTTGTACATTATTGTTATTATTCACTAATCGTTTTCTAATTTTGTTATTAACAAATATATGATTTCAGATTATATGGTGTATACAATTGACCCCCAACTCTATAAGAATGATGCTATAATTATTGAATAATGGTAGAATATTACACCAAAATTAACTTTGAATAGCCATAATATATAACACATATATATAACACACCTACACTAACCCATCATAGTTAAGTGGCACACAAAACTTGCTTGGCTTAGAAATTACTCTCGAAATCCATTATTGCCTGCATGATTTGGCTCACTGAATGCCTCTTAATGTCATGAATCATATCAAGATGAAATTTTGACTTGTAAAAATATTTTACATTTCCTTCTAATAGAGATAAATAAAGATCTCTTTTTACTGTCGAACTCTTTTTTTTAAACTGTCAATCTCTGATTAGCAATTATTACGCGCAATCTTATAATGTCATAGTAAAATAATATTATATGTAGTGTGTGTTCTCATTGTCAACAAGTCAAAAGTTGTCGTTGATGAGATCTACAAATTCAATGTGAATATTGAATAGTAAAAGCCATTGTGTGGTATGATTCAGACAATTCTTAATTTTTGACATTTGGGATAACGTCCAAATTATGAAGTTGTGAACATTAATTTGTTCATTGTTTTTAACTAAATTTGACTTAAAAACATGATCCCAGTCAAGTTTTTGTCACCAGTTTCTATTATTAGAGTTGATGGAGGAGATCCAACTCTTGATCTTGCTATTGCTAGCTTATCAAGTTGTCCCTCGGTCAAGTTTTTAAGACCATTATTTGAGAACATAATTGATAAAGGATTGATTTTTTGATTCGGCTATTAATGGCTTATGAATTCGCTCCCTCGTCAAGTTTGTATCGCCATTTTGTAGCAATTAATTTTCTGTTACTAATGATATAAGAGGTTAATTTTTTTATTTCAACAATTAATGGCCTTTGAATATGTCCATTTATCGTAGTATTTTCATGACTTGATTGTTTTTTAATAAAAATCATTGATGGACACAATTTTTCATCATTTACAAAGGCTTTAGAAGCACAGATTTGATACCAATAAACTCTTGATTAAAAATCACCAATGTTTTCCTCCATAAATTCACTATTGTTTCCCTCCATTGAAAAATTTCAACATTAATTTAGTCAATTTGATTATCAAGTTGACCAATAACTTCATCATATCGGCATTGTTCTTTCATTTATAAATACTATGACAAAGACGAAAGCACTTGAAACTTTTATCAATCAAAAGAAGTCATTTTTTCTTTAATGGCATTAATTTTATCTCTACGTCAACAAATTTCTTCTTCACAATATTGAATCATTTCGTCTACATTTACAGACATGCCATTATATTGGAATTACCCCTTGAAACAAACAACGACTCTTACTATCTTTCTTGTACCAATTCAATTTTAAGTTAAGATATTTGTCTCACCAGGCAATCACTCACTATCTAAATCGAGAGGAATTCAATTTGCAAAACATAACATAAATCGGGCACTTACTTGTTTTTTGATTTGTGAGTTTGTTCTTTGTTGTTCCTTGTTCTCGCAACCACTTTCAAATTAGTAATAATACACTCTTTCTAGCACCAAAAATTGTTAACACATTTTTCCCCCTCTCTTAACAGAGTTGACGGAGGAGAAACTAGTGACGACAACCAATTGAGTACTGGAAATACAGATTGTTAACAAAGTGAATTTACAATTCAATGCCGTATCTCAGGACTTCTTCGAATGCGAAGTAGGAAAACTAAAGAACAAAAATAATGAGATATTAACAAATAAATTTTATTAATCTTCAAAGAATAGTAACATCGACTGATAGATAGCCGTTGATACAAGAGAACATCTATGTTACAATCTACTTCTAAAACTAGTCTATCTATGCTAAATACTAAATGTAGCGATTGTTGAAGAGGTCTTTTTTCTATCTATAACGTTAGTATTTATAGACAATTTTTCCTCCAAAACTTTTGAAGGGTCAACTTATTTTTAACTTCTTTTAACTACGTTATAAACTTTCTTATCATTTATTTTTGAATTTAGACATGCCAACACATGTTATTTTATTAACTTACTTAACTTTCTTATTTTTTGCCATTAAAACTTAGGTACGACAATGCATTTTATTTTATTTTTATCATGTTATCATATACATAAAATATAATATTTTTCAAAAACAGATTTTGAATTTGAGTAAAATAATTAGTTTATTCGGCCTAACTGTTTTTCTATTTTATTTAAATTTTTTTAATTTTTAATCAAACTTTTAGATTATTAATTCGTCTATGAGATTTAGAAAAAATATAAAATAAATTTTTAAAAATTAAAATAATTTCAATAATCTGTCCTTTTAGGTTATTTTTATTTTGGGTAATTTTTTTTAAATTTTAAATATTTTACTCTTTAATTTTCTTTTTGTCAATGAACTAATATTTGTAAAGATTAAACGAAAATTAATAAATAAAAAAATTAAATAAAACAAAAAGAAATAGATTCATATTTAGTTAGGTAAATAGTTCCTGAGGATTATGGAGGGATGAGTTATGTAGAGAAGCTGATGCTATCCCCTAAACCCTTGCGTCTCTCTCTCTCTCTCTCTCTCTCTCCTCTCTCCGGGTCGAGTTCTGCTTGCAAGAGCATCACACAGTCGGCAATAACATACAGGAAAAGCTGTGGTAAGTATTCCTCTTCTCTCTCGCTGAAGCACCTCAATTGCCGCTAACTACTCACCCTATAAACCGTTTGTTCTAGATATGTTTTTGTCTAACTTTGTAATATCCAGAGATGGTGCTCGGCTATGAATCATTTATTCGCACTCCCTAATGGCCGTTGCTCACCAGCTTCGGAGGAGCTTATTTGCTGCCGCAGCCACCAGCCCTTGTCGTTTTTTCTTGAGAAACTCTGCCGCCTGCTTATCTCAGCTTCAGCCTCTCATGGTCAATTTTCTCATTTTCTCAATTTTCTGTTGTGCAATTACATATAAAATGTACATTTACGTATACGCATATATACACTATTTATGTATGTATATCTCTGTTATAATTGACATGGGGAAATGAAATTAATGTAGAATTGAATTGAACGACGTTATCTAGAAGTGAGTTCAATATAGACAAAATGGGCGCCATTTCTCCTTTCCTTAATGGCTATGGTTCCCTGAACAACTCAATGAATAGGGCACATTCAAAACAGAAAACCTGGATATCGACCACCAAGCAGGTTCTATGTCCATTGGTTTTTTACCCCAAACTGCTGAAAACTTGAAAGTAATCAAAGTTTCTTGGCAGCTCCCTCTCTCACCTTTTCTCAATGTTGGGGAATCAACCTTGGCATTGCCTAAAAGGAAATATCCAATTCATTACTCGGATTGGCTGCTTTCTTAACCTCCCGATGAACAGAATGAGATGTCTGCTGGCTTCACTGTCAACAAAAAGGATGACTAAGATGCTTTATTGTTTTGGTAGGGTAGAGGAGGTCTTGACATCCACTTGCATACATAGCTGGCATTGCATAACTGGCGCGTTAGTTGAATAACTCAGAGTTTGTTTCTAAGTAGTTGCATGAAGTGGAGCAGGAGCTCGTGCAGGGGAGCAAGAGGATATCTCAGAATATGAAGTTTTGGGAGGGTCTATCGGAGCGTGTAAACATATATAATAAAACTATGAATACTCCAAAAGATGCTGTATTTCTGTTAGTCCTAGCATACATACAAATTAGTAACTGGTATCTCCTGCAAAATGTTATATTTATATTAAGTGCTAGAGCAAATTTCAGTTAATAAGTCTCTTATTATTGTTTCATTTTTTTTCTTGCTTGGTAGCTCTTTCTGTGTTTATTTTGAGATTCGTATGCTTGAGAGGTTCCTTCCTAATTGGTAGCGTGCTCCTTGATGGGAGCGATTTTGCCAGGAGATTCAAACCTGGGATTGCTAGGAGTGATATTTTGGATTATTGTTTACAAAATCACGTTTAGACCAAAGAGCAGATGTCTTATCTAAATAGTGGAAAATTATCTTGTTATCTGATTTGTAAGATCAACTTCATACTTACTTTTAAGTTTTGTCTTTTTTTTTTTTAAATTTTGATTTGCCATGTGTTCATTTTTTGTTTTGGTGGTATTGTCCTTTGGAATTTGTTACAGTTGCAAAGCAGGATGCTGAGAAATTACTGTTGCCCTTATATGCAAAATTCAGCTCTTTGTGTTGGTCATAAGTTTGAGAAATGCTTCCAGATTAAATTTAGGAAGCTCAAGG
Source organism: Arctostaphylos glauca (assembly GCA_019985065.2). Taxonomy (NCBI): domain Eukaryota; kingdom Viridiplantae; phylum Streptophyta; class Magnoliopsida; order Ericales; family Ericaceae; genus Arctostaphylos; species Arctostaphylos glauca. Next base: position 29,103,189 of record JAHSPW020000005.1, on the reverse strand, counting down.
TATCTTGTGTTATCAAAGGCAATCAGCCAAGAGTTATTTCTGGAGGAAAGTTCCATACTTCTAGAAACTTTGATGGGTGTAGGTGGGTCGTTGCCAGTCAGGCCCAATTTAAACTTGGGTATTCGAGTGTCGCGATACCTTTGAATCTTGCAGAATATGGATTGATATCACCTTTTACTAGTGCTCAGGGTAAAAGGTACTTTTCTCACATACCAAGACCAATAATTGCAAAAAATGATGGTGTTGGTGGTAGAGATGGAAGTATTAGTTTGAATACTTCGGGATTCAAGGTTTCCAATAAGGTTTGGAAGCAGGAAAAGTCATTGGCTGCTCACAAGAGAAATGTTGCAGGCGGGATGCGCGTTCCAGCTTCTACGCATGCATTAGGGATGGATCCTAGCGCTACAAAGTCAGCTATTAAAGAAACCGATACGGTGACCTCAAGGGAGCAGCTAGTTGGGGAAGTCACAAATGGTGCGACTTCGGTTTCAAGTTTATCTGTTGGCAGTAACAACCATGTCTCCAAAGCTAGAGGGAACCAGAAGCGGCAGTCAAGAAGCAAGAAAAGCAATGAACAATGTTCTGGGTCTAATTCTGCTTCTGAAACAGCAGCTCAGACAGGTGGTTCTGAAAGATTTTCTCAAGCAAAGAAATCCATTAAGGCCAAAAAGAATCAGTCTTCGGCTGCTACAAAGGTGAGCAAATTTCGCTTGTACGGTGTCAAGTTTAGTTTGTATCTCACTGCAATATGTCAACTAACGATGCACTTTTCCAGATCAATTCTAATGGGAGAACACCCATTGAAGAGCCTGATAGTTCTCTTTCTACAAAGCAGCAGTCTGCAAGGACAGTTGAGAAATCTCGTAGAAAGGGAAAATCTACGAAAGAAACTAATTCTCAAGTCAAAGCCCTTGAACCCCAAGCTGCATCTGGAAATGAGCTGGCACAGAAACAAAAAAACCCTGCAGGTCCCAAATCTAAGCCTCGGGGACAGAGTAAGATTCAGGCTATAAAACCTTCTAAAGGCAAATCTGTTGTGGTTGTGGAGTCTGCTACAAAAGCAAAAGTTATTCAGGGGTATCTTGGTGACATGTTTGAAGTCCTGCCTAGCTATGGTCATGTAAGAGACTTGGCTGCAAGGTCAGGATCTGTGCAGCCTGATAATGACTTCAGCATGGTATGGGAGGTTTCATCTGCTGCCTGGACTCATCTAAAGAGTATCAAGGTTGCTCTAAGCGGGTATGATATATTCTTTCTTTTCAATACTTGTTGTCGAAAGACTCATGTGGCTAATAAGTTATTTTGAAAATAGGCATTTGTGCGGGTATATTAAGCAACTGGCTTGGTTGCTTGGTTAAGTACTTTCCAAATGCACTTCCCCAATTGTATTGTAGACCCTTCACCTGTGCATGTACTTTTTTTCACTTTTTATTGAGTAGACTATCTTTTTATCTTTTTTATCCATTTGTGGGGGCCCATTCTCACTTCCTCTGCCTCATAACCCAGAGCAGAAAATCTTATTCTTGCATCAGATCCTGACCGCGAAGGAGAGGCTATAGCTTGGCACATTTTTGAGATGTTGCAGCAGCAGGATGCTTTACGTGCAGATGTTACTGTAGCGAGGGTTGTCTTTAATGAAATTACTGAGTCATCCGTCAAAAGTGCCCTGCAGGCTCCACGAGACATTGATGTAAACTTGGTTCATGCTTATCTTGCACGTCGCGCTCTTGATTACTTGATTGGATTCAACATTTCACCATTGTTATGGAGGAAATTACCTGGTTGCCAATCTGCTGGACGAGTCCAATCCGCTGCTCTATCTCTTTTATGTGACAGAGAAACGGAAATCGATGAATTCAAACCACAGGAGTATTGGACCATTGAAGTTGAGTTTAACAAAGGAGATTTGGGTTCAGTAATGAACAAATTATCTTTTTCATCACATTTGACCCACTTTAATTCCGAAAAGTTAAATCAACTGTCAGTTAGTTCTCATGCAGAGGCCAAGGATATCGAAGAGAAAGTTAATTCATCAAACTTTAAAGTGGTTGGATTGAAGAGAAATAAAATACACAGAAACTCTCTTCCTCCCTTTATAACATCAACACTTCAGCAGGATGCTGCAAATAAATTACATTTTTCAGCAACAAATACGATGAGACTGGCACAGAAACTGTACGAGGGAGTTCAGTTGGCGAATGGTAAGGCAGAAGGATTGATAACATACATGAGAACAGATGGATTGCACATTTCTGATGAAGCCGCAAAGGACATTCGCTCCTTGGTTATTGAGAGATATGGACATGATTTTGGGACAGAGAGCCCTCGTAAGTACTTCAAGAAGGTAAAGAATGCTCAAGAGGCACATGAGGCGATAAGACCCACAGATATCCGAAGATTACCCTCAAAGCTTGTTGGAATACTTGATGAAGATTCTTTGAAGTTATATACTCTTATTTGGGCTCGTACAATGGCATGCCAAATGGAACCCACGACCATGGACCAGATACAAGTCGATATTGGTAATGCTGACATGTCCATTGCTCTTCGATCAACATGCTCGAAAGTGGGCTTTCTTGGATATCAGGCAGTCTACGAGGATATGGAAGCTAAAGCAATTAGATCTAATCCAAATGGAGGAAAAGACAGGATTGAAACTTTTGAAGTTCTCGATAACCTGAGGCCAGGGGATTCATTATATGTTGGTGAAGTGAAACTCTCGCATCACCATACACAGCCACCTCCACGTTACAATGAGGGATCTTTGGTTAAAAAGCTGGAGGAGCTTGGCATAGGAAGACCTTCTACATATGCGGCTACAATAAAAGTTTTACAGGATAGAAACTATGTGGCTGTTAAAAGCCGAGTACTATATCCACAATTTCGTGGTCGCATGGTCTCTGCATTTCTCTCACACCATTTCTCCGAGGTGATGGATTATAGTTTCACTGCTGATATGGAGTCAGAGCTCGACAATATTTCTACGGGTTTGACTGAATGGAAAGGTCTACTCAGAGATTATTGGGCACGATTCAGGAAGTACTGTGATCTTGCTGCTAGCGTTCATATTCATCAGGTGGAGAAGATGTTGGAGAAAACATTTGGGGGTTTCGTGTTTGGTTCTCTCCCGGATAAAAGCAGGACATGCCCAAGTTGCTTGGAAGGCACATTGATTTTCAAAGTTAGTAGATTTGGTGCTGGTTATTTTATAGGCTGTGACAAACACCCAAAGTGCAAGTGAGTACTTTGTTGCATGATTTGATTTTTTCCCTCCCTAGTCTCAACCTGTGTATAATACTTTTGTTGTTAAAATTGCAAGTAGGAAAAATAAGATAAGAAAAGGGACAACACTTCCCCACAGAGACTTTGAGCAGTTGTGATTCACACCCTTTGCAAAAGCGTTGTGCGCACACACACACACACGAGATTGAATGAGAAGATTTTCAATACGTATAATCTAACTTTATCAATAGAACTCGATGTTCTTCCAAGTCACGAAAGTCATTTATGATGGAGTCTATGCTAAATTTCAATCCTTTTTGATGTACAAAACCAACGAGTCTGTAAGAAAATCGTGCTCTATTTTGGTTCGAAGCCTGTTGCCGAAAAGTATCATTTTGTAGTCGTATTAGTTATAAACAATTTTTTCAATCCACATGACAAAGTTTTATCCACAAACAATAAAAATATAAAGAATAGTTTCACTATTCAACGCATAAGAAATGATAAAGGACAGATGTAATGTTCCAAAGAACAAGTAATAAATCCTTATCTAAGAGCTGAAGAAATAAAAATCCTAATCAAATGGTAATGATTTAGAAAAAAAAAATGAAAACTAGCTTGTGTTATTTGACTCTATTGAACAAGGAGGATGAAATCCCTAATAAAGCTAGAGTTGAGGATCTTGAGCTTTTCCCATAGCTATATGAGTCAAAGCCCTTGTTTCCCCAATCTTGTTCGAAGCTCTCTTCCAAATTTCAATATTTCATTTAGTCTTTTTTTTTCTTATGAAGCCCACTTTTTATATAAGAGAATGAAAGTCCAACTTATTGTGTTAAAACCTAAAAGGGCCTAATTTATTGGGTTAGGGCATATTGGATAAACCAACGTAAGTTTAGTTCTATCTTAGAATTTTAAATGGGGTTTGGGCCTTGTAAGGGGTGCCAGTATTGTTAAATCATCCACTAATTGGCAATGTATGGGGCCACCCAGCTTATATGCTAGTTTTGAAAGTGATAATTAATCAATGTGTGACAAACTCTCACACTCATCCGCGCGTGCCATTCCTGACCCACACGTGAAGAGATAAACAATGGATTCATAACACAGGGATCACTACGAAACAAATTGCACTTATGGCACAAATGACGGAGCAATCAATCAAGAGAGTCTTATCTAAAAACCCTTCGAAAGCCGAGCTCTGATACCATGTTAATGCATCCTACTCAAAACTAATTGATAATGATAGAGAGGCCACCCAAGCTCATATGGTAGTGTTGGAGATGATAATTAACCAGTATGAGACAAGCTTTAACCAGTATGAGTCATGCTGTAACAAATATCATAAAAAGTTGATGCATTGGCTTGATGCGTTAGTGTTTCTATATATTGCATATGTAGTGTTGTTTGCCAAAACGGGGTTTGCTCTGGCACCCCCACCCCACAAGATGTGTCCGCCAATAGTTATTCTCGTCTATTTCTTTTCCCACCCTTTCTTTGAGTTGTCCTTGCTTTTGTCGAAATCCATGTTCGTAAGATTATTCACGCATTGTTTTTGTGATGGGTGGTGGTGGCTTTGTTCTTGTGAAGGTTTTGAGGGATGGCATATTATTTTAAATGTACATTGGGTTGAATAATAGTTCATAAACCAATAAGTTGCGAAGCCTCTTGGAAGATATTTGTTCCAACAATGGTAGTGTAGGGTAAACCGATATGGACATATGAAATCACCAAACACCAAATATGTAAAATGAAGTGTATAAGAGATACTCTTTTAGAAATCATACAAAGAGTTACAATTGCTATTCTTCAGTTTTTTATGTTGCAGTCATTGGGTAACCGTCTTAGGTTCTCCACTGAGAAGGGAATTCAGATGGCTTAACAAAAAAAAAATTTGGTCAAACCACAATCTTTTAGAGACAAACTTTGGCTCTATACCCGATGGTTTATTAAAGTGGTCTTCACCATTTGTTATTCCAAGAATAATTTCGCTTAGGTCCAAATTGGCATGTATTAAGAGTTTCTCTCACATCCACTTTATCGATACGAGAAACATGCGCTCGAAAGACCTCCTATACCCCCTGCTAAGTGATCGAGTTTAGTCTGAATTTGCTATAGAAATAGCTCCCGCTCCGGACTGACTTCAAGGAAAGATAGGATTGCGCAATTCTGTCGATTCTATAGCTTACCTTATTATTAGAGAAAGGGGAAAGAGATTTTTTATAAAGAGAGAGAGGTGAGTAAGGGGGGCGGAGCTTGAGGCTTCTCAGCCGTAAGAACAGGGAACGGATCCTCCAAAAATGAGTTCACAATTACTACCACAAGAAAGCCGCCTCCTCATCACGTACCGCTATTTATTCTTGGATTGGGGGAATTCACAACATTCTTTCTGGCGTTCCTTTCTATTGAGAAAGAGGTGACCTCGTGCTCTTCAAGAAATGAAGGCAAAGGCCCCCCGAAACACGAGTTTACCGGGAATCTCATAAATTCTAACAATTGATTAGGTCAGATAAGTCTTACAAGATGAACCCTCAATTCAAACATTGAAACTCTTGGCTTGAATAGACGCAATAAATTGATTAATTATCTTCAAAATTAGTGTATGAGCCTAGGCGGTCTCTCCACTCATTGTCAATTAATTTTGAGCTGAATGCTTTAACATGGTATTAGATTTATGGGTTCAGAGGCTTTTGGACAAAACTCTCTTGGTTGTTTGTGCCTCAAGTACACCTTGTTTTGTTATGATCTATGTGCTATGGCTCCGTTGTTTACCTCTCCACATGTGATTCAAGAGTTGTATGTGCAAGGAGTGTTAGTTTCTCCCACATTAGTTGATTATTACATCCAAATTTAGTATATGAGCTTAGGTAACCTCTCCACTCATTGTCAATTGATTTTGAGTTTGATGCTTTAACATTGGCTGCCAACATTACAACAAATTAAGCCACTGTCACTGCTGCTGCACATGAATTACCATTGTTCGGTGGTTAATCCAGCATGTAATGCAACACCATTCAGAAAATGGTACCAAAAGTACATGTTGTCAAACTTTTATATCTTGTGCCACTGTGCCAGTGTTAGTGTCGTGTTGACACCACCACATGGATACAACCTTCTAAAGTGGGGAGTCTGGAAGTGTTTTAAGCATGTTATTTCTATACAAGTTTGAAAAAATAGTACGATATGTTTGTCATGTTTAGGACACGACTTGTATGAATTGTACCTTCATAAAAGGACTTGTTTGATTATTCCATAGAGTCTCTTATTACTAGCTAAAGGGTAAAGGTTATTTACCCACTACAACACCCTTAGATTGCTGTGAGCAGTGTGTGGTTCCACAACAACAACAACAAACGCCCACCCGCCCACCCGTCCCCCCTCACGCACCCCCCCCCCCCCCCCCCCCCAACCCCCCCCCCCCCCCCCCCACCACAACACACACACACACACACAAACAACCCCATTTTTGCTATGTAAAATGTCTATACAAAAAGGATGAAACTTGGAAGTGCATGGCCCTTTCTATGGTTAAGGCTGTGTACTTTGGCAGTCCGTTTTTCTAGTAATTGTTCAATCTCTTTCTGAATTCTTGTTTTATGTCTCATTATCATGACATGCCTTATTATCTCTCTTGATGGAATACATGTCTTACTCTAGTGCAATTATGGTTGTCATTTCAGAAGTTCAAATTATATCATTATTATTTATTCTTAATGCGGTTTTACTTAAATATGATGAATTGTACAAGTTAAATTGAAACACGGGTTTGATATGAAGGGAGCCATGTAAGATGTTTCTCCATTTTCCTGTATTAGTGAGTGTAACTAATAAGTGATAAATAGCAGTATGTCTCAATTTATTCAAGTCGTTATTGCAAATAGTCTTTGATTGGTGAAAAAATCTTTGTTGTTACTCTTCCAAACTTTGATTGTTGGGATGTTTGCAGGTTCATTGCCAAGACATTGTACAGTGACGACGATGATGACGATGAGGTGACTTCTCAAAATAACATCACAGCAGAGGATCCAAAATTGTTAGGACTTCATCCTGGATCAAATGATAAGGTTTTACTTGTTTTAATTTGGTTGTTAAATTATGTGCAAAATGAGTGATCATCATTTCAAGAAGTTTATTTTACTTACAGATTCTCCTGAAGAAAGGGCCTTATGGTTTCTATCTTCAACTTGGGGAGGATAGGAAGGGACACATGCCGAAAAGAGCCTCTGTTTCCCAAGTACGTATATGCCTTGTTTGCCTGCATTTGTAAATCGCTTAAGTTGTCAATCTACACATTTCTTGGTTGTTAAGTACATCTGGTATAAATGTTACCATCTGCCAGTCACTGACGTTTTGTCATGGGATGATCACATGAGTATGGAGCTTCTTTTGTTGATAGCCATTCGCCTAGTGTTTCTATTTTATTTTCTTTGTTATTAGGGTAAATTGCAGCCCTGCTTTTGAAACTATTATACACTTTGCCCCTGCCGTTAGATTCCGTTAGTTATGGGTTAGTTTTTTATGAGGCCACCATAATACTTTTTTAAAATGCTTAAAATATCCTTGGTAATGGCTATATACATAGAACAAAATCTTTCCAAGGCTCACATCACTTATTTCTCTCATCACCTCACTAAAGGTATATAATTTTTTTTGTTTTAGTTAATTTTTTTTACAAATGCATTAGTTGATTATTTATTTATTTATCGGCGTACCGGTTTTGATTTATCACTAAAAAGTAACGTACATTTCAAGATAAAAATAAAAAAATAAAAAACAGAAGATGTTGCCTTTTTGGTACAAACCGGACCAGAAAAACCGATCGAAAAAATCACGATTTCGGTCGGTCTGAAATAGGAACGGTTACGGTTTTGATTTTACCTTTTCGGTTTTTTCGGTTTTTTTTTCAGTTCGGTTTATCATATACTTTTTTAGACCGACCGAAGGAAACCGAAAATTGAAAACTCTTCCACTTTTTTTAATGTTTTGTTTTTATTTGAATTATATTTTATTGATATTTCGTTCTTAATAGGTGTTTTGAATCAAATACTAGAGTTTGAACTAGTAGCCCTACGTGTGCTTTATATGACCAAAAAAAGTCCATTTTTTAATTCATGTACCTAAAAAATAGACCATTTTGGTCGATTCAAAAAACCAAAATCCCGACTGAAATGATGACATGTGCAGAGAATCAACCAAAATGGTCCATTCGAAAAATAGACCACTTTATTGGATACTAGCCAATATCGTTATTTTTTTATTTTTTAATCTTTATTTTATTTTTTACTTTTTAGTGGTAAATCAAAACCGGTACGCCGATAAATAAATAAATAATCAACTAATACATTTGTTAAAAAAAATTAACTAAAACAAAAGAAATTATATACCTTTAGTGAGATGATGAGAGAAATAAGTGTTATGAGCCGTAGAAAGATTTTGTTCCATGTATATTGCTATTACCAAGGGTATTTTAGGCATTTTAAAAAAGTATTATGGTGGCCTTATAAAAAACTAACGGAATCTAATGGCAAGGGGCAAAGTGTATAATAGTTTCCAAAGCAGGGGAGGTGACTGCAAATTCCAAAACCTCAGGGGAGGTTTCTGCAATGGTTAGAAACCTTAGGGGAGGTAAGTGCAATTTACCCTTGTTATTAATGCCATTGCTGTTTTAGCTGTTGGTGTTATATTTAAGGGTAAAACCCACTTTACGCCCAGTCCCTCCTGTAGTTTGGGGCTTTTGTGGATCACGACTACTCAAGGTAACCATATAATCCACTTACAGTTTTTGGAGTAATTCATACATGTGACTTTGTTAATCACAGAGAGAACCACATAATCCGCTTATAGTCTTTGGAGTAATTCATAAATGTGACTTTTAATCACAAAGAGAAAAAATTCGAAATACCCCTCTTAAAATCTCGTCGATTGGCTGCCCATGGACCATCTCACTCATCCCATGAGACCTGAAGCCTTTTCTTTGCCCCGTGGGCCGGTGGCTTGGTGGCTTTCTCCCATTTTTTCCATCCATTTCTTATGTTATGAGAAGGATTGACAAAGTTTGGTTCACAAGTGGGGTTTTCGATCAATATCATAATTTTGCAAACCATCAATACACATTCAAGTTTATGGATATCTGTGAAGCACCGACAATCTTAAGAGGTCACCGTACCTGCATCAAACACGCCTAAAAAATGTACGTGATGTGTCCATTAAATTTAATCAGTTTTTAGGTTGGGACATGACTAGGACATGAGTGGATCTTCAATGGACATGCACGGGGTAAAATATGTAATTTTTTTTTATTTTTTGGCTGTGAATATGTATTACTTCAAATCTTTAGGGTTAAAAATGTAGTGTCTATACACACGCACAAACATATATGTATATATACACATTCACGTGTATGTATATATAAAAACCATCCAGAGACCTAAGTCAATGTTAAAAAATTCATCGATCAAACTCCTCTCCTTCTTTGTCTATCACGATCAACCCTGCTACATCTCTCTCTCTCTCTCTCTCTCTCTCACACACACACACACACACGCACACACGCACAAAAAAAAAAAACAATTACATGTAGATCACCCATATATACATATGGAAAAATAGCGCAAGGGAGTGATTTATGTATGTATATCAAGTTAGAAGGGGATGATATATAAATCATCGATTATATTCATGTATGTGTATTCATATGTGTCCATAATCATCTCATACATTTTTTTTTATGTTTATGAAAAATAATGATAATTGTCTACGTGTCTCCATTTTTTAAAATCCCTGTCCGTTATATACATACATACATACATACATATATATATATATATATATATATAGAGAGAGAGAGAGAGAGAGACTAAACATACCATTGAACCCGAGCAAATTAAACCAACAATTTGACAAAAAAAACACTTAGCCATTGATTGGCACATGCCCCGAGCCAAAAGAAGAAGGAAGAGGGAGGGGGTGGTAAAGTGAATTTCATCCTATGTGTATTATCGGGATCTAATGGGGCTTAATATCAATATGGCTAACTACTAATTTTTGTTTGTCAATGCATAGCCACTGCTCCTCGTGTATGGTTATGAATTATGATTATATGATGTCAATTGGATGCAAAGGTGCAGCTTATAGTCATGCTGATCACACTGTTCAAATTATCCTCCCTGAACTTTCCTACCACTTTTGTTGTTAGTTTCGACTAATTCTACCATGTAAACCGTTATTCTTCCTTGTACTGGGACCTTTCAGGTCTTTTATTTCACTATATCCACTCAGGTTCTTCTAGACTTCTCCTGTTTTTTTTTTATTTGAATTCACCTATTCCTATGTAATCCTTACTGTCAGTATTATTTATCATCATTAAGTCTTCCAGAAAATCATTTGTCTCAGACTCTCAGGCAGCCAGCACTATGCTGTTGACAGTTGTCTCATTTTTTTCTTTAGTGAACTTGTGATTTAATCAATGAGCTGAAACTCAATTTTTACCATGCCCAGAACACACTCCCTCTCAATCCTAGGATAGCTTTAGGCCAGCCCTAATCATTTATATCATTCCTTTGGAAGGGAACCCATCCTATCATCAAATTACTCTCATTGCATTCGCTTAGGCTGCTCCATGGTTCGCTGCCAAGAGACTAAGCGTTGGGTAGTATCTATGGGTAGTAGTGGTATTTCTTCATACACCCGTTGTAAACTTGTAATACCTTGTATTGACTTCTTTTATCACTATTACTTCCTTTCCTATGACTACCAATTTGTGGTGTTAGTTAACATACCTTCATCAAGCAAATGGAAATTTCACTTACCATAGGCTCATACATCAAATAGAATTGCCACTCTTGAAGTGGGGAAGGGATGAATGTTTTCAAGTGCCGTAGCCCCTACTCCTAGCAAGTGAAAAAATGTGAGCTGCAATCCGAGCTTACCCTTCCTTATTGCCACTCTTGGGGTCCACCTTTAATTATTATTGTTGGTATCCCCAACCAAACTACATCACATGGGCTATTTGAACAGTCAAATATCATCTGATGAATGTCAAATTTTGATATGTTATTCAAGGTGGTGAGAGGTATTTATTCAATGGCTGCAGTTGTCATTTGAGGCACCGAAAGTTTACAGTATGCTCCCTATCTCCAGAGTATTTTCTGTATCTATCTTTTTTTTGGTAGAATTTTCTGTATCTATCTTAATTTTGTACTTTTATATGTTATAATGTTCTTGTTGAATTCTTGTATCGCCGTATCCACGTCGTATTGTATCTGTATCCCGTATTGTTATTCATGCTTCATAGCTGATCACCAATAGGCACCATGCCTTCAATCAGTAATCCCTTGTTCTTCCACTCTCTCTGTTATTCTTATGAATTTTAGAGCAATTCCTCTGGTCGTTGAACTCCCTTCATCGCCTTTTCAGTTGATATTTCAACTCTCGTATAGAGAAAACAATTAGGGTTCTTTCGGTTTACAATATCTGAATTCTGGCTACATGTACTGCATATTGAATCCCAAGGATGGCCACTTGTTCAGCCCTGGTATTGTACCTCCGAATGTTATCCATCTGTTCGGAGTAACCACGATGAGCAATAGCCATTTGTTCCGTAAACCACCACCAAACTTGGGAAGTTTGTGGGACTCCCTGGTTGAACGCATATTGTTTGCGAACTGAATGGTGGTGGTAGTGGTATTGGATCGGAATTAAGGTGTCGACCGAATCAATGGAGGTTGACCAAGTATTTGTGGCTGGAAACATTTGATTTTGAGAATTTTGTTACAAATGAGTGATGATTTCTGATGGGGACAGGAGAAATGGGTATGCGAGGGTTTTGTGTGATGGTCAATGGGTTTGAAACAGTTTGGTTGGTGGTGCTGGGTTAGCGCCATGGTGGTGAGTGAGGCGCGCTAGTGGCATTGGCTGTCTGACGACGGCCAATGAGGTGGGATTTAGTAATGGGTTTCGATTTCAATTTCTTGTTCTTTTCTTGTTGGATGGCAGCAGCATCAGTGGGTGAGGAGGGTCGGAGAGAGCATGGGTACTGCAAGGATTTAGCAGTAACTTAATGACTTTGGTGTGCGTAATGAGAAATTAGAAGAGAGGGGGGGTTGTGTGGTTGTGTGGTTTGAGTATAGTCGGTCTTGACTACTGGTTGCAGTGAAGTGAAATGCTAATAGAAGCCTCAAGGAGGGGAGATTCATAGGAGGGGGAAAAATCTGAACAAAGCGCCAACCTCTGGGGGTATTGCTGAAATTTTCTCTTTCTATCAATAGTTTGCTCTAGTAAAATATGGCTTGAATGGATGGTCTATGAGGTCCATTGGTGCATATATGCCCCTAGGACATCCGTGCTTACTTTTTTTTCCTTTTGAGCAGGATATTGTACTCGAGCCTTAGTTTCGAACTTTTTTATGCTTATTATGATACAACAGTTTATGCATGAGTAAACATTCCTCTTTCTTACACCCAACCCTTTCTTGAAAAAAGGGAAAAAGTGGAAGAGAAACCTCATCTTATTTTGCCTTCCTCCAGTACTTAAATGGCCAGTATCTATTGTAAAGTTTTAATGTCTTTTTCTATTTGTAAGTTGTTATTTTGTAGTATGTAATCCATTAGTAATTGAAAACATTTCTTGTTTCAGGTCAAAGACGTAGACTCCATTACCCTCGAAGATGCTATGGAGTTGTTGCGATACCCCGTGATTTTGGTACACCTTCATCCAAATTGAGTTTTTTCTGGTTTGGTTGTCATTGGCAAACTCATTTTTTCGCACTTCATTTTAGGGAAACCATCCTGATGATTCCCAACCAATTATTTTGAGGCTTGCAAGATTTGGGTTTTCTATCAGACATCGGTTCAGGAATGCGCCTGTTCCTAAGGTATTTACTTCTTCGTTGAACATTTATCTACTAAATTGTTGTGATATTTTCGATGTAATTATGCACTCATTTTACCTTCAATATCCTATTATAGTACTCATTGTATTGTATGTCAAGTTTTCATAGCCAATATTTTATAATGTGCATTGCAAGGTTTTATGTCCCTCGTGGGTCGGGTTGGGTAAGAATAATAAATATTATTGCTGATTGGGTTGTGATTGGTTTAGTGACTTATTAAGAATCCAACCCAATTACAAAACATCCAAATCCACCCGTTTGATGTCCCTAGTTTTATCCCTTCCTGAGGCGTGCACCTCGATGTGTTGAGGTGTAAGCATTTAGAATTTAATCTTATCATACAGGTAAAAGTATTTGACAACAATAAAAAATAGAATAAAAACAATGCTTTATAAAAGCTCCTAGGAACATAGGAATATACACGCTGATACAACTTCGTAGGTAAAGTTCGTTCACAGTTAAATGTAGACAAGGTAGGTAAAGATGGGACTAATTGGCGGAGTTTGGCAGAGGAAGGATGTCCTAGATGGCAATGCCACTGGTATGGTGTGGTAGTGGAATAAAGAGCAGATGATGGCGAGGAGCAAGTCGGCTGGAAGTAGTACAACCTAATCTTCTCATACCCCCCACCAATCTTCTTCTTCGTCTTTAAATCTTGAAATTCACGACAAGAGGGATAAAATATTAAAGAACAATTGAAAACTTGGGTGAGTTTGTGAATGGCCAATAAGTTAAATGGAAATTAGGGTAAATATAAGACAGAAGAAAAGGTAAGACCATGAATGTGAGTTTTAGTCCCATTGGCAATAGTAACATAGGATGGAGTAGATGGATGAAGGATATCAAACAAAAGAGATGGATTACCTGTCATGTGATCAGATGCATTAACATTTAGAATCCAAAGAGTATGAGAGGTGGAATAGAGACATGTGTTACCTAATGCAACAAGGGTAGCGGTGGAAGAAGAGAATGCATTGGCACGGTGAACAATCGAGTCATACTCCGACTTAGAAATAGTGATGCGATCTGAAGTGACTTGGCTCCGATGGCCCTCCCTTAGATACAACCTGATTAGCCCAAGCAGGCTTTCCCATGAAGTGGCCAACAGAACTCAACAGTGGGGTTAGTTTCTGCAATTTTCTCAGCCATTCTATAAAGTATAAGGCTGCAACAAGTGGAAAAGAGAAAGAACACTGTTACCAGTGATATCCAGACCCAGCAAACCTAGTGCAGATTTGATAAATCCAAGCCCGAGAGATCATAGAGAGCTTGATTCAGAGAGAGTCCAAGACATCATGAAGGCTGGTTCTTTTTCCCTGACAAATGTGAGACCAAAAACAGCCATAGGAGAGTATTCAACGTAAATCAGGACTAAATTGCTTCCCTCGAGGCCAACTGTTGAACTCCTCTTGTAAATCATTTAAACAAGTGTCAGAAGCTATGCGTTTCTGTCATAGCAGATGTGTATTGACGTTTGTTCAACTGTCATTTTCTTTTTTCTCTTATACATGTCGGCTGCCATAGTTTATTGGTTGGTATATAAATTAAGTCTTTTGATTCACTTGTTCTTGTCTATCTAAACCTTGTTGACAGGACATAAAGCCAAGAGATATAACCCTGGAGAAAGCATTAGAGCTGTTATCGAGTAGAAACCTAAAAAGAGGTGGTCGACCCAAGAGCAAACCGAAGCTTGAAGAAGCCATCAAGGCTATATAGGTGCATATTGGGCAACAAATGATTTGAAATTATCCGGAAGATCAATTATAGCAGAAGAATGTCCATATATGTTGAGCTAATTGCCCCTGTTCGAGGAAGTGTATATGAAACAATGAATCAATTTTGTTGTAACTTGAATGTTGCTGTCCTTCTCTGTAGCTCATTTTAAAGTTTTCATTTGTTTGCATATTCAACCCTCAATTTCATGAGGAATTTTGTATCGTAGTTCTTCTGTATTCAACCCTATTCCTGGGCAATTTTCTCTCCTATTTCCCTCATTTCAAGAGGAGCTTTATCTCCTATTTCTTGGTTATGGTTCTGGTGGGCTATTTTATTTTTTCCTTTTGAACTGTGATGTGCCTATTTCCAGTTGATTGGAAACCACACTGGTAGTGTGAACATACATGTAAGAGAGGACATTGAAGGAAGAAAAAAACCAAGCCAAAAAAAACAAAAAAGAAGAAAAAGAAAGATGACGTTTTGACGGAAAAAGGTAGTTGCAAGTTTTGTGGCGGGTTATTGTCATTGTAGTTGTCAGCTTTCATTTTGATTATTTATGGTTGTACTAGATTTTATTTGTTCTTTGCTGGAATGGTTCAATTACTACAGTGGGATGGCAACGGGGGTTATAGCTTTCTTTTGCATTCATTCCGTAAATTTCATGCTCATTGGGAGACTTCTCAGTCATTGTATGTGTTAGTTTCCATTTCGATATTTATGGTGGTACTAGATTTTATTTTTTCTGTGCTGGAATGGTTCCCTTACGGAACCGGCGGCCTTGCTGTGCGCCAAAACGGCGCCGTTTTGGTACACAAAACACTACCGAACTAGGGGTGATACCGGTCCGGTTTGGTCCGGTTTGGCCGAAAAACTCGGACCAAACCGGTCATTCCGGTTTGAAAGTTTTAAAACCGAAACCGAACCGAAGTGTTTCGGTTTGGTTTGGTTTGGTTTGGTCCGGCCGATTTCGGTTTGGTCCGGTCCAGTTTCGGCGTAATTGGACTTGGGCCAAAAATGAAAAAAAATTATAAATAATTAATAGGGGTGGAGGGCTTGGCAAGCTAAGGGTGAGTGAGATTGTGAGAGACAGAGCACTAAGAATGAAAAGTGGAGGCGGCGGGTAAATGAAAAGTGAAAGTGAGGAAAATAATTAGTTTTTTTTTACATATACACGATCACATGCGGTGTACCACTGTACCTATAATTTTAAATTTTTAAGTTTTTTTACATATACCGGTTCGGTCCAGTTTGGTTTGGGTTGGAAGGGTCTAAAACCGAAAACCGGACCGAAATTTCTCTAAATTTTCAAACCGGACCGGACCGGACCGAATAAACTAAAAAACCAAACCAAACCGTCGGTTTGGTTCGGTTTGCCGGTTTGGTTTGGTTTTCCGGTTTACACTTTCACCCCTAACCCGAATAGTAAAAAACTGACTGAATAATTTTTGGGCAGTATTTTAAGCACCATTTTTGCGCGCAGCACACCCTGCTGTGCACTGCGCACAATAGGGTCCCCATTTCCTTCACTTACTATGGCGAGATGGCACCGGGCTCAGATCAGGTTATATTTTTCTTTCGTATTCATTCAATAAATTTCATATGCAAAGGCATAATGAATAAAATATGCATACTCAATATCAAGTACACATCTAAGAGACAAATACACTAAGAGTAAAAATTTGACAAGAGAAAAGATAATCCGGTAAAAAATAAATAAGATAACTCTTTCGGGGCCAAACCATACATGACAAAATGCCCTAACTTTAATTGGACCCCTGCAAGTAGACGGTGGGGTTGTCCCTTGATAACTAATTGACGTTAAGTTGGAAGTAATTTTCAAAGTCAACCAGATG
This sequence comes from Arctostaphylos glauca, assembly GCA_019985065.2. Taxonomy (NCBI): domain Eukaryota; kingdom Viridiplantae; phylum Streptophyta; class Magnoliopsida; order Ericales; family Ericaceae; genus Arctostaphylos; species Arctostaphylos glauca. The sequence continues at coordinate 29,086,512 of JAHSPW020000005.1, read as the reverse complement.
CCTGGACCATAAAAAAAAAAAAACAACGAAAAGTCTTCATACAAAGACTTAAGAGACACAGATGCGTCCGGCACCGTTGGATGCATGTGGGGCTCTTGAATTACTGAGGGCCCACATGCATCCAATGGTGTTAGACACATCTGTGTCCCTTAAATCTGTGCATGTAGCATTACTAAGTCACTGCAACAAAGATATACTAGAAAAGTTACAAACACCAGAGGTTTGACACACAAGGTGTGTGTGGGCAGTTGAAATGTGGGAATGAGGTATGGTAGTGGAGTGGGGTGTAATGATTCGTAAATTCGTGCCCTTTTGCGTGATAATTAATTTTTGATTAATAGATCTAATTATTATCCATTTAGCGTAGCATCTACTTTCTTTGTAACTATAAATATTGACATTTATCCATTAGTTATGTGTGTGTACCTCTCCCTCTAGACTCTCTCACTCCCCCTACCTCTCTCTCTCTCTCTATCTATCTTGAGTTTCTCTGTCTTCTTTTTTTTTCTTTTGTTTTAAGAGGTATTTTACTTACTATATATATGGCACCGGATCCGAAAACACATAAAGAAACACTACATTTTAACAGTTAAAATCAACGACTTAAATTAAAACGTACTCTCTCCTTCCTCTCTTCTCCCACATCGACAATCTCTCCCCTCCCCCCACACCTTTTTTCCTTCTCATCTGCGGAGAACCCAACTCCGATGGCGATGACCGTTCTCCGGCAACCCAACTCTAGCTACAAGAATTCATAATTAATCATCAAAATAATACGTAATAAATACCATTAAAAGTCGTAACAAATTGAATAAAAAAAAACAAAACACGTAGACCATTAAATTTAACTATGGAAATCAAAACCAACCATAAAATATCCCTAATATTATTTATCCAAGTTATACATCTAATATTGACTACATCAAAACAAAACGTAACATTACCCAAAAAAAATGCATAAAATTGCTATGGTACATAATTCATTCTTGAATCCTGAGTGAAAATAGTTAAAAAAAATTAATCTGAACCAATTTGCAATTTTCCACAGAACAGAAAATGGTACGAAAAATGATAAAAAAGAAAAAAAATCATAAACCAAAAGAATCAATAAAGAAGAAAAACATGATAATGAAAACTAAATAGTAAGAAAAGCGACACGAAACAATAAATAATTGAAAACAATAAACACTACAACTGATAATTAAAGCTATGTGATTATTACCACTTACTATATTGGTATTCTGAGAGTGTTAGGCAGAGTATTAAACAGGCGCCAGAGTTGGGTTGTCGGAGAAGGGTCGTCATCGTCGAAGTTGGGTTCGCTGAAAATGAGGAGGGGAAAAGGTGCGGGGGGACGGAAGAGAAAACGTCGATGGGGAGGAAAGAGAGAGGGTTAATATGTAAAGAAAGAAAGGAAGAAAAGAATATGTTTTAATCTCAGTAGTTGATTTTTTATTGAGATAGAGTGTTTCTTTATGTGTCTCCGAATCCGACCCCTATATATATATATATATATATATATATATATATATATATATATATATATAGTTTTTTAGAGCTGAAACTCTAAATATATTGAAGTCATATTTTTTTGGTATAAAGACATAAAGGATGCTTGGTTAATTGGTTTATGTGTAGTACTTCGAAATCTGTGTCTTTGCATATATAAGATGCCATTATGTCGTTGAGACTCATATGTGATTTTACCACCCACAGATGAAGCAAGTGACTTAGATTTGAATTTGAGATTAAAAGTTTTAATAGAATAACATGTTATTGGATATATCGCATGTTGTGTTTCAGTTATTCAACTCATCATTTTATGCGGGTATGAAACTGGAACCTAATGAAATAGTAGGGTTAGATAATCTAATTATTGGGATAATGAGGGATAATTAGAATGAATCATTGTTGCAGTGATGAGGTTAAGAGTATTTTGGTGATGTTTTTGAGCTCTGTCAGTGTATGTTAGCCGTCTCATGATTCATACTTGAGGCCTGACGTACTGAAAATATCGAAAGCTAATAAACGTTGCATAAAATGATGAGTGTTTGTGAGTTGTGCAATGTAAGTTAGTCATGTTAGTGTCTTGAGTCATGTCGTATCCTTACTAGGAGGATGTACAAGAGCCTCGTGTACAGGAGTTGAAAGCTTAGTGAATGGGAGCATTAAACAAGATATAATAAAGAGAACATATAATTTAATACGAAAAAACTTATACACGTCATTACATGTTAATGTTATGAGTTATCCTTTCATGTACCTGTTGTTAAATACTTGTTATATGTCTGCCGTTATAAGAAGATTAGGTTTGGTTGTTCTACTGAGTATTATCACTCATGATGTTATTATTGTCCCTGACATTTCACGTCAAGTTCCAAAGAGCATCCTAACATAAAGCCTGTCCAGGATGTGGATGGATCGGAAGTCCAAGAGCTATATATGTATCAGTTACCGTCATTGGCAAGAACTTGTAAGGTCTTTTAGTTTCCTTTTTTAGTATTAAACAATTGAAAAATTGGTTTTCCAAACAATTAATTAATTTTTCTTCGTTAGATCGGTTGTTTTGCATACAAGAGTGAAACGATGTTTTGATGGAAAGTTGAACAATTTTATTTTATGTTCCTTTGAAATGAATAAATAATGACAAAAAAGAATATTTTCGGTGTGATATTATATTTCTTTTATTAATGAAGAATAACAAAAAATTAAGATGTTACATGGGATACGTAAATGAAATATGAGAGTGGGGTGTGGGAGTGAGGTAATTAAATTGAGTATTTTATCAATTTATCTTGATAATTACTTGTAGTAAAGATTTATATTTTATTCAAAAATCTTGAAAACTATTTTTATGACGGAACTTCACTTCTTAGTTTACATTAAAAGAAATAGTCTTTTTATATATTAGAATAGATAACAGCCCTACAAAATCAAATGGCAAAGTATGTTTAAGAAATGAATCGAGCGCCATGAATTAAATAATAATTCCCTTTATCAAGTGGCAGTGAGTAAGCCATGAATATTATTTTAAGAAAAAATATGATGATCTTACAAATGCAATAAAAACATTATGTGAAAAAATAATTTTATATGTTTAATCATCAAAATAAAAAATATAATATTTCTAACCATCTCCTCTTTTTGACGATGACACACTATAATATTTTTGTCGAAAAACTCCCCCCTAAATGTATGCACTCTCGTACAAATATAATACGACGCATAGACAAAATTGGATGCAAGATAAATCAGAATGTAATACTCCAAACTGCAAAGATATGAATTGGGCAATTCTCAACATTATAGAAATACTAATAAAAATCCTCAAATTATTACATCAATTTTTAAATAAAAATAAATAAGTTATTCAGGATCGCAATGCCCAACAAAACTATCGTCTAACAAAAGTTATAATAAAGTCCTATCACTATTCATTTGCCTCTTGACACTAACTCCTATGCTTATCTGTACTACCTACAAAAGAGTTAAGTCATCAATTAATAAGAACTTATAAATATCTGTACTATTATAAAGAGAATATGCCTTTTGGTTTGGTTTTGGTTTTTTTTAAGCCAATTCACAATTTTATTTTGTCAAAAAATCCATGACCAATAAAGATATTTTCAGCCCTTATATTCAGTGCTTCACATAATTGTAAGGATAATTACGAATAACTGAAATCCTAAAAAAACTGCATGAATAACAAAAAAAACTTCCAACAGTTTTAGAACTGTTCACTTCCTTCACTTCATCTATCATGGCGGTTGAGTTCCTAATTTTGAATTCTTATCTTCTACGTTTTTATTCTCAACACACACAGCGCATGGCCATCAACTGTTGGTATTAATAATATGAAGTGGTCAATCTTCGAATAACATAACTATTAACATGACTAGTTCTTGACGAGATCTAAAAGATGAATACTCTTCGTAATTGATCGAAACCCAACAAAAATGTCCTAACCTTTTAGGGAGAGCATTGTGTCTTTTACGTGTAGGTTATATTAATCAAAAAGTCTAGAAATACAAATACAATCGGACACAGATGTGTCTAGAGCTGTTAGATGCACGTATAGTACTTAAATTATTAATAACCTCACGTGCATCCAATGGCTCCGACCACATCTGTGTTCGGATATGTAGTGTTCCTAGCATTACTCTACATTAATCCAGTTCCGACCTTTTACAAACCAGCCTTTACAATAAGTTTCAAATGAGATTTAAACAAATTAGTAATTTATTGTTTTACATTATTCAATTGGCCATTTAAAATTTATTGTAATTGTTGTTGTTGTTGTCATTGTATTTTGTCATGACAGTGAATTTGAACTATAATTTTTATATCTATTCGTGCATAGATTTACGTTTGGGTGTTGATATATTAAAAATATATTTAGTAAGCTGACGACTAGGCATTGCAAAACTAAATAAAAGCGTCTAACTATTACTCCAATTTGATTTAGTTTTTTTTTTTTTTTTTGTTATTGTTATTAATTCTTGGGGAATAATTACCCTTAATTCTTTGGTTAGGCATTTTAATTATTTTTAAGACTCAACTCCTATATCTTCAATAAACAAAAAATAAGAAGGCAGAGTAATAATTTAATTCACACACTGGGTTGATTTGGCCGGTAAAACAAATAAAGTTCGAAGTGTATCTTCTTATTAGGAAAAATTATTAGTTATTTGTTGATACCAGATTTTGGCCCCACCACTCAAAGTATTATGAAAAATGCTATCAAAATGGATTTAAAAGAATTTGGGCACAAAAAGACTATTTTGCCCTTGCACAGTCCGGGGTTCGGGAGTACTGTTCACGAAACCACTTCATCAAGTCATGAGACACTCATACTATTGATCAGTACGACAAAACAAGTCCAGTGACAGTGATTGGGGTGAAATCGGACAACACCGACGATTTTTGATTGCTCAGAACGGGATCTCGGAGACACAATTTATGAGCTGATATGTTCAGACATCAAGAGACACATGTTATTGATCAGCACAGAAATACGAGTCCATCGGCTGTATCCACGGTCAAATCTGAGTTCAGTAGCTCAAGAAATTGTATTTTAAAGAATGGTAGCAGTGTACCGGTGATTATTTGGGAGTTAGGTTTGCGAGCCGACGTGCCCATAAATCAAATGTTAGACTCAAAATGATCCTCTCGACGACACGAGTCCATTGGCAGTATCCGTGATCAAATCCGAGTTCGTTTGGACATCCGAAGATTAAAAAATAGTGCGCGAAGGCATTTTTAAACTAGGGGCATTTTTGTAATTACCAAAAAGAGGCTGACATAAGCTGACATCAGCCGGACAGACGCGCCACCACGCGCGCGTGGGATGCACGCGCCGGCCGTGCACGACACGTGGGCCGTGCCCGGCTTAAATGCCGTGCTTCGGGAATGATCCAGTGTGACGCGCGCGCATTGGGGTCGCTGACGTGGCGTTCCTCCTTTGGCTGGCTCCGTCCCGTTTTCTCTCTCCTCCCGCGTGTCCTCTCACCGGATGCCACGTGTCCAGGCCTGTCTCACCTCACCCACACACAATCTTCTCCCTCCCCGGTTCTTCTCTCTCCTTTCTCTCTCCTGCCACGTGTCCCACTCCGGTTGGGACACGTGGCGCACTCTCTCTCTCTCTCACCTTTTCCCGCGTCTCTCTCTTCTTTCTCTCTCTTCTCTCACGCTTTTCCCTCTCTCTCTCTTCTCTCTCTCTCTTTAATTGGGCTGGGCCGTGCCCGGCAAGCGGGCCGTGCCCGGCTTCCCGACCCGGTTTTCGGCCCGGTTTTTGGCCGGTTCGGTGGGTTTTCTGCCCGGTTTTGGACTAATTTGTCCGGTTCAGGTGGTTTGCCTCGGTTGTTGATCGTCGGGCTTGATGATATTGCGGCGTCCGGAATCAGTTGGATCACAATTCGCCAATTTAGCGGCCGGTGACGATTCTTGGGCTTATTGGTTCTTCTTGCGGTTTTTTCGGCTGAAGTATTAACGTGATTGGTTCATACAACAGCCGGCCGCTATTCGCTTGAATCGAAGGGGCAGCTGCTTCCTTTTTGTGCATCCAAAGGGCAAGTGTTTGCCTATAAATAGTGAAATTCTGAAGACGGAAGGGGATCCGGGAAAAATCAGTGAAGAAGGGGGAAAGGTTGGGAAAAGGAGGAAAATTTTTGAGAGCAGAAACACTTTGAGAGTGAGATTAATTTCCAGAGAGTGTTCATCAATTTGATAAGTTCTAAACTTTTTAGTTTAGAACTATCAATATATAAGAACAATATTAGAGCAAGTCTGAATCACAGAGAGTGTTCTTCTTAGAATTATTGGCTTTTAGTTAGAAATTAAGAGGAGATTCTGCCTAATTTTCTTTTCAAGTTCCGGTGAAGCTTGAGCAACCGTTTATATCAGCATAGCCCGGGATAACAAGAATTTCTAAAATTCAAGGTTATGCCAGGTTATGGTTTTATTTAGGCGTTCAAGTATTTTTCACCCCTACCGTTGTAATCTTCACAGTGAATATAAGGTAATTATTTTAAAATTCAGTGACTCTGTATCTATTTCTCCATGTTCGCATCTCTAGTCCGCGGTTCTGGAATTTCTAGTCCTTTTCCTGAAATTTTCAGTCCGCACTTCTAGAATGTCAGAACATTTTTATTTATTCTTTCTGTCCTTTTTTATGTCAATATTAATTGGGCATCCGCATCTCTAGTCCGCAGTTCTAGAATGTCAGGATTTAGCCCGCTAAATCACGAAAGTCGGTGTTTGGCTCTGCCAACTACTTTTCTTGATTTAAGCAAGAATCACTTTAAATAAAAATAATACTCCGGCATATCGCTCGATTGCGTCGGCCCCTGTCGGAACTAACTACTAACTTTTCCCTTTCCCCGATCTCCCGTAACTCTTTCTTTTTTTTTTATCCCTTTCCCGTTTCCCGTAACAGATACCTCTATCTTCTTTTATTTTTATTTCACGTAAAATCAATAAAAGAAAAAAAATCGTTACTTCATAGCTAAGTTATATGAATAGTACTGTTAGTTAACGCTGACACACTATCCATATCACTTGGTTAAAAATCTCGATAATCTCGGAATTCCATAAACACGCGGGTGACATAGGTAGCCCATGTTAGTGTTTTTGGGATGAAAATTTAACGGGCAATGCACGTTATCTTTTCACGACAGAATATCGTGATTGAAGTGACATTTATTAAAATCTACAATTTGGACCGCCAGTGATTGTGTAGCTGTCGAGATGAAGAATTGCAGATAAATAAAATCAATAAAAGGAAAAAAATTCGTTACTTCATAGCTAAGTTATATGAATAGTGTTGTTAGTTCACGCTGACACACTATCCATATCACTTAGTTAAAAATCCCGATAATCTCGGAATTCCATAAACACGCGGGTGACATAGGTAGCCCATGTTAGTGTTTTTGAGATGAAAATTTAACGGGCAATGCACGTTATCTTTTCACGACAGAATATCGTGATTGAAGTGACATTTATTAAAATCTACAATTTGGACCGTCAGTGATTGTGTAGCTGTCGGGATGAAGAATTGCAGATAAATAAAACCAAAAAAGAAAGTTAACATGGTAATCCATTAACATATACCCGTTCCAACCTTTTTGCCACAAAAAAAAAACTAAATTACATAAGCCGGGGTCTTGTTCCCGCACCTGTTTTATTCCAATTGTACAGCAATCACTAGATATTATTTAAATTTGGCCAAGGATAATAAAATAAAATAATTTGGGAAAATAAAGTACCGAAAGGGCGATGTTGGGTGCCTAACACCTTCCCAACTCGTAACAGTAAATCCCCGAACCCATCTCTGTTTTCGAGACCAGTTTTCTTTTTAAAAAGAGTCATTTTTATAAACAGAATCATATTTCTGAGTTTAAAATTAAATTATTTTTCTAAGGACATCTTCTTTGAAAATGGCCTTAGAGGGTGACTTGACACACCTAAAATTCATGTCAAGTGGCGACTCTGAGTTTTTAAATAAGTCCCAGCTGTTAAACAATTTTCATTAAACATCGCATTAAAAGTCAAGAAATTATTCAGCCCCGTTCAAACAATTCACATATTCGCGAGGGGGGCCGGGAAATTTCCGGACGCGACAGCATTCCAACGGTAGAGTTATGAGATGCCCGATTCATTTTATCACCACACGTTCACATGATATTGAAGACTAAATGTATAAAATCAACGTAAATGTGTAATGGCGAAAGATGTTGGGAGTCCTTAGGGCACCATGCGATGGTACCTAAAGACCAATAAATAACTTGTTGATTGATAGACACAAAAAATCTAACTGTTTTGAAAATTTAACGATTGAAATCTACCAATGAAGTCAAAGAAGAATTTACAATTTTAGTTAGTAATTTGAGAAGTTAAATCAAATATGAATTGTCTGATAAGATTTCAAACTCAATCCCAACCACGTGATTGTACATTGAATGGGCAAAAATATACTCTAATTTGCTAAGTATTTATTAAAATGTCATTCAAGATTTTATTTGTGAAAAAAAAATAATTAATTGTTAAAATGTGTAAAAAAGGAATAAATTTCCAAAACCAAAAATCTATCTATCTATCTATATATATGATTCAAAAGCTAGTTTGAGAGAAAGTTATCGTTAGACCTTTCAATCTGTAGAATGAAATATTAATATTTGTGAAAAAAGAAGAAGTATTATTAAATGACATTCAAAGATCAGTACATTTTTAAACCATTAAATGTATAAAATAAAGGGTTGGGTTTTTAAAAAAACAATTATTAAAATACAATTTAAAATTAATTTATGAGAGATATTTCTAGACCGTGAAATGTAAAAAATAAAATTTGTAAATTTGTAAAAAGAACTAAATATTTTTGTCGAAGATACTTTTTTGTTCTTGTTATATATATGTTTATGAGATAAAATACTAGGTATTATTAAAATATCATGCAAAAGTTAATTTGTGCAAAAAAGTATTTTTAAATTATTAAATGAATAGAATAAAAAATTAAAATTTATAAAACAAATTTTTATAATTAAAAAATACTTTTGTTACATAAATTTATCATAAAAATATTAAGTTGTACTAAAACATCATTCAAAAAATTAATTTATTATGGACATATTTTGAGAACGTAAAATGTGTAAGATAAATAATTGAGATTAAAATTTGTTTTTAAAAACTCTTTCCCTATTTTATTATGGAGAATGCTTACTACTTTCTACTAAGCGATGAATAATGTATAAAACAGACATCGACTTTCGTAAACTGTATATTAATATCTATAGATATACATTAATTTATATATCACTTAATAGACTATGGTTAACATGACTAGTTTATTATATACATATATTTATCCGCATACAATATCGCTTTTTTTAAAATGCTCAGGACATCTAGCTATTGCTAGGAGTGGCAATGGAGCGGATCGGAGCGGATATTAGGATATCCGTATCCGATATCCGAATGTTAGTCGATAACCATATCCGCTCCAATATCCGTTGGAGATTAAAATTGGTGCACCGTAACCATATCCAATGGATATCGGTTAATCTCCGAACCTAATGGATATCCATAATTTTTTTCTAATCCACTCAGATTTCATCCCAACCCAATCCGAATGCGATTTAAAAATAAATAAATTCCTATTCATATTTTACCAACAAATAAAACTCATAAAATAAGGGTTACCACTTACCTGTTAAGGCTTAAGAGTTAAAAACTTAGGGCATAAAATAATAGAAATGGTACTCGGGTAGTGGTCAGTGGGTTACTGGGCTTAGCTGCTTATGCCTTATGCTACTGGGCTAACAAAATGGTTTGTTAAGATTTTATATTATGTATATATTATATTATATATTAAGAGTTTTAGTTTTTTATATTATATTATATTTTATATATATATATATATATATATATATATATAATGTTCGGTTTGGTTCGGTTTCGGTTCGGTTCGGATATCCGTTCGGTTATTTTCGGATATTTAACAATAACCGTATCCAAACCGTATCCGATCGGATATTGACTTGCTTCCTCCATAACCGCATCCATGGAGAAAATTTTGGTTACGGTTCGGAGAAAAAAATCGGTTACGGTTCTGATATCCATCGGATCGGAGCAAAATGCCATCCCTAGCTATTGCATCAGCTCATCAAAATTGAGATTTTAGAGTAAATGTAATAAATAAAGAATAGCAGCGTCCCGACAAACAAGCGGAATGAATATACTCTCCCACGTAGTGCATCCTAACTCCACCCAATAACTTCCCACAACCTTATCAAACGCCTCTCTCTCTCTCTCTCTCTCTCTCTCTCCTCTCTCTCCAAATTTGAACATACACCCATATGGCCTGGCCATGAACACCACACTCCACTGGGTTTCAACACCACCTTCCTCCATCATTCTCCTTACCCCCACCACCACTACCGTATACAAATCCAAACCCAAGTGCCCATTCCGAACACAAGCCACCGGAAACCATCCCCTCACTCCCACCACCACCACCACCATTACCCCAGCTCCTGAATCCCAAGACCAACCGCTTCTAACCCTACTCCGCCAAAGGAAAACAGAACAGGCCTGGCTATTATACATCCAGTCCCCACACCTGCCGAGTCCAACCTGCCTTAGCCGCTTAGTCTGCCAATTGTCCTACCAAAATACCCACAATAGTCTCACCCGCGCCCAATCCATCATCCAACGCCTCCGTGATGAGCGCCAGCTCCACCGCCTCGACGCCAACTCCCTCGGCCTCCTTGCGGTGGCCGCCGCCAAGGCCGGCCACAACCTATATGCCGCCTCCATCATCAAGTCCATGCTTAAATCCGGTTACCTTCCTCACGTCAAGGCATGGAGTGCTGCCGTGAGCCGCCTCGCCTCCTCGGGCGATGACGGTCCCGCCGATGCCATTAAGATTTTCACTTCTGTCGTCCGGCGGGTACGACAGTTCACGGACCCAAAAGTTGTGGCCCAATCGAGACCCGACACGGGCGCCTACAATGCCGTGCTCAATGCTTGTGCCAATTTGGGCGACACAGAGAAGTTCCTCCAACTGTTTGGTGAAATGCCTGAGTTTGGATGTGAGCCTGATGCCTTGACCTACAATGTGATGATAAAACTATGCGCAAGAGCCGGTAGGAAGGACTTGCTTGTTTCTGTATTGGAAAGGATTCTTGAGAAGCAAATTCCTTTCTGTATAACCACACTCCATTCGCTTGTCGCGGCTTATGTTGGCTTTCGCGATTTAGAAACAGGAGAGAAAATGGTGCAGGCGTTGAGGGAAGGCCGAAGAGACATTTGCAAAGTATTAAGAGACTCAAATTTTAAAAACCTTGTTCGAGATGAGAGTGATGTGTTTGACAAGTTGATCCCCAACTCGATAAATTCAAGTAGTCATGACCCGCCATTGTTACCTAAGGTGTATAGTCCTGACACTAGAATGTACACAACTCTGATGAAGGGTTATATGAAGGAGGGCCGAATTGCTGACACGGTGAGAATGTTGGAGGCAATGCGACACCAAGAAGATAGTGCTACCGAACCCAACCATATTTCTTACACAACACTTGTATCAGCATTTGTGAAGGTGGGATCAATGGATAGGGCCCGAGAGGTTTTAGCTGAAATGACTCGAATTGGAGTTCAGGCTAATAGAATCACTTACAATATTCTCCTCAAAGGGTACTGTAAGCAGCTGCAGTTAGACAAAGCAAAGGAAGTGATGCAGGAAATGACTCATTCAGGGATTGAGCCTGATGTGGTCTCTTATAATACTATAATTGACGGATGTATACTAGTCGATGATAGTGCAGGGGCTTTTTCTTACTTCAATGAGATGAGAGCGAGAGGAATTGCTCCTACCAAGATTACTTACACCACTTTGATGAAAGCTTTTGCTGTGTCAGGCCAACCGAAGCTAGCTAATAAGGTGTTTGACGAGATGCTCAAGGACCCTAGAGTAAAGGTTGATGTGGTGGCGTGGAATATGTTGCTTGACGGGTATTGTAAGCTAGGTCTGATTGAAGAAGCAAAGAAAATCGTTGAAAGGATGAAAGAGAGTGGGTTTTACCCTAATGCCGCTACCTATGGAAGTCTTGCGAATGGGATTGCATTCGCAAGAAAGCCAGGAGAAGCGCTTTTGCTTTGGAATGAAGTGAAGGAGAGGTGTGGTGTGGAAAATAATTCTTCTTCAACTATCCCACGGCTAAAGCCCGATGAAGAGCTTTTAGATACTTTGGCTGATATTTGCGTGAGGGCTGCTTTCTTCAGGAAAGCTCTGGAGATTGTGGCTTGCATGGAGGAGAATGGAATATCACCAAATAAGACAAAGTATACGAGAATTTATGTGGAGATGCATTCAAGGATGTTTACTAGTAAGCATGCCTCAAAAGCAAGACAGGACCGGAGGAGTGAGAGGAAGAGAGCAGCGGAGGCGTTCAAGTTCTGGTTGGGATTACCTAACTCTTATTATGGGAGTGAGTGGCGGCTCGAACCTGATGGGGATTATTACTTTTCTGAGTCTGTATAACCACCATCATTTTGTACACTGCATTTAAGTGGTAAATAGTGATGTATCTACAGTTATGGATCACGATTTTGTGAACCTTGAATTTACATATAATATAATTTGATAGAAGATTTTGGTATGGTACATTGTAAGGGGCATGTGCGTGGAAGATGATACTTACCATGAGAGAGGAAGGCCAAATATTCCAGTTGTGAATAGGCTATTGTTTTCATGTAATAACTAAGCACAAAAATGTATGTTTCACAATGCCCTCTGGTTTTTCTGCATATGTACATAAAAGAAGACGCCAGAGGGAAGTAAATTCTACAAAGATGTCAAAGTGGTTTTAATGGCGTTCTAGTCAATTTCCGTAATTTAGAATTTGGCAGTATGTGTTTGTGTAATTTTGGCTTCCTATGCAAACTTGCATAATGGGACACGGAGCAAGTGTTAGAGGGGTATGGGTAGAGACGCGAGAATTTGTTTATAAAATTCTTCCATAATTTAGAATTTGGCAGTATGTGTTTATGTAATTTTGGCTTTCTATGCCAGCTTGCATATTGGACGCGGAGCAAGTGTTAGAGAGGTATGGGTAGAGATGCTAGAATTTGTTTACAAAATTCTCACCATACTAATGAAGCTGGGGACTTCTTTGATGCTATGGCCATTTGGTTTTGAGGGGTGCTTTAGGAGAGCTTTTGTAATTTAGCTTGCCTAGAAGAGGGTATGTTAAACAAGTACATTAAGGGGAGATTGGTATTTCCACCGTTAACTAGCAATGAGGACTCTTCAGCTACACCGCAAAATGGAAGTTGGTATATGCTACTGAGATTATACTGATAAAAGGAAATTATCATACTTATACAATGCAGTATCAGAAACCAGGCACATTACATCTGCAGTATATTGCCATATACAAGACGGAGAGAAGCTATACAATCAAAAATTGACCTGTTTTCGGATGCTGCAGAACCTAGCCCCTTGACCTTGATGACTGACTCCATGAAGATGATGGTACCTGTATGAAAATAATTGAAGATTTTCACTGATAACCCATGGGTTTTCTGTCGTTTTATCAGTTATTTACTTGGTTTCCAGACATGGTTTGATGTCAGTATGTAGCACGTTGGTCAAAGACGGTCTACCAACATCAGATTTGACATGCCACTAATGAACTCCCTAGATTGGTATCAAATTAATTCTAGAGTTGGTTGCACTTGGGGTTTTGGACTATGAGGGTGAAGTTAGATTTCACAGTACCTGATAAGTCTTTGGCCCCTTCTTCAGGAGAACACCAGCACTGTTTAAATTATCCACAAATGTGTCAATATCTGGAACTCTCAAGCTAATCCTATCTGCCAAGCTGTATATTTCCTGGGGAAATGCTTGAAACATAAGACGAGTCAGTATGAAACTTTTAGCAGAAGTACTAGGAAAGGCAAGTGAGCATACAGAAACAGAAAAGCAATCTTTTTGCAGCAACTCTGATTGCTTGTTCAGAGCACTTAGAAATCGTTTTGCTTCCTTCTGTTGACTCATTCCCCCACTCCGACCAAAATCCACGAAACCATGCTCGTTGACATATTTATCATACAAGGATTCTTCCATTATTTCAACAACATCCTGAAAAACAAACAACATGATTTTCTGGAATCAGTAACAAAAACATAGTTGCCCAAATATATGGTCGCTATCAAGTATCAACTGTCGAGCTCTTCAATCACATTGCACTAGCTCTTCACAGAATTTTGGCTTAGCAGTTATCTCAGCTTAAAAAGTGGAGTGATGCGCTCTCAAGCTTATGATTTTGAACAATTATAAGCAAGTTAGAACGGCAGCAAAGATTTTCCTTCAAATCACTATGCAAGAAGGGGAGTACTCAAGTTATACTTCCGATTGGGATATAACCTACACATGCGAGTAAGGAGCAGCTTGATCACATTAATAGGTTCCCAATGTGGCAGACAGTTTAACATCCTCGTATCCACCTTAGCATTCAAGTAAGTGGAGAGTTTTAGACTACTCATGTAGTAAACAGAAATTGGTAAAATGCCCTTTGATGGGCATACACATTAATCAACCATGTTGACACCGGAAAGGAGAACAAGAGGAATACTTTCAGGACGATCAGATCAATACAACAAATCTGAATGTGTAATGTTGTTTGCAGATAACCAGCAGAACACATACACAGTGACAAAGATACCAGTAAGCCTAACCTAGCCTATAAAGTGTCTGAAACGTTATTTGCAGAAATTAGAGTTTCGTTGACTCACGAAGAGAAGCCTTGTGCTAGAGTTTGTTTTGAATCAATTAATTATTGGGTTGCCCTAATTCCATTGTTGGAAATAATGTGTATATGGTAGTATATATATTGTAATTAGGCAAGTTAGTCTATTAGGTAGGTAGCATCAATTAGGGATTTAGTCTATTATTTTCTTTCCTTATTCATCTATTATTTTCTTTCCTTATTCATCTTGTACACAGTCTATATATTTCCTCATTGTGAGAAGAATAAATTATATCGTTCGTATATTTCGACATGGTATCAGAGCGGGTTCTAGGAACCTGACTTTCTCCTCTTCGTTCTCTCTTTTTTTTCTAAAACCAACCCTATCTCTACACAGAAACCGAAACCCTAACCCTAGCCGCCGCCGCCGTCAATCGCCGCCACCTCCCTTCATCGTCGGCTGTTGCTAACCCTAAATCCACAACCTATCAGCCGCCACTGTTATTCCGCCGCGGTTTTCTCTTCTGGTCTTCTGGTCTTCTGATTCCGCCACCATCCGCCTCTGTCCACCTCTGTCCGCAACCTATCACCCAGTAGTTGTCGCCAACGTACTCTCTGTTTTTTTTTTTTCCCTGTGGGTAACTCTCGGATCTCTTCGTTTATATCTCTGATTTATTATTTATCATGGGTGATAATAAGAACAAAGATGCTGAGAATAAAGACATTGGTGCATCAGGCACCAAGGATGTTGTTCGGGATTATCGTCGGTCTCTCACCACGATTAAATTAAATGGATCCAACTATTTGCCATGGTCCCGCGCAGTAACTGTATCTCTGCGCGCCAGTGGCGAGACTTCCTACATCACTGATGATGCATCTACTGATCCCACTTGGACCCAACATGATGCTCATATCATGACTTTACTTTGGAATAGTCTTGAACCCGATATTTTTAATAATGTTGCTTGCCAAGAGACGTCCAAAGCTGTTTGGGACACTCTCAAAGAATTATATTCATCAGATCAGAATACTTCTCGTATATATCAAATTTATCAGCAGATTTTCTCTTTCCAACAAGGAGATCGATCGCTCGATGACTACTTCTCTACATTGAAAGGGATGTGGGATGAATTAAACGTTTACCAACCGTTATCCACAGACTTACGGGTTCAACAGAAGTACAGGGATGACTTTCGTGTTTCCAAGTTTTTGTCTGGCCTAAATTCAGAACTTGCTCCTCTAAGTTCTCAGATTCTATCTGGCAAGGAAGTTCCTACTGTTGGTGAGGCTTTTTCTCGTGTTCGACGGGCTGCTACCCATTCATCTGGTTTAGAGCGACCGACTCCATCTGCTCTTGCTGCTCCCATTACATCCCCTACTTTATCTTCTGGAAATTTTGGCAATCACATTCCCCCCCACAGTCATAGTAGTTCCTCTGAACGTGGTGGTCGGCGTGGAGGACGTGGGGGGCGTGGTGGTCGTGGCACCAAGAAGTGTACTCATTGTCATGCAACCAACCACGATGTTGCGTTTTGCTGGAAGCTTCATGGCAAACCAGCTTGGGCTAACCAGGCTACACTTGAGGGGGAGCCGTCTGCACCTGCTCCTCCTACTCAGATTACTATATCCAAGACTGAGTACGATTCTATGATTCAAAGGGCTAATGCATCTTCTTCTTCTTCCACTGCGACCCATGTCTCTTCAGGTAATACTTGTCTTCATTCATCTTCTCGTACTGGCAGAAATCCTTGGATACTCGATTCTGGCGCATCTGATCATATGACAGGTGACTTGTCCCTTTTAACTAATGTTGTTACCCCTTCTGTTCCTTCCTATGTTACTATTGCCGATGGATCTAAAATTCTTGTTCATGGCATTGGTACATATTCCTCATCTGGTCTTGTTTTTCCTTCTGTCTTATATTTGCCACAATTCCCTTTTAATCTTATCTCCATTCATAAACTTTCTCATACTCACCAGTGTTCTGTACGTTTCTATTCTTCTCGTTGTGAATTTCAGGATCTCAAGACGCAGAGGCTGATTGGTGGGGGGTATGAGAAGAATGGTCTGTTTTATCTCCGGGAAGAGAAGCAGCAGCAGGCGTCCACCTCTTCCATGTTATCTGCTCTCCATTCTACTGTCACACCTTATCAGTGGCATTGTCGTCTTGGGCACCCATCCTCTGCCAATCTTCGCAAGCTAGTCCCTAATCTACCTCATTTTTCTCCTTTTAGTTGTGATACTTGTGAACTCAGTAAACACCGTCGGGTTTCTTTTCCTTTACGTACTGAGTCACCATGTTTAGAACCTTTTGCTTTAGTTCATTCAGATATTTGGGGACCTTCGCGCACTACGAGTTTGTGTGGTGCTCGCTATTTTGTTACATTTATTGATGCTTTTTCTCGTTTAACTTGGGTGTATCTCCTCAAAGATCGGTCTCAATTATTTTCTGTGTTTTCAAAATTTCATGCTGAGATTGTCAATCAGTTTAATGCTAAATTACATATCTTACGGACTGATAATGCCCAAGAATATCTTTCTAATGAATTTAAGCATTTTAATGAGACTCATGGCATTATTCATCAAACTGCTTGTGTCACCACCCCGCAACAGAATGGGGTTGCGGAACGGAAAAATGGGCCCGTTTTAGGTGTAGCTCGTGCTCTTATGCTTCACATGAACGTTCCAAAACTTTTTTGGGGATATGCTGTTCTTACAGCAAATTACCTAATAAATAGAACACCTTCTCGAGTTTTGAATGGAAAAATTCCTTATCAGGTCATGTTTCCTGCCAAGGATCTTTATAGTCTTCCCCTAAAACTTTTTGGTTGTGTTTCGTTTGTTCATAATTTATCTCCTGGTCGTGATAAGCTTGATCCTCGGTCTTACAAATGTATCTTTCTTGGTTACTCTCGCACACAAAAAGGGTACAAGTGTTATAGTCCCTCATTACGGAAGCACTTCGTGAGTGCTGACGTCACTTTTTTTGAAACCATCCCATATTATTCCCTCGAAGGTGGACAGGTGCGACCACCCATGTTGGCTGACCTTGGTCAGTCCCCTTGTATCCCTGAGCTTACTTCTCGACCACCAATTACACAGGTTTATGTTCGTCGTCCTTCCGCTACTGCTCCTACTGTTGCTACTACAGATCCGGCTTCTGTACCCACACCATCTCCTCTAGCGTCTGCGGATCCTACTCTCGATCTTCCTATTGCTCAGCGTAAAGGTACTCGTTCCTGCACTTCCCATCCTATCTCTCACTTTGTCTCCTATGATCATTTATCTCCCTCTTTTCGCGCTTTTTCTGTCTCTGTGTCCTCTCTTGTTGTTCCTAAGTCTTATCAGGAGGCTCTTTCTCATCCTGGATGGCGTTCTGCTATGGAAGAAGAGATGCGCGCTTTATCATTGAATCATACTTGGGATCTTGTTTCCAAGCCTTCTGGAGCTCATATTGTTGGTTGTCGTTGGGTGTTTACTATCAAACACAACCCTGATGGTACTGTTGATCGTTTGAAAGCTCGTCTTGTGGCCAAAGGTTTCACCCAAACCTACGGGCTCGATTACACTGAGACTTTTTCTCCGGTTGCCAAACTCAATTCTGTTCGAATTGTTATCTCTCTTGCAGCAAACCTTAATTGGCCTCTTCATCAACTTGATGTCAAGAATGCATTTCTTCATGGTGACCTCTCTGAGACTGTCTATATGGCTCAACCACCCGGTTTTGAGTCCAAGGGGGAGTCTGTGTGTCATCTTCGCAAATCGTTATATGGACTCAAACAATCTCCCCGGGCTTGGTTCGATAAGTTCAGTAGTACCGTTGTGTCTCATGGTATGACTCGAAGTCAAGCTGATTACTCTGTATTCTTTAAAAGGACTACTCGTGGTATTGTGATTCTCGTGGTTTATGTGGATGATATTGTCATCACCGGCAGTGATGGTGTTGGGATTGAAATATTGATTCGTCATCTTTGTTCCAGTTTTCTTACTAAGGATCTAGGCAAACTTCGGTATTTTCTCGGCATTGAGGTTGCTCGTTCCAAAGCGGGCATTAGTTTATCACAAAGGAAATACACTCTCGATCTCTTGAAGGATACAGGTTATCTTGGTTCTAAACCTGTAGCTACTCCCATGGACACTAATCTTAAACTAATGCCGGAAGATGGTGAATTGGTTGATGATCCTGAGATGTATCGGAGACTTGTGGGTAAGCTTATTTATCTCACTATTACTCGACCTGATATCTCCTATGCAGTCAGTATTGTCAGTCAGTTTATGACGTGTCCTCGAGTTCCTCATATGGAAGCAGTTGTTCGTATCTTGAAGTATCTTAAAAATGCACCTGGACGTGGACTTCTCTACAAGTCATCTGGACATCTTCGTATCGAAGGATATACAGACGCTGACTGGGCTGGATCTCCTGCTGATCGTCGTTCTACTACTGGTTATTGCACCTTTATAGGTGGCAATCTTGTGACTTGGAAGAGTAAGAAGCAGTCAGTTGTGGCACGTTCTAGTGCAGAAGCAGAGTATAGAGCAATGGCTCATACCACTTGTGAGTTGACTTGGTTGCGTACACTTCTACAAGAGTTTGGGATTCCAGTGCATGGTCCCACTCCTTTATACTGTGATAATCAGGCTGCTATCCACATCGCTAATAATCCCGTATTTCATGAAAGGACCAAACACATTGAAGTTGACTGTCATTTCATTCGGTCAAAAGTGGAATCCAAAGAGATTAGCACGCCTTTTGTTCCTTCAGGCTCTCAACTTGCTGATATTTTCACGAAGGCTCTTCCCAAGACTTCCATTGACTCTATTTGTCTCAAGCTTGGAGTATACGATGTATACGCTCCAGCTTGAGGGGGAGTGTTGGAAATAATGTGTATATGGTAGTATATATATTGTAATTAGGCAAGTTAGTCTATTAGGTAGGTAGCATCAATTAGGGATTTAGTCTATTATTTTCTTTCCTTATTCATCTATTATTTTCTTTCCTTATTCATCTTGTACACAGTCTATATATTTCCTCATTGTGAGAAGAATAAATTATATCGTTCGTATATTTCGACATGAAAATCTATTATAGAGCCACGCATAATTCGTTGTTATTCCAAAACTGCCCCTGTTTGTTGACTATGTCAATCTGCTTTTCCTTTTCTCTCTGTTTCCCCTTTCGTGATGGGTTTTGGTCTTTGCAGCTATTGCCTTATGGCCTTATGCCCTACTAATCAAAGTTGAAAATTCCTGAACTCTTCCATGAACACAGAAATTCTTTTCCCAATATTATGTATCTTGCAGATAAAAATCAGAACTAACACAGAATTGTACAATCAATTGGATCTGTTTGAGAATCGATGAAAAGGAAGCAATAGCTTCTGATGAAAGTAGTCCATCACAGCCACTGACATTGTTGGTGCGAGTCACAAGCCACATGGACATGGCATTTCAAGCCGTGGGAGATTGCAAAGCTGGCTGAGTGAACCCCTCGATTGCACTTGAGGATGAAATTCGCAAAGTGAATCTCTGGTTTTATTTGTCATGTTCAAGGTTGAAATGAAAGCAAGAGGATGAGAAAGGAGATTGTGGGAGGAGAGGCTGAGAGAGACAAGGACTACTAATCAGATCTGTGTGGATATTAGGAGCGGAAGCGGTCCTTCCGGGAATTATGGCGGGCACTATAATGGACTCGAGACCACCGGAGGTGGAGGAGGAGAGAGCTCGGGACGACCTTAGAGAGAGAGAGGGATGGCAGTGGAGATGGGCTCAACCAGAGAGTCAATGCTTGTATTCAATGAGGGATAGGTAGATGTTCATGTCTTTAATGCTATGTCAACTCTCTCTTATATAGGAGCCTCAAAGGAGGAGGAAGCCAGCTGGTGGGCTTTCTTCCTATTGGAGCGTCAGGGTGGTGGTTGACATAGCCTTATTTGGGTCTATGGTCAGGAGTTGAGCTATGTGTCATATGGCTCAGAGGTAGTTTAGGTGATATATGGAGACTTGTATCATGGGGAAATATGGTACAAACTCCTAGGTGTTGTGATACATCTTTCGAGGTGTCAGGTAGAAGATGGGTTAGGTGTGGGTGGTGCCCCTCTCTCTCTAGGATCGGTCAAGTTGGGGTTCGCCCGAGGGGGGACTCTCCCTCCTTGACAATCCCCTTACTCTAGCCTCCAAACCACATGCCTCCTTAGGTCCCGAGTCAAGTTCCTAGGCCCTGCTCCCGACCTAGAGGTCTTGTACGTTGATAGAGTCGCCAGCTCGTGAAGCTTTGAGTATGGAGGAATGCCATAAGATTGGTTTCTTATTAGAGACAAGTCTCAAACCTCGGATCCATGTGGGTGGAAGCTCCTCCGGAGGTGTCTAGTGGAGAAGGACTTCTGAACACCCATATCAATGATGAGGTCCTCTTGGTGGGTGGAAGCTCCTCCGGAGGTGTCTAGTGAAGGAGGACTTCCAGATACCCACATTAATGTCCCCCTGTGTGCATGCACTCATGTCTTAAGTGAGTGTATGCGCGCATATAATATTGTATGAATTTATTCTGGAGAATCTTTGCTATTTTCGACCGGACGAAGGGATGTTCTACAATGGGTGCCTTTTTTGGAGTGTGCTATCTTGTCATGTACTTTGTCTTTGTTAATCGAGGAGGTCTTGGTATAAATTTTTCGAGGAGCTCATGGTGAATTCTTCACTTGTTTCTTTTTTGGAGATTGAAGAGCATTTTGGAGAGTGATAGAAACTTTCTTGAAATCTTTTCGGAGTGGAGTCTTTGTTTAAGGCAAGGCGTGCCCTTGCGATAAGCTGTTAGGAGGTGCGGAGTTCTTTCGTTGGAGGCGAAAACTCATCGCGGAGTGCTTCTGATTTTGTAAGTATTTTTCTTGTGCTTGTTCTTTCAATGTGTCTTTAATGTGTGATGCGGCCGCACCAATTTTTATTTTTTGAGACCAAGTTTAATTTGGAGTCCCCGCAATAGTCCCTCCTCGTAAATTCTTGGAGTGGAAGAGGTCTTTAATTTTGGAACCAAGGAGGTCTCCGTAATAGTCATTACTCCCTCTCTTTTTGGAACGGAGGGGGGCTCTTGGAGCGTGTGGGGGGGAGGGGAGGGGGGGGGGGTTTGTTGGCCGAAAGTCTAAGGAGAGAAAAAAAAAAAAAAAAGAAAGAGGAGGAGGGGGAGGGGGGAGGGAGACCTCGGGTGGGGCTGGGTGGGCAGAAGCTGCATTCAACAGGAGCTGTTGAAAAAGCTCCCTGTTGGAAAAAGCTCCATGTATATAATATAATATATACATACTTTCTAAATGTTGTTCTATGCATGATAATAATAATAATAATAAGCCTTTATGAAGACTATTTTTCTATTATGAGTGATAAAAAACAGGCTTTATAAAAGAGGTTGTCTTTTGTGAATGAATGAAAAGACTTGTCAATCCCTAATCTTACATAATCAGTTTTTTAGGAGAAAGTCAGGAGGTGCATCAGAAAATCTCTTTTGGCAAGTCAACTTTCAGCTTTTAAAGTACAGAAGCTGTAAGAATACCTATTCTATTGTAATCTGCATTACAACAGTTGTAAAAAAAACACCTATTACAACAGCTGAAAGTTGACTGTTTTCAATGTGTAAGAACACCTATTCTATTTTAGAGTCCAAAAAGTTGATAGGAAAAGACAGCTCTGAAAAGGCTGATGTATAGGACAAAAGTAAAAAAACTAAATGGTACTAGTACAGCTTTTGTATTTAGCACATAAATATTTTTTTTGAATCTGCCACCTATGTTTGTTTTCTACCTGAGGAGTATACTGACCTCAGGGATATAAAGCTGAGGTGTATACTGACCTCCTCCAAGGATACAGAGTTGAGCTGAGGAGCTAACTCAGCGAGGGTAGCGGGAGACAAAGCAGGAGGTAAGAGAGGGGTCCTGATTGCTGCAAACGGAGGATAGAGATAGCAAGCGAGAGGATATAGAAGTGTAGCTCTTGCCTCCTCCATCTAACTTGTAGAGGACCGAGAGGGATAGAGAGAAGGGCCGACTGACTTCTAATTTCTGCACCTAGTGAGAAAGATTGAGCCAAGGGCGTAGACTTCTTGGATGCTATCTTAGACAAGAAAAATCAAAAGCACTGCTAGGAGCATACTGACCTCATCAGAGGAGCATACTGACCTCATCTCAGACAAGAAAATCAAAAGCACTACTGAGATTTCACCAATCAGCAGGTTTCACTAATCACTAGGTAAGGTGTGTCCTTTGAGCTCTAGTTTTCTTTTGTGTTTGAAACTTAGCGTGTGTCCAAAAGTCTAAAAATTGAGGAGGATGTAAGGTGGGGAGGGGGTGGAGGAGGTTGGGTGGCCGGAATGAGTTCGGTAAGTGGAGGGGAAAATAAATAAATAATAATAAATAGAAAATGGTCAGCTGGGCTGTGGACAATGGAGGTGCTGCTAGGAGGGTTTTAGAATTCATCCACCGGGTGTAACTCTTCACTAAAACCCAAGGGTACAAAGGAAGTGGATAAAACTTGCAATGCTCCAATCCAGCACCTACATCAGGAGTTCCAAAAGTAAACATTGCCTTCGTTCCCTTTTCAATACCTGAGGGGCTGTTTCTGAGGAGGATAATTTAGGCGAGTGCTTTGGGAAGAAAAATAAATAAATGAATAACCAAGTATTGGAGGGAGTGACTTTCGGAAGGGGTGATGCCTACAACACTGGGGCGAGGTTTGGCCGAGGTAGGTGATTCGGAGGAGGTGATGTCACGCCTCCGAGGAGATGAGGTCACACATTCGAGTGGGTGATGTCGCCACTTTTTTTTTTTCGATCACTTGCGAAATTTGAAAGTATAATTTGAGGAGTAATATAGTTTCTAATCACTTGGTGAAAATTTTGGAGATGTGGAGATGTTGGAGGAATACTATGATCTCTAGCACTTGTAGGACTTGGAGATTTGGAGTTCTATGGTCTCCAGTCCTTGTACAGTTTGGAGGCGTGGAGATGTGATTGGAGGAGTAGTTCAGTGACTTCCAACACTTGTAAATTTTTTTGGAGAAATATGGTCGGAGAAGGAATTCTACGGCTCCTAACACTTACCAAAATTTTTCTTTTTTGGAGAAATAGAGATAATTTGGAGGAAAGGTTCCATAGACAATATGGATCTCCAATGCTTGTAAACTTTGGAGATACTGAGGAGGAGTTCCATTGCCTCCAACCTCGTAAAATTTGGAGATTTGGAGGTATGGTTGAAGGAGTGCCATTACCTCCAACACTTATAAAATTTGGAGATTTTGAGATATGGTGGGAGGGTGGGGTTGCTATTACCTCCAACACTATTTTGCAATCCCTTCAATATAATTTATGGGCTCCGATTTTTTTTTGTGAAGTATTTCCTTGCTATTGTCATTGAATTTGTCTTGTTGTGTTTTACAGCGATGGTGAGGTCTAGAAGAGCATCGGTTGTGGCCGTAGGGGGTTCCTCGAAAAAGCGAGGCAATTTTGAAAGAGAAGCCGAGGGGTCATCGAGGGCAAAGAAGAGCAAATTGAGGGGTGGTAAGGTGAGTTGCTCAGTTCAGATACCCGGGCAAGAGTTTTGGTTTCGAGCTCCCTATTTTGGTAGGGAGGATAGATTTTGGTACTACGCCAACACATTTGCAGGGGTGGGAAAGGAACCAAGGGAGCTTGAGTGCGGAGGTGCCGAAGCTTCTGAAGGGAATGAATGGTTTGTAAGACCGGAGTCTGTTTACCGGTTTGGGGTGGAACGAGGTGATTTTCCGTTCTCGTGTTCAGCTTTCAAATTTCAGGTATCGTCTCATCGGGCGTTTGGTATTTGGACGGCGGAAATTCTTGAGGACCTGACACATAGGGATATTCTTGAAAGAGCAGGGATCTATGATAGTATTTGTGCCACGCATCGGCTTGGTGTTCCTCGCGATCGGGGTTGGTTAGAGGTGATGTTTTCTCGCTGGAGTTCAGATACACATACTTTCGTTACAGCCTATGGTGAGATTGGGGCCACACTGGAGGATGTGAGTTGCTTATTGAGGCTCAGTATGTTTGGAGATGTGGATCCTATATTAGAGTTGACGGATGCGCAGAAGAATACTGTTGAGGCCCTTAAGTTCTCTTTGGGCTTGGCTAGCAAGAAAAAGACTGGGTATTGTGCCAAGGCAGGTCCTTACACAAGCACTATATATTCGGGTCCTCTTTATCGGAACGATCCGAAGAATTGCTTTGGGGGGTGGATCGTGCACTGGTATCGAGATTTGAATGGTTCCTCCGAGTTTCACGATCGCCACAGAGTGGAGGGGGAGATGTTTGGCCATTCCAATCACCTTGGGGCCTACATTGCCCTTTGGCTTGCGCTATATGTGTTTCACCCTCCTCGGCAATAGTAGCATCATACTCATCCAACCTACTCCTCGTTCCCCGTTCCTTCTCTTTCATCACATCCAGAGCAGCCTCGTTCTCCAAAATCGCCATCTTCATTTTATCAAGAGCAGCCTTCTGCTCTAAAAGAGCAGCCTCATGCTCTAAAATCGCCCCTCGCAAAGTCTCGCACTGTAAATGCGCCTCCTGCCGCGAAATCAAACTTCCTAAATGCTTCAAACGCTCCTCTAACCACCCCACATTCAAACCACACATTGTCAAAGACTTCGCGCCTACAAGGACAGCCTCCAAAACTTTAGCATCAGCAGAAGGCAATATCATGGCATCAAGGCCCTCCAAGAAACTCCCAAAGATAGACAAGGCATAGGACCTCATGAACGTACACATCTTCCCAAGCTGGGTGAATGTGCTTGGCCGTCTTGATAGAACGGCCAACAACCTCGAACGGTGGTCCTCACTTACACCTCCGAACATATCCAGAGTTATTACCACTTCCTTCCGACCTCCCGATCTCAGACCAACAGAGCCATCATTGCGTTGGACAACCGTATAGACACCATCCCTCTCCTGTTGGACAACGGCTTGAGAGCCGCCATTACCACCCGTAATCACACCGAAGGGAGGAGACCTCTCCCCTCTACATGTCACCGTACCAAAGTTAGAGGAAACACTCCGTGGGAGAAGTGTAGGCACACCCAATGGAGCAACTATGGGCACACCAATTGGAGCTCTTTCCCCACCTCTGCCAAATGTGCTGGAAGTGAAAGGCACCTCATGATGAGCCATCTCTGGCGGGGGCTGCTCCTCAGCCTCCGTCTTCCCTGCCTCATCTTCCTCGCCCTCTTGCGACCCCTCTCTCCCCTCTTCCTCGCTTTCATCTGCATATACCTCCTGCCATGACGGACGTCGCATGGAAAGCTTCTTCCCCATTCCGTGGCAAGGAGCAGGTGGAAGTACAAGATCTTCCACTGGCCTTTCAGTGTTTGATGCAACCCCTTGCCTAACACCAAGCCTCTCACCGCCGCCTCCTTGGGCACCATCATCAAACCGGACATCCTCGGTTGTAGCAATCACCTACAAACAATCACAACATATTATCAACACAAGATGCAAAGGCAATAGGTATTACAGACACTAAAGAAAAAGACTAGTAAATTAAACACGGTAAGTGTTTTACCTCCTTCTGCCTTGATGGGTCACCCTCCTTCTGACCCTGCCGCTGGGGCGGCCTCGCACCCCTTGAAGAACCACGCTCACAATATTCGGTCACAGCTTTCAACACCGCCGGCTTAACAAAGTCTGACCGGCCCCACGTATCCCGACCTGTACACGGTACCATGGCACATAAATCAGGCCCCTTATTCCTTGGATCTATCTCATCTATCTCCAACTCCTCAGGCATCCCTTCCAAGAATGTAAAAAAAGAATCTAAGTTCTCCCTCCAAAAAGTACGCCAAGCCGCCGAAGAACATCCAACTCTTTGGGCACTCGGTATAAACATTGAAGTCACTGTCATATCATAATCCGCCCATGCCGTACTCGATACAAACCTGCGCCACACATCCACCCCTTCTTGCACCGTAGGAGGGTAGCCCGGCACCCCCTGATCCAAGCCAAACTGACGGGCCACTCTCAATGGGTTATAGGATACCGAACCAAAGGCCCCATCCACATACCATGGCAAAGTACCAGGGGTAATCCAACTAGCAATCAATCAGTAACTCATTAGCACAGTGGCATCTAACACAATTGTCTCATCAATCATTGGATAGGCGTCGACCGACTCGACCCCTGGCACCTCGCCTATATACGGCCTCGCAACAAACTCGTCAGCGTCATCAATAACATCAGTTAGACGGCCACGATTCTTCAAATTGGAGCAACCTTCCTCGCCTGCCCGAGTGGAGGTCCATCTCGTGGCTCAATACTCCATCCTCGAGAAGAACTTATTGGGGCGCGGAGCAACAGAAAGAAAGCGCTCATAGAAAAATACGCTGAGAAACCCCGTATGGACATACGTGCATAAATCATACCACCCTTTCGAACGTCGAGCAGCAGGGAGAAGCAAATCCAATCTCCTATACAATGTTCCCAAAAACAGCGACGCTGATGACCTGAGGGGATAGTCTTGTTCATTACTCTTCTCTTTCTTTCTCTATGTTTCAAAGATTTGTATCTATGTTCTTGTTCATGAATAGACATTCCATTTCGTTGTACTACTCTTGTTTTATGTATGATGTTGCTTCTTTTTTGCTTTTGCATGTATATCGAGTTGAATGTGTACGGGTGGATTGTTTTTCTTATTTTTGTTCTTCAACCACTTTGATCTTTGTGAGCGCGTGTGAGAAGATTTTGAGATGAGTCACGTCATCGCACGAGGTCGGGTGTTTAAGGCTAGATATACTCTTGCAAAAGAACTCCTAGGAGGTGCGGAGCTCTCTTTGTTGGAGAAATTCCTACGCATACCTTTAGGTATTCTTGGAGGCTCAACATGCGAGGCATGTGAACGGCCGAAGTCGAGGCTCATAACGCGTAGCGTGTGAATGGCCGAAGTCGAGGCTCATAACGCGAAGCGTGTGAATGGCCAAAGTCGAGGCTCATAACGCGAAGCGTGTGAATGGCCGAGGTCGAGGCTTGGGTGGTCAACAGGCCCCCGATTAGGCTAGGCCTAGGACCCCCGCGGCGCTAAGGCCAAGAGTATTGTAAAACAATGACTCTTTTTTAGGAGGTGAGTCTTGATAGAGTTAAGCTCGGAGGCTCACAGGAGATTTTAGTTTCAAGGCGGAGTTGAGCCCAGGGGCTCAAAAATTTTCTTTCGTATGAGGAAATAACGTAACAAGAAGGTAGATCTTGAGACATGTTCATGACAATAATGGCCCCCAAAGGAGCTTTCATTCATGTTGTTCATTCAGAGGTTACATTAAATGGAGCTTCCGAGTGAACTTCTTAGATTACATACTCATAATAAAACAACGTAAAGGAGAAAGAGAACATGGACTAAGGGTAGTAGGCCTTCAACCACTTCGAGTTGATAGGATTCATGCGATCCTTGGAACCTGGTCTTGAGATCCGATAATAGCCATTTTGATTGGCTTCCTTCACCACCAATGGGCCTTCCCATTTCGCTGCAAACTTGGAGGCTGAGATTCCTCGCATGACGTGGGGTGCAGCTTTTAAAACCAAGTCTCCCTCCGCGAATTGCCTTGGCTTAACCAAGGCATCGTATGCTCACGCTATCCGTCGTTGGTAGACTCGGAGGTTGGCTTGAGCTCTGTCCCTTTTTTCATCCAAGGCTTCCAACTCGCTTGGCCTAGAGTCATGGAGGACGTTGCTTTGTAGGGCCATCCGGGCTGATGGCACTGCGATTTCGAGTGGTAGGACTGCCTCGGAGCCATAGACCAAGGAGAAGGGAGTCATCTGAGTAGGTCGTCTCTTGGAGGTGCGATAAGCCCACAATGCCATGGGCAAAGCATGAGCCCAGTCTTTTTGGTGATCCTCCAAGGTTCTACTAAGGATTTTCAGTAGGGTTTTGTTAGTTGTCTCTGCTTGCCCATTCCCCTTGGGGTAGTAAGCCGTGGATTTGTGGTGGGTGACATCATAAGACGTGAGGAGTTGGCCAACTGGTCGGTTGATGAATGGTGTGCCGTTGTCGGAGAGGATGACTTTGGGAATTCCAAATCGACATATGATGCTTTCTCAGATGACGTTGGAAATTGCAGCTCCAGTTGCCTTCCGAACTGGGACGGCCTCCACCCATTTAGTCTATAGCTCCGTAGCGGTGAGGATCCAAATGTTTCCTCGAGAGGGTGGGGTGATTGGGCCGATCAGGTCCATTCCCCAAGTATGGAAGGGCCATGGAGTCCCAATGGCATGGAGATCAACGGCCGGGGAGTGGATCATGTTGCCATGAAATTGGCATGCCTTGCATCTTTTCACATGATTTTTGGCATTCCCCTCCATGGTAGGCCAATAGTACCCCATGTGGAGCAAGTGTTGATAGAGCTTGGCGCCTCCTTGGTGTTCGGTTTCGTGAGCAACTTCTAAGGCTTTCGATACCTCCACCCCAGACACGCATCTGAGGGGTTGGCCCTCAAAACTTCTTCGGAAGAGTTCGTCATTGTGGACGAAGAATTTGGAGGCGCGCTTCTTTACTATTGCCGCGTCTACCTTGTCAGGAGGCAAGGTGCCACTGGAGAGGAATTCAATGTAGGGTGTTCGCCAATCGAGGTGGACGCCTATGAAATTACACTCAGCTTTGGATGGAGCTTCATTGCACTTAAGGCATTTGCTTTGCAACTCTGAAGCATCTTTGGCCATATCAGGCCAATAGTATCCCTGGCGTTGGAGTCTTCTGTAGAGGCTCACCTCTCCTGTCTCGCATGATAGTTTATGAACGTCATGAAGTTTGCCTTTGGCCTCCTCCACTCCCACACAACGAGCTAGAAGGCCGCCAGAGCCTCTGAAGTATAAAACGCCCTGATAGATGGTGAAGTGCTTCAAGTTTATCATGGATCCTGAGAGGTTCTTGAGCTCATTGATGATGGGGGTCCTCCAATCTTGGACTTCTGATTCTGGGAAAATGTCTTTCACCGAGCAAGGCATGGTTCGCTTTATAATTTCAATTTTGGTCGGCTCAGCTGGAACCTCAACTTTGGAGGCAAGGGTGGCGATTCTCTGAGCGAGGGGCATGCTCTATGCGGAGAGTGTTGAACCTGTCAGTTAGTCTTTGCACTATGGTCCGGTAAGAGGCCAAAGGAGGTTCTCTAATGGCATATTCACCATTTGTTTGCCTCACCACAAGCTTGGAGTCTCCTCTGATGCAAAAGAGGGCTATACCACAATTCAGAGCCGCCATGAGACCCAAGACAAGGGCCTCGTACTCAGCTTCGTTATTAGAGCACAGGAAATCAAGTTTGTAGGAGAGGTTGATTTTTGCTCCGCTTGGCAATGTCAGGACGATTCCGGCTCCACCACCTTTTGTTGTTGAGGAACCGTCAAAACTTAAGCTCCATTCTCCTGTCTCTACCTGTGCCGCTTGAAACTCGTCTCCGGGGAGTTCCTCGGATGGGGGCTCATAGTTTCCACTCGGAAAATGAGCTAAAAGATTAGCTAGCGCTTGACTTTTGACTGCCCGTGGGGCTTTACAAACAATCTCATATTCGGCTAATGATAATAGCCAGCGAGCAGCCCTCCTTGCTAGGGCCAGTCGGGCGAGCAAGAATCTGATAGGATCACACTTTATAACAAGGTGGAGCGTATAGGAGAGGAGGTAGTGCCGGAGCTTCTGCGCGGCAAATACAAGGGCGAGGCAATGGCGCTCTATCGGGGAGTATCTCGCCTCCGCCCCTTGTATCACCCTACTAATGTAGTATATGGGCCACTCAAATCCGTCCATTTCTTGTGCTAGTAGAGCTCCGATGGAACGAGGGGTGGAGGTTATATATAGGAGGAGAGGCCTTCCAGGTTGAGGAGGAGTCATTGTGAGGGGTGAGGTTAAGACTGATTTCACAGCTTGGAATGCCTTGTGATGCTCCTCCTTCCAAATGAACTTGGCGTCCTTTTTGATCAAGCTCCCAAAAGGTTGGGTGATTTCCGCCATGGCGGGAATAAACCTTCGTAAGTAAGATGTCCGGCCTAGGAATATCCGAAGCTCGTCAACATTAGCAGGGCGAGGCATTTCCTGGATAGCCAAAATTTTAGCGGGGTCGGGATCAACCCCGTGACGGTGGACCACATATCCAAGGAATTTGCCGGCGGTGACTCCGAATGCGCATTTCAGCGGGTTCATTCGTAGTCTATACCTTCTGCATCGTTCGAACACGCGTTGGAGGTCTTCAAGGTGAGTTTCCTCCTCCTTGGATTTGACCACCAAGTCGTCAATATAGAACTCCAGTACTTTGTGAAACATGTCATGGAAGATTGCAATCATGGCTCGTTGATATGTAGCGCCTACGTTCTTCAACTCGAAAGGCATGACGGTATAGAAGAAGTTTCCATTAGGCGTTCGAAAGGAAGTCTTGGGAGCATCCTCTGGGGCCATCTTAATTTGGTTGTAGCCACTGAACCCATCCATAAATGAGAACATGTGGTGACCTGCCGCGGAATCTACTAGCGTATCGATGCTAGGGAGAGGGAACTCATCCTTTGGACAAGACTTGTTCAGATCTCTGAAATCCACACAAACGCGGATTTGCCCATTTTTCTTCACGACCGGAACAATGCTAGAGAGCCAAGAGGGGTGTTGGACTGGTTTGATGAATCCAGCCTTGAGGAGCTTGACCACCTCGTCCTTGATCTTTAGTTCCACATCCGGCTTGTAGAATCGGAGGCCTTGTTTAATGGGGCGAGCATGTGGTAGAATATTGAGCCTATGCATGGTGACAGCTGGATCCAAGCCTAGCATTTCGTCATAGTTCCATGCAAAGACATCTTCGTACTCCCTTGTGAGCTTGATTAGAGCTTGTTTTCTTTCCTCCCGGAGGTCTTTGCAAATAAAGATCGGTTTTGGCGGCCTTTCATCGGGAGCGAGGTTGATTTCTTGGAGCACTTGTTTTTGTGGTCGAGGTCCATCTTGTAGGCATTCCGGAGCTGGCTTGATCTCTTGGAGGGAGATGGAATCCCCGGAGGGTAAGCTCAGTTCTTCGCTTAAGGAGGTTGGCTTGGGTTCTTCTTTTTCTTCTTCTTCTTGTTGCCCGATCGTCGGTGTGCTAGATTTGATAAGGCACAACATTGGGCAAGGAATTCTATTGGGTCCTCCTGCCCATTGTGAGCCTCATGACATTCGGATAGGGAGCCGGCCACCTCGGACGAGATGACTGACCCCGCGCACCTTCATAGACGATAGACCTCCTTGCCGTCAGATCTGGTGTACTTTGTCACCCTAGGAGGATCATTTGTGGAGGGGGTTTTGGAGCTGGGCGGAGCTGTGCTTCTTTCTCGTTTCTTGGTATGACCGGAGCTCGTAGAGGGGAGATCTTCTTTGGAAATTTCGCTCCACTTGGGAATGGGGATGCCTCTAGGGGGAGCGGGGGCTTCCTCTTCATCCACATCGTTGTAAAATACGGCATCTGCCATATGAGCCTCATCAGGCTTGAAAGGCTTTTGGGATCCCACGATGGTGACAATGTTGTTCTTATATATGCCCTTCATGCATTGGTGATAAGTGGAGGGGACGGTGGCATACTGGTGCATCCATATCCTTCCCAGGAGGGCATGATAGGTGGTCTCCGAGTCGATTACCTGAAACTTGGTTGCGGAGCATATCTAGTCCACGATCAAGTCCACTTGCACGAATCCCATCGTCTGTTGACTATGATTTCCAAACCCGGAGATGGTGATAGATTGCTCCACAAGATGACTAGATGGGATGGCGGCGGCTTTGAAAGTGGAGAAAGGCATTATGTTGAGGGAAGCTCCTCCATCCATAAAGCCCCTTTGGAATTCAACACCATTGATTTTTATCGCAACATATAAAGGCCTATTATGAGGAAAAGGGAGTTGACGATCGGCCTCGGTGAATGTAATGGAGATGGAGTTGTCTCTGAGTGCCTTGCGTACTGTTCCGGAGAGGCCCATGCATTGCTCTCCATGCTCCTCGGCAGCACGGAGTATAGCCTTCGTGGCATCGAGTCTAGTGGGCTCCGAGAAGCCAAATTGATCGAAAAGCCACTTGAACTTGGTCGAATTTTGGAGGGCAAAGGCTCTCCTTTCTTCGAAGTTAGGGTATTCGGGTTCCGCAAGGTTGGAAGCTTCACATATTGCTAGCTCTTCGAACTCATCATGGTGGGAGATAGTCATTGCTAAGTCCCTTCTGCCGGGGGGCTTAGTTCCGTAGGTGACCATCATGATTGCTTTGCCATTGTCTCTGTGGTTTGGAAGAGGGTTCCGAAGGACATCTTTGTTAGCTGGGAGCTCCAAAGAATCCTCATTCATAAATTTTTGGAACATCCCCCTGGGAGCCCAACAATCTTTCGTGGCATGGCGAACCATTCTGTGGAGTATGCAATAGTCACGGTGGCATTTGTCTTGACGAGTTGGCTCCTTCTGAACTAGTGGGAGGGTTACCTTCGCGTCATGCACCCAAGCATCGAGGAATGCTTGGGCCTCCTCTACTGTCACCGGCAAGATTGGAGGCTCATTAAACTTTTGGCGCTTATATTGGTCCACTCGGCCTCGGTTGGGCGGGCTAGAAACTGCGTAGGCTGATGGCCGAGCGTCCATGTGAGCGGAGTGGCCACGGCGGGATGTGTGCTTCCACGATGAGGGCTGGTAGCGAGGTGGGCGTGCTGGTTCTCGCGGGGAGATGGGCACCGATTCACTCAAATTTCAAGCAGCCTCACATAATGCGGAGAAGTCTGAGAAATGGTGGGTCACCAAGTGAGGCTTGTAAGTGGAGTGCATTCCCTCTATGCATATTTTCACAAGGTAGTCTTCTGCCACCGGATCTTGAATGTCCACCGATAGTTCGCGAAAGCGGCGAACGTATGAGTGGAGGTCCTCCGATGGTTTTTGTGTCACTCTCATTAAATAGAGGGTGGTGAGGCGCTCTTCCACGTAAAAGAACTTGGAGTAGAATTTTTTGAGCAAGTCATCCCAAGAGACAACCGAGC
This sequence comes from Arctostaphylos glauca, assembly GCA_019985065.2. Taxonomy (NCBI): domain Eukaryota; kingdom Viridiplantae; phylum Streptophyta; class Magnoliopsida; order Ericales; family Ericaceae; genus Arctostaphylos; species Arctostaphylos glauca. The sequence goes on along the minus strand of JAHSPW020000005.1, from coordinate 29,052,790 downwards.
CTGGAGTGAGGTTGGCATACCACGAGTATGCTCTCTCCGTCAGAGATTTGGAAAACTCCCTCAATCTAAGACTACGATCCGCGCTATGGACACCGAGGCTGTCCAAAAAGCGAGTCACGTGTTCTTTGGCGTTCTCTCGTCTACCGTCGAAACGAATAAACTTGGGCACTGTATACCCCTCCGGATAAGGCATGCTCGCAACTTCCATCGGGTATGGAGGGCGTAGATCCGTGTCTGGAGCGGAAGGCAGAGGAGGTCTCTCCGATCGGATGAGCGCTCGAACTTGCTCTAGGGTGACGGGTGTTGGGCTCGTCAAGTTTTGTGGGAGAATGGAAGACCTTATTCCATGGGAGGGGACCTTTGGCGAAGGTGTCTCCGTCGGGGGAGTATGGTTTGAGGCTGCCGCCGGAGGGGGGTTTTCCCCAAGTGGAGGAGCTTGTACGCCATTGAGGGGTAGGTTGTCAGGGTTGTCGGTCTCTGAACCCGTAGGTATAGATCGATCTATCTCTATTTGAGAAGCCGGTGAGTTGGCGGCTCCCCTCTGCAATGTGAGCAAGTTCTCCATCAAGAGGTTTTGGGTTTGTTGCATAGCTAAGAGGGTTTCCGTTACTGAGCGAAGTTGCTCAATAATGGCTACTTGTGAGGGTTGTTCCACTTGACCACCACCTGAGGTCTCTGTTACCTCAACACTAGTTTGAGTTTGAGCACCTTTCCTTGCCATTGTAGTGAGCACCACTCTTCCCCAGCAGAGTTTAATGTGGATATTAGGAGCGGAAGCGGTCCTTCCAGGAATTATGGCGGGCACTATAATGGACTCGAGACCACCGGAGGTGGAGGAGGAGAGAGCTCGGGACGACCTTAGAGAGAGAGAGATGGCAGTGGAGATGGGCTCAACTAGAGAGTCAATGCTTGTATTCAATGAGGGATAGGTAGATGTTCATGTCTTTAATGCTATGTCAACTCTCTCTTATATAGGAGCCTCAAAGGAGGAGGAAGCCAGCTGGTGGGCTTTCTTCCTATTGGAGGGTCAGGGTGGTGGTTGACATAGCCTTATTTGGGTCTATGGTCAGGAGTTGAGCTATGTGTCATATGGCTCAGAGGTAGTTTAGGTGATATATGGAGACTTGTATCATGGGGAAATATGGTACAAGCTCCTAGGTGTTGTGATACATCTTTTGAAGTGTCAGGTAAAAGATGGGTTAGGTGTGGGTGGTGCCCCTCTCTCTCTAGGATCGGTCAAGTTGGGGTTCGCCCGAGGGGGGACTCTCCCTCCTTGACAATCCCCTTACTCTAGCCTTCAAACCACATGCCTCCTTAGGTCCCGAGTCAAGTCCCTAGGCCCTACTCCCGACCTAGGGGTCTTATACGTTGATAGAGTCGCCAGCTCGTGGAGCTTTGAGTATGGAGGAATGCCATAAGATTGGTTTCTTATTAGAAACAAGTCTTTCAAACCTCGGATCCATGTGGGTGGAAGCTCCTCCGGAGGTGTCTAGTGGAGAAGGACTTCTGAACACCCATATCAATGACGAGATCCTCTTAGTAGGTGGAAGCTCCTCCGGAGGTGTCTAGTGGAGGAGGACTTCCAGATACCCACAATCTGGAAACAAAGACAAGAAAAAGGGCACTTTGGGAAGAAAGACCAAATGTTCGTGGCATTAGCAATTTCCTTAATTATCCCTTCCAAAACTAGTATATGTGCTTAAGCGCCCTTTCCACTTCATTATACGCACTGAAAGATTAATCACTCCTTTCCATCCTCAAAACACGTATATCTTTGTAAGGCCCATCTAACCATATATGCATAGTTGTACTCCCTTAATTTTGCCTTCAAATGTTGCAACCAAAGAGGCAGGGATAAGGACGTGGGCACCAATATAGACACTGATATGAATACAGAACACAACAATTCTAAACACGCAGAAAGGTGGGGGACAAGGCGAAGATAAAATATACACAAACATATGTATATAATTTGTAGTAGTTATCAATATGAGTATTGCATCCACTATATACAATCAAACAAAACTAACGAAAACTAACAATAACTTAAATCAAAAATAAAATCTAATGCTAACTTTACAAAATTAGTGGAAAACCATCAACCAGCCAAACCACAACTAATAAAAGTGTTGGAAATTCGAAGGGTGTGAATGACATGGGACACCATAGGGTCTCTCAGCAAGCGAAAGATCTCACCCGTTATACACCCCAAGAGTCACCATGATGTCTCATTCATGTCTACCATCCAAGGGTCTTGGGAATTGAAGGATCTGAAAGTTTCTTCCATATCTATTTATATGGTTCATTCACGTTTTTGAAGATTACAAGAATTTTTGTTCACATTTTCCTATTCTATAGTCGTGGTTTTTGCAAGAGAGAAACAGACGCAATAAGGTTCGACTAGCAGTTGTGAGATACATCGTTTCTTCGACTGAGGAGCCCTTTTATCCAGGAAGATAGACGCCGAAGAGTTCCTCCAACACTCATGGTGAGGTGGCGATTCTGTTTAAGGGGACTGTGTAAAACACAAGACTCGGTTCAATATCATTTTCGATCTATGTTTACATTTTGTATTTCAATTCCAATATTGTATAGTAGAACCTATTCTATATATTTTTTATTCGATTATCAATGGAATGGGTGTATATTTTATCGAAGTATGAGTTATGTACGAATCCGTTGCATACAATTTCCCTACAATAAGTTCCATTTCCCAATTTAACACCTAAAGCAAGTTCTTTATACACTCAAATGTGTCCCCAATACATGTATGTCCCTGGCCTATCCCATACGCATCGTCGTGTGTCCCGTCGTGTCCGACACAGATCCATCGACTGATTAGCTGTGTTGGGGCTTTATGGTTGTGTCATTTCATTTGCGTATCCAATTAGGTTAAAAGTCCACAATTACGGAGCGCTAAGGGAGGGAGGGGCCCTGGCCTTGAATTAATAACAGCAGGGGCTGCTGTGACACTCCACATCATCATTTTGACCTCCAACACAGTTTTCCGGTCCCCACTCGTTCTCCCTTGTTTGGATCCTAAATGCATTGGGTTTTTGTGCAAAGCAAATTCAAGACCTCAGAAGTTAAAAAAGATTAGCTTTCAACTATTGCTATATAAAGATATAATAAGAATAAGAAAAAAAGTGAGCATACCAAATGTAAAGAAAAATAAACAAGTGATTTGCACACAAAAATGACTGACAGTTTAATTGTAATTTCAAATTATCAAAAAAACTGCAGAAGCAAGTCACACTCCCTCCCATGAGGGTTATTTTGTTCACCCAGGTATGTGAATATTATCTACTTTATACAGTGCCTACATCGAATTTCACTTTGATTTCTCAACCTCTCATTTTATAGAACTGAATTTTAAACAATTCTTGTAGAGAAATAACTCAATCCAATATCTGTAATCGATTGACTGAATGCCCCTTCATTGATTTACAAATTTAAACCAAGAATTGAATGTTTTTATCAAGTACGTACCGAAGTTCAATTGAGATAATATTGTTACATGAATCCATTCCTAGAAAATGAATAACATTGATCACCAAAGCCAAGTCTTGTGTGAACCACACACAAAGAGAAAAAAGATTAACTCATTTTTATTGGATAGATGAACAAAATAGCACTCGCACTGCTATGAAACATGAGTGTTTTTTTCATTTATTCGCAACCACCTTCACAAAACTGAACTATAACGTGAGGGATAACTTTAACTTACCTATCTATTAACATCCTTTCATTTCCTTAACATGTTTTATATTTTTTTCCCCTTTACACTGTTTCTTTTGTCCTTCCCAGGTCATAAATAGGCTTTGGATAGAAAGTCTTGCATAAATGCTTAAGGTAGAACAATTTATGTCCAAACAAGCAAGAAGGGGGGAGGGGGCTGGGAATTGCGTTGAAGTGCAAAACACTGCTGTTTGGTGTCTCAGCACTCCCTGTTGTGATTAAGTCGCAGCAGGAACCCCAATTCCGCTAAAAGGGAGTCAGACTTGTGACTATTCATAACGAACTTCATCTCAGAAACAAGCAAATTAACTAACCAAAGCAGCAAATTAACTAACCAAAGCATCTTGAGTAGTTATTTCTTCTCTTAAGTCCACTCTAGCTCGAGCTTCCGCCAGCCTTACTAGACTTTCTAGCTGCCTCGCCGTTATCGGTGTACCATCAGCAGATGTGTTATGGTCTCTCAATTTTAAGTAAAACTTCTGTAGGATTTCGGCTGCAGGTTTTGACATCCTGATACAACAAAGGAAATATACCAATGGAAGTTTAAATGGAGTCCCCAAGATGAAAATGTTGCAACTTAATAGAAAAATAAATCACCTTGGAAAGACAAAAGTTCTTGCATAAGCAATATATTTCCGAAGAAGCGAACCATGTAATGGAACAAAATCAGCATCCTTCTTCCGGCCAAGTCTCAATCTTGAAACTAAAGATCCACTTTTTGCACTCATATCTACGTCTCGAGCAGTGAGTGAGGCTGCAATATGCACCAATAAAAGGTTCATTTGGCAGAGACTCCTCGCTGAGAATACGTAATACACCGAGAGTAGAAAGACCACCTGTACATAGTTTTTTTGCAGCTGGTGAATGGTCTCCAGATCCAGCATGAAGCTGCAAATATATTGTTCCTGTTATATGCTTGTCGTGTCCTTAAAATAAACTCATAAAATAAGCTCACATTTGGCATCCCATAAACATAAACTCACAGCATGTATACGAAAAGCAGACACAAAAATGCTAACAGGAAAAAATCTTGGACTAGAAGGATAATGTAAAAGCAAGAGGGAGAAAAATATTTGGAGGAGTAAGCTAAATTACAAGTGGCATGATCACCTTGTGCACCACACAAACCATGGTGTTGAAACTTACAAGTGATAGAAAGTGGTGCCATCTTGCCAGGCCAGTAGGAACTCCCAAAGTTCTCCAATTTCTTAAAGACGCTATTGCTGTCCTAGTGTGAAGTTGTAGAACATACTCTTCTAGTTCAGTCTCAAAGATATGCAACTCGTAAATACCTCCCGCAAGTTCTCAGTGAAGGTGCATCAATCACATTCACACAGTAATAAATCAAGTTTTGCCTTGAAATGTCTATGTAACTTCCCTAGTCAGAATGATCTATGAACCATTAACGGTAAGCCAAGCACAAATTTTCAAAGTTTGACAGGCTTGTTTAACAATAGACTATGCCTACGTATATATATCGCCCTTGAGCTGAAACAACAACCATCTTGATATGTCATATCCATTAACTTAAAATGAAATCATAACTGGGCACCATGATTCCGACATGGGAGACTATATCAACCCAAGAAAATCTCTCTAACCCCATTTTTCCTTACACTCAATTAAGCAAAACTATCTAACCCAAAAGTGTGCTTTATCTTTAACAACTTCTATGCAAATTTGAAACTACAAGCCACCAGCCACCACCATCAACATGCTAGCTTTCTCCCAGCCTTCTCCGACCCTTCCATCACATACATAGGAATTTAGGTTGAATGAATCCAGAATCCATGCATACAGTTTGTTACTAGTGTTGAACCAGGTGGGTGATATGACGCTATCCGCTAATCATTTTTGCAATTGTAAGAACAAGAAATGGTTGTGCCACTCTTAAACTCGCTGATCTGAAGAGGTTATGTGGATCTATAGTAGGTAACAAGGGAAGTTCGCCAAAAAATGACCCTTGATGAGTTGAAGTTTCCTTAAGGATCACCCATCCAAATACTCGATTAGGAAGTTCTTTCTGGAAAGAAAATACAGAAACAACAGCCCTATGGTCAAATACATGTTCATAACCTTGGCAAAAAGAGAGTATAAGGAATAGGATCGACCGGAGTGACCTCTCAATGGAGGTGGGGGAGGGGCAGTAGACGGCTAAAGCAGAGTTGTTTCCAGTTCAATAAATCATAGGTCTAGGGTTTGTTGAAGATAAGGTTATTTAGGATTAGATTAAATTTTAAATGGGTGTGCAAAGAAATTGGAGGTAGAGAGAATTTTTGGGTTCAAATAAAATCACCCTTAAAAAATATACCAATTGAGAACGGCCAGGAAGGATAACTTACAGACATAATGTGCTCAGAGACCCGCTTATCCAGCAACTCGTCAGGTTTATCAAGTAATATGAAAACCAAATCAAATCTTGAGAGTAGAGCACCACTCATTTTCAAATTTTCATTGACAGTTTTTGCACGACTGCAATTGGAATTCATAACAATCATTAGAGAAGCCAACTTGCAAAACAAATCAATACAACGTAGCAGGCGGTTGAACTCTGCTATCAGTCATTAATTTTCATGTAATTACTACTTGTAGAAATCCTTTCGACAAAGCTCGGTCCACACTATCTATTTGTTTTCCTTTTCGCCAAGGATAAATCACTTGACAACTCTATAGTTTTGTCTTGCATTATATAGATTTTCCTTCTCCTTGCGGTGCTGAGAACCAACAGAATCTTAACAAAGACTGAAACCCACCCACTGAGGTTCAACCTTGTTATCACTTTAGGCGACCAAGAAGTACCATAGAAAACACATGGTAGTTCACTAGGCAAGAAGCACCCATATATTGTTGAAAGAGTAAATATGTACTTATAATGACCGCCAACCGGGTTTGCTGCTGCTAAAACAGAAGTTCGAGCTGATAAACTTGCTACCAATCCAGCCTTTGCAACAGAGACACACTGTTGCTCCATAGCTTCCAGTAGAGCCTGAGGGTAGAGAGAATTGTAAACCTTAGCCTCGGCACTTAAAAGAATACCCTACATACATCATAATCTACCTTGACAAACCTGGTGTTCTGCAGACATTTTATCGAACTCATCAATACAGCACATTCCACGATCAGCAAGTACCATGGCACCTGGTGGGAAATGTCATGTTTGTTTAGATATCTAATGTTTTTGAGCTGTAATAACTTAATACAAACATGACACAAGCCTGTCAATTTCGTGCGCCACTCTCAGCACTTCATGGTCACCAATAGGACCTCACTATTCTCAAATAGGAAAAGTTTGCATGGTTACTATTCATGTATATGCCTTATGGAAAGAGCTTTCATGATTATAACTCATATATATGCCTTACTTGGAAAATTAAATTGTTTACTAAGATGATAAATAGACTAACAAACAGAAGTTGATGTTGGTTTTGTGTCCATAATTCACCATTTGGGAATTCAAGTGATATATCAATATGTTTGGAAAGTTGTCATTGGTGCTGGAGACATTTAAATTTGGAGTATTCCCAGAGCAGGCCATTAAAGATTTCTGCAAAGCTGTATAGGAATCCGTGTGCACTTTCAAGCACTTAATAGCCGTTAGATTTGCTCAGTCAAATGCAAATTTCAGTCGGTTAGTAGCCCTTCAGACTACTCTTGGAAAACATGAAACACCAAAACAATCACAGAGCATTTCAATCAAATTTAGATAAACTTTCTTAGCTTTTAAGAATAAAAACATATCAAACAAACTTCTCTTTAGAAATTAACAATTCTAATCATCAGGCCACAAGCTGTGTGGCAGCCTCCAAACTTTAAGAAGTGTAATTCTCAAGTTAACTTAAATTTGATGACAAATTGTTTGCGATAGTGTCATTGTTTTACTTCTCTACTTTATTTTTAGCGTCAGCTTGACAGTCAATTACTGGTAAGAAATAGCTTCCATAAGAACTGGAAGCACATGTATTCACAGGGACCCTATCTACTGCTACTGGCCCCAGTGAGAAACCAATGAAAAGCTAGGGTAGAGCCTTAGAAAGCTGGCACTTGAAGGCCTGACGAGCACCCCCAAAAAAGCACAGCAGTGGAGAAACCGTATTAAAATCCTAGAAAAACCAACTACTTAAAAGCCAGAAGTTAAAACTACGACGAAGATGGTCATAACATCACAATGTAATCAACAAAGAATAGCAAAAAGGGCAAAATATTACCAGCCTCAAAACCATAGTCACTTGTCATAGGATCCTTCACCACTGAAACAGTGAGGCCAGCATTTGTTGTGGCATTGCCACATACATAAATGCCGCGTGGAGAAACAGCTGCTGCTGCTTGCAGCAGTTGGCTCTTACCCAATCCAGGATCACCTAAATTAATGATTTAAGCACTGATCAAGTTTGTGCTGTCTACACTGAACTTCTGAATGAATCAAGACTTTTACTCAAAACATGTACTTCTAGAGCTGTAGTGCTTTGCCTACCAACAATTATGACATGGATGTCTCCTCGGACAGGGACCTTGTTCTGATCCATTGAATGCTTTCGCACCCCTCCAAACAATGCTAAAGTAAGTCCAGCTGGTAAGGAAAAAGTAAGATTGTGTCAATTCATCAAACCATCGCTTTCAGCTGGTTAACCAAGGGCATGATGCTACATCTCGGTAAATGGAGTTGCAGCATAGTCATAGTGGTTTACAGAGAATTCTCATGCCTGCATTTGGGTATAGACTATATGGACTATGGTTTATTGCAATGAAAGGCAGAAATGCAGCTTAGAGGATTGTTTAGTAACATTTGAATGCATAGACGACAATAACTGTTAAGGAAAAGACGAGTATGCACTGGTTTGTGACAAATAAAATGGAATATTTTATATCTACCTTTAACAAGTTCATGTCCATAGATGGAGGGGCAAATAGATTGAAGTATTTGACGAAAGACATCCGAACCATTTTCCTTTGAGTAGTTGACAACAAATTCCAAATCTCTTGGAGAAAATGTAAATAAATCAAACAGCTCTGTAGCTCTAGCATCAGCATTTCTGTCTTGTAAATCCTCTGGTTGAGATTGTGACTTCGAATTTTTAATAGAAACTACTTCCAGGTACAAATAGTATAACCCGTGGCTCTTGCTTTTCGATTTTCCTGAAATATTCAAATGCTGGTTACAGTTACTTTTGATAGAGGTACTACAGTGCAGAGGTTCAAACTAATACTTGTGCTATGACCCACCATTAGTAACGTTACCAACATAAGAATATTATGCTGCAACTATGAAAAAATTAGACAGTACCCTTGAAATAACCTTATCAAGGGTAAGTGGTTTCCACCACATTTCCAGAGGACACGAGAATTACAGGACCAAACATATTGTCTGCCAGACAGCCACTATAAGGTCGCAATATATGTGCATTTAAAAAAGCAGAAGAAGAATCAGTTTCCAAGGATAAACCACTAAAAAAATCTCTTTTGCTTGGTGAGAAACATTCCTTCAAACTTCCTTCTTTCCTTTTTTTTTTTTTTTTTGACAAGCCTAACTTACTTTCTTTCCTTGCGTAATCCTTCGCTCATCTTGTTCGCCTGCCTATATAGCGCTCACTGCAATGTGCTTGGTCATGTGTCAGACAACTGAGCCTAGGTGTGGTGCCAGCTGAAGGTTGGGCGTCTTGTGGATGTCTGAATGGATGGTAAAGATTCCCGCATCAGTTGACAAAAAGTTCAGTGCTATATAACATATCATTAAAGCCATGAGGGCGCCAAAGCCCAATGGGACTTCGCAGCATGCTCGTTCCGCAGTAGTGAAACGATGAGTGACGTCCAGGGAAGTCCATGGAATTTAAGTGGCCAACGAGAATGTTAGGAAATATGTATTAGTGAGTGAGTGAGGGGAATTATGTCTTTAACCAGTGCACTCACTTCCTATATATTAATGATAATTGTGCGTTAGGGTTAATCAACTTAACCCTAATTATTCTTTTCCCAATAACATGGTATCAAAGCTTACATCAATTAAACCGCAACACATAGGTGCCACCCTGCAATGGACCTGCCGAAGCCATCTTCCACCGTCACCATTGCCGTCAGCCTTCCTTGACTTCACTGGTGCCATCCCCCTCTCCGGTACCTCCATCGCCAATCATCGTTATCATTCGTGATTATCCTCGTTGATCACCCTCACTGATCACCCGCGATAACTTGTAGTCAACACCAGCCTCGATCATCCATGATCAACAACTCGATCGTTGATCTGTTCGATGTCTTTGCACCAATCTTGGTCTAATATGTTCAAAATGTCAATTACATCGATCTTGAAAACCATAATGTCATTTGATGTGTTCTACCAAGTCTTGCTGCTAAATCTCCTTGTTCAGTACTGCTCGATAACTGATTACGGTTGTTCCCTGATCTCTGGTTGTGTTAAATCTCTTTGTTTGCTCCATCTTCGCTGGTGCTTGGTGTTCTCTCCTGCTAGCAAGTATTCTTTGTGTTGGTATTTAGTGGGTTTCATCATGTTGATTGTTGCTCTCGTTATGCAATGTTGGATTCACAAGTCTTGGTACTCACTATGATTCTTTGTTGTTGATATATGTTGCTTCGTGATCAAGTGGTCGTTATTTACTCATATGATTTGGAGATTGTTTTTGTGCACCTTATAATGGCTTCTCAATCTATTTCTACTGTTGCTACTAATTTTTCTGGGTCTCCTTGGTCTCCTGACATGATTTTCATTACTTCTACACGATTAAGTGGAAAAAATTATGCACCTTGGGCTAAGGCTGTTGAGGTGCATTTTCTGTGCAAGATGCAGTTTTATTTCGTGACTGATGATCCCATGAAGAATTTGATTCTAAATTTGTTGCATAGACGGCTGAGGATGCTCAAATTCGCATTCAATTATGGACTAATATGGAGCCTCTGAATAGTGACACTCTCGTCCTACTTACTGCCAAACTCGTGTATCACTAGGCTCATGAGTTATATTTAAGGGTTAACAATCTGCACGGACCTATGATATTCATCAAATTTATTTTTCAACTTTCTTTGGGTGATTCTTTGTTAGAAGATTATTATGCCAAGTTACGTGGTATGTGTGAGGAACTCAATATCTATCAACCCATCTCTGTTGATATCCAAGTTATGTAGCAGAAGCGTGAATCTATGCATGTGGCTCAATTTCTGTCTGGTTTTCCCTCGTCATCTAATCTTAATCGTTCACGGCTTTTAGGGGCCTGGAACTTACCATCTCTCAGCGAGGTCTTTAGTCATCTTCACCAGGCTTCATTATCAACTATTGAGTCCACCACTATCTTGCCTCCTGATCGTTCTGCCTTGGCCACCACTGTCTCTAGTCATTATCCGTCTCGTGGTTTTAATCGTGGTGACAGGAAATCAAGGGGAAGTAGTCGAGGAGGTTTAGGTCGTGATTCTTCTCGTGGTGATTGTGGTTTTGATTGTGATTGTAGTCGTGGTGATCATTCGTCAAGGGGAGGTGGTCGTGGTCATGCACCTCTTCACTGCACATGTTGTGATGGTGATAATCATACTATTAATTAATGTCGGGATCTTCATCGTGGCCTTGATGCTCATTAGATTACTATGTCTTAGTGTGATGGACAACATATACCTATCTCTTCTAGCTCCGATCCACATGTGGTCAGTATTCTCGAGGATGGGTATCATCGACTACTTTCCAAACAATCTTCTCAATTACCATCTTCTTTCACTGCTACATTCACTCAAAAAGGTTCCTCCTTTGCTTGTCTTACTACCAATACTCCTTGGGTTATTGATTCACGTGCTTCTAATCATATGACTAGTGTTTCTATTATTCTGTCCGGTAGTCCTCCTAATGTGAAACCTATCCATGACACTTTAGCCGATGGTTCCACTATCGATGTTTAGTTGCTTTAAATTTGTCGTTGATTTTGGATTTTGTTTTACATATTCCTTGTTGTCCTATTAGTCTCATGACTGTCAGTAAGATTACCAACACTTTAAATTTTCCCGTCACTTTTTCTTCCTGATTGTTGTCTTTCAGGATCTCACGATGGAGGAAAAGATTGTAACTTTTATTATTACTGAATAACATTACAATGCTCAAAGAGCCTTTAAATAGAAAACTAAGACTAGGAAATCCTACTAAATCATTCCTAATTTACAAGATACTAAATCATTCCTAATATAAACATGCCTAATATAAAAGATACTAAATCATTACTAAATCATTCCTAATTTACAAGATACACTTTCACAACCCCCCCCCCTCAAACTCAGGATGCTAGAGCAGAGAGCATCGAGAGTTTGCCAAGGAGAAAGCGAAACCGGGCAGCAGTATGGGTCTTTGTGAAGAAGTCGGCCAACTGCAGCGTAGAAGAGACGAAGGGTAAAGTAATAGTGTCAGACTGAAGATGCTGGCGAATGAAGTGACAATCAATTTCGATGTGCTTGGTGCGCTCATGGAAGACCGAGTTGTGGGCGATCTGAATTGCACTCTTATTGTCACAGTAAAGAGGCGTGGGTGAAGTAACAGAGACACCCATATCGGAGATGAGCCAGCGAAGCCACACAATTTCGGATGTAGCATGAGCCATAGCACGATATTCGGCTTCAGCAGTGGAGCGAGCAACAACAGATTGCTTTTTGCTTCTCCAGGAGATAAGAGAATCACCCAGAAAAACACAAAGGCCGGATGTAGATTTGCGGTCGGTAATATCCCCAGCCCAATCAGCGTCCGCGTAAGCATGAAGAGTCAAGCTCGATGTAGAAGAAATCAGAAGGCACTGATGCAGAGTACTACGAACATAACGGAGTATGCGTAAAAGAGCTGCCCAATGCGTAGACCGAGGAGCAGAGACAAACTGACTGATAATGTGAACAGCATAAGCAATGTCCGGGCGAGTCACAGTAAGATAGACCAAACAACCCACCAATTCACGATATTCGGTGGGATCCTCAAGAGGAATACCATCCGAAGCAGAGAACTTGGCATGAAGTTCAAGGGGAGTATCGACAGTCTTAGTATCAGTGAGATGAGCGCGATGAAGGATATCAGAGGCATACTTGGACTGCCCCAAAAGATATCCTTGGGGAGAGGAAGCAACTTCAATGCCAAGAAAATACCGAAGAGGGCCCAAGTCTTTCATGTCAAATTCCTGAAAAAGGTGACGTTTCACGTCACTAATAGCAGCAACATCAGAACCAGTGATGATCATATCATCAACATAGAGTAAAAGAAGAACCAAGCCATGAGAGGTGCGCCGAAGAAAGAGAGCAGAGTCATGCATAGGCTGAAAGCCAATCTGAAGAACCACATCCTGAAATCGCGCATACCAAGCGCGAGGTGACTGTTTCAATCCATAGAGAGCGCGACGCAAACGGCAAACAACACCAGAGGGGTGAGAAAAGCCAGGAGGAGGCCGCATATAAACCTCTTCAGAAAGATATCCGTTGAGAAAAGCATTTTTGACATCCAACTGAGAGAGAGGCCACTGTTGTACAGCAGCGACAGAGATCAGGGTGCGAACGGTGGTCATCTTGGCAACGGGAGCAAAAGTTTCCTCTTTATCAATCCCATACTCTTGAGAAAACCCTTTAGCAACTAAGCGGGCTTTATACCGCTCCAAAGAACCATCAGAATGAGTCTTGACTTTGTAGACCCATTTGCAACCAATAAGATTCTTACCGGCTGGCAGTGGGACCAACTCCCACGTATGATTTTGAGCAAGAGCAGTAAGTTCAGCTTCCATGGCAGTCACCCAATTAGGATCAATACAAGCTTCTTTATAAGATCTTGGCTCAAAATAGGTGTGAATCCGAGAAAGAAAGGATTGATAAGAGGACGAAAAACAGGTATTAGTGAAGCCATATCTTACCGGAGGGTGCCGATTTGCGCGAATAGGATACCGGTGAGTAGGTGGATCGGGAGCTTCAGGAACAGATTGGGGATCAGGAGTAGAAGCCGGACGACGGGCGTAGACCTTAGTGATTGGGGGACGGCCAGGAGGGGCTGCAGAAATATCAGATATCTCAAGAGTAGAGGTATATTCGTCAGTAGGCACATCCATAGGAAAGGGGTCAATACAAATCAAATCCTCTTTGGCAACAGGAGCAGTTTTGGGAGGAAGAGTAAAATATGGAAGACGCTCTAAGAAAACGACATGCCTAGAGACATAGAGTTTTGTGGTCACAGGATCATAGCACCGATAGCCTTTTTGAGTAATGCCATATCCCAAGAAAACGCCTAAGACACAACGGGCGCTGAGCTTAGTGCGATCTTTCTTGGGAAGGAGGATAAAACAGGTACAACCAAATACTTTAAGCAAGGAGTAGTTAGGAACCTGACCATAGAGTTGCTCATAAGGGGAACTACCAGAGAGAAGAGGAGTGGGCATCCGATTCAGAAGGTAGGCTGCAGTGAGAACAACTTCTCCCCAAAAGGTAGAGGGGACAGAAGATGATAAGAGCATAGACCGAGCAGTATTAAGAAGATGACGATGCTTTCTTTCAGCTTTACCGTTTTGTGCGGGAGTGTCAGTACAAGAAGACTGGTGGATAGTTCCATGGGAGTCTAAAAAGGCTTGAAACTCAGATAGAGAATACTCCCCTCCCAAGTCAGAACGGAGAATCTTAATGGATGTAGAAAATTGAGTTTGAACCATGGCATAAAAACGTTGATAAATTTTAAAGAAATCAGATTTATGTGTCATTAAATACACCCATGTATACCGACTAAAGTCATCCACAAATGAGACATAATAAACAAAACCACCTTTTGTGACAACAGGGGAAGGGCCCCATAAATCAGTATGGACAAGCTGAAAGGGAGAAGTAGAAACAGAAGTACTTTTATGAAACGGTAGAGCAGACATTTTAGCAAATTTGCAACCACTACATTCAGAAATATCACTAATAGGAATGTTTCCCAAATAACCTGATTTAACCAAAAGTTTCAAACGCTCATGAGACAAATGCCCTAATCTAGAATGCCAAAGATAAAAAAGAGAGGATTTATTATCTAAACGGAAAGACGATGCAGCAGTGGAAGAAGACTTTGGTGGGATATGCAACTGATCCAATATATAAAGGTCACCAACTCTACGGCCTGTCCCAATCTGCTTCTTGGAAACCCGATCCTGCACAACACAACCAGAAGAAGAAAAGATAACATCAAAACCTGAATCAGACAGCTGGCTAATCGAAAGAAGGCTCAATGTCAATTGAGGAACATAAAAGACATTAGGGATAGAGAGAGAAGAAGATGTAGTAGGGAGGAGGGAACCAATAGAAACAACTTGCATGGGAGAACCATTAGCAGTGGAAATACTAATAGGAGAAACAGGAGGCATGCAATGACTAAGGAGGGATAAGTCAGGAGTCATATGATGGGAGGAGCCAGAATCAAAAAGCCAAGTGGTGGGCAGGGTACCTGTGGTGTAAGCACCATGCAAACCTGTAGTAGTAGTCAGGGCAGAAGCTTGGGATGAGTTCCCCTGGATGGCTGCCATATAGGCCTGATACTGCTGAAATTGCTCAAAATCAAACGGAGGAGGAGTTGAACTGCTGGAGGAAGATGTTGCCAAAGCTGTAGGAGGGCGAGAATGCTGGTGTGGTGCCTGAGAGCCTGAAGAACCAATAGACTGAGAAACATTACGTCCCTTAGCCTGAAGACGCTTAGGGCACGCATGTTTCCAGTGACCTTTCTGGTGACAATAGCTGCACGTATCCACGGGTGTCTTGGGCTTGCCCGTATGTGATGCAGGAGTGGGTAGAAGAGGTGCTGAAGGTGAGCGGAATGGGGCCGGTGCAGCAAAGGCAGACTCTGATGGGGAAACCATACTAGCCACTTTGAATCTGGTTTCTTCTGCAATGAGCTCATGAACAGCTCCATCCACAGAAGGTTGAGGGTCACGGTGCAGAATGGCTCCGCGAAGGGGCTCAAATTCGGATCGGAGAGGCATGAGGAACTGGACCAACCTCCGTTTCTCACAATAATCAATAAGCTCATCTTGGGAATGCAAAGCAGCAGGCTCCATACAGGCTAACTGATCCCAATAACTAGTCATCTCATTATAAAACTCCTGAATTGTCTTATCACCCTGTCTAGCAGTACGAATAGATGACTCAAGTTGATACTGTTTGGCAAAGTTAGATTCCAGATACATGCTCTTCAAATAATCCCAAACTTTTTTAGAAGTGTCATACTTTGAAAAATTCATCCCAATACTTGGTTCCACAGAGTTGTGAAACCAAGTAAGGATTTGTGCATTTTCGATGGTCCATTTTTCAAGAGCAGTGGCATCATAGTCTTCGGTTTTGGGATTAGATATTGGTTGTGGTTTTGAACCGTCCACATGTCCCCACACCCCTTTTCCAACAACAAAATTTTTCATGACATGTGCCCAATAGGAATAATTGTTACCGGTCAGACGGACACTAATGCATTGATTTTTATCCCCAGACATGATGTAAAGTGGAGTAAAATTTCTCAAATAAAGGAGCAGAAAACCTGATTTTAGAGAGTGTAGACCGGACCCAAACAACAGAGGAGTGGCGCAAACAAACCGAGGTCAGAAGCAGCGGCAGCAAACAGAGGGGTGATGGTGGACAGAGGTGGAAAACAGCCAGAAGCAGCGGCGAAAACAGACGTTCACAACAGGATCAGAGAAGCAGTAGTAGCGATCAGAGGGGTGGTGGCGGACAGAGGCGGAAAACAGCAAGCAGCTGTGGTCGTAGGCTCGGTGGCGGAAGCAGCAGGCGGAGAGGTACAGGATCTTAACGGCCGTAATATCTGAACGGACAGGATCTTGACGGCCGTAATATCACAAGAGTAGCAGGCAGAGAGGTGCAGCGGACTAGAGGTGCAGCGGATCACAGAGGTTGGGCCAACAGTGTGATTCAACGTGAGTCCCGTTACAGGGCTCACCGTTATAGTGGCCTGAAAGTGAATCAGAGTGCGGTTGAGGGTGGAATCAGAGTGCGGAAGATCAGAGGGTGGAAGATCAGAGTTCGGCTAGAACAGAAGGTGATGGCTGTGGAAGAGAACAGAGGCTGAGGGTCAGGCGGCCGGAGATCAGGCTGCGGATGATAGGGCAGACGTTAGGCTCTGATACCATGTAACTTTTATTATTACTGAATAACATTACAATGCTCAAAGAGCCTTTAAATAGAAAACTAAGACTAGGAAATCCTACTAAATCATTCCTAATTTACAAGATACTAAATCATTCCTAATATAAACATGCCTAATATAAAAGATACTAAATCATTACTAAATCATTCCTAATTTACAAGATACACTTTCACAAAGATTAGTGGCAGTGCTGAGCATGGTGGACTGCAACACTTTACTGATGACGAACACCCTCAGTCTGTTACACTTCTGCCCTCAGTTTCACTATACCAGCATTAATGTCGTCTTGGCCATCCATCTCTCTAGAACCTCAGACGGTTGATTCCACAATATGGTCGTGTTGAGGTTTTACCTTATGAAGTCTATAAGTTTTGTAAACATCACAGTGTTTCCATTTGTCCTAGGATAGAAGAGTCGTGCATCTCGTCTTTTTCATTTGGACCATTCTAATGTTTGGGGTCCTATGCATGCTTCATCACACTTTAGTTTTCAATATTTTGTTGTCTTTGTGAATAATTATTCTCAAATTACTTATTTTTATCTTATAAAAGAATGGTCAAAGTTGTACACCATTTTTAAATCTTTTTAAATGGAAACAAAAAAATATTTTTATATTCCGATTCATATTGTTCGTCTTGATAATGCCCGTGAATATTTCAGTGATTTTTTACTCATTATTTGATGATCGTGGTATTATTCATCAATCTTCTAATACACGGACTCCAAAACAAAACAGAGTGGCTGAACGCAAACTACAACATTTGTTAGAGGTCACGTGTGCTCTCTTATTTCACATATGGGTACCCAAATCTTTCTGGAGTGACATTGTGCTTACTTCATATTATCTTGTGAACTATGGGCCTTCAACAGTCCTCGAGGGTCCATACACCGTGTTGTTTCCTAATCATCCACTACATTCTCTACCTCCCAAAGTTTTCAGGTGCACATGCTATGTAATTGCCCTTCATCTTGGCCGAGATAAACTTGATCCTCCTCTTGCACTCAAAAAAGATAATAATGCTACTCTTTTTCTCTTTATCGTCATTTTGTATGTATTGATGTTGCATTCAATGAGTTTATTCCCTACTTCCCAAGTTGTTTTACGGCAAACCCATCCCATTATATGCTCACTTTGGTTCCACCACCGCCGCCAAAGTGTACCATGCCTCTATTGTAATGTACGTCTGCAAGCCCAAGATTCCACCTGTTCAACTCAATTAACCACCCCACTGCTTCCTCTGTTGTCTGATCTAGTTTCTTCTCCGAACTCTTTTCCTCTTGTCCTTTGTAAAGGTAAACGTAGTTGTACCTCGCATCCTATAGCTCAGTATGTTTTCTATGACCATTGTCTCCTTCTCTTCGCGCACTTGCTACTTCTGTTTCTTCTGTATTTGTTCCTAACAATGTTCAAAAGGCCTTGCCTATTTCAAAGTGGCGGATAGCTATGGAGGATGAGATATCTGCCCTTCGTCAAAATGGTACTTGGACTCTGGTTCCTCTTCTTTTTGGAAAAATCACTATTGGTTGTCATTGGGCATTTATTGTGAAGTATCATCCTGATGGGTCTGTTGAGCGCTACAAGGCTCGTCTTGTCGTCAAGGGTTACACCAAAACTTATGGGTTTGACTATGCAAATACACTTTCCCCAGTTGCTAAGATTGGCTATGTTCACCTGCTTATCTTTCTTGCTGCCAATCTTGATTCGTCTTTGTTTTAGTTGGATATTAAAAATTCCTTCTTACATTGTGATTTTCTAAAAAAAATTTACATAGAGCAACCACCTAGGTTTGTTGCCCAGAATGAGCCTACTTAGGTTTGTCGCCTTCACAAAGCCCTTTATGATCTTAAGCAATCTCCTAGAGTCTAGTTTGGCAAGTCCAGTGATGCAGCTTTTCAATTTCCCCTACGCCACAGTCAGTCTGATTATTCTGCCTTCTTTCTCACATTTTACTGAGGTAAGACAGTGCTAATAGTTTATGTGGATGATATTATTATAACGGGTGATGATCAAAGTAGACTAATAAATTGAAGACCTTCCCGCAAAATCAATTTCATACCAAGGACTTGGGCAAGTTGCGATATTTCTTGGGTATTGAAGTGGTGAGATCTAAGAATGGCATTAATCTGTCTCGGAGGAAATGTCTTGGATAAAAGGGCACTGGTTTACTGGGATTGCAACAGTGGATACTCCTATAGGTCTCAATGTCAAACTTTATATCCGGGGGATTTATTTTCTAATCCTAACTAGTATCGTCGTTTGGTTGGAAAGTTGAACTATCTTACGATCACACGTCCTAATATCTCGTTTGCTATCGATCTGGTGAGTCAGTTTATGTGTGCTCCTCGTTTGCCATAAGAATTGTTAAATACCTCAAGAGTCATCCAAGAAATAGTTTATTATGACTTAGCAAAAAAAAATAGTTTATTATGTAGAGCTAGTGGCCACTTGTGGTTTGAAGCCTTTACCAATTCAAATTAGGCTGGAGAACCATCTGACAATAAATCCACTACAAAATATGCACATTTCTTGGTGAATAACTTGTTACTTTGAAAAGTAAAAAGCAGACAATTGTTGCTTGGTTTAATGCAGAAATGGAATATAAAGCCATGGCTCATACTACTTGTGAGATTGTGTGAGTGCGCTCTTTTCTTTAAGCTATAGGATTCAATGTGGAGTTGCCTATGAATCTCTATTGTGATAATCAAGCTACAATTCATTGCATCTAATTCATTGCACACTGAAGTTAATTGTCATCTAGGTCGAGAAAAGTTGTTGGCAGCACAACTGCTACTCCATTCGTGTCTACACAGGCGCAGTTAGCTAACATGTTTGTTAAATTGTCAATTAATCTTCGATTAGAATTATTGTGTAACAAGCTGAATCTTTATGATATTTATTTTCCATATCGGGGGGGTGTTGGTAGATATGTATTAGTGAGTGAGGGTAATTATGTCTTTAACTAGTGTACTCACTTTCTATATATTAATGATAATTATGTGTTTTGGTTAATCAACTTAACCCTAATTATTCTTTTCCTAATAACAGAGAACAACATTGTACAAGGCCAGAGCATGTCATTACAAATGGTATCAGAGTCCACACCAACCAGAAATGTCGAACAAATCTCGACCCCATACACAAGGATGTGTATTCCTAAGTAGGAGAGATTGTGACACCCCAACCTGACTGTGGTGCAAAGTTCAGTGCTATATATAATAGAAAATGACCCTAATTGTACAAAGCCTTTTAAAGTTGTGAGGAAGCCAAAACCCAATGGAATTTCGCAGTTAAGCGTGCTTGTCCTGCAGTAATGCAAAGATGGGTGACTTAAGTGTGATGTCCATGGTGCTTGAGCAGCCAAAGCAGATGATATTGTATAAGGCAGGAGGGGGTTGTTACAGTCCCCTATGGGGGACTTGGCTTAATATAGTAGAAAGGTTAGGTGTTTGAGGTACTACTTGCAGTCTAAAGCGCATTCCATCAGTTTCCAGTGGGATCGGGTGGCATGTTGGTCATCTACCGCAAGAGAATACCTAAAACCTGATAGGATTATGTGTTGACATTTTAGTAACTAATAAACAGAAAAGATGTGCATTATGTAACAGGTTATAGAATTGAATAAGCTCCAAGAGATGTGCATTATGTAACAAGTTATAGAATTGAATAAGCTCCACAAGCTATTTGACAAATTATCTCGTTCCATGATATGGATCTGTAAAATTGTGTTCAAACTGTTATCGAATGGTTGTCTACCACACTATTTGCAAGCGACCATTGTGTGAAGAATAAAGAAAATAAAACCTCCAAGAAAATGTTGCCATGCACCATTCTTTGTTGACAATATTTGGTTGTAATTAATTTACACCAATGATACTACATATCTAGTGTAACATGCGATTTGGGAAAACTTAAGTACCGTACAGTCCATTAACTTTAGGACACTTTGTTTTATGATACCGAATGAGAATCCATGAAGAAGAACTTTGGCATAAAAAGGCTAAATATTGATTTCTCTTCAACCCATCTTAGTTAAGTCGTTTTGACTAAACCTACGAGTCCTCCACACAATCGAGTCAATTGACAAAACAAAATCAGTATGATTCCAATGTGGTGAAAATCTACACATGTACATGTCAATAAGGCACTGGGTAATTCGATAATTGAAAAAATGATGCACAGTATATGTACCATTTACTCAGTGCGCTGAGGAGACTACACAAGAGTCTCTACATATAAGATATAATTACTAAAGCCTGATATACACATGAGACTAGACAAGCAAGAATGTCCAGTTATTGAAGCGAATTGTAATGTCAACAATACCCTTAAGGCGTGGAAAGGGATTTGAAAATCCACGAGCATCACATTGATTAGCTAACTCAACCACATAAGTGATGAATTCAACTACAATACCATCAAGAACCAGCAGGATCGTGTCAGAGTGTAATTTCATACCTCCTCCAATATCCATGTAATTACTTATCACTCTTATAATACCAGTAACTGTAACCACGTCTCCAGGGATGCATGCATCTACGAGATCTTCAGTTAGTTCACATTCCACGGTTCGAGGCACCCGACCTTCTTCATGATGTTCAGACTTCAGCAGCTCCTGAAGTCTAAGGAACAGAAAGAGAAGAGGAAGATAGACAGCTAGATACATAAGTCTACCTTTATTCTATAAAACCAAATAAAAGAAAGGCTAATGAATAGCAAGAGCAAATATGGCATCAAGGTGCTTACCTTATTTTCTGGAAGTCTAAGAGTTGAGCAGTAGATCTACTTGGACTAAAAGTTCTGCTTTTACAGCCAAACAGCTTGCATTTATGTGGTGGTGTAAATTTTCCATCAGGAAAGTTTTGCATAATCTTGGTTCGACACTTCGTGCACAAAAATTCCATTTGTACCACTAGAGGCCTCACAGTGCTAACTTTTACTACATTACCACGCACAGATACAAGCCTATCTGTCATATAAGCAAATGATACATCTTCAAATGTCACATTGGGAGGGGGGAGAGGGGGGGCTTGTTGTTTCAGGTTTGTAACTGGAGTTTATAGTTACCAATATAGGCTGCTTTTAAGTTCTTCAAAGCGATGAACGATTCAGGATAGTTGTGCAGACGGATGTTAATCTTTGCATTGTCCTTCAATATGTCATTCCCCCGTTTGTCAATCAGAACCTTGAACAAAAATGCAAAGTGAGTAAAAACCAAGGCAATGCCTTACAAAATTAGTTGCACACCCATGATGATGGAGTCATTTAACCCTCCCATTTTACTTTGTACCTTGTGAACTGCAGCACCCATGCATGACAAAGCGTCCTTAGGTTTTTCCCCCAAAGCTGCATAAAATTCCTCGAGTTCACATATTTTTCGGAACTGCTGGAAATCTAGCAACAGAAAGTATATGTCATCGTCATCCTTCACCTGATGAAATGCTTTAAACATCAATTTTCTCTAATTGGTCAGAAATCACGTGAAACAGAAATGGCATTCTAACTGAAGACTTTGTCAATATTACAACCATGGTGGTAGAAAGATATAAAATAAGCAAGTAGATAAGAAACACAATTAGACAACAGAAATTCCCAGGGGTATGGACAATTCAAACAGAAACTCTTTCTTGATTGTTAAGAAATTAATTCATGGTCCATCGAGAAGAATTGTCCTAATCCCGCTACCAAATGACCTAATAAGCCAAACAGTAATCTGCAGCTAGTCAATGTTTCAGAGTGCTCCTCAGGTCACTAACATTTGGTTCTAAATGAGTTCATAGAATCCTAATATACTACAAACTTGTTTGAAAATAGTAAAAGATGGCAATAATCAATAGACTTGTCACCAGTGTATCAATTACGATGTCAGAAGGCAATCAATCTCAACTACACGAGGTTCTCCAAGGAGAGAGAAATTATCTGAATTAGCAATGAAGCTAGTTTTAGCTTGTAAATAACTAGATACTTAAGGGATTATGCAGTGGTTGGATTTCATACTATGTATAGGGCACAAGTTAATGTAAGTGTAGATGCTTGGAGACAACGTATAGATGCTTGGAGACAACGTTTACAGCTCCAGATGGTTAGTTGCATCCGTACATCCTAAATTTCTTCCACGGAAGGTCCAACGTGTAAAAATACGTAAAGATATACATACATATATAGAGAAAGAGGGGGTGGGGAGAGAGAGAGAGAGACCTGAGAAACTAAATTTTGTCCAGTTGGAGTAGAGAAGAAGCATATCAGCTCAGATATGAGCTTGAGCTTCGGCTTCGAGTCAGTGGCAGACAAATCAATATCGGGGAAGTACGAGGGCAAGATATCATCAATGCCTACTGGGTTCGTGGAGCGAATCTCCGACAACGAGTTTGTGCCCGTGATCTCTATCGGAGATAAGTACATCTCGAGAGGTACCGATTGCTCAGCCGTGAACGGCGGAGCTGCACTGGAATTCGCCTGTGGTTTTGGCGGGAGACAATTGAAATGAAGAGGACAAATAGGTTGCTGATAGGAAAGGGTAATATAGGAAGTAGGAACGCTGGTTGGAGCGTAATACTAGAAGCCGAAGGCGGACGGTGTTTGTAAAATTGATACAAATTTATCATAATTGTCGACCGAAATCGTGATATATTTTTTTGAAATCAAACGGAAATCGTGATTTTGTATCTTATAAGTCATAATTCCTAATTTTTGGGCTAATTTTTTT
Organism: Arctostaphylos glauca; assembly: GCA_019985065.2. Lineage (NCBI taxonomy): Eukaryota > Viridiplantae > Streptophyta > Magnoliopsida > Ericales > Ericaceae > Arctostaphylos > Arctostaphylos glauca. Next base: position 29,029,231 of record JAHSPW020000005.1, on the reverse strand, counting down.
ATTATTTTTGTTTTTATTAAAAATAAAAATAAATACTAATTAAGATGTATCTTAGAAATCATAATTCCCAATCAAACGGAAATAGTGATTTTGTACCTTATAAATGTATTTGTTTTTTTAAATTGTAGAACTAATAAATGTTAGTTAAGATTGTTATGTAATTTTTTAAAAATAAATTTTAATTATTAAATCAAAACAATCTCAATTATTAGTTGTTGTTATGAAATTATACTTTAAAGGCTCTACACCATTATTTATTATTTAATTTGTAATAATAATTATTGTGAAATTGTCAGAGATCATTTTCTCTGACCATTTTATTACCTATTGGAGATTTAAATTTCAGTGATCCACTTAATGCATTTAATAAAAGCTTTCCCCAACTTAAAATGGTAAGGGACATTACAAATATATCACCAATTTTAACCTTAAAACCTCACTTTTCTTGATTGGGGTTAATTACTTTTAGCTATTTATAAAAAAAATATTTGATTTTAGTCTCAACCTGATATCTATACTATATATTATTGCAGGGAGTGTTTTCGTGAGAAGACCTCTAGGAGCGACAAGTGGCGGAACTTTATTGGTTTGTCGTCAAAAATTTTTAGTGATACATGTTAGCTTACCACAGTGAAAGATAATATGAATCTTTTTTGAATTCAAATTCAGAAAGTTTATCATATTTCAAATATAATACTTTTACTTCCATAACTTTCTCTATTTATTTATGTCTACACACATACACACATATATAGCTTTCTCACTTAGCAAAAAAATATATAGCTTTCTCTATTTAATTTTGATTTTCAAAATAAAAATAGAAATAAATATAGCTATTTTTACATAGAAATTAAATTTGATCTACAATTTCTTACAAATATATAAAGATTATATCATTTTTCATTACTCTTGATTTTGATTTTTTTAAAAGTACTATGTCTTTTTTTTTTTAACTTTCATTTATAAATGTATTTTACAATAGATAAATTTTAAAAACATGCAAAATATGGGCAAGATATATTTCTATAGCTACAAAGGGTTTTTTATTATCGATGAGGTTGTGCATTGACGTTTCTGTCACCGTAGGTCACATTGAATGAGTTGAAGTTAAATTTAATTAACTCATCCTAGGCATATTCAACGAATCAGTAAACCCAACTAAGAGATGGTGGGCTCAACAAATTAGTTCAACAATTCTTTTATTTTAATGCTCTCTATAACTTTTTTTTTCTTTTTTATTTCCATCACCACCACCACCACCACTAATACTACAACTAAAATAATAATAAATATAATAAGTATTATTATTGTTATTATTATATTTAAGTAAAGTTTTAAATTTTGAAATGAGATAATTAAAGACATTCAAGTTTGATAAACTCCTATTATGTATAGAATGTAGGGCATTTATGTATTTGTAACTATCTGTCTCAAGCCAATGCAATAATATGCCCCATCCTTGGAAAACTTTGTCGAGATCGATTTCAGATTTGCAATAATATGCCCCATCCAAGGGAGTTTTTACAACTTTTGAAAACCTAATTAATGATAAAGTTCTTAGATTGTGCTTTAATTTTATGAAATACATGAAAAATATTACTTCATATATAATTAATGCTTTGTTTTATTTGTGATAAAGTGTCCAAGTTACAAAAAGATATTGTATTGTGAAAAATTAAACAGAGTTTAGGTATTGATTTTGAAATTAAAAACAAGTCAAGTAAAAATTATAAAACATAAAGAAATTCAGTAAAATCAAATATATATGCATGCATATTTTTAGAATAGTAAGACTAGGTAAGCAATCGAAAAATCAAATTTTTGCTATAAAGAATTTTTGTTAAAATATCAAAAATAATTTAAATTATATGGTTGGATTGAAAGTTTTTATTATTTTAAAATTTTTAAATAATTACTAAATTAATTTATTTTTTAATAGGAGAGTGATTCTCTATCTTATTGAGAGACGTCATATGGACATGTTATTATATTTTTAGTGTTTTTATACACATTAACAATTGATTATCAAAGTGACATGAAAGAATAGAAAAGCATATATAGTGTAACAAAAAAATCAATTTTGTAATTTTTATCTCTTAACTTTTAAATTAACCCGTGCTTTGTTGCTAGTAAAATAAGATTATCAAGTCAGCATTGTATCACTACTAAAACAAGAGACATAAATTGATTATTAGTATCGAACAAACTATTCCTTTCGACATTAGTGTCGTTGTCCCTCCCGAATTATTTTAATTATATTATCGAATCTCCCAGATACGAAAATCCTAGCATTTCTTTTCTCCTTAAAAAAGGCTTGAGCCTTAAGCTAATTAAAAAAATTAGAGTCCGAAATATGTTAATTATGATCTTATAACAATATTAAGGTACATTGAAGTGCTATAACTTGGTTTATTTCTGTACTTGATCAAGTTTTGTAATTGTACATAAATATATTTAATGACAGGTAAAATATCTTTTTGCGACAAATTCAAAACGATACAAAATATCAAGTTTTGTACTTGGTTCATTTTTTCCTGTCTTTTAGGCTATGTTTGGTTAAGGTGTTTGGGAGATTTTTTCCCAAACAAGTTTTTGGAACAAGTTTCTCAAATATTTTTATTTTTTTCCCAGACAATTTTTTCTCTCTATAAAAAGTGTCTCTGAAACACTTTTTTCCCAGACAAGTTTCTGAGACACTTATAACCAAACAACGTCTCAGAGTTTTGTTTCTAAAAATTATTTCAGAAACACTCAAAACGAAGCCGATTGTTTTTACGCCTGCACTCTTTCGTCGATCTGGAGAATTGGTATCGCTTGCACTCTCTCATCGAGATTTGTACCGTATTCATATTTCGTGTTAAGTTCGTAAAATTATTTTCAGATTTGAAGAATTAACAAGTGTATATATTGTATATTAGAGGATTAATTTGTGCTTTGAAAGCAAGCTCAATGTAATTGGTACGGGTTCAACTTTGTCAGTATAGGAACTTGAATTTTGTTTGTAAGGAAGGCCCTATAATTTGGTTATTCTTTTTGTTAGGCACTGAGCTTTTGTTGTTATGGTGTAGAACCCTCTAATTTTGGATATTTTTTATTTAATTGTTAGAAATAGTATATTTTTATTACTGATTTGTTGCATGAATTTGTTATAGGTCTTTAGAGAGACTATTAATTTTGTCATGTAAGTATCATCGATGTACTGTAGTGATTTGCGTCGCATGTCAAGTTTATTGACAATTAATAATTCATGTGCTGAAGTGAACTAAGTTGGAGCTGATTCTATGACACTCGTAATCACTAAAAGGAAAATCATATTTATCCGTCTTTGCCCTCAATTCCAATCAACGAGCACATATCCATATTGCACCAAAACCACTACTTCTACCACTACCACCATTACTAGAATTCATCACCGAAGCATCAACATGCTGAAAAACCCTAACCATAAACTAAATCAAAGACCCCTTCCAACTCTTCATCATTATCCAACCTTCATTATGATCATGTTGTCAGCACGAAGCTTAGTTACTTCCTAGGTTTTGATTATAAAGCAACCAATGATCTTGTTTAAGAACCTTGAATAATGAGGGAGTAACATCAATGGAGCTAGTTGAGGGAGAAAGAAGAAGTGTTTAAGGTGTTAATTTACCCTAACACACACATATTATTGGTATATATATGAATTGAGAGTACAAGACATATACTAAACTACCTTCAATTTACTAGTAATAAAAACATATATGAAATAACTCTTAATAGTGCTCTTTTTATTCCTTTCTAAATCACAACAAGCTTCCTGAGCAATTCAAACTCTTAGTAAGGCTCGGGCTAGGGCAACTCATTCTATTCTCTTTGAGGTTAGGTAGGTGATGCGTGAGCTGCTATAGCGGTTACAAAGGAAGATATTTTTCTGTCGCCCTCTTTATAGTTGATTTCATTCAAAAGACTCTAGAATAGCTTCTTGCTTTTGCTTCTCCCTCCTCCTCAATCAATCAGGCTGAGCTGTTCAGAGGGAAGGGAACATGATTAAGCTAATAATCCACAGATATAGTCGCCCTAGCCGAGTTCTTACATAGGCTTTGAGGATTTATTTGAAGTTCAAGTATTCAAATTCGTAAGCAATTTGAACTCTTAGAAAGACTCGGGCTTAGAGCGACTCATTCTGTTCTCTCTGACTCCGAGGTCATGTGGGTGAAGCATGAGTTGCTATAGCGGTTGTAAAGGAACATATTTCTTTGACGCCCTGCCCACAGTTGACTTCATTCAAAAGACCCCGGAATAGCTTCTTGCTTTTGCTTCTCCCTCCTCCTCAATCAATCAGACCGAGCTGTTCAGAGGGAAAGAAACATGGTTGAGCTAACAGTCCGCGGATGTAGTCAATACACAAACTTGATAAACAGCTAGCTATACAGAACGCGGCTTCGAATACTTGAACTTCAAATAAATCCTTGGAGGCTATGGTCTCCCGCAGACAACTGTTGAGACTCTTATAATCTTAAAATCCGATCCAACCGCACTGCCTCCGAATATAGTCTGCCTCAATCAGTGTCACTACTTTCCCAATCTATCTACCGCAATCCATGAGATCAAACTGGAAGGGAACTGAAGGATTTGTTTTATTTACTTGATTGGCAGCCCATTCCCCTAACTTCAAGTGCCTGTGTTCTCTACAGGCATCAAACACTCTAGTCAACATGGGGACAGTAGGGTCAAATGGCATTGTCTTGACAAAGTCCTCGAGCTCATCCATGAAACCAAACCTACTGTAGAGTTCTATCATGCACTCATAATGCTCCAACCTAGGAATTATACAATATTCTGTGCTCATTGAATTGAAATACCGGGTACCCAACTCGACATGCCCCTCAGAAATACAAGCTAACAATATACCTTGAAAGGTGATATGGTCTGGCTTCACACCACCTTTCTTCATCAATCCAAATAGTTCAAGCGCAAAATCACTCTTTCTATTGTGACAACATCCCAAAATCATGGAGTTCCAAAGAATCAAGTCGCGTGAAGTTGCCTCTTCAAAAATCTTGAAAGCATAATCGAGACAACGACATTTCGAATACATGTCAACCAGAGCTCCCCTGATAACAATATCTATCTCATAACCATGCCTAATCATGAACCCATGGATTTGTCTTCCTTGCTCAAGTGCAAAAATATTTGCACAAGTAGACAAAAGGGTACCAAAAGTAAATTTACTAGGCGTTGTCTCCCCTTGCATCTCCCAGAACATTGTCATCGCTTCTTCGCTCAACCCGTGACGAGAATAGCTAGTCAACAGAGCATTCCATGAAACTCTATCCCGCCAATGGCTCATTTCGTAGAACCAAACTCTAGCACTTTTTAAGTTTCCACATTTACCATACATGTCAAGAAGGGCATTGCCAACAAAGAGATTGGAATAGAAACCACGTCTGTAGACAAAACCATGAACCTGTTTCCCCAATTCAACATCAGAAATCCCAGCACCAACGTTTAGAATTAAACCAAGAGTGACACAGTCAATGTCATTAAATTCCTTCAGCATCAGAAAAACGAAGTCCAAGGCCTGCTCCCATTGGTAGGAACGAGTGTACCCTGCCAACATTGCATTCCATGTGATCACACTCCGCTCTGGCATCTTATTAAAGAGCTCCCTTGCCTTTTCAGTTCTCCCATTCGTTGAATACCCTGACACCATACAAGTCGAATTAATCAAATTCTTCGAACTGGGCAGATCAAATATTCTGCAAGCACTATCTAACTCCCCGCATTTCACATACATATAAATGAGAGAGCTCAAAACCACCTCATCCTCTTCAATGTTAGTCTTAATCACAACTCCATGAATTTGCATCCCCTCATTCATGGCAGCAATTCTAGAACAAGCAATAAGAGAATTAGACACAGTAAAACGTAATGGCTTAACATTGACATGGATCATCTCAAAAAACATAAACACAGCCTCTCTTTCTTGACCCATCTCAAGATACCGCCTGACGATCACATTCCAAGATATGGCATTTGGGTTCTGAATCTCATCGAACATTCTCCTCGCATCACTCATACCCCGGCATTTCCCATAGACATCAACAAGAGAGCTTTCTAAAATGACATTTCCTGAAAACCCACATTTCACAATTATCCCATGTATTTGCCTCGACAAAACAATATCCAAGAGTGCAGCGCAAGACCCAAGAGCACTAGCAAATGTAATCTCATTTGCCGAGACACTCAACTTATTCATACGCAAGAACAAACCCAGTGCTTTCTCAGGACAGCCGCATTGTGTGTAAGCCGCAATCATGGCATTCCAAGAACCCCCATCTCTATGAGGCATTTCGTCAAACAACTCCTGTGCATCGCGCAAACACCCACATCTACCGTAAGTCTCAATTGCCCTGTTAAGTAAGAACAATGGCGGATTCGAACAAAACGATACCAAGTGGGATTCGACCTTTCTAGCCTCGACGATTGCCCTCCTGCGGGTACAAAGCTGGAAGAGATGGGCGTACAGAGAGAAAGGGAAGAGTACAGGAGAATTGAAAAGGATGGAGACCGCCTTTCGGAGTTGGCCGGAGTTGAGGTTCGCGAGGATCGAGTTGGTTAACCCTTTTGCATTGGATTGTAGGGTTTTGGGCTGGTGGGTTTTGTTATGGAGAAGACGGTTTACTACAGCAGCAGCAGCATTCATTGACCCATGTAACATACTAAGGCACTCCCAGTAGAAATTGAATGCAAGCCCACTCAAACAGATAACCACTCCAACATCTTAAGTCATGTATATGATCACCAAAAATTTGGTCAATGGATTCAAGAAGAATGGAGCACTTTCTATGATTACGGAATAACAAACAAAGACAATTGACTGAAACACAATTGACTATCTATCAAGTGTTCAGATGTGTAAATGCATTTAGTGTGTATACTGTGTTACTTGGTGATGACTTTGATGTGTTTCTCAAGTTTTGAGTCTCTCTCACTGTGAAACGTGGCTTAGAAAAGGACCCACGGATGATTTGCAAAATTGCAAGAAGCTTTGGTATGGATGCCAGGGCCAGTAAGTACAGGCGGGGCGAGTAGGAGCGGTCACCCTGTAAGAAAAAAAAATCATCTATTATTATATAAAAAAAAATTTATGAAGTTTATAAGTTTGCCCTTATTAAATTTTTCTATGTATTTTTTTGTCTTGAGTACATATTCGCTCATGTGTAGTGAAATTCTCAAACTCCGTCTCTAGTAGGGATAAAAAAGTAAAATTGGGAAAAGAGATTTTCTGTCTAAACGAAAGTCCATACCCTCCTTCCGGACGGCTAAAAGATAATTGCATTTTGAAGTCTACTAGAATTTTCGTTTGAAGGGTGATTAATTGTTAGACAGACTATTACTAATATGTTATGTGTGAAAAAGAAGGAAAAATAATTAAAACAATAAGAAAATAGAATTTAGAGTGACCGATAAGCGAAATTTCAGAATCAAAGAAGGGCAAATATGAATACTGTTTTACAAACGCCCTTGCCATCTTTTACTTGAAATTTAAAAGAAGACAATCCTTCTGTAAGAGCCACTGAGTGGCATGCACTAATTTTAATTGACGTACTACTTTAGGTTCGACGTACGGTTGGCATATACCGTTTATATGGAGAGAAATTCTCAAGGATTATGTTTAAAAAAAAAGAAAAAAAACATGGTCAAAGTTCACTATCAACACATTTGGAGCATATGTCTACAACATCTTAGTTTCCATCTGTGTTGCCCACATATTCTTTAAAGAAACAAATGTTTACCGAAGACGAAAAGTTGGACTATTGCTATGGGTATATGAAAATGAGAAAGTGCTTTCGAAACTAAAGACAGCCCGATAAAAAGATAAGTCGGTAGAAATAATTGTGGAAGAATTTGATTTGTCAAAATTCATTGCGACCAAGAGCCAGCCAAAGTCGATGGTTGAAATATGTGACAATGAAGTTGTTGCTCCTTCTCTTGACCTAATTGAGATTCCTAAATGGGATGACGTGTCCGATGAATTGCAAATCAAGTATCGTAACCCAAATTCGATTGATGGGATATTGTTGATTGTTCATTTGAAGGATATGAGAGCCCCTTGAGATGTCAACTTATATGAATAAGAAGGAAAGCTAAAACAAGTAATAGAGTGGGATGGAACTGAACTGTGCCGACTATTCCGTGCGGATGGAGAATGCAACCTATCACTCTCTATGGTGAATGGAGATCAATCGCGACCAATTACAAAGATTCCATCTAAACTGAATATCATAGATTCATAGTACATTGTGATGAAGAAGAGGGCCTTTACCAAGAATTGCTTGATCTATGAAAAATACAAATGGTTACATGTTTGATGAACCTGGTTGCATGCCATGTCCCTCCTTTTACGAGTTGTAGCGATAAAGGTTAACACTCAGTATCGATGAGTATTGCGAGTTGTTTCAAAAAAGTAATATCCTTTGAAGATGATATCTTTTAGGTAGCGAGGTGAAGGAATAGGAGTATGATATTAATCAAGTTGCAACATGTAATAAGTGACTATTACACCTCGTATTTGTCCAGACTTTCTTTCTTAACATTAAAATAATACTTCATAGTATATCTAGACTTTCTTTCTCGACATCAAAATTACACTTCATAGTATATCCATAACTTCTTTCATGAAAAACTAGTGTGACGATAATTCGGTCTCTATAAACCATATATTGCCCTTGAACAAAGAATAGAGAGTTTCAGCAAAAAAATGAAAGAAGAATAACGATCCAAATCTAAGTTCGCTCAGTCCAATGAAAAAATATAATTTGTCTTACACTTCTTTGTTTTGGTTTTTTAAAAGTTCAATTTTTCAAGACAACTCAAGACATTGAATCTAAATGCATTTCCCTCTCAACTTTTGTCAGTTGAGTATGACCATACAACTACCAAAATTTTAAACCTCTCTTGCCCTTTCCACTTCCCTAAAATTTGATCACAAATACTTCTCACCTAATTGTAAACCACCCTCAAATTTACAATTTTATCAGATACCTTTACTTCATATCTACTAAGATATTGAATCGGATATCCCTTAAATATAAAATTTACAGACCTCATTGGTTGTAATATAGATCTACTGTGATGTAAATGTTGCATTTGGACTACTTCAAATAAAATGCAACACCAATGAGAAATAAGCCAAGTTCCATAAATGGACATAATTGAATTGCATCTTAGTCAAATTTAAAATTAAATTTTTCGAAAGAGAAGTAGGTCAATTTACCTTTGGGAGAGCCGACATATTTTTTTAAAAAGCCGAATATAATTTAAAAGGCAAAAATATAATTTTATTTTTAATTTTTTAAAAATTTTACCAAGCCACTGTGGTCTCCATGCAATACCTCCCTAGGGTAATTTACAAGGAACAACACGATTTTATTCTCATCTCACATGCTTAGTTTTGGACACGGATTAAAGGAACGTTAATTCATAAAAATATCTATCTATTTGTTCTGTTTACCTTCTCAAAAAGTTGAAGATTGAAAGAGTCCTTACAACAGGCCCAAATTCCCTCTGTAAAGAGGGCGATTTCTTCTGGGATTTGGGAATTTTTGTTTCCACACACTCCAATAGGACCAATACATCAAATCTACGAGACAAAGTAATAAAAATATAAAACCAATACATCAAATCTACGAGACAAAGTAATAAAAATATAAAAATACGACTTACTCAAGGTATTTGTTCCATTTTAAAATTATTCCCTACTTAATATCAATTAATTTTCGAAACACTAAAATTAGGATTCTTGTAAAATTTGACCCTCTCTCGACTCTCACTCAACTAATCCTAAGGGACCGATTGAATGGAGTATTATGTTTAGGGAGATAATTCTTGAAGGGGATAAGATAAAAAGAGATATTATTTTTGAAAAGATAGCCCATATTAATGTGATATTTGTAGAGGAGTATAAAAAAATAAATGATTTGAATAAAGGATTAAAGAAGAGGATAAAATTTAACTTGGTTTGAATGTTTTATGAAATAGGAGAATAAGAGGGAGTGGATAAAGGAAAAAACTCTCAAATGACTATATTGCCCTTGGAGTGTTAAACTTGATTATCACAGAGAGTTCACTCCTCATTGCATCATGCATTAGAGAGCTTACAACACAATGCAAAATCATCAATGCTAAATTGTTATCGCGGCAGCCTAAACAACATATTTGAAGTAATCTTTTTAGATGCATTCCAATAGAAGACTTCATTTTTCTTGAAGATTTAGTGTACACAAATTGAAAATATACTGAAGCAACCAAGTCATCATCTCCCTACAACCAAGCCATCATGCAGCCAAATTCTCATCACCATGAAAGCTTGTTCTGTATCTTCATCTTCATCGGGAGATTCAGGTCGGTGGCAAGCCCGTGACCTCTTCCTCTGAAAATCAACACCCTAGATCCATTACCCATTTTCTTCTCAATGTCCTCTCAGGCACTGATCGGACAAAGCGGAACATTGTCGCCTGCAACGAACAACACAGGTACCTTTACACCATCAGCAAGAGATGGGTCAATCCTTATGCCATAGAAGGATACCCCAATGCCAAAACAAACACTTTGGTCTTGAGCAAGCACGTCGATTGTTCTGCCACCACCAAAACAAAACCCAACAATACCAAGCTTCTGCGAGATTCCTGCAGCTAAAAATTCATGCATCATCCATTTTGTAGACATTGTAGGGTCTATTTGGCGTGACTGGATTATTGGATTATTCACTGTTTAGTTTTTTGTCCTTATTTGAAATTTTTCTTTAATATTTTGTTTTTCATCATTTTTTTTATGATTGTTGGTTCGTCTCGACAAGAGCTTTCAGAAAAGTTCTCAATCATCGGCTACATTTGAAAAAAGTTCAGAAAAGACAAAAAATAAGCCAAAAACAGCGTCCGTTTTGGCTTATTTTTCGTCTTTAGTGACTTTTTTTTAACTTTTGGACATAATTTTATACTTTTTAGATTCCTTTCGTCGATACGAACCAATAATCTACGAAAAAATGATATAAAAATAACAAATACAAAAAAAATTTGAATAAAGACAAAAAAACGACGCCGGATAATCTAGTCAATACAGTTAAGGCAAATGGGGCCGTAATGTCTTTGGAAATCCTTTCTGGGGTTTGTCTGGCAAACTGGTCTTCGAGTGGCACCTTTGGTCTGCTCTTTGCCCATGGATCACCGCGAAACAAGTCTGGCACTAGAACACTACATGATTATTTCGAGAAAACCCAGTGAACTTACATAAGAACAAGGCATCTACTGTGTAGAAAAAAGCCTCAATATTATTACTGCTAAAGGTATGAAAGATGAGATAGATGAGCAATATCAACGCTTAGCGGTCTTTTATATATGTATGTGTGCGCACCTAACAACAAATGTAGAAAAATACCTGTTTTACAACACATTTTCTAAAAAACAAATTTAAAAATGCCCAACCACAAAAATTTTGCGTATTTTTCGAAATGAAATCAGAAAACAATTGTAGTTTCGAATGTATATGTTCTCTAAATATGGGGTAACATACTTGTAACATTGCAAGCAACATGATAGACAAAGTCTCTAGTAGAATAATCCTTAAACCCAAAAATATCAGACGAGCAATATGCCGGTTTCATCTTCAACTTCCACTTGGCTATTAAACACTTTACAAATCATATATTTGGAAAAATGTAATGAGGATCGATGAGTATTTAGAATTACAGATTCCCTGGACAACAACTGGAGCCATATAGTCAAAAGTGTTATTTTCTCTTCCTCATTCCACAATTGGCAAAAAAACCTAATTTCAATAACTTACTTTTAGATCATTAACATAGAAGTCACGAAGTCACTCTTCAACGTCTGTAATCGCGCATCTCTAACGCGAAAGAATAAGATAACAAATTTGGTGCTGTAATCTCACAGCTTTTCCATTGCCTTACTTCTAATTTATAGGAAACAAAAAACACATGCTAAAACAAACCTACAACCCATGATCCCATGATCCCATGATCCCATGAACCCATGATCCCATGATCTCATGAACCCATGATCCCATGAACTACAACCCACTATCCCATGAAGTGGGGCACCTCCTACTTTTTTGCTATTAGTTGGTGAAGCACAACACGTGCTATTAGGAACAGAAAACAAATAACTAATAATTTCTATTCTAAACAAAACCAACTTCCTACTTTCTTGGACACAATCTTATCTAACAATCACCCCCTAAGCTTGTGTCTTCACTTGATCTCGACCATGCCAATCTTGTCACGAAGCTCCAGAAACTTGACTCGACCGAGCGCCTTGGTCAGAATGTCCGCTAGCTGATTATTAGTATCCATGTACTCCACTGCTATCTTGCCATCCTCAATGCACTCCCGTATGAAATGGTATCTGGTCTCGATATGTTTGCTCCTATCGTGGAACACCGGGTTTTTGCAAAGAGCAATTGCGGACTTGTTGTCAATATTGAGCGTGACAGCCTTGGGCTCCTTGTTGATGAGATCACTGAGTAGCCGAGACAACCACACACCTTGACATGCTGCAGTTGTAGCTGCAATATACTCTGCCTCACAAGATGAAAGAGCCACCACTTTCTGCTTTTGACTCTGCCATGTGATAGGGGCAAGACCGAAGCAAAACAACACCCCCGTTGTGCTCTTACGGTCTTCTGGATCACCGGCCATGTCACTATCACTGAACCCAGTTAGAGTAGCCTGACTTTCCTTCTTCTTTCTCCCATAAAAACATCCAAGCGAACGTGTCCCTGCGATGTAACGGAGGATGTGCTTCACCGCTGCAAAATGCTCCTCATGCGGTTCCTGCATAAATCTGCTCACATAGCCAACAGAGTACGCCAAGTCGGGGCGAGTATGCACCAAATACCGAAGGCAACCAACAATACTCCGGTACTCGGTGGCATCAACGAGCGGAGTTGTACTGGACTTGGACAACTTGAGACGCGCCTCCATGGGGACATGGCACGGATTGCACTCTTTCATGCCACTTCGGTCCAGTAACTTTTCTGCATACGCCGCTTGCTTGATACCGATACCGTCCAACCCCTGAAACACTTCAATGCCGAGATAGTATGACAAGAGCCCCAGATCACTCATACAGAACAAATTCTTCATCTCCTGCTTGAACGTGTCGATGGCACCCTTATCTGCTCCTGTGATAACAAGGTCGTCAACGTAGACACCTACAAGCAACAATCCTGTCCCAGAGCCCCGCGTGTATATGCCATGTTCCGCCGTACTCCGCCTAAAACCCAAGGTTACCAAACTCGCATCCAGTTTGGCGTTCCACGCCCTTGGAGCCTGTCGTAGTCCATACAAAGCCTTCCGGAGCCGTAGTACCTTGTGCTCCTGCCCGGCAACAACAAAACCAGGAGGCTGCGCTACATAGACCTCCTCATTCAGTTCACCGTTGAGAAAAGCAGATTTAACATCCATGTGATGCATAGCCCACCCCTCGTGAGCCGCCATTGCAATCAAGAGTCTCACGGATTCAAGACGAGCCACAGGCGCAAACACTTCCTCAAAATCAATGCCCTGCTTCTGAACATACCCCTTTGCAACTAAGCGAGCCTTGTGTTTGACAATTGCACCACGTTCATCTCGCTTCACCTTGAAAACCCACTTGAGACCAATTGGGCGATATCCAGCCGGTGGATCCACCATCTCCCATGTATTGTTCTTGATGATGGAGTCCATCTCCTCCAACATCGCCTTGCGCCACCACTCTTCTTGCTCCGCTTCCGCGAAACTTGATGGTTCTTCTGCCGAAGTGAGAAGTAGCTCCTCGAGATCCTTCGGTTCCATTGGCTCTGTTGAATTATAGATATCACTAAGGCTTCGATATCTCTGTGGTTGAGCCGGATCAATAGTTGCGTCGAGGTGATCGTTTGGTGACCAGTGCGCTACCGGAGCACCCCCCAAGCCATGCTCAACCGAAGCCGGAGTCAGTGGTAGTTGAGCCGGACTCATGGCTTCAGTTGAACCATGTTCGGGTGAACCTGGAGTCGGTATCTGCTGCTGTTGTGCCGGACTCATGGATTCGGTTGCTACTGCTTCCGGTCCGCTTCCTGCGGCCTCTGCCTCCGCTCCGGTACTCCACACAGCTCCAACTCCTCCTTCTTCATGGAACTCCGCTGATCCCCACACATCTGCGCCATCATCCCACTGCCATGGTACATTTTCTTCAAATTTCACATCACGACTTACAATTACTTTACCCTGGCAAGGATCGAGCAGACGATGTGCCTTGCACCCATCCTCCACGCCGAGATACACCAACTGCTGACTCCAGTCGTCGAGCTTCTTCAGGTGTGGAGTTGTCACCTTCGCATGAGCCAAACAACCGAATACTCGCAAGTGTCCCAAGTATGGCTTCTTCCCTGTCCAAGCTTCAAATGGAGTTCTCTCCCCCATTGCCTTCGTTAGCAAACGGTTCAAAAGATAAACCGCATGCCTAACTGCTTCTCCCCAGAGCTCGCCCGGAACCTGCATGCTTTTCAACATGGATCGTGCCATCCCAACCACGGTCCTGTTTTTGCGCTCGACAACGCCGTTTTGCTGTGGCGTGTAGGGCGCTGTGAGTTGTCGCCGTATACCCGCTTCCTCGCACACTCCAGTAAATGCTTTATTTAGGAACTCCCCGCCGCGATCGGACCGCAGCGTTTTGATACGTTGTCCACGACAATTTTCAACTAAGGCCTTGAACTTCACAAATTCCGCACATGCTTCGTCCTTATTCTTCAAAAAACACACATGTATCCATCTCGAATAATCATCAACGAATAACATAAAGTACTTATTACCTCCACTTGTCGATGGGGTAATTGGCCCACAAAGGTCGACATGAACCAGCTCTAGACACTCCTTTGCCCGGTGCGGCGTCTTTTGCGGGAATGCTCCCCGCGTTTGTTTTCCCACCAAGCATCCGTGGCATAATTGGTTCGGATGCGTGATTAATGGCACTCCTGCCACCATGTTCTTGTCAACGAGAAATTTCAAAGCCTTGAAGTTGACATGACCGAGACGACCATGCCATAGCCATGCCGGATCCTCCATCTTTGTGAGCAAGCAACCCGGAATCGCCCTTGTCAACTCAATATGGTACAGCCTGTTTGAAGACCGAGGCACCTTCATGAGCAACTGCCCCGTCGATTTCTCCAACACCTCCAGCTTGCCTCCGTCCAGCACCACACGGTAACCGACCTCAGTCATTTGTCCAAGGCTTATGAGATTGCTACACAGCCTTGGAATATAGTAGACATCTTTGAGAGCCCACTGATCTCCATTCTTACACTCAAACAAAATTGAGCCCTTTCCCATAATCTGCACAGTAGACCCATCACCGAATCTCATCTTACCGGTGATTGCTTCATCCAGCTCCTGGAAATTCTCCCGGTCGCCGGACATGTGGTTGCTAGCCCCGTTATCAAGATACCATGTGCTCCCGGTGGTTATGTCTTTTCCCGTTAGGTACAATTCGGGAAAAACATTGTCCTCCACCAGTAACAAGATCTCCGGCTGCTTCTCTTCCACCTGCTCGAGCGGCGTCAGCTCCTCCGACACCGCGAGCAAAAGTGCTTGCTCCATCGTATCCGTGCAGGCATGGTGTGCCTCTTCTACCTTCCTCGGCTCCTTGCACTGGTTGGCGAAATGGCCGAAATTACGGCAATTAAAACACTGAATATTGCTGTAATCCCGTGAGCCACCACCTGTCACTTCCTTCCCCGTTGAGTTCCCACGCCCACCGGAGCGCCCGCCGCGCCCTCGGCCTGTGCCACGGCCACGGCCACGGCCTCTTCCGCGGGAACTTGCCTCCGGTATCTTTCCCTTGCCGGAGCTTTCGCCACCCATCTTCTTCTGCCGTGCCTCCCACTCCGCCTGAGTGTAGAGAAGTTGTCCATCTCCGGTCGTGCCCGCTGTGGGGCGTCGCGTTCGCTCTTCGAATGCCTTGAGTCGGCCCACTGCCTCCTCAAATACAAGAGTGGAGAGATCGTAGAATTGTTCGATTCCAGCGATAACAGTGATGAAGCGCTCAGGGACTGAATCGAACAATTTCTTCACGAGCGCGGCATCGTTGAGTAAACCGCCGAGACTACTATACCGGACAGCCATGGCCGACAGTCTCCCGGCGTATTGATCAACCGAGTCATCCTCCTTCATGCGCATGCCATCGAAGTCACTCTTCAACGTCTGTAACCGCGCATCTCTAACGCGATCGGCGCCGACGAACCTCGTCTTGAGGCAGTCCCCAATCTCCTTCGCCGTGTTCTTGTTCGCCACCTGCATAAGAAGATCTTCTGGCAGACACTGGATTAGATGCGATTTCGCCTTCTTATCCTTCTTGACATTGACGGCCTCCCCGGCCGCTGGCTCGATCGCCTCCCAGACCTCCTGGTCCTCCATCATTGCCTTGACTCGAATCTTCCAGCAAGTGTAATTCGACGTGGTAAGCTGCGGATACACATATCGAAGTGTATCCCGCTCGCCGCCGCCGACTTGAGAACCTTCTCCTCCGGTGACAATGGACATGGTGTTGAACCGGGGATATTTGGGCATACAATAACCGCTCTGATACCAATTGTTGGAGATAAAGAAAACAATCTGACAGAGAAAGAATAAGATAACAAATTTTGGTGCTGTAATCTCACGGCTTTTCCATTGCCTTACTTCTAATTTATAGGAAACAAAAAACACATGCTAAAACAAACCTACAACCCATGATCCCATGATCCCATGAACCCATGATCCCATGATCCCATGATCTCATGAACCCATGATCCCATGAACTACAACCCACTATCCCATGAAGTGGGGCACCTCCTACTTTTTTGCTATTAGTTGGTGAAGCACAACACGTGCTATTAGGAACAGAAAACAAATAACTAATAATTTCTATTCTAAACAAAACCAACTTCCTACTTTCTTGGACACAATCTTATCTAACAATCACCCCCTAAGCTTGTGTCTTCACTTGATCTCGACCATGCCAATCTTGTCACGAAGCTCCAGAAACTTGACTCGACCGAGCGCCTTGGTCAGAATGTCCGCTAGCTGATTATTAGTATCCATGTACTCCACTGCTATCTTGCCATCCTCAATGCACTCCCGTATGAAATGGTATCTGGTCTCGATATGTTTGCTCCTATCGTGGAACACCGGGTTTTTGCAAAGAGCAATTGCGGACTTGTTGTCAATGTTGAGCGTGACAGCCTTGGGCTCCTTGTTGATGAGATCACTGAGTAGCCGAGACAACCACACACCTTGACATGCTGCAGTTGTAGCTGCAATATACTCTGCCTCACAAGATGAAAGAGCCACCACTTTCTGCTTTTGACTCTGCCATGTGATAGGGGCAAGACCGAAGCAAAACAACACCCCCGTTGTGCTCTTACGGTCTTCTGGATCACCGGCCATATCACTATCACTGAACCCGGTTAAGGTAGCCTGGTCTTCCTTCTTCTTTCTCCCATAAAAACATCCAAGCGAACGTGTCCCTGCAATGTAACGGAGGATGTGCTTCACCGCTGCAAAATGCTCCTCATGCGGTTCCTGCATAAATCTGCTCACATAGCCAACAGAGTACGCCAAGTCGGGGCGAGTATGCACCAAATACCGAAGGCAACCAACAATACTCCGGTACTCGGTGGCATCAACGAGCGGAGTTGTACTGGACTTGGACAACTTGAGACGCGCCTCCATGGGGACATGGCACGGATTGCACTCTTTCATGCCACTTCGGTCCAGTAACTTTTCTGCATACGCCGCTTGCTTGATACCGATACCGTCCAACCCCTGAAACACTTCAATGCCGAGATAGTATGACAAGAGCCCAAGATCACTCATACAGAACAAATTCTTCATCTCCTGCTTGAACGTGTCGATGGCACCCTTATCTGCTCCTGTGATAACAAGGTCGTCAACGTAGACACCTACAAGCAACAATCCTGTCCCAGAGCCCCGCGTGTATATGCCATGTTCCGCCGTACTCCGCCTAAAACCCAAGGTTACCAAACTCGCATCCAGTTTGGCGTTCCACGCCCTTGGAGCCTGTCGTAGTCCATACAAAGCCTTCCGGAGCCGCAGTACCTTGTGCTCCTGCCCGGCAACAACAAAACCAGGAGGCTGCGCTACATAGACCTCCTCATTCAGTTCTCCGTTGAGAAAAGCAGATTTAACATCCATGTGATGCATAGCCCACCCCTCGTGAGCCGCCATTGCAATCAAGAGTCGCACGGATTCAAGACGAGCCACAGGCGCAAACACTTCCTCAAAATCGATGCCCTGCTTCTGAACATACCCCTTTGCAACTAAGCGAGCCTTGTGTTTGACAATTGCACCACGTTCATCTCGCTTCACCTTGAAAACCCACTTGAGACCAATTGGGCGATGTCCAGCCGGTGCATCAACCAATTCCCATGTATTGTTCTTGATGATGGAGTCCATCTCCTCCAACATCGCCTTGCGCCAGCACACCTCCTGTTCGGCCTCCACGAAACTTGACGGTTCCTCTGCCGAAGTCAGGAGCAGCTCCTCGAGATCCTTTGGTTCAATTGGCACTGTTGTGTTGTAGATATCAACGAGGCTGCGGTATCTCTGTGGTTGAGCTGGATCGATGGTTGCGTCGAGGTGATCGTTTGGTGACCAGTGCGCTACCGGAGCACCCCCCAAGCCATGCTCAACCGAAGCTGGAGTCAGTGGTAGTTGAGCCGGACTCATGGCTTCGGTTGAACCATGTTCGGGTGAACCTGGAGTCGGTATCTGCTGCTGTTGTGCCGGACTCATGGATTCGGTTGCTACTGCTTCCGGTCCGCTTCCTGCGGCCTCTGCCTCCGCTCCGGTACTCCACACAGCTCCAACTCCTCCTTCTTCATGGAACTCCGCTGATCCCCACACATCTGCGCCATCATCCCACTGCCATGGTACATTTTCTTCAAATTTCACATCACGACTTACAATTACTTTACCCCGGCGAGGATCGAGCAGACGATGTGCCTTGCACCCATCCTCTACGCCGAGATACACCAACTGCTGACTCCGGTCGTCAAGCTTCTTCAGGTGTGGAGTTGTCACCTTCGCATGAGCCAAACAACCGAATACTCGCAGGTGTCCCAAGTGTGGCTTCTTCCCTGTCCAAGCTTCAAATGGAGTTCTCTCCCCCATTGCCTTCGTTGGCAAACGGTTCAAAAGATAAACCGCATGCCTAACTGCTTCTCCCCAGAGCTCGCCCGGAACCTTCATGCTTTTCAACATGGATCGTGCCATCCCAACCACGGTCCTGTTTTTGCGCTCGACAACACCGTTTTGCTGTGGCGTGTAGGGCGCTGTGAGTTGTCGCCGTATACCTGCTTCCTCGCACACTCCAGTAAATGCTTTATTTAGGAACTCCCCGCCGCGATCGGACCGCAGCGTTTTGATACGTTGTCCACGACAATTTTCAACTAAGGCCTTGAACTTCACAAATTCCGCACATGCTTCGTCCTTATTCTTCAAAAAACACACATGTATCCATCTCGAATAATCATCAACGAATAACATAAAGTACTTATTACCTCCACTTGTCGATGGGGTAATTGGCCCACAAAGGTCGACATGAACCAGCTCTAGACACTCCTTTGCCCGGTGCGGCGTCTTTTGCGGGAATGCTCCCCGCGTTTGTTTTCCCACCAAGCATCCGTGGCATAATTGGTTCGGATGCGTGATTAATGGCACTCCTGCCACCATGTTCTTGTCAACGAGAAATTTCAAAGCCTTGAAGTTGACATGACCGAGACGACCATGCCATAGCCATGCCGGATCCTCCATCTTTGTGAGCAAGCAAACCGGACTCGCCCTTGTCAACTCAATATGGTACAGCCTGTTTGAAGACCGAGGCACCTTCATGAGCAACTGCCCCGTCGATTTCTCCAACACCTCCAGCTTGCCTCCGTCCAGCACCACACGGTAGCCGACCTCAGTCATTTGTCCAAGGCTTATGAGATTGCTACACAGCCTTGGAATATAGTAGACATCTTTGAGAGCCCACTGATCTCCATTCTTACACTCAAACAAAATTGAGCCCTTTCCCATAATCTGCACAGTAGACCCGTCACCGAATCTCACCTTACCGGTGATTGCTTCATCCAGCTCCTGGAAATTCTCCCGGTCGCCGGACATGTGGTTGCTAGCCCCGTTATCAAGATACCATGTGCTCCCGGTGGTTATGTCTTTTCCCGTTAGGTACAATTCGGGAAAAACATTGTCCTCCACCAGTAACAAGATCTCCGGCTGCTTCTCTTCCACCTGCTCGAGCGGCGTCAGCTCCTCCGACACCGCGAGCAAAAGTGCTTGCTCCATCGTATCCGTGCGGGCATGGTGTGCCTCTTCTACCTTCCTCGGCTCCTTGCACTGGTTGGCGAAATGGCCGAAATTACGGCAATTAAAACACTGAATATTGCTGTAATCCCGTGAGCCACCACCTGTCACTTCCTTCCCCGTTGAGTTCCCACGCCCACCGGAGCGCCCGCCGCGCCCACGGCCTGTGCCGCGGCCGCGCCCTCGGCCACGAGTACCTGCGTCCTGCGCCTTGTTCTTGCCAGAGACCTCCCCGACTGTCTTCTTCCTGCGTGCCTCCCACTCCGCCTGAGTGAGGAGGAGCTTCCCGTCGGCAGTCGCGCCTCCCGTAGGACGACGTGTTCGCTCCTCGAACGCTTTGAGTCGGCCCACTGCCTCCTCAAATGCTAGGGTGGAGAGATCATAGAACTGCTCGATGCCGGCGATGACGGTGATGAAGCGCTCAGGAACCGTGTCGAACAGTTTTTTTACGAGTGCAGCATCACCCAGAGAACCACCCAGGCTACTGTACCTGACCGTCATGGCCGACAGTCTCCCGGCATACTGATCCACAGACTCGTCCTCCTTCATGCGCATGCCATCGAAGTCACTCTTCAACGTCTGTAATCGCGCATCTCTAACGCGATCGGCGCCGACGAACCTCGTCTTGAGGCAGTCCCAAATCTCCTTCGCCGTGTTCTTGTTCGCCACCTGCATAAGAAGATCTTCTGGCAGACACTGGATTAGATGCGATTTCGCCTTCTTATCCTTCTTGACATTGACGGCCTCCCCGGCCGCTGGCTCGATCGCCTCCCAGACCTCCTGGTCCTCCATCATTGCCTTGACTCGAATCTTCCAGCAAGTGTAATTCGACGTGGTAAGCTGCGGATACACATATCGAAGTGTATCCCGCTCGCCGCCGCCGACTTGAGAACCTTCTCCTCCGGTGACAATGGACATGGTGTTGAACCGGGGATATTTGGGCATACAATAACCGCTCTGATACCAATTGTTGGAGATAAAGAAAACAATCTGACAGAGAAAGAATAAGATAACAAATTTTGGTGCTGTAATCTCACGGCTTTTCCATTGCCTTACTTCTAATTTATAGGAAACAAAAAACACATGCTAAAACAAACCTACAACCCATGATCCCATGATCCCATGAACCCATGATCCCATGATCCCATGATCTCATGAACCCATGATCCCATGAACTACAACCCACTATCCCATGAAGTGGGGCACCTCCTACTTTTTTGCTATTAGTTGGTGAAGCACAACACGTGCTATTAGGAACAGAAAACAAATAACTAATAATTTCTATTCTAAACAAAACCAACTTCCTACTTTCTTGGACACAATCTTATCTAACAGGGAAGAGAAGATATGTTTGTTTCAAGAGAAATCCTCTTGTATGATCAACTTCAACATTACGCATTCGATGCATTCCCCTATGAGAATACATTTTACAGCAAAACGACAATGAGAAGTAAACAAATCATGATGCCTCTCCTCATGCTCTTTGTCAACGTGTAGAACTACTATCCTTATTTCTAATAGGTAAGATATTGTACAAAAAGTCTGTTAGGAAAATTCCTAACCTAAAATCCAATGCAACAAATTTCATGGTTACACTCATTAAATCATAGATGGTTGGCCTAAAAGTGTGCATTTCACAATGGAAATTAGACGCAGAGCACATTGGTGCATAAGCCCGTATCAAGTGCCTTGGACAGAGAAGCACCGAGAACTCCACAAAAACCATAAGAAAGCAAGCAGAAAAGGTAAGAAAGCAAAAATGAGTAATTTCATTGTCCTTGCCACGGGTGGACTTTTTACCTTAGTAAGATTAAGATCCCGAATAAAAATCCATAAAGTTTCTAAGCCAAGAATAGCATAATTTAGTTCGGAAGATAATTATGAAGCACCCCAAATCACTACTATCATGGTTTCCCAAAAAGAATATGACAAAAGAAAACAAGCAATAGATAGGAATCAGATTGTCTATTTTTTTTTTTGGAATAGACCAAGTAGTTATCCAAATGTCCAATCTTCCAAATGAATATCACTCATAAAGTCAGATGTAACACAAGCTTTAAATTTCCAAATATTTTTCAATACTTGCTGGCATTTAAACTTCTATGATCCTTTTAGATTACCCACACATATCATTGCCATCATATTCCATGCACATTAACGCTCTTAAACCATCAAAACTATCACATACACTTCAATCACATGCAAAAGCTACATTTCTCACGTTGGCACCGAGAACAAAAGCTACATAGTAACATAGAAAAACCTAGTTTCCAATAAGACCATTTCCTAGGTTGCAAACCCACAGAACATTTAGTCAGAAAGAATTTTCCTCCTAGGGCATAGCCACAGAGGAATCAATTATTAGAACAACACTATATACTTATTTCATGCTCAACAGATAGGGCTCATTCACTTGCTGAGGTTTACCCATCAATTTTTATCAGCCCCACAGTTCCAACTTCCTACCTATATTCAAATGATTTTGTTGTTTCCTTCGTCATAGCTCCAAATTGGTTCTTACATAGACTTTACTGTAGCAAACAGAACAACATTATAATTTATAAGCATGAATAAACACCCATTTCTTTAAAACTCTAAACAATCAGTACAAAAGATGAGAAAAGCAAAATAATAAAGAGCAAAATAAAGTAATAGTTTTGAATAATAGTATATCACTGAAATAAACTTACAGAAGAGGGAAGTTGAGGGGACGCAAGTGTTGAGAACAAGTGAGGTGGGGGCCGTGATGGTGGTGGTGTTTGTTGAGCTGCCTAGTGGGGAAGAGGGTGCTGGTAGTAGCTATTGAAGCTGAAAACAAGGAGGCTGAGACCAACCCCATATCTTCCCTCTCTCCATGTTCTAATGCTACAAAATAAAAATCAGTATTTCAAACAGAAAAACAAAAACGAAGGGAATCATCCAATATCCATCATCACAAAAACGAAGGGAACCATCCGAACTTGCGCCGGATAATGAGGGCTGAAATCGTCAAAAAACCAGCCCTGTACAACGGGATAATTTTTGGAGAGGCTGAGGGGTGCCCAAAATAATCAGGGACAAGCCGCATAGCCGTGAAAACGAAGAGGAGTGAAAATTAAGAGGGGGCATGGCGGCTGGTTCCAGACCGGGGAGATAACCCTTATCATGGGTGTTAAGTTTTGAAGGGAGGCAAAACCTCCAGCCAAATGGGTCCTAAACTTATATAAAAATAAGACTTGAAACAAGGAAGCCAATATCTGATATGGGTAGAGACCGATCCAAATACATAATATCCATATTCCATTGATTGCAGTCCAACTACAAACATGACTAAAGGCTACCAACCACACAACACACAAGAACCATAAAACAAAAACAGAACGTACTAAAAACAAACACTTATTCATAGCCAGCATTCCAGATCAAACCAAAATCCCACAACTGAACAAAATGCGATTCTCTCTCAACCAACCTTAACCTCAACCAACTTGGGCTTCTTAGGCTCGGGAGGGGGCAATTTCTGGACAGTAACTGTCAGCACTCCGTCCTGACAAATAGCAGAGATTGCATCAATGTTAGCATTCTCAGGCAGAACAAACTTCCTCATGAATTTCCCAACCCTCCTCTCCATCCTCACGTATTTAACCCCTTCTTTCTCCTCCTCCCTCTTTCTCTCTCCACTGACCAACAGCACGTTGTCGTCCTCCACCTGAACCTTGATGTCCCCCGATTTCAGCCCTGGCATGTCGACGATGAATTCGTACGAGTTTGGGTACTCCTTCACGTCTGCTGGGGTTGTCGCCATGGCCCTTGCGTCGCGGACATAAGTGCGGGAGGGGACGTTACCGGTTTTTTCGTCCGGCGCTCCGCCCGCCGCCGCGGTGTCAGCTGCGTCGAGCACTTGCAGTGCGTGAAAGATTGGAGAATCCATCCCCAGTAGTCTGAAATCCATCTTGTTTCCCTCTTGGTTTGTGGAATCTGAAATGATTTATGTGATTTAGCTCGTTTGAAGTTTGGATCTACTGTCAAGTTTGAGTGGAGTTAAGGAAGATTGTGGAGATATATAGAGCATGGGTGCGAAGCTTCTGGAGGGGGGAGGAAGTTATGCGAAGCTTCGGTTTGAAAGTTCTAGGAGGTTCCGTTAACTTCCTTCTGGCTTCTACACACATCGAGAACATGGTGGAGCTTCTTTTTTTTTTCAACCGAATAACAATAAAAATCTGCCACGTGGTGTTATGTTTCCGTTGACTTTCGGCTATATCTTAAAAGGGGAAATCACTGTGGTGTTGACTGAAAGAAGTAATCAAAATAATAGTGTTAAATTTTGAAAGGTGGACCAATTTGCCCTTCAAAACAAAGCCACGTCGTTTTTCATTTGGGGTCCCCTCTCTGTTGCTGCACCACCGTCTTTCCAACTCTCGCCATGTTAAACCCCAACGTATGATTCATTGACTTCGATTTTTTATTCAGAAACAAAAAGTGCTTGGAATTGATTCCATCTATGAACAAGCTAAATCCCGTAAGTAAATCTAAGCATACCTGAGCAAAAAAAAAAATCTAAGCATACTTATTTTTTTGAGGTTAGACATCGAGCAGTCATTTGTTTGATTATGTTCACCAAATTAGGAATTGTCATTCCATTTAAAAATGAGGTGCTTTGTTTGTGTGTGATTGTGAGTGTTCGACCATTGCTGACCCACAGGGCCGGTCCCGAGTTTTGGGGGCCCTAGGCGAAATCTAAAAAGGGGGCCCTCTATATTTTCTAAACGTAAAAAAAATTACAATAGTTTTGAAAACAACATCACAAAAATTAGTTAACATTAGAAGATCATAAAAATAAAAGTTTAAATATTACATTTCATTAAAAGAAGTTATGAATATCATTTGAATATTACTCTTCTTGCATTTCTAGAAGCAAAAGTATCAATTGAACCTCTTTGAGAATTGACTAATACTTCTTTTTTTTTGCTTCTTTTTTCTCTTTTCATATCGGGATGGGTAACTTCTTGGAGGCATAATGCACGTAATGGAAAAAAATGACATCATAATTTTTTACAATTTATGTGTCTTTTTATCAAATAAAATAATCTAAAACAACTATATTATAAAACAATAAAATCTGCAAAATCAAATTAAAAAATTTATCAAAACAAATGCTAAAAAAAACTAATATTCTTCTCATCAAAATATTCAAAAGGCATACATACACAATATATATAATAAGTTAAAACTTACAATTAGTGGGGATCAAATTTTTTTTTTTTGTAGGGAGTGGACCAAATCCCTTGTAATGAGTGTTGTTCTTCCAAAAGAAATTAAATATTAATGAGTGAGAGTAAGACAGAATAGAGAGGGAGTCAGAGGGTGGGGAAGGGACAGCCGCAACACCAACTGCCGGATTTTCTGTTCTGGAAATGAAATTCTGCATATTACAAAGTGTAGGCTTTAGGGGTTTTTTTTAAAACAATGAAGTATAGGTGAATTGGGTTAAGTTAATTGGGCCTTTTTTAGTTGTTTGTTTTGAGCCCAAAACCAATCCTTTTAAAGAATAAATGGGCTTAAAAAATTAAATTTTTCTATCCCTACTCAACCCAAAACCAGAATTTTAGTGGGGGCCCTAAATTTAGGCTCTTTTTGGGGGGTCCTAGGCAATGGCCTCTTGGGCCGGCCCTGCTGACCCACCACTTCTGATTGTTGAATGCACGTTTGATAAGCGCGTAGTATGTGTTCCATTCCCCACTACACTATAATTTAGTCTATAATTATTAGTAGAAAGGAGTTTTGGAAATTGTTTGGGGTTATAGAAGAAATCCTAGGACGCTCAAAGAACTTTTTTTTTCTCCCGAAATTGATTGGTTGTTGAAGTAATCTGAATAGCGCTGGTGATTGAGTTTTAATTTCTTCAACGAAGCATGGGGTCATTATGTATTTGCCTTCATGAGTGATAATTAAAGTGTAATGTTAAACAAACAAAATATATACACGCCATCAAGTGTATATGAATTGATAAAGCTTGTTTAATAGATTTCTGTATGGCTTGTAGTAGGACGAAAGGAACAAGGAGAAAGGAGAACCAGTCAGCTAGCGATGGCCCTTCAAGCACACCATCCCATAATGAAACTTTAAGTGGTGATTTGTTCACAGACGCACCGTTGGAGGGACTAAGGAATGCATTCATGATATACTTATAAGTATTGGATGCCCTTAATTCAACCATATTTTGAGGAGTATTGAATGTTGATTTAAATTTTGATTGTGTATTTCCTTTTCACTATTATAACATGGAGTGGCTATAGTCTTGTAGAGAACATATGAATTCTAACATGGACGTATCAGCGAGGTATGAGGGAGGTATTGAGATGAAAATTGTAGATAATTGAATTACCACGGTAATATGTACTAAACTGAAGTAGTTTGTAAATGTTGGTCCATACAGTTAGTGAAAGAAGCATGGGAGTGTTGGGAATAAGATGTCATCTTCAAAACGTGCAAAATATGATGACCTAGTTAAGTTGCGGAGGGAGAAACATCAAAATCCTAGTGTTTTGAAGGCAAAGAGGAAGATTGTACTGGTAAGTAATTTGTATATGATTGTGTCATATTTTTTCTTGTATTCAGTTATCTACAAGTTTGTGATGAAATGTGCTTGTGAAATGTTCATTACAGACCGTACTGAGGGCACGTTATTACTGAACAATTCATTGACCGAGCAACAAGGAAATATGATAGACGAGCTTTTGTTGAGGTAACTACTCCGATTAGAATGCTACTTTTTGCACAGGAAGTATGTTGCACATTTGGTGCAACATTTTGACCTAGTAACTAAGGGTGATTGAGATCGATGGGGGAAAATTCTACAATATAAGTAGCGAGAGGACATTGGATGTCCTTCTGAGTGTAGGTTTGAGAATAGAGCTCACATTAAAAGGATGTTTAGTGAATGTGATTTTGGGGTTACGTTGTCTTGGACGGAAGAGGTCATGACGGTCAATAAGACCGATAAAGAACTTCACACAACGTACTAATTGCTCTTTATTTTGGCATACTTCTTATGTCCCACTATGAAGGACGTTGCCAGTCCTCGATTTTACCATGTTGTTGAAGACTTGAAGTAAATGTTATTGTACAAGTGGGCAGAGTTTGTGAGACATTGGTGGGTTTCGGACATCGAGAACTACAAGAAGAGTTCTACTAGACCTTGACTATTGAGGACTAATCCACATCGTCCCCTTTTAGAATTGATTGACTTTCATGTTATGATTAAGCTCTATGTCGTTAGTTCATTTATATACCTCTTTTTCGCTGTTGATGGCTTATTCCTATAAATATCTGGTCTGGCTAAAGGCGTAAAAGGAAAATATTCTTAAAAAAAGATAATTGAATCTTAGAGAAAATGAGATTTGTGAAGAGGATTCTTTTATAGGAAGATATGAAATAGTTTACTAGTTCACCGGGATAGCCATAGAAGTCAAATGGGGAGGATCAACGCATATTGGCTTAACTTGGCTTGCAAAAGAATTGATATTTATTGACGGTAATCACTCTTGAGATATCTGCTGGTATACATTTAAATATTGAATCACAAACTAAAAAAATAAATAATGGCTTTCAATGTCTCCTTTTCTTTCCATGGAGACTGAAAAGCTCTGTGTTTCTTTATCACTTGACATTTATACTAATAGAGAAGTTCTTAAAAGTCTCATGACTATCTATATGAGCTTCTTCACCAGGATCTATGACTCCATTTATGAGACTAAAAATGCACAAGATGCTGGACACAAACAAATTCAATGGAACTGCTTGCCCTAGAACTCATCTAAAAATGCATGTTACGCTTTTGGAAACTAGCTTTTTCCAGTAGACAGTGTTATACCATAAGTAACTCAGTTCTTTTAAACCTAGAAGGAGCAAGTTTGAGCAACCAGGACAAGAACTTAATTGAATCTTGAACAAGAAAATTCATTGAGGAGTGCATTAAGAAGGAGATAGAGATGGACAACCGTGAATTGACCCTAGGTAATTTTCCATCGTGCACCCTTCGTCACCTAGGTAGTTTTTTGTATCATCTTACTGTTTCTATTAAACATTACAAAGTATGATTATTATAATGCATGTTAAACTTCTGTTGGTGAAGAACTATGCTAATGTTGTAGTTGTTTTAGTATTATCAAATTACATGTGCAGTTTGTAGTCGAGGCCTATAATGCTTTGAAGAAGAGGGCACTTGCAAAGATGGTTGAGGGGCTGAAAGAGTTGGTAGAGATAGATACACTTTTGATGATAAATGTTCTTAGTTCGAGTGATGCTACTGCCCACACAGGTGTAGTAGATTTGGCGGTTCGTAGTGTTGGCGAGGGTTGTGAGACGTCAGCAGGTGAAGGTATGTTGCTAGGCTTAACGGAGATGGAAGTTAGTCCTATAGGACGGAATGTGCACGAGTGAAAAGTGGGAAGGAGACATCATTAAGTAGACAGTCGAGGAAGAGAGCCCACTGCAAGATACTAAAGAGTAAAAGTACGAAGTCGTTGTACTTTGCACAACCATAGGTGAAGGAGGAGAAAATAACATTGAAAGAAAATAGGGTGGTTAAGTATTACTTCAAAACATCGATGACAGGGAACAAAGATCTTAACACGTAAGACAAGTAACTTAAATTGATAATGTGTTGTTAGGTAGATGTACTCACATTGTTGCATTTAATGTTGTCTTGTCAGTGAATGAAGTTATGTGTTAACTTAAAAATGTGTACGATACCTAAAAAATGGCATCCACAGTCCTTGATTTAATCATAAATTTGTTTATAGATACTTGAAAATTGTGACGGGTTGGCTGATGATGAATGATGAGCGCACTATATTGCATAATAACATGGCTCAATATACTCAATTTGGCAATTATGCGTAGGCAAATGTATTTATCTAGTTAATATTGCACGCATAGTTGTTTTTTGTACTCTTCACAGGTTTCTGAGCGCTAAAAGAGTGTTGTAAAGCCCGAAGGAGAATCAATGGTTCGGACCAATTACGGCTTGGTTTGAAAGCCAAGAAAAGGCCTGGGAATGACGGAAGTGAAGTTGGGGTGAAAAATGAAGAGGCCCAGAAAATTTACTCAAAAGGTTTCTCTACCGATAGAAAAACAAGTCCTATCGGTAGAGAAGGAGAAATCAAGGCCACTCGAAGACTTCTCTACCGGTAGAGGGTCAGTTCTATCGGTAGAGAGAAGAAAACCAGAAAAGTCAGAAGACTTCTCTACCGGTAGAGGTTCACTCCTATCAGTAGAGAGAAGAAAACCAGAAAAGTCAGAAGACTTCTCTACCGGTAGAGGTTCACTCCTATCGGTAGAGAGAAGGAATCAGAAAGAGACAGTAGGGTTCTCTACCGGTAGAGATTTACTCCTATCGGTAGAGACCCAATTACGGCAGATTTTGTGGGGCCGACTTTTACTCGAATTCTGGGCCAAATCACTGAATAAGAAGCTTCTTAAATTGACATTGTGGAGGGTAGAATAGTACTTTCACCTAGGTTTTGTAGGATATTTTATTTTAGGTTGTATTCTTTGGCTAAAGGGGACACACACATACACATCATTATACACTCATCCATATATCAGTTTTTAGAGAGAGTTGAGAGCTTTTTGCCTCCTTTTTGCTGTAGAAAACTTGTTCTTCATTGTTCTTCATTATCTTTCAAGTTTTTAAGTAAGTTTTGATTCCTTGAGTGTTCTTCCCCTTATGAATCTTGGCATTCTCTTGGAAGCACTTAAGTGTTAACAGGTTTTACTTGTTTTCTTCCATTTATTATTGTTATTCTTACCTTTAAATCTGATTCCATTAGAGTTTTGTTTATTTCCTTCTTATTGTCTTTAGATAAGCTTGTTTTATTATGTTTTCTATCACTTCTACCATGTTCATGTTAAAATATGAGTAGTTAAATTAGTGTGGGTTAAGTCCAAATGTAAAGTTGATTTCAAACCCATGTTGGTCTATGTCTTCTCCATATTTATTAATGCCATTGATGGATCTTTCTAAGTTTTTCATATTGAAATAAAAATGAAGTGTTAAGTTCTTGCTTAGTTATAGCCATCCTTAGAGTTGGTATATCTAATACTTGAATCGATGTCCTTCATCTTTTAATCCTTTTTCTTAGAACTTGAAAGATCCGTCAAAACCATTTTGTGAATTAAAATCCTGATTTTCATCGAAGAATTTTCCGATCTAAAACCCGGGACCGGGGGCTAGATTGAGTTATAAAGAGAAGAAATAGACCAACGGAAGATTTGAATGGACCACACTTTAGGACTTAACCCCACTCCTTAATCTAGTTTTAATCCCCCACTTAGTTGATATCATTGTTAACCACACCAAACAAATTTGAGGTTGACGTCCGAAACGTCAAAAACACCAATTTGCGAATTCTTTAAATCCAACGTTCTTTTTCCCTGTGGATCGATACTCCGGACTATCCATTATACTCATTTTACATATTTTGAGGATAAGTTCTGTTTTATGAAATTAAACCACTGACCCTAGGCCGGCACCCCTAACGACAAACACTTTTGCCGGCCGGTCATGTTTTTGGCGCCGTTGCCGGGGATTTAGTACAGTTGATTTAGAGAATCGTAGATTTTGCAAAGTGCAAGTTTCTTTGGCGGAAACCTTTAACCTACCCATATTGGTAAACCTAAGGTGTAACGCAAGCCAAAGGGACGTGTAATTTGCAGATTTTATTTTATTTTTCTTTTTAACTCATACTTGATTGATTCAGAGACTGTCTTTGGTGTATGAGTGTTTACACTCGTGACGCGACACATCGGCTAATTCGCCAAGACAATCTTCCTTTCAATCCAATGGCCGAACACCATGAGGGAAATGACGCACCCATGGGTCGCACCATGCGGGATTACTTGCACCCCACTCATACCACCACCACCTCATGCATCCGCTTTCCAACCGATACTCCCGAAGGGCAACAATTCCATGTTAAGCCTAACATGCTTGGCATGTTACCTACCTTCTATGGGATGGAATCGGAGAACTGTTATGTGCATATCAAAGAGTTTGAGGAGGTGGTGAATACTTTCACCAACGTGTTCGCTCATCTTGAGATGGCACGTTTGAAACTCTTTCCATTTTCCCTCAAGGAGAAGGCCAAGCGATGGTTTCTCTCCTTGAGAGCTCATTCGGTGACAAGTTGGGTGGAGATGCAGGTCGAATTCCACAAAAAATGGTTCTCACTTCACCGCACCACCACTTTGAAGAAGAAAATTCAAAATTTTGAGGAAATACCCAACGAGTCATTCTGTTCATGTTGGGAAAGATATAAGGAGCGTCTCCTCGCTGTCCCTCATCACGGGTATGAGGATTGGCAGATTGTGGCATTTTTCTACGAAGCCATATCAGTCCGCAATCGCCAATTCATCAACCTCATGACTAGTGGGGAATTTCTGAACCAAGGGGCCTCCGCAGCTCTAGCTTACCTAGATGAGTTAGCGGAGAACAATCAATCATGGGATTATTCGGATCCCAATGACCGCTCTTACAAGCCCCCCACTAGTCACGGAACCATGGGCAAATATGTGCCAAGGGAAGAGGATGACATCAGTAAACGCCTCGATCGCCTCTCTAGGAAACTAGAGAAATTGGAGATAAATAGGGTGAATGAGGTCTCTTCTATTTCAAAGCCCGGGGAGGCTTGTGCCATTTGTGACACCATGGACCACACGACCAATATCTGTCCAACCATACCTGCTTTCGAAGAGGTACTTCATGGTTCGGACCAAGCTGAAGTCCATGCCCTTCACCAAGGGCAAAAGCCTACCAACGTGCCTTTCAACAACACCTACCATCCGGGATTGAGAAATCATCCCAATTTTAGTTGGAGGAACAATGAGGCGGGTGCACAACCCCAAGGACCCCCGGGATTTCAAGGACAATACCCGGCCCATCAAAATGCACAAGGGCCGGCACCACCGCGGTATCCACCAAATGCCTACAATCCTCCGGGTCCCTCCACGGGTCCCAACTCTTACCAACCGCCTAACCCGCGAAGCTTGGAGGATACCTTGCAAATGTTCATGCAAGGACAAGCAAATGTCAATGAACAGAACACTCAAGCCATTGGGGACATCCGTTCCCAACTCACCAAGTTGACCACTACTTTGGGGACTATGCAACATGAGAAAGGGAAATTTCCCGCACAACCACAAGCAAATCCCCAAGGTCAACATTTTGCACAAGGAAATTCTCCTTCTGGGTCAAATGTGGAACAAGCTAAGGCCATCACCACATTGAGGAGTGGAAAAGAGGTCGATAAGACCATTCTCCCAAAAACAATCCCCACTCCTCCTCTGGTGCCTACTCCACAACCCCAAGAAGATGACCCGGTGAGTGTTTTGCCTCAATCTCCCCCCATTTTCACTTCCACATCTGCTCCTATGGGAGAACCCATGGTCTCAACTTGCCCAATGCCGGCCCCATTCCCACAAAGATTAAGGCCTCTACCCAAGTTGACGAATTCCAACGAGATATTTGAGCTTTTCAAGCAAGTTAAGATCAATATCCCGTTGCTTGATGCAATCAAGCAAATACCTTCGTATGCCAAATTTTTGAAAGACTTGTGCACAATCAAGCGCAAGCACAACGTGCAAAAGAAGGTGTTCTTGACTCAACAAGTGAGTTCGATCATACAAACCCCCATTGCACCAAAGTATAAGGACCCCGGGTGTCCTACAATTTCTGTGAGGGTTGGGGGGAAGGTAGTGGAGAAAGCCCTGCTTGACTTGGGGGCTAGTGTAAATTTGTTGCCATACTCGGTGTATGAGCAACTTGGGTTGGGGGACATGAAACCAACCTCGGTGACCCTCCAATTAGCCGACCGTAGTGTCCGGGTACCGAGGGGATTGGTGGAAGATGTGCTTGTCCAAGTGGACAACTTTGTATACCCGGTGGACTTCATAGTCCTTGATACTTGTCCCACGTCAAATCTTCAAGCCCAAACGCCCATCATACTTGGAAGGCCTTTCTTGGCCACATCCAACGCAGTGATCCATTGTCGAAATGGGCTGCTTAAAATGACGTTTGGGAACATGACCCTTGAGCTCAACATTTTTAACATTGAGAGCCAAATGGGGGATGATGATGACATTCGTGATGTGAGCGTTATTGACGCACTTGTTCAAGAACACGTCGATTGTCATCTCTTTTCCGACCCCCTAGAGGCTATGCTTACTGTGGAAGAGACTGAATTTTTAGATTCTCCCGAGGTTGAGTACATTTACTCCCTCCTGAATGAAGAAGAGGTGTTGGGTACTGAAAAGTGGGTACCCACCTTTGAAAAACTACCACCGCCGACAGCTCGGGCTCTACCATCTTCTGTTAAACCACCCAAGCCCGAGCTCAAAAGTTTACCATCTACCTTGAAGTATGCTTTCTTGGGGAATTCTGAAACTTTCCCGGTTGTCATCTCATCCAGTCTAGACAATCCCCAAGAAGCTGCGTTGTTGGAAATTTTGAGGGCCCACAAATCTGTCTTAGGGTGGACCATTGCTGATATTCACGGGATCAGCCCGCTATTGTGCACTCACCGCATCTATCTCGAGGATGATGTTAAGCCATCTCGCCAACCTCAACGGCGTTTGAACCCGATCATGCGAGATGTGGTGAGAGATGAGGTTCTAAAGTTACTGGATGTGGGTATCATATACCCGATAGCTGATAGTAAATGGGTCAGCCCCATCCAGGTTGTGCCAAAAAAGTCGGGTGTCACTGTTGTGCCCAATGAGAGTGGGGAGTTGATTCCCACTCGAGTGGTCACTGGTTGGCGTGTCTGCATAGACTATAGAAAACTCAACGCCGGCACCCGGAAAGACCACTTCCCTCTTCCCTTCATTGACCAAATGTTAGAGAGGGTGGCTGGCCATGCTTTCTACTGTTTCCTAGATGGGTATTCGGGATATAATCAGATAGAGGTCTCTCTGGAAGACCAAGAAAATAGTACTTTCACATGTCCATTTGGCACCTTTGCATATCGTCGCATGCCCTTCGGGCTTTGCAATGCCCCCGGCACCTTCTCTCGGTGTATGACGGGCATCTTTAGCGACATGATCGAAAAAGTTGTAGAGGTGTTCATGGATGATTTTTCTGTGTTCGGGGACTCCTTTGAGTCTTGCTTGGAGAATCTTGAGAGGGTTCTTGTTAGATGTGAGGAGAAAAATTTGGTTTTAAATTGGGAGAAGTGCCATTTCATGGTCACTCACGGTATTGTCCTCGGTCACATCATTTCTGCGAGGGGGATTGAGGTAGATCAATCGAAAATAGAGCTCATCTCTAAGTTACCTACCCCTAAGTGTGTCAAGGATATCCGTTCTTTCCTTGGATTCGCTGGATTTTATCGGCGCTTTATTTAGAATTTTAGCGCCATATCTCGTCCGTTGTGTCGTTTACTTACGAAGGACACACCCTTCGAGTGGACGCAAGATTGCGAGGAGGCTTCTTCACAACTAAAAATCAGTCTCACTACTCCTCCAATCGTGCGATCACCCGATTGGAACCTGACCTTTGAGCTCATGTGCGATGCCAGTGACTATGCTATAGGCGCTGTGCTTGGCCAACGGAGAGACAAAGTCCCTTGTGTAATCTCCTATGCGAGCAAGACCTTGAACGATGCTCAAATGAATTACACGACCACCGAGAAAGAGTTGTTGGCGGTGGTCTTTGCTTTAGACAAGTTTCGATCCTATCTCATCGGATCACCTATAATAGTCTACACCGACCATGCAGCTTTTAAATATCTACTCACTAAGCCCGATGCCAAGGCTCGGCTCATTCGGTGGGTACTTCTGTTGCAAGAGTTTGACTTGACCATAAAGGATAAGAAGGGGGTTGAGAATGTCGTGGCGGACCATTTGTCTCGCCTCGAGTTTGAGGATCACACCTCTAACATACCCATTCCCGACTCCTTTCCTGATGAGCAACTCTTGGCCATTTCAAGTTGCCCGTGGTATGCTGATATTGCCAATTACTTGGCCACGGGACAACTTCCATCACATTGGACTCCTCAAGATAGGAGAAAATTTCTAGCTGAGGTGAGGAGATTCGTCTTCGATGATCCCTATCTCTTTAAATTTTGCCCGGACCAGATTGTCCGGCGGTGTGTGCCCGATGATGAACAAAAGTCAATCTTGACCTTCTGCCACACCGAAGCATGTGGCGGGCATTTTTCCTCAAAGAAGACAGCTGCTAAAATTTTGCAGTGTGGCTTCTATTGGCCTCACATCTTCAAGGATGCCTTTGAATTCTGCAAGGCTTGCCCGCGCTGTCAAGAGTTAGGTGCCTTATCACGGCGTAACATGATGCCCCTCCAACCTATCTTAATCATTGAAGTTTTCGATTGTTGGGGCA
Source organism: Arctostaphylos glauca (assembly GCA_019985065.2). Classification (NCBI taxonomy): domain Eukaryota; kingdom Viridiplantae; phylum Streptophyta; class Magnoliopsida; order Ericales; family Ericaceae; genus Arctostaphylos; species Arctostaphylos glauca. Next base: position 28,993,475 of record JAHSPW020000005.1, on the reverse strand, counting down.
TCGATTTCATGGGTCCTTTTCCCAATTCTTTTGGGAATCTCTACATTCTGTTAGCCGTGGATTACGTGTCCAAGTGGGTGGAAGCCATTCCAACCCGAACCAATGACCACTCTGTTGTGGTCCGTTTCCTTAAAGAGAATATCTTCTCCCGGTTTGGGATGCCTAAAGCCCTTATTAGTGATCAGGGCACACATTTCTGCAATCGCCCTATGGAAGCCTTAGTTAAGAAATATGGGGTAAACCATAAAGTGTCCACTGCCTACCACCCACAGACCAATGGCCAAGCTGAATTGGCCAATCGTGAAATCAAGCACATCCTTGAGAAAACGGTAAACCCGAATCGCAAAGATTGGTCTCTTAGACTAATTGATGTTTTGTGGGCTTACCGTACTGCCTACAAAACCGTGTTGGGCATGTCTCCCTACCGCTTGGTATATGGCAAAGCTTGCCACTTACCGGTGGAAATGGAGCACAAGGCCTTTTGGGCTATCAAACAGTTAAACTATCGGATGCCCGAAGCCGGTGCCCATCGCAAGCTCCAATTGGATGAGCTTGAAGAAATACGCCGGGATGCTTATGACAATGCCCACATCTACAAGTGTAAGGTTAAGGCCTTTCACGACAAGAACATTGTCGGGAAAACATTCACCCCGGGCCAAAAGGTCTTATTGTACAACTCGAGGTTACATTTATTTCTGGGTAAATTGCGATCCCGGTGGGGAGGTCCCTACATTGTGAAAACCGTCTCCACTCATGGAGCGGTTGAACTTGAGAACCCCAAGAATGGAACAATCTTTAAGGTGAATGGTCACTGGTTAAAGCCCTACATTGAAAAATTTGATCCTGAGGAATCCATTGAGGAATTGAGAGACCCGGTCTATGACGGATACGATGTCAACCATGTAGACCCCAATCCTTTGGGTCCGTGAGTCTTATTTGAAGTCTAGGAGACTATAAATCCATGGAGTATGTGATACCTCCAGTGTTTGCCGTGCTCGAACGGCATCAGATGGTCTGGTATAGCCACCTTGTCAAGCTACGTATGTAGTACCTTGAGGTTGGGTCTGACGGCAGGCGCGTGGACAATGAGAAATCTGTTTGAACCCTTTCGGCTTTAGTGTCAAGTTCCGTGGAGATTGCTTCAAAGCGGAATGAAGGGGTAAAGAATTTGGGGGGACCCCCTCCAAAGGGAGTGGTAGCTTATTAGACGATGACGCTACTTCTCAAGATACTGTTGAACCCCACGCATACTGTCCTTCCAACAATAGGGAAACACAGCCTTCAACAAGGAAGAAAAGTAGTACTCGTGTCCTTCGCGTGAAGAAGTTGGTGGATTTATTGCTTACTTTCATTTATTGTCATTTTTGGACTAACCCGCTAATAAAATTTTGTGTTCCATGAAGTTATGTTTGCTCTTAGTAGGTAGTTGGTGGTTCAGTCTTCGCAAGGTGTACACGCTACCACATCAGCCTTGGTAGTTTGGGTCTAACTACGGGGTGATTGCGGCATTCAAGAGCCCAAAGTCATGGGTGTAGCTATGTGCTACGGTTGTTAGTCCAACAAAGCTCCGGCGATGATCCTATGTGACTAGCTATGGTCCACAAGTTGGAGCCGAAAGAGTACACCTTGGAAGCCCTCCCAATGACAAACGGTGCACGTGACGAGAAATCCTCAAACTTGGTCGAGGTATATGGTGGTTGACATTCCACCTCGCAGGTATGTTCGTCCCTCTTTTATGCTTAATGGTGCGTTGTCTTCTTGCATTGAGGACAATGCAATTTTCAAGTTGGGGGGAAGGGTTAGTCCAATTTTAGTGTTATTTGAGTCATTTTAGTCCCATTTTTTTTAAAATTTTTGTCCATTTCTCATGAAAGTCGAATTGTAGCTTATGCTTAATAATTTTGTTCCATTCACCCGCATAACCATGAACCATTTGGAATATCTTGAGTAAGGTTAGTAAATTGAGTGAATTGACCATTTAGAGTGGAAATTTATATTGCAAAGCATCCCATACACTCTATCACTCTTATATTAATCCATGTCATGCTCAATTCATGCTTCGCATCTCGCATGCATCAATGTGGAATTCATCGCGTATCAAGGAAAGGAAATTAGGCCATCATTGCTTGAATAAACCACATATGAGTCCCGTAATTCCAATCTTGAACCAAGTCCGAGTCAACCAATCTTTGAGAAACACATAGGAAGCTGGATGTCAAGGAGTGGTTTGGGGATGTGTTGAGGGGTTTTGAGAAGAAAAGAAGAAAAAATTTGAAGAAATTGGGCAAAAGACAGAATTCGGGCCAGTAGACTTCTCTACCGGTAGAGGAATTGTGCCTATCGGTAGAACAGTGTTTGGGAAAAAGTCAGTAGCAATCTCTACCGGTAGAGGATGATGCCTATCGGTAGAGACAAAGCACAGAGAAGTACTACCGGTAGAGTAATTGTGCCTATCGGTAGAACAGAGTTTGGGAAAAGTCAGTGGACTTCTCTACCGGTAGAGGAATTGTCTCTATCGGTAGAGACGGGAAAATTCGGAATAAAACCCCAGATCGGACAAAAATCAAACGTTACAACCTTTTTCCTACCCCACCGATTTTCACTCCCTCTCCCCATAGATCGCGATTTTTCACCTCCCCACCACCGATACATCCAAAAGTCACAACCCTTCCCGATTCCAACCTATATCTACCGATACCCACCCCACTCCTCACTTCCTCACTGCCGATAGATCCTATTTTCGAAGTATTGTTCATCCTCTTCATTCGAAATCTACAGAAAACCCTTGATCCTCCATTTTCCTCCATGGCTAGAACCAAGATTCCAAATGTGAGAGAAGGAGAAGATGTTTTGAGGCAAGAAGAGGAAGTCACCGCGCTTAGGGAGGAGGTACGAAGAGGAAAAAGAAAGGCCACCGAATCAACCATTAAAAAGAAGAAAACTAAGGATTCGAAGAAGACCAAGGGAAAATGGGAGTTGTCCATGGCGGGTAGAAAAGTTACATGCGAACGAATGGTGGATAGGCAACACATTGGGGAAACTGAAGTGGTGTTGAGCATTCGGGATAGGGGTCTAAAGATATGGTTTGATCCGGTTGAAGGATATGTACGATCAATGGTGCAAGAATTCTTCGAAAATTTGATCATTCCAGAAGGCAGGGATTACATAACGTCAACGGTGAGAGGTATACAAGTACTTGTTAGTCCAATGATTATCACGTTGTATTTGGGTTGTCCTGTATATGATGAAACCATGTGTACCTTCCCGAAAAATGAAGAGGAAGATGTGTACGACCCGCGGTTCTTCGCGGATGAGATGTTTGTACACCCGGAGGAGTTTGCAGGGCTATTTCCCGTGGGAAGCCTTAAGGAAGAGTACCGTTTGATGAATAAGATTCTGCATTTCAATCTCTACCCCCAAGGGGTTGAGAAACTTTTGGGACGAAAAGAAGTCCAATTGGTTTATGCTTTTCTGCATGATGATATTATGGATATAGGGCGGTTCATGTTTAAACAATTGGTGGAGTACCGCACAGGAACAATGCTTCGGGCAAACTTTCCTTATCCGGCACTGATAACCCAACTTTGTATCCGAGCCGGAGTTCCTGAATCCACAAGTGATGTGAAGACTAAGGGATTGGGCCCAATTTCGGGCATAACCGCGAGCAAAAGCAATGCTCACTCGAAGGATCCTACTGAATATAAGCGTCCACCATCCCTGCGAACAAGAGGACAACCTTCCGCAAGGACCGCTGCATCAACCGCTGCCCCTCCTGTGGGGAAATCTGATGAGAGTTCATTCAAGGGCAAGATGTGGAAACTAATGAAAAAGATCTTCTGTCGTCAGACAGAAATTAAAAGGACACAGAAGGAGATCCTTAAAACACAGAAGCGGATTTTGCGGAGGCAAGAGTATGCATTGGACCATGTGGCATCTCAAACTGGACGCCCATATGTTTCCGAGGGTGAGCAGGAGGAGGAAGAAAGTGAGACAGAGGAAGAGATCAGTGGCGACTCAGAAGAGGAAGTTCAGGGTGAAGACGAGTAGGGTGATCACAAGTAGGTAGTAGGATCGAGTCAAGTCAATTGAGTCGTTGTGTCTTGGTTGTCATTGTATGGGGCACTTTGTGCATGTTGGGTTGTTAGTATGCCGGCTTTGGGTAGTTGACCTAACCACGGATTAGTCGGCACCAATTTTGTATGATCCATCTTAATTAATGAACCCACGAATATTGCATTTCTAAGTCCTAATAGATCCTTGTTATGTTTGCAATTCTATTTTGATGCATGGTAGCAAAGTTGCATGGGTGAGAATTTGATATTTCCATACTGCAAACACAAAAATTCCTTGATTACCCACTTTGTACTTCCTTCATGGTTGCGCGCAATCACCATTTGCACAGCCATACCTCCGGTTTACATGTTCAAAAGAGTGGGGATGCAATTTCATGTTATAGAGCGAAAACGTTATTGTGAGGGCAACCTGTGAGAATTGGAATCGATGCTCGCTTTGGTCAATAGAGCTTAACTATAGGCCATGCTCACATGCTCGCTATGGTTCATGGAGTTGCATATGAATGGATGGCAACTCATTGGTTTGAAGTGTATACCTTATCCATGAATGAAATGTTGAATCAAGCATAGGGTGGAATCGCGTTTTCATGAGAAATCTCTATTTTCTTTTGTTTTTAGTGTGATACGTTGCTAGGGACTAGCAACCTTCAAGTCGGGGGGTGTGATGAGCGCACTATATTGCATAATAACGTGGCTCAATATACTCAATTTGGCAATTATGCGTAGGCAAATGTATTTATCTAGTTAATATTGCACGCATAGTTGTTTTTTGTACTCTTCACAGGTTTCCGAGCGCTAAAAGAGTGTTGTAAAGCCCGAAGGCGAATCAATGGTTCGGACCAATTACGACTTGGTTTGAAAGCCAAGAAAAGGCCTGGGAATGACGGAAGTGAAGTTGGGGTGAAAAATGAAGAGGCCCAGAAAATTTACTCAGAAGGTTTCTCTACCGATAGAAAAACAAGTCCTATCGGTAGAGAAGGAGAAATCAAGGCCACTCGAAGACTTCTCTACCGGTAGAGGGTCAGTTCTATCGGTAGAGAGAAGAAAACCAGAAAAGTCAGAAGACTTCTCTACCGGTAGAGGTTCACTCCTATCGGTAGAGAGAAGGAATCAGAAAGAGACAGTAGGGTTCTCTACCGGTAGAGATTTACTCCTACCGGTAGAGACCCAATTACGGCAGATTTTGTGGGGCCGACTTTTACTTGAATTCTGGGCCAAATCACTGAATAACAAGCTTCTTAAATTGACATTGTGGAGGGTAGAATAGTACTTTCACCTAGGTTTTGTAGGATATTTTATTTTAGGTTGTATTCTTTGGCTAAAGGGGACACACACATACACATTATTATACACTCATCCATATATCAGTTTTTAGAGAGAGTTGAGAGCTTTTTGCCTCCTTTTTGCTGTAGAAAACTTGTTCTTCATTGTTCTTCATTATCTTTCAAGTTTTTAAGTAAGTTTTGATTCCTTGAGTGTTCTTCCCCTTATGAATCTTGGCATTCTCTTGGAAGCACTTAAGTGTTAACAGGTTTTACTTGTTTTCTTCCATTTATTATTGTTATTCTTACCTTTAAATCTGATTCCATTAGAGTTTTGTTTATTTCTTTCTTATTGTCTTTAGATAAGCTTGTTTTATTATGTTTTCTATCACTTCTACCATGTTCATGTTAAAATATGAGTAGTTAAATTAGTGTGGGTTAAGTCCAAATGTAAAGTTGATTTCAAACCCATGTTGATCTATATCTTCTCCATATTTATTAATGTCATTGATGGATCTTTCTAAGTTTTTCATATTGAAATAAAAATGAAGTGTTAAGTTCTTGCTTAGTTATAGCCATCCTTAGAGTTGGTATATCTAATACTTGAATCGATGTCCTTCATCTTTTAATCCTTTTTCTTAGAACTTGAAAGATCCGTCAAAACCATTTTGTGAATTAAAATCCTGATTTTCATCGAAGAATTTTCCGATCTAAAACCCGGGACCGGGGGTTAGATTGAGTTATAAAGAGAAGAAATAGACCAACGGAAGATTTGAATGGACCACACTTTAGGACTTAACCCCACTCCTTAATCTAGTTTTAATCCCCCACTTAGTTGATATCATTGTTAACCACACCAAACAAATTTGAGGTTGACGTCCGAAACGTCAAAAACACCAATTTGCGAATTCTTTAAATCCAACGTTCTTTTTCCCTGTGGATCGATACTCCGGACTATCCATTATACTCATTTTACATATTTTGAGGATAAGTTCTGTTTTATGAAATTAAACCACTGACCCTAGGCCGGCACCCCTAACGACAAACACTTTTGCCGGCCGGTCAATGAAGGAGGTTGAAGGAGGAAAAATGACAAAGATGGGTAAATGGCCCGGCCGAAACATTTGCTCGCCCCATTTTGAGGTATAAAGAACAAACAATCACATTTATCCCGATGTAGGGTGGATTAATGACTGGCCAACGAGTTTAGCTTGTTAAGGCCTATAATACAAGTAGTTTACGGATTTACAACATGCTTCACATTATTCTATAATACTATTAGAGTCAGCGGATAACGACAACATGTATAACATTAAAATCTCAAGGAAGTAAACGTGTAAACTTTTGTAAACGTGTAAACTTTATACATATAATCTAACATATATACAACGTCCTCATAATATCGACCCAAACACGGCCGACCAACAACGTAAAGTAGAACTATACAACAAAACATACTGACTATACTAAATGAGATAGCTAATAACAGCCTCCCTCATTGACTATCGTACTCCACCTTATGACCTCACATGTTGTATGACAACATTCATTAGCGCATCGCCAGTGTAAATTCAAATATAAAATCTTACGAGTTTGCTATGTTAACTATTTATCCGTACAACGAAATGATTTCAATAACAAAATTCAGGTTAAAGTTTATGGCCACTGTCAAGAACAAATATCCACAATGTTTTCAATTTATATTCAATTCAAGGACTGCCAATTATCGAAGTTGAGAACTATCTTCTTATGCTTTTGTCAAATATCATGTGCAACGCCATCAATTTACCACAAGTACCGTGACTATCAACCTTGTTCCAAAACCTCTTGTTATATTCTATATTCTATTCACAAATACTTCTCACCTAATTCTAAATCACCCTCAACTATATAGTTGTCGTGAATACCTTGATTTAGAATGTTATTATTTTTTATCTACTGTATCTTAAGCTATTGAATCGGGTATTTCTTAAATATAAAAATTACAGGCCTCATTGACTGTAATATCGATCTTGCACTCGGGTTGCTTCAAATGAAATGCTACACCAATGAGAAAGTAGGCCAAGTTCCATAAATGGCCATAATTGAATTGCATCTTCGTCAAATTTAAAATCCAATGAGAAATAGAGTGATTTATAGGGAACTCCGATTTTATTTTTATCCCACGTGCATAGTTTTGGAGATGAAGAAAAGGAACGTTGACTCATAAAGCTCTATCAATTCTTTCTATTTAGAGGGGCAAAACTACATGAAAATCAGAGGACTTGGACCTAGACATGTCCAAAAATTTCAAAAAAATTAAAATTTAGGTATAAATTTTAAAAATTATTAAAAAAATTATAATTCAACCGCTCAAATTGTATTCGGCCCCATCCCTTACCCAAAAAAACCATTGACCCTCGAAACGTGGAATTCTAATTCTGCCCTTGTATTGCATTCTCAAAAAGTTGAAGATCAAAAAACAGTCGTTATGACAAAGCCCAAGTTCCCTTTGTAATTTGAGGTTTGCGACTTTTTGGTTTTCACCAAATTTATCAATCTAATACCGTAAACATACCGATTTTGTTACATGTACACCAGTGAATACTGACGTACCATTTTAGATTTAACGCTAAAAATAAATATTTTATCTTTTTATATTTTCTAACTCCATTTACCGTTTTCCTCCAACAATTTTAGTATTAATTTTACCTTTTCAAAGAAAATTCTCATTTCTTCATCAGTCGGTATTTAACCTTAAAGCAACATATATAATATCCAACATGCCCTTCACCATTGCCCCGTTCTCCTCACCAAAAAATGTAAGGAAGATGTGGTTGAAATAGTAAAGCTTGATATATTATAAATTGAGGAGTTTGAGGCTTTGAGCAGACACTTCTCTAGGGATGCTCGCAATGAGATTAGGGATGTTTCTAAGAGTGGTTTTCCCTCTCAATCGCCGGTGATTTTCTCTCCACAACCAACAACCCTTTCTATAATCTGTATCACTCTTTCTCTCTCTGTATGCACACGTATATGTATTGTTTGTTTGTGGTGGTGTTGGTGGGGTCTAATGAAGTCCAACGAGATCTGATATACTTGTTCAGAACCGACCTAAACCTCTGGTATTCTTTCCAAAATAGTACGACCCTAATGTCCCGATTTCGCACAAGTACTAGACGAACCGCCTCGTAAAAAGCGGTACAGAAGAGATTCATTATATTGGTTTCCATACAATCCAACAGGACCAATACAGCAAATCTAACTATCAGACAAAGTGATGAAATATAAAAATAAGATCTATCTCTATAGTTGAGATATCCATTTGATGTTAAGATTATTCTCAATTTAATATCGAGATATCCGTCTGCGTATATATCTTGATGGTTTTTGAGGATTTTATAAATGGGTTCCTTTTTAAGACCAATTCTTTTTTAGAACTGGACTAGTACCTGTCAACTCTTGTAGGTAGGCATAGCTGTCAACTTACTCTTGGCTACTGAGCTTATTGACGCCGAGAGTAGTTGTAATACAATTCTTTATAGCAAAGAAATCAACCTTAGAACCGTATTTTCGTGTTAGCAGTCCCAAGAGGACCTAACCCTTTGAGGCAAGACCGTAACACTAAACATTTGAGGTTCTAATATGTTCTATAAGTTGCAGCATCCTTGAGGGCAATTTTGCTATCAGTGGTTTAGTAATGTGCTTAATCTGATGATATGCCCATTGTCATCGACTAATTTGCTATGGGCTTGGCGACTAATTTGCTTGGTTTAAAGTGCTATGTATTCAATTGTTGGACTAAATCTGCAAAAATTGTTGGTTGATTTGGCTGATATAGTATTTTAAAGAGGAATATGTAGAACAGAGAATATGTTTTGAAAGAAATATTGCCGAACTAAACTAAAATTATACGCTGTTGAGAAGAAGAATTAGCTAATAGGTTTTGCACTTGCTCTAATATATTCATATTCCATTTGCAAAATGCCTAAAGGCAGCCAACCACACGACACACAAGACCCATAAAACGAAAACAGAAGTACTAAAAGCAAACATTTATTCATAGCCAGCATTCCAGATCAAACCACCATCCCACGCAAAAGAAAACGTGATTATCTCTCAACCAATCTTGACTTCGACGAACTTGGGCTTCTTCGGCTCTGGAGGCGGCAATTTCTTGACAGTAACAGTCAGCACTCCATCCTGACAAACAGCAGAGACGGCATCGGTGTTGGCATTCTCAGGTAAAACAAATTTCCTCATGAATTTCCCAACCCTCCTCTCCATCCTCACGTATTTAACCCCTTCTTTCTCCTCCTCCCGCTTTCTCTCTCCACTTATCAACAGCACATTGTCGTCTTCCACCTGGACCGTGATGTCCCTCGATTTCAGCCCCGGCATGTCGACGATGAACACATAGGAGTTCGGGTACTCCTTCACGTCTGCTGGTGTGGTCGCCATGGCCCTTGCGTCGCGGACGTAAGTGCGGGAGGGGACGTTGGCGGATTTATCGTCCGGGGCAGCGCCGCCTGCCGCCGCAGCATCAGCGGCGTCAAGCATTTGCAGTGCTTGGAAGATTGGAGAATCAAACCCCATTAGCCTGAAATCCATGTTGTTTAGCTCTTGGATTGTGGAATTTGAAATGATTTGGTTTGGATTGTGGAGATTTATAAAGTATAGGTGTGAAGCTTCTGGAGGGGCTAGGAAATTCTGGGAGGTTCTGTTTACTCCTTCTAGACACGTCGAGAACGTGATAGAGCTTTTGATCGTCCGAATAACAATTAAACTTTATGCACGTTTTTTACATAAATTTATGGATTCGTAAAATATATATAGTTAATTTTATATTCTTTTAAAAATATGACATACGGTATAAAATACATTCTTATATACACTACAGTTGTATATAGTAAATATGGATTCTATACTAAAACAAAGTTATTAACTAAAAAAACAAAGTTATTAACTAAAAGAAAAGAAGTCTTTTCGTTTTCTTTTACTTTTAACGAAACAATTTTTTTTATTTCATCTTTGTTCTTATATAATTTATTTATTCATTTACAACGTGAAAGTGTAAAGGGTTAATTTAGTTTGATTAATTTTTATGTTTTCTCTTTTTTAACGACCTTAATCTTTTAAAAATAAAAAAGATGCAAAAACTTACCACGAATATATAGCAAACATAATTAACACAAAGCTGCCCCATAATTTGATTGGAAGATTGAAAGTTTTGACGAAATTAAGTAATTAATAGGATGAGACATATTGGAGTGTGAGCTTCTTAATTTTCATAAATGTCTATATATTTTAAAGTTAAAATTTACAAATATTGAGTAATTTCTCAAATTATTTTTTAAAAAAATTGAATTTAAATAGTTAATTGTTTCCCTTTGCATAACTTATTGATTGAAATCTATATCTATATCTAATCTAAAATTAGCTGATTGATTTTTTTCCTCTATAAATCTTGAGTGATTCCTTAAATTGTCAGATTTTTTAAAAATTGAGATTGGTTAGCTAATTATTTACATAATGAAAATGATTCTTAAAAATGCCATGTGCCGCATTTAAGGTGATTCTCACGAAAAGTCACTTTGTAATAATATATAGTATAGATTCTGCCATTAGTTGTTATGTTTCCTTTGACTTTCAAGTAAAGGGAAAATCACCACTAAAAGAAATTATCAAAACAATTGTGTCAAGTTTAGAAATGACAAAAACATGGTTGAAATTTGAGAAATGAGAAAAATATGATGCCCACAGAAAAGTTGGACCAATTTTCCCTTTAAAACAAAACGAAGTGGTTTTTTATTTGAGGTCCTCTCTTTGTCGATACATAACCGTCTTTTCCATCTCTTGCCATCCTAAACCCTAAACGTAAGATTTATCGGCATTGATTCCATTAGGAACCCTAAGCGATTGGAATTGATTCTGTCTACGAACAAGCTAAATCCGGCCGGTAAATCTAACCACGCATGTTTTTTTAAGGATAGATATCGAGCAGTCGTTCGTTAAATTATGTTTATCAAATTAGGGTTTGTCATTCCGTTTAAAAATGAGGTGCTTGACTGTGTGTGCTTGTGTCATTTTGAATTGTTCGATTATTCTCGGTCCACCACATGTGGCTGTTTGATGCACCCTTCATAAGCGTGGGGTTTCTATTTCATTCCCCACTACCTTTACTCGTAGTATAGTCTAATTGGTTGTTTTAAACAACCCCTACCGGTAGATCTATTAATTTGTACATGTACCTAACTGTTAAATTGTAATACTTTGTATTGATATTTCTTGGGTTATACTAGACTAGGGTGCTCAAATAACACCTTTTTCTCCCAAAATTGATTGGTTGTTAAAGTAATCTTAATAGTGTTGGTGATATTGGGTCTTAATTTCTTCAATGAAACATAGGTTCATTATGTATTTGCCATCATGAGTGCTAATTAAAGTGTAATGTTAAACAAACAAAACATATATACATCATTGAGTGTATATGAATTGATAAAGCCTGTTCGACAAATTTTTGTATGGCTTGTTGTAAAACCAGAAGAACAACGAGAAGGAGGAACAAGTCAGCTGACGATGGTCCTTTAAGCACACCATCCCATAATAAAACTTCAGGTGGTGATTCTTTATAGAAGCACTATTGGAGAGATCGAGGAGTGCATTCATGATATATTTATAGGTATTGGATGCACTTGATTCAACCATATTCTGAGGTGTATTGAATGTTGATTTAAATTTTGATGGTGTATTCTTTCTCACTGTTAGAGTATGGAGTGGCTATAGTCTCGTAGAGAGCACGTGGATTCGGACATGGGGATTCGTATGGGGGAGGTATTAAGATAGAAATTGTAGATAATTGAATTAACAAGGGAATGTGTACTAAACTAAAGTAGTTTGTAAATGCCAGTAAATGTAGTTAGCGAAAGAAGCAAAGGAATGTTGGAATAAGATGTTATCTGTAGAACGTGCAATGTATGATGACCTAGCTAGGTTGCAGAGTGAGCAACAAAAATTCTAGTGTTCCGAAGGCGAAGAGGAAGACCGCATCGATAAGTAGTTTGTGTTTGTGTCACATATTGTTTCCTGTATTCAATTGTCTACAAGTTTGTGATGTAACGTAATGGCGGAAGGTTCGCTGCAAACTATACGAGGACATGTTGTTCGCCAAAGAAGCTTGTAGTATTGAATAATTTGTGATCGAGCAATAAAGAAATGTAGTAGAAGAGCTTGGATTTGGGGTCACTACTTCGATTAAAATGCAGCTTTTTGCACAAGAAGTATATTGCACGTCTGGTACAACACTTTGACCCAGTAAATTTTTTATTGAGATTAGTGAAGAAATTTTTTGCAAGATAAGTAGTGAGGACATTGGAAAGGCTTTAGGGTTGATGAATGGTACAGTTTATGTCCCTTTTGAGTATAGGTCTGAGCATAGAGGTCACATTGAAGGGATGATAAGTGAATGAGATCGTGGGGTTAAGTTGATAGGCTGGAAGACGTCATGAAGGTTGGTCAGGCTGATGCAAAATTCCAAACAACGTATGCCCACTATTGAGGGTGTTGTCGGTCTTCGACTTTACCCTGTTGTTGAAGACTTGAAGAAAGTGTCACCGTACAAGTAGTTGAGTTTGTGTTACATTGGTGGGTTTGGACGTCGAGAACTAAAAGAAAATGTTGATCATGGATGGTGGGAAGGGGAAAAGTGTCCAACCACAGGTTCTTGGGTTTGCCTTTTCATGCTAATGGTAAATCTATTAGGCATGTTGTGAGTACTTAATTTGTTTATTCTGATCAAATATCGAAATGTAACCCTGCATGAAACGTAACCCTATATGATTTTGTATATTCTGATCAAATTTTACTACTCTAAAAATGTAAATTTTGTAACTTTCGGTGGATGGTCGATCTGTCCATCGCTTGCATCTGGTTATGAGTGGTAAAAATTTAAGTATATTAAAGTCTTTTAACCTCTGTGTGTGTGTGTGTGTGTGTGAGAGAGAGAGAGAGAGAGAGAGAGAGAGAGAGATGAGGTTACATTAATCATGTCCCTCCAACACTTCTTGACTTGGCTATGGCTTTTAGAAGCACTCGCACTTGATCCATCTTCTTTATCTCCTCCAAATGGCATTGACCATGGATTGTAACTATGGCATTGGAATGAAGAAGTAGACTCAGCACAAAAAGGCCATGGAACCATAAGGAGGTGTCCTTTTCCATTGAACCAAATAGGCATTGATCTCAATTTTTGGTCTTTCACGAAGTAATTTTTCCTTAGTTCTAACTACTACAAGATTCCCCCTACTTCCTCTCACCCATCTCTTTTTCCTCAATTCAGTCGTTTGGTAGAGTAAAAGAGGTGTTTTGGTAAATTTCATCTGAATAAATATTGAAACTTTTAAATTCCATCAAAAAATGCTTTTTTCATAAACAAAAGTAAATTGTCTTTTTATAGCCACCTTGGCAACTTTTACCAGAGTTGGGCCCACTTTCTAGGTGGTTTGTACATAGTCATTATCCGAAGTCACAATTTGATATGAGTCCTGAATCCTGATATTTTTCAGATTACTCTCTTATGAATTTGTCCGGGTTCAGGCAATCTTTTTGGTGCCCAAACTACATGACCCCCTCCAAAAAATGATGCACAAATTCCTTGGGCCTTACCTTATGATCTTGGCCAACCGTGTTCATCCCTCTTTTATTCCTATTTTTTGACTGACCGACCCGATCATGCCTCAACCAACTAATACATTGTCATTCCAAGGAAGAGCCCCTTCGTATTATTCTTTTCAAGGTTGTGTTTTTTGAGGATGCCCGTGTGAAGGTTATAGCCATTTTTGAAATTGCTTTCCTTCACAAAAAGAATGGCCCTATAGTCAAAGAGTTTCCTAAGTCGGTCCCTTACCCACTCAGGATTTTTAATTGGTTTGCCCTACGCGTGATTGAGTCTTAAAAATATATATGGCAAATAAAGTAGAGATCCTAGTTTGAGTAATGGTGCTAACTGCTCAAGATAGTCACAGGAGCATAGCTATTGGTGTTTGGGGGGGGGGGGGGGGGGGGGGAGAGAGAGAGAGAGAGGTGGCATGTGTCATCCAAAATGTAATTTCTTTTGTTTTTGATGTAATATTCTAATACGTAGTACCCACATGCCACCCCTTATAGAATATGGAGAGAACCAGAGAATGGTCTTCGGTAGAACTTGAAGACCTAATGGAAACCACAATCACCGGTCATTAGATGACCTGATCACTGCTGACGCCAACCGAGGAATTAGCTACTAACGCTTTCTCTGTGTGTGACTAATGACTCAGTGATTTTTATTTGGCTATTTCAGTATTTTCTTTGTCTTTTAGCCTTTAGAATTGGATCTATGCACAACATTGTATGCATAGTTAACTCCATTTTGTTTAATTCTTATTTGATACTTGTTCGTTTTATTTATTTGCCCTTTATTTAAAAGTACATATTGTATAATAAATTAGGATATAGCCATATAGGGTCTTGTTCCGTAGCCGTAGAAATCAACAGTGAGTAGTCCTACTGTTCCGAACTCCCATTGGCCACTAATTATATTTTAGAAAACTAATTTTGATTATAATTTTATTAATTATGTAATATTGTGTTTATAATTTTAAATTCTCAAAATCAATGTAGTTGGAGCTTCAAACTTTAAAACTTTGTCATCTATTTCTCATTTGTATGAATGGATGGTGAAGTCTAGGAGAGCAACAACTTACAACTTAGTTTTTCATGTGATCATCCTCGTGCTTACACTTTCAATTTATACCGCAATGACAGAATGATCATTTTCAGACATGAAAATTATCAAAACTAGACTTCGAAACAAAATAGAAGATGATTTTCTCTCGGACTCGTCACTTATCTACATTGAAAGTGAAATTGCTTTGAGACTTAGTTTAGAATCAATCTTTGGTGATTTTCGAGAGTTGAAAGAATGTCGAATTCCTTTTTTATTTTTCATTGCGTTATTTTATTTCGCGTTGAATAGAATTCACACAAAAATTTGAATGTTCATTTTTGGTTAGAAAAGAATGATTATCGTTGGAACACATATATTTTTGATGTTGAATATTATAATTTTGTTGTTAGTAGTGCCACTCCCAAAATTAAATCATACTCCGCCCTTGGATAGTTCTTAACTTCTCTTAATTCAATATGTGATCACTCGTTGTTGTCGAAGTATAGTACTAGTAAGAAAACAATGAGCAAGGAAGAATAAGTAAAAGAGATCCCCACACTTATGGTGAATGAGAGAAATAAAGTATAGGTTGAAAGATTTGTGCAGCATGGAAGGAAGAACGTAACAAATACGACACAGCGACAGAGTAAATGATATAAATTAATACAAATATCGAGATATAAGAAGAATTCTTCTAAGGTTTCAAAGGTTGTTGAACCAGTGCCTACTGTTGGCGAAAAAGAGGCGACTTTGAGCGAGCAAGAGCCCTTAGTCCACAAATGAAGGCGGTAGGTGAAAGCGGCGGAAAAAACTATTCATCGAGTAAGAGAAGGTATGCCCTTGTAATATTACATATACAACTGCATTCATGCTTTCTTGTCATATATGCATGCTTATGTTGTTCTAGATCATAGCTTACTATGCACTGAACTACTTTTGCTTATGATCCTTGGATCATGGATAGACTTCTTGCTTTGCACTGATTTTAGCCATGTGTCAGCTTATCTCTGGTTTCTAACCTTGAACATGCACTTGATTCTTCATATCTCAACGTTGACTGAGAAAGTCGACGGCTTTATCCATAACCTTAGCTATAGATTTGAGATTTTTACTTTTCTTTCGCATGTTTACAAAAGGATCAAAGTTGTTACGCAATGAGGGAGTTGGGTGACAGCTTGGTAGTCTCTCTCCCCTTCCTTTCTCAAATTTGATCAGGGAATGAAGCCATAAATGGGAATTCACATTGGATCGAGTCAATTTAAGTGGTTCATGCCATCCATGTTGAGTATCAATGTGAAGAACCAGTCATTTTCTCTTGCAATCAATGGAAGAGAAGAGAACTGCTACTACAGGTAGAAAAAGTCTCTTTCGATAGAAGAAGTGGTAGAAAAAGTTTCTTTGGATAGAAGAAGTGACAAGAGAAGAGAGGAAGATGTTGGATTTTCTTGACTTTCTTTTAGACCAATTTGACGGGCCTTCGCTCGCGAAAGAATTGGGCAAAAATAGCGAATCTAACTCTTTACATTACATAAAGTGAGTAAACTTGCTCGATGTAGGCATGCTTCTTTTAGTAGATCATATGGATCCAGAAAAAGCTTACAGTTTAGATGAATTGGAAACATCTCTAGAAACAAAATGCTAAGAAATAACGTATACCTATTTTTGAGGGTTCAGGATCGTTAGGGAGCCCCTATAGATGTAAAGACTTGACTTCACTGAACTGATACTACTATTATCGGTTCCTCCCGCTCATCCCTCTTTAACAAAAATCTCAGGGTTTTTGAGTTTTTCGAAAACTAAAGTAGCTTGTCAATCTAAAAACAAACGACAACATTAGGAGCTCGTTAAGTAAAGTAAACAACTAATGTAGTTTTGGCAAAAAGACTTCGAAGATGAACTTGAGCCCATGTGACTGGTCCCAAGTCCCAATAGGACCTCATTATGGAAGCAAAAAAGCAAAAAGAAAAGCTTTTCATGTGCCGCCCAATAGGGATGTATATCTTAGCTCGAATCGATCTCATTCAATGGAGGACCTCTCTAACCACCACAAGTTGCATTAATCAAAAGCTCCAATAGCTAAGGACTCTGGTTGTTGAAGAAGAGGCGTTAGGGGATTGTTATCTGGTTCAAGCTCTTCGCCCCAATGTGTAAAGAAAAGAATCTATAAAAGTCCTTCATATACCTAATGTGCTTTTTATCCTTTTGAGTTAATGCAAGGACCCAATTCTCTAGGGCTGGGATGGCTTCCAAGAAGCTACAATGCATAATAGGTCGACACAAAGTCTACTTCCACAATTTCTTGAGCGACAACCTAACCTATTTGCTTCACCCTTGCGTCCCAATCTTTTTTACACCGTTTTGTTGTCGGGCTTGGGTATTAGTTACTTTGAACTTTTAGAACCAAAAAATAAAGGCATAAACCCAATGTTCGGTAGAAACGAGTGTAGTCTACGAAGCAAGCACCGAAAAAGAACGGGAACTAGGTGGATCTATTCTATGGCAAAGCGTCTAAAGTATAACTGAACACTCAAACAATCTTTGCTGGGAAAGGAGCATTCAGTAGAACCGATGAACTACACTGGCTTCTGGATAGATGTGTGGGACAAAGGGCTCGTGGTGCATGCTGCCAACCCTTCCCCTTCTGCTTTGAGAACTGTGTGAATAGAGGGTCGGTAGAAGGGAAAGAGGTCCTCATACGGAGTTGCGCACTTACTTGAGTAGTGCCTGAAAGATCCTAGTGTACGGATCTTCTGTGGAAAGTCTCTATCAACTCAATTCGCTGCATAATGAGTGGAAAAGAACTAAACTTCAAATGAAAGTCTAGGGCTGTGTTCGGTTAGAAGTTTCAAAAATATTTTCTGAAAATGTTTTGAAAACTTGTTTGGGAAAAAAACACTTTTATTTTTTTCCTAAACATTTCATCTCTCTATAAAAGAAGAGAGAGAAAGAGAGCACCTCGAAAACGCCGAAAAAATTTAACTCTCAAGAGTTAGAGAGTTAAATTTTTTCTGAAACACTTACACCAAACAACATCTCAGAGTTTTTTTTTCCAAAAATCGTTTCAGAAACACTCAACCGAACACAGCCTAGATGTCTCCACCGTGGGTATTGATGGAAAGGTCAGAATTTTTATTATGCCATCTGTTTCCTCCCCACATGTTTAGTCAATCCCGAATCGAAAGCAGCAAACTCGATGGCATTTTCCTTTAATGGCTAGGCACTAGTCCAACACGGAAGACAAAGTACGAGATCGATATGAAGCAACAATTATAATCTATTGCCAGTGCCACTCTAAAAACTCATAATTGATAGCTCTAAAGAAGTTTGCAGTAATTCTATGCTAAAACTTTTTACTCTTTCTCTGTGTGTGTGTGTGTGTGTGTGTGTAGCCAACATCGAGGAAGTGTGTCCCAATTGGGCTATTCATTGAGAAGGCGAATGAGTACCTTCCTACTTAGGGTTCATTGTAACGTAGACCTTTAGGTCATGCCAAAAGAAGAGGAGAGGACTTTCCTCTCTTGTTTCCCCTCTTGTTTTGCAGGAAAGAGAGTTCGGGCTATGAGATCAATGGAAAGATACAACATCTGCAATTAGAGTAAGATGCATAATAGTTATTAGGTCATCCATCTATAGGTGTCACATCACTTCTCTATCAATGCGCTCTCTTTAGACATGGTTTAGAAGAGTTGGTTTATTGCAATTCGTTCCCATAGCAAAACTAATTTTACGAAAGATAGAGGTACTATAGAATTAACAGTAACGCTAATAGTCGCTCACAAGGGAAGAACAATGTGTTTGTTTTTTTGAAATTTCACACAGTTAGGTGGACAAGTTGTTTGCCCTTCAAATGAGCATTGTCTCAAGTAATATGATTTAAAATTTTCACTTTGCAGTTTTGTAAACTATCATGTCCATTGGACTTGCGTAGCTTATTGAAACTGTCAAATTAATTTGGAAATATATCTTCAAAGTTGTATTTACCGTTCATCTATAAAGACAAATGTAATTCGTTCATTTGCAAGACTGTTTTGTGGTTCACAAATTAACAGTTCCGATTACATTTTTAGACTTGAAATGAGAATATGCACTTTTACTGGTATTCTCTCATACTTTTCGATAAAGTGTGTATATACATGTGGTTGTTATCTAAAAGGAACCAGATCCTTCTTTGTTTTTTCAAGGGAATGGACCGTCGAGTTCGTCTAGTTTATGGACCTTCTTTTTTGCCAACTTTAATAATTGAGGCCGTTTATTTTTTAGAACTTGTCGAGACATTAAGCACACTGAAAATCAGGTTGATCGGGTACTATTCGATATCTATCCAAAGCACGTTTATGTTTTGAAGGAAAAGAAAAATTAAATATATTAAATCACAACCTATTTTTATAACTTAGATATGATCGGTGTTCCAAATTTTATCTTTCTTCTTTTTCAAATCATAGATATACGTTGAAAGCTTATCAAATGGTATCCAATCAATATGAATTTTGGTTTGTCTAATGTTCTCGTTGAATTTTAAAAAGGTAAATTTTCTCGATTATCAAAGTGGACCTGAGAAGAACCCACAAAGAGGATATACTAGAGACTCGAGAGACTCTTCTCCCAATCTAAAATGCATTTTTCTTCCCATACTTTCTTTGTTTTCTTTATTAAGTATAAGTACAATACAAATATCACTACCCTTAAATTGTTACACTATTTTGTTCAAGTCGATAGAACGACATTAATCTATTGTAATAATCTAGTTTTAACTAATAGACCACCATCCTAACGTGTGACCAAAAAAATTGTTGCAGTGAAAAAGTACTCTTATGTATTGCACCAAATTGTTTCACCACCAAAACAAATTTGAAGTGCCTTGAGCATCATGTCTCAAAGACATCGAATTACAATTGTTACACTCCACTTCTCAATTTGGCCATAATTAATTTTTGCATTATTATTTTTATTTAATTTTTTTTGCATTTGTTAGTTTACGTTAAGATTTTGTAAATTATTTAATTTTTTTTACCATAGCAATTTAAGAAATAAAAATTTATGATAATTTAAAAAATAATTAAAGACAAAAATAATTTAAATTTTTTTTATCTTTCTTAAAAAATTTAAAACTTAATTCATTTTTTTTTTACTTGGTTGAAACAGTCCAGCCGAATTAGAATTCAGGAAATTATTTAAAAAATCAACAAATACAATTTTTAAATTAAAGAAAAAGAACAATTCAAAACAAAATTTTGGTAAACTCCGATACTTTTTTGTTTTGGCAAAATTGGTGCTCTCCCAGTTTCATTTTTTTATGGCGGTGGATACGTGGGACCTTCTCAACCCATCGAACCGCTAAAAAATACCAAACAGGTACTGTTACATTCATACGATTACGACACGTGGTAATTCAGATTTCGGTTGCTCATCCTAGAGTCCAAAGGCAGCTTAACCTCCTTGGGTACGGAAACGACGGACTCTCAGTTTTCCGCCCCCCCCCCCCCCCTCCTCTGCCCTCTCTCTCTCCTCTCAAACAGAGAATCGAAGATACGCATTCAAACCAGGTAGCCCTCTCTCTCTTCCTTGGGTATGTTATGATATTGATCTTAGTATTAACTAGGGTGATATATCTCTGCTAGATATACGATATGTATACACACCGCTGTGGGTATAGAAATAACATGTTTATGCATGGTGTTTCTTAGGGTTTGTCAATGTCTGAGGGATTAGACCACATTGACCTTAACTCCGACGTCGTGAACGGCGGGGTCGATGGGGTTAACACACCGGAATCGACGGTTGGATTGGGCGACCCTTTGCGATTAGATCGGGATAGTCGGATCAGCGAGGGTTTAGGTTCTGTAGAAAAATCGAATGGTAAGGAAGAAGATATGGGGCATTTACGGAGAGAGGACGATGAAAAATTGGCTGGTATGGCCTTTAGAGGTCAAATTGGGGTAAATGATAATGATAATGCAATTGTTTTGTTGGGCTTAAATAGTAATTTTCAGAACAATGATACATATCGTGGGGCTTCTACGTGTTCTGAGAAAAATAATGAAGGTTTGGAAAATTATTCTAGCGTTTTTTTTGGGGAAACAGTTGTAGATAGATGCGTAGAAAGTGTTTCTGGTAGGAATGAGGTGGAAGGGGAAATTGCTGCAGTGTCTGGTTCTCAGCATGTTGAGATGAAACCGACCATGGGAGATGGTGGTGCGGTGCAATTGGATCCAATTAAACCTGATCAAGTATTAGGTGAAAGTTTGAATTTGGTAAGAGCGGGTGGAGAGTGGGAGTCAGACAAAGGGATCAAGAATGAAGGAACTGAGGTTAAAGGTGACACAGGTGTATTGCTTCGTTTAGTGGATAATGCAGCTCCTTCTGCTGATGGGGTTGCTTCAAATGGAAACCAAAGTGTAGTAAATGAAGTACGAATGAAGGATACCCAACAGTTGGAAGACATCAAGATTGAAATTGTTAAACAGGAGTCTCGAGCAAATGAGTGTCAGTCTGAAAAAGGAGGTCAATTTCACGCATCTGATTTAGTATGGGGCAAAGTACGGAGCCATCCATGGTGGCCTGGACAGATATTAGATCCTTCCGAAGCATCAGAAAAGGCAAGGAGATATTCCAAAAAAGATGGTTTTTTGATAGCGTATTTCGGGGACAAGACATTTGCTTGGAACGAGGCACGACTCATAAAGCCATTTAAGATGCATTTCTCCCAAATGCAGAAGCAGACTACTACAGAAGCTTTTTCTCATGCCTTGGATTGTGCTTTGGAAGAGGTTTCCAGACGAGTGGAGTTTGGACTTGCTTGTTCTTGTTTATCAGCAGAGGTGCGTGATAAGCTCAAAACCCAAATTGTTGTTAATGCTGGTATCCACAAAGACTCAAGTAGAAGAGCCAGTGGAGATGAAAGTTCAAGTGCGGCTTCCTTTATGCCTGCGAACCTAGTAAAAAATGTGAAGACTGTAGCACAATATCCGTATGGTGGAATTGATAGATTGGAATTTGTCACAACACGAGCCCAGTTGTTAGCCATCAGCCGTTGGAAGGGTTTCTGTTGCTTGCCTCAGTTTGAAATGCTTGGTGGGTCATTAGAGGATGGTGCTGCCATTCCTGTGACGGGTGAAAGAAAGTTTTCTGAGGATTCAGTTTGTGTCAATGAGCAATTCCCATTGAGAAAAGGAAAGTCTGGTATTCAAGATGCTTCACGGAAGCGTAAGAATTTATCTCTTGATGGTGTGTTTTCGAGCAAAAAAGAGAGATGCTTGTCCGACTTGATGTCTAGGAACTGCTCTAATTTGTCAAATGGTGAGGGTGAACCTGAGGTGAAAGTTGGCAGTAAAGTTGGGAAACGCAAAGCACTTGATTCTGTGCCTGATAATTCAGGGAGGGAAAATAAGAAAGTTTCTCTGTCAACCGAAAAACAGTTTTCAAGAGTTGGAGAAAGCATACGTAGGGTTGCAAACCAACTAGCCATGTCAAGTCCAAATGTTAAGAATGGTTCTGCGATACACAAAGCCAAAAACCGAAGCAACAAAAGATCTTCTAGGAGTAACTCCGAGAAATCCCAAAGAAGAAAGGTAATTCCAGAGGAATACCCTCTGCCAGATGAGATGCTCTCAAAAATCTACAGCGCTTCCAGAGATCCCCTGAAAGGGTACAACTTCTTGGCTTCTAGTCTTAATTATCTTACCAGATTTAGGAACTCGTGTTGCGTGGAGAAATCTACTTCCCGAGAAGGCAGGAATCTAACCAGAAAAGTATCTAGCAAAAAGGGTGGAGAAAAGCTGCACGACTTAGGAAGCACAGAAACATCAGGGTTGGAGGGCACGGAAGACTCTTACTGGACTGACATGATTGTTCAAAGCAGCACTGACGAGCAAGTGTTATTTGAACCTGAGATTCCAATGGAAAATGGTGGCATGACTGTTGTGACAGAAGCAACTCTTGAGTCAGGTCAAGGATCAGACTCGAAACAGGAAACTGATGTTATTAACCATGAATCTGGGGGAAAGTCAGAAGGTTGTGTGGATGAGAAATGTGAGGAAGACCACACTCCAACTGCATTTATTCTGAACTTT
The DNA here is from genome assembly GCA_019985065.2 of Arctostaphylos glauca. Taxonomy (NCBI): domain Eukaryota; kingdom Viridiplantae; phylum Streptophyta; class Magnoliopsida; order Ericales; family Ericaceae; genus Arctostaphylos; species Arctostaphylos glauca. Next base: position 28,970,389 of record JAHSPW020000005.1, on the reverse strand, counting down.
GCAGACTTGGAATCAGTTCCTTCACAATCGAATCTCAATAATATATTTAGCCGCTACGGACCTTTGATTGAATCAGACACCGAAGTGCTGAAGAAGAGCAAACGTGCTAAAGTGGTTTTCAAGAGGCGTGCTGATGCTGAAACTGCTTTCAGCAGTTCTGGGAAATTCAGCACTTTTGGGCCTTCGCTAGTCAGTTACCGCCTTAATTACTTGCCTTCTACACCGCGCAAAACTTCTGCTTCAGCCACAAAGCGAAGAAGCAAAAAGGATGCAGCATCTGTCGAAGGCAACGGTGCTTGATAGTTAATGCAGATTGCTTTAGGTATGAATACTGTCCACAAGGACATGCCCCTTGGTTAGATATTGTAGTGGAATAATTTTATTCAAATAGGGTAGGACTGAGCACTCAACTTAGCTAGCCACTCCTGGTATCCGTAGAGCACTGACCCGTGTTATTCATTCTGTTCACGTAAGAAAGAGTTTCCAGTTGTGCATGTGCATTTTGTATATCTTTTCCAACCTTGCAGATTTTATTGACCATTGGTGTGAGAACTTTAAAACTTGGGTTTTGTTATTCTTTTACATAATGTTTCGCTTTGATGAGATGTGTAGATGATCCTGTACATATTAATTTAGGCGTGAGAGAGGGGTGCTTGAATATTTAGTAATCATATAGCTTGGCGGATGGGATACTTAGACTGCCCGACGACAATGAATCACGCCTTTGATATAACTTCTCCTTACGACTTGCATGAATTTTTGGCCAAATGTGGATGTTACTGATCGGCGTTTTATAGCATAACCTTATTCTCGTTCTCATTAACGCGAACCTTTTGCTTCCTGGTTTGCAGTCGAAGTTTTCTTATCCAGGTTTGGTGTTGCCAATTCCCCAATCAAGTCATTGCTCTCGACACCCGGGTTTCATTTTTTTCATACGTTTTACATTTTGTTACCTGCTGCATGTGCTGATACTGTTGAATCTGGCTCGTTGATGAACTCATAGTATACAAACCGCGTACTGACATGCAAATAAACATGCTGAATATTTATACTTGAGACGCAAGACAACACTTAAGTCTATGCTTGAGCTCACAGATACACCCGTTCACGGCATGGCGTACTGTGTACCAAAACGTCATTTTGGTGCACAATATATTGTTTTGGACAGATTTCAACCAATAGGAGTCTCTGTTTTTATGCTAAAGTGAAATTGTTTTGCTGCACAGGCTCTTCCATTTCAGCATGCACTAACTTAGACCACTTTACTCCACAGGACACTACACAGTCTATAACCATTCTTGAGTCGGTCACCAATTTTGTACTTCTGTTTTTTCTTCTTCTTGTTTTATGGGTCTTTGATGTTGAGAAAAGTGGAGTGGACATAAAAGGATCAACAATTAGAAGCATTCAGCTATTGTATGGAGAGTCTTTTGAGGGCCAACTCCAATAGCGGACTTAAGAATGTATTGTTATATGACACATTAGTTACAAAAACAGTAAAGCTAATATTGTAAATTAATAGCGTGTGTATTTGTTACTTTTGTGTATTAAACTATCAAGAGTGCTACATACACATCATTTTAACACATCACTTTTACACATCACATAAAACTACGTCGTTTTATGTTAAGAAAGATCCAAATATGTTTTCAGCGATATGGGTCAAAAACAAATATGGTTTTTTTTCAATATAAAACTACATAGTTTTGAGTGATGTGTGAAAGCGATGTGCAAAAGTGATGTGTTTTTAGCATTTTTGATTAAACTATTTACTGTACGACAAAAGTTGTACAAAAGTGGATTTTAATTTTATATTTTAAGAGTTTGTAAATCTAGAGATGAATCAGTATTTTAATTGTGTGGTTGCAAAGTATGATAGTTTAAGACAAAGTGTGAAAAAATATATAGTGATGTCTGTATCGGCATATTTGGACGTGGTAATTATTGAATTATTGTCTAATTAATTTTTATTTTTATTTGAATTTTTTTAATTTTTTATTTTGACGTCAATTTTTTTAATGGTTGTTGGTTTGTCTTGAAAAGAGATTTCATAAAAGTATAATTTTTTTAAAAACTAAAAAAAATTTAAAAAGACAAAAATTGTTTTGACTTAATTTTTGTCTTTGGTGAATTTTTTTAAACTTTTAGACATAATTTTGTACTTTTTAGATTTTTTTTATCGAGACAAGTCAACAATCAACAAAAAATTGATGAAATAACAACAATAAATTTTTTAAATAAAGATAAAAAGTAATTAATTTAGATAAATTAAGGCAAATAGAGTAAGATCTCTTCATTTAGCCCTCTCTCTCTCTCTCTCATTTTTACAATTTGTGATACAAGTCTTTTCATTCTTCTCTCGCTTGTTCTCATTTTTTTAATAATGGAGGAACAATCCTACAGCTATGCCATCTGAACTTGATTTTGCAATTCAAACTTTCGAAAAAAACTAACGCAATAACACACCGTCACGATTTTTGACTTAAATCAGGGTACTCACTCAATGGAAAATCGAATCCGAAACCTGAAGGAACTCTCCCCACACATATGTAAGTGAATATGTGTGAACATATGTGAATATGTGTAAATATATTTAAATTTATTAGTAATAATGGATGAGGTCGTTGTGACTGATTTACTTTATGCAAGTGAATATGTGTGAACATATTTAGATTTATTAGTAATAATGGATGAGGTCGTCGTGGAGTAGATAAAATTTGACAAAAATCAAATTTGAACGAACCACGCGAAAATTTGGTGTGCTCTCATGGTTTGATTTTTTGTTGAGTAAAGACCATCAATATAATCTAAATCAGATAATTTTTTCCCGATTGTTCTTTTCTAAATTTTTTTAAAGTTTGGTTTGTATTTTTTTTATTCATCTCGTCGAGACGAACAAATAATATAAAAAGTTGATATAAAACTAATAATAACGAAAAAAGTAAATAAAAGTAAAAAATAATTTGAAAAAAAATGTTAAACCAAGCTTAACCTAATTCGATGCTCTCTTTTTAACACACTTTTAAGAATAGGTAGTATAATATTGGAGACGCAACCAATTTCTAAGATAACAAGAGTCTTAACTCGGGAAATGGAGAGACTGCTGTGTATTGCGCATAGCAACACGTCAAAACGACGTCTTTTTAGTTCGTAAAACACATGTTGAAAATTATTCAATTAATTTTTTACTATTAAGACAGTGTTTCATGTACTAAAACGACGTCGTTTTAATGCAGACCCGTGGTCCCTTAACTCCACTATTGGAGCTAGAAGAAAGTGAGAATGCGTGATAGATCTATTGGTACTTGCAAAAGCCTTTATATTAAAGATATCTGTTGGAAAATAAAACCAAGAAGTAAAGTAAAAGCTCTTGTGAAATTCAAACCATGAGAACACACCGAATTTTCACGTGGTTCGTTCAAATTTGATTTTTGTCAAATTTTGACGACTCCACGACGACCCCATCCATTATTATTAATACGTGTAAATATATGTTTACACGTATTCACTTACATAAAGTAAATCATAGTGGATTGCAAGTTCAGAATAAATGAGTTATTTCTAGTCAACATTACTGTTGATTAACTCATTTGTGAAATTCAATGGAACACTTGAAAAAAACAAAAACAAAGAAAGGATGACTTATTGAGCATACCATCATTCAATTGTAAACAACAAAGTAAGAATTGATACCTAAAGACAAGGAAAAAAATAGATTCTAACTTTATGTCATTATCAACTTTCTTTTTCAAAAGCAATGTAAAAAGCAAACAGTAAAAATAGATGTCTTGTACGACTCTATATTATCAAGGACACTTGGCATTTAGGTTTCAAAATAATGCTTTGAAGCCCATAACAGTAGTCTCGGATTTCAAATTGATGTTTTGAATTTCGCATCGGTAACCTAAGCTTTATCTACTTAAACCTATAATTGTGCTATTGTTTGCACCACTTTATCTAACCACTTCTTCATATGTACTTTTCTTTCTTGTAATTTACTCCATCTCTCTCTGCTTTCTCTGTAACTTTCTACCAATTTTCTTTCAGTATCAATAAGGAATAAATTTATTTAGTAAGTCATTTTCTCTTTAGTTATGTGATCCTCTTCTCTTTGATATAAGAAGGGAAGGATCGTATAGCTAAAGAAAGAATGACTTACTAAATAAACTTCTTATGTATTGATACTGAAAGAAAATTGCCAGAAGATTACAGATGAGGGATGTTGTAAATTGTTGACAATCGAGTATACATAAGTCTTATATATAGGGTCTCTCTTCATATTTTTGTAACTTCAAATTGGACGTGCATCCTCTATGAGTGTGAACACTTTTTTAAAATGACTCATATTTTTACAATAAGCGAATAATCTTTTTAATTGCTATTTTTTAATACTTACTAAAATATTTGGTTTCTCTCCATGATTTTATAAAATTTAATTTACACACACATTACGTGTGCCTAAGTGCTAGTATGTACATATATGCGTGCAAACAAGCACACGTTATTTGCTAAAATTTAATAATCTTATTTTTTTAGAAATTAACCATGCATTTTTTAATATGATTTTTTTGGGTCATTTATTAGCCAAATTTCGTCTTTATTTTTGTCATTAGTTCTGCAAAATGACAAAATTATTGTAAGTGAATTCATTGTTTACACCTTCCTCTCATCGAATTTTTTTAACAATTGTCGAGAGATTTAAAAATTATAGATACGTGTCATTATTCTCCCCCAACAATAAATGAGAGTACAAAACTATTACCTAGAAAAAGTTACTAATTTGCAAAATCCAAGTTAGAGGTGAAATCGTAATTAACAGATTAATCTGGTTTGGCCCACGAGAGTAACAATTTAGTTTTAACCGTGAGTAACAATTTGATTCTTTGGATGTGGTGAAGTGAAACGTTTATAAAGCTCTGGGGGCAAAGTCTAATTAATCTAATTTTAAAATTCAGTTTCGAATTTCGAAACCGCCTAGTGCTCGAAGTTTCAAAAGATTTTTCCCTTGGCGCACGCTCTCTCCCATTACTTCTCCACTTTCTCCCTCTACGGTCTCAGTTCTTGTCTTGTTCCGTTACTATCGAAATCAATCTGTGCATCTCTGCGATCGACTTCGAGTTTGATCAGTTAATCAGTGCGATGGACGAGAACGATAGATTTGATCTTGGACTCAGAGAGCTCAGCATTGTCGATGAATTTTCCGACAATCGATCCGCAGGTTGTCTACTTTACGTCAGTTATTCTCTTTTTGGTTTTGGATTTCGCATCAGATTGAACACGAGTTGCTAGATCAGCGAAATTGAGCCCCCTTTTTTAAATGGAGTTCTTGCTTGTGTTTGTGCCATTGCTATGAATTCTTCTGTCAGAAAAAATTTCCCTCCTTACTTTAATTGTACTTAGGGTTATGAATCAATGGGTATCCGTTCGCTTACATTCATTTATTAAGGCAAGAAGGTGCGCACAAACCTAAGGTGGTGTGGAAATCTAATCGAACTCTTAATGATTCACAATCCAAATTTCAAGTTGAAGCTGTTAAACGGAGATGAAGAAAAGATGAAGGGAATTTCGTGAGAATTAGTAATAAGATGGCCCTCGAGTTGCTTTACCAAAATACTTTTTTCATGTTCAATTAATTAGAGCCACACTTCCATTACTATTAGCATAAATGGTAACAGCGAAGGCACCATCTGGGGAAGGGTTTTAACATTGTTGGCCATGATTTGACTTGAACTAATGGGGGAGTTAGTGGTAAGCTAAACCTCTTTACCTTAATAATTTGATGTGTATCTTAAGTTCCTAACATCCTTTGGAACTGACATCGGTCTAGCAATTCGTTTATGTGTCCATGTCTAAATTAAAAAATGGACCTAGGGGAGGAAGTGAACCATATCTTTTGTACTATTTCGGCTACATCTGGACGTCCATTGCCTTGCATTGTCATTTTCGCTTGGATAATATTGTATAATCCTTCAAAAACTAGGCCAGTAAGAAAATTGTTTACATAAAGAATGCTACCATCTGAGGAGAAAGCCTCGCGAAATTTTACAGCACGTGCACATTCCAGTATCTTAAAGTGCAGACAAGAACCCCTTTTTTTGGGCCTAGATGGAGTCTTTCTATAATGAGCAGCGGTAGTCCTTCCTCAGTTTGTTGCTTCATTGGGTGTTTGGATGAGCTGTGGCAAATTCTACTGCAGAACAAAACATGGTTTGAGGCCAAACCTGATGCATTGCGTATTGATCCCTTTGCTTAGCTCCCTGATTAGTTTTCAACCGTGTCTGTTCCTGAAGTTGAAACTCCAGTGTCAGCTTTCTGCCATCTTCAACCGTGGTAGTGGTACTCATAGTTGGACAAATCAGGAGTTCGGTAAAAGCTTCAAAAATCTCCTTGACAAGTTCAATATTATATGAATCATTGGCACGGCACACAGTTACGAGATTGCTAGAACTTACAATACTACAGTCAAAGGTTCTTTTTGCTTAGGAAACCACACCGGTGGCTTTCCCCAAATGTTGTAGTAAAATTTAATTCTCAGTGCATGATAAATACATTTTCTTCATCTTTTTCTGTACTTTTATGATAGCTATGTTGTTTTCCTAGTTGTACTTATTGTCGAGACAATCTTCAGAAAATCAGAATAGCAACAGAGGTAGTGAGTTACCTGAGGCGGTGGATGCTGAGAAAGAGATGGAAGCTGATGTCAGGTTGCAGGTGGAACAGTTGCCTCAATCTTCTGATCCATTGGAACCTGAAGGAGCAGGAAAATGTGCCAAGTTTAATTTGCGTCAAAGTTTAGCTTGGGATACTGCCTTCTTTACAAGTGAAGGTATGGTTAGGATGTGAGCTCCATGTCTATTCTTGTGTACAGCCACACTTTGTTTTTGTGTCATGCAAATTTAAGTCCACGGTCACAATTTTTTTTGTCTTGCCAGGTGTTCTAGAGCCTGATGAGTTGTCTAGCATGATCAAAGGAGTTGGCAAGTGTGGAAAACAGTTTTTACCTGGAATTGAAGAAGATGTATGCCGATCTACTGAAACAATATCTACATTAGAAAGCGAGGGTTTGACACTGGAAAGCCTTGAAGCTGATTTCTTTGAAGACATCAGAGCTTCGATTCAGAAATCTAGTAAAGCATCTCGTATGACAAGTTCTAATACAACATCTGCATCAGCAGAGACAGAAACCAAAGGTATCTGCTTGCGTTTCACCACTGCACTGCCACCACTCATTGTTCCTTCACTTTGTGTGCAATCAAGACTTTTCTAGTGCTACCTCTGCCAACACTTTTGCCTAGATTACCATCTCCAATGCCAATCGACTATGATGCCAGCTCTCTGCTACCTATCCGTATGGCACCTCTACCACCTGCCCTGCTGTCACCACCTCAATATGCAGTTCTATTACACATGTTCGTTAAACTTCTTCGTATGGATTTCTAGAATCAGAGTGTACAGATGCTTTAAGGCTCTCCGTCTTCAACCTTGACCTGCGTCATCTCTTGATTACGATGACATTATTAGTGTCACAAAATTTAGTATGTTTACGACACTATTCTTTTGGTGAGTGAAATTTAGTGCTTCTCTTCGATTTTATTGCATATGTTAATAATTGATATCTGTTTCAACTTTCAACACATCAGTTTCCAACAAGGTCAGGGACTCGGGATTAAAATTGAGTAAGCATGGACAATCATAAAGGTGATTTGTTTACCTTGGGACAATATCTATGTATTTAGAACTAGCAAGGTATTAGATAATGATTTATTGCTCGGACATGTTGCTAATTTAGAGAAAACTGTACATTGCAGCGATATGAGAGCAGATATTGTTGAGTCCTCTTGTCACTATTACCTTTCTCATGTTGATCCCATTACCTTGAATCTGTGTGGCTTGAGCTGGCAGAACAGGCTTCCTTACATAATCTTTTTTTTCTGAAGCAGTCCAACATTAGTTGGATGCTTCTACTTGTGTACCTAATTAATACATATACTGCTTGGCAAAATTCCATACAATACTACCAGGACAATATTCTTGGCTAATGACAGAAAATAACTGGCTGTATATATTTTGTGCAGCTTTAAAGAAGGTGGACTTCGCTTCTAATGATATGGTAAGTTCATGACTTAATGGTGACTGTTAGATGTGGTGGCTCTTGTAAATTTTACTCAATGTGAAACTTTGTACCTCAAAATCATTAGGTGAAGCCCAAACCTGCTTCCAAGAGACAAAACATTGGCATGCCAGGACAAGGGAAATTGGTAAAGCAGGGTCCTAGCTGTCCACAAGGTGCACAGGTTTGTACTTTTGTAGTCAACTTAAAATGATGTTTCTACTCCCCCATGTTACATCATGCCAAAGGTTAACTATGTGAATCATCGTGGCATTCATACTGGAATTGTAAAATCCCATTTTGGTTGTAGTAGTTACACTACAGAGAGAGAGAGAGAGAGAGAGAGAGAGAGAGAGAGATCTTTGGATTATTTTGCCTTGTTATCAATCCCACGTTTTTCTGTCATTGGAAGGCTAGCATTTAGCACATCTGTTAGCTTTCTATTTTCGGTTTGCTGCATATGTAATGCACAGAAATCTCCCTATCTGAGCAAGAAGCACTGTACATACGTGTTCGCAAAAGCCAACACATATTTAAATGTTCAACAGTGCAATATCATATGAAGAACCTGTAATTCACCCTATGCTTAACTGACACCACTCATGAATTGTCCAATAAAGCCTATTGCTAAAAATGGAGGCCTCTCTTCATCCCTCCAGAAGGCACCGAAGGTAATTGGCAGGCCTAATCCTAGCTCAACCGCACCACCAAAAAGGGCTTCTTTGGCTGCCAACCAAGTCAAAACTGGAAATGATAAAGCAAAAGGTCTCAATGGTAAGTTAATCTTCACTTAACGCTGTTTTTCTCTACCAGCAGTAGAATTCTGTTGCTCTGGTTCTTATCTTACATTACCTTCGAATGATTGTGACAGTTCCTGGTAAAGCGGTTCCGATGTCAAAGGCCCCAGGTTTGGGTGGTTCCTGCAGGACTCTGCCTAAGCCTGCTTCAAAATTCTCTTGTTCCAATTCTCCAGCAGCAAACAAGAAAGAGCCAACAAAATCTTCTCCCTCATCTAATAGCTCTAGCAGTGCTGCATCTACAAATCTTGGTACATCTTCTGCGAAATCTACTAGAAGAAAAACTATTAATCCAACTTCCTCCAGCTCAATCCTGAAAACGCCATTCAAGGTTTCGTTAAATGATAAAGGACAGTTGGGTCTCTCGGATTGTTTAATTTCATCAAAACTTCCTTCTAATATATCCCCTGCTAGTTCTATTAGTGAATGGTCTTCAGAGTCCTATTCATCAACCTCAACTGTTAATCAGAGGTCCAGTTCTTCAAGGGCCAGCGTTGATGCTGGCTCTCCTGCTTCAGATAGACACGAGAATAAGACAGCTCGACCGCCTAGTGACAATCTAAAGGCGGCTTCAAAGCAGTCTGGTACACTTTCTCAGCCAGCTACAGTAAAGCCCTCAGGTCTGCGAATGCCATCACCAAAGATTGGCTTTTTTGAAGGGGTTAGTTCTGATTTTGCTATTTCAAATACTTGTTCTTATTTTCTCATTTGTCATTGGCATTGGTTTTGCCAGGGTACTTCTGTGGAAAAGAAATACTAATATGAAGAATGCATGGTTATGTTACATGGAATCTTCTAAATACACAAATTACGTGTTGAACGCTTGACAATTGAGTAGATTATGGATATTTTTTTAATATATATAGTTGGACAGACGATCAGGATGCATCTTCATAATTGGATTTTGTCGTGGAACTATGCACTTCCTCATATTCTGCATGATTGATGTATGACTCCTTTTAAACACTTGTATCGTTACTAGATTTTATACATCAACAAATTTGAATGTCTTGGGGAACTAGATAAATCCGGCGCTTATATCAATAGACACCTGGATACGACTCCTCACAACATAGATGCATGGTAAAGCCTGTCTGCAGAAAAACAACCCCTGTACTGTTGCAGAAACTTTATTTCATTTGTTTGGCAAGTACTATATATGTTGAATTTCCATCTCGTGCAGGGAAAATCGTTGGTTCGTACACCGAATAAAGGTCTGCAGTCTTATTATGGTATATCAGCTGGTCCCAAAATTGGACCTGGTGTCTCTAGCCTGAGTGGAAGCTCAAGCAAGTCAAGGCCCTCAAAGCTTCAAGCTGCAAAAGTAGTGACCACAACGGGGGACACCAAGGTTGAAAGTCGGGAACCTGCTTCACCTTTTGCATCTCAGAAACTATCAAATGCTACCACAAAGGTCTCTAGTGCTTCAGGATGTGGAAAGAACCGTCTTAGCTTATCGCCTCAAGTCCAAAACAGAATGGATGGACAAAGTTGCTTGAAGGATGACGAAGTAGGACCTGGAGGACCCAATAGGGCGAATGACGTTTCAGACACCGGTCTTGATGTTGAGAAGACTGGAAGTCTAGGTGTGTTGAAGAGTGAGATGGAAATAAAGAACCAAAGTAATCCCGACTTTAAGGATGTTGAGATTGCTCCTATTGAAGGAGATACCCATGGTTCAAGATCCCACTATAATGCTGAAAATATGAGGTTATCCAAAGAAATGGGTGACAAGAAAAAATTGCAGTCGCTTTACATTGAGAAGGAGAATGGCCCTTTCGAAGACCAAGATGATGGTCTCGGTATTATGCATGTGGATGCTAGGGACTCAAAACAGAAGCTACAGAAAGAGCTCATTGGCAATGCTATTTCTCAAATGGAATTCTGTCACTCAGATTCTACCCAAGAGGAGCAATCAACGATCAATTTGTCAGGTCCCACTCCAATCTCTCTTTCACCAGTGACCACCTTTGAACTAAAGGCTAGTACAAGGACTCCTTTTACTCTTAAGAATTCTTTCTGCAATGCTGAAGGTTTTGATCTTTCAGCTAGGTCAAGCATTATAGAGAAGACAGCTTCCGTCACTTCTTTAGAGAGCACTTGGAACTCGAACAGTTAAAGCAGTTATCTGGGAGCGCATTTTACTCAAAAGGTAAATCAAGATCGACCACCCTTGTATATATGCGAACAATAATTAGAAGTGATTGATCAGATTGAACATATCTGAATTATTCTTCTAATTGTTCAAATTTAGTTGACTGCAAATTTCTAGTGATTCCCATCGAACTCCTTGAAGATTTTGCTATCAAGTTTTTGACAAAAAAATGCTGTATATTGTTGGTGCAGAAAATTTTCCGTCGTAGATTTATGCCATCAAGTTTGTCAAAGATTTTGCTATAGCCAGTGGAACGAATTTCCCCTGCAGAGATGGACCTCTTGATGAGAAGCTTTGTTGATGATTGATAGCACAATACATTTGCATAATGCCAGACTTTGTAGCCGAATTGGAGGCTTTTGGGAAGGGGGTTTGCTGGTGTTAGCTTTGTGTGTAACTTAAAGAGCCTAATCGAACGACAATTGTGAGAACTGATAAGAAGCATAGGCGTGTAAAGAAAGAAAAAAGTGCATTTGTGATGTTAATTGAAATCTTGTTTTGTAAAATGTCAATACTACTGGTAGTCCATGTGGATTGTTTTGAAGTAGCACTTGAAAAGCATGTAGGGATGATAATTCCGTCCGCTCCGATTCGATCCGTTCGGATTGGAGTTTCGGAGATTTGTTTTGAGAACAGGTTGGATTTGGAGGCGAAAGTAAAAAAAAAAGAGGGAACGGGTTAGAGGCGGGACGCCTCCGATACGTTTTAAATAATTATTATTTTACTTTTTAATCTTTTTATTTATAACTATTTATAATTTTTTTTTGAACTCTTTTAATATTTTTTCCTTAATCCGTGTAAAATTGCTTATGTATAAATGTATATGTGTATATTAGTTCATTATCTATGTATAGATGTACATACGATCTCATATATTTAAAATTTAATTTGTCTTGAAATAGTTAGTTTATAATATATCTTTGAAAATCTTAATTTGTTTTGATGAATTAAGTTTTTTAATTAAAAAAATAAAGTGGGGGTGGGGTGGGATTCCCGTTTCCCGTTCGGGACGGAGATGGAGGGTGGGGTTCGTTCTCCGAATGGGGAACAAGACGGTGATGGAGATAGGGTTCGGATTCAGGGATTGGAGGTGGAAATGGGTAATTTTTTGATCTCGATTTGTTCCGTTGTCATCCCTAAAAACATGTTGATCTGTTGTAGAAAGACTTCGACATTGCAGTTTTGTGAATCTCTGCGTTGAAAACATAGTTTAAGTAATGTTTGTAATCATGGTTCTTTTCATCATTTGAATCAACTTCATTGAGTGTTTTTTTTCTTCCGGAAATTAACCTTCAAAAAGTGCGATCAACTTGGTTCATTTACTTACCAAGTACAACTCTAGTAACTTGATATGTTTTACTTGATTCTTTTTAGAATCAATAGTATTTGGAATGGTAAATAACAGTGAATCACTAACAAATTTAACCATGGCAAGATGAGTCAGCAGGAAGTGACGCAGCTTTGCTGCACATTGGTGATACGGGCTGGAGAGATTATGTGTCAAAATCAATGAGCAATGTAATTGTTGGAAGTCACATTGTGTCGTGCTGTTAACGGAAGTAGGGACTTGAACCCTCAACCTGGCAAGGCTATGCTCTACCATTAAGGTATTTCTGCCAGTTACAGTCGTGGCGAAGCATTACTGAGCAATTCACGTATCACTTGAGACGGACAACTTCTGTTTTTCCACTGGAATTGTAAGACCTTTGGTGTAAAATTGTTTTTCCTGATCCAGACTACGACAATCACTCACTGGCTGAAATCTAAGCATTCTCCTCAAAAGACCTGAGTTCAAATCCTCAAAACAGTTGAACCAAGGGTTCATCCTGGTATATTTCTGAAGTGAAACACATAATCGGGCAAAGCATTGGACACCCTTCAAGAAAATAACACTAGTGCCTGTTTAAATTTTGATGTGCTTTAAGAGTAGAATCAAGCTATCCAAGCTTCAAAACCCATCAAGTGATTGGTATACAAGGTTGTGTTTTCAAATGAGGGCTACGATGATTAAAATGCATTCAGTCCTGGGAGAGATGATTAGATTTGCATTCCATGGAGAAAATCACTCAACTATTCATCTTCACAAGATGCCATCTTCTACCAGAACAGTGACCTGAGTTCAAAAACCATAACAGTAAATGGCAGACAATGCAAACTTCAAAACACATCAAGTGATTTGTATACAAGATTCCGTGTTTTCGAACAAGGGCTGTGATGATTAAGATGTATTCAATCTCAGGAGAGATGATTGGGTTCGAATTCTGTTGAGAAAATCACTCAACTATACATCTTTGTAAGACGTCATCTTCTACCAGAACAATGACTTGGGTTCAAAAACCACAACACAAAATGGCAGACAATGCAAAATCAACGGTTCATCAAGACAGGAATAGCTTGAGACCATAACCCCCAAGCTCTTTAACTCAGTATTTTGCCAATTATACGCTAAACTGTTGCGTAAGATGCACCATAGAATATATAACAAATGACACTTCAAGAAAGCAGAGTAACATAGAAGAGTTTCCATGGACGGAAAATTTGACATAAAAAATGGAGCTTGAATGCCAGTACAGGAACTCCGAAGTTGAATAATAAATTGCAACAAAATCCTGCTCAAACAGTAGAGTACCATTCCATTACTTTCAATAATAACTGTCAAAATGAAGAAGATGATGCCCTCAGTTAAACTTAAGACCTTGGCTTCTCTTTCTTCTCTTTGAAGAGAGCTAGAAGAGAGACTCCGGATACCTTAACCACCTTGAACCTGACACCAGGAATATCTCCGACAGCATGCCCTTTACGTCCGAATCCAGCTATCAGCACCTCATCCTACAGTGAAAGGAAAGGTTTAAGACATCAAGGGCATCTACCACCAAATAACGTTGCCAAAATTTTTTTTGCGTACTTACATTTTCTTCGATGTAGTTTAAGCAACCATCATTAGGGACAAATGCAGCAATCTTCTTCCCATTCTTGATGAGTTGAACCCTAGCACATTTCCGGATAGCAGAGTTGGGCTGCTTAGCCTCAATACCTCTGTACATGTCAGTTGGGCAATTTGTCAGGTCAAGAGGGAATAGTAATGCAAGGTAGTAAATGAAAAAAATTATACGACACGTACATCTTTTCAAGAACAATGCCTTTGGCGTGAGAAGACCCGGCAAATGGCTTCTTCCACTCATTGCCGAGATGGGACTTCTTATATGATTTGTCAGCCCACCTTTGCCTTCTACGGTGGGACTTCAGCTTGCGACCGGCTCCCATACCACGAGTCTTCCTGTGACACAAATTTCAGCTTGCAAATGCATCGAACTGGGAATAACGCAAACCAAAAAAGCAAATATGCTGTGTGTGGTTTCTCATAAGTTGCCATTGAATCATATTTTATAGGTAATGTTGACTCCAACTTTGGCTATCCCTTGGAGGAAAGTGAAAAAAGCAACCGCAGTGTTCATAAGAGCACAAAATGGAATCCACCTAGTAAATTTCACAAGCAGTATCTTTCCACCTAACATGGCAGCAACAATGAAAAACCCTTTCAATGCAATCATAAAGACAACAAGGAAAACTGAAATTTGCTTCTGTAGATATTGTATTTAAACTTGTTGGATTCCACCGATTAATTGGATGTCATTAATCTTGAGTGAAAACCATCATTATATGTTCGCTTAGAAATGATGCTTTTAGTTGTACTAGGTGACTAGGTCCAACAGAATTTGTGTTTATTTGCTTCAAAAATTATCACATGGACAAATATTATAACGCAACAAATCCAACAAACTTGATGCACAATTAAGTAACGAGGTGGGCTGTTGCCAAGCGAAATCTATACATCATGGGTGCTGCTTATTCTACTGAATACTTCACAATTTTTACTTCCCCAGCAAGTAATGATCTTCTATCTTGTCAGCATATTAGCTCATTGTCACAACTAAAAAGCCACTAGATACATAACGAAGGACAATAAATATTGTGTTTTCTCTGTTACATCTTAAGAAACGAACAGGTTTTGTACAACCCAAAACAAATTTTTATGGATGTAATTGGACAACCCCAAATTATTGCCAAGAAAAGTTGAGGATTTAAACCTAATAACTTTCCCACTAATGAAATTTACCTTCACCTAATCAAAGTCAATTGTTGGTTTTATTGAGTTGAAATATCCATTTTCCTCACAGTTAACAGCTAATAGCTAAATATTAGCAACCAAACATGCTAATCACCAACAAAAAAAGCCATATGACCCATGATCTGAAGCTCAAGAAGCAGCATCTTAGCTTCGAAACACTAGCAATTCACTAGAACACCTTCTTATGCTCTAATCTAAAACCTCCAGTTTGCATAGAGACGAATATACGAACAAATACAGAAGACAAAAACAATGAGAACTGTGATATAGTGAGTGATCATACCCCATGGCTGCTGGAAAGAGAAGTTTTCGACTGGGATTAGGGTTTGAGAGGACGACGTAGAAGATGAGCAGACGCCGAGCAGAAAACCCTAGTTTTGAAATCAAGCACGGCGTGCATAACATTTATAGAGGTCCGGTTTTGAGCATCAGTTGAGGCCCACCCACTGTAACTCGGATTGGGCCGTAGTTTAGTCGAGACGCATAAATTAGAACGTGGATCAAGGCCCACGTTAAGGAAAAAGCCACACAGGCTTCCTTTAGTTGTTTTGAAATGATGAAAAATAATGAGAAAGTTAATTTTTTTTTTAATGTTAAGTTACTAAGATATTAGTGGACACTTAGATTTTTCCTGTTGAGATTTACTTTCCTGCAAAATATTTTTGGTCAAATTTACAAGATTTTGCATCGCAAGAAATTCTTAAAGGAGCAAAAAATAGACGCATCAGAAACTAACTCCTTAAGGTGAGTATTACAGTATTATATAATATCAGTACTACACTAATATTGTATATATAATATTAGTATTACTATATATATTATGTGTATATATATATGTATAGTGATTAATGATTATATATATTGATTATATTATATGTGTGTAGGACATGTTTTTCTTAACAGGTGCTAGTAGCACACCTCAACGTTCTACTACTGGGAAAGATGCATTGACACTTTGGAGATTTGTAACTAGTTTAGAAAAAGTTAGTGAAAATGGAGGAAATTTTAAATGGAAGTGTAACTTTTGCGGTAAGCACAAAAATAGTTCTTATATAAGGGGTGAAGGCTCACCTTTTGTAAGTTAAAGGTGAGGGTAAGGTGTGTTTGAAAGTAACAAGTAAAGATATTGTTGAATTTCATAGATTATTGGAAGAAGAGAGTCTGAAATCAAAACAATCTTGTCCAAAAAGAGTTTTATTGCCTCCTTTTAGTGCATCTCTTACAGGTATAAGTTTCAATCAAATACAAGAAGGGTTGGGTAAAAAAAAGGAGGGATAGTACTTGTGAAAGTGGTAATCCAATCATTAAAGCTTTTGACATTGGTCTCCGGGATCAATTACAATGTGAGATCGTCCGAATGTTTTACTTCGGGGGCTTGCCTTTCAACTGTTGCGGAAAAAGTATTAAGACAGATTTATAAAATACATGAAAATCCAGAAACTATACATCTATTTTGTTAATTATCGAACCAACAAAAAATTACAAAATTGAAACTACAATACAATATAAGAATCGAAATACGAAAATAAATACAATGTTATCGAACCGAATCTTGTGTTTAACACATTCCCTTAATACTAAATCACCGCCTCACTATAAGTGTTTGATGATTGATTTTGACGTCGTCTCCCAGGGTAAAACTGCAACACAGATGAAGAAACACCGATCTACCGACTGCCTATGAATTTCTTTGTGTCTGCCTCTCTCTCACTTGAAGAACAAATTTAGGATATACTGAATTTCGAGTGATCTTATAGTAGTACACAAACCAGAATGTGAGTGGTATATAAAGACTAAAGAAAGACATTTGGAATGCTGAAACGAAATGATCTTTGGGTTGCTAGCAATGAACCTTTGGAATGCTGAAACGGAATGGCCTTTGGGTTGCTAGCAATGAAGGAGCCATGAAGGAAGATAATGGAGCATTAAACAGTAACTCTTGGGTACATAACGAAGAGACCTTTCGATTTCTGAGAGACCTTCCAGTGTTCACTTTATTCACACTAGGGGTGAAAATAAAAACCGGGAAACCGGACCGGACCGACGGTTTGAGGATTGAAAAATTCGGTTCGGTCCGGTTTCGGTTTGGGACTTTGAAGAAACCGGTTTTTCGGTCCGGTTTCGGTTTAGAGGAATACAAAACCGGTTCAAACCGGACCGGACCGGATGAGGGTTATAAATAAAAATATGTTATATTTTTAAGTTTATGTGTTATAACTTATAACCAATTACTCCATTAGTCATTTAGTCTATTAGGGTTTAAGACCATTATCATGTTTTAGAAATGAAAAATCACTATTTATAGAGAGTGAATAAAAATAGAAAACTACCAGTTTAGGTATAAAAAATAAGAGTAATTTAAAATTCTTAAATCTTTTAGAGGATGTTTAATATATTTCTATTGTTGAAAATTTCACTCCAAATTCTAATTTTTTCCCTTTTTTTGTGATTGGTCCGAAATATTATCTAAAAAAATTAAAAAGTCCAAACCGGACCGAAATTGGCTCAAACCGATCAAAATCGGACCGGTAAAATCGGTCCGATTTCGGTTTACAAAATTTTCAAACCGGACAACTGGTCCGGTCCCATGAATTCTACCAAACCGGACTGGTTACACCCCTAATTCACACCCCCGAAGCCTTTCGAATTTCCAACATCAACTTGGCAAGAAAACCTTACTATTTTAGCTCATACACTTTCATCGCGAATAAAAACATACCAAAATATTTACCACCAGGCTACAACTTGTTGAGAACCACATTGCTTCAAAGAGAAAGGACAATATTTAATGACTAGTAGATCCTATTAGAGGCACAAGGAGGGAGAAGGGCTTGGCGATTGCAAGTGTTGTTTGTACTGATTCTCAAAGAATACCTTTAATCAATGTTATGGTGGTCACTAGAGGTTTACCTATGTTTTTTAAGGTCATTGATTGTTTGGAGGAAACTGAAGACAAGCACTTTATTGCTTTGTTGATGAAGGAGGTAATTGTAGAGGCTGGACCCAAGAATGTGATTCAATTCCTAATGGGCAATACTCCCAATTGTAAGGCAACGGGACAAATAATTGAAGCACAATATCCTCAAATTTATTAGACTTCTTGCGTACTACACACTCTAAATCTTGCTTTGAGGAATATTTGTGCCGTGAAAAATGTGGAGAGTAATTCAATTGTTTATGATGAATGTAGTTGGATTAGCTTCATCATTGGCGATGTAGTTATCATTAAGAATTTCATAAAGAATCACTCCATGAGGTTAGCTATTTTCATTGAATTTGTTTATTTGAAGTTACTTTTAGTTGCCGATACTCGCTTTGTTTCCTCCATTATGATGCTCAAGAGGTTTAAGCTCATTAAGCAAGGTCTCCAATCGATGGTATTAGTAGTCAATGGAATGCTCATAGAGAAGACCATGGGGCATCATTTGTGAGGAATACCTTATTGAAAAAAGAGTGGTGGATGATGTGGACTGCATTATATCATTTACTTCACCTTATGGCATGCTTAGAGAATGTGACACAGGTAAGTCTACTCTTCACTTTTACGACACGTGAAATACTATGATTGAAAAGGTAAAGCGTGCCATTTACAAGCACAAGAAGATGCAACTGGAAGATAATTTAGAGTTTTATAATATGATTCATCAAATACTTGTTGATAAGTGGAACAAGAACAATATACTTCTTCATTCCTTGGCACATTCACTAAATTCAAGGTTATTACAACACAACTTACTATTTTGATTAAGTTTAATACCATTTTCCTCTCAATTATTTATTTGCTTTGTAATTTAGGTATTATAGTGACATATAGTTTCAAGAGTATCCAAAGCGAGTTCTTCTACACAAGGATGAAGAGGTCATAAATGAGAGAAAGAAATGTTTGAAAAGGTACTTCGATAATTCTATAGAGTGTACCAAAGCAAATATGAAGTATGCCAAATATTCAACCCAAGATAGACCATTTGCTAATGTTGATTTTATTAAAGATAGATGAAATATGAATCCGCGTAATTAGTGGGTTGCTCATGGTGTATCTGCCCCAACTCTTCAAAGCTTGACCTTAAATATTCTTATTCAACATTATTCTTCGTCATGTTGTGAGAGAAATTAGAGTATATACTCCATCCATCATTGAAAAGAAACAAAATGACACCCTACCAGGTGAAAGACTTGGTGTATATTCATAACAACCCGGCCTTTTATTAAGGAGAAGCCCATAATATACAATATTGTTGTGGAGTCTGGAATCCAATTTAGACTTCTCGGGTTGACGTATTGAGTCTTCTCGAATATCCTGCAAAACACTCAACACTAAATTAGTGCCGACCGGGGGTTGGATTTTCGGTGGGCACTCCTACGATCAAGTTAGCCTTTTAGAAAGAGTAAAAGCAACTTGAAAGTATAATTTCAGCGCGAGCGTGCATGTACCTCAAATGAAAGTGATCATCGAAATATATATAGAGTAGAGATCCAACCTTTTAGCGGTATCTTCGGCCAAGAAAGCGGGTCGTGGTCCGGAAATCACGGAGGTGCCGCCACGTGCCCCATATCCATGCGGATCGGGGGGAACACGTCTGCACTACTTTCCCCACGTTGATCCGAACTACAGGGAGCATGTACTCACGTAGTGGCGCCGCGCACACGTTGACCGAATATAGATGCCGAAGACGTAGTTCGAGCCGAACACAAAGCGCCGAACGACGAGTGATAACCCTGATCATTCAGCCCGGAGACCGAGGACAACTAATGTTGCACATGGGCCAAACCCAACTTGCGTCAGGCATCAAGCATAACAGTGGGCCGAGTCCACTGTCGGGTAGATCGTGGGCCGAAGGCCCATTGTTGTATGGCCCATGGGTGCGTATATTTTGGCCTACTACAATTGTCAATGAGAGACCAAGATGTGAGACATTGCAGGAGACGAATTTGGCTCACTTGACGAAGTTGGGATGCTAGAGGTTTTGAATCTCTCACTTGATGAACCCGAAATGGAGGTTGCAGTATTTACGGATTATAGTGATGGTAGTGAATTTAGAGATAAACAAGATGAAGCGATAGAAGTTGGGTCTAGTTAGTAGCTCAAATTCGGAGACAAAACAATTATTTTAGTATATCTCTTTGATTAGTATATATATAAAAAAAAAATTCTATATTTCCACTGTGTCTGTGTTTCTATTTTTCTAAAAGTCCATGTTCCGTGTGCGTATCCGTATTTATGCTACATAGATTGCACATTTTTTTAGGCATTTCTTTTGTATTCTTTTGTATTTTTTCTCTTGTATTTTTTAAAAATGTTTCCATCTTTCGTACTAGTACTTTATTAATATAATTGCATTTTGCCAGTTATCAACAAAAAAAAGAATTGCCTAATGCCACTTGACAAATAAGAACTCATCATACCAATTTCCGTACACAATTTCAAACATGTATTGGATAATTTCTAACATATATCATCCAATACATGTAAAATTTACAAAATCATAAAAAATATTATGCACATCAAAAGATTCTAAATACATTCATATTTAAATTCTTATACATAAATTGTACGTGAATTTTTCTTTGACATTATTAAGGATGGAGCTTGGCTCCAAGAACGAAACCAAAATTAGATGTTCAGAGGGATCAAGATTTTTTTTTCCAGAAAGAGAAAGGTAATTTGGAGGGCTGAAATGCAAATTTTTTAATTTTTAAGATTTATACCTAGATTCTAATTTTTTTTTAAATTTTTGAAACCCCCCCACCCCACATCCATCTCTATCCAATTCTGCCCTTGCTTGCTTGTACTGATTGAGATGGCATGGAGGATCCTTATTTAAAATTAATTAACTGAGCAGTTTTAACTATCGAAATGAAGTGAGGCAAAGAGTGGCTCCACTCAGAGTGAATATAACATTTATCCAACTTTTAGGTGAGTGAATAAAAATACACTCAGTACCAACTACATTGCCATAGACAATAATAACCCAAAAGAACAAAACAAAGATTACAATAACGTTGTTGTCCATCAAAATCAACTAATCAAAAGGCATGAGAAACAGGAGAGAAAAAACAGGAATCCATACTTTTCCAGATAAACCAGTATACATAGTCTGCAAAGGCATGTTTCCCAAGAAAATCTCCTCCAGTTCCACAGCCACCAAATACCTGTTGCGAAACAATTTACGAGTGAAATCACATGAACTAGACACAAACATCGTGTTTGGATCATGGGGTTGTGGAGGATTTGCCAGTGTATGGGGACAATGATAGGAAAACCAAAAATAAACTCAACTCCTTCAAGTCATTATCTTTTGTTTTCCTTTCACATTTTCCTTTCCCTTCGTAAATCCCTTCACACCCTTGATCCAAATTTCCAAACACAGCCAAACGAAACCAACAAAAACAACCAGAAAACTATTGCAAACCTGCCAAATAACGCGGCTACTTCTGGCCCTTCTTCAACATCACACCAATCTTCTTGAACATGTTAGCATTTTTCTTCTTGGGTGATTCATCTTCTAAATCTTCCGAAAAAGGCGATCCAAGCTTCCCACCAATAGTATGGTAGTCAAGAGACCCAGTTCTCTCCACAAACTTCCCACTATCATTCCCAGTTGAAAGCATAGCAGCAGCTGCCTCTGCCGCCTTCCTCCACTGGTCTGACTGCACCTTCAACCTCCTCATCTCAGCCTCCAATTCCGAGTTCGCAGCCTGTGATGCATCCAGCTGTTCAGTCACACGAGTGACTTTTCTGCTACTTTTATCCGCTTCCTCTGTTAAAAACCCTAGTTTCATAAGAGCTTCTCTCTCCGCAGTCCTAGCAGATTCTGCTAAAGCGAGAGCCTCGTCTTTTGCCTTATTACTCTCCACCTCCCTCTTCTCGATTTCAAACTTCATTGTCTCGTTTTCCACTTTTATGCTCTGCAGTTCATTTTCTTTATCCAACAAACATGCCTGTACATCAGCCAGATCTACCTCAACCTTCTTCATCTCCATTTCCAACATAGACTCCCTTTCTCCCAACAGATTTATGTCAATCTTTCCACTCAGTCCTTCGTTCTCATTAGAAGTACTCGACAATTGAGTTTCTTTAGCCATTAAATTAGCCTTCAACTCTTCAATCTCGCTGGTTGCCTTCATCAACTTAAAGTCCAAGTCAGCCTCTTTTTGGGATGCCTCCAATTTTGTGCGCTCCACTAGTTCATAAGCACTTCTAATCTGTAATGTGCTCTGGATATACTCCTCCTGGTACCTTCGCTCGGCCGCATCCAAAGCAGATCTTAAATGACCCACTTCAAAGTTCACTTTATTAAGCTCTTCTTTAAGTTGCATTGGATCCTCATGTTCTTTGTTTTCTAGGGCACCTTCGGCTTGTAGTTTGCTAACATGTTGCTCCAATAATTTTCCTCTATCTTTTGACTGCTCCAACTCTGCAGCCAACGATTTGTAAGCTTCCATGGCTTTGCGACCTTCGGATCTGAGTGTATCTTCAATTTCCTTTGCCATATCCAACTTCATTCGAGTTTCACTGACAAATTCTAAGGCCTGAGTTTTGGATTCTTTACAATCACTGAGCTGGGTTTTTAAGTTCTCAACCAGGGAGAGGGTTTCTTCCCGTTCAAGTCTTAAGTTCTGAATCTCAGTATGTGCTGATTCCGCATACTTAGCCTGAGCAGCTTCAGATTCAGCCACCCTTTCTAACTGCATCTTGAGCTTCTGAATCTCATTCATGGCAGAACTCAATGCAGCAGAATCCATTGAGTGCTGTTTCTGGAGAGCCTCGAGTTCAGATTGCCAAGCACGATCCCGATCTTGGGAGATCTTACGGAGCTCCTGGACCCTAGCGTCGTCAGAATCAGAAAGTTCCATTAACTGCTGTTGGGAATCTTTGAGCATTGCTGATGTGGCAGCCAACTGCTTCTTGGCCTCTTCAGTCTCTTCCTGAGCCCTCTTCTTGTACAACTCAGATGAGCTCAGCTGGTCCTTAGCCCTCTTCAGTTCCTCCTGGAGCTGAGCAAGCTGAGATTCCAGTTCAGAGACTTTGCCTGGGCGCTTCTTCTGGAGATAATTAAAATCGTAGCAATTAAGTACATATATGGACACATGCACTTTCGTGTGCATAAAAATACAACCATAGTGTGATAGGATTGCATGTCTAAACCTAAGACACATAAGAACATCGAGTAACACTCAAATATTAATTCCTTACTCCAACCCGAAAGTTAGCAAACATATAAAAACATGTAGTACCATTCAAGTAATTAATTTCACACTGCTTTAATCCAAAAGGTTGAGTTAGTAAGTGCAAGAGACCACAGGTTGCACTGAGCGTTAGAACATGAAACACTCACTTTTTTCAGACAGAAAATCCAACATAGCATTAGCTTGAATACCAATCAGTGTTTTGTCAACGCTCTGAATCAAAAACCATTAAAATGACCACAAAAGGTCTACCTGGTTTGGGTGACACCAAAAAGCCCATTACACACATGAAGAGAAGTTCACTGTACTGGTGATGTGTATTATCTGAAGAAATATCTACCGCACAAGTTGGCCCAATCCTGCCAACAGCTTTAAATCACTAACTCATAGGCCCTAGCCAATAACAAATGAATTTTCAAGGAACCTTAAAGCTTTTTTTATTCCTAATGCAGCTTGAAGATGAGTGCCTCAGTACTTATTTTGATTTCAGAAGCTTTAGAAGCTCTTAACATTTCTTTATTAGTAAGGAACATTAATGAAATCTGTAATGCATGGAAGCAGCACAGGTGTCAGGTATTGTTTTAAGTCTCCGATTCATCTTATCTTCATTTGAAGGACACAGCAGACGATATTATGTTTATATCGTAAGGTATATTTCGTTTATTTTGCAGGAGTAAATTATTTTTGCAAGGTGGCAATGTGCATTTCATGCATAATATAGGAATTCTTTGCATAGTGGTTCATGGTAAATTTGAACAGCTTGCCACATGAACCTCCAACTAAACAGGTCAGACAAAGACACCATACACCTACCATCCATGTGTCGGGTATCTAACACAGGGACTTTAAGACCACATTTGGCCTAACTGTTTTTTGACTTTTTTTCTTCTCATTTTTATCTTTCTGGACTTCTGACCAAAATTTATAATTCGTTTGTCTCAACAGAATTTTGAAAAGTCAAAAAAATGCCCAAAAGCTTAAAAAAGTTCACTAAAGATGAAAATAAGGCAGAAGATTGACTTACTTTTGCATTTTCTGAACCGTTTGGAAAATGGATTGACAAAAGATATAGAACAATTTCACTAAATATCAAGAAAGGACAATCCAAAGACAAGTTCATATAACACAGAATGAGGTTGTCAACAGCTGAAAACAATTCTGCAGGTTATCACCGTTAACTTGAAAATGAAGTGGATCTGATGGTTAGTTACTATTTACTAACCTGATCAGAAGCAGGGCTTCTGGGTGATCTGCGGTCAACAACTTTAGGACTTCTGTCTTTTGGTGTCCTGCTCGCTGGATTTGGAGATTGGACTGAGTCGGAATCAGATCCCATTGCCTTCAGCTGTCGAGCAGTTCGAGGTGTCGCAGGAGATGTCCTTTGAGGCACCTCCAAAGAGCCAGTTCTGCAGCCAAAAAGTAAAAATAAATCAGCATGAGAGAACATGCCACAAAACGTCAGAATCCAGGTGAAATACTAGTGGAAGTATCAGGAGATGTGAAAAGAGACTGTGAAAGGCAGGTTTAGCAAAGTGATCTTCACAATGGTTGGTCACCTCCCATTTTTTATGAGGAGGCCAACAGGAATAAGCTCAAATCTTAACAGACACACTAAAATACTCCTATTAAAAAGTTCACAAACTACTACAGATATTAAACTCAGGCTGATGGGGCCGGTATTTGAGGCCAATGACCAAATATTACGATGCCAAAACGGCGGATAGACTAATAAGTAACAATCACTACTCCCAGTTTCCTCAATATTCTCCAACAAAATGGACCCTCATCATCCATCACCAACCCCCAATAGAATTGAGAGATTGCTAGTCTCTCTGTTTTTCCATATTTCTCTTGTTACACTATCTGCCTATTCATGCTTTAGCCAATCATACACAAAACTTAGATTTAAAATTCTCAGCAAGTTCCAGCTATTTTCAACTTGTTTCTCTCATCGATAAACTGAAATACCAACTCTACTCTCTTACAAGAACTGGAATACCAACTATGACAGTCCTATTGGTTAGATAGCAAAAGCAGAAAACCTCACAAGAAAAAAGCTTCTCACCCAAGGTGGATGCATTCATACCACTCAATACTGGTTTAAGAAACTTCTTCGACAGGAGACTTAATAGGGTATCTCGCAGAGACTAGGATGAAAGACCAGCCATATTCCCAGATCATACAACTGCCATTTCTATGGTTCAAATTGCTTTTCTCAACGATAATTTCAACATTTCCACTTTTTTCTCGTGCATATCAACTCAGAAATCTTTTGGCTTATCACTGAAAACAAGTTGGAATTAGGACAAGGAAATATGTAAACAACACTGACATGAACAACCATGACATGATAAGGCCTGAAATCTAATCATGAACAAGACCTACCGAAAGAAACCCAGACTATTGGTACAGAGGGGCCTTCTACTAATTTCCGCAAGAAAAGGTGATGATCATGCTACTGCTTAGTTTCAATAAAGGATAGTGTCTTAAACCTGTTTCCGGGAATCAAGTTGATTCTCACCCATTTTCTTGAGGAATTAAAGCATTTGAAATTCCATTCCACGAAATTGACTCACAAGAAAATCCAATAGTATAATATCCAAACTTCAAGCAAGCAAAAGAGAAATATACCTTGTTTTTGGTGTTTGCATATTTAGCTTCCTCCTGATTCAAAGTTAAAACAGGGCAGACAAAAATGCACTCTACTCCAGAGCCCCACCTGACCCACAACACCTGAAGTGGTTCAAAAGAATTTGGCTGAAAAATAACCATATAATATACATGTAGAGGAGACAAATAATTTGGTTCAAGAAGGACATCCAACCTGTAATCTGTGTACAATAGTGAAGCTAAAGCAAACAAAAGAAACATAAAACAAAATCCCTTCAAAGAAACTCCAGAGAAACTACCTCCACTCCCACCAACCAAACCGACACCACAGAGAAAGTAGCAATCAGAGGAAATATGTCAAGCATCATAATCCAAGCCAACTTTATACTTTTTTTGTTTTTTCTTCCCTTTTACTCCAGCACTTAAGATTATGTCTACAAACGTTATTCACACAATAGCATAACGAAATGAAGGACTATCATTGTCTAAATCACAGTATACCATGTAGGGTCTCCCTATTTTTATGAAAAGGATCAGAAATTGATTTTCAGCATTAAATTAGGGTCAATCAGCTCCTCGGCTGGGAATGAGATTTAACTGATGATCTACCACAAATCAACCCATATTATTCTAAGAAATCAATGCAAAGTAAAATGCTCATACAATTCCAGAAATCCAACAACACCACACAGGAAATAGGGGAAATGAAAATAACTAGGGAAAATACTCTTGTTGAATGGGTGCTTTGACCCTTTTCAGATGTTGTACTTGCACACCTACCAACGTTTATACAATAGGTAAAAACACTCAAAAATGCAGAGAAAACTAAATCAGTGGGGAAGAAAAAGAGGAAAAAAAACTATTAGACCAGTGAAATATGTAGTTCTGACCTCCAAAAATTTCAAAAAAAAAAAAAAAAGCTCTACGACCCAGTAAAACAGAGGAAAGTCTTCAAGGAAAATAGCATTCACGGTTTACCACAAACGGTCGCACCTATATGGAAATGTATACATAATATGTACGTAAATGAATAACCACGTTGTGATCGTGTGAAAAAAAGAAGAAGAAGTGACCTGAACCAGAAATCAATGGACCCTGCAACTACAAACTAGTAGGAAAGCGTTAAAAAATGAAGAGTGGAAGAAATGGGAGGGAAAATAAGATATGTTTGGTGGTTTTGAAATGAGAATATCAAATGGAAGTTCATACCCGAGGATCTGTTTTGTGAATGGACTGTAGTGAGTGATTCCTTTCGGCTGAAGAGGTGTTTCGAGTTTCAAGAAGAAGAAAAGAAAACCCTAGTTTTGGGGATGAAGAAGACTTGTCATTGCATTGAGGTGGCCCTTAGGAGTGACTGCTGCTGGCTGCTTTCTGCGCTCAGTTCCCAACTCTCTCTCTCTCTCTCTCTCTTTCTCTCTCCTATCAGCTCTGCAGTAGTTTGTGAAAGAGGAGAGGCCAGAGACAGAGACTGTATCATATGTTGTTTGGGGTACAATGCCCACGCGCTCTTGCACTCTCCGTCACACGTGGTGATGTCAGTTCTGGCGAGTGCCCGAGTCGTGACCAAAATTTGAAACTTTTTGAATTCACAGTTCGAATCTTTTTGCAAATTAATGCCACGTTTCGCCTGAGGTTTCTTTAGATTATATTAGATCCATTTGTAACGTGGTATTTATTAAATTTTTTTTGTTTATATGTAAAAGAATTTGTAAGTTTTTATTTTTTATAAATTTTTTATGGTTTATTATTTTATTTCGACAAAAGTTTTCAGAAAAATTATGAATAATAGGTTAAATTTGAAAAAAATTTAGATAAAAATAAATCAAAAACAAAATTTTTCAAACTTATTCGTCGTCTTTAGTGACTTTTTTTAAGAAAATAATTTTTAAATTTTTAAATTTTTTTCATCAAGACGGATTAATAAACTACAAAATATTGATATCAAAACAACAAATGAAAAAAAAAATAGAGGCAAAAAATAAATTAGGCCAAAGAGACCCATTTTATCTTCATTTTATTAATTTCTTTGTTTTGTGTTTGGAGATAATTTTGATTCGTTTTAAAAAATAAATTTGAAAAAAATTAAAATTATTTTTATGTTTTCAAACTCATTTGAAGTTTGAAGTTTTGAATTTTGGTTCATATTTTTATGATTTCATTTTGATAAATTAATAATTTAAAACAATTCAATTTAAAATATAAAAATTAAATGAGCACAAAAAAATAATCAAAAAGAAAAAGTTGTCCCAACCTATCCTTAAGTCACTTATTATTTTCTCTTTTTTAGTTCTATGTCTTATTTTATAGATTATGAATTCTTCTTAAACTAGAGAAATCAAAAAATTAAAAAAATATGAACCCCACTTCAAAAAAAAAATAGATAAGAAAAGACAAATAATCAAAAATGTTTGTTTGCTTTAAGTTATTTTTAGAAAAAATTTTAAATTATCTGAAACAAGATTTAAGCCAAATGAGATACTATTACTTTGTTATGAACCAGATACATTTTACTAAACACAATAAAGAACAACAAAAATAACACAAGTCAAGAAAAAATACCACTGACCCATAGCACATTAGATATAACTTTGACTCAGATAGACTAAATGCTAAATTTATTTTTAGCAATTTGAAATGTCATACAAGGATTTAAAATGATGATGTTGTCTTATATTCTTTTATGTAATATTTTCCTCGTGAATATAATAAGTAATAATAAACCATTGTGTTGAAATTTTGCCAACATATTATTCTTCTATGGGTTAGGGGCAATTTTCCTATTCATGCTATGGATTTGCATAATGTCAAAAATGTCCTACTTTTAATATGATTGGTTGTGAAATATAGTAGGATTTTTGGTCCATTACCTTTTTGAACTTGCCACTTTTTGTAAAAGGTTGCAAACATTCTCTCTCTTACAACTGGTTGATTATTTTTAGGCGCTATCAAGTTGCCGATGTTTTGTGTTTGTTGGTGGCGAGTTTTGTGTATTCTGATGTTGACTTGTTGCTGGTGTAGTTGTTTTTGTTGTTGCTAGTTGTTTTTGCTTGGTACTATTCTGGCCTTGTTGGTAAGAGCTCGATTAGTTTTGGTATCTTGTTCTAGTTGAATGGGGACAATTTTTTTCAATATGACCTTCCTGGCCACGTCACACTTTCTCCCATCATCTTGTTGATATTGGTGTCAATTCTGTCCCTGATTCTCTAATACTGTTATTGGGGTCTGGCAACATACGACTTTTGGGTACCTTTGCCTCTAACTAGTGAGATTTCGTATTGGTCTCCCTTGTGGCTGTGAAACTTTCTTTTAGCTCCAGTTTTTTTTGAGAGTTCATTTTCTCCCTCTCGTTGGCAAATGCCATGCTCACAACCTAAGCATAGGTTGGGAGCTACAAACATCCGCTCTGGGTTGGTTTTAAATCCCATTTAAACTTCCTGGCCTTTGCGGCAACAACGGGGATGAAAGCCTTTGCATGACGGAGGAGTTCTCAAATGGGAACATGTATTGAGTCACCATAGTAGTTTTGTGAATCAAGTTCAAAAGTTTATGTATCATATGTTATTTGACTAGCGCCGAAAAGTTTATGTATCAGATGTAGCTTGTTTCGAAAGTCTTCTTCAAATTGGGTCCATGTCATTGTTTCAGCTGTGTCGTAGTCCTTATGGGCTCTCGGCTTTTACTTCGAGATGATAGGTGGCTAAAGCAATCATATTAGCGTTGCGTTGGACTACCATGGTCTCGCATATTTCTTGCTTGTGTCAATCATTTGTTCGTGATATATATGAGGATTAAGTTCTCCATTAAGATGGCGATCCTATCAGAGAAAAAATGTGGTACGATTTGACGATCCACGATCGAGGCTAGGGAGCATTAGGATTGGTGGCTAGATTATGTAAGAGTTACACGTTGTCTTTTAGCACGGGGTTGGCTTTTGGGAGAGGTTAACTGTTAAGATTAGCAATGGGGTTTGATTGTGGCGCGTTGTTTTCGTTATCATGATTCTGACCATTAAGAGCATAGGCGGCTTGTGTTTCGATAAACATCTATAGTTAAAACGTACCATGTATCATGATTTTCTAATTCTAGTGTTGGTTGACTAAATAAAATGACTAAGAGCAAATGAGTAAACTTGCTTGAACACAATGTTGAGATCTAAATGTACAATGAATATTGTATATCCTACAAATTACAGAACTATAACATGTAAAAAGAAGTGAATGCACGCTCATGCTACAATAACACATGAAATGTCCCTCCCATACTAAGACTGTTGACTGGCGTACTAGCTCGGATAGGTCTTCCTCATTTAAGCCCTCCTTTGGGTCTTCTTTTTGTGTGGAATTTGATAAGGTGTCAAAGTAAACCAGGTTGACTGGTGGTACAATTGGGCCAGAGAAATGTGATCTCCCATTCTCTAGTGAGAGGCACGCTAAGAAATGTACTTAGGTTCTAGGGCTTTGTCTCGTAGGTGGGCGTAGGCTGACTCATCTTGCTTGAGCTGGAGGGTGCAATGGTATTTCCTGAAGTGACTCTATAGGTGGCGGCGCACTAACTTTCTCTTTTGCTTCTCAGGATAAATATGAAAACTTATTCCATCTTCTTAATCTCATAGGTGATGGCTTCTTCGACTTCATGCTTCAAACGGTGATCAAAACGATGGTGTCCTTGGTATGACTTGTTGTCCACACGTGGTGGTTATATGAGTCAGGGGTTCTAATAAAGACATTTTACATTTTTGAAAATATATATCTATTCAAACTATAGCATATATAAGTACTTTTTTAGAATTTTTTGATAAAATAGAGGAAATTAATAAGTACAACATTATCTATCAAGTTGCGCCCTCAAAGCCTAATGCTACCCTATACGCATGGTCTAAGGTTATTCCTAAATCTAGGCTATTGTGGAGGTCCGTGTCGGCACGACACCTAATCGGACCATGTTAGAACGAATATAGCTGGGCCGAATCAGTTCGTCAAGTCTCTAGCTGCATGGCCAAGATCGTTCAAGTCTACTCTGGGTCGAGCTCCGACCTGACCCACAGCTTGTGACGTAATGTCCACAATCTGTTGGGCGAACTGGCCCATACCTTGGCATGACCCATATCTTGTTCAACCCAAACCACACCAGGCTGAGTAGAATACTTCTCCGTCGAGCCGAGATCACACTTTTCAAAGATAGAATCTCCACCTAACATTTAATTAAACCAGAGTGTGGGGAATGAGCTGTCAGTTATCATTTCAAGAGGTGAGGTCATAATAGAATTCTGTTAGAGGTCACTATCACCAGGAGTGTGCTTCGCATATGCCAATCTAGGCTTGGTGTTCGAGTTAGATGCAGTATATAAGGTACAATCTTTGGAGGGAAAAAGGAACGTCAAAAACTTGTAACCTAAAGCTCAGTGCATTAGAACTTCTCCTTCTGGTACTGACCTAAGCATCAGAGTGCTTCCTAACCCATCTTCGGCCAGCGAAGTGCTAACCCTTGTTTATGTGATTTTATTGTTTCGGTTAACTAAGGATTTTACATGAAATCTGCGACCGATCGCGATGTCCGATTAGGTGTTTTGCCGAACACCTTTCTCAACAAAATTTTGTTAGAAGCAACAATTTAAATATTCCAGGATCATATTAATTCTTATATAATGCATTTTGAAATTAAAAAACTTGGTTAAGAAATATACAATACAAAATAAAGAGATATTTTCCTTGGCAGAGTACTAACGGCACCAGACCATTTGTTTATTTTTCTAATTTTTTATTTGATCTCATTTTATAAAATAATATAACTTTCAATTTACCCATAGAAGAATGGCTAGGCAATTGAAATTTACATATTCAAAGAATTACATGAATAAAATAGAGTGAATAAAAACTTACACTTGAACTATCAAGACTCGAATATACAACAAAAAGCAAAGAGATATTTTCCTTAGCAGAGTTCTAACGGTACCACATCATTAGTTTATTCTTTTAATTTTTTATTTGATCTCATTTTATAAAATTATATAACTTTCTGTTTACCCTAATAAGATTAGCTGGGCAATTGAAATTTTACGTATTCAAATAATTATATGAAATAAAATATTAGAGCGAATAAAATAATATAACTTTAAAACATGTGTATCAAACTCTTCATGTTCACATCGTTAGTCGTACTTGTCATAAAAAATAATTAATTAGTTAATCTGTTATTGGCTAACTTAATTACCCTATAATCTTAAAAACATCAAATATTTCTAGTGGTCAACTATCCATCTCACGTGGGTTTATTTAGAAATAAAATAAAAAAGGTCACTTGTAATAATTTTGTATTGAATTTTTTTTTTTTAATTAAAAGATAAAGAATTGTTTTGAAAAGTAGATAACGGACATTTTTTAAAGGTAGATAAATCATTTGAAAATTTTCTTTTATATTTCATTATCATTGTCATGTATATTTAATTAACACTTATATATATATAAAAATTAGCATTGTCTTTTACATCACTCGCCATGTGCAAGTGTCAATAAGCACAGTGGACTTATCACAAAAACATCTCTACAAATACTATATGCATTCGTAATAACACGTGCTATGCACACCGAACTTGTAAAACTAAGTCAAATATATGTTATTATGTCAATTTGTATCTCTTTTAAGATTTTGATAATAAATTTCCTATATTGTAATGCAACATAAAAAATGCAAGTTTCATAGTATTTCAATATGAAATATCTTCAATATCTTATCATAATTCTTATTTTTAGAGGGAGGCATAAAATTAAGATCTCGACGGCTGAATTTATTCAGTCAAGAATTTTGTAATAGCCCGCGTTTTTAAAAAAATAATAATAGTATGATTTTTAATTAATTAATGACATAATTAGTAATATTATGGTGTTTTATTTAATTATATTTTGTTTGGACGGATAAGATGGCGTGAATACACCGGATGGTCTTTCCCTTGTCAATTCCCAACCGTGCAACTCCCGCTAGGTTAAGGTGTCCTTTTATGGTGATTGAATTTGGTATTTTACGGGGGTTGATACACTTGTGATCTATAAAACCTAGTTTCTCTCTCTCGTTATTCATGCCAATTGCAAATCAGAGAGTTTTAGAGGTAAAGTAAGGTTCTTGAGAGAGGGAAGTCACAGCCTAGAGTCGAAGCTCTGCCTAATCGTCGTCTTTCACCAATTGCACAATCGGGGAAATCTTACCTTCAATCCTAGGGTCTTTTATTCTGTTGTAATCGCGTGATTTCAGCCTTAGATTCATGATTTCAGTATGTGTGCGAAGAAAAACCAAAAAATCCAATTTATGCCAAAACTTGTAATTCAACAGCTCGCTCGAGTAGTTTGTTATGATATGCAGATTTACAAAATGGTGTTTGGACTGTTCAAACACTATTCCCAGACAGTTTTATAACTCACCAGATTCATGTACACTCTGTACATGCATACACATGTATTAAATTTACATACACAAATTCCCCGTGGAATTTAGTGAGAGTAGGGCTACCCCATGAGGCCATATTTCGATACATACGTTTTATTTCAATTTTAATACTTTTGCTTTGAATTGTTATTGTTGTATCGTTCGGTAAGTGTTGTGTGATTCTAAAAAAGGTTAGATATGCTCGGGTACAACTGTTATGCTACTAGATTTTTTTTGTAAATTATCGTTAATTGGATTTTGAGGAAAAATTAGTATGAATGTTAGGAATAATGCAAATAGAATATGGTAATGATGAGTTGGTTTGAATAACATGGGGATCGTCTAAGATGCTAGTGAGGCTTATATGGTTGTCGATCAGAGTACTAGATGATTTTGATACGTTGAATTGTATCTGGTCAGAGTCTTGGACGGTCCTGATACGTTAAATTGTACCTAGTCAAAGTGCTGGATAGTCTTAATGTGTTGAACTGTACACGGACCTTTATATTGAATTCAATGGGTAGGTTTTGGTTTTCGGAGGAGGGAATCTTAGAAACACTAAATGAAGATTCATAATGAACCCACGTGTTTCCTTCCGCTATTACATTTACTTTATTTGTTATCTTGTTATTACCGTACTTGCACATCTTTGGGTTTGAATTTCGGTTACATTTCCTACTGAATTTTATTACTCATGGAGTAATTTCTTTTCCCACGGCGTTTCATGCAAGATGAAGGAGAGCAGATAGAGTTTTCACCCGAGTAGAAAGAGCTGAGCTATAAAAATGAAGAATTCAACAAGACCTAATTATCGTATCTTTAGAAACTCTAAATTTTATAAATCTATCTTTTAGGTAAATCAGCAAGCACCTTTAAGGACCCCAAATTTTAGAATTTTAATATATGCCTAATGATTTTTATTAAATATTTAATTTATAGTTTTATTTAGTAGGGTTATAATGAGTTAAGTACATATGTATTTGTGCATATATTATTATTGTATTATTGTATTTATATATCAATTATTAATTAATTACCATGTATTACTATTCAATATAGTTATAGATAATTATTAAGAACCTCACTATCCCACTCCCTTATCCTCACTTTCCGTTCCACACTTATTTTAACTTCCAAAATTCTATTTTTTTCCATAATCTCCCTCCCTCTCCTCTATCTCTCTCTCTCTCTCTCTAAGCCCCTCTCTCTCTCTAGTTCTATCTCTCTAAATCTCCCTCTTTCGCTATATCTTACGCGCGCTCTAACGGATTTTTGTGGATGGAAAAACAAGTTGAAGTGCTTATTCACACGCGAAAGAAAAACACAAGTAAATACTACATTATCGTTTTTATGAAATTCATGCGCGTATGTATGTAGTGTGTTAGATTATTAGTATAAACGGGTTAATGAACTAATTTTGGATAGCCATTTCGAGCTGCAAAATGATAATTTTTCTGAATATAAATCATGCGTTAATTGATCTAGAAACGTAGAAAATTGTCTAACAGTCATTTTGACATCTTATGGGTCTAAAACGAATATCGAGAAGGAAATATATGGCTGTTTTAGCGATCGGCAGATTTGGGGCAATTTCTGTCCGAAAATTTCAACTACTTTGGGCTATCATTTGGGAACCAAAACAAAACTGTATTGAGATCTTTTCTTCAGAAAAGACGTAGATCTTGATCTTATGTACGCTTTGAAATTTTTCGGGGCTCAAACGGAGTCCCGGGGTGGATTTTATGGCCGTTTACGCGACAAGAGTATAAAACTGCACGAATTACATTAATTTGAAATTTTGAAATAGTTACCTTGAGAATTTAATAAAGTGATAAATAAAATAGTTAGGATTCAGTCTTAGCTTTGCAACAGCACAAATTAGAGCGTAATCGGACCATCGGACGATTTATATGATTTTTTTATAAGACTAACTTTCGTAGGTATATTTTGAAATATGCAAGTGTTGAATTATTATTATTATTGAGAGCATGTTTTTTTATGTTTTCAGTTATTATTTGTGAAAAAATTTGCATGAAAAACGTAGTCACCCCACGTCTTGCATGCAACTTAGGATTAATAATAAAAATAAAAAAATTTAATGTGTTATGTGCCATGGCTTAGTCTAGGGGACTTAACATAGTGGAAATTGGAGGGTACCATTCATATGGTCTAGGCCGGCTGTCACCACCTGATATGTACGGGATCGAGGCTGGCGAAAAGCTCGGCACGCATGATCATGGTATAGCATGTACAGGATCGAGGCTGGTTGAAAGCTCGACACGCATGGTTGGGGGGCTGAGGACGCGGGATGGTGGTACCATAAGTGGGAGGTCTATGATACCGTTGATTGTGGATTGACTATGTGAATTGGAGAATTGTTGCATGCTAGATCGTTAGCCGTGCTAGTATTGCAAGTCGAGTCAGATCTTGAGCCGTGCCGATTCGCAACCCATGAATGGGAATCTATCGCTTGGAAACACAACGTATGGGAATCTAATCATGGGTGTAAGGATGGAACTAGTAATTTGAACCACGCAAATAATAATATTAAAAGATAGAATTAATCTATTCATTATATACTTGCATTCATGGGGGTTTCATAAGGGATAATTGGTATATTACTGGGTCTTAATACTCATATGGCCTCGTTTGTTAAACTTCTTCGTATGTTGGGATTCGTAAGGTAGTGGGATTAGGATGGGATTCGTAATACCAAAGGATTATTAAAACTAGTCTTGTATGTTTGTTTGTACTCAGGATAGGATTAATAGTGCACGATTGGTGTTTGTTTGCAAAAGGGAGGATGGGATTAAAATACATATCTTCCAAATTTGCCCTTACCTTGATTGTTTATTTATTTTCTTGGTCATTCCATAAGAAATAGAAAACGAAGTCTATGGCCAATAAGATGAAAAATAAGCAATATTTTTTTTATTTATCCAATTTAAATTTCTATAACCATAAAATCTTTTACAAATAATTTTCTATAACCATAATTTTTATTTATCCAATCTGCACTGGAACGAGCAATAACATTTTGCTTTTTACTTCTCCAAGTAACCAAGTTTCCTCCAACAAATGTGCAATACCCTGTGGTGGATCGCCGATCAACTGGATTTCCTGCCCAATCAGCATCTGTGTATCCAATAATATTTGTGTGACCATTTTTTCGCATCCATATACCACGACCAGGAGATGATTTCAAGTATTGAAGAATTCGATTGACGGCAGTCAAATGATTAGTCCTTGGAGCATGCATAAATTGACTTACAAGACTTACGGCATATGTGATATCAGGGCGAGTGATAGTTAAATAAATTAACTTACCTACAAGCCTTTGATATTGACCCATATCAGTTAAGAGTTCGCCTTCAACCCCAAGTTTGGTAGATGCATCAACCGGAGTGCCAGCCGGTTTGACCCCCAATTTTCCAGTCTCTTTTAGCAAATCTAGAACATACTTTCTTTGATTCAAGAACAAGCCCTTTTTGGAGTGAGCTGCCTCCATCCCCAAAAAGTACTTCAATATGCCCAAGTCTTTGGTAGAGAATTTTGTATGCAAAAGTAACTTCAGTTTAGCTATCTCATTCATATCATCTCCAGTGATGATTATGTCATCAACATAAACCAAAACAATTGTTGTTCCAGTGGCAACACGTTTCACAAACAAGGAGGAATCAGCAGAACTCTTTGGAGCCCATTATTCATGACAGCCAAACTGAGCTTCGCATACCAAGCTCGAGGCGATTGTTTAAGCCCATAAGGGCTTTTTTCAATTTGCACACTAATTGTTTCTGATTTTCTTGAGGATGTCCGGGGGGGAGGTTCATATAAACTTCTTCTTCGAGGTCACCATGCAAAAATGCATTTTTCACATCCATTTTAAACAACTGCCAATTACAATTAATAGCAATAGATAAAAGCACTCGAACCGTGGTTATTTTGGCGACTGGGGCAAATGTTTCTTTGTAGTCTACTCCATAAGTTTGTGTGAATCCCTTAGCAACTAATCAGGCCTTATATCTCTCAATCGTCCCATCACTATGGTATTTGATTTTGAACACCCATTTGCATCCAACTGGTTTTTTTCCTTTTGGTAGCTGAACAATTTCTCAAGTTTTATTTTGATCGAGAGCAAGAAGTTCCTCCTTCATAGCCTCTCTCCAAACTGAATGATTATTAGCTTCACGAAAACTAGTAGGCTCAGTGGTAATAGAACTCAAGAAAGCAGAGTGTGAATGAGACACATTAGCATATGACAAATATTTTTGGATGGGAAAAGTAGAAGCATGATAGGTATAAAAATCTTGCATTTTAGCTGGAGGTTAACTTACTTTGGTGGATCGACGTTGGGCCTGAATGTATGAAGGAGAAGAAGCAGTGACAGGAGGGGCCACGGTAGAAGTTTCAGTTGAAGTTTCTGGGGCATCTAATGTGGATGAAGGATCAACAAAATTAGGGGTGTCAACAATGGGAAGGGGCACGATATTACGTAGATACTCCTCCGGAAGTTGATTATCATGGGACTTTTGAAAAAAAGGTGTATCTTCCACAAAACGAACATCGCGAGAAACAAAAAAATTGTTACTATTGGGATCAAAACACTTGTATCCCTTTTGAGTGGAAGAATATCCGAGAAAAACACATTTAACCGCACGAGCATCAAGTTTGTCTCTATGAGATGCATGAACATGCACATAGCAAAAACACCCAAAAACCCGAATGTGAGAAAGATCAATTTTGCGTTTCTTAAGAATTTCGAGAGGTGACTTATAGCCAAGAACACGACTCGGAAGTCGATTAATAAGATAGGTTGCTGTAAGAACACCATATGACAAATAATTTTTGGGAACATGCATTTGAAACATGAGAGATCTAGTGGTTTCCAGGAGATGTCGATTTTTTCGCTCGGCAACTCCATTTTGTTGTGGAGTGTCGACGCAACTAGTTTGATGGATGATTCCTTGGTTACTCAAAAAATCAGCAAGAAGATTTTTTATGAATTCTATGTCATTATCAGACCGAAGGACTTTGATATGGACATTAAACTGAGTAACAATCATAGCATGGAAAGATTGAAAAATGGCAGCAACCTCACTCTTTTTTTTCAACAGATAAATCCATGTAGCACGAGAATGATCATCGATAAAACTAACAAAATATTTGAAACCATCATGAGATTCAATAGGAGCAGGACCCCACAAATCTGAATGAATTAACTCAAATGGCTTAGCTGTAATACATAAAGACGGACTAAACGGCAAGCGAGTCAATTTAGAAAATTGACACACTTCACAAGGACTGGAAGATGGTGCACTAGGAAAAAGTAAGGACAAATATCGATCGCAAGGATGTCCTAAACGCTCGTGCCAAAGATTTGAATGTTGGACAGTCAACACTTGAGAGGTTGGCGTGAGGAGGTATAGCCCATGGGAATAAATTCCTTCACCAATCTTCTTCCCCGTGACCCGATCCTGAAAAATCACAGAAGTAGGGGAAAAGGTAATATCACAATTCAAGGTATTAGTGAGTTGACCAACAGAAAGCAATTTGGAGGGAAAAGATGGTATATAAAGTGCTTCAGAATTTGGAAGGTTAGAAAAAATTTCAAGTTTACCACAACCATGAATTGGAATAGATGATCCATTAGCGACTAACACTGATTTATCAGTTTCAGTAGTAAACTCAAATAGACTACCACGATCATTAGTAATGTGATCAGTTGCGCCAGAATCCACAATCCAAGTGCAGGTATTAGAACTTGATGACAGAAGAGCTTGAAGATTACCTGAGACATGAGTAGAGGATGAAGGTTCAGAAGGAGGACTTGCCTTGCTAAACTGTTGTAAGAGTTTACTCAATTGTCCAACCAAGTCTGATGTATCAGATGTAACACTATTAGCTGCCTTATCATTCTTGTCTCCCCTCTTAAATTTTGGCTTTAAATGGGGATGAAGGATCCAACAACGATCCCTAGTGTGACCATCTTTGTTACAATGGTCACAATGACGCTCTTTATTAGTAAAAGAGTTATGCTCCTTACCACTGTTACCACCTAAGTACTTCTTACCGTCAGTAACTTTCTTCTTATCCACCATTAAGGCACTTGCTTCAGAGTTTATAACGATGGATTTGTGTTCAATGTTCATAGCTCTCCTCCTAGCTTCCTCCTGTTGAATGCTAGCACAGACACTTGAGAGAGAGGGGACTTCGGATCCCATCAAAATTTGGCTTCGAAGGTTTTCAAAGTCAGGTTTTATGTGGGCTAATAATTGAAAGACTTTGTCTTGCTCAGCCCTTTTCTGCAAAGTCTTCATATCAGTCGAAGGAGGGCGATATAAACCAAGTTCATCCCACATACTCTTCAATTCACCCAGGTACTCAGCAAAAGACCGATCTCCATGCTTGCAATTACTAATATCTTGGTGCAATTGATAAATACGAACAACATTGTGTTGGTGACCATAAAGATCCCGTACAGACTCCCAAAGTTCTTTAGCAGTTTCAGAGAAGGTAAATATCTCAGCAATTTTAGGTTCCATAGAGTTAAGGAGCAAAGACATAACATACTGATCCTGAGATTTCCAGTCACCATATTTGGAATCATCAGCCTTTGGAGCAACTATTTTTCCATCAACATGCCCCAACAATGCTTTTCCACCTAGTGACAAAGAAACGACACGAGACCATGAAACATAGTTCAGTCCATTGAGGGGGACTGAAGAGAGCCTTGTAGAAGGATTAAAATCAAATTCTCCACCCATTGATTAATTGCAACGAACTTTAAAATCGATTTTAAGCCCCAAAACAGTGTCGAATATAGCCCGAAAGTAAATTAGCTGGATATGGACGATACGAATCCAACGCCACCGACCTTGCTCAATTCCGATATCCGCATTGAAAGATAATCAACTTTGAATGAATGATGCGCAGAAACATAAAACACAGGAATACATACCCGTTTGCCTTTTTCTGCTCTGATACCATAAAGATGACAAAGAAGAAAATATCCTTACGTGGTTCAGTCTTGTGTGACCTAATACACGAGAGAATGGAGGAGAAATCTTATTCATTCATTCTGTAATACAACACCCTATGTATAAATACAAACACATGTGGCTATTGGGGGAAATAATCCCAAAAAGGTAGCAGCAAGATAGGCAACAAATCACCACCAAATCAGCAAGAATATATGCTTATGATTACACATAATATGGAAAGATTATTTTCTCCTTTTCCCCCAATAGTTGGTTTAACCAATTTGCTTTAATTAATGGCACAACTAATCTATTTTACGGTTTACAACATTCTCAATTTCTAGAGCAAGACTATCGTCCTCGAAAAGTTTTTCAGAAAACATCTGCGAATTCAAACTCAATGAATGAGAGGTGAATCTTATCCACTGATTTTGAATTCGGGGAGTATTTTTTGGGAAACTTTCTGAGACAGAAACCCAGAATTTTTTTTTGTAAGTTTTAAGTATTGAACATAATTTTTGAAAATTTTTTCTCTATGCATAAGCATACTTACAAGCACTATAAAACATACTTGTAATTGTGAATATATAAGATTTTTTTTTTAACTTGTGGAAAAGAACTTTCCAAAGTTTTAATTTTTTTTTTTGTTGGTGTAGTTTCTTAATAAATGATGGGTGATTATATGAAATTATACTATGTTTCACATACAAAAATAAAATAAAATAAAATAAAATATAGAAATTGGCCTTCGAGATTAGCAAAAAATTAATTAAAGAAGTCAACTTTAACTTTCTTTGATACAAATGATCTTGGTTATTCATCTTTTCCTATTTTTAAACCCCAAAAAAATACCCTATAATACGCAAAAATTAGCTAAAATTACCTCAAAAAGCTTTCATTCTTTATCAAAAAACCATGAAATCTTGAGTTTAGACATCTGAAATAGCTTAATTTGCTTCATTTTATGCTCTATATTTAATTCATAACTTGCATCGTCTTCCCTCAAGATACACTGGAGTTTAGATTACTTGGCTGATTTTTGCGTTACTAGTGATCTTTTTTAAGAATCTTTAGTTAAAATATTTGACTTCTATTTGGTCTCGATGTGACAAATAGAAAAGTATGAAGGTATGAACCAAATTTTAAAAAAATTCAAACAAAATTAAAAAATAAATGACAAGATTCTCTATTTTTTAGCTTATTTTTATCTTTAGTAAAACTTCAAAAATCCAAAAAAAGTT
Organism: Arctostaphylos glauca; assembly: GCA_019985065.2. Lineage (NCBI taxonomy): Eukaryota > Viridiplantae > Streptophyta > Magnoliopsida > Ericales > Ericaceae > Arctostaphylos > Arctostaphylos glauca. The sequence continues at coordinate 28,928,767 of JAHSPW020000005.1, read as the reverse complement.
AATATTAATTAAGTTAAACAAAACCTAATCGAACTAGTCCTGTAATTATCTTATTTTAATCAAGAGAGATGTATTAAAAATAAAAAAGACTTTTAAAAAAGGGTAAATTGCACTGACCTCCCCTGAGGTTTCTGACAATTGCAGACACCTCCCCTGTGGTTTCGGAAAATGCACTGACCTCCCCTGCTTTAGAAACTATTATACATTTTCCCCCCTCCCGTTAATTTGTGGCATACGCCGTTTGTTTTATACGTAAAATGACCCTTCTACCCTTTTTTATATACAAGGTTCTCTAAGCTGGGCTGAGGTGGTTTTCGTCGGGGAGAGAGAGAGAGAGAGAAAGGTAGCGATGGGTTAGGGTTTACTGTACAGATCAGAGTCCACCACCGCCGTCGATCGCCGAAGACAATCTACTTCCACCGACGAGAATCTTCTTCCACCGACGAGTTCGACCGACGAGAATCTTATTCCAGCAAGATCAGCAACGTCAAACAGGTATATGGCATGCCGAACAGTAGTCTGTAAATCGGTTGCCGATTCGTTCAAACCCCTCATATGCCAGTTAACATTTGTAAATGAGTTGTTAATAATCTCCAGATCTTGCTTATGATTAATTTGAAACACCAAATTTGTTCGTTTGTTCTCCAGATCTTGACCGTGTAGGATCGAAGTGCACTTCTTTCATTCCCCAATTATCTTTCACTCTTCACAGTAATTTTTGCTTATCCCATCCTACTTGTGATGATTCCTATTCAGAACTAATTGAAATGAAATTGTTCTTGTCAAATGATTGTATACGAACTGTTTTGCGTGGATTATTTGTCCTTTTTCTTTGATCACTCATTTTTGTCATCTTTTTTATCCATGATAGTTGTGCATCCGTACAGTCCTTTATTTCTTGTAAAAAATGGGATCTAACTCTTCGTTCTGGATAATGTAAGGAGGATTCACTGAATGGTTAACAGTATGGATTCTCATTCTCATTCTTAATTGTATAAGAATATTGGACTGACCTAAGACTTGCGATTATTATTTTTAATGTGTGTCCGTATATACCCTATATATTGGTATAGTATTCTATTGTCCATTGTTGAATACTAAACTGCAAGGGCTTGTTTCCAACTTTAGGTATAGCAAAAGTGGGTGAAGCAAAGAATGTGGATGGGGATGTAGTTGGAAATGATGTAGATGACAACGATCATGTAGATGTTGTATATGATTTTAGTGACGAAGATAGAGGGTGGGAAATTGAGGGGGATGGTGGGATACACATGTTGGACGATGATGCTAGCTTGGATGATGAAGACATCCCTAGTGATAATAGTGCCCTTAGTGACTATCAGTCCAACGATGAGGATGGTGAAAAACCTGGTGGTGAGGAGGGTGAACAATCCGGTGATGACTATGACGAGAGAGTACACATAGATAGTAGTTACTATGGAAAGGAAGCATTCCTCAATGATAAAGGAGAAGTAGTCTTAGAGAAAGATATGATCTTCGAGAATGTTGACAAATTTCGAGAGTCTCTACGGGACTATACTATACAAACAGGGTTTAAGATCGAGAGGATTAAGAATGAGAAGGCAAGAGTGACGGCTAAATGTGCGGCACAAGATTGTACTTGGAGGATCCATGCTAGTCCTTTGCCCGATGGGATCACCTATAAAATCAAGAGCATTATCCCAAATCACAGTTGCAGTAGGATCAACTGAAACAATGCGGCCACATCCACATGGATTGCTAAAAAGCTCCAACATAGTTTCAAGGAAAATCCAATTATGGGGTTCGATGCAATGCAAGAGAAGTTGAATGAGAAATTTGGGGTGGAGGCTTCGACATGGCAATTGTATAGAGCAAAGAGGAGGTGTATGGAAAAGCTTGAGGGGAACTATGGAGAACAATATGGTTTGCTTCCAACCTATGCTAATGAGGTTAGGAAGACCAATCCGGGTAGCATTTGCATAATCCAGCGGGAGAGACCGGATTTGACAGTTCCTCCTTCATTCATGAGAATGTTTATATCATTTGAGGCCATGCAGACAGGATTTCTTCAAGGATGTTGACCTTTTTTGGGCGTGGACGGGACATTTCTGAAGGGGCCATACGGTGGGATCTTACTCACTGTCATTGCTGTGGATGGGAACAATGGCTTGTTTCCCTTGGCAGTGGCAGTGGTTGAATCTGAATGTAATAATAGTTGGGGCTTCTTCCTTAACCATCTCCAAACCATTTTGCAAGCCGCCAATCCTGCTACTCCTTGGGTTATTATGTCTGACCAACAGAAGGTAAGCCAAAGCAATTAGTACATTTACTTCATAATAAAAGTTCACTTCTTACTTATTCACATATCTTTTTTTTTTTGCATTAGGGTCTTGACAAGATTGTGACTGAACAAATTCCTACTGCAAGTCATAGGAAATGTTGTAGGCGCCTCTTCCAAAATTTTAAAGCTAAGTTCCCTGGATTGGAACTTAGGAAGTTATTTTGGAGGGCAGCAAGGGCTTACACCAAGAGGGAATTTGACAATGCGATGGACAGTATAAAGGGAATATCACCTGATGGATTTGCACACTTGAAGAAAATACAAACGGAGTCATGGTGTAGGCATGCTTTTGATCCACGAGTTAGGAGTGATCATATTACTAACAACATGTCAGAGTCATTTAACAACTGAATAGGCAATTTGAGATCGAAACCCATACTGACAATGCTAGAAGGAATACGCAGTAAGTTAATGTCCAAAATACAAGCAAGACACCAAGGGGCAGTCAAGTGGCAGTCCAATATTACTCACAATGTTCGCAAACAACTGACTGATTTGGGATATGAGTCTAGAAAGTGTAATGTGTCTTTCTCAGGGGGTGATGTATACGAGGTTAGGGAAAATGGAGTGGGATACATTGTGAATTTAGGTCAATTTCACTGCGTGTGTAGGGTGTGGGAAATATCAAGATTGCCTTGTAAACATGCTTTGGCGGCAATCACATTTGGTCGGTTAAAGGTTGATGACTTCATTCATGCATATTACCATAAAAATGTGTACCTTAGGTCATACGATAGGATGATCCATCCCATACTTGATCATTCTATGTGGACACCTATTCCGAGAGAACCTTTGTTGCCTCCACCCCTGCGGAGACAAAGAGGCAGACCTAAGAAAAGTAGAAAAAGAGGCCCCGATGAGGCACCAGCTGGTACCAGTCAGTCGAAACGGTCTCAGACACTAAGATGCACGTTGTGTAAAGGGTTTGGTCATAACAAAAGGACGTGTCAACGCGGTCTTGTTAGGGGTGTTGGGGGCAAGGGAAGAGGGAGAGGAATTCCAGTTGGTAGAAGTCGGAGTGTCGCACCAAGAAGAGGCGGAGCAAATACACGTGCAAATCTTGGTTCTCAATGTGTGACGCAAGTAACACCGTCTTCTCATTCTACTCAATGTAAACTTTTTTCAGTTTTTATTTTTCATTTCAACTTGTTACATTTGTCCTTACAATTGCAAATATTAAACCTTCGTATTTTTTCAATTGTAGGATGCTGTTGGAAGCTTGGGTGATTTTTGGATATAGTATCAACTTTTTGAAACATATTGATAGAGAGTGGCACCACCATACTTCTTTTTGTCCAAGTATGGAAGTAATCTATAATTATAGACGTTGAACATCTTTTTTGGGTAAATAGTAATGTTCAACTACACGTTTGTCTTACTCTCGCACAATGGATATGAATAGGCCTTTGTAATTGATATGGATATGGATATGGATGATCTTTTGTATGGCTTATTAATGCATATGCCTTTGTATGCATTTCTAATGTATATGGTTATGTTGTTGGATGATCTTGTTTTGCATATCAGCAGCTCATGGTGCTGCTGCTCCAACCATTTTGCAGCCTTTGGCTGCTGCTAAATGGATGGCAACGTTTTGTTTTTCTTGAGCTACTTGAACAAAAATTGTTTAGAAGTTACAACATAGATTGAAGTTGTTTAGAAGTTACATTATTAAAGAAGTTACAAAAATTGGTATGAAACAGTTCAGATTGAAGTTGCCCAGCCACCTGCTGGTGTTGCCCAGCTGCTAGTGTTGCCTTCGGCTGCTACTGCTGGTGTTGCCCAGGCAGCCTTCGGCTGCTGCTGCTGGTCTTGCCTGTGCAGCCTTCGGCTGCTGCTGCTGGTCTTGCCTGTGCAGCCTTCGGCTGCTGCTGCTGGTCTTGCCCAGGCAGCCTTCGACTGCTGCTGCTGGTGTTGGTGGATAATTTACATTTCTAGAGCAATTGAAAATCTACTTATGGGATTGAAATCTTGTTAGATATAAGTTTTATTTTCTTGTTATATTTGGTATTATAGAGAGAGTTGAGTTTTTATGAGAATGTGGTCTATGCTTTGACATGATGAGAATGTGGTCTATGCATATGCCTTCAACTGCTGCTGCTGTTTTGGCCAGCCTTTGGCTGTTGCTCATGCATTGCAACACTGATGGATTTGCAGCATGCAATGCCGGGTGTAATTTGCACCATTGGGTAATTGATGTTGTTGTTATGCAACTACTTACCATATAGGTTTCATAAGGGAAAAACAAAATGGATTAGATAAGGAAATGGATTACATAAGGAAATACATAAGGAAGCTAGAAAATAGATTACATAATGACATAGGTTCCCTTTCTTAATCTAAATTACGGTTACTTAAGTATCACTGCAACCAATGCAATTATGCTAATGACTATGGAAATGATGAAACACGTCTTCAGCATAGCCATGTTTGCTTCAAGCACTTGGACTCTTATCGATAGGCTTGCCAAGTTATGCTTTTCTTCAACTTCGATTGGCGGCACATTCATCGGTTGAGAAGTCCAAGCACTAGCGTTTTCTGTTTTGCACCATTCCCACATCGCACATTCTTTATAAGGGCATGCATAGTAAAGTTTTCCTTTGTTTTTCTCATTATTTGTCACCCTAAGAATGGCATTTGCTCCTGATGAGCACACTATATTGCATAATAACGTGGCTCAATATACTCATTTTGGCAATTATGCGTAGGCAAATGTGTTTATTTAGTTAATGTTGCATGCGTAGTTGTCTTTGTACCCTTTCAAGTTTGCGAGCGCTAAATGAATGCCCAAAAGGTTCTACCATGACTTAAGGCCTCGGAACCATTGGCGACATTGATGGAGGACCAATTGAAGGCTCGGGAGGAGTAAAAGTGAGTCCGGATCAAAGAGACAAGGAAGAACTGAAAATTCCAGTCAGAAGCCCTCTCTATCGATAGAGGTTTATCCCTATCGATAGAGCCCTAGCAAAGAACCAGGAAAAAGAGCCCTCTATCGATAGAGGATCACTCCTATCGATAGAAGGCTGAATCAAAGAAGACCACAAGACTTCCCTATCGATAGAGGATCACTCCTATCGATAGAAGGCCGAATCAAAGAAGACCAGAAGACTTCTCTATCGATAGAGAGATCATCCTATCGATAGAAGGCTTGATAAACCAATACCAGAGGACTTCTCTATCGATACAGAGATCCTCCTATCGATAGAGACCCAGTTACGTCTGATTCTGTGGGGCCGATTTTTACTCGAATTCTGGGCCAAATCAGGGAATAAGAAGCTTCTCATATTGCCATTGTGGAGGGTAGAATGGTATTTTCACCTAGGTTTTATAGGATATTTTATTTTAGGTTGTATTCTTTGGCAAAAGGTCTCTCATAACACACACACAACACATATAGAATTCTATCAGATTAGAGAGTTTTTTTCCTTGCCTCCCTTTTTGCCTTAGACTTTTGTTCTTCATGTTTTTACCTTCAAGCTTGAGTATGAGTATTGATCTTTAGTGGTTTTCTCTTGTGAATCCATTCACTCTCTTGGTATACTTCAAGTATTGGTAAGAATCACTTTTATAATTCCATTAGCATTGTTTTCTCACCTTAAAATCTGATTGTTCTTAGAGTTTTCTAGTAGTTTTGATTTAATTCTTCTTATTGTTCTTAGATAAGTTTGTTTTATCATGTTTTCTCATACTTCTATCATTGTCATGTTAAATATGAGTAGCTAAATTAGTGTGGGTTAAGTCTAAATGTGAAGTTTATTTCAAAACCATGTTGGTCTAAATCTTCTCCATATGTATTAAGGTCATTGATGGATCTTTCTAAGTTTTTCACATTGAAACAAAAATGAAGTGTTAAGTTCTTGCTTAGTTATAGCCATCCCTAGAGTTGGTATATCTAATACTTGAATCGATGTCCTTCATCTTTTAATCCTATTTTCTTGAACTCGAAAGAATCCATCAAACCATTTTGTGAATTAAAATCCTGATTTTCATCGAAGTATTTTCCGATCTAAAACCCGATACCGGGGGATAGATTGAGTTATAAAGAGAAGAGATAGACCGACGGAAGAAATGAATAGACCAAACTTTAGGACTTAACCCCACTCTTTAATCTAGTTTTTCCCCTCTTTTAGTAGTATAATTGTTAACCAAATCACCAAACAAATTTGAGGTTGACGTCCGAAACGTCGAAAACACCAATTTGCGAATTCTTTAAATCCAACGTTCTTTTCCCTGTGGATCGATACTCCGGACTATCCAATATACTCATTTTACAAATTTTGAGGAAAAGTCCTGTTTTATGAAATTAAACCACTGACCCGAGGCCGGCACCCTAACGACACACACTTTGCCGGTTCGGTCAGCTCCGCAATAACATATTTTGTTCCGAACCCTAATGACGCTACCGGTACTAGACGACATGTCCATAACTGTAAATAAATAAATAAATAAATAAATTACATCACCACAAAAAATTAAACAACTAATGTATTTATAATAAAAATTAAACTAATGTATTTGCAATAAAAATTAACTTTAAAAAAACAAATACTTACCTTTGCTCTCTGTAGTAAGGGAGGTCAGTGCCAAGAAAGCTCAGGAGAGGTTTTGATTGCTTTATATAGCCACCAGCAGGGGTACTTTTGGCATTAAGAAAAAGTTCAATGCTGACATCAGCAAAAACTAACTCCTCCTTAAAAGAAACTAACGGGAGGGGGGGAAATGTATAATAGTTTCTAAAGCAGGGGAGGTCAGTGCATTTTCCGAAACCACAGGGGAGGTGGCTGCAATTGTCAGAAACCTCAGGGGAGGTCAGTGCAATTTACCCTTTAAAAAAAACATGTTAACCATAATTAAACCACATCAACTTATGAGCACAAGATCAACTTGATCGCCACATCATAATGAAACTCAATCCTCATTCACTTAAAAATTAAGAGTCACTCCGAATTAAATAATAATGATAATAATAATCATTGGAAGAGATTTTCTCTCTCTTACGGTCTGTTTGACAGTGAGATGAGTTTTAGGGAAAATATATAAGGGGATATGTTAGAAGAGAAATATGGTGGAATGATGGATGACGTAGATAGTTCATTTAGAATATCGTATAGAAGGAGGATGATTTTTTGTTTTTTAGTTGGGTTAAGAATGGATCCATAATGAATAAATATGTTTTTAGGACTACTGATGTGTATGGATTAGGGTACAGTGGTCTTTTAATTAGGATTGGGTTATACATATGGCTCCTCTTTTAATGGTGGATTCAAAAATTAAATTTGAAGATGGTGATAGAATAATTTTTTATTCTTCACAGTTCACTCGTGATTCATTTTTCGTCTTAGTCTCTCCATCATATGTACTCTTTATTTGTTAATTAAGCAAAAATAAAATAAAATTCAATGCTCTAGGGGGCGCCCACCGCAACGTGCGACGTTGTCTTCTAACATTGGCAAAGCAAAGCCTTTTGCTTTGTTTAAAATCAAAGCAACCAATTGGGTTATGTCAATAGTTTTGATTATCCAGAGGTAGGTAGGACCCCAGACACTCACTTGTGGAAAATCAATGTCAATAAACTACATTTTACTATTTTAGTATGCTTTATTGAAACAAAAGATTGGTCCAAGACTCTGGTGGTGGCCCAAGATTTGCGTTTTGGATAAGACTAAAAGTTAACAGCAGAGACCCAAAAATAAAATAAAATAAAAAAGGAGAGCAAAGATAGCTTCATAATACTGTTTCCATTTTAATTTCTTTACCTTCATCAATCCAAGACACCAAACACAACTTAAATTAAGTAGCTACTATTCTGCTGGAAGATTTGGCCCATTTGGGCTGCTAAAACTTCGACATGAAACTCCAAGAAATTGGTTTAGTGGTACAAGAGAGGATGACTAAATAGTTTGTCCCCTCAAAATTATGAGCTTGAATCCCACCAGAATCACTCATTTAGGGTCAAAGTCAGTTGGATACCTCAGTTATAAAAATAAAAAAATTAGACATGAGGTCTAAGTATTTACACTTGGAAGTTTAAACATTCTAGTTTATTTGTTTACAGTTAAAATTTTAGAAGAGATATAAGATATATAGTAAGAACGGGATATGAGAAATGAGAAATTTACTATGGAGAGTTTAATAGTTTCAAAAGATTTGTTCAGTTATTTTTTTAGAAAGAAACATACGAGAGATATAAGTTAGCTGATAATATTTTTGTAATTGATAATGGTATTTCCGTAAATTAAGGGGGTTAAAATACGAACAGAAGATGGGGTGAGATATTTTATCCCCTCTAATTTATATCTCTAGGGTGAAAGAAAATAAATAAATTTTGAATATGAATAATCATGTTTAGAATAATTATCCTTAAGGATGAAACAAAGGAAGGATAACACATAAATCAAAGTAAGTACGATAGTGTTGTGTTGTTTTGTAGCCTATCGCTTTCGAAAAATCATACTTTAGGTGCTACAAAGGATTGTATCCGCACCTTTATAATCGGCACTTTATGCATGTCCCGAGTCAATGAGAGAGAAAATCGACGGTCCCTAACTCATCTCAAATGAGCCTCTAACTAATATTACATAATAATTTATTCATTATTCAATTAATTACTATAATCACACGAGATTCATTATTACAAAATCTTACTATCACATGAAATTCATTAACGTCATACCAAAATTATCAATGCCCACCTAACTCGTGCTCGACCTGCTAATAATTACTTAAATCCATCCAATTGATACCCATACTTTCTTACTAGTCAAGGATCCCATTTTTGTACTTATGTGAATTTTTTTTTAATTTTTTTTATCTTCATCAAATTTTTATGGATTATTCGTTCGTCTCGACGAGAGATTTTAAAAAGTTATAAATAATCGATCAAATTTTAAAAGATTCAGAAAATAAAAAAATAGTCTTTTGTACTTATCTGTCGTCTTTAATGACTTTTTTTTAAACTTTTGAACATAATTTTATATTTTTTAGATTTCTCTCATCGAGAAGAAGTAATAATCCACAAAACATTGAGAAAAAAAAAAGTTTTAAGGCCAAATGGGGCCTTAATTTGATGCTCTAGTGATTTTGAGTGGTGGACTACAGTCCAATTTTAGGACCTTTTTTGTTTCCTGCCATTGTAATTGTAATGAAAACGTTTTTCTTAATAACTCAGAATATTCGGACCATTTTATACACACCACTGACTAATTTCTAAAGGACCAATTCTATTGTTCATTTGTAGGAATCCCAATTAAAGTCAAAACAAATCTCTGTATAGATTACTTCCATAAGAATTAATTAACACTTGTGATGTTTCGAATTGAAACCTTAGAAGGGAGTAAACTCTTAAGTCCCAAATCTTGATCACCAACCAGTCCCTTGGGGTTAATGTAATGAAAACGTTAAGGAGAGTTTTTTTTTATCACTCAGACTATCCGGGTCATCTTACGCGCACATCGACTAATTTATGAGAGACTAATTATACAATCTATTAACGAATATCTCAATTATATCAGTGCAAAACTCTATATGAACTGCCTCCATAAGAGATAATATCATAAATTCTAATCTCATTCTATCACTTTTATCATATACCCACTCATTAACAAAAATAACTGAAATATTCCAACGAGACATGTGGCAATGGTTTTTTATTTTATTAGCTTTGCGTCAAATACTTAAAATTCTTGATTTGTCTTAACAAGAGTAAAAAATTATGATCAAAAGTTTAAATTATTTTTCTACAAATAAAATAATCTAAAATAGATAAATTTTCTAAATTATTTTTGTCTTTTCTAAACTTTTTAAAATTTTGTTCATATTTTTTATTTTCTAATTCCTCTTGTAAATAAAATTATATATTTGCGACACTATTTCTATGTTTTCATAAAAATACATGTTAATTTTTATTTTGACCATATTTACTTATGACCAAAATAAAAAATACTAAAGACAAAAATATTTCGAAAGATACATATCTATTTTTGATATTTTATTTACAAAAATTTACTTTTATTAATGTTTCGTCAAATGTTGTGACTGACAAGAGGTAAAAAAATTAAAATAAATAAATAAAAATAAAAACATTTCAAAAAAATTGCGTTTATTCCTAATATTTTGAGAGAGAGAGAAAAGAAGGGGGTGCGGAAATTTTTCTAAGGCAAAAATTGATGCCCCCACCTTCCCATTTGAATGGTGATCGAAAAATTTGAACCGTGTCCATAAATGACTATTACAATAGTTATTTGTACCCATAGTAAAATTTATTGCGATACCACATAACTAATTGAAACCCCAATCAAAAGCAACGTGTGCTTGAGATAGAAAGAGATTGATTGATTGAATTTTTTCGTCCTTTCCTTAATAGATGGTAAAGGAGAGATAACATACTAAATGAAAAATGAAAGCAAGTAAAGGAAAGGAGCAATGCTACGGATACAAATTATTTGTATAACTAGTGTACAAATGTGTAAAAGAGAGTGATCCACTCTTTCTTGACACGTACTTTTTGAGGAGGCATTCTCTTTTATATTTGTACATTATTTATATAAATGATTAATATCCATAATATTTTTTTTATAGAAAAGTGGGAGGGAGCTGCAAAAGACTATGGAGGATTAGGTTGCGTACAACTATGTAATCTATCACACTGTCGAATCAAGGTGCAATGACAAATAAAGGAAAGGCTGAGTGTAAATTTCATAAAGACCATGCTTTTAACTGAAAGTGGTACTTTATTGGAATTGGGGGCACTTGATCCTAAAATTGATTCTCATAAATTAATTGATTTATACGTAAATTAACTCGGATATTTTTATATATAAAACAAAATGGAAGTGGTACCGTCAGCAATGGTGGATCTAAAAATTTTATACAGAAGGGCCACTTATTTCCTCTTCCTTTGCTAAACTGAGGAAAATTTAAAGATTGAAAAGACTGTGGAAAATACTGAATTTGTGACTGTTGATGTGGAGATCCTTTCAGATTTGTATGTGCTTGTGGTTGAGACATCCCACTTGATGAAGCTCCAATTGAATTGGATCGATACTACTGGTTTACTTAACACTGTTGATTTATCAACTAGACTTAGTTCAAATTTCTTTTGCATATGTCGATCCTCTACATTTAGGATATTAACCAACTCATTAAATCTAACTGTGTCTCCTCTTGTTCTAATGGATGTCTTCAACTGATCAAATTCATTTGGAAGTCCGTGTAAAATGTAAAATATTAGATCATCATCTTCAACAATATAATTGGTAGCAACTAACTTTTGTGCACAATCCCTTATTGTATCTATGTACTGATCCATTGTTGATGACTTGTTCACATTATAAAATTTCTGTTTTAGATCATAAATGTGAGATCACGTTAACATGTTATATCTGTTCTCAATAGTTTTCCAGACCTGCCATGCATGTTCACATCCAAGAACAAGAGAAAGAGCAGTGGAAGACAACAATGCAGTAATACATGACAGCAATTGACTATCTACAATGTTCCATATCACAAAATCAAGATTTGCAATCAAATCGCCTAATGAATTTAGTATTTCTTCAACTGGACATTTTAAGGTACCATTTACATATCCAAGGTATCCATTAGCTTTAGTAGCATTTTGAACTTGCATTTTCCACATAAGACAATTGGATGAATCAAGTTTCACAGTAACTAGCGAGTGAAAGTTACCAGAGTTGAAGAAGAAGCCATCGTTGATTTTTGTTTCTCACCCGCTATTACCTAAATTTGACAAATCAGTTGTCTTTCAACAGACTTCAATCAGGATCTTCACTTCGACTTTTGTCTTAGGGCTCTGATATCATGTGGAAATTAAGACTCCATTTGCAGATTACTCAAGCATGAAACAAAGGAAGAAGTTAAAGAACAGGAATTAAAAATGTAAACATTCTGTATTTTATTCATCGTGGTCCAAATGAAAACCTTGAGATCTCTTTTTACAAAACTAACCAACCTAATAACCGACTATGCACCGACTAAACTCTACTCACTTTAACACTTTATCTCAGCTTAGCAGAATTAACAAATAACTAACAACTTATTCAACTAGTATTCGTTGTAGGTGTCACTCCCCTACCATTTGATACAACACCTTTAGGTACACAAATTCCCTTGTCTTTTTTTTATTAACATTGAATCAGAAACTAAATGGTTTACACCTAGTGTTTATGGCAACACTGAAACTCATAATTCCAACAAAAACCTCAATTCAAGTTTTACAGTCTGAAGAATGAACAGTTCTATTGTCCTTTTCTTACTTCTACGAAATGCTCAAAGATTTCATTAATGATACAATTGAAACTCACTCTCTGATTTTCACTCAAAATGAATACAATTCAAGCACAATAAAGGGGAGAGAATAATCAGAAGAATACTAATTTGCAAAAGTTTGGAGTTTTTCTTGACATAACACATTGCATCTTAAACCTTGGTACATATTATTGGGAATTCGAAGGTTGTTGTGAATGAATTGGACACCAGAGGATCTCACAATAACTGAAGAGTCTCGTCCATTATGCAATTCAAGAGACTCCATAATCTTCCATTATCTCATTCATGCCATTTATTGTTGGATGCTCAAAGGTCTCGACATTTATGTGTTACAAAGGTCCCTCGTGGTTTTTTATATACCAATCACCTTTTGGTTTTGAAAGACTACACAACTAACAAATTTATGTCTATGAAATTCCTGAAATTTAGGTTTTTATGTGAGAGAGAGACAGACACTAAGAAATTTGACAGGCAATCAAAATATCTGTGTTTCTCCGACTGTGTAGCCCTTTTATCCTACGAGAGGACGCCGAATCAAACCTCCAACACCCACGGTGAGATGACAAATTTGTCTCAAGAAATTCGTGTTAAACACATGACTATGTTCGGTTTGTTTTTTCGATTAAAGTTTCATTTCTGTTCATTATTTTCATGTGATGTATATTTGATTTCAATGATAATCGAACTAAATGTATGTTTTCCGAAATTCCAATTTGTTATACGAATCTGGTGATCTACGTTTTTCCGACAGGTACTTATAGGCCAATCATTAGAATAACGTTAGAAATAACGTTAAAAAAATTGCATGATCTTAGGCACCTCAAATCTCTTCCCAAGAGTACATTTGATCTCATCTCCCATGAATGAGATTATGAAATATTGAATGCAATAGTCGCAACTGGTTGAGCTCACAAAAAACAAACAGTCGATTGCGTGAAATCTATCAATCAACCGCTTATGGAGAGCCGATTGACTGCGCAACAACATCGTGTTGGATTTTCTCGAACAGAGGATTTGCAAAATGGTGCATCAAGTTCTCTTTGCAATCGATGAAGAAATTGTTGACGACAACCACGTTGTCCCCTCCCAACCAAACAATCGAGACGTGGCTCCCATCAAAATAGACTTCCATCAGTGACGGCCCAAAGTAAAGTTTGTGCATAGACTTTACAGACCAACACCATACACGCACATGCACGAGAGAGAGAGAGAGAGAGAGAGAGAGAGAGAGAGAGAGAGAATTAGAGCCTTTCAAAGTAAAGTTCGATCACACAGGCTCTACAGACCAACACCATACGAGAGAGACAGAGAGAGACAGAGAGAGAGGGGCAAAGACCCTTCCAAAGGCTCCAATTATGGTGGATCAAGTGTTGGTATATTAGTAACGGAAAGTCTGTGGATATAGACTTTCGGACACAGATATGTCCGGCACCGTTGGATATACGCGGAGTTCTTGAATTATTGAGAGTCTCATGTGTATTCAACGATGCCGAAGATATCTGTGTCTGGTCTGTGTCTATATCTATAGCATTACTCTATTAGTAAAGGTAGGTGAAGATATTATTAAAGGTGGGAAGATATTATAAAAAGGTGGGGAAGATATGGACAAGAGAGGGGCAGGGAGGCCTTGGAAGCTAGTGGGAGAGAAAATCAGAGAGAGATATAGAGAGAGAGAGAGAGATTGCCCCTTGAAATTGAAAGCTGCAAAAAAACAATCGAACACCTGATCTGCTTTTTTGAACAACATTTTGTGAAAATGTTATCAAAAAACAAGATTCTAAAAGTCTACGAGTCACGAAATAAACAACATTTGCCTCATAAATCATCAAACTCAAAATTTTGTTGAGTACTAACCTCACTTGGTTGAAAAATCCACCAAAAATGGATTTTTTTTGGGGAAAATTTTGACAAATCTATCCCACAAATGATATATTTTATCCAACGAAGAAATTATAGATCCTAAATAAGCAACTGCTCACAAGGATTACAAAGTCTTATTATTATATCAAGAACAACATACACGTGGAAGCAGAAGTACCTAGTTTTTCAACACCCAAAGTTCAGACCACAAATAAACTAAATCAGAAGCAGAAACAAAATACCATCCTATATAATATTACAGTGATCCAGATCCACTACTATTCAATTTAATGAACTATTTGGTCAAAACATAAATTGCATATATAATCCCAGGTATGTATCCCAATATTGTCAGCAACAAATCGATCCAGAACTCCACCTGCATTAATCAATTTGCACCCATTAATTTCAAAAAAAAAAAAAAAAAGGGTATCCCCTCTGATTATTCTTAGAAGATCATGTCTGGTCTTTGTAGATCTATTTCGTGGTAAAAAAAAGGGTTTTCTGAAAATATTTGAAAAACAAACTTTAAAAACAGATCTAGCTAGATGTATAAGATTGTGGACATACATACATATATATATATATAGAGAGAGAGAGAGGGGGATGGGGGCAAAGAGAGGGAGAAGGAGATACCCCTATGCCATAGCGGAGGAAGACACCAATAGGAGGGAGGAAAATGGCGAGTATGATCTCTACAACTGTCATTGCGGCCATGATGTGATAAGGCGATGAGGCGAGTTTCTTAGAGGTGGGTTGTGAATTGAATTTCTCAGTTAAGTGTGGGGGATGATTGATGATAAATAGGGAGGGGATTCAAGTTTAGAACTAGAGCACTAAAGAGAGAGAGAGAGGAAAGAGAGAGCTGCCGACACTACAGCCAAAAAAGATGCCACGTAGTGGAAAATTTTGATACAGTTGTCATCCTATTACTTGTACTTTCTACTATTTTATTTGAGAGAAAATCTGTATACACAGACTTATGTACAATGTGTCCGGATCGTCAGATACACATGGGACTCTTGAATTATTAAGAGTCTCACGTATATCCGATGGATCCAGACACATTTGTATCAGAATTTGTGTACACAATCTATGTGTGCGTAGCATTATTTTTTATTTGAAAGAATGTTACAATTGCAGAAATTGAATAAGAAAACTATTTTGAATTTAAAAATAATAATTATGATTCATTTGAATTAATAAGATTATAAGTATAAATAAATTACGATCATTAATATTACATTATGAAAAAATTTCTTTGTCCAATTTTAGAGAGTGATACGACGTACAAAGAAAACTAAGAGCATCCATACCAGCTCTCGATTTTTTAGACAAATTAGGGAATAATTTTTTATTTTCTACTTTAGAAAGATATATGTTTTTAATATCTCATGTATCAGACTCTCTATTTTACTCTTATTTTATTAAAATATTTTTTCCCGTTCATATTCAATCCTAAGAAAAAGAAATGAATAATAAAAATTCTAAGAGACTAGAGTAACTCCCTAAACATAAAGAGCTATTATAGTAATAAAAAAATAGGAAGCAAATTATAAAAGATTGATGTAAAAATTCTTTGAAAAAATTTCTCTTCAAAATAAAAAATAAGAAGATTAAAGAAAATTTGTGTGAACACTCTAAGAAACTTTTCTCGATACGATAATTATCCAGCCCAAAAAGAAAGGATTTGAAGATTAATAATTGATTTATCTCTTGAGATTCGTATTGAGACAGCTATAAAAGGACTTAAACTTCGGCATCTTCCCCTCCTCTCTCTTTTCTCTCTCCTATTTATCTATTCGCTGCCGACCTCTTTTTTCATCTCTCTCCTCTTTCTTGACTTATCCCAATAACCATGAATTTATAGTCTTTTTATACTTTTTTTATTGACAAAATTTGTCTTCTCGATTGGATAAATTTATTGATCAAGCATTTCTCAAGTAATAAATTCATCCAATTTGTTTATAATTTTTTTATTTTATTAGATAATTTTTATGTTTTTAATGCTTTGAAAAATATGACCAATACCAAATCGCCACTTGTCCATGTGCCAAGTGGTAGCTCCTCACTAACGAACTCTTTTGTTTAATATATCGTATAGATTTTGTTTAAAGTCAAATGGCATCTGTGGGGCCCAAAAAAGAGTAAAGAGAAGGCTACACGGCTGTTTGGTAATTAATTATTTTTTAAAATTTTAGATTTTGCATTAAAAATTTTAAAAATTATAAATTATAATAAGAATTTGTAAAAATATTTAATGTAATTACATTGCAATTTAGCACAATGCAAAAATAAATAACAAGGAAGGGGGAAGCCGATATAGAATGCACATAATAGGTCGTGTTGTGCGTAAAAATACTATTTTTTTACGCGTAAAATACTGTTCGAAAATTGTTCGGTGAGTATTTTGTGTTTTAAAGAAAGGAACATAGGATAACTAAAGAAATGCATTTGGAATAAGTTCAAAGCTAGCGTAGTGTTAGTGAAGAGAGAGAAAACAGAAGAGGAGTGTGAAACAAGATACATAAAGTGGTTCTTTTAGTAAAATAATGCATCGAGTTTAGAGAATTTCTTTGAAAACGACAAAAAATATTAGGGAATAGGAGTGATTCCGAAGGGAGTTTGTACGTAAACTCTACTGTCCATTTGGATGGGATATTAAAATTATATTTGGTCTAATATATTTTTTGGGGAAATTTATTTTGTCTCTATTTCAATTATTTTCACATTTGTTTTTGTAGATTATTGATCCGTCTCGATGAAAAAATTTAAAAATTATATTAAAAAATTAAAAAATATCACTGAATAAGACAAATAAGCACAAAATAACATTTTTTGAAATATTTTTGTCTTTTTAAAAATTGATTCATCATTTATAATTTTTCTAAAATCTTTCGTCGAAATGAACTAAAAATTCATAATAAGTTGACAAATGACAAAAAATTATAAAATAATTTCTAATAACGACGAAAAATAATCCAATAAAAATAATTTCATAAAGAAACAAAAATGTTTGAACCTCAATGAGTTCGGGTTTCAAGCTAGCCTAGCCTCCTAGACTAAACCGACTTTTTTTATATAGAGTATAACTATAAAAAAAAGTAGGAATGACAGAGAAAAATATGCACTTTTTGCACATAGGATCCAGATTTTTTTAGAGAAAATGTCTGTAGAGTAAATAGGAGTGTTAAGTAAGAAGGTGTTTGGTGAATTTTGTAATAAGAGGGGAGAAAATATTTTAAGGCATCATTTGGTTAGAGTTTTATGTGGATAGATTAGAATGAGTGTTAAGTCAAAAATGAGTTGCACCCTGGTGGCCCTCAAACCCCTCGATAACTACAGGATCTATCTCGTGATCCTCTACCTCAACATCAGGTGGCAACATAACGTCATAAAGCTGGTGGTCCGACAACTAACATATGCATAATAGTTATATATTAGACTTAACACAATAGTGCATAATAGCTAAATTGAATGACATAAAAAGAAATATGCAAGTCTCCAAACAGGGAATAACGAACTAACTAGCGTAAGAAAGAAATTCTCGGTCGCATGAAACTACCCATCTAACCAAGGTCGCAGGAGTGGTCAAACCTAAGCTCTGATACCAAATTATAATGCCCCGATTTCTCGAAATATTAATTAATTTTTTTTACTCAATTATTGAGTCAATTGATGTATAAATTATGAAAAACACTTCTTTAAACAAAAATAAAGACAATTCAGAGTTCTTAAAGTGTGAAAATAAAAATTACATAAATACTCATTAGAGTTTACATTCTTTTATTGCAAAATAAAAGTAAAACAGAGCTATTAAAGATAAGGTAGCCAGACACCTTTATGATCTTCCTCAATAGGTCCTGGCTCTTCATACTTGGGAGGGTACTATAACTGCTCCGTAATATTTGGTATGAAACACCAGGGCAGAGAAGTTACACCGATGTCATGAAACTCAGTAGGAAAAAGTCACCGAAAAATTAAACTCGAAGATATAGATACACAGTAGGACATGTACACCGTGAAAAACGATAAATTGCATAAGTAAATTCACATAGATTTATTATGTTTCCGTTGTTTTAAGTTTCTAAAAATACCCTTTTTACTCCAGTATTCCTTCTCCATTTGGACTGTGTAATTATTGAATTATTGTCTGATTGTTTTTTTCTTATTTGAATTATTAAATTCACATAGATTTATTATGCTTCCGTTGTTTTAAGTTTCTAAGAATACCCTTTTTACTCCAGTATTCCTTCTCCATTTGGACTGTGTAATTATTGAATTATTGTCTGATTATTTTTTTTCTTATTTGAATTTTTTTATAATTTTTTATTTTGCACCAATTTTTTTTTACGTTTATTGGTTCGTCTCAACGAAAAGAATTTAAAAAGTACAAAATTATGTCCAAGAACTAAAAAAATTCAGAAAAGATGAAAAATAATTCAAAATAGGGTCCATTTTTACTTATTTTTCGTATTTAGTGAATTTTTTTAGCTTTTGAACATAATTTTATAATTTTTAGATTTTTTTCTCTGAGACGAATCAATAAACATCAAAAAATTGGTGAAAACATAACAAATACAAAAAAAATAATTGAATAAAAAATAAAACATAAATATCATAAGCCAAATTGGGTTCTAGTGTAGAGTACTTGGTTGATATTAACAAGTCCTTATCGATGGAAGGAAGAGACCTTCTATCGTTTTCTTGAGTCCACACCTACTTCACTATAACTAAACCTGACCGAGTGCGTGGCTTCGCGTAGTCAGGTCCTAACGATCTGTAGCTGCTTCTGCTTTATCAACTCAAGGTGGCCCAAGACAAGGCTGTCACTCCCTCAGGGCACGAACCTGTCGACGCAGACGCACCCTGAAGCCACTTCCAATCGAATACAACTATCTCCTAATTAGAGTCCTTAATCAAACAAGATGACGCTCGATGGGGCTCAAACCCACATGGAACACAAACATGGGACGACGCTAAGGGCCGAAGAACATAACACTACCCATGGCGGCTAACAAACTTAGCTTGACGGCCATCGATTATCCATTTTTCCATTAACGAAGCTACTTGTTCTCTGCACTACTTACAATGATTACCTGACACGCTCCATTTCGGTGTTATGGTGGCAATCGAACCAGTGTCCCTATCGCTTATTCTAGATTTTCACATATTCACTAAAGTCACATACAGTTCACTATCTACGGGTTAAAGAACGACAGCTTATCTATGTTCAGCAGTTGGCATGACGATCTCAATAATCAATCGGCACAACGGCCATATTAACACTTATCAACGTAATTAGCATGATAGCTCAACCCAAACTCCATTACCACTATTACAATATGATTCACACAGCCTTTAACTACTAAACCATAAACATAATCGTAGCACCACTAACATACAATTCATGGTCACAAATTGGTGAAATCGCTTACATGGAGTCCGACGGAGACGTGTGGATGTTTGTGGATGCCTGTGCTGTGTGAACATGCAAAACAGTGGTGATTACAGCTTAGATTTACTGCCCGGAAGTTCGGTTAACAATCTTGAAACTTTTTGGATTTCAATAGGTCGCTTGAGCGGTCTGTCTAATTTTTGGGTTCTGAATTTTGGTTTCAAAAATGTCAGAATCTGATAGAAATTTGACAGGTCGAGCAAACGTTTTTCGAGCAAGCTGTATTTTTTAACAGCTTGAGTTTTTTGCTTTTTATCAAAATGTGTTCAAATCAAATCCTAAATTGTGATTCATCAAAGTAAGACTAAAATTGACACTGCATACAGTAAGCTTATACATCATAGATCGAAAATCCTCTATCAATTTCACGAATCAAACATTAACATAGATTAATTTCATGCTTTTACTAATGGAGGACAGAAACCTTAACAAGCATATCTATGGAAAATCGACACACTACTTAATGCAGATCATAACCTAAGGGTTAGTAGTGGTTTCCCCTACCTCAATCGATGGATTAGAAAGAAGAACAACTTCAGATTAGATGCTCATCAATCGGCTAGAACCTCCAAACACCAAGATTTCTCAAGAACTTCAAAAACAATACCTTCTCTCTTTCAAACCCTCTAATAATCTCTTGATATGGGATTTGGTAAACGATTTCTGACTGTGGAGTCTAGAATCTGAATTAGACTCTCGACAGAACATGGTGAACCCTCTATGTAATTCTACAAAATACTCAATACTAAATTAGTGTCGATCGGGATTGGATCTCTTGTGGGCACTCCGACGATCAACTTAGCCTTTAGCAACTTAAAAGTAATGTTTTAGTGCGAGCATATATGTACCTGAAGTAGGAATGCCCTTGGAGTATTTATAGAGTAGGAACCCAACTGTTTGCCGGGATCTTTGGGCGAGAATGTAGTGCCGTGTTTTGGAAGTCACGGTGTTCTGCCACGTATCCCACTTCTATGCGAAGCAGATGGGCACGTCTGCATGTTCCGTAAATATTATCTTCATCACGTTTTCATGTAAAGGGCGCACCTCTTATGTGGTGATGTCGGACGTCGTATGACTGAGGATTGAGAGAGGCCGAGGACAGGCGCCAAACATGGGTGGTCCAGCCTGTAAACCGAAGATCCATTATGTAGTTCTTGGGCATAGTCTTTGTAACGTCCTGAAAGTTCACAGCGTTAACTAAATACTTTTAATATTATTTTATTTTTTCCAAAATAATTATTAAAAAGAAATTCCTTTATTGCAACTAAAATTTAAATACATACCAAGTCTAAAAGTGAAATGAATGGAATAACCTTCTGAGTTTATATCATTTATTCCAAAATAAATTTAAATGGGAGTGTAAACTAGGGGTAAGGTAGCCAGGTGAAGGTTTCCCTGTCGGTGACCTCTAGTTCCATCTGCTCTATCGGATTTTCCACCAGCTTACCTACATCTGACATGAAACGCCAGGGTTAGAGAAGTTGAACCAATGAATTTATAAAACTCGGTTGGAAGGGTTATCTGAATATCGAACCCATAAGCAAATGCACATACAACATGAGATAAGACATAACGACAGAATATGTGCAATGAAGCATAATCAATAGAATTTAATAACAGATGCTGATATGTCAAAAATTGTAAGATAACACTTAAGAGTTTTACGTTCATTTATTTCTTCCTTTTCTTTTAATCGGGACGACACTCGTGGGAATTAAACCCACATGGAACATAGCACCACGCCCAATGGGAATCTAACCCATAACCAGAGTGAGAGGAAAATCGAACCACCAACTCACCTCGAGATTCTAACCCGGAACAAGAGTGAAATGAGGACTCAAACCACCAATCACCTCGAGACTCTAACTTGAAACATAAGCGAGAAGGAGAATCGAACCACTAACTCACCTCGGGACTCTAACCTGAAACATAAGCGAGAAGGGGATGAAACCACCAACTGACCTCGAGACTCTAACCCGGAATAAAAGTGAAGGAGAATCGAATCACCAGTCACCTCAGGATTCTAACTCGCAATAATTCGGGAATCAAAGCCAAAACAACACAATAGCACGATGGCCTTCAATTTCGATTTATTATCTTTCTTTAACTTAACTATTTGTCTTTTAACATACTTTTCAAATTGTCCCGAGAGTTAACTGAATTCCATTTGCAAAGCATCATTATTACAAAATGGCATCCTTAATTATTTTTAAAGTAATTCTCTATTACATGGCATCCTTAACTATTATTAAAGTAATTCATGTATGAAATTCATAGGATAAATAACAACATTATATCATGTCACATTCATTATCTCATAATAGTTCACAATAGCAATTCAAAACACAAATGGCATCATGATGGCATGACATCTCATTATCCCAACATTAATCATATTGTACAATGGGTCAAAATGCAGATAAATCTTCATGGTGTATGTGTATTTAATTTATGCTTCATGGTTCAATTCTTGATAAAATTTACAAAAGCACATGCTCACGAAATTGAACAACAATACATGTTCTTATGGGTTGGAGATAAACGATCCTACCTATTTACGTCAAAACGGAGATAAAAGGAGGACGAATAGGTTTGCTGAAGTTACGTCAGAAATTAAACAGTAGGAGTGTCAGGGTTTGCTGGAAAATCCTGTAGTAAAGCCAGAGGAACGTGAGAGAAACACAATAAAAGAGAGAGAGAGAGAGAAAGAAATCTATTTGTCTTTAAAGACAGAGAGAGAAAGGGAGAGATGTTTAGTTGTCCTGAGAGAGAGATAGAGGGCTTAAAGACATTGGAAAACGACCCAATTAGTTACCCCTCCGACGGTAGAAAAACAAAAAGAAACCGACAGCGCGGTGCAACTCACAACATAAAACATGACTGTAAATTTTTTTTTTTATTCTTTTAAAAGTTCAATTATTACAAGAAAATAATTTAATTAAATTTTATTTTAAGTTCTGGGTCATAACAGTCTTACTCTAGCCGAGCGAAGACGTGCCAAGGATGACGGCCCACTATTGTACATTTGGGCCCACTACACTGACAAATACCCTTAATTTAAGTAGAGATTCCACCATTAAATGCGTAATCAAATCGTATAAAATTAGATTTTAATTCGTAAAAGTCTTTCTCCATTAATGGCCTTCAATAGCTTTTTGCCCGTTTAAGAATTCGAACAAGTCGCTTGAGTGACCTATAACTTGCTCGAGCGAGCTTCAAAATTAAAAAACCCGAATTAAAGTAAATAAAATTAAACTATTAACAGAAAAATTATTTTGATTAATTAAAAATTAAATAAAAAATTAGGATTATTTCAACTTCATTGAAGTCCACACTCTCTATCTGAATATTGCCCATTTGATCCAAAAAAGAATAATAAAATCAGAAACAAACTCAGAAACGAAGAACAAAACCCAACAATCGAAGAACAGTAACAAATATGCTTAAGAACACATGGCAAATCAAAACACAACCTAAAAACAAACCCAGAAACAAAGCAAACGAACTCACAATCGAAAAACATTAGAACACATTGCAAATTGAAAACAATAAAAAATAAGAACAGGAGTGTGAAAATCATAAACGAATATACCTCTGAATACAACCAACAATGAAAAAAGAGTACCAGTATCAGAAACGAAGAACTCAGGCAAAAATTAGTACGAACCGAAGAGAGATCTTTAGTGGATTTAGTGAATATACCTCAGAACACAACCAACCCCTTTTTCTTCTCTGTCTTCATTCTCTGTTTTGTGATCTTTAGAGAATTTAGTGAATATACACAGAATAAAATAATTTATCAAAAAAATTTACTTTTTTATTTTTTTCCAAATCGAATTCTCTGTCCTTCAAATGAATTGGGGTGTCTAGTTTAAGCCCGTTTTGGGCCCTTTTGGACCCACCTTAATGATCGGGAAGGACTCAAAACAGAGCTGGACTCTCTAGTCCTGCACAAGATCCAACCCCTTTCACTTAGCCGGGGCTTTCGGGCATAAGTCCATGGTGGAGAACTTTTACCATCAAAATAAATTTCAATTTACTATTCACCATAACCTCGACAATGAATAACAAACCGTGAAGTTTACATGATACAAATTTATCTATTACTGTATAATTTTAACAGATAAATTTATCTATTATAAATTAAACAGATAAAACATATAGAACACAATAAATTTATCTGTTCAAATTTTCAACAAATAAAAGAATAGATAAATTTATCTGTAATAAATTGAACAGATGAATGTATATATTAGAAAGATAAAAGAATATGTAAATTTATTTGTTATGTTCTACGTTGTTGTCGAAAATATTATCAAAAAATATCTCCGATCACCGAGGTAAAAAACAAAAGTGATTGGTTGCAGTCAAATGCAGTAGTGATGATGATATGACGGAAGAAAATATAATAAGTAACTAAAGTATTTTAAGAGAGTATATTCATTAGTAATACGAGTAATTTTGTCTATAAAATTATTTCTTTTAAAATTAAAGGATGATAGAAGTGAAAACTTTTTAATGTATAGACCCCAAATCCTATGAACAGTTAACCCATGTTAAATTCACTAATATGACTTCGTTTTGAACTCTAGATTATTTTTCCATATTTAGTCTAAGTGCTTGGTTGTATAGGAGATTCTTTGGAAAATTTTATAATTCACCAATACCTTATTAAACTTGATTTTGTTATTTGGACGGATTAGTACCGGTAAGTACCTTTTTTCCAATAACTGATGTATCCGGTCTGCTTGAGATTAAGTTGGGATAAAGTTTAGAAGAGTCTCCATCTAAATTACCGACTAGTCATTTGGGCACTGGTAGGGCTGCAAACGAACCCAGCTGTTCGCGAGCTCGGCTCGGCTCGGCTCGATAAGGGCTCGGTTCGGCTCGGCTCGTTCAGTTAACAAGCCGAGCTCGAACTCGAATTTTAGGCTCGTCTGGTAAACGAGCCGAGCTCGAGTCTCGAAATCTCGGCTTGGCTCGTAAAAACTCGGCTCGTTTTAGAGGTTCGGCTCGTTTAAAGAGGCTCGTTTAAGTAAATGAGTTTCGTGCAACTCAGCTCGGCTCGGCTCGTTTACAAACAAGCCGAGCTCGAGCTCGATTTTTTGGCTCGTTTAGTTAACAAGCCGAGCTCGAGCACTCCAAAGCTCGGCTCGGCTCGGCTCGTTCGCAGCCCTAGGCACTGGGTAGAAATGACCAGATAAACCTTCAGTGACCCCAAGTATTAAGTTGTTTAGTTTCAACTGCAGGATGTCTAGTTTACAGCTCATCTGCTCTACCACTTGGACAACTCCTTGGGATTTAATACCGGTTCGTGTTAAGGCAGAAAATCCTAAGGAGTTGACTTGGTGGTCAAAGTATGAAACTTAGAAATACGTTTCCTTCTAAGTTTCAGGTTTGAAACTTTTCAAATACTATAAACTCTTATGTGGTCAATCTATACATGGTAAAAAGTCTTGACTTTAAATAGAGTCTCTACAAGTAGACAGTAAAATTGGTTTTTCGAGAACTAATCGACATTAGGTTTGAAGTAATCGCAAAATCGACCGAATACCTCGATTATAAAAAAAAATGTATTAAGACAGAGAAAAATTGAGAAACAGCAAAAGATGTCTTCTAACAGTGGCAAAGCTTTGCTTTGTTTGCAATCAAAGCAACCAATGTGATTACGTCAATAGTTTCCAGTGTTGATTATCCACTGAGTGAGGTAGGGCCCCACACACTCTCTTGTGGAAAATCAATGTCAATAAACTACATTTTTAGTTGCTTCATAATTAGTGTTTTAATTTAATTTATTGACCTCCATCAATCCAAGACACCAAACACAACTTAAATTAGGGAGCTACTAGACTGCTGGGCGATTTACACTTGGAAGCCTAAATGCTCCGGTCCGGTCCGTTTGATACTCATCAAAATTTTTAAAAAGATATGATAGATATTTATATAACCATTTCGGCTAAAAAGAAATTTCAGATTATTTTTTTGTCTCTATTCAATTTTTTTGGCATTTGTTGTATTAGCCTCAATGTTTTGTAGATTATTGAGCCGTCTTGATGAAAAAATATAAAAAAGTACAAAATTATGTCCAAAAGTTAAAAAATATCACTAAAGACGACCAATAAGCTCAAAAAATCATGTGTTTTAGATTTTTTAATTTTTTAAAATTTGGTCTATTATTTATAATTTTTCTGAAAGTTCTAGTCGAGATAAATCAATAATCCACAAAAAATTGACGAAAAATAATAAATTGCAAAAATATTTCACATAAGAACGAAAAAATATTCTAATAATCTAGTCAATCCAATACAAATTAAGTAAATGATATAGTAGAATGAGAGATTTTTTATAAATTGTGAATAGTTATAAATAGTTCGTTTGGATATATGTTTTTAATTTTGTTATGTGTACAAATTATTTGTACAAATGTGTATAAATATGAGAGACAGAGAAAAGACGGGTAGTGGGTGTTAAGAGACAGAAAGGGAGACAGAGAAAAAGAGAGAAGTGGGTGTCAAAAGACCAAAAGGGAGACAGAGAAAAAGAGAGAAGTGGGTGTCAAAAGACCAAAAGGGAGACAGAGAAAGAGAGAAGTGATTGTAGACACCATTTTTACAAATAATTTGTATCCATAGCAAAACTCATTTTTTTAGGAGGTTAGATATGGTAAATATAATTAATTGAGTGACATTTTTATAATTGATAATAATATTATCGTAATTAATAATAAAATTTATGTAAATGGAAAAGAGAAAATATAATGTGTGTTACTGTGTACGTGGCTCTTGCTCTAATAATATACTCTTTGTACTTTCTCATTTTTCTGCTTCTTCGTTTCTCTTTATTTTTTCCCTCCATATCGTCATGCAAAAATAAATAACAATGCGATATCTATTAAAATTTTGAAAATAAATCCGTTAGACGAATTTTGAAAACCACACCCGAGTCAACGGCACACCAAACTTTGTTAACGGCAAATTATTAATGTCACATAAAAATTTTGTTAACGGCAAATTAAATTCAAAATTTATTTATTACTGTCACATAAAAATTTGTTAATGGCACACCAGTTACTCGCGGTATTTTTTTAACTCTATTTTCTCATTATTTTATTTTTCCTTTTTACTTTTTGAAATACTAAAAAAATAAGTTAAATTAAAAGTTATGGCGATTTTTTATGAGATAATGAGTGGGTACATAAACACACATATATATACGTGCATGCGTTTGGACGCGCGCATCTATTAGGTAAAATATATATAGAAAATGCAAACGTAGCAATATACATTAAGTGATAAATATAACTTTTATAAAAAAAATCATTAATATATAAGATGCATACTTATTTACACGAACTTGATTTATATATAACTTAATTTTAATTTAATTTTAAAATTTCAAGTTTTAATTTAAAATTATTTCTTACTATATATATAGATATATATAATTATAGAATATATATCTCAATACACATATACATAAATAAACTAAATATATAAAAGAATATAAAAGAGTGTAGAGGGGCATTTTTGTTTTTTATTAATTAAATTAACAGTTTTTATCAAAAGCTAATGGCAGAGAAAACTATGCTAAACAGTTTATAAAGTAGGGGAGGTTAGTGTATTTATCAGAATCAGAGGGGCGGTTCCTGGATTGTCCAGTAATCTCAGGGAGGTCAGTGCATTTACACAGTAATTTCCGAATTTAACGTGAAAATGATGTTTTATACCTAACACTTCGTATTTGATATCATCTTGATTTGTTTGTTGTTACCACTGATCCTGTCTTCTTCCCTATTTGAAAAGCAATCTACTGCGAATCTCAACGGTTGCCTCAAAATAAAAGCACCGACGATAACCGGCGACGACTGGAAGAAGAGAGATTGCAATGGCGGTACCCGTGGAGGAAGCTATTGCAGCTTTGTCCACTTTCTCGCTGGAGGTAAATGCAAGATCTGATCATATCGAACTCACTACTGTATAAGTACACATACCTACTTTCTTGAATGTACACGTATTCATGTCTGTATCTTCTCTGCTATGCCATTCGATTCTGCTTCCTGCCTCTAGTTACAGATTGGTATTATGGCAATTGGATGTGGTTTCTCACATGGGTTTTCACCCTGGATTACAGGAGTTTTTGGTATTTTTATTTCATCTTGTGCACGGTGCTTAGAATTATATTATGAACTTAAAGAGGAATGTTCTTGTAATCAAATGTAACTGAGGAATAATATGGAATTTTTGTCTCTCATCCACTTAAAGGTTAGAAATATTTCTTTTCTAGCTAATGTGAACTTCTTGAAAATTTGGAAAAAAACGAGGATTCATGTGTCCAAATTAGGCATTGGTGTAAGACACATAAGGCAAACCCCCACCCATGTCATTTGATTAGACACGAGTACAGAAGGGACAATAGAAGAGTGTATGTAGCGCTGTATAATTTTCCTTAGGAAGACAATTAGCTAATAATGTTGTTAGTTGCCCTCAGAGAGAGTGGAGACACCCAGTCGCTTAGGGTGTAATTCCAAAATTAAAAGTTCAAGTCTCTGACACTCCATGTAATAACCTCTCCAAAATGTACTTATTCTTTTCTGTAACTCTTTTCATATCCACAAATTCCTTCTCACATTTGCAAAACCCTACCATATTTGTTATGGCCAATAATTGAGCACTGCCGAAGTGGAGGTACCCAGCTGCGTAGGCTCTAATTCCAAGATTAATAAACTTTTAGTTAGGATGTAAAAATGCCTCACTCCTCAAACGAACTTTGATCCCAAGACATTTCTATTTTCAAGTTTTGCATGTACAAGGGCATTGAGGAGTCTCAAATATCACAAAAAACTAACACTTTCTCTCTTCACCTCCCCCAAGTTATTGTATGGTGTGTGTGACAATAGTACACATGCTAGAATTTCATCAGCCTTGGTTGTAGGACCTTAGGAATTGAGCACTCGGTTGTATCCTTTTACACTCTTCCTCTTCTAAAGTTAGTGACAAATACTTACTTTTTTCAACTCATAAAGTGCATATATGTAGATATATATTTATATGTATTTATGTGTGTGTGTATATATATGTATATGTATGTTTTCATTCATGTCAGTGTTCATCCACCCTAAATAACTTGAATTCTGGGTTGAGCAAGCAGCGGATTTGTGAAAATGATGCTTGAATATAGTGCCAGCGAAGTTATTTTTCTATAGTAGAAGGGATCTGGTTTTGTCCATTCTAAGTTTTCAGTGAATTTGGAAGCTTTCTATACTTTTAGCTTAAATTTGCAGGATGACCAACCAGATGTTCAAGGGCCAGGAGATTGGGTGTCAACTGAGAGAGCTGCCACTACTAGTCCAATTGGTATGCATTTGTTGACTTTTTGTGTAGGATTTCGGTTGTTAGTGACTTCTTTTCATCAATCTTGGATACTCAACATATCTTTATTCTTTATAGTCCTACATCTTATTGAGCATCCTTCGCCTGTGCATGATATTTGAACTATTTTCAGCGACAAGACCCAAAAAAAAAAAATGCTAGTTGTTGTAAATGTGAACATAAAATAACTTTTTATAGTTTGAGCTGCTTACAGTGGTCTTCTAAACATTTTGTTTTTTCTTCATGGAAGTGGAATATGTCTTTGTAGCTGCAATTCTGTCCATTGTTTGGGATTTGATCAGTCAGAGGCTTAGAGTATGAGTACCGGCAACTGTGAAATGTCGTATGAAATATGTATTTCTGGGAATTTTTTCCCCTTGGACCTTTATTCGATAATAAATGTTACTTTCAAGTTTGTTCTGTGCAGTTATTCAGTTTAAATTTTGTTCTGTTAAAAATAAGCTTATTTTCAGCGATTTTTAGAAGCATGTAACCAGATTTGTAATGCAATGAAAGGGAACCTTTGCAACCATTTGCTTGGCATCTTGTTCAAAATTCAGACCCTTTCTAAGAACACATCTTCCTAGTGACCTAAATATGTTTAAGCTAACATTTGAAGTCTTTTAGTGGAAGTGGGCCTTGATAATGGCTGATATAATAATAAGTTGAGTCATAGCAGTTGATCCGAGTTAGGTCATGATTTGTTGGCTATGAAGCATTGATACAGATATGAGATAATGGGATATGGATACGACACAACACCGATACGGCGACACGACAAAACTAAAAAAATCAGATACTGATGTGTTGGAGATAATTAGTCGTCTACTATGCATAAAGAAGACTCAAAAGAAATAAAAGAGTACTTGAATTGCTGATACCAAACAGTTAGCACGCGCCAATCGTCAAAAAGTAACCAAAACAAAAAATAAGCTAACAAAACTAACACAAAGCATTCAATACATGCCAAAAGTCCAAACCAAGAAGTAATAATGCCTATTACTTTCAACCTCTATCAAATTCAATATTCAATTGTGTTCCCTTTGCTTTCATCAGTGTATATGTATATGTGCACTATATTCTATATTTGTAATACCCAGTCTTTTGTAGACAATAGGGTATTGTATATATGTGCGATATTCATATTCTGATAGATTTCTCTTCAAAAGGGAGTAAAATACATACTATAGAGTGTATATATTAGTTTAGTATGTATAACAACCAATAATGTATCTCTTGTGTGCATGCGTGATTGTGTATTGCAAAGTTGTATGTGCATGCCAAGACTATGGGAGAATGATATGAGACTGAGAGAGAGAGAGATTAACGAATCTGTGTTTTTTTCCACTTCTGTTTATTGGCAAACAATATATCGATTGTCTCGTATAGTATATCTATATGATATATGTGTACTCTATTTACACTTTACCACATAGTTTTTACTTATAGTTTGTTTAAAAAAATTTGATTTTCACCGCCGCCGTATCCCAAAAGTATCCATCTGTATTCCAAAAGTATCCCTTGTGTGTCCAAAATTAAAAACATTGAATTTAAATACATGATACTTATTTTCCATATCCAATGCGTATCGGGGCGTATTGGTGCGTATCAATATCCGATATACAGGATCAAACTATCTACCTCGCTACTAATTCCTCTTCACTACCAATTCTAATCCTCTCCTCAGTATTGATTCCCGTCAACCTGTAACACATATCAAATGAGGTCTCTATGTCAATTGACGCGTATCAAATGAGGTCTCTGTGTCAATAGGTCATCTAGAAGACTACAATACCACATATCTCCCTCTCCCCCCTCTCTCTTGGTATATATATGTATATACAAGTGTTTGTCTCCACCACTTTTGTTTCTCCCTCCCCATCTTTCCCCTCTTTCTCGTAACTTACAAATAGAATTTGGGTGCTTTTCTTGTGTAGAGTATTCCGATGTTTCTGCATACCGCTTATCTTTATCAGAAGATACAAAGGCTCTCAATCAACTGGTATGCCATTCTCAGTTACACTATTTCTACTTTGATCCACTTCGAGATATTGGTATATTATATTCCATTACTCCTTAGCTGTAGATAGTACAAAAATTGGTTGTGGTTCTCTTTTTGTATTATCTAGAAACATGTAAAGCATTTATTTTTCCTAAAGAAAAACATCTTTGATTTCTTTCATGTACTTTGTTAGCGAGGTATTGGACTGAATGTTGTGCAACCTGTGCAGAATACTCTTATTCAGGAGGGGAAGGATATGGCATCAGTGCTTTATACATATCGGAGTTGTGTCAAAGCACTTCCTCAGGTTAAAACAACGTTAACTGTGGATAAATGTTTAGCTTGTTCATATTATACGCTTTTCTTTGCACATAACATTAATAAAATCGAGGACATCAGAATTTTGTGGCATATGTTCTCTTTGTGACAAGGCACACTTCAAATGTGCATCACAAATTGATTTAAATGACTCTATTGATGAGTATCAATTTAGGTGAACAAACAAGTTATATAGACACAAGCCCTTTGCTACTCTTCATGTTGCAAGCTTGGGAATTGGGATTCATTGTCAGGATGACCGACTGCGTAAATGGGAGTGTTTTCAATTGAATTACATATTATTAGTGGTGTTCATGGTTTGTATGTGTTTTCAATTGAATTACATATTATTAGTGGTGTTCATGGTTTGTATGTGTTTTCAATATGAACCGGAAAACGAATCATTCCTAAAGGTTCAAGAAAGCTAAAAACCAAACCGGACCATTGAAGTCTATAACACAAACTGGACCAAACCGGGGAATGCAGTTTTAATTTGGTTTTAGGATTTTGAGGCTATTATTGTCGTCAGTAAAAAACTTCAAGGAGTGCATTTACATACTAAAGTATGATGGAATTGCTAGCACTACAGTACGATATATGCAACACTAGGATACATGCAACACTAGGTTTACCCAATGATTATGAAACAAAGTCTATGGTTTGTTGTATTGTGAACCAAGACCCAATTGGTCTACTTCAAAAGCAGACCGACGAGCCATATGGATTATTCCGTATGGGATGGTTTCACTCTTCAAGTTTTTTGTTGTATAGTGCTGCCCATTATACTTGCCAGACTCATACATATAAGGTCCTTGGTTTTTGTTTGACCCATTTGTCAAACACTTCCATCAGATTGCTTTAGCTTTACGTCATTATAGGTTCATCAGTATTTTGGTTATGGAAATGTTGTTGAAGTCAGACTGAGCCATATGGATTATTCTGTTTGGGATGGTTTCACTCTTCAAGTGTTTTGTTGTATAGCCCTGCCCATTATACTTGCCAGGCTCATAGATATAACTCCTTGCTTTTGTTTGACCCATTTGTCAAACACTTCCATCAGATTGCTGTAGCTTTATGTCCTTACAGGTTTCATTAGTATTTTGGTTATGGAAACATTATTGAAGTCATCGGAATTTTTTGAATATTAGAAGGCTGGATCAACATGAGCTATCATATTGGTTGTGCAATTTTACTGGAATCTTCTTGCAAAGAGATTTAGATCTACTCCTGCCTTGAGATTCTTAGCTGATGCCATATAATGCATTGTGAAATTCTTTGTTTTGTTTTTTCTTTTTCCATCTGTTCATTGTTTTTTTTTTTGGTAGTAGCCTTTCAAGGAAGATCCTTGAAAAGGTCTTGTAGGGATCAGAAATGACATGCTTTATTACCGCATCTCAAGCTTCTACTTCGGTTATTTACTCCGTTTAAATCCAAGATTTGTTTTTTCCTTGGTTCAAGTTTGGTGTTGATAGCTTGAAGCCGCTTATGTCCCTGGCTTTAACCAGGAGAAGCCCAACAAGATGACTGGGCAGTGCAAGTTTCAGCTCCTTTGATTTAATGTTCATAACAGTCTGATAGCTGCAAAACTCTTTCTATTATCCATGCATGTGAATGATTCGTAAACTTGCAAGTTCAGTGCACTTAATATATGAAACATGGCACATTTGCGTCCCTACAAGTTCTTTTTGTGATTATAAGAGGTAGGGTAATATGTGACAGCTTCCAGATTCCATGAAGCAAAGCCAGGCTGACTTATATCTAGAAACTTATCAAGTTTTAGACCTGGAAATGAGTCGACTGCGTGAAATTCAGCGGTGGCAAGCATCAGCAGCATCTAAAGTATGAGTTCTGATTTCCTTTATCTTTTGGATTTTCAAGATTTCCTTTAAGATCTCACTAGGACATAGTATTCTATTTGCAGCTAGCAGCTGATATGCAACGCTTTTCCAGGCCAGAGCGGAGTATCAACGGCCCCACTGTAACTCATCTCTGGTGTGTTGTTTCTTTCTTTATTTGACATAGTTTGTGATAAGGTAATATCTCTATGGTTGGAAATTATGTTACCAGGGATGCTAATATCCTAGCAAATTGCGTTATCGTTTGCACTTTCTAAACCAATTTAGAGCATGTGGTGTACCACATCTCCTTTCCCCTTCCTTGTATTGGTACAATTTGGGTCCTATAATATATGTTTGAAAGGGAAAAAGGTTTACGAATTACTAGAGCTAAAGGAAATAATCCGACTTGCATAAATCTGTCTTCTTAGTTCACTCCGTAGGTTATAAGGGGAATAAAGAATATGCATGTAAAGACTTCAAAGCAAAGAAGGGAACTAAAATTAATACAAGTAAAAACAATCAAGGTATCTAAATTGGAAGAATGTAATACAAGAGAGTCAAACCCTAATAAAGAAGTAAAAGACTAAACTATCCTTGTCGTAGCAGGAACAATTGGTAGTCTGACATCTACATGAAATGACAGCATCCGAGTAATAATTGCATTCTCAATTCTTCATCAAGGATTGCACATCTGCTAGCAAAATCTCTTCCTAGTTTTCCATAGTTAGGCGGCTTAATTGTTTAGGTTTGTAGATTTTCTAAAATTAATTTCATGCAGTTCTAAACCTATAGAGGGCACCTTTGCTCTTTGATGGTACCAGTTTTTGCATGTCAATTAATTTCCCATAAATGAAATGTGCAATAATGAAAAAAAATCTCTTGGTCTATGGAAAATAAATTTAGCCATCAATCACCTGTCACTCTGTATAAGGAAATCATGTTTGCATTAGTTTATTTTCTATAGTAACTAATCATGTCTAGTTATATGCATAACTAGGAGAGCCTTATTCCCAAAAACTTTCATTTCCTTTCTCATGCTTGCTGATGGTGTGGCTGGTGCCACTAGAACCTTTGGTTATGTGCTATTCGTTTTTTCTACATTCCCAATATCCTTTGTCTTGCTTATTGATGGTGCACGTAGAAACTTGGAAAATATTGTTTTTCTGTAGGTCAATGTTGAAGTTACTTGATGTTTTAGTGCAATTGGATCATCTTAAAAATGCAAAAGCAAGCATACCGAATGATTTCTCTTGGTACAAGAGGTATATTTATTATTTTGCATTGCTTTTCGATGCATTGTAGAATTTGAGTTAGATGAGTTAGATTAATGTTTTGATGTTTTATGTTACGATAGAAATGAGTTGTACTTACTCGTTTTTTCTTTTGACTTCTTTATCTTTTGTTTTTTCCCTGCTTACAACTTGACATTCGCCTTCTAATTCAATGAATCTGGTGGGCATGGGGTTAGCAATGAATTCCACGTCCAGGATACAACGAAGCCCACATCCCTATAACTGTTTTCGGAATGCATTATGCACATATTAGACCAGAATATATTTGAGTTTTGAATTCTGCCAAGAAAGAAACTAAATACGGATTGTGAATTTTGGAGAGGGGAGGAGAGCACTTGGTAGTTACTGGAAGGATGCCGAAAAGGTGATTGCTACACGTTCCCTTTACTAAATGAAAGTTATCTCCAATTGAATTGCCAAACCTTTGCATTTACCAGGTGGCGGGGCGGGGGGGGGGGGAAGGGGTTCATGACCTTTATGATCCAAAGGCTAAAACTCTTGGGTTCAAATTTTCATGGACTAGTAACCACAACTAACCAATTTTTAACCACCATGAAACCACTAATAACTACAGAGGACCCTTTTTTAACAACCAATAGCCACTCACAACTTCTAGTTTATATCTGGCCGTAGGATATCATCCGACAATCTAGTGGTGTAGAATGGTCCGTTTGACTCTTGAAGATGTGATTCTCTCTCTATATGGTGATTCACTTGAACTATGCAACTTTTCAAAGAATGCATTATATATACATGCTTGGAAATTTTACAACAAAGATGAAACGGAAATGATGAAGTAGCTATGGAATGGCTAGACAACCATCATACGCTTTGGAAGTCTCCAAAACTGAGTTTCTGTGGTAGTTTGATGAACTATGGGAATTCCAAAAGATTGGGTTCACGACACCAATGGTCATTCAAGGATGATTATGAATTTAGAAATGGTTATTCAATGATCATCATGAATCTAGAAGTTAGACTCAATGCCTTTAGACACATTAAACAGATGTTTGTTAATTGCATCTAATTGTTAGTAGGTTCGATGTATGCATTACACACACGTTTTAGTTCCTTGCATCTAGTTGTTGAAAGGTTCATTGTAAGCATTTTATTCAATGTATGCATTTAAATCTAGGTTCATTTCACTTAGAATCCTAGGAATTCAGTTAGTCTTTTCATGGACTATAAATTGTTATGTAATATTTCATTTTGGAAGTAGATTGAGTTGAATATTAAATTGAGTAACACTGCATTCTTTGTGTATTGGGGTTGCATACCTTGTTGAAATCGCCCAAATTTTGCGAGAGAAGAAAATCTCTCTCTCTCTCTCTTTCTTCTTTGCCCAAATATTCCAAGTTCTATTCTTGTTTCCTAGACAAAACCACAACCATTTATGTTGTAGGCGGTGGTTATGGAAGTGTCCTGAACACTTCCTACATTAGGAAGGCCTAACACTATAATCCAATTTTTTGAGGTCTTGCCTGGGGTTTTTAGTAGTAAACCATCATTGTGCATTAGTCGAGGTGCTCCAAGTTACTGAACCACAACCTCCTCTTGCCTAGAATTCCTTGGGCCTCCCCAAGTGTGAAAGAAATTGAAACAAAAGGAAAGCCCTATTTAGTGTTGAAACTACAACAATTGGAACCTCAAATTACCCACCCTTGAACTTCCTCCTTTGGCAGTGGTGAGCTCCGTGAGCCCAACCGACCCACAATAGAAGACATGCCAAAGCATTTCTGCATGGTTCTTTCTCTACATCTATCTTAGGACCACTTCAATCTTCACCGTCGCCACTAATCCACTTTGCCAGAATGGTCTCTCCACTTCAAAATTCTTTGCGCTTGACTTACTACTTGCTAAACATCCCCACCAATTCATGAATTTTTGCAATAAACCCTTGACAGGTAAAGCATCAAAATAGAGATTACAGTTTGAGGAAAGGAAGAAGAAA
This sequence comes from Arctostaphylos glauca, assembly GCA_019985065.2. Lineage (NCBI taxonomy): Eukaryota > Viridiplantae > Streptophyta > Magnoliopsida > Ericales > Ericaceae > Arctostaphylos > Arctostaphylos glauca. The sequence goes on along the minus strand of JAHSPW020000005.1, from coordinate 28,892,073 downwards.
TATGGAGAGATTTAGGAGAGAGAGAAGGATTTACGGTAAAAGATTTAAGGAACTTTTTGATAAGCCCCTCTACCACACGCATATTTTGATGTTATGTCACTTATGTGCTGAACCAATATAATCACTAGATACTCTGGCTAACTAACATTAGGACAACCGTGACGGTGAAATAACTGAAATAACATGCTAAAGTTTACCATACTCCTCCCCTTGTCGAAGATGGCCGCTTCCGGTAACTGACATGCTCCTATGTTTTTGGATAGTTGAGGTATTTGGCCGGCTTTGGGATTACTGCAAACCTAATGCCGACTAGTCATCGGGGGACCAAGTCCACTTGCGGGAGCCCCAATGAAAGTCAGGACAATTTACCCGGTATGGACTGGCCCCAAAGGAGTTGATAGCACCTAAGAGGTTTCGAACCTGAGATCTAGAAGGGAGCATACTTCTAAGTCCCAAGCCTTGACTGCCAGACCAACCCCCTGGGATTCTACACACAATTGGTTGTCCAACCCCCCACGGCCATCAGAACAATGACCCGCCTCCATTAGATTTTGGCATTCTTCTCAAGTGACTTTTTTATGGATCATATTTTTCTCAAACTATGCCAACGTTGTTGTGCTTGACAGTCTTATGTTGTAGCACGTTTCCACAAGTCCCTAGAATTGTACACCTTGTCCTCTCAATGATAGATGGGCTATTCAATCACGAAGACTGGCTTCATTGAGTTGAATTCAAACATCTTGACATGTTTCCTGTCTGTCAAAGTTTTGAGAAATATTTTTCTTTCAACTATTCAAATACGCAATTTTGCATATGCATGTTGGTAAAAGTTTGGCTTAGCCTTTCACATGTTATCTGATGCTCTTGATCTTGTGCTTTCCACCATGTCATATTTCTTTTCGCACTTGTTTATCTTGCCCCAGTATTAGCTGCTTCTAGCACATAAGAAAATTAACTCTTGTTTTCAATGTTTTTTCAATTTACCAGGACTTTCACTCAAGTCAGTATGCATTGGCAAGACAATGATACATTGAGAGAAGAGTTGGATGATCTTCAGGTGTGTCAGTCGTCTTATCCTCTCCAGAGAAGAGTAGCAAACAATCCATATTATTTTATTGTTTTTTACTTTCTTATGAAAATTTCTATTGAAGGATTATTAAGCATATCATTACTTCCTGTTCCAGATTTTCTTGAGCACAAGATGGGCGATTTTGTTGAACTTGCATGTCGAGATGTTCCGTGTAAACAAGTATTCCTCCCATATACTATTTTAACTATCTATTGCATCACTTTTGTATGACATAGGAGAAAAATAATTGTAGTTCACAAAACATGAGAATTTTTATGGTTGCTTGTGTTCAAACTTTTCTTGTTTTCACATTTTGTATACATGTTTCGTGTTGCCTTGCATTTCTAATTAGACCCTTATAAATTACTTAAACTTTTGTTCACCATGTTGAAGATCCTTCACTTGAAACAGCGTAGAAGACATTCTTCAGGTTCTCATAGTTTTTGCCGTGGAGTCCTTGGAATTGGATTTTGCACTTCTGTTCCCAGAGCGGCATATCCTTCTTCGCGTTTTTCCAGTTCTTGTTGTACTTGCTACCTCGTCGGAGAAAGACAGCGAGTCACTATATAAGAGGGTGAAAATCAACAGACTCATCAATATATTCAAGGTATATAAGATTATATTATCACCAAAAGCTTTAGTTTGTCAAGTAGCAAGATTGGTTACTATTTGTCGTAGTAATTGTTCTTTTCTTGTAGAATGATCCAGTCATACCTGCATTTCCGGATCTTCATCTTTCTCCAGCTGCAATTTTGAAAGAGTTGTCTATGTACTTCCCCAAATTCGCTGCCCAAACTCGTCTCCTCACTCTTCCAGCACCTCATGAGCTTCCATCCCGTGAAGCACAAGAATATCCTCTAAATTGTTTTCATTTTGTTTCTTTTATTTTATTCAATTCAATCGTTTGATAAGATGATTCTCCTGCCGTGTTTACTCTTTTCTTAGGACTTTTTTCTATCTCATGTCATCTCTCATATGATGGGTCCTCAAATTGTACTTTTTCACTATTGGTGCCAATAGCTATTTAATCTCTGTTTCAGAGCATCAAATGGAATTGTCACACCACTGCGTGCTTTTAGCTATGTTGATAAACAGACCAAGATACTTGAGCTCGTGGTCGTCTTGTTAAAAGCTTGTTTGAGATCTGTTTGTAGCATAAACAAGCCAAGCTTCATGTTTTTGAAGCTTGTTGAGCTTTCAAACCAAGCTTGAAGATCATGAAGTTTTTAATATGTGGGTCGTGACAATGAATTTTATGTAACATTGAAATGTGAAGTGCAGTTGATAAGTCAGGAAATTGTTCATTGCTATCCTGGACGAGTCTTCAAACATACGTGAGTACATTTCCTGAAATCATGTGAAAGCATTGTGATTATCTGGATAGCAATGAGGCTTCATAAAAGGATCTATTGCCTGTTCTAGTACATGTTAATTGGTAACTGATAACTGAACTAAAAAACTTAGAGAGGGGGGTAATTTGATCATGGGTAGATCTCATCGATGCCCCTTCCATTGTTATGAATTCTCACTGATCTCCAAAATCACATCGCACTCTTGCTTTACAAAATGGTGTAACACATTGTTCTTTTAGTGTCTCGCTTCATATGGGCATTGCACAGTGCATATAAGACTGAAGCCAGATTGTCTAGTTTCTGTGTGATGAGTTCAGTTTAATAGATTTGACAATCCTTGTCTTGTGGTTGCTATCCTATACATGATAGCTTTAGTTTCCTATATTGAAATGTCTTAGAAGTTTTGTCTTACATATTTTGGTGAATCCCTTGACACAATATCCACTTACCACCGACATTATCTGATCATCAATCATATCGGAGCAATTCGCGCTGAACATGATGACTTCATGGTCCGTTGGGCTTCATCTATGAACCAGGTGCTCCTTTCCCTTGCTTCTCTGTATGTTTTTGTCTGTGTTTGTACTTGTCCACATCTGATACCGTGTATTGGTGCTTTAATTGATAATCTTCATAACAAAAAAGCACTCCATCTCAGGAACAAATTTAATAAATAAAAGAATTCAACTAATCAGGGGAGTAGTTATTCTCTACTGCAGGGATTGACATTGGTTGCTGTAAATTTCAAAGACCTACTATTTCTCTCCCCACACACACAAAAAAAAAGAAAAAAAGAAAAAGAAAAAAACCATAATGGTAAGGGGAAGGTTTTGTTTTTTATGTGCCACTTTTTATTCCCTACAACTCGTCTCTCCTACCACCTTCCGTGCATCTGCTGCAACTAGCAAGCAAATCCCACACATATTTTATAAGACCCATCCAACTATATTGTTAAAACGAGGAAGGCCACATTTTCTATGTTACCTGTGGATATTAGGTGTAGATATGTGTCTAGGCATCAGAACTCCCATCAATCTTTGGATGTTGGCATATGTGCTAAAAAAAAGTTGTATACAATTATGTGGAAATGGTGTGAACTTTTAATTATATGTTGCATTTACTTACGACGTGAAAAATTACTTGCAAATGCAGTGAACAATGAATGAGATCCTGGAGAAAAATGGGATTTTATCTCCCATCTATGTGAGAGGCTAGGGAGACTATGTAGTATTACAACATTTTCCTAGACAATGGACATCTACTGTGAGGGAGGGTGTATCCACTGATATTATGGCCTGTTTTGCACTTGTGATACCAAGTCATGAATGTATTCATCCTTGTTATTTTTCATGAACTTTTGCTAGTCCATCAATGGAGCAAATCAAAGGCACTTTTACCCTGAATGCGCTTTCCGCCCAAGGATATCTCACGAGTAATCCACAAAGATATACACTCCCTGTTTCTAACTGTGGGTCCTTTCGTTTTTGGGATGTCCCAAATTCTTAGTCCACTTTGAAAAGTCAATGGATAAACTTTTAGTTTTTCAAAACTACCGCGAACATAAGGCTAAAAGTATATTTAAAAGTTGGAATAAAGGGGTAGAATTTGAAATGAATGCTTCTAATTCAAAGTTGAATGAATTGATTGCATCTCCTTAAAATGTTGTAGTCCCCAAAAGGAACCAACATTTTGGGATGGGAGGAGTTATACCAATTCAGTTTGCATCTTATGTAGTAGGGATGGTATCTATCAAGAAATTATTCATCTCTCCACAACCTGGGGCTGTAGCTTAAGAAGTTTCGCAAGAAGTCCACTATTCTGCAAAGCTATTAGTTAAAGTGCTAACCAATGTTAGTTTTGTTGTCATATAAGCTGGGAAACATTATGGAGAGATTACGGATGATGTGACCCATAGGATCCAAGTGGGGTGGCTCAAGTGGAGAAGTGCTACTGGCGTACTATGCGACAAGAGGGTACCCACAATGTTGAAGGGAAAATTTTATAGAATTGCTATAAGACTAGCGATGCTTTACGGGACAGAATGCTGGCCTATGAAGAAACAACAGGTGACCAAGATGAGTGTAGCGGAAATGAGAATGTTGAGGTGGATGTGTGGTAAGACTAGACGAGATAGGATTAGAAATGAAACAGTCCGCGAGATGGTAGGCGTAGCACCTATAGACGAGAAGTTGAGGGAAAATAGGCTTAGGTGGTTTGGGCATTTCTATCGTAGACCTACGGATGCAATAGTTAAGAGAGCGGATAGAATAGCTTTGCATAGCAAGGCTTCGGGGTGGGGAAGACCCAAATTGACATTAGATGCGGTAGTGCGCAAGGATTTAAGTCTACTAGGGCTAAGTGAGCAAGCAGCACTTGACAGAACTCTTTCGAGGAAAAGGATTCATGTAGCCGACCCCAATTGATTTGGGACATAAGGCTCAGTTTGGTTTGGTTTGTATAGATCTCAAAACTCATATAAAATGTGTAGCTCCATGGTCTTTTGATCACTTGGACTATCCTTAATTAGTGGTAACAACTTTCAGGAAAAATGTCCACTCCTCTTAGAGTTGCATAGCAATTTTGTAGAACATGGCTGGTGGAGCATTTACGCTAACCATAGCATGAAAGGGAGAACAATTTACTATTAACCTATGATAGTTTATTCAAGCTCCTCGCCTCACCTCTTCCCAAAAGAGTTGCACTATTAGGCTACGTGACAAGTTGTGCTCATGAACATTCCGCTAATTGTTTGAGCTTTTTGGCCCCTAGGATTGAAAATCATAAAGATGGACATATGTGGGAAGGTGTTAATCCATATTCCAAGAACCTATATGACAGCTATCTGCATCTGAATTTCGTTTTGCTTCCATCGTCTTAACAATAAGCCACATGGTCAAGCTACTCTAACATAGACAAACGTACCTATAAACCTTATTGTGGAAATGTTGGTCTTCATCTATCCCCTCCACCCTTTGCTCCCTAAGCTCGTCCTCTACGTGGTGTGGACGAGAAAGTGCAACCGATTTGGTAAGGTTCTATTCAGTCCAACCTTGAAACCTAGAACGACTAGTCAATTTTGGATGGTAGAACGAGGGGACCAGTAGTCCTGCCCATTTTCTCACTGCGCACAGACAAGAACATTCAAATTTAAGAACGAATTCACATACACCACGTAATAACATTTTGAAAATTGTTTGATTTGATCGTAGTGAACTTTGGGCTATAACTAGTCATGAACCTCGGAGCTTCATCCCATGGAATATAGGCCTAACAATCAGCCTGTTAGATTTAATAAAACCAGAATATTTTTTCTATTCATCATGCGTACTATTTATACAAGTAAAAAAAGACTAAACTAACTATAACTCTAACCAATTTATAATTCTATTTACATAATAAAACCTAATCCTAATCTATTTACTATTAACCTATGATAGCCAATTTTGGGTGAAAACTCTTGCTGCCCAACCCTTTCGTGAAAATGTCGGCTAATTGATCTTCAGATCTCACAAAAGGCATACATATCAATCCTTTATTCAGTTTTTCCTTTATAAAGTCCTGGTCAATCTCAATATGCTTCGTTCTGTCATGTTGAACAAGATTGTGAGCAATGTTTATGGCAGCTTTGTTGTCGCAGTAGAGTTTTATTGGACCATTATCAATCATTCCCAAATCACGTAACAAGGTTTGAAGCCACAGGAGCTTACAAACTCCATGAGTCATAGCTTTATACTCAGTTTCTTCACTAGACCTGGCGACCATTGATTGCTTCTTATTTTGCCAAGTAACCAAATTTCTTCCAAGGAGAGTACAATAGCCAGAAGTAGATCGCCTATCATCCACAGAACCAGCCAGTTGGCATCAGGGAATGCCTCTAACCGTAAGTGACAGTGATTAGAAAACAAAATTCCTTTTCTAGGAGCTGATTTGAAATACTTCAAAATACGATAAACTGCATCCAAATGTGATGCATGAGGATCATGCATGAATTGGCTGACAATGCCCACTGCATAAGAGACATCTGGTCGAGTGTGGGCTAAGTATATCAGTCGGCCTACCAAGCGTTGATATCTCTCTTTATCAGCGTGTTTCCCTGAGTCTCCACTGAGTTGATGATTTGCCTCAATAGGGGAAGTTGCAGGTCTACAACTCAACATACCTGTTTCTTCCATAAATCAAGGATGTAATTCCATAGGGCGATAAAAATACCCCGATCAGACCTTGCCACTTCCATTCCCAAAAAGTACCGCAGTGATTCCAAATCTTTAATCTCGAATTCTTGAGTCAGACTTGATTTGAGACTAAGAATCTCATCAATGTCATTGCCTGTCATTATTATGTCATCAACATAAACAATAAGGACAGCGACCTTACCAACACTTTTTTTGATGAACATGGTATGATCGGCATGACTTTGTTTGTATTCAAATTGCAATATAGTCTTTGAAAATCTGCCAAACCGAACTCTAGGTGACTGTTTTAGTCCATAAAGGGCTTTTTTCAATCTGCACACCTTTCCCTTTGTCTTAGATGAAGGAAAACCTGGTTATACCTCCCCTTCTAACTCACTATGAAGAAATGCATTCTTCACATCAAATTGATGAAGGGGCCAATTCAAATTTGCCGCTCAAGAGAGTAAAGCTCGCACAGAGTTCATCTTTGCTACTGGAGCAAACGTTTCCTCGTAGTCAATACCGTAAGTTTGGGTAAAACCTTTGGCAACAAGTCTCGTCTTGTATCTCTCAACTGTACCATTAACATTCTGCTTAACAGTAAAAAACCACTTGCATCATATTACTTTCTTTCCTCCTAGAAGTGATACTAGCTCCCAAGTGCCATTATTTTTCAAAGCCATCATCTCCTCTACTATAGCTCCTTTCCACTTAGGTATCATTACTGCATCCTGCTATTTCTGCGGAATAGATATAGAAGATAGATACGAAACAAAAGCACGGTATGAAAGAGATAAACGATCATAAGAAACAAACTGAGAAATGGGATGTTGAGTACATGACCTAACACCTTTTCAAAGAGTAATAGGAAGTTATCAGAATCAATAAGACAAGGTTCAATGAGAGATGTGTCATTACCAGATGGGTCAGCTGAGAAGTCTAAAACTGGAGCAGGCGATTGTGATGGATAAGGTGGTATCACACACGAGGACTTTCGGTTTTTTCGGCTAGTGTATGTTTTTAAGTTGGCCGTTTGTAGTCGGTGTATCCGTTCCCCATTATCAGCATCAATAACATGTGTTCCTGTCCCTTCAGCAGATATAGGTTCCCCCTCATTATGTTTAGATATAGGGTCATTATGCGTTCCTGTCCATAGAACAGTGTCTCCCCCTTAATGGAATTATATCAGGTAGACATCTTTTCCTGTCTAGACTCCCCTTGAAGAGATGGACGGGAGGAAGAGTAAAAGGACTCAGTCTCCCAAAAAGTGACATCCATGGAGACATAAAATTTTTTAGAGGAAGACTCATAGCACTTGTAGTTGTTCTCGGTAGGAGAATACCCAATGAAAATACATTTGTGGGCTTTAGGACCTAACTTGCCACTCGAGGGATGATGGGCATGAACAAAGCACACGCAACCAAAAATCTGCGGAGGAAGTGTCGTGACACGGAAGCTTGTAGGAACACACTCTAGAGGGGTTCTGAAGAGGAGAACACTGGATGGTAAGCAGTTTATAAGGTAAGTGGCAGTTAAAATGGCTTCGACCTAGAAAAATTTAGGAAAGATTCATAGTAAATAAAAGAGAGCCAGCGACCTCAGTAAGATGACGATTTTTGCGTTCGGCAACTCCATTTTGTTGTGGAGTGTCAACGCAAGTGGTTTGGAAAAGTATACCATCAGCATTTAAGAAAGTCCAAAAACTCCTATCAATATATTCAGTACCATTGTCACTACAGAGAATTTTAATTTTTGAATTAAATTGAGTGCAGACCATGGCATGAAAGGATTGAAAACAGGAAAAAATTTCGCCTTTGGACTTTAGTAAATACACCCAAGTGATGCGAGAAAAACAGTCAATAAAAGTGACGAACCATCGATAACCTTTTAGAGAGGGAACGAGGGAAGGGCCCCAAACATCGGAATGAATAACAATAAATGGAGAATCATTTTTTTTATTAATAGGGGCGTAAAAAGAGCGTTTATGTTTTCCAAGCTCACAGGTTTTACAAAAAAACTGACTCTTAAGACACTGTTGAACTAAATGAGGAAAAAGTTTTTCGAGGGTTCCAAAAGAAGGATGATCTAATCGACGGTGCCACTGATGTAACATAGGAAGTGCGTAGTTGGTAGTTGCTTGTAGAGCTAGATCACATGACATCGGTGAAGGGGCTGGACGAGATGCAAGGTCCAAGAAATATAGGTTACCATATGCTTTATCATTGCCAATCACTTTCACTGTATCCAGTTCCTGAAAAACACAATGAGTAGGAAAAAAAGTTACGGAACAGTTTGTAGAACGAGTAAGACTACTAACAGACAGAAGGTTAGTAGAAAAATTTGGAATATGGAGAATAGAAGAGAAAAACAAGGAGGGAGAATAGCGAACGGAACTTTGCCTTTTCCTTATCGGAGCAAGTAGAGTAAGAATCAAATACGGAGGAACAATCTGTCATATGATCGGAAGCACCTGAATTTATAATCCATGGAACAACAGAAGAGGCAGTAAGTGCACTAATTGGGAGACTTATGTGAGCAAAATTGGATAAGGCGGAGCTTGTTGTGGAAGTGGAAGCTATAGTACATGGAAAATCAGCCTGAGCCAGAAGGTGCTGGAGAGCCAGTATTTCCTCTTGAGAAAAATCACTAATAAGATCTGAAGATGCTTGAACCCTAGCCATACCTCAATGCAGATGAGGGATACCCAACAATAATCTGAAGGTGAAAAAAACAGCGACCAAACAAACTGAGAATGCAGGCGAAAAACAATAACTCCAAGAAAATTGCAGATCCCAACACTAAAGGAGAATTCGGCAACGGCGCGAAAATAGCTCAGAAATAGTGCAAAATCGCGCAGAAATGTGCAGAAACAGCGTAGTTTGAGCAGAAACAGCGAAAAAAGAGCAAAAACAGGGCAGATTCTGAGCAGAAATTGCATGAACAATGTGCAATAACTGTGAACAATACCACGCGATGAACAGTAACACACGGTGAACAATGCTGTTCAGTACCTCCGATGGTGGCTGGATGGTGGAAGTATGTGAGAGGCGTAGGCGGTGTAATGTTGGCTAGCCAGAAAAAGCTAGGTTGGCAGGAAAAAGCGCTGGAAACTGCCGGACTGGGCAATTGGATTGTGATGGGAGGCAACGATATGGTAGAGCGACAACGTTTCAATCCACAAAGGGAAAAACGAAAAATGACCATGGCGGCCGGTAAATTCTGGCGATTGTTGTGGATGACGGCTTAGGATTTTCCGTCCCGCTCTGATACCATGTTAGACTTAATAAAATCAGAATATTTTTTCTATTCATTATGTGTACTATTTGTACAAGTAAAAAGAAGACTAAACTAACTATAACTTTAACCAATTTATAATTCTATTTACATAATAAAACCTAATCCTAATCTAATTATAGTTCTACACATAAATATAACTTAACACAACCAATGCTCTAGAAGAGAGAAGCGTTTTTAGCGGAAAACCATATCATAGTATAATGTACAAAAGCTCAACATACCACATCAGCCTATCTGTGCCAATTGTCTATAAGAAAAATAAAGTATTATTATGCGATGGAAATGCAAATGTCCTATGGAGGTTGTTAGAGTTTGTCCCACAGAGATTAGTTATTACTTCCAAATCAAGTATATGAGCATGAGCGACCTCCACTTATTGCCAACGAGTTTTGAGTTGGATGCTTTAACATAGTATTAGAGCTAGGGTTTAGATGCTTTTGGACAAGACTCTCTTGGTTAGTTGCCCCGTTATTTGTGCCTTAAGTGCATCTTCTTTAGTTATGATCCGTGTGATTTGGATATGTTCTTTACCTTTTCATGTGCGGTTAAGGGGTTGCACGTGCGAGTGAGTGTTACAGTTTATCTTATATTGATTAATTAGTACTTCCAAATTTAGTATATAAGCATGGGTGGACGCTTATTGTCAGTTAGTTTTGAGTTGGGTGTTTTAATAGAGGTCCTGTCACTTCTGGGTTCACAAAAGCTTCCCGAGTCCACCATTGACACCCAAAAGTTCTCTTGCAAAGAATTTAACTATGGTCTATACAAAGAAAGTGCATGAGAGGACATAACTTTAGTCCCAAAAGACACACTAGTCACAATAAAGTTACAAATAGCAATTGATACAACACAAGGGCAATTTCAACAAAAGTACAAGACAAAGATACAAGAGAACAATCAAGGAATAAAGGGAGTCATAAGAGAAGGGAGCGTAGGAGTAGTGATGGTATGGTATCTCAAGAGCATATAAGGAACAAAATGAATCCTAAAAGAAGATGTATGCCGAACTACTCACATGGAATCCAAGACAATGAATACTTAACTAATGATAACCACTGAGACCCGTACCTCAATGTCTCACGACTTACTCTTTTTCTCTGTGTGTGAAGTATTTAACCTCCCCACCCACCCACCCTCTCTCTCTCTCTCTCTCTCTCTCTCTCTCTCTCTCTCTCTCTCTCTCTTGCGTCTAAAAGTGAAAGTTCAATAATATGTTAGGTTATTTGGATGGTTTGTGCGATTGTGGCCTTCTCATGTTTGTAGGCCTCCGAGGCTTATGAGAATGTACAAGAACATGTACACATGCCAATATTCTAATGTGTGGGAAACTTCCTGGAATCTTCATCCACCTCCTTACTTGGAATACTCTATAAAATACGAGAGAATTTTTTTGTAATGATAACCCTTTCATGTATTTCTTTGGAAGGTTCCACACTAGTCAAGAACATTTAACTCTTTAGTATGCTCTAGAACATTCCTGACTCTTTCAGAGTATCTAGGTTTTTTGAGGGTTTTCATGTTCTGGAACCTTTCAGCACTCTCTAAAACCTTCTCCAATATTCTAGAGCCTTGGAGATTGTTCTGGCACTTTTTGAAATTGTCTAGAATCTTCAGAGCTCCATTTCTGAATCCTCATTTATCTTAGAGATGTTTCTTTAATAAAATGTTTGAGATATTGCAGTTTATATTTAGCATAACCCACCTTGAACCTTTCAACGTGCTAGCTTTACAAAAATGTCCTGATATTGCTCATCATGCTAATAGGCTCTATTATGTGCAATTTTTACGGACACATTGAGCAAGATTGGGTCAGGATGTTAGAAGAAGTAGTCTATTGACCTAGTTTAAATTGTCGTGAGGTGTTTCTATGTCAAGCTTCGGTAACAACTTGAAATTTACACTGCTTTGTATACCACTTGAGCCAATGTAGAAATTTGGCCAAATGCTTTTTAACATACATTTTACCTTGAAAATAGGCTAAACCCTATCAACTGCCCTCCCCTTTCCGGATAAAAGAGATATGACAGTACCATTGAGGCTCTATTGAAGTTTGATGGACGTCATCAAGGCCAACAAATTGTTATGCATAATATTCTGCCTCCTTTGAGAATTACATAATTCTCATACTATTTGGAAACAAAGTATTGCTTTGCTAATGGATCTTAAAGCTTCTAGCCTCCTGTCTTTTGAGAAATGCCGCTTCACCCATACTCTATAGTATCTGTCCTCCTTATTAATTTTGCTGAACTAAATATCATCCCACATAGTGTGTCTCTTGACATTACTCTTTATATGCCAATTGAATAACTTTAGAACCAAAAACAGTATATTTGGACATCCCACATGTATTGTGTTACTCAAACCGAATTTTCATTATGCTATTATGTGATGAGGATTAAGTTGTTTAGGTAATTTAGGCTATGTTTTGGTAACACTTCCATTTTAGCTTTCTATTTTTTGTTTTCAGAAGTTTTTAAAGCTACAAACAAAACTGTGTTTGGTTTGGTAATAGTTTTGCTTCCAAAATAAGAGAGAATAGCTTTCAATATGCCTAAAATTTCTAGATGTGAAAACTGCGTTTTGACTATTTTTATAACAAAATACATTCGTTCTCTTCACAGTCTTCGGCCACTGCTAGCCACCACCTTGAACTGCTGGTTACTGTCACCTGCGACCCACTGGCCTACCAACCGCTGGCCACCTTCACACCGGCGACCGTTGCTTCTGGTGGCCATGCAACCCTTGTCCACCACGCTCAATGACAATCTGTGCACCTTACCACCGGGCCCACCCCTCCGGAGAATTAACTTACTGTCACCTGCGACCCACTGGCCTACCAACCGCTGGCCACCTTCACACCGGCGACCGTTGCTTCTGGTGGCCATGCAACCCTTGTCCACCACGCTCAGTGACAATCTGTGCACCTTACCACCGGGCCCACCCCTCCGGAGAATTAACTTGCCGACCACTAGTGTGCACCAAGCATTGTTTTTTGTAATTTTTGACAAAAATTGGAGAACATGTTTACGAAAATAGAAAATAGAAAGTTGAAAACTGAGTTTACCAAAGATACCCTTATGGTTGGACTTTTTCTTGTTTTGCTTTTGTGAAGCCAACTTTCAGTCTGATTGATGAATCCAATGTTTTGTTGTTACTTTTTTGTCGTTCTGTATTTCTTCACCTTGGCTTATTGAGCTCATAATCCTTTTCCCTTGTTGATGCTTGTGCAGCTAGTTTTATCGAAATCAATGGATGGTGCAGATGTTGAGTGGTACAAGGAAGTCAAAGGAAACATTTATGACATGGTTGTTGAAGGTTTTCAGCTTTTAAGCAAGTGGACTGCTCGCATTTGGGAGCAATGTGCATGGAAATTCTCTCGTCCGTGCAAGGATCCAGTTCCTACAGAGTCACATGAGATGACCACATCATATTCTGACTATGAAAAGGTTTTCGTTTTGACTTTGCTTCCCCATTCTTGTGAGTGTTATATTTCTGTGTTCGGTTTTGTGTCTTGTTCCTTTTTTCCTTCTTGCTTTATTGATATTTCCATATTCAGAGGACTTGTTTGATGTGCTACTAACATTCTTTAGTTTGTTAGTCCCTTGAGTTAACTTACAATCCAATTCAAACTCTCCATGATTACTTAAGTAATCTTTTTGAAGAAGTGCATCATTTGTTTTTTCTTTCTCGTCCCTTCTTACTTCTTTAAAATGATAATGAAGGTAACTATCTTCATTAAGTAGTCCAAACAAATGGCAATCTTCTACTTTAGTTGAATCCCAAATCATTGAGATACCAGTAAGTGCTTGCCAATGCATGAAATCGCCAATATAGCCATGTGACATGCATGCGCAGGCTTATCGTAGATATGTATTAGTAGCGGCAATTTGCAACACATCATAAAAGGGGGGCGGGATGTTGCGGCCTTTAGACTCATATTTGACTAGCGGTGTAGTTGAAAAGCATACCTGAAGGTCTAAGGACTTTGAAACAGGTTTGAGTTTGGATTTTGTCTTCAATCGTACTCTCATTTGCACACCACCCTTGGATTTAGGGCTCCATAGTCCAAAACCTCCAATATTAGATCAATGCTATGGGCTGACTTGAAAATATCAGGCTGTTCTAGCTGTTGGACTTTGAATCATTAGCAAAATGGCGGGTTGTCACCAGCGACTTTGTTGTTCGCTGTTGTTCCCTCTTTCTCTTGGCCTCTGATTCTCTCTCTCTCTCTCTCTCTCTCACATCTCCCTTGCTCTATCTCTTGCAAGCGTTGATACATTGTTTAGGTCAACTACTTTCTTGTGTAATTTTTGTAGAAGATAACATTAGGAATGAGTTTTATCATAAGCATAGTTTTTGGACAAAAAGTAGAAATACTATTAGTGTGGTAGTACGAGTTGTCAACTTAGTAATTGATATGTATCATTATCTAGCTTTCAACTTATGAGGTAACAAATTTTCCCTTCGTCTTTACCTTCAGAAGTCATCCAAACTTTTTTTTCTTTCTTTCTCCTCCGTTGGTTGAAAAAGGTATCGCAATGTTGTCAAAATGGGTACGTATCATGTATTTTTTTTACATTTTATTTCTTGTATCGGGATACATATTGTGTATCGTAAGATGCGTTAACGCAGTCTGACCAACTGCCCAATTTTGGTGGATTTAATGTGGTAGTGCTTCTCCTAACCCCATGTTATGGCCATTCCAATCCAGTTTGAAGATGCATGGATTTCTCACCATAATTTTTCTAAATTTTTGGAGAATAAATGGCAACTAGCTGAGGATTTCTCACTTGACTGGGGCAAGGATGTTGGCAAGAGTAAGAACAAGGGTAAATAGAAGTTAAAAAATAGTTATATTCAATAAAAAACACACAAAATCTCTGCTCATATCGAGTAACACTTTAATCATATAAGATTTCTTGTCTTCAACTATGTCACATGTTCTAATGAGAAAAAGTATCTCGTGTTGCACTATGGTTCCTGTGGGTATCATAGGTTACTGACATAAACAGGTGATATATTTAGAGATACGTATAGGTTTTACCTCGAAATGTATCGAAGTGTAGGATGTGTGTATTGCGTATTGTAAGATTTTGACTACACTATGATGTAGACCCGAAATGTAACCCTTACGAATTTGCACCTAGGGGAATTTGAGTAAACCCCTAGGAATCTGCAACTAGGGAGAATTAGAATCCACACTAATTCAAGAAAACAAAAATACTTCATTCCAATTCTATCCCCTAAGCAAAAGATGAGTTCTTGTAAATAGGCTTCG
Organism: Arctostaphylos glauca; assembly: GCA_019985065.2. Classification (NCBI taxonomy): domain Eukaryota; kingdom Viridiplantae; phylum Streptophyta; class Magnoliopsida; order Ericales; family Ericaceae; genus Arctostaphylos; species Arctostaphylos glauca. The sequence goes on along the minus strand of JAHSPW020000005.1, from coordinate 28,876,905 downwards.
TGATGAAGATAAACAAGATAAATCCTAAATAACAATCTAGATGAATAATAAATAACAGCCAACTAAAAAGATAACCTAATCACTAAGATAAAATCCTAATAATATAATCCTAAATAACAACCTAGATAAATAATAAATGAATCCTGAATAAAAATTTTAAAGTAAATATACTTTGATCTGTAGCTGGATCCAGAGATATCATAGTCCAACTACGATGACACTAGTTGGGCTGGCTTCCTATGCCATTGTTGGTAGACTCGTGCAAATTGGGCTTGCGCCCTCGTGTCCGCTCCACCCTATGCTAATTGTTGCAAAATTTTGTCCTTTTGTGATACATTCTAATTACTATGAATTTTGCTTGAATCAAATCATATTGATACCTAAAATTGCGGAAATGGGAAAACTCCACAAGCTACCATTTGTCCCTGTAAAACATACAAATACTCTTGCTTTGCTTGACTTGTTTGTAGCCCAACTTGCATGCATAGAAGTTTTATCAATTCTTGTCTATATAAGTCATATTAAGCCTAATAATTGAAGTTGGATACCATTGCTGTTGTGCAGTCTGAATTTGTCACCTTTTTTTCTTGTTTTTCGGTAATGATGACAATCTTAATGTAGGTTGTACGATATAATTATAGTTCAGAGGAAAGGAAAGCATTGATTGAACTTGTAAGCTACATTAAGGGCATTGGATCAACGATGCAACGATGTGATACATTGGTAGCTAATGCAGTATGGGAAACAATCCATGCTGAAGTTCAGGATTTTGTGCAAAATACATTAGCCACTATGTTACGGACAACCTTCCGAAAGAAGAAGGACCTAAGTAGGTGGGTATTTGCTCTCATGTCATGTTGGTTGAACTCCCTTTTGTAGAGTTTCTACTTTAATACTATTTGATTGTTATAGCTCTTAAAATGTTTCAAACTTGATTATTGCTTTGGTGACATTGGGGCATTAAAAGTGTTTTAGTCCTAAAATGGCTGGATGCATAACTTAGTTTTTCACATTACCCAGTGGAACCAATTTTTGACCAATGGTAGCACTAGTAACAACCATGGCTGACTCAAGGGTTAGGCAAGGACATATCACATGGGTTCACAGCTCATATCTATGTAACCAAGATCACCCTTGTAGATGACAGATGTAGGATGCGGTTGCTACAACCCTATCCATCTATTCATTCTTGAAATCATTTATTATTTTCAAGTAGAGCTAGATGGTTTCCATGATGAATTAAGACGGGTCTCTGAGTGGCCATATAACAAGTTCACATATTAACAAAAAGTGAGAAGAAGAATGAAAGTGGAAGGTACAAATTTGTTGTGTAATATAGTTACCTAGGTAGGCTTCAAACGTCCATGTTTTTCCAATTTGTTCTACCTAAGGAACTATTTACTAAAAATCCTTGGCAACATTGTCGTACGTTTTTTTTGGAAATGGTCTTAAATCACGGTATTGCCTCACTTAGTGGTCTTTTTTGTTGCGTTACAGTATCAGGTGCATGTGCCATTGGTAGAAAAGTAAATGAAAAGAGTAATAAGAAGCAAAACGGCAGATGCACTTCCCAATTAGAAAGCAAAGGTCCCATTAATGGGATACTTTGATTGTGGCGATATGATTATCAGGCCCTCTCCTCGTGCTGCTTGCTGGCTAGGGCGGCCGTAAGCTCTCTTCATTTGTTGCTAGTATGAAGAGTCTTAGCAGGGCTTGTTCTCTTTTTCTCATGTCAGGTCAAGGTGACGAGATGGTTCTTGATTTTCTATGACTACTCTGCTTGGTGAGGTTGGTATTTTGATCTCAGTCAAAATAGTAGCCTCCATAATAGAATATTCTAAGGAGAAAGGAGACTCCTTCTTAGATCCCATTGGTGTAGTTTGATATGCCCACAATGGTCTGTGAGGACTTTGACCCGTCGTCACTTTTGTTACTCCACTAGTCCACTTACTACTGCAGTACCCTTCTTCAGGGGGGAAATGTTTTTTTTCCCTCTGAATTAGCAGGGGGTCTCATTGTGATGTGTAGCCTTTTTTCTCTTTTCCTTATTTTGTTATTAGCTTTTACTTTAGTAGAACCCGATGTCGCTAAAAAAAATCTTATTGAACTGCGGGTTAGGACTTACTTCTTAGTTTATGTTTGTCACTCTTCCAAATCTAGTTTTAAAATGTCTTCTGAACAATTATAGTACGGTTGGTCAGGAACTGGGCTTCAACGCTGGAAAGAGGTTTTATTGATAGATAGAGATAAACAACAACTAAGCTGTAAGGCAGACTTTCCTCTGGAAAAAAGGCAAGCCTTGATTTAAGAAGTTTGTTACTTTGAGGTATTTTAGTTATGCTAGTTGTTCCCTAAAGTGGAAAAACAAAATAGGTTTAGAAGTACCTTGCCTCAAGATGTTTCGAGGATTTATTGTGATAGGATTGCAATAGCCATAAGAGAATGACGTGTCTTGCAAGCTGACAAATACCAGGGAATTACCTTGCCATTGGCCAATTAAGTTGGCATTTTTTTTGTTTTACAACTACTATTTTAGTCAGTTAAGCATTGTAATGCTGTTGCAAATTTATTAGTTTCCATAGGTGCAAGGTGAGGCAAATTTGTCCAAGTTAACTTGCTGATAAGTTGCTTTCTCTTGTGCTTTCACTATGTAAGGGGTTTTCCTGTCTTTTTAAGGAAACTGTACTACAAGGAAAATAAATTTTCTTTTAAGGGTACTGAAGACTACAGCAATATTGCTCAAAACCCCTTTAAATTCCCCCAAAAAGAGAGTGGTCAGGTTCTCTATGCTGTAACAAGGCAATAAATTGTCATTTTGCCTGAAGAATTAAGCATCATCCGATGCCTATATGTTGTCATCTCATATCTCGCTGTAGTATTGGACAATGATTGAGTCTGTGTACGTGGAACTTCTTGCAATAGTCTCCCGCTTGCTTAATGTGATCTGGTTGTTTTAATTTAGGGTTCTTTCCGATATGCGCACACTTTCGGCGGACTGGATGGCAAATACTAGTAAACCTGAATCTGAGGTACGACCCTTACGACATGGAGGCGAAGAAAGCAAAGGGAACTTCTTTTATCCAAGGCCTGTTGCGCCAACTGCTTCACAGGTTCTACTTCATTACTTTTGCTTTTGTTTTGTATGTGGTTTTTGTTGTTCATGTTTAACTTTTGGTGTTCATCACTCTTTTTATTGCTCCTTTGTGCAATATTGCCATGTCAAAATTTACAAGTTTTGAATCATTGGTATGGTAATTTTTGAAAGGCTTAGTTTTTCCTATTGAAATGCGAATCACTAGTATTTGGAAAGGAACGGGAATCGGAACCGGAACATGGTCCTCGTCATGCTAAATTTACTACAGTAGGAATAGACATCTATGGGTTGAATTGCTAGATTTTAAAATTGTTATTGGAGATTAATCGAAGTGTTTACTGTTTAGGGTTAGTTAATTACTTCACCCTAACACACATACATTATATATAGAGAATAAGTACAAGGCAAAAAGACACATATTTCCTAATCTAAGAATACTAAACACCCATTACAATAACTCTCGACACTCCCCCCCAAACTGGGACATAGATATAACATAGACCCAGCTTGTTGGTTTTCTTGAATGAGCAGTTTAAGCAACCCAACCCCCTCCAAAAAAGCTTCTTTGCGTTCGAGTATTTTTTGAGGAATAAGCAAGCAAACTAACCGGGCTTTGAGTGTGATAGTATTTTGTTCCTTGCTCGCAATTCATGAGAAGATATCTTTATTAAATTGTTGTTTTGTATGTATCTACCAATTCATTAGTGTGTACTCTTCCTTCCTCTGGATTATTCTCTGCTAAGTTTCGTTTGTAACTAGCGAGATTATTTGAAATGCTTGCGGCCCTTAAGATTAAAATATTTACTAGACTTTGGCTCATAATAGGCTTAATGCAAAGGATATAGTTGACTGGAGAAGATTGAATTGTTATTGTTAGGAGAGAACACCCACACTCTTTAGAGAGGGTCGGGACGTTTATTTATAATAAAGTGAATGAGGCTAGGGTTTAACCTAATGGACTCTAGTCACTGAGGCCCATTAGGGTTAACTTATACATTTAAACTAATTACAACTAACACCCTCCTCAAATTGGCGCATATATATCAATTATGTCCAATTTGTTACATATATATAAAACCCGATTACCAACTAATGGTTTAGTGAAGATATCCGCCAATTGTTCACCGGAGCGCACATGACTAGGAGTGATCGTGCCTTTCTTGTACTTATCTCGGATGAAGTGGCAGTCAATCTCAATATGTTTTGTCCATTCGTGGAATACAGGATTAGTGGTAATATAGATGGCAGATCCTCAGAGTATAGGGTCATGACCCTAGCCACTTCTGAGATTATGTGGATTCGGCAGATCCTCTCCGAATTTCAAGCAGTAGTGGACGGACCACCACTGCTTGCTTCTTGCTTTTTCAACTAATCAGGTTACTCCCAATGGTGACTGAAAATCCAGAGGTGGATCGCCTATCCACTGGGCATCTTGTCCACTCCGCATCGGTGTAACCCTCTATCCGAGTGTGTCCCTAATAATGGTACCGAATTCCTTTTCCTGGATTCCTTTGTAGATACCAGAGGATACGTAGAACTGCATGCTAGTGAGGAACCCGTGGGATCTGAGCAAACTGACTAACAACACTGACAAGGTAAGCAATGTCTGGCCAAGTCATTATAGTTAGATAATTCAACTTTCCAACCAACTGCCTATACTGATCGGGCTCAAGAAATAAATCACCAGTATCTGGCAGTAACTTGGCCCCTGTGTTCATAGGTGAATCTGCCCCGTTTGCCTGGAACAGTCCCACATCAGACAAAATATCCAATATATATTTGCGCTGAGAGATAATGATACTCTTCTTTCCTCGCAACACCTCGATGCCAAGGAAATACTTTAATTGCCTAAGGTCTTTGGTTTGAAAATACTGATTGAGAAACTGCTTGAGATCAGTAATACCCTGTGCATCATCACCTGTGATGACAATATCATCCATATATACGATCAATATGATGCATCTAGAAGGTAGGTGACGATAGAAGACCGAGTCATCCTTTGCAGACTGTAGCAACCCAAAACTAGTTATCATCGGACTGAACCGACCAAACTAGGCCCTTGGAGACTGTTTTAACCGATAAAGAGGGGTGAAACCGATAGACATGGCGTTTCCCTCCCTGAGCAACAAATCGGGGGGTTGCTCAAGATAGACCTTTTCAGTGAGATCACCGTGAAAAAAAATATTCTTCACATCCAGCTGGTATAATAGCCAAGAATGGGTAACTGCCAAAGACAGAAGAAGATGGAGGGAGACCATTTTGGCCACGGGAGAGAAGGTCTCAAAGTAGTTGACACCATATGTTTGGGCATAACCCTTGGCCACAAGGCGGGCCTTAAGCCAAGCAATAGAACCATCAGGATGCACTTTGACAGCATAAACGCATTTGCAGCTGATAGCTTCTTGGCAGGGGGAGAGCAATAAGATCCCAAGTATGATTAGCCTCCAAGGCCTGCATTTCCTCTTCCATAGCAGCACGCCAGCCGGCATGGGCCAAAGTCTCACCAAGAGTACGAGGTTTGGACGCAGACTCAAAGCCAAAAATCAAGGAGCGAATAGGAGCCGTCAAACCATGGTAGAAGGTAACATAAAGGGGTGATCACGGCAAGAGCGGTAGGGGCGACTGGGTGACGCAGGGGGAGCCTTAGAGGGTGAGGCTGGATCAGGCGACAAAGAGACTGGCTCAGCAGGAGCCGACAGGGGGTGTGCCTGGGCTGGGAGCGGCGCCGGGGAAGTTGGGAGAAGGGGAAGAGAGACAAAGAAGTCATATGGTGGAGAAGGAGGCTCAGAGACACTGGGGAGAGGATAGAATGACCTAGTCTCGACAAACGCCGCATCCCGAGAGGTAATATTCTGACGGAGCCGGGGACAAAAATACCAGTACCCTTTTTGTGTTTTGGAGTACCCAAGGAAAACACATTTGAGGGAGCGATGATCTAATTTGGACAAATTAGGGTGAGTATCGCGAACATAACAAACACACCTAAATAGGCAAAGAGGGAGACTATAGGGAGTGAGTGTAGGGAAGAGGACAGATTGGGGGGAGACACCATGAAGGACCGATGAAGGTAAGCGATTGGTGAGATAATAGGCGGTGAGAACGACATCACCCTAGAATAGTTTGGGAACACCCGTGCGAAAGAGAAGAGTACGAGCAGTGTCTAGGATATGACGGTTCTTGCATTTGGCAACCCCGTTTTGTTGGGGAGTGTCTAGACACGATGTTTGGTGAACAAAGCTGTGGTGCGACAAATGTTCTTGAAACCAATGGGGTACATATTCCCTACCATCATCACTACAGAGGACATGGATGGTGTGACCAAACTGGGTGCGAATCTCAGAGAAGAAAGAATTTCAAACAGAGAAGACCTCGGAGCGAGCTTGTAATAAGTGTAAGTAAAGCGAGAGTAGTCATCCACAAATGTCACGAAATATCTGTAGCCTAAGGGTGTAGGAATGAGACATGGTCCCCACACATCAGTATGAACAAGAGCGAAAGGAATGAAACTTCTTTTATTATTACGAATGGGATAAGACACGCGGTGGTGTTTGCTTAAATGACATGACTCACAAGGTAAATAAGAAATGGAATTAAATTCAGGACATAAAGACTGTAAAGTAGCTAAAGAGGTATGACTCAAACGTCAGTGAGCATCATAGGCAGAGGAAGTTAGCCCGGGGCGGCAACCGGTTGATCAAGCACATAAAGACCCCTGTAAGACTCCCTTTACTGATAGTCTACTTTGTCACCAGATCCTGAAAAACACAATGATTAGGAAAAAACGTTACTCAGCAGTTTAAATCTTTAGTAAAACGACTAATAGAAAGTAGATTAAAAGGAGAGCCAGGGGTATTGCAAGGTCAACGAGGCAGTGGGTGTAGCAATTCCACAACCTCGAATGTCAAGAAAAGAGCCATTGGCTACCGTAACCTGTCTAGTTCCCGTAAGAGGAGAATACTTAGGAAGAGTACCTGTAGTCCCGGTCATATGATCTGAAGCACCCGAGTCAATAATCCACGTGCGTGGAGTAACCATGCAAGCTGTGGAGATACATGTAATAAATGTATCAACAGCAGGAGAAGAGAGAACAGGGACAGAGTGTATCGGTCATACTCAGCATCAGACATATGGACCATATGGCTCTCGGAAGAAGAAGCAGGCGCAGTGGCAACATGAGCCATAGAAGAGGGCTTAGAGCCCAACTGGGGACACTGCGGACGAATGTGGCCAGCAATGCCACAATGATGACAAGTACGAGTCTCCAGAGATCCAGTACAACCACCAGTACGCCCACCATGGCCTCAACGGTTTCGACGGGCCCCAGCCGGGGAAGAAAAAAGGCAACCTTATCAGCAGAATCAGGGGGCAGAGCTCGAGTATCAGAGTGATTCATCGATCGACTTACACGACAAAAGGCCTTCGGGAGAGATGGAATATCGGTCCCGGCAAGTATGTGTGACCGGGCAGCTTCACAGTCACCACCACCAAGACTGAAATAGAGAACCACCATAATCTGATCTCGCTGGCAACAAAACACTGTGGGATCTGAAGTAAATGGGAGCAAGTGGTCAAACTAATCAGCAAGAGTTTTAAACCTAGTATAGTGCTCCTGAAGAGTTTTTTCCTCATTTGCGAGTTGGAAGAAACCCTTCATCACATCAAATAGGCGGGACAGATCATTAGCAGTGGAATATGTATCGGCCAAGGACTGCCAGATCTCCCGAACAGTATCGGCATTGGAGACTACTATCTTAACAGACTCGTCCATGGAGTTTAGAATCTAAGTAAACAGTCGGGCATCATCTCTAAGCCAAGAACGGTACGTAGGAGCAGTTTTGGGAGGAGGACTGTCCGTCAAATGTGAATCCAGATCCATGCCTTGAAGAGCCTTCAGGGCTTTCTTTCGCCATAAAACGTAGGTGGATGGACTAGTAAGCTTGGTTTTCACCAGGCGGATGGACGAGGAGAATATCTGAGGTCGGGGTGTCTTGCAAGGCACCATAGGTGAGGCTGACGGGTCTGAGGAAGGAGAATCATCGGTAGTCGACATAATAAGAGTTTCCTTGTTTGCAACAATCAGGACAGTTTCACAAAAGATCAGTGAATACAATCACCAAACGATGACCTCATATGAACATACGCTAAAATGGATTAAAACAGTAACCGAGTAGTAGCCATAACCAGATTAGATGGACATACTAGAATAGTAAGAGGCAAGGGAGACCGTCGTAGGAGAAGCAACAGGAGGCAATAGTACAGGGGCTGCCAAAGAGTGCAGCATCATCAGGGTTGCCGGAAAGTGCAGCAGTAGCAGTAGAGGGGCTGCCGAAAAAAGCAATAGTAGTGGCGGCGGTAGGCTAGCTGGCAGAGAGTGCGGCAACAACAACAGCAGAAGCACTGCCGAAAAGTGCAGCAGTAGCAACAGAGGGGCTGCCGAAAAAGCAGCAGCAGCAGCAGTGGCGGCGGTAGGTTGGTTGCCAGAGAGAGGAGCAGTAGCAGCAGCAGCAGGAGGGTTGCCGGAAAGAAGAGCAATAGCAGCAAAGGAGCTGCCGAAAAGAGCAGCGGCGGCGACGATGACAGTAGTGGCGGCACAGAGGTGCGGGGGGCTGAGTGGGCTGTGGCGGCGCCGGAGATGGGCGGCGGCAGTGGTGAAAGTAGAGTAAGCTAGGGTTAGGGTTTTATTTATGCTTTAACATAGCTTTGATATCATGTTAGGAAAGAAAACCCACACTCTTTAGAGAGGGACGGGACGTTTATCTATAATAAAGTGAACGAGATTAGGGTTTAACCTAATGGGCTCTAGTCACTGAGGCCCATTAGGGTTAACCTGTGCATTAACCTAATAACAACTAATAGTTATGTATGTTAGGTGTTAGGGGCTGAGGAAGGCATGGATCACTTATTCTACATTGTCCCTTGAGAACCATCTTTATGGCAGAGAGTATCCAAATTTTGCAAGGGTTGATTGGTAATCCCATATTGTTGAATTGACTTTAGGGGCCTTGGATCTAATGATAAGGGAGGACCTTCTGAAGAGCGCTGTGTTGGTTGTCCTATGGGTAATTTGGCTAAAAGAAAATATAGCAAGTTATGAGGATAAGGGTGATGATATTGTGAGCATTTTGAAATTTTTTATCGAGCTTCTTAATAGGGTTTTGGCTGCATCTTTTATCCTCGTTTTCCTCCATAAGGGGTCTAAATGTGTAACCTGTACTTCGTTTCTTCGATTCATATTCCTCTCATCTCAATGTAGTGTATTGGTGTTGTAGTTGATATGTTTGATGGGGTCTGGATGTGGAACATCAAATTACTACCTGTTTAATTATACATTAAAAAAAAAAAAAATTCTACATTTTTTTGCTACAGGTGCACTGCTTGCAGTTCTTGATATATGAGGTCGTCTCGGGTGGTAATCTGAGGAAGCCTGGGGGGCTTTTTGGAAATAGCGGCTCCGAGATTCCTGTTAATGACTTGAAACAATTCGAAACCTTCTTCTACAAGCTTAGCTTTTTCTTGCATATATTAGACTATACAGGTATTATTATCTCCCTCTTTGATATTAAAATATGGAATTTTCCTTTTCTGGAATATTGAGATTGAAAAGATTTCTCCTTTGGACATATAATAGAATAAGATTATTGAACTGTTTGAATCTTTCACTTTCTTCTCTTCTTGCGCTCTTTAATGTGGTCTTGCTGTTGTATCTGAGAGGAGGGTCGTGCAAAACTTTTTAAATTGAAGAGAGAACATTGACAGGAGTTATATATGTAAAAGAAGAAATGAGCCCGGGAAGACAAGTTGTTAAGTACTGGTATTTCTACTCACCCATGAAGATGTGAGTGATGGCCCCCTAAGCACCTAAAGACCCAGAAATGATTCCCTTATTTATTTCTTGTATTCAAAGTTTATTCACAGGCCTTCACTGAGGTTTTGAAGGCCCTGGATTTGTTGTCTGGGTTGCTGATGATTTTCTAAAGAAATCTCATGTCAGGTTTGAGTCATTTGACCTATATACTAATCGGTCTACCTCTAGTATATTACGTGGGTTTCTAGGCTGAGGTACATAATCGTATCAGTGATATGACCTTATATTGGCCGATATGAGATAGTATACATCAGTAAATATCGGTATCGGAGGTCCAACTTTCTATTACGTAATGACCGACGCAATGCATAATGACTGATATTAAAACCAGAATAGTAACTCAGAGGTTTCAGTTAGAATCTCTTTTAGTGGCCAGAAATACTCGAGGAGCTGTTGATCTATAGATTTTAGGTAATGTTATAAGTTAATGTTGATCTATCTCAAACCTTCTGCCAATGGTGTAGAGGCCACCCATGCTCATAAGACCAGTTTGGACATGATAATTAAGTAATGTGGACAAGCTCTAACATATGTGAAAGCTGATCCTCCACGATTTCATGACCAGTAGCTCTGATGTTTCTTCCTGTAATAAGACGAAACAAGTGCATGAAGATTTTAATTGTCTAGTTGTCTCCAATCTTACTCATCAAAATATGGCATTTAGGCTGTAAGGCCTCTTCGAACCCTTCCTCTCCCCCATCCCTGTGATTGTGGCACATGATTGGCCTTTTGACTTAATGCAATGCCCTCTTCACTTTTGACTTCACACCTAGACGACTCCTTGTGCACCAAAGTTCTTAGTGTTGATCAGTTTGTGTATGTTGGAGCATCTAGATTCATCATACGATGTTGCTACTTGAGGCCAGGTGCTTTATGTTTTGGGAACAATTCTACTATTAACAGTTTCTATTGAAATGTTTTATGGCAGGGTGACAATAGGCCTCTTTGCCTAATTGCTGTAGCTTTGTCAGAATTTGTTTGTATGCCTTTATCTTCGAAGTTAACAATTGTTGTTATCGTATTTGCAGAAACCATTGCAAGTTTGACAGATCTTGGTTTTTTGTGGTTCAGAGAATTTTATTTGGAATCTTCTCGTGTGATTCAGGTGAATTTCATCTCTGTGTTTAGATAGGTATTATGGTTCCTTGTCTTGATGAGTACGTATTTACTTAGGATCATGATTCCTGTCTTTCAAATCCATAGAAGAGTTTTCAGTATACTAGGCTGTGTTAAAATGACTCAGTTGAGGCCAACAGTCAGCCTTCTGTTAGTATGAAATAAAGGGAATTTCATATGGTAGTAAGTACCCATAAATCTAAGATTTCCAAACAATATGATTGGTAGTTGAAGTTGCAATTGTATTATTTTGTAAGTTTGGTAGAGTTGTGTGAAGCAGGATAATTGCTGGAATTTTCATTATGAGAAAATTGGTAAAACATGCTGAGTACTATAGGATGAGTTAATGAATGGGAAGTAAGAAAATACTTAGTGAAGTGTGATTGTGAACAGTTGATATCCCAACACCTTCTAGACCCACGTTAACGAAAAGGTTCATTTACAAAGTGAAGATGTTGAACTCTGGCAGCTAAATGTCCGTAACTCTTTGGATAAGGCAACTTGACTTCCTGATGACACAATGCTTGTCCTTTGATGACTCTTTGGTCTATGTATAGAAGGTAAAAGCCTAGAAGGCTTGATAATTTTAACCGGTTGCCTTGGTATAAGTATATTGACTGTATATGACCTTCCTAGTTGGATGTGGATATCTACTTGCTTAAGTAATAAGCAGGTTTGGATATAAAAAATACACCTATATTTTGGGGCCTAATCCGATTTTTGTTGAGTTTCAACTGCTATGTACAAGCGAATTGCCCGTGCCTAATGGCCTTCACCATATCCTCAACTAAAACAACACCTAGCCTTGTGAATAGAAAGGAGTATAACAAAACATTTGGATGCATCGATCAAGTTTGGCAACAAATTATCAAGTTGATCACTATTAGAATGTTGTTTTTGTTGTTCTTGATATTATTAGTTTTAGCAAGGGTATTATTTGCACAATAAAATAATTATGTGTTCAAAGAGAGGCTGGTTGATGCCCTTCATCTTTTACCCTAAGTACTCTTCTCTCGAGCTTCTTCTTCCTCTTCCTCTTTCAAACTGTACTAGGAAGGAACTAAGCCTTTAGTTATATAGCATTAGATAACAACATAAATGTCCTGAATCGTATTTTATTGTCTTATTGTTCTTTTGTTTTTGTGTATATTCCTTCTTAAATGTGCATGCTTTTTCTCTCTGGGATTTACATAAACACATATACTGACAATTTTGTAGTTTCCCATTGAATGCTCACTTCCCTGGATGCTGGTGGATCATGTGATTGAGACACAGAATACTGGTCTTTTGGAGAGTGTTTTAATACCATTTGACATTTATAATGATTCCGCTCGGCTAGCGTTGGCTGTTCTTAATCAACGCTTCCTCTATGATGAAATTGAAGCTGAGGTAATTTAACTGAGTAAATGTTTTCTGGTGAAGATGCTTTTGATGATTGTTGTGCCTTTTGCAGAAGTTTTTCATGTCATGTCGTCAAGTCCCTGTAAATTACAATGATAGTACAGTTTATCTCGTCTTGAGTGACTGGAACTTTTTGGTCACTCCCATTATTAGCGTAAATATTTATCTGAATTGAGAAACGATCAAAGCGTTGTTTTTGTAACCTTCGAAATGTATAAGTTTCTAACTTTCGAATTTAATGGAATGACGAAAACATTAGAAATGCAAGAAAGTGTTCTAAAAGAAAGCCCAAAATGTATGTATTTACATGACAGCGCTAATACTGGATTAACTAAAAATATATGAGGTCTTCCTGTGCATTCCCATGTATATGAAGTATTCAATTCTCAACCCAAGTACATCAATGTCATCATGAAGCACAAGTCTATATGCTTCTAATGGTTAAAGTAATGCTAAAAAGCACAAATTTTAAGTTGTGGGAAGGCATTTAAACTAAGCAAGTTTGTATAGGTCTTTTGGTAATGGTAAAGGTTAGGAAAGATTTTGAGCAAAGGTTAGATAAATATCAAAATATCCAAACTAAGCAATGTTCTAAAAATCACCAGGCGCTAGTCGGGTGGAAGAAGGGTGCCCATCGCCAAGGCCAACTAGTTGGAGACTAGTCGGCACGTAGAGCTTAGTCGGTTTTTCTTTCATTTTTACAATATCTTTTCCCTCTCCTAAAGTTTTGAGTAAAAAATGATATAATATTAGGAGGAAATCAATTAAGGCTTTTTATATTTGGATGAACATATGTATATGTATTAGTATATATCACAGGACATAAATATATGTATATATCCTGAAATACATATTAATATTTCAAAATTACACTTTAAACAATATAGTTTTGAAATATTTCTATTTAATAATTTACAAAGGTTTTCGAATCTCTCCCGCTGAATAGTCACTGACTAGGCCCGAATAATTCCCGAGTAATACATAAATGCCCAGAATCCCCCCTAGACCATCAAGTTGCAGTGGTCTGATGCTGCCTAGTGCCTTGGCTGACTTCTAGAACATTGAAATAAGTAGGAAACGCTGAGCAAAAGTGTTTGTAGTGGTATTAGATATGAGAAGAAAGAATCAGTGTTCATAACAACAATGAATACTAACTCAAGCTCCGAACCTCTGGAAGTGGCTCTCCCTTTTTATTTAGTTCAAAGTTTTTCTACAGCGGAGTATTCACATAATTGGAATTTTCGAGAAGCATGGTAGTACATGTTTTTGGTTATCTGGATGGGTGTCCCGGCAGGATCGATGTTGTGCTTTTAGTTGGTTTTGAATTTTCGTTTTCCATGTCAGGTGGATCATTGTTTCGATATATTTGTTTCCAAGCTGAGTGAGACTATCTTTACTTACTACAAAAGTTGGGCTGCAAGGTTCGCCTTTGCTCTCTGATTTGCATTTTTTTTCCACTTAAAATGCTGCAAAACTGATGTTCTTTGTTTTTTGGTGGTTAAAATCTGCAGTGAGCTACTTGATTCTTCATTTCTTTTCTCCCTAGATAATGGCGAAAAGTTCTCTGTCCAACCGATGAGATTCACTGCTCTACTAAAGATGACCCGGGTGAAGGTGAGAAGATATATACATTGAGTCATATCTTACTAGAATTTGTTTCTCAAATCTGGCTGCGTTCTTGTTTGTGGGCTTTGTTTTGAGCATGTGTATTGTTTCTTGTTTATTTATTATTTCTCAATTCATTTTTTAGAGTTTCTACCGTTCTCCCTCATAGGAGGTCACTGCCATTTTTCCTTTTCCTAGAAAATACAGCATTGTAGAAGAATGGCAATTTAAAGGACCAAGGAATACAACAAATACTGTAACTGGAACACATTTTGACTAAGATTACTTTAGGAAGTTATAGGAGTATATACCTTACGACAAACCTGAATAAAAATGTTGGCCAACTGCACAATGGAACAGGATCCTAGCTGTCATTCAACTTGTTAAATAGTGGGTTGTGTTGGATGGACTTCCGCATTATTATCATTAGGTGAAATTTTGTCCAAATAAATCTTGAGATTTTCCTAAAGCACATTCATATTACAACGTACACACTGCAGTTCCTTTACCATTTGCATTGTCTGTGTAATGACTGGTCAGGGAAGAAAATTGTAGAATTGGTGGTTTTCTTGATCATGCTTATAAAATAAAAAATTTCTATGTTGGAGCTTGTCCCACTTTGGGTAATTATATTCTCCAAAACTAGTTTATGACCCTTGGTGGCCTCTCCGGTCGTTGCCAATTTGTTTTGAGTTGGATGCTTTTAACACTATGGATTCTAATTCTTTATTGCTTCTTGCCTTTAGTTGTTCAGACACTTTTTTCTGTTCTCTTAGCTCTCGTTTGAACTCACTCTTCTAGTTTGTCATATCCTTTGCTAAGTGATGCTGGTTTTGATGTGTGCATAGTTATTGGGAAGGACAATTAACCTAAGAAATTTGATTGCTGGGAGGATGAATAAAATGTTCAGGGAGAACATTGAGTTTCTATTTGATCGGTTCGACTCTCAGGACCTATGTGCTGTTGTGGTAAGAAACTTTTATCTAGTCAGGTTAGTGTATGGAATAGTAAGCTGTATTGTTTCTTATATTATTTGTTAACTCCCATAACGATGTTTTTGTTCAGGAGTTGGAAAGGCTATTGAATATCTTGCAACTTGCTCATGAGTTACTGTCTAGAGATCTTTCGATAGACTCATTCAGTCTCATGTTAAATGAGATGCAAGAGAACATATCTATCGTATCATATTCTAGTAGACTTGCCTCTCAGGTTTGGAATTCTTTTTCCTCGTTGCCTTGGTGTAAAGTTTGTGGTTTGTGACTCTCTCTTTGTTCTTTTCCTATATTGAAGGTTGCAGTTGAGCTGATGTGCTGACATGGTAGTTATCTGGTGCATGGCGTAGATATTTTGTTATGTATGTGCTGTCTGAGAATTGCTAAATCAGTTTTCTAATGGGACTAAATTCTGCTCTCACTATATACCATTGGTAAAATATGTCAGCAGGGCCTTATTTTTGTTTAACCGAAATTCCTTGGGAGGATATCGATGTGGACCTTGTAGTGATCAATCAGAATGATTTCCCATTATCTGGTAGTTTATTTTTCAGACATAACCTTATTATGGGAGCTGAAAACGAAAAACAACTGTTTTCTTCTGCCAGTCTGATGTTTCTTTAGTACACGGTCTGATGTTTGTCTTGTACACGTGCACCTTTTGTTCATATATATGCGAGACTACATGAGGCATCCTATTCAGAAAGCTGTTTTTAAGGAGTAGTGACTGTAAATGGTTGATGCAAATAGACCTTTAATTCCACTTGGTATCCAATACCACTTTGATGCAAATACTAGAAATATAGAAAGGGCCCTGTTGATATTGTTTTGTAATATGCTTGGAGCAGGAGATCATTATGATATTTCCATCCCTAAACAGCTGTTAGAACACACACGCGTGCACACACAGATAGAGGTAGAAAGCAGGTTCTTCTAATATTGTAGGGCTAGTAAACCCATGACCACAAAGGGAACATTATAGTTCGTCGTTCAAGAGCAGAGAACCCCAGTAGGCATATAGACCATATTTTTCTGCCTTATTTGAGTATCTTAATTCTATAAGATTTTAGGGCAGGTCTGAGTCTATTGCTTGATCGAATTGAACAAAAAAAGAAACAATGGCTGGAATGCCACTTTTGGATTGACTAATGGTCTCATGGGATCGGAAAGCCCCATGCAGTCAGCTCCATAAACCTTTCCAGTACTTTCCAGTATCCTGCCTGGTGTATATGTACAGCTCAACTGACATTTCTAAAAGGTGAAAACTCATGTGGCTCTCACTGCTGATTTGTCCTTGGTCCATACTTGTTATAAGCAACTGGAAAACTTACAGTTAACTTCCCGAAAATGTCAAAAGAACATTCTCAAACCCTGAAGATTTAATATGATGAAGACCCAAAACATTTGAATTACCATTATCTGAGAACAGGTATTTTGGTTAATCCTAACATACAGATTCGTATTCATAGTTCATGGGATTCATGATGATTTAAGTTGGCCACAGTCATTTGTTTCCTCATAGAGCGGTCCGTTTTCTCTTGGTGACACTCTACGACCTAAGAATTTCTGCGGTGCTAATCAAATATCTTCTGAATACTAAAAATGTTAATATGTAATTTAAAATGTTTTTGGATAAGGTGAGCAAACGTTTATGTCACTTCTCTCTCTCTCTGTCTCTCTGTCTCTCTAGTAGGGTGGAGCTGTTAAGATAAGGCATAATATCCTATCAACATAAGAACTTGAATATAAATGGGCTACTGAGGCTTCTGGTGTTTTGTTGCCTCTGTCATCCTATAGCTTTCACATATTAAATAGGGCTAATGGATGTTTAATTTTTCCGTACGTTTATATACATATACAAGCACATAGTTATTATATATTGTTGAAGTTTTATGTGTATAGAACTGTAACTAGATTAGGATTATGTTTTGTTTCCTAAATAGAATAGTAGATTAGTTAGAGTTATAGTTAAATTAGATCTCGTTTTATTTGTATAAATATTACTCTTGATGAATAGAAAATTATTCAGAACCATTCTTTAACATGGTATCAAAGCGGGACGACAAACCCCTAGCCGTCACCCACCACTATCACCACCCCAAAATTCAAGCGCGTTACTGTTCGTCACGAAACTGTTCATCGTCGCGTTATTGTTCACTGTTAATTAGTGCACTGTTTGCTGCTCAGTTTTCCAGTTTTCGGCGACCCTCTGACCACCGCCGCAGCTCTTGTTTTCGGTTTTCGGCGACTGCCACTGCCAGCGCTCTCTCTGTTTAGCTGCTGATTTGATTTGCAGTTTTTTGGTGTTTGCCCAGCCGACTCAGCCACCATACAAATTAGTATCTGGTTCATTATTTTTCTTGCTAGTCGCTTTTACTAGTTGTTGTTTTTTCGATCATTGGTTGGTTTTTTTTTTTTTTTTTTGTTGGGTATCTCTTTCATTCTGTCCAAAACCTGTTTCAACCGGTTCGTCTGGTTCTACAAACACTTTGAGCCACTATGACAGGCCTAATGAAAGGACCTTTGACAGTGCTCCATTGGATATCTGTTCTATCAAATTGGATGGTACCAATTATTTGATTTAGCCTCGCACTTTCACATTAGCTATTGAAGCCCGAGGGATGTCCGAGTTTATTGAGGGTCCTATTCTTCCTCCCAGTGAGAGTGAGCCTGTTGCACTCAAGCGCTTTAAATCTAAAAAATCTTTAGTGATGACTTGGTTATTTACCTCAATGCGGGATGACATTCACCACACCTTTTTGCTCCTGGATACCCCGTATAAGATTTGGACTACTGCAACTCAAACCTACTTGCAACAAGGTAATGATGAACAATGTTTTGAGTTGAGAAAGCGTCTTTGAACGTTGGATCAACACCATCGGCCTGTCTCTGTGTATTATGCAGAAATAAGTGGAGTATGGTAGGAGTTCGACCACTATCGGGGCTTTCAGGCTGTTTGTACTAAAGATACTGCAACTTGGATTAAAAGATTGGAGAAAGAGCGAATTTATGACTTCCTTGCTGGCCTAGATATGGAATATGATCAGATACGTGAAGAGGTGTTGGGTTGTGTTCTGTTTCTGTCTTTGGGGGAGGCTTACGCCATTGTCTAGCAGGAGAAAAGTCGAAGGGGTGCTATGGTGCACAATCCTCCTTTTGATCGTTCTGTCTTGCTTGCCACCCCTTCGCCGGGCAGTAAGCTCCAGTCTAGTGCTAGTAGGGGGCCTCAGGATCGTGAGTCTCTCAAGTGTGACCATTGCAATACCATCGGTTATACCAAAGATTTTTGTTGGAAGTTACATAGCTGCCGCCGCCCCCTCCCGTTGGCGAGGGGGCGGACGCGATGGTCGTGGTTGTGGCTCCGGGCGTTCTCAGGCCCAAGCCCATGTTTCGGAGTTGTCTCCTGTCACCTTACCGGATTCTGGGTTCAGTATTGGGGTTCAAGCATCTTCTGATCATGTTGGTGGTTTTTCTTAGGGGGAAATACAGGCTCTCCGGCGCCTCATGGCTCGAGCTAATTCTCCATCTATCATAGCTTCCGCTTCAACAACAGCCTCTACATCATTCAATTTTGCTCACACAGGTATCCCAGTTAGTGCAGTTACTGACTCTTCTACTGTTCCCTGGATTATAGATTTCAGTGCTTCCAATCATATGATAGGTTGTTCTGATCATATGTTTCTATGAATGTCACTTTTTGGGAGTCTGAGTCATTTTACTCTCTCTCTCTTCCATCTCTTCAGGGGGAGTCTAGTCAGGAAGAGATGTCTACCCGGTATACTCGTATTGAGGGGGAGCCCATGTTTGCTGAAGGGAAGGGACACACACTTGACACACATGACAAACATAGTGAGGGGAGCCTATATCGGATAAAGGGGCGGCCACACATGATGATGGTGGTGATATGGGGGAGCGGCTACACCGACAACAGCAGATTGACTTAAAAACCTACACTAGCCGAAAGAACATAAAGTTCTCATGTGCAATACCACCTTGTTCATCACAATTGCCTACTCGAGTTCCAAATTCCTCGGTTGACTCATCTGGTAATGACTCTTCTCTAATTGGAACTCCATTTATTGATTCTAATATTGATTCTGATAATCTTCCTATTGCTCTTTGAAAAGATGTTAGGTCATGTACTCAACATCCAATTTCTCAGTTTGTTTCTTATGATCGGTTTTCTCTTTCGTACCATGCTTTTGTTTCGTCTCTATCTTCTATTTCTATTCCACGGAAATGGCAGGATGCAGTAAGGATACCTAAGTGGAAAGGAGCTATGGTAGAGGAGATGATGGCTTTGAAAAAGAATGACACTTGGGAGCTAGTATCACTTCTAGGAGGAAAGAAAGTAGTAGGATGCAAGTGGTTTTTTACTGTTAAGCAGAATGCTAACGGTACAATTGAGAGATACAAGGCGAGACTTGTTGCCAAATGTTTTACCCAAACCTATGGTATTGACGACGAGGAAACATTTGCTTCAGTAGCAAAGATGAACTCTGTGCGAGTTTTACTCTCTTGCGCGGCAAATTTAAATTGGCTCCTTCATCAATTTGATGTGAAGAATGCATTTCTTTATGGTGAGTTAGAAGAGGAGGTGCATATGGATATACTACCAGGTTTTCCTTCCTCTGAGACAGAAGGAAAGGTGTGCAAGTTGAAAAAGGCCCTTTATGGGTTGAAACAGTCACCTAGAGCATGGTTTGGCAGATTTTTAAAGGTTATATTGCAATTCGAATACAAACAAAGTCATGCCGATCACAATATGTTCATCAAAGGAAGTGCTAATAAGATTGCTATCCTTATTGTTTATATTGATGATATAATAATGATAGGCAATGATATGGATGAGATTCTTAGTCTCAAGTCTAGTCTGGCTCAAGAATTTGAGATTAAGGATTTGGGGTCACTGCGGTATTTACCGGGAATGGAAGTGGCAAGGTTTGATCGAGATATTTTTATCTCCCAACGAC
This sequence comes from Arctostaphylos glauca, assembly GCA_019985065.2. Classification (NCBI taxonomy): domain Eukaryota; kingdom Viridiplantae; phylum Streptophyta; class Magnoliopsida; order Ericales; family Ericaceae; genus Arctostaphylos; species Arctostaphylos glauca. The sequence continues at coordinate 28,856,859 of JAHSPW020000005.1, read as the reverse complement.
GGAAGTACATACTTGATCTATTGGAAGAAACATGTATGTTGGGTTGTGGGCCTGCAACTTCCCCTATTGAGGAAAATCAACAACTCAGTGAAGATTTGGGAGAATGCACTGATAAGGAGATATATCAGTGTCTAGTGGGCCGACTAATATACTTAGCCCACACTCGACCAGATGTTTCTTATGCAGTAGGCATTGTTAGTCAATACATGCATGATCCTCGTGCTTCACACCTAGATGCAATCTATCGTATTTTGAGGTATCTCAAATCAACTCCAGGAAAAGGAAAAGGAATCTTGATGCTGAATGGGCTGATTCTGTGGATGATAGATGTTCTACTTTTGGCTACTGTACTCTCCTTGGGGAAACTTGGTTACTTGGCGAAGTAAGAAGCAATCAGTGGTTGCTAGGTCTAGCACATAAGCTGAGTATAGAGCTATGGCTCATGGAGTTGTGAGCTTCTGTGGCTCCAAATCTTGTTACGTGATTTGGAAATATCTGATAATGGTCCGATGATAGAGCTATGGCTCATGGAGTTGTGAGCTTCTGTGGCTCCAAACCTTGTTACGTGATTTGAAAATATCTGATAATGGTCCGATGAAATTATACTGTGACAGCAAAGCTACCATAAACATTGTTCATAATCTTGTTCAACATGATAGAACGAAGCATATTGAGATTGACATGCACTTTATTAAAGAAAAGCTAAATGATGGGTCGATATGTATGCCCTTTGTGAAATCTGAAGATGAATTAGTCTACATCTTCAGGAAAGGGCTGGGCAGCAAGAGTTTCTACCCTATGTGTTCAAGTTGGGCCTGATTGATATATTTGCACCAACTTGAAGGGGAGTGTTAAAAGTTTTATGTGTATAGAACTGTAACTAGATTAGAATTATGTTTTGTTTCCTAAATAGCATAGTAGATTAGTTAGAGTTAGAGTTATAGTTAAATTAGATCTCGTTTTACTTGTATAAATATTACACTTGATGAATAGAAAATTGTTCAGAACCAATCAATTTACCAAACCAAACCAAACCAAACTGAGCCTTGTGTCCCAAATCAATCGGGGTCGGCTACATGAATCCTTTTCCTCCAAAGAGTTCTGTCAAGTGCTGTTTCCTCACTTAGCCCTAGTAGACTTAAATCCTTGCGCACTACCGCATCTAATGTCAATTTGGGTCTTCCCCTCCCCGGAGCATTACTATGCAAAGCTATCCTATCCGCTCTCTTAACTATTGCCTCCGTAGGTCTACGATAGACATGTCCAAACCACCTAAGCCTATTTTCCCTCAACTTCTCGTCTATAGGTGCTACGCCTACCATCTCGCGGACTGTTTCGTTTCTAATCCTATCTCGTCTAGTCTTACCACACATCCACCTCAACATTCTCATTTCCGCTACACTCATCTTGGTCACCTGTTGTTTCTTCATAGGCCAGCATTCTGTCCCGTAAAGCATCGCTGGTCTTATAGCAGTTCTATAGAATTTTCCCTTCAACTTTGTGGGTACCCTCTTGTCGCACAGTACACCAGTAGCACTTCTCCACTTGAGCCACCCCACTTGGATCCTATGTGTCACATCATCCGTAATCTCTCCATCTTGACTAATAATAGAGCCTAAATACTTAAAACGGTCACTCTTTGGTATCTCCTGATCTTGAATCATCACTTTTTCTTCGTACGCACTTCGGGTATCACTAAACTTGCAAACCATATACTCAGTTTTACTCCATGGTGTATGTTGTTTGCAGATGATATTGTCCTTGTAGATGATATTGCTAGCGGTGTTAATACTAAATTAGAAATTTGGCGGGATGCACTAGAGTCTAAGGGCTTTCGGATAAGTAGGAGTTTTAACATATATAAATGGCACACATGTAGCATGAACTGTATTGTTCTATTCGTATGTCTTATTCCTTGTTTCTGGAGGAGTGTACTTCTTTGTATTGTAATAGTATATGGACTTTAAGCCTTTTGAGTTGTTGATGGCTATGTTTCCTATAACTGGCTTGTTTTTCTTGTAGATTTGGTCAGAGATGCAAAATGATTTTTTGCCAAATTTCACACTATGTAATACTACTCAGCGATACGTTCGGTCGTCAAAAATACCCCTTGCTCCTGTTCAGAAGCCTTCAACTCCATATGCGAAGGCAAATTTCTATTGTGGTACTGAGGTAAAACATTTTCGATTCAACACCATCCCTTATGCTGAAGTTTTTGATACTGCATTGTACTTAATGCATGCGGAGTATTTGTTACTTCTCTTATTTTTTCAAATAAATTGCTTTAGTTTTGTTCGCCTGGTAGATGTTATGCTTTATCAAATTTAGTTTCTAGATGCGTTTCTGGTTCTGTAAAGATGGCATCAGAATTCTTGTCGTTAGTTGTGTTGTGTTATTTTGGTTATAAATAAATCCATGTATGGCTTTTTGCATTACACATTGGGTTTAATCACAATCGTTTTAGAAGAATGAATTGAAGTTGAGAGTTTTGTAACTATCTTTTTGTAAATATCAATGCCTTTGTTTCATTTTATATCCTTTTGTGAATATCATTGAGACTGTTTATAAGTCACCCATCTTGCAGGGAATTTTATTCGTGTGTCAGATACATGGTATTATTTTTTGTAGCAAGAAGAAATAGTTTTTTTCTTGATGTGAGGACTTTCTACTTAAAACCGTAGGACTTCAGTAGGTTTATAAGATATAGTTGGTCTCTCTCTCTCTCTCTCTATATATATATATATATATATATATATATATATATATATAATATTATACATATATAGGGGCCGGCTTCATAGACTAATACTTTTTTTGATCAACATCTAAACTCTTCATTCCTGATTAAATTTTGATGATCCGAACCGTTCAATGCGTGTAAAAAATATTTTAAGGGTACTCGCTACAAATCAGCTAAAAATATTACTGGTAAAAAAATATTGGTCCATGGTGCCTTTCCTATATATATATATATATATATATATATATGTAGAGGCCGGATCCAGGGATACACAAAAAAACACATAAAAAAATACACCATCTCAGCCGTTCAAACCAATGGCTAAGATTAAAAAAAAATCTCTCTCCTCCCACAATCCCTAGACTTCATCTTCTAAATCAACCCCAACTCCGGCTACTCTTCCCCTTCTCATCTCCGGCAAACTCAATTCTGATAACGACAACTCGTCTCCAGCAAACCTAATTCTGGCGTCTTATCTACAGCATTGGCAATCAGGAGGGAACAGAATAACAGGGTTTTCCAATTGAAATATACTACTGATTTTATTGAACAACAAACTAAATATTGTTCAATAATAAATATAATTAGTCTGTTACTGTTTAATTTTAGGATAATAGTATTAGCTGGGGGATCAAATATTGGTAATGCTATAATTTTGAATGGATTATTCATAAGCCATCTCACTGGACATTGACAATTTTCAAATGGGTTTAAAAAAAAGTCATTTTATCACCAATTTCCTTCAAAAAAAGACCCACAAGTGTTAGCTCTTCAAAAGTCACAAATGAAGAGTTAGATCATTTAAGCAACTAACAAAAAAAATCATAGAAAATCTCTAGGAAAAAAAAAACAATGGTGAAGATTAATTGAGCCATATCCTGGATGCTTTGTTGCTTATGTATTCATAATCGAAAAATCCTGTTATTGTGTTCCTTCCTGCTTGCCTTTGTTGTAGATAAGACGTCGGAGTTGGATTCACCGGAAAAGAGTTGCTGTCATCGGGTTGAGTTTGCCAGAGATGAGAAGGGGAAGAGTTGCCACCGTTGGGATGAAGTCTAGGGATTGAGAGAGGAGAGAGGTTTTTTTTTAAAATCTCAACCTTGATTTTAACGGCTACGATGGTGTGTTTTTTTATGTATTTTTTTGTGTGTCCGCGGATCTGACCCCATATACATATATCACATACATACATACATATGTATATCTAGGACTTATACGGAGTGGGCAGCTATCTATCATAAGCTAAAGAAATTTCACTTACTAAGCACAGGAGCTCAAGCCCTTCACAATCAAAATACAACACACTGTGATCAGAAGAATTAAATAAAAGTTAAGCAATCAAAAGTCGACTACTAGATTATCCATCTTCAGACACGATCAATCTATCATATAACTCAAAATAAATAAAAAAAAGATCCAGTTTTGGCTTCAAGCAAAAAAAATAGTAGGGGAGAGAGGAGGTTAGAGAGAGCTTTGTCGAATAAAGAGAAGAGGATGGTCGCCGACATTTATCTTGTCTTTTTTGATCTTCGGCGATCGGAATAGTGCACAACTGTGTTGCCATTTTTGTCATCTTGGTTGCCACTTCTGTTGAGGAAATGTGATATAGAGAGGGAAAATATTAGGATCAGGCTTAACTTTGGGTAGTTATATAATCGCAATATTCTTGTTAAGTGGAAAAGTAAAAAAGTGGCCGAGGAGTTTGGGTTTGAAACACACAGGAACTCCAGTGCCCAAAGCCTCCTTGCCTTTCACATTATTTTAGTACTGTCCCCGCACACAAAAAAAAAAGACGAAGGAAAAATCTAGAGGGCGTGCGTGTCCCATGGCCTCTCTTTAAATCCTCCACTGTATACATGTATGTGTATTTTTGTCTATATAGCCATCTATACATATATGTTTGTCCCTTTTGTTTGTTGATCCACCAATTTTTCGAAAAACTCAAGCTATTAAGAAATGGATGCAGGAATTTATATCTAGTTATTCAACACTCTTCCTCACTTGCGACCCGTTGTGCAGACTGAGATACAGTCATTCATAATTGAGGAAAATGAGATGGAAGCAGCAAAATGCTTAAGCTCTTAGGAGCCATTTGTTTGACCATATATGAGCATCGGATTGGACTATATATCTAGTTTGAGAAATATCCGGTGTTTGGTCAAAGTATTACTTCCCAGATTAAACGTGCGTCGGATATATAATCCCTCGAAGTGTGACACATATCATGGGACGTTATGAAGCACTGGTACTAGTATAGGGTACGATTACGGTACAGTACGGGTACGGGATACGACAAAATCCCGAAAAAGTAGGGCATGGGAACGGCTGTGTATGTCAATGTTAATTTATTTAATTTTAATTATTTTACTATGTTCAATTGTATAAAATAAAACATAAACCCATTTTACCAACAAAAAATGACATAAAAATTTTGGTGCTTGCTGTTGTGAGTTTGAGCCCTAATTAGATTGTTGTTTGAGATAAAGAGAGAGAGAGAGAAAGAAGAGTGTGTAAGGTATTAACCAACCCTAACACTCAACCCTTTATTTATATAATGAGAGTGGTGGATACAATATGTAGATACCCAATGTGGGACTAATAACAATAAAGCTAGAAAGCTATTCTAACACTCCCCCTCAAGCTGGAGAATAAATATCACAAAATCCCAGCTTGTTACATATAAACTCTAAACGGGGTTTAAACAACGGCTTGGTGAAAATATCAGCCAACTGAGCTCCTGTAGACACAAATGGAGTAGATAACACACCACCATCTATCTTCTCACGAACAATGTGACAATCTACCTCAATGTGTTTCGTTCTCTCATGGAATACCGGATTTGAAGCAATATGTATAGCCGCTTGATTATCACAGAACATAGGAATAGGCAACTCCACATCAAAACCTAACTCCGCGAGGAAGGCTCTTAACCATACAATCTCACAAGATGTGTGTGCCATGGCTCGATACTCCGCTTCTGCGCTGGATCTTGCGACCACTGTTTGTTTCTTGCTTTTCCATGTGACCAAATTGCCTCCAACAAAAGTACAGTACCCAGTAGTGGACCGCCTATCAGATAGTGATCCTGCCCAATCTGCGTTGGTAAAAGCTTCGGCACGCAAATGACCATTAGATCGATAAAACAGACCACGTCCAGGATGAACCTTAAGATATTTCACAATACGAAGACAAGCTTCCCAGTGTGGAAGCCGAGGAGCTGACATAAACTGACTCACCATACTCACAGCAAAAGAAATATCAGGACGTGTATTGGTAAGGTAATTTAACTTACCAACTAAACGACGATACCGGTCTGGATGAGAAAATATCTCCCCGTGATCAACACAAAGTTTCACATTAGGTTTTGCTCCCAATAAACCTGTCTCCTCAAGAATATCCAATGCATACTTCCGTTGGGACAAACTGATTCCGTCCTTGGATCTTGCTACCTCAATACCCAAAAAATACCGTAGCTTACCCAAATCTTTAGTATGAAACTGACGCTGTAAGAACTGCTTCAACTCATCAATACCTTTCTGATCATCTCCAGTAATAATGATGTCATCTACATACACAATTAACACTATTTTCCCACGCTTTGACTGAAGAGAGAAGACAGAGTGATCTGAATGGGATCGACGCAAACCAAACTGCAGCACAACATCACTGAACCGACCAAACCAAGCTCGAGGAGATTGCTTCAGACCATATAAAGCTTTGCGAAGACGACAAACTCTAGAACGCTCCCCCTGAGCAACAAACCCAGGAGGTTGCTCCATATAGACCTCCTCGAGCAGATCACCATGTAAGAATGCATTCTTGACATCCAATTGAAATAAGGGCCAACCCAGATTAGCAGCAAGTGAAATAAGAATCCGGACAGAATTTATCTTGGCAAATGGGGAAAAGGTCTCTGCATAATCAACCCCATATATCTGGGTATAGCCTTTGGCCACAAGACGGGCCTTATAGCGCTCAACAGTGCCATCCGGATTATACTTGACAGTAAAGACCCATCGACAACCAACAGTAGACTTTCCTGACGGAAGAGGAACCAACTCCCAAGTGCCATTGTCATGGAGAGCATTCATCTCAGTCTCCATTGCTGTCTGCCACTCAGACAAAGAAAGGGCCTCCTGTACAGTGTTAGGAACATATAGAGAAGAAACTGATGAAGTAAAGGCACGAAGGGAAGGAGACAGGTGATCATATGACACATAGTGAGAAATGGGATGAGAAGTGCAAGTGCGAGTACCTTTACGTAGAGCAATAGGAAGATCAAGGTCGTCAGGATCCCGCAACGGAGGAGAAGACGGAGCGGTGGGTGAAGGTGGGGTTGTGTGCTCTGATGGTACAGACGGAGATGACACTGGTGGCTCAGGCAGAGATGGCAATATTGGAGGTTTAGGACGACGAACATATACCTGTAAAGGTTTTGGTGGAGGACTAGTACCTGACGGGACAGCTATAGGAAACAATGACTCAAATGCAAGCCGATCATTGACAGTAACAGACTCCGAATAAAACGGGAGTGACTCATTAAATGTGACATCAGCACACACAAAATGACGACGTAAAAATGGAGAATAACACTTATACCCTTTCTGAGTCCGAGAATAACCAAGAAAAATGCACCTAATGGAGCTAGGGTCAAGTTTGCTCCGGTCAGGATCCAGAGCATGAACATAACACGTGCACCCAAAAATTCGAAGGGGTAATGAGTGGAGGGGACGACTAGGAAACAAGACCTTATGGAGTATCTGACCTCTAAGAACAGTAGAGGGCATACGATTAATCAAATAGCAGGCGGTAAGAACCGCGTCACTCCAATAAGACTTAGGAACTTGCATTTGAAATAACAGTGCACGCATAACTTCTGATAAATGTCGAATCTTGCGTTCGGCAACTCCATTTTGTTGTGGAGTTCGAGCACAAGAGGACTGGTGGATAATACCGTGATCATCAAAAAACTGAGAAAGAGTATGTTTAAAATATTCACGGGCATTATCAGAACGAAATACGCGAATGCAAGTATCAAACTGGGTTTTGACTTCCATATAAAACGACTTAAAAATAGAAGATAACTCCGATCTCTCTTTCATAAGATAAAGATAGGTAACACGAGAGAAATCATCGACAAAAATAACATATTACTGAAAGCCAGAAATATTAGGAACATGCATGGGGCCCCAAATATCAGAATGAACTAACTCAAATGGATGCGACGCACGATTCTCAATCCTAGGATAAAAAGATACTCTATGATGTTTGCTAAACTCACAGATTTCACATGGCAAAACATCCACACGGCTACATGAAGGCACTAGACTTTTAAGGTTCTGAAGTGATGGATGACCAAGACGACAATGGTGTTGATATGGTGACACTGATGACTGAAGAGCAACAGAACTAGGGTGAACATTATCTGTAAAGTAATATAGACCACCACGTTCAACACCGCCACCAATTTTCCTCTCCGTCTTGAGATCCTGAAACACACAACCATTAGGAAAGAATGTGACAGAACAATTCAAAGATTTGGTAAGTTTACTAACAGACATTAGATTTAATGGAAAACGAGGAACTTGGAGTACGGAGTCCAAAGTGAGAGAGGGAGTAACATGAACAGAACCCAAACCAGTAACATTAGTGGTAGAACCATCAGCTAAGGTAACACGAGATGGTTTACCGAGAGACTGACGATCCAAAAGAACATTAGAAGTACCAGTCATGTGATCGGATGCACCAGAATCAATAACCCAATGATTAGAAGAACGAGAAGATCCTGTTGCATTGCAAGCAACGGGAGAACCTGTCTGAGATAGCGTAGCAATGGAGGAACCTGTCTGAAGTGACACTAGGCATTGGTACTCCTCTGCAGAAATAGTCACCCTACTGTTGACAGAAGAATGAGTAACCTGCCTAGTATCCTCAGAAATCGGATGAGTCTGAGGAAAACCATGAAGATCATAATAATACTCCACTGAATGACTTGTACCCCCACAATGAGTACAAAATCGGGTGCCACGACCACGACGAAAACCAGAACCACCTCCCTCTGACATGCGACCATAACTAGAACCTCCAGAACGAGAGCCACGAACAACACCAGAAACTACTGAAGTAGACTTCATCTTTAACAAACCCAAACACCAACGCGGAATCCACTAGTAACCAAACAACCAACAGACTGATCAACTTTGTTACTATTCACCGTATGGAATCAACACAACCAATAAACCAACCAACCACGACCTCCAGTAGAAGAAACCAACAAAAGAAATAGCACCCAACAAAAGTTTAACACCATCCAGCAAACTTGAACCAACAAAGCAAATAATACCATAAACAGAACCTGATGAGCACGGAAGCAACAGCGGAAGGACAAAAACAACACCGTGGAGAAACCCAACTGACTAATCACCACTCTCAATTCACCACGAACGCCACCGACAGACTAATCAACCCAACTGAATAATAGCAAACGAAAACTTAGCAGGAACTTGAGCGGAGAAACCCAACACCAACACGAAACCAACAAAACCAACACCAACACGAAATCGACTAACACTAGTGGAAATCAACTAGCAATACCAAAACTAACACCAACACCAACACCAACACCAACTAGCAACACCAACGATGCAGTAACAGAAACCAACACCAACTATCCACTGAAAACCAGCCAGAGATCAAACCAGAGGCCAAATTAACAGAACCAGAGATGCGGGAACCAGAGGATCGAACACGGGTCAACAGAACCAGAGACATTGAACAGCGGAAGATGAAACAGCGACTAACATCTGAAAAGGGCGCTGAAAAGGGCGCTGAAAAGGACGCTGAAACAGCGACTAACATGAGATAAATAGTAAAGATCTCAGCAACAGAGGGTGCGAAACGTGAACCAGAACCAGAACAGCATCAGAACAGCATCAGCGGTAAGTGAAGGAAACAGCGGACATGGTTAGGGTTAACAGGGGCGAAGGCTAATAGGGGCGGCCAGAACTGTCGGCTAGGGTTTGAAGGCTAACAGAACCGAAGGCTAACAGAGGCGGTATGGTGTCGGCTAGGGTTTGAAGGGTTTGGTAGTAGGGGCGTCTGGTTGGGGTTTATGCGGCTAGGGTTTGCAATAGTGGCGGAAGCTAGGGTTTGAAAGCTAGGGTTTATGCGGCTGGAATATGGTTAGGGTTTAAACATAGAGGGTTAGGGTGGAATATGGCTCTGATACCATGTTGTTTGAGATAAAGAGAGACAGAGAGAAAGAAGAGTGTGTAAGGTATTAACCAACCCTAACACTCAACCCTTTATTTATATAATGAGAGTGGTGGATACAATATGTAGATACCTAATGTGGGACTAATAACAATAAAGCTAGAAAGCTATTCTAACATAGATCATCAGTCAATTTGTCTATCTATTATCTTCGTATGTACTATATATATCATAAGATAGTAACACTTTTGGTCCATTAAAATTTGTATAAACTTTAACATTTTGCTTCGGTACCCCTATAATCATAAACAATTTACAAAACAATCAACGAACCATTTCAGTACCCATTTTGTACTGATTACTGTACCATTCGCGTACCCAAAATAGGCAAACGTACCGGTATGATTACGAAGTACTTGGGTACGGTTTTTGCTATACCAGAGCCGTACCCGTACGGTACTAGTACTCGTACGACGCCATTTTTGGAATACCCGTGCTTCATAGATGGAAGGTTTGGTGGTATTAATATGATGACTATTTATCCTGGGGGGATAGTAGATCCGGTGCAATTCTCCATCCCTCACTGTTAGTCCCTTCAAATAAATTAGACCCGTAGAAATATGTATAATAATATATATCAAGGTATCCAAGATTAGTTAGTACAAACCCATGTGTCAGCTTGTAGTATTCCATTTGCTTTTGTAACTCATGTCTACACTTTTGCATGCAAGCAATATCATGAAGCATTTGGCATGGGTCCGTGCTGGCTTTAGATTTACACATCTCTCGAGTAATTGTCTTCCTAGGTTAGTTTTGTAAAAGTTTGCCTTACCTATTGTGCTGTAGGATTTGAATTCTGCACACCAAAGCTTTGCTCGGTTGCATAGTGGATTTTTTGGAATGCCTCACATGTTTTCCGTCGTGAGGCTCTTAGGATCTAGATCATTACCCTGGCTTATCCGTGCTCTCCTGGATCATGTATCGAATAAGGTATGTGATTTTGCCCAATCCTTCTGATTTTGTAGGTTTTGTGATAGTTGAGTTATTAGCAGGGCATTACTTCATCTTTCTCCTTGATGCATTTGTTTTTTCCTTCGTTGCATATGGTCTTTTTATGGATCTCTTGTGAACAACTGCTTAACAGCAAACTTATGGTTCTGTTATCTCCCTCGCATTATAATCAGTGTCCATATTTGTGTAGTTTCATTATTGTTTGTTTGTTTGTTTGTTTAACCTACGTGATATCATAGTCTTAGTAGGGCCTTATAACTTTACATATCATAAGCTTAGGCGGGCCTTACTTTCGTTCTATTACCCATAATATGGATTCTATAACTAGAGCCAAAATGGGACAAAATCTTAGATAACTGAAGGCGATAGCGAGAATGCAAATGAATAAAGATTGATGGCATAAGATGTGAAATAAAGAAACTTGTTTTCAAGGAATACATATTTGGTATTCTCCTTTGTTTTTCTTTGTACTTAAACCGAAAGGAAAAGCTATGAAGAAAAGTTAAAAAAAAGAGAGATAAAGAAGAATAATATACTTACTCTTCTAGTGTGTAGGGGAGGGGAACTTTTGGTTTTACTCATTGCGGGATGTGTTCCATGGTTAACATATGGCTTGATCTTTACTTTTGTTATGCTTATGGTAACATATGGCCAGGGGCAGACCCATTAAGAGGCCCGGAGGGGCTTGTGCCGTCACTCAATCTTTTAAAATGATCTTGTTATCCTTGCAATTTATTAAAATTATGGTCGTGTTTCGTAAATTTGCACTAAATTCTTGCATGTAGATATTTAGTAAGTTTTTTTTTAGATTGGTTAATATTACCCCCACTTTTCCTCCATGCACACTCCTTTGTTGATATCATAAAGTGAAGTACTGTATTCGTCACATATAAATATCATTGTAAGGCATTACACCCTTCCAAATGTTTTTTGTAAGTTCACTTAGAAGAAGACAAAACAACATATCATTCTAAAATGGGTGAATTACGTTGACCTCCCTTAAGGTTTTTGATAAATATACTGACCTTCCCTCTGGTTCTGAAATTACTCTGACATCCTTACTGTTGAAACTAATCTGCAGATTCCCCTTTTCCGTTACTATGGCTTGCTGATGCTAGTTTTCAGTACAAAAGACTAAATATAAAAACCTTCAAATACTAATATGAAATGATGAATAACATAGAAAACCAATTACATTAACCTTCCCTGGTGTATTCTCGCACTATTTAAAGTTGGGGTAATTTACAATATACTTCAAATATCACTTGTTATCACGTTACCACCTTAAACTATTAAACGCCATAATATGTCAACCAGAAAGTTTACAGCACCAAACAGAAGGCTTTAGAAATCACCCAAGGAAGTTGTAGACAACAATACATTAGGCTTTGGGATTATTGTGAGATGCTCAGGAGACAAAATTGCAGAAGCACAACATTGCTTAAGGTTGATAGGCCTCTTCCAGATTCTGCACCAGTGTTTTAAGAGGACGTTCGTTATCAATGATGCCCAGACTAGAGGATTTCTTAGTGGATGTAGACGGTTCATTGGTTTGGATGCGTGCTTTTAGAAGGGCCCGTACGGAGGACAACTAATTCAAGCAGTTGCATGGGATGGAAACATTGTTATGTTCCCTTTGGCAATGGCTGTAGTGGAGGCTGAAAACAAGAGTAGTTGGATGTCGTTTTTGGAGAATTTAATGGATGCAATTGGAAGGGATGAAGGAACATGGTTTTTATATATGACAGATAGAAAGGATTGGTAGAAGCATTTGACAGGTCATACCTGGGGTTGACCATACATGTTGCACGAGACATATGTATGCAAACTTTAGAATTAAATGGTTTGGCATCTTTGATAACAATGAATAACAAAAATCATAACTCACATTGCAGTTTATGCAACCCAGGAACCTTCTTCAACCAGGATAAAACTATACCCTCATAATATCATACATTCATGCTCAATGCAACACATGCATGGTGATGAGACTCTGCCACACGACAACTTGTGCGAACTATGCTGAGACATATGTCATGTTCTCTACAAATAATTTACGGTCTTTCATTGAGGGAGTACCCAAGAATACGGGCACCAATTGTCGAGCTCACGAGCTACACCGACCAACGGGACATTCCTAACCCGGTAGTATTTCAATTGTCTCTCACTGTCGGAATCACAAATATACCAAATCAGGATAACACGGCACCAATGCATGATCATATGAACATATAATTCACAGTTCCAAACCCGAACAGTATGCGCAAATGGACCAAAAAATAAGAAACATGCTAATTTTTAATAAAATAGTTTTCTGGATTTCAGGAGCTCGCTTGAGCGGATAGGAGCTCGCTTGAGTGCTGAAAACATGCTCATTGTCTAAAACAGAACAATGAAAAATTAAAGAGCTCGCTTGAACGACCTAGTTAATTTCACAAGTTCTGTTTTGAGCGAGTAGAACACAAGCAACACCTCGTTTCTCCATCTAAACAGTCCAAAAGTTAGCAGAAATATGTTTAATCATGCGTAGTTTGATTCCACACATAAACGCACATATATATATGATTGAAACATTTTTAAACAACATTAAAAAGGAAAAACTACGTGCAATCCTACCTTGAACACGACGAACGGTAGAAAACCCTAGCTTTTTGCAAAATCCTTCGAATCTTTTGAGTACCCGGCTAATCCAAGGCTCCACTCGAAGCTCTCGGCACCAAGATCAACTCTCTGGTTATGTGCGTCGTGAGACTCCTAGGTTTAATCGTTCATTTAGCCTGGTCAACCAACCAAATGAAGAATAGGGTTTGGGAAACAAAACGAACGTCTGTAACTTGCTAAAAATAATCTGATTTTAGGATTTCTTTGGCCTTATGTATTCATTAATATTCTAGTTACTGATAGAAGGGAAAGTTTATTCTACTGTATCATTGAATGAGTTTATTGTACAAGATAATGTGGTTAAATAGGCCAAGTCTAGTAACCCTAAAAACCCTAATAAGATAAAAGGACAAAAATACAAAAATAACTAAATAACTAAATAAGCTAAGCTATACTATGTTCACACCCCGCCTCAAACTCAGGAACTGAGAGCGGAGAGTATCATGAGTTTGCCAAAGAGAAAATGAAAACGAGCAGAGGTGTGAGTCTTAGTGAAAAAATTAGCCAATTGAAAGGAGGACGGAACGAAGGGGAGATCAATAGTGCCAGACTGGAGATGCTGGCAGATGAAATGATAATCAATCTCAATATGCTTCGTTCGCTCATGAAAGACAGAATTATGTGTGATCTGAATGACACTTTTTATCATAGTAAAGAGGTGTGGGAGAGTCAAGTGAAACACCCATATCCGACAAAAGCCAACGAAACCAGATAATATCGGCGGTAGCCTGAGATATAGGCCGATATTCAGCTTCATCAGTGGAGCGAGCAATAACAGACTATTTCTTGCTTTTCTAAGAGATGAGGGAGTCGCTAAGAAACACACAAAACCCAGAAGTTGATTTGCGATCCGTAATATCCCAGGCCCAATCAGCATCGGCATACGCCCGGAGAGTCAAACTCGAAGTGGAGGGGAGTAGTAAGCATTGATAGGGAGTACCACGAACGTACCGCAAGATGCAGAGCAGGGTAGCCTAATGGGTAGATTGAGGGGCAGAGACAAACTGACTAATGATATGGACGACATAAGCAATATCGGGATGAGTCACAATGAGATATACCAAGCAACCGACCAGTTCGCGAAATTCAGTAGGATCATCAAGAACAATTCCATCGGTAGAAGAAAACTTGGCATGCAAATCGATTTGGGTATCAACAAGCTTATCATCAGTGAGATGGGAATGATGGAGGATATCAGTTGCATATTTGGTCTGAGATAGGAGATAACCCTTGGGCGAGGAAGTAGCCTCAATACTCAAAACATAACGAAGAGGACCTAAATCTTTCATTTCAAACTTGTGAAAGAGGTGAGACTAGGTGATACTTCACCTCACTAATAGCAGCAGAATCAGAACCCATAATAATCATGTCGTTGACATATAATAAGAGAAGAACAAGCCCCGTAGTCGTGCGACGAATAAATAGAGCAGAATCATGCATACTAGGAAGGAAGCCAATCTGTAGAGCAACAGAGTGAACCAGGCACGGAGAGATTGCTTAAGACCATATAGTGCACGTCAAAGACGACAAACAAGCCCGGTTGTATGAGAAAGTCCCAGAGGGGGACGCATGTAGACTTCTTTAGATAAGTAGTCATTAAAGAATGCGTTTTTAACATCTAACTGAAAGAGAGGCCATTAATGCACTGCTCTGACATAAATCAAAGTGCGAATTGTGGTCGTTTTGGCAACAGGCGTGAAAGTCTCCTCATAATTAATGCCGTAGTCCTGTGAAAACCACTTAGCAACCAAACGAACTTTATACCGCTTTAAGGAACCATCGGAATGAGTTTTGATCTTGTAAATTTGTTTGCATCCAATGAGATTCTTCCCGGCTAGTAGAGAGACCAAATCCCAAGTATGAGTTTTGGCAAGAGCAGTCAGCTCGTCATTCATGGCATGCACCCAATTAGGATCATTACAAGCTTCTTTATATGACCTGGACTCAAAATAAGCATGGATACGAGAAAGAAAGGAACGATAGGAAGAAGAGAAACAAGTATTAGTAAAGCCAAGTCTTACCGGGGGATGACGATCGCGAGCGAGATAACGGCGATCAGAAGGATCAGGGTTCGAAGATGCAAGGGAATGGGCTGGAGAGTAGGGAAGTGGAGCTAGGGCAAGGGACGTTGTACGATGGCGGGAATAGATGAAAGGATAGGGTGGAATCAGGGTAGAGGAGAGGGAGCCGAAGAGGTAGGAGGAAGGTCAGAAATGGCCACAGTGACAGTGTATTTAGTTGGAGGAACACTATCAGGAAAAGGATCAAGAAGAACGAGGCCGTCCTTCGCAATAGGGGTTAGTTGCGGGGGAAGGGAGAAGTAGGGTAAACGCTCGATAAAGGTGACATGGTGGGACACATAACTTTTTAGTCACATGATCATAACAACGATAACCTTACTGAATTTACTACGGTCCTGCTTGGGAAAAAGCATAAAGCATGTAGACCTGAACACACGAAGAAGGGAGTAGTTGGGAAGGTGACTATGGAGACGCTCATACAGACAAGTACCAGAGAGAAGTGGGGTAGACATGTGATCCAAGAGATAGGCGGCAGTGAGCACAACTTCGCCCCAGAAAACAGAAGGGACAGATGACGAGAGAAGAAGAGACCGAGCAATATCCAAGAGGTGACGATGTTTGCGCTCAGTGCGAACATTTTGGGCAGGAGTATTCGAACAAGAAGATTGGTGAATAGTGCTATGAGGCGCTAAAAATTCAGTAAATTCAGAAAGAAAGTATTCCCCACCCAAGTCAGACCGAAGGATTTTGATGGTAGTAGAAAACTGAATATGCACCATATTGTGAAAATTGTGATAAACTTTGAAAACATTCGATTTGTGCTTAAGTAAATAAGCCCATGTATACCAACTATAATCATCAACAAAGGAAACATAATACATAGAGTCACCCTTGGTTGCAATAGGGAAAGATCCTCACAAATCTGTGTGGACAAGATGAAAAGAAAAAGTAGAAAAAGAAGTATTCTTATTAAATGGTAAGGCACACATTTTGGCCAACTTACACCCACTGCTATCAGAAATGTCACTAATAGGGATGGTACCCAAAAGACTAGACTTGACTAAATGTTTCAAACGCTCACTAGACAAATGACCTAATCTAGAATGCTAAAGGTAAAAAAGAGAAGATGTTGCATTTAAGGAAAGGGAGGAGAAGGCGGTGGGAGTAGACGTCAAAGAAAGTTGCAAGGCTTCCAAAGCATAGAGGTCACCAACTCTACGGCTGGTCCCAATCTGTATCCAGCACAACACAACCAGAAAAAGAGAACAAAACGTCAAAACCCGAATCAGACAATTGACTGATTGAAATAAGACTTAAAAATAAGCGAGAGACATAAAAGACATCAAGAAGACATAAAGAGGGAGATGAAATAGAATCGACAGAAATGTAAAGATGAAAACCCACTCTCTTTAGAGAGGGGCGAGCCATTTATTTATAATAAAGTGGACGAGGTTGAGGTTAACCTAATGGGCTCTAATCACCGAGGCCCATTAGGGTTGACTTATACATAACCTAATCTGTACACGTAACAACTAACACCCTCCCTCAAACTGGTGCATATATATCAATCATGCCCAATTTGTTACGTATATATGAAACCGATTCCCAACTAGTGGCTTAATGAAGATATCTGCCATTTGTTCACCGGTGCGCACATGGCTAAGAGTGATCGTGCCCTTCTTGTATTCATCGCGGATGAAATGACAATCGATCTCATTATGCTTTGTGCGTTCGTGGAACATAGGATTGGTGGTGATATGTATGGCAGACTGATTATCACACCATAGTTGGGTCGGTCTGTCCACTGCTGCTCGGAAGTAGCTAAAGCCATGGCCCTATACTCTACTTCGGCACTTGAACGAGCCACCACTGCTTGCTTCTTGCTTTTCCAACTGACCAAGTTACCCCCAATAGTGACTGAAAATCCAAAGGTGGATCGTCTATCAGTTGGGCATCCAGCCCAATCGGCATCGGTGTATCCCTCTATCCGGGTGTGTCCCTGATTATGATACCGAATACCTTTCCCTAGATTAGGGGAAGAGAAACAAGATCCCAAGTATGATTGGCCTCCAAGGCCTGCATTTCCTCCTCCATAGTAGCACGCTAGCCACAGAATCCAGGCTAACAATCAATGAGCGAATAGGAGTTGCCAAACCATGGTAGGAGGTAACATATAAAGGGTGATCACGGCAGGAGCGGTAAAGGCGGCTGGAGGGGGTAGGGGGAGCCACAGAGGGTGAGGCCGGATCAGGCGGCGAAGGGACTGGCTCATTAGGGGAAGCTAGGGGGGAGGTGTGTGCCGGGGCCGGAGGTGCTGCCGGAGGAGTCGGGAGAAGTGGAAGAGAGACAAGAAAGTCATCAGGTGGAGGGGACTCTGAAACACTAGTGAGAGGATAGAATGACTCAGTCTCGACAAAGGCCACATTCTGAGAGGTGAGATACTGACGCAATTGGGGGGAGAAACATTGGTACCCTTTATGGGTTTTTGAGTACCCAAGGAAGACACGTTTGAGAGAACAGGGATCTAATTTGGACAAACTAGGACGAGTATTGCGAACATAACACACACACCCAAATAGGCGAAGAGGAAGACTATAGGGAGGAATGGTAGGGAGAAGGATAGACTGGGGGGTGACACCACAAAGGACGGATGAAGGTAAGCGATTAGTGAGATAGCAGGCAGTGAGAGCAGCATCACTCCAGAAGCGTTTGGGGACACCCGTGCAGAAAAGGAGAGCACGAGCAGTGTCGAGAAGATGACGATTCTTGCGTTCGGCAGCCCCATTTTGTTGGGGGTTGTCGGGACAAGATGTCTGGTGAATAATGCCATGGTGGGACAAATGTGCTGGGAACCAATGTGATACATATTCTCTACCATTATCACTACGGAGAACACGAATAGTATGACCAAACTGGGTACGAATCTCAGAGAAGAAAGAACTCCAAGCAGAGAAGACTTCAGAGCGAGCTCTCAAAAGGTAAATGTAAGTAAAACGAGAGTAGTCATCCACAAATGTTACAAAATATCTGTAGCCTAAGGGCGTAGGAACGGAGCATGGCCCCCACACATCAGTATCCACAAGAGCAAAAGAGGGATAAGACGCACGATGGTGTTTGGCTAAATGACAAGACTCACAAGATAAATGAGAAATAGAATTAAATTCAGGACATAAAGACTGTAAACTAGCTAAAGAGAGATGACCCAAACGACAGTGAGCATCATAAGCCGAGGAGATGAGCCCGGCACAAGCAACCGGTTGATCAAGCACATACAGGCCCCCTATAATACTCCCTTTACTGATAGTTCGCTTCGTCAACAGATCCTGAAAAATACAATGATCAGGAAAAAATGTTACGGAGCAGTTTAAATATTTAGTAACACGACTAATAGAAAGCAGATTAAAAGGGGAGACAGGGGTATGTAACACATGTTGCAGGGTCAACGAGGAAGTGGGTGTAGCAATGCCACAACCTCGAATGTCAAGAGAAGAGATGTTGGCCACTGTAACCTATCCAGTCCTACTAAGAGGAGAATACTCAGAAAGTGTACCTGTAGTCCCGGTCATATGATCTGTAGCACTAGAGTCAATAACCCAATTGCGCGGAGTAACCATGCAGGCGGTGGAGTTACCTGTAATAAATGTACCAACAGCAGGAGAAGAGAGCACAGGGGATTGAGTGTACCGGTCATACTCAGCATTAGAGATATGGACCACGTGACCCGCGGGAGAGGAAGCAGGTGCAGTAGCAACATGAGCCATAGAAGATGGCTTAGAGCCCTATTGGGGACAACGGGGACGAATGTGGCCAACCACACCACAATGATGACAAGTGCGAGTCTTAGGAGATCCAGTACGACCACCTGTATGCCCGCCTCGGCCCCGACGGCCACCACGGGCCCCACTCGGGGAAGAAAAACAAGCAACCCTATCAGAGGGCTCTGGGGGTAGGGGGCGAGCATCAGAGTGACTCACCGAGCGACTCACACGTCGAAAGGCCTCCGGGAGAGATGAGATATCAACCTTAGCAAGGATCTGTGACCGGGTAGCCTCACAGTCTCCACCACCAAGACTGGCTAAGTAGAGAACCACCATAATCTGATTACGCTGACGATGAAATATGGTGGGATCAGAAGTAAAGGGGAGCAATCGGTCAAACTCATCAACAAGAGTCTTGAACCCAGCATAGTGCTCCTGAAGAGTTTTTCCCTCACGCGTGAGTTGGAAGAACCCCTTCATTACATCAAAGAGGCGAGATAGATCATTAGTAGTGGAATAGGTATCGGACAAAGATTGCCAAATTTCCCGTACAGTATCGGCATTTGCGACCAAAACCTCAACAAATTCATCCATGGAGTTCAGCAATAATGTAAACAGGCGAGCATTATCCCGAATCCAGGAGTAGTCAGACGGCCACGAGACTAGGAGAAGGTGCGGCAGGGATGGTAGCAGACGGCAGCGGTGGCGGCGACGACAGGTGGCGGCGAAGCCAGTCAGATGGCCACGAAACCAGATCAGAAGGAGAGGGATACAGATCGGTGGTAGTGGTAGAGGGAGGAGGTAACGCCAGGAGAAGAGGAGGGTGGCGGCGATGGCGACGGCGGCGGAGGAAGAGGCAGCGGACGAGCTAGAGAGCAGATCTGAAAGGGGGGAAGCTAGGACGCGATTATGGTAGTGGAGACGCGCCGCCGCCGGAAGATCAGTGCATATCCAGCAAGGCGGTGGCGTCCGCGGTAGATTTAGTGTTTTACTTTTTTTTTTTTTTATTCTTTACCAGGCTTTGATACCATGTAAAGATGAAAACCCACACTCTTTAGAGAGGGGCGAGCCGTTTATTTATCATAAAGTGGACGAGGTTAGGGTTAACCTAATGGGCTCTAATCACCGAGGCCCATTAGGGTTAACTTATACATAATCTAATCTATACACGTAACAACTAACAAGAAACAACATGCATCGGGGAGCCATTTGCAGTAGCAATACTAATGGGGGAAACGGGTGAAATGCAGTTACTCATAAGGGAAACATCAGGAGACATGATAGGAAGAACCCGAGTCAAAAATCCAAGTGGTGTGTAAGGTACCTGTGGCGCGAGGACTAGGCAAACCCGAGAGAGTAGTGGTCATAGCAGAAGGTTGTTGATGATTCTTTTCAGTGGCAACCAAGAAAACTTGAAACTGTTAAAACTGCTCATAGGAGAGGGAAGATGGAGTACTACTAGGGGTAGAGACCGCGAGGGTTGTTGGGGCACGGTAGGAGTGCTGTGGAGGTCGAGAAGATGATGGGGTGGTCGAGTGAGAAGAGGTACGGCCCTCGCCGTGAACAAGTTTGGGGCACGCATTCTTCCAGTGACCCTTTAGATGGTAAAAACTAAAAACTATATTCAACCATAGCTACACGAGGTTTGGGCTTGCCTGTTACTTGAATCAATCAAATGGGAAGCTGGAGTGGGTAGGATCGGTGCCAAAGACTGGCTCGAAGTAGCCACGGGAGTGGCAAACACAGACTGAGCAGGAGATGCAACATAAGACACTTTGAACCTAGTTTCCTCAGCAATGATCTCACGCACGGCACTATCAACTGATGGTAAGGGAGAACGGTGCAAGATAGCCCTTCAAAGAGGCTCAAACTGATCTCAAAGAGCCATGAGAAACTGGACAAGACATTGTTTCTCCCTATACTGAACATAGCTATCAAGTGATTGCAAATCTGAAGGTTCCATAAGAGCCAACTGATCCCAATAATTAGTCATCTCATTGTAAAACTCCTGAACTGACTTATCCCTTTGAATAGAACTCCGAATAGACATCTCAAGGTCATACTGGTTAGTGAAATTTGACTCCAATTACATAGTTTTTAATTGTCCCAAACTTTCTGCGCTGTATTATATTTGAAGAAATTCATACCAATATTGGTTCGATAGAGTTGTAAAACCAAGTAAGAATCCTGACATTTTTCATATCCCATTTTGCAAGAGCAAGTATGTAGTTGTCGGCTTTTGAATTGGATGGCTGGAGGATTGAACCATCGACATATCCCCATAATCCCTTGCCCACAATAAAATTTTTCATTACATGAAACCAATACGAATAGTTGTTACCCATTAACTGAATGTTGATGGCTTGCATTTTATCATCCGACATGATGAATGAATAAGAGATAAACCCATTGATTTAGACCAAATACCAAAGAATAACCCACTGATGTAAAGCAGATACCACTGACCAGAGAACACCAGGAGATCAGAGACCAGGCTAAAGAGAGACTTACAAATTGAGCTTACTAGAGACATGTATTCGGCGAACGGCGGAGGTGGCGGTAGTGGCCGACGAAGAACGGCGGCGGCTGCCGACGAGGATGGACCGAGGTTTGGCGATGGTGGGCGATCCGAATCCGGGAACTCACAGATCGAGCTTACTAAAGACATATATCCGGGAACTACGACGGTGGCTGCTGCGGTTGACAACGAACATCAGTGATTTTGCGAACGGCGGCGTTGGCCGCCGAGGGTGGCGGAGGTCTGGCGAGGTTGGGTGATCCTAGATCTGGGAAGACAGAGGCTTGCAAGGATGGTTGAGTGGCGGCGGCTGAGATCGGTGGGCAGCGGTGGCGGCAAAGGCAGAGGAGGGTCAGATCGAAGAGGTGGCTGCTACATTCAGAAGAGGTGATGCTAAATCCTAACCCTAATCCTAACCATAACCCTAAGCTCTGATACCATGATAAAAGGGAAAGTTTATTCTACTATACTATTGAATGAGTTTATTGTACAAGACAATGTGGTTAAATAGGCTAAGCCTAGTAACCCTAAAAACCCTAATAAGATTGTTAGAATATTAGTATCCCACATTGCTTAATCATGTAATATAATATGGAGTTTCATAATATAAATAATAATTAATCAGTGTTAGAATATAGGGTTGATTAACTAAAACCCTATACACTTTTCCCTTTTAAACCACATGGTATCAGAGCCTATCCAAACCCTAAAATCCTACTGACCTATTACCACAGCCGCCGCCGTCGCAGTCGCGTCGCGCGCGGCTGTGGTCACCTCCTTTGCGATCGCCTAATACTGCGATCGTCCACTGCCGTCGGCGTCACGATATGTGCTATCGGAGTTGGTGTTTTCCGATCTCTAGACCCAGATCTGTTGGTTCTCAGTTAGATTTGTCCAGTTCGTGTAGCGCGCCCAAATCTATTGGTCGCAGTTCGATCTGTCCAGTTCGTGTAGCACGCTCTCTCTCTCTCTCTGATCTGCAGATTTGTCCCTCTGTTTACAGTCAGGGACCCATGTTTCCAGCCACTATAGTTGTCTCCTGAAGATGATTTTTATTGCGGCTATTGTGTTGGCTTGATGTGTATTCTCAGTTGATGGTATTTGTTCTTTGAGTTGTGTTACGGAGCAGGGTTCACTTCTGTTGTGTATTTACTCAGTTGGTTGATATTTCGTCTCCACAATGTCTGCGGCAGATTCAGATGTTGGTCCTGTCGGTTCGGCTACTGGTCCCAGTTAGCCTGCGACCATTATCCTGACTCGTCCTTCTCGGTATCGAGATAGACTATCTCTTACTTGCACACCATTGACTGGGAGGAATTATGCCGTGTGGGATAAAGCAATTGAGGTTTATTATTTGGGAGAGTCCTAATATCACTATTTGACAGATGACCCTCCTGACTCAAAAGGTTCTGGATATTCTGTATGGGTTGCTGAGAACGCACGCATTTGGTTTGAGTTGTGGAATAGTATGGAGGACCATATTGATAGCTCTCTTATTTTCTTACCCACGGCCAAACAAGTGTGGACCCAGGCTCAGGAGATGTATTCTAGAGTTAACAACCTTCGTCGCACGTATAATCTTAATTAGTCTTTCTTCTCTCTCTCTCTCAGGGAGATTCTTCTTTGGAGGCTTATTATGCTAAGTTTTGGAGCATCTATGATGAGCTCAATATTTGTGAACCACTTTCCACTGATCTTCAGGTTATGTGATGTCAGCGTGATCGCATGCAGGTTGCCCGATTTTTATCGGGTGTCTCGTCTACTTATGCCCCGGTTAGTAACCAACTCTTGGGAACTCGTGATCTACCTTCCCTCAGTGAGGTTTTCAGTCACCTCTGTTAGTCTACTGTATCTGGCCCTGCATCATCCGCGCCCCCCGCTGATCGTTCCGCATTAGCTTCCACTGTGTCTGGTGGTCCTTCTTTCATCTGTGGCCGTGGTCGTGGCTGCGATTCTAGCCCTAGACGACGTGGTTGCACCTCTAATGTTGGTGGTCGTATGATTCGCGGTCGTGGTCCTCGCTTATGCACTTATTGTGGAGGTACTAATCATACCGTGGAGCACTGTCATGATCTTTATGGGTTTTCCCAAGCTCATCAGGCTGCTACCTCTCCCGATATTGAGCAGCTTCCTCCCATTTCTCCTGACTGTGTGGTGACTATTTCTGCGAAAGAATACATGCGCCTTGTGTCCATTCAGTCTTCCGCAACTAGCTCTAGTTTGTCGTCCACTGCTATGCTTGCTCAGACTGGTCCCTCTGTTGCTTGTGTTGCCTTCTCTCACACCTCTACTCCATGGGTTATCGATTCTGGTGCCTCAGATTACATGACTGGTACATCTATTTTGCTTTCTGGCCATCACTCGGTTGGAAAACACTCTCATGTTACCTTAACCGATGGTTCTACTACTGAGATTATCGGTTTCGGTTCAGTTCCTGTTACTTCTACTATTATTTTGGATTCTGTTTTACATGTCCCTTGTTTTCCCTTTAATCTTATGTCTGTTAGTAAACTTACCAAGTCTCTGAATTGTTCAGTAACCTTCTTTCTGCATGTTAGTGTGTTTCAGGATCTCAAGACGGGGAGGAAGATTGGTGGCGGTGCTGAACGAGGTGACCTCTACTATCTCAATGATGTTGCTCATTCCCTGTCTGTTGCTCTTCAGTTCACAACATCCCCATATCAACAACATTGTTGTCTTGGTCACCCATCACTTCAGAGTTTGCAAAAGCTAGTGCTTTCACGTCGTCGTCTTTCCGTTTTACCATGTGAAGTTTGCATTTAGTAAACATCGTATAGTGTCCTTTTCTCCTCGCATTGAGAGTCATGTCAACCAGCCTTTTCAGTTAGTACATTCAGACGTTTGGGGTCCCATACGGGTTCCTAACATATTTGGATTTCAATATTATGTTATTTTTGTGGATGATTTTTCTCGTGTCACTTATCTTTATCTTATAAAAGAACCATCTGAGTTGCAATCTATTTTTAAATCATTCTATATGAAAATCAAGAACCAATATCATACCTGCATTCGTATCTTTCGATTTGATAATGCCCGAGAATTTTTTCATACTACCCTCTCTCACTTCTTTGATGATCATGGCATTCTCCACCAATATTCTTGTGCTCGGACCTCCCAGCAAAATGGGGTTGCTTAATGCAAGATTCGCCATTTATCCAAAGTTATGCGGGCGCTGTTGTTCTGAATGCAGGTTCCCAAGTCCTATTGGAGTGATGTTGTGCTTACTGCAAGTTACTTAATCAATCGAATGCCTTCTACCATCCTTGGTGGTCAAATACCCTACACGGTCTTGCTTTCGGGTCGTCCTCTCCATCACTTACCCCCTAGCATATTTGGGTCCGCATGCTATGTTTATGCTCTCGACTCTAACTGGGATAAACTTGATCCGCGATCTATTCGGTGTATCTTTCTTGGATATTCTCGCACTCAAAAAGGTTATAAATGTTACCCACCCTCCTTACGCAGCCATTTTGTGTGTGTTGATGTTACCTTTAATGAGTCATTACCCTTCTTTTCCCCTTCTATTGATCCTCTCAATCCTCCTCTATCTGAGTCCGTGTTTCCTATTGCTGTTCCGTCTCGTCTTCCTGCTCCTAAACCCTTGCAGGTATATGCTCGTCGCCTTAAGGTTCCGTCACCGCCATTATCGCCACTGGTTCTCACTCGCCCGCTGCTTTGTCTTCACCTCCGTTATGAGATCCGGACAATCGGCCTATAGCTCTTCGAAAAGGTATTCGGTCTTGCACCTCCCATTCTATTGCTCAGTTTGTTTCCTCTGATCATTTATCTTCGTCTCTTCATGCTTTTACCTCTTCTATTTCCTCCACATTTGTTCCTAACACTGTTTAAGAGGCCTTATCAATGTCTGTCTGGCGGCAAGCTGTGGAGGATGATGAAATGTCTGCCCTTCATCATAATGGCACTTGGGAGTTGGTTCCTCTTCCCGCTGGGAAAACTACTGTTGGCTGCTGCTGGGTCTTCACTGTCAAGTATCTTCCCGATGGTACAGTTGAGCGCTATAAAGCGCGCCTTGTTGCCAAAGGCTACACCCAGATGTATGGTGTGAACTATTTGGAGGCCTTTTCGCTTGTCGCGAAACTTGGCTTTGTTCGAGTACTTATTTCGCTTGTTGTATTTCTTAGTTGGCCATTGTTTCAATTGGATGTCAAAAACACTTTTCTCCACGGAGATCTACCGTAGGAAGTCTATACGGATCAACCACCTGGGTTTGTTGCTCAGGGGGCGTGTCATCAGGTTTGTCGTCTTCATAAAG
This sequence comes from Arctostaphylos glauca, assembly GCA_019985065.2. Classification (NCBI taxonomy): domain Eukaryota; kingdom Viridiplantae; phylum Streptophyta; class Magnoliopsida; order Ericales; family Ericaceae; genus Arctostaphylos; species Arctostaphylos glauca. Next base: position 28,830,644 of record JAHSPW020000005.1, on the reverse strand, counting down.
CACTATACGGGCTTAAACAATCTCCTAGAGTCTGGTTTGGGAAGTTCAATGATGCTGTATTATGGTTTGGCATGCATCGGAGTCAATCTGATCATTTTGTGTTCTCTCTCAAATCTGATCGGGGAAAAATATTATTGATTGTCTATGTGGACGATATTATTATTACCGGTGATGACCAACAGGGTATTGATGCACTGAAGTCCTCCTTACACCAACAATTCCACACCAAGGATTTGGGAAAATTACAATACTTCTTAGGGATCGAAGTGGCGCGATCCAAGCACGGTATTAGCTTATCTCAACAGAAGTATGTACTAGATATCCTTGAGGATACTGGCTTGTTGGGAACTAAACCTGTTGCAACGCCTATGGATCCCAATGTCAAATTATGAGTTACTCCCCAATCCCGATTAGTATCGCCGGTTAGTTGGCAAGTTAAATTACCTTACTATTACACTTTTGGATATCTCGTTTGCAGTCTGTGTGGTGAGTCAGTTCATGTCTGCTCTCCGTCATCCACATTGGGAGGCAATTCTCCGGCTTACAAAGTACCTTAAGACACATCCAGGCCGTGGCTTATTTTATCGAGCTAATGGACACTTGTATGTGGAGGCATTTACTGATTTTGACTGGGCTGGAGGACCATTTGATAGAAGGTCCACTATTGGATATTGTGTCTTTCTAGGTGGCAATCTTGTCAATTGGAAGAGTAAGAAGCAGACGGTAGTTGCCCGATCTAGTGCAGAAGCAGAGAACTGAGCAATGACACACACCAAGTGTGAGATTGTATGGGTGTGCTCGTTTCTTGAAGAGATAGGATTTAGTGTGCAGTTGCCTATGTCTCTATATTGTGATAACCAAGTTGCGATTCACATTGCATCAAACTCAGTATTCCGTGAGAGAACCAAGCATATTGAGGTTGTGTCATCGAGTGCGTGAGAAGTTAACAAATGGTGTAATAGCTATTCCATTTGTATCTATGCGTGCTCAACTAGCTGATATATTTAAACGACTAGATTTGCTATGTAACAAGCTAGGTCTTTGTGATATTTATTCTCCAGCTTGAGGAGGAGTGTTAAGAGTATTAGTATCCCACATTGCTTAATCATGTAATGTAATATGGAGTTTCATAATATAAATAATATTAATCAGTGTTAGGGTTGATTAACTAAAACCCTATACACTTTTCCCTCTTAAACCACAAAGATAAAAAGACAAAAATACTCAAATAACTAAATAAGCTAAGCTATACTACGTTTACAGTTACACCATAGTCCTTAAGTTCCGACAATTCCACATTTTAGTCCAAAACCTGTAACTTACATCAAAAAGGCCACAATAACATCAAAGATCCACTAAATCGAAGAAAATAACAGCAAATAAAATAAAATTTTTAAAACCCTGGACTGTAGGTCCTCATAGACAAACTCTACCAGTTTCGAATAGTCTATGCACCTGTGTAGTCTTTTGTTGTGCATCAAGGTTTAATTCGTTATGGTGAAAACTATGTTCATGTTGCCATACTTTAGCAATAGTACCACATCTATGACTTCTTTCTAGCATCACTTTCTCCTAAATCATGATGAATTTGTTTTTGAATCATTTGTGTTAATTTTAGTTTCTACTGGTCAGATCTAACTTCTTCTTATGACTTGTGAGCATGTCGCTTTGACAGACAATAAAAACCAGTATGGGAATTGAATTATATTACTAATCTTTTGTATAGGTTGTTTGTTCAATGAATAGTGATAAGTGTTTCATTTATTTCTATCCTTAATCTATATTGTCCTGAAGGGTACTTTATGTTCTGTGTGCATTAGTTTCTACGTTGCTCGGGTGGGTCTTCTCTGTTAGAGATAAAATCATAGTTGTTTCTGACTTTCTCTCCTTCATTTATTCCAGATAACTACCCTTGAACCATTGATTATAGGACTGCAAGATGCATTGCCGAAGTCCATTGGGCTTCTTCCTTTCGATGGTGGACTAACAGGTAGTCGAGTATACACTCGTTTCATCGTATTTTTAATTTGTAAATGAAATAACTACAGATGCCAAATTCTTTTAGCTAAGGAGGGTACAAAAGGCCTTTCATCTTTTTTAGTTGGGAAGTTAGTTCAAGACTGTCCTGTAGGAATTGAGTTTAGAATTTAATGATGCGTTACATTATATTGGATCAATTTACTAAACCATAATGTGGAAGTGCAAGCTTATGGGATAACCTTGTTATCGGATTCATTGAACATGTTTCTTGATGAAACTCATCGTCGTCATTTTCTTTTACATTTTTGGACGAAACACTTCTATTCTAAGTTTTGATGGAGCGAACGTTGCTTAGGGTGTTAAAGTAGCATTAACGTCCCTTCCAATTTACTGGATGGATAGAGACCTTCTCACACTAACGTAGTACCAATGATTTCTAGAGAACCACCATTCCCAAAACTTGTTGGTGAATTATTATAGATGGAGAAAATGACAGTGGTAGCTGTGGTTGAATGTGGATGTGTAACAATAATCCATGTGTTGCATACCCAAATTGCTTTTGGATTTCCTTTCTGCTGTGACCCTATTTTGTAGGTTGAAGCCCTCGACTGGCCAATGAGTCCTAACTCACCCAAGTCTTATATCAAAAAATATCGAAAACTTGAAAATATTATATGTAGACAAATTGCAAAATATGGAGTTGGGTTTGAGGGAGGACGAAGCAGAGGTAAAGAAAATAACAGATAGGAACAACTACAATAAAAGACATTGTATAGTTAATTAGTCATTAATCACATAGGGAGGAACAATGTGCTTCTGGATCATCAAATCACGAATGAAATGACAACCAACTTCGATATTCTTAGTCCCCTCATGGAAAATAGAATTTCTAGCAATAAAGATTGTGGTCGGATTATTGCACAACATCTGCATAGGAGTAGGAACCACAATGGAGAAGTCCCTAAAGAGGAAACGGACCCACATCCCACATCTCAAGCTGGACAAGCCATAGCACGATATTTTGCCTTGACACCAGAGCTGGCAATGACATTCTTTTTCTTATTGCACCAAGTAATAAGATTCATTTCAACAAAGGAAAAATAACTAGAGGTAGAATGCCCGATCAGGGTGCCTCCTTGCCCAATTAGCTTTACTAAAGCAAGTCAAAGACAGCAAAGCATAGGGTTGATATGGTAAGGCTCGACCAAATGCACTCTTTAAATAACACAAGGTATGATAATGCATGAAAATGTGGGTGGCGAGGAGCATGTAATATATACTGACGGCAAAGGTGATGCCCCAGTGAGCAAATTTGATAAATCAACTTGCCAACAAGACGCCCATTTTCGTTAATGTCATGACATGGTTCTCCCATATCATTGTCAAGCTTAAATAATAGAGTCCATTGCAGTATCAACATGTAGAGCACTGAGAAGACTAATTTGAGAAAGAAAACAAGAAAAAAATTTCCTCCAATTGTGAAATACCATAGCCAAATGAACAACTTCACTCTTAAGAAAGTAATGTTGAGCACTCGAGTCCTTAGTATGATCTCACCAGCTTTAATGAAGCTTTAGATCGACAATACTACAACAGTCATCACTAGCGGTGATGCTATCACCCATATATACAATCAAGACATTGTCTCAGTTGAATAATGGCAAACGAACAAGGAATGAAAGGATGTAGAATGTCAAAACCTATAGGCAAGCACAAAGAATTGAATCTATGAAACCAGCCACGAGGGAACTACTTCAGACCATGAAGGACCTTGCACCAATAACAAGCAAGATGTTCACTATCATAAATGATATGGCTAGACAAATTATACATAAACATTTTCTTTTGGATATAACCATGAGAAAGGTAGTTTTAATGTGGAGCTGGTACTAAAGGCCAACATCGACTATCAACTATCGAGAGAAGGATCCAAAAATGGAATTAAGATGATTCACTAGAAAAAAAGTTGCCAACTTTTCAACACTAAGTTTGAGAGTAGCTATTGGTTAGTGAGCGCGCAACTGTGAGCCCACGACTTGTTTCCCAAAAGGTAGGGAAGTAAGCTCGCAACTGTGATTCCTTTGAAGAGCACTAATTTCGTCATCCACATGTTTTTATTGAAATGAAGACGTAGCCTCTTTATAAGAGGAAGAATAGAACTGGATGACAAGGTGCGGACAAAGGAACAGAGACATGGTGTAAGACGATGAACAGACACGAGGTTAGCAATAGTACATTGAGCACAAGTACATCTATGTTAGTGCAAAGCATTAGTTAAATCATATGTATATTGAGCAAACAAGGAATCAGGTACCTTAAATGGATAAAATGGTGTTCGAACTATAAGAAATACCATGATGATTTGGAGAATGTTGATGTACCTGCAAAGGAGGATTAGACGGTAGAAACGGCATACGCAGAAAGCGCCATGGAAAGAGAAAGAGAGCTGTTGATGGAAGCAAGTATAAAAAACTTTATCCACTCAAAGAAAGTGACTTCGGCACTCCCAAACTAAAAAATATTTACAAACCTGGAGATAACATACGCATCAAGATTTAGAACATGCACAAAGGCAACAACCAAAAACTTTAGGACTAAGGGAAAATGTTGAGGAATCAAGATTTATCAATGAAAATGAACCATATTACTTGTTAGAATATGTTTGTATTAGTAGTTGACGTTTGTCCCACATCGCCTATCTTAGTCATGTAATATGGAACTCATTAATATAAATAATATTGTCTTGTGTTAGGGTTAGTTAACACCCTATACACTTTCTCTCATCCCTAATAACATGGTATCAGAGCCATGGATCGTATTCCACCCTAACCCTAGAAATTAAACCCTAACCCTAGGCCTCCTAACCCTAGCCTAGATAAACCCTAAATCTAAACCCTAAACCAAGCAGCCGCAGCCACCAACCAAGCTGCCGCCAACCAAGCAGCCGCAGCCCAACCCTACCAGCCCTTTGCTTCCGCCATCAACCCTCTGATCCAGACCAGCCACCCTACCAGCCGCACACGCCGCACCCTACACGCCGCACACGCCACCATCAGTCGCCTTCTGTTGTCATCAGCCGCACACGCCACCTCTGATCCAGACCGTAACCCCTTCTGTTATTGCTGTTCCGCCAGGATCAGCCACCATCAGTCGCCTGGTTGTCGCCACCATCAGCCGCTTGTTTCACGAGCCTCTGCACCATCAGTCGTCACGAGCCTCTGCTGTTTTCACGAGCCTCTGGTCTCTGATCTGCTGTTTCACGAGTCTCTGGTTTCTGGTTTCTGGTTTCTGGTCTTCATCTCTCTGTCTGGTCGCCTTCGATCTCTGTTTGTTCGCCTGTTGCTGTTTGATGTTCGCTCTCTGTTTGTTCGCCGTTTTCCTCTGTTTGCTGCCACCAACCTCTGTTTGAGGTTCTGTTCTTGATTTCAGTATTGTTCGAATAGAGATTAATGCTTTATGTTGGGTATTAGTCATATCTCTATGTTTCGTTGTTGAGGTGTGTTGGTTGATGAAGAACAGTAACAGTCGTTTGTTCTTTGAGCCGTTTGTTGCTTCATTTTTTTTAGCAGTAGTTGTTTGGTGGATTTTTGAGGCCGTAGTTGAGTATCTGTGATTTGTTGGTGATTAGTAGTGGTTGTTGCTTAGTTGGATATTGTAATTGATTGGGTTGATTTGTCGAGACAGTTGGTTATCTTTGCATTATTGGTGGTTATTTTGTGGTGATCTGTGATTATGTCTGAAGCACAGTCTGCGTCTGGTTCTACTTCTGGTTCTGTGTCTATTGGTAGTACTGGTTCTGTATCTATTGGTCGTACTGCTAGCTCTTCTCGACGTCGTGAGAAGGATTCCATTACATCCATTCCTTTGAATGGCAACAATTATGCTCTTTGGTCTCGTGCTGTTAAAGTTTATTATATGGGTGAGCGAAAATTTCGTTATTTGACAGACAGTCCTCCAAACAAAACTGATAAGGATTATAGTGACTGGGAAGCTGAGGATTGTCATATTCGAGTTGAGTTGTGGAATAGTATGGAACCTCAGATCAGTGGCCCTCTGTTTTATCTTGATAGTGCCAAGGAAGTGTGGGATCGCGTTGCCAGGATGTATTCAGGGGTTAATAATCTTCGTCGTACATATGATCTCCATCATCAGTTCTTTTCTCTGTCGTTGGGTATTGGATCATTGGAGGACTACTATGCCAGATTTCGTGGTATTTGTGAGGAACTCAAGGTTTATGAGCCTATCTCTAGTGATCCTCAGGTTATGGCGCGTCAGCGTGAGTTCTTGGAGGTTGCTCGATTTCTATATGGGTTACCATCATTTTATGATCCAGTTCGGTCTCAGATATTGGGCGAACGGGAGTTGCCATCTCTCGATGAGGTGTTTAGTCGTCTTCGCCAGGCTTCTATCTCAGATACTAACTCTGTTTCTCAGCCACCATCTGATCGTTCTGCTCTAGTTGTTTCTGGTGGTTTTGGCCGTGGTCGCGGCCGTGATTCGGGGTTTAGCAGTCGTGGTCGTGGTTCGGGTGGTTTTGGCGGACGCGGTTCTGATTTGGGTAATGGTTTTGGCGGTCGTGGTGATTCTGGTCGTAATTCTAGTCGTGGCCGCACGTCAGGGGGAGGTAGTTCTGGTGGCCGCGGTGGTTCTGGTCGTGGCCGTGGTACCCGATTTGGTACTCATTGCAAGGGTACGGGTCATACAGTAGATTATTGTTATGACCTTCATAGTTTTCCTCAGGCTCATTAGGTTGCTCATTCTGAGGATACTGGACAGTTTACTCATTCTTCTACCGGCAGTAGTGTGACTATCTCAGCAGAGGAGTACCAGCGTCTTATGTCGACTCCATCTTCCGCTACGACAGCTTCTCCTTCCACAGCTACGTTCGCTCAGACAGGTCCCTCTGTTGCTTGTGTTGCATCCTCTTTTTCTTCTCCTTGGGTTATCGATTCTGGTGCTACTAATCATATGACTGGTACTTCTAAATTCTTTTCTACTTGTCAATCTCTGGATAAAACCTTTCATGTCACCTTAGCCGATGGCTCCACTACTAAGGTTACTGGTTTGGGTTCGGTTCCTGTCTCTCCATCATTTACTTTAAATTCTGTGTTGCATGTTCCTCGTTTACCCTTTAATCTTGTGTCCATTAGCCAACTTACAAAATCCTTAAATTGTTCCGTCACATTTCTTCCTCATGGTTGTGTTTTTCAGGATCTCAAGACGGGGAGGAAGTTGGTGGCGGTGTTGAGCGTGGTGGTCTGTATTATCTCACCGATCATATTTCTACCCAGCCAATTGCTCTTTAGTCATCAGAATCCGCATATCAACAACATTGTCGACTTGGTCATCCATCCCTTCCGAATTTGAAACGTCTAGTGCCTTCATGTGGTTTTCTTAAGGAGTTATCTTGTGAAATCTGTGAGTTTAGTAAACATCATAGAGTGTCTTTTTATCCTAGGGTTGAAAGTCGTGTGTCGAGTCCTTTTCAGTTAGTGCATTCAGATATTTGGGGGCCCATGTCGGTGTCCAATGTTTTTGGTTTTCAGTACTACGTTATTTTCGTAGATGATTTCTCTCGTATTACATACCTTAATCTTATGAAAGAGAGATCTGAGTTGCAGACTGTTTTTAAGTCATTTTACATGGAAATAAAGACTCAGTTTAATACTTGCATTCGTATGTTTCGTTCTGATAATGCGCGCGAATTTTTTCATAGTACTCTATCTCAATTTTTTGATGATCATGGGATTCTTCACCAGTCATCTTGTGCTCGAACTCCACAGCAAAATGGAGTCGCCGAACGCAAGATTCGATATTTATCAGAAGTAATGCGTGCTTTGTTATTTCAAATGAAGGTCCCTAAGTCTTATTGGAGTGACGTAGTTCTTACAGCCTGCTATTTGATCAATCGTATGCCCTCCACCGTCCTTGGAGGTCAAATACCCCATACGGTCCTGTTTCCCGGCCGTCCTCTCCACTCATTACCCCCTCGGGTTTTTAGGTGCATTTGCTATGTTCATGCTCTTGATCCCGGCCGGAGCAAACTGGACCCACGGTCCGTTAAGTGCATTTTTCTTGGGTACTCTCGGACTCAAAAAGGGTATAAATGTTATTCTCCGTATTTGCGTCGTCATTTTGTATGTGCTGATGTCACATTTAATGAGTCTCTTCCTTTTTATTCTGAGCATGACACTACCACTGTTTCTCCTGCATCTGAGTCTGTGCTACCTATAGCTGTCCCGTCTGCTTCTGTCTCTCCACCAAACCCTTTGCAGGTATATGTGCGTCGCCCTAAACCTCCCTCCGTGCCATCCCCGCCAGCATCATCTCAGCCAGAGTTACCTCCATCAGCGCTACCTCAGCCAGCAGACCCACCTTCACCCACCACTCCGCCTTCTCCTCCGTTGAGAGATCCTGATCTTCTTGATGACCGTCCTATTGCCCACCGTAAAGGTATTCGGTCTTGTACTCTCCATCCTATTGCTCAGTTTGTTTCTTATAATCATTTATCACCATCTCTTCGTGCTTTTACCACTTCGGTCTCTTCTGTGTTCGTTCCTACTACTGTTCAGGAGGCCTTGTCTGTGTCTGAGTGGCGGCAAGCCATGGAGGATGAGATGTATGCTCTTCATCATAATGGCACTTGGGAGTTGGTTCCTCTTCCTGCTGGTAAGACTACTGTTGGCTGTCGTTGGGTATTCACTGTCAAGTATCTTCCTGATGGCACTGTTGAGCGCTACAAAGCTCGTCTTGTTGCCAAAGGCTACACCCAAACTTATGGTGTTGATTATTCCGAGACGTTCTCTCATGTTGCCAAACTTGGTTCTGTTCGGATTCTTATCTCTCTTGCTGCGAATCTGGGTTGGCCATTGTTCCAGTTGGATATCAAAAATGCCTTTCTTCATGGGGATCTTCAGGAGGAGGTTTATATGGAGCAACCACCTGGGTTTGTTGCTCAGGGGGAGCGTACTCAGGTATGTCGACTCCGCAAAACTCTTTATGGCCTCAAGCAGTCCCCTAGGGCCTGGTTTGGCAAGTTCAGTGATGCTGTTTTGAGATTTGGCATGCATCGTAGTCAGACTGACCATTCTGTGTTTTCTCTAACTTCTGCTCGAGGGAAAGTATTATTGATTGTATATGTGGATGATATTATCATTACTGGTGATGACCAGCAAGGTATTGGTGAGCTAAAAACCTTCTTACATCAGCAATTCCATACTAAGAATTTGGGAAAACTTCGGTATTTCTTAGGTATCGAAGTGGCCCGATCCAAAGAAGGTATTAGCTTATCACAGAGGAAATATGTGTTGGATATTCTTGAAGATACAGGTTTGTTGGGAGCTAGGCCTGTTGAGACCCCTATGGATCCCAATGTCAAACTTTGTGTGGACCAGGGGGAGCTACTTCATAATCCTGATCAGTATCATCGGTTAGTTGGTAAGTTAAATTATCTCACCATTACACGTCCGGATATCTCGTTTGCAGTCAGTCTGGTGAGTCAGTTTATGTCCACCCCTCGTCATCCACATTGGAGGTTGTCCTTAGAATTGTGAAGTATCTTAAGTTACATCCAGGACGTGGTCTGTTGTATCGAGCCAGTGGACACTTACGTGTTGAGGCGTTCACTGATTCTGATTGGGCAGGAGGACCATCTGATAGGAGATCTACTACTGGATATTGTGTCTTTCTTGGTGGAAATCTTGTGAATTGGAAGAGTAAGAAGCAGACAGTGGTTGCCCGGTCTAGTGCAGAAGCAGAGTATAGAGCAATGGCGCACACCACATGTGAGGTTGTGTGGTTGAGGTCGTTTCTTGAAGAGATTGGGTTCAGTGTTCAGTTGCCCATGCAATTGTATTGTGATAATCAAGCAGCTATTCACATTGCTTCCAATCCGGTTTTTCATGAGAGAACTAAACATATTGAGGTTGATTGTCATCTAGTGCGTGAGAAGTTGACTGGTGGTGTGATAGCTACTCCATATGTGTCCACTGGTGCCCAGTAGCTGACATGTTCACCAAATCATTGTTCAAGCCGCGGTTAGAGTTGTTGTGTAACAAGCTGGGACTCTTTGATATTTATTCTCCAGCTTGAGGGGGAGTGTTAGAATATGTTTGTATTAGTAGTTGACGTTTGTCCCACATCGCCTATCTTAGTCATGTAATATGGAACTCATTAATATAAATAATATTGTCTTGTGTTAGGGTTAGTTAACACCCTATACACTTTCTCTCATCCCTAATAACATTACTTAAAACTGCACACGTTGTGCGATTTAAAAGTAAAAAGGCTATGAGAATGGCATCACACCAAATATGATTTTGGATGTTGATGATATCATCATTACTGGTGATAATCAACAAGGCATCGCTGAGCTGAAGGAGTTTCTACAGCAACAATTCTATCCCAAGGATTTAGACAGACTACGATACTTCTTAGGTATTGAAGTGGCTGGGTCGAAAACGGAATTAGTCTGTCTTAGTGCAAGTATGTTATAGATATTTTTGAGAAGACTGGATTTTTGGGATCTATTAGATTTGATAAAACCAGAATATTTTTTTTATTCATTATGCGTTCTATTTATACTAGTAAAAAGAAGACTAAACTAACTATAACTCTAACCAATCTATAATTCTATTTACATTTGGGAATAAAATCTAATCCTAATCTAATTACAGTCTTACACATAAATATAACTTAACATTCTCCCTCAAGTTTGTGGGAAGATATCAATCAAACCCAACTTGAATACAATTGGTTGAAAATTCTTTGTTGCCCAGCCCTTTCGTGAAGATGTCGGCTAATTGATCTTCGGATCTCACAAAAGGCATACATATCAACCCTTCAGTCAGCTTTTTCTTAATAAAGTGCCGGTCAATCTCAATATGCTTCGTTTTGTTATGTTGAACAGGATTGTGAGCAATGTTTATGGTAGCTTTGTTGTCGCAGTAGAGTTTCATTGGACTATTATCAATCATTCCCAAATCACGTAATAAGGTTTGAAGCCACAGGAGACAAATTCCATGAGCTATAGCTCTATACTCAGCTTCTGCGCTACACCTGGCGACCACTGATTGCTTCTTCTTTCACCAAGTAATCAAATTTCCTCCAAGGAGAATACAATAGCCAGAACTAGAACGCCTATCATCCACAGAACCAGCCCAGTCGTCATCAGTGAATGCCTTCAATCGTAAGTGACCGTGATTAGAAAACAGAATCCTTTTCTGGGAGCTGATTTGAGATACCTCAAAATATGATAAACTGCTTTCAAATGTGAAGCACGAGGATCATGCATGAATTGGCTGACAATGCCCACTGCATAAGAGACATCTGTTGAATGTGGATAAGTATATCAGTCGGCCTACAAAGTGTTGATATTTCTCTTTACCAGTGCGTTCCCCCAAGTCTCCACTGAGTTGGTGATTTGCCTCAATAGGGAAAATTGCAAGTCTACAACCCAACATACCTGTTTCTTCCAATAACTCAAGGATGTACTTCCGTTGGGAGATAAAAGTACCCCGATCAGACTTTACCACTTCTATTCCCAAAAAGTAAAAGGGCTCAGATTATACTAGGTAGACATCTCGTCCTGCCTAGACTCCCCCAGAAGAGATGGAAGGGAAGTAGAGCAAAAGGGCTCGGATTCCCAAAAAGTGACATCTATAGAGACTTAACATTTTTTTAGAGGAAGACTCGTAACATTTGTAGCTCTTCTGGGTAGGGGAGTACTCAATAAATAGAAGACTAAACTAACTATAACTTTAACCAATTTATAATTCTATTTACATATGGAAATAAAATCTAATCCCAATCTAGTTACAGTCCTACACATAAATATAACTTAACAGGATCAATACCTGTGGATACTTCTATGGATTTCAATGTCAAACTGTGGATTGATCAGAGGGAGTTACTTCTCAGTCTTAACCAGTATTGCCGATCAATTAGTAAGTTGAATTATCTTTACCGTTAGGCGTCCTGATATTTCATTTACAGTTAGTTTGGTGAGTTAGTTTAAGTTTGCACGTCGAGTCCTCATTGGGAGACTATTCTTGGTATTATGAAGTATCTTAAGGCTCATCCAGGACGGGGTCTGTTTTATCAAGCTAGTGGTCATTAACATCTTTAGGCATGTACTGATTCAAATTGGATAGGAGGATCTTTTGACAGGAGATCTACTATCGGCTATTGTGAAGTAAGAAGCAAATTGTGTGGCGAGATCTAGTGCAGAAGTTGAGTATTATGCTATGACACACACTACATGAGAGATCATTTGCGTACTATCCTTTCTCGACGAGAATATGTATTGTGACAATCAAGTTGCCATTCACAATGCATCAAATCCGGTTTTTCATGAGAGGATCAAGCATATTGAGTTGAATTGCAATCTTGTTCGAGAAAAGGTGGATGGTGGTGTGATTGTTGCTTCGTTTGTGTCTAAAGGTGCTCAACTAATCGATATCTTCACCAAGCCTTTGTGCAACCTCGATTGGAGCTATTATGTAATAAGTTGGGTTTATGTGATATTTATATTCCAGCTGGAGTGGGAGTGTTAAAAGTGTTAATCATTGATATATGCATTTAGTATGAGGGTGTTATGGTCCTTTGGTCATTTTATACCCTTGTATCCATTCTCTAGATAAATCAGATGTGCATTAGGGAAAATCATTAATCCCTAAACACTTTTTTTATCTTAATTTATGGTTACAAGGTTTATCTAACTTTTGGTCCTTACAAATATCTTTTGGTTTCAATTTTGTCCCTGAAATTTTAATTTTATTAACTCCTTTCGAATGATGTGTCAGTCATGTCCTCACTGTTAACTAACTGATGATATAGAGTGACTTGTATAACGGAAAATGATGTGGAGGCGATGTGGTGCCCGTTCCACGTAGCACCACTGTGGAAAAATAAGAAAAACATACCTATATTGTCAACCACTGATGTTATGAACCAAAACCAAGTCGAATACAGAAAGCTGCCCAGAATATGACCGAACATCAAAAACCCAAAACCATCCGGACCATGAATCTTCCACAGCCCCACCTTTTCACAGTCTCGATTTCTATCCACCTTCTCGAAATCATTCCTGATGCACTCATAAGTGATCAATTCCAAGGTTTACTCTTGTCAAAGTATCACATGTTAGTTTTCAGGCTTGCATAGCAACCATATATTTCAGAACTTGCTTGTAATCCCAGCTCATAATGCAATGCTTACACATGATGAACATTCAATGGTTTTGTTGCAGTGCACAAAAAGCGCCCCTAGAACTACAGTGGGATGATCTGAAATCCGTTGCCGCCTAGTTGTGGCCCTACTATACATGTTTTTTACTTAAAAGTTTCTCAAAATGTGATTTACACCTCTCCTTAAAATCCTCATTCCTCACCAGCATCCATTCATCCTCACTTTATACACCTAAGTGAAGTCTCTTGTTGTTCTTTCACTTAAAAAATTGGCAAGTTTGTAAACATTTTTTTCTTCATCCTTGTTATCTAATCAAGAATACGAATCCTCATAAGCATTTTTAAATGTACCTCTAATGTTTAGCTTAACCCCTTTGCTAACCCTTTTAAAAACTTCGAACTTTTCCTCATTTTTATCTTTTTGTCACTTATTAGAAGCATCCTTTTTCTTAACTATGACTTGCACCTGGTCATTCCTCACCAAGTCTCCATAGATATTGGACATTTCTCTTCTACTCTCCAAGGAGTTCTTTGGTGTTCTTATTGAAATTCCGACATTGTACTCCAAATCCTGTTATTACTATCATCCTCCAAATTCCACGTACTTCTTTATACATTTTATTCATCAAGACTTATAATTTCTCATCTTAAAGATTCCACCTTCTAGAGCTTGTGTTTTAATATCCTTTCTAGTTTTATGTTGCCCATGTAAGGTATTTATCAAGTACTATATGTTAACTTATGATGTTAAGCTCTCTCTGAGGGATAACCTTACAATTTTTAATTTAGGCGCTATTTGTTTTTTTGCAAGCTTTTGTTTGACCCGCTCTTAAAAGTACTGAAGTGTTGCTCTCTATATACTTAAGTGTTCAACTATTTTCGTATTATCCTCACATCATAATTAACTAAATCAAATATGATATAGTTTGATCCCTAAGGAAATACCCGTGTGGTTGGTACGTTGTCTTCTACTTATCATTACTGTTAGTGGCTTTCCGGTTTTGTATCTAAATTCTCCCTGCATGAATTGATTCCAAAACTTTCTCCGCTCTATATCTCATGATACCAATACTCCACGCCGATCGAAATTCTTTTTGATATCAATCCTTTTAGTCAACATTTATTATCTTCAACTATTATGTCTCTTAACATGGAAATGAATGCATGCCCAAAGACTCAACTTGGAACACGACCCTCTAACACTAAACCGCCAGTGGACACATGCACTCACTACCCAAAGCACACAGTTGGATCCAAGCATCTTTGTTCTTTTTAAGTCTTCATAGAAGAGCACAACTATGGCAAAAACAGGAATTTTAGGGAGAGGGGTGCATATGTTTTTGCTATTTTAGTGCTAATATTTTTATGTGTCTTTCCCATGGGTTGCACTAAGCCACACTTCCATCTTACACCTCTATTCTTCTACTATGGGAAGTACTCCAAATTAATCTAGAGAATACCAAAGCAAAACAAAACACAACCTTATTACATGATGCCACCCTCCCCGTATTCTAAGTTATAGTAAAATGAATATTTGGTTTAACAGATAAGATTTTTTGCAGTATTTTCTTATCCCTTGTTGATGGGTAACTGTATCTAAGAATTCTGAGAAATATCTCACGGCTTGATCCCTTTTTCTCAATATGTTGCATGATAAAAATCTTGTTGCATTTCCTTGGATTTAAGTTCAGTTGTGTGTACTTTAGGTTGTTTGAGGATTGTCAAAGAACATCTCAATTTGGGGTCAAAATCAGAAATTAAAGCAGACGTTCTTTGTGGAATAAAGGAAATTGGAAGTGTTTTATACTTGATGGGGCTTCTTGATATTGTTCTGGTGAGTTTCTTACGTCAGTTACTTCACCCTACCTTTCAACACCTTTTAGTGGAAAATTATTTAGGTCCATGAAGCTTTTGATAGAATCCCCCGGTCGGATCTTCGTCGGGTAGGTAAAGAACCGGGTTGTAAGCCGGGTTTCTTGCCTCGTCCCAACCCGCCATAGGTGGCGCCGTTGATCAGATCCTGCATCTAATATTTTTTGTGTATTTGATTTGTCATTAGTCCAATGGTTCATATTTAAAGCATTCTCATTGATCTTGCAGGCTACAATTAGAGCTATAGCATGGAACTTCCAACTAGAGTTTTCAGGAACTAGAATGTTGGATGTTGTACGATAGTTGAAACATTGAATATACTTGTTGAGTGGATTTTCAACTAGATGTGTTCGATAAATACAACAACAAATAGAAGTTTGGAATAAAGATGTTTCTTGTCTAATGTATGGAAGAGTTAAATACTCTTAAACTAATGTAAAGTTTAGTGAAGGCATATCTTAGTCTTTTTGTCTAAGAAGAAAGTTGCCTTGTGGCTAGATAGTTGACAATGTCTGCAAATCACGGCTAACTTGTCACATCACACTGTTGCTCATCAGGAAAAGTGTCAGGAATTGGGAGATTTGAGATTTGATCCTCAAACTCAAGGCCTGCCAAATGGTCAGCCCCCATATTCTCGACTCTTTTATGTCTGTGATAATGAAATGAAACTCTTAAAGCAAAAGAGTCTACCGAATGAGACGCGCCTTTGCGTCTTGCTTGGTCAACAGGTATTTGAAAGCGGCATTGTCGGTGAAGAGCGCAATACGGGAACCTATGATGTAGGACCGAAATGTTTCTCGGTGGTGGTATAGTTCATTTGGGCTTTATCCAGAGTTTTGCTCACATAATAACATACCTTTATCCTGCCTCTGGCTTAACACTAGCCTAATTACGGCCACTATCATCACGCATGAGCTCAAAAGGAGGGCTCCAATTGGGTGATTGCATGGTAAGAGTAGTAAAGACTGATTTTCAATTTAGAAAATGCCTCCTCACATGCGCTAGTCTACTCAAAAGATGTCTTTGGAAAGAAGATGACACAAGGATGTGATATGGCACTAAAGCTCTTAATAAACCTTCGATAAAAAATTGCATGTCCAAAGAAGGAACGAACATCCTTCACAGATTTGAGGGTAGGGAGATTTGAAATCACTTCAATTTGGTTTTATCTACCTCTATCCCCTTCGGCAACATGTGTCACCTAACACAATTTCTTGGATTACCATGAAATGTCATTTTTTCCAATAAAGCACACGATTTTTCTGTTCACGTTACTAATATCCTCTCCAGATTTGCCAAACAAGACTCGAATGAATCTCCAAAGATAGAAAAATCGTCCATGAATACCTCCACAATCTTTTCGATCATGTCACTGAAAATGCCCATCATACACCTTGAAAAGGTTCTTAGCGCATTACACAAACCTAGAGGCGTACATCTGTATGCGGAAGTACCAAATGGACAAGTGAAAGTTGTTGTCTTGATCCTCAAGAGAGACTTCGGATGTATCCAGAGTATCCATCTAGAAAGCAATAAAAGGAATGACCGGTCACTCATTCCAAGATTTGATCGATGGAAAGAAGAGGGATATGGTCTTTCCTAGTGCTCGCGTTGAGCTTCGTGTAATCAATACTGACTCGCCAACCCGTGGCAATATGAGTAGGAATTAACTCATCATTCTTGTTTTTCACCACTGTGATACTAGTCTTCTTGGAGATGACTTGCATTGGACTCACCCATTTGCTATCCGTGATGGGTAAACGATTCTAACATTTAAAAGTTTTAACACCTCTTTGCACACCACATCCTTATAATAGGATTTAAACGGCGTTGTGGTTGGGGAGTGGGTTTCATATCATCCTCAAGATAGATGCGATGAGTACATATCATGAGACTAGTCCTTTGGATATGAGCGATGGTCCAACCAATGGCGTTTTGATGTCTCCTCAAGATCGTAAGCATTTGAGTTTCTTGGTGATCCTCGAGACTAGAAGAAATAATCACAGAATAATTTTTAGCGTTGCCTAAGAAGGCATACTTCAAATTAGGTAGTTGGACACATGATGGGAGAGTTTTGCCTTCGATGGGTGGTAACTCTTCAAATTTTGGCAACCAACTCTTGATACCACACACCTCCTCTACATCCAAGAAAGTGTACAAATACTCTACCTCTGGTGAGTTTAAGAACGTTGTCTCTTCAGCGGTGAGAGATATTTCTAGCGGGTCAGTGTAAGAATTGTGTCCATGTGTTCTTGAACTTAAGTGTCAATCATGCTCACTTTGTGGACATCATCACCATCGCTCATCTGATTTCCAGAATTGAAAATGTTGAGCTCTAGGGTCATGTTTCCAAATGACATGTTCACAACCCATTTTTGCAATGAATGATAGCATTGGGCATCGCTAAGAAAGGACATCCGAGATTATGGGAGTTTGTGCCCGAGGGTTGGCCATCGGGCACGTATGTAACACCACAAAGTCCGCAGGGTAGACAAAATTGTCTACTTGGACTAAAAACATCCTCCACTAATTCTCACGGTACACAGACACTACAGTCAGCTAATTGGAGAATGACCAAAGTTGGTTTCATCTCTCCCAATCCCAGTTGTTCGTATATTAAGTAGGGAAGTAATTTACACTTGCCCCCAAATCGAGCAAGGCTTTCTCAATCTTTTGGCTCCCAATTATGATAGAAATCAGAGGACACCCATGTCCTTATACTTTGGGGCAATAGCAGTTTGAACGATTGAGGTCACTTGTTGCGTCAAAAAATACTTTTTTCTAGACATTCAACTTGCGTTTTATACTACACAAGTCCTCGAGAAATTTAGCGTACGGCGGTATTTGCTTGATGGCATCAAATGGTGGAATATTAATCTTTTACTTGCTTGAAAAACTTGTAAATCTCAACACTTCTTGTCAGTTAGAAGGTAACCTCAATCTTTGAGGATACGGATTCGGGATTCGGAAAGTAGAAACATCTGGTTCTCCATCTCTTGGCGTGTCAGAAACATTACTAGGTGAAGGTTCCACATGGTTGGAAGTAGTAGTGGGAAAAAGAGGAGTGGTAGGCTTTGGAAGATTAGTTTTATCAACTTCCTTGCCACTCCTCAAACATCTGGTTCTCCATCTCTTGGCGTGTTAGAAACATTACTAGTTGAAGGTTCCACATGGTCGGAAGTAGTAGTGGGAACAAGAGGACTGGTAGGCTTTGGAAGATTAGTTTTATCAACTTCCTTGCCACTCCTTAAAGTGGTTATAGATTTGGCATGTTCCACATTTGAATTCATAGCAGAAGAGAACTCACAAAGTCTTGACCTTGGGGGTTGGCTTGAGGTTGAGTGATAAATCTTCCTTTCTCTTGTTCAATTGCCCCCAAACAAGTGGTCAGTTTTGTCAACCGGCAAGGAATGTTCCCAATGACTTGCATGTTCTGCTCATTTATAGTGGAATGCCCTTGCATGAACATTTTAGCGTGTCTTCAATACTTCGTAAGAACCCATGGAAGGTCCTTGCGGAGCATAGGATTGCTGTTGGTTTGGAGCATACCTCGGAGGTGTTTGACCTCGTTGAGGTTCACGGAATTGGGCTGGATTGGAATATTTGCATTGGTTTCCACAATTGGTTTGATTTTGGTTAGCGTAACCAGGTGGATCGAGAGATGGTCCTGCATTCTCTGCTTCCTTCCAGTGGAAGTTTAGTTGATTCCTCCTCCCGGGATTGTATGTGTTGGAATAAGGGCAATTAAATAGTTTTTGTGGTTGATTTGGAGCATTAACTGGCTCTGTCCCACGGAGGACCTCTTTGAAAGTAGGTATAATTGGGCAACCATTAGTAGAGTGGCCTTCTTTGTCATAGATAACGCACATCTCCTCAACCTTGGCTAGGGCGGTTGCGTCATTGATATTGTTCATTTCCATTTTGTCCAACTTCCTCGTGAGTTGGTCAACTTTTTAGTGAAGGTCATCTTCTCTTAGAACGTACTGGTCTGCACTAATTTGGCCATGGTTAATAGTTAATCTTTTCAGTGGGATCAAAATAATTCCGGGACTGATTGTTCTTGGCCAAGAAGTCGAAGCATTCTAAGGCTTATACGGGTTCTTTAGTCTAAAATTCCCCATTGAATGTCATATCTATGAATTGGCAATTTCTTGTGGGATCCCCTTGTAGAAGAAACGAAGTTTTTTCCAATCCTCATACCCATGATGCATGACTACTTTCATGCAATCCTTCTTCTCTCCCAACTCATACAGAACAGTTCATTTGGTTTTGCGATGAAATTTTGAATATCTTCAGAGTCGTTCTGTGCATGGGGAAGAACTTCTTAAAAAATTCATTTTGCATTTCGACCTAGGTTTGCATAGATATGGCCTTCAAGGAGAAAACCCAAATATTGGCTTTATCTTTCAAAGAGAAAAGAAAAGGCTTCATATGCACAAACTCTAATTGGTTGGCGCACTCACCACCGTGCCAACTACATCCTCATAGTCCCTCACACAAAGATAAGGATTGTTGGATTCCATGCCATGAAAATGGGTATCAACTCAAGTGTGCCTAGCTTGACCTTAAAGCATTGGCAGCCGGTGTGGCCTCCGGTATCATTATGCATGATGGAGTAGAAGTATGAGCGGGATTAAGGTATACCCACATGGTCTTAGGAACTGCCACATCGTGTGCAACCATGTTGACTATTGGAGGGGTTTCAACTCTAACAAGGTTCTTTGCTTTGTCTCCAAGTGTAAATTATCATACACTAGATTCAAGCCCCCAGTAGACATGCACGATAACGAATATAAAAACTAAAGGGGAAAAAGAGAATATCTACAGAGCGCTTAAAGCAACTCTTCCAATAGTAGCCTAAGTCCCCGGCAACGGCGCCAAAAATGCTTACTTCTGAATCACGTCGCGCTAGTCGCAGAGGCGGTTTCCGATATCCTACACATAGGACTAAGATGTTGGTTGCATAATAACTCGAAAATTCCGAGGTCGAACCACAGGGAAAACAACTTCTTGGAAGAAGTGCTTTTACGAGCTGTTGCTTTATGGCACACATGCCTTTAGTGGTGGATTTAGTCTCCTAAAATGGGATTTCTAAATTAGTTGGAAAACGGTTTGTAAATATTTAACCAATAGGCAAAGTCCAATGGTTCAAATCATCTATAACCTATGTAAATTCTCCTCTTTAATAACTCAATTGAGAACAAATTCACCATGTTCTCAACCCAGAAATGTATCAATGAGAATCAGTTTTTTTAACACTAAACGGTGCTTGGAAATGATTAGAGTTCATTAGGCATTTTGTCAAACACAGAGTGCCATGAATCTAAGTATCAGGTGAACCAAGATTAATGGCAACACCTAAGTAAAGATTTAACAACCCTAGCTACGAATTGAAAGCATGAACTTAAACCATTCACAAACAAACTTTGAAGATAAAAATGAGAAGAGTTTTGAGTCACCCAGGCCATAGGATGAAAATCACCCTAGGACCAAGCATGGGGTTTTTCGCCTAGCATGGATGAAAGCTAAGAATTAAACTAAGATACAACATACAAAACATGTAAAAAACACTATATTGTGAAGTAAAACTTATATTAGAACAACAAATGCATACAAAGTTTCAAAGAAATTACGAAGTTGTAAAGTCAACCCTAAAAATGCTGAAGATGTTCTATTTATATCCCTTACAAAAAGACCAAGAAACATCCTTAGCATCCACTGCACAAAGTCAACAAAGGCTTCTAGGGAACGACCAAGTTCTACTGGTAGAGTGCTCTTTCGGTACAAAATGCTACCGGTGACAAATTCTTGGCTTCCCTTTCCTTTAAGCTTTTGGCCCTTCCTAGCTTCTCATCATGGCTTCTAAGACTCTAACATAAGATGTCCATGAATCTTGGGAACTCTCGGTAGCCACAAAAGCTCTTGGCAACGCCTCTAGCTCGAATTACTTGTAACGGACAAAACATAACTTGCATGCAATATCATATAAACTCAAGAGTATAACTACGCAAGAACGACAAAATGGATGTGTTAAGCCACCTAAATATGCAATTTTGTGTGCTCAACATCTGCATAAATAATATTATTGTCATTACAGGCGATGATCAGAATGGCATTGATGAATTGAAAGACTTATTACAACTTTAGTTTCATACCAAGGACTTGGGTAAAATGGGTTATTTCTTGAGTAAGTTTCTAGATCGAAAGATGGTATTAACTTATCTCAGAGGAAGTATGTGTTGGATATTTTAGATGAGACTGGGTTACAGGGATCGAGACCCATTGAGACCTCTATGGATTCTAATGTCAAATTTATTGTAGTTCAGGGACCCATTGCTTCCTAATCGTGATCATTATCATTGGTTTCTAATGTTATCTTATCATTGCTTCCTATCGAGACCCACTGCTTCCAAATCATGATCGTTACCGTTGCTTGGTCAGTAAACTGAACTATCTTACCATCACACATCTTGATATGTCATTCGTTGTTAGTGTGGTGAGTTAGTTTATGTCTGCTCCTTACCTTCCACATTGGGAAGCCATTCTTAGAATTGTGAGGTATCTGAAAGTCCATCCAGAACGAGGTTTGTTTATCGAGCAAGTGGACACTTGTGTGTTGAAGCATTTACTGATTCAGATTGGGCACGAGTCTCATCTGACAGAAGATCCACTGCAGGAAGCTGTACCTTCCATGGTGGAAATCTTGTCGCTTGGAGGAGTAAGAAATAGACAATCGTTGCACGCTCTAGTTCAAAAGCAGTATAGAGCCATGGCCCATAACATATATGAGATTGTATGGGCGTGCTTCTTTCTTGAAGAGATAGGATTCAAAGTGCAATTGCCTTTAAATTTGTATGGTGATAATCAAGCAGCCATTCATATTGCATATAATCCTATCTTTCATGAGAGGATTAAGCAAATTGAAGTTGTCATCTATTTCGAGAAAAGTTGGATGATGGGGTCATAACTACTCCCTTTGTGTCCATTGGACCCCAGTTAGTTTACATGTTTACTAAACCCTTGCTCAAAACCTGATTAGAGTTATTCTTTAACGAGCTGGGACTGTGTAATATTTATGCTCTAGTTTGAAGGGAGTGTTAAGAGTTAGTGTGCTATTATTAGCGAGTGAGGGTATTATTGTCCGTGTATCTTCTGAATATATAGAACATTTGCTGTTAGGTTTGGTTAACACTTTAAATACTTTGATAAATTCTACTAACAGTACCTTGGTGGGTGGCAATGTTGTTATTTGGCGCAATAGAAACCAAATGTTGTTCGGCGCTCTAGTGCTGAGGCAAAATATCATGCACTAAGATGTTGTGCATCCATTCCCTCCTTAGGGACTTCTCATTGAGATTCCTACTCCAATGCAAATGTTTTATGACAATTAGGGTGCTATGTTAAGTGTGGGCAATCTTGTTTTCATGACCGAACTATGCATAAGGAAGTTCATTATCATTTTATTCTCGATTTGATGATGCAAAAGCACATTTTTACTCATGTTCGCTCAAAAGATCAATTGGATGATATGCTCATTAAACTGTTGTCTTGTTTTCGTTTTTGGTAGTGGACCATCAAGCTGGGCATGTTTGATCTCTATTCTCCATGGGAATGTTAAGAGGGTTATTTTTGTTATTTCTTTTTCTATGCTTAATTGGGGTTTTCTAGTAATTATCTTGTTCTTGGCATATTAATATAAATACCTATGGAGGGTGCTATTTTAGGCTACTACTTCTTCACCCTAACTCTTCTTTTCTCCACCTCTTGGTCTTCTTCTCTCAAACCTACTCCATGTACTTTACAATATAAAATGGAAATTCTAGTCTCATAATAAACCATTTTGCTTTGCATGAAAACTCTGTTATGACTGATGATTAAAGAGGACCTTCAATACGAAACCAGAGCAACTAATCATCCCGAACCAAGGAAGCCCAACCATTCATCATGAAAGCAAGCATGCATGCATATGAGTCCCCTCCTATCTCAAATTTATAGCATTTAATCCTACCTTTTCTATTTTTTCACTTCTCATTTCTCCTTCAATTTGCCTGGGACAATGGGAGTTAATGGTCATCCTGGGGTACGTGCAATTGTTGAACACTTATTTGTTAATAGAACAGTTTGTCAACCACAAAATATAGGTTAATGTCAGTCAGGGACAATTATTAACGCTCTCATCTTAACAGAATAAGTAGCCAACACCTGGCCCTGAATTAATTTAGAAGCTTTCACCCAAGGGAGGGAAAATTCCTGGTTACTTTTACCATCCTATATCCATTTTTATCTCATTTCAATTCACAATTGTCAGTTTACAATCCAACAACACCATTTTGAATTCATTCAATATCCCTTAGTTTCACAAATAGCCAATTTCTTAATCACATTCACAGGTTTCTTGCGTTCCAAAATTCAAATTCTAATGCCATCATCTCAATTTCTTGTCTATCTCAAATGATCGTGATGACAAGAATTTGTCTGTCTAGATAAATCATCAGTGGACAATCTAATGACAGGAATCATAATGCTAAGATGTAGAGCAATGACTTTATTCTAATCATTCATTATGTTTGGTATCATTGTTATTGCACTACTAATGGATAGCATGCAATTAAGTAATCAAAACCCCAATTTTTTGTCAAAACCATTATATTTCGGGATCTTAGTGTCAGTCAACATACTTAAATACTTCCAACTATGCTGATTTCTCTTTCGGATAGCCCCTGAAAAGAGATGAAGGCTTGATCAGAGCTTATTAGATTGATTTCTGATAGTATGTTTATTGACTTTCTGGCTGCGAGCTCCTCACAGTTATTGTCTAACATGTGCTACAGAGAGAAGTAGATACCACACATTTCATGCAAACAGCTCCATGGTTGGGCTTGATTCCTGGTGCAGACGGGCAAATATTGCAGTCACAAGAAGGGGGAGATAGCCCTATCGTTACTCTCTTTAAATCAGCAGCTGCTGCAACCGTGCCAAATCCCGGTCTCTCAAATCAAACATCATTCTACACCATATCAAAACAGGCAGAAGCTGCTGGTGCGTACCTACCTTCTCCCCTTGAACGAATGATTTATTGGTGTTAAATTGATTTTGTAAGGTTGTAGAACTTAATGTAAACATGGTTGTTTACTTTTCGCCCCAACAGTTGGTCTTCAGCTTGGAACTGAAATCTCATCATTACGTCTGTTTGCTAGCACTAGAATATTGATCCTCGTAATAGTTCAATGAATTAAGTCTCATTGATCAGCAGTGATTTTGTGCAATATTGGGTGAACTTTTTGAAAACTCTGCTCAATGGTTAGAAACCTAAGGCATGTGGATAAAAACTTAGGTTTGTTACATGATTTTGGGTAGAGCTCAACCCCAAAGGCTAGGTATAGCCCATACTTGTACAATGCAGGACTTTGATTCACACCTTACCTCATGTGCAGCATGTTCTCAGCAGCTCATGTTGCGTGCAGGGCGAAGACACCCCCTTACCATCACTGCGTACTTTAGCTCCAATATCATGTTAGTCGATTTTGAGTAGAACTTAGTTCCATAGTGAGCTATTGAAGAGTACATGCCCTTTCGCTTTCTGATATACTGTACATTACTTTTGTACCGAGGCAATGTGGGACTTCACTTAACAAGGTTTGTCTTTTTGCTTCACTAATAAAGGGAAGAGGTCAAAAATTGTTCAAAGGCATTTCAGCTTTGTACTACACTTGGACCTTGTGATGGCACAAAGAGATTGAGCATTTAAGGCAATAAAAATGTGGATGTTAAAAGAATGGAATCAGGAAGTAGCAGTCATAGCAAAATGGGGAAACTTTTGCAATGGTACTAGATTGATAGAGTCAAGTCACATTATGTTTGATACACATGAAAATGGGGGAATGCAGAGTTTCGAGTGGTCCCATTGTGTTCTAGGATGATAAAATTTGTATTACATGGTTCTTCTTTTATACAACTTGAGATGTCTTATCCCCTAGATAATTTTGTGATTCTGGGCTCGTTCACTCATCAGTTCCTCCTATCAAATACGGTGACCTCTATTTTAACCATATAGAAATGGAGGGACCTTCCTGAACCAAAACCGTTGAGACCTTTGTGTTGCATGAGAATTGACATTAATGGAGGCATCAATGGAGGCCTTTGGTTGGTGTACATCAATGGCATGCATGCATGAATGAGGGACCTTCCAGTTGCCTCGAAAGACCCTCCGGTTATCCCATATTTATTCAACCAAAAAGTCCAAAACCCTTTGGCATTTCCAAGATAAGCTCCTTGCAAAACCATGGAACCTGGCATAACAATTCTCTACGGATGAATTCCCGAGTGAGAGAAACAAGCGTGATGAAGATCATAAGTCTTACGTGGATTGTTATCTCCTAAATGTAATTCCTAAGCTTGACGCCAAACAAATTTAGCAGTGGGTAAGAAAAGTAGAGTACACAAATATGAGGCTCTATACTGTTCCTCTATACTATTCCCCAATTAATTTGAATCTGAGCATCCTCTGCTGTCATGCAACAAGCTTAGCATCAATACCTATTAGGGGATCATCTGTCAAATGTCTAAATTGCATTTTCCCCACATAGTATACTTCGATAGCGTTAGTCGAAGTGGCTTAACTTTTACCATTTAGTCTCGTAGAGGTGATAGATAACATCTACGGAGGAGATCTAGAAAAACCAATAGGTGTAGAAACAGATTTGATGCCATCACAACAAATACTTGTATACCGAAAGGTAGTAAACAATGACCACCAACTCCAACAATGACCACTACCAGTGATGACGCAACAACTTGTTACCAACCAAAAAAGTGATAACTATAAACAACGACTGATCACGAAACATTATCATGAACAGAAACGAAAACCCAAAAGTGCGATCCTAACATAGTATACCAAAGCAATAACCAACATACGTATCAAATCCATCAAGGGTAGCAATAAAATTACATACCAATAGAGACCAAGCAACTCCACATGATCAGGATCAATTACGGTCAGTCAATCCAAGCCTTTCCCCCTCACCGTAGCTTGCATGGTGAGATGGAGAGATAGGATCACGAGAGAGAGACCTGAGGGAGAGAAGAGTGGAGAGACATGACAGGGAGACAAGTCGATAGAGAGATATGGCGGGGCGAGTTGAGAGAGAGATGGTAGGGCAGGTAAATGTGTTAGGGTTAGCATTTTTTCACACTAATACCATGTAGAGAGAAAAAATGTTTAGGGTTTCCACTTAACCCTCACACACGAAATATCATTGATATACAAGAGGTGAGAGTAGACGATAAAGTATGGAACTCTTGAGCAACGCAAACATTGTGAGAATCCAATGCCTCGAAAACCTAAGGGTTCCTTTGCAAGGTTTATCCATGGAGGGTGAGTTAGAGCCTAAGATCCGTCAAAAGGTGTAGTCGATGGACATGTAGATATTCTTGTACTACCCCTTGTTGGTCCTGAGAGACAGAGGATCTTACTAATGATCATAGTTGTTAAAGGCAAAAGGCGCACCGAGGCACAAAGGGCAGCTGGAGCCTAGGCGTGAGGCGCGGGCTTTATTGAAGCGAGGCGTACCTAGTCAAGAAAAAAAAGCAAATATAGCACATACAAATACTTAAAATAGTAAACACCAAAACAATGAATTTGAGAGATAGTATCACTTAAAGCTATAAAAAATATCTAACAAATTTTAAACAGTCCGTAACACTTGCATAAATAAGAATTAAAAACGTTAGATTTGACAAATGACTACTAAATCAATAACACTTGCATAAATAAGAGAAGAAGTGACAGGAACTGAACCGAGGCCAGTAACAGCAGTAGTAGAACCATCAGCTAAGGTAACATGAGTTACCAATAGGTGGACGAGCAAAAGAAGCAGGGGTACCCGTCATATGATCTGTAGCTCCTGAGTCAATAACCCAAGGAGAGGAAGCGGAAGAGGCACACAAGCAACAGATGGACCGGTCTGAGCGAGCGTAGCAGTAGAAGATCCTGTCGCATCTGGAAATGACAAGAAGCGCTGGTACTCCTCAACTGAAAGAACCACACTATCGGCTGAAGGTTGAGGAATCTGTCCAGTATCCTCAGAGATAGAAAGCCTGATGAGCCTGAGGGAAACCATGTAGCTCGTAACAGGCATCAACCCAATGGTTGGTGCCCCCACAGTAAGTACATAAGCGAGGGCCACGACCACGACCGCGGCCTCCCCTGGTCGTGCGACCACGGCCTCCCCCTCGACCACAACCATGACCACCATGGGTGTCGGTATGGCCACCGAAACCACGACCATTCACTCCAAAAGCACGACCACGACTGCTGAAACCAGAATCACGACCGTAGTAGTGGCTAGGATTTGTGGATGCAGTAGTGGTTAGGGTTAGGGTTTGTTAGGGTTATAGTAACAGATTTAGAGTTTGATCTAACCTGGCTCTGATACCATGATAGCGGAAAAGAAATAGACAAAAGTGTGTAGAGAAAAGTTAACTAAACCCTTCCACACATTACTTTATTTATATTGAATGAGAGAGTTACACATACATAGAATAATCAATGTGGGACGAAACACTTCTAACAGGGACAAAACAAGCCATCTGCATGGATCACAACTCTCAGAAGTAAAAGCAAATGCTGCGGGCAAGGTCATTCGGTTGGGCAAGGAATGGACCATCTGGTTGAGATATAAAATTTTAGAAGTAATAGAAATATTGCAGACAGGTTCATCCGGTTGGCCCATAAATGGACCATCAGGTTGAGATGCAAAATTTTTAAAAAAAGATGAGATATTGCAAGCTAACTCATCCGGTTGGTCTTGAAAATCACAGATTCGAATGAAAATTTGCAGAACTTCGGATTTGGTTTCAAAACCTCCAAATGGCAACAAATGATGAAAACAAGGACCAATACAAGTCTCAAACGCGAAATGTGAGTAAGAAATTCCCACCTCAAGTTTCAAAGTGCAATACCCGAGCTCCAATAGCAAGTCTTAGATCCAAATGTTGAAAAAGATCGAAACAAAGCTCCTCCAAGCAAATATATGCCAAATAGTTTCGAAGATCAATGGGTTATGAAGGGTTCTTAGAGGAATCGAGATTTAGAGTAAGAAATTTGGGTGGAGGGTTTAAGAGAGAGAGAGAGAGAGAGAGAGAGAGAGAGAGAGAGAGAGTAACCATAGAGAGAGAGAGAGAGAGATAACGTTATGGATTTTTGGGGAAAATATCTCATGTGATGTTAAACAAAACAAATCCCTATATTACACTTACTCCGCTCACATTGCAAACATGCTAACCTTAAGGCCCATGACTATTATTTCATAACACAATGGCTCCAAATCACATGATTATGTATAAATACAATGTCCAATAAATTCTACAAACATTAAAATGAAAAACGAAAATTTTTCTGGGTCTCTACAAAAGTGCAGCTCGTGGTTACCACTTTAATCAAGAATTCTTTGGCATGCTCTCTTTTCCATCTTATTAATCTCAATCATGATTTTCCATCTCGTATAAACTGCCTAAACTACCACCTCCTAGATCAATTCCAGTAACTACCATTACCTAAAACCTTCCATTACACAAAAATCTTAATCTCCTTGCCACTCTACTTCATCCTTCTTACAGCAACACCCAAAAAATTATCACCCTAATTTCTGTGAATAAAGTAATTTTTACTTATTGTAATTTATCTTTTGTTGTTGGGGTATTTAGTCTATTTGTCACGTTAGGGTTTTCCTAAGGTTAATAGGGTTAGCCTATTTAAGCCGTTTTAGCATGGTATGATGTTTAATCATTTGCATTACATTTACACTTTTCCTTTCTCTCTCTCTATATTGTATGAATTTCTATTTCTCCAACTTATCCTCCTAGTAGTTTAGATACATTGAACAGGGTTTTGTGCTGAATCAATTATGGTTTCAATTGGTGGTGATACTAGAGGTTTCACAGGATTGATGGAATTTAAGAGAGAGAGAGAGAGAGAGAGAGAGAGAGAGAGAGAGCGTGGTTGTGGAGTTTATTTGGGTGGAGGTGGTAGTTGTTTGTGGGTTTGGATCTAGTGGAGGAGGTGTTTGTGGTTACGATCTGGTGGAGGACTGGTGTGGTGGTGGTAGCAGCGGCAGCGTTGTGAATGGACGGTGATCATGGGTTTCCAACAATGCAAATGCAGTCGTGGGGTTGGTCCTTGTGGGGGGAAGATGACACAGGGTTTGAAGGAGAAGGGCAAGATAGGTATGAAAATGTAAAATAAAGTGAGGTAATTTTGTAGCTTCATTAAGGTATTTATTAGAGTTAACCGGAGTTGCCTGATAAGGGGTTTCAATGTGAATTTTGGAAGTAAAGGGGTATGCAGTGTGATTTAAAGGAATACCAATAGCTGTTAGTGAAATTTACCCCTTTTATGCTTTTGTAATTTTACATGGTACACTTCACATATATGTCTTGGAAACACTGTTTTTTTCCTTAATTGTAACCTGCGCTGTTTTTCATTGTTTGTCATTTTTTATTCTGTCATGTATCCATCAAGTATTAAGCACCTTGATTTTGCTGCAGATCTGTTGTGCAAAGCCAACATGAGTACTGGAAGTGTTCTTGAATATGCCCTTGCCTTTACAAGTGCAGCATTGGATAAATATTGTACTAAATGGAGTGCATCTCCAAAGTCGGGGTTTATTGACATTACAACATCCAAGGACTTCTATCGCATATTTAGTTGCCTCCAAATTGTAAGTCAAACCTTAGCTTCTTTGTTTTCTTCCATTGTCTTCTGCTCTAATAGAAGCACTCACAGAAATATCTTGCGGATGTCGAGCAAGAGTGCTACACTGTATTGAGTCATTCAAGTAATCTTGGATGCTCTTATACTCTTGGTGTTCACCAAATAAAAGGCATACCATTGCTTTGTAGATTTAAAAAAAAAAAAATAACCTTCAGGAAATTTGTTTCTATAGTTTACCGAAATATGAATGAGTCAAAACACACTAAAAGGTTTGAGTTATTTTTACATTGGCTGTTCTGTAACTAGCCGTGTCTAATTGTATAGTTCGATTGTAAAATTTGGACTGCCATATTCTGGATGTCTATTCTAGTGAATGGGTCCTTACCACTTTTAGTGTTGTGATGCATACACATCGGCTTTGAGGTATGTTTAGGAATGGTGTTGCATACACACAGGCTTTTGTGTGAAGCGGGTAATTGTTTGGAATTGTCTGCTACATCCAATGCCGGACATGGGCAATACTGCTCCATTTAGTTTACGGCATAACAAGAACTGCAAAATAGTTATTTTGGTTTTTAACTTGGAAAACTCAGTTTCTTAGACATACTTGTTGAGTTGTTAAAGCATTCAAGTCAAAATCAATCAAGTATGAGTGGAGAGACCTCCCGGCTCATGTACTAGTTTTTGAGGTGATAATTAACACGTGGGACAAGCTCTACACTCTCACCCATGTGCGACCCCTAACCCACATGGAAAGGTAAAGAAAGGATCCACCATATAGAGATTACAACGAAACAAAGTGCACTTCTCCAAAAGCCTAGCTCTCATTCCATGTTAAAGCCTCCAACCCATAACCAATTGACAATGAATGGAGACACCACTAGGCTCATATACTAGTTTTGGAGGTGATAATTAACCACGCGAGACAAGCTCTGGCATATCAGAGCGGGGCTCATTTCATCTCACCTTTTTGAGATAAATTATCTATGCCCCACAATGATAGACCCAACAAAAAGATTGCATGATGATAGGCCCAAAAAGTGGCTACATGAGACAGACCTCAAAAGCGGTGGCATGTGGGTGAAATTTTGAAGATACAATCCATTATTGCTTTGGTATGGAGTGGGTGATCACTGCATATAATGTGGGAGTGGTGCCCAACTACAGGCTTCATACGCATACTTACCGTTATCAAGTGTCAAGTGTACAACACACGCGGTTCACGCATTCAATGAGTCCATGTTATATAGGTGGACTATCACTAGTGTATGTTTAACTACATTATTGACTTTGTTCATTTACCTTTTTGTTGATGGGAAATAAAATGAGATATTGGTAAGAGGTTTTGCATGTTGGTATATAGCTGACAAAGTAGCTTTCCCAATTTACGGTAAAGCAAATCAAAGTTTGTTGGGAGATGAAAATGCATGCACAATACATAAAAGATAAGGCAACTTAGAAACTAAATATCATCATGTGTTGTGCCACATGGCACTATCACAAGTCATAAGGTGGATTTCTTTCCTTGATTGAGGAAACAACTTTGGTAGCTGTAGGCAAGGAAGAGAACAGGAAATTGATTGAGAATGTACATGTTGAACCTCTTGGACCAGGAACTAATTAAACCATATTGTACATCTACATTACTGATCTCTACACACAATAAAAACGAGACCCAAAAAAAATGGAAAAAGGCAAAATTTAATAGCATAATGTATTTTCTAGGTTAAATATGCATATTGTGCTTTGCTCTTTTTCCTGTTACTTTCTATGATCATTTTGGGTTTTTGAATATGGCAATTAAATTGATTGAATATTTTATTTTATCCAAGCAAAGAAATAATAGACCTGCTGATTCATTACAAAATCCCTGTATTCTATTGTGAGAGAGAAAAGGGAAAAATTTCACGGTTTAATTAACCCCAACACACATATAATTATGGATATATATAGTTAGAGGGTACAAAATGAAGATAAATATACCCTCACTCGATAATATTAAAACATATAACTCTTAACACTCCCTTCAAGCTAGAGAATAAATATCACAAAGTCCTAATTTATTATGCAGTATTGCTAACCACGGTTTGAACAATGTTTTAGTAAACATGTCAACTTTCACACACCATCCAACTTTTCTCGAACTAGATGGCAATCAAGTTTAATATACTTAGTTGTTGGAATATGGAATGTTGAAATATGGCATAGAATAATTTGATATTCCTTCCTTCTATACTTATCTTTATTTGTTTCATTTATTGTCTTTATTTGTTTCCATTAGTATCTCTTGTAACCTCTATTTAAACTAATGGGATCTTAATAATAATTAAGTTTCTCCCTCATAATTCATCTTGGTATCGGACCAAATAAAACCCTAAAAAAAATAAAAAATAAAAAATAAGAACCCTATATCTCTCTCTCTCTCTTTTGCTACTGTTGCTGCCGCCTCTCTCTCCTTCCACCGCCGCCGCTGTCTCTCTACCTCCTTTCCACCGCCACCGCCTCTCTCTTTCCTTCCACCGCTGTTGCTGCCTCTCTACTGTTGCGACCACTGTTCTGCTGGTCTACAATTTTGCACGGTTGCTTGATCTGTATACTTTCTCTCTATTCCTTTGATGTTCTGGTTTGAGATACATCTACCTGAGTTGATTTATGGTCTAAGGAGACATTATTTTATTGTCCTGTTTTTTGTTCGTTTAGACGTGTAGACAGTGTCTTGCGTGGTGAATTATTATAGCCTCTGAGTCCACTGCCTCGTTGCTTATGAACTCTAGTGGGGCCCCGATTTCGGGCTCTCCTCATTTTTCTGATTCGCCAGGAGTCCAAGTCACCACGGTCAAGTTGCATGGTATGAAGTACCTCTAGTGAGCTCAGTCTTTTGTGATGTTTGTTGGTGGGAAAGGGAAGATTGGCTTTCTCATGGGAACCAAGGCTGCGCCCGCCGCGACTGATGGTACCTATGCTGCTTGGTTTGTCAACGACTCTATGGTTCGTTCTTGGTTGGTTAACTCTATGCATCCTTCCATTGCGGCCGGATTCATGTTCTCCAAAATTGCTACCTCTCTTCGGGAGTCTGCCCAAGCGAATTAATCTTAACGGAAGAATAATGTTCATATTTTTAATTTAGAGTGAGAAATTTCTCGTTTATCGCAGGGCAGAGTAACTTCTTAGCTTCTTGCTCGATGGGAGGAGTTGATCTTTTATTCGTCCTTTCATGATTGGAAGGATTCTGCGGGTGTTACTCTCTATGGATCTATTCAAGATAAATCACGGGGGTTTCAATTCTTGGCAGGCCTTCATGACGAGTTTGAGTACGCTAGGGTTCACCTCGTGTATGGATCGTTTTCCGTCCCTTCAGAGTGCTTACTGTTATGTGCTTTTTGATGAGAGTTGTCGGTTTGTCTCGACTGTCTTTCCTCCTTCATTAGGAGATCATTCCGCTATGGCAGCCCTTGCAGCTCCTGTGCAGCCATCTTCTAGCTTTGCTCCATCCAGCAAGCCGTGCCCACGGTGCCATCACGGCAGGGAACTCGGGCATATTAAAGCTCGGTGTTATGCTCTTCATGGTCGCCCTACTAACAAGCGGCCCTCTGCTCATATGCTCGCTTTTGATCCGCCGCCTACTATTCTTCCTACCCTGGAGCCGGTGACTTTATCTCAAGTTGATCTTGACAAGTTTTCGTCACTTCTTCAGTCAGATGGAAGCTACATCTCAACCTGTATCCACTTTCGCTGCTTCATGTACTACTACTTCTACCAACAGTTTTATCGCTACCTCCTCTCCTTGGATCACTAATAATATGACAGGTTTGTTGCCTTTGTTTTGCCGTTATGCTATTGATTCTAGCCATCACAAGGTCCACCTTGCCTATGGTCATTTTTCCTCTATATTAGGTCACAGTCATGTATCCGTTATCCCGTCTCTTTCTCTTCATGATGCCTTACATGTTCTTGAATTAGCTACGAACCTTGTGTCTGTTAGTTCTGTTACTAAACATTCCAACAGTACTGTGACCATTTTCCCCACTCATTGCGTGTTTCAGGATCTGGCTACGCGACAGACGATTGGGCATGGGCGTAAAGTGAATGAGCTTTATTTGTTGGATGTTCTTCCCGTCCCTATTTCTCCCTCCACCTTCCATTTATGCAATGATCACTCGAATAAAACATTAGTTATGCAATGACATCTTAGATTGGCCACGTTTATTTTCGTTATTGAAAACAATTATCTTTCAATTTGTTTAATAATTTGCCACTATCGGAGTTCACTTGTGAAACTTGTTAGTTGGCTAAGCATGTCCAGTCGTCTTATCTTGTTAGTTTGAGTCCTAGAACTATTTCTCCATTTGAATTAATACATTCTAGTGTTTGGTGTCCTTCCCCTGTTACTTCTACTCTTGGTTTTCGTAATTTTGTGATTTTTATTGATAGTTATAGTCGTGTCACGTGGGTCTATCTCATGAAACATAAGAGTGAACTCTTTACGATTTATAAGAAATTTCTTACCATGATTCAAACTCAATTTATTTGTTTCCTTTATTATCTTTATTTTTTTCCATTAGCATCTATTGTAACCTCTATTTAAACTAATGGGATCTTAATAATAATTAAGTTTTTTCCTCATAATTCTTCTTTAGTACTCTCATGAAAAACTGGACTAGATGCAATATCAGCTGCTTGATTATCCAAGTACAAATGCATAGGTAGTTGTACACCGAACCCTATCTCTTCAGGAAAGGATCACACCAAACAATCTCACAGGTAGTGTGAGCCATGTCTATATTCTACTTCTGCACTAGACCTCATAGCAACTGCCTCCTTCTTCCTCTTCCAAGCAACACGACTTTTGTCAAGAAAGACACAATATGTCATAGTTCATCTTCTACTAAATGGTCCTTCTACCCAATTTGAACCAGTAAAGGTCTCAACATACAAATGACAATTAGCTTGGTAAAACAGATCATGTCTTGGACGAGTCTTGAAATATTTTACTATTCTGAAAATGGCTTCCATACTCGATCCCACTAAACCAAGAAATGATGGTGGTCAATATTAGGAAGCACCTCCCCTAGATCAACAGAGAATTTGACATTAGAAACCATAGGCGTATCCATGGTCTCGACCAGTGTACACCAGTCTCTTTTAAAAAATTCAGCACATAATTCTTCAGAGAGAAACTAATTCATACTTAGACCTGGCTACCTCAATATCGAAGAAATATCTAAACTTGCCCAAGTCCATGGTATGAAACTGGCATTGTAGGAAATCCTTTAGCTCGTCATTGCCTTTTTGATCATCTGAGTAGTATATGATTACAAGATAAACATGCGGTAAGAGCAACATCATCCCTAAAAGATTTGGGTACGTGCATTTGAAAAAAGAGGACACTTGTGATCTATAATAGATGTCTCAACATGCGTTCAACAAATCCTTTTTGTTTGGAAGTCTCAGCACAAGAAGATTAGTGAATGCTACCATGGTCATCAGTGAATGTTGACAAAAAACCAAACCAAACCAAACCAAACTGAGCCTTGTGTCCCAAATCAATTGGGGTCGGCTACATGAATCCTTTTCCTCCAAAGAGTGAATGTTGACAAAACATTACAAAAATATTAACGAGCGTTGATAGAACAAAAATTACGAATTAGAACATCAAACTGAGTTTTTCGTTTCATATAAAAAGACTTTAAAACGGAGTGCAACTCAGAGCAAGCTTTCGTAATATAAACATAAGTGACCTGGCTGAGAGTAGTTATTCACAAAAATAACAAGATAATGAAAATCAATGCATGACGAAAGGCGCGTAAAACCCCAAACATCCCAATGAGCTAAATGAAAATGGGACTCGACATACGACTATCTACCCTATGGAATAAAGCAAAATCATTTTGCTTACTAAACTCGCAAACTTCATGTGGAAGAACATCGAAAATACCACGCGACAAAACTATATGTTTGAGGTTTTGGAAAGACGGATGACAAAGAGGACAATGATGTTGGTAAGATGAAACAAAGGACTCCTTACGGACACCACGAAACCTGGCATAATACTTCTCCAAACACAAATCACCAAGTGTAAGATAAAAGTCCGATGAAGATCACCCGTCTGATGCAAATTATTAACACCGGAATATAATTCTTGAGCCTGTCACCACACAAGTTTGGTGGTAGGCAAGAAGACCAACGCACCACTAATATGTGATTGCATACTAGTGCATAAAAGAATAAAATCAATTAGCATATTTATATCAGATTCCTTTGGGTATCATTATCCAAAAAAATATACTGCTTATTCCAAAAATACATGCCGACAACCTTGCTCAGGGTGCATAACTTTTCCATTTTAATGAGCAGAAGTAATTACACTTAATATAGGAGATCAAGAGTCAGAAACTCCAAACCAATAGTAGAACCAAAGCTTGAAGCCCTTGCAACAAATCAACAAGCAACAAGAAGCAAAAGCCCAGCCACCAGTCAAAAATCTTAATCAACATTGATAGCCAATCACTGCAACCAACATCAACAAATAAGAGGAGTTGAAATGAAAGCCCAAACTTACGAAGCCAATCTGAAATCAACCAATCAGTCACATATGACAGAGATCCACCAAAAAGTCATAAAAATCACTTAGCAACAAGAGAGAACCATCAACGCTGTTCCAAAATCCTCAACATACGAAGAAAAAACCCATGAACAACACACAAACAGGACGGGATCACCGACGAACGAGCAACAATCATGGCACAACAATCACCGATCATGTGCCAACAAGGAGAAGTTCGGGGTTTATCAACAAGGGAAATTGATGGACAGAGTCGAACCTTTGTGGCACGACGTGATGGTCGAACCTTGGTGATTTCACTGTCTTCATGCCATGTTATGAGAGTGAGAAAGTACAAAGAATAAAGACAAATGTACCCTCACTCACATAGATACTTAAAACATATATCTCCTAAAATATTCTTTTCTTGCTTATAGCAACCCTAATATGGTTAGTTGGACAATTTCGTAACCAATCCACATTTGACGATAATGTGGTCTGTGAAGTTGATTTTTATACTGATTTAGGGTTCTACTTATTCTTGTATTTGGCATATGTACACCACCAGAATCTAGAATTCGAGCTTTGTTCCAAACAACGATATTGGGAAAGGTACTAGTATCGGCGTCATCACAATTTATCATCTGACTTTGGAGCGTATCAGCTGATATAGAGTATCGGAATTGGAGGTCCAAGATCTGAGACATATCGGCCAATATCTAAAACCTTGATATCAATGAATTAGTGCTGCTGCTAGGTGTAATTTACTTAACCAAAAGCTTAAGCTAATAGAGCTGTGACAAATTTTCATATTTGCATAATGAAAATCCCACAAGTACAAGGTGCAGAATTTTGGTACTGAGAGTTTAGTTCAACAGTAATTCTTTTCTCTTTTTTACAGTAGATCTTTAAGAACTTTCTGTAAAAGATTAAACTGATAAAATAGGTAACTTATAATGTTAAGATTGTGCAACTTCAGTGGAAATTTTCACATCGTGACAAAATTGGTTGTGTTCTGTTGTCAGTAAATAAGCAATTAATTCTTTGCTTGTGTGTGTGACAGTAAATGTAATAGACATCTTCAGTTATCAGTAATCTGATCATGCTCTTTTAATTGCAGGAATATCTGGAGGAATGTGTTCAAGTACCACCAAGCAATCACGAAGTGGTGGGGGATTCTGTTTCCTGGGGTGGTTGTACCATAATATACCTGCTTGGCCAACAACTGCACTTTGAACTTTTTGATTTTTCATATCAAGTCCTCAATGTTGCAGAAGTGGAAGCTATGTCAAATACGCAGACTCCCAAAAATGCTCCTTCTACCCAGGTATCTGATTTATAGTCACTTCTTTTGTCATATAGCTTGATTATTGATTTCCATGTCCCTCATCTGTCCTTTAAGCCACTCAATCTCGGTTTATATAGTCTAGTAGCTCCACTGATTGTCACTTTGTTTTGGAGAAAATGAGCGTTAGATGCATGAAGTGTATTCGAGAACTTCCATGTACTACTTAGTTACCACGTTAGAGATGGCTGTCCACACTAGAAGATTGGGAGAAGCAATTGCAAGTTGCTTAATCCTCGACGGCGCATCTTCCTTAATTATATATGCGATAACTGTATTTATAGGACTACCGTTATTTGCAATAACTACATTTCTGAAATGCTTTTGAAGTCGGTTGATTCACCCCCTCGCCTTCCTCGCCAACTGTATAACAGCTTTGTATAAGATTAGTTTTCAATCACGATACTCCGTATGGCTTGTTCGTAGTAAGACCTATATCACCTTGAATTTAATATTTCTGCATGCATTTAAGAGTTTCTGGATGCTACAATTGGATATTTCAACCTCGCTCGTGCACTTTAGAGTAGGAATATGAAAAGAACCACGCTCCCAGAGTAGGGATTGCGTTCCTAGCTGAGATGGACACCTCTCAAGCATATGAAAATCCCAAAGAAAGAAAAGAAAAGGTGCCAATTGAGAGAAATTTTGCGACAACCATAACTAAATGTTATTCTAGTGCTTTGTAACCACAGTCAATCTCTACTGAAGATATGTTGTATGACTCAAATTACGACTAAAATCTAATATCTTGATTTATTATTTATTTATTGATTTGGTGTGGCTGAAACATTCCAAGGTTTAATGAAAAATATCGCTACTGATCTTTTTGGCATTCTCAGTTAGCCACTCCACACAGTTCATAGCAACATTATTTTTTACCTGCTGTTGTTGATCGCGCCAATAGCTGGAAGGTTATGGCTGTAACCATAATTGGTGGTAGCGTACAGAAGGGTTGGGTGATGGTGGAATAATGGTGGCCATTAGCCTGTTAGGAGCTCTGGTTTGGGTGAACTAACAATTGCTCTCAGTGGAGGAGTCGGTGGTGGTGGCAGAAGGGCGCTTGAGAGGGTTAGAGTTTGAAGGCCGGTGGCGGGTGTGGTGGGGTGCTGGCTATTAGGTGAAGAAGGTGTTTGGGGACAAACACATTGCAAAATAAAATAGCAAGTTTATGTGTTTGGTGTAGATACTGAGAAATAGGGAGGCGCGAATAGAATCCATTTCCAGACGGTGACTGTCAAATATATCTCATTCCCCTCACGGAAAGATAACTAATCAAGTATTCAGATTTATGTTCCAGTAAAACCCTATCCAGTGGCAATGACTAAGAAGGCACAAATATACTGTGATTAGAAAAACTATCATATGTTCTAATCCGATTGAGGGATGTGTGAATTTGGAGAGTGTTCGGTATTCTTGGTATCTAGCATTTGGTCGACGACAGTATGTCTCCGGCGTGCTTCATGGACAACCAAGTACAGAACTGACGAAACTAGAGTAACGAAATAACACCCACTAAGATTAGAGACTCTAAAATCTGTTTTCACCATTTAAGCTTGCCTGTTGGACGGTAACAAGTATGTTGCTTCTTCCTAATTCATTTAAGCGCTGTATGACTAATTATCTATACCTCATTTGTAGCACTTATGTTGGTGGTTAAGGAAATTCCTAACACTTTGAAGGATATCTTCACCCCAATTCTCAGTTGATCTTATTAAGCCCTTGAAGCTGAATCCCCAAATGAAATTAAGTCATTAGTTCCTATTGGATGGCTTGATAGATATTTGGGGCCATTTCCAAACAGTTTAAGCTCTGGGGACAATTGCTGATGTAACATGGCATCAGGGATTTGATTTCTGGGAGGTCTTGAATTCATGTCCTCTATTTGCATTTGTCCCTTATTTGCATATTAAAAATTCAATGCGCAAAGTTTGTAAGATTTCAGAAGTGTCCCTAATGTAAGATTTCGGAAGTGTCCCTTATATGTATCAGGACTACATTTGAAAGTGAGTAAATGAGCAACTAATTAGACGAGGGGATTAAGTTCCAACATTTAATTGAATGTCCCCTTAAAAATTAGAACTATTGGAGCAACAAACAAATGGGACGGAGTGATTAAATTCTATTGTTAATTTCATTTAACATATACTTTCTAGCTGATTTCTTCATTCCAAATAGGGGTGGCAAGCCTTGTTAGAAGCAATGAAGAAAGCAAGGAGGCTGAATAATCAAGTATTTTCTATGCTGAAAGCTCGCTGCCCGCTGGAAGATAAACAAGCATGCGCAATTAAGCAAAGTGGTGCTCCACTGCATCGCATCAAGTTCGAGAACACTGTTTCTGCATTTGAAACGTTGCCGCAAAAAGATTCTTAAGTTGCTCGTTCCTTGGATCCGTGTTGCTTTTTCTGTATTTGTCTGTGCTGATGGAAGAATTGAAACATCAAAATTAGCAAATGCTGGCCTCAGAATAGGCAGCACGATTGGTCTTTTCTTGCTGTAAGCGACTGTTTCCTGCATTATTTTGTTGTTGTATGTAAATATGGCGGCATTACAATCTAACTCGGTTTCCAACAGAAAAAAATTGGGGAAGCCATGGTGACCAGGTTGACTGAATCCATTCTGAGTAGGTTAAAAAACATTTGTGTTGATTTAGCTTCGTCTTAATGTCTTCAATTCAATGATTTTATTTCTAACTTTTTTTGGGAAGAAAATGAACTTCGTTAATAAAAAATGTCGAAATGCATACAGATGTACTTGAAATGCAGTAGAAGGACATTGTATAATACAAGCACTCGCGAAAGTGTCCCTTAGGCAACAAAGACTCCGGTTTAGGGTAGATTATGGAATATAAGACACTCGTTCGCGGTCTCATTAGTGGATGTATCAAAAAGGATATGCCAAGCTAAACAAAGATAAGGAAATAAAAAACAAAAAGTTTCAATCAAACCCTCACGAAGGTCATCCAAGTCGTAATATGTCCGGCCAGTCACTGCCCTACCATGGTCAGGTAATTCTAATATCAACTCCACCTCCTGCAACGTAACTGTGGCATCCCCACAGCGTAGGTGGAACGTGTGGATCACCGGTCTCCAACGCTACATAGTGCTGTAATTAATTTAGTCCACAGTCCAGGGAATAAAAGAGGACGTTGTGTAGCACTTGACATCCTGCCTGACGTCCAAGGCAAGTAACACCTAGTGAGATGTCTCCCTAACGTCAAAAGCTAGCCTTGCACTGGCGATAGGTGAGAACCGCAGATTTGACTGGGCCATATCCCTGAAATAAAAGTTCATCAACAATAAAAGCATGTCAATAAACAATTATCCATAAACAAGTTTTGATGATCCGAAAGGTTTAATGTGTTTAAAATAAATTTTTAAGTGTAATCGTGAGAAATCAGCTCAAAATATAACTTAGAAATGTTTAATTCATGCAATTTTTCATAAAATTATTTTTGTCAAACATTTATAAAAAATTGTTTAGATCAAGTCTTCCTTGATATGTTTTTGAGTCGGTTTTTTGCGGATACCCTTAAAAATATGTTTTAGACACATTGAATGGTTCGGATCATCAACATTTGATCAGAAAATGGGAGGTTCACATTTTATCAAAATAAAGGATCCTATATATGTACATTACATATAAATCGTATATATATAGTATTATAAGCATTGTATATGAATGCGGCCAAATATATATATATATATATATATATATATATATATATATATATATAGAGAGAGAGAGAGAGAGAGAGAGAGAGAGAGAGAGTGAGCTTCTATTGAGGGATCCCTCATTTTGTTAAAATGAGGACCTCCTATTTTCGGATCAAATATTGATGATCGGAACCGTTCAATGTGTTTAAAACATGTTTATAAGGGTATTCAAGAGAAATTGGCTTACAATGTTACCAGGAAGGGCTTGATCGAAGTAATTCTTTATAAAACTGTTCCTGTCAGCATTTATGGAC
The DNA here is from genome assembly GCA_019985065.2 of Arctostaphylos glauca. NCBI lineage: Eukaryota > Viridiplantae > Streptophyta > Magnoliopsida > Ericales > Ericaceae > Arctostaphylos > Arctostaphylos glauca. The sequence continues at coordinate 28,789,040 of JAHSPW020000005.1, read as the reverse complement.
AACTGCTTAGATCAAGTCCTTTCTGGTATTTTTTTGAGCTGATTTCTCACGGGTACCCTTAAAAACATGTTTTAAACACATTGAACGGTTCCGATCATCAATATTTGATCTCGAAATGGGAGGTCATCATTTTAACAAAATGAGGGATCCCTTAATAGAAGCTTACTCTCTCTATATATATACACATACATATATACACATATAGTTTAATATATCGTATTCCAAAGGAAATAAATATGTATACACACACACACACACACACACATAGTTTAATATATCGTATTCCAAAGGAAACAAATAAAAAAATCCATATAATACGCACCTTATACTAGTACAACAATAAGTGGTAAGAGTCACCGGAATATTCATCAACGCGGAGGATCGCCTAAGAACAGAGAAAGATGGATCACTGCCGGAGAAGAAGAGAGGAAGAGAGAGAAGTGTATTTTTAAAAATGGGTCGGTGCGTCTTTGTGATGTATAATAGAACATTGGTATTCGTTTACAATCATCCGACTTCCAAAAAATACGCAAGTGGAATTATTGTACACATTTAAACTTTGAGCAATACTACTAATACATCATGTCTACATGACATCTACTAATTTGAATACATATCAAAATTTATCAGAGCCGTTTTTATACTTTATACTTAAAATGACATGTCACATAGATATGATGTATCATTTGATGTACAACTTAATGTGTTAAGAGACTTATTATTAAACTTTACACGACAGTCACAACACCTGTGACTCACGTGTTTGCTTTGCCTATGTTGAAGCCACTATGGCTATGTTAGCCACGGAAGCTACATCCTTATAGTAATACGCAATTAGCATATTGTGCTAGTTTTACAAATTGTTCGGGTTCTGCAGAAAAGGCCTACTTTTAATTTTTTTTCCCCTCAATATTACGAGAGAGAGAGAAAGAATAAACTCTGTATATATTAATATGTGTTAAATAATGTACAAAGGCTCCTATATATAGGAGAGATAGAGTTAGAGTTCTAAACAGATTAGGGTACATAATCCTAATCCTAGACTAATTAGGGTACATTAACATTAATAGCCCCCTCAAACTCAAGGAGGGTAACCATCAACCTACTTGAGTTTGGAAACAAGATCAAGGAAGCAGTTAATAGGATGAGTTTTTGTGAACATATCAGCAGGTTGATCAATAAAGAAAATCGACTAGAGATGGATAGTACCACGAGTGACATGTTGGCGAATGAAATGATAGTTAATCTCAACGTGTTTGGTACGATCATGAAAAATATCATTGTGAGCAATTTGAATTGCACTCTGATTGTCACAAAAGAGGGTAGTAGCACTAGAGGGAGAAACACTCATATTGGTAAAAGCCAATGAAGCCAGAGAAGCTCTTGAGTAGTGTCGGTGAGAGAACAGTATTCGGCTTTAGTACTAGAGCGAGCAGTAAGAGTTTGTTTCTTGCTGCGCTAAAAAATAAGTGAATTACCTAGAAAGAAGCAGAATCCCATAGTAGAGTGTCAATCAATAGGATTGCCAGCCCAATCAGCATCAGAAAAGACACGGAGCTGGAGAGAGGAATGAATAGAATAGTGAAGTCCATGAAACAAGGTGCCTTTGAGATATCGGAGAATTTGAACCAAAGCATCATAATGAGGTGTGCGAGGAGCCGTAGATACTGACTGACAATATGGACAGCATATGCAAGGTCAGGGCAAGTAACAATGAGATAGACAAGATTGTCGACCAACTGACAACACAGAGTAGCATCAAATAATAAAGTGCCATCAAGGGGTGTAAGGCGTCGTTCAAGATCAAGTGGAACAGAGGCACTCTTGCAATCTATAAGGCTAGCACGAGCGAGAAGATCAGATGCATATTTAGCCTGTGAGAGGAAATAAACCGTAGAATCGTGAGAGATTTCAAGGCCTAAGAAATAATTATGAGTGCCAAGATCTTTCATCTCAAAATGATGATTAAGGAACTCCTTGAGACGGTGAATACCAACCACATCATCACCAGTGATAATCATGTCATCCACATAAAGGAGAAGGAGAGTGTGCATCCTTGAGCAGTGTTCTGCACAAAAAAAGCAGTATCATAAGAACTAGAGGTGAAGCCAAAATCCTGAATAGTGGAACTGAACTTGGCAAACCAACCTCGTGGGGCCTGCTTAAGCCCATATAATGCACACTGAAGTTTACAGACCTTATTAGGAGGATAAGCAGACCCAGGGGAGGTTGCATGTAAATTTCCTCAAGAAGATCACCATTGAGGAAGGCATTTTTCACATTCATTTGATAAAAATTCCATTAGCGTGTGGCAGCACAGCAATCAAGTTGCAGACGGAGGTAAGACGAGCAACAAGAGCAAAGATCTCCTCATAATCAATGCCATATTCTTAGGTGAAACCTTTTGCAATAAGGTGAGATTTGTAACGTTCAAGAAAACCATCAGAATGAATCTTGATTTTGTATACCCGTTTGCAGCCAATTGCGGTATTTCCAGGAGGTAAATCAACAAGGTCCCAAGTATGAGTTTTGTCTAATGCTTGCAATTCATCAGTCATAGCTTGCTGCCAAAGAGAATTAGAGCGAGCCTCACGATATAAAGTAGGTTCATGAGTAGAAAAAACAGTGGAACCAACAATAAAATCATGAAGACGAGTAGATGGTTGAGTTACCCGTTTTGGTCGATCGGAAGGTGGAGGAGCCAATGAGTTTGGGAGATACTCAACGGGCGTAGGATCACCAGATAGAGCGGTCTTTGTGGGAACATCAGCATGGATGGGTGTCTCGAGAGGAGCATGTAAGGGATCTATATTAGACTCATCGGAGAAGAAATCGATGGAATAGTTAGTGTAAAAAACATGGAGGTAGAAGGGGAGGATAAATGAAATTGGGATAGGGATGAGAACATTTTGTGCTCCCAAAAAATCACGTGACAAGAGATACGAAGGCGTTGGGAAATAAGATCCCAACAACAAAACCCTTTATGTTCATACCATACCCCAAGAAACAACATAGACGGGAACGAGGTTCAAGCTTAGTGCGTTCATGAGATTGAAGGAGGACAAAATAGGCAAACCCCAAGACCCGAAGAGTGGTGTAAGGAGGACTGGTACAATATAAATGCTCATAAGGGGTTTGATTGTTTATGACAGGAGTAGGGATACAATTGATAGTGTAAACGGCAGTAAGTGTTGCTTCGCCCTAAAATTTTTTTAGACAAGAGGAGGAGAGAAGAAGGGCTCTAGTGGTGTCAAGGATATGCCTATGTTTGCGTTCAGCACGTCCATTTTGTTGGGACGTGCTCGGACAGGAACAATGAGGCCGAGTACTATTATTTTGTAAAAAAGAAAGGAAGTCAGAGTCCTTGTATTCCATGGCATTATCGGAGTGAAACAATTTAATATTTTTGAAAAATTGGGTTTGAACCATTTTAGAGAAATTATAGTACAGTTGTTTGAGTTCAGATTAATTTTTCAGAAGAAATAACCAAGTAAAATGAGAAAAATCATCAGCAAATATAACAAAGTAGCGTGATCCCCTTATGGTAGGAGTAGGGGAGGGCCCCCAAATATTAGAATGAATGAGATCAAATGGTGCAAGAGAAACAGAATCACTTTTATAAAATGTAAAGCAGGTTGTTTGGCAAGTTGAAAAGATAAACAATCGTAAGTATCAGAATTGACAAGACCTAACTGACCACTAGAAATTAAAAATTTTAGTCGACTAGAAGAAAGATGCCCGAAATGACTATGCCAAAGTTGAAACGGAGATAAAACCGACGTAGGAGTAGCAATTTGGGGAGAATTTGGAACATGAAGGTGAATAAGTTCATAGAGATGTCCATTTTTACGGCAGATCCCAAGAGTCTGTCCTGTCCGAGGATCCTACACCAAACAACCAGAATGGAAAAAGGAGACAGTTAGACCATGCTCACACAACTGAATAATGGAGATTAAATTTAAGGTAAGAGCAGACATAAGATAAACATTTGATAAAGACAAGTTGGTGGTGGAAACAGAAACAACATGACTCACAGTCATGATATAACCATTAGCAATGTGGATAGATGGAACATGAAGAGGGGGAGATAGAGAAGTAAAAATGATAGAATCAGAAGTCATGTGATTAAAGCAAGCGGAGTCAAAGTACCAAGAAGGGTTACTTGTGGTGATTGACAAGACAGTAGAAGGAGGAGTACCAAAAGTGGTGAGGAAGTGATGGAACATGGCCTCGACATCTGTTTGAGAGTAAATTGGAGTAGAAGGAGTGACGGGGGCAATTGAAGGTAAATCTACTGAGGCAGCAACAACAGTGCGATGAGCAGGCATAGATTTAAATTGAGTCACAGACTCAGATCTGTGATAGTTGCCACGGGAGTCAGTTTTTTTTTGCAATTGCGATGAAGATGGCCTGGGCCAATTTTTTGCAAATCTGACATTGTCGGACTGGGCAATGAACTAGAGGATGAGTGGATGGAAGACCACGATTCTGGCAGTAGATGCAAGTTGTGGAAGAAGAACTCCGGGACGGGGGAGTAGCAAGAATGGAATCTACTGGTGGTGTGCGGTGAGGACCAAGCCAAGTTTCTTTGGATAATAGTTCAAAAATAGCTTGCTCAAGAGTTGGTAAAGGGGTGCGATGCAGTAGAGAGCACGCACGGGCTCAAACTAAGAAGTGAGAGCCATAAGAAATTGAACCAATCGCTGCTGGTTGCGATAAGTAGTGAACAAGATAGCATCTTCAGTATGGGTCCATGTAGGGTCCGAGAGAGCGAGCTGATCCCAAACAGAAAATATTTGAGAGAGAAAGTCGTTAATAGATTGGCCCGGCTCTTGGCGCATACGATGAAGGTGACTTTGAAGTTGAAATTGATGAGCAAGGCCAGTAGTTTGATAAGGGTCTTTCAAAAAATTCCAAACGTCTTTGGCTGGGGTAGAGACAGAGTCGAGCTGGAATTGTCCAAACTATAGGCTAATAGAGGTAACAGAGATATTGCAAAACCAAGTGATAATTTGATAATTTTTACAGTCCCAGTCCTCCAAGCATTCGGCAAACTTGGCCTCAGTGTCAGTGGTTGCTTTGACGGGCTTGGACACATTGCCAGTGATGGTGCGCCATAATTTCGTACCTTTTAGGAAGCCAAACATGGCTTGGACCCACAAAACATAGTTGGTACCATAAAAAATAATAGAAAGAGGAGAGTCCGAATGATCCATAGAGCAATAACAGTATTATAGATGCAAAACGAAAAAAAACCGAGCGTACAACGGGATTCGAAAGGTTCAAAATAGGTAGGAACCGGTTTGAATCGGCCCAAAATAGCTCAAAAAAGGGCTGAACCAGCCTTGGGAAGTGGCTGACCCGGAAAAATGAAATAGGGTTGATGTCAACGTTGTAGGGCTGATGCAAGGGAGGCTAGCACGAAGGGCTGATGTCAGGAGAGGAGCAGTTGCTCAAGCACAGACGCGGGACATGGATATGGCGCGAGCCGGCTTGGGCGGCTGAGTTGGCATGTGAGGCTGAGATGACACGACTATGTGGCTGGCTTCAAGCTGATGTGGACGCGAAAGAGGTGATGTCAGTGCATGTGTAGGTGACGCGGAGCACGTGGAGGTGCATGAGGGAAGGGTGGTTGAAGGCGCGTGAGATGGCTTCTGGAGTCGGATTTGGTGGCGGTGGAATCGTAGAGAGATTTCGAGCACGGTGGTGGTATGGTTGAGTAATAAGGGATACGAGAGCGGACCAATAGCGAATCAGTAGCAGATTCGAGATTTGGACTTGGGTGTGCAAAAAAAAAAAACACGAACCAGAAGGGATGATCAGAAGAACTTGATATTCTGATCAACGGCTCTGATACGATATTACGAATATTGAGAGAGAGAATGAATAAACTCTATATACACTAATGTGTGTTAAATCAATGTATTAAAGCTCCTATATATAGGAGAGATAGAGTTAGAGTTCTAAACAGATTAGGGTACATAATCCTAATCCTAGACTAACTAGGGTACATTAATTTAACACTCAAGAAAACTGGAGAAGAAAAGAGGAAAAGAGTGAGATGTTGGGAAGAGTCTATTTATATAGAATCAAATAAAAAACGTAGACCTATAGATCGATGAATCGAACATCTTCCTGCCTATGATGCTTCGAGAACCAGCGGCGAAGAAAACACCAGAATGAAATGGGGAAAAGAAACTGGAATATACGATTATAAGAGAAATAGGGAAAATAAAATCGGACTTTATTTATTTATTGCAATTTATCTAAAGCTAAAACCTGCTTCGATTTCTTTGACTACTTCGGCCAAACGCTTGAGATAGAGTTGTTGGATTTGATTCCTTCACTCTCTATGGTTCGGGGAGAGAGAGAGAGAGAGAGAGAGAGAGAGAGAGAGAGAGAGAGAGAGAGAGAGAGAGAGAGAAGCTTCTAGTTTTGTTGAAACAAAAGAGCAATGCTACTAACACATCAAGTCATACATCACGCTTATGTGACATGCATCCACTAATTTGAATACATATCAAAATTCAAAGAACCCGTTTTTACATTTTGTCTTATAATGATATGACATATATGCATGATATACAAATTGATGTATTAGTAGACATATTCAAACCAAAAAGGACGAAAGTTGATACCAAAATTATTTCGTTTTAGAAGGGGCAAACATGACTCCAAAACTACGTCGCTATTGGACAAAAATGCAATGGCAAAAATGAACACGATCCCAAAAACATGAACAAAATTTTGAAGTTCCCTCATAATTTTTTTTTTTTTGGAATCAATCCTATAAAGCAAATACACGAAGAGTGATGAATAATTAAGATAGATGAAGAGCAATGAAAACAGACTTTATTAAAGATAAAAAAAAATCATATATGTATTTGGCAAAGCACAACCCATGTGGAGCACCTTTTGTTATGTTTGTTTATGTATTTGAGACTATGTATATAATTTATTCAGTGAGGATTACAGACCTGGGTAAATATTTATATGATTTGAGTTAGTACTGGGTGTGCCGTATACACAAATAATAGCTAGTATATTACAATTAAGAAAAAAATCAATATTTATTTCAATATAGTTATTAATAATTACAGTCTCTCTTCGGCTCCCTAATTTTAGACTTTTTACATATGCCCTCACTCTTCTGCTCTTCCACCCCATTCCTGCTTTCACTTCATGCGATTCTGTTAGTTACTCCATTGAGCGGGCTAAATGTAATTTAATCATTTTTATGGAAGGGGGATATCGAAGTATGGAGATCATCTGTGTTAAAAGAATAATACCGCTCTTTGGCCTACCAATAAATTCAACACTTCTTTGTGGGTGCCTTGGAAAAGGTTATACTTTTGACAATATATATATATTTTTAATCCTAATAACCCTTTTCGGTTGCCATCAGGGGCCTAATTATGTTTTCTTCTCAAATAAAAAAGGTGAATGTAAATTTATCACACGGAGCTTGATACTACAAAACTAGAAAGATATTGTCAGTTCGTTTATCTATTTGTTGTTATATGTTGATACATGTTAATTGCTGCCAATGATACGTCGGAAATCAACAGGTTGAAGAAACAGCTAAGTGGAGAGTTTGAGATGAAAGACCTAGATGCAGCTAAGAAGATTTTAGGTATGGAAATCAGAAGGGATCGAAAGGCTGAAAAGTTATACTTGACTCAGAAAGGTTATCTAAAAAAAGTATTTAAGCGCTTTACTATGCAGATTTCCAAGCTCGTGTCTACTCCAATCTCTGCACATTCTAGACTTTCTACAGACTTGTCACCATAGACAGAGGATGAGATGAAACACATATCAAAACTTCCGCCCTGATATTTCACATGTTGTTAGTGTTTTTAGTCGGTATATGGCAAATCCGGGGAAGACACATTGTGAGGCAGTGAAATGGATACTGAGGTATTTGTGGGGGACTGCGGATGTTGGTTTGGTGTTCGACGGAGGTGCTGGTAAAGGTGGACTTGCTGTTGGTTATGTGGATTCTGATTTTACTAGAGATCATGACAAGAGGAGATCCTTGATGGGATATGTGTTCACTCTTTCGGACAGTGCTATTAGTTGGAAAGCTACCTTGTAGGCTACAGTTTTGTTATCCACTACAGAAGCAGAGTATATTGCGGTGATTGAAGCTGTTAAGTAGGCATTGTGGATGAGGGGACTTCTTGAGGAATTTAGTCTAAAGTAGGATGGAACTGTCGTTTATTGTGATAGTTAAAGTGCTATACATTTGACTAAAAATCTTATGTACCATGAGTGGATGAAGCATATTGATGTCAGGTATCACTTTATTTGAGATATCATCTCTTAGAAATAGGTTGAGGTGAAGAAGATAGGCACGACAGAAAATCCAGCAGATATGATGACTAAACCAATTCTGATTGTAAAGTTCAAACTTTGCTTGGACTTGATTGGTGTTCGCAGTTGCTGATTGCCCTTCCGGGCTTAGAGGAGAGAGATGTGCAAGATGGTGGCTACTTGTTGATTGAGTTCGTTGGAATTCGAGTCAAGGTGGAGATTTGTTGAAAAGTGCCTTGAATTTGAAGAAGGAAAGATTTTGGGTAGTAGCTGGTATTACCAGTAGTAGTGTTGGAACTACCGGTACTAAAGTTTTTTGACTTTTTGGACAGCAGCCAGTAGTACCGGTAGTAGGTGAAGTAGTACCGATAGTGGGTGTAGGTGAAGCAGTACCGGTAGTAGATGTACCCGCAAGAATCCTAGTAAGATTTGGAAAATTTATTTTCCTAATCTATTTAGGATGTTTTCCTATTATTTAGGGACTTATATTCCTATTCTTTAGGGATTGATATTCTTTCATATTCTTTAGAGTTTCCTAAAAATATGATAGACATGGTTCCCTAAAAGATATCTCAAAAATAAAGAAGCTTGAGATCTAATTGATTGGGCACCTCACATTAAGGTTTCAGAACATAGCCGACCCTTGTAATCCCTCTTGATCATAGTGAAAGCAATTTCTCTCCTTACGTGGACATATGTTTAAATTATTGTTTATTCGGAACCACGTAAATATCTGTGTCTTTTTGTTTTCTTGTTGATTATTTCTTCTTATTTATCGTATTTGCCATAACATTAAGTTAGGTTGGAAATGTCTATAACAGATTGGTCAATAAAATAGTAGAGGAGTGATATGATTTTGGTAGATGGAAGCACCAAGGAATATACCCTAGTTGATGTAGACTTATGGTCGACTTGGTTTGAAATGGTTTGGAAATTTAAACGGTTATTTTTCTCTCTTCAAACTTGAAAAAAAGGAATAATAAGCCAAAATAGTAGTGGATTTTTGATAATAACGTTTGAATGACATGGTTCTTGAAAATTGGGGTACATCTTGTTTTGCATTTCCAGTGGAGATTCTCCAAGAGCACAAGTTGACCTAGATTTTTTTTTTTGATAGCCGAGGTATCCGACCGATTTTGGGATTTCTCCAAGCTATTGCCGACTAGTCCCGGAGAAGAGCAAACATCTAAATGAATCCAATTCTCCTTTGTTAAAGACCCGGACAACGTCGAACACTTGGTTTAAGCGAGCATCCATAATTTAGGCACATCCTATATACTTACAAGTTTGAAAAGTTATGTTAAGATGTAATTCAGATACATACCAATTAGTCCTTTTCATCATGACGATAGATGTGAGATTTATGTGCATTTCTCTTCTGAGCTTAAAATGGTAAGTAGTTGAAACAAATATACTCCGCGCACACATCCCCTCGTGTTTTTTCCATTACTATTTCAAAAGAGCTGTCTATATCCCCATATCATGTATGTGTCATGTTGTGTGTCTGCATCTGTGCTTCCAAGGTTACTGCCATAGGTTGATTAAGGAACACAGTTGTCTGCATTTAAACAACATTGTTGATTTCAATGTTTCTTTTTGTTTCAATTTGTTTTCTAAATTCTTTTCTTTTTCCTTTGTCATGTGGAGGGATGGGCCATGGATTATTGTTGTGCATGTGGGCATTGTGACCAAAGTAGTTGGGCAAAGAGGTATTCATCATTCTAACACCCCGAATTTCAGAAATATTAATTTAAAATGATTTATCAAAAATTCAATAAATTCTCATTTCATAATAAAAAGAAAAGTTTGATTACATTCATCTAACTAAGGAAATTACATTAAAAATTTAAAAATAAGAGCTCAAAATAAATCTAGGTGAATTACGGGACTGTGATGTCGTCCTCGAAAATATTGTCGTTGGTATTTGGGTAAGCGGGCTTGACAACATCATCTTTGACACCTGGCACAAAAGGTTAGGGGCAAAAAAATTACACCATATGAGCAATTGAAGCTCGGCAAATAAAATCTACCTTAACCCAAAAATTATTCAATGGATCATAAGATGCATGATCGTGAGGATAGTGTGAACACAATTAATCATTTGTTATGAAAAGAGTGATGTAATCAGAGTGCGATATAATCATGTTAATTGTAAACGGAAGCATGAAACAAGCAAGTGTTGTAAATAATAAAATGCTGACAATATGTCATTTTAGTCAACTCCTAGCTATGACTTGTTTCTAGGTTTTAGACACACGTGTTAGATCAATGTTCACAAATGTCCAAATCCATTTTGAAATTCAAAGTTCAGGTCAACACGAGCGTTGTCTGTCATCAAAATTCTATTTCCAAAGTGGTGTCATGATGTTCCCAACATATATGGTCTCGGCCCCTACGCTGACCTCATATCCGATGCTAGTGTACCCAAACATCGGTTCTCGTATCCCATTTTTTCAACCGTTATGCTCCCAGCATTACGTCTCCCATATGTCATGTCTTGACTTAGAAAATATCTAACTTCCCCCCTTCAACTACGTTTTGTTTTTAGAAAAGACACGACGTAACTTACGAACATAACCGGCTTAATACATGAGATGTGATTGACTCAGCTTCAAGACACAGTCCGGTGATAACATATGTAGTTCGGCTCAAGTCATTTATAGGGTAAAGACATCCTAACACGTCTTTCCAAGGAGTAAGTCAAAACTCGGGTCACAAAGTATAAGAGTTTTTCAAAGTTTTGATTTTCTTGTAAAATGAGGTGTATGCATATGAGTTAATTATAAGTGTGAATAAGTGTGAAAGAGACTATTACGGTCAACAAAGGGAGGAATGAACAATGAGGATTTAGATCTTAGGTGTATATTATGTCATTTTAGAATTCCACCTAAAGTCTTTAGACTTCCACCTAAGATTTTTAGGAGAGAGGAGATAGGATGACTCATGGTTTCTAGATTTATAAAATAAGTAAATAAGTTGGAGGAAAATGATTTAGATAAAATCAAATAGTTATAGGTTAAATCATTCTTAAATTAGGATGACTTGAAAATCTAGGTTTTCCATTGAACAAGATTAGTATAAAATCTTAGATTATATTTTGGGAGTGTATAATATGGTCATCATATATATATGTATAAGTGTATATGTAATGAGTATATACGAAAATATCTTAACAGGATGTAGACTTCTTGACATGATGCATGGTGATTTTAAGTTTCTAATGAGCACGTGTGTATGTATATGTAAACATGCTATATTTAAATAACAATACATGTATGCATAAATTTATTCATATATACTTACCATACTAATTTAGATGTGGCAGTGTAAAATAATTCTTGAACGAATTTTAATATTCAAGAAAATAGTATTCACGATTTATTTTTATTTTTAAAAATACGGGTCTTTACAATTCGTACAGAGGCCCGCTGTTTTTATTCCTAGGTACGTCCGCACTTCATTCATGTCTTTCGATTATGGCTGACGGTAGTTTTGCTTTAAACCCTAGAGGCTTAGGGCATTCTTGGGCCTTTTTCTTCCTTTGCCTGTGTCGATATTTGCACCACAACTCCCACTGTCCCTTGTTTGGAGAGTTCGCATACTCCTCAGTTGTTCAGTGCTATTACCAGGGTATTTTTGACATTATTTGTCCGGCCGTCCCCCATTTCCAAAGAATGGCACCTCGTAGGCAACTGTCTAGGACTTCTGCCTCTGCTTCTTCAGATTTAGAGAAAGAACTGAGTACAGACCAGACATCCCACCCTAGTCAAGCGATTGTGCCAAGCGCGCATAAGTTTCCTCAGCCATCAGGCGTGGATGTGAACCTTAAGCCCATAGAAGCCGATTGGATAGTTTCGAGCATTTCTGAGGAGGATTTGATGGCATTAAGGGTAAAATGCCATATTCCTGACTCCGTAGTAATGAGAATCCCAAAACCAATTGAGACGACGAATACCCCTAGTTTAGACGAGTTATGCCTGTATTTGGCTTGCTTTGAAGCTGGGTTGAGGCTGCTCTTCCTTCCCTGTGTGATGAAGATATTATGGTTCTTAGGACTATCTCCTAGGCAGTTGCTACCAAATTCCTAGCGTATCTTGGTCAGCTGTGACTTGCTCTGGGCTGCTACGACAGAGGAGAAGGCCACACTAACCAAGGAAGCCTTTCTTTACTGCTACCAAGTGAGTATGTCCACACAAGGATAGTGGTATTTTTCGAAGAGAGACGGAGTACATCCTTTAATGGAAGGTCTGCCCTCAGCCAACAAGAGATGGAACGATAAATTCTTCTTCATTTCTAGAGAAGGATGGGAATTTCCTCCTTGGGAAGAGAAGTGATTCCTCCAGGATTCGTTGTTTTTGGGGAGAGCCTCATCCTTCTCGTGAGCCTCTGTTTTTCCAAACTTTATTTTTTTGTTTTTATCACTTTTTGAATTTCTTATATTGTCGCTTATTTCTTTTCTTTGGGTTCTGAACAGGGAGACAAAGGCCTGATATCTCTGTTGAGATTAGCGAACAACTGAAGGTGGTAGGAGATTATCCTGACCATGATTTCAGAGTGTTTCTTACACTGGAGACTTTGGCCAAATTTCTGTTCGGCCCAGAACCTTCAAGTGAGGCCCTTGCCTTAGAAAGAGGTATCTCATCTTCTTTTTGGTTTTTTCTTTTATGGTCATCATTTCACTGTTTCTTACCTTGTCAGGAGAAGAAGAAGAAATGGTGAAAATAAACAGGGACAAATTGGCGGCCTTATCTGAGCGTGCGAAGGCCTGGGGTTCCTCTTCTAGGCAGAAGAAGACCCAGAAGAAAGCCCTGAATGACACCTCCACATTTGTGGTTTCTAGAGTAACTGCCCAAGAACAACACTCTGCTCCTCTTCCTGCCAAGATGTCCAGATCGGACCAAGCCAGGACAGCCCCAAACCAAGAGCTGTCTCCTATTCCTAAGGAGCAGGTTATGGAGATTGAGGGGGCCATAGCTAAAATAGAAGTGGCAGAAGAGCCCCTAGTTGATACTTCTGCTGAGGTGGCTGAAAAACTGAAGAAGAGAAAGACCGGGGAGGACTCTTCTTCTACTGCAGCTCCAATGGAGGGTGGTCCATCAGCTCCTGCACCGAAACCTTCAATACTATCGAGCAATCGATTTACCGTTGATGCATTGGCTAAGCTACCCACTAAGAGAGATTGGGAGATAATGAAGGAGATGTCACCGGTGGAGAAGCGATCTTGCTTCCTTGTTTGCCTGGCTAAGGTGAGCATGAGCGTACCTTTTATAGGCTTATAATTAAAAAACCAGTTTTAACACTTTATTTCTTGCTTTCTGTAGGTGGGTGCATACAGCGGGTATTTAGTACAAGACACCCTAAACGATGATAAGACCATCTCTGCTCTGAAGACAAGGCAGAAGACTCATGAGCGGTTGTCGGATGAGCAGCTCCAAATGATCGCCAAACTAAAGATAAAGAGAGATGGGCTGAGAGAAGAGAACGCCATTAAGGAGGCTTAGATTTTGAGCTTGACTGAGGCGTCAACTGCCCATGAGCGGAGATCTTCCCAGTTGGATGGTCTCCTGGCCGCAGAATAGGCTGTGAATGAAGAGCTGAGGAGGGTTTTTGCTGACTCTAATGTAGCTCTGAAGATTCAAGAGAAAAAAGTCAGGGAGCTGGCTGTTAAATGCGACGAAAAGACCAGAGCACTGCCGGATAAAGAGAGGGAGATCAACTCCCTTAGAGATCAGATAGCACAAGGCCAGTCACTTCAGTTGGAGCAGATGAAGGACTCCCATGCCTTCATTGATCTTATGACAAAGTACTACTTCAGTGGATTCATGTCCCTGAAGAGAAGAATAAGCGTAGCTCATCCAGAATTGGATTTGACTGCGTTTAACGCTGAAGATGAGAGCATAGCCTTGGACGATGACTCTGACAATTCTGGTGATGAAGAATAGACCAGCCCGGCCATAGCTCAGGAAGATACACCGTCTGAGGAGATAACTAAACAAGGTCCTGTAGTGACCATACCTGATCAAGGCCCACAGGACCCTGCTTAGCTCCCTGCTGAGGAAAACCTTGTTGTGCCTTCTACTGAGGAAGACCCTACTGTGGATATGATCGAAGGGATCCTGGAATATGTTGCAAGCTCCCTGATATCTGAGATAGCAGATGAGGTGCTCAGAGAGGACCCACCTATAGAAGATGCTGTGGTTGACCTTACAGTCTCAGATCAGCCCTCTGTGACTGAACCTGCTGGAGAGATGCCTTAGCCTTTCTTCTTCTTTTTTTTCTTTTTTTTTTTTATGTAAAGCTTTTGCTTTTTACACCACATGACTTATTTCTATACTTGTCTTTTATTGATTATGAATGAAGCTTGTCATCCTCTTTCCACCTTTACTTGTGTGTGTTTTGGCTACGTCTGTTGCTCCTTTGATGGTATGTTCTCAAAAAAGTAACTCAGAATGAATGATGTCATGTCTGTCTTGTGCTGAACAGACGAGACTACTTGGATACATGATCTTGGAGGACATATGTTGAGCAGACGAGGCTGCTCGGATACATGGTCCCGGAGGACATGTGTTGAGCAGACGAGACTGCTCGGATACATGGTCCCGGAGGACATGTGCTGGGCAGACGAGACTGTTCAGATACATGGTCCTGGAGGACATGTGCTGAGCAGACGAAGCTGCTCAGATACATGATTTTATCTCAATAACAAGGTGATCTTTCTTTATTGGATCTCAATTTACTTCATTCAAATAAACAATTTGCTAAAAAGACAAGATAAAGAAATGAAGTTTATTGGAAATATTTTTTCAAATGTTCAGCATTCTAGGGCTGAGGAAGCTTTTTCCCAGATAGGGTGACTAGTCAATAGGATCCTGCCTTCACATGCCCTGCAATCTGATAGGGACCTTCCCAATTGGGTCCTAGGTGCCCATCCTTCTTTCTTGTGGGATCCACCTTCTTTAATACCAGCTCTCCTATTCTGAAACTCCTCTCTTTAACTTGGCTATTGTAGAATTTGGCCATCTGCTTTTGGTAGGTTGCCATTTTAAGGGCTGCCTTTTCCCTCTTCTCTTCTAGGAAATCCAATTTTTCCAAAAGGCCTTGCTAGTTATCTGCTCCTGTGAAATCTCTAGTTCTGTGGCTGAGCAGACCAATTTCTACTGGGATTACCGCTTCTACTCCGTAAGCCAAGGAGTAGGGAGTTTGTCCTATTGCTGTTCGGGCAGTTGTGCGATATGCCCAAAGTAGGAAATTCTTCTGGCCAATCCCCCTTTGCAGCTTCCGACTTCTTCTTTAAGTTCTTCTTGATGGTACGGTGATGACCTCCACCTGTCCGTTTGACTTTGGGTAGGCCTTAGAAGCATAATGCACCTGTATCCCTCTCTGCTCACAAAACTCTTAGAACTTGTCATTGTGAAATTGTTTACCCCGGTCAGTATTAATCACTCTATGTAGCCCAAACTTACTGATGATGTTCTTCCAAATAAAACCAATTGCTTTTTTTGTAGTGATGGTGGCCAAGGGCTCAGTTTTTACCCACTTTGTGAAATAATCCACAGCCACTATAGCAAATTTGTTCTGCCCCTTACCAATAGGAAGTGGTCCAATTAAATCTGACATCCACTGGGCAAACGGCCAGGGAGAGGGTATTGGAGTTAACGAGGTTGGAGGATGATGAAGGATATTGCCAAATTTCTGGCACTTCTCAATTTTTGAACCAGCTGCATTGCATCAACCTGCATTGTACACCAATAATAACCTGTTTGGAGTAATTTCTGTGCTAGAGCTCTTCCTCCTGAATGATTTCCATAGGATCCTTCATGGACTTCCCTTAGAGCGTACTCAGCTTCCTCGTTGGTCAAACATCGCAGAAGTGGGAGTGAATAACTCCAAAGATAAAGTATCCCCTCTAGGCATAAATACTTAGCTGCTCTGAGCCTTAATCTTCTTGCCAGGTCCTTGTCAGTGGGCAACTCCCCTCTTTCCAGATATTCACCGATAGAATTTGCCCATGATCCCTTGTAGCTGACTGTAGCTATTTCCTGGGCAGGTAGTTCTATACTAGGATGCTCTAATCGCTGGATGAGAATGAGGTGACTGAGCGCTTCCTCTCGGACTGTGACCTGTAAAGCAAGCTGATCTGCTTCTACATTTTCTGTGCGGGGGATTCTCTGCAATTTCAAAGTGTTAAAGGCTTTTTGGTGCTGCTTTACTTTTTCCAAATAAAGCTTCATCCTGTCCTCCTTAGCTTCATAATCTCCCAACACTTGTCATACCACCAATTGGGAATCACTTCCAACAGTGAGTTCCTTTATCCCTAAGGATTTAGCTAACT
Organism: Arctostaphylos glauca; assembly: GCA_019985065.2. Lineage (NCBI taxonomy): Eukaryota > Viridiplantae > Streptophyta > Magnoliopsida > Ericales > Ericaceae > Arctostaphylos > Arctostaphylos glauca. The sequence goes on along the minus strand of JAHSPW020000005.1, from coordinate 28,772,395 downwards.
TGAGTCCAGTCAGAAGTGCCTCATATTCAGCTTCATTGTTGGTGGCTTTGAAGTTAAACCTGATGGTGTATTGCAGCTTGATCTGGTCAGGAGAGATTAGAATAATGCCAGCCCCACTAGCCTCAATATTAACTAACCCGTCCACGTAGAGTACCCATTCTACTAGCTCGTCAGCCATTGTGCATGGCTCATCGTCTTGTTCAGATTCTGCACAATTTGAGAGGGAAAACTCTGCCACAAAATCAACTAGGGCCTGGGCTTTGATGGCTGTCCTGGGGCAAAATTCTAGATTGAATTCGCCCAACAACACAGACCATTGAATTAATCTCCTAGATGTCTCAGGGTTATGGAGCGTTTTCTTGAGTGGCTGGTTAGTCATGACTTTAATTGAATGGGCATGAAGGGTCTCAGCCTTCTTGCTGCTGTACCAGAGCAAATGCCATTTTTTCGACCTTGGGATACCTTGTTTCTGCCCCCCTTAAGGCCCTACTGGTATGGTAAACAGGATGCTGCACATTGGCTTCTGTCTTTATGAGCACTGAACTAACAGCATGAGGGGAGACATCCAAATATAAGTATAAATCTTCCCCTCTCTTAGTGCGACTGAGTAGGGAAGGCATTGTAAGATATTCTTTCAACTGTTGGAATGCCGTTTCGCATTCGTGAGTCCAGTGAAAGGATTTCTTCAGAACTTGGAAAAATGGATGGCATCTGTCGGTCGCCTTAGAAACAAAACGATTAAGAGCTGCTATGCATCCGGTAAGCTTCTGCACACCTTTAATTCCCTTAGGAGACTCCATGTCTAGAATTGCTAGATTTTTTTAGGAGTGGCTTCTATACCCCTCTGAGAAATCATAAAACCCAAGAACTTTCCTGAACTGACCCCAAATGCGCACTTGCTAGGGTTGAGCTTCATCTGGTACCTTCTGAGTGCCTCAAAAGTTTCTTTTAGGTCTTCCACATGATTGGATCTGTTCAAACTTTTAACCAGCATGTCATCAACATAAACCTCAACATTTCGCCCAATCTGATCTTTGAACATACAGCCTCTGGTAAGTAGCACCAGCATTCTTAAGTTCAAAGGGCATTACTTTGTAATAATAGAGCCCTCTAGCCGTAATGAAAGACGTCCTCTCCTCATCCTCTAGATGCATCTGAATCTGATTATAACTGGAAAATGTATCCATGAAACTGAGCAACTCATGGCCAGCCATAGAATCCACAAGCAGATCAATTCTGGGCAGTGGAAAGCTATCCTTGGGGCATGCCTTATTGAGATGTTTGAAATCTACACACATGTGCCAATTTCGTTCGTCTTGGGCACTAGAACTACATTCGAGATCCATACAGGATACTGGGCTTCCCGAATGAATTGGGCCTGCTCTAGCTTCTCTACTTCTACAGCAATGGTTGTGTTTCTTTCTAGGGCAAATGTTCACACCTTTTGTTTCACAGGTCGGCAAGTTCCGTCCACATTCAACCTGTGTGTGATTATGCTTGGATCAATCCCAGGCAGATCCTTATGCGACCAAGCAAAAATATCCACATAGCTTCGCAAAAATTCAATTAGAACGTCCACCCCTTGTAAACCCAATTCTGAGCCGATACAGAACATCTTCTTGCTCTGCCCCTCTATTGCTGGTATTTCAATCAGCTCTTCGACCGGTTCTCCTTGTCTGAGCTTCTCCTCATCCCTCACGTCGATCCCACTAACAGATAAGGTCTCCTTCTTTGTTCTCATGGAGGTGATATAACACTCCCTTACTCTTTTCTGGTCGCCCTTGATTTAGGCCATGCCATCTAGTGTAGGAAACTTTACTTTAAAATGATAGGTGGACACCACCGCCTTGAACTTGTTAAGGGTTTGTCTACCTAGTATAACATTATAAGCAAAGGGGCAATCCATCACTAGGAAATCTACCAATGCAGTGGCATTCCTGTGCTCGTCTCTTAGCATGATAGGCAGGGAGACAACCCCTATAGGATGGGCAGTTTCTCCAGAAAACCCAACTAGAGGAGACCACATAGGTTTGATTTTATCTTTCTCCAGACGCAACCCCTCAAAGGCTGGCAAAAAGATAATATCAGCGGAGCTTCCTGTGTCCACAAGACAATTAATTGAACTTATCGTAATTTATTTATTTGGTTCTTCAGATACTCGATTGATAAGTATAAAAATATTAACTGAATACGACTACTTTTCTCGAATGTATATCCCTATTCAGATACCGAAAACGACATAAAAAATAGTAAAGACTTATCCTAAAATACTAGTCTCCAACAGGAACAAAACTGTGAGTCCTAAGTCGAGTAAGACTCAAACTCTTGAGGATAAAGAGATAACTAAAATTTATCCACCACCACGTGTCATCCAAATCTATAACCCTAAAGTAAAGAGATAGAGTCCTACTAGGACTCTGTCCCCCGGTCTTATATAAAGGTGTTCCCCTTCATTTTCTAGGTATGAAAACTCTCTTTTTTTAGAAATCTATACATTTCTCCATAATATCGTCTGACTTAGGCATCGAAGGGGTGTTGGCTGACACCACACCAGTGTCCTTAGTATTCTTTTTGTAGGTATTCGATCTTAGCTCGAACCATCTAGAGGATTATATGAAACGGTTGGATTAAGCTCAGCCTCGGAAGGGCTAAAAATCATTTCATCCGATCTTTATTAATGTCACACGAATTAGTCTTTAACTCCAATTTTCATAATTATAGTTTTGGTACGGAAAATCATTCTAGTATCTCAAGGTCGGGAAGGAAAAAAGATTGAAAATTCTGAAGAACACGAACCATATTAAATATGAGCGCAGAAACCATTTAATAACCTTCATTCCAAGACAAGGCGATTACAAAGCACAATGTCCCCACTATGTGTATCCATTATGTGCTATCATATGTTTGTACAGCGAAATCATCCAACACTCCAGCTGAATATTCTATGAGTTCACCCTTTTCGATCTGTACTTGTACTGATTAGCCCAAAAGAGGTAATGCAAGAAGTTCAATCCACTGAGGACACACATGAGCCAGTAGAATCGTTCAAGATGATAGTGATTCAAGTTACTACCGGAAAGCCACGGCTGGTGCTTGGAATTTCCTGTCACACTGTTGACAATGGACACAATCACTGTGCTCAGATAGTACCCCATGGCCAGAGACGCCCACGAGAGAGAAGTCGCGAGAGATCTCATGCTAGCGGGTGCTTCCGTGAAGAAAAACTCCAGCAAGCCGGCTAATGTGAAAAGATCGGCTGATCCCAAAAACAAGTACTGAAAAGCAATCCAGAAGAATGTGATGGGTAATGGGTTGGTGGAATCAATGAGTCCATTTTCAGACACAACTCTCTTGCGCTTTATTTCAACAAGTGCTGCCACTGCCATTGCTATGATAGATAAAACTAGTCCGATTCCTATTCTTTGTAGATGAGAGATACCCATTTCTGATTTGGTCAGCTTACGTGCGAATGGGATGATGAAGTGATCATAGACTGGTGCTAGGATCATGATGAAGACTACCGGGAAGATGGGGAGGGAAGCCGGTGGGACCTTTAAGGAGCCGAGTTTTGTGTCCATTGTGGCAGCTTGTTGGACTGAGAATGTGGAGAGCTGAGCTAGGCAACAGTTGAGCATGATTGTGCAGGCGAAAATTGGGACGATTTTGAGGATGATTTTGACGTCTTCTACTTCTTGTGGTGAGCAATGTAATGCAAAGTGGACTGGTTTTTTGGCAATTGCTCTGTTGAGGAATTTGAGACTTTGTGTTGGGGTGGAAATGAGTTCAACCGCTTTGGTATTTGGTTCTTCTTCTTCTTCCTTGCTAATTGGGGTTGGGGTTGAAGAGCTTGAAGCTGTGCTCGCAATTGCGTTACTGGAATTTCTGCTTCGGCAAGAATTCAGCATTGCTGCTATCAGAACCTGTTGAATTTCAAGAAAAGAATAGAAAAAAGGAACTCAGTTGTATACGGGTGGACAAAAATGTGGATTTGGAATGATTAATTTCAAAGTATGCTATTTCTATGTATGTTCGGGCAAATCAAAAGGGAGTTTTGAGATTTGTAGTATAAGTGTATAGAGGCCTTGTTTGTTAGGAGTCAAATGAGAGGTATAAAATTTGAACCCTAAATATGACAATTTGGTTTTGTCAGTGGGTTTGAACTCTGAATATGATTTTCAGGGTCCATTTTTTATCCGCCTGGAGCGAGATAAAATTTGGACGCTCCTCCCCTTGTCCATATCTTGTACTCTCATCTCCTTCTATTTACGAAAATATCATTATTAATTATGAGAATGACATTATTAATTACGAGATTATCATTCACCTATATCTACCACATCTCATTTCTTAAAAAATACTCAAACAAATCTTTTATAAATATTCACCCATTTATAAAAAAATCACTCAGTTTACTATATCTCCTCTTACTATAGGATTTGAAGGAGCTGCAGTGCAGTTTTCTGCAATGCGCGTATAGTGTAGGCAAAATAACATATTTTTGTCCGCTTTGTCTTCGAAATTATATCGTTAATCTCTATGCATTTTGATAAAAATTTGCGTAATAAATTAAAACGATGTAGTTTTGATGGCAAAGCTGGCAAAATTATGTCGTTTTATCCGTACTAAACGTGCACTACAGAAAACTGTACTACAGCCATCCTGAATCCCTTACTATATCCACCATATCTCTTCTATAATTTTAACCTCTAATAAGTTGATTTTATCGTTAAGAGTTCTTGAACCCTGCCAATGCAAGTCTGTTGAAGAGGAGCATGAAATTGTTACCTTGGAAATGGTTGTAAGTGGACTTCCACAAGGAATCTTGTTCCTATAAAAGCAAGAACCAGCCAGAAAAACAGGAATAGACGCCAATATAGCAAGAGTGGAGACACCGAAACCCCACTGCCACCCCTTGTTGTCCTCAATCCACACCACAAAAGTCACGGCAATAAGGGCGCCGCAGGAGAGGCAGAAGACGTAATAGTTGAAGAAAGTAGACCTCTGCTTCCTCCCGTGAGGAGTATTCTCGTCGAATTGCTCTGCTCCATGTGCAGGCAGTGATCCCTTTATGCCTCCAACGCCTAGCGCCACCATGTATAAGCCTATGAACAGCATTGCAGCTTTACCGCCACTGACTTCTTGGCACGGGGTGGCAGCGGTGGCGGCAGCGCTGCATGTAGGTGGCTTTAGGGAGGCGAAGTGAGCTTGCACTGTGAGGATGATCAACCCCTGTTTCAAAAATCAAGATTGCTTTAAAGACTATGATTTTCTAACTGATGTGAAAGCACATAAATTGTTAACAAAAAAATTTTGATAGACCAATGCATCACTTGATGTTACGTTTTTTAAACTTAACGCAGCTCGAACTGAAAACTATGAAACAAGTCTACGGTAATTTAAAACTGGAATTAGCACAATATCACGAAGTGACCTCCTTTGCTTAATTTGGGTGACCTTGATGCTGCGACTCAGACATTACTCAATAAAGGGGCAAGGGTGACAAAGTAGTAAAAAAGCTTCATTGACAAGAAGAGAGTCACCCCGGCAAAAGCTCCCCATAGACTAAAGATTACTTCAAAGCCACTCCCAAATCATAGCGTACCTCCACCAATAAAAATGACAACATGATTGAGATTTGCGAGTTCACCCACGATCATGCACCACTCATTATACAACTAACACTTCTCATGTCATCTTAGAAAATGACTTGACTTAAAAGAAAGATGTCGCTGCTGCGAGGGGAGGGGCGAGCAACATGTCCAGTCTTGCGACGCACTCTTCCCATTACGAGAATGAAATAACACCCCAGCTCAACTGGGGATGAACTAGTAGATTTAATTCTTTATCTATTATGTTCTTTTGCTTATTTCATTCTCTCTTTTTCTTTTTTTTCAATATCTTTGCTTTCTCACTGTTGTTTTTAGAAAATAATGGTGTAAAAAGTAGAGCCTTAAAATTCTAAGAGATTATCCAAGTTGAGATTGAGATGAACTGTATACTCAAATATTCTGAAGTCGAACATTGACAATCACAACTTTGGAGCCACTGGAGGCTTGTCCGGTATACTTCGGTTATAAATAATAATTAAAAAAAACCGAATATTTCTACGAAAAGAAATCAAATATAAAAATGGATGAGATATTAAAAGGCTAGCTCGGGCCACCCTCATGGGCCACCCAATGGGCTCCGTGACTATCAAAATTCAGACGCAACCCAAAAGAGTAAGTGTTGGAACCTTATGTGTAGAATTGACACCGTAGAAAGATACATGACGATTAGATAATCCAATTAATCGCCATCAGACACCTACATAAATTTTGGACTCCAATGTACACCGAAGGACCAACCCATGAAAAGTCAAGTATAGAAATGTTAGGCCACAAATGGAATTCAATGAGATGCTACATTCCGTTCACGAGTGCAGTAGAAAGTCAAGCCTATTTTTTTGTCACCGGTACACGTGGTTCAATCAATTATATGATTATCAGATAATATTTTTGTGATTGTGATTTAAAATTTGGATAAATAGTTTAAGAGCAAAAGGATAACATTCCATGTGGCTAAAAAAAATTTTGGGTTTATATTGGATCGAAATTGATTCTTTTTGATTCAAGCATTACCCTATCATGACACAAAAGACCACACATATATTTTTGGTGGGTATAGCCCGCATGATGTGACGCCGATCCTGTTGGGAAGTGCTGGGTTATATTACTCAGCACGAATGGGAGTGAAACACGTGGAAAGTGGTGGTGAAACACCATTGGTTGACATTTGAGGCGTGCTGCAGACAAAACTTTAATGCTAATGGACGAGATAGATATCTAAGGTATGTCCAGTGGCCGTGTAATATTCACACAAAAATGTACTGTGGATCTCAAGGCCCAAGTGTAATTAACCTTATACGCTGCATGTGTTCCATGATAAAGGGACCCACGGGCACCCCATCCCGTGTGTGTGGAGATAGATGTATAATCAATCCATTAAGAAAGGATCCACCCCATCAGAGGATCAATTGCATGGAGATCGAGGGAGATTCGGGTTTTTTTTTAAAATTTAAAAAGAAATTTAGGATTTAGATATAAATTTTGAAAATTATAAAAAATTACATTTTAACCCTTTTCGTTCCGCTCCAAACGTGAAATCCTTTATCTAGTCCTGCACCCCAGTCCACAAAATGGACTGAACCTTGTATTTCTTGTAGCTAAATATCTCCTCGTGATTTTTATTTTCATCATAGAAATTGTTTTATTTCTTTTAGTCAAAATGTTCGTTGATATAGCCAGCCATTCAGCCATGGTCAAAGTTATAAAGTCCAGTTCACAATTCATGTGACTTCTTGCCTTTATTACTCATACAAATAGATGCCCCAAAAAAGTAAAAGGGCAACCCATAACTTCCAATTTAATTCAGGGAAAGTCTAGTTTGAGAAAAAATTAATTTCAAATTTTTTCTACTCAGTAACCCAAAATATATATATATATATATATATATATATATATATATATATATATATATATAGTCCCCTTCTAATAAGAAATCCCTTATTTTGCTACGGTGTGGACCTCCTATTTTCTGACCAAATTTTGATGATCGGAACCGTTCAATGTGTTTAAAACATGTTTTTAAGGGTACTCGCAAAAAATAGGCTTAAAATAATATCAAGAAGGACTTGATCTAAACAATTTTTGATAAATACTGACAGGAACAGTTTTATAAAAAATTGAATTGATCAAGCCTTTTCAGATATTGTTTTGAGCCGATTTCTTGCGGGTACCCTTAAAAACATGTTTTAAACACATTGGACGGTTCGGATCGTCATAATTTGATCAAGAAATAGGAGGTCCACACCGTAGCAAAATAAGGATCCCTTATTAGAAGCTCACTAATATACATATATATATATATATATATATGTATGTATGTGTGTATGTGTGTGTGTGTGTGTGGGGATATAATAATTAAAGCTGATACAGATATACTTATATAAACATAGACAAAAATAAAAGAGGGGAAAATACATGTGAGAAGAAGGTTGTGATTACCAGAAACTCAATGACTGCACTTATCAGGTAGATGACATAAGAGGTGAAGACAGCATCCGATAGGAAACCACCGAGTAAGGCCAGAAGGAAGGCAGTCCCCATGAAATTGGTGACGGAATTTGCAGATTTCGACGGTGAAAAATGCATGTATTCCGACATGTACAGCACCAAGTTGCTTGCATTTGCCAAATATGCCAAGTTCTCTAATATTTCCGCAACTACACCCAACAAATATTTATTAATTCACCCCATCATACATACATCATCTCCTTACTATATGATTCAAAAATAATGGGGTAACTTACACAAACTTTTCCTCAGGTTTCTACCAAATTAATACGGTGCTCGTTGAGATTTCTAAAATTACTATAACCTCATTTTTTTTAAACTATTATGCAGTTATTTTTTTATTTGTAAAAATCAGTCAGACATCGTCTGTTAAGCTATTAAAATTTTAAATTTGAGATTTTATTGACAAAATTTGACTTTAGAAAAAATTTAAAAATTCAAAATAGACTATTTCGGCTGTGATAGAAATTATGTTATAATTTTTTTTGTCAAAAAAGTCTCAAACTTAAAATTTTAATGGCTTAACTGATTGATTTTAATGATAGAAGAGATAAATGCATCACAGTTTAAAAAGTAAGGGAGGACATTGTAATTTTGGAAACCTCAATTGGGGCATTGTATTTTAAATAAACCTCAAGGGAGGTCAGTGTAAATCACCCAAAATAATTTGTCAGGTTTTGTAGAATGGAGAAACATGCAATTCATCTAATTGTCTCCAAATATTTAGAACAAATTTCGCCATTCTTAAAAAAAATTGGGCCAAATTATAAGTTCTGAAATCTGCAATTACATAGAGAGTGTATTTGACTCACCCAGAACGAAAGAGGCGGCAAGCATGCCCCCATGGCGGCCTCTCAATGCAGGTTTGTTCCTCCAATTCACATACCCTTTCCATGAATCCACTTGATTTTCTACTTCCTGCAAGCCAAGGGGAGAGTTAGAGAGAGAAACAAGTTTGTGTGTGTTTGTATGAGAGAGAGAGAGAGAGAGAGAGAGAGAGAGAGAGAGAGAGAGAGAGACAACGAACAAATACATGTGTTTTTTAGAGTGCCCAAAAAAAAAAGAATAAAGAGGAAGAGGAACCCACCATTTTTCTCTAGTTTATTTTCAACGTGAGCAAGTTTGAGATGGATTTCTGCAAGTGGTGAGGATTTTGATCAGAAACAGGAGTGATCAATGGTGGGCGGATTTAGAGAGAGAGGGAGAGAGAGGGGGAGAGAGAGGGTGCAACTGGAGGAGAATGGTCTAGGGCCTTAAGAGAATGACCCAGAATTTTTTTAATGGCGTTAGAAAAAGAGTGATTTTCTAGGCAATCGAGTACCCACTTTTCTGGGGAGAGAAAGAGATGGTGGAGTTGTTATCTTAGTTTTGCTTGCTTTATTATAATATCCCAAAAGAAAAGGGGAAAGGGAGTGAGCATCAAATCCTCCCACCAAATTGTTTAGAAAAGGGAAATATACTAAGATACCCTCATCTTGTTTGACCATAAGCTCCCAGTACATACAGAGGACTTCGCCCCACCACCACATTTATTATATTAGCAAAATTACAGTCTTCAACAAATTTCTTAAAAAATATTATAATTGAATTCAAAATTAATGGAAGAAATTTACTTGAATTTAAAAGCACTACGTACTCAAGTAAATCTCGTCCATTACATTAAGATTTAGGAATGTTTAGGCCGCCCACAAAAAGACTACAAAGAAAGAAGAAAATGATTTATTTCATATTATAAATGACAAGAGACTATTTTATTTTTATAGGCTGGTCCGATTTAAAGTTTTTTTCTTATGTCTATTTCGCTTCAGGGGGTTGGTTCACATGTACAAAGAAGGATCCCTCTCTTAAACACCTATGAATTCCCATTGGTGCCAATCCCAAGAATAGCCTATCTTGGAAACCAGTCCGGTACACAAAAAACTAGCCATCTAGAAAGCCAAATACCTATTTATTGGTGACAGATTAACCTTTATGAGTTATACCCTAGGTAGCCTACCAATCTACTGCATGTCCCTATACAAAATTCCTACCATAGTAGCCAACTTCAATGAAAAACCCCAAAGAAACATCCTCTAGGGCCACCCTTCTGACAGGAAAAATACCCACTTCATTGGGTGGTCTAAGATTACAACATCCAAGCAAAGAGGTGGCCTGAGAATTAAAAGGATCATGGCCAGAATCTAGCCCTTACTAGGAAATGGTGGTAGAGATTCAGAGTTGAAAAAGACTCCCTATGGGTTAGAGTGATAAGTAAGAAGTATGATATTACATCCACAAACTGGTTTCCCCAATTCCCCCTCCTTAGGGAAAGCTTCATCCACTTGGAATCATATTTGCACCTGCTTCAATGGCATCCCAACCTTCAAAGAGGTCATCACCTCAGGCATTACCACATTTGCATTCTCTGGAACGTTCATTCTATTCTGGGACCACCATTGGCTGCTCTCTATCTCGGCCCCTCAAACTTCAATTTCCCAAGTTGTGCAACATCTCTATAGACAAGAATATACTTTTGTCTAAGGTTTTTTCCAACCATATTGGCCCTATCCTTTCCTTTAGAGTACCTCTCTTTTTTTGGGAACAAGAGGATCTTGAAACCATACTCAACAGACTACAAAACATCACTCTCAACTCATCCAAACAAGACTGCCTCCTCTGCTCCTAGGATACCTCACATTGCTACTCACTAAGGCACGTTTATCTCAAATTGGAAGACCTCATTCACCTAGACAAGCTTACTCTTAGCAGCATATGGAAATGTATATGTCCTCCGAAGGTAGAGATCTTTCTATGGCAAGCAATACAAAAGGGTATTCCCACCAAATCCGAACTCATCAAAAGGAAAATCATTCCACCTCTCCAACCTGACCGTGCTCTCTGCTCCTCAAGTCATGAATCAGTTAATCACCTCTCGGTGGGACATCAGTTGGGTCTTTCCTGATGATCATGTGCACCTGCTAACACAAAAGTTCAATAGCCTTTTCAAAGGAGTAGAACACAACTATTGGATTTCAACCTTATACGTAATTTTATGGTCTCTCTAGCTCTCCAAGAATAACCGCACTTTCAACCAAGTCTCCTTCTCTCCAAATGAAGTTGGGGACATTATGAAATTGCGCTTAGCCATGTGGATCAAAGCCAGGTATCACATCGTGGACTACTCAATTGATGCAGTGAATCGTATGATTGGATAAGTGTAACACGAGAATAATCTCAAACCATATTTGAACTAGAAGTACTCCCTTTTTGAACAAACGAATTGAGTAAAACAATAATCAACTACTTAGCCCTTAGGTTTACAAAATAATTTATAGGGACATAGAACTCTATACCAACTGGGAAACAAAATAACAAAGATTTAGGCTTGCTAATCTAATCTAAATAAAAGAAAATAAGAAAATTAACAAAAACAAAAAATTCGGATTTGATTAAGAATCAAATATTAGAAAGTGTAGAGGGGTGGATTTTCTCAATCAGGACGGAAAACTAAGAGCTCACTATCCAACCGAAACAATACTCTCAATATGAATGGACCTGTGATCTGCAAAACAACAAATCGTTAAAGAGCCCTCTGCCGCTATGGCAGGAAGACACTCCGATGATTAAGTCAGGCAAAAAGCTTACAGGATGAACAATAACTCAAGCCAATATTCTCTATTAGCAAACGAAATTATGCACTAGTTAGGACGTACCTTTTTGTGTTGACGTGGAGCTTTATTTTCTAATTGGAGTAAAGTGCCTTCTGATTGGCTACTAATGAGATAACTCTCTATCAAGCAGTTATCTTCTACCATTAGAGTTTTATTCAATTAATACTTCTCATATTAATTAAATTGGCCGTGGATTTCTCATCCATATTTGTTAGAACTGTATCCCGACTTATTCAGAATTCTGTCTTATCTTGGAATAACAGTCACTCATTGCCTTTCTCGGATCGATGGTATCTCGGGCTGACTTTATACGATCAGCAAGACGTGGGTCCGCCTTTATTAGGTCGGCTGATTGTTAAAACTGTCTTTCTTAGGTCAGCTAGCTAGATGCTCGATTCTCTTGGCCCGACTAAAGTATGGACAACACTCCTTGTGTCAGTCCTACCCTCACGTGATCGGCACGTGTGTTTGAATGTATCTTCTGTTCAAAGCCGAACTAAATATTTACTGGGGGATAAACGTATTTTATTGATTACGTTTTTACCCTCGTCAGAAAGAAATATAAGATTGCCAAAACAAACGACGACTAAAATGAAAATTCCTACGAAAAGATATAAGGAAAGTAAATCTTTTATAAAACAGCAAATTTACTGATTCGAATGCCTATACGAGGCAATTAGGCCGAAATCCACTAGGGCCCATCGATCTATAAATCGATGGGTATAGATCGATGGGGCTTGAGTAGAATCTCATTTTGCTTCAACCCTATGACCCACAGGTCAATCTCTCGCCAGTCCGTTTGACCCGTAACCAATCCAAGCGTTCCAAGAATGTGATCGCGACCCGCTCGGCATCATCAATTCAAAACTTCATTCGAGGCTTTACAAAGGTTTGGAAATTAAATATTCGAAAAAGAAACATTGGCTAAGGTTGTGGTTTGGAAACAATTCTCAGTTTTCAGTTTTCAGTCTTCAGGCTCGGATGTAACTCTTGCTTCGTCTTTGGTTCCATTCCACTACTGTCTTCAGGAATTGCTGTTTTGGTTTAGTCTTTTGTTTGGTTTAGTCTTGCAAATTCATAACCAGTAAGATAGAGCTTTTTAAATAATATTACTTCATTGATAACTTTTGTCTCATAGTAACATTTATTTCATATCCAATAATCTAGTCTTCTGTGAGGATCCATGGTCCGGAGTTTAATTATGTCGTTCATGTTTGTGATTTTTGCGAATTATTGGAGAATTATGGAGTTTTAGTGAAGTTCGGTAATTTTGGACGTAATGTGAAGATGTCAAAATTAAGGGACTATTATGCGATTACCGAATTTGAAAATATAAAAGCACTCTAAAATCAGTTTTTTATTAGAAAATTTCAAACGTTCGCCTACTTTTCTCAAAACTCTAGTTTTCGTTTGGTTGGTGGAGAAGGGCAAATGGACGAGTAGATGTGAGAATCTCGCGAAATGCTTAATTGGGGAGTTGATCGATCCTGGTGTCGAGGGCTTTAAGTGGAGCATAGGATCGGTCGGGTACATGGGAGATTCAAGTAGTTACGCAAGTATTAGAGTTTTCTTCCGTTCTTTGTATCCAAAGTAGAATTGCGCACAATTTTCTATTTTAATGTTGTTTAAAGCATATTTCGATCATATGTACACGCATGTTTATATGTGAATTCAATTTATACATGATTAGACATATTTTTTATGAGTTTTGGACTGTTTAGACGAAGAAACGAGGGTTTTTCTATTTGATTTGTGCATAATAGAATCTGAAAAAAAAATAATAATAATTAGCAATAACTTGATTTTGAAAATTTTCATTAAGGTTGTTCTAAGAATCTAAAATTTATGACATTTTTACAGAGAGTTGTTTTATGTGTCTTTTGGGTTAGGTTAAAATTTCGGAGCATAATTCAAAATAAAAAATTCTATAAAAGTCCGTGACTTAGTTGCTGCAAATTCATAACTGTGTAGGTTGCAGAGATATATGTTGGGAAAATAGTTATAACTTTTCGCACAAATATCAAAATTGTGCATCGGTTATTTTGCTTGAAACTAGTACACAGAATTTCAGAAATATATAGGTTTTGTGTCTTATTTCATGTTGAATTAAGGTCAATTTGAAGGCATAGGGTTTAATTTGCAAGTTCATACGAATAAGATAGAGCTTTCTAAATAATTAATATTATTTCAGTGATGACTTTTGTGTCTAGTAGTAACATTTATTTCATATACAATAATCTAGTACTCATCAGCTGGCGATAATAGTTAAAGTAGAATCTGCATCATTTTTTTTCTTTTTTCAACTTAAGGTGGTTAAATACGAATATTATCAAAAAAGTATTGATTCTTTTTTTATCCTAAATGCACATGTTACAACATGATGCTTTAAAAATGGACTTGACTTGTCACATGGGAATCCTAATGCACCATCTCTAGCCGCTCGATGGTCTGACTTTCTAAGATTTATCCTAATCCACAGGATCACGTATGCAAATGGAAGATCAGAAGGTGGAAACCAAATTCAATAAAAGAAAGAGAGGTTAATAATTTCCAATCTGGGTATTAAGATGTCAATTCTAAAAACTATATATGGGGGTAATATAGTAAAAAATGAATAGTTACTTAATGGTAGAATCAGGATTCGAAGTTTGGGACAGTCGAGATTTTTTTTTTTTTAAAAGGGGTTGGGGTGGAGAATGTAATTTGGAGGGATCAAAATATAATTTTTTTAAAATTTTTTTGGAGACTCGGCGCCCGATCCCTTAGTAATTCCGCCCCTGTAGTTACTGAAGTAGAAGATGAGGCAAAACTTAGCTTTTAATTGGAACATAACCACCACGCTCCACTCAAATCAAGCTAGTGGCAAGAGGGCAGACTAAAGCCGAATATAAAGGGTGAAGAACATGATAGCTTTCTCCCTCTAATTGAGGATATTATCTTTTATTTAATCTTTATATCTTTTTGATTGGTCCATATCGGGGTTGAAATTAGTGACTTCTATTTCTATAATTAATAATTAAATTAGCTTTCGTGACAGACAATACGTGTGTTAAACAATTTAAAAAATTATAATTGGTACACGAAAGACCGTTTTTCCCTCCAGATCCGATCGACCATTTATTCCGTTTCTGACCTATAGAAACAAAGTAGAGTGAACCCAATCCAATGATTAAGAAACCATTGGTATCTCGTTTCTTCTTCTTCATAATGTCTGCAAAGAAAGATGCAGGGCTGGTAGTGGAGGTGGGAATAACATTTTATAGAGAGAGAGAGTGAACTATTTAAAGCGAGAGACTGAACTGTTTTGCCTGTTTATTTTTTTAACCGTACAATTATTTGAGAACAAGGTTATTAACATGTAAAAAAGAAATCTTTTCATGACATTTTTTGATAATTCACAAGGTGAGCCAGTCTAATATATATTTGAGTTCATGACATTAAAAGGGTGTTCACTTTATCATAATAATAGATCCGTAGTAGGGGAATATTCTTTTGTAAGGATTAGAAAGAATTGTTGAGGCTCGTTTATGAGGACTCGTATTTTTAAAATAGGCATTATTTATGTATTTTTTTAAATCGAGCTTTTTATTTTAAAATTGTGTTATATAAAAATGAATATAATTCCAGAATATTTAAATTGTTATTACTCAATTACAAAATACTTGTAAAACATCCTATTCAGCATTGCGAATGGTTTCCGACCTTATCCAAAATTCTTGGTCATCTCATATATATAAATATATATATATATATATATATATATATATATATATATATATATATATATATATAGAGAGAGAGAGAGAGAGAGAGAGAGATTCTCCAATAAGAAATCCCCTATTTCTTGATCAAATATTGATGATCGGAATCATTCAATTTATATAAAATATGTTTTTAAGGGGTTGATTTCTTTAGGGATTCCTCATTTTAGCAGAATGGGGATCTCCTCGTTTCGGATCAAATTTTGATGATCTGGACCGTTCAATGTGTCTAAAACATACTTTTAAGGGAAATCACGAGTAATCAACTCAAATTATTACCAGAAAGGATTTGATCTCGTAAGCTTTTAATAAGGAATCCTTCATTTTGTTAAAATGAGGACATCTAATTTTCTAATCACAAATTTATGATCTAAATTGTTCAATGTGTTTAAAACATATTTTTAAGGTACCCACAAGAAATTGGTACAAATAAATATTCGAAAGAGTTTGATCTAAACAAATTTTTATAAATGCTGACAAGAAATGTTTTATATAAAACTGATTAGATCAAAACCTACACGATAATATTTTGAGCTGATTTTTCGCGAATACACTTAAAAATATATTTTAGAAACATTGAACGGTTCAGATTGTCAATATTTAATTAAAAATAAAAGGTCCTCACTTTAGCAAAAATGAGAGATCCCCCATAGGAAGGGGACTCTCTCTCTCTCTATACATACATACATACATGTGTGTGTGTGTGTGTGTGTGTGTGTGTGTGTGTGACTTCATGCCGTTATTAGACTATTCTGATTGGCTATCACCCTACTAGGCCACTCTGGTCGGCCACCACCCTACTTGGCCCTACTAGTCGATCACCTTGCTTGACCATACTCTTCGACCAATCTGGTCTGCCACCACACTACTCAACATGCTTTGGTTGCCCACCTTACTTGGCCAACTATTTGGACCCTTAGTTTGGCAGTCAACGACTTTAGTTTTCATATACTTTGGATTGATTTCGAAAACTGTGACTCACATGACTATTATATGTTGACTTTTGTAAATTGTTTGCATGCAATTTATGTAAAACTTAACACCCGACGGATTATTCATGAAACATAGTTTATAGATCTCATAATTCTATTTTATTGATTTTGTCATGTTGATGTTGCTTATGTTAATTATGTTAAGGTTGTGATGATTTCAAGAAAGTTAGAACATATGAAACCTAGGTTTGAGGAATGGATTGGGTCGTGCTATGTATCAAGCCATACTATCTAATGTGTTGAATTTCATAGACGTTATAAAAGAGCTTTCAAAAAAAATTACTTCTTGTCATTTCATTAAAGTGAATAAAACTACAAGTTGAGTTACAAAATATTGAGTAAAAGGAAAAGTCTTGTACAAAAAGTGGTTAACAAGTTAAAGGCTTTTAAAAACGAAAATCCAAAGCAATAGTCAATGTAAATCAAGGCTCGATGAAGTCTTCATTCACGTTATTGTCGTCAGCAGGTATCATGGGTCTTCACGCCCGTCTTCATTACCTAGCGTAAAATGTCAGGACAAAAAGTAGCACCATGAGTTATGAAGCCCGATAAATAATCCTACTCTTATTTTTCAATTCATGTACATGACGAGCATGTATGATGCACAATTATTTGAAAGAAATAACACACAAGTGCAAGACATAAATGAGATCAACATCCAAAGTCATACTATCAATCTCATAAGTCCAAATTAATGTCAAATTCCAAATCTTTAACCAACCAATCATATCTCTAAATCATAAAGTTATGACCGCGCTTAATTATAACGTCATAAAACATCAACTTCTAATTATCAGGTCATTGAAACATCAAGCATATCAATATCCTAACGTTAGTCAACGAACGTGACACCAATAGCGTCGATCAATGCCCGTGCTAATTACTACATCATTATAAGTTTGTAAAAAGACCTAATATTCTGGTGACATGCTAATCGTATTAGGAAAGTTCGAGTTCAGCCCGACGAAAGAGAGATCCTTCCCTATCCCTCGCGACAAGGGCATGTTAGATATTGCCATAGCTTTTCTTGTTGCATATTTCCTGTTACTTTTGTCTCGCTACTAATTCAGCCTTATCGTTGCAGATCTAAACCGAGTCTCGTAGCTAAAAATTCAATTCGCGTGACCTGTCAAGGTGTGCTACTATGTACCAAATTTTAGAGGCCAACTGCTAGGCTCCAAGTATGCTCGACTATCTACCCCAATATTCTCGTACACTCCAGCTTCATTCAGAAGGAGAGGTCAGCACCTGTGATTCTAGACCATGAAAAAATTGGCGATACTTTATCCGAAATTTCAACCCCCATCTCACTAACAATACTACCCAAATGGAACATCCAAGGACCATTTAGAGAGCACTTAAGAATCTCTGGCCGCTATGGCTTCTGGCTCCTCCACTGATGCATCCAAGACATCCTCATATGTGCATATGCTATCTAAGGATTAGCTATGCCAACCTACTTGGCTCAGAAAGAGGACCATGTGGAGGAATAGATATCTGACTATGTCCAATCTGACTTGATCTCCTCTATCGTCTCTCCCACCATTTCAATCGGCATTTCCTCCAGAGTCGACATACGACCGTCTAAAGTGACTCAATCATTGAGATCAGCACTGTGTGTGGGAAAGAGGCTAGTGCTTCATTCCAACAGCATACAAGACCACAAGGTGGCCATTGCACTTACTCGGTCGGTGACTCTACCGAAGGATATAGAGGCGTTGACGAAGGAGATGAAGGGAGTCTTTGAGCATGCCCTTGTTGTAGTACATGCCTCTTTCCATTGTAAAGGAGGTTTTCTCCTCAATCTCTTCCCACATCTTTATCTGATTGTAGCTGAAAAGATCATCCATAAAACTAAGAAGCTCGTGTCCCGCCGTTGAGTCCACCGATAACTCTATTCGTGGAAAAGAAAATCTCTCCTTGGGTTAGGTGTTATTCAGATTGATAATGTTCACACACATCCTTCGCTTTCCATTCTACTTCTTCACCGTCGCTATATTTTCTAGCCAATCGGGATATTAAACTTCTCTGATAAACATGGCCTGGATAAGTTTATCCACCTATTCGGTCACAACTTGATTTCTTTTCGGAGCAAATGTTCTCTTTCTCTATTTTACCTGGTGTTGGTCAGGATCCACATTCAATCTGTGTACCATTATTTTTGGATTTATATAGAGCATGTATTCATTTCAACCAATCGAAGACACCCTAATTCATTCTTAGAAATTTTATCAACTCATCCCATCCTTTCTTACTATAAGACTAGACCCAATTTTCACTACTTTCGTACTGTTCCCTAGAGTAAACTGCACCTCGACCAGATCCTTTATAGGCTTCACTTGCTTTTCTTTCTTCTCATCTCTCACGTTGATGTACTTTACTACCATTATATGTCCAGCCTACTTCACAAAAGTGAAGTGGCATTCTTGAGCTGCCTTTTGATCTCCATTCATAACTCCTGTTCCATCTGGGGTCGAGAATTTCACTTTCAAACGATAGGTTGAAATGATAGCCTTCATTGCATTCAGCACCGTCCATCTTATGATCGCGTTGTATGCAAACAGACAGTCTACCACCAAAAAGTCAACCACCATTGTCCGTTTCTTTCCCTCCTCATCCTCTACCGTCAAAGGGAGAGTAGCTTATCTTAACGGACACACCTGATCACCAAAAAATCCCCCAAGTGGCAACCTGATGGACCTAAGCCTATCTTTACCCAAGTAAAACTGATCATAAGCATGCAAGAATAGTATATTTGCTAAGCATCCACTGTTAATCAAAATCTTTCTCATGTTATAATTAGCCATTATGGCAGAACGACCGATAGGTCAGTTGTGCACCTAGTGGACTCTCCTATTTCGTCCTTTGAAAAAGTGATCAATTGATCTTATGTACTCTGCACTTTAGCCTGGTCAACTCCACTATAAACGACCAATAGGTCGTTGTTTACCTAATTTTATAGTATATTCAATTACCATATACACAATCAATCTTTGACTTAGGTCTTTGAATCTTACCCAGAGTCTGTTTCTCATGGATTATGATAAGACCATGCCTTTTTAATCATCTAGGAGTCTTGGGATCCTTATCTCATAGCAGAAATGAACCGAAACCCTCTTGATTTGTTCATGGGGTGGTACACTCCGAGTAGGAGAACCCTCTTTGACACTAGCATTCATGTTGGATTGGGACTCCCCAGAGATAGAGGGACCCACCAAGGCTGAGGGCCGGAGACCGGTCAGTCGAAGAAGAATAAGGAAGCTCTGGCCTAGATGTCGAGCAAACTAGATCTATTTAGTCGTCAATTCATCACCTATTATGTTGGTAGTTATGAATGGCTATGCATTTTGTAAGCACATATATTCTATAATTTTTTGACTAGTTACGAAAAAAATAATATTTGTCACAAATTATTTTTAATAAATGATACAAATTGTAGTTGTAAATGTACAATAGACTTGTACATTCTCATTTTTCTCGGTATTATTATTGATAATAGTAAACAGAGGGTTACATTATTTTGATAATACAGCCATACAGTATAAGTTCCATTTTAGCATGAGGTTTGCAGAGGTCAGGCATGGAGTCTCAGAAAATGTAGAGAGAGAGAGGGGGAGAGAGAAACTAAAAATGACGTATGAATGATTCCTTTTTGGAGAAGAAATAAATGAGGTATGAATGATGAGTGCATAGAAAATGGGAAATGCACAGTCCACTCGCATGATTTTTTTTTATTTTTTAAAATTTTATTTATAAAAAGTCTTTCGAGATCTGTCTTTGTCCTGTTGTTATCAAATTATCATGTAGCTCCAGAAGTTGTTCTATCCAACCAATCAGAGTCAGTTACTCCCATGTAACGTGGGCCCGGTTCTGCCCCCTATTTTCTGGTAAAGGAGCTTAATTTTCTGTTGGAGCTGACATCGATCGTTTGCAGTTTGCACCATGTAATTCCCTACGGTCACCTCCTCATCAAATCCCTGTGATTTGAGAGATAATACGCCATACTTTTGGGATATAGTTGAAGTGAAAATAAAATATTTTTAAAAAATTAAGTTATATAAAATATTTAACAAAAATTAAGTTGTAACAATGGGGACAATATAAATAGTGTGTGCGAATCATATACATATATAATACATAAAATAGATCGGCCACGCAATACAGATAGAAAAGAGTTGACTTTGAATTTTTTATAACCAAGCTCTACACATTCTCTCTCGCTCTCTCACATCGAAGATACATATGCACATACAGATTTATTGACTGTTATAAATCAACTTATATATAAATTGCAAATCAAAGACACTATATCAGTATATTTACAAATCGCAATACATTCTTAATTTGTTGTACTATATATATCGTATACTCATATACATACTCTATAGTATTTATTTTATTCTTTTTTAGAATGTGTATATAAATTATACAATTATTTCTTTTCACTCTTTTTATGAACAGTAGAAGACTAATAATTATGAACAAAAAAAATTTACAAACGTATCCTGAACTATTCTAATTCAATGTTTTTTTAGTTTTGACATATTGTCATATCTGTATTGTGTCGTATCAATATTTCATATCCGTATTTGTGCTTTATATTCTATTCTGATAGTTAATGTTGGGTACCCTAACAAATTTCGAGCTTCTTTAATAGCTTCTTCTACGTTTGGTGATAAATGTTTCATACTTTTATTACGATTATTTCATACTTCACTTTCCTACAAGGAGTATGATCCTCCCTAGTCTTGGTTTCTGAAGAAAGATTATTATTCAGTTCTTTTGGACTACTTTCGCGTTTATTTTGATAATTAAAAAATCTTTCAGTTTTTAAAATTCATGGAGTACATTAGTTGATTAAAAAATTGTTTAAGATACTTTTGAAACATATTTATTTTTAAAAAATATTACAATAGACAAGGGTTGAACAGGTTATGCTGAATTAGAACTCCTTTTTCAAGATAAATATGTTTCAAAATTATATCAATGATATCATATTGTTGAAATTTTTGTTTGACGAATTTTTTCAAAATTTTTTAAAAATTATAAGAGTCTCATTACAATAGTGAACTCAAAAAAAGTCCACAAAGAGACTGAATAAACAACATAGTATATAATTAAAACCGGAGAGAATCTATACTGTAACATCCCAATTCTCGCAAACGTTAAATAGAAAAATAAAGAAACCTCAAATATTTATTTATTTCATAAATAAAAGAAAATACACATTTATTTTATAAAATATATAAATTCAAAAATAAAGTCTTCTCAAAAGAGAATTTTCATAAAAAACTTTACATCAGGAATTGATTTCATAGCACTACACCATACTAGGTGAACCATGAGTCTACGAAATCTACATCTACAGTGTCGTTGGCCGGATACTATTGGTCTTCACCATCGTGCTCGGTAGCCTGAGAAACTTAAAGAGTTGACCCAACTTACTCACTCTCAACAATTTTAATCTGAGCCCTTTTTGACAAAGAGCCAAATGACAGAAATATTGTCGGTAGTAAACTCATGCTAATGGAGAAGCTCGGCAGCAACAAGTACATCCTTGGTTCGGGGTAAAATGGCATCTTCAAAAGCAAAAGATGTAGTGTCAGGAATAGAGCCAGGCGAGTAGACCCTTCCACCTGTTGAGGTTCCATTCCACGGCCTTGAATGGTAGCTTGAAGCTCCCTCGTCCATCCTTTCATCATCTAAGCCATATCAGGAGCGCCATGCATCCCCTCATCACCTCTTTATTTCAACATCTCAAGGATCTCTTATACAAACGGAGTGTTGTCTGTGGAGTCGTGGACCCTTGAGAACTCCTCTTAGGTGACTACCGGAAAGACATGAGCTAGACAACTTCTTTCTCCTTATTAGAAGGAGTTAGAGAACTTTTAGATGAGCGACACGAGAAAAAGTCAAAACCACTGTGAGAAGTCTTCCGATCAAAATTTGCCGAGGAGGCTTCCCTATCAAATTGGTTTGTAGAGAATTTCCCATAATCAAAACGTTTAGGAGTACGATGAGGATTGTAGGGGAGTAAGATCCAGTTGTATAAAACCATGCCTCTAGTAAACAATTAGTCATCGTTGTCATCAGTAGAGAGGCCCTCTTTAGCATTGAAGGAAGAAGTGAATAGATAGTAATTCAGCAGATTATTAGCAGAATGATCGTAGACCCAAGGTCATCAGGACCATTATATGCCAATGCCCAACCAACATTGTCGGCGATGAAAGGATTGGTGCTCACACATCTCCGAGTAGCAACAACACCTGTCAAGCAAAGGGGAAGATTAGAGCAAAAGTGATCCCCAAAATAAAAGAAAACAAAGGAATAAATAGGGGAAAACAAAGGGATAAATAGGGGAGACTTACCTAGAGACAACTCAACGCGTGAAACACGCTTAGCTCCCTCAACCTTGATAGGTTGCTCCCACGCCCCCGATACTTTCACCATTATAGGGTCTATGCCCTTAAATGAGGACGAAAGATCCTGAACTCGGTTTAGGGTGGAGTTATGAGCCTAGAGAAAGTATCTCTAAGGCTTTCACTCTCCCTCTGCCCCGTCGATTTTGGGCAAAGCTTTCTTTAGAGAATAACAATAGCAAATGGCAATCATATCCAAGTTTACACCTAGATTTCATTAGGGGACAAAACCCCTGATATTATCCTATAAAAATTTCCAGTAGCCTGGAAAGGAGTTATTCCCCAATGGCGCGAGGCTTAACAAATTAGGGGCTAGAGGAGAAACCTAACGCCTCCGTCCACTATAGCCATAAGCGAAAAAAATAAAAAATTCTCATCGGCAACGAGGGTAGGAATCTCATCCCCATCCAAGAGGCGAATCACTACATTGTCTGGATGGTGTATACCTCCCTAAACCTATCCCTAAGCTCCTCGTTAAACATCCTTCTTAAAGTCATAACCATCGAATGGATCAAAAGAAAGGGATCAACACTTACGAAAAAAAAGTAGCAGAATGGCCACAAATCAAGAACAACAAAAATCCAGGGCGCTCAAACTAAGTAACCGGGCCTAATTAAATGGCAATTTTTCATTTATTTAGACAAAAAAATTAGACAGAAAACACGGAAGGATGATTTTTGACATAACAGTCCAAAAGGAGAACCAAATGGCACATCGCATTTAATGTGCATAGAGTTGGTGGCACGTCTTATTTAAGAAAGAGAAGAATTGTTGATCCCATGCCTCGACCTGTTAGCTCACTCTCATGCAACCAAATAGACATGCGGCCGAGTAGTAGCAAGCTAAGGGGTGATTGTGGGGGCTACAAATATCTAAGTCGGGAAAACCAAAAATTCACCTAGCCAGCCTGACCAGGAACATTATCATAGGTCACAGGCTCGGCACGGGTTGGATCAGCCCACAAATAGGGATGGCCTACATGAGAAATGTACTCAGGTTTACACAAAAGAACACTCAACATAATCCTATAAATAAGGATGAAGACCATTAAAAGAGAGATCGATCACTAGGAGAACTTATAATAGGTTGATGAATAAGAACTCTTTTAGCCACCTCCATACTGAATCTGTTGTAAGCAATCTCTTTATGTAGCTATTTTTTCTATTTATGGCTGCACTCGACAAGACTTCTATCCTTTGAGCATTTTCCCAATCTAATACTTGTTATTGATGAACTTCTCGATGAGTTACACTAGAACAAATATTTCTCCAAGCTAGACCTCTACTTGAGGTACCATCAAATTTGAGTGTATACTGATGACATGACCAAACTTTAGCCTTCCGCACTCAAGAGGGGCACTACAAGTTCCTTGGCATGTCATTTGGTCTCTCAAACGCAACCACCACGTTTCGAGCCTCGTGAATGATTTGTTTCACCCCCACCTTTGCAAATTTATCCTCATCTTTTTTGACGATATCTTGGTCTATAGTCCAACTCAGAAATACCACCTCCACCACCTCGTCACAACCCATACGATTTTACTTACTAACAATTTATTCACAAAAAATCCAAATATTGCTTCGGTATTTTGCAAGTGAACTATCTTGGTCATTTCATCTCAAACCATAGGGTAGCAATGGAGCCATCCAAAATTCACGTCGTCTTAGCATGGCCACCCCAACCACTGTCAAGGAAGTGAGAAGGTTTCTGAAATTGGTAGGCTACTCCCACAAGCTTATCCGCAGTTTTGGAGGCATTGCTGCCCCCATTAACTCGCCCCTCACCAAAGGGGGTTCCACTGGATGCCAGGGGTCGACACTGCCTTCCTCCACTTGAAATAAGCAATACATTCCCCTCAAGTGATGAATTTACCGAATTTCCCACAACCATTTTTTGTTGAGTGTGATGCATGTGGGGCGGGAATTGGTGCAATATTACTTCAACAAGACCGTCCAATCGCCTATTTCAATGCAGCTTTGAAAGGAATGTCATGAAAAGTAGATTTTAGCCATTTTCAAGGCCATCTACAAATTGCTACAGTATCTTTTGGGCATGCCATTCCTCGTTCGAACTAATAACAAGAGCTTGAAATTCCTCCTAGAATAGCGCATTACCATGCCCACTCAAACCCATTGGTACCCCAAGCTCTGGGCCACGACTATGCCATCTACTACAAAAAGAAGAATCAAAATCAAAGAGTCAATGCACTATGTCGAGTGGTCGAGCTCAAATTCTCTACTCTTTTTCTACGCACGGCTACTTGGTGGTCTACACTTCAAAATAAGGTACTTATTGACCTTTTTATGCCACTATCACAAATCCTTTGTACTTGATAAGCCCCTCAAAATTCTCTACTCGTGTGGGTGTTTGGTTCAACCAAAGTAAGGTATTCCTCAATCCAAACTCCTTCTCTGCTGGCAGTAATCTTTGGGCAATCGCCACTCTTCCCACATTGGAGGCCATATTGGGTATCAAAAGACCCTTATCTGCATCAAGGCTTCCTTCTCTTGGCCAAAAATGCGCACAACTATCAAGGAGCACATAAAAATTGGGACACTTGTCAACACTACAAAATAGATTGTTTGACTTCGCCCAAATTGTTAAAATTGTTGTCGATCCCCACTTGAATTTGGACCAACATCTTATTGGATTTCATCAAAGGGCCCCCCTCCTCGAGTGGAAAATTTGTCGTCATGGTGGTCGTCTACCACTTGTCCAAGTATGCTCACTTTGGGCCCTAAGTCACCCATTCGTTGCTCCAATTGTTACTTGGGCTTTTGTTCAAAATACCATTAAACTTCACAGGCTTTTGACTTCTGTCGTGAGAGATCGGGATAAGATCTTTATTATTCATTCTGCCACACTCTCTTCCAGTTAAAAGAGAAACAACTTTACATGGGCTCTAGTTATCATCCTCAATCTGACAGCCAAACAAAAGTGGTTAACCAGACCTTGGAGTAGTACCTGTAACGCCCCGATTTCTCGAAGACATTCAATAAAAATTTTAACATCAAAAGACTAACTCTTCCATTAATAAAATTTTCGACTACATAACTGAAATGAAAATACGTAATTAGAAAATGAGCTCAACAATATCTAGGTAAATCGTAGATTATAGGACACTATACTATAGTCTAAGTTAACTAAGGTGCTATCGAATCTTCTTCTGAGTTGACGTTATCGGTGGCTGAAATCTCTAGTTCTTCTGTTCCATCCAATACCTGGTATAAAATGTCAAGGGCAAAGAAGTTGCACCAAATGAACAATAAAACTCATTAGTAAAAATCCTAGCCATAGCCCAATTTATGCCACAGAATGAATGATGCATGAACAATAATAATGAATAAGCGGAAGCAATAATGACAGTAAATAATCAGAGTATGAAGTGCACAATGTAAGTCGAAGTCAACTTTCTAGACTCATTCTAAATCTCAACACGTGTTTGACCAAAACTCGAAAGTATCCAAAGCCTATTTCAAATCCCAAGTTTGGGTTCACATCATGTTGCTCATAATTCAAAATAATCATTTCAAAAATAGTGTCATGATGTTCCCGACCGATATAGTCCCAACCCCTAAGCTGACTCTCGTATCCAACGCATATGTACCCAAACATCGACTCCCATATTCCATGCTCTCAACTATTATGCTCCTGGGCATTATGCCTCACATATGTCGTGCCTCGATATAAAAATCCTAACTCCATCGCCAACTATGATTTTATTTTCAAAAGAAACAACACGGCTAAAGAACATAATCGGCTCACGACGTAACTTGGCTTAATACATGAGACATGACCGACTCAGCTCCAAGACATAGCCCGACACGAGACGTAGTTCGGTTAAATTCACATCTCGGATAAAGACATCCTAACACGATCTCCCCAAGGAGTAATATCACATCTCTACGACACATCTCAATGTTTTCCTCAAAATCTCATTTATCGTTCAAAAACACGTGAAGTATGACTATACTCAAAGTGAAGCATACTTAGACCTTCGTTACTAAGTTAACATATGCTCGAATAACAACTAGGATGATCAAGATAGCATGAGAATAAGATAGTTCATGATACTAAATGAAATATAAAGTCTATGTAAGCAAAGGCACGATTTTTAACATGATTATGGAAGACAACATAATATAGGTAATAAAGTATAAGTCATCAAGCATAAAGTACAAGTCATTATGCATAAGTCATCAAACATAAGTCATCCGGTTGGATCAATAATGGTCATCCGAATGGATTAACCTAAAGCGAATAGTTGAGTATGATATCGAGGTTAAAAAGTATAAGTTTATATTTTGGTATTGACAATATAGTTAGAAAGAACATATCTTAGTTTAGAAGTTTATTTTTTCTCATGTTCGCATTAAGCTAAAAAATCTGATTGTTGGAAAAATGGCTAAGTACAGAAAAAGTGAATTTTTGAAGTTCCGAATTAAGGAATAAAAATGGGCGGTAATAGTTCCTTGAATTTTTCTAAGAATAATGGTATACTTATTTGGTTCAAAAGTATAAGCCTAGAGTAAGTTATGAGTCATTCTATTAGAAGAAAAAGCGTAGCTTTTCATTTTTATACTAAAATGGGAGGAATAAGATTTTAAAATAATTGAAATTTAAAAATTCTAATAATGCCATTATTTTAAAATGGGAGGTGCTTTCTTATTTTTATTAAATAAATTAAAGTAAAAAGTCTTTACTTAACTTTATGTAATGAAAGTAAGATGTTAGTGAATGAATAGTGACCAATTTGGACCGGGGTGACCAGTGAGGTTCAATTTGCTAAGTCATCCGGATGGTCCAAAAATAGCCAATCGATTGAGTTAGAGAAAATACAGCACTTCCAGATATAACATAGAGGTTCATCCGAATGGTCCAAAACATGACGAACCGGTTGGACTATTATCTTCTATGAAAAATTACAGAACTGGGTTTCATTTTCATGACTTTTTGAAGTTTAAATCTATGGTCTATGACAAAAATTCAGTAAAGGAAGAGTTTCATTACCTTGAATGGGTAGAATGCAAGCTAGAATTAGATTGAAAATGGCTTCAATTGAAGAAATTGACTTCAAATGGGGTTCCCTCTCTTCTCACTTTCTCTACTATATACTGATTTTTCCTCACTCTCTCCTCACTAACTAAATACAAAAATTGAGATGATGATGCCTATTGAGGATGAAAATGGCCATATTTATAGGGGGAGACGGAGTGCTAGTGTTGTCATCATTCCCCTGAATTGCGAAAACCATGAGAGGTGGAGATTTTGATGCTAAACCATGGATGTAGGAGGTTTGGAGGAGGCAGAATGAGGATTTGAAGCTAAAACCATGGTCCAAGGAGGTTTCAGAAGAAGTGGTGAGCAATGTTTGAAGTTCCATTAGGAGGAAGAGATCACAATATGCAAAATGAGTTACAGATGCTTTGGAACCATGTGCAAACTGATAAACATCTAATGAATACTTGATGATGAAGATAAGATAATTATCAAGTGTGGAGGAGTCCATGGGAAAAGGGTGGTTTCGTGAACTTGGGTCAAGGCCAAATGGGTATGGGTCAATCAAAGAGGATCAAAGGGTTGGGCCAATAAGGAAAAATGGTTTGAATCAAGGCTAGGTGGATACGGGCTAGGTCGAAAACCAAATATATAATATCAAAGCCCACACAATCTCGTGCAATAATACAAATTATGAACTATAATGATAAAATGAGAAATAATAATTTCTAAAAATCAAATTAAATAATAAAATTTCTTTTTATTGAATTAAAATATTCGGATCGTTACATACCTCTGTTGTTTTACCAGTGATCAACCCCAAAAGTGGCTCGAATGGCTTGCTTGGGTCGACTTTTAGTTAAAACACTTCGGCTCATTTGTCCACAAAGACCTGCCCCGTGTGAAACAGTTTATAGCATACCTCCACCCAACCTGTTATCTTATATTCTTGGCACCACCAAAGTCCAGGTGGTTGACTATTGCCTTTGAGATCAAGAAACTATTCTCAATGAATTGCACCGCCACTTGGTCAAAGCACAAGCCTAAAGGAAGGCTCAAACTGGTAGACTTCCGCGAGGTTGTTTTTGCGATTAACGGTTATGTGTATTTAATGTTACAACCATATCGCCAAAATACAATGTCCTTCCTTGGCTCCCTGAAACTGTCCCCTAGCTTCCACGGTTTGTAAAAGATCTTGGCTCGAATTAGCCTAGTAGCATATCAACTTGAGTTACCTCAGGGATCCCAAATTCACGATGTGTTCCATGTAAACCTCCTTAAGCCTACACATATACCCATCACTTTCGTCTCCATCTAACTTCCCCTGGTTTCGAATGCTTCTCATATTCTTCCCCTGCCTGAAGCTATCTTGTATGGTCATCGCACTCAAAACGGAAATGACCAACCCAAAACGGAGATATTGGTCAAATGGAAAAGGGGGCCCTCCTGAAGATGCGACTTGGGAAAGCAATGACATTTCTCTTAATTTTACCCATAATATATCCTTATGGCCAAGAACATCTCTAACTGTGGGAACGATATGTGCACAACCATATGAGTCATCCATGTCCACCAACATGCAAACCCATTAACCCCACAACAACATCATTCCACTTCCACCAACATGATCAACATGCAACAACTAGTTCCCATTTCCCTTCTTTTTAGCATGCATTATAGGGTAGTGATTCATTCCATTGTAAATAAGCACATAGGTAGCACGTTTCATTATGGTATGCATATCTTGGTTACAATTTTTATTAGTTAGTGTCGCCTATATATATATATATATATATATATATATATATATATATATATATGTGGAAGCTATGAATGAAAAGAGTACTGCATCATAAACTTATTCTCTTCTCTTTTTCTTTTTTTAAGCTACGGCTTTCTCTCCTCCTTTCCTTTCCATCCGAGTATGACCGTATCAAGATCACAACGGCTAAAGAGTGTTTTGGGTAAACGTATAGGGACGAATGATTCAATCAACCCTAAGAGTAACTAAAGAGAACAGGGGGAAGAGAAAAAAAAACCCTAAAGAAATATCGTATTTTTTGGATGGTACATCCTTAATCTCCAACATAATCCCCGAGCAAAGTGTTAAAGAGTA
The DNA here is from genome assembly GCA_019985065.2 of Arctostaphylos glauca. Classification (NCBI taxonomy): domain Eukaryota; kingdom Viridiplantae; phylum Streptophyta; class Magnoliopsida; order Ericales; family Ericaceae; genus Arctostaphylos; species Arctostaphylos glauca. The sequence goes on along the minus strand of JAHSPW020000005.1, from coordinate 28,742,345 downwards.
TCTTGAGAAGAGAATAAATTTGCAAAAAATAAGTAATGTAATAAAGCCAGTTGTTGTCCTTTGTACAAAAGTAAACGGTTGCTTCCGAATATTCTTTGTCAACCTGGTGCTATTTGAGTATAAATATTTCAAAGAAAATCCAACGAATCTCTTCAAACTACAGTAGAGAATATATTTGAGGGGCAAAAACCGTGGACTTGGGGTTTTGCCGTGCAATTCGTCAAGCAATCGGGCAGCGTTCGGGCAATATTAATTCGAGCAGCTGTTTGTACGTTAAAACGACATCCTTTTAGCGCACGACATGCTCTATTGTGCGCAATACACAACTCAACAAGATCCCGTTCAAAAAAACGTACGTGGACTGATCAGGAGGCTTAGAAAAGGAGATTATTAATTAAACAGCAAGAATCATTGACTTTATATAGTAATATATTGATTATTCAATTGCTTGCTTTGTTACGAAGAACAAGGACATTAAGGTTTCGATACAAAATTAATAATTATTGATACAAAAAAAATTCCAATTCTTTTTTGTCCAACTCGTATTGTTGACTTTGTATTTTTTTTATTACCAATTATGTGAAGATCTCAAAGAGAAAATCAGATGGGTAATCAATATTCAATAAACAATTGCATAAATAAAGAGAGACTTATTGGGGTCGTAGATAATGAAATTATCATATAAATTAAACTTTCAAATATGGAACACGACATGGTATATTATTATAGAAAAGTATTTTAAACCCCATCTATTTGGGTACTAAGGAAAATACTAACCCATTTAATCGCACTTAATTTATAACATTTGCATCAAAGTTCTTTATACAAATTTTAAATTCGTGACTTTTGTATACCAATTTAAAACATGTAGACATGAATTCATAGCATTAACTTTGAATTTATAATATTTTTATGTTAAGAGTTAATTTTTGTCTTGACGTAATGAATTTTTAAGCAAATGTTATGATATCTATATGCAAATGTTATGAATGTTTATAGTTTATACTAATCAATTCCTATACAAAATGTAATGAGTTTTAAGCCATTTTAATGGATGTATACCGTTCGCACCGCAACGGGATTTGTATGTAATGTAGCACCTCCCGTTATAAAAACTTGTACCAGCTTGTAACTTTTATTTACTAAATATATATTTTTTACTTATTTTCAGCAAAAAAAAAAAAAAAAGAAGAAGAAGGAGGAGGAGGAGGTTTTATTATTTACCGTTGTTAATTACAAATTTCTTTTGAGTTTCTATTTTATAATTAGTTTTACTAACGCAAAATTCAAACTATGCCAAAGGTGACTAGAAAATCTTTACGATTAAGTTTTTCTTTTTATTGTCCGGACCAGTTTACGTGCACTTTGATTAACTTATAATGTAGGTTCTTATGAGGAAGGTTTGAGAATTTACTGATTGCATGCGTACAATTATTAACTAAGAACTACAATCTTCTTTAATTTGACCAATATATTAGCATTAGGTGAGGAATATCCTTCACACTGTGAAATCACTTAGAAAAGTTAAGGAAAACTCTAACCTTCAAAACTTTGGTATAAAAATATTCGATATGTGGGTCACACTATGTTTTGGTGTGTTATAAGTTGATTTAGCCTAAAATTTCCCATCGTCATCTAATTAGAATTGGTTCTGAGATATTTGGGTTTAGTTTATATTTTGTACCTAGTCTTTTTATTATTTGATCGTCTTCTCAAGTCAACAAATATTATTTTTTACTCTGCAATATGACTGTACACAAGAACGCCTATTTGCCGAGCTAAATATTCACTTATTTGTTCATATTCAGTAAAAAACCTAACTAAATTTTTCCAAACCTTGTTTCCAACATTATGTTGCATCACTAATTAGTCAACTACGTACCTATAAAGAAGCCCTAATTTTCTCGATCAGCATTGGTAATAAATTTTATGAAGTTATAATCATCTACTAGAGCACGTTCCATGTATCAAATGTAATTAGGCTTTTTAAGTTAATCTCTAAGGGTTTATTTGGCTTCAAGTTCTAAATGCATTATTTCCTAGTTGAAATGCCCATTATCCTCACCGGTCGGACTAAATTATTGTCCCTACAGACTTACCCAGATAAGCCTCAACCCGACTCAAGGGTCGTTGTATTTTGATTTTCACAGTTCAGAGATAGGATCATCTTTTCTACTATATTTCTTTTCCAAGTCAAATAGACACAAACATTAATTACTTATCAACATCAATCTCAAATAATTTAATCCAAACGAGTTAGACTAAATTATATATTACAAAGAGCTTTACAATTCAATAATCCAATAATATAGTCAAATCAAATATCCCCTAAGAGTATATTAATCAAACATGTTGAGCTCTATATTAATCTCATGCGAAGAGTATTCAATATATGAACCTGAAGGACTTGATTTTGTGGAAGAAGATGGAGTGATTAAGGAGTTTGTCCCCTAATCTAACGAGGTTGATGTCCACCAGAACCAATTACTATAGGCCATTTGAGATTGTTTGGTCATTAATTTCAAATCTACGATAATTAGTTGACATTAAGTTTGTGATAATTCCAAAACTAACCGAAGACCTTAAAAAAAAAGAGTACTCAGTATATGCTAATATGATAATCACAAAAAGATCAACAATCATAGCATCAATCAACTTATTCAAGTACAACATCGACAATCATTATGGAGAAAAATAATTAAATCTTGAGTAGGGATCCAAAGAGTGTAATGGAGTTTGGTAGGACTTGTTTGCTTGGCATTTTAATTGCTTATTGGCCCGAAATGCGGTCGAATTAGGGGAATGATTTTCTATAAATAAGCAAATCAAACGCATTGGTGTTGCTTTTTCTTTTAGATTTTTTTTTTCTTTACTTCAAATCTTATTTAATGTTGCATGAATTTCTTGTAAATTATTAATTCATCACGACGAGAGATTTCAACAAGTAAAACAATATAAACCAAATTTTTTAAAAGTCAAGAAAAGATAAAAGAATTTAAAAACATCTTTCTGTTTTTTAGAGTTAATTACCTTTATATCCCTTCGACTTTAGTTATAATTTCGATTTGGTCCTTATAGTTTCAATTTGAACACTAATATCCTCCACATTTGACATTTGGTTCAATTTGGCCCTGCCGTTTGTTTCCGTCCAAATAAGCTGACGGAAACTCGTCATGTGCCAGTCACGTGGACAGGCGAAGGGGTATTCCGGGCATTATGCCTTCGTTCGTCAAATTTCTGCTTAGGGCTCCAAATTTTCCCCAAATCATTACCCAGTTCGTCTCTTCACCACTTCGTCGTTACCGTAATCGGTACCCTAATCGTGGAGCACGAAGACTGCAGATCTAATCGAAGCCCTAGCTGTGTACCACCAACCGTCTGTGATGGCGAATACTGGTGAGAGTAACGGTTAACATTTTGGATTTACATATGTTAATAACAGTGGTCCACCACTAACTTTTTTATACTTTTTTGTTTTTTCCTTACATCATGAATGCATTGTTTATTCTCGGTGGGTAACATTGTGGTCCCTTCATGTCGTTTTGTGCATGTGTAGGTGGGAGTGAGTATTTCAGCATGCAAATATTCCATGGAGGCAAGTTTGTGAGTACACCATTCATTAAGTATGAAGGTGGGACTTCTGCCCATGTAGATCATTGTCACCCTGACAAGTTCTCACTGCTTGAGATAGCTGACATTGTTGAGAAGTTAGGGTATAGAGGGATGATTAACTACTATTATGTTATGACTACAAAAACAATTAGAAATGGACTGAGAATGTTATTAAGTGACAAAGATGTGATGGAAATGATTGCACAACTCCCTGCTAGTAGAGTAGTAGATTTATATATAGAGCCTGTTGACTTCATAGAAAGTCAGAGTAGTTCATTCCATGGTGCATGGGGTGAAGAAGTGGAGGTAGAAGATGTAGAGGACGACGATGTAGAACATGATAATGCAGAAGATGTAGATGTGGAAGATGTGGAGGAGGAGGATGTGGAAGGTCATGATGTACAAGATGTGAATAGCAGCAGTTCTGATTCTGATGGATCCTTTTATTTGGATAGTGAGTATGAACAGAGTGATGATGACTTCATATTTGAAACGAATGTTGACGTGGGAGTTGAGTGGGGAGGAAGTAAACAGAGGACAGAGGTTGAACCAGAAGTAGGTTTAGAGGATGGTGAAGAGGTTGGAACTGACTCATGTGATGAACTACATAGTGCACATTCCAATTCTGATGAAGAAATTGATTGTAGGTTTCCAGAATTCAGAGCTGAAACAGACATGGGAAAGGTGGAATTTAAACTTGGTTTGCGATTCAGTAATGCGAAGGAGTTTAGGGCTGCGGTTAGAGAGTACTCAGTCCAACAAGGTAAGCACATAAAATTTCTAAAAAATGAGACTACGAGAGTGAAAGCTGTATGTGCCAATAATCAGTGTAAATGGTATATTTTTGGATCATTGACACAAAGGAGTGAAGCATTTCAAGTCAAATCACTAAGAAACAAGCACACATGTGGTAGGTCATTCCATGTGAGAGGTGCAACTTCCGATTGGCTTGCGAAGAAGTACATGGACAAGATAAGGTCGAATCCACGTATGCCTTTAGAACACATACAAGAGACAGCAAAGAAGGACTTTGTGGTCAATATATCTAGGAGCCAAGCTTACAGGGCAAGGAAGAAAGCACTTGAGCTCATTGAGGGGTCATTTGTTGAACAATATGGAAGGATTTGGGACTATTGTGCAGAGGTTAGGAGAACAAATCCAAACACAACAATGATAATGAAAACTAGACCCCCTACGAATGAGGATGAACAACCAGTGTTTGAGAGGATATATGTATGCTTGGGTGCACTCAAGGAAGGAATGAAAAATGGCTGCAGGAGACTGATATGCATGGATGCATGCCATTTGAAAGGGCCACACGGGGGACAACTGTTAGTGACTGTTGGGATAGATGCAAACAACCAGTCATTTCCATTTGCATATGCTGTGGTGGAGAGTGAAACCAGAGACTCGTGGCAATGGTTCATTGAGTTAGTAATGGAGGACCTTGAGATTGAGAACTCTCATTCATGGACTTTCATGACAGACAAGCAAAAGGTATGTACATTGTAACTTTCATTTATACGTGAACATATATTTACAAGAATGTGCACCTCAATTAACCACTAACATTGCATGAGCAGGGCCTGGTTCCTGCACTGGAGTCGTTGGTGCCCAATGCAGAGCATAGATTTTGTACCAGACATCTGTACACCAATTTTAGAGAGCTTCACAAAGGGATGGAACTGAGGAACCTACTTTGGGAGGCAGCTAGGGCTACAACAGTGCCAGATTTCGAGAGTGCAATGGAAGACCTGAAGAAAGTTGATGTGGCTGCTCATAACTGGTTAGCCTCTAAGCCGCCAATGCAATGGTCAAGGTCTCATTTCTCAGGCTTGAACAAGTGTGACATCCTAGTGAACAATCTCTGTGAGGGTTTTAATTCTGACATTAGAGATGCTAGGGATAAACCAATAGTAAGTTTGCTTGAAAGTATTAGATGTTACCTAATGAAGAGGTTAACGAGTAGGAGAGCAAAGATTCAGCATTGGGAAAACTCGTTATGTCCAAACATATGGAAGAAGTTAGAGAAATATAAAGAACAAAGTCGTGGTTGTAACCCAATTTGGTCGGGAGAGGGTCATTTTCAGGTTTTCTGCTCTGCCCCAGCACAGTACAGCCTAAATTTGGGGGATAGAACATGCAGTTGTAGGAAGTGGGATTTACGAGGCATACCATGCCCTCATGCAATTAGTGCAATCGTGTACATTGGGAAGAGGATAGAGGATTACGTAGATGACTGTTACTTGAAGGAGACCTATGCAAGAACATATAAGGGTATAATCTATCCTATCAATGGCTGGAAAATGTGGCCTAAGACTGGATTTATGGAAGTCCTGCCCCCAAATTATGGCAGATCATCTGGAAGGCCAAAGAAGTCAAGAAAGAAGGGAAGAGATGAGGCATTAGATGAAAACCAACATAAACTAAAAAGGGTGAAATGTTCTTTAAGATGTGGCAATTGTGGAGAGTGGGGGCATAACATGAGGAGTTGTAAGAATGCCACAAATCCAACCATTAGGAGGAGACCAAGTGGAGGCTTAGTTTTTAGAGTACCAACTGCGAAACCAAGAGGGAGGCCAAGGGGAAGAGGCAATGCATCACAGAGCTCTGTTGGTGGGGGAAGAGACGCATCACAGTCAACAAATCAGACCCAACCACAACCGGCACCAGTGGGCAGGGGGGGAAGGAGCAAAGTTGGAAGGGGAAGAGGCAATGCATCACAGAGCTCTGTTGGTGGGGGAAGAGACGCATCACAGTCAACAAATCAGACCCAACCGGCACCAGTGGGCAGGGGGGGAAGAGGCAATGCACCAACCAGATCAGACCCAAGCAGTTTCATATGGAGAGGACACAAAGTGGTGACAAAAGGATCAAGTATGAGGTGAACCAGATCAGAACCAGATCAGAACTGGGGTGTTTTTGTGTTTTTGTGTTTTTGTGTTTTTGTGTTTGTACAAAGTGGACAAAAGGGTGTTAGAACTGGGGATTTTTGCTGTGGTGTTAGAACTGGATGTTTTTGCTGTATTTAAGTGTCTTTTCATTTGTTTTTATGTGTTAAGTGTTTGGTGTTAGAGCTGGATGTTGATTTAAGTATTTGGTAATGCAAATGAAAAGTTGATGTTCGTTTACTGCTATCAGTTCGATTAGTGATTGATGATGCTATCAGTTCCATTTGGTAATGCAAATGAAAAGTTTATGTTGTTTAGTGCTATCAGTTAATGCTTTAGCTTGCCACTTATGACACAATGGCCTGGTAATGCAAGCCATTGTGGCCTGGTAATGCAAATGAAAAGTTGATGTTGTTTACTGCTATCTCTGTGAGGGCTTTAGCTTGCCACTTATGACACAATGGCCTGGTAATGCAAGCCATTTGGTAATGCAAGCCATTGTGGCCTGGTAATGCAAATGAAAAGTTGATGTTGTTTACTGCTATCTCTGTGAGGGCTTTAGCTTGCCACTTATGACACAATGGCCTGGTAATGCAAGCCATTTGGTACTGCAACCCATTTGGTACTGCAAGCCATTTGGTAATGCAAGCTATCAGTTCGTTTACTGCCATTTGGCTTGGTTTGATTACTGATTGATCACAATGGCTTGTGAGCACAAAAGTACAATGGCCTTTATCAGTCCATGGTTTGATTACTGATTGATTACTGCTACTCAAAGTAAATCAGTCCATTTCTTCATCAGGAATGGTCTCTACTGCTTGTGAGCACAATAAAAGAATGGCCTTTATCAGTCCATGGTTCATGGTTTGATTCATTACACAAACAGGAATGGTTTGACTTTACTGCTACTGGTTCGAAGTCTGAAAAACAGGCAGCATAGATTCATTACACAAGTGGCTAAGAAACTAAATACAAGATTTCATTACTGCTCTGATTACACGAGTGAAATAAAATAGCTAACAAACCAAATACAATATTTCATCATAACCAAGATTTCATTACACAATGGCTCTAATCCGCTTCTTCATCAGCCAGTAAATGATGAAGCCAGCCAAGATCAGCATAACCAAACAAAAATAAAATGCCACGAAAAACAATTTCTCCCTCCCTTCGTATACTGCCACCTTCATCTCCAGGGATGTCATCTTCCTCAACAATCCAGGTATCACTTGTCTTGATCTTTCACACATAGGAGGGTCAAACCAAGCAAAAAATCCACATGACCCACTTTCCTACGGCCGAAAAGAACAAAATGAGGAAATGGGAAAGACATAAACTTCAAAAATCAAAAGATTGCCACTCACCCCATAGTTTTTACAGCTCATAAACCTCCTGCCTGGATTTGTAGCAGTCCATGAAGTCCTTGTTCGAGCTGGAAGGCCACAGTCACAGACCCTAGAAGTCATCGTCCAAAGTTTGCAGTGTAACTCCTACACTTCCTACTCTTCCTCCCTCAATTTATACTAAACCAATCTCCATTTTTTTACTCCTGCCAAGTGTGGTTTCGGCGGGAAACGTAAGATCCCTTCCCTCCAACATATGCATCATGCAGAATGCCCGGAATACCCCTTCGCCTGTCCACGTGACTGGCACATGACGAGTTTCCGTCAGCTTATTTGGACGGAAACAAACGGCAGGGTCACATTGAACCAAATGTCAAATGTGGAGGATATTAGTGTTCAAATTGAAACTATAAGGACCAAATCGAAATTATAACTAAAGTCGAAGGGATATAAAGGTAATTAACTCTGTTTTTTATTATTTTCGTCATTAGTGATTTTGTTTTTTACTTTTGAGTGAATTTTTTTTTTAAGATTATATTGTCAAAACAAACTAATAATTTATAAAACTTGACACAAAATTAATAAATACAAAATAATAAATAATAAATAAAGACAAAAAAATTAATTATGTCAAAGTGAATTTTTTTCTCCATTACCAGAGGAAGTTAATTTAATGGAGGGCAGCCAATTGTTTATTATAGGGGTGCACATAGTCCGGATTGGACCGGTTCTGAAAGAATTATAAACCAAATTATATCTAACGGTTCTAAAGAATTGAGAACCATAATCAGACTGTTACACATATAGAACCAAACCAGAACTAAACTATTAGACCGGTCCAATTTGGTTCCGGTTTTGATTCTAAACTATATTAACATTTAAAAATTACTAAAAAAATTATGAATAGAATAGCATTAGTTTTTTAAAATTACAAAAAAAATAAATAATATAATAATTGCATTAATATGAATAGAATAGCACTAGTTTTGTACATCTAATAAGTTTATAGAAAATACAAATACATTAAGAATGAAAGAGTTCTTAGTTGAAGGGAATGGAAAGGTTGTGACCTTTTTGGGAGAGTGTAAGATTTGTAAAAGTTATGACCTTATATATAATTGATCTAGTTCGGTTCGAATCACGATTTGTAATTATGAAATCATGGACCGAACAATAATATCCGATTCTCATTTTTTTAGAACCATAACTAATTCACTAAACCACAAAACTAATCTAAAAAAACTGGTTAGGTCTGGTCGGTCCGGTTTAACGATTTTTTTGGGCACCCCGATTTTATTAAGCTCATAGGCTATTTGTTGGTCAAAGAACTAACAATCTAACGCACTGAAGAGTTGAACGTACCAAACGCGGCATTGTCAAAAGACATGGTTGTAATGAAGCCACGTCCTTTTTTTAACAGGAGATATTGTCTTCCAGCTATTATAATGGATGGGCATCTGCGCCTAAATTTGGATGCATTTGGTGTTTTTTAATTCACCAAATTTGCAAGCCTTTTAGGTTAGACATCTATTTTATATATAAAAGGGCTATCGTTTTTTGGTGTCAACTTGAAAACGAAATTCCGTTACAAAAGTATTTTTCGTTAAAATTTTCAAAAAAAATAAATTACATTAATTTTTAATATATCATAAAATAATTGGCGTGATAAAATAATAAAATAATATTATTTGTATAACTAGCTGCAACTTCTTTATGACTTCTTCTGTTAAAGTTTACACGTATCGCCCAACTTCTAATTACTACTGAAAGGTATTCTTTGTCAACAATCAAACCTGTATATATCAGTCACATATTTATTATTTCTTTCTCGCAAGTTAGGAGCATTGACCCCTTTTTTGGTCAGTTTACCGAAAGCCATTCACCGAATATTAACCAAAAACCAATAAAGCATCATGTTTTGTTTTTTATAGTCCACCTGTTATGACCATTTAGCCAAATATTTGGGTTTAGTCCATTTAAGACCAAATTTCATCTCTTTGTACTTTACTGAGACTAGCAGTCGGACATACACGATTCATGTGCGAATAAAAATTAATCAACGCAATTACTTAGAGTATATAATTAATGGAAGTGTTGGATTCGTTTTTGCCCTTGTGGTTATTAAGAGGTTTAGGATGGTTCAAAAATAATTAGTAATATACTTTAAGAGTAATTTAGGAATTAAAAGATTGATACAAATGACAAACACCAAAATAGTGTTTGTAGTGGGCCGAATGTTGGACCATACATGATGTCGAACAAGATAAGCAAGTTTAGCCTAGAACACTATAGGCAGTGTCAGCAGCGTAGGGCTTCTGCCGACGTACTGCAGAACAAGTCTAAAGGATCATGATCGTTGTTCGACCCGTCGAGATTGTCAAACCTATTTACCGCGTGGCGCTTTGGCCGACGTGTGGCTGAATGGTTCACTAACCGAATATTTGGGAGGTCAGTGTACGGACCGTGTCATGTCGAACTCTTGATAAGACGTTCAGTTGAGGCGGTGAGAATCTTCTAGAATCAAGGCATGTTCCAAATAGGAAAGAATAGTATTGACAGTTTTCGTATTTGAAGACACAGAGAATGCAGAGGATCTACAACTAAGGCAACCATTGTGTTGCAAAGGCAAGAGTTAGATTTGACAATACATAATTAGGGAGAGAATTCCAAATTATTCAGTTACCAAATATGGTATCCAGTGGCTTATAAATAGAAGATCAATGGCCATAAATCAACTACGTGATCAGTTGCTGTGCAGTTACTATTGCGCTTTAATCTTGCAAGTTTTGACTTTAGCATTTGGAGTGCCGTCAGGCTGAAAATAATCTGTTGGCACTAATTAGCTATTCCTTGTGTAGGTCATAGGAGCGATTCAGATTGGAGGATATCTACTGGGGAACATAGCCTCTTTTCTTATTAGCATAATGGCTGGGGAATCTACACTCTTGAGGGAAATTAGGACCATTAGGATCGATGGTTAGGGACAAGTGGATGCCTCCGCCCCCAAGAGAAAAGGACCACTTATTGAAGAGATTAACTCAGGGGGCAACCGCCAAATGCACCTGTGAGGCAGACAACTTGAGAATACGTCAAGCAACTAGAGCGAGACATGGATAGAAGGGACGAAGCCCTTGATATCCTGCACTTGAAAGTATGGCAACTCAGGGCAGATATGCGAAAGAATCATACTCCGCGGCAAGCCGGATTTGAGGAAAGGAGCGCATAAAGATTGGGACTTCACCTGGTGGAGAACGTTCTGAACCTGTCTCCATGCATCACAAGCTAGATTCCAAGGTTGTGACCAACCGCCACAACGGCAATAACAGGGCGCGTCAAGCGTAAACCCCATTGTTGAACCGACAGTTGGCAAAGTAAAAATATGATTGTAGAGTCTCAACATTTGAAAGGTTGGGCGAACAGGAGGTTGGTAGCAGTCTGACACTCGTCCCATTTTGTGGCAGAACAGAGAAAAGGCACAGGGAGGACTTACTAGACAAGCTGGATAAGACCAAAAAATTTATGCCTAGGGACGACCAGCCGATTATACGCACTGATGTGTTGGTTCAGACTCATTCGGAGGCTGCACATGAGCGATTAATCTCAACCCCTTTCACTCTTGAAATCGAGTCGATGAAATCTCCTCCCAAGTTCGCTCATCCAAAATTCAACAAATATGAGCCAAAAATCGACTCGTAAACTCATCTAGTCCATTATAAGTAGATGATGTCACTGTACTCTACCAATGACGCACCTATGTGCAAATTGTTTCCCTCCAGTCTCGGGGGAGCTCCATCTTCTATGGTTCGACAAGCTCCCCAAAGGCTCTGTCAGCTGCTAGAAGGACCCGTGTCTTACTTTCTCTACTCGGTTCATCACGAGTACAGTAGTCAAGAAGGAGGTGGATGCTCTGCTCGGCTTACGCAGGTTAAAATTTGAGTCATTTCGGCAATATGTGGCTCAATACTAGAAATTATACAATGAGATCAATGAATGCAATTCCAAGATCGTCGTCACATCATTTAAACTCAGTCTCAATTCTAATAGCAGGGTTTTTGAGAACCTACTAATTGTCCTCCCAACACACATGGATGAACTTAGGAGTTGAATTGACCTACACGCTCGCCTGGAGGAGGAAAAAGAAGAAAGAAACAAAGTCAAGCAGAATGCGTTGAACAGAACAGAGGGGAATAAATAGCGCTGAAGGGAAACGAACGTTGTTCAGACTGGAAAAAAGAAGGAGATTCGGTCGTTTAAGTATGCGGCCAAAAAGACGAAGTAAAAATTCTATTATTCTAGCTTGTCAGGAAAATTGAGAGCGAGTCGTTCTTCTAATGGCCAAACAAAATGGAGGTGGAGTCAGAGTCTAGGAACCAAAGCTTGAGGTGTTCGTACCACAAGGACTGGGGACATTTAACTGCAAACTGCTGACAATTTAAGACCGTCCCAGAAGAACTGGTAAATGCAGGCCATTTGAAGAAATGAACTGACGAAGAAAAGACAAATGCGGGAATTGAACATATCAAACACCACATAGTCAAAAGACATGGTTATACTAAAGCCACATCCTTTTTTTAACAGGAGATACTTTCTTCCAGCTATTTAAATATACATTATAGTTGAACATCTGCGTCTAAATTTGCATTCCTTTGTTTTTTAACTCACCAAATTTGCAAGTCTTTTAGGTTAGACATCTATTCTGTAAATAAAAGGGCTATTTTGTTTAGTGCGAATTTGAAAACAAAGTTCCATCACAAAAGTGTTTTCTGTTAAAGTTCTCACTAAAAAAATAAATTACATTCACTTTTAATATGTCACGATATAATTGTCAGGTAAAATAGTAGAATAATATTGTTTGTGTAACTACCAACAAGTTCCTTAATTACCATTTCTTCCCACATCTCTCTCCCTCCCTCTCTTGTAGAAAAATCAAATTATACCTCCTAGAATAGTTAATTTGTACACGAATCGCGTGTATCTCGACCACTAGTTACCACTGAAAGGTACTTTTCGTCAACAATCAAACCTTTATATATCAGTCACATACTTGTTATTTCTTTCTCGCAAGTTAGAAGCATTGACTCCTATTTTGGTCAGATTACCAAAAGCCATTCCACGAATATTAAACAAAAACCAATAACATCTGCCATGAGGTTAGCAGAAAGCATCATGTTTTTCTGAAAATGTTTGAATAATTTGAGACGGACCCACAAGTAAATGTATTCATCTTCAATTCTTGACGAGTAGATTAACCCCAACCATTTGTTTTATGAAAATCATTTAGGAGATAATGCAAAATTGACTCCAAAAATTCCTAACATTAGCATTGGTGGAGGTAGGGGAAAAAAACCTCGATCCCACATTGGATAGAAGTGGTGTGGCAAGGATGATGGGCGTACAAATTCGATGTAATATTTTTTGCAGTTTTTCAGAATAATTTTTTTTTTTTTGTGTAGTTATTTAAAGCAATTTTTTGCAGTTTTTTTTTTGTTTGAACAGTTTTTAACGAAAATACCTTAGGATGGAAGAAGATCTTTAATGGAGTTTTTGAGAAAGTAAAAAGTATAAATCAACTTTAAAAAATAGTTCATTACAAAATTGGGTGTTCCCTTTATAATAATATAAATACATAATTTGATCTTGAGTTTGGGCCTAATGGGTACTAAATTTTATAAGAGAGAACATAGGCAAATATTGGTTAACCAATCGTGTGCACCGTTTCTCCCTTCTGTTTGACCGAACCGGGTTTAGCGGTTTGGGTCAATGGGCAAATGGGCTTGGCCCGAGCATCTATATTCTTTTTTATAGAAAATAGTTTTGTCATTTGGGTTGGCCCAATTGGTTAGAACATTGGGCTTCCAATTTTATTTTCTGAATGGTAACAAGAGACTTTTCCTACCGGTAAGTGTTCTGTTGTGATTGTCTCCTTGCCTTTCTTAACAGATTCATTCATGAATTTTCACAGCACTCTTGCACCCGAATCTCTTAAGAAATGGGGCTCAAGGACTTCGAACCCATCTTTGGTGAGGCTCAATGTTCTGAATACCGGATCGGTTTGGGTACCGGTTTTTCTACTGGTACGGTACGTACCGGTACCGGTCATGTACCGGGTACTGTATCAGATTTATCGCAACTTCAATATATATATAAATTATAAAGAGAAAGTCCAAAAAAATTAATTTTTTCCGTAATTCTTAAAAAAAAAAAAACAAATCCGGTACCGGCGAGTACTTGGTACAGTTTTTATGTCAAAACGGTACGTACCGGCCGGTACGGTACGGTATTGACAACTTTGGTGAGGCTATTAAACAAAAGCCATTGCCCGAATATTAAACAAATACCTATAACATCTGCCATGAGGTTAGCAGAAAGCATCATGTTTTATGAGAATTTTGAACAATTTGAGACTACCCCACGAGTAAATGTATTCATCTTCATGCGTAGATTCACCCCAACCATTTATGAGAGAATGCGAAATTGACTCCAAAAATGCCTACATTAGCATTGGTGGAGGTAAAGGGCATTTGTTTTATGAAAATCATTGTACATATATGTATATACTAACGCCCATGACACACATGAGTAAATGTATTCATCTTCATGCAAACATGATGCTCGTACAAATTCGATTTAATATTTTTTGCAATTTTTCAGAATAGTTTTTTTTCTGTATAGTTATTCTAGGCAATTTTTTAGTAGTTTTTTTATGAGCAGTTTTTTTTAACAATTTTTTACAAAAATACCCCTAGAATGGACAAAGATTTTTAGTCGAGTTTTTGAGAACGTAAAAGTAAGTCGACTTCAAAAAAGGGTTCACATATAAATATAGTAGGAGTTGCCTGCGTCTGAATGCGCTCAATTGAAAATTAAGCGAGGACACGCTGGAACACTAAATCCCTGATACAGATGAAATAAATTAGCCAAATATCAAATAGCAGGGTAATACACAACTTCAAATCACCTATCCACACTTGATTTCTCAACAAACAAAATATATGCATGCATGTTCTCTTTTTCTAGAACCATTGTTTTTTTTTTTTTTTTTGATAAGGTTAGGCATATGAGAGACAATATAATGCGATTTTTTTAGGAGAGTCCTACAATGGAATGTCAAGGAATTGGAACCAACTTCTTACCTAAGTAATCTCCACCAATTCGTTAGCAATTTAGAAAATAAAACCAAAATGTAGTCTAAGAATAAAATTATGGGGATACACCGTGTCCCCCATCGTGTCCCCCTTAAAATAAGTTAAAATTCGATGGACACAAAAATTCGATGGACACACCCCTAGTATGCTCCATACGTTCCTTCCTATACGGATACAACTACCTCGTAGGAGTATTCGTGTTGGACATGCAGGGGACACGCTGGGACACCACTACAACAAATCGAAGCATTCCCTGCGTACGTTAAAAACTCTGGGAATTTCTTTGCCGACATTTGTTAAAAACATCAGCGTAAACGGTGAAGTTTACGATATTTTCCTAACATGCCAATAAAAGCTTTCTGGCAAAAAATAAAATTCCAACTCCGACAAGACATTCTTTGGATTTTGACGAACCTCAGGAATAACTTATTGGGATTTTTTAAAACACCAGGAAAAAGTTGGTATGAAACCATCTTGAATCTACATTATTTCTGACAATTACATAAAAAACACCAGTAAAAGTCATTTTCTTTTGAAAATTAAGTTTATTTCACCATTTTCCCATTTTTAACCTGTTAGTAACTCTTATCCAAAGCTCGCGTAAGCATACAACACAACTTTGAAATCAACGAATCTAAGAAATTACTGCATTCCATAATACATAATAAACATTATCTCAAAGCATTCGCAATGTCTTCTAACCAAACACAGATGACCTTAAAGATCTCCAACAAATCTAAATAAATACACACCTAACAATATCCAAAACATATCAAGTGTTCCTTCGAAAACAAAGAAAATAGTAAAAAATAGACATGCAAATTAACAACTCATTGTAAAAAAATCTTCAACTTTGATAAACTTGAAATCAAACAAGAATAAATATAAATGAATGCAACATCATACTTTTTAGCAAATTCAATGAGTCTGGAATTCAATGTATACAAGAGACAACAATTACCTTAGCACCAATAGAATCAATTTGAGCCTATTTGCAATCTTCTTTTCTTTTTCTTTGAGACTTTCAATCCAAAAAAAAAATTCAAACCTCAATCAATTGGAAATCCAACTAATAACATTATCACAAACCACTTAAGCACAATAACTTTCTAATCGCGCGCAAGGGTTTAGACTTGCCACAAATCCAAATGGGAAGAAAGCATAAGACAGAACAACAATTTGAGCATCATCATTCTATTTGTCTATATGGGTCAGGACGTTAAATGCATGTTTTGGCATTAGGAGCTTAATCAAGTGTAAAAAAAAGAAAACTGTTACGTTGACTCTTCTGTCCCCCTCAATGCACACTACCAAAGGGTAAATGAATGAGCTTTGTGTCCAACCCAATACCAGCCTTTTCACGTTGGTAAGGAGATTGAAATTTCAAGAAGACCATAAACAACAAATTATGATAGTGGCATTTCAAATGTAATAGATTCTAATATGCAAGATGTATAGATTTCCTTGTCAAATATAGTTTACATAAACAGAATTAGCAAATTGTTTCACTGGTGCAAAGTTCCTATGATATACCTTTGGCAGCATCAAAGGGTAAGCCGTCAAAGGTATCCTGTTTGCCAAAAAAATGGAATGAGACCATGAAAGACATCCAAGGGTAAGCCATCAAATGGAATCCTAGCTCATGTTTGCCAAAAAAATACCTGCAGTTAAGGTCTTCAAATTGTCCGGTACCAAAGGCAACTTATTTCCCAGAGCAACCTGCACAATGAGACCAATCTGAAAATTTTGGGCCACCATTTTTCTATTCGTAAAATGCTTACAACAAAAACACCGAAGATTACAAGTCCAACTCAACTGAAACAACAATAGAATGAAAAGAAGGGGGTTACCTAGCGATTTAGATCATCCCAGTAAAATAGCACCAATGCATGAGGATTTTCAAATATTTCACAAGCCTTTTGGCTTTCGTAGTTTGTGTACCTGGATGATCCAATGAAAGAGATGGTATGATCAGCGACAGAAGGATCAAAGCTACAATCATTATTGGAAAAGTCAGGCATAACAATTACCATAAAAAACCATCTTTATCAATTCCTTTTAGCAATACCATTCTCGATGAACTGTGATAACACCATTCTCGATGAACTGTAATACAGAAAGGAAATTAGGAGCAGAATATATGGAAGGATCATAATTACTACGAATCCATCTAACAGCATCATCAATTCTGGCAATAGATATCTGCCCCGTTTCCACTAGATATGTCAAATCCTTAAGGTACAGTTTATACCTAAAAGGCAAGACCATCACCGGCACATACTGGTGATGCTTTTGATGCTTTTTAGCTTTCATTCTACCATATTCTAAGCTGCGACAAATACCATCTCTATTTTCATGCTTTTGACTTTCAATTTTACTAAAGTCTAATTTGAATACCTGGCTTCTGTCAATCAAATATCCACATAACCACCTTAATTCTGTCTTATATACAGCCATCAGCAAGTTAACTGCACCTTGAAAAGTGAAAACAACCCACAAAGTAAAGCACAGGTGAAAAAAAACATAAGTGATATTTTGGCAATGATGTCTCAAAGAGTAAAGAATATAGTGCAGTTCACAATGTTAGCACTTACAAGTATAATAATAGATTGTTGGGCAACTCATAGGCTTGCCGCATACTCATATCGACTGCTTGTGGAACAAATAATTAAGGGCGTAATAGATCAGATTAGGTTTATGGAGGGGAAACTCGGATGGAATCGAGGTGTTCGGTCCAGATATTTAGCAACCAAACTCGTTATATTCCTTTCTTCTACATCTTTTTTTGCTTTGTTTTTTTGTCAAACCATACAAGCATCAATTACTGCAATATTTACATAACATGTTCAAGTCAAACATAACAATCTTCATCATGCAAAGCAGTGGGCAGTCAATTAATCTAAATAGAGTTGATGCATTTGTCCATAATGTATGTACTTGTATAGAGTAAATGGCTCGATGGGCGTGTTCTACTCCAAAATCCAACATATCACATACAATAAGCAATTTGAAGGAAGAAAAATCGTTGCCGACAAAAAAAACACATGAAGATGAAGTCATCAACAATGCACTCCAAATCCATCTCGAAAGGCAAATTAGGAATCCTCATTTCGTATTCCAAATACTGTCTAAAAGTCCAAATGTTGAGAAACTGCAAAAGGTATGTAACTTGAGAAAACAAGGACAAAAAATAGAGCCCAACGAAAACAAACAGTTTGTTCCTAAATCCTAACATTGAACTGAGACCACCGCGAACCTGGCAAGGTTTTCTTGCCACAACATCAGCGTCACCTTTCTCATCAAACTTCCTAGCCTTTCTCTTTGCCTTGCCATCACAATCAGCTGCCAACATGATTAGATCTGCATCCTGTTGTTGCCACATTAAAATTCCATAAAACATTACACGGCAGAACAAAAAAGACATCCTTTCCTTTTTAAATTAAAAATCCAAATAAAAGGAGCATCCTTGGAAGGATTAACAGTATTACCGAGTGGCAAGACGTACCAAGACATATACTAGCAATGAAGTGTGTTTTGATCATAACCACGAAGATTTATTTGAAGACGAATATACGACATAATTTTATGTTCCTATTCACCGGAGACATTGGCATCAGAAAGTATCACCTTTAAAACAATAAGGGAGAACGAAACCCTAACTCACACTGACTTCACGTAGGCGGCTGTCCTACGTGAAGTCATTCCTTGGGTTCGGTGATGGAATCGCACGGGGAGGCGAGGTCAATGTTGGCGTCATTCCTCGCCTTCCAGTTCTTGTGCATCAGTCGGTCCTCTCATAGAAATTTCTTTGCCACATTCGACAACTTCACGTCCACCGACATTGTACAAATCTATATGAATAAATCTATATACTGTGAATATATCTAAGATCTAAGGATCTGGGTTAAGAAATTCGGAGAAGAGAGAAGAGGGAGAAAGGTCTTTGTCTCTGTTTTTCAAAACATGTTGTACGTACCATTTCCAAAAACATTCTTCACTCTAAATGTGCAAGATGTAATGCTAACATACTAATGTCCGTTAATTTCTAATAAAATGATCGCGACTTTCATTTCTCCCCTAAAAAAAAAAAAAATTCGTGACCTACCATGCAAAACGGTGACAACAATCAATCACTGGAATTGTTAGAATAACGGTGAATAGATAATCTTGAGCGCTATCACAGACGATGAGAACGTCTAACTATACAATAAATTGAACTCCGAAGAAAAAGTACACAGTATATAAACGCTATATATACAGTCTTTATATAGCATGCGATCTAAGCCATAAAAATAACCTAATATCAAAATCCCAATTCGAATTTCAGAAAACCTCCAAATCGGATATACAACTGATACTGTTTTGATGGCTCTACATGGACAAGCTGGAAAGGAAATATAGTTTGGCTTATTTATATTGTCAGCCCGGTGCCAACGCATTGCGTGTGCTCATAGAAGTAAACGAGCTAGAAGATCGGCTAGCGCTTGACTTTTGACCACCCGTGGGGCTTTGCAAACAATCTGATATTCGGCTAATGATAATAGCCAGCGAGCAACCTCCCTACTAGAGGCGGCCGGGCGAGTAAGAATCTGATAGGATCACACTCTGTAACAAGGTGGAGCGTATAGGAGAGGAGGTAGTGTCGGAGGTTCTGCGCGGCAAATACAAGGGCAAGGCAGTGGCGCTCTATTGGGAAGTATCTCGTCTCCGCCCCTCGTATCACCCTACTAATGTAGTATATGGGCTGCTTGAATCCGTCCATTTCTTGTGCTAGTAGAGCTCCAATGGAATGAGGAGTGGAGGTTATGTATAGGAGGAGAGGCCTTTCTGGTTGAGGAGGAGTCATCGTGAGGGGCGAGGTTAAAACTGATTTCAAAGCTTGGAATGCCTTATGATGCTCCTCCTTCCAAATGAACTTGGCCCTTTTTTATCAAGCTCCCAAAAAGTTGGGTGATTTGCGCCATGGCAGGAATAAACTTTCGTAAGTAAGATTTCCGGCCTAGGAATGTCCGAAGCTCATCGACATTAGCAGGGCGAGGCATTTCCTGGATAGCCAAAATTTTAGCGTGGTCGGATCAACTCTGTGACGGTGGATGATGAGCGCACTATATTGCATAATAACGTGGCTCAATATACTCAATTTGGCAATTATGCGTAGGCAAATGTATTTATTTAGTTAATATTGCACGCGTAGTTGTCTTTGTACCCTTTCAGGTTTTCGAGCACTAAAAGCATGTCCAAAGGCTTCATTACGACTAAAAGGCCTCGGGTCCATTTACGACATTGATAAAAGTGCAAATGGAAGGTCCGTGAATGATAAAAGAGAAGCCGGAACGAAAGAAGAAAGAAGCTACAAAAATTGAAGACAGACTCATTCTCTATCAATAGAGAGTGGAGTCCTATCAATAGAGACTCTCTCTATCCATAGAAGAATTGCCTATTGATGCCTATCAATAGAGACAGAAGTTTAAAATCGGACAGTGCACTTCTCTATCGATAGAGAACCCCTTCTATCGATAGAAGGGCAATTTTTACTGAAGAAATAGACTTCCCTATCGATAGAGACTCACTCCTATTGATAGAAAGCTTAATCAAAGAAGACCAGAAGACTTCTCTATCGATAGAGACTTCTTCCTATCGATAGAAGGATTGATAAATGAATACCAGAGGACTTCTCTATCGATAGAGAGATCCTCCTATCGATAGAGACCCAATTCCGACAGATTCTTGTGGGGCCGACTTTTACTCGAATTCTGGGCCAAAAAAGGGAATAAGAAGCTTCTTAAATTGCCATTGTGGAGGGTAAAATGGTACTTTCACCTAGGTTTGTTAGGATATTTTATTTTAGGTTGTTTCTTTGGCTAAGGGGGTCTCTCACAACATACACAATACACACTTAGCCTTAAATCAGATTTTGAAGTTCTAGAGAGCTTTTCTTGCCTCCCTTTTTGCTTTTTATGCTTGTTCTTCATTGTTCTTCAAGTTTTAAGTAAGTTTTGATTCCTTGAGTGTTCTTCCCCTTAGGAATCTTTGTATTCTCTTGGAAGCACTTAAGTGTTAGTAAGTTTTACTTGTTTTTCTTCCATTTAGTATTGTTCTACTTCCTTTAAAATCTGATTCTATTAGAGTTTTGTTTATTTCTTGCTTATTGTCTTTAGATAAGTTTGTTTAATGATGTTTTCTATCACTTCTACCATGTTCATGTTAAAATATGAGTAGTTAAATTAGTGTGGGTTAAGTCTAAATGTAAAGTTGATTTCAAACCCATGTTGGTCTATATCTTCTCCATATTTGTTAATGCCATTGATGAATCTTTCTAAGTTTTTCATATTGAAATAAAAATGAAGTGTTAAGTTCTTGCTTAGTTATAGCCATCCTTAGAGTTGGTATATCTAATACTTGAATCGATGTCCTTCATCTTTTAATCCTATTTCCTTAAAACTTGAAAGATCCGTCAAAACCATTTTAAGAATTAAAATCCTGATTTTCATTGAAGAATTTTCCGATCTAAAACCCGGGACCGGGGGCTAGATTGAGTTATAAAGAGAAGAAATAGACCAACGGAAGATTTGAATAGACCACACTTTAGGACTTAACCCCACTCCTTAATCTAGTTTTAATCCTCCTTTTAGTTGATATAATTGCTTAACCGCACCAAACAAAACTTTGAGGTTGACGTCCGAAACGTCGGAAGCACCAATTTGCGTATTCTCTGATATCAACGTTCTTTTCCCTGTGGATCGATACTCCGGACTATCCCTATACTTATTTTTTTAATATTTTGAGGAAAGTCCAGTTTTATGAAATTAAACCACTGACCACGTGGCCGGCACCCCTAACGACACGCACTTTGCCGGTCCGGTCATGTTTTTGGCGCCACGTGGTCAGTGGTTTAATTTCATAAAACTGGACTTTCCTCAAAATATTAAAAAAATAAGTATAGGGATAGTCCGGAGTATCGATCCACAGGGAAAAGAACGTTGATATCAGAGAATACGCAAATTGGTGCTTCCGACGTTTCGGACGTCAACCTCAAAGTTTTGTTTGGTGCGGTTAAGCAATTATATCAACTAAAAGGAGGATTAAAACTAGATTAAGGAGTGGGGTTAAGTCCTAAAGTGTGGTCTATTCAAATCTTCCGTTGGTCTATTTCTTCTCTTTATAACTCAATCTAGCCCCCGGTCCCGGGTTTTAGATCGGAAAATTCTTCAATGAAAATCAGGATTTTAATTCTTAAAATGGTTTTGACGGATCTTTCAAGTTTTAAGGAAATAGAATTAAAAGATGAAGGACATCGATTCAAGTATTAGATATACCAACTCTAAGGATGGCTATAACTAAGCAAGAACTTAACACTTCATTTTTATTTCAATATGAAAAACTTAGAAAGATTCATCAATGGCATTAACAAATATGGAGAAGATATAGACCAACATGGGTTTGAAATCAACTTTACATTTAGACTTAACCCACACTAATTTAACTACTCATATTTTAACATGAACATGGTAGAAGTGATAGAAAACATCATTAAACAAACTTATCTAAAGACAATAAGCAAGAAATAAACAAAACTCTAATAGAATCAGATTTTAAAGGAAGTAGAACAATACTAAATGGAAGAAAAACAAGTAAAACTTACTAACACTTAAGTGCTTCCAAGAGAATACAAAGATTCCTAAGGGGAAGAACACTCAAGGAATCAAAACTTACTTAAAACTTGAAGAACAATGAAGAACAAGCATAAAAAGCAAAAAGGGAGGCAAGAAAAGTGGACCACATATCCAAGGAATTTGCCGACTGTAACTCCAAATGCGCATTTCAACTGGTTCATTCATAGTCTATTTCTGCTGCATCGTTCGAACACGCGTTGGAGGTCTTGAAGATAAGTTTCCTCCTCCTTGGACTTCACCACAAAGTCATCAATGTAGAACTCCAATACTTTGTGAAACATGTCATGGAAAATCGCAGTCGTGGCTCGTTGATAGGTAGCGCTGGCATTCTTCAACCCGAAAGGCAAGATGGTATAGAAGAAGTTTCCATTAGGCCTTCAGAAGGAAGTCTTGGGAGCGTCCTCTAGGGCCATCTTAATTTGGTTGTAGCCACTGAACCCATCCATAAATGAGAACATGTGGTGACCTGCCACGGAATCCACAAGCGTATCGATGCAAAGGAGAGGGAACTCATCCTTTGGACAAGACTTGTTCAGATCTCTGAAATCCATGCAAACGCAGATTTGCCCATTTTTCTTCACGACCAGAACAATGCTAGAGAGCCAAGAGGGGTGTTGGACTGGTTTGATGAATCCAGCCTTGAGGAGCTTGACCACTTCGTCCTTGATCTTTAGTTCCACATCCGACTTGTAGAATCAGAGGCCTTGTTTAATGGGGCGAGCATGTGGTAGAATATTGAGCCTATGCATGGTGACGACTAGATCCAAGACTGGCATCTCGTCATAGTTCCATGCGAAAACATCTTTGTACTCCCCTATGAGCTTAATTAGAGCTTGTTTTCTTTCCTTCGGGACGTCTTTGCCAATAAAGATCGGTTTTGGCGGCCTTCCATCGGGAACAAGGTTGATTTCTTGGAGTTCTTTTTTTTGTGGTCGAGGCCCATCTTGTAGGCAATCCGGAGTTGGCTTGACCTCTTGGAGGGAGATGGAATCCCCAGAGGGTAAGCTCGGTTCTTTGCTTAAGGAGGTTGGCTTGGGGTTATTCCTCTTCTTCTGCCCGATCGTCGGTGTGCCAGATTTGATAAGGCACAACATTGGGCGAGGAGTTCTATTCGGTCCTTCTGCCCATTGTGAGCCTCATGACATTCGGACAGGGAGCCGACCACCTCAGACAAGGAGACCTACCCCGCGCACCTTCATAGACTAGACCTCCTTGCCGTCGGACAGGTGTACATTGTCACCCTAGGAGAATCATTTGTGGAGGGGGTTTTGGAGCTGGGGCAGACCTGTGCTTCTTTCTCGTTTCTTGGTATGGTCGGAGCTCGTAGAGGGGAGATCTTCCTTGGAAATTTCACTCCACTTGGAAATGGTGATGCCTCTAGGGGGAGCAGGGGCTTCCTCTTCGTCCACTTCGTTGCAAAATACAGCGTCTGCCATATGAGCCTCATCAGGCTTGAAAGGCTTTTGGGATCCCACGATGGTGACAATGTTGTTCTTATATATGCCCTTCATGCATCGGTGATAAGTGGAGGGGACGGCGGCATACAGGTGCATCCAAATCCTCCCTAGGAGGGCATGATAGGTGGTCTCCAAGTCGATTACGTGAAACTTGGTTGCGGAGCGTATCTAGTCCACGATCAAGTCCACTTGCACAAATCCCATTGTCTGGTGACTGATTTCCAAACCCAAATGATGGGTTGCTCCACAAGGTGATTGGATGGGATGGCGGCGGCTTTGAAAGTGGAGTAAGGCATTATGTTGAGGGAAGCTCCTCCATCCATAAAGCCCCTTTGGAATTCAACACCATTGATTTTTATCAGAACATATAAGGGCCTATTATGAGGAAAAGGGAGCTGAAGATCGGCCTCGGTGAATGTAATGGAGATGGAATTGTCTCTGAGTGCTTTGCATACTGTTCCAGAGAGGGCCATGCACTACTCTCCATGCTTCTCAACAACATGGAGTATAGCCTTCGTGGCGTTGAGTCTAGTGGGCTCCGAGAAGCCAAATTGATCGAAGAACCACTTGAACTTGGTGGAATTTTGGAGGACAGAGGCTCTCCTTTCTTCGAAGTCAAGGCATTCGGGTTCCGCAAGGTTAGAAGCTTCACATATTGCTAGCTCTTTGAACTCATCATGGTGGGAGATAGTCATTGCTGAGCCCCTTCTGTCGGGAGGCTTTGTTTTGTGGGTGACCATCGTGATTGCTTTGTCGTTGTCTCTGTGGTTTGGAAGAGGGTTCCAAGGACATTTTTGGTAGTTGGGAGCTCCAAGGAATCCTCATTCATAAATTTTTGGAACATCCCCCCGAGGGCCCAACAATTTTTTGTGGCATGTCGAACCATTCTGTGGAGAATGCAATAGTCACGGTGGCTTTTGTCTTGATGAGTTGGCTCCTACTGAACTGGTGGGAAGGCTACCTTCCCGTAATACACCCAAGCATCGAGGAATGCTTGGGCCTCCTCTACTGTCACCGGCAAGGTTGGAGGCTCATTAAACTTTTGGCGCTTGTATTGGTCCACCCGGCCTCGATTGGGTGGACTAGAAACTACTTAGACTGATGGCCTAGAGTCCATGTGAGCGGAGTGGCCACGGCAGGATCTGTGCTTCCACGATGAGGGTTGATAGCAAGGTGGGCGTGCCGATTCTCACGAAGAGATGGGCACCTATTCGCTCAAATTTCGAACGGCCTCACATAATGCAGAGAAGTCCGAAAAATGGTGGGTTACCGAGTAAGGCTTGTACGTGGAGTGCATTCCCTCTATGCATATTTTCACGACGTAGTCCTCTGCCACCAGATCTTAAATCTCCACCGATAGTTCGCGAAAGCGGCGAAAGTATGAGGGGAGATCCTCCAACGGTCTTTAGGTCACCCTCATTAAATGGAGGGTGGTGAGCAAGTAATCCCAAGAGGCAACCGAGCAAGGAGCGAGGTTGGCATACCACGAGTATGCTCTCTCCGTCAGAGATTTATAGAACTCTCGCAACGTAAGACTACGAGCCTCAGGCCCTACTTAGTTGACTGATAGTGACAAAGGCTTGCAAAACTACGTAGCGCCTTTTCCTTTTGAATAACCCATTCCCATTATCTTTCATAAATAAAGTAGGCGAACCTAGAGGTCCTTAGTAGCGTCAACAAATAAGAATAGCTGGTCAAGAGACAGCGAATCTTTTTATTATTTTATGACTTCCACTTCTCGATCCCGGGTTAGAAAAGTGACCGACCAGGGCCCTATTGCTGAATGAAAGAAAGGGTTTATGAGCCCTAGCCCAATAAGCCCACACCTGTGTAGAGTAGATCATTCAACACCTGCTGCACAAACCCATTTTTGGCCTATTGGTCCTAGTATCATAGGCGACCGAACAGCCGCCCCCTAATTACTAGACCGACCTGCTATAATAATTCCACAAACACCTAGTGAAGATATGGCAAACAAATAAAGTAGCCCCATGTTCGGATCTAACAATACCATACCATAATCAAAGGTACAACGGCCCGAACAACGAGACTTAACATAAATGTAGCCACTAGAGCCATTCTAAAAAGGGAGAAAGCACTACTTGGTGAAATAGGTTCTTTTAGAATCAATTTCAAACCATCTGCTATGGATTGTAACAATCCGAACGATCCCACTACATCAGGACCCTTTCGACGTTGCACAAAAGCCATTACTTTACGTTCAGCTAGCACTAAAAAGGCAACTCCTAGTAGAAGTGGTAGAATTATTCCAAGTATTTCCACTGGAATAGCTATGTACATTTTCAATTTTCTATTCACTCATGATCTGGCCTGGTCGACCCGATCATGGTATTTAACTAATGATCGGGCCTGGTCGGCCCAATCATGATTGAAGGATGGGACCTTTTCATGAAAAACTCCGGATCCCAAGAAGAGTTGAAGATGGTGTAACATTGAATCCTCTCAAGTTACTTCGAATGGAATCTTAGCCCGCCTCACTTGCTTTCTTTACTGCATAAGGGCATAAGCGAAGTCAAGGGATTTCTTTCTAACTAGTGCCTGAGAGTAAGCAAGGTACCTTCATTCAACAGATTTGTGGTTGAGTCAATAACATGCTCTGGGTCAGGAATCTTTGCTCTTCTCTTTTGCATTTCTGCTGCCTGCGCTCTTCTTCGTGTCCATTCGTATCGCAAAGCTGGTCGACGCTAACTGTAATGGTTGAAAATAGGGGGCCAACCGAGACCCCCTAATAAAGCTTTGTTTGATAAAGCAAACGATTCGTTCCGACAACTTCGGACCAGATTAATCCCTTTGAATTAGTCGATCTTACAAGATCGATCGGGCAGGCTGGTTAGGAAAGGGTGATTCGTAGAGAAAAGAATCACTGAGAGATAGATTCTACTATTTGGTCAGGATGAATGAGTGGCTGTGAAGCATGCTCTGGAGGAGATTGACCATTCCCCAAGTCAGTCCAGTCAGAAAGGAGAGGGTCATTTGTCTAAACTGCATTTCGGGAGATTGAAGACCATCCCATTTCAACCAAAAAGACAACCCTGTCAAAGATATCTAACCTTCCTTCCTTATGAGTGGAAATCCAATCTTGTTTTGTCTTTTTTGCATCAAAAGCAGCCAACCGGTATATATAGGGAAAAGCTCCATACACCAACACTTTTTTAGACCAATATTAGACCAACATCTAAACTCTTTATTCCTAATTAAATTTTAATGATCCCAACCATTCAATGTGTCTAAAACATATTTTTAAGGACAAGTGCGAGAAATCAACTTAAAATATTACCAAAAAGGCTTAATCCTAGTAGTAGTTCATAAAACAGTTTCTGTCAGTATTTTAAACCACTACTTGGATCAAGTCCTTTCCGGTAATATTTTGAACTGATTTCTCGCGAGTGTCCTTAAAAACATGTTTTAGACACATTGAACGGTTCGAATCATTAAAATTTAGTCAAAAATAAAGAACTTAGATGCTGGTCTAATATTGGTCTAAAAAAGTATTGGCCTCTTGAGTCTTTCCCATATATATATACCATCTTCCGACCTTTTTTGAAAAACACATACTGAGTTTCTCCTCCAAAAATGACCTCTCCAGTCGGGGAACGCATGAGATATTTACCTAAACCAGTAGATCTTTGAGCGGATCCCACGTTAGCCCCAAGACGTTGGTCTCTAACTAGAAAAGTAAATGCTTGAGTAAGAAGGCCTCCTCGCTTATTTTATTGACTTGAACCACTGACATTTAGAGCGAACCTATTGAACAAAAGGAACGAACTTAACTAAGTGCACCTGACAAAAAGCAAACAGCTTATCTCAATTACTTGACTTCGGTCCCAATACTAAAAGATGTAACTTCAAGATTCCCTAATAGAATAGCAAAGCATCGAAACGCAGGGAGAGAGGGAGCTCTTACTACGGACCTTCCTTATGGCAGAAGGTTTCAAGCATCTTCTCTTGTATTCAAATCTAGTTCATCCCTCCATTCATTTATTGACTGGAGTTCCGGGCTTGTCGAGGTGGGTGGGCATTAGTTGAACATAGCATTTCCCAGAAAAGACGGGAGAAGCAATAGACCCCCTCCTTTCACCTGCATAAAAAGAATCTTCCGCCCTTTCTATCTCTATCTTTCAGTCATGCTCTTCTTCTTCGCTTGAGGACTAGCATCGGCAGTGGTGGTTTTCCTTTTTTTTTTCCCTTTATCCACACTTTGACCGAATACAGATCTTAAGGGAACTCTATCCATTTGATCCGAGTCCTGATCTTTTCTAGATTACTCTCTTTAGGATTTTCTCCAGGTTCAGGCAATCTTTCTGGTGCCGAAACTACCTGACCCGCTCTAGAAAAAGATGCACCAATCTCTTGGGCCTTACCTTATGACCTTGGCCAACTTTCTTCATCCCTCTTTGATCCCCATTTTTTGACTGACCGACCCAGTCACCCCTCAACTAACTAACACATCGTCATTCTGAGGAAGAGCCCCTCCGTTTTGAGTGCTATGGGCGTCTTCTTCCTTTTCTTATTAGAAATCCTCTGTCAGCCTTTTTCTCTACCTTTTGTTCTCAGGCGCAAAGCCCTATCGTTGACGAAGACTTCATCATCTGAAAACAATTCTCGTCTATCACTCAACCTTCTTTCTGTTGCTTTTCTTCCAAGATCTGTTGCAAACGAACTAATCTATCTTTCCGGCTTCTGGCCTACTCAACAGTGGCAGGAAGAAGAAAAACTCCTTCCCTGCTGTAGGTAGGGATGGCCACGTTCTCTCTCTCAAGGATATCAGTGTACTCCTTCCAAGCGCTAACTAGACCTCTAGACTGCATGGAAAATCCTAACCTGATCATAGCCCTACGGACGAGCTAGTCTATGGTGGCTATATCTCTCTATGAAGGCAAGGCCTTCCTTAAAAACCGAAAAAATAAAGAGCTTTTTCAATAGTTAAGAAAACGTTCAAATGTTCTACCATATTGGTATGAGCGTTAAACCAGTCAAAACTTCCATGAGTATGACTATAAATCCTTAGATTTCTGCATCCTAACATGGGACACAATACGGACGAAAGACGAATTTCCGTCTTTAGCCTATATCGCTCCTAGCCTCTCTTTCCTTCCTTTCTAGCCTACCTCTAAAGTTCCCTGCTGTCACCTAGGGCCGAGACATGCCTCCTCTCGTGCTTTCCTCCCTACCCCCCACTTAAGAATCCAAGGTTGACTTCTGTCCTAACTAGCTTGCTACCCGGGAAGCTACTTTGCTCTGACCTCCTTGCACTCAATTGCTTTGGCATAGGCGGCAGGGGTTATAAGGGGGGTCCTGAGGCCTTCCGAGTTTTTAGAGAAAAACCACGCCGAATTTTTTTGAGATTTTGAAACAATAAGTTTCAAAGTAGCGAAAACTCTCGCAAAATTCCCACGACGAAACCTGAAGAAACTTTTCACTTGTCTTCTGCGACTACTCGACTTTTGCAAGTCTGTATCTCTACAAAATCTCCTTAAAGTCTCATCTATCTCTGAGTTTCTTCTAAAATAGAAATAAACCACCAACAGCCCTATAATGGATTGAGTTATATAGTGCCATCCAGGTTTGGAACCCACTCTTCAGAAGTTCATATGCACGCATGCATGTGTCATCACCTCATTGGTTAGAGGTCCAAGGGGTCCATAGAATCTAAATATTCTTCTTTTTCCATTTATCTTTCGATTCTTAGTTGTTCTTAGAACAAAGAAAGAGTAGAAACAAAGGGTACGTTCTCTAGAATCTTTCCTCGGGGCTGTTCACTTTCACTTGGTCGCTCGGTATCTTGCAACCTCCTTTCTTGTGGGGCCAGGAGTGGAAAGGTCTGAGAGAGCGCTTCGAGAAAGAATCGTGTGGCGCAGTGAAAGGTTTACCGTTGGGGTTTCTGGCCCTCCTGGTCTTCACCTACATGCCGAAGAGGGGAGGTGAGTTGAGTATCAACTCTCTCTCTCTCGCCTTTCTTCAGCTTGTTCATGTTCGTCTATTCAGGATGGGGGCATGTGATGAGCGCACTATATTGCATAATAACGTAGCTCAATATACTCAATTTGGCAATTATGCATAGGCAAATGTATTTATTTAGTTAATATTGCACGCGTAGTTGTCTTTGTACCCTTTCAGGTTTTCGAGCACTAAAAGCATGTCCAAAGGCTTCATTACGACTAAAAGGCCTCGGGTCCATTTACGACATTGATAAAAGTGCAAATGGAAGGTCCATGAATGATAAAAGAGAAGCCGGAACGAAAGAAGAAAGAAGCTACAAAAATTGAAGACAGACTCATTCTCTATCAATAGAGAGTGGAGTCCTATCAATAGAGACTCTCTCTATCCATAGAAGAATTGCCTATTGATGCCTATCAATAGAGACAGAAGTTTAAAATCGGACAGTGCACTTCTCTATCGATAGAGAACCCCTTCTATCGATAGAAGGGCAATTTTTACTGAAGAAATAGACTTCCCTATCGATAGAGACTCACTCCTATCGATAGAAAGCTTAATCAAAGAAGACCAGAAGACTTCTCTATCGATAGAGACTTCTTCCTATCGATAGAAGGCTTGATAAATGAATACCAGAGGACTTCTCTATCGATAGAGAGATCCTCCTATCGATAGAGACCCAATTCCGACAGATTCTTGTGGGGCCGATTTTTACTCGAATTCTGGGCCAAATCAGGGAATAAGAAGCTTCTTTTATTGCCATTATGGAGGGTAGAATGGTACTTTCACCTAGGTTTTGTAGGATATTTTATTGTAGGTTGTTATTTCCTTGGCAAAGGCTCTCACACACAACACAATACACTTTTACATATATCAGATTTTAGAAAAGTTGAGAGCTGTTCTTCCATTGTTCTTGCTTTAAATTACTGTTCTTCAATATTTCTTCATTTGTTCTTCATGTTTTGAAGTAATTTCTTAATCTCTTAAGTGTTCTTCCCCTTTGAATCTTTGAATTCTCTTGGAAGCACTTAAGTTTAGCAAGTTTTATTTACATTTCTGCCTTAAATACTGTTCTTATTGCTTTAAAGTCTGATTCCATTTTAGGTTCGCTTAGTTCTTTCGTATTGTCTTTAGATAAACTTGTTTCATTATGTTTTCTTTCATTTCCATAATGTTAATGTCAAAGCATGAGTAGTTAATTTAGTGTGGGTTAAGTCTAAATGTGAAGTTTAATCAAAAACCATGTTGGTCTCTATCTTCTCCAAACTTTAATGCTATTGATGGATCTTTTCAAGCTTTTTCTTCTCTTGAAATAAAAATGAAGAGTTAAGTCCTTGCTTAGATATAGTCATCCTTAGAGTTGGTATATCTAATACTTGGATCGATGTCCTTCATCTTTTAATCCTAATTCTTTAAAACTTAAAAGATCCGTCAAAACCATTTTAAGAATTTAAATCCTGATTTTCATCGAAGAATATTCCGATCTAAAACCCGGGACCGGGAGTTAGATTGAGTTATAAGGAGAAGAGATAGACCAACGAAAGATTTGAATGAACCAAACTTTAGGACTTAACCCCACTCCTTAATTTAGTTTTAATCCTCCTTTTAGTTGATATAATTGCTTAACCGCACCAAACAAAACTTTGAGGTTGACGTCCGAAACGTCGAAAACACCAATTTGCGTATTCTCTGATATCAACATTCTTTTCCCTGTGGATCGATACTCCGGACTATCCCTATACTCATTTTAAATATTTTGAGGAAAGTCCAGTTTTATAAAATTAAACCACTGACTTCGAGGCCGGCACCCTAACGACACGCACTTTGCCGGTCCGGTCAGCAGGCAACCCACATACATGAAGAGAAGAAGAGAGGGGGGGTTCCTAGATATTAAGGTGCCAAGGCGGTCGAAGAAGACCACAAGTGGAAGCAACCGATGCTTTGGTCATTCAGTTGACTCCTTGTTGCCAGTCCGTGCTTGCTACCATTCTTGCAAAAGCAAGAGTTTCGGTTGGTTTTACCTACTATTGGATTTGAACCAATGACTCTCGTCGTATGAAAGCGATACTCTGACCGCTGAGTCAAGTAGGTAAAGCTGAGTCAAGTCAGAGAAAATAGAGCGCTATAAGAGGAAGCCGCGTAACCAAAGTTCCCTTGACTATACAAGGGGGCGGAGCACTAAGAAAGAGAAAGCGTTCTCACTATATGAAATGAAGCAACGGCTAGCACGCTAAGCTAAGATCAACCACTTGGAGAACGCGGAACCTTTCTTTCTCAGTCGTCTTTCTTAATAAGTTAAGTGGATTCAGATTCATGCGGTCGTTCTCTGCTACATTGGTGTTTTCACCCCCCACTCTCCACCATAACAAAATGTTTTCACTATATCTCAGGAGTAATCAAAGGAAGTACGGCAGGTACAAGTAGGAAAAAATGAACTAAAAAGTAGGGCATACAACAATGGATCAATTAATTCAACAAGATCCCTTCAGATCAAACCAGGATGAATGGGATTGGTTTGACCTCTCGCTCGGACATAAGACTCCCGCCGCCGACAAATGTCCCATGCCACGTTTCGTGAACAGCTATGCCCGAGAATGAATGAATTGTGATATAGGGCCGAATAAGCCACTACTCTATTCCTGACTCGAAATCCGTAAAATAAAGGACTTTAAGGGAGAGAAAATGGGGGGCCTATACCATACATTCTGCTGCCTCGAGACGACTGCACGTTACATCATAGCAGCACGACCAAATGAAGTCGGAACCCCCTTGTATAGGTTGTTATAGATTGGGCGCTAGTGCACTAATATAATATTAATTAAGTTAAGGGCTTTGGTTCTTGTGCACGCCTTAGGATCCCGTCTATGAATCTAAGGTCTGAGCTCTCCGCTGTCTCTCCTCACAACCGGTGAATTTCGGACGTCTCGATGTAACTACATGGTTTGGCAGATACTACCGGAGTTGGATTCCTTACTGGCCCAGCTCATTACGCACTGACAGGCTCTATTCTACCCGGACCTTATTAAGCACAGGGATTCGGAAGGGAGATAAGAGTACTAGAGGGAAAAAGAGGTGCATCAGTCATAGGAATAGATGCCCTACCTTTAGATAACTACCTTGAATAGTTCGGCTAAAACCTTACCAAACAAGGAAAAACAGAGCGACGCCACTCGTTCACCGATTAACGGATCACCTCCTTGGCTAACAGGAATCGCCTTTTAAAATTAGAAGAAAGAAAACGGGAGGACCCAAACCAAGTCTAGAACTGATGAAGTCAACTCTTTCTGTCCCACTCATGCACTTCTCAATGAAGCCACTAACAACTCCTGAACTCAAATCTTCGATTCGTAGTAGGAGCGAGTGAAATAAGAGCAGCCAAATCCATAGAAAGGGGGGTAGTAGAAAGCATTTACTAAATTGAAGCTAGGGAATTCCTCTAAAATCAAAGAAAGAATGCGCAATTAAAAAGCGTCAAGTTGGATTCGAAAGCAAGCCTCCTGCTTTCCCTGGCCTCTTTTACTTGTTTATTGACCAACTGATTCATTGTTACAAGGAGGGTTGGGCTTATGCCCCCAGTTACTGTTGCTTCGTTCGGGGCCAGCAATAGCTGCTCGTAATAGCATGTTTGGCAATGCCCTCTGCATGTTGGTCTACAGGAGTGGATCTTCAGCCACCACGGGTGCATCTTGTCTTGCCAATGAAGCCAGCGTTTAGGACTTTCCTACTCCCCATGCGATGGTGGTGATTTGGCCCATGAGGGCTTGCATCTGGGCCATCATAGCCGCCATTTCATTGTCCCTCCTTTCGAGTTCTTTCTGAAGGGTAGTGACTCTCTCTTCCATTGAGCGAGGTGGCAGAGCCATCCCCATCACCTATTTTGGACAACATTACGGCCACTGTCTTTACAGGTGTGAGTCCCAGAATAAAGCTCGAACTCCCTAACTTCTGCTCAACGTAGGAGGAGGATGTAGGCGAGACTGGAGACTTCATCCTGAAAGGGTGACTTTTTAGATATGTTCTGTGTTACAGGTTTTGGTCGCGCTGTCTACCCTTCCTTGCCTGGAACAGTGCCCTTTGTCATGGATCGTGTCACGGGGCCTGGCCTTCTTGGTTGACTTGGGGCCATCACTGCTGAGAGGTCTACCTGCTTTCCTTTCTTTATCGAGGAATCTCATCGGAGATCCATTCCCCTTCCTCTACCTCAGCGGGATCTGGGGTCCCCTCCTGCTCCTTAAGTGGAATTAAAGTCCATAATATTCATTCCCTAGTTACACCTCTAATTCTTCTGATTCGGATTTAGCATCGATCCTTATCTAATAAGTAAATCCCAAAAAAGCCAATTCCAAGGCTAGTCTTTGGGCTACCAATTGCATTCAGTTTCCTCTAGTCTCGTACCGGGTCAGATAGCTTGAACAGCGGTTTTCTTTGTCGGGTATTCCGCTGCCTACATGTCACGGTTACCCATGACCGTGATCCGTGCACATTTGTTCCTTTCTACCGAGTAATGAAGTTGTCGTCGTTCAAGTCACCGTTCAAGCCAACAAGCAACTTCAAGGATCATGTAGAAGGGTCACTTTTGCAATTTACTTTAAGGGTCCCTCAATGCCATTTTCTTCTTTTGAGTCTTGTTCAAGTGTAGTAGATAGTCTTTTATTACACTTTTAGTCCTTGCATTTTCACTACGCTCCCTCGACCAAAAAGTTCCTGCCGCATGGGGAAAAACTAGTTTTGCTATATTATAGGAGGCACTAGTATTCACATTGTAGTGAGCTACCCTCCCATCAGTCCGTGTCATTATAGTGTCTGTGTACTAGGTTTTTCTAGTCATCGTCTACTTGTCTTATTTGTAACTAAAATTACTCATCAAATAAATGTTATTTCCGCTTCACGATCGTTCATCTTGTTAGCTATATTGTTGCTTGCTTCTTGCTGGTTTGATACACGGTGCATAGCTACTTGCTTTGGAGTTGTTGGGAGCTTGGTGTGCCTACAAGGGAGTCTTGGTAGGAAGCCACACATGGTGTTTCTTGAGCATAATCTTGCCTCAAGTGCCGCCCCGTGACAGTTGGTATTAGAGTCGCGTCGAGATTGTGGCCTTGACTCTGACAAGCACTATCGTCTATACAAGCAACGTTCAATATGGTTACTCAAGCACAGCGAATTGAAACTTTGGAGGGTCGTGTGGATGGATTCGGTGGAATTGCCACATGCTTGGGGGAAAGGGTTCATGCTCTTGAGCACAGGGAGACTAGTCAAGCCGGTAGTAGTACGGACCATGCTATGGTGATTGAGACATTGTAGGAAGAATTGGTTACTCTTCGGCAAGCTATGGAGGATATGAATAGCAGTGTTAGTATGTTGACATGCGTCGTTGCCTTATCGGGTAATGTGGGCTACGGTAACGGTGGGCATGCGATGGTGACAGTGAATGAAACACCTTATATGCTCGTGCCGAAACCACATGCTTATGGTGTTGCTCATGATGCAAAGGAACTAAAAACTTTCTCTTTGATATGGAACAGTATTTCAGGGCTGTGAAGGCTGAAGACGATCAGAAGGTATCGATGGCTACAATGTACTTGACAAGTGTTGCCAAACTTTGGTGGAGAACCAAGTATGATTAGATATAGCATGGAGTTTGCATTATCGAGACTTGGGAAGTGCTCAAGCATGAGCTAAAAGCCATGTTCTTTACGGAGAATGTGGAGTATAATGCTAGACGTGTTTTACGCGATTTGAAGCACACTGGCACAATCAGGGACTATGTGAAGGCATTCTTGGCGTTGATGTTGGATATTAAAGACATGTCATAGAAGGACAAGTTGTTTTATTTCCTAGAAGGCTTGAAATCATGGGCACATCTCGAGTTGAACTGCCTTTGGGTGAGAGACTTGAACGGTGCCATGCAGCTGCCGAGTGTCTTGTGGATTATGCTACCAAACCACAAAAGCAGAAGGACAAGGGCTCTTCTAACAAAAGTGGGGGCAAAAGTGGGGGAGGCAGCAAGTCACAAGCGAGTGGCAAACCCAAGAGTGGGGGAGCTGACGGAGCTGGTTCTAGCGGAGGATACAAGAACAACAATAAGTATGCTGGGAATGACTATCACAAGGAGTCCAAGAACAAGGGACCACTTTCGTGCTTCCTATGTCAAGGGCCACACAAGGTGGCTGATTGCCCACAGAAGAAAGTCTTGAATGCTCTCCAAACCCATCTTCGGACTAGGGAGCATACCAGGGGTCAGTCAAATAACAGTGATGATGAGGAAGAGACTTGTTCCAGACGTTCCGTTCCAGGGTGGGGGCCTTTCACATGGTGAATGCCGTGAAGAAGCAGTAGCCTAAGCCCAATGTTGCAAAGGGCAAGGGTGTTGCTACTTCTCCAAGGCAAGTGGAAGATAACCCAGAGAAGCCAAAGAATAAGAAGGGAAAAGTCTCAAACACTGGCCTCATGTTTGTGGACATTCGGGTGAACAGCAAGCCGATTTGTGCTCTCATTGACACGGGAGCAACTCATAATTCTGTGGCAGGCACAGAGGTGGAAAGATTGGGTTTGTCCTTAGAAAAGGATGATA
This sequence comes from Arctostaphylos glauca, assembly GCA_019985065.2. Lineage (NCBI taxonomy): Eukaryota > Viridiplantae > Streptophyta > Magnoliopsida > Ericales > Ericaceae > Arctostaphylos > Arctostaphylos glauca. Next base: position 28,705,698 of record JAHSPW020000005.1, on the reverse strand, counting down.
GCTGGATCAAGGCGGTGAATTCGGCAGCTCAACCTATCCGCAAAGTCAGTCCCTATTAAAGTTTGCTATTAGGAGGGGCGAACCAATTTCACAGCGGTGCCCATGGATAACTTTCAAGCCATCCTTGGGTTGGAATTTCTCAGGGACACAATGACTTGTGTCATGCCATACAATAACTCTATGTGTTGGTGGGGCAAAAGCCTTGTCTTGTGCCTACCATGTCGACCAACAATGTTGATAAGTTCTTGTCAGCTTTGCAGGTTAAGAAAGGTGTCAAGAGGCAGGAGCGGGTGGCAACTCTGGCAATGGAGGAGTTCTTAGAGCCAGAGCCTACCCCCCAAGTCTACCCTGAAGGTCTTGAAGGAGTTCAAAGATGTGATGCCAAATGAACTCCCTAAACACCTTCCGTCCAAGCGGGGCATGGATCATTTGATCGAGCTAGTGCCTGGTACCAAACCACCTGCATGTGCTCCTGATCGGATGGCGATTCCAGAGTTACAGGAATTAAGAAAGCAGTTGACAGAGTTGATTGATACTGGCTTTATCAGACCATCCAAGGCGCCTTGTGGTGCGGCTATGCTGTTTCAAAAGAAGCACGATGAGAGTCTCCGGTTATGTATTGATTATCGGGCTCTAAACAAGATCACCATCAAGAAAAAATATCCAATACCGTTGATTGCTGTCTCTTTTGATCAACTGAGTGGAGCAAGGTATTTATCTAAGCTTAACTTAAGGTCAAGCTATTATTAGGTGCCGATAAAGGAAGGAGATGAGCCAAAGACAACATGTGTTACTCGGTATGGATCATTCGAATTCATGGTTATGCCTTTTGGTCTCACTAATGCGCTTGCTACCTTTTGTACTCTCATGAACCAGGTGTTCCAGGAATGCTTGGACAAATTTGTGGTGGTGTATTTTGATGATATTGTGGTGTATAGCTCTTCCTTGGAGGAGCATGTGGAACATTTAAAGCTTGTCTTCCAAAAGTTGAGGGAGAATCAACTATATGTCAAGCTCGAGAAATGTTCCTTTGTTCTTGTTCCAAAGCGTGTTCCCTTGCCTGTACTTCACACTATTGAATTTGGCTGCTTTCTCATTGTCCCGATTCCGAGCTACTGGATCATACGATGTAGGTGAGTCTGATTGTTCTAACTTCTACTGTAAGTTGCCTTAAAGCGCCTCCCAATAAGGGCACTTGTCAGTGAGGAAAATCCCCATTTAGAAGAAGGGAGAAAACCAACTTCCACTTTCTCTAGAGCAAGCGACAGGTAGTTGGACTAAAGTCTGTAAGCTCCGACAAAAATAGCGTCCCTGTCCCACGCACCAAAGGGATTCCCCATTGTCCCGCGTTCTAGCTCAAACTAAGTTGGAGTGCCTTCTTTCCATTGCTTCGGAATGGGTGGCCTGGCCTTCCAAATAAAAGGCCTATTCATATGTTCGCGCGGGTCTCTTCGTCATTGGTCCCACTTGTGTATGTCAAAAAGAATGGTGCTTCTATTTCGTGGTCTTGCAGCTGCCTCAGCAGGATACCTTCTAGCCCGTACTAGCTTGCCAAGTTCTTTAGCTTTTGCGTCTTGCCTTCCATACTATATATATGGGTTCCAAACCTGACACAAGTAGTCTCCGCGGCTACGCTATATCAAATAGCTTAGGGCGCTACTGTACTCATTTTTGTCGGGTTCTTTGCTAGCCAGACACCTGTTAACCAACCATCCAGTAACTATCAGTTCTTTCGCAAGCCAAGCCAATATGTCTTGATCTGCCCGAGGAGAATCCGAGTGAAAGCAAACAACCAGAGTGATAGCAGCGTGTGTCAGCAAACAACTCTAAGCTAAACTGATTACAGATAGGTAGTGCAGACTACACTACTTTTCTATAATCACCTCACTCACTCTGAGGTGAGTGAAGTGCCCTACTTCTATCTCACGGGTATGGATAGTGTAGCTGGGCTATTGATCCTGTTGAAGTAGCCCTATCAAATAAAGGCCGGGCGAGGGTGATATAATAGCAAGCGGGGTCACTTCTGCAAGCAAAGGAAAAGACCCTTCCGGTGAGATCTGTAGCGCAGCAGCCAACCACCTATTCTAGTAACGTACTGGCATTCAAGCAAGCGCAAGCATGAGGCAGTGCCCCACGCAAAAGTCAAAAACAGCAGAAGAGCCCTGCTCCGAAGAACCAAAAACACGGAGCAAGCAAAGCTCTTTCCTGTTAAAATAAAGCAAGCAGTTAGGACCAAAAAATAGCCAAGCAAGCATGTCATGCCCCTATCTATCACAGCGCTCCGCCGCTATTCTCTATAGAAAACAGAATATATTCTCTCTTTATCCTATAGCGGGATTTTGGGAGGACCCCACCAGAGGGAGTAACATGAATCCACGTCAACATTATTGATTTCAAATATGAGGAGCACTATACATAGATAGAAGCAAGCGCTATGAAAGTAACAACAATCCATACCTATCCCAAGTCCATCTCTTCACCCAGATAATGACCATTTAAGCACCCCTAGAAACAGACAGAAAGAGATGGCAGAGTAAGTGCTTCATCCTTATACTACTTTCCTTGTATTCTATTACTCCCCCCTCTCATTTGAAGGCAGGCCTGCCCAAGGAAGAAATCACAACCAAGGCTATATTCACCTCTATCTTAGGTAGCCTATCTTAGGTAGCCTCCTCACTAAACACAAGTAAGAGCTAGCTTGCATTGAGAATGAAGGGCCCTCCCAAGGACTCGTTTTCATCTCCTTACTTACATACCCTTATATATTAAAGAAAAAGAATCAAAATAATCTGCGTTCAATAAATCGCAATTCTTTGTTCAGGCAGCGCGTGTCAAGATTCGTCACGTGATTGTCCAGGCGAGGTCTAAATCCAAAACAAGTTGGAATTCCCCACCATCACCTCGCCTAGATACGGGGGCTTCATACCCTCAAATTGCAAAGATGCAAATTGCTGAGACAAGTTCCAACCGAGATAGGAGATCCATCATATCCATACGAACAAACCAGCACAGGTAGCAATGGTTGCCCTTACGTTTATATTATAGGGGGCTCCACTTTCCCCATTGTCACTATCTCGGCCAGCATATCTGCCGAGAGCAGGAGCATATCCAAGTCTCATATTCAATTGAATCAAATCTAGCAACGCTCCCTACTCAGTCGAAATAAAGGAGCAAGATACGAACGACAGCCAAAAAGCCAAAGATTCTCACGCAGGAACAAGCGTAGGCCTGTAGCGCGCCCTTCACCAAAAAAGAAATTCTTTTGGCGAAGCGAGGAAGCACAGTTGCACGCCTCTTTATAGCCCCTCTATACTCTATAGACTATTTGTACAAAGCACAAGCGCCTGATTTGGAAGCTTGCTGTGTAATTTCATAAAGAAACAAAAGTGTGTGAACCTCAGCGAGTCTAGGTTTCAAACTAGCCACGCCTCCTAGACTGAACCAACCTTTTTATATAGAGTATAACTATCAAAAAAGTAGGAATGGCAGAGAAAGAGATGCACTTTCTAGACACAGGATCCAGAGTTTTTTCGAAAAAAGGTCCCTTCCCTCAATATCATGATCGAATCGACCAGGCCGGATCATAAGTGAATAGAAAATCGAAGATGTCAATAGCAATTGTTGTTCCAGCCATTTTTTTTACTTTTCCTAGGTATAATAGAAATAGAATTCTATGTTATATAAAAATTAATAGGAAGAGAAGATATTTTGGAAATGCGAGGTACCGTGGGGGCAAACAAGGTCGCAGACAAGAGGTGCTTGCAAGCACCAGTGGTGCTCCCACTAATGAAAAGCCCAAAGGGGGGAAAAAAAAGGAAGAGAGAGGGGGGGGGGGGGGGGGGGAACAGAACGCAAGCTAAGGGGTATACCGCGGTTGAAGACTCCGTTCTGCATCTTCTTCGATAATTGATGGAGGACCGTGTCACCCCAGAACCTACCCCTTCCCAGTGGGACCGCGTAACAGAACTCTTATGCGACGAAAATTCTTATATAGAGACTCCTGTAGGTACTATGGTAATAGCTGGCGTTTTCATGATAGCAATGCTCCCCTTTTATTTGAATACTCACCTACGGCTTTGATTGTTATTACTTTTGCAGGAGCTATGACGTCATTCCTTGCGGCAACCACTGGAATATTACAGAACGATCTAAATAGGGTCATAGCTTATTCAACTTACAGCCAATTAGGCTATATGATCTTTGCTTGCGACATCTCTAACTATTCTGTTAGCGTCTTTCACTTAATGAATCACGCATTTTTCAAAGCATTACTATTCCTGAGTGCAGGTTCGGTGATTCATGCCATGTCGGATGAGCAAGATATGCAGAAGATGGGGGGTCTTGCCTCCTCGTTCCCTTTTACCTATGCCATGATGCTCATGGGTAGCTTATCTCTAATTGGATTTCCTTTTCTAACTGGATTTTATTCCAAAGACGTGATCTTAGAGCTCGCTTACACTAAGTATACCATTAGTGGGAACTTTGCTTTCTGGTTGGGAAGTGTCTCTGTCCTTTTCACTTTTTATTACTCTTTTCGTTTACTTTTTCTAACATTTCTAGTACCAACTAATTCATTCGAGTGAGATAGATTACGATGTCATGATGCACCCATTCCTATGGCCATTCCTTAATACTTCTGGCTCTCGGAAGTCTCTTTGTAGGATATTTGGCCAAAGTGTGACCCTTTAGCCCATAAGTAAGTACTATGACTAAGCGGCTATTGCTTACCCAACACGATCATACAAGGTCACAATTCACCCAAGACGATCATCCGGGGTGAACAAGAATTGGGGATCGGATGCGGGTGAAATTCGTGCCGATGGCTGAGATGTTCAGCCGACTCCCTCCCCCTTTGTGGGGGTCCGGAGCCCTACGAGTGAGCAGAAAAGGAAGGAGGAAAGAGGCCCAAGTGAACCGTCATAATTAGTGAACATTGTAAGCTTCGTTGCCCGACAATATGAAGTAGTGACCACACCGAAGGACAAGCCCTGAAGTGAAGGATGGGAACGACCCGCGGCGAGCGAAATCAATTTGTTCCAATTTCTGCCTTTGCACCGACCATCCAATGGACCATGGACTAAACGGCCACTGCCTAAAAGGACTATGTCCAGGGGACCGCCCCCCCCCCCCCCCCCCCCCCCACAAGGTACATCTCGCACCTATGGGTCGCTACAACAATCCAAGAAGACACTCGAAACTGGAAGGATAAACAAACCCACCCGGTGGACTACCGAGCTACAAGTCCTACGACACAGGAGCAGGATTCTCTAAAAAGCCAAGGTCATGGGTGGCCAAGAGGACCCACTTAGAGACTTGGGATCTCAGCAAGAAATGCGAAGGTTGCTTAAAGCCAACCGACCGATAGGCGAAAGAGAATCAACTCGTTTAGTTATGATCAGAGTAGACTCATAATAGGAAAAATCCTACCCCTTGGATCCGAGGCCTGGCCATCCTTCGTTTGAGGTCGACGTTCCAGCAAAGTTTTTCCGTCGACAGCTGAATGTTTCGATCTGGTTCAATTCATGGTTGCATCTGCAAACACGTTTTCCCATGGGCTGACGCCCCCCAACCCAAGCATTGATCTATATCACTTCAGAAGAAAGTCAAGAAACGATATAACAGTACTTACCTTCTCCTTGGAGAGTCGAAGTGGGTTTCCATCCTTCCTTGCCTTGCGACCTAGAAAGAGTATACTAGAGAATAGTACCTTTTTGAAGGCAGAAGGCCGGTTAGTCCAGTGCGGTTGTGCTAAAAAGATGGCCGTTGATCAAGGGGTTACATTGCGACTCCTAAGGAGGAGGGGCCCCCTTTGGAGAATGCGTTTTTTAGTTACAAGTAGTTATAGATGCAAACGATTTCTAAAGATTGTCTTCTCTTATCGTCTTGTAGTTCTTCCGTCAAGGTTATAAAAAGATAGGACAGAAGAGATTAGATGGATCAAGAAGTTCCTCTTAGAACCAAATCTCCGATGCGACCTTTCCGCTTGGAGCTCTTAGTTCTTGTTGGGATATTTTGTATATAGATGACTGAGCAGAGGGCTATAGCTAAAGAAGCTAGGAAAAATGGTAGAAGCAAAGAAGCTAGTAAGACTGCCAAGAAGCCCTACCATCGTCAATTCATATCTGGGATTCTCAGTTGGAGTTTCTCTTTTGATAGCTATCCGTAGTTTGTTCCTGTAGCTAAGCGAATGGGACTTTGCTTTCTCCCCCCAAGCTAATACCGAGAATATCTTCTTTCTCCCTATAGGATGTTTCAGAATTCCTTCCTGTCCGACTATAGCGTGACTCTTTTCCTGCCGTCAGCCTAGTTATTTAAGACTAGTTCTTTCCACTCGCATCTCGCCATACAATCCACGCTATGGACACCGAGGCTGTCCAAAAAGCGAGTCACGTGTTTTTTGGCATTCCCTCGTCTACCGTCGAAACGAATAAACTTGGGCATTGTGTACCCCTCCGGGTAAGGCATGCTTGCAACTTCCATTGGGTATGGAGGGCGTAGACCCGCATCTGGAGCGGAAGGCAGAGGAGGTCTCTTCGATCGGATGAGTGCTCGAACTTGCTCTAGGGTGATGGGTGTTGGGTTCGCCAAGTTTTGTGGGAGAATGGAAGGCCCTATTCCATGGGAGGGGACATTTGGCGAGGGTGTCTCCGTTGAGGGAGTATGGTTTGAGGCTGCCGACGGAGGGAGGTTTTCCCCAGGCGGAAGGGCTTGTACACCATTGAGGGGTGGGTTGTCAGGGTTGTCGGTCTCTGAGCCCATAAGCAGAGATCGATCTATCTCTATTTGAGAAGCCGATGAGTTACCGGCTCCCCTCTACAATGTGAGCAAGTTTTCCATCAAGAGATTTTGGGTTTGTTGCATAGCCAAGAGGGATTCCGTTACTGAGTGAAGTTGCTCGATAATGGCTACTTGTGAGGGTTGTTCCACCTGACCACCACCTGAGGTCTCCGTTACTTCAACACTATTCTGAGTTTGAGTGCCTTTCCTTGCCATTGTAGTGATCTTCCCCAGCAAGGTATAATCTGGATATTAGGAGCGGAAGCGTGCCTTCTGGGAATTATGGCTAGCACTACAATAGACTCGAGACCACCAGAGGTGGAGGTGGAGGAGGAGAGAGCTCAGGTCGACCTTAGAGAGAGAGGGATGGCAGTGGAGATGGGCTCAACTAGAGAGTAAATGCTTGTATTCAATGAGGGATAGGTAGATGTTGTTGTCTTTAATGCTATATCAACTCTCTCTTATATAGGAGTCTCAAAAGAGGACGAAGCCAGATGGTGGGCTTTCTTTCTATTGGAGGGTCAAAGTGGTAGTTGACATAGTCTTATTTGGGTCTATGGTCAGAAGTTGAGTTATGTGTCATAGGGCTCAGAGGTAGTTTAGGTGATATATGGAGACTTACATCATAGGGAAGTATGGTACAAGCTCCTAGGTGTTGTGATACATCTTTCGAGGTGTCAAGTGGAAGATGGGTTAGGTGTGGGTGGTGCCCATCTCTCTCTAGGATAGCCTCAAGTTGGAGTTCGTCTGAGGGGGGACTCTTCATCCTTGACATCCTTGCTCTAGCCTCCAAACCACATGCCTCCTTAGGTCCCGAGTCATTTCCCTAGGCCCTGCTTCCGACCTAGGGGTCTTGTATGTTGATAGAGTCGCCAACTCGTGGAGTTTTGAGTATGGAAGAATGCCATAAGATTGGTTTCTTATTGGAGACAAGTCTTTCGGACATCAGATCCATGTGGGTGCAAGCTCCTCCAGAGGTGTCTAGTGGAGTAGGACTTCCGAAGACCCATATTAATGTCGAGGTCCTCTTGGTGGGTGGAAGCTTCTCCGGAGGTGTCTAGTGGAGGAGGACTTCGGATACCACAGTAGTCATGTGCGTCAATCCAAAAGGGATCGATTGTTACAATTGGCCAAAACTTGAAGAAGAAGCAAGTAGGTCGCTAGCCTTGAAAGAGGTTGAATAAGACAAAACCAATGCGACAGTACGTGGGGGCATCTTAAGCTGATCAAATTCGGCCATAACAGAATCGATAAGAATTGAAGCTCCAAGTATGGATGACCAAGATGGGACCTTTACCAACTTTCTCGTTTCTACTCGTGTTATCAGCCCTTCCTCAGTGGGTTGACTGGAAGGTCAGTATCCACGTTAAACACATAGCTTGGGGTAGGTTGGAGCTTAGTTTTCTTGGTTCATTTCACAATGGGCTCCTCTGCCCCATCTGGTTGATTGTGTTTGGCCTCAGGCAAGCAACACACTATTAATCTCCTTCATAACTATAAGGAAGCACTGAAGAAAAACACATAAAAGGATCAAACAAAATTTCGTAGTGACATCCAATTCAGTTATTTTTTCACAACTACATCAAATTACATTTTGCATTTTTTTACTTACGAACGCAACTTAATCTAGAGCCTATAATCTGGCAAATAACCATGCCTAAAACTGATGGGAACCTATTGACTAGTTTAATACACAGTATATGCAAATGTAGTCTACCTAAAGCAGAAAAAACCACCACTACTGCAATAACCACTACTACTATAATAGGCAAAGTAGCGGCAACACAAAATGCTACTATGCATGTTAAAACCAGAGCACTAGAATAGCTAAAATTTAACAAATTGCTTATAATCGAGAGGTAATCACTATGAAGTACCTCAGTTCAGATTTTTATGGTCTTCAAATTACAGAACATAGAATTTGTGCCTGCAAAATCAAATCCAAAAAATGTAATGTGTTAGAAAGACACTTTTTACCTAATAATTAAATTTGATAGGACACCATAAATGGAAACAAAATTAAATAATGCGGGGAAACAAATTAAAATGCCAAATCAGAAAAAATCGAACCTTTGCTACTTGCGGCCTTGAGTCGCCAAAGAAGAGGAGGGTTGCGATGGTGTTGATGGTGGGCTGAGCTACAATGTGGATTTGATGGGTAGGAGGATCTCTTATGGTGAGAATTACTGTTGATTATATATATATGCAATCACAAAAGCAAAGTGTGCAAGAAAGAAGGGGAAGAGACATCAAACATATCAGAACTTAGAAGTCCTAAAAATCAAAAGAATTAAGCAAAGAGCGGTAGGGGATGAAGACAAAGCGTGTTTTGGCGTGTTTTGGCTCCGGTGGCAAAGCCACATTGGTACAGGGTCACGTGCCCGCCCCAAATTACTTATGGTATTTTTCATTCATTCTTCCAAAAAAATTTCGAATCAAATCAATCATCCTTATTTGTGTCAAAAGTAACAAAGAACCCTTCAACCAAAGTTCTTTAGCATTCCAATTGAAAAAAAATGCATGTGATGATTGTATCCATACACAAACAAAGAATGACAGAGGATAAGATAACAAAGTAACAAAAAAGCCCTGCGGTGATTATATGTCGTAAAGGTTTTTTGGTTCAAAGCACAAACCCATTTCACAAACAGAGGATAACATTACACTTGATTGCCAAAAAGAATTTAATTATTATAACTAAAACGTGTCCCCTCTGAGTTAATTTTTTAAGACCTCGTTGGCTGTGAATCTTCCTACGGTTGAGAGAGAGAGAGTTGGCCATTAGTGTGATGTCAAAGCTTAAATGGGTTTTGAATTCTTGAATGGACTCTTGAACCAATCCAATCTATTCTCAGCCATTAATGGATTTTTGGTCATTTTTGAGAGATCAATTTTTAATCTTTCCTTCAACAAACTGAACGTACATGATGTTTTGCAAAATAGAAGACGTGAACAAAGATCAACACACACAGAGAGAGTACCTCAGATCGTCTTCTCCAACCCCTTTCCGAGTTGGCCATTAGTGTGATGTCAAAGCTTAAATGGGTTCTGAATTCTTGAATGGACTCTTGAACCAATCCAATCTATTCTCAGCCATTAATGGATTTTTGGTCATTTTTGAGAGATCAATTTTTAATCTTTCCTTCAACAAACTGAACGTACATGACGTTTTGCAAAATAGAAGACGTGAACAAAGATCAACACGCACAGAGAGAGTACCTCAGATCGTCTTCTCCAACCCCTTTCCGAGTTGGCCATTAGTGTGATGTCAATGGGTTCTGAATTCTTGAATGGACTCTTGAACCAATCCAATCTATTCTCAGCCATTAATGGATTTTTGGTCATTTTTGAGAAATCAGTTTTTAATCTTTCCTTCAACAAATTGAACGTACATGATGTTTTGCAAAATAGAAGACGTGAACAAAGATCAACACACAGAGTGAGTACCTCAGATCGTCTTCTTCAACCCCTTTCCGAGTTAGCCATTAGTGTGATGTCAAAGCTTAAATGGGTTCTGAATTCTTGAATGGACTCTTGAACCAATCCAATCTATTCTCAGCCATTAATGGATTTTTGGTCATTTTTGAGGTATCAATTTTAATCTTTCCTTCAACAAACTGAACGTACATGATGTTTTGCAAAATAAAAGACGTGAACAAAGATCAACACAGAGAGAGAGAGTACCTCAGATCGTCTTCTCCAACCCCTTTCCTCATTTCTTGAACCTTAAACCTCGATGGGATGCGTAACAGAAATAGAGGAGATCGCAGAGAGAGAGAGAGGGAGGGAGGGAGGAAGATATTTTGAAATAGATAGTTTGATTTTGGGCCCAAGAGGTATCCAAATTTTATAGGAGAGAGAACCGAGGCAGGTATGGGTTCGCCAATCGTTTGCAGTTTGCACCGCTTCTCCCTGCCATTTGACAGAACCGGGTTTGGCGGGTTGGGTCAATGAGCAAATGGGCTTGGCCCGAGCATCTATATTCTATTTTTAAAAAACTTAAAATATAGTTTTGTCATTCGGGTTGGCCCAATTGATTCCCAATTGATTTGGTTCCCTCCTTAGTAGGGTGAAAACAGAAACCGGACCGAACCATAAAACTGGACCGGACCGATGGTTTGAGCATTGAAAAATTCGGTCCGGTCCGGTTTCGGTTTGGGAGTTTGGAGAAACCAGTTTTTCGGTCCGATTTCGGTTTGGAGGAATACAAAACCGATTCAAACCGGACCGGACTGGATGGGGGTTATAAATAAAAATATGTTATATTTTTAGGTTTATGTGTTATAACTTATAACCCATTACTCTATTAGTCATTTAATTTATTAGGATTTAAGACTATTACCGTGTTTTAGAAATAAAAAATCACTATTTACATAGAGTGAATGAAAATAGAAAACTACCAGTTTAGGTATAAAAAATAAGAGTAATTTGAAATTGTTAAATCTTTCAGAGTAATATCCAATGCATTTCTATTATTGAAAATTTCACTCCAAATTGTTAATTTTTCTCTTTTTTTTGTGATTGGTCCGAAATATTATCCAAAAAATCAAAAAATCCAAATCGGACCGAAACCGGCTCAAACCGATCAAAACTCTTATGAAAAGATTTACAAAATTTTCTGATGCAGGCCATAGACCTGCGAGGGTAGGGATAGTCCCGGGATGCCACTCGACCGGGGGTAGCGGATGCCACTCGACGCTACTAATCGCGGAAGCTACTCGACGCGACCAAGCCACTCGCTTGATTATAGGAGGAATCGCTCACTCCAAGCAAGAAACTCTTGCATATATTTTTATAAACTCCAACTCCCCTTTTTCATTTTCATTAGATCAACTATAAATAGGCATTACATAAGATGACTCTTCAAAACTAATATTTAATGCTAGACAATTTCCAACATGACTCTTCAAATAACTAGACAACCCTTGGACTACATGCATGAACAATAATTAATATGAACCTAGAAACAATGTGTTTATGCAACTAACTACATGCATATGTGTGCCATATTAATGACTGATTATAGGATGCTTTGACCAGAAATTAAATGCATGATTTGAGGCTCTTTGGTTCAGCCGGGATCTTTATGCTCCTGCATCATTTTCAAACCGAACAACCGGTCCGGTCCCATGAATTCTACCAAATCGGACCAGCTAACCCCTACTCCTTACCCTTATGAAAAGATTTATTGTCATCACTGTTGTATGCACAACAAGATGTGTTATACGTTAAAATATCGTTATGATACATAAAATATTGACCAGACATTTAGGTACTAGCTGAATAATTTTCGGACAATATTTTGTGTCCCAAAATCTAGTATCAACATTTTGCTCGCTAAAATGATATCTTTTTAAAGCGCAGCATGCCCTATTCTGCACAGTGCACAACAACCTCCCCATTCCAGTTTTATTATCCTTTATTATTACCCATTTATCTATAAACTGAACACTCTAAACTCTAATTTCATTCATGAATCTGCTTCTGCGCATCTATATTTGTATTATGTGAGGCAAACATTCGATAATCCCATTAGCATGAGTTTTGATTGTTGGGACAAATCTACTCCAAGAACATTGTATTTCACACTAGTCTTGATTAATCAATTTTAAAAACCAAGAAAATTCGCTCCATAAGTTTCTGATTTTTATTTACTATATTAGAGACTTGTCTCACCTTCGTAATCTATTTTCATTTTTATTTTTAGAAATTTGTAATACGCATTTCTAATAATAATAATCTTAAAGTCAATTCCCATTTTATAATTTTCTAAATAGTGTTATATGATTGCCTATTTGATTACATTTTTTGTTAAGTATTGAAATACTACTCGTTTCCAAAGGATATTCTGTTCTTGCTCCTTAATTTTGACTTCAAAGATGGCAAGACATATATGTTCTATCTAATTGTATAATTTCTTTGAATGAAGATTCCCATTCCTAAATGAGGATGAAATGGATATGAAGCTTGTGGTTGTTATTGAAGTGCGGAAGCATTTAGACTTTTTGAGTAAGAATTACATTCTCATTGAATTGGACAACATATTGTACATTGTGTGTTGTTCAGTAATATTTCCTAGAGAACTTTGAATTTCTTTGCATAAAAAGTACTGAATAGAAGATGTTAAAAGGAAGGAGTTTGTGTTGACAAGTTTTTGAACTACAAAATGATGGATTCGTCATCAACCAAATTAAGGAACTCTAGGTTATTATACACGAGACACACACATAAGGAATACAATTGAGTGAATATTTTCAACTAGCCACGTTGATTGAATGACTGTCACCAAAAGGAAAATGTGATGGAAACAAAAAAAAAACACTAACAACAAGAAGAGGAGGAATCTTGGAAAAGGTCCATATCTTGGCTTTAAAGGTGGTGTTAGCAAGAAGACCAAGTTTGATGGGAAGTGCTTCGTGTTTGAAAAAACAGTACATCGAGCAGTAGAGTGTTGTAACTAGCAAGAAAACTGGAACAAGAAACCAACACAAGCCAATGTGGCCGAAGTGAGCTTCTTTGTCGTCGTGTTAGAAATCAACATGGTGGGATCTAACACTAAGGAAGACTAGATGAAAATTGGTGCCACACGTTATGTGTACTCAAACAAGAATATGTTTAACAACTACCAATCAATGAAATTTGGAGAGAAACTATTTATGGGAAATTGTTTGACTTCTAAGGTTGAAGGCTTCGGAAAGAGGGCTCAATCTAAATCAAGCGCTACATGTGTATAAATTTAAAAGAATTTAGTGTCTAGCTCACTCCTAAGCAATAACGGCTTTTGTATGACTTCTAACTCTAACAAGTTTGTATTGACTAAGAGTGGTGTGCATGTAGAAAAGGGGTGCGTGAGCAATAGTTTGTTCAAAATGAATGTAATGACTATGGTTTCAACATCTCCAAGTATTCATAAGATTAACACATCTTCTACTACATATTAATTAGGGTACTTTACGTGGATAAATTAGAGTAGATTTTTCAACAAATTTTGGTATAGACTCAAATCATAAGTGTGAAACTTGTAAAGAGGCCAAAAATGACAACGAATTGGTTTCAAAATTTGAAACAAGTACCAAACCTCCACTTAGCGTGATTTTTGCGGTTTGAAATTTGTTTAAACTCAATGTAGTAAGACGTATTTTATTACTATTATGTGTCCTTACTTAAATCAAGCATGAAGCCTTAAAATATTTATCCTTTATGAAAATGAGGTGGATAATCAACCTAGCAAAATGATCAGAAGTGATAAGAAGTGATAGAAATAGTGAATACGAATTACCGCCTAGTGAGTTCTATGATCTACATGAAATTATTCACCAAATTAACGTTCCTTACTCATCTCAATAAAATGGAGATGGTGAACAGAAAAAAAAAATTTAAGGGTATTTAATGCTACATTGATCAGTTCAGGATTATAACACAACTTATGGGAGGAAACATGGACGCCCCGCCCATTATGGCACAAGAAGGCCCACACAGAGGCTTTGCTTTTCAATCTTTCCCTTGATTACCCATTGCAGCGTATCATTGATAGATACCCATTGCTCTGTATCTTTGGTTTAGAGCCATCACTTGATTTGAGGAACCAATAAACCATATTGTCGAGATTCTCAAGTTTGGATGCTTGGAATACGTTGAGGGAAAGGTGCTAGGCGTCCCTTTTTACGCAACTCACAGGTTGGCCTATACTTTTTTGATTTAGCGATTTTCATAGTTATAACAAATTAATCATGCACAACATTTTAAATAAAGCTTGTTTTAGTGATGAAAGAAATAACAAGCAAGATGGGGGAAGAGGATCAAGCAAATGGGCATAATACATAAAAGACCAGCATCTGAAGTGAGGTTGATCATGGGGCCAACACGTTGCTCAAGCGGCTATGTGTTTATACTGCACCAAAATAATGTGAAGACCTCCTACTTGGTTTTGGCAAAACTGATCGGTCTCGAAATATGTCGTTGTTTAGACCGTATCAGAGTATTTTAAACTACTTGTGCTATGATTTGTTTTGAGCAAAAAGTGTATAGTAGCAAGTTGAGTATCGATCCACAGAGACAGGGTGAATTGGTTATTACTTTTAATTGAATCCTACTCTTAATTTGTCCCGAAACGTTGTTTGGTTTGTTGTGTGATTTAAGACTAGAAATGAAAACACGAGTAATAAATTGATTTAAAAAGTTTCGGGAAGAAATATCTAAGGCTTGAATCCACTCTAATCTTTTTGTAATGACATGAATGTTCCATTTTATGAATGTTCATTATTCGAATCCGTTGAGCACTGTGAAGATAGTTAATCTGCACTGAACTTGTTTAAGTTATTCATGTATACCAACTAGCATAGATTATCTTTGCTTAGCACGAATTGTCTTATCAGTATAACCCGTCTCTAAGGCACGGATTATCTGATAGCACAACGCGTCTTACAAGGCATAATCTATCTTAGTTGAGTTGCATGAATCAACGAGCCCTTGGTTGTATGTCGTAAAAATATGCTAACATATAATGAAAGAGAAGATCTTTTGGTTCTATATCATACAACATGGATTCGAATAATGAAAGCAGGAAGTTCTAATGAAACATATTCATTACAATAGGTTAGAGTTTCATCATCACCTTAGATAGAAGATTAGCCGGCCATAGAAGCAGATTCCATTGATTTAGAAGTGAAAACCGTCATTACAACGTCCTGAATATAGCGCTCACCTCCTATCCTTCCCTCTTTCTCCCCTATCTAACCCTGAATTCCTTCCCCAGGCGAAGGATATTCTATTACAAGTGGTCTCCCAGAGAGAAAACTAAAGAAAATCTGAGATAAAATATATCCCCCTTTCTGAAAATCCGGACTTTGCTATTTATAGACGTTTCCACCGCCCTAAGCCGTCCGGACGCTGAAGCGGTCCGTCCGGACGCTTGTGTGACAGCCGTGTGACAGACGTGTGACAGCCGTGTGACAGCTGTGTCCAGATGTGCAAAAGTCTGCCCGTCCGGACGCCGAAGCGGTCCCGTCCGGACGCCTGCGTGACAGCTGGGTCCAGAGGTGCGTGAGGTGGCGCCCGGTGGCGCCCGGTGGTTGGAGGAACTTCCGTCCGGACGCGGTTGAGGTCCGTCCGGACGCCTGTATGAGGTTTTCCGGCAGAAGGTATGTTTGAATCATGTCCGGACGGGGATCAGTGCCGTCCGGACGTCTATCCTTGTTTTTCGCCACTTTTCTCCTTTATTTCGTGTTTATCAGTTCAGACTCCTGAAATCATGGAAAACAAACTAAATTAGTAATAACAAGGCTCGTAAGACGAGAACAAAGGTACATTGGGCGATGGTAATAGTACATAATTATGTACTTATCACACCCCCCAACTTACACTTTGCTAGTCCTCGAGCAAAGAAAATTTTACTAACTTTTATTTAAAATCCAACTTTCGTATGGTTCACGATTGCACTTAGCATGTACAACAAGCCTTTTAAAACCCCTAGGTGGCCCTAGTGGGACGAGTGAAGTCTCGTGAGGGTTTCCAGAGATGATACCCGCAAACATCCTTTGTGACACATGCAACCATTCTTCGAGTTTTTAACAGATAAGCACATTTCTCAATTCCTGCCAGGTCATGTCAAGATATCATGGAATTCTACACACTATAGTCGGATTTAGATCATTCATTATCACTCATACTCAAAAGTGTGTGTGTGTTCTGTCAAGCAATGTTTAGTAATCTTCAAGTCAAGAATTCAAACCATCCAGGTTTCCATTCAGATCATGCTTCAACTTCAAAAACTTACCGGTTATACACTCAACAAATAATTCTCTCAGAAACCGGCTTTGTCATTCAATGTTCTCTCAGGTGGATGCGGTTTGGAGTTATATAAGGCATGCAAGATATCCGCAATCCACGACGCTCAAAAACGTATCATATGACTTGTGGTTTCCAGAATAGAATGTCAAATATCATGAATAACCAATAAAACCACATTATGTTACTGCTTTTTAATACCGAGTCACGTTTCCCTAGGATCAAGAAGGACTTTGATTTTGGTTGTAATGTCAGGTGAGGATAGAGTGTTTAGGCAAGGTCAAGTAGAATTCTATCTTGAGAGGTAAGGACTTTTTGTTCTAGTAACATATGGCTTCATAACAATTTTTTTCTTTTGGAAGCCCATTCTTGATTTTTTTCCAACTTTTCTCAAAATTTTCTTTTTGCCTGTTTTCTTTTCTCTTTTTTCCACCCAATTCACCCAACTCAAAAGTTGTTTCTATATATTTTTCTTTGTTTCCAACTTCTTTGAGTTTCCAATTTTCTTTTTAGACTCACTATTCCCTTCCACCATTCATTTTCATTCATCTAGCCATTTCATTTGATATCTGCCTTATACTCTCAAGATGATTTTGGCCATGGAGCTTATCAAAGAACGGTTTAGTTTACGCAATAGGCTCAAAGTGACGGGCTAGGGAAAAGTGTTTCATAAAAATTAAGCTGGCTCAATACAACAAAGATGGCCTTACAATCCTTTCCTAAGGCTTACGAGACCTAGCCTGTTATTTAGCAACAACATTGTGGTTCCACTTTTTATTCCAGCATTTGACCAATTAGGATGAGAATTTCTGAGTGATTGTGTTGATATCCCTCCAAAGAAAGAATTAGCTCTAGGCTCACTGAGGGTTAGTCTCCACAATTGATTTCCAGGTTTCCCAAAATGGCTCTTTTTCTTAGCTTTTAGAGTTCCACACATGCAAAACAGATATTCGGTGCAAAGTGTTGAGTATTGGCAACATGAATAACCTAAAGCAGAAATAATTTGCAGACTTCTTTCAAGTATCACTAACATGCCCAACAAGAATTTAAAGAAACCATGACTTATTATGCAGGAAGCTCAGACAGATGGATGCATTTTTTTTTTTTTTTTAAAACCGACCTATCCCCCAAGATATGCATATCTACACCCCCCAACTTAAATCAGACAATGTCCTCATTGGCACATTAAGACATGAAGCAGCAAAGTAAAGAAGGGAGGATACAGTGTTACCTGATGGGAGAAATACCGCAGACAGAAATGGAAGGAGTGTAAACTCCGTTCACAATGAAAGATGAAGTACCTGCGGGTTAGTTGAAAACAACAAAAAGAAAACACAAAGCAAAGAAAAACCAAAACGAAAAAAAGATTGGGTTGCCTCCCAATTAGCGCTAAGTTTATTGTCTTCAGCCAGACACATTATATCGGAGGTGATTTTTCAAGTAGGCAGCTGACTTCATCGACTGCTCTGTCAATGTTGTAGTCATCATACCCAAAATGAGCTAGGCATGAAGCCAAAGGGTCGGGAGTAAGAATATAGGGGCCAGCCTCATCGATGAGGTCTTCAACAAGGTCGATTGCAAAACAGTCCTCACTGGGTAAGGTAGGGCATTGAGATGCACTGAAGACATTTAGCTTGACATTCATGTTACCAAAGGATAGTTCCATCACCCCAGTCCGACAATTAATACAAGCCGTGGCTGTAGCCAAGAATGGCCGGCCTAGGATGATTGGAGTTTGTCGCTTATGGTTGTTTACAGGCTCGGTATCAAGAATGATAAAGTCAACTGGGTAAATAAATTTATCTACCTTGACCAGTATATCTTTAATCTCACCACGGGGCACTCGGATAGATCGGTCTGCCAACTGGAGGGTCACTGGCGTAGGTTGCAATTCACCCAACCCAAATTGTTCATAAATTGAGTAGGGCATTAAGTTGACGCTTGCGCCAAGATCTAACAATGCCCGGTCAATATGATGTTGTCCAATGACACAGGAAATGGTGGGTTGGCCAGGATCTTGTACTTTTTGCGGAGTGGCCATTTGTAAAACAGAACTCACCTGTTCGGTGAGCAAAATCTTTTTTGATACATGGGTCTGGCGCTTCCGTTTTTGAGTACAAAGATCTTTAAGAAATTTGGCATATGCCGGAACTTGTTTGATAGCATCTAAGAGTGGGAGGTTGATTTTAACTTGTTTAAATACCTCCATCATCTCTTCCATGGAGGCCCCTTTTTTTGAAAATGGTAGTGGAGAGCGGAGGGCACTCGGAAATGGTACGGGTCTTGGTAGAGATTTCTGTGGTGGTGTTGACGACTGTGGGGGATCGTCTGCCAGTTCTGGGTAAGGTGCAGGAGCCACATATGCTTTGGTTTTAGCACTATTTGGGAGAGGTTGTGAGTCAATCTCTCGCCCGCTGCGTAAGGTTATCACAGCCTTTGCTTGCTCATGGTGTGGATCTAAGCTAGATGATTGGTCTACCACATATTGTCCCTTAGGATTGTTGATTACTTGACTAGGAAGTCTACCCTCCTCTCTTCGATTAAGTGTATTAGCCAATTGACCCATTTGAGTTTCTAGTCGTGATATCGATTGAGAATGAGAATGGACTAGTTGGGTTGTGGCTTCAATGGAAGAAGTCTTGGTATGTAATTCTTGGAGGGCTTTTAAGACTTCTTCTTCGAAATTACGATTTCTTGGAGGTGGGGCAGTGTTTTGGTTCTGGTAATTTTGGTAGGGACGATAGGCTGGTGGATGGAAAGTATTAGGGTAACTAGGCCTAGATGGTCCAGGTAGAGAATTGCCTTGGGGCTGGGGTTTCCATGAGAAGTTTGGGTGATTACACCATCCCGGGTTATAAGTATTAGAGTATGGGTTATTGCCGGGTTTGGTGTATTCTTGGGCAGCATTTACTTGTTCTTGCACAAAATCAGGGTAATGGGGTGCAAGATGACAGTCGCCTATAAAGTGAGTCGTACTAGAGCATAAGGCACATGTGTCAACAGAATTTATCGGTTGCTGAGGCTGTAGTCCACTAGAAAGTAGTTGGTCAAGTTTTTGAGTGAGAGTGGCTACTTGGGAAGTGAGGTGGTGAGTGTTATCTGACGGTTGAATTTCATATACCCCTCGTTTACTGGTAGAGGTGGTGCTTCCCTTACTATTACGAAGACCTGAGGCATGATGCTGAGAGGTTTCAGCCATATTCTCAAAAAGTTGCCATGCCTCATCAGCACCTTTTAACATGAATGCACCTCCACTTGAGGCGTCTACCATTTGTCTGTTAGGAATTGACAGTCCATCATAGAAAGTATGGACTAGTTGCCATTTAGGGATTTGGTGGTGAGGACATCTTCTAAGCAAGTCTTTAAGTCTTTCCCATGTTTCATGAAATTGTTCACCCTCAAATTGAGTAAATTGATTAATCGCTCGCCTATACTGTTGAGTTTTACCCATGGAAAAGTATTTCTTGAGGAATTCGCTTCTCAATTGTTCCCAGGTAAAGATAGTACGAGGAGGTTGCGTGGTGAGCCAATGGGATGCCTTATCTTTAAGAGAGAATGGAAATAAGATGAGTTTAAGGGCATCACTACTGAAATCATTAATCCGTACCGTAGAACAGATTTTGAGAAATTCATCTATATGCTTAAAAGGATCTTCATCATCTAATCCATAATATGAAGGTAACATGCCAATTGTACTTGGTTTGATTTCATAATTCCGGGCTGTGACATTTGGCAGAACAATACAAGAAGGGGATTCATAATCAGCAGGGGCAAAGTATTGTTGCAATGGGGGTGATGGTTGCTGTGGTACCTGAGGAGCTAAGGCAGCTTCAGGAAATAGATTTTCGGGCAAAGCCTGGTTGGCAGCCATGTTAGCCATGGATATGTCAGACACACGAGTGGGGTCTGTTCTAATTGAAGCCCGAATGGCTCCGAGTGTGCGTTCTATTTCGGGATCAGCCGGTTGAATATCAGGAGTCAATGACCGGCGTCCACGCATGCAAAGTACTGAATATTAATACTAAGAAAAAGCCTATCAATGATTTGCCGAAATAACACAACTTACAGTGATGTAATGATATCGCTTTAGTTCTTCAACACTGACTTGCACCTGGTTGTGTTCTGAATTGAGTTCTTCTTTTTGGCAAATACACTTATAGAGCTTTAAGAGACAAGAAGAGGTTAAACTAAGAACAAAAATCAATTAAAAGAGTAACAACTAATTAAACCGTGTCCCCGGCAACGGCGCCAAAAATTGATCGGTCTCGAAATATGTCGTTGTTTAGACCGTATCAGAGTATTTTAAACTACTTGTGCTATGATTTGTTTTGAGCAAAAAGTGTATAGTAGCAAGTTGAGTATCGATCCACAGAGACAGGGTGAATTGGTTATTACTTTTAATTGAATCCTACTCTTAATTTGTCCCGAAACGTTGTTTGGTTTGTTGTGTGATTTAAGACTAGAAATGAAAACACGAGTAATAAATTGATTTAAAAAGTTTCGGGAAGAAATATCTAAGGCTTGAATCCACTCTAATCTTTTTGTAATGACATGAATGTTCCATTTTATGAATGTTCATTATTCGAATCCGTTGAGCACTGTGAAGATAGTTAATCTGCACTGAACTTGTTTAAGTTATTCATGTATACCAACTAGCATAGATTATCTTTGCTTAGCACGAATTGTCTTATCAGTATAACCCGTCTCTAAGGCACGGATTATCTGATAGCACAACGCGTCTTACAAGGCATAATCTATCTTAGTTGAGTTGCATGAATCAACGAGCCCTTGGTTGTATGTCGTAAAAATATGCTAACATATAATGAAAGAGAAGATCTTTTGGTTCTATATCATACAACATGGATTCGAATAATGAAAGCAGGAAGTTCTAATGAAACATATTCATTACAATAGGTTAGAGTTTCATCATCACCTTAGACAGAAGATTAGCCGGCCATAGAAGCAGATTCCATTGATTTAGAAGTGAAAACCGTCATTACAACGTCCTGAATATAGCGCTCACCTCCTATCCTTCCCTCTTTCTCCCCTATCTAACCCTGAATTCCTTCCCCAGGCGAAGGATATTCTATTACAAGTGGTCTCCCAGAGAGAAAACTAAAGAAAATCTGAGATAAAATATATCCCCCTTTCTGAAAATCCGGACTTTGCTATTTATAAACGTTTCCACCGCCCTAAGCCGTCCGGACGCTGAAGCGGTCCGTCCGGACGCTTGTGTGACAGCCGTGTGACAGCCGTGTGACAGCTGTGTCCAGATGTGCAAAAGTCTGCCCGTCCGGACGCCTGCGTGACAGCTGGGTCCAGAGGTGCGTGAGGTGGCGCCCGGTGGCGCCCGGTGGTTGGAGGAACTTCCGTCCGGACGCGGTTGAGGTCCGTCCGGACGCCTGTATGAGGTTTTCCGGCAGAAGGTATGTTTGAATCATGTCCGGACGGGAATCAGTGCCGTCCGGACGTCTATCCTTGTTTTTCGCCACTTTTCTCCTTTATTTCGTGTTTATCAGTTCAGACTCCTGAAATCATGGAAAACAAACTAAATTAGTAATAACAAGGCTCGTAAGACGAGAACAAAGGTACATTGGGCGATGGTAATAGTACATAATTATGTACTTATCAAAAACCTTGGCTTAGATTGGACACCTTTAGGTTTCAAGAGTATAGATATTTTTTGAGCATGTCTTTTCAGAGTTTTTCCACAACTTAGGGCATACGAAATAATGTGAAGACCTCCTACTTATAAGAGATTGGTGATAGATACTCCATCTCCATTCAATAAAACATAATATTTGAGAGAAAAAGTGGGACTTACATACTTCAAAAAGGTACAAAATTGACTAGGTACATACAAAACCTGATTGATTTAAGAAGTTTGGATAAACACCAAAACTACGAAACAAATCCTCTTACCATGCACTCGTCAAGTGGTTGCGTGATATGATCATGCGGTCGTGGCTCATAACAACATCCGACGAAGTAGTGGACTTTAAGTCACATTGTGCTTCTTCGATCTCATAGCCGTCACATTGATTAGGCAGCCATGCCGTTGATCCGCTTAGCCCGCCGGCTTTCTTGATGTGGCAGTTGCTAAATCAAAGCATTTTGTAAAATGTGTTTTAGTACTCAAGTTTGTAAGTTTGTGCGATATCAAGACACACCTCAACTCCTATGGTGGTCTTCTCAATCTTTGGTTTTGCCAGAACGTTGTTTTTCAGCCATAGTAACTAGCTTCATTATCAAGGTCACCTGAGGTGGGACTTAAACATTTAAGAAGCCAAATTCGGGTATCTACAGTTATCCCGAATTTGGGACAACTCTAGATACCCAATTTGGAATTTGTCTGGAACATTGTAGATGGGGATGTGTCTGGATAAGACAACCTAGACATATGAGCCCCAATCCGCTGGGCCTCATCAACAGAGAAAGTAGGCTAAGGGGCAGAGCCCTCAATAGCAGCAGAAGGGAGGGAGACAGGAGCTTTAGACCCCATCTGCACAACACTAGGCAGGTTGGCAGGAAGGGATCAAGATGGCTCCATTGATCTAGCGACCTTGGCCTCCACAGAAGCGTAGGTGCCATCCTTTGAGGCCCCTTCACCAATCAACAAAAACGCTTGGACGTCTCCTCTTCTGGATCCACCACTACTGGAACCTTTAGGAGGTGAACCAAATGCGTCTTGGGCCTCTTTGAGGTGGGGAGAGTACCCGAGGCCAACTGGATAGCAGTGCTCTTAAGGCAATATGGAGGCCGGGCATCACACTTACTTGCAGCAAGAGGATTCACAACAGTAATTCTTTTACTTGGTTGCTTCATTAACTTTTGCGAGCTCAGTATTATTTAGAGAAGAGAAAGTTGAAAAAAAAAATTGGTCTACTGCATCATCTGATACCCTCAGATAGAGAAATTGGCCTTTGCCTTGTTGACCTCGGCCCAACACTTGCAACCTTTTGGTCCTCCATACACAAGTCGAAAGACGGTAGGCCGATTGGTCCATTGGTCAATAGAACAAGAGGAATTTGATGTCCAATAAAAATTACAAACAGCCATGAAGGGGCAAGCAATAGCTCATTTCCTAGTTTAGTTTGAGGGAGCAAGAAGAGATGAAGCAGCAAACCAGCTGCTGGTGATGTAGAGACCAACAGCAGGAGAATCTGACTCAGGATCGTATGGTTGGTAAATGTTGACGACTCATCCAATCTATCAGCCAGCAGTGCAGGAGTGGTTTTAAGTTTCCCACAAGGGTGCCTGCTCTCAGGTTTGATTTTAAAGCCACTATCAACATTGAAGAATACAAAGTAGTCCTAACTGGGAGAAAGTTGTTCTAAGAAATAGGGGATCGACAAATCAAACTATGCATAGATCACTACTAGTTGTCAGCTGATGTAACAGAGAAGTTGAAGCAAATGAAGATTGAATGAAGAAGTATAAGGAGGTCGTTAATGCCTTGAGATGTTTGTTCAAAAAAAATCAAAGTTGTACAAACCCTGAGGGAATAAAACCAGGGGGCTGACACGCTGGCATGATCACCAACAATTTCACAAGAAGGGCTCAACTCAACCATCCCTGTGCAGCACTTAACAGAGCCCAACCTCATTAAGGAGGGAGGTGAGATCAACTTTGTTTGAGTTTGTGTGGTTTGGACTGAAGCAATAGTTCAGTATTTAAGAATTGGGAAGCTTTCAAATGATAAAAGGAAAGCAAGAAAAATCATGTCCAGATCTAAAAAGTACCTGCTGAGAAATGGGATCCTATTCAAACGAGGGTTTTCTATGCCCTACTTAAGGAATATCTCAGAGACGAAAGGAATGTATGTGTCGAGGGAGATCCATTCATGAGTATATGTCAACCACTCTCGTGGCTAGGCATCAGCTCACAAAGCAATCAAAGTGGGGTATTTCTGGCTGACGAAGAAGAAGGATGTTGTTTGAATCTCCTAGATGTTTGACAAGTGCCAGTGCTTCGCTAACGTTCCACACAACCCACCAAAAGAGCTTATTCCCATTCTGAGTCATCGGCCATTTGCGTTGGGGGAAATTGATATTGTGATACTTTTAATGCTCGGGGCCGGATGGAATAAGTTTGTCATCCTTGCTATTGATTACTTCACGAAATAGGTGGAATCCAAGTCGACAAGGAATTATTCAGAGACTTGTAGGAATAGGTTGAAACAAAGGTCAAATACACAACACCAGAGCCTCCTCTGACCAACTAACAAGTAGACGTAACGAATTGAACACTGCCCAACATCATCAAAGCCCATCTCAAGGCTTTCAATGGCTTATGGGTGGAGCAATTGCCAAGTGTGTTATCGGCTTATCATTCTACAGTATAAACACCAACAAGCTGAATGCCTTTTCGTATGGCATTCAGAAGTGAAGCAGCAATACTGTTAGAGGTCGACTTGCAAGTTACATGGTCGATTATTTTAATGAAGATCAGAACAATGAAGCACCACATTTGAACTTAGAATTGATCGATTAGGAACAAGAAGAAGCCACCATGTGAAGGAAAGGGTAAAGAAATACTACAATGCGAAAGTTGGGCAAATAGTATATTAGACAAGAGACCTAGTCCTAAGAAAGGTTACACAAGAACCCTAACCTTCGGAAAGTAGGCCCCAACTAGGAAGGCATGTACCAAGTCCATAAGGTGGTCAAGCTAGGCATATATCGGGCGAATGCAATATCGCATTGGCTACCTTAAAATTTAAGTCATTTTATTCTGCCCCGCATTTTTTACGTCTCTTATACATTTTTTAGTTTGAAATTAACAAGTCCTCATATAAGCATGTGCTTGCCTTATAAATGAAAGATCGGATTTTTAACATGCTTTGCCCACAGCAAACTGATTCATATGATTTACCTCCTAATGAAAAATATAGGTCTGATGGAATTCTAGATGGTCTTCAAGCTAACCTCCAGGGCGAATTGGCTACCAAACTCTTTGGGCAGATCTCTAGGTTGGATGGATCACCACACAGTCTTGGAGTGGATTTTTAGGTCGGGTGGACCGCCAGACAAACTCCAAGAGGATCTCCAGATCAGATGGGCCACTAGACCGTTTGAGCGGTCATCATGGGCGTTTTGGGCCTTGCCACAAGTAGACTCAACCTCAGCTTTCCCTTTATGAGTGTTTTCCAAGGCCTTGATAGCAACCTCCTTGCCCGGAGATGCCGCCGCCTCAACATCAGCAACCTCTTCGTAGTCTTCCCTCCTTTTTTAACCGTCTTGACTTAGCCTTAGAAGTTGCTAGGTTAGCTTGGAGTTTTAGGCCAACAACAACTTCCTTCTTCAGAGGGAGATACTCACCGACTCAGCAGAAGCCTACCTGAACTGATCACAAGCAAACAATTTAAGTGAATGTCAAAATAGAAATTCAAACAAAAATTGACCAAGAAAAAGACATTACCCTGCTCATATAAGACAATAAGTTCCTCCCCATGTCACAGGCACTAACTCATTGGCCCATCAAGATCAGGCCTAGGAAACCCTTCAGTCATTCAAAAGCAATCATTGGGTTGATGAAAAGTGAACCCACAGGCAGGGGTTTCTTGAATCCTTTATGGTGGGCTATTCCCACTTCCTGTTGGGCTCCTAACCTCCTCACCTTTAAAAAGGATCGGCAATGGGCCAGAACTTGAAGAAGAAGAAGCAGGTAGATCGCTAGCCTTGAAAGAGGTTGAATCAGATAAAACCAGTCTGACAGTACGTGGGGGCATCTTAAGCCGATCAAATTCGGCCATAAAAGAATCGATAAGAATTGAAGCTCCAGCGATGTCAGATGACCTAGACGGGCCCTTTACCAACTTTCTCGTTTCTACTTGTGTTATCAGCCCTTCCTCAATCGGTCGACTGGCAGGTCGGTATCCACATTAAGCACATAGCTTGGGGCAGACTGGGGCTTATTTTTCTTGGTTCATTTCACAATGGGCTCCTCTGCCCCATCTGGTTGATTGTGTTTGGCCACTCAGGCAAGCAACACACTATTAATCTTCTTCATAAATATACATCAGAAAAACACATAAAATGATATAGGGAATAAATCAAGGAAAAGGAAGACATTACAGACACTAAATCACATCGAGGGTCAAGGCCCAAGGAGCAAGCAAACAACTTTTCCGGGGTGATTAACACATGCTGAATAAATGGATCTGTAAGAACATGGATAATCCATATAAGCTGAGAACTTAAGTTAGCTCAGGGAACGGGAAAAAAAATGTTGCTGCCCAACTCTTAAACACGTGTCGTATCATCTGCAACGTTCTTTTCAGAATAGCTTAAGCTGGATTAAGAAGGTAGAAAAGGGAAATAAAAGTGAACTGGGGCTCCTAGAGAAATAGAGCAACAGAAATAAACTCACTGATATGCTTATTTCAAAAAAAATTTGCTTACTGAACATGGATTTCAGTTTACCAATAACCCTTGCAAGAACAAGTCCCATCTTTGAAATGGTGAAATCTATTCCTGTCCCTAACTATGATCTCTCTTTTATAAATTTCAGATATCATTAATGTTACAACATGACAATCCCAACAAACACGAAGGTTCTTCACAATCCTAATCGGTACACCTTCCTTTAGACTGATCAATCCAAAAGCAATGGCAATTTTCTCACTATGTTGGCACAAAGCATCCTCTTTCTCTTCCTCTTCTATGTCAAATAGAACTGGAATAGTGTTAGCTACGTATCCGGATAATTTAAGCCTCTTAGATATCTCTTCCAACTTTGCCTCAATTTCGCAATACCTAGGATGAGACTTATCCCCAACAAAGAACTCGTGAACTTCTCCGTTTACTTCCATAACACTACAGCCAGGGAGCTTTTTGACGCCTTTGGCCTTCATTGTTTGCCTCACCTTACTAACACTATCCCAGTCCTTTGAGTCGGCATAGATGTTTGACAAAAGCACATAAGCCCCATGGTTCTTGGATTCTAGCTCAACTATCTTTCTTGAGGCGAGTTCACCTAGTTCCGTGTTTTTATGGATTTTACAAGCATTGAGTAAAGCTCCCCAAGCTCCAGCATGAGGCTTCACCGGCATTTGTTTGATGAAGTCTAAGGCTTCATTTAAGCGCCCAACTCGGCCATATAAGTCAACCATACAACCATAATGTTCAAAGAGAGGCTCAAGCCCGAAATCTTTCTTCATCGAGCTGAAATGCATTAGACCTTCCTCAACTAGTCCTGCTACACTACAACCCCTTAAAATCGCAACAAACGTGACCTCGTTGGGCAAAACCTTTTCTTGTTTCATAAGGGAAAAAAGCTCGAGACACTTCTGACCGAATCCATTCATTGCAAGCCCACCCATGGCACTACTCCATGTGTACACGTTCTTTTCTTTCATCCCCCAAAAGACTTCCATTGCCTTGTTCATATCCCCACATTTCGCATACATGTCAATGAGTGCAGTCCCTAGAGTGACAGTCATTTTGATATTGTTTCTCTCTAAGTAAGCATGAGCCCATCTCCCCTGATCCAGGGCACCCAATTGAGAGCATGCAGACAAAACCGAAACCATCGGCACCTCATTAATTTTCACACCTTCCATTTGCATTAGGTTAAATAGATTCAACGCCTCCCTTGATTGCCCACACTGTGCATATCCAGAAATCATTGCATTCCACGCAACAGGGTCCTTCTGAGGCATATTATCAAACAGTAACCGTGCAAAACCAACATTACCCGACTTAGCGCAAGCAGTCACCATTGCAGTCAGAGTAACCAAATCGGGCTGGGGAATTTCATCAAATACCCTACGCGCACAACCCAACAAACCCAGCTCAGCATACATGTATATCAAACTGCTTTGAACATGTGGGTCGGTTTCAAATCCGTGTTTCAAAACCGACGCATGGACTGCCGTACTTGTTTCACATTCCAACAATTGTGCACAGGTGCGAACCAAGAAGGTGAATGTGTAATTATCTGGGTTAGGATTGTGACTTGATTTCAACATTTTGTTGTAAAAGATGAAGCTTTTTTGAGGGTTAGGGGTTTTGGAGTGAGCTCTGATCATGGAGTTGAAGGCAAAGACAGTTGCATTGGTGTTTTGGTCTAGGATTTGAGTGGAATAATCGAGAAGCTTGGGGTGTTTAAGGGCAATAGAAGAGACGAATTGGCCATGGAGGAAAGGGTCGTGAAGAAGGCCCGCAGTGAGCAGTTGGGTGTGGACTTGCTGGATGTGTCGCAGGTTTGCGCAGGATTCTACCAGAGAAATTGTTGGGTGCTTTGCCATACATCTGGAAGAGCTCATCACTGCATTATTATATCACAACTGAACCCCTGTTGATTCCATTCGGAGAACTTAAAATCGAAATCGGGGTATATGAGGAATGTTTTCCGCTGGTTTTGTATGGGGATATGCTGCCATCAAGTTTGCATCCTCCAACTTCAAGAAAAAAGTGAGAGAAAATTGTTCAACTCCTACTTCCAGCACAACAGGCAGGGCCAGGCTCGGGTAATTCCTCGGCACGGGACAATAATTTTTTTTATAAATATAGAAAAGACAATAAAAATTCATCAAAAAAAATTACTATTAATATTAAGTAAGCAATCAAACTGAGTTCAAATTTGAGCAAACTTAATCTCAGGTCGGCACTGAGCATATGGTTTGAATATTGGCGCAACCCATTTGTAGAAGAAGAAAAAATAAAATGGCAAATGTGATCTTTAGAATATTACAACGTTTAGCTTTCACTAATGTGATGTGAATATATTCATTATTGTTCGATCATGTTTGATTTTCACTTAGATGGGCTCTGTTGGGTCTTTTAGGTGCTCGATTTCGATCGAGTGCTCACAATCAGAGAGATAGAGGGATTTTGATACAAGTGGGAGCCACGTAGCACCGATGCGATTCAGAGATTCTCCTACGCATATTGGACATGTTGGGAACATGAACATACTAGAGACATGTCAAAAAATGTATGGAACATACTATTTGACGTGTTCAATTATTTGGACTTATTCGTGCGGAACTTGAACAACTCTATAATTTAATTAAATCAGCCGTTAAAAGAGTTTTTTTTGTAGGTACAAATGTGCAAAATACAATATGTGGGCCATCTTCAACTAAAATCCTATATTGCATTCTCTCACTTGGCACATGTGATAGTTCAAGTTGGGTTCAAACAAAGTAAAAACCTGTCATAAGTCCATATATAATCCTTCTGCATTTGGGTTACAATCATACCATAATCAAACTATCCACTAATTCAACCCATGACGGTCCTACATGAACATGTAACCTTGTTTCTTCCATATAGCACAATAGTAAGAAACCTGTTTAACATAATCTAGAAATGAGAAACGTATTTAATTATATGGTCCAACGATAACGTCTTTCATTAAAAACAATTTTTTTTATCATTCGACATTCGTATATGTGCATATGTGCATCATTCACGAGAAGAAATTAATTATCATGAACATATTACTGAAATCTCTCAAAAATGTCAAATAAGTTAGTCATGACAATATAATTCATATAATATAAAGTCATTGTTGTTAATTGGTACTGCTTAAAACTCGTTTTATTAACTTATTTCTTATGCATAGTTGGATGCTTAAACCTTTTATTAACACTATTTATTTCTAAAGTTTTTCTCGATGAAGAAACTATTAATGAAGTAATAAACTCTTTACCACTTGGTAAGGGTCGATAACCCTGAGTCCTAAGATAAATTTCTTAACTTCAATTTACGAAGTGCAACTTCAAAGAATGCCACAATTTAATTTTCATAATGGATGAAGTAATGACAATTAATTTAGAAATTTTATTTGCTCATTCATATAATACAAACAAATAGTTAAAATAAACATTTTATAACTAGTGCATCAAACAAAATTAAAAATATTAGTAGCTAACAAATTCAATATTAATACATATACTGAATGGGAGCGTATAATCTTTGGTCTTAATATCTCTTAGAAAAAAACTTTTTAGTGCAATCAATATAGATAATTATTAGTAAGTAAAATATATCAATGAGCTATATATCAATGCCATGATAATTATATTCGAGTTCTTCCTAGACATAATATGGAGCTATATATCTTTAGGTTGATCCATATTATACTATTAATCCAAACTCATGATTAATGTCATTTTTTAGTGTAACATCCAATCACAAGTCTAAGCTAATAAATCTAGACTTCATTATGTTACATTGATTTCAACTCATTATTCGTGGCATCAATTCAGTTAGTAGGATTTTCACTTTTTATAGCTTGTAAAAACACAACAGGATTCTTAATAAGTACTCTTATGTCAAACACAATTATTACAGATAAATCAAATAACTATTTGAAATATCAATTCTTTTTACGGAGTGATTGACAGTTCATTTTGTTATTTCATACGATCATGTTGTGTAACAATTGTATGAACAACGACACTATTTTAGATTAATATAGTTTATCACTTTCATTATCTTCCAAAAATATGAAATTTTCATGTTTGTAAGACTCCCATACCATGGGTAGATAGTAAAACTAATACCCATTGAATTTTTCTAAATGGCCAATAGTGTCAAAAGAGCATTATAAAATTAAAATATTTTCATGATACCTAGAAATTATAGCCAATCCTGGACAAAATTGATTTTCTTCCTGTTCACAGTTTAAAAGATGTCTTTGTAACTATCTTGCTCGAAACCCAATTCACTTATATGCAAGAGTCTAACAAATATTATCTACTACATAGCGGGTACTTCTCAATTACTCACACGCTTCAAACTATGTCCATTTTCTTCTCTTAGCGTTTCTAACACAATATACTTAATGCATTTGTTATCTATTCCAAGTGCTTAGTAAATGACTTGGACAATTTTCATAATTGACAAACCTTACATAATACATAAATGTTAGGATCCCGAAATGGGGTCCCCAAAAATGTCCATGAATGCAAGTATTGTGTGTGAGAGAGAAATGAGGTGTTGACACCTTATTATTTTGGGACAATTTTGGACTCCGATTCTAGAATTCTAGCATTGCTCTACATAATATTGACTGCATAAATCTTATACCTTAGGATTTTTACATTTATTTATGTTTGTTTTTCTATCTTAATAATATGCACCTTGACAACATTCATAAGTTGAGATCTTTTATGTAGTAGAAAACTGTTAACATAATATAAAATCTCATCTAATTTTTGTAAAATAGATCTCTCAATCAAAAGATAGAACATTAAAAAAATTGTCTATAGGTATCAATTTAAAAAGTCTTTTATTTTTTGTGACATCTTTTTTAATGTGTTTGGTCTAGTTGTACTTATTCTATACCACACACACATAAAAAGAAATTACTGAAAATAAAATTCCGAAACATTCCATCACCCATAATCTCTTGATATTTATTTTTTTTCAAATGATGTTCAACCGTTCATGCTACAAGATTGAAGAATTTTCATTGATTTCAGTAAGTTCAAAATTAACATTATGATGCACGCACTAATTGACACCTAATTAAATTTATTTTTGGCAAACAAATCTAGAAAATCAAGCTCTATAAAACTAACAATTATATTTTCTGAAGTAAAGTTTAATTTTAGTGTCATGTGGAGTAGGTAATGTCATGATCAAAATAAGTTGCACGCTTGGACCGGGCCAATGTTAACCTGCTGAAGCGGTTGTCAGCCGTTGATGTCACGGCATCTGATATATACTAACAATCCTACAAAAACAACAAATTTGTACAACACAATGCACATCACATCAAAATGACGTAGCTTCATTAAGGGAAAAAAAACAGATTGAGTTTTGGTTTTCTTTTCCTTAATGAAATTACGTCGTTTTGATGTGTTATGCATTGCGTTGTGCAAAATTATTGTGTTTGTATTATTTTTGGATATATACATAGCTGACGTGGAAGAACAATAGGTTTGATTAAAGAAATAGATCGTTAATGGTCTATTCGTATAAAGCTGGGGGATTCGATATTATGCAGTTAATTTAATTACGATTTGGACCACTGAACCAACGGTTTTAGTGTTATTATTCATATGTACAGTCGTCGTTGTCGGTAAGCAAAAGCTTAAGCAATACATATATATATATATATATATATATATATAGAGAGAGAGAGAGAGAGAGAGAGAGAGAGAGAGAGGGAGCTAGCTTTACCTTTTTCATAATTTATTAGTACAACTTTTGTTGGGAAAGATATGATTCGCCTGAAACTTGCGGCGAAATGATAGGGTAGGGTTCCCCCTTTCGGTTTTTTGGGGATTTAAATAGTTACAGGATTTGATGATCACGCTTAGAAAGTTGCAGCTTCGGTTGTAATACACTCATTACTGTCAAGCTTCTCGCTAAAGCAAGCTCCGCACAGCGCGCGCTCTCTCTCTCTAGATATACACATATGTACGTATTTACGGTTTTTTTCACATCACTCTCATTTGTGTATCTTCTGATTAAAGCAAAGGCCCTCTCTCTCTCCCCCTCTAGGCATAAATGCTAGTAACACTTGGTACTTGATTGATCCCTGGTTGTAATTCTGTGAAGAAATTTGTAGTTTTGAATCAGTGAACCTTGCTCCCTATTTATATATATGCACGCACGATGCCTATCCATAATATATGTATCTGAATCTTCTGATTCCAACGAAGTTTAAAATTTCTCTCTGTTCTGAATCCGTTCGAGGACCTTCAGTTCGTTGAACTCTCTCTTTCTCTCAATTCCATTTTCAACTTGATTGCTAATAGTCAAAGTTGTGTTGATAGACTCACTTCACTATACATACAACCTACACAGTCATGTGTATACGGATCCTGTTGTTATCTGCAATGGAGCTTTGAGTTTGTCAGTGGCTATAGGTACATAAAAGAAATGTCGGAATTTACAAGGTCGGAATCCTGGCGAGAAGAGCTCATGAATCTAGTAGATGACACGGGGATAAGATACACCAGCGATGGAATCGGGAATTCAACCCCTGCTTTTGAACCCAAAAGGTCCGAAGTCGTTGCTAGTGAGGCAGAGGGGGAATCAGCTGAATCGGAGAGCTTCAAGGACCAGATGAAAGAGTTCTTGAAAGCTTGGGCAGAAATGGTTCTGGAATTGGGTAAAGGGTGTAAGGACATAGTGGTACAGAACTATTTGACTGAGGATTCATATCTCGTGCAAAAACTGAGAGGACCAGTGACTAATGTTTCTGGTAGATTAAGTTATTTGAATGAGTATTTACCTGAAGATCGTGACCCGTTTCACGTGTGGTCGGTCATAATTCTAGTCTTCCTCCTCGCTTTTGCAGGTAATTTGAAACTTTCTTGTATCATTTGTATATTAACGCATTTGGGCACTTTGCACGGTAGTATTTTGATGTATTGAAGCATTTGCAGTAGTTCAGAATTGGATCTGCTGCATATGGAACAAACGTGTTGAAACCAATAGCATCTTTTTTGTTGGTCTTGCAATAATTGTTTTTGAATTGGTTCTTTTTCATGCTGGACAAAACTGTTGAAACTTAAATCTTTGATTTGGTCTTGTGATAATAGCTCTGTAATGTTATCTGAAAATTTCCCGTGCATGGTCAGATTTTTAGTCTTATGATGAAATACCTAATTAGAGTTGGAAGTGAAAGCTGCCCGAGTTGCCTTAGATCAAATAAACCACTCCGTGCTAGCCAATGAATATGTAGCTCTACTGAGGTTGTCTCTTCAATTCTTATAGAAAGGAAGCAGATACCCTTGTGTACGATTTGGGATGGGGTTGGGATAGTATTAGTTCTGCTAACACACGACTGGAAAATACAAACAATGCTACCAAGAATAGTGGTGTATAAATCATTTCTAACCTTTTGTGGTGGGAACATAGGCTATTTTTGGACATAATGACTTTGCAATTGGGCTTATGCTCTTTTTGTTCTTATTGTTGATTTTGCTATGTCCTGGAGGGTTCTCCATGGAACTTGTGCTATTGCTCATATCTCCACTTTCGACAATGGGCTATTGTATGATATTATTCTTTGGGGTCTACAAATACAACACCCGATTTTCCTCATAAGGCTTAGCACCTTTTATGCATTGTTGGAAATGAAGATATCTGTTTCATGTAAAAAATCTTGTCTGGGGGCACCATTCGTGGACCAAAACTGAGTCGGCATTGTGCTTCATGTCTAGTTGCCATTGGTCAAGGTATAGGATAAGTGCTGTTTGGTAACATTTTCACATGTGTTTATGCGTATGTTGCAAAAGAATAACTGATGGAGGTTATAAGTTGACACATTCTAAAACTCTTGTTTGCGTAAATTTCTTGTTATGCTCCTTGTCTCTTGCGTTATACTCTTTCAGTGAACCATCTCAGTCACCCCCCCAAAAAATGGTTACGGCAGAATACTGGCATCCCATGTCGTAATTGTCATTCTGCTTGCCCATCGGGCTCCTGTTGGCCATTTTGTTGTTGCTGCTGCACCGGAACACCATTTCAGATGACCAGTTACCAGCTGGTTCATGTTTCCAGGGGCATTTTACTTGTCATGCATGTCCTCTTCCTACCCAAAATCCACAGTACTTGAAAAACAACAAAGCTTTAAATTTTGGTAAACTCAATGTAAGGCCTAACAACCAGTGCTGGAGCTTATGTGAGGTTGTAGCGAGAGCTGTCACTTAAATAGTTGCCATACCTTTTTTAGCTTCGTGCTGAGCATATAATAGTAACGTTGTCCCTGTCTCTAAGGGATTAAACTTTTAGATGAGTTGGTGCTTGGTAGTCAATAATCTAGTGTGGTATGAGAGCCAAAAGAAAAGAGAAAGGGTTGCCTGTGACAAAAAAGAGATACGAAAATTCGGACTTCACTTGTTTATTACTATTAATTATCTCGAAGAGCGACCAAGCACAAAGCTATACTTAGGTAACAACAAAACTTAGAATTTTCTAGCTATGTTTGGCAAAAAAGAGTACCTATGAAATGAAGAATATCAGTTCTTTAATCCTCCTTTCACTTCGTTTTTTTCCCCACTATGAGTAGTTTTTAATTTTGACAATGTTGCGTGCAGTACTCAATGTAAATAGTGGTCATGATAGCTCGGTCCCCAAGGTGAAGAAAGTGTACATACATCCACCGAGCGCTACACGCATACTACTCCCAGATGGTAGACACATGGCTTATTGGGTGCAAGGTGTCCCAAGTGACCGAGCTAGATATTCATTGATTGCACCACATGGTTTTCTATCTTCCAGGCTTGCAGGTAGATAGCTCCTTATAATGTTGAAAGACATTCGGGAAATGATTTTATGAGAGTTTAAGTTGTGTTTTTGTTAGAAATTTGGAGCAGAAATGAATTGGTAACAAGTGTTGTTCTCAAACTGATTTTATCTATGAAAGGTATACCGGGAGTCAAAGAGTCACTGCTGGAAGAGTTTGGTCTCCGTCTGGTAACTTATGATCTTCCTGGTTTTGGGGAGAGTGACCCTCATCCTAAGAGGAACCTTAACACATCGGCTCTGGACATGGTAGACTTGGCAAATGCTGTTGGAGTAGATGAAAAATTCTGGGTGTTAGGGTTTTCAAGTGGCGCCATGCATGCTTGGGCTGCTCTCAAATACATTCCCAATCGTATTGCAGGTACACTGATCTTGTCTTCCACTGGCTAATATGCATTTCTCTCTTGCCTATCATAAGAAAGTTTATTGCACACCTATTGCCCTAGTTTTTCCTCCTGAAAAATTGGTTCAAGAACTCTGTTAACGTATAATCTGGTGTAAGTTTGTTTTGATGTATCCATGGCTGTTTTGCAGGTGCAGTCATGTTGGCTCCTATGGTTAATCCATATGAATCAAGCATGACCAAGGAAGAGATGTCTGGAACATGGGAGATGTGGGTGCGAAGAAGGAAACTGATGTACTATTTAGCTAGAAGATTTCCTACATTTCTCACTTACTTCTACCGCCGAACTTTTCTATCGGGGAAGCATGGTCAGATTGATAAGTGGCTGTCTTTGTCACTGGGTGATAAGGTGAGTTCATGGCCATCTTAAATCCTCAAGATATGGAGGATTGACTATTTGATTTTCATGTTCTAGTTCAAATTTGATATTTCTGTATACCAGCCACCTGGGTCAGCATGAAGGTCAGCTGTAAATTTGATTTTTGATGATGATTAGTTAAATTGTTGAATAAGGTTAAAATCTATTATAGCTTCGTAGTAATAATGGCATCTGAGTATGAGGAACCCATTCTTTCATCATTAATGATAATTCACCATTTTGGCAAAGTAAGCTACGTCCAACTATTTACTTGGCATCTGGCTCGAAGTTTCTTATAGGTGAAAAAGGAACTTGTTGTATAGTGAGTGAAGATTTATTATTCACGGTCTTAAAGTTAGATGATGGAAAGCGTTCAGATAGTGCTTGTTTAAAAAATTCATCCAAACAAACTGCTGTCAAACAATGAACACTCTGAGTTCATATATGTGTACTCTTTTGTGCAATATTTGTTGTTGCGAAATCAAGCTGAAGCGCTTTGGGGTAGAAAAACTCCGTAGCCTCTCACTTCTACTTCTTGGTTTGGCCACCAATGGCATTACTTAAAAGGCATTCATAAGACCTAACGTAAATACTCTCGA
Organism: Arctostaphylos glauca; assembly: GCA_019985065.2. Lineage (NCBI taxonomy): Eukaryota > Viridiplantae > Streptophyta > Magnoliopsida > Ericales > Ericaceae > Arctostaphylos > Arctostaphylos glauca. The sequence goes on along the minus strand of JAHSPW020000005.1, from coordinate 28,668,558 downwards.
AACCTACTAAGAAAGAAATTGTTTCCAAAGCATGTCAAGAAAATTTGTACTTTGAGTATGCAATTTCTCCTTAATTCTTTTAGTTTAACACATTTGGCTATGGACTCTCGGGGAATATGGTGGCAATAGCCAAAAGTAACCCACCTTGGCTCTTGTGATTTGATGGAAATCGTTCATTTTGTTTGCCTTGTTGAGTAGATCAATCATGCCAAAAATAAAATTTGGTGGGGAATGTTTAAGCGAGTATTTATGGACATATTTTTCTTATTTTCTTACTTATCTTAGTGGTATCACTGCTAGCATAAGAAGTTTGGAACATAATTTATTTGTTAAGTTCTTCCCTTGACATGCTTTGATAAATAGTTTTTTTTTCTTGTCAGGTTTCGGTAACGGGGTATCAATGGTTATGAATCTACTTTATTTTTTATTACCTGTCTTTTGAGTAGGTTTAGGTCAAGTCTTGGATAAATGCCTTAATTTATGGTGTCCAAAGAGGGAACAAGGATTGAGAGGCTGGGGACTTTTTTTAAGCCAAAAGCTGCAGTTTGATAATACAGGAGCACCTGTTGCGCTTAAAGGACAGCAGACGCCTCTAATCCTTTTGGAAAAATGCCTGTGTCTGGCAGAAATTAATCGGGTGTTTAGTTGAGCCTATTGATAGACATCGAATAATAACCCGTGAATGAAAAAATAGTTTTCTACCTTTCAAATAGCTTTTAAATCCCTGTTGGTATATTCAGGATAAAGCTTTCACTGAAGACCCAGAATTTGAAGAATTTTGGCATAGAGATGTCGAGGAGTCTATCCGCCAGTTAAGTACAAAACCATTCATAGAGGAAGCTGTACTGCAGGTGTCAAGTTGGGGTTTCAAACTGGCAGATCTTCAAGTGCAGAAGAAATGCCCTCGAAAAGGCATTTTTCCTTGGCTCAAACTCATGTATAGCCAGGAAGAATGCGAACTCACTGGATTTCTTGGCCCAATTCACATATGGCAGGTTTGCAGCCTTTTTCATTGTTCTCCTTTTTCCATTTTTGTTTCATTGGGTCACTTGGTTTGATAAGTTTGATCTTCTTGAACTTTTAAGGGCCTGCTTTGCTGGACCAAACGGCAGCCACTACTCAAATTTCGAAAGTTGTCCTTTTAGAATCATTATGCTGAACAATTTTCAGAAACGGTTTATATAAGCAAAATTTGCATGTTATTAAAAAATGGGGGGTTTTGAGATGGTGAAAACATATAATTGGTGTTTCTAAGTTTTTTGAGATTGTGAAAACATATATTTAGGGTTTTCTTAGAAATGGGTATTTTCCATAAATATCTTCACAAGTTTGGAAAACCGTCAATGAGATTCTACAAAATGCTCCGCGATTCTCCGAAACAGATTATAAAAACAACAACCAAACAGGGCAAGTTCGGGAGTTTTAATGGATTTATATTCTGAGTTCCCTAGTTTGTCTATGCTTGACAGGGAATGGATGACCTAGTAGTCCCTCCATCGATGACCGACTATGTGGCTAGAGTTTTGCCAAGTGCGATCGTGCATAAACTCCCAAACGAGGGCCACTTCTCGTATTTCTTTTTCTGTGATGAATGCCACAGACGAATATTCTCTACTCTTTTTGGAAGTCCAGAAGGTCCACTTGCAAGCACAGACCAATCCCAATTCAAAGTTGATGCAACACGTTCCGATTCTGCCGGGGAAAAACCAAGTTGATATTTTGCTCAGTTTCTTGAGTAATGATGTAAATACCACAGGTTTTTGCTCCTTTTCTTGGTGGAGCACAAAAGGCTATTTAAATTCTTGTTTCCTTCGTAGTTCTGTGGAATTGAGAAGCAAGAAGGCAGTGATCTTAATGCCTGTTCTCTTTTCTTCTTACGAAACAGAGGATCATAGTTTCTCTTCACGCTGGCACAATTTGGAATTTTGCTGTTCGGTAAGAACTCTGTGACACCAGATGAAAGTCTGATAGTAATATATAGAGCTGAGAAATGAGAAAAGAACTTGAATCTTTGCTCATATTTGGACTTCTCTTCGGATGAACAGTGTGATGTAGAGCAGTGTACTTTCCATCAAAAAACCTAAAATGGACAAAAGTGCCAATTCTTGTTAATTTTTTGAGCTTTTAGTGTAGTTGTTCTGTTAAGTTGGTGTTCTGAAAAAACTACAGTTTGTAGACTATTTCACATGGAATTTTCATAGTCCCTGTTCAATTACAAGTTTACTCTTTGAGCAACGGAGATTGGCCTGCTTTTTATTTGGTCTATAGAGGCTCTAGTATGCCTATGAGTTCCTTTTCAGTACATGCTAGCTTCATTCTTCGCATCCAATGTGCAATGCAGGCAGTTATTGATAGATACAAGTATCATGGTATATATGATTTCGAGTACTAGTTTAAAGTGTCATTTATGATTTGTATTCACTAGGATGCTATAATAGATGCTAGATTACTTTGAGGAAGGAAAAGGAATTTCATTTTTATGCGCCTGGTGCGAAGACAACCGATGCAAAGAAAGCGTTGGTGCATACCGAGTTTCTTGATTACACGCAAAAATTAAGATTTGGTCTTCGCTCGACAAATTGTCTAATTGACTCATGGCAACAAAAACAATTGTGAAATCTCGATGTCTCTGACTGTAGACTGGTGACAATTTTGTACGTCTTTGGGCGCAAGAGTAATAGAAGACAGTTCCTTATTGTAAGTTGGTGGTAGTGAAATATCAGAGGGTCGATATGGACCGAGTTTCTCAAATTCAAAATGCTCTTGAACTGGAGATAGAATCAATATGCTGACGATGACCTGCAGACAAGTACTAGTGTAGGGTTTGCTTCAGCTATTGAAATGGTGTCATATTGCAAGATTAATAAGCGTGAGTTATTGGGTTTACATAAGATAGGAATCTATAAGTATTCACCTACTTGCTTCAGAGATCCCGATGGCGAGGAGTTCATGGTTCAATGCTAAATCTATTAGTTGATTCTTCATTCGGCAAATTCATCGCTCGTACTAATATTTTTTTTACTAATATTGATGCACTTTTTACATTTTATTTACCTTTTTAAGGATTATGATTAGCATTTTTCTTCATAATTAACCACGAAAGTTTGTTAATACATTTTCAATGGTTTGATAATCTTAAAAGTATTTCTTCGTAATTGTTCTAAAATAAGAAAATTAAAAATTAAATGAACCAACTATGCTAACGATTTCTACACCAAGAATAGTAAATCAACCCTAATAGGCTGAAGCATAAAATGGGTAATCTCTCTTTATTTCTAACATATATAAAGTAGTGTGTCGTAATATAATGGGCACTTATGTAATCGTTGAAATCAAGATGAAAGTTGTTTCTCAAAGTTGAAGTAAGATCAAGTTCATAAATTTATTATCGTAAGTCGGAATAAGTTGATGTCTTCTTTCGTTTCTTTACGAGTGCCAACTATTTTCTTAGTTTTTTAAAAATTGAATGTTATAAAGAGGATAAAAAACGGTGGAATGGTTGGATGACTAAGGGCATACACAATTACGAAATCGAACTGAATCGAAATCGAAAAAATTGAACCGAATCATACCGAAGCAATTTGATTTTAAACATTCAAAATTTCTAATTTGGTCCAAATTTGTGTTTCAAACTAGATCAAACCGAAACGATTACACTCCTAAACTTGATGTTCTTATTGAGATATTGATTCATTCTGCCTCACAATAGAATGGGGCTAGATTAGCCCTGTGTGGCCTAACCATTATTTTTTTAAATGTTTTTATCTTTATTTAAATATATTTATTTTTGTAAGGTATGTGTTAACGTTTTTATAAATTATTAATTCGTCTTTACAAGAGAAATCTAAAAGTAATAATCATAGCAAAAAGAACTTTAAAAAATTCACTAAAGACAAAAATAATTTAGAACAAATAAATTCTTTTGAATTTTTTTAAATTCTAAAATTTGCTTCATATTTTTTGATTTCTGAATTCTTCTCATCACAGAAAATAAATAATCCATGATAATTTGATGCAAAAAAATATATTGCTAAAATCTGAATAAAAATAAAAATTAATCTAAAAGAAAATTAATCCACCATTACAACCTAAATTTGATGGGCCTGGATCAAAATTCAAAAGTTTAATAACACAGGATGCAATTTTTAACGTAACAAACAACCATATGTATGCAATGTCATTTCGAAGGTATTTTAAAGAGAGTAATTTATTTCTGTAGTTAATAATTTTTTTAAGAATTATTTCGAGCAATCTTAATTATTTTAAAAGAGAGTAATTTATTTCGGTAGTTAATAATATTTTTTTAGTTTTTAAGAATCATTTTGGACAATCTTAAGAATTATTTTTATCAAGTATTCGTCACGATAAAAGAAATAAAAAAATATGAATCGAAATTAAAAAAATTCTTACGAAGATAAAATTATGACAACAAAACTTTTTTTAACCTATTTTCACAAATGGGAGTCTTGCAATTCTCTCTCTTCCCTCGCATACGTTCACAAATGGGAGTCTTGCAATTCCCTCTCCTCATACAGTTCATCAGTTTCTCTCTCCACTTCCTTCCTAGAATTGCAAGATCCCATATTCGTGGACCATTGCCTTTTCTTATTTCCATCTGATGACTGGAATTTTTGTGGTATATTTTCGGGATTGTTAGTTCTTGAATGATGTGTAAGTTTTGGATTGATGAGATCAAGGCGTCTTTCTTAAATTCCTCGAATAATGGTGAAACATCTTTTCTACGTTATTTGACTTCTCATAATCAGCAACGATGATTAAAACCTTGAGACCCCAGTTGCAATTAACCATTAGGAATGTCGAACCCGGCATCCAATTACCTCTAATCCCAAATTGCTACAAGACTCAGCAGTCGAGCAATGATTATATAAGCTCCTTGTGCAAGAAAAGCCTTTTCAAAAATGCTCTTGAGGCATTCGACTTACTGCAAATACACACAAACTTTGATGTAAACCCCAGTACCTATGCCCATTTGATAAATGCCTGCGCTTGTTTGAGATCTGTAGAACAAGGAAGAAAAATCCATGACCATATTCTGAACCACAGTTTTAAGCAAGACATTATTTTACAGAATCATATTCTGAATATGTTTGGGAAATGTGGGGCCTTGAAGGATGCCCGGAAGGTTTTTGATGAAATGCCTGAGAAAAATGTGGTTTCTTGGACTTCTGTAATTGCTGGGTATTCACGGCACGGGCAAGAAGATGAGGCCATAAAGCTGTTTTTGACAATGCGAGGATCCGGGATTATGCCAGATCAGTTTACCTTTGGAAGCATAATAAGAGCTTGCTCTAGTTTGAGTGTCATAAAGCTAGGGAGGCAGTTACATGCCCTTGTTGTTAAATCGGAATTTGGCTCCCACCTTATTGCACAAAATGCATTGATTGCAATGTACACAAAATTTGGCCAAATTGCTGATGCAGTGGGTGTGTTTTCAGATGTTACTGTGAAGGATTTGATTTCATGGAGTTCAACGATCGCAGGGTTTTCACAACTCGGTTACGAGTTGGAAGCATTGAGTCATTTTAAGAAAATGCTCTCTCAAGGTGTTTACCAGCCAAATGAATTTGTTTTTGGTAGTGCTTTTAGTGCTTGTGGAAGCCTCCTGCAACCAGAATATGGAAGGCAGATACAAGGGATGAGTATAAAATTTGGGCTAGGGAGAGACACTCATGCAATTTGCTCCCTCAGTGATATGTATGCGAAATGTGGTCTCTTGGGTTCCGCAAAAACAGCTTTTTGTCAGATAGAGAGGCCAGATTTAGTGTCCTGGAATGCAATCGTCGCTGGGTTTGCATATGGTGGTGAAGTCGATGAAGCCATGTTGTTGTTTTCTCAGATGAGGCATTTGGCATTGATCCCAGATGATATCACAGTTCGTTCCTTGCTTTCTGCTTGCACAAGCTCTGTTACTCTAAATCAAGGTATGCAACTGCATTCCTACATTATTAAAGTGGGTTTTGATTTTGATATAGCGGTGTGCAACACATTACTTTCGATGTGTGCAAAGTGTTCGGATCTGTGTGCTACATTTAGAATGTTCAACGAGATGAGAAGCTATGCTGATTTAGTTTCTTGGAATACTATTCTTACCGCGTGTATGCAACACAACCAAACTGGGGAAATTTTCTCCGTTTTGAAAATGATGCTTCAATCTCAAAATAAGCCTGATTATATTAGTTTAGCCAATGTTCTGGGAGCTTGTGGAGAAATAGCCTCTTTAGAAATGGGGGATCAAGTTCATTGCTATGCCTTGAAAACTGGGCTCAAGCTCAATATTTCTGTTACTAATGGAATGATTGACATGTATATGAAGTGTGGGTCGCTTGGAAGTTCTTTAAAGCTCTTTGATTCCATTGAAGGTCCTGATGTTGTCTCCTGGAGTAGTTTGATTGTGGGTTATGCTCAGTTTGGGTATGGAGAAGAAGCTCTTAAGCTGTTTGGGAAAATGAGAAGTTCAGGTGTCATGCCAAATCAGGTAACATTCATTGGGGTTCTAACTGCTTGCAGTCATGTTGGGCTGGTAGAAGAAGGTTTGCAGTTGTACAGATCCATGAAATCTGATCATGGGGTTGTACCGACAAGGGAACATTGTTCTTGTGTGGTTGATTTACTTGCTCGTGCTGGACGCATAAACGAAGCAGAAGCTTTTATTACTAAAATGGGATTTGAACCTGATATAGTGATATGGAAGACTCTGCTAGCTGCTTGTACGAGGCATAATGAATCTGAGGTTGGAAAAAGAGCTGCAGAAAATATCCTGAAAATTGATCCCTCAAATTCTGCCGCTCATGTTCTACTTTGCAACATATATGCGTCTGACAGCAGTTGGAAAGATGTTGCTAGAGTACGGATTTTGATGAAACAAAGTAATGTCAAGAAAGTTCCTGGTCAGAGCTGGATTGAAGTTAAAGAGAGCATCCATGTTTTCGTCTCAGAGGATAGTTTACATCCAGAAAGGGACAAGATATATTTAATGCTAGAAGAATTGTGGTTGCAGATGCTGGATATTGTCCATACAGAGATAAGCTTCATGAACGAACTGAAGTGTGGTTGAATCAGCTATTGCGGGACCTTCAGGTTCTACATTACACCTTCACGTTCTACATCACTAAGTGTTCTAAAACTCGGCTTAGGCATAACGACCAGAGTGCTGGAGCTTATGTGGGGTTGTAGTGAGAGCTGTCACTTATATTGTTGCTATACCTTGTTTAGCATCAATGTTTAGCTTCGTGCTGAGCATATAATAGTAACATTGTCTCTAAGGATTAAACTTTAGATAAGTTGGTGCTTGGTTGTAAATAATCTAGTGTGGTATGAGAGCCAAAAGAAAAGAGAAAGGGTTGCACTGTGACAAAAAGAGGAGAAAATTGGGACTTCACTTGTTTACTACTATTAATTATCTCGAAGAGCGACCAAGCACAAAGCTATCCTTAGGTAACAAAACATAACTTCAAATTTTCTAGCTATGTTTTTGGCGAAAAAAAGAGTACCTATGAAAGGAAGAATATCAGTTAGTGGAATGACCGGGTCTTTAATCCTCCTTTCACTTCGTCTTTTTTCCCACTATGAGTTGTTTTTAATTTGACAATGTTATGTGCAGTACTCAGTGTAAATAGTGGTCATGATAGCTTGGTCCCCAAGTTGAAGAAAGTGTACATACATCCACCAAGCGCTACACGCATACTACTCCCAAATGGTAGACACATGGCTTATTGGGAGCAAGGTGCCCCAGCTGACCAAGCTAGATATTCCTTGATTGCACCGCATGGTTTTCTATCCTCCAGGCAGGTAGATAGCTTCTTATAATGTTGAAGACATTAGGGAAATGATTTTTATGAGAATTTAAGTTAGTGTTTTTGTTAGAAATTTGGAGCAGAAATGAATTGGTAAGAAGTGTTGTCCTCAAACTGATTTTATCTATGAAAGGTATACCAGGAGTCAAAGAGTCAATGCTGGAAGAGTTTGGTCTCCGTTTGGTAACTTATGATCTTCCTGGTTTTGGCGAGAGTGACCCTCATCCTAAGAGGAACCTTAACACCTCAGCTCTGGAAATGGTAGACTTGGCAAATGCTGTTGGAGTAGATGAAAAGTTCTGGGTGTTAGGGTTTGCATGTGGCGCCATGCATGCTTGGGCTGCTCTCAAATACATTGTTCAGGTACACTGATCTTGTGTTCCACTAGCTAATATGATTTTCTCTCTTGCCTATCAAATATGTCGACAGCATGGCACAACTGAATTGGTTGTTGCCAAGTGGTTTCCATTGGCATAAATCATGACCAGAATAAAGGGTATGTTGAACGTAGGAGTACATATGAAAATGAGTAATTCATGAATTCTCTCTTATAACAAACCGTGAGGAAAATTTAACAAATCATGCTTGTGGTTCACACCAAGGCCTAACATAACTTAGAAGATAGCATGTCCGGAGTAGGCAATTTGGGCTCCAAGACTAAAGCCGAAGTAGAGCCTTTTGAGCTAATGAGAATGCTTTCCCTTTGTGAAAGGCAAGAGGTAACATGAATATAGTTAAGAATGGGGTCTTTAGAAGATGATTATGTACTCATTCAAGGCATGGATTGGGCATGTGAAACAGAAGATAATAAGATAAAAGCTGGTGTCTTCGTATACCAGCAGGTTAAAAAAGGGAAAGAAGAAGGTATAAAGGAAAAGAGGCATTATAGTCCGGTAATGTTGGCTTATTTTATGGCGTTTGTAGCTACTAATTAGAAGTGTGGTAATGGTACTTGGGAATTAGGAAATTGAACTAGCATCCTCATGTATTGGTTGAAGTCTCTGATTTATTAATTTTGTGGAAATCATGCCTAGTTGTTTTAGTTGGCATACAAGACTTCCTTAAGTTGGAGTGGTGTTATTACAATGGCGAAGTCTTATTGTCTGGTTTATCATAAGAAAGTTTGTTGCACACCTATTCCCTAGTTTTTCCTCCTGAAAAATTGGTTGAAGTGCTTGTCTGTAGATGTGTCAGGATCCTTGAGAACTCAGTTAACATATAAAGTGGTGTAGATTGGTTGTGATGTATCCATGGCTGTTTTGCAGGTGCAGCCATGTTGGCTCCTATGGTTAATCCATATGAATCAAGCATGACTAAGGAAGAGATGTCCGGAACATGGGAGATGTGGGTGTGAAGGAGGAAACTGATGTACTGTGTAGCTAGAAGTAGAAGATTTCCTACATTTCGCACTTACTTCTACCGCCGAACATTCCTATCAAGAAAGCATGGTCAGATTGATAAGTGGCTGTCTTTGTCACTGGGTGATAAGGTGAGTTCACGGCCATCTTGAATCCTCAAGATATGGAGGATTGACTATTTGATTTTCATATTCTAGTTCAAATTTGATATTTCTGTATACCAGTCTCCTGGGTCAGCATGAAGGTCGGCTGTAGATTTGATTTTTTATGACGATTAGTTGAGTTGTTGAATAAGGTTAAAATCTATTATAGCTTCGTAGCAATAATGGCATTTGAGTATGAGGAACCCCATTCGTTCATCATTAACGATTATTCACCATTTTGGCCAAAAGTAAGCTACGTCCAACTATTTACTTGGCATCTAGCTCGAAGTTTCTTATGGGTGAAAAAGGAACTTGTTATATCTTGTGCCCTAGAGCAACTCCAACAGGCTCAATATTTGAGTCCTGTTGGCTATTATAGCCAGCCAAAACCATTTTTCAGTGCTCCAAGAGGCTCTTTAATGGCTAGCTATTTTGCCTCCCTTCTAGCCAGCCTCCCTCCAATCACTATGTACGGATGAAACTTGTTCGTGCTCTTTCTCCCCCTTTCTCCACACCTTCACACCCTCTATGTCTTCCATTTCTATACTCCTGATGTCTCTCCTTCTTCGCAGATCTTTCTCTTCTCCATCTTGTGACCGTTCTTCAAAAAACATTGAGCAAGAAAATCGAGCAAAGATAGAGAAATCAGAATACCAAAGCAAGCCCTAGCTTTAGCAGATCTGTATGGATTCATTGATGGAGTTCTCCCATGGAGGAACCAAGCAACAGAAATCAATTTCTGGACTTCTACATCCGTCTTAGGTGCTACAAATGTCTGCAAAAGGTATCAATTTGTGCCAATTTTCTGGACTTCTAAATAGCGTGATGTTGAAATAATGAAATCGATCTCCTGCAAGAATGTATGTCAATGAACAATGCTAGTTAATAAGGATGATGATTTTTCTCTCCTAGTTGCCATCAAACATCTGATTTTTGTCTATTCTATTCCATGACCAAATCTATTGCTGCTTACAAGTTGTTTGATAAAATGTCCAAAAGCGTACAAGTGAATTTCTGTTGTGGAAACAGTTTCAAGGTAAAGATCCATCAATACCTAATTTCTGTTTGTGGCTTATAAGATAAAGAATCAGACCTTTTGCATTCACGGTATACGAACGTATGTCGTGTTTGTGCTTAGTCCTTACTAACCTAATTTTGTTACGTAACATGGCTTTGATGTCTGCCACATTTAACCTTCATTTTTCGCCATCACATGATATAAATTATCCAATATTCTCTAATGTTAGCAATTCTCTTATCTATGTCTTTAGCAATTCTCTTATCTATGTCTTGACAATTGAAATCTGTTGCAATTGTTTAGGATCCCAATTCTAAGCATTTGGGGGCTACAGTTTGGGATGCATCAATGGTGCTTGGCCTTCTATTGGAAGTAGTTTCTTTGGAGATACATATCAGTATTATGATTTCCAAATCTGGGACTGCAAAGTTCTAGCTTTCATAATTGTTGGTCTATTTTTTTGGTAAGAATTTGGCCAATGCGAAGATTGAATGTGGTGTCTTATGATAGCTGCATTTTTTCCTGCACTTCACTTCAATGCGCCAAGCGCTAGAATCCACAAGACCTTGTCACCCTCAATCCACTTATGGACTTCTACAACAGAGGTCTAGACTATACAGGCCAAGCTTCGGAAGCTTAGAGAATTGAGGTGGGACAAGTCCGTGCCACCATCCTCAGTTAGCTTCTTGAAATCCACATTCTAATAAACTAATTGCATGACCTTAATGTACAAAGTACAAGCAATGCAATCTGAAAAACAATCAATTTTTTGAAGAAAAAGAGAGGTGAAGGACCCAATGATTCTTTGTTTATGTGGTGCTGCTTCTAATGAATTTTAGCTTGATGTGTAGATAGGAATGGAGGTCAATTTTAGACACCATGGTGGGTTTTGACAAAAATGCACATCTAGCGTCCAACTGAAACTCACACTCCGAGCATACATAGAAAAAACCATAAGAAAACCATAAGGTTGCTTGAATAGGTTGCTTGGACATTGCTCCAAAGTGATCAATAGTTGCAGCAGGATATTGATTGACGAGGGAAGAAGAATAGGCAAAATTTGGTAAACATGCTATTTGTGCAGAGAAGTTGAAACAATATCTGCAAAAGAAATCACCTTTTAATTGGCCGGTTGTAAGAATCGATTAATTAACCAATGACAGCATGTTATGTGATTGTGTGCTCTCCTCTCCTTTCTAGAACGATAATCTAATAATGGTAAAAGTCACCATTTGGTCAACTTACCTAAAGTAAGGGTTGATTCTTGAATCTGCTGAATTTTCCTTCCAGGTTTTAACAATGTCATGTTTGAAGGTGATAAGGGACCTTGATCCCTACATGGTAGATTAGGAATGTTAGACAGCCAGTAGTTTCCTTGTCAAGCAGAAGGCAGGAATAACCCTGTACAAACAACACAATTCAGTACTTCCGGACTGATGAGTTTTCTGTCTAGACAAAGTGGTGGATTTATGTGTTGATTTTGAAGTAATTCCATAAAAACACTTTCTCAGCTACTTTAGGTAAAAATCTTTTCTATTGAAAAGATGTTCTGAATATTTGGTGCCCTTGAAGAATGGCTTCCTCTGTCTATACACGTGCATTTGTCTCCAATCATTTTTCTTCACAGTTCTTGTCTTAGCTGGGATCTGTTTGCATGTTATTATTTAGCTTATGCAACTCCATGTTGGCTTTGCAGGCCTTCAGAACATTCTCAGATGACAAAGAGTGGCTACATTGCCTTCAACAGTTAATAGCTGATAACGAATCAAGTATTCAAGAAGAATGTGAGAACTTGTTTCTAGAGCTGTTTTTGGACCAGGAATCCAGAGGTGGACATACTAGTTTCCCAAGTAACAAATCCTTTTTCAATGATCAAAACGTGAAGGCAAAAAGGTTTGAAAGGGAGGTTCAAATTTTGTTTCCTGAGGGAGTTTTAAGTCTATTGAATGACCAAAATTGGACTGCCTCTCCTGGTGCTCTCCAAAAATTTTCAATGACCAAAATTGGTAGTGCTCTCCAAAATATCATAAGGGCATCTGAGTCCCTATGGCTGAGTCATCCAATGTCAATAGATAAGTGGACTGCCCCTCCTGGTGCGTGGCTACTTCTATCAGAGGTTTCGGCATTCGTTTTTAGAGCAGTGGAGTGGGAGTTTCTCCATCATCAATGGAAACTTATTGACAAGCATGAACCAAATTTAGAGGTTAGGAATCCTATTCAACAGGTATTTGCAGATGAAGGGGCTGTGGGTATTCCGATTCTGTTACTTGGGCAGGAGATCATGTCTTCCTTTTGCAAACAATTTATAATGTTTATACAGAGCTGCCTTCTGAACCTGCAGCAGATTTAGCTCGTGAATTGCTTAGACGAATTGAGGAGTTTGACATGCATTCCGCAGAGGTATTTGTCCAGTATTGTCACTTGTGCCTTTTAGTGTCTTTTGAAGGATCATCCCTTACTTGTTATTGAAAAAATGTTGGTTTGGGGTTAGATTTGTTCGATGGATATATGAATGACAACTATACATTTTCTGTTTTTATCAAAAATAAAGAGCAGCAATTTTTTTGGTAGATAGGCAAAATAAATGCCACGTGCAACAAATTTTTTTTTTTTTTTGGACTAGTTGGTTAAGTTAGTTTGATTGAATAACAAAAATAGAGAGCAATACTGGAATACATAGGTGAAAAAGTAAATACGCAAAATAGAGAGTATCTTTTTGGTACTTTTGACTGGTTAAAATGACTAGTGGTGTTGGAGTTGCTCTTAGTTTCTTGAATGATGGTGTAAATACAACAGGGCTGCTTCTTCCTCGAATGGTGGTGTAAAGACAACAGGGTTGCTCCTTTCTCAGGGAACCGTGAAAGGCCAGACATGAAACTGGAATGCTTTCTTCATACTCTGGTTGAAACTATACTTTTACTAACTAGAGATGTTGAGCAGCAGGAAACAAACCTGATGCGATTTACATGTCCTTGTAACCTGGGATCATCTTTTATATGTTCCTGGAGTGGAAATGTGTTTTGTTCACCTGACTTCGATGTTTTGATTGGTACTTTTTGCACACAGAGACCATGTGTCCATAATATCCCTATCCCCTGTTCCAAGACTGTGGGTGGGGTGGGGAGTTGGTTGTGCTTTGGAAGCTGCTGTGAGTAATACCCCAAGCCCATTAATTTGTTTCGAACAACTCTATTTTTTTGTCTTGTCAGTTGTTCGTATAAAAAGTGGAGTTGATGGGACAAATACACCTACATGAGCTATTTCTGTTATGTTTTAATTATTTTTTACAAACATGATTTTGAGAATAAATGTATTTCAATCAAACAAGTATAAATATTCGATCAATGAAATTTTCTCCAAAATTTACCTATTCAAACAAATTAAACAAACCAAATTAAGGTAATGAGCTCAGTACGGACCCAGAATGACACTCACAACAGCTTACTGTGTCTGAAACTCACTCCCCTGCTCCATTGCACCCCAAACATGATGTGGTGGGATCTTGAAAAACACAAATCACGAGACATTTGCCTAGTTAAAAAAACTTCAAACCACGAGACAATCACGTTGTTGAAAATACATTGAGACATGAGGAACATGTATTTTTGACATGAAAGGAGAATCCCAAAGCAGAAAAAAACCACTTCTCAAGTTTGTCAATTGCATGTAAAACCATACAAAGTGGAACCATTTGCTATAAGTAAATGGTTGCTTCTAAAATGGCAGACCTCTCACATGAGATGCGGTCCCAAAATTGAGGATTTTAGCCGTTATAGCACTTACCGCATAGACATAGTAACAGAAAAGAACTTCAGAGAAAAAAAATGGCTGATTGAACTCATAGGTTGGCAACATGATAGAATACATCTTAATGAAATTTCGAAACTCAAGTAAAATTAATTGAATAAATGCTAGCAGACACATCAAGTACCAAGCAACACTCCAGTATCATGTAAATGGCAGTTTCCTTAAAGAATTCCATAGAAGTCAAGTTCAATTTTCCCGTAAACCACCATCCATCACGAGAACAAAATTATTTTGACAAGATAACCTGTGCAACATGCAATATTGCAAAGGCACTGCTTCATACATACAAGTCACATAGCAAACAGTTTCTCCCACATTCAGTAAATTCAAATGGATACAAAAAAAATCCCGACATCTGAGTAGCTTACAACTGTTGGGGGTCCAAAAAAATTATGGAACAGCAGAACCCTTCAATTTTCAAAATTTCATCAATGAAAGAATTTGGGAGACGAAGTCATAGCTGTTGGCAGCCTCGCAGTACTGAAGCTCGTCTCCCAAAACCTTGACCAAAGCAGTTTTTTTAGTCTCAGAAAGCAGAGCCATTGCCCTTCATCTTTCCAAGCATCATATCTTTAGCTTCATTGATTTTAGAAGCAAGGTAATGGCTACCACCCGCGTCCGGATGGTTTGCCACCATCACTCTTCTATGTGCTTCCCTGATCTTATCTACTGGAGTACTTTCCCTGCAGAAGTTAAGCATTTAAATAAAAACAAAAAAACAAAAAAAAAAAGAAAGAGAGAGATGAGAACATTTTTGCAATTTCTACCCCCTTTCTCCTCTGTCACCACATTTTTTTTAACGGATAACTAATTGGGGGAAAAAATCACCCATAGAACTGAAACTGAAAATCATCTTACTGGATCTTCTAACGAAATTACTGGTTTTCACTGGGCTCAAAAGTTCTGGGTGATAAGGTAGCAGAATCCCAGGGAAATAAAACCAGACACCACCACCCATCAAAACGAAAACAAATTGGGATAATAGATTCTTTCCGAGTGCGCTGCAGAAATCAGGTTTAACACACTCCATGGATACTCTAAAGGTGAACAACCCCTTATTGCACATGAAATTATCAGATTATAGCAGGAAATGCATCAAGTTCAGAATACGTCAATTATGACCATAAAAGTATCATGCGCGTGAACACGAAGAGTGGTTGAGAAAGAAGAGAGAGAAGGGGAAAGGAGAGTAACATGACTCGAGCAAGTATTTAGGAGGCGGAAATTTTAGCAAAATAAAGATTGAAACAATAAATTGAAGGTTGTTAATTCCCTTCCTCGCAGTAACTCAGAGTTGTTCTCTAGGTGATCATCAGGCAAGAGCACAAGTGACAACGCAGACCCCACCAAAAAAAAGGACGAGTGGATAAAAATACCATATGCCACCTGAAATCTAAGATAGTACAACATTGGCCCACAGTTCACTGGCTTAAGTCCATGTAATTTGTAATTCCTATAAAATTGAAATTTTAATTAGCAATATTCATGTCTTCGTTATGTGCTCGGCATAACATCCAGGGGTACCCGTACGTGACACCCGGGTGGCATGGGATACACTTAAACATTGCCACTGTGTCTCATACATAGTAGACCGAAGAAGGAAGATGACAAGAGAAGGAAGTGAAAGCAACAAGCCTTTTGTTAGATTAAGACCCAGGTAAGCTAGAACAGGTCGGTAGAGCCCTAAGTTCATGTCCGGGTAGTTTTTCTGTAGGTAGGGAAAGCCGCTGGATTTGGAAATTAAGTGTTAGATCAAATCATCAGATTAAATGACTGAAGAAAGATCTTACCTGTCCAACACAAGGTTTTCTATCGTTACCATTCTTCTCAATTAATTTCTCTCACTAATACCCACACTTGCTTAGTTTTGGAGACTTGGAAGATCAAACACTCAGGCACAACTTTTCCCTATTAAAAACCACTCATTTAAGACAACCTGGCCTTTTTGGCAGTACCCCCATGTCCTTAATTTATAAGATTTCGAGGAGCAATACTTACACACGAAGCCAAATCTGACACCAATATAGAGTCCATCTGAACAGTTGCTTCGACAACATTTATGCACTCAGTCCTCTCCTTTGGCTACTTATTTGGGTCTCGCCTGCCCCCAGCACCAAGGGGAATCGGCAGGTGGTGAAGGAGCATCTATGGTGATTGCAATTTTGTACCCATCATATCTGTGCATACAATGAGAGGAAACGATGTAGCAATTGGAGAGGTGAGAAGGGTAGCGCAAACGAGCCACGGTACTGACATAAGGCCACAGCATTAGACTCAATTCTCATTCATCAAATCTCATAATTGCAATAATCAAATGTCTAATTTTGCGACAAGCCCCAACTGAATAGGAAACTAGAATCCTAAATCAAAAGTAAACAATCCTTATCCTTAATTCCCTAATTATCTTAAACATAAAGGAAATCCTTATCCTCAATCGCAATTACCTAAACTTCCAAGGAAATGGATGTAAAGCATTTAAATGCAATAACAAAGTTACAGCTCCCATTTTCATGTGTTCAGTATCATTCTCGACCTTGAGTGGGCTTCAAAATAGTATTGTCCGCGCCAAAGAATTAAATATTTCGAGTACGAGAGTTGCTTGATTTTCTTCTCTGGACAAATTGTTGCACTTCTCAAGCTTTATATGAGGTCCAACAAGAATGAATTAGAAACCCAATCATAGTCTTCACACCAAAAAATCTATTTGTTCTGACTTGATGAAAGAAATGTATGGCTAACAATCAATAAGATTTGATAATATGGGTGCATCCTCATGTTCAAGAGGCACGTCGTTTGGCGAAACTATCTGCTGCTTCAGAATTTCTTGAGCTGCAACGATTGGAGGAGGAATAGGATCAGTTGACTCAAGAGATGAACAAGAAGCAAACTTAACTAGTTCCAGAACGTGACAGTGTTGCTCACTGTGCACCAAGGGGGGAGACTCATGAGTAATCATGTCCTCCTTTGGATGGGCAGAGTTTGGCAGAAGAGCTTTTTCTAGGGGTATATTTGAATGTAAAGGTGTTGTCTTCCCCATTATAGGCGGCAATAGATTCATCAATCCATGGACGATCAAGTAATAAATGAGCAATAGGCATGGGAAGAATGTCATACCCAATCATGTCAAAATACACCTATATGGAAAGGAACCAACACCTCTGACAGAGTAACAGACGAGTGGTGGCAGCCCAAAGTAGATTGGGATGCTGATGTAGTTTAGGCTCAAGTTTCATCCCTTTGATTGCTAGTATGGATACAACACTCATTGTAAATCTTGTCAACGACAACTTTGCAAACTTTGTCGGTGTGTTTACCATCTGACTGAAAACTACTGGTCCGCTTCCACTTTTGTCATTTGTTTGATAGTTTCGAACGTGGAACGACCAATTACAGATAGTGGTCATGCTTCAACTGTGGGGTGGTGAGTAGAAATGGTGCAATAAAATGCAAATGTTCTCGTTTTCTTTTTTTCGGTTGGATGGACTGTTTTGAGTTTCTTTTGAGGGGCTGGTTTAATGAGGTCTAGGTGGGTTGGGTCTGTTGAACAGTCTGGTGTGGATATGATATTTGAGCAATGGGCTGGGTTAAGGGTCTATGGGTCAAGAATAAAAATCTTGATTGGGATCTGACTGATGGAACATTTTCTCCATGAAATAACTATCAGCAATGGGTGCCTTGGTCTCCATTGTAATAGAAACTTTGGGACCATTAGTCCACTATTCTTGTGATTGGGCAATTGGTGGCAACAGAAAGAAGCAGCAGCCACAAGAATGGAACTGATCTTCTACGAAGGATTGTGGTTGATGACTATTAGTGAGGGGATCTTAACAGGAGTGGCAGTCATTGTGACTGTTCCGACTGGGGTTGAAGGGGCTGGATTCAGATCAAATCAGATCATATTGACAGCAGCAGATCGGCTGGGAGGATGCAATCCATGGGGTGTATTAAAAGAAACAGACAGCAAGAGAGAGGTGGAATCTATAGAACCCAAGTCTGGTACCAAAATTGATGCAGCACGCTAAAAGGGGTGACAAGGGTGGCGAAGGTAGCGCAAATGGGCCACAGCCTTGAAACACAATTCTCATTCATCAAACTCTAACGATAACAAGTTTTAAAAAAAACGATAACAAATCTTGCTAGCCTGTTTTGCCGTGAGTTTATTCTGAGTCCGTCACTCGGCACCACATTATCCATCTTGAACACAAATTGTGACCCACCTCCACATTCTCAAGTAGTGCAACTGTCATTTCCTTTTCTTGGACCACGCCTTTTTCCCTTTCAATAACCCCTTG
This sequence comes from Arctostaphylos glauca, assembly GCA_019985065.2. NCBI lineage: Eukaryota > Viridiplantae > Streptophyta > Magnoliopsida > Ericales > Ericaceae > Arctostaphylos > Arctostaphylos glauca. The sequence goes on along the minus strand of JAHSPW020000005.1, from coordinate 28,650,126 downwards.
TGTCGTTTATAAGATAAGAGCCTTAACTAAAAACAAAACTAGAATCTTAATTCAAAAAGTAATTAATCCCGAACCTTAATACCTTATTATCTGAAACTTAAAGGAAATTCCTATTCTTAATCCTAAATTATCTAAGACTTAAAGGAAACAGAATGTAAAGCAGTTAAATGCAATAAATAATACATTTAAAGCTCCAACTTCCATATATGTTCCACATCAGGATATCATCATGAAGACATGAACATCAAATTCCTTGTGAATAACAGAGAACTAAAATAGCCAAAACCAAGAAAAAATATGACGGGAAAATCACATCTATAACTAAAAAAAAGGCCACATTACCTCACTCCAAGAATAAGAGCTGCTTCTCTTTTTGTCATTGTAGGCTGGAATCCCCCTTCGTAAAATTTGCGCAATCGTGGTGGCCTTGCTTTGAATGCTTGCCAAGCCTGAATGCCATATCTACCAGCATAAGCAGCAGCTGCAACAGCAAGTCCTGCTACCAATGGTGTAGTCTGGAGCAAAATTCAGGTTTAAACATCCTCTGTTAGGAATAAATTATCACCACTTATAAATAGTCATAAAAAAGCCACCCGTTTTTTAGAAATCTCTTTCTTTGGAGCCACCCGTTTTTTAGAAATCTCTTTCTTTGGATTATAAATGGAGTTGTCTAGCATATGTGCCTCTCGTACTTGTCTTGGTAACTATATTTCCCATGAAGCCCTCAGCCAAAGAAAATCACTATCCAGGGTTTTTTCAATACCAAAACTCTTTGGGATCTTTAGTAGTTCAAACTTCAAAGAGTGATAAGAAGACAATATTAACTATGTCAGAAGAACAAAGAGTTATTTACTTAGAGGTTCCATTTGAATCAAGTATTTGGGTAAGGAAAGGGAAACAGAAATACAGAAGTTAAAGGATCTAACTGTTGTGAGCAATTATTAACATTTCTACTTTTTTCCTTTTTCGTGCCCTAATCCTGGATCTCCTCTCTTTTCCCACTCAATCCTAAGATGCACCCCCTTTTGAGAATATAAATAATAAAGTTATCCATCACCCTAACGACTTAAACTTTTAGATGAACTAGTGATTAACAATCTAATATAAAACCATAAAAGGCAATAGAATCTGTGTTCGAACCTCATAGCCTACCTAATGATTAAACTGTTTGCACGTGCTCACCTGCTTATGGAGTAGAGTCTGGCTACATATAAGGCGGCGTGTTGATAATATAAACAATAAATTTATCTCCCTAATAGTTTAAACTTTTAGATTAGTTGGTAGTTAACATTCTAAGTATCCCTCCCCCCCCCCCCCCCCGAATTACCCCTAAAAAAGAAATACCCCCCCCCCCCCCCTCTTTCGCACGAGTCAATTGTATTTTACCAAGGATTGTCACATCATCTGACAACTAGTGATGACTAATAAACTATTTCCACCATCACCCAGTCCTTGGTTGTTAGGAAGGACCAATTCAACTTAACAACCTATTTCTTACAAAAATCAAGCAGCAACTCATCTTTTCTGCCTTCCTGAAGCTTTCTCAAGTGCTAGTTCTGCCATAGTTTTGTCAAGGGACTCGATGGGCAACTCATCTTCAAGATTGACACCATCCACCGCTGATGTTTAATGAAATCAATTTGATCCTCAAACACAAACTAATAACCTTTAGATTTTCGCTACCTATATTTTGAAACAGATTTTAGGGTTTTCCTTCCAATCCAATGCCCTTTCCATCCTTCTTGTGCTGCAAAGGATTTCACTTTTATCTCCAGCACTCCTGTCCCTCTAACGCTGTGAAGCAACAAAAATCTCTTCTCCTTGGTCGTAAGCTTCAGCCATTGAGTAGTCACCCATATCAAATCTCTCCTTAATAAGACCGCATATTTCTTTCTTGCATCTAAACTTAAACCCTCAAAATACATGCTTTCAACCTTCTATTGCATCTCATAGCTCCTTTTGTTTTTTCTGCACCATTTTCTTCATATACTCTTCCCTTAAAACTTTCCTTAAAGTTGCGATATCATCTTGCTCCAATGCTTCTTAAATTTTTTGAATTGTTACTTCTTCCTCTATATTGGTTCCAATTTGCTCAGCTATATTTGCGGCCTGGCGTGTAACATTCCAACCCAAATGTGGCCTCTTTCAGTGGTGATGGTCAACCTAGGTATGTGCAAACTCGATCACACGTCACAAGCAGCAACTCTATGATCACACACACATGGATATTAATATGTCGTCATCAACTACCAACGAGAGGAATGTCCAATGATGAGTGATTCCACCGGCCTAATACTAAGCAAATACCTCAAGGTCCTCAACATCAATTTCCAAGGTAATAAATATATTATGATGCTTTGTGAAATCGTTTATGTGACAGATTTGCAAGTCCCTACCAATTGTTGCATTCAAATGCAGGGAATGTGTTCCCACAAGACCAGTAATCCAAATCTCCCACATACCATGTCTAATCCGTGCAACTAAAAGAGAGAGTTATGTATGATTGAAAGAGAGCAAGACGACAAAAGGATGGCTGAGATAAAATCAAAATAAAAAAAAAACCTAGGTAATGAATTACTATGGAGGAAGAGTAGTGTATCTACAAATAAAGGTACTGATCTCTAGTCCATGTTCACTACACACAAACCAACTATAATTTTGCAATGAAAATCTCGTACAGACATTCTATATCAAGCTTTGGATGAACCTAAAATGAAAACCACAGAAACAAATGTGCTTGCTGATCCGACATGGCCTTCACCAATTCGTGTATCTATGTATCCATACTAATACAAACAGCTGCTATGATTTTGACTCAAACCCAAACCCTAAACCGAAAAAAATCATAAACTTAACCATTTTCGAATTTATAGCACCAAAACAAACAAATAAAACGAACGAAAATGTACTGACCATGTTTGCGATGCTTGTGAAGATCACTGAAGTCTTTTGCCGGATTGTTATAAGAATTTTTTTGATGTATTCTGAACAAATACTTTAGAAATTGGATAGCAGAAGAAAGAAGGGAATGAATATGTCGATTCCAGAGAACTTTCTAGGCCTGGTCCAGAAAATGAAAACCTCGGCGCCGATTGTTTTAGAGAATCCTTGGAAAAAAAGAAAGAGTATAATTACACTTTGGTTCTCTATAGTTTACAAAATATCAGTTTACACTCTAAACTTTTAACTGATACACTCTTAACTCCCATAGTTTATGTTAGGTGTCAATATTCCCCTTTGGTTAGACAACCACTTAAGGGCTTAATTGGATAGAGAATTAAGGACACATTTGTTAAATTTCTTCGTAGCATGGGATCTGTAAGGTGATGAAATTAAATAAAATTCACAATATAAAAGAATCATTAAAACTAGTGTTGTATGTTTATTTGTACTCGAGATATGATTAATCCCGCATGGTTGGTGTTTGTTTGCAAAAACAGAATGAGATTAAAATACATAGTTTTCAAATTTGCCCTCACCTTAATTGTTTTTTTCTTGGTCATTCCAATAGAAATGAGAATTGAAGTCCATGACCAACAAAATGAAAAATGAACAATCACTTTATTTTATTTATCCATTTTAAATTTATATAAACATGAAATCTTTTAAAATGGGCAATTTCTTTATTTTATTTATCTATTTTTTCAATTTTTTGTTTTGCGTTGTTTTTTTTTTTTATGGTTGTTGGTTCGTTAGGACAAGAAATTTTAGAAAAGTATAAAATTATGTTAAAAAACTAAAATAAGTCAAAAAAATAAAAAATAAGTCCAAAACAACATCTGTGTTGACTTATTTTTCGTCTTTAGTGAATTATTTTTAATTTTTGAATATAATTTTATACTTTTAAATTTCTTTCATCATGGTGAATTAATTCACCATAAAAATGATGTAAAAATAACAAATATAAAAAAAATTGAATAAAGACATGGTTAATTTTGGCAATATGAATCAAGGGCATGGGGAGTTTAGTTATTGTACACACAGGGAGAAATAATGAGATTATGAATACATGGGACTTGGACTGGATTTAAGATGGTCTGCACAGTCTTGATTAGTCTTACCCCCTCTACGCCGAACAAACACAACCTACATTGTCTTAACAAATGACAAAAAAAACTTACCCCCCCCCCCCCCCCCCCCTTACTGGATTTGGAGGAGCTGTAGTACATTTTTCTGTAGTGTATGTATAGTACGGACAAAATAACATAATTTTGTCTGTTTTATCTTTGAAACTATATCATTTTGATCTCCATATATTTTGATAATAATTCGTGTAATAAGTTAAAATGATGTATTTTTAGTGTAAAACGGATAAAATTATGTTATTTTGACCACACTACATGCACACTGTAGAAAAGTGTATTATAGCATCCCTGAATCCACTTTTACCCCCTTATAGTATTAGTATATATATTATTGGCAAAAATCCGTGCTTTGCACGGGACGTGTAAAAAAAAAGAGTAATATTTTACCATGTCAATCTATATTTTTAAAAAATTTAATAACAAATTCTTAATGCAATGATATAATGTAAAACACGTAGTTTTCATCGCATGTGCAACTTGAAACATCTATAATATCCCATTCTAAACTCTATTTTAACAAAATATTAAAACTGATAGTTTAATAATTAAATTAATTTGATTAAGTATTCATTCAACTCTTCTCATAAAAAACTTAAAATAAAATATCAAAATTCAAGAACTGTAATACATTAAAGTAAATAAGAATAACTTTTGAAAGAAAATTATCTAATTATGAACCATTTTACCATAAAAATAGTCTCAATATTTTTTGGAGTAGAATAACAAAATAAATAATTTTTTACAAAATTAGTTACTGTAATATTTATCTACCTATACTACAATTTTTTAAAAGAATTCAACCTACTATTAAAATTCATAACAAATAAAAAATGATATTTATTAATTAAATTTATATTAGTTAAAAATAAATTATCAACGACTTACTTAAAAATCTAGTTAAAAAACATATAAAAATTTTAATTAAGATACTATTCAATCTTTATAAATTATGAGGCTCAAATAATTAAGATTTGTATCTAATTTAACTTCAAGAGGCGAGTATGAATGTAAGTAAAATTTAGTTATTCGTATATTATCTAACTTAATATGCTATAAATATATTATAAGGATAAATACTACGAAATTAATAAAATTCAAACATACTTAATATCTCATTTTCTTTGCTCTTATCGTTAATATTAAATGACTAATTTATGTCCAACTCAATCTGCCGTACAGATATTATAAGAATAAATACTATCCATCTAATAAAATTCGAACATATTTAGTATAATCCCTTATAATCGATGCTCTTATCATTAATATTTATGTCCTTTATTTTAAAATTAAAAATTAAACAAACCTAAATAATGAATTTCTTTTAATCTTTTGTCTTTCTATTTTATCTTATTTGGATTTATTTTTAACACTCAGCCTACTTTATTGACCAAATTAAAATTGTCTAGAAAATTAGCCAACTCGTCGATTTTAAATATTAGTGATTTTTGCAGCGGGTAAAAAAATTAATATGTGTAGGATGAGTTAATCAAAATGTACCTCAACTCACTCAATCTAATACAGCTAGCACATTCATGCGATGACAGTACAGTCAATTCACAACCTCATAAATAATAGCAATTAATTCTTTTCATTGGTAAAAAAAGGAATAAAAGTTAAAAAAAGAGGTGATGCTTTTTTAAAAAAAATCAAAATCATGGATAACGAAAATTGATATGGTTATATATTTATTTATTTGTAATTAGTTGTTTACCAATTGTTTTCTGAATAAATCTATTTATAGTACTTTTACTTTGAAAATCAATCTCAGCTTAATTTTTTAAATATTAGGCTTAATTACATAAAATATAAAGTACATGTTTATGTGTATGTGTGTAGATATAGATAAATATAGAAAACTATGGAAAGCAAAATATAATATATGAAATATGGCAAGTTTTTGAATTTAAATTAAAAAAAAATTCATCCAATATTTTATAAAGATAAAATAACATGTAGTATTTAAAACGTTTGATGACAATCTAATAAATTGCAGACACTTGTCGTTCTCAGGACGACTCTCACGAAAAGTCGTCCTACAATAATATATAGTATAGATATAGATACTAAGTATATATATATTATACGCCCTTTGTCCCATTTTGTTGTCTAATTTCGACATGCGTATTTTTAAAAAAAATATCTAAATTGAGTAATTAATAATATCTTAAATAATTATAAAAATATTTTCTAATAGAATTAATCAAGATCTATCAAACAAGATCCATATTAAGTATAAATATAAGTTATATATTAAAAGATATAGATCATTTTTTAGGCCTGAAATAGTGAAAATATGTAAACAAAATGAGACGGATGGAATAAGTATATGTAGTTATAATATATATATATATATATATATATATATATATATATATATATATATATTATATAAGTAAATATATATACAAAGTAATATTTACTTATAAATGTGTATGTGTAATATTTACTTATAAATGTGTATGTAATATAAGTGTATATACACATTGATATGTAAATATATTATAAGTATATATATACACCTATAAAGTATCTATATTATAGTACTTATATTGTAAGGGTCCATTTGGCGTAACTAGATTATGGGATTATTGGATTGTTGGATTATGTTGGGTGCCGGATGGAATAATCTAGCTCAAAGTGTTTAGACTAAATTATTTGTGGATTATTGGATGTAGTTGTATTTATTTAGAATTTGATGTTAAAAAGACGAAGTTGCCCACCAATAGTTTGTTGGATTCACCCGGTTCATGAATTTAATTTCCGTGAATGGCGTCGCAAGCTCGCGTAGAAATTTTTTTGTGAAACATATATATCCCAATTTTTGCATTATTTTTGTAACTTCGTTTTGAAAAAAATTCTTGCATTTGTACGCATGAATATGTGATTGAACACCATTGGTCGCGTAGAATGGAAAAGAAATTATCCGCAATAGTAAATTAACAAAATTATACGAAAATTGCGGTAGAAAAAAATTAATAATTGGAAACAGCATACAACACTAGGAACCCAAATGGATGTCTTCGTAAGATTCATGAATAACCATTTTCTAACGCTGACGCTGGGCCCGACGTCGACGGCGCCAGGCACAGTGCATGTCTGCCCGTATACTGTCACGCAGATCGATCATATTATCATCTGTGAAACCGTCTTGCGGTTCCACCGTATCGTCTTCGTTATCAGCCTGCGTCTCATCTGAATCACGCAGGTCCTCAAAGACGTAATTTGGGTTGTTAATAGCATCTTGGAATAACTTTTCGTCCGGTGTGTTGCGTCGTATGTAGTTGTGCAAGGCCATTGATGCAAGTACAAGGTCGATTTGCGTATTTAGCTTACACCGCGGCATATCGTACAACATGTGGAACCGTCGTTTCCAAACACCGAAAGTTCGTTCCACGCAACTTCTGAGAGACGAATGAGCCTTGTTGAAGAGCTCTTTGTCATCACGTGGGGTTTGTGTGCCTCGTCGAAAAGCTGGTTGGTGATACCGATAACCTTTGTACGGAGACATATAACCTGTCCTATTTGGGTAACCAGCATCAACGAGATAGTACTTTCCTGCAATTGTGAATCCGTAGGAACAAGAAAAAAAAAATTTGGTTGTATTAACATCCATAAACATGAATAAACGTAATTTAAACAAATCATAGCATCGACGGAAACTAGTACCCGGCTGTGGGTGGGGGAAATTGAACGCGTAATCGTACACAACTCGTTTGAATATGTTGTAGTCATGCATCGACCCCTCGAACCCCGCTGCACCAAATGTGAAGCATAGGTCAAAGTCACACACAGCCATAACATTTTGCGTTGGTTCTCCCTTTCGACTCCAGAAATCTCTACGCTGAATCTCGTTCTCCGGTTTGCAAGGGATATGAGTTCCGTCTATAGCACCGATGCAATCCTGTGTATGGAAACAATAAAAAGAAAACAAATTAATATCGTCCCACGTCATTGGGTATCCAACAATAATAATACATGTGAATCTGACCTGAAAGTAAGCATATTGTTCTCGCACTTATAAGTACGGATGTCGCTCTTCCTGTGGCCAAGTTGGCCGAATGTACTCCTCTCTAAATTGACGCATGCATGCTAGCATCCTAGCCCGGTGTCGGAACACAGTTTCGCCAGAATGTTGGTACCTCTCCTGTATTTGCCCATTGTCCCATCCTCGAAGGCAACATATGAACATGGCCACACTCTCATGGACCCGCAGTGCGTCCTCTCGTTTGGCGGACCAGCCGAACCGTTGCTCCATCTCAGCACACAAACGTAGGAACAAATGTTGTGACATACGCAATTCTCGGTAACACCTCTTTGGGTGGCCGTTAATGAGATCGTTAACGTAAGCCCATCCTGTAAGTGAGGACGTGTGGAAAGGAATTCTACTCGGTCCGTTGGTAATGTTGAACTCCTCCAGTTGGGTTAGTATGAGTACGTTGTCAATTTCATCGTCGTCGAAGGTGCGTGCTTCCTCATCACGGAATATGTCTTGTGTACACTCGAACAAATCGTCATCATCGTTCGTTTCAGCCTCCGAAAATCTAGGCTCCATCCTATGTCTCGGTAACTGATTTGAAGGCCCATTCCAAGGTCCAGTAGTAGAAGTACTGGCATGCTCGTACTCTAAACAGTTGGTAGCATTCGAATATGGAAAATTTGTATTTGCTTCCATGTATTGGTTGTTGTACGTAGCATGGAATGAATGTCTACTGTAAGGATTGTGTAGGCCATCGTCATCTTCGTCGGGTAAAATTCCGCGATTTAAAAGGTCTGTGAAAGAAAATGGATTGTTGTTTTGCGGGATGTCATCCACGACGGGCTGGCCAGCCGCTTGGGCATCGCCCCATGCATTGAAATCATCCATGTACTTCCTGTGACAAATGTATGGCAAATATTTATGCGATAAGGAAAGGACAAAAATATAAGTGCAGTTCAACAACCTAAAATTAAGTCCAACATGCATAAATGAAAACCACATGGGCTACGCCCATCGAAATACACATACAGAAACCCACATGCATCAGGTGATGCCAAAGTCCAACATTAAAACTAACAGTAGCATGAAAATAAAGTGAAACAGTAGTCCAAGGAAAATAAAGTAGTCTGACAATACTCCCAAATTAAAGCGGTAAACATGCATGACAACATATGAAATCAGAGTAAGAAAGATAGAGGGATCGCGCGGTAAGCTGCCGTGCGGGGCTCAGTGCTTTGTGCTGCAATTTCACGCTGGCCTTCAATCCAAAACAAACGACTCTCCGGGGACGGTAGCTCAACAAATATGTCCAACATCATCGGATTCAAGCCAAGGAAGTTCACAACCCATTGGTAAGCCAGGGACGTGGTGTCAGCGAAAACGGGCATGTCGGCCAACAAACGGATTGCCTCCCCAATGTGATGGAGACTCTTCCGGGAGGAATGGATGGTATGAGACGGTGACGCACGGCTGGCCACTAGTGCTTGTATGGTTCCGGAGAGGTCAACAGTGGGACTCGAAGTGGACTTCCTTTTTCGGCTCCCCGAACCGGTACTTGTGCGACGATTTGTAGGCATTTGCTGTGGCGTCATACGTTCAGGCAGCTGGGTGTCATCTGTGTCTCCCGAGCTCTCTAGCACTTCCACATTCACTTCTCCCATGCCAGAGTAATTCGCGGCTGCAGCATACCTCCCACCCGCACTGACATCCCCAAACACTTCTTCCATTAGCTCCTTGTTATCCAAACCCCTCGTTTTGAACTTCCCGACTAATTCATTGCGCTGCACGAAAACAAAGACATACAACGAAATACACATAAGAAACGGATCATATTTAAATGACATTTACCTGGGCAGTATGTCAATCAACTTGTTGCTAAAATTTTGGAAGTGGGGAGGAACGCAAAGTCAATGTCGATTGTTGCTAATTATATAAAGACAATGGCAAACTCATGCAAACTCATGTCAAATGCAACACATGTGCAGCACCTAAATTTCAACCACTTCCAATTCAACAACACCACATTCAACAAACTAAAAGTCAAGCAACTAAATCAGTAGCACCAAACATACACATTGAACCACCTAAATTTCAACAACTGGTTATTCAACCACCTAAAATTATGTAGGAATAGCCAACACTGCACGAAAATGTACTTAACCTGCATTAATAATAAGAAAACAACTTCCATAAGAATCTAAGAAAATGTTAGTAAAAGGCTTCACCCTCAAAAAATTCCGAAAGAGAGGCAAAGAGAAACCCCTATTCCCCTAACGCATGATCTGCTATTGAGCTCCAGACCAATAGAATATTTCTTCTAAATGGCCATTACCACCAGAAAACTGTATAAAAGGACCAAGATGAAGCATGTAAAGTTCATATCAAAGGAATACTCCCTTGCTATCTACCAGGAAACTGAAGCACTAAAACTTTGGACAAAATCAGTTATTGTACCCGTCCAAATCAGTGAGTAATACTATAAACCAGTTATTGGTATGTTGGTTAAATCTGATTTGGTATGTTGGTACTCGTCCAAATCAGCAATAAACCAATCTAATGGGTTGACAAGTTCAACAAACTGAAGCAATAAGAGGGGCTCCACAAAAGCATACCTCACAAGTAAAATCAAATTAAAGTGCAACCCGGATACAATTGAACAATGCATGAACAAAGCATGACAACTCAAGTACTGAACATAACTAATCCACCATGCATAAATAGCATTACATAAAAAACAAAGTATTATTATGTCCATTCCAAGGTCCAGTAGTTATAAGACTCACCAACATAAGTCCTTCCCAAAAGTGGTCAGGGGCTGTGAACGTCTCGGCCTCAGTATCGAACCCCAAGCCTGTTGCCCCCTTTCGAGCGTCCGCCAACAACTGCCATGCCTGCCAGTCTTTCTTCAGCTGTTGATATTTGTTCTTCATCTGTCTGGGGCGTAGAAAAATCCCTCTCGTCTCATGCATCGCCTTTTGGATCCTTGCCCATGCCCGTGTGTCCATCCCTGCGGTTGTACGCCCGAAGTTCCGAATGTCACTAGCTACCAACTGTAGGAACAATGTCGTAACCGATGCAGACCAATTTGCCCTGTCCGACCCTTCCACACCCACGGTCGAAGTCCCACCTGCGGTGGGACGTGCACTGCTTCCGTATTGCTTACGAGGTGAAACCATTGCACTGCGAGTGAACTACACAAAACAGTAGGTACATATTAAAATTCAACCACAAAAAAAGGATCGTATGTGCGAACAATCTGACACCAACCGAGCATCATAGACAAATGAAGTCAAACGGTAGTCATTCCCATAACAACACAGTACTGAACATAGCATAGTACAATAGTGTCACGCGTCTTCATTTAATTACACATTCATTTAAACATACAATGCAATAGTAAGAAGAAAACCAAAACAACTAGGAACTTCAGCAATTGCTTGATCGCGCGCAATTCGCGGACAACATCCCTCGCATGCGCTGAATAGGGGACCTCATTTTCTAGGTCCGACATGACAAATCCAGTAGGGACTTGAGCAATCGGAGATGTATCGGTTTTACGGTCGTCACACCATCCAATCCATCTTGTGCAAGGCTGGCCAACACATAATGCATTTGATTAATTCGTAAGTTATGAGCATTACCCGGTTAGCAATTTGACAATGTTACATTTACGTGACTTATACTTACTACGGGTTGTGGGCAGACAAAGTACCGCCTCCCAGGATTGCGCTCTGACCCGGATACACGCACCACACATGGCCCATGCCCGCAATGGCACATCCTCCGGACAGACCGCGAGTTACTGCTCGAATCATGTGATGCCATATTGAGTGGTACACTGCAGTAGTCAATGTATCACTCCGAAGCAATTAATTATTCCAAATTCATATCCACTAACTATTACGTACATGTCTCGTGAACTTGTTTATTGATTATATGTGATGCCAATTTTACAAACTGGGAAGTCCATAAAATTGAAGCCTGCAGATACGTTCTGTATTTATATTGGCTTTGCTGTACTTTTGTATCTATTACGACTAGGTCAAGATGGGAAAGTTCTGAAGTTTCACTAGCAAGAACAGTCCAGAGCTCTATGAAACTGGAGTACGTAAAAAATTTCATTCACATCACTTGATTCAGATAATTGATGCCTTGGTTTACAAACATGAATAATGTTGACTTAAATTGCAGAACTTAACAGATAGCCACAATGCAAAAAATCCAGTAGGTACGCAATCTCCAAAGATGGAAACATGCATCGACACTGTCAAATGAGAAGAACAAACTGGGACTTAATCAACATGGATCAACCAGAACAAACCCCTAAAAAATTATCAGGGATCGACCAGATGATGTCTTTGGCGACGGAGCGGACCACCATGGCGGTGGCCGCGGCGGAGGCTGCGCCAGAGATTTTTCTTTTAACTGATGGGATTTGGGTATTTCAAAACTGATGGGCTTTCGGTATTTCAAAACATGGTGTATTTCAAACATATACATTCTGAAATGCAAGAACCGATACTTACAGGGCCTCGCCTGAGGGTAGCTGTCGCCGATCTGGTGCGGATGGGGCTCGGAGTCGCCGTGATGTGAACCTTACGCCCGATGGGGCTCTGTCGCCGATCTTTGACACGGACAGACGTACGCGGCTAAGTTTTCCGGTTGCCGACGCCGCCGTACTCCTCCGCCTGTCGATCTGTGCCGAACTACCGCAAACAGTGGAACGGCGGCCCTGGGTTCTGTAGGGTTTTGGTCCTGCAGCGGCGGTTTGCAATTGAGAATGGCATGTTCAATATTTTGGCCTGACTTTACCTACTTCACCAAAGCAAGGGTAAAACCGTCATCTCCTTCAAACCACTTGTTGGTCACGTGGTCTGGAAAACTGGGAATAATCTAGCTGATTTGGGTACTTAATTTAGCCCAAATGGGCTGAATTAACACTCCAAATAATCTATACAATCCACTTAATCTAGTTTGCCCAAATACACCCTAAGTATATAAATATATGAATAACACCAATGTTCTAAATACCGGATCGGTTTGGGTACCGATTTTTCTATTGGTACGGTACGTACCGGTACCGGTCATGTGCCGGGTACCGTATCGAATTTATCACAACTATCAATATATATTAAATTATAGAGAGAAAGTCCAAAAAAATTAATTTTTTCTGTAACTCTTAAAAAAAAAAAAAAATCCGGTACCGGCCGGTACTAGGCCGATATGGCCGGTATTAGCCGGTATTGAAAGCGGTACAATACTATGAGTATTTGGTACGATTTTTATATCAAAACGGTACGTACCGGAATAACACAACAGAAATGCTATATGCAGGCCCGAATCCCCCACCCATACAGGTGGCAAGATGGGCCTCTCGCTCTTTTTTGTTGTCAAATTGCACTATTTCTTCCTCTCTTCTTTGGCGGTAATTTTTTAATTTATAAAATAAAATTAATTTTTTTTAAATTATTTAATTCATCACATGTTTTAATGTGCCTAATTTTGAAGGGAAAAAATGACCAACACCCGCTCATCCGACCCCTTTCGATCATATTTTTGAATTTTATTGTCGAAAAAATACTAAAATTTTGTCTTTTACTTAAAAATTATTTCGAAATTAACTGTGACCTCGAAATATTTTAATAAAGAGTTGTTGAATGATGGTAAGATATTTGTTGATTTATATTTTGCTATAAATTCTTTTTCTTTGTAGATTTATAAAATAAAGTTAAATTTTTTTTAAATCATGCAAAAACATTCACATTTATCATATATCTTAATGCGCCCAACTTTGAAGAGAAAAAAAAGTAACTCACACCGCTTATTTAAATCATTTTCGATCGTGTTTTCTGAATTTTATAATCGAAAAATTACTAAAAATTTACGGTTTACTTAAAAAATTATTTCGAAATTAACTGCAAGCTCGGAATATTTTAATAAATGGTTGTTGAATTATGTAAGATATTTGTAGATTTTATATTTTGTTGTTATTTTTTTCGTTGATTTATAAAACAAAGTTAAAAATTTCTTAAATCATCCAAAATATTCACATTCATCATATATCCTAGTGTGCCCAATTTTATAGAAACAAAAAATGGCCGACACCACTTATTTGAATCTATTTCGGTCGTGCTTTCTAAATTTTATTATCGAAAAAATACTAAAAATTTACTGTTGACTTAAAAAAAATTCGGTATTAACTGTGAAATTTGAATATTTTGATACAGGGCTGTTGAATTTAGAAATTATTGTAAGGTCAACAATTTAATTTTGAAATTATTGTAAGGTCAACAAATACCTTACTATAATTTAATAGCCCTATCAAAATATTCTAAATTCACTGTTAACCCCGAATTATTTTTTTTAAGTTAACGTTAAAATTTTAGTAGTTTTTTGACAATAAAATTTAGAAAGCACAATCAAAAAGAATTCAAATAAGCGGTGTTGATAATTTTTTCTTTCTCTAAAGTTAGGCGCATTAGGGTACGTGATGAATGTGAACATTTTAGATGATTTAAGAGATTTGAAACTTTGTTTTATAAATCAACATTTTTACCTTAACATAATTTAACAAATCTTTATCAAAATATTCCGAGCTCATGATTAATTCTGAAATAATTTTTTAAAGAAACGGTAAATGTTTAGTAATTTTTTGACAATAAAATTCGAAAGAGATTCAAATGAGTGGTGACGGTTATTTTTTCTTCAAAGTTGGGCGCATTAAGACATATGATGAATGTGAATATTTTTAGATGATTTAAGAGATTTTTAACTTTATTTATAAATCTACAAAGAAAAAAATTATAACAAAATATAAATTAATAAATACCTAACCATAATTCAACAACCCTTTATCAAAATATTTCGAGCCCACGATTAATCTCGAAATAATTGTTTAAGTAAACGAAATTTTTTTAGTATTTTTCCGATAATAAAATTAGGAAAACACAATTGAAAGGGATGGTGTTAGTCACTTTTTTCCGTCCAAAATGAAGCGCATTGATGCATGTGATGAATTAAACATTTTTAAAAAAATTAATTTAATTTTATAAATTAAAAAATTACGACGAGGTAGAGAGAGGGAGAAAGAGTGCAATTAGACACAAAAAGGGAGAGGGGTCCACCCTGCCACCTGTATGGGTGGGGATTCGGGCCCCCCTATCCCTGCATATAGCATACCTGATAACCCAACTATGCGAATAATGAGCTTTTATTAAAATGTATATTTAGATTTGGGTTTGTGTCAACTAAGTTTTACTAAAAAATTTACTTGAGTGATAAGAAAATATAGATAATGAGAAAAAAAATGAGTCGTGAAGGAATTTTCTTGAAACTCACATGTAATATTATCTAATACAATCATCAAACATCAAACATCCATCGATCAAACCGTAAGAAAAATGGAAAAAAATATGGCCCTATTTGGCCCGTGTGATTTCCAAATTATTTTTTGCCCAGAAAATATCTCCATTTGGGTTAGTTTATTTGTTAAAGAAGCTCTGATTTGTGTGGTCTTCCCTACTAATATGTCATATACGATACAAATGGTTGAAAGACAAAAATACCTATACATATCCTAAATTCCTTTAGGGTTCACAATTCTTCTATCTTCCATTTCATTTTAGCGCTGCACACTCTTTTCATTTCCTATGTCATAAAAAAAGGAACTTCACCCTCGAAATCTTCGAAATTGAGATATGCAGTGCCCCACGTTGCTATCGCCAGTAAAATCAGTGGTCGAGTTCTCTTACATGCTTGTTTGACGTCGCATAATATTTTTGGAGGGAGGTTAGTGGTTGATTTCAATGGTCAATTTCTCTTATATACAAAGTTGAAGAAATAACAATTTCAATGCATTGAATGGCACATGGCAATGTACTAAAACGGAAAAAAATCGGCCTTACAAATTCGAGGGAATTTTATCCAAATGGTATCATCCAAATGCCAAATAATTTAGCACAAATGTTATATATTTACAAGGACAATTCAATTATTTTTCTTTCAAATAAAATAAAATACTTTATTAATTGGTCAAACAACACAACGAAGAGTTTAGTCCAAACAACACCAACTGAATGAGGTAAAATTTGAATAAAGATTATTAAGTTTTTCCTGAAATAATTTATCCAGTTTGGCATAAAGGTTTCTCACACATAGGCTTGTGTGCCGATCACGTGAGTGCACAGTTGACCTGAGAAAAACGATTCCTACTACATACGAACTAAGAAGGCCGGATCAAAGACCGGCTAATCTGGGAAAAGTGGTCTAGTGCATTATCGACCTGAGAAATGCGATCTAAAGTATTGCCGACTTGAGAAATGATGGTCCAAGATATCGCCGTCCTCAGAAGGGTGGTGGACAATCTTGAATCCAAGCTAAGACAAAATTCCGAGAAAATTGGGATAAAATTCTAATTAGATATGGATGAGAAGTACAAGACCAATTCGACTTGCATAAGGAGTATTAGATTGAATAAAACTCTAATTATAAAAGATAACTTCTTGAATCAGAATCAAGTGAGAGTTATCTCATTAGAAGTCAATTATAAGGTAATCCTACTCCAATTCTGATAAAGAATCAGTGTACTAAACTTCTTCGTAGGTTGGGATTCGTAAGGTAGTGGGATTATGATGAGATTCGTAATACCAACGGATTATTAAAATCAATGTTGTATGTTTGTTTGTACTCAGGATAAGATTAATAGTGCATGATTTTGGTATTTGTTTACAAAGGGGGGGATGGGATTAAAAGTACATGCGTTCCAGATTTACCCTCACCTTTAATTTTTTTTTCTTGGTCCTTCACAAAGAAATTAAAAATGAAAGAGACTTATCAAATCCACAATCTCGTTTCTTGCCCATTCATCTGCAGCTTTTTGCACACTCCATTACGTGAGGCTTCAAAAACAATATTAGCTGAGGACTCCTCTTTTGTGTAGATAAGGATTCATCAATACAAGACAAAGCAACACAATGACTGCCACTATTGAATCTGAAATGCCACTATGGAAAGTTGGAGCATGACACAAACTTTACACCTTGTTAAGTGCCAAGCTGTGTAATCTAGGAAAAATATTCATCAACATCCAAAGGATGTACCAATTGTCTTTCAAAAATTGAATTAACAAGTCATTTCCAACTTTTTGTTTCAAATAAGAAAAAATTACACCAAGTTGCATATATATGCAAAGCAAAACAAGAAATAAATCACTCCATTCTTTATCATTAGAACTACAAATACAGTTAAATTTGAGCAGATATAGTTAAGATTGAGTTTCACTGTGTGCTTTGTGCACATATTTTGTTAACAAATTTTTTATTCTAAAATTTCGCATTCGCAATTAATCTCAAAATATTTTTTTAAGTCGACAGTAAATTTTTAAATTTTTTTAAAAAATAAAGTTTAAAGAATATTACCAAAAAGGGATCAAATAAACGACGTTAGATAAGACCAAAAGGGGATCAAATATGAATATTAAATGCATTAATCATTGACAAACATGATGATGTAATAGTAATCAATGATTGACAAATAAATCAAACAATGTTTGAGAATTTTTTTCAAAACATAGTTTATAAATGTTACTCTAATTTTTTTAATAAAAACACTCAACCAAACACACCCTTAGGCTGTGTTCGTTTAGGTGTTTCTCAATTTAACTAGGAAAAAAAGTTGTGAATTGTGTTTGGGAAACTTTTTTCAGAAACATGTTTGGTTAGTTTTATATGCAATCATTACAATTTATTCAAAAAGTTTATGATGCAATCAATAATTGGAAATCACTCTTTTTTTGGGTGTATAATTACAAGTCATGCACTCCCTTTGGGTATTCCAATTTTGTTTTTAATACAACATTTGAATTTTTTTTACAAAAAATAAACAACTGTGTAGTAAAGAAAATAATGACAACCGCAATAAACACATAGTGATAATCAATATTACAAATTTAACGGCATTACAATAAAAATTTCACCACTGGAACAACAATAGAACTAATCTATCCTACTACTTAAATAGAAATGTAACGAGAAATAAGAATGAAATAAACAAAAAGGTCATCAATAGCAAAATACTGCAACCGCAACAAGCACATAAGACCACCTTCCACCATGCTTGATGTCACAGGGACGAATTTCCTACCGAGGTTCGGCCTGTGGTGGCACTAAACTCCACCAAAGATTTAATCAACCAACTGCGGAATAAAAATGAAATACAGTCTAAGAGATAGTGTTTATGGAAAATACTTCCCAACCAATGTTTATTCACCAAAAACTTACACCGGAGACCAAAGCCAGTTTAAACAAAAAATTTCTTCTCTATTCTCCAGCCTAAAAATGCTGCAGCGTTGCCTTTATATAGGCGACAATAAAAAAAACATGGCTAACTACATATGGGTCATGGATATGCCCTATGATCACCATGATCTTTTAACACCACCAATTGATTGGCATTTGTGTTGGACCAAGCACAACTTGACAACACACCATATTTTGATAACTAATGATAACCACGTATTAAAACTGCTAGAAATCGCCCCTTGCCAATTTATAAAGATACCTGTCCAAGCTCGCTCACTTGCCCACGAAATTAGCTTGACTGCATGTTTTATGGGAGTTAGTCGAACACGAATATGCCACCAGCCCACATGTTCTAGCTCACTATTAGTCTGACTGAAATGTCTCACAAGCTCGCTGTCACTTAGCATCCATGCTTCAATCTTCTGGGCATTCACCTGTATCATTAGTTGCTGCTTGTCTAAGGAACCAATGCCACCACCAAGTTGTTACAAAGTCTCCTTGTCAAAACATATCCCATCATGTTTTACTCATTGCCTGTCCTGCTCGCTGCGTAGACACAGGTGCAAGGTGCCACACTTGACCCTGTAACACTTGACCATGCGAAGTACGCTATAATGGTGTACCGGCGATAAATCCTGGTGTTGGGTGACATTCATCTAGCCATCGAAAAGAACATGTATGTTCACGATAGCGATAAAATTAACGCCCATTATTTTGTGCAGCCCAAGCAGTACTGAGAGCCATACGACCAACACTACAGCATCACGAAGGACCAACCCTCATTACCTACATAATGTTGAATAAGTATTTAGGAAACAGTGAATGAAAACAGAAAGTGTAATAAGGTTGCGCTAAACATGGGTATGTATAATTAACATAAAAATATAAGAATAAAATTTCATACATACTTTCTCCCTCAAACAAGTAGCTGATACGTATTATCAATTGTTGGGGTGTGATTCCCACAACGCCTTTGCAATTTCATTCCTCAAGCCAGCCATTTTGTGAATACTCGCCCTACCCATGTTAACAATGTTTGTGGTCTGTGCCCTATTGTTATGCCCCTGCATCAACCCGTCTTCAAAACCGTCGAAGATTTCATCTTGACTGCGTTGTATTATTACCAATTGTGAACAACGCAACAAGTTGTTACAATGGATGGCTGTTGAATTGGCAAGTAATTAGGCATGCTCTTTAGAATGCTAAAACGTTTTTAAAGCACACCGAAGGTGCATTCGATGACACTCTATAAAGAAGAATACCTGTGGTTGAACGGCTCCATGGGTGAACGTTACACAGTATTTACCCCTGCGAAATCGTCATTCTGGTAGCGGTGATCCGCGATAAGGAGTGAGATATCCACTCAAATTCGAGTATTTGACAACAACAAGGTAGTGCTTGTCTACATTGAAATTAGGTAAAACACTGGTCAATATTCATGTAGAAATGGTAGGTAATAAACTTTTTTTGGGGGGTAAGATATAATAGTTGTAGACTTTTATTGGGGGTGAGATATATACTAGTATGAAATATTTACTTATGGGGTTTGGGAAAGTTATTGTCAATATTCGACATAGCTACGACAAATATTCGTGCGTCATGCGTGCTATCTTCTCATCCCGGATATATAAAAGTGGATTTTTGATTGAATGAGCAAACTTCCATTACATTTTGGGTCGTAGTGGATTTTCTTTCCCGAAATGCTGTCTCATTTCTTTCGGGGACAAAAGCCTCGATGTGAGTGTCATCAATAGCACAAGCACAATTCTATTTGATGATGGAAATGACATTATGATATGGTCATAGAAAAAACATCATGTTATGTAAAGTTTAGTACAAATTATAGTGTTACCTCAAATCATAGGTAGTATCTATTGTCGTGAAGTATTTGTGGCGGGTACTTCATTAAGATCTTGCGGCCAAATTATTAGGGGGTACGTTGTAGAGGGCCCATTGTATGTATTTGAAGTGCCTTGATATTGTGTCTGTTGAGTGTTGAAAGCGGTCCGCCACCATCCGTTGGTGCTTACTATGACTGTAAATGAACAAAAATATTACCAATGACTCTTCAATTATGACTCGCATATACGTCCAGTTAAGGTTGACATGTTCCACTTATAAGTCGACTAATGCCTTAAAAGTTATTGCATCGATTCGTAAGATATCCCTCATTATTTTTTGGTTTCCATTCAACAAACATTCAGTATATCACTGTCCGTTGTGGTATTCTAGATACAAATTCTTCACTATTGTTTGAGAAGATCTCCAAAACTTGAATAACTATAGCGATGAGTTCTATGCCATCCGCACTACTCCCATCTCTCTCGTTATAGTGCGATGATGATGCCATGTTAATCATACCTGTGACGGGCTAAAAGCTTTGCAAAGTTGTTAATTCTGTGAAATCATAGGCATGAAAAAACTATGAAACCGTATGCAAGAAAAAACTGTACAACTCATACAGCTAAATTACAACAGGAAGTCCAAGTTTGTTATTACACATCTACAAGAATATTGAAACTGAGAAGATCACCAACAAGAAATAGGAAATGTAGAAACAAATCACCCAATCTGGAAATGCAACAGCTAAAAAAAATATAATAACTGTGCACAAGCTGAAACAGATCACTCAACTGGTAGTGCAGCAACTCCTTAATGCAAAAACTGTAATACTCCAACCCAACTATATGAATACAAAAACAAATCAAAGTTTGTCAGATTGGTGATCTCAGACAATTTTGTGAACTCTTCAAAACATTTACCACACTTTTTACCCACTTTAGTTTTGCTTTCCAACCTATAGTTTTTCTAATTTACCACCCACTACATGAGTGAATGTAGGATCCAAGCAGAAGCCTCACACTCTAGATTCCCCTTTTGGTAACACGAAGGAGCAGAGGACGAGGTTTTGTCTCCACAAAGGTTGAAGAAAAATTAAACAAAAACAATGATGAAGAAAAATTAAAAAAAACATTAACATAAATAGTAATGAAGAAACAATAACATCAATAGAAATGCCGAACGACCCAAATGTTTGAAGACCATAACAAATTAAGTTTGCAAGAGTTTGTAGACAACAACTAACACAAACCACGAATGACCAAAATGTTAAGAAACCCGTCCAAATTACTCGAACCCCATTAATTAAAAAGCTCACTTAACGGAAAAACCTTCATCCATTACACCTTGCAATCCGGATGGACACCCATCCAAGACTCCCTCCAAGCGAGCGATGAGGCAAACTTGGTACATGCCTTCGCATATTCCTGCAATGAAAGTTCGCCCATGTATTCATTTAGGACGTTAATGCGAGCAGTTACTGAGAAAAAGTCTACCACCTTGTTTTTTGCATCCCCAGTGGCAGGCTTTCGTGATCGCTTGAGAATGTAATCATTCAAATTGTCGTACACAACTTCCTTCTTCTCAGCTAACTTCTCTTGCGGATTAACGTAGCAATCATACTCTTTTGATTTGCGCTTACCGCGAGAGCCTGATAACGTATGACCACGCACACCTTTTCTTCTTGACACAGACTTCGAACCTGCCATTTTTTCGGCAATGGGAAGCTCATCGTCAAATTGTTGAGCCCCTAAGGTCGATGGTTGTGCAAACACTATCGTGACGACAATAGTGTCGAACATTTTGCTGCGTAACTCGTAATGCTCGAGACCTTTTGTGCGAAACTTCACAACATCAGGATTAACCTATACAGTTGAGTGCCAAAACATGTTAGGATATTGCGGTGTGCAATAAGTTATGTGCAATAGGAAAGTATGGAGTACGTGCAATAACTTGGGACTAACATGTTAATGTATTGTGCATGAATAAGTGAACGCATAATAGTACTTGGATGAACAGATTCCACACATCATCGAATGCAGTGAAACTCCATGCTTCAGGGTCCCACCCAAAACCCGTATGGTTCCCCAACTAGGAGAAGAATTTCCATCCATTCTTTAATCGGGTGTATTTTGCCCTTCAAGTGCAGGGTAGTGTACCGATCCATCCCGTCGTAGTCTCCATCTCCCGACCAATGTTGGTCATTAAATATTTTTTGCCTCCTACTAACTCCACCGCCGTTACCCTTCAACTCATCCAAAATTAGGTTAATGAACAACTCAGTGGTTGTGGCGTTCCACATCCATAGCTTGTCTAGGTGAGACGACATAATAACCTACATATGGTTTTCTAATATCACTGAAATTAACAGCTTTTGTATGATATTCCCAAATTTTTTATGTTCATTATCTACAAATTTGACACACACACCCCTATTAAATGGAAATGAATTTTGGTAAAGGAATCAACATACCATTCGACGTTTAGTTATGCCGGTACAGGAGTTTCGAGATGAGAGAGGCAAGATTGACCTTTTCAACATATGTGAAGTTTGAGCAAGTAAATTTTTGGGAGGACTAACCAAGCCTACAATCACAAAATCATATATTTCTTAGGCCGTGTAAGGGGAAAAAATGGATAAATCCTTTGATAAAATCAACTCTAATATATTCCATTCATGATTTATATATCATATAAAGCTTTTAATCACTGACCCAGTCTACAAACGCATCACACAAAAACCTCAGTTGATGTTACTTTATCGTCTTTGTACCCAATCTTTTCTTAAGACATTGCATTCTTTAGACCACCACCAAGACAAACACTAAACCAAACCAAAGAAAAATCCAAATACTTTAAAAATATATTTGAATTTTTACACAGGGATACCTTACGCCACCATCAAATATCATAGAACATTCCCCCTTAGCAAAATTACAACCTTAACGTCTCGCAGTCTCCTTCATTGGAGTCTCGCAATCCCCCTTATCAAAATCACAACCTCAGGGTCATACAATTTCCTTTATCGGTATCACAACATCAGGGTCTCGTAATTTTTCATAATTCATCGCATTTTCGAATCATTATAATTATTACTTATTATTGTAATAATGAGATCATCTAACCCCCTGTCGTTAAATTAAGTTTCAATTTTCATGCATGCATGCACGATGCTCATCCGTCATGCTCAACACGCAATAATGGAATATCATCATGTGATTTCAATTAAACATGCAACGCATGAATTAAAATTGCAAAAAATATACAACATCATCAACATTGCCTTGATCTAAATCACATACAATGTTCGTGGGTCTTAGCATACAATTGGTCTCAACAGGCAATAGTTTTTGAATTGATCAACTAAACTAAATTAAAACCCGAGAATTCTTACATAAAATAAATATCTAGTACTCCTATAGTTCAAATCCAATCCCGATCCGGCACCTCATATTTATTAAATTTCTAAATCAAACAATATCATGTGGTCAAATACATATGAAGCTTCAATTAATAAAATAATAACGATTCGAATCATATCCCTTATGCAATCAATGATATTAAATCTCGATCTACACATAAACCACGAATATATGTAGGGTTCATGCCAAAATTTCTACCTCGATCCGACAACTAAAGTGCTATCAAAAACCACGAAATCAAACGTCGCATCGAGATTTAATTATCGCAACACTATCAAATAAAATAAAATAAAATTATACATTAAATAAAAAATAGTGTAATAATAATAAATAAATAACAATCAAATCTTACATTAAGTATTTAAAAAAAATAGTATATTAGATTTATATAACATAATAATGAAACACTACACAAATAAGCAACAATAAAAAAAAATTAAAACAAAGAGGAATGCGGGCCGTATGGCTGGCAGAGGGAGTGAGAGAGAGAAACAAAAAATAATGAGATGAGATAGATGAATTTAGGCAAAAGGGAGAAGGAAGAGAGAGTGAGTGGAAAGCGAGAGAAAAAAAAAAAAGAGAAAGGAGAAAATTGTTTCAAAAAGTTCAAAACTAAACAAAGTATCCGAAAGATTACCTTGCAAATATTAGGGACGCACACAAAAATCTAAAATCGACAAAAAGTGAAACTCGCATGAAACTATGGCTGTGTAAATAAAAGTAGGGAAAGAATTTAAGTCTGATAAAGATACAAACAAAAAAAACAGAGTTTAAGTATAACTCAAATGCTTAATGATTATTGGTGAGGATGAATACAAACTAATTAAGGATAAATTACTTAAATTTATTTAAAATGAATAAAATAATAAGAGATGATAAATACCACTCGGTTAGATAACATTTTTTAAGGTTCAAAGAACATAGACAGCCAAAACACAAAACGATAATTACGGTATAAAAAATTAAGATAATTGAAAATTAAATTTTTACTCCCAAAATAATAATAAAAAATTATATTAATCCAATTAAAAAAATAACAATAACAATAAAAAAGTACATCCCAAAAAAATCGAGTCGTTACAAATTATCCCCCTTAAACAAATTTCGTCATCGAAATTTGAAGGGTAAATCTCACTCGACAAACAAATCTGGATAGTTAGTCCACATAGCGTCTCCTCGTTCCTTAGTTAACTCTTCCAAACCATGATGACGTTGCAATATCTTGAAAAGTGTGATCTTGTTTCCTTGTAACTCCTTCTATTGTCAGTTAAGAATCTGGATGGTTTATTTTCGAAATGTTGCATTCTTGTCCAACGTAATCTCCTTTTAATTGAGCGTATGTTCTGGGTGTGCCATATATCTCCACAATATCGATACGTGGAATACGTTGTGAACTCTAGATAATTGTGGCGATAATGCGATACGATATGGTACTTCTCCCCCTCGTTATAACACCTTGAATGGCCCAATGAATCTGGGTGATAACTTCCCCTTCTTGCCAAAATGAATAAGTCCCTATCGCGGTTGAATCTTCAAAAATACGCGATCTCTAATAATAAATGTCAGTGGTTGATTCCTTTTGTAAACATAGCTCTTCTGTTGGCTCTGAGCGGTCAAAAGTCATTGGCTGATGAGTTGAATCTTCTCTGTTGTTTTATGAACTAGATCCGATCTAATAAGGCTAGTCTCTCCAACGTTTGTCCAACATACAAGTGATCAACAAGGTCTTCCACACATTATCCCAATACTTGCTTATAAATTGTTGTTGTATGCAAACTCGGCCAGAGGTAAACATCGCTCTCAGCTTCTCATGGAATCTAAGACACATGATCTAAGCATGTCTTCCAACGTTTAAATTGTGCGCTTCGATTGTCCGTCGGTCTGCAAGTTAAACGCTGTGCTAAAACATTATGTTCGAGCCCAAAGCTGACTGTAAACTCTATAAAAAATGCGATACAAAACGAGAGTCTCAACTGATATCATAGATACAGGTACCTCATGCAGTCGAACAATTTCGTTGATGTAGAGGTGTTGTGAGACTCTAGGACCCTTATTGGCACGAAATGCGTGCTCTTCCTCAGTTGGTCGACGATAACCCATATAGTGTCATTCTTCTTCAATGTTCGAATAAACTCGTCACAAAATTCATAGGTAGGTGCTCACAATTCCAATCCGAAATGGGCAAGGATTGAAGTGTTCCTCTGGTATCTGGTGCTCAGCTTTAACCTGCTAACAAATAAGGCATGTAAAAACAAATCTTACTACATCAGCTTTCATCCCACTCCACCAATACTGACGCTTCAAACCTCAATACATCTTGTTCCCTCTTAGGTATACGACAAAACTTGATTTGTGAAATTCCTTCAACACTTATTTCTGTAGCATTCCGTAATAAGGAATAAACACCATGCGCTGAAAATCTCAAAGCTTCCATCTTCATGTGTAGTCCAACCTAATTTTGACTCCCGATGTTAGACAATACTTGAAGAAATATGTCTTTTGATCAAGTGTCTGCACCTTCAATATCTCTCAGTGTAGTGCCAGCGTAACTTTCATGGCGCAAAGTCAAGCGTCCAACTTTGATGTAGACGGCTGCAAACTAAACACATTGAGTTGCTTTTATCATCTTTCATTCCCGAACTGCTGTAGTTGCTACCATCTCTCTAGACTTGCAATTACGAGTGTCAACCACAACGTTGGCTTTCTTAGTGTAGTATTTTTTAACAAAATATCACATTGGACATATAAAAATAAAGTCACACAACTTAAAAATAAATCACTAAATATAAAAATGAATACTTTTAGTCTCAATATATGTTTAATTATTTAAAAAATTATTAAATAAAATAAAAATTGAATGATACAGTATCGACTAAAATAAACTGATACAATAAGTCAGTGATCCAGTGCAATTGCGAGACCATATCAGCTAGTATGAGATAGATAACTTTGGTCTTAAATGACTTATTGCGGTTTCAATTGTTATAAAAATTCAATAAAAAAAAGAAAAGAAACACAATGGCCAGTAAAAGGCCTTATTGACTTTACTTTATAAATTTTTGACTAGAACAGAGCCAGCATATTTCTAGGTATTCTCATTAACGTGGCGGCTATAGAATGAGACCTTTCTCTACCGTTGGATCAAAGCACAATCTAATGGCCAGTAAAAAACCCTAGTTTCGGCAAAGAGTGAGTGTTGTTGCAGTACTTAAGCAGCTGATAGGGATTTTTGTTCTTCCTCTCTCTATTAGCTTGCTCTCTGCGCCGTTTCTCCTACGAGAGAGCTTCAGGCGATTCGACACCAGATCTATCTCCTCAACATTCCTTCGTCGCTCTAAGGTTTGATCATCTCGTTTCATCTATATCTTTCCCAATTTCTACAACATTAGTTCACATGTTTGTACGGATATAGATGTATATATTATGTCTAAATCCATGCAGATATAATCTTTGTCTCTTTTGTTTATGTTTGCCTTAAGTTTTTACGAGTGATATTCGTCCTTTGTGGCTGAAAGGTTCGATTATTCCAGTTATTTTTTGTGTCTGAGTTCATTCCAGATGCGTAGATATACGGATAAGTATTTATTGATTTAACTACATGTAGATCTAATCTATTCTGTTGGTATGTCAATCTTTCTATTTTTCATTATTATTTTAGTGTCGATTGTATCGTCTATGGTGAGGATTTATTTCTGATTTGTACGAGTTGATGTTTTGCGGTTAGATCTAGATATCGTGACTGGTTTTGTTTCTTATGTTCTATGGTTCTTACGTTTTCCGCTGATTGATCGTTTTTAGGAAATGAGTAACAGCTGTGTTAAGATAGACGTATGTTTACTTTAGAATGTTCTTGTTGGAATCTTTGTATGCATCGATAAATATCTTTCTTTATTTTTAGAGGGGTTATGAGATTTGAGTTAATTTGCTTAACTACTTTTTGATTTGTGTGCATTATGACTGATTTTGCATAGTTTCTTGTCTGTTACAGATATTTGACATCAGATTTGTGTTTTTGCTCTTGATTGTAGTTTTAGTGCAAGGGTTCTGATTTTTTTGATCATGATGAGTTTTTTTCTAGGTTTTGCACCATTATTTTAAAAAATAAGCAAAATATGCTCCCCATGCTTCTCGTGCAATAACTTAAACTTCAAACCTATTTACCCAGAGGTACATTTTTTTGATAACGAAAAATAGGTGAGTATTTTTGGATGTAATGTTTAGGTGATACTGCTGTTTATTTGTTTCTGATTGACAATTTAACTTGGAAAAGCAGGATGCATCTTTCTTTAGTTTCAAATGAATGATTGATTTTTGCTGTTCCCATATTTTTTTCTATTTATTACTTTGAACTAGTTTTGAAAAATTGTTTTTTATATTTATTACTTTGAACTAGTTTTGAGAAATTGGTAAGTGTTCATAATGCTCTCTGTTGAGCGTGAGGACTTGTCATTCGGTGCTGTTAGTTGGATGTGTAATGAATAATGATTTGTGTTGAGTCATTGAATTGTTTCAAACTGATCTTAATGGAAAGGGGGCATGAATTAAAGTTGAA
Source organism: Arctostaphylos glauca (assembly GCA_019985065.2). Classification (NCBI taxonomy): domain Eukaryota; kingdom Viridiplantae; phylum Streptophyta; class Magnoliopsida; order Ericales; family Ericaceae; genus Arctostaphylos; species Arctostaphylos glauca. The sequence goes on along the minus strand of JAHSPW020000005.1, from coordinate 28,621,954 downwards.
ACTTAAGGTATAGCCAAGGACAGATACCCATTTACATGTTGTTATTGCATCACATTGTTATTGTTGCAACTTTCCAGGGTGATAATTGTTTTTTAATGTTATAGTCGTCTTTTTGCTTGTGGAAAAAATAAGTTGGAGATTAGAATCAATGGTACGGATGTTTTTGAAGGATTATGTTTCTAATCTTGCGACTTTTTCATGCTTGTTGAAGTAGTTCAACTTCTTCTCTGTCTGTTGTATGCAGATTTGTCCGTAAAGGACAAATGGGAGTTTTCGAATCAATGCTTCAACTGTTTTTGATGGCTAATGTCTTATCAGTTTTGCTTTTTCATGATTATAGAAGTTTATTTATAACTTCCTTTTTCCATTCATTTTATTCAGATATAGTATTGATATTTTCTGTATCTTGGCTTTCTCTCAGGTTCATCATGGGGAAAGAGAAATTTCATATTAACATCGTGGTTATTGGCCATGTCGACTCTGGGAAGTCTACCACTACTGGCCATTTGATTTACAAGCTTGGAGGAATAGACAAAAGAGTTATCGAGCGTTTTGAGAAGGAAGCTGCTGAGATGAATAAGCGTTCTTTTAAGTACGCTTGGGTCTTGGACAAACTCAAGGCTGAACGTGAGCGTGGTATTACCATTGATATTGCACTGTGGAAGTTTGAGACGACCAAATATTATTGCACGGTCATCGATGCTCCTGGTCATCGTGACTTTATTAAGAACATGATCACTGGTACCTCACAGGCTGACTGTGCTGTACTTATCATTGACTCCACCACTGGTGGTTTTGAAGCTGGTATTTCCAAGGATGGTCAGACTCGTGAGCATGCGTTGCTTGCCTTCACCCTTGGTGTCAAGCAAATGATTTGTTGTTGCAACAAGGTAACAAGGAAACTTAATACCTTGTTTTTTGACTTTGATTTAGCTGATCTCCTTGTACGAATTAGTTTGTGCTGTGAGTTATTTTGCAATTGTAGTGTCTTATTTTGATTATTGTTTTAACTAATTTCCTGTTGGTTCTTTTTATCGCAGATGGACGCAACAACCCCAAAGTATTCCAAGGGAAGGTACGAGGAAATTGTGAAGGAAGTATCTTCCTATCTCAAGAAGGTGGGCTACAATCCCGACAAAATCCCCTTTGTACCCATCTCTGGGTTTGAGGGTGACAACATGATTGAAAGGTCAACCAACCTTGACTGGTACAAGGGTCCCACTCTGCTTGAGGCCCTTGACTTGATTTCAGAACCCAAGAGGCCATCAGACAAGCCCCTTCGCCTCCCACTCCAGGACGTCTACAAGATCGGTGGGATTGGCACTGTGCCCGTGGGCCGGGTTGAAACTGGAGTTATCAAGCCCGGTATGGTTGTCACTTTTGGTCCTACTGGCCTCACTACTGAAGTCAAATCCGTAGAAATGCACCACGAGGCCCTCCTAGAGGCTCTACCAGGAGACAATGTGGGATTCAATGTGAAGAATGTTGCTGTCAAGGATCTCAAGCGTGGGTTTGTTGCATCAAACTCAAAGGACGACCCTGCAAAGGAAGCTGCCAACTTCACTTCACAAGTCATTATCATGAACCATCCAGGTCAAATCGGAAATGGATATGCTCCAGTGCTTGATTGCCACACTTCCCATATTGCAGTCAAGTTTGCCGAGATTTTGACCAAGATTGACAGGAGGTCTGGTAAGGAGATCGAGAAGGAGCCCAAGTTTTTGAAGAATGGAGATGCTGGGATGGTTAAGATGATTCCGACTAAGCCCATGGTGGTGGAGACTTTCTCAGAGTATCCTCCGCTGGGTCGTTTTGCTGTTAGAGACATGCGTCAAACGGTGGCTGTGGGTGTGATCAAGAGTGTCGAGAAGAAGGATCCAACTGGTGCTAAGGTAACCAAGGCTGCCGCTAAGAAGAAGTGAGCGAGCAATTCGACTAATGAGTCTATTAGTCCTGGTACTCGGAGAGGAGAGTGAGTTCATTTAATTATGTGCGTTTTAGTTTTGGTAAATTTTGTCGTGGTCTTTCTGTTTGAAGGGATGTGACAATGGTCGTTTGTTTATTGTCAGTACTTTTGTCTGTTTTGCTGGTATTTAGGTTTTAGTTTTTGGCGAAGAGATTTCGAAGAGGTGGTATGAACTTTTGCAGTCTCTTGAGTTTAATTTAAGTATTTGAACTGTTACATCTGGCTGCCTCTTGAGGTTTTTTTTTCTTTTTGCCTTGATTTATTGGTCTATTTATATTTCTTGATTTTGTACCAGCAGCTTCCAGTTCCAGCCACCCACATTATCCCATGAAAGCAGAAGCAAATCGTGCTTTTACAAGTCCCATCTGGTCTTCTTTTTGTGTTTGATTCGTTGAATTTGTTATTTGTACAAGTGGATTTCGGTAAAGATATGAACACAAATGTAAGATCTTTGGTTTCATGACAAAACAAATGAGTTGCGTTTGTCTATTAATGTTCGAGTAGTGTATTTCTGCGAACATAGGGATGTAATTGATTTGACTTGGTGGAATTTATGAGATCAAATTGACTTTTTTAGTTTGAAAAATTTATAAACCAAAACCGGACTAGTTGTACCAACAATCGACTTGGTTTTAATTGGTTTGGGCTGGTTTAAAAATTGTCCAGTACTGGCAGGTATTAATTTTTTTTTTAAGAGCTGCAAAGTTTTTTTTGACTTTGTCTATGGTTTATATATATATATCGAAAGTTGTGATAAATTGATACAGTATTCGATATATGACCAGTACTAGTTTGTACGGTACTAATAAAAAAATCGATACTTAAATCGGTTTGGTATTAGAAACTGTAAAAACTGAGAGGATTCGGGGAAAAAAACAAGGCATTTTCCTGCACACATTCAAAATTCAAATTGTATTTTTTTTTTTTGCATTCTTTATCTTTTAACTCTACAAACCCATTATCAAGAGCATATACATATATGTGTGCATATAATACATCAATTATACCTGGGTCATATGCATATATATATATATGTATGGAGTAAGCTTCTAATGAGGGATTTCTCATTTTGTTAAAATGAGGACCTTTCATTTCTGGATCAAATATTGATGATCGGAACAGTTCAATGTGTTTAAAACTCGTTTTTATGGGTATCTGTGAGAAATCGGCTCAAAAAAATACCGAGAATTACTTGATCTAAACAGTTGTTTATAAATGCTGATAGGAACAGTTTTATAAAAAATTGCTTTGATCAAGCCCTTTCCCGTAATATTTTGAGCTGATTTTTCGCGGGTATCCTTAAAAACGTGTTTTAAACACATTGAACGGTTCCGATCATTAATATTTGATCTGAAAATGGGAGGTCCTTTTATTTTAGCAAAATGAGGAATCTCTCAATAAAAACTCACTCTCTCTCTCTCTCTCTCTCTATATATATATATATATATATATATATATATATCCTTTTCAGCAAAACAAAACCCAATTCCTTTTTCCTCCAAGTTCACCCCAAATCTTTGAGGAGTGCTAAGGTCTTCGAAAGTTTTTTCCGAATTCAAAACTAAAAGTTAAGATTTATTTGGATTTAAAAGTCTACACACTCAAGTAAATCTATTCCATTTATTTTGAATTACGAAAAGTTTTCTTAGAAACTTTTATGGGATCAAAGACTTTCTCCAAATCTTTTCACTGTTCACTCCCTCATTCTCTCTTCCACCCCAGACTAGTTCTTTCTCTCTGCCACCATCTCCCATCAGCCTACTGTGGCCATCTCATCCTCCCCTCAACTTGCATGCTGCAGCAAACCCTTGCCATCTCCAAATTTCCTTCCACTCTACCTATGGCAGTCCTCCATCCTCCCAAAATTCCTATCAGCTGTTGGATTTCACTCCATCTCCTTTCTTCACAACTTGCTGAGCTTTTAGAGAGAGAGAGAGATAGCTTTAAACTGGTTAATTAGTGTAGTCATACTCGGGTTCACATCTCTCAAGTCCGGTTATGAAGGGAACCCTAAGGAGAGAGCAAATCTACATATCGGGTGGATGCACTCACTTTTTTTTACTGCATCTCCATGACCTAGCAAAGGAACAACGAATCTTTGTTAGAAGCGAGAAACCGTTGTTCTCTTTTGGCAAAATAAAACTACACAATCTTTTACGGGAAGGATTATCTACTTTTCCAATCTTGTGCGTTCACCCACAGTTTCCACTTGTGGTGGCATCTCCAAGAAGTCTTTTTGTGCTTAGGAGTCGGTTCATGTAATACTATTCCGAGAGCCAGAATCTTGCAATATCCATCGTATATGACTCGCTTACGAGTGCTCGTAGATCCCACAAAGACTTCATTGAACGAATCCCACTTATCTACCATATCATTTCTTTGGAAAGTCTTTTATTTAAATTTCTACTATTACAAATTACCATAAACAGTTTTCTGGATTACCAAAAATTGTTCGGAGAAAAATTGAAAATTGATGTAAGGACCCTCTTATATAAATAGGTTACATGAAATAATCCCATTTATCTACTGCATCATTTCTTTATAAAATACCAAAATAAATTCTCTCATTCTACTATATTTCTCTCTTACTATATTCACCATATCATTTTTAAAATTTTGACCGCTAACAAACAGATCGTGAGTGTCAACCCAAAATTTTGAAGGGAGTTTATTTCACTGAAAATGATTTAGTTAGCAAGTATAAAACCCAATACGTTACATCATTATTCCATTCTAAAAAATTACACATAATTTACAAAATTCAAATGTTGAATAAAGTAGTTGCTTGTTCCAATGGCTATTTTGCCTAACCTGGAAATTGATAAATGTCAACGGCTTTCCTTTTCCAAAGAGTAATGCTAGGAACACGGACATATCTAGATATATCTGGACACAGATGTATTCGGAACCATTAACTGCACGTAGAGCTTTTAATAATTTGAAGATCCTACATGCATCTAACAATTTCAGACACATCTATATCTGGGTGTATCTGAATGTCTTTGTCGGTAGACGTTTTGTTTTCCAAACCCTTCCTTTGCTCCTCACACATGGGGAAAGGGTAAAGGGCTGTGCCTAAAAGGGATTGAATCAGCGGCAGATTTAAGAATCCTACTTGAGGAGACTCCAATTATTGAAAGATCAATTTTTGTAATATGATTTTTGAAGTTAAAATTTCATTTATTTGCGTTTTACAAATATAAAACGATTTCGATAACTGTTGGATTTAAATATCATTTGACGATGTGGAATAATATCTTTGAACACTATTGATTCTTATGATAAATGAAGATCGTTCATATCTTTTTAATTATGATTTGTAAAAAATTATATAAACTATACAATGATATTTGTTTTTATGGGGAAAGACCCTTGCCGGCCTCATAATCGCTTCGTCTTTAATTGGTATATATATATATTTTTTAAAATTATGTAAATTATATCAAGATATTTGTTTTGATGGGGCAAGACCCCCGCTGGCCGCACAATATCTCCGTCTTTAATTGGACGCGTCATAATCTCATTTTGTCGTGTAGACAATACCATCAAATAAAAAAAGTCAGAAGATTTATTTTTAAGGAAGCAATATCGTTTTCGGAAACATCAATTTTCAAAGGCTCTCTTTGGCTTATAGTATTTATTTAAATTTATTTTATGTCTCTATTCATTTTTTTTTTTTTGCATTTGTTGTTTTAACCTTAATGTTTTGTAGTTTATTGGTCCGTATTGATGAAAAGAATCTAAAAAGTATCAAATTATGTCCAAAAGCTAAAAAAATGTCACTAAAAACGACGAATAAGTTAAAAAAACTCTGTTTTTGATTTATTTTTGTCTTTTCTGAACTTTTTTTAAATTTGGCTCATGATTTATAATTTTTCTGAAAGCTCTTGCCGAGATGAACCAATAAATCACAAAAAATTGATGAAAGACAAAAAATTGCAAAAAAATTTCACATAAGGACAAAAAAAAATTTCAATAAATTCCATAGTCAAATGGACCCAAATTTTCACTGAACAACTTTTGGTAATTCAGAAAACTGTTTATGGTAATTTGTAAAAGTAGGAATTTTACATTTTCTGGAAGAATTTTACCAGAAACACCATTACCAGGAGGATTCTCTCATGAAAATGATGGAAGGTAGTTTTATTTAGAAGGTCAATTTTTTTGTAGTAAATTTTCATTACGTGGGACGTGTTATGTGCCCAAACGATATTTTTTTGGCACACAAAAAACTGCACAAATAGTCGAGCAGCGCTCGAATAATTTTTTATGTGCCAAAATAATGTCATTTTAACGCACAACACACATTGCTGTATGTAATTTACAACAGGATCTGGGATCCCCATTCCATCTGTATTCTAGTATATTTTTAGTCGTTAAATTAGAGAGAACATTTTAACTCTTCAAATTTTCATGTATTTTAACGGTAAAAAATACACCAAAGCAAAAGTAAAAAAATTTACCACCAAGAATTGAGGGTATTTGTTAAGGGGGTGTTTGGCAACACGGATTATGCATTGTGCAATATGCGGTTTTCTATTTAAGTATTTGGCCACAGATTTTAAAATGTATTATGCAGTAATGCATTATGAAAAATAAACAAGAGAATGCATAAATTCAGAATCACATACGAAGAACTTTTTGAAATCTCTATACACATTTAAATATATGTCACCCTTTCACAAAATCTTATTTGTGCATTATTATTTAAACACTTTTACATATTCTTATTATAATTTAGAAGTTTTTTATTTACAATCTAAAATCTAAAATCTAAAAAATAATTAGATTCCAAATATCCCCCAAAGATTTGTGAACTTTTCATTCAGATAGAAATGTTATAGGTATTGAAAACGTGTAACGAAAAATTCCTAATAGTGTGGGGCCTACTCACATCTATTCTAAATATAAAATCAATATATTTTTTTTCATATCCTTAGTAGAACTCAAGTGGATTTCGGAGAGAGCTATAGTGCAGCTTCCTATAGTGCGGATAAAACGACACAATTTTATCTTCGAAACTATATCTTTTTGATCCACATGTATTCTGATAACAATTCGCGTGATAAATTAAAACGATGTAATTTTAAAAATAAAACAAATAAAATTACATAATTTTACCCGCATTACAGAAAACTGCAGTAAAATCTCTGTGAATCCGAACTCATAGATGATAGTGATTTCCTGGGCCTAGAAATAAGGCAGTTGATGAGTATACATCTCAACAACCATTTGGTGCAGAAACTATTTGGTGCAGAAAGCAACTAATCTCCTCATTTTAAATTCCATATCACTCACCACTCACCACCTTTCTTCAAGTCCAAGGGATGACTTTCTCAAGCAATACCTCCAAACACAAAAGCCCCACCTTCGAGAAAAAAAAAAAAAAAACCAAAAGAAACCAGAAACAAAAACAACATATGTGTAAGCTCACCAATAACAATCATATGTCGGTTGGCTCCCGCCACATGACAAAAACAAAAACAAAAAGTTCTTGTAAACCCTCTTCAGCATTCAAATATATAGACTCCCACTAGACACTCTGTATTATTCCTCTGCTTTTCCATCCAAATTCACCCACAGAAACCAGAATCTTTCGGGTCGTTTTTTCGATATGGGTACAGCAGAAAGATCGAAGAAAAAGGTCCAGTTATACAAGAAAGCTATAGTCCATTTCTTGTTATGTTTCGTTATGGGATTCTTCACTGGATTTGCTCCGACCGGTAAGACTTCGATTTTCTCCAACCATCCTGTTTTCGCGTCGAATCGGTCAGCATTTTCCCCGCAACCGGTGGAATTTGTCCAAAAAGAAGGAGGTGGGAATTTGAACAGAACTTTGGTGGATAAATCAGAAGGAAACGAAAAACCATTTGAAGAGGAAAAGGAAGAGGAAAACTTGATACCCAAAAGGCTGATAATATTTGTTACACCAACTAGAAGGGATGATAAGATGAGAGAGGTGAATCTAAGGAGATTATCAAATACATTGAGGTTGGTTGATCCACCATTTCTGTGGGTGGTTGTGGAGCAGAAATCAGATTCCTCTGAAACTTCAGAAATTCTGAGGAAAACTGGAATCATGTATCGGCATTTGGTTTTCAAGGAAAATTTTACGGATTCAGAAATCGAAATGGATCATCAGAGAAACCTCGCTCTCAATCACATTGAGCATCATAGACTAAGTGGGATTGTTCATTTCGCCGGCCTTTCCAACGTCTATGATCTTCAGTTCTTCGACGAGATTAGAGCCATCGAGTAAGTATCCGTTTTTTTTATTATTATTGTGTCTTTGAAATTGGATCAAGAAAGTTTTTTCGAATTAAAAATTAATGGTCATAATTCACTTGGATTAATTGAATCACATATACAAGTAAATTATGACCATTGATTTTGAATTCGAATAAACTTTCTTAGTTCAATTTCGGAGATAGTAGATTTTTTAGTATTTTAACTTCAACACTAGTTCTTTTATATTTCTTGTTAATTAACAAACAAACTATTACTATATAAAATAAAAAAACAAGAGGGAAAAAGAGGGTTCTTGTTCATAAGGTGATAATAGTTTGGTGGGAAAAAAATAAATTTACGAGGCTTTATCCATATAAGCAAAGAGATTGTTTCGTAATTCGATCCTGTTATTATCGAATTATATTGAAGCAATCTTACTATTACAATCCTGTTGGGGCCGCCCCTAATATTTTAGGGGCCCAAAGAGAAATCTAAAATGTGGCCCTTAGATAACTTTATAGGAAAATATAAAAGTTAATAGAGAATGTAAGACGATAAAAATTGATATTTGAGCTTGGCAATATAACGTAAAACTAAATACAGAACAACAAAAAAATATATAATTGGAATATTCCTAGAATAAGGTGAATGGGTGGCAAGAAAGTATACTACGTGTTTTGTGTGTTGTTGAACTTATGAATTATATTATTTTTGACAACAAAAAATGGGTCCTAATAAAAAAATTATTTTAATATTAATGAAAAACCCTCAAAAAAATAGTAATGGAGTTTCAAATGGAAAGAAAAAAAAACCCTAATAGATTTAGGGACGGCATCACTTTCCTGAGCTGAGTTAGAAATCTTTATTCTATTATAAAAAACAACGAAAGCTCGAAAGTTGTTATCCCAATAGATCAACAGAACGAGAAGATCTCCCCAAAAAACGAAAAGAGAATCAGTGCACCACTCAACTAGATCTTTATATAAGTTATTCTGCGATAATTTATTTATATAATATACCTTCAGAATGAGTCCCTATTTTTTGTTGAAATTTTAAATGCCGTAGGCGACGGCCTTGCCGGCTATGCCTCAGGGCCGGCCCTGCCTGCTGCCCTTGGAAAAGTTTTGGTAATGTTTGGATAAGTATTCAACAAGGGTAATTGACAACTAATAATTTGAGCCCCACAAGTTTACCAACCATGAAATCTTTGTTACCAAACGAGGATTAGGTTGGCCTATAATATTTGCAGATTCTCATGATAATTTCTCTGTGAAGCTCATGATTAAGTCTAAGCAGCTTAACCACAAAGTTTAGTTTAAAATAATTAATTTTGAGATTTATTTTAATTTAAAAAAAAGTGTTGGATAATGTTGTGGCAGGGTGTTTGGGACATGGCCAATGGCACTGGTATCTGCAAACAGGAAAAGAGTGATAATAGAAGGACCGGTTTGTAATTCAACAGAAGTAGTGGGATGGCACCTGAGGAAAATGAACAATTTAACAGACGACAGATCATCTCCGGTTCACATTTCCAGTTTCGCATTCAACAGTTCCATCCTTTGGGACCCTGAAAGGTGGGGTCGCCTATCTTCTGTCCAACACACCACCCAGGTAACTAATTCACATATTGCTTTCTCTAACGCTACGCATATAATTTTTCGTGCACAGATTTGGACACAACTGTATTCGAAATCATTGAACGCATACAGAATTCTTATTATTTTGTGAGTTTCACATGTATCTAACGATTTCAAATACATTTGTGTCTACGAAAACTCTGTGGTCGGACTTTCTCTAAAGGCTGGGTGATAAACACCTTTAACCAAGTTCTAAATATTCATAAGGAATTAACTATTTAGCTTATAAAACTCACCTGAATATATATGTAGTGTTGGAAGACCCCTAGGGCATGTTTTTAAAAAAAAAAAAATCAATTTTCTTGCAACCAAACATGTCCTATATAGTACATGGGATGCCTAATCATGCCTTCACTAATACAGCTGCAGCTCAATTAAATTAAGTATTAAGATCTGTTATAGATGTGAATTTGGTTAATTAGTGGAATTCCGTCCACGTTTGGCCAACCCCCCACCATTTTCGTAATTTAAAACATTTAAATAATATACCATCTTTAAACCATTGCACCAAATTTAAACCATCTTTATTAAAATATATACAGCAATTGGATTGACATAAAAGCAAAATTGTAAAAAATACATTTGCGGACCCTTGATTGGAATTCATTTTAGAAAATATTTTCATTAAACAAACAATCGAATGTTACAAAATAAAATTACAATATAAATTTAGAAAATATTAACGAATCGAGTCTTGTGAAATCACAGTCCTCTTAAAACAAATTCATCGTCTGCCGTGGGTGTTGAAAGATCGCACCAGCACCTGTTTCTCAAGGTAAAATGGCTTGCTCGACCAATGGAAAATCACTCAATTGACTACCTGTCTAAATAACTGTGGTTATCTAAATCGTTCCGTCTACAAAATCAAAAAGAAGATTCACTATTTATAGAATCCTTAAAGCTTATGAAACTACCGAAAACATAAAGTAGAGGGATTAACAAAAATATTAATGGACATCAATGCAACCACGAATGAGTGGTAATCATTGAGATTTCAGTTTGCCTCGTGAGACCATCAAATGTCCCAATTTTATATACAATCCTTCTAAATTTTTAGCACAAATTTCCTCCACAAAAATTATCATAATCCGTGAATCAAAACGCGTTTCTATGAAAAACAATTCCGAATGACTGATTCTAAACAACAACAACAACCAAATTGGTTACCCGATTATATTTTTCGCTAACAAATTTTCTTGGTGGTATTGTGTACCTCATTCTTATACTCTATCCGTCTCAATTTATTTGTTTAAATCTCATAAAAGTTATATGTATATATTTTATAATACAATATATATTCACAATTTAAAAAGTTTGTCTAATAGAACTACTTAAGATCTGTCAAACAAGATCTATATTGTATATAAAATACCATAATATATTAAAACTATCGATAATTCTTAAGAGCTTCGAAATAATAAAAGTAGATAAACAAATTAGAATGAAGCTGGTAGTTAGTTACGACGTCTTTCATTATTTATGTTTTTTATTTTATTTGACTAATCGGTACGGTATTTAAATATTTGTAATGTTAATAATTACAGAATACAATAAAATTTGTGAAGAAAGAGGTTCTTGAAGAGGAGACGAAAGTGATAGGAATCCCAGCAGAAGGTTGCTCCAGAATCATGCTGTGGAATGTCCACTTTCCAACTGGAACACTACCAAATAATACTCTCCAGATCACTCTGCCAGATACAAATCAAAGATAATGCTGTAGACAAAGAGGAAAGATATACGTTATAAGGTCCGGATTTGGAGTTCCTGTTGTGCATTAGAAGGGTATGTTGTGCGTCAAAACGATACCCTTTTGGCGCACAAAACATGACACTGACCGAATAATTTTTGCGCAGTGTTTTACGCGTGAAAACGATGTCTTCGATCTTGACGCACAACACGTCTTGCTGTGCGCAGTGCACAACAGGTTCTCCCGTCCCGCAAAGTACCTAGCTATCTAGCTAATCGGTGGAGATAAGATTTTGGTGTGATCAGAAGCTCAATTTTTTTATTCTTCGCTCTTGTAATTGTATAATGTTTATATATGATTTTTTTTTTTAGTTTTTATTTTTTTTGGAATTTTGAGATGCTTTATGGTAATATTTTGTGATTGGGACGAAATATAGGTGAAAATAACCAGAAAAGTCCATAGAATTTATCCAAAAATGTTGCCATCAAACTTTTGTACAAAATATTGACATGGTTATACGAAATTTAAAGAGCCTAATAGGACGACGACAATTGAGCTTTCGTATAACCATGCTAAGGATGCAGGGTCGGACACATGATTTCAGGGGCGGATCTAAAGAGGGGGGCGGGGTGTCACGTGACACCCCCGACCCCCGTGCTCCACTAATTTTTTATTTTTTTTTAGGTTTTAACAGTAAATTAAAGTTTACCACATAGCACTATGACATGTACATATCTTTTTTGCTGTGTCAAATTCTCTCAAATCTAGTTAATTAAATTTTGAAACATATATTTTTTAATTATTAAATATAAATTTTATTCTTAGTTGTTCATTTATTTTGATGGTGACACCCTCAAATTCGAATCCTGGGTCCGCCACTGCATGATTTTAACAGGACTGATCTTAACTTTTTTGAGACGCACGTAAACTTTAAAGATGAGACCCTTTCATGTATTCTGCAAGTAGAAAGAAAAAAAGATACAATTTAGATACAACCACAAACATATTTATACAGACAAATACATATATAGCTCACAAAGTGTGTGTGCCGCCACTTTGTGAGTGTCACGGCACACACACTTTGTGAGTGTGTGTACGTGTGTAAATACATTTGTGTCCATAGCTTTTTCCGAAAAGATAAATCAACTTTGGAAAAACTTAGTAGCATTGAACACATTTAGTTACAAATTTCTCAGCTGTTTTTTATTTTTTTGGATTTGAATCATTTTGTTGATTTATTGCGTTTGGATTTCTTTTGACGTATTGGATATCAAACCGTATTGAATTTTAGTATTGAGTGGAAAAACAATTGTATATATTTTTTTTTGTCCTATATGCTGGGCGATATTAGTTTCGATCGATACAAAAATTGTAAAAATACTACAAAAAATATTGTCATAAATATTTTTGATAAACCTATTATAAATATATGGTCATATTTATTTATAGATACAGGCAATGTTGTGCATTCTTATTTGTTTCATAAGGCAATATAGTATTGCAAATCCTAAGATTATTTCTAAAAGTAAAGATAAAATGGTACGTAGCATGAATTCTTTTAATAATAAAAAGTCTTGAGGAGGAAACTTATTGAAAACAATCTTGAATGAACGAGTGTTGCACTTTTTAAAAGATGTTGGCCTGTCGAATCGCTCAAATTTGAAAGCTTCAAAATTTTTAAAATTTCTGATCAGACCAAACCATCCCAAACTGGTTTTGATTCCTTAATTAATTCAACCGGGATAGGTATTCAACTTATTCACTCCGAGCCTATTGGTTTGGTTTACCGTACCAGAAAACTCCGACCAACCCGAACCAATTTTACTCGTAAACAGTTGTAGCATTTTGTACTATTTTAATTCCGTTAACTCAAAACCTTACGCTATTTTTGGTTGGATGAAATCAACTGTCTCCTAAGCTACGTTTGTTCTTCCTCGTCGAGAAAGGGAAAAAGAATCATTTTTCTTTTCACCTCCGAGATGACAATTTACAAATTTAAAAATAGCTTGAATGATTTTCAAGACATCTTATCATGACCAACAGAGGTGGAACTATCAAGGGACCGGAGAAGGCTTGGGACCACCAAAAGTTTCAAAAAAATTTAGGACATAAGTATAAATTTTAAAATTTATAAAAAAATTACATTTCGCCACCCTCCTCTACCAAATTATATTTGCTGCCCCTTCAGGAAAAAAAAATTCGGCTTCTCCAAACTTCGAATCCTAATTCTGTCCCTTGGGCTAAACCGGTCTATGTCATGTTTTGCTGTAACTAAAATATTCAAGACAGATTTGGCAACTATAATTTTTTTTCATTGTTTTCTCAAAGGGAGAAAATCTTTTAAGAAACAACCCAAAAATAGTAATATTTAAAGAAATAGGTTCCAATTTAGCGCGGTGATCTTTTTTCTTCAAGATCAATATATTTCGAAAACAGATCAACATGATTTTTAGCGTGATTGATGTTTTTGATAATTTTTACAAAATAAACAATTTCGATGATCAAAATAAATTTGAAAGAACCCACAAAGGGCTCAGGAGTCAGGACTGAACAAGACTGTCAAGTCCAGGACTGAACAAGACTGTCAAGTCCAGAACAAGGACCGGAGAAGATTATTTTACTTATTTAAGAACAGGATCAGCTTAAGTTTCTTTTTTTTTCTTTGAAATTGTCGTTAAAGTTTGAATTTAGCTTAGGAGGCAGTTGAGGATTTTGATTAAAAGTACCAAGATATAGAAGTCATACAAATGACGTACTAGTAGTTAGCATAATCTGAAAACATTAAATTCTACAAAATCAACCTAAACAAGCAGTGAAAATTGACATCTAATATTGTTTTTTCCTTTTTTTTTTTGGACTTTTTCACAGCTCTCCATCACGACAGAGTTAGAAAGGCATGACACATCGAATTCAATTTAACTTGCAAAAGTATTAAAAAAAAAAATTCTGAATATTTGAATTGATAGATTTCAAGAGAAAATAAAGAGAAGTGAGGGAATGAATACTCTATCCTATATTTGGATTGACAGGAAGGTGAGAAATGGTGAGCGAAGGTAAAAAAAAAAAAAGGTGAGAATAGAGAACTTCTCAAAACCCTCATTTTGATTCTCACTAATTTTGATGAGATTTCGTGAGAGAAAAAATCGGAGTTCAATTTTTCATGTTGCCAAATTTATACTTCCTTTCTTTTCTGGTACTAGTAGCTTCAAAGTGTGTTTTGATCAAATAAGTATAACACTTTTCTTTCTTTTCTGTCATTGTTGCTAACCAAACAAGATAGGTAAAAAAAGAGAGAAACCGCACCTTTTCTCATTTTGTTTATCCAAAAGGGATGGTAAGAGACTATATTCTTTTCTTTTATTTTCTCCTCGTTAGGGACGGCGCTAAGACAGTGAAAATTAAAAAAAAAAAAAGAAAATATTTTTGTAGGGTGATATTTAAAAAATTATCCTTACTTGTTCTAGTTTCCATAAATAAATTGAAGAAATAAGATCTCAAGATATTATTGATACCATGTATCAATAACACTTGATATCATAATGCACACTAAACCCACAATACTTGGTGTACCGAGAGTAAATTAAATTAGTCCATGTATAATTTGTGGCTAAAATTTTATGTACTTTTTCCAATTACGTGATTAAACTATAGAAGAATATTGAAAAAATAATTCTTTTGGGGTTGGACCGGAGAGTCTCCGCCGGCCCCTTACGTCCTGTTTGATAACCCTCTTGAGTGATAAAATTGGAGTAGCAGTCGTTTGTTTTCGAAAAAAGAGGATGAATTGTTAGTTCCATCAGAATGTGAACAGTCCATTCCAAAAGTAATTCTTTTGGGCTTTGTTAGTCTCATTTGGGCCAATTAACAAGGAAAAGTCTACATACACATCCATACACCCACACCCTCTCACACCCTTGCCCAGGTGGCACTGGGCCCCACCCCACCCTCCACTCTCCTTCTCCCACCTTCTCCCACGTAGCCCCCCTCCCCCCTTCTCTCTCTCTTCCCTCTCCCCATACAACCCTTTATCTCTCCCACCCATTTATTTTTTAAATTCTTATTCTTATTTTTTAGGTTTTTATTTATTAATTAATTTATTTATTATTTTGGCATTAATTTTTTTATAAATTATTAGTTCATCTTGACGAAAAAAATCAAACAAGTAAATTTTTTTATTTAAAAGTAATTTTTTACTAGAGACAAAAAATAAGTCTAAACGTGATCTGTTTTGACTTTTTTTAAAACATCTCATCGAGAATAATTAATAATTAACAAAATATTAATAAATCAGACAAAAAATAAGTTCAATTAAGCAAAAATGACATGTATTCATATTTTTCGTTTATAAAAAAACTTATTTATTGCATGTACGTGTGATTCTTCAAATTTAATTAGTTTATCTGATTAGTTTTACCTAATTAGATTTGTTTTTACATAATCAAATTATACTACATGTTACAAAAAATTAATTCTGATTAGTTTTGCCTAATCGGGTCTTACTTTTTTTGTACTTTCTTCTTTTTACCACGCGATAATTAATAAAATATTATTAAGTTAGACAAAAAATAAGATTCAATTAGGCAAAACTAATCAGATAAACTAATTAGATTTGGAGAATCACACATACATGCAAGAAATAAGTATTTTTACAAACGAAAAATATGAATACAGTACGTGACATGTTATTTTTTGCCTAATTGAACTTATTTTTTATCTGACTTATTAATCTTTTATTAATTATTAATTCTTCTCGATGAGACGTTTTTAAAAAAGTAAAAAATTATATTAAAAACTAAAAAAAATCATAAAAAAAGTCAAAACAGATCACGTTTAGAATTATTTTTTATCTCTAGTAAAAAATTACTTTTAAATAAAAAAATTTACTTGTTTGATTTTTTTCGTCAAGATGAACTAATAATTTATAAAAAACTTAATGCCAAAATAATAAATAAATAAATTAATAAATAAAAACCTAAAAAATAAGAATAAGAATTTAAAAAACAAATGGGTGGGAGAGATAAAGGGTTGTATGGGGAGAGGGAAGAGAGAGAGAAGGGGGGAGGGGGGCTTCGTGGGAGAAGATGGGAGAAGGAGAGTGGAGGGTGGGGTGGGGCCCAGTGCCACCTGGGCAAGGGTGTGAGAGGGTGTGGGTGTATGGGTGTGTATGTAGACTTTTCCAATTAACAAAGCCCGCGGAGGCTAGGTACGGGACCTATGGGACCCAATTTTTTTTTTTTTTTCAATAACGCTACTAACACATCTCAAAACACACCCACGTGGCCCACCTGTACTGTATATAAGCCAACCAAAAAAAAAAGCCCTAATTTTGCTTTCCCCCAAAATCAATTCTAGGCCTATGCGTTTTTGGGAGAGAGGGAGGGGGAGGAACCTTCGGCGACCAAACCTCCACCGCACCACCGCAACCTCCATTGCACCACCCAAACCTCCATTGGACGCCGAATGCCAGAAACGATTTTCCTCCTGAAGTTTTTGCTACCATGAACAGACCCAAATACAGAAATTGCTTTTGCAAAAATCTAAATTGGATTTTGGTTTGAACTTACCTTTGAGAAAAATGTGTAGGACGAAGCAACGCCACATCCATGTGTGGAAGTTATGAGAGGCCTCAGAAAATTGCAAACTGCCCATGGAGTTTAAGGTTTTGGTTCCTTGTTTGTGAAGTCTAATCTATTTGCAAAGTTTTGTTCCACTTCTGCATCTGTAGAAGCCTATGTCTATTAGTGGAGAGGAAAATTGGAGGACTTTTGATGAAAGTGTGTGTTTTTCGGAAACAAATCACGAAAATAGGGTACTTCTGAAACTATTGATAAAAATAGAGCAAAACGCCATTCATATTGGCGTATTTGTATGACATGGCACGGGCTTGTATAGCTCGGATGTTGTACGCCATCCTAAATGGCGTTTTTATGGCTGTACGCCTCTATGATTGGCGTACACAACTGCAAGTTACAATGGTTTATTGTGCCTGGTTTGGGCAGTAATCAATGGATTTTGCTAGGGATACCGACCCACAGAACCGATCTAGTACAGATCTGAGCTGGCAAGGGATAAAATCAATTTTTTAAAATTTTTAACTTTTCAGTCCCTCTTTTCTCTCTCCTCCTCTCTTCTTCACATCCCAATGCCAACTTTTCAGCGCCTTTTTCTCTCTCTTCCCATGTCACTTCTTAACGCCAAGACCTTACGCCTCCAACATTGGTCGGTCCGACACCGGCACCGGCCGCACCTCTGTCCCTAACCACCGACGCAACACCCACCGACCGCCGGCGGCGGTAAAGACTTTTCTAAAAGCCCACTCTTACACCCTCTAAATGGCAAAGAGTTTTTATATATGTAAACGAAAGAGAATATGCTTACTTACCCAGATAATCGCATAATATCAGACATAGAAACACGAATCTCGGCATTCTGATTTTTCAGAAAGTAGATCTCTTTCAAAAAAAGTTGGGAAGTCATTCTCATTATTTGGGTTTTGGGTCTTTCTAGTTAGTGAGTTGAGATTTACTGATTTGAGGTATTTTGTGGCGATGTCGTAAGGCGTCTCCGACATAACCACGCCCTCTCTCAACCCTCACCTCTCAAGCTCACTAGGTATGTTGCATTCTTCCCGCCTTCCCCTTCTCTTTGTCGCTAAACATACGTATACATGTATGTATACCCAAACATGTAAACCCTCTCTGTTATTACTAGACCCACAGTGGGAGTGCCGCACGGGTTCTCATTTGAGTTTTACACTTGTACGCCGCTTCTAATGACGTACACATAAGGCGTCAATCTGAATGGCGCACAACACCTCGGTCTGCTCAAATACGACTATCCCATTGACGTACAATATAGACGCCAATATTAATGGCGTACAATGGAGTCCACGCTAGAACCGGTTTGCCATGTCACCTAGAGACGCCATCGACAATGGCGTTTTGCTCTATTTTTATGAATAGTTTCGGGAGTACCCTATTTCGCTGATTACTTTTCCCAAAACACCTATTTTCATGAAAAATTCAAAATTGGAGGCTTTGAGACCTCACTGTTAGTGGGATGGAGGATTTTCTTCATTCATTTTGACCTTTCTTTTGTGGTTTTAAGATTGCAGGATTGATCTTCTCGATCAGTTTATCTGCATTTGATCACCTCACTAAGCCTAACACATTTTGGTTTGGCTTGTTGATCTTGTAATGTGTTTGTGTGGCCTCAGTTAGTTTGCAAATATTATGAGGTGTGGTGTGTTGGACATGATAGAATTGAAGTCCTAAGCACCTTTGAAGATAGTGTTTTCATATTCACTCTCAGATTCAAAAACAAAAACAAAAACATATCATGTTTTCTATATATATTTTCATTCTTTGCTCGTGTCCCTTTTGTCATGAAATTTTTTTTCTGTTGTATTGTGATTAGGAACACTGCCGATTACTGTCAATTAACAAATGCAGTCTACATATATTTTCATTCCTTGCTTGTGTCTGTTTTGTCATGGAAAAATTTTGGTAGGGTTCCGTTAATTTGCAAGAAATCCATGTTTTGAGATAACGAACCTATAATTTGCTGTTGTATAAATAATGACTAAATAAGAAAAATAATTTTTCATTAATTCATATATTTTAAGGCATACAAGTAATATCAGTAGAAAGACTTAAAAGGAACAAATTCCATTTCAAGTGAGAGGGATAGAGCAGATGTGTCATGCGTTTGTATCAGATAGGTCATTACACTCAATATACCGATCGAAGATTTAGGTAGACTGTAAATAACAAGTCACTGACAGAACTAAATGAATGGTCGTTTTCAGGTAGATTCTGCTCCTAAACATAAGGGATAGGGGGGTTGAGGGCCGGATTCAAGAAGATCAATCCATTGCTCAATGGCAATTGAAACTCTCAACATCCCTAAAAAAAAGAAATATATAGATACACAATATTAGAGTTTAGTTGCTGCAAAAATTCAGATTTTCGTTCTTATTTCCTTCTACTTTCCGGACAACCAAACAAGAAAGAGATGAACTTAATCTGAAATAGACTACATCCAATCGGAATTGGTGAAGTGTGCTAAATCCATGTGCCATACCTTTAGAGATGTTGCCACATTTATTCCAGTTGCATTGTAAAAAAAAAAAACACTTGGGCCGACCCGTCGATCGCTCTCGTCGGATAAATTCAAGCATACTTACTTTTGCAACAACTCATGCCCAAAACCAACTACTCCTTGCATATTGTAGCCTAACATTACAAATTTATTGTAGCCTAACATTAAAAATTCAAGCATATTGTAGGCTCCCTCCATTTGACAATACTCACAACAGGAATAAACAAATTTATTTCAATGTTTCCTTTGGTAAATTCCTCCACAAATCCTTGATTTAAACACTCAATTAGGGAAAATGTGGAAATAGTATGTCCTGAGTGGTGAAGTCCTCGTTACTTGAAAAATTCCTCCACAAATCTGCAGTAGAAAAGAGATGATGTTAAAGGTTCAAATCTTCAAATCTCAAAACATAAAGATAAGAAAAACTCATATCCTACCCAATTCTTTTATATCAAATCTTCAAAAATTCTAAATTCCAAAACATAAAAATAAGAAAATCAGCAGTGGCGGGGTTAGGCGGTGAAGGTCACAGCAAGGTTGGGTGGTGGAGACGTTTGGTGGGAGGAGGAGGAGTTCGGCGGTGGAGGTTGCGGCGCCATCGCTTGTGGTGGTGCGCTGGCTTCGGTGGTTGAACTTGGTGATGCATCGACAGCGGTGGTCGTCTATGGTGGTCTTGTCTCTTCTTCCTTTTCTCTTTTCTCTATCTCTCTCTTCAATACAACGCCACAAACAAAAGAAAATTAGAGGGAAAGGGGTGGGGGAATTTAGGGTTTTTTATTTTTTGGTTTATATAAGTTGGGGGTGGGCCCACCAGGGTGTGTTGGTAACATTTTTGTTTTTGTTTTTTTGATTTATTGGCACAACTGGCCTTGAGGTGTATAAGCATGTTAAATCTACAACCCAATCTTCTGGATCTCTCTTACTAGAGTATGACAACCGGATCAAATCTAATTTTGCTACACATACAACACAAAGCACAACATAACCCAAAACGACGCTTTTAAAAAACGATAAACTCAGCAAATCACCCCCATTCAATTGGTTCTACTCTAAACCCCACCCCCCGTTCTTCCCTCTCACTGTTGCGATACCCCTCCCCACCTCCGCTTTAGTTTGCCATCGCCACCGCCTCGCGACGATGATCACCCGATGTCTTCTTTCTCTGGCCGCCGTTTCCCGTCCACCAGTGTGTGAGAGAGAGAGAGAGAGAGAGAGAGAGAGAGAGAGAGAGAGAGAGAGAGAGAGAGAGAGAGAGAGAGAGTTTCGGGACACCACTCTGCAAACGGTCACCACCACACAACGGCAACCACCACTCCACGATGACCACCACTCAGTTTCAAGGTCCATCTCTTTGTCTCTCTTGTTTCCTCTCTTCGATTTGATTTTTGTGACTTATGAAAATCCTAATTTGGTAAACCTAATTTGTTTGATTTCCTGTGACTCGAATTAAAGGAAGCTATTTTGTTTAATCCTTTTCATTGGGTTTTGGTTTTGGTCCCTAATTTCGTCCTAATTTGTTTGATTCTTGTTCTTGCTATCTGCTATGTTGCTCTTGCTATTTGCTCTCCTCTTCATGAGGTTGCTGTGTTGTTTTTTGCTGTTGTTGTTTGCAATGTGAAGTCTGCTGTGTTGTTGCTATTGTTGTTTGAGGTTGCTATTGTTTGAGGCTACTTTTCAATGTCTACTTTGCCTACTTTGTTTGAGGCTACTGTTGTTTGTAGTTTGAAGGTGCGGTTTTTGGAATTGAAGTTACAGTTAGTTTTTGGAATTGAAGTTGTTGTCTTCTGCTGGTTTAGTTTGTGGCCTAGCCCAAGGCATTAAGTAGTTCATGAAACTTCAAAGTAGTGTTCAATTTTTTTTCCTAATTACATTCCTATGGCATGGCATGGCATGAAGTGTTGTTCAAACTTGTGGCGTGGCATGAAGTGGTGTTCAAACTTGTGGCATGACATGAAGTAGTGTCCAAACTTGTGGCATGGCATGAAGTAGTGTTTGGCCAATATGACATTCTTGAAGTCTAAGACCAATATGAGTTGATTTATATTTTCATCCAGTACGACATCGTCTTATGAAACTATTTAGATGCTAATTATGTCTTATGGAGACCAATGTGAAAAATAGGGGGAGCATCTGGCCATCTTGAAGTCTATAGCATTTCAACTTGAAGGAGCAAAACCTTAATGGAGATCAATGTGTAGTCTAATGAGACCAATGTGAAGTCTAAGTCATTCACTATCAAGGCCAAATGAGTAACTGGACATATGGAAATAAACTCAAGATAGAGACATCGTCGGGCACTTCAATGAGACCAAAGTACACTTTAATGAACAACGGTGAAGTCTAATGGAGAACAACATGAAGTCTAATGAGACAAAAGTGTAATGGTTGTTGTAGGGGTGTGAATATTCTCCAATCTGAACCGCTCCAAGATCTTGCACAGTGAACAACCAATTAGCGCCAATCGAGTTATTTCCAACCTAATGGCACTCTGATACTAAAGTCAAAACACCAGAGAAATCAAAGCACAACAGTGATTGTACAATAAATCATAGCGTACTTGATTAATGACCTATAATCTCCTATTTATAAGCCATCGAGTGCAATATTTAGTAACATAACCTTTAGGAAATCTTTCTTTGTTTAGCGATATCAATTCACAATCTTTCCATGAAGAACAATTTTTCAAACACAGTACATTTCCAAATTCAGCTATTGCCACATTTGCCCTTTCAAGTCGAAGCTATTAGTAGTATTGTGGCCTGGTCTCGTGGAACCAGCAATACTTTCGGTTCTTCGTTTGGGATTTGTCTCATTTCTGGGGCCACCTTAAATCTGAAGAGTTATGTAGCCGACCAGCGCTGCCTCTAACCCCTATAGGAGTGACCATCAAGAGTTTGTTGAGCTGAGTAAATGTGTTAATAATTTTCATAGAACGCGCCAAATTAACGATCCCAAAATCTGGTCAGTTGATCCAAGTGCTCCAAGGGGTCCCTGTAAACAAGTTCAAAGACTAGTGGTGTTTCCTGCCACAAACCTTCCCATGATCAAGTTAGCCGTGAGAGATGAAAGTGTATAGACTCTCAAATTAGGGTTATTGAGGTCATACATTCTTCAGTGAATTATGGATGTAATGGTCAATTTTTTTGTATACTTGAATTTCAATAGAGATGTAATGGTTACATGGTTCAATGGTTGAATTATTTGTAAACTTGAACTTCAATAGAGATGTGATGGTTTAATGCTTTCAATATTATGACGTGTTATTGGATTTCGAATAATAATATAGGCTAGAAAATGCCTGGCGTGGGCTTATATATAATGGTAGCTTTATTGCATAATCGTCGTCGTTAGTTGGAGACATGATGCGTCGGGCTAGTCCATAGAGCAATAGATTCATATCAAAAAATTTCAAAAAAATGCAATAAGACGCAACTTTGTAAGAATCAATGTCATTAAAAAAAGAGAGAGGATAAAATGCAACTTTGCCACAAACAATACTATAAATTCATCAAAGTCATGACCAAAACAAAAATTACAAATTCTTCAATGCACTTTGATTACGCTTCACCATT
Organism: Arctostaphylos glauca; assembly: GCA_019985065.2. Taxonomy (NCBI): domain Eukaryota; kingdom Viridiplantae; phylum Streptophyta; class Magnoliopsida; order Ericales; family Ericaceae; genus Arctostaphylos; species Arctostaphylos glauca. The sequence continues at coordinate 28,598,764 of JAHSPW020000005.1, read as the reverse complement.
ATCCGTTGCATTCATCATCTTCCTAAAACTTTGACCTCCGCCTTCTAATCTTGGTTGTGGTCATTCCCAAATTTGACTACCCGCAATAGTTGATTGACTAACCCAAACTTGACCATTGAATAAGTTTTGTACACTTGAAAAAGGCGGCATAACTTAGTTCAAGCTTGTTGCAGTTGGGCACAAAGTTGGAGAAAATAGAAAGACGCATTCTGCCATATTCGGTCCCATATAATGAAGCATGTTTGGCTACATTGATTGCCCCACGTAGCTTGCCTGACCCTGCCCAATAATAACAAAATAATTATCAATCACATTAACATAAAACATTAAATTGTGCAATAAAATAAGTTCGTACATTTACGTTTAGAACACTCTCTTGTATCCCGAACCCATGATCAACTGCAATGTCCTCAACTTCCTGAAATTATCAAAAAAATTAAGTACTACATATTACTCGAATAAGCCTGTATGTCCATATTAAGTATCTATGAACAAATCATGATGAACTTATACCTTATCTTTTTCCTTGGACAATGTTTTTTTTTTCTTTTTTTCTTCTTCACAATTTTCTCCACCACACTTTACTTCCTTTTGCACGTCGGTCTCCCTTTTCATCGAACACCTTCCGGATCAAGTGAGGTTGCGTTTTGTTTGGAAGCTAGAACCGCATCACCAAGTGAAATCGAATCATTACGAGTATCGAAAATCACATTACTTCCACAAACAACAAAAATTTTCATCAACTCTCATTTTAGCTAGCTTACTCATGTCATAACCACTTCATACTTCTCTTGAGAATCTTTCGCTAAGTTGGTAACCTCATTGAAGAGATTACATGTGTTATCATGCCGATGCGCTTCAATTGACGTCGATGACTTATCGTAATTGATTTGAATTTTAGTCTGGACCATTTTCATGTTCTGACACCATCTTCTCAAGACAAACTTGTCAGACACTCTTTCAATCCCCATTTCATACCACACCATCAGTTGATGTGTATACACCGTTTCTCTATACTCAAACAAGCGACAATTACAATGTGCTTCATTGGTTTCAGCATTAAATTTGACCATAAATGACACTTGCTTTCTCATTTTCTCTTTTCCTTCTCCAAACGTAACCCATTGTTTGACCTTATATTTAGACACAACATGACTTTCTTTTCTAATCAAACATTTACAGTCAAGTTCCGTGATAAATTGTTTGTGAAACTCTACAAACTTGTTGTTATTGTAAACATTTTGAAATTACTTCTCCAACTCGCTTTTAGTTATTAACAGAATATAAGTGTTCCAACTTCTAACATCATCTTTTTTTCACTTTTCACCTTATTCGTCAATGTATTTTCATATTACTCCACAAATTGTTTCAAGGTTGTCCTCAAATGTACATAACCATTAAAATATACATTCATACTCTCGCTTCTTTGTGTTGAGAACATTCCTGCCAAAAATTTATCTTTGACATAAGCAGGCATCCACTGTTTCCTCTCCAAATACAACCTCTCTAACCATGTGTTATTACAAAGCTCATACCTTTGTATGAACCCACCCAAACATCCTCAAATTGTTATAATGTTAGTGGATCATAAACTATTTTACGCTACACCAACTAATTTTCTCATAGGCGTTGTACCTGCTTAACTTTTCTGGCGCTTTCTTCATAATATGCCATATGCACCACCAATGTCGGGTGTTAGGGAGTACATTTTCTATAGCATTCTTCATGGCCATAAATTGATCAGCAATTATAATTTTCGGAGCAATACCCCACATACATGTCATCCAAGTCCGCATCCCAATAAAATCGACTGACTAAGATGATTCATGCCTACAAATGGAGCGAAAGACATGTCATATTTGTTTAGTAAGTATGTTGTGTCAAATGTCACAACATCACCGAATTCCTTAGAAGCTGCCATACTCCTAGTATCGGCCCAGAATACATTCCTTACTTGGTCCTTTTCATTCAAATCAATTGCAAAAAAAAATTCAGAATTGTCGACTTTTATCCTCATGAAATAACTATGTATCGCTTCAGCATCACCTTCCACAAGTCGCGATCATCGAAGTTTGTCCAAATAATTTCGACAGTCTTTTTCAAGATACAGAACCTTTTCAGGTCCTCCAACCCCAATTTGCAGTGAGTCATAAGTCTTGTGCATTCTAATCCCAATTTTGTCATTCAATTCAAGCTTTCTTTTTACATGTTCATCTAGTACCCTATTGCTCTTAAAATATCTTGCTTTTCTAGGGCTCTGTTCATAATTGTACTCCAAAGCAACTTTGTTTAACCTCCACTATCCATCGGGGTGTATCACAACAGTAATGCGAGCTGGGCAATCAATTTTTGTTTGCGGTCGCGGTTTGACTGTGTTGCTTACTGTTACCCTCGTCTTTCCTGCCCGACTGCATGAAATTGTTACATCTCTCAACTTCCATCATTTTCCTCTCTTGATGTTCTTTTGGCCACGACAAACCTTTTTTCTTTAGCGTATCTAACATAATTGAGATAATCTTCTTCTGATGTCTCAAATACCATTCCCTCCTTCGTTTCTTCAACTTTATCTTCACAATTTTCATTTGCCTCCTTCCAACTTTGTACCTCTTCTTCTCCACACTTTTTGTTTGGAGGCATTATTGACGGAACAGACTTCGACGACGTCATGTACGTGCTTCAAAAACAAAGGAAACAATAATTAAAATAGTAATTTATTTCACAATTGAATCATAGGGTTAAAAGATCTAAAACCAAATGAAGACAACAACAATGATATCCTACTCAACCTCAAAATTGTTACACACAATCAATGGAAAAAATTGTATAAATCAAGTCAAATAAGTAATGACAAAACCGACAACAATCACCTAAAGAACACCTAGATAAGAAACTACGCTCCCTTCTTTATCTTTTTTGTTTTTTCCAATCTCATTCTTCAACCTTGACTTTTCACGAGTGAAATATATACATATCAAATACATTTCAACATAAGAACGCAACATTTACATGTATATGATGTGCTGCAAAATTTCGAACACCCACATTTATCTATTCACATGCCAATATATATATAGTCCCCTTTTAATAAGGAATCTCTTATTTTGCTACGGTGCGGACCTCCAATTTTCTGACCAAATTTTGATGATCCGAACCGTTCAATGTGTTTAAAACATATTTTTAAGGGTATCTACAAGAAATTGCTCAAAACAATATCGAGAAGAGGTTGATCTAAACATTTTTTGATAAATGCTGATAAGAACAGTTTTATGAAAAATTGAATTGATCAAACCTTTCTGAATATTATTTTGAGCTGATTTCTTGCGGGTATCCTTAAAAACATGTTTTAAATACATTGAACAGTTCGGATCATCATAATTGATCAAGAAATAGGAGGTCCACACCATAGCAAAATAAGGGATCCCTTATTGGAAGCTCACACACACTCTCTCTCTCTCTCTCTCTCTATATATATATATATATATATATATATATATATATATATATATATATATATATATATATATATATAAGGGATTCCTTATTGGAAGCTCACTCACTCTATCTCTCTCTCTCTCTCTCTCTCTATATATATATATATATATATATATATATATATATATATAAGGGATCCCTTATTGGAAGCTCACTCTCTCTCTCTCTCAGAGAGAGAGAGAGCCACCACTGTCAGAGATGAGAGAGAGGTAACCATGGCGGCGATTTGGTGGTGTAGTTATGGCAAATTGCAGCAGAGGGAGGGAGGAGTATCGCAACAGTGAGAGGGAAGAACGGTGGGCGGGGTTTGGAAAATAACCAATTGAATGGGGTGATTTGTTGAGTTTAATTTTTTTTTTTAAAATAGCCGAAAATGGCGTCATTTTGGGCTGTGTTGTGTTTTGTGTTGTGTGTGTAGCAAAATTGAATCAAATCTATAGGAGAAATTAAATCGTTGCACACTTCCATAAAACTCAAGTTTTCCCCTTTGACTTGTATGAAGAGGTTTGAGTCATCTTTTAATAAGAGATTTTTTATTCTATTAAAATACGAATTTCTTATTTCTTAATTAAATTTTGATGATCCAAATGATTCAATATGTTTAAAACATATTTTTAATGATACCCGTGAGAAATTGGCTCAAAATAATATCGGGAATGACTTGATCTAAATAGTTTTCATAAATGATGACAGAAATAGTTTTATGAAAAATTGAATTGATTAAGTATTTTCGGATAATATGTTGAGATGATCTTTTGAGGGATCTTTAAAAATATATGTTAAACACATTGAACGATTCGGATATCAACATTTGATCAGAAAATGAGAGAATCACATTTTAACAAAATAAGTGACCTCTTGTTAGAAGTTTTCTGTTAACAAGCCAGAGCAAAGAACCAGAGCAGAATACTACCTGATCTCTCTCTCTCTCTCTCTCTCACTCTCTCTCTCTCACACACACCCCATATCTTCTTTTAGTACACCATATCTGTTTTTACTCTGTAATGGCCTGTTTTATTTCTAAAGAGTGGAAAGGTTAATATTCCAATTTCTAAAGAGAGAGAAAGCAGTGAGGGTTCCAATTTCTATTTTCTTGTGACAAAGAGGTTTCATTTGATAACAAATTAGGTACAATTTTTTAAAATAGAAAATAAGCTTACAAAAGGATAAAATTGAGAGTTCACCCTTCCTATTTGTGCAAAACAAATATGCCATTAGTAATTTTATTATTTAATCTTACAAAACAAATAAGAGTACTTTACATTAACATATCTATATTACAAATTAAGATGGTGTGAGACCTTTAAAAGATATTTTCACGGTAAGGATTAAGATCATTTTCATCTAACGATTGAGGTTATTACAAAAAAATATTACACAATAATCATAACTACCATTTACTAGCCCCTCAACTTTTAAAAAAGTAATAAAAATGTACATTAAACTAATCGTTTCTCTCCACCTCTCTCTCTCTCTCTCTCTCTCTCTCTCTATATATATATATATATATATATATATATATTAAGTGTGTAACCGGTCCGGTTTGGACAAATAACAAACCAAAATCAGACCGATTCAGTTTGGTCTGGTTTGGACAAGTATTTTGGCTTGGCCGGTTTAGGTCCAATTTGATTCTGTTTTTGATTTGGTTGGGCCCAAGCCATATTTTCAAAAAAAAAAAAAAAAAAAAAAGAAGCCCAATTATAATGGCCCAAGTATTTTAATGAATTTCTTAATTGTTTTGAAGAATTTTTTAGGTACTATGAATAAATCTAATTGTAATAGCACAATTGTAACTTTTTTGTTTTATAAAGATTTTTTAAGTAACTAGAGAATGGGAGTTGCTCCAAGCCCTAGGTTTTATTTTTTAGGGTTAACTTACACCGAACCGGTCCGGTACCTATGGGTTAAAAACTAAAAATCGAACCAAAAATCAAATCAATTTGAGCTAAAAATCAAACCGAACTGTCGGTTTGGTTCGATTTACAGGTCCGATATGATTTTTTGATTTATCGTTAGACCCCTATATTTATATAATCGAACACTCTATTTTTCTAAATTAATTAATTTTTTGAATATTTCTTTTCCAATATATAGTGCGGACCAATCTATATTACAAATTAAGACGGTGTGAGACATTCAGAAGATATTTTTAGACTAACGGTTGAGATTGTTTTTATCTAACGGTTGGGGTTCATTACAAAAAATAGTAAACAATAATTTAACTAGCATTGATTAGCCCCATAATTTTAAAAAAATAATAAAAATATAAATTAATGCTCATCATCCCCCCCCCCCCCCCCCCCCCTCTATATATATATCCACACACATATACATATATCCACTCGAACACTCTATTTTTTAAATTAATTAATTTTTATAAATATTTACTTTCCAATATATAGTGCAGACTAATTTATATTTTAATACATAACGGCATGGGGTCTTTAAACACATTTTCACAATAAATAAAATTGTTTTGATCTAATGGTTGATATTCACTACAGAAAAAGTTACATAAATTTAATATTATTGGTAGTACCATAAACACGAATAATACGCTAGTTCCTTGTGAATCATTACTCCTACGAATTGCAATTCCAATCTCACCTTATTAACAATCCCACCGAAACTATTACTTATACAATAAGTGTTGATTGTGCTAAAATATAAATTCAAAAAATTCAAAATTACGCTTTAGGAGCATCGGGTTTTCCAAAGGTTTTTTGGCCTAAAAAATCAACTATTTTGTCAGTAATTTGACAACACATTCTCAATCACATGGCTTTGTTTTAATTATGCAGGGCCATGAGGTATCAAATGCGGACTCAATCACAAACCTGCTCCAATAATGGATTTGAGGGTAATGAATCTTGTTGGTTGGTTTGGTTTCGTTTATGAACCAATAATTATCTTTAATTAGCAATTTGTGCGGTCTAATTATCCATTGTTCCTCTCTCTGTCTGAAGATGATTGACTTGGCCATAATTTAATTATCTTTAATTAACATTAGATGAATTTGGAAAACAGAACTATTTCTTGAATGGATGTTGATTCGTATATGAATGCCGAAAATAAAGCTAATCTGATCAATTAAGATTGTGATTAATATTTTTAAGAAGTGAGGAAAATTTTAATGTCCGGTGACTTTGGGAGCTTCTCGCGAAAGACCCCTGCAATATTATGGCTCCGTTCAGTTATTAGAAAAATTGTGCAAAAAAGTTATTCTCGAGAAAAGTAAAGTGAAATGAAGTAAAAGAAAATGACATCTATTTTCTTGTATGTGTACATTTGACAAAAGAATCTTGTAGAAAATTAAAATTGACTTGTTCATTTGTCAAGAAAAGGAAAATAACGAGAAATTTTTGTTTAAGGATTCATCGATTAGTAGTAAAGAAAATTAATTATGAGAGCATATATTTTTAAAATTTGTCCTTTCAACTGTCATGAAACTCTTTAATAAAAAATCTTCATTTGTTATTCAATGCCATAGTATACTATCATGTTAATTTATCATCATTTTTAGAACATGCAATGTTAGTTTTAAACAAACGTCAGTACTAGGCTTGTGAGTCACAATATGTCAAATTTGCAAATTTGTCATGAATTAATCGTATCTTCATTTGTTTTATCAAAATGTATTTTTGTAATATAGCAAAGTTATTCAACATTTTAAGCTTATGTTGCAACCATTTATAATTTGTCCAAAGGTCTTAGCTGACGACAAGTATAAAAAATACATTATTTCATTATTGATCAAATATAATACGTTCGACGGTCATTAGTATTTAGGAAAAAACCATAATGTAACCATTGGGATGACGTCACCTGTGATCTTCCGGCTATGATCCCTCCTCTATTTTTAGTGATCGAAAAAACATTTGAACTACGTATCACTAATGATTATGTTTTTTTATTCAAAAATCTTTACAGAGTAATTCATGATTTATAATACAAACATGTATTTTAAGTGGTTCAAACATTAGTAGTAGTCATCATTTTCTCAAACGTATCAGCATACAGTTTTTTTCGTTCTAAACGAGTAAATTATTTCATCACATTATTTCGATGATAAACATGCACATTTATCGTTTTAAGCATTCACTCTCAAATGTTAGTAGTAGTCATAATTTTCTCAAACGTATCAACATACAGTTTTCTTCATTCTAAACGAGTAAATTATTCCATCACATTATTTCGATGACAAACATACACATTTATCGTTTTAAGCATTCACTCTCAAAACGTTAGTAGTAGTCATCATTTTCTCAAACGTATCAACATACAGTTTTCTTCATTCTAAACGAGTAAATTATTCCATCACATTATTTCGATGACAAACATGCACATTTATCGTTTTAAGCATTCACTCTCAAATGTTAGTAGTAGTCATCATTTTCTCAAATGTATCAGCATACAGTTAGTTTTCTTCATTCTAAATGAGTAAATTATTCCATCACATTATTTCGATGACAAACATGCACATTTATCGTTTTAATCATTCACTCTCAAATATATGGTTAATTATCTTTAACTAACCATATATTCTTACTAGTCCCACCACTTCGAATTAAAGGTTTTTTTCTCTATTTTTCAAAGATCATGTTGAAATCTTTTGTAATAATTTATCATTCACTTTTATATATTTTTGGCAAACCAAATGCAAGAGCTTAATCTTATCACGAAGACAAGTAGGACAATATGTGAGACCGTCTCGATCGAAGAGCGAGACCCCTTTAAATGGGACTCAAAGTTTGCTAGAATGAACATTTTTCAACATGGACCCCGTCAAGTATATGCCACATAGGACATTTTGAGATACCATCGCGTTATGTAATATTGAAATACAAATGGGTGATAGTTGTTCTGGTGAGATTAAGAAAGAAAAGCAAACATACAATGAGATATGTGAGCGACTTGTTTGATTATGACAGAATCTGACCTTTGAAATTAGAACCCAAAACTTGAGAATTTTGAGACAGCTCGATCTAGACTGCTCAAGCAACCTAGTAGAATTTAACAAGTTGCAGAATGTTAATCGGACTTTCTAGACAATAGATATAGACTGTAGTTACCCCTGTTTGCATGATCATACTGCACAAGTATCCACGATCACAATGAACATGTCCATGGATCCCCACGATATTATGTGTGAGTGAATTGACTACCTTGGATCTTGACTTTGCATTGTTGTCGAAATATGCATGGGTTATCAATATGGTAGACTAAAGTAGTTGAAGCTTGTTGTGGTAGTGGATACGTAGTTACAGTTAAAGCCATCGTGCTGCCCAAGTTATAGTTGTTGGTTAGAGTTACAATCATCGTGCTGGCCGACTTTGATTGTGAAAAAAAGTGTAAAGGCCGTTGTGCCAGTTGTTTAATTAGAATAGTTGTCGTACTATTAGATTGTAGTAAATCAATCATACCATGTGTTGGTGTGTTATGTGAAAACTTAAAATTCACTCTAAGGACACAGGTTCGAATGTCACTGTAATAAGGAAGCGGAGCATGTTAGGTGAACATTTTCAGTAGTGGAAATATGTAGAGAATAAATAGGTTCACTAAACGAAAAAATTGTAAAACGGATAATGGTGGTTGTCGTGCCAAGTGTTTTTATGGTGTCGACTCGTTGGTTGATTTTAAGGACCCCAACTAGAAGATGGGTGTATTTGGTTGGAGGTGATTTTGGGGACGTCTGCGTTGACAACTCCCTATCTCGAGAGAGTGTCGATCTTGTCTTGGGTGTCCTTGAGCTAGTAAAAGAGAAGCGACCAAGGTTCCTGACTTGGCGAAGCCATATGTTCGATCAGGTCTGGTTAGAGTGAAGTAGGTATTAACTTGAGTAGATGATAGAATGTTTCTTTCTTGCCTATGTAATAATTTGTCAAAATCAACCGAGTATTCTACACTATATAAGCTGGGTGAGAACAAAATATCAGTAGAAAAAGATATTACTAGAAACTTAAAAATTAAAGAAAGCATAAAAGAATTACGTGTCTTATTTCATATTCAGTTATTATCGCATGTATCATGTTAGTCTTGTTGTATATCGGCATTCTTCGGATTTGATTTTTTCGGTGACTTTTTCCTACCGAGTTTAATTATTTATTGGAGCAACTTCTCTGTTCCATACTAGATGTTGTGAAACAGTTGGAGTATCCAACCCAGTATGAAGAGCCGAGACTTACTGAAAAAGACCTTGGTAGCGTTTGGTTACCTTATTCCTAGAAGCTCTGTTTAGTTTCATTTTAAACAAAAGAATATAAACCATGAGAGGTATTTATATCAAATTTTACTTCCACACTTTATAATTCTAATTTACTTTATTACTATCGCTTAATCATTAATAAACGAGTTTTTTCTCAATTTACTTCTCAATTGAGTAAATAATTAAGTTAATATTTTAAAATAATATTCTGATAAATCAAAGCATTACAAAGATTGTGATCGTCAGATAGTGCATGCTAGTGTCAAGAATAACATATTTGAATTACGCTTTAATTGGACACCATTTGGTACGTATTCAGATTAGAGTTTCGAGGTTGAATGGATTGGTTAGCTCTTTGGAAAAAAAACCCAGAAACAAACAGAGAAAGAAGAGAGACAAAAGGAAATATTAAAGAGAGAGAGAAAGAACAATAAAAGGAAAAAGAAAATGGAATAAAAAGAGTTCCTTGAGAGACACAAAATAGAGAATATTGAATAGAGAAAAGGGAAGACAAAAAGTGGGTGGGGGTACAATAACGTTTGTCTCCCATAATTTCAATCAATCGAATCGAAAACATGTAAACAAGAGGGAAAAATCAGCCTTTTTTCAAAAATATTTTTCGATTTTACTAATAGATTTAAAAAAAATAACATACACTCAAAATAATATTGTAAGAATAAACAGCGCAATAAAATTTTAAATAAAAATATATTTTACTGGAGAGAGAGAGAGAGAGAGAGAGAGAGTGTCAATTGTAAGACTGAGAATATTTAATAAATAAGTAGAGTTATAATTTGAATAACATAGAATTTTTTTAATTTAATCGAAACAAATCATTAATGGAATTCAATTTTTCTGTTGGATTTTCCATTACACCAAACGACGGAGACGATTTTCACCGAAAAATATAATAGTCTGGTTGCAGAGTAATTATTCCGTTGGCGTGCCAGCTGACGGTGCCTATAAGTAATCAATAATTTTTTCCTGCCGGCAGGGTCTGATAATTAAGTGGGGCCCACACTCGGACCCAAAGACGTGGACATGAGGTTTCGCAAGCAAGAACCAGCTGTTGTTATTCCTCCTCTCATATGCTGGTCGTCGAATTGTCTTGGCAAGATCTGGTTTTCTCTCACTATAATCCCAAATTGAGGGATCCCCAACTCTTCATTTTTTCGTTTGCGCAGGGATTCATCGGAAGAAACTGTCTTGAGGAAGAAGAAGAAGAAGAAGAAGAAGAAGGAGGAGGAGAAGCTCTGAGAGATCTGGAACTTTACTTAAGAGGTACTTACGCAAACTATTTTCTTGCACGCCAAACATAGTATTGCTTTCTGTTATCGGAAACTTAAATTGACATTTCTCTTCGACAGTGAATGTTGATTTATCTTGAAGTTTGTGCAAATTTAACATCTGGGTTTTGTATAATGTTTCTCTAGAAGACTAGATATTTCTTGGTTTGACTCTATAAACTCTAGGATTCCTGGGTTCTTTCTGTACCTGTTCGGTTGGTGAGAAAATGGCGGAAAAAGAACGACCGTCAATTTATATCTGCGACTGTATAACCGCTGGGTTCTTGGAAACTATTAATTTGACAATGGTCTTTTCAATTATGTGTTTGGTTGTTGAGAAAATGATGGATAAGGAAAGAACTTTGAGCGAAATAGTTAGATTGTTCATAATTTGGCCCAGGCAATTAAGGACCTTCACTGTTCTATGCTTAGTCATGTACTGGCCTTTGTTGAGGTGCGTTTTGCATCTCTTGGACCTGAACTCGCTAACATTATAGCTACAGTTTCATTTTGGTTTATTTCCTTCAGTTTCCTCAGCAATATACCAGAGGGTTTGAGATTTTTCTTGTAGATATGTCCTTTGACATATATACTAGGGTACATTGATCTGTTATGCCGGTGACTTAGTGTATAGAGAAATCTGAATCTATTGGTATTGTCCTATGTTGTTTTGTTGAAAAGACAGGTCAATTGAGGAATGATACAAAGATGGAGAGAAAGAAGGACTGGTTTTCTTCAGTAAAGAAAGCTTTCAGCCCGGAGTCCAAAGAAAAGAAAGCCTTCAGGCCAGAGTCCAAAGAAAAGAAAGCCCAGGTTTGCAAAAATTTGTGTCTGTTCTGCAGTAAGTGTCTTGAATTCAAATGTGGTTGTTATACATTTACTAACTTCTTTTCAGAAATCGAAGAAGAAATGGTTTGGCAAGGGAAAAGCTACTATTCCCGATTCCTCACCTTCAGAAACTGTAACATTGCCTCACTCTCTTCCTCCACCTGAAGAGGTAAAATTGACTGAAGTCGAGGCTGAACAAACTGTACATGATTATTCCTCTGAAGTTTCTGTGGAAGCTGAGGCTGCTGTTGTGGAACCTCAATCTGATGAAGAGGTTTTTGAACGCATTGCTGCTGTAACTCCGTTCACAGGAATAGGCAAGGAGGAAGTATCAGCAATCAAAATTCAAAAAGCATTCCGTGGATATCAGGTCCTTTTGTCTAAATGAAAAGCACATTTCATCTTCTTCCTTTTTTCCTTTCCCTACTGTTCTTGTTTAAATTAGATTCCTTTTCCTGACAAATACAGAAGTTCACATGTTATTTAGTGTCGTACTGTATTTGTTACTTGCATTTGCTTGTGAATCATGGCACATTCTCCTTGGAAGAAGATTTCATTCCTCTCAATGAGGACTTTTAATTTGAGAAGTAATTGAGCTTAATTACCTCATTTGATTCTTGGGTGTTTGGTCAAGGGATTTCTCCAAGGTTCAGTTACTCGAGTCAGGAAACAAGGCTCGTTTTAGGGGTTGAATGTTACTGGCAGATTTTTGGGTGTTTGGTCATATTTGTGAACTTCCCTTTTTACAATGTATTGATTTCCCTCACACGAGGATGTTGGCAGGCTATCTTACCGCATATTGCTTTGCAATTCTTCTTTTTTGCCTGTTAATTTGCTTCCGTGCACGCGTCAGTGTGATTTACGAGAAATTGTACCAGAGCTTGTGGGTCCATTGTAGTATCAAGCATGACTGAATGTTAGGTGGTTGAGACTTTTATGTAAATCTCTATTCATTTTTGCATCGTTGTCCTGGCATGGTTATTTTGTCTCTGTCGAAGGAGAGAGATGCTTGGAAATTTTTCATCATATAACCTATTAGGGATATTTTTCAAATGATGGTGTTTAATAAATTACAAAAAATTGTGTTATATTTGACATATTGTAGAACACTATATTGCATTAAATATTTATTGTTTCATATGCTAGCTTTTTGAAGACGGAAAATTACTCATTGCTGGTTCATAATGGCATTTGCACTTAAAAGATGTCTTGTATTTTTGTTTCGCATCTCTTTTCATTGTTTATCTTCCTTTACTTTAGATTTTGTACATGACATTCTGGAGCTTATCAACTGATATGCTAATTGGTGTTCAATGTCTTCAGGCAAGAAGGGCATTAAGGGCTTTAAGAGGGCTTGTGAGGCTGAAATCATTAGTAGAAGGGTCACCTGCCAAACGTCAAACAGCGAATGCTTTAAGATGCATGCAGACTCTAGCCCGCGTCCAGTCTCAGATCCTGTCTAGAAGGATCAGAATGTCAGAGGAGAATCAGGCACTTCAGAGACAGCTCCTACAAAAACGTGCAAAGGAACTTGCAAATTTGCAGGTTCGTTTTCTCCATTCCCTTTCTTCCAAACTTCTTTGCTTGACCCGTATGTGATGTAGCATCTTATAAGATGCAAATTGGTATTCTTGGAATGAAGTCAATGCAATTCAAGTGAGGTCTTAGACCAATGTACGAATGTTATCCAAGTCTGATGAGCTACGAAGTTCTCTAGGATGCGTATTTGGGAAATGCACACAGGATTGCAATGTTTATTCAGTTTCATCTACTGATTCTCCTGTCGTCGTGATTCCCTGGAATAGTTGACATGGTTTACATATTATTAGTTCAGTTTGTTAACATCTTCTTGTTTTGAGTTCTTTGTCGGGAAGAAGGGATGTTTCCTATTGAGAACCTAACTTAAACAGCTTTTTGGTGTTCGGTTTTGTGGTTTTATCCAGAAACAAATTGTGCTTTTTGTTAGTTTTTATGCCGTTTTAACATTTTGAGTCATGTACCAGATTGGGGAGGAGTGGGATGACAGTCTACAGTCCAAAGAACGGATTGAGGCGAACTTACTTAGCAAGTACGAGGCAGCCATGAGAAGAGAGAGGGCAATGGCTTATTCATTCTCTCATCAGGTAACTTCATGATCCTATTTTGTCTTTCTTCAGGAAAAAGGTAGAAATTGGCAACCCATGTTTTGCGAGCAGGCTATTTCATGGGTGTGGGTTCTGTTGGTAGGAAGAGGGTAGCTCCCTAATCCAACCAACCAGCCAAACTGAGCCTTATGTCCCAGTCAATTAGGGTTGGCTACATGAATTCCCTTTTTCGTTGAGCTCTGTTGAAGGCATCCTCTTTTGTGATATCCAAAAAAACCTATGTTCTCCGTGTGTAGATAGGGAAAATTAGTTGCTGTTCAGTTACAAATTAGATCGCTTTAGTAAGTGCCAAAACTTTCAAGTAAGAAGCTTATCGATTGAAATTGAAGCATTCTAACCGAGTGCACAAATCTTTTCGTACATGCATATAGCAACTAGCCTGCTAATGATATTTTCACGTTACCAGTTCTCTTGCATAACTTCTTGTGGTTCTCGAAGCAATAGAGTATTTCTGCAATCGACATTGTTTTCCAGTATCCCCGTCCCCGTCCCCTGTATTTTTTCTTAAATTGGGTGGTTATGGACGTGATGAATAAGGCAGAATATTTAGACAACTCAAGTAGTTAGTTTGGATTCTTTCAGAGTGATCTATTTTATGGCAAACTCAATGAACACGAGTATCAGTCAAGGTAAAACAAATAATTCACCTTTGATTTAGCTTCCAAATTTTGAAATAAGCAGGAAAAACTGAAGTAAACAAACTAGATCTGCAACTCGAATTAGTGAATATTCAGCTTTGGCGAATATTCAGTTCTTTACTAGTTTTAAAGAACTTCAACCTTTGACTTAGTTTCCCATCATTGAAACAAGCAGAAAAGCAAGAAGAAGTCAACGAGACCTGCAACCCTAATGTTCATGGACCCCAACAATCCTCACTGGGGTTGGAGTTGGTTAGAAAGATGGATGGCAGAGACCCAAAGCATGACGGAGAAAGAACCCCAAAATCATGAGTCGCCAACGAAGAATCCACCTCTCTATGTATCCGGAGGAGAAATCACCAAGTCTTTTGCTCGTCATCAACTAAATTCGAAGAAACCTTCCCCAGTTTCCAGCCCCAAAAAGACTCATCTTTCCAGCCACCAGTCCCCTGCAACTCCCCCATCAGTAGCCAGAAAATTGAAGGCAGAAAGCCCAAGAGAAAGCATTTTCAGCGCAGATAGCGAGGGAAAAAGCGTGTTCAGTGTGCAGTCAGGGAAGAATAGGAGGCACAGCATTGGTGGGCCATCATCGGCGAGGGATGATGAGAGCCTCGGGAGCGTGGCACGAGTTCCGAGTTATATGGCACATACTCAGTCAGCAAAAGCTAAGTCACGGATGCAAAGCTCGTTGGGCTTGGAAAATGGTACGACACCAGAGAATGGATCAGTGGGTTCCGCAAAGAAACGGCTGTCGTTTCCTGCTTCTCCGGCTAGGCCGAGGCGGAATTCGGGTCCACCGAAGGTCGAAGTCAGCTCCCTTGAAGCGCACAGTGTGGAGAATGGAGTGGCCCAGTTGATCCTTTCTGAGCAAGGAGCATAGAAGAAAATAAGAAATCTGGAGTTGAGAGATATTTGAAGAAAAACCAATAGTGAATGCGGGATCGCCACTCTGTATTTGGATACTGTCTGTGAAATCTTTCTACGGCTGAAGTGTTACTGTTGAATAGTATTTCGTTTGATTTGTGAATTTACTTCCACTTGTGTTTATAAATTGTAATTCTTATTTATGGCCGAGGTCGTGGCTTTTGATTATTTTATTCTGAGGATTGATTGTGATTCTGTTATATTGTGAATGCAATAACTCCACTCATTTTTCCTCCCTTTGTTCTCAAATTTTCCCCTACATCCCATTAGTTTGAAGGCAGACTTGTGATGCATTTTGTGTGGCACCATGTGCTCTGTACAGGAATCTTGATGTATCTCTGTTCCACTACATTTCCACTTGTATGATTGGGCTTTCAGATTCTTTGATGATCCTGCCACTAAAAATGTATAGGAACAGAGGTACATCCAAATTCCGGTGTAGAAAAGTCGGCTCCATTTTGTCTCTGCGATATTGCTACAGAACACTAACCCCGAAGAGAAAACTGATAATCCACTTCTAGTTTAGTTTCTTCTACACTGGAGCATGAAGCCAAAGACAAACGGGTAGTTTCACTGAACACCTCTGCACTTCACAATGTTATCATACCTTGTTCCCTGTTCTTTGAATTAAACAAGACCAGATGAGGAATATGTACCAATGCCATGAACAAGAATTTTAGATCCATCGGCAATAGTAACATAGGAAGGAACAGAAGGGGTAACAACATTAGTTAAAAGGGACAAGTCACCTGTCATATGATCAGATGCGCCAGAATCGAGTATCCAAGGATTACTGCCAGTACGAGAAGATGAATGAAGACAAGTATTACCTGAAGAGACATGGGTTGCAGTGGAAGAAGAAGAAGATGCATTAGCCCTTTGAATCATAGAATCGTACTCGGTCTTGGATATAGTAATCTGAGTAGGAGGAGCAGGTGCAGACGGCTCCCCCTCAAGTGTAGCCTGGTTAGCCCAAGCTGGTTTGCCATGAAGCTTCCAGCAAAACGCAACATCGTGGTTGGTTGCATTACAATGAGTACACTTCTTGGTGCCACGACCACCACGCCCCCCACGTCCTCCACGCCGACCACCACGTTCAGAGGAACTACTATGACTGTGGGGGGGAATGTGATTGCCAAAATTTCCAGAAGATAAAGTAGGGGATGTAATGGGAGCAGCAAGAGCAGATGGAGTCGGTCGCTCTAAACCAGATGAATGGGTAGCAGCCCGTCGAACACGAGAAAAAGCCTCACCAACAGTAGGAACTTCCTTGCCAGATAGAATCTGAGAACTTAGAGGAGCAAGTTCTGAATTTAGGCCAGACAAAAACTTTGAAACACGAAAGTCATCCCTGTACTTCTGTTGAACCCGTAAGTCTGTGGATAACGGTTGGTAAACATTTAATTCATCCCACATCCCTTTCAATGTAGAGAAGTAGTCATCGAGCGATCGATCTCCTTGTTGGAAAGAGAAAATCTGCTGATAAATTTGATATATACGAGAAGTATTCTGATCCGATGAATATAATTCTTTGAGAGTGTCCCAAACAGCTTTGGACGTCTCTTGGCAAGTAACATTATTAAAAATATTGGGTTCAAGACTATTCCAAAGTAAAGTCATGATATGAGCATCATTTTGGGTCCAAGTGGGATCAGTAGATGCATCATCAGTGATGTAGGAAGTCTCGCCACTGGCGCGTAGAGATACAGTTACTGCACGGGACCATGGCAAATAGTTGGATCCATTTAATTTAATCGTGGTGAGAGACCGACGATAATCCCGAACAACATCCTTGGTGCCTGATGCACCAATGTCTTTATTCTCAGCATCTTTGTTCTTATTATCACCCATGATAAATAATAAATCAGAGATATAAACGAAGAGATCCGAGAGTTACCCACAGGAAAAAAAAAGAGAGTACGGTGGCGACAACTAATGGGTGATAGGTTGCGGACAGAGGTGGACAGAGGCGGATGGTGGCGGAATCAGAAGACCAGAAGAGAAAAACAGCGGCGGAATAACAGTGGCGGCTGATAGGTTGTGGATTTAGGGTTAGCAACAGCCGACGATGAAGGGAGGTGGCGGCGATTGATGGCGGCGGCGGCTAGGGTTAGGGTTTCGGTTTCTGTGTAGAGATAGGGTTGGTTTTAGAAAAAAAGAGAGAACGAAGAGGAGAAAGTCAGGTTCCTAGAACCCGCTCTGATACCATGTCGAAATATACGAACGATATGATTTATTCTTCTTACAATGAGGAAATATATAGACTGTGTACAAGATGAATAAGGAAAGAAAATAATACGGAAAGAGGAAATTAAATCCCTAATTGATGCTACCTACCTAATTGACTAACTTGCCTAATTACAATGACTAACTTGCCTAATTACAATATATATACTACCATATACACATTATTTCCAACAAATTGATTGAGTCAACCCCATACACTTCTGCTCATGCTGAAATCTGCAATTAGGTCTACATTTATATTACAAAAAAAGACAGTTGTGGGTTCAACAAAGACACATTTTGTTACAATGGTTGAGATTATTTTAATCCAACGGCATCAATCTTTTTGGTTAAGCTCCCTCTCTCTTCATTGATTTCTCTCTCTTTAGTTAGGCCACCTCTCTCTTCTTATTAATGTAGGAATACCACCCAATCGACACGTCTGTCGAACTAATTGTGTTTCTCTCTTTACAAAAATACAAAAATAAAAAAGATAAATATTGTGTAAACAAAATTCCCATGTCATTTAGTGTGTTAAAAATAAAAAATGGATTCACTATTTATAAAATCCTTAGAACTTGTGAAACTGCTGAAAACATAAATAGAGAAATTAATAGGAATATTAATGGACATCAATGCAACTATAAATGAATTTTAATGTTGAGACCTTTCGGTTGCCTCTTGAGACCTTCTGGTGTGTCAATTTCATTCACAACCCGTTTAAATTTTTAACAATTCCCCACATGAATGAACTTGGTAAAAAATGATGCAAAGTATAAAGTAAACCCGGAGATAGAGCACATTGGATAATCTCTGCATAGAATAAGTATCTTTTGGTCTTGAATATTCTCTTGTGAAAGACCATCGAATTTACTAGCAAATCAACGGGCATGACGTCTTGAACTGTTTTGCCGTTTATATAAACTAAAACAACAGACAGCACATAGAAACTTCTCCTAATACAGTTTAATTTTCACTGTTGTGTTGATTTTGGCTATGAACATGCATCCTAATTCTGCAAGTGTTCTAAGAATTTCGCATTCTCACATTCTTATTATAGCTACTCCACTTCACACTCACACATGTGACCTCTTATCATGAGTATCTCAAATACTCCACTAGGAATTCCAATTTCAACGCTTAGTAGTCATTAAAAGCAAATAACAGTTGTTTATCCTTAACAATATCATTGTTGCACCATAGGAAGAGGTAGGAGAATCAATCTCCTTAGTGATCTGTATAACCACACGCGATTAGGTTGTCCCATTCATGATCTTGAGATCTCTAGTCAATAAGGTTGGGTTTCCATTATGATAGCTTTTAATGTCATACGCTTAATCCCATTCTCGTGGATTCTTTACAACTAGCTCTCTATTTAACCCTCTAGTAAGCAAATCTAAAATGTTGCCTTTTGACTTTATGTGGTCAAATTGTGACACTCTAAAGTAGTTGTTTAATGGTATTTTGTCTACGATGACATGTCGGGATTTTGCCATTACACATCTTACTCTATAACTGTCCAATAGCTAATTGGCCATTGTAATTTACACATATTGCCGACATACTTTTTGATCATCTAGGAACATCTTTCAGAAATTGACGTAACCATTCTTCCTCTTCAGCTGTCTTGTATCAAGCAATAAATTTTGACTTCATCATAAATTGTGCTATACATGCTATTTGAAAGATTTACAACACATAACTGCACGCGTTAGTGTGAGAACATATCCACTATGGATTTTAAATCCTTTATATTAGATATTAAACTTTCATCATTTTACCCTTCTAGCATTGTTGGATATCTGGTATAGAGCAGCCCATAGTCACTCGTGTACGTCAAATAACAAAACACCCTAGCTATCGCTTTCTAGTAGTTCTCCTCTAGGTCTACACATAATCATGTGTTCAAAGAATGATACATCTCTTCATCCCCTAATCACGTTTTTATGAATATTAAGTAGCTCATATTCATTCACGAGAATCCGACATGCGCCAGAAAAATCGATCAACACACAATTAACGACTTTCGCACATTTTCTGACCCTATTGGCTGCAGGTACAATCACATCTGCAGGATACTCCCACAATCAAAAGAATTAATAGGAAAGCCCCTAACTCCCATATTTTGAATTTTTATCATTTTTTTTTTTGCATGCTACCACATTGAGGATATAATTCACATAGAGAAATACTTCACTCTACACTTTCCGTGACAAATCATAACTGATCAATATAGCAATCACTATTGCATATGAGGTATGATTTCTCAATTCGACAACTCAATTTAGTTGGAGCGAATAAGGTATAAACAACTTTATGTTTGTTACAGAATTCACCAATGATGATTTCTTAACACCTTAATTTTACGGCTATATTGATTCTCAAATTTATTTTGAAAAGAATAAATTTTTTAAAATTTTACTCTTGCTCTCAAGTAGGAACACATAGCACTATTTCATGCTATTAATGGAAAAAGTACAAAACTTTTTGTCTTTCTATATGTGTGTGAACTTCAGGTGACACGAATCATTGAGTCAAACCGGCCCAATGATTTAGTGTTTCTTTCACGCTGGTAACAATTTGCCAATCTCTGATCATTCTCATCAAATAGAGGAACAAGATCCCGTAGGATCACTGTTGGCGCACCAACAGCTGTGGTTATACCACTAGAGATAATGCCACAATTAATATTCCCACCATAATTAATGCATTTTCTCAAAAAAAAAAGAAGAACTATACCAGCACATTTAATATTGAATAATGGTAATAAATATCATCTTAATGTGTAATTGTCTATTATTAAATTTTTATTTGCATTAAGAGCATTCATGGGAAAAAAATTCCGAAGTCATGCATACAACAATTCTACTAAATAATCGAATCGTGTAATAATGGCTAATAAAATAATATTCATATTCTCATGAGTAAAATTAACTCTAAAAGCTCAACCCAAATATTTCAACCCCAATAAATTTACACAACATGTGTGAATTTATAAATTATAGAATAAAATAGTCCAATAATTATTTTTTATTTGTCAAAATACAACCATATTTTTGAATATAAAATTTAGTGTTGACAAAACTAAAGTTATAATTTAAATAGAATTCAAGAGGTTTACTCATGTAAACTAGTGCTCAACATAATCGTCGTCAACAATATTGATGTCGTCCATATAATATGGGTCTTCCATCCCATTTTCGACGCTTGACATGAAATGCGAGGGGTAACAGTAGCACCACGAGCAATAAACCTCAATATATAGTCTTACCCATTACCAATCTTATATTCATGGCAAGTTCAATTATACGCTATCGTATGGAACCAAAAAAACATGAAAGTGCAGAATTTAAAGGCGTGAACATCGTAACTGATTGTTCACATCAAGACGTCAAATCTATCTTTCTAAACTATCCATTCTCTATGTTCCCAATCACTATAATTTCGATTGCTATATTCCTGTTTGGCGTGTTCAAACACCAATTGACTACTAACCCCCTGGCTTCGACAACTTTGGGACTTAATGAAAAGTAGACGCGACATGACTCAAGACATAGCTCGGGTTATGTAAATGCTCAAAACTTAACTTGACTCAAGTTATAATTCGGCGCAAGTCATAGCACAACTCAAGATATCCTACCACATTTCATGTTCTAATTAACTCAACCGTTCTACTGTATGATCATACCTACAATTGATGGTCCATACATATCACTATGCTATCATGAATCCTTCAGAGGGTCCAAGTTATGTCACGCCCTCGTTTTTAACATAACAAATGATATATTTAATATTAATAAAAATTCTCACAAGGCTCACCAAATTCCCAAAGTCCATTCATGATGATCAAAAATGTTTCAAGTTCCAATGAATTACAAAAGAGGTCGTCTTGACCCATAACAATTATCTCCATATCAGGAAGATTTAGAAAATATTATATCGTTTGAGTCAAAATAATCAAATACGAGTTACAATACATCTTATCAAAAATAAAAACTAAAAGATGTTAAATATACTCAACGATTCACAACACCCTTTCATTCTCCAACAAACCGTTTAACCCTTCCAACACCTATATGTCTCACATACGAGGCATAACTTACTATGCTTAGGCTAGTGTGACAAAATACAACATGGGTCAAATACTTAAATTCAAATAACTGAAAGCAAGATCACATAAAACGAGTGGTCCAAGTCTAATCCGTCAAATCAACCGATCAAAGCTTGTGTATCAGTCCCAAGCGACTTCTCGAGTTTGTAAATCATCTAAGTCTATGGGGTTGCTCACCATAAGCCTATGGGTACTATATTCCGCTCAAGTTTACGGATGATATATTGACGGATCATTAATTATCCACTTGCTTCTGATCACACAATATACACAAACTCGCCAAGCTAGCCTTCAGAACAAGGCTCACTAAACTAAAACCCAATGACTTGTATCCATTCCAAATCAATTTAGGTGTCTTAACCTACTTGTGAAACTTCACATTTCAACTACTTACCAGTTATGCCAAAAAGAGTAAACTCATATCTAAAGTATACGTATGACATATGTGCTTTTCACAAATACCTAGTCTCCATCTAGATAATCAAGTAATACATTTAAGTAACCACTATGCCAATCTTATATACTTATGAAGTGAGGTAACACGCTACATAAACATCATGAGAAATAACCATGTGAGGATACTTGAGAATCACAAAATTAAGCATAATAGACTACTTAGCAATTCCACAAGCATAGTACACTTATCAACTTCACCTCATCAAACCATTCAACCCTTCTACAACTCAGAAGTCTCATTAGTGGGTTATCATAGAGAGTTGCTCGTCATTTCTAGGATTTCATTGTTTCATCACTCGTCAACTATCTATCCCTTTCGCCATTCATAAGTTTCATCAACGTATCAATGTCTATAGTTATGTTATGTCAGTCATTATCCCTAGCACTTTACCCAAAGGTGACTAGTCAAGTTGTGTCGTCTTCTAGCACTTCTCCCAATGAAGGCTAGTCAAGGGCGGAGCTAGAAATAAAACTTGAAGGTGGCAAAAATTTGAACATGTATATGTTCTAAGTTAACCGTCCATGACACCAAAATTTTTTTTGACATGTTATAAGGTTAATCTTATCCAAAAATAAAATTAAAATAAACATATCCTATGAATAAGAAAAAAATACGATACGAACACCTAATTAATATTCAAAAATTGACACTCAATAATTAAAAACACATAACAAACACTTAGTGATAAAAAATATAGCTCTTACATCACATTTTTTTCTTGGCGAGCATCACAACAACAACGAAATTGATCCATGATCTTGGGACACCGCTACATGGTGCTCCAATACTCTCTATTACCATATATTCAATTATGTGAGACCCAATGCTAAATATAAGAATACTCACATGAATGTGTAGTGATTGAATGTGCTAAAAACCATGTGGTGTCCCAATACCACTAAATAATTACTCTTGATATAGTAATTAAAACAAAAAATTAAAAAAAAATTTGGAGTCTTGAAAATTGGGGGTGGCACCCCGCAACATACCTCCGCCCCTGAGACTAGTAATATTAATTTATTTCCTAGCACAATTTTCAAAGGAAGCTAATTCATGTCACACTTGGCACCTCTCTTGACGGAGGCCAGATTGTATCGTCCCTAGCACTTTCTCAAAGGAAGCTAGTTTATGTCATTGTGTTATTTCCTAGCACATGACCCAAGGGTTGCTAGTACATCACTTCATTTCATCTCCTAGCATATCTCCTGAAGAAGGTTAGCTCATGTCTTTCCTAGCATTCCCGAAAGGGTAAACTAGTTCATATCGTTTCGGTATCTATGTGTAATGTCCCATGTATATCACTAACCCAATAACTTGTCAGAGGCTAACCACATAACTCAAAATGCTTAAGTCCAAGTTACTAGTAGTAGTATACATGACTCATTATATACTCAGAATCACCTAAGTAAGACTTTCGATGTGGGATGAGATGTCACAATCTCTCCACCTTTAAAACTTTGCGTCCTCGTAAGGGGTTGAATACTAAAGTCACCATGGCCTAACCTTGGGTCTATTCCTTAGTGACCAAATAAAGTCCTGATCCCACACTCGATCGTGTACATGAGTCGTTTTGATACCATTTGTAATGCTCCATGTATACTACTGACCCAATAACTTGTCGAAGTCTAATCACATGGCCCAAAATGTTTAAGCCCAAGTTATGAGTAGTAGTACCATATACGACTCATGTAAGACTTTCGATATGGGACAGGATGTCACATCATGTATGTTACACAACTCATAACAATCATCCATTGTCGTTACAAGTGTCTACGTAATATCACATGTCGCATACAAATCAACCCTCATCGGTTAAGTGTCTAAACAAATCATGTGTCACATATCAGGTACCCTGCATTATTCATAACATGTTTTAGAGTCTCCAATAATCCCCAACAATCAATGGAAAAAATAACGATTAAAGCATAAAAGCAACATACAATTTAGAAATTGTTAGCGATAGGCAAAGAAGTCATAGGAATCACCGATCGGCATGATGTCACTGACCAATCACTTCACATCATTTCAATACCAATGCATCTTAGTGTATCTCATGACAATTTCCGTTCTATCATAACGCTTTATATAACTTTTTTTAGTGTCAATTATCAAGTGTGGATTACGCAAATCAAACATAAGGGTTAATCATCCTATATCTCCACCTCAAACCATAATTTGGCACAACGCCACACAATAAGACAAGACCCAACATTATCCTAGGGAGCAAGGGAACTCCTTACGAATCTGAAGTAGGGTGAGACCATTTATGGAAACAATCTCGCAAAATTTTAACACAAAACTAAAAAATGCAATTTTTTTTAAAATAATAAAAAATTACTTGAAAGAAAAGTTATAGATTGAGCCCTGAATTTTCTTTCTAATTAATTTTTTTGTTCTTATTAAACTTTTTTCATTTTTCTTTTTTGCGTCAAATATATTTTAATTATTAGTTTGTCTCGAGGAGAAGTTTTAGAAAAGTAAAAGAGTATGAACCAAATTTTTAAAAAGTTCAGAAAATAAGAATATTGGCTTAATGTTATTATTTTATTATTTTTATTTAATTTTTTTTGCATTTGTAATAAGAATTCAAAACGAATAGATTTTTTGGTTTATATTGTTTTTAACTTTTTTAATTTTTGGATACATTTTTAATATTGTTTTAAAATTTCTCTTCGAAAAAATTCATAATTTGTAAAAAAATTAACACAAAATATAAAATAAAAATAAAAATAAAAATTGAATAAGAAAGTAATAATTTGAGAAAAAAGAAGTTGCGATAAATTAGCGCTCAATCAATCTTTAGTTTAAAGTTTAAATAAGATGAACCACAAAAAATAAGTAGCTAAAGAAAGTCCAATTGAATACTGATTCTAAGCGGGAAGCACGTGACCAAACAAAAAAACAGAGCACCTCTCTCTCTCTCTCTCTCTCTCTCTCTCTCTCATTACACCACCTGTACCTTATAAAAACCTACTACGTACGACTATTTCAAAGCCTCTCCGTCCCTCTCCCTCTCCCTCTCCGCCCTCTCACAAAGCTCTCAAACTGTTGTCACAAATAAAACCCCTGAAGTAAATCTTTTGAAGCAAATTAAGCCACAATGTGGCAACTTCTGGTAGCTGCAGCAGTAGCAGGATCTGGGTTCATCGCAAACCGTTTGTTCAACCCCAACTCCGACCCCAACATTGTCGTCGGAGAGACTGAGGCAAAATGTGATCAGTACGAAGAGCAACAACCTGTCGCTACTCCCAAGAAGAAACCCCAAGCTTCGACACTCGTCGAATGTGATGGCGATGGAGGCGGGTCGATATTTAGGTTTTCGAGTTCGGGTTCTCGGGCCGGATCCGGGTCGAAGAATGCGCGGAAGAAGTCGAGAAAAGGGGGAAACGAAGAGGGGTTTAAGAGTATTGGGACTGAAAAATCGGAGAAAAAATGTCGGGGTTTGGATCGCAGTTGGAGTGTAAGGAAATTTCCGGTTTGCGTGAAGAAGAGGCGAACTAGCAAGAATGCCCCTGGCAAATGCGAATCGTGTTCTTCCAAAGGTTAGATTCCATTATATATAAATGTATACAGGGACTAACTATACACGGCTTTATCTACATTTTCAGCTATTTATTTTGGAACTGCCTTTATTTTTGGGATTTTAGGATGGTGCAGATCCCTGTTGTGGCCACTGTTTTAGTCCTTTCTTGTTAGATGTTAGGTCCCAGCACTTAACTCAAAGCCTTACTTATTTTGAACTAAAAGTTGAGTCAATCTCTTATTTGATATTGTTCCATGCTAAAGCATCAAGGACTGAGTGAGTGAGTGAGTGATTTAGAATATCAAGAACACCGACATATGTGTGAAGAACATGAAATGTAATACAAAGATATCTTCAATTTTCTCTTCATACCTCTTTCACCTTTAACAATAAGCGTAGCCAAATGCCTGACTTCTAAGAGGAGATTGTGCTACCATATATTGGGGTGATTGTACGGTGATTTGTTGCTTGCCTTGCTTGCTGAGGACTTTTATTTAGTGAACGGCGGTAACAAATTAGGGACCAAAGTTTATTAGCGGAAGAACAAGTTAGGAAATGAAATGAAATGAACACAAATAGATCAATTGTTGAATTTATTGCTGGGCAAAAGTAAGCACTAAGTGAAAGAACAATGTAGGCTAGGCTACTGACGAAGTATAATGCTTACTAATCGTAGGAATTTGAAGCTAAAGCTAAGTAAAGTAAGTTCCTGGAACTTCAAAATGAATTGAAAAGCAAAGGAACTGGAATTTGGAAATTGGCACTGAGTTTTGAGACCTGGAGCCTTTTGCCTACCCTGAATTCCCCTATTTATATTTGATTCGTAATTACTTTTCTCCTGAAACCGAGCATGTCTGGGCTCTAAATAAATGACTTGTGTCCCGTGTTTCCAAACCAAAAACTTTAATTCTGGGGACTCAAAATGTTTGCAGACATTGATCCTACAATCTGCATTGAATCCCTTTGATGGTTGCCATGTGTAGCCTTGAATCGATTAAAGTTCTTCCTATAATTTCTTTGGGAATAGTCCCTGGTTCTTCTCATCTATGGACCACATCTAGCTGAAAAGGCTTCTCTAGTGTTGCCACATGACTCACTTGACTCAGTCTTCATGTATTTGCCCGTTGTAATGGCTGATTAATGCTTTAAGCCCAAGGTAATGCAAGGAATATTCCTTGGAGATGCCCTATAAGTCTGCCAGATGGTGACGTCAGTCCCTGAGATCTTGACGGGTAACTTTACCAGTAATGGTCCGGTTCTCATCTCCTATTCAATTGAGCATGCATTTAAGCCTTTCTTTTTTTATCATGCTTATGATTTTTGAAGACCACTAGGTCAGGTAGGGTTGTCAGTCCGGTGGTTGCGCGAAAGTGACAACAGAAAGAACCAAAAAATCATCACTCAAGCATTGTGACCTGTGGCAGCCCAATGCAGGGCAGATCAACATATGCATATTTGAATAGAAAGGCAATTATGTCCCTTCAACTGTCAGGCAGTTATTCGGAAGACAAAAGTCCAACAAAGCTCTGTATTCTTGGAAGCACATGTGAAAGGGAAAGAGAAAGAAAAAGGTAAAGAGAAAGTCTACCTGCATGCAAGATCAAAAAGTTTAGCCAGAACCCCCAACTCACTTTGATCTTTGCCAGTTTCCCCCTTAAAATCGAAAAGGTTGTTGCGGATTATTAGGCATGGAAGATTTGGTGCACCCTCATCATGTTCCCACTTGTTTCTCAGCCGTTTGATCGTCTCACAGTTAAACCCGATTGATTTTGTCTTTCTAGTGATCAACAATGCGGGACCACACACAACGTGTAACTTCGTCATTCGTTTTGCAAAAAATACCAAAAATGGGTGTAAAGAGATATGAGACGCTCTAATGGCAGACCTAGACCTAGATTCAAACATAGCCTGAGGAAAAGCTTCTTTAACGGCATAGTGGTAAATTTGAAATCCACAGGGAGCCCTCAAAACTTCGATGAAAGAAAAATCTTGCTTATTCTAGTACGAGTTTTGTAAAGTAGTGAAGAGGGGGTTGGGAGTTCTTTTCTAAACTCAAATTTAAGTATGATTCGAGATTTGAGTAAGGGCTAACGATGCCCATTGTGGTTTTAGTGTTGATCAAATCAACACAGAAGTTATCTGAAGAACATGCAACTACTATGTATGAATGTTGATGCCACTCTATTGCTGGGAAAAATTAATATCTTGCCAGCATTACGTGGATGAATTGTGATAATCCAGATTTGGGTGTCACTCAGAGATATTCAAGTCTCATCCAAGCAAATTTGTTAGTGTCATCTCCTCTTTGTAAATGGCACTCTCTTAGGGCAACATGATATTTTTCCAAATTGATTTTATAAAACTGTCACCTCAAACGCTTTAGTAGTACTAATTACTCCCCTTTAATGTGTAGAAAACAAAAAACAGTAGAAGAAATCCAGAACTTGGGCAGATACATGTTTGATGTCAATATCTACAGCTGAACACTGTCCCCAAAGAGGATATTGCTGTGTTCGTTTGTAACATCATTTATATTAGAAAATTAAGCAATCGGATAGGTTAGCAACATCCTACATGTTTGTTGAAATCACTGGGTTGATTAAGTTATTGTAGAAGCATATAAATTGTAATTATGGTCTCTGCATACTCAAATATTTTTTGTTGGTTAAGTTGTGATGGATTAGTCTTTCTACTGTAGTTTTTGCTACGGAAGAGTACAGTATTATTAACATCCTTGGGTTCTACATGACTAATTCATTATGATTCGTTTTAGACAACTCAGTTTTCAATTGGGGACTTGGCGTTGGACTCATGTATATGATGTCTACTGGGAAGGCTGAAATTGGTAGGCTGAACACGGCAATGGATGAGACTGCAAAAGTTGTTCAAGAACTAAAAACTGAACTACACAAAAGGAAATCATCGCGTGTTCTTCAGTTTTCGAGTTCTACAACTGAAACCAATGCAAAGCCAGACAAAATTACTGGCAGAAGTACTAATCCCTCTAGCACTGAGGACAGAGACAATGTTCAAGATTCTGGTTTCCTTTTTACTGAAGAAGGTGGATCTGCAAGTAGTGTTCTTACAGACGACCCACACCAAGAGTTGGTGGAAATGGATCGTTTGGAAGCAGAGCTCGAGTCTGAACTGCAAAAGCTTCCTTGGTGCTCCACAGACGTTTCTGGTCTTGATGGAAGGATGTCAGATATTTGTGAGGTGAGCTAACTTTTTCCTTACTAGCATATGACTCATCATGTTAGTGTTGATTTTCATTTTTACATTCATCGTTTCTCATCGTTGTGATCCTTCTATCAAATATTTTTCTTTAGTATCTTCACTTAAAGGGGAAAAGTTTGTTTAGTACGTTAAACAAGGATCATATGTCGAACCCGACATGTTTCATGAAGGATCCATTATAGTAAAGACATTCGAAGAATATCAAATAGGGAATATTCAACCATACGTTCATGTCTTTGGAAGATGGACTACACAGATCTGTTTTTACTCCAATTTTTAGCAGTCAACAATATGTCCATAGCAATTGGACAATGAGGGATAGGATTCTTTCAGTCGCATGAAACTAGCGTGATTTGCCAGGCGGGAGTTGACAGGCAAACCGAATGGCACTAGGAATTTACTTGTTAACGAATTTGCTACCTGAGCTAATCCCCAAGTCTCAGTTTTATCCAGTTTAGTTTTTAGACGTATTCAACTTGTTATGCAGACTGATGCTTCTGTTGAAGGATTTTGCAAGCCAGATGTCCAGGATTCCAGTTCTTATCAGTTAAGTGGTGTATTGCCATCTGAACTGGATCAGAAACTGTGCCATTTGCTCATCGGACAGCAAGAGAGCCAGATTGTTGACTTAGAGTCTGAACTGCATCAGGCCCAAACAAAACTTCACGAGAAAGAAGCCGAGCTCCAAGCATTAAAGGACTGCGTTAGGCGCCTTACTGAATTTTCTCTTGCAAATGTCTCAGGCAAGATTTTCTTCAATTACTTGATCTTTTTTCCTTTTTATTGCAGCTCCCAAGTAATTCCGATTAATGCCTTGTTGAGTCGAATTATATTTCGTTTGCTCAAAACCTCTCAGGAGTTAATACTCTAGTTGTAGTTCTTACTACCAGTTTTTCAGAAAACCGCTTATAAAAATGGATCTGTATTTTCTGAACAATGCCTCGAGAAAATAGGATCTGAAAAGTGCAAACAAGAGAGGCCATAGCTTTGGTGTTGCCGAACCTAATATCTACTCTCACCAGTTCTACTTTGATTTGCTTAACAATGCGGCCGCTGTTTGATTGAACTTTTGTTCCTCAGAGGAAGAAACTGAAGTCCATGTGGAAGAAGAGAAGATGAAAGCCGAGGATTATAATAAAAAGATGGCCCCGGAGTCGATAAAATCAGTGATTGGGATGAAAAGAGCGATGGACTTTGAATCGTACAGTTGCCATGCAAAATGATGCTTTTATCTATACTAGCTAGCGGTTAAGCAAACCGGAAATCATCAGATGCCTTGAGATTCTGAGCATACCATATGTTCAAGCCATATCTTAAAAGGCCCCGTTTGGTTTGCATGTCTTATTATCTTATTTGTGGTGTTGTCTTACTTTGAATTTCAAATTGTGTCCAGTTTCAGACTCAAAATGAGACAATAAGACAAATAAGACAGTAAGACCAGATAACCTAACAAGCCCAAGCGTTGTATCAGTCTCATGCACATTGCCTGTGTCTCACCAGAATATATTTGTCCTCTTTTAACTTTAGTAGCATGAACACATCTAGTCTCTTGCATTGTGTATATTGGTGGGATAATTTTAATAAAAATGAAATTGTATTTATTTTCTCACAATTTCTGTCGGTGGAAGTTCTATGAGCATCGAATTGCATTGTTTACTTAAAGGGGAAAGAACTGCATTGAGTTTAGGGCCAGCCAATTCTACATGGATCGAGGCAGTAGGATAAAACTGGGACAATGTGGTATGGATCTGGGCAATTGGATATGGGTTGTCTGCAAGAATAATAAAGCAGCAAGCCCCCTTGACTCATGCTTTCACATAATCAGATTCTTTTCCTCGCCGCGAACTTCACTTCTCTGTGTGTGTATATATTATTATTATTATAATAAACAAAACAAGGGAGTTTTTGAAAAATGTGAAATCACATACTAACTTTTTTTTTAACTTTGTATGGTTAGGATTTATTCTGATTTTGATGCAATGGATAAGGATTAAAACAAGAAAGTGCTATTGAGGATAAGTTTGAATTCCATATTGTTAAAAATATAGAAACTGCGAATAAAGTGGTGTATAAATAAATGAGCCAAGACAATAATTCATATATTTCTTAGCGTTTTGACTAAGATCAAATGTAGTATCTGTTGTTATTAGTTTAATATTTGATACGTGAGTTATCGGTTCACTTGAGATTAAATCAATCTTATAATGGGAGTGGCCTATCAGAATAGCTTGTTATTGGGATCCCTCTCGGAGTGGCCTTGGTATTGGACTATTGTCTTGGCTTGGTCCACCCCTTTGATTTCAATCTAAAATTTTTGGCATTTCATAACCTCAATTTTTGAAGGATACTCTGGGTGTGCAGGTAATTACGGAATCGAAGTAATAATAATTTCAAATTATTATTTTTATCTTGTAGATACTAATATGAAGCAACTACTAAGTACGAAATATGGAGAAGGACAACTAACTGAGTGTTTTGAAGACTACACGAAAAATACAAAGCAACTACACAAACTATAACGCTCTGACTTTTGGTATGTTATAATAGTTTTGTTAATCTTACTTTATTAATCAAAATGTCAATTAAAAAGAAATTCATTTAATACTCATTGACAAATAAGTCGACAGAAAGTCTTTAAACACAGTTGAAGAGTTTGAACAAGAAATGATGAAAATATCCCTACTGGATTTACATTTGAAACAAATCGAAAATTCAAACAAGGCAAATCTAGGGATAAGGCAACCATGTCAAAGCCTCCCCATCACTCGCCTCAGGCTCAACCTGCTCCATCGGCTCCTCGATTTGCACATTTATATCTGGCATGAAACGTTAGGGACAGTGAAATTGCACCGACGAATTTACATTCAGTAGAAATCGTTACCCGCCAACCAAACCCAAGGACATAAAATATACAACATGATAAATGGTGACAACAAATAATATGATAGCGTAAAATACATCACATGCTGATATAATAAAAAACAGTAAATAATGTGTGAGTATTTTAAGTTTATTCTTTCCATCCTTTTAATCGAGATAACGCCTGGTAGGAATCAAACCCATATAGAACATGATATGACAGCCAGTGAAAATCTAGCCCACTTCAGGAATCGAACCCGGAACATGAGTGAGAAAGAAAATTTAACTACCAAGCTCACCTGAAGAATCTTATCTGGACAAAAATGAAGGAAAATCGAACCACCAATCACCTCAGGAATTTAACCGAAACAAAGAACGGATCTGAAAAATCTAACCCATGAAGACCGTCTTGAAAATCTAACCTGGCAACCAAGCAGTATGACGGCTGTAATTGTAACGACCCGCTCCCACCCTGTACAATACTGTTCGCTTTTGTCGCCCAAACCCCATAGACTTCCCAGTAGGTCACCCATCCCTGGATTGCTCCAGAGTGAGCACGCTTAACTATAAAGTTTCATTTGGTGTTAGTGCCATCACGGCTTTAAAATGCCTTGTACAAGGAAGATTCATAATCTTATAAATACCACCGAACTTACATCCACCAAGCGATGTGGGACCCTGACCACCCATCCGGACGTCCCACTGAGACTCCATCTCATGGACGCCGGCCTCACAGCTAGCACTACCGTCTAGCTGGGGTGTCACAATCTCCCCCACTTAGGAACACACGTCCTCGTGTGGGGCTGAGATTTCTCACATTTCCGGTTGGTGCAGGCTCTGATACCATTTGTAATGACCCGCTCCCACCCTGTACAATACTGTCCGCTTTTGTCGCCCAAACCCCATAGACTTCCCAGTAGGTCACCCATCCCTGGATTGCTCCAGAGTGAACACGCTTAACTATGAAGTTCCATTTGGTGTTGGTGCCATCACGGCTTTAAAAGGCCTTGTACAAGGAAGGTTCATAATCTTATAAATACCACCGAACTTAAATCCACCAAGCGATGTGGGACCCTGACCACCCATCCGGACGTCCCACTGAGACTCCATCTCATGGACGCCGGCCTCACAGCTAGCACTACAGTCTAGGTGGGGTGTCACAGTAATTATCTCATTTCTACTTTGTTACGTGACTCCAATTACTCAACAACAGTCAATAACATAACGACCAGATCTTCTCATTGACATTAATCCATAAGCAAAGTATCATCATGAAGCATAACATCATAGTCTCGATTGGTCATCCGATTCTGTCACGCCCGCG
Source organism: Arctostaphylos glauca (assembly GCA_019985065.2). Classification (NCBI taxonomy): domain Eukaryota; kingdom Viridiplantae; phylum Streptophyta; class Magnoliopsida; order Ericales; family Ericaceae; genus Arctostaphylos; species Arctostaphylos glauca. The sequence goes on along the minus strand of JAHSPW020000005.1, from coordinate 28,565,507 downwards.
ATTTTAGGCAAGATAAACATTCACATTTTTAAATAAAATTTGCCAATTTCACGAAAATATTTTCAAATTATCATACTTGAAAATCTAATTAAGTTCTTAAGTTTCAAGTATTACAACCCAAAAAGAAAGTGCTCCCAGCCCGATAACTAAAATACATGTTCAAGTGTTACAAATGAATTGAGTTTGAGTACATAGTTCCACAAAATGGGAGTTATTTTACATTTTTCAAAAAAAGGGGGTCTAAAGATGATATGTAACTCCTATTATGACATTCCTTCAAAAATATGCATCGCTATGCATCCATGCAAGTCCAAATCATGTCTCCGAAGCAGTACCTAAAAGGATGAAAGGGTGAGCCACAAAGTCCAGTAGAGATGTCTATGCCAATATTATATGAATATGCAATGGTTTGGCATGGTTCATGAACAATCTATAATAACACGCATATAACAATTAGTCCAAGTCTTCGAAGTAGGATCACCGGATCTAGAGTATAAAAATACAAGTCAACTGTATAACCAACTCACGATTCTCATATTGATTCAATTATCAAGTTCCAACTAGCACCTCGCCCTTCGGTGACTAGACAATATTGAAATATATTAATACATCTCCCGTCGGAGGCTAGATGTCGTATAACCGGCACATCTCCTGTCAAAGAGCCAAACATCATATAACTGACACATCTCTCGTCGGAGAGCCAAACATCATATAACCGACACATCTCCCGTCGAGAGCCAAACATCGTAGAGCCAAACATCGTATAACCGGCACATCTCTCGTCGGAGAGCCAAACATCGTATAACCGGCACATCTCCCGACGGAAAGCCAAACAATATTTCGTGTCAATGCAAGGCAACCACCACGATACAAATAATTCACAAGTCATAATCGACAAGCCAAAGAAATAATGTACAAATGCTTACTCGTCAAATGAAATCCCGAAATCACGTATTCATCATCTACGTATGACCGAGAATAAGTGTAAATATTACCCTTAGAGGCAAACAATTTAAATATTTAATAATTAATTCAATAAAAAAAGATATAAAAAGTTGGTAAAAACAGGCCCTACTACCGGTAGTACAGTCGCTAATACCAGTAGTCGCTACTACCGGTAGTACAAATGTTACTACCAGAACTACTACCAGAACTACCACAGGTATTACCACAACTACTACCGGTAGTAAAACCTACTGCCCAAAAATTCAAAAATTGGAAAAATAGTACTACTGGTAGTACAGACCCTACTACCTGTAGTAAAATGTACTGGGCGAAATTTTTTAGATTTTTGACAGATTTTCTAACTTCCATTTTCAAGCTTTAAATCAACAACCAAGCTCATCAAACACCAAAAACAGGTCATACACACATAATAGAGGTAAGAGATCCCTACCTAGAGTGTCGGATCGAAGGATTTGAGCTTCCAAAACAAGTCCTAACCTCCAATGGTGGAAAAACTCGAATTAGACTCCTTCCAAGCGAAAAGAACACGATCAAGCTTGAGATATCTTCCGTATATGAATGATTCTTCAAGGATCCAAAAGGAATTTGATGTAGGAGCAAAGATTTGTGGAGAGATTTAGAGAGAGAACGTGTGAAGAGAGTAGAGAGAGGGAATGAGTGGGGAATAGCCTTCTACTTTTCCCAAAAATCTGATATAAACTCAATTAAACCTCAATTACACTCACACCCCTCAAGTTTAAGACATGCTACTCTCAAATCTTTTGTCCAACTTTCACCACACATAAACCCCAAATTATTTTTATACAAAAATTTTAATAAACCACCACTTAAACCACATTACGAAAAAAATAATTTATTTCGGGTTCTCACAGATTCACACAAAATCCCTCGGCAACCCCTGGACATATCAAATCACAAGTGTTTACATGTGTAGAACGAAATCATGTCAAAATAGTAGGGTTTTACATCTGACAATTAAAGCTGGAATGTTTGGACAACATGTAGAAAATTTAGGAAAATACACAGGTTGCTTGAGCTGCCTAGATCTTGCTCGAGCAATCTATTGCGTTACAGATTTTGGATTCTTGTTCACGGATCAGGATCTGTCAATATCTAAAGGGCTCGCTCGAGTGACATATTGTCTTATCAGAATCTGAAAATTTCAAATATAAAGTTTCAGGTTTCGAACATAACATCTAATACTGTGATTACAACCTTAAAAAATGAAATAAACGGTAAACTAAAATCCTAAGGGTTGGAGAACTACCTCTGATTGAAGAAAATTGCAAATATTGATGATGAATTTGACAAATCCCAATTGGACAGAACTTCCCCTCTCAAAAACACTCTAAAAGTCCTCAAAACTCTCTCTCTCTCTCTCTCTCTCTGATTTCTTGGTACAAATGATTTTGTAAAAGATTCGAACTATCTAACCATGTTTTTATACTAAAAACAATCATCAAATTGCGTATTCATTCTCATAAAGCCAGAACAAAAATGGGTTTCAATCATTTACGAACCTTAAAGCCCTAATCTGACCTTTTAGAATTTGAAGAGACCGCTCGAGTGGTCTTAGCTCGCTAGAGCGAGCTCCAGAAATTAAAAACTCAAATGTTTGATTTAAAATAGAAAATCAAATGTAATTTAAATGATTAAATCTATTTAAACTGTTAGGGTCAATACAACCTATCTTCCTTAAATAATTTTGTCCTCAAATTTTGTACAATGCATACTAAGAAAATGGTTCCGGGTGATTGGCTCTCATCATGTCTTTCATTTCCCAAGTTGATTCCTCCAAATTTTAGTGTCGCCACAACACCTTGACCAGTCTGATAGTCAAGCCTCTCAGATTCTTCTCTTTGTGCTTCAAAATCTGAAATGGCCTTTACTCATAAATTGCGTCTTCATTCGACGTAACATCCTCCCAATTCAAGATATGAGTTGGTAACGTCATATATTTCTTCAATATAGACACATGAAAGACATTATGAAATCTATCGATCCGTGGCGACAATGCTAGCTGATAAGGCACCTCATCGATCTTCTTCAGAATTAGCTGATAAGGCACCTCATCGATCTTCTTCAGAATTTCAAAAGGCCCAATATACCTTGGCATGAGTTTTTCCTTCTGTCACGACCCATCCCGATATGGGAAGGATTAATGACCGGCCAACGAGTCTAACCCGCTAAAGCCTATAACATAATCAGTTTAGGGATTTCTAATCCAATATGTAACAATGTACATAAACTGTTCAGAGTGCGAAAACGTACATTTTTATTACATTAAAAAGTCAACCAAGGAAGTGCACTATTTCAAATCAACTTTTTAACATATCTTACAATCCAACTGACAGGCCTCAACGTAGTCAAACAGTAAAGACATCAAAGTGAAAACACGCTATCCACACTATTCTATACTCAACCTTCTGGGATCCTTACTGGTCACTGCTACCAGCTCCATAACCTGAGATGTTGTTTAACAACATCATTACCACAACTTGCTAGTGAATCCAAATAAGAAACATTACGGGTCCCGCTATGTTAACCAACGTGCAATGTATGCAACAGTTTATTCATGTCAACAGAATTTACGATATTAAGCTCAAGTCAATGCTTATGTCAACATTCAAGTTTATCATGTTATATCATCAGGTTCCCATTCGATATTCAAAACTGCCTGATTTGTGTTCAATATAACGGTCGCCAATCCTGTTAAGAGGGAGCTACCCCCTGTGCATCTCTAGCACGCGTGGAATGACGTCATCCATTAATCACATTGGCCCGTGATTCCAACCTTATCTCACACAATTCGCTATATTCTATCCCCTAGCGGACGGGGCACCGTTCTGAACGAATATCAACATTTATCAATGTTATTTTTTCATTTAATTCATGATTCACATTATGAACGATATTAATCATGATTGGCATGACATGCATATTTAACATATGAACGATAAAATACAATAAGTGTTCATGCTTTCTAAACTGAACACGTAATAGAGTCGTATTTGGACTCACCTTTCTGTCTTGTCTGAGTAATCAATTATTTTGTCAATCTCCTACAATAAATCAAGGATACTTTATTTAATATCGATGTTTAACGTTCAATGATATTAATAAAATCCTAATATTCTATCGGTAAAACCTATGACTCGATCATCTTCGGTCTAATATTCCTATTCAATTTCTAACCAACAAAGTGATTTCGGGAATGTCTTGTGGGCCCCGCTCCTATGCTAAGTTAGTTTTCGAGACAAATAATGAAGGGCTTGGCCTTCGGTTGTAACGGTTTAGAAAAATTAGGTCGAGTTCTAAATTTTAATTTTTTTGGCCAAGTATTGAATCTTTATCGCGGAGGTATTTTTCGCCCAACCGTTGACCTTTTTCCCGACGTCGAAACGACCTCGGGTTTGTCACATCTTATTCTAGAACCCAAATTAAGCCTATGTTATGTTCAGAATATTACGAGATAGGCTCATATGGAGCCCCGAAACGAAGCTCCAAAATGCAATAAAATCAGCCATTTACTAAAATTCTGCCAGTGCACATTAGTTTCTGCTGCCATGGCAGCTCGTAATTCCCCCTTTTTTTTTAGTTTCTAACCTCAAATATTTCTGGTTTAAGATCATAAACTAACAAAACTAAAGTATAGACATTAATTCATAATGGTTTCCATAGTTATACCTCGATCGCGAGTATAAAACCTTGAGTTAACCCACTATATTTCTTCTCTTCCACCTTCTTATTCCTCTTCTCTCTCTCTGTTGTGCATGGCTGGAGTAATTGAAAGGAGGAGCTTGGAACATTTAAGTAGTAATTGGGAGAAAGCAGGAGGTGGAAGCAAGCTTGGAGGTGGCAAAGTGGATAAGTAAGAAGGTGGCAAAATGGATAAGTACCTAAGGCATCTAGTAAAAACCACCGGGAGATATACACACACATAGCTAGATATTTAGGTAGGTGCTTTTACTTTACTATTACTTATTTATTTAGTTTATTTTTTTTTTTTTTACATATAACTAATTACCTGCTCGGTAATTAAAAAGACGTCTAGATCTTATTTAATCGTCCCCTAAAGTCATATCAGGGTCAACCTTCAGTTATCACTCATGTTTAAAATAAATTTTCGAACAACTCATCGGTCTCCGTTTAGAATTTGAACCCACTTCAAATATCCTTAAATAATTCCAGAATATTTCTTCATTCACCCAATAAATTATTGAAACGATCTAAAGAAAATGTCTTAATTTTATAATTTAATCGAATTTTCAAATTCGCCATTTTTTTCTACTTTTCTTTTCATTTTATTTATTTCGGCTCGGGGTCTCACACCTTCTCGGCTTGATCTTTAGGAAAATATGATCCTTGACCTTGAAAACCAATGGACTCGTCCATTTATTTGCATAGCTCTTTTGTCTTATGACCTTGCTCTTCTCAGTAGTCTTTTGAACCAATTCTGGTCCCAAAAAGCTAGTCTCTCGAACCTCAGTCCAACATATCAAAGAATGGCAACGCGTCCGTACAATGCCTTATATGATTCCATTTCAATGCTGGCTTGGTAGTTGTTATTATAAGCGAACTCAATCAATGACAAGTGTCGCTTCCAATAATCCTGAAAGCCTAGCGTGCAAGCTATTAACATGTCTTCTAGTGTCTGAATGGTCCATTTTGATTGACCATCAGTTTGGACATGGAATTATGTACTCAAATGAACATTTATTCCTAAAGTCTTGTGCAAACTTTGTCAAAATACTGACATGAAATGGAATTCTTGATCTGATACTATCGTGACTTGCACCCTGTGCAAACAAACAATCTCCTTGACAAAGTCAACTATAAGACTCCACTGTGTCAGACATTCTAATTGACAAGAAATATGCCGACTTAGTCAGTCTGTCCATGATGACCCATACGACATTGTGACCCTGTACTGATCTTGGCAATCCTATCACAAAATTCATCGTGATAGGTATTTTGACCGAATAGCTGAGTTATTACTAGTGATTTGGACTCTCTCGTCCAAGACCATTGCCCCAACCTCTCTTTCTATTCGTGCCAAGAGGCCAACACCTTCTTTTATCTCGACTAGGAGGCCAATACCCTTGATTTTGACCGTAACCCGAGATCATCACCCCATTCTTTTTTTTATCTCGGTTGGAGTACTCTTGTCCCCTAGCAAGGAAGTGAAGGCTTGCTTTATTGTCTCGCTAAAAAAAATTTACAATACGTAAAGGAATTGTAAAAAATTAAACAGCTCTTTAATGATGTAAACAACTGTGTAACAATGTTTGAAAAAAGAAAACTTTACTTAAAAAACTTAATAAGATTAGAAATATTTCAAGTCCTTGAAATTTGTTTACCATCTAAATCTTCTAACTTGTAAGCTCCCCTGCTTAGCATGTTGACCACTTGGTATGACTCTTCCCAATTTGGCCCTAGTTTACCATCCATTGGATCTTTAATGTTTCCAAGTACGTTTTTGAGTACTAAGTCTCCAAGCCCAAATTCTCTTGGGTGGACTTTGTTGTTGTGAAACTTGAAAAGCTACTCCTGATATAACGTCAGTTTGACAAGTGTCCGCTCTTTCTTCTCCTCGTTTAGGTCAAGTTTCATGACTAATGCTTGGTCATTGCCCCTTGCTCAATTGGATCTGTTCGGATAGTTGAAATTTTAATTGTGTCATATGCTAGGAAGAATAGAGTTGTTCCAGTAGACCTTCTTGGAGTAATTCTGTATGCCCGAAGGATTAGTGGTAATTCATCCACCCATCTTCCTTTAGCTTTCCCCCAAATTTTTTTTTTTTTTGATGCTTTCTAGGATGGTCTTGTCAAATGCTTCTGCTTGGCCATTGTCCCAAAGAGAACTAAAAGTTTTTGACTTATAATGAGAGCAAAAGGCGTTGAACTTACCTTGAATTGGATTCCATTATCAGAAACAATGGCATATATACGGGATCCCAAACATGAGATATCTAGTGTTACCTTTTCTCCCCGAGCTAGAATTGTGACTTGGCCCAATGGCTTGACTGGTTCTACATTGACACTACAAGAAAAAACACTAATTGTGACACCCTTTTGGACAGCTTGTCACTAAATATAACCAATGGTGACAAGGAACTATACACCTGTCACCAAAAGTGTTGGGATTTTGGCGCCAAAGAGAGGTAATTTACGGCGACAACAATTTGGCTTTGGTGACAAAGTTTGTGTCACCAAATATTATAATTATGGGTGACAAGGCTATGTGTGTCACCAAAGAGTTCAAATTTTGGCATCGGAGGAAAAAAAAAAAAGGGCGGAAATTTAATTTTTAGGAATGTCACTGAAAGATTTTGGAGTGTCACTAAAAAATTCATAAATTACTAAAACTACGTAGTTTTGTGTTTGTAACCAAAAACCTAAGTCTCTAAAAGGTTTCATCATCGATCGATTTACCAAAAGCCTAAGCCTCCAAACCTCTCATTCTCTCAAAACTCTTAGAGCGTGTTGGAACAAAGCTTCTGGAATGGATCGAACAAAGCTTTAGTCTCTCAATTTGCCTCCTCATCGCCATTCGCCTCCTTAATGCCATCCATCGATCGTCGTTTGCTATTCGGTATCTTCTTGCCGTCGCAGTGGTGCCTCTCGCCGTCACAATCGTTGCCGCCCTTCTCGCCGTCGCTGCGCTGCTCCTGTTAGGTACACTTCAATCTCGAATTTCTAGTTTGTGGTTGTTTCTCAAGAAACACTACTACAATAATGGTGAAAGATCACGCATAAAAAATTAAAACGATCTCATTTTTGTAAAAAGCGTGATTAATTATTTTAGAAAGTATTTTAATCACATTTTTGCAAAAATACTGTGATAATACTATCATTTTATCTCGGTATGTGATAAAAATATGATTATTCTTAATATGTTTTAATCACGCTGTGCATGTATGGATGAGATTAAAAGCATGAAAAATCATTTATGAAAATTTCATGCCAAACAAGGCCCTTGTTTCAATCAATTTCACTTTTAATAAAAGTGAGATGAGAAAAACTCAACCTAAGGCCCCGATTGGATGGCGGATTATTTTGAAGGGGATAAGTTATGGAGGGGTGATAAAATAAGAGGGGTATTAGTTTTAGAGGGAGGGCCCACTTTGATGTGATGTTTATAGAGAGAGGGTAAAAAAGTAGATGGTTTGGATGGGGGTTTAAATAGGGGGATAAAGGGGGATAAGAGGGGGTGGATAAGGAAAAAAAATGTTGCTTGTTTGGATGGGGGAAAAAAGAAGGGGGATAATTTTGGGAGTGCGTAAAAGGATCGACGTGACATGTTTAGCATGGTTTGGAAGTAAAAAATGCAGGGGGATAATTTTTCACCCCTCCAAAAATAATCCCCCGGAGAGGGATAAAGGGGGGATAATTTTTGGGTAGGGGGGGGGGGGGGTGTCCAAAAATGTCACGTCGAAGAGGGGAGGGATAAAGAGGGGAGGGGGTATTATCCAAGAATAATACCACTTCTTCCTCATTACAAATACAAAATAACTTTATCCCCCTATTTTATGCTCTATCCAAATCAAGTACTATTTTTTCTCCCTTTTTTAATACTTCATCCAAACTATCTACTTTTTACTACCCCCTCTATAAATATCACATCAATGTGGGCCAACCCTTTAAAAATAATACCCCTCTATCCAAATCAAGTACTATTTTATCCTTTTTTTTAATACTTCATCCAAACTATCTACTTTTTACTATCCCTCTATAAATATCACATCAATGTGGGTCAATCCTTTAAAAATAATACCCCTCTATCCAAATCAAGTACTATTTTATCTCTCTTTTTTAATATTTCATCCAAACTATCTACTTTTTACTACCCTCTCTATAAATATCACATCAATGTGGGCCAACCCTTTAAAAATAATACCCCTCTATCCAAATCAAGTACTATTTTATCTTTTTTTTTAATACTTCATCCAAACTATCTATTTTTTACTACCCCTCTATAAATATCACATCAATGTGGGTCAACCTTTTAAAAATAATACCCCTCTTACCTTATCCCTGCATTTTTTGCTCCCAAACCATGCTAAACATGTCACGTCGATCCTTTTACCTCTTCCAAAAATTATCCCCCTTCTTTTTTCCCCCATCCAAATGAGCAGTTTTTTTCCTTATCCACCCACTCTTATCCCCTATTTAAACCCTCATCCAAACCATCTATTTTTTTACCCTCCCTCTATAAACATCACATCAAAATGGGCCCTCCCTCTAAAACTAATACCCCCTCTTATCTTATCACCCCTCCATAACTTATCCCCCTAAAAATAGGGTCCATTTGGACTGCGGTATTTATTGTGGTATTTATTGAAATTTTTTTCGTCTTTATTTAAATTTTTTTTGTAATTTTTTGTTTTTCATCAATGTTTTTTGATTACTTGATTCATCTCGATAAGAGCTTTCAGAAAAGTTATCAATCATTGGCTAAATTTGAAAAAAGTTTAGAAAAGACAAAAATAAATAAAAAAATAGAGTTTTTTGTTCTTATTCGTCGTCTTTACTGACTTTTTTTTTAACTTTTGGACATAATTTTATACTCATTAGTAGGGCTGCAAATGAACCGAGCTGTTCGCGAGCTCGGCTCGGCTCGGCTCGATAAGGGCTCGGTTCGGCTCGGCTCGTTCAGTTAACAAGCCGAGCTCGAGCTCGAATTTTAGGCTCGTTTCGTAAACGAGCCGAGTTCGAGTCTCGAAAGCTCGGCTCGGCTCGTAAAAACTCGGCTCGTTTTAGAGGTTCGGCTCGTTTAAAAAGGCTCGTTTAAGTAAATGAGCTTCATGCAGCTCGGCTCGGCTCGGCTCGTTTACAAACAAGCCGAGCTCGAGCTCGATTTTTTGGCTCGTTTAGTTAACGAGCCGAGCTCGAGCAGTCCAAAGCTCGGCTCGGCTCGGCTCGTTTGCAGCCCTACTAATTAGATTCCTTTCAACAAGACGAACTAATAAACTACAAAATATTGAGATTTAAACAACAAATACAAAAATTAATAAGGGGTGAAAATCTAAGAGGGGGTAATAATTTTTGGAGGGAATAAGAGGGGGTAATAGGAGATAAGAGGGGGTAATAGAAGATAAGAGGGGGTAATAATTTTTGGAGGGGTACTTTTTTTCTACCCAAACCATGCCAAAAAAATTAATAAGGGGTGATAATTTTTGGATGGGGATATCCCCCATCCAAACGGGGGGTAAAAGGCTAAAATATTCCCCAAATTAATTTCATGCCTTCTCCTTTCCCAGCGCTTTGTTCATCGACCACTTCCTGGCGCCTCCCTCTCCTTCGAACTAACTACTAAATCGAAGAACTAGAATCGAAAAATCGAAGAACAGATACTGAAGAATCGAAGAACTCAATCGATAATTGCAGGTATATATCTAGATCTGTACGTATTTCCATTTTTCGTTTCCTTTCCCTGTACGTATCTCTACCTATACGTATCTATGTATCTCTGCCTATACGATCTCTGTAGGTATCAGCCCCTGAAAATAGGCCCTGAAAATAGTCCATTTACCGTCAAGATATTCTTTTTGCTAGACTTGAAGAAAATCCCGATGTGCTCATTCGAAAAGAAGATCCCGATGAACTCCAACTTGAAGTTTTTCCTAGATTCCATATTTTCCAATATGGGATTCCTTTTGCTATGCTTTGGTGATAGTGGCACTGCCTTTATTTCATTGTTTTATTTGATTAGTGTGGTCATACGTTAATAGTTTCAATTTGAGTTTGAGATTGTGAACTTCGCTTTTGACCAAAAAGATAGACAAAACCCCAACCACACTATGAATGGGCCTTATAGCTCACTCCACTCCTTGTTTTTTTGGTAATGAAATGTGCTTTACAGTTACTGTCCGAGGGTAAGTAAGTACCCAATAAGTCTTCATGATACAAACGAAAACAATATGCCCATTCGATTCCTTAAACTTGTAGTTAATTTCTAATTAATTGCATGATTTGATTTCTGGTCAAGTGCTAAATTTATGAATTTGGGGTAGTGAAATAAAACAGATGGCTGGCCCAAATTCTATAGGGTGCAAATTTTATAGCAGTAGATGTTACCATCAGCATTTCCTAATCTTGTACCTAAGGCAATTTTAGGCTACCAACAGTGCTTGAATTTAGACATCGATCCTTGTATTTTTTCGTTCTTGACCCATTTAATCATTGTTTTGTATGGTCTTTGATTAAAATTGATACTTAGGTAGTGTATTTTTTCAATCTACTTGCAGAGATAGAAAAGGATATTGTTGAACGAAGAGCTCCATTCAATCCAAATAGTTTTCTCTTGATTGGTAAGATCATTTATTTGCTCCATTTATTTAGTTTAAACATGGAAATACCTCTCTTTTAGAAGTTATATTACCAAATATTACGAGTATATGACCTAGTTGCGTCAAAACAAGTTAGTGATACATTTGTTACAAAACCAAAATTTATTTGCATTGAGAACAAAATTCAAACTAGAAAAAGGAAAATAATTGGAGTGTACATCAGTAAACTTACCTGATAAGTCATACTACTTGGATCTATAACATCTTCCCTAACATTCTGATTTATAGACTACAGTTTTGACAAGGAAGCTAAATATCATGCAAGGATTATGCCCCTATAATGCAATCAAAAGTCATTTAACTGGTTGAGAAACAGTAGAGTTACCTTGGCAAGAGTTTCTCTTGAACTAACCTCTCTATTATCTTAATATGATATGTATTGCTGAATTTACTCTGGGACTTAGCTAGTGAGATATCAACCTCCATTTGTCCAGGGCAGCTCACTGCTCTCACAATAGGACTTATCCTCTGGGTCTGTAGCTATATTGCATTTCCCAAAGATCTAACCAAGGGGATAAACTGACTAGCTGATTATTATGGGAATGTCCTTGTTGCTAATTGTAGTGGATTTAGGGCCTTAATTACTCGATAATGTGGTGGCAAATGGCTGCTTGAAGGTTGTAGATTTTTTGAGTGTGTGCAATGATTTACTGTGGCCTCACGTGTTCTAAATTTTCAGAGCCAACATGATGAGTTGGAGGCCAAATTTTTTCAGGAGAGAGCAGCGCTTGAACTTAAATACCAGAAGCTTTATGAACCACTTTACACCAAGGTAATTGAAATATTATGATTGCATTGTTCCACTATTTTTATTGATCTTCTTGTCCAAATGTCTGGACTATTTGACCTATATTTGTCGGTCACTAATCAGTGGTGTTGGACATTGTACAGAGGTATGATGTTGTGAATGGCGTTGTTGAAGTTGAAGGTGTTACCACTGAAGCCACCATGGATGAGGAGGATAAAGAAGCAGGTGGTGACTCATTTGCTAATCACTGAATTCTTTTATTTATGTCTGATGTAAAATATGGCTATATAACTGTGATGTTATCAACATTTCTAATGCAGAGAAAGGCGTTCCCAGTTTCTGGGTCACTGCAATGAAGACAAACGAAGTATTGGCTGAGGAGGTAAAGAACAGGACATCGCTCTCTGTCCCCTGCCTTCTTTTATCAGTACTTTGTTTAGGTTTATGGTTGGTTGATTATTGTTTTTTCCCTTTGTGTAGATCTCAGAGCGTGACGAAGAGGCTCTCAAGTATCTTAAAGATATCAAGTGGCATAAGCTTGACAATCCCAAGGGTTTCAAGCTTGACTTCTTCTTTGATACCAATCCTTTTTTCAAGAACTCTGTTCTGACCAAAACATATCACATGATTGATGATGATGAGCCTATTTTAGAGAAAGCGATAGGGTAACTTTCTGTTTCCTTGTCCTACGGTGAATTTTGAGAATTGAGATGCTCCTCAAAGGCTCACATTATGTTCGTTTGCTACTTTGTAGGACGGAGATTGAATGGTATCAAGGTAAATCCTTGACTCAGAAGATCCTTAAGAAGAAGCCGAAGAAGGGGTCTAAGAATGCAAAACCGATTACGAAGACTGAAACTTGTGAAAGTTTCTTCAACTTCTTCAATCCACCACAGGGTCCCGAGGATGATGATGATATTGAATGAAGATACTGTAAGTTTGTATAATTTACACAACCAAATACTCAATGACGCAGAATGGATTACCATCCAGTTTTCCATATCTTATCAGTCATTTTATGGGTTGACAGGCAGAAGAACTTCAGAACCAAATGGAGCAAGACTATGACATTGGGTGAGTCACTCACTTCGTGTTCACCTGTGGACTTTGCATGCAATCTTCACATGTGGTGATCTAATATTTAAGAACTTTGAAGTGGGGTTAAGCCGGACAACATTTGATGAGTTATATGGTAGTTTGAATTCACCCTTTATTGTTTCATATCCCCTTGGTATGTGCATGTTCATCCGTGCAGGGGGAGTCATGTCTACTGTTTGCGTCTTTTGTATTCTTCTTCACCTGTGGACTCTACATCTGTTGTTGCTGGTTTACTATGCATCTTGCTTGTTTTGCTTCTGCTAGCTTCTACTACTGATGCTAGTTTGGCGTTGATACACAATATGAAGGTACATGATGAGCGCACTATATTGCATAATAACGTGGCTCAATATACTCATTTTGGCAATTATGCGTAGGCAAATGTATTTATTTAGTTAATGTTGCACGCGTAGTTGTCTTTGTACCCTTTCAGGTTTGCGAGCGCTAAATGAATGCCCAAAAGGTTCTACCATGATTTAAGGCCTCAGAACCATTGGCGATATTGATGGAGGACCAATTGAAGGCTCGGGAGGAGTAAAAGTGAGTCCGGATCAAAGAGACAAGGAAGAACTGAAAATTGGAGTCAGAAGCCCTCTCTATCGATAGAGGTTTATTCCTATCGATAGAGCCCTAGCAAAGAACCAGGAAAAAGAGCCCTCTATCGATAGAGGTCTATTCCTATCGATAGAAGGCTTAATCAAAGAAGACCAGAAGACTTCCCTATCGATAGAGGTCTCTTCCTATCGATAGAAGGCTTAATCAAAGAAGACCAGAAGACTTCCCTATCGATAGAGGTCTCTTCCTATCGATAGAAGGCTTAATCAAAGAAGACCAGAAGACTTCCCTATCGATAGAGGATCACTCCTATCGATAGAAGGCTTAATCAAAGAAGATCAGAAGACTTCCCTATCGATAGAGACACACCCCTATCGATAGAAGACACTACCAGAGAAGACCAGAGAACTTCTCTATCGATAGAGGCACACTCCTATCGATAGAGGTCCAATTTTGCCTGACCAAAAACAAGGTCTCTATCGATAGAGACCCACTCCTATCGATAGAGCCCGTCTGACGCACATTAAATGCAGAATTCGGCTCCAAATCTTCACCACTCTTTTGGGGTGATTCTCCTCCGACTTTTGGTCTACAATAGGGTGTAGGGAGGTACTTTGAGTATGATTTGGTCCCCCATAGCCATGTGGATGGGAGAGATGAGTGTATCTCTCTCCCTTTAGTGATATAGGGTATTGTAAGCCATTTTTCACTTAGCTAAGTTTTTATCAGATTTTTAGTGAACCTTGAGAGCTTCTCTCTCTAGTTCTTGGTGTTCTTCATTTCCCCTGAGATTTTCATCAAGTGTAAGACATTGTTTCCTTTTAAGAGTATGTTAATCTAAGCTAGTTTAGTTGTGTTCTTGCTTTCAACTTAGTTTTCCGGCAAGTTGCTTTCGTATATTGTTAATTCCAGATTTTTAGTATTAGTTGGTTTATCTTTCTTGTTATTAAGCCAAGTGTGTTCATCCATTTTCTCTTCATGTTCAGTTTCTTATTCACAAGCATGAGTAGCTAATCTTTCATAAGTTAGGTCTTAGGATGAAGTTTAACTAAAACTCACTCTTACTCAACATCTCCTAACCATTTTATAAGTTTGTTCTCAAATATATTCAAGTTCTTATTTCTAGAAATCAAAAGGTAGAGTTAAGCTTTTGCTTAGTTATTGCCATATATTTGGTATATCTAATACTTAAGCCTATGTCCTCCCTATTTTGAGTTACATTTTCTTGAACTTGAATAGATTTGGAAAATTATCTCTTGAACAAAGAAAAACTGATTTTCATTGAATATTTTCCGACCTAAAAACCTTATCCGGAATCTAGGTTGAGTTATAAGAGGAGATGTTGTTTGAAGTAAGTTTGACATTAAATGGATTCCGAAGACTAAGCTTATTCCTTTAAAACTCATTTTAATCCCTCACCTAGTTAATATAGTTGCTAATCACATCAAACAAACTTTGAGGTTGACGTCCGAAACGTCGAAAAACCAAATTTGCGAATTCTTTAAATCCAACTATCTTTTTCCCTGTGGATCGATACTCCGGACTATCTATTATACTTGTTTTTAAAATATTTGAGGGAAGTCCTGTTTTATGAAAATTAAACACTTGACTTAGGCCGGCGCCCTAACGACGCACTTTTGTCGGCCGGTCATGTTTTTGGCGCCGTTGCCGGGGACTTTAGAAAGTTGATTTAGAGAATCGCAGATTTTGCAAAGTGCAAGTTTCTTTGGCGGAAACCTTTAACCTACCCATATTGGTAAATCTAAGGTGTAACGCAAGCCAAAGGGACGTGTAATTTGCAGATTTTATTTTATTTTCTTTTTAACTCATACTTGATTGATTCGGAGACTGTCTTTGGTGTATGAGTGTTTACACTCGTGACGCGACACATCGGCTAATTCGCCAAGACAATCTTCCTTTCAATCCAATGGCTGAACACCATGATGGAAATGACGCACCCATGGGTCGCACGATGCGGGATTACTTGCACCCTACGCACACCACCACCACCTCATGCATTCGCTTTCCTACCGATACTCCCGAAGGGCAACAATTCCATGTAAAGCCTAACATGCTTGGCATGTTACCTACCTTCTATGGGATGGAATCGGAGAATTGCTATGTGCACATCAAAGAATTCGAGGAGGTGGTGAACACTTTCACCAACGTGTCCGCTCACCTTGAGATGGCGCGTTTGAAACTCTTTCCATTTTCCCTCAAGGAGAAGGCCAAGCGATGGTTTCTCTCCTTGAGAGCCCATTCGGTGACAAGTTGGGTGGAAATGCATGTTGAATTTCACAAGAAATGGTTCCCACTTCACCGCACTACCACTTTGAAAAAGAAAATCCAAAATTTTGAAGAAATACCCAACGAATCCTTCTGTTCATGTTGGGAAAGATATAAAGAGCGTTTACTCGCTGTCCCTCATCACGGGTATGAGGATTGGCAAATTGTGGCATTTTTCTATGAGGCCATATCAGTCCGCAATCGCCAATTCATCAACCTTATGACTAGTGGCGAGTTCTTGAATCAAGGAGCCTCTGAGGCTCTTGCTTACCTAGATGAGTTGGCAGAAAACAACCAATCTTGGGATTATTCGGATCCCAATGACCGTTCATATAGACCATCTGCTCAATCAGGTAATTTGAGCAAATACGTGCCAAGAGAGGAGGAAGATATTGGAAAACGCCTCGATCACATCTCTAGGAAACTAGAGAAACTTGAAATCAACCGGGTGAATGAGGTCTCTTCTAGTTCAAAGCCCGGGGAGGCTTGTGCCATTTGTGACACCATGGACCACACTACCAATATCTGTCCAACCATACCTGCTTTCAAAGAGGTACTTCATGGTCCGGACCATGCTGAGGTCCACGCCCTTCACCAAGGGCAAAAGCCTACCAACGTGCCTTTCAACAACACCTACCATCCGGGATTGAGAAATCATCCCAATTTTAGTTGGAGGAACAATGAGGCGGGTGCACAACCCCAAGGACCCCCGGGATTTCAAGGACAATACCCGGCCCATCAAAATGCACAAGGGCCGGCACCACCGCGGTATCCACCAAATGCCTACAATCCCCCGGGTCCCTCCACGGGTCCCAACTCTTACCAACCGCCTAACCGGCGAAGCTTGGAGGATACCTTGCAAATGTTCATGCAAGGGCAAGCAAATGTCAATGAACAGAACACTCAAGCCATTGGGGACATCCGTTCCCAACTCACCAAGTTGACCACCACATTGGGGACTATGCAACATGAAAAAGGGAAATTTCCAGCCCAACCACAAGCAAATCCCCAAGGTCAACATTTTGCACAAGGAAATTCTCCTTCTGGGTCAAATGGAACAAGCTATCTTTGGTGATTATACATTCGTTGTCATGGTATATATATTCGGTGACAATTTTTGTCATAGAAAATCTATCTTTGGTGATACCACATTGTATTCACGTTGCATTCAGTGACATCATGTGTCACGAAAGATTTCTCTTCGGTGACATTATATTAATGTCATGGTTGAAATTTACATTCAGCGACATCATTTGTCACGGAAAATATATTTTCTGTGACACCGTATTCCTGTCACAGTTGACATTATTCTGCTACGTCATTTTGTCACCCTTGACTTTTAGTGTCATGGATACAATGACACCTCTTCTTTTGTCACGAAGGTGTCACCAATAATAATAGGTGACAAAAACTAGATCTTGGGTGACATTTTTTCATGTCACCAAATATGTTTTTTCTTGTAGTGAAGCCGATATGAAAATATCTGCTTCTAAAGATAGTTTGAGTGAGTCACATCTTTTTGAATGCTCCGAAATGAAGAATCTCAACTGAACTAGCCTAGTCGACTAGGATTCATTTTTATTGAGTGATTATTTATGCTCTTGGAGTACTATGTGTTTTTTTACGTGATACTTAAAACGGTTCTGTCTTTTTATTTCCCATGCTACTCTTTTTTTTTAAATTAAAAAATAATATTCTATCTTTGAATTTACTATAAAAATTTAGTAACATTCCTTAAGAGTTGTTTTAAAAATATAAATAAAGATCATTGTTTATTTATCTTTTTTTCTCTTTAAAGTGGTAGATTTTGTTTATTTGATAAAAAATAACTAGTGTAAAAATAATAAACTGATGTTAGGTCCATAAAATACATGTCTACTCCAATGATTATTGTTGAATCATCCCAAAAACACGAATGAATATCTAAAACGACATCAACAACAACAATACATTTTAAATTTTTTACTGGCACTCTTAACAAAAAATATATTTTAAATGAATTAAATTTTATTGTATTTAGCAAGAAAGAAAATATTTGAGCAATATAATGTTGGTAATACCATTGTAGTTATTAATACAATAAATATAAGTAGTTAAGGAACACAACTCATTTTATAAGTATCCTAAAATAATGCATTAACTTAATAGTATTAAACAATAAATAATACCATTTATTACCCCTTAACAAGTGTCCCTACATGACCATTTAATATTTGCCTACACGGTGATAAATTTTATAGGTAATAATCCCTTGTGTTGAGTTGGTTGGAGATAAAAAGTGATCAAATGTTTGTATTGCGACAAATTTAATATAATAAATACCGTATCATATCACTTGATATCAAGTGTTACGTATCGTACTGGATCAAATACGGCATTGGCCAACTCACGTATTGTAGTAGCTGTAACAAAAACAATTCGCTTGCCGGTTCAGCTTTGAACAAATTATTAGCATGCAGTATCACACGTAGGTAATGCGCCCCACGTTATACTCTGGAAATAACAAATGATTTGACATTGTAAATACTTACATTTCTTTTACTTGTCTCTTGACTCTTGAGCTCATGACTTACCCCACTTTCAGTGATTCCTGAACTCTTGGTCAAGATCTATTTATGAGTTCCAGAAAGGAGACTGAACCTTAGTTGACTTTTTCTGTTTTCTAGTTGGTGGTAATTGGAATCTATTGCCACTTGACTCAGACAAGCATAACCCTAAACTTAATTATCTCACATGCAGAATAGAATTACTATATTGCATACACATGCCAGATGTTGGTTTCAAGACTCTAGGGGTAATTCTGGAAATAAGTTTCTTTTAGGAACACATTTATATTAAAAAAAAAAAGAAAAAAGAAAAGGCTGAGCCATGGTGGGGGTTGGAAGTTTTGGCTTTTTTGGTCCTAGGAAGACATGGAAGCACTAAATAACATGTAGAAAGGTTCCATATTATTATTGTTTTTTTCTTTTTGTCCTTATATGTGGGACAGAATATTAGGACAATGGGGATTTTGCAGTGTAATTTTTGCAAGCAAAACGTGTTGTGCGTCAAAACGATATTTTGACATGCAAAAAATTAGCTGAACACTATTCGGATAATTTTTTATATACCAAAATAACCTTATTTTGACACACAATACGTCCTGCTATGGCAATACACAGGGCCTTCAAATCCATATTAGGGCTGGGGAAACCCTTTTCTTTGTAAAATATAAATATCCTTTATGTTGAGTAGGTAGTGAGTTCAAAATCTTATATATTATGACTTTGTAGATTAAGGGCTGTGTGCGCTAAATGAAGCAAAGTGCCTTTGGTTTTTAGATAGATTCAAAGCCAATTTTTATTTATTTTTTATTAGTCATTGGTCTTCACGAATTTAAAAATATAAAAGTTTAAGCAAAAGCTAAGTTTGCTATTTACTTTTTTCTTCAATTTTATTTATATTTTTCTAATTCTTTTAGCCAAGACGAATGAATTAATTTTATGATGAAACCTAAAAAAAAATTCTAAAAAATTAAAAATGTTAAAATAGAGTAAATAGTTAGCCCACCCTAAAACGCGCATTCTCCTAGAGTTCCGAAGTGATCCTCATTCTCACCACAACTTTCTTAAGTTGAAAGAAAGCCAGGCAAGCAAATGTCATTTTTTAGTCTAATTCTTCTGTTACAAGTGCTAGAAGAATCGCTTTTGAAAGTTAAATAAAAAAAGGGTAAAATGCATTGACCTCTCCTAAGATTACTGAAAAATACAGGGACCTCTCCTGAAATTTTGAAAAATAGAGTGACCTCCACTGCTTTAGAAAATAATTGACTGTTTGCCCCCCACGTTAAAAATGGATGATTTATGATGATGTGGAAGAGATAAGTTTCTAAATACCTAAAATGTCCTTTGGAATATCTATAAATAGCCACAAAATCCTCTCTAAGATACATAAATTTTATCTCTCTCCTCACTCACTTTCAGGTATATAATTCCTTTTTCCCAATTTTTTTTCTCTACAAATGCATTGGTAGATGTAATTTTTTTTCCATTTATAGTCAGGTCATCTTTTACATGAAGCGTCCTTAGGACTAGAAACAAAATGTGTAAGTATGGATATTATATTTTGTTCCAAGATTTTTATCTAATTTTTTGTTAATTTTTTTTATTCATCTTGACGAGAGGATCGAAAAATCATAAAATATGAATTGAAATTAAAATTTTTTTGATAGGATGATACTAAATACACTTAAGACAATAGGAAAATTATTTTTAAAGTATATGTAAAAAGCTTTTTTCCAGTCAACAGCCGCGATGTAAAAAAATCAAGTACGATGGATTAATAATATATATTTACTTCTCGTAGATAAAATACATGTAAAAAATAAAAATTAGTCAAACAAATAAAGTCAAAAATATTTATTCTACTTATAAAAATATAATATATAAATAAAATTATAAAAAATCAACCTAAGTTAAGCTTAAAGTTATAATAAATAAAGAAACATTAAGTTAAAGTTAAGTTTCATTATTTTTTTTAACAACTTTACGAGAATTTGTTTTATATAATAGGTTAAGATGTATGTGTGCTTTTTATTAGTTCAAATACATATATAGGACGAAAAAATAGCGATTTCATTAAGGAAAAAGTTTTTTTTAAATAAAACTAAATAATAGTTACTGAATTTTAAGATGCGTAAGTAATTTTACAAAGTTGACTAATATGACTTAAATTTAATTTGATTTATCATTTAAAGCTCGAATAAGAGAAATGAATTAAAACATTAAAAAAAAGCTAAATTAAATTAAAAATCATAATAATTATTTTATGAGATGGGCTAAGATGTATATTTGCTTCCAATATTATGCAAAATATACATAGAAAATATGAATATAGCATGATACGTTAAGTGGTAGATATAATTTTTGTAAGAAAAAATAGTTGCCAAAATATAAGATGCATATTTATTTATACAAACTTGATCAAAAAATAAATAAAGTCTGATATAATAAATATAGTTATATAACACATACAAACAAACATATGTGTTTGTGTGTACACACACAAAATGCAAATATCGTTATACAATGTATTATACACACACATAAATAAATAGATTAAGTATATATATAAAAAAGAGAGAGAGAGAAAAAGACTAATGAGGACATTTTAATTGTTTATCCATCAAAATTAACGGTGTTTGTAGGAAGTTAACAGTATGGAAAAATTGGTTAAATAGTTTGTAAAGTATGGGAGGTTGTTGTCTTTTTTAAAAGCTCAAGAGATGTTCCTGCATTTATGAAAATCCTTAGGGAGGTCGGTCCAATTTACCCTAAAAAGGTCAAACGTTCGAGTTGGGTTAAATCCTGTAGGTCTTCGTTTCGCGTAACTTACCGTGACATTCAAAAGATTCAATCTAGGTAGACAGAAAAATGTCAAAGCAATCATACAGCTTTTGTCTTTCTTTTGGAAAAAGTTAAAACAAAAATTATATAGGGTCAAGATACAAGATAGAAGAACTTGCTGGGTGAAGTTCCAACCACCCATGGTAAATATGAAGAAGATCACTCATTGAAATAGCTTGGTCCTTGGGCGAATATTGATGGACACCTATTCTTGGAGGTATTGATCTTATATTGGATGCATTGAAGTATTGGAGATATGCTTTCATATCAATTTTGGTACTTCAATTTGATTAATCTAATCTATAGAGAAGTTTGTATGTTTGGAGTCTTGAATCCCACTTGAGCACTTCTCGTGGTTCTTTGAATTTCTTTCGTTGTGCTGTAAAAACCTCAATGCTAAATTAGTACTGACTGGGATTGTATCTCCGGTGACACTCCAATGCTTAAATTTACTTCTGAAAGATAGAACAAAAGAAACTTAAAAACATTGAGTAAGTGTATGCACGTACTACAGAGCAAAGTGCCCATGAACTATTTATAAAAGAATTCCAAAAGACTGTGGTGAGCTGCGATCGAAAATATCGCGTCCTTGGCCGCAAGTCACGATGCTTCCGTCACGTATCCCACATTCGTAGATTGGGGGGTTTGAAAGAATATTGATGGTGCCAGAAAATAGATGATGTCCTCCTGGTAGGCTCCCCATCTCCTAAGCTCCTGTACACAAGTCTGGTGACCAGGGGGTGGTGTTCCAATTGGGACCCTCCGACGATCAAGTTAGCACCGTCTCGTGGAGAAGTAGCAAATTGTATGAAAAGTGTAAGACTTGGAAGGTCAGCTGTCCTCTGCAACCAAAGTTCTAAATACTGTATCGGCTTGAATATCTATTTTTCTATTGGTACGATACGTAATCGGTACCGTCATATATTGTGTACCGTATCGAATTTATCGCAACTCTCTCTCTCTCTCTCTATATATATATATATATATCTCTCTCTCTCTATATATATATATATATATAGCAAGAGAGAGAGAGAGAGAGGGAGAGAGAGAGAGATAGAGAGAGAGAGAGAGAGAGAGAGAGAGAGCCAAAAAGATTAATTTTTTCCGTCACAAATATCAATATATATATATATATACCGGTACCGACTGATATCATTTGGTATTAGCCGGTATGGCCAGTACCTGGTCGATATGGGCCAGTATTAGAGATATTTAGTACCTTTTTTACGCCAAAATAGTACGATACGATATTGATAACCTTGTCTGCAACTGCTTGCTCGGGATCATCTCATCATCGCGCCGTTGAGACTTTCAAGGAGTTGATAGAATATCAAGCCACCCTGGCCTCATTTTTTATCTCAGGATTTAGATGCTTGCGGAGGAAGTTAACTTGTACCTTTTCTGAGTTGACCTTGTCAAGTTCAAGTTTGAGGATGACTTTGGTCTGAAGAGGAATCTGATTGTGCGGAGCCGAGTAGTTACAACTCACATGTATTATTTTTTTGTTGTCTTCCATAGGCTTTAGCTCTTTGTAGAAGAGTTAAATATTTTTTTTTGACTTATCCTGCGTCGTAAATGCTTGTTACTCTAACTCATAACTGGAACATTGACTCCATGACTTCGTGAGTTGCCGCTTGTTGCTTTTCCTCATTCTTTCCTTTTTCCTTCTACGTTAGTCTCTGTTCCTTGTTGTCCCCATGTCTTTCTTAGTCATCGGTCCTGCCCCGTGTGACTGAGATAGACAATATTTTTGAGCTTGCCACTTTTCCTGAGAGGTCGGACTTATTCTCGATTGGATTCCACTGTTGGAGTGGTCTGACAAGCAACCTCTTAGGCACAATCTGGTCGGCAACTAAAAATCGCTCAGCCAAAGACCTCTTGGGTCTGATCTGACCCGCAACTAAAATGGCTCAACGAGAGACCTCTTGAAGTCGAGGAGCATAAATGTCATAAAAAAATAAGAAGAGAGAAAGAGATGCGTCCTAGGTTGCTACTGCCGAGGCTGAAGAGAAAGTGAAAAAGGCAATACTTGAAGTCGAGGTGAAGGTAGTTGAGTTGTTGAAGAAGGTGGAAGATGCCAGCACGAAGGGATACAATGACAGATTCGCTAAGGCTAAAGACAAGTAATTGCATTAGATGGTGGGCATCAACATCCAATAGACCGAAATAGAAGAAGATACTTTTAGAGCCTGTTGGCTTCGGGACATAACAGAAGCCCAGGTGCCAGTTGAATCGAGCCTCTGCTGAGTAATCCCTTGCTACAAAGCTTTGGTTGATATCCCTGGACCGTACACTACCCTTTTGCTGAGGCCTGTCCTCTTTTTCAAGATGCACCAACTCAAGTCGAGGACGCTGGGATAGGTGACCCTACCGAGGGAGAGAATTTACCAACCCTTATTGAGCGAGAAATTAATTAACCATCGGCTCAGGATTGAGCTCAAGAGTTGTAACTTTGTTTTCTTTTTCAGTATGAAAACTATTGTCCATTGGCACTGACTTTGCTTTACTTTTGTTTAGTTCAAAATTTGCAACTGTGAATGGTCAGCTGATACGAAACCTGTTTCAATTTCTTGAATGTTTTATTTCTTGAATGTCTTGTTGAATGCTTGAATACTTGTTTGAATGTTTCTTTTTTTGAAACTTTGTCCAAGTATAGGTAGGACCTCCTGCCCCTAGTCATTACAATCGGACAATGATACTCGAAAAATTGTAGAAGTAGGAAACTACTGTGAGTTAAGACTTCAAAAAAGTTCGAGAACATGAACTTAGGCCTTGAGTGTAGGACAAGTCCACAGACCGCGTCCGATGTTGACAATACCATCGAACTTTGAGTTCTTCAACAATGACGGAGGAGTAGCACTCGGAACGGATCCAATTTAATCTAGGCTTGAGTGCCCGACAATTCCACTGCACATCCTTATGCCTGATAAATCCACCGATTTGATATATGTACGGGAATTTGAATATTGATCACAATCACATTAATAGTGAATGAAAGAGGTAAACTTCACTAATAACATGGAATATTTACAACTAATGGTCCTCGGTGTAAAAACTAATGATAATATTTACGAAGGAAACACAAATGGACCTTATTCCCCATTCTAAAACAAGGAAGCTTTGAAGAAGTACATAAGGAAGGCTCGATTAGCATGAGCCTGGCGCTTGCGAATGTCTATCGCATAGTCGGCATAATGCCCCAATCCATCCTTTTGAGGAGGCACGTCCCCCAAGAAAAATGACAAAGCGACATGATTAGTATGGATACTTGAGTTGAAGGGCATACGTTGCCCGCCTACCCGCAAGCCTGTGAGAGCAGCAAAGTCAAGCGGCCTCACCATCACCTCGCTGCAAGGAAAGTGAAAGAAATTGATGGTGTTCCACCATCTCTCGGTCAAAGTAGTAATCATCCAACGGTTACCATGAGACTCAAGCAACAATGGAATCAGGCGTTGAAAACTTATCTGGTCAATAAGGGCCCTGACCTCCGATGTCAGTTGATTGTAGTAGCCGTTGATGTCTTTCTTACCCCCAAAGTGGCGAACTCCCTCCTTATTCTAAATGGTTAGGGGAATAGGATTATCAGAATATGCAAAGTAGTAAAGTACAGACTAAAAATCATGACATAATATATATAGAATTTACGGTAAGCCGGAACTCCCTCCTTATTCTGACATCTTCCTCTATGCGCCCTTGGTTCTCGGGCTCCTTTCTAGGGTCGCACGCTGCTAGAGTGTCGGGTGGTGGTAGAGCTCCGACACGTAGCTGTTGCACTAGTGTCTCCAACGATTTTGCATTCTACGGAGCATCGACACTTTATCCCCCGCTATGGGAGGCGTTGCCTTGCTGCTTTCCTACTACAGTCGATCTCGTGGTTACCATCGTATCCAGTTGTTTGATCAGTTGAAATTATATATAGTGAGAAGAATTGGCATTCCCACAGACAGTGCCAAACTAATGATGCTGAAAAATGGACAACGCTGATCTGATTGATCTTTGGCTTTTGGGGCTTCTGCACAAGTCTAATGATCGGGGGTGGTGGTCTAATCATGAACTCTTCCACGATCAAGTTAGAATTATTACCAAAGAAGAAGAAATTGTATTCAAAAGTGTACATTAATTGCATACATTTTTTATTATCGAAGGAGAATTTAAATGTTGTTGGGGGAAAGGGATAAAATTGATGAAACCTTGCCCCCGATGGTGCCTTAATTAGATCTTGATTGACTGCTACCATGATTCTGTGCGCACCATTCGATGTGGAAGGATTGGGGGCACTATCCCTGAGGTCTCATGAGCGGTTAAAGGACTCTGCCTTAGTCGACCCATGTCCTCTACCCACACGCAGTTTGGGGAGGGCTAGGCTAGACTTACTTTATTTGGGAGCTCCTAGGTCTTGTCGACCAGTAGGGCTCTAGGGATCTCTCGATCGACCTTGAGTCCCGTCGTCGACTTGGTCGATACTGGGTGTTTTTGAGCTTATCAATAATATATACTAACATAATATAATATGTGTACCGTAACATATATAAGTATATATGTTTGGTGTGTACATCTCGTATACATATGTACACAATAGAATTTAAATAGGCGAATTAATTGCTCAAAATTAATTTCAAAAAAAAATATCATTTATTAAAGTTACGAGTCTTTACAATTAGAATAATTTATTTTCTTTGAACTCCCACAAGCATTTACAATTCTTTTAGAGAGCCCACTTGAATTTATTTTAGAAGATAAATGTGTTTACTGACCCAATCAGTTAAACCCTCCTAGTAACATTATGCTACATTTGGTTGGATGGAATCAACGATAATGCAATGGTTATAATTTTAATGAAATCGTGATTCTCATGTTTGATTTATTAAAAAAATAAAGAAATGCTCTTTGAGAATTAAATCACCATTCACCAAACTAAAAGAATAGTCATTTCATTATGAATATAAGGGATCATCATTTTATTTTATTCTTTCTCGTTGGCGAGACAAAGACGCTTGTGTTTTATTAATTCATTATACAATATAGATATATTAGTTTTACAGTTATAAGAAAAAATCAAAATATCTTCTCTTTCCTTCTCTCGTTGGCTATCTTCTCTTTCCTCCTCTCGTTGGCTCCCACATGACTCACTCTTCATAGAGATATTCAAAGCTTCTCTTGTACTCAATTAACTCACCATTCATAGATATTCCAAGTCCTCTCTCTCTCTCCCTCCCTCTCTCTCTCTCTCTCTCTCTCTCTCTCTCGATTTGAGAGTATTCTCTCTCCTCAACATTATTGTATGCCAAATAACATTTTTGATACCAGAGTCCAAGTTATCCGCCTAATTGTAGCTACAGAAAGAGAAAGTAAAAGAATTTAAAATCAAACTGAGTTGTATTATTTCATTCCTTTGAAATGAAATTACAAACTCCTATTTATAGACTTTAGAACAAACCGCAGCACAAGAGAAATCCCTTCTGAACTCTTAACCGACTTAAAACAACCAATGACAAAATGACACCTATAGAAACTAACTTCCAGCTGGACAAACTAACAAAACAGAATCGTCTACAGTTCTTCTTCCTCTGCTGTAGCTTTGACGACTTCACCTGTTTGCTGCTGATGGTTCTGATTTGTTTGCATGATTATCCTGATTATTAACATCCCCCTGCAAGCTCAAGACAGGATGGATCATGAGCTTGGCCTTAAGAGTAGTAAACCGAGCAACTGGTAGAGCCTTAGTGAAAATATCAGCTATCTGACAAGCAGAAGAAACATAGCGAACAAAAATCTGATTTTGCAAAACCTTCTCACGAATAAAATGGTAATCAATTTCAATATGCTTGGTGCGTGCATGAAAAACAGGATTAGAGGCTAAAGAGATAGCCGATTGATTATCACACCACACAAGATAAGGCACAGGACATGAGACCTGCAGATCCTGAAGCAAGTGAGACAACCAAGAGAGTTCTGCAGCAGTATTAGCTAAGGCCCTATATTCAGCTTCAGTGGATGAACGTGCAACCGTAGGCTGTTTCTTGGCTGACCAAGAGATGAGATTAGAACCAAAATAAACACAATAGTCAGAGGTAGATCTACGATCATAGGGATTGCCAGCCCAATCAGCATCCGCATAGGCAGTGAGAGAGCAAGGTCCAGGATAGAAATGGAGACCATGAGTAAGAGTGCCCTTGACATAGCGTAAAATACGCTTAACAGCCTGAAAATGACCCTGAGATGGAGAGTGCATATGTTGACAGACCTGATTGACAGAGTGAGCCAAGTCAGGCCTGGTGAGAGTCAAATATTGCAATGAACCCACCAAAGTGCGATACAAACTAGGATCCTCATATAGCTCAATAGAAGAAATGTCAGAACCAACGGAGGCAGGAGAGGAACTTGGTTTACAGGACTCCATACCAGCTTTGCGAAGCAAGTCTTGAGCATACTTGGTTTGAGAAAGAGTAAGGCAAGAAGCTGACCTCTGAACTTCAATTCCAAGAAAATAATGCAAGGAACCAAAGTCTTTCATAGCAAACTTGGTGTTAAGAGTAGCAATGAAAGAGGTAATGAAAGTTGGATCACTGCCAGTAAGTATAATGTCATCCACATAAATCAAGAGAAGAGTTATGGCAGAACCTTGTTTATGAACAAACAAAGAGGAATCTGCAGTACTGTTCTTGAAACCAGAATCAACCAAAAATTTACTAAAGATGGAGTACCAAGCACGAGGGGCTTGACGTAAGCCATATAATGCCTTCTGTAATTTACAGACAAAGGAGGGCTTAGTAGGATCCTTGTAACCCTGAGGTTGACGCATGTAAACATCTTCTGAAATAACACCATGAAGGAATGCATTGGAGACGTCCAATTGTTGAAGAATCCAGTTGTTAGACAACGCCAAACTGAGAACAAGTCTAATGGTAGATTGTTTAACCACTGGACTAAATGTTTCAGAAAAATCCAACCCCTCAGTCTGCTGATTACCATTTGCAACAAGTCTTGCCTTATAACGAGCAATCTGACCATTGGAGTGTTTCTTAATACGGTAGAGCCACTGACAGCCTATCACATGAGCAGAAGGAGGTAGAGGAACCAAAGACCAGGTTCCTTGTTTAAGCAAAGCATGGTATTCTTCATCCATTGCTTTTTGCCACACAAAGTGTTTGGATGCTTCAAGAAATGACTTGGGTTCTACAGTCATATCAGCACTAGACCTGATTTCTGTGTGAAGAGACAAAGGTATGCGAGGTTTAGAAATTCCATGTTTGGACCTAGTAACCATAGGATGGGTATTGGATGAAGACAAAGTGGACTCTGGAGAAGGTAGAGATACTGCCTGGGAAAAATGAGGAAGAGAAGACTCTTCAGAGCTAGAAAAATGAGAAATAGGTGAAGACACAGGAGGAGAAGATACAGAGGTAGGAGAAAGAGACTGATGAGAAAAATAAGGAAAAGAAGAAGGAGTTACTAACACAGGAAAGGTATCAAACTGTGTTAGAGGTATGGATAATTGAGAAGTAAGGGAAGGGGAAGTCTCTGATGAAGTAAGATCAGAGTAAGGAAATATGTGTTCAAGAAACCTGACATGACGAGACACAAATACTTTGTTTTGTGAGGGATCAAAACACCTGTAACCCTTGGTATAGTTACAGTAACCAAGAAAAACACAGGGTAGACTCTTTGGTTCTAGTTTATGAGAGATATAAGGTTTGATCCAGGGAAAACATAGATAGCCAAATGGTTTCAACAAAGAATACTGAGGATCTTTGTGGAACAAAAGTTGAAATGGAACTTGAAAATTGAGAGCTGAGTGTGGCAGACGGTTAATAAGGTAAAGAGGGGTAAGTAAGGCCTCAAGCCAAAATGATGAAGGCATAGAAGCTTGATGAAGAAGGGTGAGTGTAGTATCAAGGAGATGTCTATGTAATCTTTCAGCCCGTCCATTCTGCTCTGAAGTATGAGGACATGTGGTATGATGAACTATACCAGATTCCAGAAATAATGTAAGCAAGTAATTGTTGATGAACTCACCTCCATTGTCACTTTTAATAGTTCCAATTGTAGTATCAAACTGATTTGATACATAGGCTTTAAAATGAGTAAGATGACTTTTTACATCAGACTTATAATGCATAGGAAACAGCCAGCAATACCGTGAATAATCATCAAGGATCAGCAAGTAGAATCTAAAGCCTTTATTAGAAGGAATAGGAGAAGGACCCCACACATCCATATGAAGTAATTCAAATGGTCTTGTAGCTTGTGAAGATGACAAGGTAAATGGCTGTTTAGTACTTTTGACTGAACAACAGCTAACACAACTTGGATCATCTGAGTCATGAGCAAGGATACCGAAGTCTTTAACAATTTTTCGTAGTAAAGGAAAACTAGGGTGGCCAAGTCTATTATGCCATAAGGTGAGAGGTGCTGCAGTTTTACTCACCAAGACAGTTGGAGAAGCAACTTCAGAACACTTCTGAAGTGGATATAGCCCTTGCAGGCATGGACCCTTGTAAAGACATCTGTTGGTTTCCTTGTCCTGAACAGTAAAGCCATCAGAGTCAAAAGTAATCTTGCACAAATTTTCCTTAGCAAACTAATAGACAGATAGAAGGTTATGACTGATGTGAGGGGCATGCACAATGTGATCCAAGGCAAAGTTAGCAAGAGGTGTTTGTAGGATACCCTTACCAGTGTGTGTTATAGGGACTGCTGTACCATTTCCAATCATCACCCCTTCCTGGCCAGTAAACGTATTTTGGTGCAAATTGAGATTGGTTAAATCATTAGTAACATGGTTAGTAGCACCACTGTCAAACAACCAAGGCCCAGGTTGATGATTAAGAACATCTGAGGTTTCTGCTATATGAGCTTGAGGAGGAAACATAGGTCTTGATACACTATCAAATGCTGCTAATGAGGACAATGTAGGTCTCTGAATTGTGGAAACCAGAATGAAGTGCAGGCAAATACTGACCTGATGATACACTGCCAACACCTTGTGTAAGAGAGGTTGCATACATAGGAAATTGAGGCAAAAATTTTCCTGTGGTCTGTGATTGAGATAACATATGTGGTGCAGCCTGAGATACATTTGATGAGTAGGGATTCCTGAATACTGGCCTTTGAGAAGAATTGATAAACTGAGTTGATTCGGTAAATTGAGGCGGTTGATAAAACATATTCAGTCTATGATGACAATTCAAAGCTATATGATTATCCTTCCCACAGATTTGACACTCTGGTTTAATGCCTTGGTTGTATCCTGGAAAACCAGTGAACTGACCTTGAGATGATCCATACATAAGGCCTCTATTGTTTCTCCTTTTGTCTTTAAAATTTCTGCTCACATGCATAGGATAACCAGAATAATTCTGAAATGAAAACGGAGGAGCAGTATGAGGAATAAACTGATGTCCTTGAGAAGGCTGAGTTGAAGAACTCAGTACAGGTTGTCCTGGAGTTAGATCTGTAGAAACAGATGACTTTTGTCCTTCAAATTGAGGAGTAGTAGCAACAAACACAGATGAAGACATACTCTTCAAATCATTGGTTAAGTTCTTATCCATATCTTCTGATAACAACAGAGAGATCAATTCTTCAAAGCTGATAGGATCAGACCTGGTTTTCAAGGCTGTTTTAAGGCTCTTAAATTCATCAAGTAGACCATGTAATGTATGAAACACAAGGTCATCGTCTGTAACAGGACTTCCAGAAGTAGCAAGCCTTTGAGCACAATCCTTAATTAGATCAATATAAGATTCCATACTCGAGGTTTTAACTGCATCAAATAGCCTCCTCTTTAATAGATGAACATGAGACCTTGATAGAAGACCAAATCTATGTTCTAAGGCTTTCCAAACCTCAAAAACATGATTACATCCGAGTATATGTTGAAGAGTGGCTACTGAAATTGTTCCAGTTATGCAGGATAGAAGATGACCATCAATAACAGACCAGGACATATATTCTGGATTCACAAGCTTTCTTCCATCCACTATAATTTCTGAAGCTGGACACTGAATGGATCCATCTATGTATCCTAGATAGCCATTAGGACGTGTAGCATTTTGAATTTGTGTTTTCCAGATCACATAATTGTGTGAATCTAGTTTAGTTGTAACTAAACTATGGAAATTTGATACTAAAAAGATCAAAGAAGATGGCAGGTTTACTGCATTTGGATTTGCAGCAGATGAAGGAGAGTCAAATTGTGTCGTCATCTGAACAAGAACAATTTGAATCTCAGTGCCTGAACTGAATCATGATTGACGCAAGTCGAATAGCTCTGATACCATAAAAGAATTTGAAATCAAACTGAGTTGTATTATTTCATTCCTTTGAAATGAAATTACAGACTCCTATTTATAGACTTTAGAACAAACCGAAGCACAAGAGAAATCCCTTCTGAACTCTTAACCGACTTAAAACAACCAATGACAAAATGACACCTACAGAAACTAACTTCCAGCTGGACAAACTAACAAAACAGAATCGTCTACAGTTCTTCTTCCTCTGCTATAGCTTTGACGACTTCACTTGTTTGCTGATGGGGCTGATCTGTTGGCTGCTGATGGTTCTGATTTGTTTGCATGATTATCCTGATTATTAACAGAAAGAGGGCGAACAACTAGTTTTGGAGAAAAGACAACAGCACGAGAGACGGTGCTTAAGTGTACACAAATACAAAAGAATGGGGATTTTGCTGTGCGCAAAACAAGATCTACTGCGTGTCAGCGTGTCAAAACGATATTGTTTTGGCACAACAGGATCGTTTTAGCGTACAACACATCCTGCTATGCACAACACATAGCAAGTCCCCGTAAATACATATGTACATACATATACGACTTGTATATATGCTGTCCTTTAGTATTTCTTTTGTCTTAATCAACACTATAAAAAAATATTCTTAACATCTTCAATGTGGCATTTTTCTATAGAGGTCTAATAAATTTCTAACACTTAAATTTGGACTGAGCAGATTATTGGATTATTTTTTCGTCCTCATGTGAAATTTTTTTATAATTTTTTATCTTTCGTTAATTTTTGTGAATTATTGGTTCATTTCGACGAGAGCTTTCAGAAACGTTATAGATAATTGAACAAATTTAAAAAAAATTCAGAAAAAACAAAAATAATCCAAAAATAATTTTTTTTGAACTTATTCATCGTCTTTAGTGAATTTTTTAAAATTTTTTGGACGTAATTTTATATGTTTAAGACTCTTTCCATCAAGACGGACCAATAATCCACAAAATGTTGAGGTTAAAATAATAAATGCAAAAAAAATTTGAATAAAAATAAAAAAATAATCCGAAAAAAAACTAGTTAGGCCAAATGGGTTGTAAATAATTTTTGTCATATGGCACAACTTTAATAAATAATTTTAAAATGTGTTTAACAAAGATACTGTCAGGTACAACAACAATAAGGCTACATGGATTAGATATAGCACCTAAAAATTCATTATTTTGGATAAATGATCATATAGCCCATTATTTTATTTCATTTAGCAAAGGCCAGAGGTTTCCATCTTACGTGTAATGGTAGCGAAACTGGTCCCCTCCATCAATTAATGTAGCAGTTGGAAGTCTTCTCAAGAAAATTTGGCTGAATGATAAATAAATGGCAAAAATCTAATAACATACATATATATTTTTGACATATTTCAATACATATATATTTGAAATTGTTGGATGTATATAAGATTATAAATTATTGAGAGTCCATGTACATTTAATAGTTTTGGCCATATTCATATCTAAAAATGTATTTGAAATATCTTCATTCTTAATGGGGAGGCTCAAGAAACCAACACTTTTTTAGACCAATATTAGACAAACGCCTAAACTCTTCGTTCCCGATAAAATTTTGATAATCCGAACCGTTCAATGTGTTTAAAACATGTTTTTAAGGGTATTCGCGAGAAATCAGCTCAAAATATTACTGGAAAGGACTTGATCCAAACAGTGGTTCAAAATGCTGACAGGAACTGTTTTATGAACCAATGTTTGGATCAAGCCATTTCCGGTAATATTTTGAGCTGATTTCTAGCGGGTAGCCTTAAAAACATGTTTTAAACACATTGAACGGTTCGGATTATCAAAATTTAATCGAGAACGAAGAGTTTAGACGATGGTCTAATATTGGTCTAAAAAAGTGTTGGTTCATATAGTCTTTCCCATTCTTAATAGGGCTTTGTTAACCAAAACTTATTAGACGATGGTTAACATAGACATAATGTTGAACAAACACGAATATTAATACAAATTTCAATGTATATACATATTTATTAATATATAATTTGTAAATATCGATATACACTGTGTAGATTATCTACTGTTTAATGAGCCGTGATTAACATTTTATTTTCTAATATTATTCTAAACAAATAGAAAATTAATTATTTAAATTGGAAACAATAGGCAAGGTATCGATATCTCATCGATGTGAGAGTGTGTGAGAGAGAGAGAGAGAGACAGAGAGATGACACCCATCCAATCATGAATCATGCATTGAGTAAGTGAGTGACCAAACCCCATGAAAACTTCCATTCCCCGACTTCCGGTTCTTGTTGTTGTCCAATCCAATCACCTCAACTCTCCCCAATCCCACGGTTATCACTGCTTCATACTTACACGTGCAATAATGCTACAACTAGCCATAAAAGTTATTTCGAAATTATTTTTGAATTTAAAATCAAATATTATGATTTATTTGAATTTAAAAAGTTATATATTTAAATAAATCTACTACACTCATTTTGAATTATGAAAAAATTTAGATAAAAGATTTTTCGTTTGTTGTATGTGTATGTCTATATATTCCATACATTGGTAATGAATCAAAATCTTCCTACAGAGTGATCGTTTGTGTAATTCCTTTTATAGTGTACGGTGAAATCACTTACTCAATGGTTACGATTCATTTATTAACATAACAATTATAAAACAAATATGATGAATATAATAAGAGAAAACATAATAGAAAGAACGATTTATTATAAAGAAAAATAGTTATAAAAGGTATGTTTATGTATTTTTTTGAGGAATAAGAATGATAAATATGAATATGTAAATAACATTCTCATAATTAATAATGACATTTGCATAAATAAAAGAAAAAAATGGAAGGAAGATAAGATATAGATATGGGAACATGTGTCTAAATTATATCTTTCTCTAGGCGAATAAAATTTAAACCTTAAATATCATATTTGGAGTCCAAATTAAGAAGCTAACAAAACCCTAATCTGACAAACTAGGTTGTCATATCCAGATTCTAAATTTTGTACCTCTCCTTTGACCTATAATAAACAATGCTTCATATTGTACAATCTCGACGTGAGCATGATTCGAGCAAGTTTTTATTAATGTCTTGAAAGTAATTGACACTTAGCGTATTTGATCGTTCACTTTCATTGCTTTTAATATAAATATTATCTTATTAAAATTCTATTAATGTTAAATTGAATTTATTTTTCAGATAAATAATTTATGTCTTAAAATTTATAAAATAAACAACTTGAAGCATTGAATGAAATTGTACGATACTTGTATTTTAAATGAGAGGATCATTCGTCCTTTTATAATCGGCTATGATAAAATGCTTGTTGTGCTATGGTTAAAGTCTTAAACGAGTCCATAAGCTAATATTGTATTCAAAAGTAGCATCATAGAATCGGGTTCCCGATTAAAGTTAATAAACAAATCAAGGTACTTGAATTTGACCTAGTGTTCTTTTATTTAAAGCTCGCTAATATCAATTTATTACATAATAAATAAAAAATAAATATTTTTGAAACTCTTTAACCTCTTAAAACAAGCTCGAGTAAGCTTCTACTCAGCTTAAATATATGAAATTCTAAGTTACTTGAGATCAGCTTGTAATCGGCTCCATTAAAAACTCGTTTGAAAATTGTCTAAACAAACTTTACTTGTACATATATTTTTAAGCTCCTTTGGTTTTTAAATTAACCTTAAATAATCACAGTTCAGCTCATTCACGAATCAGGTTGGGTTTAATTATTTCTTGTTACTATTATGTAAATTTTTTACCCTTTTTTTAATTTTTACTAAATTTTTGCATTAATTTTTAAAAATTAATCATTTATTTTGACAAAAGTAATTAAAAAGTATAAAATTATAATTAAAACTCTCAAAGATTTTATTAAAAAAATAGATATTTTTTATTACTTTTAGTGTCTTTATATCTGTCTTATTTGATTTACTTTTAATATTAATCTAAATTTTTATTTTTTTGGACCTTTTGTTAGGATGCATTATTAGCATTATTAATTCCAAAAATATTGTAGCGAAAAGATTTAAAATTGTTAAACATCTAACAATGCTAACTGTATCTTAAGAAATTAATTATTATAAAATTATGGGAGCTTGAGCAGGAACAAGATAACGAGAAGTGAATTGATAAAAGGGTATTACTAACCATCGTTCATTAGACGGTAAATAATTTTCACATAGGTCAAATAAACACCAACATCAATACGTTTTTTTATGAATATCTATATATGTTCACGAATTTTAATACATATTTTACGAATATCATGTACTTTTTACATAATATTCACTAGACTATAGTTAGCATTTTTCATAATAAAAAAATAGAGTAAAACAAATACTATTAAAAGCACAGCAAATATACAAAAAATAAAAAAAAATGAAAAGCAAATAAAAGCACATTGTTTCTCGGTAAATGAAACGAGAACATTGTGTAAGATAGCCAATATCTTCCCCATCCCGCACCAAACACCGCAACCCCATAGCGAGAACCCCAAAGAAAACAAATATACATATTTAGAGAGAGAGAGAGAGAGAGAGTGAGAGAGAGAGCGCCAGCGCTAGAGAAGTGGTATCTTCTCAGGGAAGAGGAATCGACACGCACACGGAGAGAGAGAGTATAACGCATATATATATATATATATATATATATATATATATTTATACACGAATACATATTGAGCGAGAGAGATGAAGATTGTAACGAAACCCATGTCGAGTCCGAGCAGGACAGAGAAGTTTCCACCGCTATTGATGATGAGGTTTCTGAGAACTAACATCGGAAGCAGAAGCAGAGGAAGATCCCGTTCGAGTCCGATGTTCATACGCAAGAAGAATGCGGCGGTTGAGACCCAATTAGAACCCTCCTCCCCCAAAGTCACTTGTATCGGTCAAGTCCGAGTTCGGCGGTCCAAAAAGCATTCCGGCTCCAACTCCGGTAGCCGGACCAAATCTCACCCCAGATTCCCCTGTTCTTGTTCTTGGGTCCGAAGAAAGACTCTGTTTTGCAGCCATTTTGCGAAAAGACTCAGACCCAGATCGATTCGTCCCAGTTGGGGTAAATGCAACTGGTTTTCCCCATTTGGGTACTGCAGAAGTTCACGAAGTAGAGACGATTCATCGAAAGTGGAATTAGATCGAAACGAAGAGTACAAACAAGATGAAGATGAGAATGAAGACGAAGAGGAAGACGTAGCAAAAGTAGAATCATCAATTGAGGACTTAAATTCTTGTTCACCGCCAAAGAACGCATTGTTGTTGACAAGATGTAGATCTGCTCCCTACAGATCTTCATCGCTAGCGAGCAGATTTTGGGGCACAGAAACAGAGGTTGAAGAAGAACAGGCGGAGGACAGGGGAGGAGAAGGACCCACGTCGGAGAGCGAACCCAGTTGCAGAGATTCGAAGCCGGAATCGAGAACGGACCAAGAAATCAAAGATAATTTGCCAGTTTCCGGTGAACTTGATGGGTCAATCGTTAATGGTGGAATCAAGAAAATGGAAACAGAGGAAGGAGAAGGGGACATTGATAGGGGTTGGGTCCTCACAAGGTGTAAGTCAGTGCCGGCGAGAAATGGGGAGAGACTCACCACCACATGTTTGTGATAAATCATTGTTTAATTAATTAAAATATCAATCCTCTCTGTTTTTGTTCTTGTTATGAAAAGATACGTTTTGATTATTATAGGTAGGTTTGTTTAATTTTTTCAACTTCTTAGATTAAAGTTGATTTTAGTTTCCGCGTACGGGGGGATGTAACAGGGAATTTCCAAGTTCTATTCAAATGTCCATAAATAATTGCTATTGATAATTCGAGGGCATGTTGGGTAACTTAATTATTTTTTATTTTATTTTCCTTTTCAATTTTTATTAAAAAATTAAACTTAAAAAAATTCAAAAAAATAATTTAGCTTTAACCATGTAAACAGTTCCCGTATTACTAGTTTATAGAAAATCAAGGTCAATTTACCAATGAATCATAAAGTGCTATACCTCTCGCATATAATTTCTTAATTTATTTAGAAATAATTTATGAGATCATGCACCATTTATTTCTTAACTAAGGGCCCGATTGGATGAGGGTATATTTTCAGGGGGATAATTTTTGGAGGGGGTATAAGATAAGAGGGGGTATTAGTTTTAGAGGGAGGGCCCACTTTGATGTGATGTTTATAGAGGGAGGATAAAAAAATAGATGGTTTGGATGGGGGTTTAAATAGGGGATAAAGGGGGATAAAGGGGGATAAGAGGGGGGGATAAGGAAAAAAACTGTTGCTCGTTTGGATGGAAAAAAAAAGAAGGGGGATAATTTTTGGAGGGGGTAAAAGGATCGACGTGACATGTTTAGCATGGTTTGGGAGCAAAAAATGCAGGGGGATAATTTTTCACCCCTCCAAAAATAATCTCCCGGAGAGGGATAAAGGGGGATAATTTTTGGGTAGGGTGGGAGGTGCCCAAAAATTATCCTGGAGGGGAGGGAAAAAGAGGGGATGGGGTATTATTCTTGGATAATACCCCTTATTCCTCATTACAAATACAAAATAACCTTATCCCCTATTTTATGCTCCATTCAAATTAAGTACTATTTTATCCCCTTTTTTTAATACTTCATCCAAACTATCTACTTTTTATTACCCCCTCTATAAATATCACATCAATGTGGGCCAACCCTTTAAAAATAATACCCCTCTTATCTTATCCCCTCAATAACTTATCCCCCTTTTTTCGTCCTTATTTGAAATTTTTTTGTAATTTTTTGTTTTTCATCAATTTTTGTTGATTTGTTGATTCATCTCGACATGAGCTTTCAGAAAAGTTATCAATCATCGGCTAAATTTGAAAAAACTTCAGAAAAGACAAAAATAAATCAAAAAATAGAATTTTTTGTACTTATTCGTCGTCTTTAGTGACTTTTTTAACTTTTGAACATAATTTTTGCTCCATTTGGCTTCTTGTTTTCATTTGACTTATTTTTTGTCTTTATAGAAAAATTTTTTGTATTTGTTATTTTTATGTCATTTTTTCGTGGATTATTGGTTCGTATCGACGAAAGGAATCTAAAAAGTATAAAATTATGTCCAAAAGTTAAAAAAAAGTCACTAAAGACGAAAATAAGTCAAAATAAGCACTTTTTTTTGCTTATTTTTTGTCTTTTCTGAACTTTTTTCAAATGTAGCCGATGATTGAGAACTTTTCTGAAAGCTCTTGTCGAGACGAACCAATAATCATAAAAAAATTGATGAAAAATAAAAAATTAAAAAAAAAATTCAAATAAGGACAAAAAACTAAACAGTGAATAATCCAATAATAACCACAGCCCAAATGGACCATACTCATTAGATTCCTTTCATCAAGACGGACTAATAAACTATAGCAAAAAATAATCCAAATAGGGCCTATAATCCAAATGGGGACTAATAAACTATAGCAATAAATAAATAAATAAATAAAGACAAAAATAACAAATAAATAAAAACTATAGCCCAAATGGGACCTATAATCCCTTATCCAATCAGCCTCTCAAATGACTATTTTTGAATAATTTAAGGGTTTTTTAACTTTGTTTTACCAATTAACAAAAAAAAGAAAAAAATAACAATAAAATATAAATCAACAATAAAAAATTTAGTTAAAAAGAAAAAATATATAATTTAGCTCGCGTAAATTTAGTTAACAATAAAAAAGATATAAAGAGAAAAATTTAGTTAATAATAAAAAAGAGAAAAATATAATTTTGGGAGGGGGTGAAATATAAGAGGGGGTAATAGGGGAGAAGAGGGGGTAATAAGGGAGAAGAGGGGGGGATAATTTTTGGAGGTGCCCAAATTTAGTTGCCAAACCATGGCAAATGGTGGGACCCACCCCTAAGAAGGGGTGATAATTTTTGGAGGGGGGCTTTACCCCCATC
Organism: Arctostaphylos glauca; assembly: GCA_019985065.2. Classification (NCBI taxonomy): domain Eukaryota; kingdom Viridiplantae; phylum Streptophyta; class Magnoliopsida; order Ericales; family Ericaceae; genus Arctostaphylos; species Arctostaphylos glauca. Next base: position 28,525,927 of record JAHSPW020000005.1, on the reverse strand, counting down.
CAAACGGGGCCTAAAAGAAAAAAAGTACAGCCGATTGGATCCTGTCTATTCTTGAAATAAACAATCCATACACATTTTTTTTCTTCAAAAAAGATCAATCTACCAAATACTACACTTAGATTTATTGTACTTGTTGCTGAATATCGATGTTAAACCCAAAACTCCAGGCGGATGATCAATAGTCCAAAGAAAAGAAAGAATCAGTTATATTTTTTGTAGGATCAAAATTAATTTAAAAAAACATTAGTTTGCTTTAAATTATTTTAATTTTAATGATTTTTATAAAAAAAATTGATCGTAGTTATTTACTTTTTAAATTATTCTCGTCAATACAGGTTAATAATCTACAAAATAATTTAACACAAAATAATTGGCTGAGAGATACATTAATGGTGTGACTCTTTTAGTTCGATTCTACTATGAAGTAGTTTAAAAAATTTAAAATTTTAACTGTAACTTAATTGATAAATTTTAATATCAAATGTGACTTCTAATTTTATGGTTCTAACATAATAAATAAATAATTATGTGAAGGTAAAAAAATTTATTGGTTTAAAAATTTTGAAATTCAAATCATGCTATAATTGATAGATATTAAGACTGACTGCGACCTTCAACTTTGTGAGTTCTTACAAGAAAATAATTGATGCAAAGATAAAAAATTAAATTAGTTAATAATTTCTTATTTAAATTTTATTTTTAATTATATATATTTTCAAAACGCAATTAAAACAGTAAAAGATACAAGAGTGATATTTTTATAATTTAGAGGTGAAGAAAGTGGCAGTATTGAAATTTTAAGAGAGAAATGAAGCATTTGTTGAAGAGGGGTGTGTTTTTTATCTTTGTGGAGGGTTATAAAGTAATTGTCTCAAAAATTATCAATAAAAAAATAGATTTTCAGAATCTATAAGATTTTATTTGATATTTTTCTAAATTTTTCTTTTTGTTTTCTCTGATATTTTCCTCTCAGTGTATGTTTTTTCGTTCACTGCAAGCTTCATTTTATAAGCAAATTGCAAGACTATTTTAACCACAAGCATTAATGGTAAGTGAATGTTTTTTCTCTATTGTCCCTCAAGTGGCTAGGGTGATTAGTCATAATTCATAACACTCCCCATTGGATAATCACATACAGAATATGTCTCATTACAACTTTACTTGAAAAATATAGTGGAAAAAATCATTGGCGTAGTAAAAAGAGTACAACATTCTAGTGTATCATTAAATAGATTCAGATTACCTCATTAAAACATTGCTAAGAAAAATTTAGTGGGACAAAATCTTAGACGAAAGAAAAAGAGTATAATCTATTTATCACCTTCAAGTCATTGACTCATCCTCAACATTGGATGATAAATCATTGAGACGACGCATCCCAATATTGTTGACCAATTTCTTGAATGTTGCAATTGATAATGCCTTTGTGAATAAATCTGCTAGACTGTCACTAGAACGTATTTGCTGAATATTAATATCACTGCTTTTGCTGGAATTCATATGTATAGAAAAATTTCGACAATATGTGCTTGGTTCTATCTCCTTTAATGTATTCGCATTTGATCTGATACATGCAGCGTTATCATTATATCAAAGTTATTAATCTCATCTCGTACTGTCTGGTACTGAGTGGTATGTCTTGTATCAGAGCCATACTAAGACTTGTTAGAGTTTATTCCATTCTGACCAAGATATCGGTTGTTCCGGGCTAATCCGGTCGTTTTCAACCGTTCTGGTGGAATACAGGATCACAGCCGAGGCATGTTTTTTTTTTTTATTATTTGTTCGGTTATGTTTTACAGTTACAACAAAATCAAGGACTAAAAATATAATTAGGAAAATTAAATGTTATGTTGCCCTCGACTATAGTTTGTCAATTTGAAAGAAACGAAAGGGGCTTCTCTCAAATATTATGTACATACAAAACAAAACCAATCAATATTTGTGTACGTTTTTAGTTTTCTATCCACAAGTTTGAATGCTTTTAATAAGGACGCTTTTAATTTATAAAAAATCTTTAAGTTTTTATATGTTAAATGTAATTTTTTAAAAAATATATTATTTAAGGATTATATATTAATTTTTGCGATAAATAAAAAATGGTTTGCTAGTACACAATGGTACTGGTGCGTATCGTATTGGTAATAAAATCAATACGCATGCCGACACGAGATTGATATTGCTTTATAATACTGTTGGGCTATCTTTAATTGATGATAATTCATATTTTTTCTGAATGTATTGAATCATGGATCGTAACCAAAAACATTCACGACTTGTTTCATGGATAGTGATAATTTTAGAGTGGATAGAGGACGTGTAATGTCCCGACTTCTCGAAACATTAAAATATTTTAATGCCATTAAAACATGATTAAAACATATATTCATAAATGTGGAATACAAAATAAAATATTGTTTGTGAACATTTGACAAAATCACTAAAATATTCATTCTGGGTTTACATTGTAAATTCAAAATTAAGAACAGAACTACTAATGGTACAATATCCATGTGTTGTCGTAACTTTCAGCATCCAAGCCTGGTGCTTTTAGCTCAGGTTGTCTCGCTTCCTATACTTCTTAATTTAGTATGAATGCCAAGAACAGAGAAATTGCTACATGAGTACATAATACTCAGAGAAAAATATACCTAAAACACTAACATAAGAAGCATACATTTCATATATATGATATACCAAATTGAATAATAGAGTAATTAAAACAGCGAAAATAGACACATAAGTTTGTTATGAATCTTATATTTAAGTTTATAGGATTCATCACATTGGGAATTCAATCCTACTTTTATAAGCACTAGCATAGGCGATTGATTAATATTGATAAGTCCTTACCTACCAAGGGCTCGTACTTTGAGCTAATATACCTGATCGAGTACTGACCTGGTAAGCTAGAGAGCTTCTACCGTCTACTTAGGTCAATACCTACTTCAACCTATCTTCACTAGGTTAGATACCAATGAACCTTAACAGCTTCCCCTTTACCGGCTCAAGGATGCTTGAGATATAGGTCACCACTCTCTCGGGTCAGGGGCTGGTATCGTAGACGTCTCGAAGTCACCTAATCAACTTGGCATAATTAGACCATAAACACATGAGTCAAAATCTGAATCAAACTGCCACCTTAGGCCAAATCGATTTTATTATTTTCTTTAATGTTCCTTATTGTCTCTATACATTATCCGAATACAATGCACACTCTGATATCCTCCACTTCTCTGTCATATATGCTAAAAAGGATAAGTTCAATTAAAACTCTAATGAGATAGGCTAAAAGGATAAGTTCAGCCAAGTCTAATTTAATTTCAACATTTAAAGCTCGAATAGAAAAGAAAAAAAATTAAAGAAAAAAGGATAAGTTCAAAAAATCACGAAAGTTTTTTTTTGAATGAGATAGGCTAAAAATACATATATGCTTTCATTATATAAAATATATACAGGCACTTAAACATAACAAGATACATAAATGGTAAATATAATTTTGTAAGAACTGATCCCTCTAATTCATATATGTTATATATCTCTATCTCTATCTATATATACGTACACATATATAATTACATGATATATATTTTTGTACACACATAAATAGATAAAATATATGTAAAAAATATAGGTGAAAAGACTAAAGTGAGACATTTTAGTATTTTATCAATTAAAATTAACGGTATTTGTAAAAAATTAGCAAGAGAAAAAATTTATTAAAAAATTTGTAAAATAAAAAATGTTAGTGCATTTATTAAAATATCAGAGGAAATCTCTATATTTATCAAAACAAAATCTCAAAAGAAGTTAGTACAATTTACTTTTTTTGTTTTTTTGCTTTTCCAACTTTTGAGGATGGTCTTTTAGGTTAGGGCCCATGGAGGTTTCGATTCCCTTTAGATATTAAACTAAACTCCCCAACATGGAATCCTTGTTTGAGTGTGAATTATTAGTATGAGTGCTAGATTCTTATCCTTTTCTAATGATATGGTAATTGAATTCATTGTTTAATTGAGTACGTTGTTGAATACAATACTATCCTCTTAAGGTGGTCCACTTCTTGTCCTTATGTGGTGACCCATTACAATGTTGGATCTTGAATCTTTACAAAATATAAAATATTAGAAAATTCGAGCATTTTGAATGCCATGTAAAACACTGAGTTTTATGGAGAAAAGAAGGTAAAATAATGAGGGGCTTTTCTTCTAGACAAAGGCTTCCCACTCTGATCTAAAAAATGGAGAAGAAATTACTTAGCTTGTCATCTATGATTTCGACAAGAACAATGCTATGAGCATAGATACTAGAATATGGATTCGAATAAAGATGTGTGTAAATTTTTTTGACGCATATAGGTAAAGTCTGCACAATACGCACAAATTAAATCCACACGCAGCAAATAACTTCGAATACACTTGTATCTCCTGTTCAATCGCCCTGCCACGAATTGATTCAGCTTTTCTCTCTATACCAACTCATTGATTTGCCGCTTTAGGTCAAAACACTCTGTAGCATCGTGGCCGTGGTCATTGTGACACTGACAATATTCCTTTCGTCTCTACTGGCTGGGTGTGATTTGAGTTTCTTTGGCCATCAGATCTCTGGATCGTTGGCTATCTTCATCAAGACCTGCTCCAACGAGATGGTTAGGGGGATGAACCTCTCAAACTTTTCTCTAATTCTCTTTCTCTCATCCTGTCCTATTTTGGGCAACTCTTTTCGATCTTGTTATCTCGCAACTTTTGGCTCTGACGACTTCTTTCACTCAGCCACGGTGCGCAGCCAAGATATCCTCCATGTTTATTTGCTGTTGGGCTCTTACCATTAGCTCGGTCATGTTCACTGATGGTTTCTATGATAGGTGGTAGAAGAACTTGGTCGACTAGAGGTCACCCATTAAGGCCGTGAGAGTAATCTTATCGTCGACCTCATTGACATGGAGGGTTTCGTTGTTGAAGTGTTGTACATAACTTCACAGTGACTCCTCTCTGTGTTGTTTAATATTCAACAGGTACACGTGGCTCGGCAACGAGGGCACCGACCACGGTAGAAATGGTTGATGAACTGTTAGTTCAACTGCTCAAATGTGTCAATGGAACTAGTCTTTAGTTTCTCGAAACACGCCCACATTGAGCTCGTTAGTGTGGTAGGGAAGGCCCTACACTTAATTTTGTCGGACATTACGTGTAAGTCCATGAAGGCCTTGTAAGTCTCCAAGTGATTTATGGGATCCCTGGAGCCATCAAATAGCTCCATCTATGGAAGGCCCCTCAATGTGGTGAGGAAGGTTCGACACATAATCTTGGGTAAGGTTGTGCACCTGCACCTGCACCTTCAATAGATTCTTGTTCTGGTGGGTGCTGGTCCCTCGTCCTCCGTTGCAAGAGGCATTGCCCCCCTGCCTTCCTCCTATGATCGATCTTGTAGTGACCATCGTTTCGGCTAGTCAATTGAATTTGTTATGAGTGAGAAGAACTGTTGTTCAAACAGACGACGGTCAAACTGATGGTATCGAAAAATAGTTGAAGGCTCCAAGATTAGCTTCTGACTCCTGCATACAAGTCCGATGACAGGGGGTGGTTATTCGATTGTGGACTCTCTGACGATTAAGTTAAAATGATGTATAAGTGCGTAAAATGATATGTAGATTGATAGATAGGAATAATTGCGTAGTTCGTTCTAGTGATCGGAAGGGAGTATTAATACCTATGGAAGAGGAGTAATTCTAGTCGGATTGTTGTCATTAATGGCACCTTAATTCAGTCCTGAGAGATCTGCACCCTCGTTCTGTGCACACCATCTCTGGAAGAGGGGGGGGGGGGGGATTAAAGGCATCGTCTTTGTGACTGTACGGGCGGTCTAGAGCGAATCTAGGTGGAATTCATTCAAACTGAGAGTGTGCATGATAGATAAATCGGTCATAACAGTGCCCTAGGAAGCTCTGGGTCGGTCTGGAGATTTACTGATTGTTCTGTCCGTGTGGATCCGGGCTCATCAGCTATAAATATAAACTTAATTATGTGGATAAAAATAAGATTAGTCAATCCCTTGTAGACTCTTCCGTCCGTCACTGTGTACAGTATAATACAAAAACTCCAGTACCACAGCATTAATTAGAATGGCACACGCCTTGCACATTTTATGCTATGGCACAATAGGAACCTTTCCTTTCCCAATATTTCCCCTCACTGTGTACGTTTTATTGTTTATGAGAAATGTCAATTCCCTTGTTTGTCCCATTGTGTCTTTTTTTTTTTTCTCTTCATAATTGAGGTATTCGACCGGCTTGAAATTACTGGGATAAAATTTGGAGGAGTCTCTATCTAAATTACAGGCTAATTTTCGAAATCCTGGGTGAAAACGACTGGGCAAACCCCCAATTGCCCTTAGTATTAAGTTGCCGAGTTTTCAACCTCAAAATATCTAAGTTTATAGTTCATCCGCTCTACCACTCGGATAACCCCTTAGAATGTCCAATTGTGTCTTTCGTATAAGACTTGTTCGCCCAAAGGTTTGTAAAGATTATCTTATATATTGATTTAATGATAACAAAACATAAATAATAAAAATTCAAAGTGTAATTGATATTATGATACTTCATACTGATTAATATTACTGTCTAATGGCCAGGACTAAATGAAAAATCATTCTCATGTTGGTGGAACTTGATTGTGGAAATTAAGTAACAATTGAGTAGAAGTTTACAAACAAATTGAGCCAGCTCAGTACCTATAGAGTGTTTTGCGATCATGACTTGGATGCTAAGAATTTTGAATTCTTTTTTTCCCATTGGAGTTCTTTCACAAATACTTGCCTTGGTAAAGAAGCAAGAGGGAACAAGCACAATTTGTATGTTGCGTTCGAGAAGGATCAATCGCTCCCGAAAATGAATCTATTGATTATCTTCTAATTGGTTGGACCGTGTAGAACCTGTTTGTTTGAGGGATATAGAGCATGCGATTAAGATATAAAATCCCGAGGCCCATAAATGAGGTGTTTATGTTATTTGTGAGACTTGCAATATAATATCCCTCTGGATATTATATCCTGAAGGAAGGAAGATATACAATACCAAAGGGGGTCGGTATTATAAATCTTATTTCTTAGGATGAGACAAGAATGACAAGATCGCCAACATAAAGAAAAAAACCTACAATCCTCCAACCATTTGTTTGAGTATCTTGATTATGTCAGTGCACATTTTCTAATTCTTTTTTATTACAACAAATTTCGTACATCAAGATTTAAATTTTTTTTTTGTGCTTTTTAAAAAAGAATATTATTTGCAATGTCAAATTTTATAGTTAGATCTCTTATTTTTACTTCGTAAATTAGACGGTGGGTAAACAATAGTTTCACTTTGTAAAAATATTGTTTGTAATCCAATTTGTTTGCTTAACTAAGAAATAAAAGGTATTTGTTAGAATCAAAGTTGTCAATCTCGTACCGGCGGACGTACCGGTTTTGTTACTGGTACGGTACATACCGGTACCGGTGTGTACCGGTGTACCGTTTCGGATTTATCGCTAAAATTAATATATATTTTTTAAATAATATATTTTAACAAAAAATATACTAAACATAAAAATAAAGCATTACAATTTAAAAATAAATCACAAAACATAAAAAAAAATGATGATTTTAGTCTCAAATTATGTCAAATTATCCAAAAAAACATATTAATGGATTTTTTAAATTTTTTTAAATACAGACCGGTACGGTACCGGCCGGTATTGCCCGGAACAGGCCAGAACAGCCCGGAACAAGCCGGAACAGTCCGGACCAGGCCGGAACACTTGTCGGAACGGTACTCCAGTGGTCCGGTACCGTTACGAGGGCGGTACGGGACGTACCGGCCGGTACGGGACGGGATTTACAACTTTGGTTAGAATACAAAGAGGAAAAGAATATGTAACTCAATTTAATTGTATATTTTTTTAATCAGTCAATACTTTTTAGCTAGTCTTTTATTTTTACTTTTTAAAACTCAATAGTCAGTAAATAAAATGGAGGACAAATGGCTCCATTTGGCCTATAGTATCTAAATTATTACTATTTTATTTTTACTCAAATTATTTTTTATTTTTTATTTTTAGGTTAATTTTTTTTGTAGTATATTGATTCATCTCAATGAAACAAATATAAAAAATATAAAATTATGTCTAAAAATTAAAAAAATCACTAACGACAAAAATAAGTCCAAACAAATGCTATTTTGACTTATTTTTTTGTCTTTTTTGAAAATTTTCAACTATTTAAAAATTATTTTATACTTTTCTAAAATCTTTTGTAGAGACGAACCAACAACTATAAAAAAATTGACGCAAAACAAAAAATAATAAAAAAAGCTCAAATAAGGACAAAAAAATAATTAAACAATAATCTAATAATTACTACAGTCCAAATAGACTTGATCATGTAATAGTTGTATAAGAGCAAAATGGACAATTAAGCTTTAAGTCTCACCATGATTTTATATCCCACCATTTATATTCGGACAAACAAATGAGCCCGTAGGTGCGATGATTTACTTCACAGGTGAGATCTTTGGCTTAAGTCCAGAATGGCCTAGCTACGCTAGAAAAACTAATAGAAGAAGCATCGGACTCCTTCATTGATGTAGGTAAATATGGAAGGAAAAACCAAGGATAAAGATCGAAGGGAATACATGAGTTGCATTATAAAGGCCGAATTATGATAGAAAATTCAAGCATTTTTTCAATAACTCAGGCTGTCCTGTTCAATTTTTAAGCACTTCGACTGAGTTTTAGGAAATCACTTCTAGCACTCCTCTTAGGTTTCTTCCTCCTGCTCCCACTACCGTCCAGCCCGCCTTAGGAGTGAAGATTAGCAAAGTGGGAAAAGATAGAGGAGGGGGTTGGAGCAACATCTTTTTCTCTTCGTTAGAACTTCCGGATTTGGAGAAGCATTCAAAATGGGCTTTGCGGTCATTTCGTTGGCAGAAATGCTCCCATCCATTCGAGATGAAATTGGAGAAAGACACGACGATTTTTTTTTGAAAAAATCCCCAACGGGTCCAATTGAAATCTAAAGTTCTAATAAAATGATGACAACTGAGAAATTTCAAAAACCTTAAAAAGAGAGCAAATCATAAGATTTAAAATTAACCACGGTTCACCATGTCAACCCTTTGGGGTCAAAGGTCAAATAGTTTCCAGAACATTTCACATGCGCAACCAATACCACATAGGTAGTGAGTGGCCTGTGGAAATGTTTGATCAGTCCATTGGTATTGACAGTGACACCATGAAATCTGACCATTATTTTACAAGTGTTCTTTTATCTCCACTCGATTATTGACAATGGAGTGCTGTTAATTGCTTGGTTGAAAGGAAATATTGACACTAAAACTTAATCGTGGAGCTAACATCTTGATTTCTTGTGGCCCTGCACCTAGGTTTGGAAGAATTGTAGTGCAGTTTCTTGTAGTTGCAGTTTAAATGAAATGATGTAGTTTTATCTGTGTTGTCCTCGAAACTAAATCGTTTTGACTTATCACGTGAGGTATTATCAAAATGCATAAGATCATAGCAATGTAGTTTTAAAAATAAGGTTTGTAAGATTATGTTGTTTTACCCGCACTAGATGCGAACTAGAGAGGACTGGCTCATCACTTTGTCGATCAGTGGATATGCTGTGGTTTCATTAACAATAACATCCGAAACATCATTATTTTCATTGGACTTAGAAGCCAAAAATGACTGGGTAAAGTAATTAATTTGGCAGTGGGCAAATCCTTATATTAACCACAATGAACCACACAGTGTCCCATTCGTAGTGTGCTATTTCTTTTATTCTCAGCACCTAAAATGTAGTTTCGAACCTAAAAAACTTGAATTAACTATTTATACCTAATTTGGCCTAACTTTCTTATTTGTGTTTTTTTTTTTTTTTTTCTTTAATTTCTTTTTTGGCATTTGTTAGTTTTGCCTCAATTTTTTATAGATTATTAGTTCGTCTTGACAAAAGAAATTTCAAAAGTGTAAAATTATGTCAAAAAGTTGTAAATAAAAGTTCAATAAATACGAAAAAATAAGTCAAAACAGACCACATTTTTGGATTATTTTTGTCATTTTGATTTTTTAAAAATTTTGTTCATATTGTTTTATTTTTCTAAAATTGCTTGTCGAGACGAGCTGATAATCTATGAAAAGTAGACGCTTGGTTGTTTTGCCTCAATTTCTTTTGTAGATTTTGGTTCGTGCTAACGAAAGAAATCTACAAAATATAAAATTACTATGACAAATGACAAGTCAAACTAGAACATATTTTTGAATATTTTTGGTCTTTTTTTATTTTTTTAAATTTAATTCATATTATTTTTATTTTTTGAAATCTCTTGTTAAGATTAACCAGTACTCTACAAAAATTTGACATGAGATAAAAAATTATTATTTTTAAAAATAAGGACAAAAAATTAGTCCAAAATCAAGTAAGATTTTGCATAGCAAGAATACTCAAGGTAAATTTTCTTAATTATTAGTCTAATTTCTTAAGGTATTACAAACAACAAAAATATATAGTGCTAAATAGACTTTAATAGTGATGTGATAATCTATACAAGCACCCGAGAATCAGAAACTAATAGTATTTTTTAATTGTTAAAAATTGATTTCTAATTTTGTTAGGAAAAGAATGGATGTAATGAATAAAAATAATTCCCGCAATTGTTTTTTAACAAATGAACAAGTAAATTTTTTATTTTTTAATAATTTTTTTTGTGAAATGAGTACACACAGAGAAATAAATTTTTTTTATTTATTTTACTTCACTTTCTTTGAGAATAATTTTATTGTACATTATTCTTCACAATTGAGTAGAGCCTTAGGGGTGTACTTCTTTACATTGAGGTTCTCCTCACTATATTTGAGTCCCCTTCGACTATTAATTATTCATTAGCAGTGACCTTTTTTCTATGACCATTTGGTCCGTAACTAGATAAGTGTGAGCTCCCCGCCTTGAACCTATTAGCCATCGATCGGCACGCACGTAGACACGTGTACTGATCATTCGTGATCTTTATCAATTGATATTTTACTTATTGGAGTCACCATTCGGATTTGAGGCGGTCCTCGAGGAACCAAGCAAGTACGTGTGTATAGAGACAAATCAAATCAACTAATCTATCATTACCAGGGCCGGCCCAATAGGCAAGCCCACCAGGCCACCACCTGTGGCTCCACGAAAATGGGCCAAAATTAGGGCCCCTTGTTATTTTTGGTTCTTTAGAAAAAGGACCCAAAATTTTGTACCCTAACTATTCTACTAACTGGTACCTCATTACAAAATAATTGATTATTTTGAGCCCAATTGTTTAGGCCGATTGTTAGATTTAAGAGAAAAAAACTTTAAAAAAAGGATTGAGTAGCCCTAATTTATTTTGAAAAAACAAAACAGAGGAGATGAATAGAAAAACAAACCAAACAAAGGAGATAATCAAATTCATCAGATGAAGAATGGTGAGTTGAATCGGTGATATTTGCTATAGATTTAGTGTCAATTTCTTTTCACAATTGCCACTTCCTTCCAAATTGGAAAGGGCCCAGTTGCTTGCTTTGAGAAGGGGTTCAAGGGTTGCTGAAGAAGAGGTAGGTAGCAGCTACTTGAAGCCTAGCCTTGGTTGTGGCAATCAATAGATCTTTTTCTTTTTCTTCATTTATCGATGTAGAATCTTCTGTGTGGAGCATGCTGTGATGGGCATCAAATGTTTGATAAAATCACTCAATTGGTTCCATCGGTCCTAGGCTGAAATTGGGCTGACACACCCATAATGATAATTACAAATCAGCTATGGATCTTAGATCCACAACCACAACAAATAAATTAACTCTTGATTCCTGTAAAAAAAATTATCATTTATTCTTCTTCAACTCTAGATGATTGTTGATTGTTTTTGCAGAATTTGTTGATATCATTGTGGGTGTGTTACCATTTCAAGTTTGTGTATTTTTTTAAAAAGGCTCCATAATAATAATTTGCCTGTCCTCAAAAAATTTGGGGCCGGCCCTGATCATAATCCGGGATTACTCGACTCAGGAGTTAAATTACTAGACAAGGCGTTGGGGTCAGTCCTATTCATCACTTGTGAAATTTTGAGTCCATTTTACGTTAATGTCAAATGTTCGGAATAGAAACAGATAAAGCACAATAGAACTATGAACATTAAAATGTTTGCAATTTGTCTTATTATTCAAAACATTAAGTGCAAAATAAGATTTGAAATGAATGAAATATGCAGTGTACAAAACAAGACTGTCTACTTGTGAGTAGAACACAATACACCATTATCGAATTGGCGTACGGCCTTCTGTGAATGACGCGCGCCATTGATCCAAGTGGTGTACCCTACACAGAGGCCAAGACATGATCTATATTTTATTTTCTAAGCATGATGTGATTTATCTACCATTTACAAAGCTTTTTCACATGTTTTGTTATTTTCTCATGTATTTCCAAAACATTTGAATTGCAAACACAATGCATATTATTTAAAACAGAGTGCCCAAGCGATAATACGAAAATTGTATTTAAACAAGACCAGCGTAAACCAAGGCCATGATGCGTATGTAGATTCCTTGAGTGGCATGCGCCTTTATGAAATGACACACGCCACATTGGGCTTAGATAAGAGGTTTGTCTCCTATTGATCTTGAAGAAAAGACGATGAGAAAGTCCCTAGTATTGATTCGTGCACCGGATTTCTTAAGTTCTCCTAAAAAACATGTACAAATTTGCACAATTGAAATTTATATCTTACATTTAGCCTTGAATCATTGGCCTTTGTTTTGTAAAGAAAATCAGCATCCTTACTTCTCAATTGAGTGTATGGCTTTGCCTACATAGTCATTGTTTTCGACAGGAATATACAAATGTTCATTTTTGAAAGTTGAAGACATGAAAAGTAGAAGTCAAGCACTGTCAACTTACCTTTCATTATTTCAGCAAATGAGATTTATATATCTTGAATGCTACGGGATGTAATATTTGGCATACCGTAGGGCATTGCCTACTGATCCCGTCGTGCATATCTACAGATTTCATTATTTGAATTTTGTCAAACAAAAAATATAATTAGATTATTCATAAATCTAAAAAGCATCATTGGCATATCGTAAGGCGTTGCCAACACCTGCCATATATGTGATTTAGATTTCACCGTATCAATTTTCACCTAAAGACATGATATTGGTATTGCTTAATCACCTAGTAATATGGATGGAACTCGTATGACTTTTCTAGCACATGCTTTCCATGTTATTCAGTTTCATTCCGATAATCTTAAAATTCTAAAATATTGTTGAATTACTTCCCAAAATTTAGAATGAAAGTATAGTGTGGAATAGTTTGGCACTGCCAACTTGCACGTTATATTTTTCACGAGAGATTATCGTGATAACAATAATCTCGTATTTGTGTCATTTTGGCCCCAACGTTCCAAACTTCGGTGAATTGAGTATTCACCAAAAAAGAATGAAAACAAAACGTGAATTAAAAATAACATTTATATTGTTTGAAAAATAAGAAATACGGGTGGGAGCCGTATGGCCTTCCCAACTAATTTTATCATATTTCTTCGTTTTACTTCGAAAATTTTGAAATCTCAAAGGGCAATTGAGGTAGTCGAAGTTGTAATTTTATCACATTTTCTTTGATAATGACCGTAGAAGGTGACATGTAATAACCTTGAAACTTTTATTAATTAATAAATGGACTTTTTTTAATAAATAGATTTCAGTAATTAAAATGCGGTACTTGAAAATTGGGAGACTGCACGAGCGAGCTCTAGGCCGCTCGAGCGAACTGTTCGAATTCCAAATTCTGCAGCTGGGATTTTTGGGGTATGAATGGAGGGATCCATTTTCGATCGGTTTTTACATGGGAAATCATGGCTTTTATGTCACGAATAATGTTGATTTTTATTATATAAATGTAGTTAGGGGTATTACGAGGTTACACAAAATCAATTGCAAGATTTTCAGAAGGTTTTAGAGAGAGAAGGGAGATAAAAGTTCTAAGTGTTCTTGGGTTGTTCTTGAAGAAAGAGGTTTTGTCAATCCATGATTCATCAATCCAAGGTGGTTTTGTTAGCTAGAACTTCAGGATCGAGGTAGGGAAACCACTACTAACCCTCAGATTACTAGATTACAGTAGGTTTACTGTCAATTTCTTGGTTAGATATGCATGTTAGGATTTTATGTTTATCAATGTTCAAAGCATGAAATTCAATTATGTTACTGTATGATGTATAAAATTGATAGAGGGCTCTTGATCTATGTTGTATAAGGCTACTGTACATTGCTTTAATTTCAATTTGATGCCAAAAATCACCATGTTGGGGTTTAGATCGAGCTGTTTGGAGCATAAATCCTAAAATTAGAATCTGCAAAAAATGAAAACTCCCTAGAGCGAGCTATAGGCTGCTCGAGCGACCTGATTGATTTTTGATAGATTTTGATATTTTTGACAATAGAATCTTGAACCGAAATTTAGGCAGACTGAGTGAGCTCTAGGCTGCTCGAGCGACCTATTAAAATACAGAAAGTTCGTAGATTCTGTTCGGGCTTTTCGGATAATAAATCCAAATCACAACTCACACTGTTTTGTATGAACACACTACAAAGGCATTCACGAACATGTTTTTGTGTGAATACGAGTTCCTATGGAGCTACATGTGAGCAGTGGTTGTGTGAATCTGATATAATAGTGATAATGGAGTTGGGGTTGAGCCGTCATGCTATTTACGTTGATGAGTGTTGATATGGTCATCGTGTCGATTGATTAATGAAGCCGTCATGCCAACTATTGAACATAGATAAGTTGTCATGCCTTAAACTGTAGATAGTGAACTATATGTGACTTTGGTGAATATGTAAAAACCTAGAATGCACGATAGGGACATCGGTTCAAATGCCACCGTAACACGGAAGCAAAGAGTGTTAAGTGATCATTAAGTAGTGGAACATATAAAGAACAAGTAGCTAGGTTCGTTAATGAAAATGTGGATAATCGTTGTCTGTCGTGCCTAGTGTTATGTTCTGGGCGTCATCCCAAGTTTGTGTTTCATGTGGGTTTGAGTTCCATTGGATGTCGTCCCGTTTGATTAAGAACCCCAACTAGGAGATGGATGTATTCGGTTGGAGGTGACTTCGGGGGTGTGTCTGTGTCGACAGTTCTGGGCCCCGAGGTTATGATTGCCTTGTCTTGGGCGACCTTGAGCCAATAAAGGGGAAGCGGCTAAAGATCGTTGGTACCTGACTTGGCGAAGTCACGTATTTGGTCCGGTCTAGTTAGAGTGAAGTAGGTGTTGACTCGAGAAGACGATAGAAGGTCTCTTCGTTGCCTCTGTAAAGACTTGTCAATATTAACTGAGTGTTCTACTCTAGATAGTTGGGTAAGAAGTAATACCGGAGGAAAAGAGTATTCTTAGAAACTTAAAAGAACGAGAGCATAATGAACCTACTTTACTTTAATTATGCACTTTGTCGTTTTGTCATGATTTATATGTCCTGCTGCATATCTGTATTTATGGGTTGATTTTTTGGTAACTTTCTTCTAGAGTTTGACAATTCATCGGAGCAACTTATCTATCTCTAGTGTTTCATATTAGATGTTATGGAGCAGCTATAGTACCCTCCCGAGTATAAAAGCCTGGGATTCATCGAAGAAGATCACAGTAGCGTTTGGCTACCTTACCCCTAATCGCTCTATTTTAACTTTTACTTTGAAATAAAGAAATGTAAACCCTAAGAGGTATTTATGTCATTTCCATTCTTGCACTATTAAAACTTGATTTATCTTTATTTTAGTTATTTTAATAAAAGAAAAGTATTTTTGTAATTCACAATTCAATGGATTTAATAATTAATAAAAGGATTTAAATAATATATATTCTGAGAAATCGGAGCATAACATGACATGACATATCCAAACTCAATGTCAAGTGACCACTCCAAATTTTAATCAAAGTAAATTTCACAGTTGTTGAATTCGTTTTTAAACACTGTCGTGTTTAACGAAGATTTTCTTCTACCCTGTTGAGTGTGAGGGGGTCGGGAAATTTTTTAGTGCAACAGTTGTCACCTCTCCACCATAGGTCTGCATACTTCTTGAATCAAGCCAATAAGTTGGTCCCTTTGGTTTTCAAGGTTGTTTGGAGGTGGAGCATGGTAAGCTATTGCAGAGGACCCATTAGGGGCCCTAGTGGTGGTAGTGGTGGTGGTTCGGGCCTTAGTCACTCTTCTGAATAGAAAGGAGGTCCTAGTGGCACTTGGGGTGGCGCCAACAGCGGGTATCTCAAATATTAGCCCCATCTCAACCTTTCTCTCTTGTCCTTGGTCTAATCGTCTTTATAGTCCTTCCACATAGTATATGAGTCTAGAGCCCTAGTTTGGGTTCTAAACTGGTTTGCTGAAACCCCTTGCCACCCACCCCGAATGTTCATTTGTGGGCTGCGTTATCACAGATTCTTACCCTAGAATTAATGTGATGGGTCATCCACTTAGTTGGGTTGTATTGACGAGTGCAAATCTCGGCCTTATGAGTTCATAGAAAGACCGACTTAAATACAATGTTCTAGGATTAAGATTAGAGGCTCCTATCGCTATATTTCCTAATCGTATTAGTGGTGCTGGTAAAACTTCACCTATTGTCCGAAGGGCTGGGGAAATGTGGGCAAGTGGTTTCCCTAGCTGTTGTGCACTCTAGGCACTAAAATATTCTTCCCAATTTGCTTTGCTATTACTCCCAACTGAGAGATAGTTATGCGTGGTTTGAGCGTTTATAGCATTTTCTACCGCCAAAGTATGTGGTATTGGAGCCACTGTCTTCTCTCAGAGGTCTAACCTTGGTCTTGAAGTTGTTCTTGACCATTGTGGTCAGTTCTAAGTTCATGACTGGCTTCCTGGCCATTTCATAGGCCATTTGCACTATTGTGCGTAGAATGTGAAACCCCTTCCTAAGTGTTAACCTCGAGTATCTCTCTTGACATGGTTTCCGATCTTTTTAAGATTGTTCTCCTTGTCTTTTGGTTGGAACCATGGTTGATAATAAGGTGTCTCACCCAGCGAGCCAAAAAGGTGTGAGGTCGAGGGCATAACTATGCTAGGGCTGCAGGGGCTCTGGCCCATGTTGTAATTTTTTTTTTTTTTTTTTGTATGTAAAATTCTAGTCCAAGAAATCTTAGCCCGCCTCATTGTTCGCAGCCCAATTCATTGTTAACCTGGTTCAAAATATAACCTAACCCAACTCTATCCAACCCGATCCATTAAAAAAGACCGAAATCAAATTTTTGAGCCCAATGATTGGATTTAAAAAAAAAATATCAAAAATAAAAAAAAGTGGAAAAGTTCATTCTCCCTCTCTACTTTCTTTCTCTTTGAAGCTTAATTGTTTGTGATCGAGATGGCTAGTGACAAGGCTATCAGTCTCGAAGGGATAAAAAACGAGACTGTTGATCTCATAATCCTCATTCATCTTTCTCATATCCTTTTGTAATTGTTGATTGTTAATTGTTTTCTCTAGATTTGATAGGGTTTTTAAAATCTGGGATTTGGTTTGTCTTATTATTTTTCCAGAAAATGCAACTAAAAAAATTCAGATCTATTTGGATTGAGAAGAAAACAAATGAGTCTACATACATAATTCTCATTGATCATTGCTAAAATTATAGAAAGCGAAGGAAATTGTAAAATCATTTCTGTAAGTATTCACTTATCATGCAAAGTAATGGCATATGTGTTTAGATTTTTAGTTATGTTGGTAATATAGAGCACTGGGGTGTGCTTAGATTTTTAATGATATTCTTAATGCAGACAATTGACAGGTGTGCATAGATCAACAACCAGTAGAGTTTAGTGAGCGGGTAATAAAACTCTTTATCAACAGCTCGGTTAGAATTTAAGGATGACTTTATATCATTCAATGTTGATGATATTTGCACTCTTGCCGATAAATTTTATCATAATGATTTCAATAAACAAGAGTGACAATATAGAAGGTTGTAGTTGGAACATTATTAGCTTGATGTATCTTGCCATAAGAAATTTTAGAATATGTTCACCATTTCTGAATTACACCGAGGATTAGTTGAGACAAAAGAGTCAGAGAATTATCATTTGATCCAAAGATTGATTCGCCTTGTTTTAACTCCTTTTGTTACCATAGCCACTGTGAAAAAGCATTTTCAGCTATAAAGCATATTGAAACTAATCTTCGTAAGAAGATGGAGAACGATTTTCTTACGGATTCTATGATTATCTTTATTGAAAGAGAACTTGTTAAAAATAACGACTCATATTTGAAAATCAATGATTTCTAAACACCGCATCGCACAACTTCAGTAAGATATCTTACGTTTTTTTTACTCTTCTTTTGTTTATTTTTGAATATTTATATTTTTGTACAAGTTTGCTAGTTATTAGTTATAACTCTTGTTTGGGTGTGTGTATTTATTTATTTGTTTAATCGACCAATATATATTATAGTTTATTAAATTTTAGGTTAGCCTAGGGTAAATTAGATTCTTGGTTCCGCCCTTATACGAGGCTTTAATTTGGTACAATGTGCAAATGAATAAATGGGAGCTCGGTTGCAAGGGTGATCAACTCATCCTTACAAGAATTAGTGAGCCAAATTTGATCTCTCTTACTGTGCTCCTTCAGCCAGGACCTTAATAGATCCCACACTTTATGGTGTCAACAGACACTCTTTTAGTTTTTTTTTTTTCTGAAAAAATAAAAAATCACACAAAAGTTTAGATTAAGACTCTTTCAGTATTTTTTTCATTAGGAACCTGGAAAAACAACCCATCCCCCTTCCTCCTCCAGCCATGACTTAGCTGTGTTGATGTGTCATGTGTGGACTGTGGTCCTGGCGAAGGCACCCCATTGAAGGAAATCTGTGGGCTTCTGCTCCTCATTAAGAGGGACAGACAACTTTGTACAGAAATAGGAGAGCGAAATTAATGTGACAATCATAGCTTTGATTTTTGTTGATGTGTCAATATCAAATAAGAGTAATTCTAAACGAAATCAAAAGGAAAATTTACAAACAAAAACTTATTCTCTCGAGAACTAATCGGTATTAGGTTGTGAGTAATTTCAAAGTTGGCCGGATACCTCAGCTAATAAAAAAATATAAAAAACTTCTTCTCTTGAGTTACAAAGTATTATTAGGCTCTGCGAATTTTCTCACCGGTTCCATTGATCTATTTAAGTTTAGATTCAAATGTATAATTGTACGTAAAAATTAATAGTTTAACTTATAATTGTAGCCACGTGATTTCATGGCATTTTTGTGTACAAGAAAATAGATTGTGTACTTTTAAGATCATATTGGCATCATTCTTTCCGAACAAATCAGATAAAATGAGGGGAAAAGATTAGCCAATAAAACTAAAATTTTTAGCGGTTGATCAAGTTAAGTATATAGCCTATAACATAAACGGATCAGATTACCGACACTCGTAGTAAGAATCACTAGCCCCAAATCACCATTATTCATTCACATACCTCGATTCAGAAATTAGGCACTTGGAATTGGACTAAGGGCGTCTTATTCGTGTTTTCTTTTGTTTGGTTCCCGTTTTGTTGTCCGGGTTTAAAAATACAAGACTATTATGATTCCTATATGCGGGGTGTTGTGTTATCCAATGGGGGAGTGAGATTGTTAATCCAAGATAAAAAAAAATACGGAACCATGGCCAAAATGAACTCTTGCCTCCATCATCTCTTCCAAATTGTTGTTCTAATATCTTCTTGTCACCCCCTCCCCCTCTCTCTCAAACACACACACACACAACACCAGAGTTTTTGAGGCAATTTCACGAACTCACTTTGCGATTTTGCTTCAAATAATTCAGCACTACTAATTTGAAGACTCTTAATTTTGTTCGTTTTAGTTTCGGAATCAAATGAGGCCATGGTGAATTAGAGAGAAGCTTGTTCAATTAAAGAAAAGGGTGTTCCTTCGCCATTTTTATCTTATTTAGGAATAGAGAATACGAAGAAGAATGTTATTAAAACGTACTTTAAATATAAAAGTGCACAAATGATTTTTCATAGGAGAGGATATGATCATTGAGAGAAGAAGGAGATTGCAAGGGACAAGGAAAGTATACCTACCAAGTTACAAGATATTTGAGATTAACCCTTCATTTTTTCCGTCCCGTTGAAGACGACTCTTATAAAAATCAAGTTAATCGGACATCGTTAGTCATGTGATCGGAGTTCTTTATTATTTAACCATTCAATTGCCAAATTATAACATATAAAAATATTCAAAATACTATAATTTTGGCATTTCTAAGCTGATGCAAATCTATGGCCGAACTAGCTGTTTATAGTCGGTTCAATGACCAAATATGATATAACTTTAGGAAATGACAAGATGGAACATGGTGATTTGGCAACCAGAACAGGGTGACATGGCAACCTGTTTTTTCTAGGAAAAATTATCAAATAGTAGCGTGAACTCAAAATAATACCCACAATCATGGTTCTTAATTTTGAAATTATCAAAATATGATCTTTAGAAAGGTAATCCCTAAAATATGATCACCATACACATTTTTAACTATAATACCCTCCTAAATGCCAATACGGACAGTGATACCCTAAAATGGAACAGTGGGGCATTGGTTTTTTTTCTTTTATAATTACTTTTACCTCTGTTTAATGTAATTTTATTTTTGTTATTTTCGTGTCAAATTTTGATAAAATTAATATTTTATTTTGACGAAATAAATTTAAAATTATAATTTAACACCAGTTTACTTTCCCTAAAAATAACTTAATATAGACATAAATATTTGAACTGCTTTTGTCTTTTGTAAAAAAATTAAGTTTGTCTCATATTTTGTCTCATATTAAGTTTAACACCAATTACACAATATCAAGTTCAAAATTACATTTCTAATTAGGTTGGCTAAAGGATTATAAAATAATATATGTGTGTATATATATTTGTTTGTGTGTGGGTGTATAGATATATAAAACTATGTCTTTTTAATTTCGGTTCGGGTTCGGGTAACAGTTTGGTTATTCTTCTAACCATAATCGAACCGAACCCGAACGGGTATTTGTTCGTTCCTACTATATCTACAATTTTTTTATGGGTTTCAGGAGCTCCACAGGACCCCTCCCTCCGTTGCCCTGCGGCGATTGCATCGTATCTGCGGTGCATTAGGGAGGTGGGGTCCCTATATTTGGTGGGGGAATGGGGAATGGGGAATGGGGTGGGTTGGCAGTTGGCACAGCACACATGCTGCTAGGGGAAACGGCAATGTTCTGGAGGAAAATGGCACAAATTAAAACAAAAAAAAATTTCAAATTGAATAGCTGTGCACAATTACTTACTCTCATTAATAACAAATTTTTTAAAAATTTTAAACTCGCGATTAATCTCGAAATATTTTTTAAGTCAACAGTAAATTTTTTAAAATTTTTTCAAAAATAAAATCCGAACATTTTAATTGAAAGGGATTCAAATGAGCACACTTTTTTTAGTAGGTCATTGGGTGAGTGAACATAGTTTTTTTGTTTTTCTTTTTAATTTTACCACTGTCCTATTAAAAAAAATTAGTCGACATCGCTCATTTGATTATCTTTCAGTAGTGTTGTTCGGATTTCATTCTCATAATTTTTAAAAAGGTTTACCTTTAACTTAAAAAAATATTTTGAAATTAACTACGAAATCAAAAGTTTAAAATAAAATATTATTAATGAGAGGAAGTAATTTTGCACATGTATTCAATTTGGCATTTTTTTGACTTGTGCCCTTTTCCTCCAAAACGTTGGCGTTTCCCCTAACAGCATGTGTAAGCATATCACTCAACCCCATGCCCGCTGGAATGGGATTGGGTTTGGGTAAGGAATGATATAAATAAAGGGTAAAACGGTAAGTTTATTTATGCTCGGGATATTTTCGTTATTATTGTTGGTTCTTACCATATTTTCAATAATTTTGAAATTGTGCACCATGAGAATGGAATTATTCTTGCTCAATGCCACTGTTTGATAATTTTCTCTTTTTCTTTAAGAAAGCAAGAAATTTGTACAATATTATTGAAAGGTTATGAGTACTAGTGTTGGTCAAGAATTAAACTCGCTAGTAGTCAGCAAGAACAACAACTCGTTAGTGCTGTCAAGCCTAGAGACCCTGACCCAAGATATGATCTTAATTAATATAATTAAGTACTTAATTAACCAAATTAAATTCACTAATATTAAAATTGAAGATCTGATAAAAATTATCCATGAGTACGAAATTATGTTCGAAGAGTCGTCAGGTACACAAAATTATTTACGAAAGTGTGTCTGAGCACCGGTGGGGTCCCCAAATATTATTTGACAATTTTTTGATTTTTTCCATCAATGATATTTTGATCTACTCAAGGAGCAAGGAGAAATATGCTAATTATTTAAGGATCATACTGCAAATGTTGAAGGACCAGGAACTCTATGCAAAGTTCAAAAAATGTGAGTTTTGACTGAAGAGTGTGGCTTTCTTAGGGCACATCATCAACGGCAAATGGATTTTAGTGGATGCACAAAAGATAATGGAAATTGTAGATTGACCAAGATTGACAACGGTGACCGAAGTTTGGAATTTTCTCGGACTTGCTAGTTACAATCGAAGGTTCGTCCAAGACTTTTCGAAGATCGCAGTACCACTAATGGAGTTAACATGCAAGAAATAACCCTTTATATAGGCGAATGAGTGTGAAAAACGCTTTCAAGAATTGAAAAAGAAACTTACGAAGGCGTCAAATCTTACACTGCCAGAAGGCATAGAAGGATTTGCTGACTACAATGACGTGTCACATCGAGGGCTAGGTGCATCTTGATGCAACATGAAAAGTTGTCGAGTACGCATCTTGATAATTGAAATCACTTGAGAAGCACTATTCCACTCATGATCTAGAGCTAGTAGATGTGGTTTTTACTTTAAAGATTTGGCATCACTATTTATATAGAGTCATGTGCAAAGTCGAACTGACTACAAGAGCTTGAAGTACATTTGTAAGTAGAAGGACTTACAACGTCGATAGCTAAAGCTGATGGAAAACTACGACATCAACATTTTGTATCATCCTGAAAAAGGCTAACATTATGGCAGATGCATTGACTTAGAATACGACATGGAAGTTGAACCATCTGTATGTAACACGATAATGGCTACTCGAGCTAAAGGAAGGAGTTTGTGCCACGATCACCATTGAACTGGAATTTTGGAGGAAGTCAAACTAAAATAAATGGATAACCTCAAGCTTAAGAACATTTCTGACTAGCTGAGGACCGACACAAATTTAGACATCAAAACTAAGTATGCCACACAACGACTTGGAGATCAAATAATGGATCATGGCTAATGGACATAGGATGATGAAAATATGCCAGGATTTGAAGAGAAATTATTAGTGGATGGCATGAAGTAAGATATTATGGAGTATAACAGTGTTAGCAAGTGAATCTGATACGAGAAGAGTCACGGGACTACTTCAGCCACTACCCATATTCAAATGGAAATGAGAAAATATCACAATGGCCTATGATGTAGGTTTTCCTTGGACGACAAAGGGGAATAATTCAGTTTGGATGATAGATTACTAATTGACAAAGTTTGTGCACTTTTTATCAATCAAGAACACATATCCGATAGATTAGATGGTTGATACTCATGTTCAGGAGATGATTCGGCTACATGGAGCACCAGTATCGAT
Organism: Arctostaphylos glauca; assembly: GCA_019985065.2. Classification (NCBI taxonomy): domain Eukaryota; kingdom Viridiplantae; phylum Streptophyta; class Magnoliopsida; order Ericales; family Ericaceae; genus Arctostaphylos; species Arctostaphylos glauca. Next base: position 28,502,184 of record JAHSPW020000005.1, on the reverse strand, counting down.
TACTTTATATTGAGACATAAGGTTTGTGTCAAGATATTGGCAAACTCTATAGAAGGCGATGAGAACAAAGTTGAATCTTAGTACCACTTTTCATCCCTAGATGGACAAACAGTAAAAAAGACTACAAATATTAGAGGATCTACAACGAACATGCGCAATGGAGTTTTAAGCCAGTTGAAAAGAACGCTTACTTTTGGCAGAGTTCGCCTACAATAATAGTTACCAAGTAAGCAATGGCATGGCACATTTTGAAGCATTGTACAATACGAAGTGCAGACCTCCATAATGTTGGATGGAGGTTGGCGAAGCGAAGCTTACAAGACGGGACATCATTCACGTGACAATGCAGAAGGTCAAACTAATTCAAGAGAGATTCAAAATTGCTCAAGATTGTCTAAAATGCTACTTATATGAAAATCGGAGGGAACTCAATTTTGAAAAAGATGAATCGATATATCTGAAGGTCCCACCTATGGAAAGAGTAGTACGATTCAAGAAGAGGGGGAAGCTTCACCGACGATACATAGGACCATTTGAAATTCTCGACAAAGTAGGACCAGTGGCATAGCGATTGGCCCTAACGCTAGTGCTTGCCAATGTTCATGATGTTTTTCACATCCCAATGCCAAAGAAGTATGTGTCAGATCCTGTTTACATTCTAGAACAACTACCAATTAAGCTTGAAAAGAACGTGCGCTATGACAAGTGACTCGTATAGTCATGGATACTTGTGTTAAGCAAGTAAGGAGCAAGATGATTCCATTGGTCAAAGTACGATAGGAGAACCAAATATCAAGCGAGGCAGCTGAGGAGAAAGAAAGTGAAATGCATCAGAAGTATCCACAACTCTTTGAGCAAGGCATAGGCTTTAGTCTTACGCCATTCGTTAATTTTGGTAAGTCGCCACTTGTGTGTCAACCTTAGCAACTGTGACCATGTTTAAGGAACAACCTTTCTAAGGTGGGGAGGATATGAGACTCCGACCCAAGATATGAGCTGAATTAATAAAATTGGAGACATCATTAGCCAAATTAGATTTATTGATATTAAATTTAGAGATTTGATAACAATTGTCATTGAGTATGGAAATTATTTTCGAAGAGGCATCGGGTGCCCAAGATTATTTATGAGATCATGCTCGAATATCGACGGGGTGCCCGAGTGTTATTCAAATTATTAGTACCAGTATATAGTATGTGTATGTGTGTATATGCATATACATATGTGAACACACGTTTAGGGCAGGAAATGGGATGGGGTGGGTTAGATTGGATGAAATTACCATCCCTACCTCCAGGCTTTTCTTCAAAACCTTCAAGCTAAGAGATTTTGGTTCCAAATTCTACTTCTTCCTCCCCAATTCTGTTGGATTGAACATTAGTAGCTGTAATTCAGTGGTTCTGGGTTGATTATGAAGTTGTGGAGGTTTTGGAATACATAAATAGAGTATTAGAGCTCAGTTGTTCATCACTATTGCTGGTCCAATCAACTGCCTAACTTTGATTGGTCAATCTCTTGTCCTGGCCAATCGACCTTAGATTGATCAATCGCCCCTCTACCCGGTCGATGGGGGATAGAATAGAAGCCTAGTTTGGTCCTATTTCACTCATGCTGACTATAAGACCCGAACCACCCCCTATTATAACATCGTTAACACTTGATACAAGACTCTGACATGTGACCCAAGATGTTTGTAACCCTATTGGCACCTACGATATGCAATTTTTTTCTACAGTAAACTACTAAATCTATCAATCAAGAAGTTGCAGTTTATGCCCATAGATAGCCAATGTAAGTGTAAGAATCATTCATATAACTAAAGTTAGTGTAACTGGATAAGGTTAGTGTAGTCGAATGCAGTACTTAATCATTATTCTCCTACATAGAACTCTTTCATTTTTCTATTATTTCTTCTTCGCGTGAAAATTGTTAGGTTAATTTATAGCGAGATTGAGGCTCCGTTTGGCCAGGATTATTTTCTTGACTTATTTTTTGTCTTTATTCAAAAAAAAATTATTTGTTATTTTTATATCATTTTTTCGTAGCTTATTGGTTAGTATCGATGAAAGAAATCTAAAAAGTATAAATTATGTCCAAAAGTTTAAAAAAAATACTAAAGACGAAACTAAGTCAACACAGACGCTGTTTTTGGTTTATTTTTTATCTTTTCTGAACTTTTTTTAATTTTTTAACACAATTTTATACTTTTCTAAAATCTCTTGTCGAAACGAACCAATAACCATCAAAAAATTAAAAAAAATTCAAATAAGGACAAAAAACTAAACAATTAATAATTCAATAATTACCACAGCTCAAATGGACCCTAATTCCGTTTGTGTATGCTCATATGATTTATGATCTCGTTATTTTAACTCTATAATTTCGTATCGCTTAACATGAAATGTGCGAATCTTTCATTCTTTTCTTTTACTAGGTGGGGCAACAACATTAAAACACATTCACTACTACCACAAGTTCTTTTGATAAAAAAAGTTAATAATTCAAGATTTTACATATTTAAAAGACTAGGTTTTTTATGCACTTCTAAACTTCATCATACATGTATATTTATATAATAAACAAATTGATTTGAGGGCTGCAAAACTGTCCACCATCCCTTCTGAGGCTCAGATTACAGGATAAAATCCCCCTAATTATTCCTTTCTGCTGTCAATTCAGTTTCGAAATAATTAAGAAATGAGCCCATCCTTCGTCAAGATGACAAGATGTAGCCGAGTCTCCATAAAGAACAAGTCTAGAAACACATATGTTTTGTGTACATTCGGACACATCTATAGGATGGACGTAGGGTTCACATGATTACGGAAGACCACATGTGTATCGACGGTTCCGAACACATTTATTTCCCGATATACACAAAATATCTGTACTCTGTAAATGTTTTGAATTCTAGCCAGGTGAGCTAAATGGGATATGTTTCTCTTGGACATGTTTTCAATTATATACACATGGACTGTCGACAGGACATCTATCCAATCAAAAAAGAGTGAGGAAAATAAAATAAAATAAATCCAAAAAAACTATAAAAAAACCAGATAATAATCTACTAAAATTCAGGTATGGTTGCACTACATAAATGTTCCAGCCCAACACATCCACATCAACACCTTGCAGCCTAATTGCTGTGTCGACTGTGACATTTTCAATTGCCAAACCCTATGAAATTTCCTCAACTCATTTAGCCATACTCCTCCTTCCCTGATCTCCCCCATGACTTATTTCCCTCTTCTGATCTCCTCCACAAATCACAAGAACATCTAAGTTGTGATAACTTAGCTTTAAAGTACTGCCATGGAATTCAAGCCTAGAATCATCACTGCCATCTTTCTTCTCTTCCTCCTCCTCACCCCACCCTGTTTTTCGAAAGGTTAGCAACCCTCTAACTTTATCTCGTGTTACTTGTTTTTTCTTTTTTGTATCAGTTTTCCAAACGAGTGTCAATGAAAATGTCTGAAACTGGTTCTTACATAGTAAAAGATGTTCAGTTTATGTGTAATGGTGTTGTTTTGGCTCAGGGGGACTGGATAGTCTGGACGTTTCCAATACAGATTCAGGGATTTATGATATCGATTATAGAGGTCCAGAAACGCATTCGTATCGCCCTCCACCAAATCAATCCATTCAGAAACCTTCTGTTCATCAGGAAAGCGCCAAGACACACCGCAAATCCAAAGGTTTCAGGACTGAAAATGGAGCAAGTGTAAGAATGTATCCTATAATGTTTTGTTCATATATTCTTTAAGTTCCATAATATTTTTCAGCACTTTCTATAGGAGAATTCAGTGTTCCTTTGGGTGATGGAGGCTGGAGCTACTAGTTTCTTTTGATTCATACTTATTTATATCTCTAAAAAAATTTCCTATATTTGTTTTGTACAGGGTAAGAGAATTCATGGATGAAGAAGATTTGGTAAATTAAGTGTTTGATTACTGGGTTGATAAACTATTTGTTACCATTAAGTTGATTTCCTGAAATTACAGTAGTGGTGTAGAGATTGAAAGGAATGTAATGCATATTTTTATATTCTGCTTTTATTATGTATCCATGTGTAAAAAAAAGAAGATATTTATGGCTTGTTTAAAATTTGAATTATTTTAGTACGATTCGATGCAAGAAAACACGAACAATAGTTTGGCTTATTGATAAATGCTTGAAATTTAAGAATTAGTCTGAGGAGCGTGTAAATTGGCTCGAGACAACTTGTATTATTGTTTGATGGATCTGATTATTATCATATTTATCCAGTATATGTAGCAATAAGAAAAATTGGAAATGTGATCAAACAATAACTCTTTCAGTAAGAAGTTTTTGGTTTGTTTTTCGATTCAAGTTTTTACATTGGTTCATTTGGTTCTCCAAATTACTAAATATAGGTTTCAAATGAAATGAAAAACATTAGGAAGAAGCTTTTCTTATTGGATAATTTGGCGAATTTTTGTTGTTTGTATCCTGATCAAGCCAAGGTGTTTCCCTTGCATTGGGTATTTTGAGACACCTCTGTATCACTATACTCATTTTAAGCTGATATATATATATCTGTGTGTATATACACTTCAGTTAGAAATTTTATTTATATTAAAAAATAAAGATAATCGTGAAAGAACAGACTCCAACCTATCCATAACTTATCTCTAAAGTGCCACCTGTGTTTAAGGAAAACACTTTCAAATTGAAGAGATGTGTTCTTCTTTCTTACGTGTTTTCATTACCTATATGTAACTCCACTTTCCCTTGACCCTTTTCTTTTCTTTTCTTTTCTTTTTTTAACAAATTCAAGATCCAAGTAAAACAAAACTTTTATTGTACAACTTTCATTACCCGTAAAACCCATATTAGGTGTTGTTGATTGACGAAACTAATAGTGAAGAGATATACAATGCCACAAGATATACAATCGCATGAGATTAATAGTGATTTGATAAATAATATCAATCTCTCATGGTCTTGTATATTCAACCCTTTTAAGATTATATATCCACGATAGTTTTCAAAAAAAAAAAAAATTATATACCCACGATAAGTGTTTAACTCGGGTCGTAAATATTTTGATAAAATATGGGATATGTGATCATATTGGTTCAAATAAATGGCCCTTTAAGGTTAAGGGGCAGTAAATAAAATTTTCAATTTTCACATGGCACAGATACCATGTACAAGAAAACATATGAAGAGTTAGCAAGGGATCATTTGGTACTTTATCTGTATTAGGGACATGGAGTTTGCCTAATTCATTGCTCAAGGCATTTTGTGAGACCCTCGTTCACCACTTGAATGCCACAAAATCAAATACATTCCACTGTTTGGGGAAAGTATTTGCTGACCTTTTCGCCTCTGGTCCTAAGAATGGAAGTATTCCAACCCCGATGGGTTTTTTAAGTGGAGATTGAGATGAGCTGTAAATTTTGGTATGAACTTTGGCAATCACAAAATTTGGAGTTTTTGAAGGTTTATCCAGTCGTTAATTTCAGTACCCCAAGAATTAATCGGCAGCAAATGATACATACCCCAATCTAACCGGATACCTTATTTATATATGGGAAAGGTTAAAGAGACCAACACTTTTTTAGACCAATATTAGACCAATGTCTAATCTTTTGATTCCCGATTAAATTTTAATGATCTAAACCGTTCAATGTGTTTAAAACATGTTTTTAAGGGTACCCGCGAGAAATCAGCTCAAAATATTACCGGAAAGGGCTTGATCCAAATAGTGATTTATAAAACAGTTCCTGTCAGCATTTTGAACCAATGTTTGGATCAAGCCCTTTCCGGTAATATTTTGAGCTGATTTCTCGCGGGTACCTTTAAAAACATGTTTTAAACACATTGAACGGTTTGGATCATTAAAATTTAATCGGAAATCAAGAGTTTAGCCGTTGGTCTAATATTAGTCTAAAAAAGTGTTAGTCTATGGAGCCATCCCCTTTATATATATATATATATATATAAAGAATGGAAGTATTCCCGTGGTTGTACTGGGTAGACCCAAACACCGAAATGGACAGGATATTCATTCCTGGTCTCGTGCTTGTGTCATGTAGGGTTTGAAGCCTTTGGTATTTATGAATGACAGGAACATGCAACTAACATTGTTGATCTGTTAATGATTGAGTACCAGGCGCCACGGCATTCATGTAACCAGTGTCATAATTTTAATTAAGAAAGATTAAACGACCTTCAACAAAAGGTTATTTGTACCTGAAATTTTTACGGTAAATAAATAGAGAATACTAGAAGCGCAAGACAACTAAAGGGCGTACCCAGTGCACGAAGCTCCCGCATATGCGAGGTCTGGGGAAGGGTCGATGTACGCAGCCTTACCCCTGCAAGCAGGGAGGCTGTTTCCGAGACTCGAACCTGCGACTCTTTAGAAGAAACTCAACGAAATGGAACAGTAAATTTGGACTCTACAATAAAATGGAGCTCACATGATAATGACAATGCCGACAGATTATATATATATTGATTTTACCAATGCAAGAGGTGGGGTATAACCAGTAACAACTCCAGTTATTTTTTTTTTCAAGATACATTGAAAAGGATTAAATTTTTAAGAACACCATTAGTCATGGTTTTCTAAGAGAAACAATAGTCAAACTAGAGGCTATGAGTTATGTTCATCGGATATTGATTATATCATCTGTAATGTCCCGGTTTTTGAATATGTTAATTCAAAAGAGTAAAGAAATAAAATTTCATCCTTTCATTTTAAATATAATTTTAATACAAACGGATACTTGAAACTTTTAAATCAGAAGACTTTGTAACAAAAGTTAGAGCAGTCTAGTCTATTCTAAGTAAACCTTCCATCAGGTCTTCTTTGGAGTACGTGCCTTCGTAATTTGAGTAGTCCGGTTCTGCTCCATCTTTGTCATTTCTTGGGCATGAAATGCCAAATGCAAAAGAAAGTTGCACCATGAATTTTAACACTCAATAAATTACACTAGCTTTAAGTTCTCTTCTTTTTTTTTTTTGATCAGTAGAAAATATTTTTATTATTAAAAACTAAAATTTTACAAGTTTTGACCATAGAGGCCACCATTCCACTAGCCATATTAACTAACAGAGGCAACCTAGCTATGGTTTCACTCCTTCTATGGTACCATTACATGCCATGACAAACCCTAAACTGATTATCCTTTCCTCACAATCGGACATACTTCGACCTGGATCGTTGCTATCTGACCAGAGGTGGGGTTTCATTCCGCTGTACCTCTCCACCCAGATTTATGGCCGCACTCAAAGATTGGCTTCCAATCGCTCTAGGTATCTCCTATCCTCCATGTTCTATGTTCAATTTCAGGCAATTGCTTACTGATTGCACCCTTTAAGCACCGTTTAATTTCCCCCACCGTGTAGTCCTTTAGGTTATCTCTGCTTTTAACCCATGTAATAGCCCTAATTTTTATGATATCCACTACCTCTTCTACATTCAATTCCTTATTTTTGAAGCATAATTCATTCCTGGCTAACCATACTGACCAGATTACCACATAGAAGCACGCTTCCCATAGTATTTTCTCAACCTTTGGTCGTTTCTGGCCTAACCAGAAACTTGCCATATGTTTGACAGACGGTGGACAACCCAGCTTTGCTCCCACCATTCAATTATCCTGCTCCATATCCTCCATGTGAATTTACAACGAATTAGGGTATGGTCTGGTGTTTCGCCATTCGTTTTGCAAAGAGCACACTTATCTTCTTCTCTTGAGATAATATTACTATGATATGCAATATGCAGAAGTACGAAAATAATTAAGATTGATAGCAACATGATATGATAAGTGCGGAAGCAATAAGTACAAGATTTAAACTAAGTGTTGAATCACTCAATTAATTGTTCAAGTGTTATCAAGTTCCAGTTTTACAAAAGTCTTTGACTTAAATTATAATAAATTTTCTAAGTATGACATCGTCATATAATCTCATCAATTTTTTAGGAATGACCTCATCATTAAATCTCATAAATATTTCAACAATGACCTTGTCATTTAATCTCATTAACTTTTCTAAATTATGGTGTTCCCGAACGATGACGATCCCGTTCTTAGCTGTGCTCCCTAAGCACAGTGCTCCCCGATCGCCATTTCCCTATACAACATGCTCCCAACACTGTATTTCCGAACATTTATATTACTCTCTAACGTGCCTAATGAATGTAGCTCATGTGATGTCATACAAAAATTCACGCACTCCATGCCAATTCCGAGATAAGTGTAAGGGACTGCACTAAAAAAAAAAAAAAAAGGGTTGAGCCAACGAGCCCAGTAGAGAAATTCTGTGCAAATCTTACGTGATAATAAAATGTCATGGTATAGCAGGTAAACAACAATACTTAACTTCAATGAACTATTACAAGATACGTTAAGTTTCAACCGAATTATTCCTAAATCGGAATCCACTCATCGAAGGCTCATTTCACATAATTATTCTCATTATCATCAAGTAACACTCTCAAAATTTGCATTAACGATATTTCATGCCTAGTATCCTCGTAGGATCCTAGTTCCATTTCCTAGCAACCCTGTCAGGAGTCTAGTCCACAACCTTCCTAGCTTTTCCATCGGGGAGTCTAGTTCACAATGCTCCTAACTTTTCCATAAGGAAGTTTAGTTCACAATGCTCCTAGCCATCCCATCAGGGAGTCTAGTTCACAATACGCCTAGCCATCCTGTCGGGAAGTCTAGTCCACAACACTTCAAAGCACAACATAAACCATGGAACACATCCACTCTTTCAATATATAAATCATGACTTAGGGTAAAATAAATAAGATGCACCATTTCTACTAAATAAGTCATACCACACTCCTCTAAGTGAAATAGCGTGAGAATCTAGCACCCAACATGTCAACTATTCAAGTTATAATCACCCAACACATATTCAATCATACTCAAACCCTTAACAAACTCCGCCTGAGACGTTCTTAAAGCCTTATCTTTAGATTTCAGCCGGTCCCAAGCCCGGATAAAGGAGGAGGGTTGTGCGTTAGGTAGCTGACAGCCAGCACATAAAAAGACCCGTTAGATCCCTATGACATGAATCCTAAACTTACAACGAGAAATGCTAGGGCGTTCCCTTTAAGCGACGCGTTGTGCCTGCCTTCGGGTGCTTCGAAAAATGAGCAAGGGGCGCCACATCGGCGCCCGGGTGTGGTGATAAGTGAGCAAGGGTTCCCGCGTGTGTCTGGACGAGCGCGGGTAAAGAAGCTAGCCCAGAACTATAGGATCCGCTTAGCAACTTGGAATATAGGGACCTTAACGGGTAAGTCTAGGGAGCTAGTTGATACCATGATTAGGAGGAGGATTAGTATAGCTTGCCTGCAGGAGACTAAGTGGGTAGGGGAGAAGGCTAGAGAGATAGAGGATACAGGGTATAAGCTCTATTATACGGGTGTGGATAGACATAGAAATGGGGTTGGCATCGTAGTAGATAAGCACCTTAAGGATTCGGTAGTCACAGTCACGAGGAAAGGAGATCGGATTATTTTAGTCAAGCTTGTGATTGGAGAGAGTATAATTAATGTCATTAGTGCTTACGCGCCCCAAGTAGGCTTGGATGATCTTACTAAAGAGAAATTTTGGGAACAGATGGATGACGTGGTTCAAGGGATACCTCTGGGGGAGAAGCTTTTTATAGGAGGTGATTTCAATGGTCATGTGGGAGTGCAGAAGCAGGGGTATGAGAAGGTACATGGTGGATTTGGATTTGGAGACCAAAATGAAGGTGGTAGGAGGATTTTGGATTTCGCGGTAGCCCTTGACCTTATAGTGGGGAATACTTTCTTTAGAAAGCGTGAGGAACATTTAATTACCTTTAAGAGTGGAGTCAATAGAAGCCAAATAGACTACTTTCTTGCAAGAGGCGCAGATCGGTTGCTATGTAAGGATTGTAAGGTCATTCCCGGAGAGTGTCTAGTGGCACAACATAGACTTTTGGTGTTAGATATTGGCCTCAAGGGAAATAATAGACCGAGAAAGGAAACTAGATGCCCACGGACTAAATGGTGGTTCCTAAGAGGGGAGAAACTAAAGGTGTTCAAGGAACGAACATCCCAAGAAATGGAGTGGGGAATGGAAGGCGATAGTGATAGTATGTGGAGGACAATGGCCGATGGTATTAGAAGGATATCGAAAGAAGTTCTCGGAGAGTCAAAGGGGAAATGTCCAATTTCTAAGGAGACATGGTGGTGGAATGACGAGGTTCAAACCATGGTAAAAGCCAAGAAGGAATGTTTTAAGAAGTGGCAAAAGGACCGGAATGTGGAAAATTTTCAGCAGTACAAGCAGGCTAACAAGGAAGCTAAGAAAGCCGTTAGAGAGGCTAAGTTGAAAGCCTATGAGGATTTTTACGCTAGACTTGATAGTAAAGATGGGGAGAGGAATATCTATAAACTCGCCAAGCTGAGAGAAAGGAAAGCTAGAGACTTCTCTCAAGTTAAGTGTATAAAAGGTAGCGATTCAGTAGTGTTGGTGAAAGATGAGGATATCAAGGATAGGTGGAAGACGTATTTCGAGAAGTTGTTAAACGAGAAACATGAAGAAGGTTTTGGTGAGGAGGAAGTTGACGTTCCTAGCGAGAGAATGGAATATGAGTTTTATCGGACGATACAAAAGTCCGAAGTGGCCAAGGCTTTAAAGAAGATGAAACCGGGTAGGGCCTTAGGACCAGATGGTATTCCTATTGAAGTGTGGAAAAGCTTAGGTGATTTGGGGGTGACTTGGTTGACAAAGTTGTTCAACAAAATTATTTTATTTAGGAGGATGCCAGACGAATGGAGGAGGAGTACCTTAGTACCTATCTACAAGAACAAAGGGGACATTCAAAATTGCAACAACTATAGAGGTATTAAGTTGATGAATCATACGATGAAGCTGTGGGAAAGAGTTATGGAGCATCGTTTGAGGATGGTGACTATGGTGTTGGAGAAACAATTTGGGTTCATGCCTGGGAGATCGACTATGGAAGCTATTTACCTACTAAGAAGAGTGGTAGAGAAACACAGGTCAATGAAGAAGGATCTTCATATGGTCTTCATAGACCTAGAAAAGGCTTATGATAGGGTGCCCAGAGACATTATATGGTGAGTTCTGGAGAGAAAGGGAGTAACCAAAGGGTATATCGATGTTGTTCGAGACATGTATGAAGGTGCTGTCACTGCCATTAGATCACCAGCAGGGGAGAAGAGTGAATTTCCCATCACAGTAGGATTGCACCAAGGGTCAGCCTTGAGCCCTTACCTTTTTGCTTTAGTTATGGATGAATTGACTAGTCAGATTCAAGAGGATATTCCATGGTGTATGTTGTTTGCAGATGATATTGTCCTTGTAGATGATACTGCTAGCGGTGTTAATACTAAATTAGAAATTTGGCGGGATGCACTAGAGTCTAAGGGCTTTCGGATAAGTAGGAGTAAAACTGAGTATATGGTTTGCAAGTTTAGTGATACCCGAAGTGCGTACGAAGAAAAAGTGATGATTCAAGATCAGGAGATACCAAAGAGTGACCGTTTTAAGTATTTAGGCTCTATTATTAGTCAAGATGGAGAGATTACGGATGATGTGACCCATAGGATCCAAGTGGGGTGGCTCAAGTGGAGAAGTGCTACTGGGGTACTGTGCGACAAGAGGGTACCCACAAAGTTGAAGGGAAAATTCTATAGAACTGCTATAAGACCAGCGATGCTTTACGGGACAGAATGCTGGCCTATGAAGAAACAACAGGTGACCAAGATGAGTGTAGCGGAAATGAGAATGTTGAGGTGGATGTGTGGTAAGACTAGACGAGATAGGATTAGAAACGAAACAGTCCGCGAGATGGTAGGCGTAGCACCTATAGACGAGAAGTTGAGGGAAAATAGGCTTAGGTGGTTTGGACATGTCTATCGTAGACCTACGGAGGCAATAGTTAAGAGAGCGGATAGGATAGCTTTGCATAGCAATGCTCCGGGGAGGGGAAGACCCAAATTGACATTAGATGCGGTAGTGCGCAAAGATTTAAGTCTACTAGGGCTAAGTGAGGAAACAGCACTTGACAGAACTCTTTGGAGGAAAAGGATTCATGTAGCCGACCCCAATTGATTTGGGACACAAGGCTCAGTTTGGTTTGGTTTGGTTACTCAAACCCTTAACACAAAGGGTAAATGTATAATACACCATTAACAAGTCATAAACAAATAAGAGAAGCAAGAAAATCCCTACCTCAATGAATTAATGCCTTCTTGCAGATTTTTTGCTCACAAAGTTACTTTAAAAACCACATCAAAAGACCTCTAGAGCTTATGATATTCAACTGGGTACTAGTTTACAATGTTAGGAACAATGTTTGTTTAGAACCTAACTCCTGAAGTTCTCAGAATGAACGCAAAGTTGTGACTAAACTTGTTCTATTGAAAATATATTGAGTTTACAAAATGTCACGACCCATCCCTATATAGGAAGGATTAGTGACCGGCCAGTGAGTCCAACTCACTAAGGCCTCTAACACAATGAGTTTGAGGATTTTCATCAATCAAATCTACATAAAAGTTAAAGGTTATCAGAGTACGGTTGCATAAACAAAATAAACCAGAGTTGTGCGTGCAGACAGTTATAAGCACAAATAATACCTAACTACTTTATTCATTAACTTACTACTACGGTCATCAGAACCGGCTCAAATGTAATCAACTCAACACCTTCTATGTATAGGCAGCTAGGCGTGGCATTACGGCCTTCTTGTCATCTATCATCACCTGTAATGTTGTATTACAACATTCTTAAGCATAAAGCTAGAGTGAATTCAAATATGAAATTCTACGAGTTTGTCATGTTATTCATATGCACAATGCACGTAACATAATGATCTTTTTAAACGAAATTCATGGCATAGTCCAAAGGTCAAAGCCCGGGAAAAATCATTCAAGATTGTCTCATTATGGTCCATGGCCAAAGCCGAGGACAAATATTCAAGATTGTCTCATTATGGTCCATGGCCAAAGCCGAGGACAAATATTCAAGATTGTCTCATTTACGTTCAATTCAACGGCTGCCAATAATTCGTAGGTGGGAGCTACCCCCTTATGCATCATCGCATACGTGGAATGACGTCATCCATAAACCACATTGGCCGTGGTTACCAACCTTGTTTCACGCCTCTCGCTATATTCTAATCCCCTAGCGATCGGGGTACCGTTTGAACTACTTTTCAACGTATCAATCAATGTTTTCTTAATTAACGCATGGTCCAAGTATGAACAATTCAATATGATCTAGCATGGCATTTTCATGCTTAAAACAACATATAACCTTGAAATATCTCATGCTTTCATGCTTTTAAAATTATACACGTAACAAGTCATATTTGAACTCACCTTCTGTCTTGTCTGAGTAATTAACTATTTTGCCAATCTCCTACAATAAATTAATGATACTTTATTTAATATCAATGTTAAATGGTCAATGACATTAATAAAATCCTAATATTTATCGGTAATAAGTGCCAGACTACCGGTAATGAATACCCAAATTACCGGTAATGACTACCCCAAACTACTGGTAATAAACCCCGAACTACTGGTAATAAAAGGCAGAGGTCCACCTGAAGAAAAGTCAGTGCCCCAAACTACTGGTAATAAACCCCGAACTACTGGTAATAAAAGGCAAAGATCCACCTGAAGAAAAGTCAGTGCCTCAAACTACCGGTAATAAGCCCCGAACTACCGGTAATAAAAGGCAAAGATCCACCTAAAGAAAAGTCAGTGCCTCAAACTACCGGTAATAAGCCCCGAACTACCGGTAATAAAAGGCACTGGTCCAAAAGTGCACAAATTAATCTGAAGTGGCAGAACCCCAAATTCAGCCATGGCTTCTCTCTAATACCTCAACTAACACCTCTGCTTTTCATTATACACTTCTATAATCAATATCTAAAGTCTAGACTAGTTCATTCCATGTTTATATTACTATATAAACCATTAAACTAAGAGAAGCAAGGAAATATACCCAAAACTGAGGTACTTCTTCAATGGCTTCTTCTTCTTCTTCTTCTTCTTCTTCTTCTTCTTCTCTCTCTCTCTTACTAATCTCACGCTTGACTCCTTTCTTGTGCTTCCTTTTCTCTTTTTCTCCTTGTCCTCTTCTCTCTCTCTCTTTCTCTATTTCTCACGGCTGAAGCTGTATTGTGAAAGGTGCTTATGACTTGTATATACTTTGAAGAGGTAAGGTGGTGGTGGCTTAAGCTTCTCTCTGTCAACTAACCAAACAACACAACTGATGACTAAGCTTAAGCTAGTCTCTATCCACGTTAAAATATCTAGCCCCATTTGGATTGGAAAAAATATCTGGTGTATGAACTCACACCAATTCTACAAAAGCATATAATCCTCTTATTTTAAAATCACCCGCTATTTTAACTACGCCCAATCAAGTTCCGGAATTAAAACACGTTCTAAAATATCATCGGAATTAATTCAACCGAATTCTCAAATTTATCAACTATTATTATTACTATTATTACTTTTATTTTTATTTTCCCTCTTTATTTTCTTTTTATTTGGATCGGGGTCTCACATCCTCCCCACCTTAAGAAGTTTGGACCGCCAAACTTAGGTGTTGTTATTCTGAATAATTAACTAGTAAGAAGATCAATACTAACAAAAACAATAATTCTACACAGATCGTACCTTACTCGAATAACTCCGGATACTTCTGACGCATATCCGTCTCCTTTTCCCATATGGCTTCTCCAGTCGTCTGATTTCCCACCAGACTTTAACTAATGGAATGTCCTTATTTCTCAACTGTTTGACACGGGTGTCCAGAATTCGTACCGGTCGTTCTTCATATCGTAGGTTTTTATCCAATTCAATTGGTGGTTGTTCTAGTACATGATTCGGATCTGATAAGCCTACTTAATGCCGTGTCTTCGGTGTAGTCTCGAGATAATGTCTATCAACTTCAACAATTTATCAATACATCAACTGTATTTAGCTCTCATCACAAGGATGACATTACTTCCTTCAATATAATCAACAACTTTTCTATAGAAGTTATTGGCCTCAATCACGTGTACGTTACATGAGAGCACATCTAAACCTACCTCTCAATTCAGTTCCTTAGTAACTTCGATATTGGATAACAAACCAATTCAGTATCACAATTCAATACACCTCAATAGTCCCATGCATTAAGTTTGCAATCCAATCACGGAAAATCATATCATAATTCCCATATTATCCATAGTCTTACACCTAATTACGTATCTATATCCCACTCATGGGCTGCAAACTAATACTTTATATTCTATTGACATCATATTATTATCTCTCTAGTGACCATATCATGTAATTTCCACCTCAACTTTATCTCTAAATTATAAACCCAAATCTATCAGAACTCACCCAAGTTTGGCACCTCAAAGTTGGCCCCAATCACTATACTCCCAAGTTAAATCTACATACTAAGCTCCAATGGCTCCTTTTTCCCAATGGCTTACTAAGAACAAAACCCAATTATCCAATACCATCAAACGTTGCTCATTCAACCCAGTTAAATACCCAAGTGGTCAATCAATTCCACCCCAATTCACCATATTAAGTTCTCCACAGCCTAATCATATGCTCAACTTTTATTTACTCATGTCTCTCACTCAAAGTTTTCCCAAGTCTGTCATTACCCTGAGTACCACATCCTCAAGTGTTCCAATATCTCTAAATACCACATTAAATATAGCCTCCATCCTTTCAACTTCAAAGTCATAACATGTACCGTAAATCTCAAAGATTCCTATATTAATCTAAATTTCTACCATAAAGAACGGATACCCTTACCAACGCATCCCAATTGATCGAATGACACACTCTACAATTTGATAATACACTAATGTACAAACTTGTATACAAGCTTCCAATCAACGTACATCGTCAATAACCCTCATTCATCAAAATATTTCCCAAGTCGACATTCCGTTGTTATTTCTACCTTGAATTACAATTATGAAATCCAATAATAGTTGACGTGACCCAAATCTTTCAATATAATCTCCAAACTCCCTCAACCCAAAACTACCTTTCATTCCTTGCATAATCAGTCCTTTAAAACCTCAAATTTACTGAACTTCACAAGCCCAAACTATAGCCTCAAATGACAAAATAGAGCACATCTACACTTTAAACACAACAGGTAATGTACAAACATCGTGTACGTACTCTACAACTCTAGGTTTTATATTTGAAAATCCAAAAACTCAGCTCTGATACCACTTCTGTCACGACCCATCCCTATATAGGAAGGATTAGTGACCGGCCAGTGAGTCCAACTCACTAAGGCCTCTAACACAATGAGTTTGAGGATTTTCATCAATCAAATCTACATAAAAGTTAAAGGTTATCAGAGTACGGTTGCATAAACAAAATAAACCAGAGTTGTGCGTGCAGACAGTTATAAGCACAAATAATACCTAACTACTTTATTCATTAACTTACTACTACGGTCATCAGAACCGGCTCAAATGTAATCAACTCAACACCTTCTATGTATAGGCAGCTAGGCGTGGCATTACGGCCTTCTTGTCATCTATCATCACCTGTAATGTTGTATTACAACATTCTTAAGCATAAAGCTAGAGTGAATTCAAATATGAAATTCTACGAGTTTGTCATGTTATTCATATGCACAATGCACGTAACATAATGATCTTTTTAAACGAAATTCATGGCATAGTCCAAAGGTCAAAGCCCGGGAAAAATCATTCAAGATTGTCTCATTATGGTCCATGGCCAAAGCCGAGGACAAATATTCAAGATTGTCTCATTATGGTCCATGGCCAAAGCCGAGGACAAATATTCAAGATTGTCTCATTTACGTTCAATTCAACGGCTGCCAATAATTCGTAGGTGGGAGCTACCCCCTTATGCATCATCGCATACGTGGAATGACGTCATCCATAAACCACATTGGCCGTGGTTACCAACCTTGTTTCACGCCTCTCGCTATATTCTAATCCCCTAGCGATCGGGGTACCGTTTGAACTACTTTTCAACGTATCAATCAATGTTTTCTTAATTAACGCATGGTCCAAGTATGAACAATTCAATATGATCTAGCATGGCATTTTCATGCTTAAAACAACATATAACCTTGAAATATCTCATGCTTTCATGCTTTTAAAATTATACACGTAACAAGTCATATTTGAACTCACCTTCTGTCTTGTCTGAGTAATTAACTATTTTGCCAATCTCCTACAATAAATCAATGATACTTTATTTAATATCAATGTTAAATGGTCAATGACATTAATAAAATCCTAATATTTATCGGTAATAAGTGCCAGACTACCGGTAATGAATACCCAAATTACCGGTAATGACTACCCCAAACTACTGGTAATAAACCCCGAACTACTGGTAATAAAAGGCAGAGGTCCACCTGAAGAAAAGTCAGTGCCCCAAACTACTGGTAATAAACCCCGAACTACTGGTAATAAAAGGCAAAGATCCACCTGAAGAAAAGTCAGTGCCTCAAACTACCGGTAA
This sequence comes from Arctostaphylos glauca, assembly GCA_019985065.2. Lineage (NCBI taxonomy): Eukaryota > Viridiplantae > Streptophyta > Magnoliopsida > Ericales > Ericaceae > Arctostaphylos > Arctostaphylos glauca. The sequence goes on along the minus strand of JAHSPW020000005.1, from coordinate 28,484,648 downwards.
TAAGCCCCGAACTACCGGTAATAAAAGGCAAAGATCCACCTGAAGAAAAGTCAGTGCCTCAAACTACCGGTAATAAGCCCCGAACTACCGGTAATAAAAGGCACTGGTCCAAAAGTGCACAAATTAATCTGAAGTGGCAGAACCCCAAATTCAGCCATGGCTTCTCTCTAATACCTCAACTAACACCTCTGCTTTTCATTATACACTTCTATAATCAATATCTAAAGTCTAGACTAGTTCATTCCATGTTTATATTACTATATAAACCATTAAACTAAGAGAAGCAAGGAAATATACCCAAAACTGAGGTACTTCTTCAATGGCTTCTTCTTCTTCTTCTCTCTCTCTCTTACTAATCTCACGCTTGACTCCTTTCTTGTGCTTCCTTTTCTCTTTTTCTCCTTGTCCTCTTCTCTCTCTCTCTTTCTCTATTTCTCACGGCTGAAGCTGTATTGTGAAAGGTGCTTATGACTTGTATATACTTTGAAGAGGCAAGGTGGTGGTGGCTTAAGCTTCTCTCTGTCAACTAACCAAACAACACAACTGATGACTAAGCTTAAGCTAGTCTCTATCCACGTTAAAATATCTAGCCCCATTTGGATTGGAAAAAATATCTGGTGTATGAACTCACACCAATTCTACAAAAGCATATAATCCTCTTATTTTAAAATCACCCGCTATTTTAACTACGCCCAATCAAGTTCCGGAATTAAAACACGTTCTAAAATATCATCGGAATTAATTCAACCGAATTCTCAAATTTATCAACTATTATTATTACTATTATTACTTTTATTTTTATTTTCCCTCTTTATTTTCTTTTTATTTGGATCGGGGTCTCACACAAAATAAGGATTTGGTCATTTCAAGTTTCATATGAGAGAGAATCCATTTATCTAACATGATACAAAGGTTGGCAATTGATTATTATTGAAAATGGTCGCAAGTTATTTTTAAAATTCTGTCAGAATTTGATAGATTGTTTGAAAATCCAAAAAAATTATATCACACATTAAATGATTTCAAGCTACGATGGGGTTGGGTTTCCTTACATTCGACGTGTGAGAGAACTCATACTTCGTCACGTGCGATAATGAGTTGCAAAGTGCTTACAAGGTTCGAAAAATGGGGTGTGAAAATTAAATGTACAGTGGTCCGGGTGTCATTGTTGATGTGGTCTGATAAAAATTTCAAACTAAAATATCTCAATCCAAGCTCGACCATTTTGGGTGATTCTTGTATCAAAACTAAGGATCTTAAAGCCCTCTACAACTTATGTGAAGAAACCTTAGCATGAAAATCAATCTAGATTAGTGAACGTGGCTAATTTTTAGAGCCCTGTAATCTGCAGGAAATAGAAAAGGAATTGATTTGGTTAGTTGGGATAAATGGTGTTGGGAGTGGCCACATCCCCCCTCCTAATTGTGGTTCAAAAATAATTGGGTAGGTTTGGAGAACAAATTTACAATTGGCATAAGTACTTGCAGATATACACGTATACATACGTATCTATACTATTATAAAGGAAACACCCAAGTTGGTGTGAACAAATTTTTGAAGCCGGCTCACTTTTTTAGTTTTCCAAAATGCCATTTTAATTTTTTTTCCCCCCACACTTTCACATCCTTAAATAACTACAATGATATTAATGTAAACCACATATACACAACTTCAAATTGCTAACACATTCAAATGGGGTAGCAGTTACATTTGACAATTGTCAAGGTTCAAAGAATTATTTTGGTTTCTTGCATTTTGCTTTCACGTTATCCCATTTTATACCCATTCAATGTATGCTTCCAAAACGAAAACCCAAATCCAATTTTATGATCAAATCAAGCAGCAACTCGGTTCCAAATCAATCAACTAAACCCCCAAACCATGGAATGATAAAATTGTGGCAGAAAGTTTGTTCAAATCTCTTGGCTCATTGGAAAAGGTTAATGGGAAATTCTTTCATAGCTTCATTAGGAAAATTACTTTGGTAGTCACAGTTTAAAGTGTGTTCAAATTTTCTCGGTAGTTGCTACATCGACTGCGTCAAATTAAAGAGAAAACTTCGTGCTAGATTTTTCGTCGACATCGAAATTGTATAATGAAGAATTTCGCTCAAATAATATACAACGAACTCTACGACGCAGTCAAATCGTCTCCAATATTGAAATCAATGGTTGTTACAAGGGGAAGAAAATATATTCAGTAAACTTTTAGTGTGCAACGTGACTAAGTATGTCTCCACTTCCCACAGTGATTTGTATACATAATTTGTAGAAATTGTATTCAGCAGACTTTTAATGGAGTGAGATTAAGTTTTATATTTTTTATTGTTTAATTACTAATCTGTAGATTTTTATGATTTTTATAGTTTGATTGCATAATTTTATATGATAATTTATGGAATTTGAGTATTGGAGAAAATTCATCAGGTATTATACGTAGAATTGAAATTTGAAATAAGGATGAATAAATATTTCATCTTCAAATTTGAATTTAGTGGTGAATACTATCAACCGATGCAAATAAAAGGTTAGAGATGTGTATTTGGATTACATGTTTATAATGCGTATTTAAGTGCCTTTTCCTCCTCATTAGTGGCGAAACACACAAGTCGATCATTAAAGCAAAAAATAGGTAATTTCCAAATCATTGAGTGTAGTGCTAAGAGTAGGTAGTTACTAAAATATTTATTTACTTGTTTGCTCATGGTAATTAAAGTGAGAGTGATTTGAGGATAATAATCGAAATTATTTTTGTAACACGGTTTCAATTTTTTGTTCATGCCCAAAGGGATACTCCTTTTTATTAGTATTTCCTCCTCATGAGTAAATTAAATACTATATCAATATATTGAGTTTCTTATGATCTCATTCTCTATATAATTTAAAGTTATTTTCAACTCTAAATCTATTTTCAATAATACTGTGAATTAGATATTTTATTTTTCTCATTTTTCCAAATGGAAAAAAGTTTTTTTTTTCCTCTTTCCCATCTTTCAAATTTATCATGTCCTTAGTTCAACCTTACGAGTCACTAAGTACCACTTTCGTCAAAATCCATGCGTCCACACAATATTGTGTGGGCACCTGTAATACCCCGACCCGATTTAATTATTTAGATTTAAAAATAGTGCGGATAATTACAATTATCGCATAATTTAATTGATTTTATTTTATGTTATTTGATTTTATCTTATTTCGGAACCTATGCTCATTAAAACGTTAAATTTTAAGACTTTTAGGGATGTCGGCCTACCAACGAATACTCGTTTGAGGAATCCGAGCACGCCATGATGATTCTCGTATTTTTCTCAGTTCCTCGGTCCATTTTCATATTTTTCGAAAAATCAGTACCGGAATAGTTTCTCCGGATCGTGCAGTGTTTTGCGCTCGCGCGCGCAACCAAGCCCTTGACCGATATAAATCCATCATGGTCAAATCAAATCCCCTTTTTTCTTAAATTAAGGGGTATGTTCCCTAATTAACCTAGCCTAATCTATATTTATTAATTTATTTTATTTTACTCCAATTTATGCATATATATGTTTGGTATTATAGAAGGAAAAGGGGGAAATGGGATTTGGGGACCCCTCTCACGGCAGAAATCACCCCCTCTCTCTCTCTAACTCTCACATACACACCTCCTCTCAAAACCCTCTTCTACCTCCACTTCTTAAGTTAAATTTTTATACATCACCGCTTGTTACCGCTACACCACCACCTCTACATCACCACATGCACTAAGACATGCCGGAGTTCCTCCTAGATCACCGTATTCATAGCCCGAGTCACCGTTTTCGTCCACCAAGCTTTCAGGCAAAGAGGAGATTCGGAAATTGGAGATCATCGCGCCGAGTTAATATAAAAGAATTACGGACTAATTTCAGGTGAGTCTTATACATGACTTGCTTACTTACATTCTGCAATAAAAACGAATGATTCTCTTTACTTTGATGCATATACATCTATGCCACTGAATTGATAGTAGACTGAGCATGATATGTTAAGACATTAAAAAGAATCATGGCATTATGAAAACATGAAAATATTATAGCATGAGATCAATACGGCGCCCCGGCCGCTAGGGGGCAGATGAAGATTCTAGCGATGAGGTGAAGTAATAAGGGTGGGGATTATTAGTCAGGTAATCCAACGGGTGATATCACGCCGGCTTATATTTGGGGTCGCTCCCTAATTTACTGGTGGGTCGTAGATCGTATAACGTTACCATACATGGTTACAGCGTAAGCCTAAAAGCTGAATTCATACATCACATAACATGATTATTTGATAAGTGTGCATGGTTACAGCGCAAGCCTAAAAGCTGGATTCGCATATCATATAATGTTGGTAATTAATTATAATGAATTTCAAGAATACAGGTTATCTTAATACTGAAAGTTAGTAGACTTGTCATATCTAGACTCACACTAGCCTAGTGCTAATGAAATTGTTGATGCAACAGGTCTTAATTAATGATGCTGATCATGCTTGAATTCTGCAAAGTGGTATTAGGATTGGAGTATCTCTTGTAATTTCTAGACTTAGCATGTTTAGATGTAGTTTGACCTTGATTGTAATGTATTTGGTTGACCGATCGGAAATTTGGACCGTAGTCATGGTTTGTAAGCCCATAAGGGTTATATTGTTACACTTTATTTTATGCACTGAACTCTGGAGTTAATTTTATTTTTCGCACTCTGATATCAGTTATGTTGATAGAAAATCCCTAAACTGATATATTTTTAAAGGGCCTTACGAGTTTCACTCGTGGCCGGTCACGAGCCTTAACCTTTACGGGATGGGTCGTGACAACAGTGGTATCAGAGCCTAAGTTTTCGGATTTTCTTTAAATAAAACCCAGAGTTATAAATTTGATCACACGATAGTCACACATGACGTGTATAATTATGTGATGACGTGCTTACTACTTATGTAATTCTATACTTTAATAACGAGACGTTGTAGTCGGTACTGACAAGACTATATCTTGAGTACTGTAGGTATGGACTTTAGCGATGATGATAGCGAGGAAGAAGGGTATACAAGTGACAACTCTTATGGGAGGTATGAAGTCGGACCGCAAGGGGTGATATCGTTGGATGAAGACGCATACCGCGAGGCGATAGGAAAGGAAGCAAGGATGATAGTTGCAGGTGTGGCAGTAGGTGTGATGCGCAGGTACAAAGGGCGATCTGACAACAACTTGCAATCACTGATTCAATACCGTATTGAGGCAAAGAAAAGGGCATGCGAGGTTGCCCTACAAACACTACCAAAATGGGGAAAACTGGATGAACTCAAGGAAATCGTAAGGAAACTTGTAAACAATGGGGAGGGCACTTCTGGAGTGCATATGTTTGATAGTGAAGGAGAGGAGCCAAACAATGAAGAAGATGAAGAGGACGGGGACGAGGAGGATGAAGAGGTTGAGCCAGAAGAAGAAGAAGAAGTACCACAAGAGCAGGGATTGGAGCTTGACCCACAACCAGGAGATGAAATCAATGAAGATCCGATGATGGCTGACACAAAGGAGTGGGAGGAAGATTGGGACGAACCTGAACTGTTGGACGAACTTGAGGAAGAAGACCCGCAAGAGGACCCAGACCCACCAGAAGGACCTGTTGAATGGTTGACCCCAGAGTACGAGTGGCCCAGCGAATCTGATGACGAGTAGATCGAGGACTAACCAGCAGTACATTTTCCCATCATGCCAATAGTATATGACTGACTTTTGTATATCATCCGGAGTACTCTTTTTGACTATGGTAGGTCATGGGGCCGGACCCATGAGTAGTTAGGGCATGAGGTTTTTGAATGTGTAGGATGTGATGTACTGCTGTTATTTGGCATATCAGTCTATCTCTATATATGACATGACTTCGTTATTTTGGTCAATCTAACATATTTTGTCAGTAATTACTATTAAGTATCGATTTGATTTTTGACCATTTCGCGACCATACCAATTACGATGTTGTTACTTCGGAACGAGAACGAAACTTTTAGGAGATGAAAAGCAGTTGATCGCGATACCAATTTGACTACGGCCAATACACCTGTGGTACGCGACTACCCGGATGTATTTCCTGACGAGTTGCCAGATCAAGGAATCGACTTGTTTACAGAGAGTGTACTCGAACCCAACCAATCTCTAAGGCACCTTATTGCACGACTCCAACAGAACTAAAATGGTTGAATTACAATTGCTGGAATTGCTAGATAAAGGATTTATCCGACCAAGATCAACGTCACGGGTAGCGTCGGAGTTATTTGTGAAGGAGAAGGACAAAACGATGAGAATGTGCATCAATTATCGAGAATTAAACAAGGTCACCATCAAGAACAAGTAGCTCTACCATGAATCGATTACTATCAAACGCAAGGAGCGGAACGAGAGGCATCTAAAGATAGTATTAGATACGTTGCGGGAGAACGAGTGATATACTAAGTTCAAGAAGCGTGGGTTTTGGTTAAACAGCGTAGCTTTTTCGACCATGTTATCAAAGACGAGGGAATTGCGGTGGACAACTAGAAGAATGGAGTAATAGGCCGAACCAAATGTCGATGTCAGATGTTCATAGTTTTCCAGGTGTTGCAAAATACCATCGGAGATTGTCCAAGTCTTTCAAAGACGGTAGTACCATTGACGGAGCTAACCCGCAAGAAGGAACCTTTCTTTACATGAGGAACGAGAATAAAATTTATAAGATTTGAAGAAGTTGATCATGGCACCGATACTCATGTTAGCCAAGGGTACAAGGGAAATTGCCATCTACAGTCACGTATTACACCGAAAATTGAAATGCGCTTTGATACAGCACGGAAAGATTATCGCCTACGCCTCACAACAGTTGAAACCATACGATAAGGACCCTACGCACGATCTGAAACTTGCAGCAGTTATTCTTTTTGGAAATTTGGCACCACTACTTATATGTAGTTACGCGCGAGGTCTACACCGATCAGAAGAGTTGAAGGACATCTGCACACCGATCAGACAAAGAAGGTGGCTAGAACTGATGAAGGACTACGACATCAATATCACCCAAGAGATGCTGACGTAGTAGCGGGCGTGTTGAGCCAGATGGTGATCGGCTCGTTGAACAATCTATTTACTCAACAACAACAATTAATCAAAGAAATAAAGGAATTGGAGCTAAAGATAGTAGCTCGTCACGAAGGAGACTTTTGCGCGGCAATCATCATAGAACCGAAAATCAGAGGAGAGATCACACTAAAGCATATGGAGGATCGCGAGTTAAAGACGATGTACGATTAGCTGTAAATGAACACAAATGGTGATTGGTAACGAAATTATTTTGAGCGGTGTTATTACTTAACATAGTACGAGTGAAGATACTGACTGACATGTCACCCTCATTCTGGATAAGCTATCACCCACTCCTCCATTGTTTAAAATCTTCTTGTTGACTCCTTTGTCAGCTTTTCGTACAAGATATATTGCGTCGATTGTTGAACTGTCACATTTGTCAGACTGTTAAAACCTTATGTCAAATTTTTGTGATTCCATGATGTAATCTCCCGACTCCTTGCAAGTCAAGTCTAACCTAAAGTCTTACAAGATTGTCATCCTAATCCCGAAATTTCTCATAAGAATCTTTTACATTGCTCATGGGTGGTATTTCTCATCTTACTTTGAATGACATTCTATGTCATTTATTTCAAATCAATTACTTTTGGGCTTCGTTTATTTTGAATGGTATTATATGCCACTTATTTCAGATCGGCCACTTTCGTTCTTAACGGAGTTTGTTTTAGACCATTGATTCAAATTGATTTTGTTGAAATCACTGATTGATAGTCTGTATGACTTCGCAGCCCATGTGTATTGCCATGTGTTACACTTCAATTACCAACTTCATTACGGTTATCGAGTTGTCAAAATCATTGCAAATACTCCTTCGGCAAATCATTTATATCTTTGCAAATGCTCATTTGGACTTGTTACAAAGTCTTTTTGCGATTGTTGCAATCCTCCTCATTCGGCTTACGTTGGATATGCCTTGTCATTGTCAACTATTTTACCTTCAATCAGTAACCCAAATTGGTATTTTTATGACCAAAGGGGACCGAACTTGTTGTAATCAGGGTTGATTCTCATAAACTTTGGAGCTAATTTGACATCTATCGATTATTAATATTCCCAATTGGCACCTATTGGAAGAATGTGTTTCGATGATACTTCGGACTATTGCTACCCTCTCTTTGTAATCGTTATACTATGTCCATCTATGTTGATTGACTCCGGTTAGATTACCAATTATTTTGTTGCTCATACTGGCCGAGATCAAGTTTGGGGACCAAACTTCCTAAGGTGGGGAGGATGTAATACCCCGACCCGATTTAATTATTTAAATTTAAAAATAGTGCGGATAATTACAATTATCGCATAATTTAATTGATTTTATTTTATATTATTGATTTTATCTTATTTCGGAACCTATGCTCATTAAAACGTTAAATTTTAAGACTTTTAGGGATGTCGGCCTACCAACGAATACTCGTATGAGGAATCTGAGCACGCCATGATGATCCTCGTATTTTTCTGAGTTCCTCGGTCCATTTTTATATTTTTCGAAAAATCAGTACCGGAACAGTTTCTCGGGATCGTGCAGTGTTTTGCGCTCGCGCGCGCGACCAAGCCCTTGACCGATATAAATCCATCATGGTCAAATCAAATCCCCTTTTTTCTTAAATTAAGGGGTATGTTCCCTAATTAACCTAGCCTAATATATATTTATTAATTTATTTTATTTTACTCCAATTTATGCATATATATGTTTGGTATTATAGAAGGAAAAGGGGGAAATGGGATTTGGGGACCCCTCTCACGGCAGAAATCACCCCCCTCTCTCTCTCTAACTCTCACACACACACCTCCTCTCAAAACCCCCTTCTACCTCCACTTCTTAAGTTAAATTTTTATACATCACCGCTTGTTACCGCTACACAACCACCTGTACATCACCACTTGCACTAAGACACGCCGGAGTTCCTCCTAGATCACCGTATTCGTAGCCTGAGTGTAACGCCCCGGATTTCCGGAGACGTTAATTTAAAATAATTTATCAAAAGTCAACCATACTTCCATTACTTAGTCAAAATAAAGTTTGATTACAACATTCGAATTTAAAGAAATTACATTAAAATTTGAAATTAAGAGCTCAAAATATATCTAGGTGAACCACGGGGCTACGACATCCTCCTCGAAAGTACCGCCGTTGGTATCTGGATAAGCGGGCTCAGCAACGTCATCTTCGACACCTGGCATGAAAGGCCAGGGGCAGAGAAGTTGCACCAGATGAGCGATTAACGCTCAGTAAATAAAACTACCCTAAATCTCAAATCCATGCAATGGATCAAATGATGCATGATCATGATGATAGTATGAACAGTTAATCAAGTATTATGAACAGAACAATTTAATCAGAGTTGACATAATCAAATTAAACAATAAGCGGAAGCATTAAACACGTAAGTACATTAAATGAATGAAATGGCGACAAAGTATTCTTAAGTCAAACCCTATGACTTGTTTCTAAGTTTCTGACACACGCGACCGACTTATATCCATAAGTGTTCACCATTATTGACAAGTGTCCCAAAATTTTCCTTTCAAAATATAAAGTTCGGGTTGACACAAGCATTGCCCGTCATCAAACTTTCATTTTCCAAAGTGGTGTTATGATGTTCCCGACCAATATGGTCCCGACCCCTACGCTGACCTCGTATCCGGCGCTAGTGTACCCAAACATCGGCTCCCGTATCTCATGCTCCCAACCGTTATGCTCCCAGCATTATGTTTCCCATGTGTCGTGCCTTGACTCGAAAAATATCTAACTCCTCCCCTTCAACTATATTTTTATTTTTGAAAAGACACGACACGGCTTACGAACATAACCGGCTCACGACATAACTTGGCTAAATACATGAGACGTGACCGACTCGGCTCCAAGACACAGCCCGGTGGTAACAGACGTAGTTCGGCTAAAATCCATATCCCGGCTAAAGACATCCTAACACGTCTCCCCAAGGAGTAAGTCAAATCTCGAGTCACCAAACATGAGAGTTTATCAAATTCTCGATTTTCGTTACAAAGCTCGTGACTTTTTATGACTCGTGTCAAAACCTCGAGTGTCGTTTCCACTAACCTCAAACGTTTCTCATTGACTCCACATAAGTTTCGTTAAAACGACTAGACTCACGATAACATGATGATGTGTTGGAGATGCAAGATTAATCAAGCGAACAAGATAATACAATAAGCAAGCTATGGCACATAAACGATAAGCGCATACTTTCATTTCGTAAAGAATCTTCTAACACGCTAATTTTTGAATAAGATGTCATCTCCTAATGATATAGGATACCTAAAGTTTCAAAATGATAATTTAAACTTGATTATAGGTGTAGTGGCCGTAATGTAAGAATTTGGGCAATGTTCTAATTTTCTGAAAATTTTCACTGTCTGAAAATTTTTCTAAGTATAGAAAAAGTTAAAATTTTCAAGTTTCGAATTTGGGGATAAAAAGTCCCGGAAATGATTCCTTGATTTTTTCTAAGCACAATGGTATATTCATACGTCTCAAACGCATAAGTTTAGGGTGAGTTTCGGGCCAAAGAATAGGAAGAAAACGGGTGATTTTTCGATTTTGTACTAAAATAGGGAGGGCGACATTTTGATTCGAATCGAATTTCAATTTTCTGTAAATGCCATTGTTTCCAAATGGGGGGTATTTCCTTATTTTCATTAAATAAAATTAAATAATGTATTTACTTAAATTTATTTATAGAAAATAAGTATATTTTCATAGAACAAGCCATGCCTTAACAAAGCCTAAGTCAGAAACTAAGTGTCAAAATTCCATAACAGAGGCACCGGTGTAAGGTTTCAGAGGCACCGGTGTAAGGTATGTTCTGTAGTGTAATACTAAGATACAGAGAGTTGAGGCACCGGTGTAACCAAAACTGAGGCACCAGTGTAAGGCCTATTCTGTAGTGTACTACTGAGGTACAGAGAGGTATGACACCGGTGTAACCAAAGCAGAGGCACCGGTGTAAGTATGAAACTACAGGACATTGTAAAATACAGAGAGCCAAGGCACCGGTGTATCAAAAACTAAGGCACCGGTGTAACCATGAAAACACAGAACACGTTAACATACAGAAAGCAAAGACACCGGTGTAACAAAACTATGACGCCGGTGTAACCATGCAAATACAGAACATTAAAACATACAGAGAGCAAAGGCACCGGTGTCACCAAAACTAAGGCACCGGTGTCAACATCATCTTCTATGAATTTACAGTTCTGGGTTTCATTTTCTCCGAGCTCCGTGGAGCTCAATATCAATCAATGGCATAAATTAAAGGTTAGGATAGATTCATTCACCTTAGTATTGAAGAATCAAGGCTTGAATTCGAAGATTTTGGCTTGGATTTTGGTGATTGAATATCAAACAAGTTCTCCCTCTTCTCTCTCCTTCTACTGTTATTTTCTATCTTCTCACCTCCAAACCACAACCATGGCACTCTCTAAACTCTCTAAATGCAGAAATTCGTTTTTGGAATGGTGAGGATGGAAATATAGAAATAGAGAGAGCTTGAGTGTGGGAGATGGCTTTGCATGGGTTGCTATTGGTGAGGGGAAACTTGTTGCAAATTTTTGATAGAGTGATGGAATAGTATTGTTCAGCCATGATGGAAATTAGAGAGTTGTTTGTGACCAAAACCATGGGTGGAAGGGGGTTTGGCTGGGGAAAGAAGAGTGGCCACCAAGGTTTGGTTGTTCAATGGAGGAGAAAGTTTCTAACGTCTGTTTTTGGAGAAGGGGGTGATCATCACTAAAGGAAAAATGATCCTGTGTGATATGTTCTATGGGTAATGGCTGATCCAAAGGGTTTTGGGTCAAGTCAAAAGGATTTGGGTCACGGGCCGGGTAAAACCAAGTTGGGTTTGGGTTAAGAATTAGTCCAAGGGTTGAATTCCAACACACACACATGCATAATTCCAAGTATGACTAAAAAAATAAAATGCGCACAACTAATTAAATCAATAAATAATTTCATACATCAAAATTTATTTATTTTTTTATTTTTTTAATTTTTTTCTTTCATTTAAAATTTTAGGGTCTTTACACTGAGTCACCGTTTTCGTCCACCAAGCTTTCAGGCAAAGAGGAGATTCGGAAATTGGAGATCATCGCGCCGAATTAATATAAAAGAATTACGGACTAATTTCAGGTGAGTCTAATACATGACTTGCTTACTTACATTCTGCAATAAAAACGAATGATTCTCTTTACTTTGATGCATATACATCTATGCCACTGAATTGATAGTAGACTGAGCATGATATGTTAAGACATTAAAAAGAATCATGGCATTATGAAAACATGAAAATATTATGGCATGAGATCAATACGGCGCCCCGGCCGCTAGGGGGCAGATGAAGATTCTAGCGATGAGGTGAAGTAATAAGGGTGGGGATTATTAGTCAGGTAATCCAACGGGTGATATCACGCCGGCTTATATTTGGGGTCGCTCCCTAATTTACTGGTGGGCCGTAGATCGTATAACGTTATCATACATGGTTACAGCGTAAGCCTAAAAGCTGGATTCATACATCACATAACATGATTATTTGATAAGTGTGCATAGTTACAGCGCAAGCCTAAAAGCTGGATTCGCATATCATATAATGTTGGTAATTAATTATAATGAATTTCAAGAATACAGGTTATCTTAATACTAAAAGTTAGTAGACTTGTCATATCTAGACTCACACTAGCCTAGTGCTAATGAAGTTGTTGATGCAACAAGTCTTAATTAATGATGCTGATCATACTTGAATTCTGCAAAGTGGTATTAGGATTGGAGTATCTCTTGTAATTTCTAGACTTAGCATGTTTAGATGTAGTTTGACCTTGATTGTAATGTATTTGGTTGACCGGTTGGGAATTTGGACCGTAGTCATGGTTTGTAAGCCCATAAGGGTTATATTGTTACACTTTATTTTATGCACTGAACTCTGGAGTTAATTTTATTTTTCACACTCTGATATCAGTTATGTTTATCGAAAATCCCTAAACTGATATATTTTTAAAGGGCCTTACGAGTTTCACTCGTGGCCGGTCACGAGCCTTAACCTTTACGGGATGGGTCATGACAGCACCGGCCGCTAGTATCTATACTATATATTATTGCAGGATGATTTTTCATGAGAATCGCTCTGAGCGCAACAAGTGGCAGAAGCTAATTGGTTTGTGGTCAAATTTTGTAAGTATTACATGTTACCTTAAACTAATAAAAATATTGTATGAATCTTGTTTGAATTCAAATTTAAAAACTTGCTTGGGTAAATTAAATCAGGATCCTATTAACACTTACATCGTATGGTTTCATCCCATCCACTTTTTAAAATTATGTTTTCATCCCATTTTTATATGGTTTGACATTTTTGCCATTACTTTTGAATTTTTTTTACCCTCTTATCCTTTTTTAAGTCAGAACATATAATTTCTGATTTGGTAGGTTTAAAATTATAGCACTAAATTAGGCTTCAAATATGAAATCCAATATGGTAATTATTTTTCATTGAGTATTGAGAATATTGGCCGGAATTTTAAATAACCGGAATGGTATTTTGCTAATGATAAATTTGATGCTACATATTTCTCTTGAAACTTGAGATTAAATTATTAGAATTCTAGTGATTCACTGTAATATTTATCATATCTTCGAATTTTTTGCACGAAATCAAATAAAATTTTAGTGATTCATTGAAATATTGACCTATCTTTGAATTTTTTGCACGAGATCACATAAAATTTTATTCTTGTATTACTCATCATGTATTATATAGATCTTCCACTTTTATGTTCTTGGTCACCGAAAATCGAGTGTTGCGAGTTAGGAAGAAGATTTATTGTCAAATCTAAAGAATTTTTTTCGAAAATTATTTGGATTGCACGGTGAGTAAATAATATTTTATTGTTGTTCTTATTTTGTAGTATTCATTTTGAGTTTGTAAATTTTACATGATATATGCTTTGAACCTTGATGGTCGCAAAAAAATAAAATATTTTTGGATTTGCAGAAATTTACCATCATCTAAAAATTTACCATAATCTGTAAATGGTCGTTCTTTATTTGTTTCATTCCATTTTGAGCACGAAAAATTTACCATGATATGCAAATTGACCATCGCTAAATATTAAAAAAAATTAAAATTGTAGGAATTTACCATAATATGTAAGTTTACCATGATCTGTAAATTGCTATTGCAAAATAGAGATTAAATTTACTATCGCAAAATGTAGAATTTTATTATGAGCTGTCAATTTACCATATATTTGGTAATTATAGTATACATTCCTATAGAACATGGTAAACTAAACATCTCAAATTTACCATCAACGGTAGAAACAAGCTGCAAGTTTACCATCACAATTTGTCTTCACTAAATATACTATGATTGAATTTGAATGATATTGTTAGGGGGCGCAAACTGAAAAGGAAAGGATTGACTGTAGCCCTTTTTCTTAGGAGGAAAATTGCTGAAATTAGGCTAAATTAGAATATAGGGCAATTTGGGTATTTTTAAAAAAATAGGACCAAAACTTAAGTTCTAAAAGTGTATAGGATGAAACACTAGTTATAACTTATAGATAGGACCAAACAATAAGTACCCCTTTAATATATGATATTTTTATTTCTATAACTTTCTCTATTTATCTATATCTACACAAATGCACATGTATTTTTTATTTTTTATGTAATTAAGCATAATATTTTAAGATATGATTATTAATTTATTTGTTTGTAAAAAGTTGTTTACAAAAATTAATATTTTTATTTTCATAACTTTCTCCACATATCTATATCTACACACACAAGTGATTTTTATTTTTATGTAATTAATCAATAATACTTTAAGAAAATATGTACGCAGATATTGATTTCCAAAATAAAAGTACAAATAAAGAGACGTATTCTTATATAAAAAATATTTTTGTAAACAACTTCTTACAAACAAATAAGTATATAATCATACCACTTATCGTTATCCATAACTTTGATTTTAAACAAAATGTATCACCTATTTTTTAAGTTTTGTTTATTTTTTATAAATAAATTTTATAATAGAAATTTAAAATTTATACAAAAAATAGTCAAAATAGATTTTTGCAGCAACAAAGTGTTTGCTATTGTTTGTAAGGTTGTGAATCGACTGTACTATCATTGCAGAGTTGTGTCCAGATTAAATTGAGTGAGTTGAGGTTATATTTTAATTAACTCATCCTAGACAAGTTAATATTTTTTCTATCCATTGTAAAATCACTCATCTTTAAAATCAACAAGGTGACTACTCTTCTATACGGTTTTAATTTAGTCAATTTAAGTAGATATATAGACTGTTAAAAATAAATTCAAATAAGTTTCTTTTATATTTAAAAATATATATATATAAATAAGTCACCTAATTTTAAGGATAAGAGCAACAAATAAATCCAAATAAGTTAAAATAGTAAGACAAAAAATTAAAAGAAATTCTTTCTTTAGACTTTTTTTTAATTTAAAATAAAAGATATAAATAGGTCACCTAATGTTAAGGATAAGAGCAACAAAAGAGAAGGATTATAATAAGTATATTTGAATTTCATTAAATGGTTAGTATTTATCCTTACAATATATTTACGACAGATTGAGTTGAATAATATGCGAATTATTAAATTTTACTTATATTCATACTCACCTCTTGAAGCTAAATTAGATAAAAAAAAAATATCAATAAAATTGAATTCGTATATAATTTCATAGAGATTGGAAAGTATTTTTTGAAACTTTTATATGCTTCTTAACTGAGTTTTTAAATAATTCATTGGTAATTTATTTTTAAGTAATATAAATTTAATTAATAAATATCATAATTTTTTATCTTTTGCAAAATTGTAGCATAAGTAGATAAATATTGTATTAAATAATTTTTTAATTTTTTAATTTATTTTGTTATTCTATTCCAAGAAAATATTGAGACTATTTTTATAATAAAACGATGGATAAAGTGATTCATAATTAAGACAATCTTTCTTTTGAAAGTTATTCTTATTTATTTTAAATTATCACAGTTGTTGAATTTGAATATTGTATTTTAATTTGTTTAGAGGTAAATTAAATGAATACTTGATCAAATTAATTTAGTTATTAAGATTTTAATTTTAAGTTTTCCTAAAAATAGAGTTTAAAATAATGTATTGAAAAATTTTCAAGTTGCACATGCTGTGAAAATTATGTTCTTTTACATTGTATTATTGCGGTAAGAATTTATTATTAAAGTTTTAAGAAAAATAAAAAAAATTATTTTCAAATATTAATAAAACTAGCAAAAATCTCGTGCTATGAACGGGACGCATAGAAGCATGTTCTATTGATACGAATGCAAAATTAAATGTAATTTCAGTATGTTAAACAGTAAAAATATGTATTTTTTTTCGCACCATCAACCAAATCCAGTAGTGAACTAAACCTAACAAATTTTATCTAGAAGTTGTGATAAGAAATTTAAGCCTCATAATTATAACGGCAATACTCGTCTGCCTTGCATTGTAAGATGAAATAATAAATAAGATTATCCTTTCTAAGAAATCCATAAACAATAAATAAATTATATGAAAATATACATAAAAGACTACTACTTGTACATGTCTAGGATATGGTTATCTTGTAAAAGGTATGTACATTCTTCCGGCCAATCAAGGTTTATTACAAATATCACCGCAAGAACACAACTTAGTTCACATAAAGATCTTGGTGCAGGGACTATGAATACGTAGGCACGTTCATAGAAGGAGACAATTTAATTGTTGATCATTTTGACTCTATTATCCTATCATGTTATCGCAAGATATGGTGATTGTCATGATTATGCAATGTAATTATATGCAGTTGTTGAATATTTTACTTATGATCTAAGTCTCTTCAATATGGTGGTACGTATCGCAAGATAAATTTTGCCCGAGTGTTTTTGTAGTGTAAGCTCCATTAAGCCAGAAGAGTCTTTTACGACTATCCTTGCATTAAACCTATTTATTTTTAAATAATCTAAACAACTTTGAATAATATAATGAAATAATTATTTATTACTCACGGGAAATTATCTGGTTATAGTTTGGACGTCGTTTCGACCACAATGATTACAAACAAATTGACCATCATGATATATAACTCTCTGAAGGCACGTCTTGCACAAATCAATTCGTAGATTCTCATATATTTTTTCAATCTGTCCGGCGATACGAAAATGGTGGATCTATAGAAAGATTAACAAACTCAATACATAGATATATAATAGGGAAGAAGAATATGGCAACGGTCTTTCAATAATAGCATCGAATAGTGATAAATAATCTTACATCAAGCATATGTGCATATTCTCTAATTTGAATTTTCTTAACATTCGATATCAACAGAGACTATGAAAGTGAAAATCCATTTTTCCAATTCCAAGACATCTTCTTTTGTGGACGCTTGTCCTTGGAAAACCTAAGTCAACATGAAAATATGGAGCTTTCAAATTGTTTGGCAAAGTTTGTAACTTTTAAGACTCTTGCATAACCAACTCACTATCTACAAACGTCATCTGTATGCATAAATGAGTGGTTCACAGTGTACATATATGTGGCGAGTAATGGACCTAAAAGATAAAATATTACAATTTTGAATACAAATAAGGAAGTTGTGAAGGAAATGTGATGAAATTTAAAAATAAAGAGTCAACTTATTGTGAAAATAATCGACCTTCAATCTTGTAGCAGATAAAACATTATTACTGTTCATAGTTTCGGAGTAAGAGAGAGAGAATCCAAATAATGAATGCCCCTTCACACACAAACATTTCTTTTCGTATTAATATTTGAAGAGTTTACCAAAACTAACTTATCAAAACTTTTGGAAAATCTACAGCTTTTTAAAACCGAAATGTATATCTCAAATCAAGGATGAAAGAATTAATATTTAATGAGATTAGGATAAATTACAAAAGATTATGGAAATACACGGCTTTTCAAAATTCAATATGTATATCTTAAATCAAGGATTATCTGATCATTCTTTAAGAGAGTTTCAAATAGAATAAGGTTAGTATTATTTTCAATTTTTAAATTCAAAAAGATTATATCAAATCATGGATGAAATAATTATTTTTTTAGATAACTTTTGGTATTTAAAATTATTACTTTTTTTACCAATTAATTTAGGTTTTTTAGGTGACGCCATCAGAGGCATTTTTACTAAAAAAAAACTCCTGCAATACATAATAGTATTGATGACAGAGAATTAATTATAGGGATAAAATTGACATTGTCTTAGTTATTTAAAAAAACTGTTCACTTCTCATTCAAGATTTACTCTACACTTATTATTACAATATTTTTAAAAAAATTTAACCACCCATCTAAATATGTATAACTTTCCACTTCCACCGATTTTTTTAAAAAAATTCTACTTAGGTCTAAGATGATTGATGCGATATTAACTTGATACGTATTTTTTCATGAATTTGAAATGTTCAACTTGCACACATATTCCGTGTGTCCCAACCGCTAGTATATAAATTAAGGGTAAGAAAAACTAGACCAACTCAAATCGACTTTTCGATTTTCAGTTGGTCTACGTATTAAATTGGTCAATTTCAATTTTTTCCCCAAAAAAACGATTTTGGGTTTGGTCTCTATTTTTCATGCACCACTTCAGACCCAATTGAACCGAACCAAAATAAATCATCTTATCAAACGGAGTCGAATCGAATCACACGATACATATTAAAAAATTGAACCAGTTATTTTTGAAACCCTAAATCCTGAGGCGCATCTGGGCATTTGGGCATGAAAAATGCTACTAAATGTGTGTGAGAGAGGAAAAAATGATAAAGAAAGAAGTGTCACCTCAATATAGAGTAAAATGTAAAATAAAAGGGAAAGACTATATAAACCAACACTTTTTTAGACCAATATTAGACCAATGTCTAAATTCTTCGTTCCCGATTAAATTTTAATGATCTGAACCGTTTAATGTGTTTAAAACATGTTTTTAAGGGTATTCGCGAGAAATCAGCTCAAAATATTACCGAAAAGGGCTTGATCCAAATATTGGTTCATAAAACAGTTCCTGTCAGCATTTTGAACCACTGCTTGGATCAAGCCCTTTCCGGTAATATTTTGAGCTGATTTCTCGTGGGTATCCTTAAAAACATGTTTTAAACACATTAAACGATTCGGATTATCAAAATTTAATCGGAAATAAAAAGTTTAGGCGTTGGTCTAATATTAATCTAAAAAAATATTGGTCTCTTAAGTTCCCAAAATAAAATATGTAGTTTCATTAGTGAGCATTTGGTTTCATTTTGAAACCCTGAACCACTCAAACTTTATCATTTTCCACCGCCTCTCAAAACCCTCACACTGAAGGCTCTGAAGCAGTGAAGCTCAATACTCCGCAGTCGGTAAGCTCTCTCTCTCGCTCTCTCTCTCTCTCTCTCCCTCTAGCCCTGTGCGTGTTTCTCTCTCGCTCGTCTGTGCGTGTGACTCTCTCTCGCAGTGTGTGTGAACCAGAGTGTGCGTGTGTGACTTTGCGTCTCTCTCTTGCTCGATCTGCTCTGTGCGTGTGTCTCTCTCTCGCTCGATCGGCTTGTTCTTTGAATCTCTGATTCATATAGTTCTCGAACTCGGAACATCGAACCCGGCTTAAGGAATGTTCTGCTTCGAATATTATTATTGTAACATGTAAGTCTTGTTGTTTTATAAACCTAACAAAGTGGCGGAGCATTCGTTTTAGTTGCTAATTGCCAGGGTAGAAGGAATTGCTGTGTGTTTGATCTTGTTGTTTGCTACTTCCAGCTTTTAGTGATTCAAACTTATTCAGCTAGATACGATTATCTTGTGGTATTAAATATGTGACAATATTCAAATATATATTCTCCTAAATATTGAAATTTTTGCCCCCTGGAATAATTTTTGGTTCATTTTGATATGCTTTAATACTCAGTCTTTCACACACTGCAACAAGCTTTATCGGTAACTGTCTGATGTGGCCTTTGTTTCAGGATTTTCTTTATTGCCTTCTGTTGGTTACTCTTAATGGTCATATCTGCCCTTTAGCTATATCATCAGTGAAGGTTAGGTTGATGGCGATATCAAGATCAGAAGAAATGGCCAAATTGGTTAGTCGAATTGCTCAACTTGGAGTACTTAGAGGTCAGAGCTGGACTTGCAGTTATCGGACCTTGGTGCAAACTCAAGTCCCTAACCATTGTGATGAAAGTGCAGTGGGTACTAAGCTTGTTAACATAGTTAGAATTTGGACCCAAAGCTATAGCACGATGGTGCATACTCATAACAACCAAAAAGACGGCGCTACAGTTGTATCAATAGACGATCAAAATAAAGCTATGTCTCAGTTCACGGAAAAGAATTCTGTAGGAGTTCACAATCACCAAATTGGAGAGAATGTGTCGAGAAAGGACAAGATCAGCTTTCTTGTTGGAACCCTTATGGATCTCAAAGATAGTAAAGAAGCCACTTACGGTGCGCTTGATGCCTGGGTTGCATGGGAGCAGAACTTCCCTATTGGGTCCCTCAAGCGGGTATTGGCAATTCTTGAGAATGAGCAACAATGGCATAGAGTTGTTCAGGTTATAAAATGGATGCTCAGCAAAGGGCAGGGTAACACAATGGGAACATATGGACAACTAATTCGAGCATTAGATATGGACCACCGGGCAGAGGAAGCACACGAGGTTTGGGTGAAGAAAATCGGTGGTGACTTGCATTCAGTACCTTGGCAGTTATGTAATCGTATGATATCTGTGTATTATCGAAACAATATGCTGGAGAATCTTGTAAAGCTTTTCAAGGGTTTGGAAGATTTTGATCGCAAACCACCTGAGAAGTCAATAGTGCAGAAAGTAGCTGATGCTTATGAGATGTTAGGCTTACTTGAAGAAAGGGAGCGGGTATTGGAGAAGTACAGGAGTCTATTTTCTGAGACAGGATGCCATAAGAAAGGTAGAATTCTTTCCAAGAAAAAGAAAAGATAGGGTTGGACATAATAGCTTCAAGCTCAGATGCCCTGCGCAATGCTACAGAGGTACTTAGACAAGTTGAAGATGTTTGCTTAGGCAAGTTGAAGATGTTCACACCTGGGCGTGTTTGTTAATATATAATATAGCATAGTATAGACAGTAGACAAAAGCCAGTTGTTTCAAGCATGTATGCACTTAAAGCTTAAACGAAAGCATAAAGCGAAAACAAGAGATTGTTGGGGGGGGGGGGGGGGGGGGGTTGGGGAAGGGGGGGTTTGGAAGTAGATTTTGGCACCGTATTCTTGGTGGGCATTAATCTCATGATTTGTGCATTATATTGTAATTCCCATACCTTGATATAGAGAGATAAAAACACTGGGATCTCTCATTTGAGCTTTATTGCTGGAGAAACTGAGTCAAATATTTTTATACTTTCACTCTCGCCCTGAAAGCGCATGATCATTTTCCTAGAATTTGAGATGTCCCTCGAGCTCCAACCAAACTCATGATGTCATTACCTCCTTTTCAAATGAAATGACATTTTATTTGAGGTTTCTTTGTATTTTTCGGTGGATGGTTTCGTGTTAGAGGTATAACAAAAGCAACTAGGTCATGGTTTTCTGTTCATTGGATTACTCGTCTCAGTGGACTTTATCTTTGGTTCATCTAACATAAATGTGTTTTGTCTTTCCATAATGCAGTACTTTTGGCACTGTACAGTTGTGATACATGGAAAGGTAACAATATGCTAATCCTTTGTTATAGTTTTGTGCTATGTGGGATGCTTTAGGGTTTTAAACTTGGGAATGGCTGTGTTTTGCTCACGGCTTTTGTTGGATATTGTAAATGAGTTATGGGATATGAATAGATCATTTCTTTCAATCCTTATTGTTATCAGAGATGAGAGAAAGTGTATAGGGTGTTAATTAACCCTAACACATAAGAGTTGTATTTATATTATTGCTCACCACATTACATGTCTCACTTAAGCGATGTGGGACAAACACATAAACTAAACATAAACTATTCTAACACTCCCCCTCAAGCTGGAGAATAAATATCACAAAATCCCAGCTTGTTACATAAAAACTCAAAACGTGGTTTAAACAATGACTTAGTAAAAATGTCTGCAATCTGAGCTCCTGTGGATACAAAAGGTGTAGCCAAAGTACCACTATCAATCTTCTCCCGAACGATATGACAATCTATCTCAATATGTTTGGTTCTTTCATGAAACACCGGGTTTGAGGCAATATGTATTGCCGCCTGATTATCACAATGCATAGGCATTGGTAACTGCACTGGAAATCCAAACTCCTCAAGAAAGGATTTCAGCCAGACAACCTCACATGTAGTATGAGCCATAGCACGGTACTCTGCCTCTGCACTAGACCTTGCGACAACGGTTTGCTTCTTACTCTTCCAGGTAACGAGGTTGCCACCAACAAAAGTACAATAACCAGTAGTTGAACGTCTATCAGAAGGTGACCCTGCCCAATCTGCATCAGTAAACGCCTCAACACGCCAATGACCATTAGAACGATAAAATAAGCCACGTCCAGGGTGAGCCTTAAGATACTTCACAATGCGAATGCAAGCCTCCCAATGTGGAATACGAGGAGCAGACATAAACTGACTCACCTTACTAACAGCAAATGAGATATCAGGACGAGTATTGGTAAGGTAAATCAACTTACCAACTAAGCGACGATACTGATCTGGATGAGAAAATACCTCCCCCTAATCAATGCAAAGTTTGACATTAGGATCCATTGGAGTCTCCACAGGTTTAGCTCCCAATAAACCTGTCTCTTCTAGAATATCCAACACATATTTTCGTTGGGACAAACTAATCCCATCCTTGGATCTTGCCACCTCAATACCCAAGAAATATCGTAGCTTACCCAAATCTTTAGTGTGGAATTGACTGTGTAAGAATTGTTTCAACTCATCAATCCCTCTCTGATCATCTCCAGTAATAATAATGTCATCAACATAAACAATGAGCAACACTTTCCCTCGAGATGACATGAGGGAGAATACAGAGTGATCAGACTGACTTCGACGCATGCCAAACCTCAGAATAGCATCACTAAACTTGCCAAACCACACTCTGGGAGATTGTTTAAGTCCATAAAGGGCTTTGCGAATACGACATACCTTATGATGCTCCCCCTGAGCAACAAACCCAGGTGGTTGCGTCATGTAGACTTCCTCCTTAAGATCACCATGGAGAAAAGCATTTTTAACATCAAGCTGAAACAACGGCCAACCAAGATTGGCGGCAAGGGAAAGAAAAATCCGCACAGAACCAAGCTTGGCAACAGGAGAGAACGTTTCGGAGTAATCAACGCCATAAGTCTGTGTGTAGCCTTTGGCAACCAGGCGGGCTTTATGACGCTCAATAGTACCATCAGGAAGATACTTAATGGTATAAACCCAACGACAGCCAATAGTGGTTTTACTAGCAGGAAGAGTAACCAACTCCCATGTGCCATTATTATGAAGAGTAGACATTTCAGCTTCCATAGCTGTCCGCCACTCAGACCGGGATAATGCCTCCTGAACAGTGTTAGGAACAGATATAGAGGAAACAGTAGTAGTGAAAGCACGAAGAGAAGGAGAGAGATGATCATAAGAGATAAACTGAGAAATAGGATGAGAAGTGCTCGAGATATTAGAAAAACCATATTTTACCGGCGGGTGACGATTCTCACGAGTAGGATAGCGACGAGCAGGTGGATCTGGCGACAAGGGGGAAGACGGAGGCGTGGGCAAAGATGGTGCAGCAGCCGGGGATAGTTCGGTAGGCTGAAGTGATGTCTGGGGCTGGTTTGGTGCTGGTGCGGGAGAACGACGAACATATACTTGCAAAGGTTTGTGGGGAACAGTACCAGTGGGGACAATCATAGGTAACACAGACTCAAGTGTAACAAGATCGTTGGTAGTAACAGGATCTGAGTAATATGGCAACGACTCATTAAACGTGACATCGGCACAAACAAAGTGACGACGTAAAGTAGGAGAGTAACAGCGATATCCTTTCTGAGTGCGGGAGTATCCCAAAAAAATACATTTAAAAGACCGAGGATCGAGTTTACTCCTATCAGGGTCAAGGACATGGATATAACAAGTGCACCCAAAAACCCGAGGGGGTAATGAATGGAGAGGCCGACCAGGGAACAAGACCTTATGGGGAACCTGACCACCTAAGACCGTAGAGGGCATACGGTTGATTAAATAACAAGCAGTGAGAGCAGCATTACTCCAATATGACTTAGGAACCTGCATGTGGAATAGTAAAGCACGCATAACCTCAGACAAGTGTCGAATCTTGCGCTCAGCAACTCCATTTTGTTGTGGAGACCGAGCGCACGATGATTGGTGAATAATGCCATGATCATTAAGAAATTGAGAAAGAAGACTGCGAAAATATTCACGGGCATTATCTGAACGAAATATTTGAATGCAGGTATCAAATTGATTCTTAACTTCCATGTAAAAAGATTTAAACACATGTTGCAATTCAGACCGCTCTTTCATTAGATAAAGATATGTGATACGAGAAAAATCATCCACAAAATAACATAATACTGAAAACCAGAAACAGTTGGCACATGAATAGGCCCCCAAATGTCTGAATGAACCAACTGAAAAGGACGCGATGCACGACGCTCAACCCTAGGATGAAAAGAGACTCGTCGATGTTTACTAAACTCACAAACTTCACACACCAACTTATTGAGGGAACGACACGAGGGGACAAGACGCGTCAAACTCTGGAGAGATGGATGGCCAAGGCGACAATGTTGTTGGTATGGTGACTCGGATGTCTGAAGAGTAACAGGCTGAGGAACAGTCAGGTAATAGAGGCCGCCGCGCTCAATGCCCCCACCAATCTTCCTCCCCGTCTTGAGATCCTGAAAAATACAGCCATGAGGAGAAAATGTGACGGAACAGTTTAAATATTGGGTAAGGCGACTCACAGACATAAGGTTAAATGGAAAACGAGGAACATGTAAGACAGAAGTCAAAGTAAGAGAAGAAGTGACAGGAACGGAGCCCAAACCAGTAACAGCAGTGGTAGAACCATCAGCTAAGGTGACATGTGATGATTTACCAACTGACTGTTGACTAAGGAAAAAGGGAGGTGTACCAGACATGTGATCCGTAGCTCCTAAGTCAATAACCCAAGGAGAGGATGAGGATGAGGCAGCACAGGTAACAGATGGACCGGTCTGAGCAAGCGTAGCAGTGGAAGATTCTGTCCCATCCTGAAATGACAAGAAACGCTGGTAATCCTCAGCTGAAATAACCACACTATCGGCAGAAGTTTGAGCAAACTGTCCAGTATCCTCAGAGGCAACCTGATGAGCTTGGGGATAACCATGAAGATCATAACAATAGTCCACGGTATGACTTGTACCCTTACAATGAGTACAAAATCGGGTACCGCGGCCACGACCAGAACTACTTCGACCAGAACTAGCTCCCCCTCGACTAGAATGACGACCATTAGACCCAGAATCACCACGACCACCATAATGAGGACTTGAATCATGGCTACCAGAACCCCGTCCTCCACGACCACGACTGCTATACCCAGAATCACGGCCGCGGCCGCGGCCACAGCTGGCAGAGAAAGCAGAGATATCAGAAGCAGCGGAAGTCAAAGATGGTGTAGAAATAGATGATGACTGACGGAGACGACGAAATACCTCGCTGAGAGGAGGTAAGTCAGTAGATCCCAAAATCTGATTACTCACGGGGCCAAAGGTCGATGACGCACCGAATAAAAAACGAGTAACCCGCATACGATCTCGCTGGCGTCGTACAACCTGAATATCAACAGAAAGAGGCTCACAAATATCTAATTCATTACAAATGCGCCGAAACTTAGCATAATACTCCTCAAATGAAGCATCACCCTGAGATATAGTAAAGAAAGACCGATGAAGCTCATATGTGCGGCGGAGATTGTCTACACCTGAATACAATTCTTTGGCCTCGGTCCACACTTCTTTTGCTGTCACACAGAACATCAACGTACTAGCAACCTGCTCCGTCATACTATTCTAGAGTTCGGTGCGAACACGGGCATCAACTGCTTTCCAGGCCCGATATGTGGAAGAATCAGCAGGCGGGGGATCATCAGTCAAATAAGAGTCCTCGGACTCACCCAAATAGTATACCTCAACAGCTTTTGCCCACAAAACATAATTTTCCCCATTTAATGGTGTGGAGGTAATAGAACGCCGATCACGAGACCGGGAGCCACCCAATAAACTACCAATAGCTGTCGAGTCAGAACCAGACAGAGTACCAACAACTGTAGAAATAGGACCCAAACCAGAACTAGAATCAGACTGCTCTACAGACATGTTGACAAATAAGAAGAGGCAATAACACAAATAACTAGCAACAAACGAAATCCAACAACCACCACTTTAACGGATCAATTCACCGGACTAAAACCACCATAAGGCTATTACTGCTTTTCATCAACTGACCACATACCAAAAGAGAACACCAGAAGACCAATGAAAACAAAAATAAAAAATAAAAAATCACGAACAGAAGAGAACACCAGCCAATCATAGATCAAACCGCCTAACAAAGCCAAGAAGCCAAGACAACCAATACCAATACACATACCAGACCAGAGGTCTTTCGGTTTCGGCAGTCGCAACAGGAAGCAGCAGCCATGGGTGGCAAGAACAAAATACAGACTTCGACGACGACGGAGGAAACCAACGACTGAACCAACGACGGAGCAAACGGGAGAGGGGAACAAACTAGCAACGGTAGTAGCGAAACAGAAAGATGGTGCGGCAACGGCAGCAGCGGCAAACGGGAGAAAGTGGACGGCTGAAAGAGATGTGGCAGAGAGAGAGGGGTGCGGCTGCTTGGTATAGCGGCGGCAGAGGATCCCTTGCGGCAGAAGGGTGCGGCTGCTGGGTTTAGGTTTAGGGTTTTTTTTTGGTTAGGGTTTGGTTTAGACGTAGGGTTAGGATTAGGGTTTGGTTTCTAGGGTTAGGGTTCGAGTATGGATTAAGGGTGGCTCTGATACTATGTTATCAGAGATGAGAGAAAGTGTATAGGGTGTTAATTAACCCTAACACATAAGAGTTGTATTTATATTATTGCTCACCACATTACATGTCTCACTTAAGCGATGTGGGACAAACACATAAACTAAACATAAACTATTCTAACACTTATTTTGGAGATGGCATGTATTGATTGTGTTATGGCCCTTACAGAGGAATTATACAGGGGGGCTGGTAGCTTTCAGATTGGCTTGATTAAGCAACGAGTTCCATTGTTTGTTGGGGAACTAAAAGTCTCAATTGCATTTATTTACTGTGCTTATATGCAGAAAGCTACCACTAACTTCCCTTGCCATAACTGTTAACTAATCCATTTGGTTACAAGTCTCTGTTTGGTATGGAAGTTTTCAGACAAGCAGGCATTCAAGGCTTTTGGCAGCTTTCACCAATGGCATTTAAGGCTCTCTCTCTCATTCCCTACATTTACCAATTTTGTCCATATACCCAGCACCACCAACACGCCACACCCGACGACACCAGATCCACCATTAAGGAGTCTCTCTCTCTCTCTCGCCCACACGCGCGGTCTTGCGGATGCCCTTTTAGTTCCCAAATTCGCAAAGCCTGTGCGTGATCTTACCTCAGTGAACCCTCAAATTGACCAGCTCACCAACATCCATCGGAAGAGTTAATTCTTGTCATTGAACAAAGCTACTGACCCACAAGCGCATTTACCTCAGCAACTGGCTTTCCATTCTACGCTGCTTAAAATTCCAAGGATGGCTTGCATTGGTATCTGAAGAGCCAAAACCATTTTGAACACCGTAGAAAACCGGTTGGAGGTGAATGTTCTGAGCTATGGAATGTGGAATCTGAGGGGAACGAAGATTCGGCGAGCAAGCGGTAGGTTTTAATTTACCATGCTCTTGTGCTTTGACAATACGAATATCATGGGACTTGTGTTATTCAATTTTCTCGTGTTGTTTTCCCTTTCATTGGCACTACCATAGCACAGAACTGCTGGTAGCATGTCCCCTCTTTTCTTCTCTTCCCTTCCATTCTGAACTGTAGAGGTGGTAAGGGACACTGTTTTCAAAGCTCTGCTAATTGATTACATGTTTTCTAGCCATGAATTAGGTGGCAAGTCTCTTTGAATACCGTAAAACCAAAGAGTTCAGATATTTCATGTGTTCTGCTATGGATTTTTTTTTTTCATGGGCTGAGCATGCTAATATACTTCACTGACTAGGTGTGTTCTTGGTCTGATTGATTGAGTCAAGTTTTTTTTACAGTATCTTAGCAGTTTATCGAAGTCAGTTATGCCAATCGTTGGCTCCAGTGAACTGATGCATTTTTCCACTTTGCTCCCCGTCCCCCCAACTTGCAAAAAAGGGAATTTATAACAACGAATTTGTATTATGTGGTTTGGTTTATCGCGTATGACAATGAACTTGTACTCTGGAGAATTTTCTGTTACATCTTACAAAGGTAATACAAATTATTTGATGACTTAACTACATGATATGTTCTGACAAGTTTGATTACGTAATTGATGCTTTTTTTTTTTATCACACAATTGATCACACGTCATTGCTTGTCTTACTGAACAAGTGCATGTCAATGAAAACAATAGCTTTTTACCTATACTACTTGAGTTTATTCATCACATTCATGTTAAAGTTCGTAAATAATCTAGCAAGGACTAGCATCTCACGTGTAATGGACTTACATGAATAACTAGCACCTTTCTTCGAGATTAACTTTTTAGATCAAGGCTGCATGTAATGGTTATGAGCAATGTTACTAAAACATTACGTTGCACATCGAATTATACATCATACTTATGTGGTATTTTATTAATTTGAACACATATCAAATTTGATGGGACTTTTTTTTACAATTTGTCTTATAATGATATGCTACGTAGGCGTAATGAACAACTTGATGTGTTACTATACTTACTCATAACTTCTAAAACCTTGAGGTAGGGATATGTTACCTTGTTTATATGCTAGTAAGTGGTAGTTGTAGTTGAAATGCTTGTTTTGGTCATGTATGAGTTGAAATTCAGATTTGGATTGAGTTCTTCCCGATTTTGCAGAACCTAGAAATCGCCAAGGTTGCTCGAGTTCAACTCGCTCGAGCGACATTTGAAAATTTGAAGTCGCTCCAACGACTGCTCAGTGACCTCTACTAGAATTTGGGTTACGAAGGATTTCAAGAAGACATTAAAGAAAGCTTTTAAAAGAGAAGTCAAAGGACTGAACTCAAAAAGCAAACTAAAATTCGTCCTGCTTTCTTCCTTATATTCGAAGCCATCGAAGTTAGGATTGGAATAAAGAACTCATACATAGGAGAATACAAGTACACTTTCCTTCTTATGCAGGCTGACTGAACCGGCAAGAGTGTGCGTCGTTAGGGCGCCGGCCCAAGTCAGTGGTTTATTTTCTTAAAACAGGACTTTCCTCAAAATATTTAAAAATGAGTATAATGGATAATCCGGAGTATCGATCCACAGGGAAAAGATGGTTGAATTTAAAGAGTTCGCAAATTTGGTTTTTTGACGTTTCGGACGTCAACCTCAAAATTTGTTTGGTGTGGTTAACAATGATATTAACTAAGTGAGAGATTAAAACTAGATTAAGCAGTGGAGTTAAGTCCTAAAGTTTAGTCTATTCAATACTTCCGTTGGTCTATCTCTTCTCCTTATAACTTAATCTAGCCTCCGGTCTCGGGTTTTAAATCGGAAAATACTTCGATGAAAATCAGGATTTTAACTCATAAAATGGTTTGATGGATTCTTTCAAGTTCAAGGAAATGGGATCAAAAGATGAAGGACATCGATCCAAGTATTAGATATACCAACTCTAAGGATGACTATAACTAAGCAAGGACTTAATTCTTCATTTTTGTTTCAATAGGAAGAACTTAGAAAGATCCATCAATGGACATTAGATACATATTGAGAAGATATAGGCCAACACGGTTTTGAATAAACTTCACATTTAGACTTAACCCACACTAGTTTAGCTATTCATATTTACCATAAACATGAGAAAAGTGAGAGAAAACATGATGAACAAACTTATCTAAAGAAAAAATATGAATGATCTAACCAAAACTATACTAGAAAACTCTTAGAACATCAGATTTTAAGGTGAGAAATGCAATACTAATGGAAATATAAAAGTAACTCTTACCAATACTTGAGTGATTCCAAGAGAATACAAGGATTCATAAGAGCAAAACACTAAAAGATTAACAACTTACTCAAAACTTGAAGAACAATGCATGAAGAACAAAATATCCTAAGGCAAAAGGAGGCAAGAGCTCTCAAAAATCTGATAATATTCTGTATATTCTATGTGTAATGTGTGTGTGAGAGACCCCTTTAGCCAAGGAAAACAACCTACAAAATATCCTAACAAATTAGGTGCTATTACAATTCTATCCTTCAAATTGGCATAATAAGAAGCTTCTTATTCTTTCCCCCAGGCTACAATCCTTTTTGGTCCCCTGATTTGGCACAAAAATCATTGTAAAGTAGTCCCCCAAAGGTCAGCCATCCCAGACAAGATTTGGTTTGTTCGTACTTGATACACCGGTGTCAAGTATTTGAGGCACCGGTGTCACTATGGCTCTGTATCTGGTATTGTGTGAAAGGGGTGGCACCCGTATAGAGGAATTGAGGCACCGGTGTCATGGGCACTCTGTATCTGGATCTTCTTTGCAATTAACAGAGACACCGGTGTAAAGGAATTGAAGGCACCGATGTCATGGGCACTCTGTATTCTCCATCTTTCTTTGCAATTGGCAGAGACACCGGTGTAAAGGAATCAGAGGCACCGGTGTCACTTGGTCTCTGTATTTTGGCTTCTTCAGTGGAATAAGGGGAGACACCGGTGTCAAGAAATTAGAGGCACCGGTGTCACTATGGCTCTGGAACATGCTTCTTCTAACCAAGTTCGGGCTTTGACCACTCGGACATCGTGTGACATCTCGGGGACTTCTTTGACTTTTGAAGAGTTTGACATTCGCACTTCATGGTCCTTATTTCTCTGTTTGACCTGCGAGGGACATGAAATACCTTTTCGTGCATTATCGAGTGTAACCGTGAAATAATGCGTGCACGCAAGTTAAAAATAGACGTGTTGAGCCGTAAAATACACAATAATATGCGCTCATCACACCCCCCAACTTGAAGGCTGCTAGTCCCTAGTAACTAATTAGGCAATCATATCTCCTTAATGATGCGAGTGAACGATTATATGCTTTTTGTAGTTTCCCAAGCGATTAGGATCATCGGATACCACAATCAACTCGTGCATAGTGTTATGAACTCAAGTTGAACATTTCCAATCATTAGATGTGTGCAAAGTGTATGGTTTCAGATCTCTCTCACTCTCATAAAGGAATTCTCTCCAGTATATGGCAATAGTTACCTCCACGTAGTGCGCACAAATATGCAAAAGCAAACAAGAGGCCAAGCATTCCACAGAATTCAAATAGACAATCAACGAGAAATATGTACGCACATGGTTCATACGGAAAAAGAGAAGAAATGATTACTGTACATTCTACACCACAATGCATATAATTAGGAATCCACAACACACTTAAAATCAGAAAGGGCTTCATAGCTTATAATGATTCGGTTTTCAAAGAGATGTGTAACAAAATAGTGCCAGCATACATATGAATGGCTAAGGTCATGACTACCCCAAATTTGCCGGTACTACACCACAATTCAATGCTAGGTATGTGATAACAACGGAACACAACTAAAACACTAATCAAACGACCACCGACTCCGCATATGACACCTAATCTAAACTATCTCTCCACAATGCCAAGTCGGATGTGTTTAGCATGCAATCACTGCTCCGGTGGTGGGGGCACATACACAACCAGTGCCCTATCTAACCCTGCATCAGCTTCAGAAGACCCACCCTCTGCTGAATCACTCAAGTAGATCACATCTGTACCGGCAGGAGATTCAGAAGCATAGGTGGAGGGTGGATCAGTGGCACGTCTCACAGAAGGCCCGGTGGGTGTGACATCCCCAACTTCTTCAGTTTCTGATAACACCGGTGTCATCACCTTTTTCTTCCCCTTTCCCCTCTCTCTGTTTTTCAGCTCTAGTGCGTCATGGGAAGCCTTGGTGCGACGCTCCGGGAGATTTCCAGCAAAACTTTCCTTTTCTCCTCCCTTTTCACTCTCATCTTCATCTTTACTGTTATCCTTTTCACTATCTGTCTCATTTTCATTTACTTCGTCGTTCTCCTCCTCACCCTCATCATCCCCACTTTCTTCGCTCTCCTTATCAGAGCTCTCCACAAATCTCTTTCCTGTCAACTCGCTCATATATTTGGCTGTAAACCGGGCAATGCTCAAACACTTTTGGATCTTTCTATCCGCTTTGTCCTGCCTTTTATGCACCTTTTTCAGCTCGTTCAAGATTAAGGTTTGACGTTGGACAATGATCTCATTCCATTGTTCTTGTCTCTCCCGGGGGTTCTTGGATTTAGGTGCTTTCACACCGGAGTGGAAGTCGGGCTTGGAGTGTTTGTTGGATAGTGCATGGCTTTTGGCTTTGGAGGTTTGGGTGATTGGTCTGGGCACTCCCTCAGTCATCTTTTCACCCGCCCTTTTAGGCACTTTATGTTGCAAACAGAAATGAGTAACCATGGCCGGGAAGATTAAGTTCGCAGTCCCACTCGTCCTTTCTCTGAAGTACACCATCTCTTGGAAGATCGTTCGGCCGAAGTCTATCACTTTTCCCAACATGAAAGCATGCATGAAGGCTATCGTTTGCGGGGGTACCCTTTTGTCACTTGCCAAAGGGTACACATTGTGCTTCATGATTTTGTTGAGGAGACGGTAATCCTCATGTAATCCCATAGGTGAGAACTTTCCCTTATATCCCTTTGGATTTGTCATTACCCTCTTTACAAACATCTTCCCATCGAAGGATGCCGGATCGAAAGCATACTTGGGAATAATAACGGTCTCTGGATCGGGTCCTTTCGGCGGTGATCCACATGTTGACTCCTCTCACCTCCGCCACCATTCTTGGTTCGGAGGTGTTCAAATTTTCCAATCTCACCGACCGATAGAAACCTTCTACCATTCCTCGAATATATCCCGGGACCACTTCAAAGAACCGGGTCAAACCCCTTTGGTCTAAGTTTTGAACTACCGCATTCGAGTCCGTCAAACTCTCCCTCAAGACTTGCCTCTCGCAAGTAACCTTCTTTCTTTCACATTTTTCTTCCCACTCTTTGTGTGCCTTATCCCCCTCCTCTGTAATTCTCTGTTTCTTGCTCCTAGACCCACTTTCTTCCCCTTGACTTTTTCGTTTTGAACCACTCAGGGCCTTAGAAGCGGAGGATTTCTTTGGAGTTGGCTTGTTTTTTGACTTGGAACGGGAAGTAGAGTACATAGGGGATTTCCCCTTACCCTTTGGTATGGCCATGGACGCGTTTTCAAGTTCCCTCCATATGGGATCGTCATTATCCGAATCAGATTGTGGTGGGGTGTCATTCGGGTTGGGCTCTCTAATGGAGATGCCCTGGCTCTTACGTTCAACCATTATGAATACGGAGAGAGAGAGATCAAAGTCTTACCCGTTGAGAGCTTCACACCAAGAGATGGAGAAAACAGAGCACTGATGAACTCAAATCCCAAACACCCAAACTTTCTGTTACAGCCGAACCAGAGGAGGAGAGAGAGAACCAGGCGCGGTGGTCGGCTTGTGGAGAGAGAGCAGTGCGGTGGAGAAGATGGTGTGAGATGCGGTGGTTGGTGCGGTGGTGTGAGATGGGAGGCAGAGAGATGCTTTGTAGAGAGAGAGAGAGAGAGAGAGAGAGAGAGAGATGAACCGGTGTGAGGAGAGAGAGGGAGATGAAACGGCGCGGGAGTGAGACCGGTGTAACCCCCCAATCGTTATAACGATTGGGGTTTTATAACCCTGACATTTTTTTTAACTTTCCTCGCAAGGCACCGGTGTAAAGGGTTAGAAGAACCGGTGTAATGAACTCTCTGTATCTCGGTTTTCTCTTTGTGAAAAATGGGGGGCACCGGTGTAATGGTTTTTGAGGCACCGGTGTAAGGTACTCTCTGTATCTCAGCAATTCCTATTTTGGCCAGGAGGCACCGGTGTAAGCTTTTCTGAGGCACCGGTGTCAAGAGCATTCTGCATTTCAGTATTTTTGTTGGGCAAGAGAAGGCACCGGTGTAATGAATTGGAGGCATCGGTGTCTTTACCATTCTGTATCTCATCCATAGTGCTGTAGAGTGAAGCACCGGTGTAACAATTTCAGAGGCACTGGTGTCATGACTATTCTGTATCTCCTAAATTCTGATATGTAGTGGAGTACACCGGTGTCATGGAAATGAGGCACCGGTGTCATTGGGCTCTGTAAAATTCTTTCTTCTGAGATATTTCCTCCCGATTGCAATACCACACACACCAACAACAATACCCCATTCGACCTTATCTCATCCGATTTCCTAAGCTTGTTTCAATGGATATAAATTGGACAAGGATCAAATCAAGGTCAATGAGACTCATATGTGGTATGGATCATGGAAGATGGCCTTTTATCATTTCTCAAATGTTCATGGATTCCACAATGATGCACACAAGTGTAAAACATGAGTAAACACGCAGTTGTAGAAACAAGAGATCGATGAATTCAACTCTGTGGCATAGAATGGGTTAACATTGAATCTCCACTCACAACTTCTGATTCCAAATTATTCAACAAAGTTCATGGTCGATGCACGTGTAGTGAAGTAGCAATTCATTGTTCAACGTGATGCTTATGGGAACATATGTCAAGTTACTCGCAAGCATTTCAGGAGAAGATTTCCTAATACAACGATATGCCAATTTGTATTTATTATTATTATTTTTTTCAAAATTTTTCATGTTAAATGGGACTAAAACAACTAAACAACAATGGGCTAACACACTAATGAATCATTCTCCCCCCAACTTAAAGTTTGCATTGTCCTCAACGCAAAGAGATAACGCATCTTAAAGCATAAAAAGAGGGACGATCATACCCGCGAGGTGGAATGTCAACCACCATATACTTCGACCAAGTTTGAGGATTTCTCGTCATGTGCACTGTTTGTCATTGGAAGGGCTTCCAATGTGTACTCTTTCGGCTCCAACTTGTGGACCATAGCTAGTCACATAGGATCATCGCCGGAGCTTTGTTGGACTAACAACCGTAGCACATAGCTACACCCATGACTTTGGGCTCTTGAATGCCGCAATCACCCCATACTTAGACCCAAACTACCAAGGCTGATGTGGTAGCGTGTGCACCCTGCGAAGACTGAACCACCAACTACCTACTAAGAGCAAACATAACTTCATGGAACACAAAATTTCGTTAGCGGGTTAGTCCAAAAATGACAATAATAAAAATAAGCAATAAATCCACCAACTTCTTCACGCGAAGGACACGAGTACTACTTTTCTTCCTTGTCGAAGGCTGTGTTTCCCTATTGTTGGAAGGGCAGTATGCGTGGGGCTCAACAATATCTTGAGAAGTAGCGCCATCATCTAATAGGCTACCACTCCCTTTGGAGGGGGGCCCCCCAAATTCCTTACCCCTTCATTCCGCTTTGAAGCCATCTCCACGGAACTTAACACTAAAGCCAAAAGGGTTCAGACATATTTCTCATTGTCCACGCGCCTGTCGTCAGACCCAACCTCAAGGTACTACATACGTAGCTTGACAAGGTGGTTATACCAAACCGTCGGATGCCGTTTGAGCATGACAAACACTAGAGGTATCACATACTCCATGGATTTATAGTCTCCTAGACTTCAAATAAAGCTCACGGACCCAAATGATTGGGGTCCACATTGTCGACATCGGACCCGTCATAGACCGGGTCTCTCAATTCCTCAACGGATTCCTCAGGATCAAAATGTTCAATAAAAGGCTTCAACCTGTGGCCATTCACCTTAAATGAGATTCCATTCTAAGGGTTTTCAAATTCAACCGCTCCATGAGTGGAGACGGTTTTCACAATGTAGGGACCTCCCCACCGGGATCGCAATTTACTCGGAAATATATGCAACCTCGAGTTGTACAAAAGCACTTTTTGACCGGGGGTGTGTTTTTCGGACAATGTTCTTATCGTGAAAGGCCTTAACCTTACACTTGTAGATGTGGGCATTGTCATAAGCATCCCGACGGATTTCTTCAAGCTCATCCAATTGGAGCTTGCGGTGGGCACCGGCTTCGGGCATCCGATAATTCAACTGTTTGATAGCCCAAAAAGCCTTGTGCTCCATTTCCACCGGTAAGTGGCAAGACTTGCCATATACCAAGTGGTAGGGAGACATGCCCAACACTGTATTGTAGGCAATACGGTAAGCCCACAAAACATCAATGAGTCTAAGAGACCAATCTTTGCGATTCGGGTTCACTATTTTCTCCAAGATGTGCTTGATTTCACGGTTGGCCAATTCAGCTTGGCCATTGGTTTGTGGGTGGTAGGCAGTGGACACTTTGTAGTTGACCCCATATTTCTTGACTAAAGCTTCCATAGGGCGATTGTAGAAGTGTGTGCCTTGATCACTGATAAGGGCTTTAGACATACCAAACCTGGAGAAGATATTCTCTTTAAGGAATCGGACCACAACAGAGTGGTCATTGGTTCGGGTTGGAATGGCTTCCACCCACTTGGACACGTAATCCACAGCTAACAGAATGTAGAGATTCCCAAAAGAATTGGGAAAAGGACCCATGAAATCGATGCCCCAACAATCGAAAACTTTAATGATTAAGATAGGTTGGAGGGGCATCATGTTACGCCGTGATAAAGCACCCAACTCTTGACAGCACGGGCAAGCCTTGCAGAATTCAAAGGCATCCTTGAAGATGTGAGGCCAATAGAAGCCACACTGTAGAATTTTAGCAGCTGTCGTTTTCGAGGAAAAATGCCCGCCACATGCCTCAGTGTGGCAAAAGGTCAAGATTGACTTCTGTTCATCATCGGGCACACACCGCCGGACAATCTGGTCTGGGCAAAATTTAAAGAGATAGGGATCATCGAAGACGAATCTCCTCACCTCAGCTAGAAATTTTCTCCTATCTTGAGGAGTCCAATGTGATGGGAGTTGCCCCGTGGCCAAGTAATTGGCAATATCAGCATACCACGGGCAACTCGAGACTGCGAAGAGTTGTTCATCGGGAAAAGAATCAGGAACGGGTAGAGCAGTAGTATGGTCCTCAAACTCGAGGCGTGACAAGTGATCAGCCACGACATTCTCAACCCCTTTTTTATCTTTGATGGTCAAGTCAAACTCTTGCAACAGAAGTATCCACCGAATGAGCCGAGCCTTGGCATCGGGCTTAGTGAGCAAATATTTGAGAGCCGCATGGTCGGTGTAGACTATGATAGGTGATCCGATGAGATAAGATCGAAACTTGTCTAAAGCAAAGACAACCGCCAACAACTCTTTCTCGGTGGTCGTGTAATTCATTTGAGCATCGTTCAAGGTCTTGCTCGCATAAGAGATTACACAAGGAACTTTGTCTCTCCGTTGGCCAAGCACAACGCCTATAGCATAGTCACTGGCATCGCACATGAGCTCAAAGGGCAGGTTTCAGTCGGGTGACTGCATGATTGGAGGAGTACTGAGACTGATTTTTAGTTGTGAAAAAGCCTCCTCGCAATCTTGCGTCCACTCGAAAGTTGTGTCCTTCGTAAGTAAACGACACAACGGACGAGATATGGCGCTGAAATTCTGAATGAAGCGCTGATAGAATCCAGCGTGTCCAAAGAAAGAACGGATATCCTTGACACACTTAGGGGTAGGTAACTTAGAGATGAGCTCTATTTTTGAATTATCCACCTCAATCCCCTTCGAAGAAATAATGTGACCGAGGACAATACTGTGAGTGACCATGAAATGGCACTTCTCCCAATTTAGAACAAAATTCTTCTCCTCACATCGTACGAGAACCCTCTCAAGATTCTCCAAACAAGACTCAAAGGAGTCCCCGAACACAGAAAAATCGTCCATGAACACCTCCACAATTTTCTCAATCATATCGCTAAAGATGCCCGTCATACACCGAGAAAGGTGCCAGGGGCGTTGCAAAGCCCGAAGGGCATGCGACGATATGCAAAGGTGCCGAATGGACATGTGAAAGTTGTCTTTTCTTGCTCTTCCAGAGAGACCTATATCTGATTATAGCCTGAATACCCGTCAAGGAAACAGTAGAAAGCATGGCCAACCATCCTCTCTAACATTTGATCAATGAAGGGAAGAGGGAAGTGGTCTTTCTGGGTGCAAGCGTTGAGTTTTCGATAGTCAATGCAGACGCGCCAACCAGTGACCACTCGAGTGAGGATCAACTCCCCAATTTCATTGGGCACAACAGTGACGCTAGACTTTTTCGGAACAACCTAGATGGGGCTAACCCATTTACTGTCGGCAATCGGGTATATGATACCCACATCCAGTAACTTTAGAACTTCATCTCTCACCACATCTCGCATGATCGGATTCAAACGACGTTGAGATTGGCGAGATGGCTTGACATCATCCTCAAGATAGATGCGGTGAGTACACAGTAGCGGGCTGATCCCGTGAATATCAGCAATGGTCCACCCTAAAACAGATTTGTGGGCCCTCAAAATTTTCAGTAAAGCAGCTTCTTGGTGATTTTCCAGACTGGATGATATCACAACAGGGAAAGTTTCAGAATTTTCCAAGAAGACATACTTCAAGGTAGATGGCAAACTTTTGAGCTCGGGCTTGGGTGGTTTAACAGTAGATGGTAGAGCTCGAGCTGTCGGCGGTGGTGACTCTTCAAAGGTAGGCACCCACTTTTCGGTACCCATCACCTCTTCTTCATTTAGGAGGGAGTAAATGTACTCAACCTCGGGTGAATCTAAGAACTCGGTCTCTTCTACAGTAAGTATAGCCTCTACGGGGTCGGAAAAGAGATGACAATCGACGTGTTCTTGGACAAATGTGTCAATAATGCTCACGTCACGGATGTCATCATCATCCCCCATTTGGCTCCCAATGTTAAATATGTTGAGCTCAAGGGTCATGTTCCCAAACGTCATTTTTAGTAGCCCATTTCGACAATGGATCACCGCGTGGGACGTGGCCAAGAAAGGCCTTCCAAGTATGATGGGCGTTTGGGCTTGAAGATTCGACGAGGGACAAGTATCAAGGACTATGAAGTCCACCAGGTATACAAAGTTGTCCACTTGGACAAGCACATCCT
The DNA here is from genome assembly GCA_019985065.2 of Arctostaphylos glauca. Lineage (NCBI taxonomy): Eukaryota > Viridiplantae > Streptophyta > Magnoliopsida > Ericales > Ericaceae > Arctostaphylos > Arctostaphylos glauca. Next base: position 28,445,226 of record JAHSPW020000005.1, on the reverse strand, counting down.
CCACCAATCCCCTCGGTACCCGGACACTACGGTCGGCTAATTGAAGGGTCACCGAGGTTGGTTTCATGTCCCCCAACCCAAGTTGCTCATACACCGAGTATGGCAACAAATTTACACTAGCCCCCAAGTCAAGCAGGGCTTTATCCACTATCTTTTCCCCAACTCTCACAGAAATGGTAGGACAACCGAGGTCCTTGTACTTGGGTGCAATGGGGGTTTGAATGATCGAACTAACTTGGTGTGTCAAGAATACCTTCTTTTGAACGTTGTGCTTGCGCTTGATTGTGCACAAGTCTTTCAAAAATTTAGCGTAAGAAGGTATTTGCTTGATTGCATCAAGTAACGGGATATTGATTTTAATTTGCTTGAAAAGCTCAAATATCTCGTTGGAGTTCGTCAACTTGGGTAAAGGCCTCAATCTTTGTGGGAATGGGGCCGGCATTGGGCAAGTGGAGACCATGGGTTCTCCCATAGGAACAGATGTGAAAGTGGAAATGGGGGGAGATGGAGGCAAACCACTCACCGGTTCATCATCTTGGGGTTGTGGAGTAGGCACCGGAGGAGGAGTGAGGATTGCTTTTGGGAGAATGGTCTTGTCGACCTCTTTCCCACTCCTCAATGTGGTGATGGCCTTTGCTTGTTCCACATTGGACCCGGAAGGAGAATTTTCTTGAACAAAATGTTGACCTTGGGGGTTTGCTTGTGGTTGGGCTGGAAATTTCCCTTTTTCATGTTGCATGGTCCCCAATGTGGTGGTCAACTTGGTGAGTTGGGAGCGGATGTCCCCAATAGCTTGCGTGTTTTGCTCATTTACATTTGCTTTCCCTTGCATGAACATTTGCAAGGTATCCTCCAAACTTCACCGGTTAGGCGGTTGGTAAGAGTTGGGACCCGTGGAGGGATCCGGAGGATTGTAGGCATTTGGTGGATACCGCGGTGGTGCCGACCCTTGTGCATTTTGATGGGCCGGATATTGTCCTTGAAATCCCGGGGGTCCTTGGGGTTGGCCACCCGACTCGTTGTTCCTCCAACTGAAATTGGGATGATTTCTCAATCCAGGATGGTAAGTGTTGTTGTAAGGCAAGTTGGTGGACTTTTGCCCTTGGTGGAGGGCATGGACTTCAGCTTGGTCCGAACCTTGGAGTACCTCTTTGAAAGCAGGTATGGTTGGACAGATATTGGTAGTATGGTCCATTGTATCACATATGGCACAAGCCTCCCCGGGCTTAGGAATGGAAGAGACCTCATTCACTCGATTGATTTTCAATTTCTCTAGTTTCCTAGAGAGGTGATCGAGGCGTTTACTAATGTCATCCTCTTCCTTTGGCACGTATTTGCCCAAACTTCCGTGTTGAGTGGGGGGCTTATATGAGCGGTCATTGGGATCCGAATAATCCCATGATTGATTGTTCTCCGTCAACTCATCTAGGTAAGCTAGAGCCTCGGAGGCTCCTTGGTTCAAAAACTCGCCACTAGTCATGAGGTTGATGAATTGGCGATTGCGGACTGATATGGCCTTATAGAAAAACGCCACAATTTGCCAATCCTCATACCCGTGATGAGGACAGCGAGGAAACGCTCTTTATATCTTTCCCAACAAGAACAGAAGGATTCGTTGGGTATTTCTTCAAAATTTTAGATTTTCTTTTTTAAAGTGGTAGTGCGGTGAAGTGGGAACTATTTCTTGTGGAATTCAACTTGCATTTCCACCCAACTAGTCACCGAATGTGCTCTCAATGAGAGAAACCATCGCTTGACCTTCTCCTTGAGGGAAAATGGAAAGAGTTTCAAACGTGCCATCTCAAGATGAGTGGCCACATTGGTGAAAGTGTTCACCACCTCCTCGAACTCTTTAATGTGCACATAGCAATTCTCCGATTCCATCCCATATAAGGTAGGTAACATGCCAAGCATGTTAGGCTTTACATGGAATTGATGCCCTTCGGGAGTATCGGTAGGAAAGCGAATGCACGAGGTGGTGGTGGTGGTGTGAGTAGGGTACAAGTAATCCCGCATGGTGCGACCTATGGGTGCGTCATTGGCCTCATGTTGTTCGGCCATTGGATTGAGAGGAGGGTTGTCTTGGCGAATGAGCCTATGTGTAGCGTCACGAGTGTAGACACTCATACACCGAAAACACTCTCCTAACAATCAAGTGTGAGTGCAAAAAGAAAATAAAACTTGCGAATTGCACGTTCCTTTGGCTTGCGTTACACCTTAGGTTTACCAATATGGGTAGGTTAAAAGTTTCCGCCAAAGAAACTTGCACTTTGCAAAATCTGCGATTCCTTAAAAATAACTATTCAATTTTCCCGGCAATGGCGCAAAAAACATGACCGAACCGGCAAGAGTGTGTGTCGTTAGGGCGCCGGCCCAAGTCAGTGGTTTATTTTCTTAAAACAAGACTTTTCTCAAAATATTTAAAAATGAGTATAATGGATAGTCCGGAGTATCGATCCACAGGGAAAAGATGGTTGAATTTAAAGAGTTCGCAAATTTGGTTTTTCGACGTTTCGGACGTCAACCTCAAAGTTTGTTTGGTGTGGTTAACAATGATATTAACTAAGTGAGAGATTAAAATTAGATTAAGCAGTGGAGTTAAGTCCTAAAGTTTAGTCTATTCAATACTTCCGTTGGTCTATCTCTTCTCCTTATAACTCAATCTAGCCTCCGGTCTCGGGTTTTAAATCGGAAAATACTTCGATGAAAATCAGGGTTTTAACTCATAAAATGGTTTGATGGATTCTTTCAAGTTCAAGGAAATGGGATCAAAAGATGAAGGACATCGATCCAAGTATTAGATATACCAACTCTAAGGATGACTATAACTAAGCAAGGACTTAACTCTTCATTTTTGTTTCAATAGGAAGAACTTAGAAAGATCCATCAATGGACATTAGATACATATTAAGAAGATATAGACCAACATGGTTTTGAATAAACCTTACATTTAGACTTAACCCACACTAGTTTAGCTATTCATATTTACCATAAACATGAGAAAAGTGAGAGAAAACATGATGAACAAACTTATCTAAAGAGAAAATATGAATGATCTAACCAAAACTATACTAGAAAACTCTTAGAATATTAGATTTTAAGGTGAGAAATGCAATACTAATGGAAATATAAAAGTAACTCTTACCAATACTTGAGTGATTCTAAGAGAATACAAGGATTCACAAGAGCAAAACACTAAAAGATTAACAACTTACTCAAAACTTGAAGAACAATGCATGAAGAACAAAATATCCTAAGGCAAAAGGAGGCAAGAGCTCTCAAAAAATCTGATAATATTCTGTATATTCTATGTGTAATGTGTGTGTGAGAGACCCCTTTAGCCAAGGAAAACAACCTACAAAATATCCTAACAAACTAGGTGCTATTACAATTCTATCCTTCAAATTGGCATAATAAGAAGCTTCTTATTCTTTCCCCCAGGCTACAATCCTTTTTGGTCCCCTGATTTGGCACAAAAATCATTGTAAAGTGGTCCCCTAAAGGTCAGCCATCCCAGACAAGATTTGGTCTGTTCGTACTTGATACACCGTTGTCAAGTATTTGTGGCACCGGTGTCACTATGGCTCTGTATCTGGTATTGTGTGAAAGGGGTGGCACCGGTGTAGAGGAATTGAGGCACCAGTGTCATGGGCACTCTGTATCTGGATCTTCTTTGCAATTAACAGAGACACCGGTGTAAAGGAATTGAAGGCACCGGTGTCATGGGCACTCTGTATTCTCCATTTTTCTTTGCAATTGGCAGAGACACCGGTGTAAAGGAATCAGAGGCACCGATGTCACTTGGTCTCTGTATTTTGGCTTCTTCAGTGGAATAAGGGGAGACACCGGTGTCAAGAAATTAGAGGCACCGGTGTCACTATGGCTCTGGAACATGCTTCTTCTAACCAAGTTCGGGCTTTGACCACTCGGACCTTGTGTGACCTCTCGGGGACTTCTTTGACTTTTGAAGAGTTTGACATTCGCACTTCAGGGTCCTCATTTCTCTGTTTGACCTGCGAGGGACATGAAATACCTTTTCGTGCATTATCGAGTGTAACCGTGAAATAATGCGTGCACGCAAGTTAAAATAGACGTGTTGAGCCGTAAAATACACAATAATATGCGCTCCTCACAGGCCCACATCGAGGCTATCAGTCTGGCCTCATCTATACGTGGGAAAGTTGCCAAAATTGGCGGAATGCTCTTGATGCCTGTTTGGAAAACTATTGGTATTATTCTAGGATTGGGTAATTAGGGTTTTGAGCCATTCTTTAGCACCTTATATCTTGGTTATGTGATTGAATGCTTGTTTAGCACTTTATAGAATTGTTATTGATATTTATGGAAGTAGTTGCACAGCGAGATGATGAACAATAATGCGGAAACGATGACCGCGCTATGTTATATGTACTAGATTCTTTTGGGAATGTTAGGAACATATTAGACTCTTTCGAGAATGTTAGGAATGTACTGGACCCCTAAGGGAAAAGTGGCAGGAATTGATGAGATCTTTCCGACAATGACGTTATGAAATGAATGACGAGTGATCTAATGTAATAAAACTTTGGCATGTGAAGTCGACTTAATGGTTTCATAGTGTTGTTTCATGCTTATTAATTTCTTCTTAAGGTTATGCATTTGGTCCCAATTTATGTTGAATCGTTGAGTTGATTGGATATACGTATCATATTACTCTCATGACATATATCGGTGTCAAATGTTTCTATTGGGCTTGTAACTCATCTTATCTTTCATTTTAGGTACCGTATTAAGCAGTAAGTTGATGTATATGACATGCTTGGTGTGTGCATTTTGAGAACATAGTGATAGAGTTATCCATCATCTTCGAATCAACCCTTTCTGAAAAAGATATAATATAACTCTATTTTGAGCTGCATTACTTTGATATAATATTTTGAAATTCTCATATATTGTAAATGTTCATATGTGTTGAGATGACCTATTTTGGAACAATGTTATTCATTGAACTATTGAAGTAGATATGTTTTGGGGATGGTTAGTGTATGTTTCGAGGATTTGGTTATCATATATTGACATTTAAAGGCTTTTGAAATTGAGGGCATGATAATTATTATACTATAGACAAGTAACAATGACTTTTTATTAACAAACTATTGAGATTTTTTCTTGATATGATAGGGTCCAAAATTTTTAAAATATTCCTAAACTATTGATTTCATTTACTTAGTTCCTAAAACTATCGATTTGGATTTTATTTAGTCTAATTATTGACATTTGTCTAATATCCTTTTGAAATCGTTAGAAAGAGGGTACAACTGTAATTTCAGTTTGTTAAGAGGAGACTTAAGTGCAATTTTAGTCCGTACGAACAAAAAAAAAAAAAAAAAAAAGGTAAGGGATTTGCCAAGAAAAATCAAATCAAATTGAATATTTTTTCGTACATTAAGTTTTGCCATTGAACAGGAATTTTTCCTCTGGCCAAGATCATTTCAACCGAATAGGAATTTCTGTAATTGCTTTTGTCTTGAGCAACCAAACTTTCAATCCTCCCAGCATTTGTGGACCTTTTTTACAGTGAAAACTTACACTTCGGAGCAAATTTATTAGATCTCAACGTCCAAGTCATTGTGAAATCACCCAATTTTTTTTTTATCAGAATGGACAATTGAAATCCTACTTGAGAATCTTTCGTCGTTGACAATTGAAATTGGAGATGCGAGAGAACCTTAGCTTGAGGACAAACAACAAACAATGCGAAGCAGATTAACATAAACGTCAACAAAATTAATGGACTGAAACCTTGGCAATCCCAATTCGGACTGAAATTGCGACATACCCTATTCGGTGAACAACAACCCTATTCGGTGAAAAATAGCAAACGGGTTTACTTTGGGGATCAAGTAAATTGCATTTAAGGTCCTTTTAATGGACTAAAAGTATAATTAAGATTTTATCCTAACGGTTGTTAACGAATTTTAGACATATATCATTAACTGGACTAAATAAAGTCCAATTGATAGGTAAGGGACTAAGTAAATGAAATTGATAATTTAGAGACATTTTAAAAGTTTTATACATTGTTTAGGGATGAAGTAAATATTTTATTCATATGATAGGTTAGCATGTATATGTGCCTTCTATTACAAAAAAATACATATAGGTAACAAAAAAATAACGAGATTTATTAAATAAAAAATATTATTTTTATATAACTAAATAATAGTTACCAAAACATAACGTGTAAGTAATTGTACAAAGTTAATTAGTATAATTCAAATATAATTTAATTTTAGCATTTAAATATTCAATAGAAAAGTGAAAAATTAAAAAAAGATAAATTAAAAGTCATGACGATTTTTTTTTATGAGATAGGCTAAAAATGTATATATGCTCTAATTAGGTAAAATATATAAGAGAAATGCAAACATAATAATATACATTACATGATAAAGATAATTTGTATAAAAAATTATAAGATGCATAATTATTTACACAAATTTGATCACAATATAACTTAAACTTAATTTAATTTTAACATTCCAAATTTTTATTTTTGAAATTATTTTTTTAGGACTTATTAATCTTCTAGGAAATGAGTACAGGAGGAGGGTCACTTAGCCCTATGGGCGGTGGGCAAGGAAGAACTATCAAGATAGAATTTTTTTTTTTTTTTTTTTTTTATAACCCAAGTATCTGGACAGTTTGGGGACCAAGCTGATATTGCTTAGGGGGTCCATCACCTGATGCTGACTAGTCTTCGGGGCCCTGAAATTAACGACCAGGTAAACCTCCAGTGGCCCCAAAGTTTGCAGTTGTCAAGATTCGATCTCAAGACGTCTGGGTTTACAGGTCTCCCCAATTTCCCCTCGGACAACCCTTTGGGGTTATCGAGATAGAATTGCTCGCTCAAATAGAGAAAGTTTCCAGCTTGAAGCGAAGATTCAAGTTTTTAATCCGAAACACGAACAAGTCTCCCACGTTGGAATTGGCTTTGGCAAGAGTAGGCTCAAATGAGACCTTTTCCCTAGCTAGTGTGCCAAATGGATAATTTTGCCCCATTTAAGCTGAAGCATAAGATTCTCAGATTTGTGCCCAACCTGTTGTAATAGGCCAAAATGTCAGACTGTACACAATGTCGAACAAGGATAAGTGGGTTTAGCCCAGGAGCACTATGGGCCTGTTGACGTTGTGGGGCTTCAGCCGACGTATTGCCAAACACTCCCAAAGGATCATGATTTTCGTTCGGCCCATCGAGAGATTATTTCATATTTATTGCGTGAGGCTTTGGCCGGCGTGTGGCCGGCGTCGACCGGATATTTGGGAGATCGGCATATTGACATTGCCATGCTGAACGGTTGATTGGGTGTTCGGTTTGAGGTGGTGAGAATCTTCTAGAATCAAGACATGCTCCAAATCGGAAAGCATGGTATAGGTAGTTTATGTATTTGGAAACACAAAGCATACAGAAGATCTTCTGCAATTAAGACAACCCTTGTGCAGCTAGGTAAGAGCCAGATTTGACAATACATAATTAGGAATAGAATCCCAAGATATTCAGTTACCAAACATGGTATCCGATGACTTATAAATAGAAGACCAATGGCCATAAATTAGGTACGTGATCAATTCCTGTGTAGTTATTATTGTGCTTTGGTCTTGCAAGTTCTGACTTTAGTATCGGAGTACTCTCAGACTGAAAACAACTCGTTGGCATTGATTGACTGATCCTTGTGCAAGCCCTTGGAGCAATTCGAATTGGAGGATATTCACAACCCCCACATCTATACCGCATTTCTCTTTGCTTGGGGAGGCGGCTCTGTGTAAGAGCGAATGAGAATGCCTACCCCTCGAAATCAGTCTTCCTCCCGCCAAGTCGTATTAGGGAGCTATGTTAGGAAGAAAGGAAGACATTCTTCAACTATACGGAGGGACCTACCTCTTTCAACAAACTATATATATATATATATATATATATATATATATATATATATATATGCACATATATATAATTATATAATATATATTTCAATGTGCACATACATAAATAGATTAAATATATACAAAAAAGAGAAGCAACAAGACTACATATGAGTATTTTAGTCTTATGAATTAAGAATAATGGTGTTTGTAAAAATATATATATATATATATATGCACATATATATAATTATATAATATATATTTCAATGTGCACATACATAAATAGACTAAATATATACAAAAAAGAGAAGCAACAAGACTACATATGAGTCTGTTAGTCTTTTATGAATTAAAAATAATGGTGTTTGTAAAAATTTAATAGCAGGAAAATTTGCTAAATAATTAATAATTTATGAAGTAGCAGAAGATGCATATTCATTAAAACTCTCAGCATTTGTTAGGATCCCCAAGGTCTCAGCATTAATTGTTAGAAACAGGGGAGGTAAGTGCATTTTACCGTTGTTTTATTATTCCATGCGGCATGCAAACGCACAAAACCAAAAACTCGTTCGGTCTGTTGGTTGGCGTGGGAGACGCAAACCAGAGAAACTTCTCTCTCTCTCTCTCTTCATTTATTTCTCCACCTCTCGTAATACCTATTTTTCTGAACCCTCTACATTCCTCCAAGGTTTTGTCCTCCTTCTGAATGGAGAATCCGGAGGAATCCAGCCCTCTTTTAGGACCTCAACTAGACGCACCAGACCATGAGAAGGAAGCTGCGAAACCTGCCACCGCTCCGCCTCCTGCTGCTGTTGCTGCTTCTGTGGCGGTAGAACTGTCTCCTCCACAGCCGCCGAAGGGAGCTTTACCCCCGACCTGCGAGTGGACCGCCGATGGATTGCCGCTAGGGTACGGCATCACCGTGGGGGAGCCCCTACGCCGGACTCCGTGGAGCTCCGGCCTCTTTGCTTGCCTCGGACATAACGATGATTTCTGTAGCAGCGATCTTGAAGTTTGTGAGTTCCGTTTTTTCGATCAAATCTGTGAATTGACGCTTAATTACAAACTACGTGGGTATTCATTGTTAATTTCTTGTTGTGGCGTTGGCTAAGGTGGATTAGATTGAGAATAATGAGGTGTGATTGTGTATGTGTATAGGCGTGTTAATGGCCATCCCCAATTCTTATGCCTATATGTATAGGCATGCAGAAGGCCACCCAAATCCTGACTGTCTATGCTTTTTGTTATCTGTATATTTATATTTAATGTGAGTATATATTCGGTTAAAGATTCATTTGATATCAACCACTCCAATGATTCTTCACTTTTTGTCTTTTTTTTCCCTCGGAAGAATTCACAACGTATCCAGAAATGAGAAACTCCTTTTTAAACATTTTTATGAACCTAGCTTATCCGATCTTTAGTCTTTTAAGCTCATCCCTAAAAGATTTTTTTAGCACATTTGGTCCAGAACATTTTATTTTGCCCGGTAAAAATTTGGCAGAGGACTTGTCTCTTCATTGATAAACTGGTTCTTCCTTCATATGATGCGGCTTTGGTGAAAGGATTAGAGCTCATCTTTTGCCCTTTTCTCGTCAAAATTTAAATTTGATGAAGGTTTTGGTTAATGGCTGAACATGCCCTAATTGTGTGTGATAGATTGTTCATTAATTTCCTCCGCATGTATTGAGTCTGGTGTAATTTGTTGTGGTAATATCTACCGACAACTGGATTGGTATGTTTTTCATGTGAGATTTTTTTTAGACAAGTAACTTTTTATCAAACAATTATCTTACATATATAGTTGTTGAAACAATTAATTATACCTGAATGTTATGATCAAGGAAAGAATGCAGTACATGATGTTGGGAAATGGACTTCTTGTTCTTAAATTTTTGGGTAAAACCCATTTTACCCACTCGTGGTTTGATATGTAGATCACCTCCCTGACTTTTGGACTTGACCACATTAGACTCATGTAGTTTTTGGACTAAAATACACCATTAACTTTGTCAACGTATAATAGAAAATGATCCTCAATACCCCTCTTCTCCTCTTCTTCCTCTTTACATCCTTGTTTAGACACAGAAAAAGAGAGAAACACACCAAGAGACAGCATAACCATCTCTCTCTCTCTCTCTCTGTTTTCTTCTGATCATAGACTCAGCTTTCTGTTTCCCTTTGGAGTGCTTGGAGACACCAAAAAGAAGAGCAATATATACATGGGAGGAGTGCAGTTGAAGAGGATAGGGAACAAAATCAATAGGCAAGTGACGCTCCTGAAACATCGTTCAGAGTTCTTGAAGAAAGATCAAGGAATCTCAATCCCTTAAGATGATGAAGTGGGCATCGAGATTGTGGGCATTCAGTGGCCAATTTTTTGTACCGCGAGTTCAACTTTTCGGCACCCCTAGTTCGATTCCGGCTGCCACGACGTCATCTTTTGATACCCAACGCGAAATCAGCTATGGCTGATTGGGTGAATACTTGTATTTCACACCATTACAAAGCTGGAAGAAAAATTGGACTACTCAAAGCCAGTTGACTCATGCCAATGCTTGAGCTTGGAAGGGATAATAAGGAGAAGAGAAGCTGGGTATGGTAGAAGGACAGAAAAGGTTAGATAGAAAAAAAAACAATGATAAAAGTAGTACAAGATCAAGAATGTTGGGTCAACACAATTTGTCGCCGGTCAGTTCTTGGACTTCAAGATGGTGGGATTTTCAAGTGATCATTCATGAGATCTTTAATAAAGGGATGATTTTGAGTGAAACCCTCTAGATGGCTCCCATGATCGAGAAGCTGCCCCCCGCTTGGAAGAATTTCAAGAATGATCTCAAGCATAAGCGAAAGGAGATGAAGGTGGAAGATCTCATTGACAGGCTCACATTTGAGGATTATTAATAAAGGTGCGGAAAAAGAAAGTGGGGAGTTCCTACATGGCCAAGGCAATGTTGTTGAGCAGGGCCAGAATTCTGGCTATAAGAAGAAGTAGAAAGGGAAGTAGCATGCTAAAGGTTCCAAGCTGGGGCCAAAAAGTGGTTTTGCCACGAAATTGAGGTTCTAGTTTCAAGGCAAGTGCTTCAATTGTGACAAGGGGGGCACCAAGCATCAGAAGATGCCAGCCGCAGAGGAACAAACGTCCTTAGGCTCATGAGGTAAAGGTGAAGTCTGTGAAGAGAAATGTTTCTGACATCAATCTTTCAGCAGTGGCCTCAGAGGGGAACTTGGTGGTCTCCAACCCTAGGGAGTGGTGAGTGGACACAGTTCTCTTTCGATCTAGTTACAAATGACAATAAGTTAGTTATGAGCCCAACATTCGCAAGAGCCTGGTATCTCAAAGCAAGAGGCCTAGAACGTCAATGTCTTTTGGTCTTGATCTTTTCACATACTTGTTGGAGAATCTGCCTCAAAGATTCAACAAGTTGTAAACTCTCTCTCAAGGGCCCCTTATGAAAAGAGGTGATCAAAAGTAAAATTGATTCCATTTTGCAAAATCATACTTTTAGAGCTGCTGGATCTCCCTTTGGGCTACAAATGAATCTTGAAGAGGAAGATGAAAGAAGATGGTTCAATAGACAAGTAGAAGGCGAGACTTGTAATCACAGGGTACAGGTGAAAGGAAGGCCAAGACTACTTTGATACGTATTGTCTTGTCATGAGAACAACTTCGATCCGGATGATCATTGCAATCTTAGCTTGCAAAATCTTGAGATACATCAAATGGAGGTTATCACAACTTGCTTAAATGGAAATTTAGATAATGAGATCTATATGAAACAACTTGGGATTTTTTTTGCTCCAAGACGAAGGGAAAGTTTGCAAACTTATAAGATTTTATATGGCTAGAAGCAAGCGCTAAAACAATGGCATGATGTCAAGTTGTTTTAGAATCAACGAGGGTGACAAATGCATATGTGTCAAGGACACTGATGATGGTTACATCATTTTGTGTATATATGTTGATGACATGCTCATTGTTTGTAGTAATGAGAAGATCATCCAATCAAGCAAGAAGTTATTAAACTCGAAATTTGACATGGAGAACATTGGCCTTTTGGATGTTATTTTGGGACTAAAAATCTCCATAATTTCAAATAGACTTGTATTGTCTGAATCAAAATATGTCAATAAGATACTTGAGAAATTTAACAAGTCTCGTACAAATGTGGCCGAGACTCCTATAGATCTGAATCTCCACATAGCAGAGAATACTAGTGAGAGTGTGTCTTAACTAGAGTATTCACGGATCGTAGGAAGTCTAATGTAATTGATGAGTTGTATGAGGCAACACGTAGCTTATGCGGTTAGCAAATTAAGGAGGTGCATGAGTAATTCAAGTGCTAATTACTGGAAAGTTATTGTGCGAGTAATGAGATACTTATGGTATACCCGTAATCATGGTTTGCACTACACTAGCTATCCAGCAATACAAGGAGGGCATAGTGATGCGAACTAAATTTCGGATGTCAAATACTCGAAGCCTACGAGTGGATATGTTCTACTTTTGGTAATGTTGCAGTTTCTTTGAATATTTCAAACAGACTTTTGTAGCAAGGTCTACCATGGATTTAGAGTTTAAGTCTTTAGATAAAGCAACAGAAAAGGCTGAATGGCTCCACCATTTTGTGGAAGATATTCTGAGGTGGTCAAAACATGTGTCTGCAATCTGTATTCATTGCAATAATCAATCAGCGATTGGTAGAGCACCGAGTTACATGTACAATAGTAAGTTTAGACATATTCATTGACGACATAATACCATTATACAACTACTCTCAATTGGGATTGTCACGATAGATTATGAAAAGTTTTAAGGACAATATTGCGGATCTATTAACCAAAGGATTAAATCGAGAGCTAGTTGATAATTCATCGAGGGAAATGTGGCTAAAGCTTTTAAAGTTGTAAATTACCATGATGGACACCCAACTTAGTTGACTGTAGATCCCAAGATTTATGTTCAATAGGATGACCTAATTGCGTGCAATTAGTTGAATCACTAAGGAGACAAACTCCGTTGTCTATTCCTTTAGTGAAATAGTGATGCCTGTTAGGGTTGAGGATAAACTGCGCTTTTAATGGCAATTGTTTGTTTGTATAACTAAGTGAGGTATGGCAGAATACTTTTAGAGGTTATCTATGTGAGTGTGAAGTGAGGCAGCTTCTAGAAGAATTGAGAAAGCTAAATTCCTTAGAACACTCACTCTACCAAGCAAGAGTTCAAGGCAAAAAGAAATCAATAGTGAGAACTGAACTGTATTAGAAGAAATTCCCATGTGAAATCTATTGTCTCGATTATACGAACGAAAAAACAGTTCGAGACATCACGTTCACTAGTTAGCCGCTAAATCGGATAAGCTTTCACAAGAGAAGGTTTAAGGCCAAAAACTAACTATTATTTGTGTTGTATTTCATATCATTAATGCCCAATTTCATTCATGTGGAGAATTTTCGAAAAATGGACATCTTGTTCATAATTTTTTCTCACAGATTAAGAAAAATCCGAACACTAACTGAAGTGGGGTCATGTACTCCGAAGGGGTGTAGGCCATGGAAAGATTGAGCAAAATTCATTAAGGTTTGAATGAGAAATTGACTATCAAAGTGTGCTAGGTGATGTGGGCTTTGGCCCTAATTGTCACACGCACGCGGGGGTCGCCATTGGTTTGCACAGGATTGTGGTCGGGGCAGGGACCGGGGTCTGAAGTCCATTGTCTGTGAGTCATGGGCTTGGGCTTGCAGTGGTTTGGATGAACCTGGACAGCTGTTGGTTAAATGGATGAACCTGGACAACTATGGGTTAAATGGAGAACCTAGACAGCTGTGGATTAAATGGATGAGTCAGGACGGTTGTGGATTAAATGAATGAACCTAGACAGCATTTCCAATTGTCCCTATAAGTGTACAAATATGAGCTTCTTCCTTATGGTTTCAACACATCAAAATTCCCATATATTCAGAACTTACGTACTCTGAAACTTTCATCCGTGCTTTGTGTTTTTCTAGTAAGAGATGGTACTACTCAGTCCAGTTCGCCGGAAGAGTAGTAGGAGGTGTGACTACCACTATTTTTGTCGTTGTATCTTAAGAGACGAACGCCAACAACAACCTCTACACCTTCGGTGAGGCGGCGAATTTGTGTTAAGAACATCGTTTGTTGTCACGGGTCTCGGATTGATGACTGTTTCTGATGATTTACATTGATAGTGTTATCATATTTTGTTCTTGAATTGTAGATTATGTTCAACGTTCGTTTCATAGATCAGATTGCCTACCGTAAATTTCCAGAATTTGTGTAATCTTTTTTTTTTTACAGCACTTTTCTCCTTACACACGAGTGATGCATGAAATAGCAATTGATTCCTTGCCTTTCTGCAGGACCATATTTTAATTTTTAGGTTGTAGATGTAGTGGTAAGGATGTGCTAGTTGAAGAGTGTATAAGTCCGAAACGGAAAAACCGTATGTTTGTGTGGCACTTCATTATTGTGATAATTTTATGGTGCTTGATGGGTTGATTTACCCAGTACCCGCATTAGTTTGGTTTTCTTTGGGTTTAGCTGTTCGACCGAAAGCTTCTTTCTTTTGACAGCAATGGCTACAAGATAACACATTCATATAACAAATAATGTTCCTCTTTTCCTTTTTATTAGCATACAATTGATCTTTCATCTAGTTGAATGAGGATGTGCACAAATTAGCATACAACTAATCTTTCATCAAGTTGAATGAGGACCTGCAGGAATCTGCACTCGACTTGAATTTTATCAAAGTCAGACTAATCACTTGTATGATTCTAAGTTCGGTTTGAAGGGTGATCAAATCATAAGTTGACTAGTAAGCCTTCTCTTAATTGCTACCTGGTTATTTGGTTATGCATTCACCACCTCATCATGGTCTGGGTATTGTGATGTACAGTATGACAATGCTTTAGACACTGTTGATCAAATACATTGTCTTTGGTTCATGTGCTCATCTTTCTTCATTGTTTTCTTGTCTTGAGTTCTCAACTGTGGGGTTTCTTGTTTTTTTATTGTCATATTGGCTTGGTAGGCCTCCTTGGAAGTGTGGCTCCATGTGTGCTTTATGGAAGCAATGTTGAGAGACTTAGCTCTGTTCCCGGGACTTTTTCCAATCACTGCTTGCGTTACACTGGTCTATACTTGATTGGCAACTCGTTGCTTGGCTGGAATGGTTTGGCACCCTGGTTTTCTTACCCTAGCCGTACAGCTATACGACGAACATTTAACCTCGAGGCAAGTTATTCTTTCATTCTTCAACTTCTGGCCTCCTTTCCCACTTTTCAAGTTAACTAGCAGTGGCTGACCAGTTAACTTTAGAGTTATCACATTCATGTGTATGCACATTTCAACTTTCAGCCACAGGTGTTCTGTTTTTAATGTCTGCAAGGTGATTGATAGTTTCTTTTATTGCCATGTAGTGTTTTATGAATGGTTTTGCTTTTCTATGATGATAGAGCTTAATTCATATATAATCATTCGGTCCTGTGTCCTAGCATTTTTTGTCTGTTGCTATTGTGACACCCCGTTCCACATCGAACATCTATATGGGTAATTCTTGGTATATAATGAGCCATGTAAACTACTACTAACAACTTCGATTTAAGTATTTTGGGCCATGTGGTTGGGTTTAACAAGTTATTAGGCTAGTGATTTAAATGGGGCATTACAGCTGTCCTCATGCGTCTATGTACCCATCCCTTTTAGTAAACAAGCAAATCCATTTGGACACTGACCCCAGTTTTTTTGGTTTTTCTTTTGGTACAAATGGAAGGCAAGACAACAGAGCAAACTAAACTAAAACAACTAAATAATGCCTGTCAAAGACAATTTCAGTAAGGTCAGCAGCAAGGTGCGTTTTCATCCGGAGATGTGTCCATGGTAACCATATGTAATGTAACTCTAGGGCAAATCCAATGGCTGCCGGCTTGTCTGAAACCTTGTTTCCATGCCAAAGAGTGTGGAGAAATTACACAATTTCACCTGGCCAGTAGCTCTCTCTACACTCCACCAGGTTGTGCTTGGAACTGGAAAGTGAGGATTGGGCCCTTCCTTGAGAAGATTCATGGCTACTTCAGAGTCAGTTTCCACTTGTATATGGTCCATGTTGTTTTCCATAGAAGATTCACTCTTAAAATGCTGAGATCGTCCATGCCGTTTTCTGGTAGAAGCTTCAGACCCTTAAAATGCCTCAGAGCTCAGCTTCAAGACTGTGCAGCTGGGCCGATGACTGTTGAACCCCATGAATTATGGGGTGTAAATGGTCCGGACCGGAAGGAAAACTTGGACTGAATTGGAAATTTCGGTTTATAACCTTTCGAACCGAAAACGAACCAAAATATTTTGGTTTGGGCTATGATCCATAAGCTACAACTAGGGGCAGTTGAAACTTTTAGAGCATTTTTCTCTCTTCTTTGGGTCACTTTGCTTCCTGTCACTTTTCTCTATTGCCCTTTTTCTAACTGGCGTATAATCCGGCTTTTCTTGACTTCTTTTTAGGTAAATGAAACCCTTTTGGAAGCCACCAGACTTCTTTCCCTTTCTTTTTCCCGTCTCTTTTTCTGGGGGTTATCAGTAGACTATTGACTTCTCTTGTCTTTTTCCTGGAGATTTGGTTGCCACGTTTCAGTGTTCAATTTTCTGGATTGTCAGATGATCTTTGGAATAGTTTTTATTTCCCCTTTTTTATTTTCTAAGTATTGAAAAGAAATCTGAAACTTTAAATACACTTCCTTGTTAACTGTGATCCCAAAACATTGGCAACAGATTGAGAAATTTTCAAAATTTGTCAAACGAATAACAAGGTAGCCCTGTGCCACCACCTTCGTTGAAGCTCTGCCAACTCCCTTCCACCTCCACCACTTCCAGTGACCCTCCGGAAAATCCTGCAGCCATCCCTCACTTGATTTGGAAACAAATTTCTAAACACATGGTGCGCCATACATGTTTTTCCATTTTGACAGGAAAACTGATAAATGGTGTGCTGTAAGCAAAGGACATAAAGAAAGAAACAAAACCTATGAACATCACCCGAAAAGAGCATGAGCTTTGTGGTGTTTCTTTGCTTAAAATTTGTGTGTGTGTTTCGGTTGAACGAACAGGGCAGCTGTGGAAGCTCCTGTGGATGCTGCGGAAGGTTTTTGGATGATGAGGAATGTGAGTCATTATGTGACAGTGCAACTCATATCTTCTGCCATGCGTGTGCGCTTTGCCAGGAAGCTCGTGAGCTTCGTCGTAGGCTTCCTCATCCTGGGTTTAGGGCTCAACCTCAAGTCTTGGTTATGATCCCTCCTGGTGATCAGAC
The DNA here is from genome assembly GCA_019985065.2 of Arctostaphylos glauca. Lineage (NCBI taxonomy): Eukaryota > Viridiplantae > Streptophyta > Magnoliopsida > Ericales > Ericaceae > Arctostaphylos > Arctostaphylos glauca. The sequence goes on along the minus strand of JAHSPW020000005.1, from coordinate 28,427,998 downwards.
CATGGGCCGTGATGGGGACTGAGAGTCTTCTGCCATTGGCAGTTCGAGCATGACCCTATCTTTACGCTGTGATATGGTAATTGACTTTCTGCTTGAAATTTCGTGAGTAATTTCTGTGGTGTATAGTAAATGATAACTGGCTCTCTGCAAATTGTCGTGTGTGGAAGGGATTGGGGAATGCAAGATAAAGGGTAAATTACACTGTATTTGTCTATGTTTTGGAGAATGACTGACCTTCCCCATTTTTTATACTATTATATATTTACATTCTCTGTCGTAGGCGTTCAAGTTATTGAAACTATTCCGATTTTTTTTTTGCAAAACGAACCGTAACATAATTCTATCATGTTTGAAATAATTTATGCTTAATTTTTTAAATTAAAATTCGGACAAATTTTTAAAATTTTATCCGATTCTAATAGTAGAAGAGCTAACCGAAAAATACTTCCGGGATGTGAGTAATATCTCAAAATACAAGGGATGTCAATGTATTGGTCTCGTAGGAGGTTGGCCTAATTTACGTCAAGATAAAATGTGGTTATCGTATGAATCTTTTCTATTTTTTTGCCCCAAACAAATTCACTGCTTGGATATGTCTGGTGATGTATGCTTAACGTCAAACTTGCGATGCGTTCAGTCTGTGTTGAAAAGAGGTGATTGTTATTGGATTTGGCTTTTGGAATGGCTTACTCCTGAAGCTGAACTTGGTGACTACGGTTTTTTTAATAGATTAATACTCAAAATTCTATCATCATTTGGGCTAATTAAAGGTGATTGTAAGTATGGGTTTTTTTTTTTTTTTTTTTTGCAGTTGTGGTAACAACAGGGCCCATAAGAATAGATGAAGTTGTCCTACCAAATGAAAACCTTTAATCCTAAAGTAGTTTTCTATGAGTACATTTCAGTCTTTATAGATCAAGAGTTAGACACACACCTGTATTTAATGCGGTCAAAAGACATCATAAATAATTTAGTCCAAATGAAATCAAGTGAATTAATTATACTTTGGTTAACATAATTCAATAATAATTACATATCAAATGGAGTCTAAGTAGTATTAAACATGTAAAAAACGGAAGCCATATTCTCGTTTGACTTGTTTTGTTAGTTTTATGTATCATATTAGAATATGTATCGTGTATCATAAAATATATTCACATGAGTAAATATAAGTTGAAAATGTCGTATATAATAGTTTTAAAAATAAGAGAGATTGGAGTAATTTCACAATTTATAGGGAGGCCAGTGTATTTTTCAGAAAATCTCAAGGGAGGCTAGTGTAATTTGTGCAAAAAGTTTCTCCTTTTATCTCATAACAGTACTTCCAACCAAAATGTGGTGGAGTTCTCAAAGGAAAAGTCTGTATACACAGACGGTCCGGACACATTTGAACATAAATGTGTTCGAAATCGTTGAATGCATGTGGGGCTCTTAAATTATTGAGGGTCTCACGTGTATTCAATGGTTCCGGACAAATCTATATCCAAATGTGTTCGGACCGTCTGTGTTCCTAGCATTACTCATTCTCAAAACGCTTGAAATTTTAAAATTAAATCCCACAGATGAGAGTGTATTGAGACAGAGAGGTAACGGTTTTTTCTAAATAAAAATCTATTTCAACTTTTAAAAAGAAACCTTGATGATACAAAATATCACTTTCTTTACTATGTAACATATTCTTAGAAGCAAAGACATTCGTTTTTACATCGCAAATCGTATTGATATAACAAGATCTCTACTTGAAACAAAAAATGTGTAGCAATATGTATAGGTTTTTTTTTTTTTTTTTTTAAATAGACATGAGATAGGTTTACAAATACGTATCGATTTTATCATCAAATGCATCAAATCGAAAGATATATAGTGAATGGTAGGATTTTGGCAACACTAGACTACCGACTAACAGCAGTTCATTTATAGCAGTTGTTTTCAGTTTATCAGTAAAGAGTTATCGCCGATGCCCAAATTTGGTTGAATGGAACTTACGATCGACTCTAGGTTCCATTGCAAGAGAGCAGTTGAATTTGTAGGAAAAAGTATTCGGACAAGTTGATCGAATCCATTCTAGAAAATAATTTCATTAAATCGATAATCAACTGTTACAGAACAGAATTACAATATAAATTCGGAAAACAAAAATATAGTATCAAACCAAGTCCTGTGAATCACAATCTCTTTAAAATAGATTCGCCGCCTCCCGTGGGTGTTGGAGGATCGCACTGGCCTTTGTCTCCCAGGGTAAAACGGCTTACTCAGTTGATGGAACACCACTTGATCGACCGCGTGTCGAACTAATTGTGTCTACCTTTCTCTCCATACAAAATCATACTGTATATCAAACAAGAAAAATGATCCACTATATATGTGAAAGACCACAGCCGGTGAAACGTAGTTTGATTTACGGTTATTGAATATCTATTCGATTAATTTAAGATATACGCTACGTGTGCATGCAAGATAAGTAAGTAAAGTAAGCAATAAAGCAAGACACGCAGATATACGTGGAAAACCCCAAGGAGGGGAAAAAACCACGGGAGGGAAGAATGCACTATAAACTATCGCAGAACAAAAAGTTTCTCACAATCAAACCTAGCTTCTTCTATGTTGATTCAGAACCTTTTTGTTGACTCCTCGTGAACTGCTCACTTCAATAGATGCCTTCTTCAAGATTCGACTCCTCGAATCCTAAGAACTGTCACAGGACGCTTCCTTAGATCTTCCTCCAAACTTGCTTCTGAACGCCTTCAGAAGACTTCGCAAGATATATCAAACCAAGGAACTTTGAGGAAAGTTTAAGTCTCCAATCTTGATCAACGGATCACTGATTTCCTCAAATAATCACCCCCTCACAATATCATAAATCCTCTCTGCCGTTTTTCTCTCTTAAAGAAGCTCTGGATCATTAGGTTCAAGGCTGGACGCATAAGGACGTATTTATAGAAGACTTCTATATTTCAGTACCTCGCTCGAGCGGCCCCCCAGCTCGCTCGAGCGGTCTTTTGAAGGCTACTGGAATTTTTAGACGCATTAGCTCGCTCGAGCGGGCTGTAGGTCGCTCGAGCGGCCTTCAAATCTTCAGATCCGCGCAATATTCTCTTCTGATTTCTTCTGATCCTTCAAATCTTCAGATCCGCAATATTCTCAATATTGCTCTTCTGATTTCTTCTGATCCTTCAAATCTTCAGATCTGCAATATTCTGTTCTGATTTCTTCTAATCTGATTCAACTACTCTCAAGCCTTATCTAACACGATTCTGGTATTTATCCAATACAACTTTGTCTTCAAATAATAACTCTATGTCATTTAAACTAATGAGAAAAAGAATTACAATTCATAATAATTCTAATTCTACCGGAAAATGCCAATCTTATAAAATATGGAATTTACAATCTCCCCCTTTGGCATTTCCGGGACCAAAATCACATCTAATTTTGATGAAGCATCAAAGGCAAACATGGCTGAGAAGATGGCATGAAATCTGTAAACACATTAAGACTAACAAAAACTTGTGGAACCAGATTAGCATTGTAATGAAATCAAAAACTCAACCAATAACCATATAGCCAGTATTTAGAGAACAAAATAACAATTAAAAGTAACTGTCACAGAGATAGCATATTTCCAGAGTTTCATAATGTCATGTACAAAAGTGAACTCAAAAGTGACCTCCCCCTAAATACTAGATCATATCAAAACAAGTCAGAATCATCAAAAATTCTCCCCCTTTTTGGTCATGGAAAGCAAAAGAACAGTCAGAGAGGACGGCGTCGCAACTCAGCAAGTATACTCTCAACAGTATGCTGAACGGAAGACAGAACTTGAGACTGTTGAGCCGAAACCTCTGCTTGAGCGGCGAAAGCCTGGCGAGACTCAGCAACAAAGGAGTGAAAGGACTGAGACAGCTCTGCTAACGTCTGAGTACGCGAAACACTAGGCTCAGCCGGCGCACTCGGCTCCCCCTGAGGTGGAGCCGCACCTCCTAAACCAGCTGCTAACTCAGCCTCCTCGATGTCGGGGGCGGGGGGTGGATCATCCTGTCGCCGTCGAGATTTAGGGGCACTTTGGGACAAGGTACGGGAAGTCAAAGGTGGGGCAAGGGGCAAAGGTGTGGAAGTCAGGGAAACAGAACGTGCCTCAAAGAGACGATACAAAAATCGGCCATAGGGAAGGCCATCCGTCTTCCGAGCAGAAGTGGTGGCAACCATCGCATTGAACAACACTTTCCCAATGTGCAAACGCAAGTTATTAGCAATGCAAAACATCAAAAAGCCTCGATCTTGTGGAATTGCGGAATGATGACCATTCGGGTCGATATTGGCACAAATTATCCAATTTAACAATCTACAAGGCTCAGTTAAATCACCATGTTTAATATGACCCGGGCCCCATGGTCTCTGTGTTCCAGTCAGAAAAGACGCAACAGCATCAAAATCAATGGGGGTAAGATCAGGGCGGTCGGCAATGGGGTAGTCAGCTAAGCGCCCGGACATAGGGCGAGCACCAATCCTGGTGGCTAAAAAGTCGGGAGTGATGGTAAACTCCACAAGACGCACATGGGTCCGAAAACTTTCATTGTCTAAGGCCGTGACCACATGAGAGATGTTTGAATAAAATTCTTGTACCTCGGTGGTGAAGATAAACCCAGTGTAGGGTAGAAAACCGGACAACTGTTGGCGTTCAAGCCATTGAAAGCCCACATGAGGACCAATTTTTTCATCCTCAACATTTCGCTCTCGAATTATGGGTCGCCCACTGTAGCTTTCTAAATAACGCTCATGTTCCCTTTTGGTTTTGAACCGGGTAGGATCAAAAGGAGCTTGTCTTTCGATGGACTTACGCTTTCGGGAAGACGAAGCCATACCTGAAACGCAAGAAGAGCCAACAAACAAACACAAAGAAGCATAGACATCGGTTAGAAATACATTAACGCATAACCATAAGTGATAACCCGAGCATGAGATGAGATGAACAAGCCTAGTTGGTACTTGGCACCCATGTCATGCATAACACCATGAAATGCATAGATGTGTATGTAGTACGAACGCACAATGGCAATGCCCAATCTAAAACCAGATTACTTAAACCAAACCCCAAGAATAATCAGAGGACAACGAACAGAAGATATAAAACAAACACACAGAATCAGAATCTGAATGCATACAATGTAGCCAAAATAGGGGGTAAGATGAGCATATGAGCCTAAAAACCGAAATTGACATCAAACAGAGGGGAAAATGAAAACTCAGATGCATATATTGTGTCATTTGAAGTCAAAATCACAGGGAGCAAAACCACAGAACCAAAATCAGCGCGAACAAGCGAACCAGACAGACAAATCGCGAAACCCTAGGTGAGGCTAAGCTACCATGGCAGTGTATACAACGCAAACCAGAGAGGAGAGAAAGATTACCTGAGATCGAGTGAGCAAGGGTGAGAGAGAGAGGGCAAAAATCACCCACAAAATCGCCGGAGAGAGAGAGAGAGGGAAGACCAGAGATTGAAGAGTGTAAGGAAGAACAGAATACGATCGGGTTTTCTGGGTTTTAATCTCTCGCTCGAGCGAGGTACACACCGCTCGAGCGGTCTCTGCCAATTCTGAAAAAAATTAAATTTTAAAACACTCGCTCGAGCGAGTTACCAACCGCTCGAGCGGTCTAAAAAACTTTATTTTTCATTTGAGTTTAAAATTTCGCTCAAAGGCATTAGATAGACACACAGCAGGGCCAGATTGATAGAACAATATTTCCGTCATGTCCTGTCATAAAAGATATCACCAACGCAACACATAATCTATTCAGGCAGAACGTGTTCAAACATATAAGGACATTAGAACACCAATACATGATGTGATGAAGGAATATCAACGGGTGTGTGTGTGCAGTAGGTCACTTAAGGCACAGAAGTCAATTTCGAACGAAGATCTTGGAAAGCACATAGACTCAAAATACTCAAAGAGGCATCACACATGAAGTCAAACCAAACCAAGTCCTGCAAGATGTATGGTGAACAATTAAACTCCCCCTTAGTACTTAAACCACCTTATATCAAATAAATGCCAAAGATCCGAAATTTTCTTTTGAGGATCGGCTTTTCCGAGACTATGAATTTTGCACTTTCATTGGCGGCTTTCACACTTTTGAGAGCGGTAGCCATCTCCAAAGAGATCAACAAAGGAGTTACTTTAGAGTAACTAACACATGGAAGCTTTCACGCGCTTCTCAAAGGTAGCCCTTTCCTCGAGTCAATATGATTTTATCAGAATCAAACAAGGGGATTAATTGTTCAAGCAGCACAATAGGAATTCTGGTATTAGGTCAATCATTATGTAATTATCTCAAGAGTAAAACAAAATCCCATGTGATTCAAGACCTAATGCCAAAACGATTCTGTAACAAGAGATACTGTTCGTGTACACAATTCCTTTACTCAACAAGCATGTAACAATGTTCTGAGCCCAAATACTTGTGACAGTTAAGCCATAAAATAGATAAGCATGTCAACAATGATGAACAATTTTAGGAAAGAGCATGAAAGAGAATTATCTCATCAAAAATAGTCTGATAGGAACACTATCCAAATAGAAGAGCCAAAAAAAATGAACAAGAAAGAACAAATATTTTTTTTATTTTTTATTTTTCATTTTTATTTTTATTTTTAACGAACACAATCAATCAATGGAGCAGATCCCTACAGAATTCCTAAGGTACTCAAAACGAAGAGGATCTAAGGGTTTTGTGAACAAATCAGCTTTCGGTGTTCTGTTTTGATGTATTCCATAGTGATGGAACCATCCTCGACAAGTTCTCGAATAAAGTGATGATGAATGTCGATGTGTTTAGTGCGAGAGTGTTGGACAGGATTTTTCGAGATATTAATTGCACTAGTGTTATCACAGAACAAGGTAATGTTACCCTGTGGTATCCCATAATCCTGGAGCATCTGTTTCATCCATATCAATTGAGTGCACGCACTTCCGGCAGCAATGTATTCAGCTTCAGCAGTTGACAAAGATATAGAATTTTGTTTTTTACTGAGCCAAGCAACCAAATTATTCCCAATGTAAAAATATCCTCCAGAAGTGCTCTTCCTGTCATCGGTACATCCTGCCCAATCTGCATCAGAAAATCCTGCTAGATTTCCATTAGTATCTCTTGTGAACCAGATTCCATATTCAGTTGTACCGGAGACATATTTGACAATTCGTTTGACAGCAAACAGATGAGATTCTTTAGGACACGGACACTAAAAGCTATGTCCGGACGACTCGCTGTTAAGTATAGCAGACTGCCTATTATACTGCGATATAGGGTAGGGTCAACCTCTATACCATCAACATCTTTAGATAATTTTACAGTGGTACTCATTGGAGTTCTAGCATGTTTGGATGATTCAAGACCAAATTTCTTTACAATACCATGAGCATATTTGGTTTGGGAGATAAATATGCCATTATCTAATTGCTTAACTTGAAGCCCTAAAAAATATGCAAGTTCACCCATCATGCTCATCTCAAACTCACTTTGCATGGATTTTGAAAATTCTTTGACAAGAGCGTGAGATGTAGACCCAAAGATAATATCATCAACGTAGATTTGAGCCACAAGCACATGTTTTTCTGTCTTTTTAACAAAAAGAGTTTTATCTACACTGCCTCTAGAGAATTTATTTTCCAAAAGAAAGGTCGTAAGTCTATCATACCAAGCACGAGGAGCTTGTTTCAAGCCGTACAAAGCTTTCTTAAGGTGAAAAACATGATGTGGAAGATGAGGATTTTCAAAACCTTTGGGTTGAGCAACATAAACTTCTTCTTTTAATAAACCATTTAAAAATGCACTCTTGACATCCATTTGGAATAATTTAAAGTTTAAATGACATGCAATAGCCAACATGAGACGTATGGATTCGAGACGTGCCACAGGAGCAAAAGTTTCATCAAAATCTATCCCTTCGACTTGAGTGTAATCCTGTGCCACCAATCTAGCCTTATTCCTTACTACAACACCTTCCTCATTTGTTTTGTTTTTAAAAATCCATTTAGTGCCAATGATGTTAGCGTCTTGTGGTCTCGGAACTAATTCCCACACATCATTTCATTCAAATTGGTGTAACTCATCATGCATAGCTTTTACCCAATATTCGTCTAGCAAAGCATCTTTAATATTTTTAGGTTCATCCAATGAAACATAGCAGATAAAATTTACCTCATCTCGAATTTGACTTCGAGTCTTCATTGGGGCAATAATATCACCAATTACCTGACTTGTGGGATGATGCAATTTCACACGGGCTGATTGTTGGAGAGATTGTTCTCCTTGATGCGAAATTTGATCATTAGTCGCAGATGGGGACTGAGGGTTAGTGGTGTCATCAACTTCATCATCTTGTTGTTCTTCCACTTCTTGTTCCTCTTGCATGAATGATTCCAATAGCTCCAAATCAACATCCTGACCTGTGGATTCACTTGGATAGCAATCATCAATAACAACATTTATAGATTCCATCACAGTAAGTGTTCTAGAATTAAAAACCCGAAATGCTCTACTGTTAGTCGCATACCCTAGGAAAATACCTTCATCACTTCGAGAGTCAAACTTGCTAAGATTTTCTCTATCTCTCATGATATAACACTTGCTCCCAAAAGTTTTAAAGTATTTTACTGTAGGTTTTCGACCTTTCCAAATTTCATAAGGTGTAACCAAAGTTCCAGGTCGGATATAAACACGATTTATCACATAACAAGCAGTATTCACAGCCTCAGCCCAAAACTTTAAAGGTATTTTCTTAGCATGGAGCATTACACGAGCCATCTCTTGAATCACACGATTTTTCCTTTCAACAACTCCATTTTGTTGTGGTGTTTTAGGAGCTGAGAATTCATGTTGAATACCAAGATCATCACAAAAATCTGAATATTCATTATTTTCAAATTCTCTACCATGATCGGATCGAATTCTAGTAATTAGCCCAATTTTTAAAGATTTCTCATTCTGCACGGTTTTCACCAAACTTTTAAACACTTCCAAGGTTTCAGATTTTTCTCTCAAAAAACGCACCCAAGAGAAGAGAGAGAAATCATCCACAGCAACAAAAATATATCGTTTTCCTCCTATGCTTTCAATCCGAGAGGGACCCATTAAATCCATGTGAACTAGTTCTAGAGGTCTCTTAGTCATCATGCCATTAGACTTTTTGTGTTGAGCTTTTGTTTGTTTTCCTAGTTGGCATGGTCCACACACATGATTCATGGGTTTTTTCAATTTTGGAACACCTCTAACCACATCTTTCATGGAAATTTTCGAGAGATCTTTAAAATTCATGTGTCCTAACCTTTGATGCCATAACTCAACATTATCAAGTTTTGTCAAGTGACATGTAAGATCATGAGCAATGCCATAGCAGTTATCTGAAGTACGAGTACCATGCATAACATTCTTACCATCTTTATCCAAAATATAGCAATCATTTTTTGAAAAATAGACCTCATGATTAGTGTCACACATTTGACTAATGCTAAGTAGATTAGCCTGCAAGCCATCTACATAGAGAACATCCTCAAGGCATGGAATACCAGGAGCTTGAATAGTGCCTTTACCTACAACTTTTGAGGTATTCCCATCACCAAACTTAACAAGACCTCCATCATATTTTTCAAGTTTTATGAAAACGGATTTATCACCAGACATGTGTCGTGAGCAACCACTATCCAAATACCACATATGAGCATTTTTAGCTTTTAATGCAGTATGAGCAACTAGACATCTCAAATCAGTTTTTCTCACCCAAATCTTTCTCATGTGGACTTGTTTTTGGTTAGACACAAATGAAACTTGTTTTCTCTTTTGGTATGTAAAATTAGTATTATGAGAATACCCTCTACCTTGTGTTCTTCTAGGAAATGAGGTGGGATAACCATAAAGTCTAAAACAGTTTGGTCGAATGTGACCTTTCACCCCACAATAATGGCAGATAATTTTTGTAGGATTCAAAATTTTTGTAGGTAGTTGAGCAACAGAAGATTTTACCTCTTTACCTTTACCTATGTCGACGGTGTTTTTTGAAGCATTGTGAAATCCAAGTCCTGCTCGATTTCCCACCATCCGTTGAACATCAAGAATGCTATCTAAAGCTTTTGACCCTGTATTCAGACGCTCAAAAGTAGTGTTAGCACTTTTCAAATCATCCAATAATTTATTAACTTGTATCTCTAATGCTACATTATTTTCAGAAAGGCTACCAATTTTCATGAGATGAATAGAAATTTTCTCTTTTAATTCATTATTTTCTGCAGTGAGAGAATTTAAAGAAATTTCTAATTCACTTACGTTAGCTTGAGACTTACATAATTCTTGAGTAATCAAAATATTTTCTTTCTCACCAGATTTGATTTTTGTCACCAGTTTGACATTGATTTTGGAGATTTTCAGGCTTTCCTTGAAGAGTTTGTCATATGACTCTTTGAGAGTCTCCAATTCTAACATCTCCTCTTCTTCATCTTCTCCACTATCACTCAATTCATCTTCAGATTTTGAAGACATACTTTGTAGAGAAGCAGCCAGCGCTACCACATCTTTGTCACTACTATCATCACTATCTTGTGAACTTTCTGAATCACTATCATCCCAAGTTTTAACATTCAAGACTTTTTGATTTTTAGGGAGCTTATTACCACAATCTTGTGCAATATGCCCAAATCCTTGACATTCATAACATCTAGGTCCTGAAGGAGTATTTTTACCAGATCTCTTTTCTTTAAAAAATTCTATTCCTTTTCCTTTTGTGGTTTCAGATTTTGACTTTTCGTTGCCCTTTTTATCTTTAGAAAATTTTTCAGAAGGTTTTTTAAAAAATTTTCCCTTTTTGAAAGATTTTTGAAATTTTTTGGTGAACAAAGCCATGGCTTCAGTATCATACTCAATATTCTCACTTTCCGACTCTGATTCAACAATTTTAGAACTTTTGTCAATTTTAGAACTTTTGAAAGCAATAGATTTTTTGGATTGTTTTGACCTTGGTGAGTCAGATTCAAACTGAAGTAGTTCAGCCTCATAAGTTTGAAGGATTCCAACAAGTTCTTCCACAGACATGAGTGGTAACTTTTTCTTTCCCAAAGTATAGTAGCCTTTGTTCGAAAACGCTTGGGCATAGAACGCAAAATCTTTTTAATAACTTTAAAATCAGAAATAGGCTCACCCAAGTTAAAACTAGTATTGACAATATGATTCAGTCTAGCATAAAATTGATTAAATGTCTCTTTCTCATCCATCCTTATAAGTTCAAACTCAGTAGCAACAAATTGAAGTTTAGATTGTTTAACAGTATCGGTTCCTTCATGAGTCTTAACTAGAATGTCCCATGCTTCTTTAGCTATTTCACAATTTGATATTCTTCTAAATTCTCCCGTATCAACACACGAGAAAATAGCATTAAGAGCACGATTATTGCAAGTACGAGCTGCTCTTTGTACAACAGTCAAACTAGCTGAAGGCTTAGAAATTTGCTCACCTTCTTCTAGAATAGTGGGCACACTATATCCTGTAACAACAGAGGTCCAGACATCGTCGTCTATACTTTTTAGATAAGCCTTCATCCTAGACTTCCAATAATCAAAATTAAGACCATCTAAAAGAGGTGGTCTAGCAATAGAGGAGGTTGAGTCCATAACAGCAAATCAAAGGATCAAGAATATATATCACAAATATTTATGACCCGCTCTGATACCAATTGAAAGACCACAGCCGGTGAAACGTAGTTTGATTTACGGTTATTGAATATCTATTTGATTAATTTAAGATATACGCTACGTGTGCATGCAAGATAAGTAAGTAAAGTAAGCAATAAAGCAAGACACGCAGATATACGTGGAAAACCCCAAGGAGGGGAAAAAACCACGGGAGGGAAGAATGCACTATAAACTATCGCAGAACAAAAAGTTTCTCACAATCAAACCTAGCTTCTTCTATGTTGATTCAGAACCTTTTTGTCGACTCCTCGTGAACTGCTCACTTCAATAGATGCCTTCTTCAAGATTCGACTCCTCGAATCCTAAGAACTGTCACAGGACGCTTCCTTAGATCTTCCTCCAAACTTGCTTCTGAACGCCTTCAAAAGACTTCACAAGATATATCAAACCAAGGAACTTTGAGGAAAGTTTAAGTCTCCAATCTTGATCAACGGATCACTGATTTCCTCAAATAATCACCCCCTCACAATATCATAAACCCTCTCTGCCGTTTTTCTCTCTTAAAGAAGCTCTGAATCATTAGGTTCAAGGCTGGACGCATAAGGACGTATTTATAGAAGACTTCTATATTTCAGTACCTCGCTCGAGCGGCCCCCCAGCTCGCTCGAGCGGTCTTTTGAAGGCTACTGGAATTTTTAGACGCATTAGCTCGCTCGAGCGGGCTGTAGGTCGCTCAAGCGGCCTTCAAATCTTCAGATCCGCGCAATATTCTCTTCTGATTTCTTCTGATCCTTCAAATCTTCAGATCCGCAATATTCTCAATATTGCTCTTCTGATTTCTTCTGATCCTTCAAATCTTCAGATCTGCAATATTCTGTTCTGATTTCTTCTAATCTGATTCAACTACTCTCAAGCCTTATCTAACACGATTCTGGTATTTATCCAATACAACTTTGTCTTCAAATAATGACTCTATGTCATTTAAACTAATGATAAAAAGAATTACAATTCATAATAATTCTAATTCTACCGGAAAATGCCAATCTTATAAAATATGGAATTTACAATATGGAATCCTAAAACTTTTGAAACTGCAAGACCATAAATAGAGGGATTAATAGGATTATTGATGAACAACAATGACGCAATTGATAGACATCAATATAGGCATGAATGAGCTGTAATGATTGAGACCTTTCGATTGCCTTGTCATACCCTTTGCTGTGCCAATTTCATTCACAATTTTTCTAAATTTTCCAATAGAATTTTTAGATGGTTCAGGGTGGTTGGGCCAAAACCCCTAGTTAGAGTTAGGGTTGCAAATGATTCGAGCCGTTCACGAGCTCGGCTTGGCATCATAAGTGTTCCGTTCGACTCGGTTCGTTTAGTTAACAAGTCGAGCTTGAACTCGAATTTTAAGCTCATTTCGTAAATGATCCGAGCTTGAGTCTCGAAAGCTTGGCTTGGCTTGGCTTGGCTCTTAAATACTCGGCTCGTTTTAGAAGCTTGACTCGTCTAAAGAAAACTCGTTAAGTAAATGAGTTTAGTTCAGTTCGGCTCGGCTCGTTTACAAATAAGCTCAGTTCGAGCTTGAATTTTAAATTCATTTAATTAACGAGTCGAGCTCAAATACTACAAAACTCAACTCGGCTCGTTGGAGCCCTGGTTAGAGTAGATGTAGACTTGTCATGTCACAAAAAAAAGTCTCCTCTCTCTCTCTCTCTCTCTCTCTCTCTCTCTCTCACATGGCTTCTCAACATGCAGGTTAAGAATAGTTCGGAATACCTAAGATGAGGAGTGCCATGGTTTCAGAAAAAAAATTCCCGAAAACATTCTCGAATTCAAAATCAAAGGTCAAGATTCATTTGGATTTTAAAAGCTTACACACCTAATTAAATCTACATTATTCATTTTAAATTTTGGGACATTTTTTGGGAAATTTTTTCTGAGTCCTTAGACTTTATCTACCTAAGATTGGTTAGATCACCGTATTCACGTTCATGATTCTTTTCTGTATTTTGATTTATGTCCATGTCAAATAAAAGAAGTTTGGACTCCTTGATAAGAATATTGTGTCCGCACCTTACTTCCAAATTGAAGCTGGGTAGTGGACAGCTCAAATCTGACTGCCCAGGTTGTGATGGTTGTTGCCTCTGATCCACAGCCCAAGTGCCTTCTCGGTGAAGCATAGGCTGAAGGCTTCACAAGTCAGTGTTCTCCTCATGGTCCATTCTATTACTACTGGACAGAATGACACATTTTCTTTGCTTCCTTAACTAGGAATGCTATTTGGTGGTCTGTGTTATTGCCCTAGTTCACCCAAGTGATTATGGATTCCTGCGTTTACTAGAATCTAGCGTTAAGGGTAAAATGCGCTCTCTCCAAAAGGGCATACAAAAAAAAGGTTAATTTCAGTAAATTTTATCTATTGAGAAGAGAGCAGAGTGAGATGATGATCTCTCCATCATCTTTAGTAAACTTGTTTCCCTTAGTTCCGATGACTGTTGGAGTTCACTCCCTGGGGGTGTCTATATACATCATCTCCGGTGCACACAACCAATCATTCTCTTTGTTTCTAGCTCTGCTGTTATATCTTACCCCTTTATGGCCGGTGGTTGCATTCGGTGTCCGGAGTCTGATCGGAGCTCCAGCGCATGCATCGTACCAAGGCGACTTCTCCAACTCTCTCTCTCTCTCTTGCTCTTGATACGTCCTTTTTTTACCTCCGGTGATCTAACTTTTGCCGTCATTATTCTGTTCCATTGTTAATAGGATTGTAGAGTATGTTGCAACCTTAGGTTTAGGCTTATTTAGGGTGCTTTGGGAATGATATGAGTTTCATGTATCTTTTGTAGCCCAATCTTATTGGGAGCTGTCTAGATCTCTGGGCTGCGGTATATAAGACTAGCGTCGGTAGCTGGTTTGTTTATTTCGTATGCATATCAATCTATATCCAATAAGCATAATTTTTTATGTGATTGATATTTGACGAATTCGAAAAAATAAATAATTTCAATCGTAAGGATGGAGCCCGAAAAGGCCATACGAATGACTTGGACAGAACCCTTCAGTCCCTGGGTTGAACCCTTTTCCTGTTTAAAAAATAGGGTGGAAAATGTACGCGTCTCACATCCCCAAAATTCAATGATCCAAACAACTAAGAAAACTCGAGAAACATGAGTTAACCATTCAGCTATTACATAAATCCCCAGCCGCAGCAATTACTACAGATCAGGTCTAGACTGCATCGATTAAAAGTAGAAGCTACCAACTACTCGCACAATCACTATGTACTTTATAATCTAAGGTCGATTGTACAGTGTAAAATTGAGCATTCGTGGCATCCCGGAGGATGTGTGATAGTATTTCTCGTCAACAAGCTGCTAAGATACTTGCACTACGTTTGTAAGCTATTTTATTTTTGCGAAGATCATTATTGGTCATCATCCACTGCAAAACAAGAGCTATACGTACTTTAAGTTCTTTAACAAACCACACACAAATTTTAAGTAAACATTTCTTCTAACCACTGGAAGGTGATGAAATTCTTATGGTGCAGCTTTTCATGATAAAAAGGATATGCCTTTCCCATAAAGCGAGCAAACTACAACGTCCAAAACACAAGTGCATGCCTTTCTTCATGAAGGTAGTTTTTTTTTCCTTCTTTTCTTTAGCTTTATGTGGGTAATTATAATCTTTTAACGGTCAACTTTAATTTCCTTTATCACTTGCAATCTTTTTGCTTGTTCTTGTTCTTTAACTTAAGAAGATGGTTCCCTCTTCAAATAGGAACTGGAGAGGGAAACAATAATGACAAAAGAAAATGGTTGGTGAATTCATTGAATTTTTAGGAACGCGAAATAAATCAATTGTATATAAACCCTAAGTTAGATATATGGGCTATGCATAGAGATGTACATGAACCCAAGCTGTTCGCAACTATTCGAGGCTTGATTTGATAAGGGTTCATTTCAATTCAATTCGTCTGTTAACCCGAACCTGAGCCTCACTTATAAGCTCGTTTAATAATTTAGTTGAACCTAAGCCTTACAGTATTCAGCTCGATTAGGCTTGCGAATGTAGATCAAAATATAAATGATATTTCTCAAAGTTCTATTCACACATATTTATTTTGTTTGGGTATACATGTAAATGTCAATTCTTTTTTCTCTAAGTAAAATTCAAGAGACAAACTGAAATAGAATTTGTCCAAAAATTTCCCCCAGATTGAGCCCCCTCTAAGTTGACATTTCCAAGTTAGGGCATCCTCTAAATAGTAAAAATATTATTTGCTATTTAGAACCCCAAGTCGAGCTATAATACTTTTTTTGCTCATTAAAGTTCATGAACTACTTTGAGCTCGACTCAAATTTAAGCCAGTTCAGCTCGTCAAATTTTTTATTGGGGTCAAGCTCGATTTTGAATTTATTAAAATTTCAACAAACAAACTTGAGCATTTTAAAGTTTGACTCAGCTCGGCTCGTATGCAGTCCTGTCTATGTGCAACACCAAATGTATTATGTATTCTTCTTCATTCAATACACAGTAAACTAGTGTGAGCCGCGAATATACACCAATTGTACTTTTTGGAAACTACGTAAAAATATATGTATTGTTCTTTTTTATTACCATAATTTTCTTGATTGTTTCTTCGTGCAATTGTGTATTTAGGCGATTAGGCGATTAGGCGATTTCACAACAACAAATCAGGTTCTAAATTACTCTATTGTCCATGTATCGACCAATTCAACCTAAAATGCAATAATAAATTACTCTCCATTGTCCATGGTTATCGAACAATACAAGCTTAAATAACACTCTCATTCCCTCTATATTTGAATTATATATGCCTCAATGTGTTTGTGCTTCGCTCACATCAGATTGAGAGAACAAGAAACAACATATCGACGTGAGATTAGAACAACATACTTTGTGAAAACCCTTAGATCACGGAGAGAGAATTACAACCCACATCAAACAAAACAGTTCTAACTCATCAAAATTATCACAATTTAGAGACAGATTTTGAAATAGTGTTTTTTTAACATACCATACGATCGAACAACGGAGGAGTGTGATCGACGAACTCAGCTTCGTAGTCCGTTGGCTCGTAAAATTCCTATCTAATAGTTTATACCACTTTCATAGTGTTTGTTATTTTTCGATTATTTTCTTTGGCTTTCATTTTCAGCATTTAAAACAGAATAGATTAAGTAAAAAGATATTAAGTCGATTTGATGACGAAATTTTGAAGAGCTTAATCCATTAACTTTTCAACAAAAATAAAAAGTAAACAATTAAGTAGCTACCACCTACTTAATTAAAAAAATTGAATACACTCAAAAGAGTTTTTTTTTAAAAAGTCTATTTACCACATTGTCGACCATTGCCACCCGGCACCACCACCATTGCCACCCTCTACCACCACACTGTTGTCCACCGCCACCCATCAACACTACAATATTGACCACCAACACTAACCACCATCGCCACCACCCTAACCATCACTGTCACTAACTACCAATACCACCCCCACTAACCACCACCTGGCACCGCCATTAACAACCACACTGCTGACCACCGCCATAACTACTACCATCACCAACCACCACTGCCACCTCAAAACCCCTCCCCCCCCCCCCCCCCCCACCACCCACCACCGCTACTAACCACCACACTGCTAACAGCCACCCACCACCTGTCAGCACCACACCACCGACCACAGGCACTAACCACCATTGTCACTACCACTTGCCACTATACTAACCACCATTGTCACTAACCACTACCACTACCACTGTCATCCGCCACCGCCACCGCCACTAACTACCACACTATTGACCACCATCATTACTAATCACCATTGCCACCCGCCACCCACCATTGCCACCCGCTACCACCACTGTTACCTGCCATCAGCACACTGCAAACTACTGCCACTAACCACCATCGCTACTAACTCCCACAACCACTAACTGCCGTCGTCGTTGCCATTTGCCACCACTGCACCAACCACTGCTCCACTGCCTCTGACCACTATCACCGCCATGCCTACGACATCACCTGAGACTTGGTGTGTCGCAAGGCCTATTGTAGGATAAGTTAAAAAATCAGTGAACTTTAAACTCCAACTCCTTGTGAAGACAAAACAAATTAATAATTCAGTATTTAAATTTCAGTACATAACAAATAGTTTTTATGTTTAAAAAATTTCGTATTCAGTTTTCAGTACTTAATTTTCAATTTTAAGTTTTCTACTTTCAGTTTTATCTAACAACACCTTAGTTTATGTTTTTTCCAATTGAAATGAAAAGAATAATATTTTCATAACCAATTTTCAGCACTTAAAACATAATAGGATTAGCAAAAAGTATTAAGTCGGTTTGATAGCAAAACTTTAAGGAACCTAATACATTAAGTGTTCAGCAAAAATAAAGAGTAAACAATTAGGTAGCTATCCCATACTTAACTAAAAAAATTAAAGATATTCAAAAGAATTTTTTTAAAAAAAGTGTATTTGCTACATTGTCGACCATTGTCGCTAACCACCACCACTGCCACCCACTAGTACCATTGCCACCCGCCAGCACCACAGTGCCAGGCACCACCGCCCGCCAGCACCACACTGATGACCACCGACACTAACTACCACCGCCTCCCACCACTAACCACCACCGCCACCCGTCACTGTCACAAACCACCGCACTGCTAACCATCGCCACTAACCATCACATTGATGACCATCATTGTTACTAACCACCCGCCACCGCCACTAACCACCACCGACCTACCACCACTACTATCACCCGCCACTATCACTAACCACCGCACCGTTGACCACCACCACTAACTATCACATTATTACTACCACTATCACTAACCACCACCACCACCACCCTCCATTAAACACCACTGTCACCCGCCACTGCCACAGTGCCAACCACCGCCACTAACCAATACTGCCGCTAACCCCCTCCGTCATTAACCCCCACCGCCATCAACATTGCCATCTGCCACCACTGTACCAACTACTGCTCCATCACCTCCGACCACCACCATGCCTATAACATTAAGTGAGACTTGGTGTGTCGCAAGGCCTATTGTGGAATAAGTTAAAAAATCAATAAACTTTAAACTTCAGCTCCTTGTGAAGACCAAACAGTTTAATTAATTTAATGCTTAAATCTCAATACATAACAAATAATTTTTATGCTTAAAAAATTCAGTATTCAGTTTTCAATACTTAACTTTTAGTTTTATCAAACACCACCTAATTTAAGTTTTGAATTGTTTTTTTAAGAGATTGTTTTTAAGTTCTTTATTATAAATTTTTACTTTTTAGATACTGTTCTATAAAAAATTTACATAAAATTTGTAAAAGTTAAAAAAATTTAAATAAACACAAAAAATTCCTCTAAAAAGGCCAAATTGGGTCTTGCTAATGCTGACTCATCCCATGCTTGTTAACGGCAATTTGTAAAGATTTCCCAGTTCGTCTTTGCTTTAGTGGCTGCAATTATTTCTAGTACAACTCTATAAGCTGATTCTTGCTCTCTCTCTCTCTCTCTCTCTCACACACACACACACACAGAGACTAATGTGGACGTTACAACAGTAGATGTATTATAATATATTATCTGGTTTCCCAAAGACGAGGTCCAAAACAAAGTCATTATGATATAGGTAGAATGAAGATAAGTTCAACCTGTAAAAGCAAAACAATAATTCTATACGTATATTTCATACACAAATTCGGACATAATGTATATAGAATCGTTCAATGCATATGAATTTTTTTTATAATAATTTGAATTTCTCATAAATTAAATAATTTTAAAAATATCTGTATTTAAATGTGTGTATAAAAAATTGTGTTAATAAACTTTTTCAAACACGAAACGGAGGGACATGCCACACTATACCAAGAAAACATGTTTGAGTGAGGCCCAGTGGCCCACATCTATCACAACGGTCCAAATTTACAGAGCATGTGAAACCGTATAAAATCCTTGCACGCGAATTTATTTTATTGTTTGGAAAAACATTTTTTTAAATTTTTCTGAAGCAACCCATCTATTTAATAATAATAATAAATATTGCAAACAATATTCTCTGTGGAACTTGTGAGCATATATGGGTTGTATGATTTGGCCGGTGCATTGAATATTTCACCAACTTTGAATCTCTGTTTATTTTTTATTTTGTCATTGATCGATGATTTACCAAATAAAAAATAATAGGTAGAATAAAACTGCACCAGTAAGTTCAGATGTCGATTCGCGAGAACTAAGTGACTGAGAGTTATTTCTTGATTCCTTCTGAAGCCTTTCGCACCCTTGACTATCATCTACGGCTCCTAATCCATAAGTTTCATTTCACATGTAAAAATTCTCAGACTTGCAAATACGAAAACAAATCAAATTCACCAAGTAACTAAATAAAAATTAGTTAATCAAAGATTTTTGTTCTGTATAAACTGACCTCATAAAATTTAATAATACTCGAAATATTTTGAATTTAAACTTAAAAAGAAACCACACTTTTAAGTCCTTTCTAATTATTAAAACTCTATTTGTTTACAATCCTGGCAAAAGTTGGACTCTAGTAGTAATCATATATACGACACTGTTTTGACAATTCACATGCGTGATAGTAATAATCAGATTTCGTACAGAAATGTACAACCCATAAAATATGTGGGAAAATTTAGGCTACGATTCTTGCATTAAAAGGACAAGCTATAGGGCATCAATAAGTAACAATCGACAAGTGTTCTTGGGTAAAATAAAGCTTAATTAGGAATCCCATTTCTATACATCTGACATGTCGGTACAGGGAGCCCAGAATGAATTTTGCTATGGATACAAATAGAGCGCACAAATAATACACAAATACAAAAAGAGAGGAGGAGAGAGGGAATAGAGAATTCATCTGGGATGGGACCCATCCCTTTTATATTTGTGCACTCTATTTGTACCCATAGCAAAATTCGCTTAGAATAAGTCATCTCCTCAATTCGAGATACAAATGACACAAGAAGGCTGGAGGAGTGAATATTTACTATCTTCCTCCTCATTTTTTCAATTTATCTTTTTCACGTTTTCGGTCCGATTCTTGAGAGTCCAGTTTTGTTCATCTTCTGCGGTGTGGAACCCTTTGAGCTCCCGCTTCGATGATTAAAATTATTTATTTTATGTTGATTAATTTTTTTAATTATTACAAAAAAATTCAGCTCAATTGAAATATTGATAATTATTTAACTTAAAAAATAGTTTTTAAACTTTAAAAATTAAAAATCTTTGAGTTCTCAATTTGTCGATTTGCCATTCCTACCTCATGAAGTTCTTTTTAAGACATTAATGCCCCACAAAATATGGACTATTAGATGAAAATTACGTAAATCACAACCGTTCGGTCAAAATCATACACAAAGATGAGGTTATGTTGTTGAAACAAAGGTGATTTTGCAAATTTTTTCAACAAAAGCTGTCAATTTAATTACCATCATTTAGTATGGCCAAACTTATCACACTTTATGGCTACACATTGCTGTTCAAAGTCATCGTAATCACCCTTTACATATACAACTGGGAAGTCAAGTAACAAGTTATTCGATTATTTTGGGCGATTTAAAAAAAGTAAGTCTAGAAATACATTTAAATTTGAACGTAGGTCCATCCGAAACGATTAGATGCACATGGGGTCTTTCAAAACAACGCGGGTTCTACCAGAATCGAACGATTGTGAATATATCTGTATCCGAATTTGTATACAGAAGAATGTGTTCTTATACTTTTGTTTCAGAAATTCTTAAATGCACACGGCGTCAACCTATTGGTAGTGAAGAACCTAACATTTGGAGCGAGAATATGAATCTACAAATCTTGGCTTTTCAAAAGTTTCAATTTTGGCAACTGGATGTAAGAGGTGAACGGGTTTGAGAATACATCAACTTTTCAATCAATGGTCAAGAACAACTCTGGGCATCACAGTCAAATCCAGTAGTTAGGGATGGTAAGAATCTCCAGTTTATTAGATCTACCGCTCGGTTATATTTAACTTAAGGGCTCGTTTGTCCGCCCGGAGATGAAGAAATGCATATAATATGTAGGAAATGTATGGTAATAGAATCTCTTGAGATATAGAAAAGGTAAAGGAAAAAAAAAATCCTGGTATTTACTTTTAATGTTGAAGAGACTATAAACGGGCTCAAGACCAACCAGAGAAGCTAGCCAAAGCCGACCAAGAGATCCATTGTCCGCTCGGCTAGCAAAGTTGCTAGCCTGAACAAAGTGACGACCCAAAGATAACTCCTTCAAAGATACACTCAATCCCTCTAATGGTGCCATTCTCTGGATAGCACAAGAAGAATCAACCCAGATCATGTGCTTGTTAGAATCACGACTCCAAGATCTCCCTACCCTCCCTCGCTCGGGTATTAATAAACACGGGAAATGAGGAAAAAGGGACACACTCATAACTTCCTAAATTCATTAAGCACTCTCACATTGTATGTAGTGTTAACTTAATCGTTGGAGGGTCAACAACCGACAAACCATCCCAATTATTGAACTTGTGTGTAGGAGTAGCTCAGCGGATCAGGCGAGAGATCATCACCATTTTTGGCATCATCAGTTTGGCGCCGTCTGTGGGAACTACAGTTCTCGCTAAATACAAAGTCAACTAAGCAGCCAGAGACAATAGTGAAGACACAATCGTCGGTCGATGGTGGTCGAGGGGCAAACGTCTCCTGCAACGATGGGCGAGGGGATCTTTCCCTACAGGGAGCGAACCCACTCGAAGTCTAGGTGCACAACCTTACCCAAAGCAATACCAGGCCCTCGTCCAGCAACTCTGGGCCGGAGGACCACAATCGGTCGACCGAGTAGGCATTCTTGATAGAGAACTTGAAGCAGCGGCGACAGAGGGGGGAGGTTACTGGAGGAAGAGGTCAACAGCCATCCCATGGATGGGGGAGAAGGCTTCCCAGCCTAAAGCGAAGAAGCTTAGGCAGGAGGGCTCGCCGCGCCGGGGGCGGAGATCCAAGCATGGAAAAAAAAAAAAGCTAGATGACGGACAGAGGTCCGGTCAGGCAAGAGGGACAGACGGCACGACCAACACTACCATTCACTAAGGCAGTAATGGCGCAACCTCTGCCCCCCAAATTTAGAATGCCACAGATGGACCAATTTAACAATTCGGGGACCCCTTGGACCATGTGTAAACATATAAAGTCTTTATGGTCTTGCAAGCGATGCCCGACGAAGTCACGCGCTGTGCCTTCCCCAACACACTGAGAGGACCAGCACGAGCTTGGTTTGTAAGCTAAAGATTGACTCAGTTGAGTCATTTGAGCAACTGAGCCATCAATTCCTCAATTATTTTTACAGTGGGTGATGGCCTCGCTAGTCGGCCACGTACCTGCTAAACGTCAAGCAACATCGGGATGTGTCGCTAGGAAACTACTTGAAGCGCTTCAACAACGAAGCCCTCCACATCGACGAGGTTGACGACAAGATCACACTAATCGCTTTCATGGGTGGTCTCCAGCCCACTTAGTTTTCCTACCACCTATCCGAAAGACCCCCGGCGAGTATGGTTGAGCTTGATGACCCGGGCGCAGCAGCATATGAACACAGAGGACGCTGTGACAATGCGATGGGGAAAAATGAAAGAGGTTGTCAGGAGGCGAATGCTCGGTTAAGGGACTATAGGGCAAGAGGTCGAATTGTCAAAACGACTCGATTGGCAGTCCACGAGCCTGCCAGGTCGAAGTCGAGATCAACAAGAACAACATTGGGATGAAGACTATCCGAAGTGGTCATGGGTCGGGTTGACATCATGGATCGTCGCCATGCCAAGCAATTGACTGGCCTAGAGATTTCTCAACATGGACAGAAGGACAGTTTGGCATCATGGGTCGTCAGCATGCTGATCAATCGATCGACCGTTCGAACAAGCAACTATGTCCCTTCTGGGAATGGAAGGGAGCCCAAAAAAGAAAGCATAAGGATATGACAAGGTTCCGCTTAGGAGATTCTTACACTTTGAGGAAACAACCCGAATTGGTAATGAGCAAATATGAAAAGAATCTCATCATATTCAATTACCAAATAAAGACACAAGATGACTCGTGGGGATGAGAGGGTAAAAATAGATACACAATCAATTATAATTGCAAGTATTATTATACTTTCATCTCATATGTTATAACTTAAACACCAGAGTGTCTACTAGCTAGTAATGACTGAGTAAGTGTCTACTAGCTAGTAATAACTGAGTAACACTAACTTATTGTTCTATGTGCAGACTACAGGTTGTATTCAAATTTCGAAAGCGAGTCAGGTTCCACTAATAGATCTTTGCAACCTCACAATATCAAAAAAAAAAAATTGATTGAATGGTGTCATAGTCACGAGTGATCCCATGTACAAGCCATTTGGATATGCTAATTATTTACGGAAGGTCTAGATATAATCTGCGGGTGTGTGGTTAACGTAAAAATGGGTGTTGTGTTCGGCTTGAGGTGATCAAAACATGTGGCTTCCAAATGCTGAAGATACATAATATCGATCTTTAACTAATGGGCAATACATTGCATGATTATTAATTATTGTCCTTAACTACTATAATTGTGCTCAATTAGAGTTCATTCGGGAAAAGACTTAAAGTTTATCATCTAAATTGGTCAACTATTGAAAGTAACACCAAAAATCAACACGCGTAACAAATTGGCAAAAACGAGAGGGGAGGGCGAGGATATCAGTATTAAAATTTACACTTAGGTCCTAAATATTTTTGAAATTTTTTGGAAGGATTTGGGCTCTTTGGTCTCTTACTGATTCTGCCCTTGGTGTAGATATGCAATCCGTAAGCATTCGTATACGGATGTGTCCGAAACTATTGGATGCATGTAGAATTGACAAATTATTAAAGATTTTACGTACATCAAACGATTCTAGATAAATTTGTGTTCGAATATATCTGGAATATCTGTGTTCTCAATATTACTCTTGTATTTTAGGCCTCGCATCTGATAAAAGAACCTTATCACCAATGTGGGTCTTTTTTTTATACAAGTCAATAATATATACTAGTTTGAAAAGCACCTATGATAAAAAAGGTTCTCATAGCTTTGGGCCAACCTTCAAAGGCAAGGCTACTCCAATAAAGACTAGCCATTGGCTTTGAAACGGAATATTAAAGTTGGTTTTATTTTTCACTAAACTAATCATTACGCCTTGGTACCTCCTTGTGTGGCATTTTGTTTTATAATCAAGGTATTCGGCCAGTTTGAGGTATGCCCCACCAGTTACCTACTAGTTCATAAGGTCCTGAAGTTAATAATCGGAAAAATTTGCAAAAGGTTCAACCTTAGAATGTCTTGATTTACAATTCATCTCGATCTCCACTTAAACAATTCCTCCGAGCTCCTCCTTGTGTGGCTTGATTAGATTGTAGGGTGGAAGGTGCTGTATGACATGCATTATGTGTAGGTGGTTGCATCCTAGCATAGATTATTTGATTCTAAAACATCCTACACCTACCTTAGAAAGTCAAATTCCCCCATCATTTCCACTAAAAGAAATTCAAAAAATAATAATAATAATAATAACTAAACCGGGATTAGACATCAACTTATTTCTTTCTTAATTGCAAAGGATGAAGAACTTACTCTATTATAAATTCATAATTTGAGCTTCAGTAAATAAATTTCAAAGACGTTTCTTCCTTCAGCTCGTGGTAATGGAATCAATGACCGAAGATGAGAATTGAAATATGAAATGAAATCTCGCACGATAATGGAAAATTAAGTAATTGACAACTACTAATAAAAAGAAAACACGTCCATATGTATGTTTTGTTTCATTATGGAAAAGAAAAAACTTCCAATCAATTATCAAAAGGATTGATAATAAATATGGACTAATTTGGGGACTATACTTTACCAAACCTCTACTCTAACTCATATCCCTGCTTTTGACTAAGGAGGTTGCTTGTGCAAGTAACAACACAACTCTCCAATGAGTAAAGCAAAAGCCCCACCTGACCCCAAACCAAGAAAATGACTCCCACCTTTTATGATTTGCCTCCTGCTGGTAGCATGACCCACTTTTAACTAATTGAAGAGGAGAGGGAGAGAGAGAGAGAGAGAGAGAGGGAGAGAGAGAGGGTAAATATGCATGCCAAGCCAAAACTGATCCCAAATCATGCTCGTTTGGCTTAAACTCTCAGTAATAATAATATTTTTTTAAGAATTTTATGAAATTCGCATTAAATTTTATTGATCAATTACTCATCTAGACAGAAGAAATTTATAATATAAAAAAATATAACCAAAAGTCCTAAAAAATTCAATAAAGACAAAAAAGTTTAAAAAAGATAATTTTTTACCGTCTTTAGTATCTTTGGCATCGTTTTATGTGGACTCTTTTAACGCCAACAAAAAATGAAAAATTATAAAAAAACAAAAAAAAAATTAATCCGAAGATATTTTAAGGAAGATTAAGAAGTCTCAACCACCGATTAAAATCAGACAGGCCAGTTAGTATTCTATATACGAGTACAAATGCGCTCAAGTTTAGATAAAGTGCTGATTTCAAAATATAAAAACTATTATTCAAAATAATGAAGGAGGTAAAACATAAATAGAGAAGATTTTAGTTTTTCCAAATAAATTATTAACATTATGGGGGATCTTGGCAAGAGAATGCTCTTACTCAAGTGAATGATATTGAGATCACGTCAAAACAACCTACTTGAAAAAGACAATTGATAGTTCAGCCGACCTGAGAAATGCGACTGGTTGAGATAAGACAGAACTCTGAGTTTTTCGGGAGATGTTCTGATCAGATAAGAATGAGGAGTCTTAGATCAGTTCAATTCATTAGGAGTTTGAGGTTGAATGAAGCTCAACGGTAGGCGATAAGTCCCTGGAGAGTCCAAAACGAATTTATCTCTTAAGTTGCTAATTAAAAGACACTTATAATCTATTTCTATTTAGGAGTTAAAAAACGGATAAAACACATATTGATTGGATGAGAAAAGTCCATAAATAAAGGTTCAGAGTCATGAATAAAGGTACATGCTATTACACATCTCAAAATTATTGCATAGAGAATTTCTTGTGATCTTAGTATTGATTTAGCCCTCGGAGTGCCTTCCCACTGTAGTTGTGGATAGACTTTTGATGGTTTATTGTATTCTAGGTCAATGGATCAAGAGGAAAACAAACAGAGGTCATAAAATCTATTGTTGTCACAACTGAGGTAATATCTTACCATAATTTCAAGTTTTACCCACTTACAATTGACGTCGTATTGAGAAAGATTATACCTCATGGCAAAGACATCGAACAATCCGAAAGCGAAGGGGGCGATGTGTAAAGGAAAATAAAAAATTTCATCGTCAGCCCCATTCAAGAAGAAATGACCACCGCGAGAATTATCTCGAGATAGAGAGCAGAACTTAGTTCGCGATTGGCCTCGAGATCAAATCGTGACTTGCAGCAAGATTTGAACCAAGCAGACTTGCCGCGAGAAGCAACTGAGGATGAGACAATTTTGAAATGGACCGAATTACCAAAAACCGGCTACAAAGGCGGAGAAAGAAATTAAGGAGCTGAAACGGGACCGAGAACGGGATCATTCGGTTCATACCTAGCGCAATAAAAGGACGAGGATAGTTGGAAGTCGACATGAAACCCGTGGTGCCCTGGAACTACAACGGACGGGGATGCCCTTGTTGGGAGTTGATCCCCCACATAACAAAGAAGGAAAAGCTTCTAGTGGTGCTTAGGGATTGCACTAGTAGATATTGGGCTATTTACAATGAGGTGGAGGACTACAGCAAGAAGCACACAACCACCACCTTTAAGTTCGCTAACTATATATCCAGTTGAGACGATCGACGGCCTCATGATCAGAGTAAACCAGTATGTAAAACTCATGGAAGAGTTACTTCGGGAGACAGAAAGGTGACCTCCCAAGCTCATAAGAACAATGTCATGAGAACGACAGAAATAAAGGTAAAAAGAGAAAGAAAAGGGATAGATGAGGTAGTCTTTTCCAAGCGAGACTACAAAGTTCATGGGCCCTAACCTTATAGGGCTATCAAGACTGTTTTCTTTGTGTCGCTATACAAGATGATATGGCCCCTTCGGAAGGAACCATATTGGATATTTCCACTAGGAATCGAATGTGACCCGAACAAGAAAAAGACTAGTGGGGACGGATGCAGTTATCACATAGCTTTTAGTGACCTCACCAAAAATTATAAGGTCTTCAAAACATTTATGGAGGAATTGGTAGAGGCTGGCCACCTCATGAAGTACATAGCAAAGATAGGGAATGTAGTAATTAAGCAGAAATAAGCCTATGGTTTTGATTCACCCCAGGAGGACGCTCAAGCCATGGTTGTAATCCATGAGATTTATGCAATTATCCAGTCAACCAATGAGAAGGAGGCTAGAGTGCAGAGGTGCAAGGTTGGGCACTAACACCACTTTGTGAAACTCGAGCAAAAAAGAAAAGATCCAAAAGAAGAGCACGATCTGGCAACAACATTCACCAGGGATGACCTTGAAGGGATCTAGTTCCCACATAATAATGCTTTGGTCATCGCCCTGATGTTCGGCACGTTCGACAAGGAGATAATTGTTGTCGATCAGGGAAGTCAATAGAAATACTGTAATATGGAGCCTTCAAGAAAATGGGTCTCACCAAGCCAACCTCAAGAAAGCAGTAATCCCCCTCATGGGCTTCAGTGCAGAACCATGCGACGGTTTTGCGACTATTGAGATTAATAACCCTCCCAGTTTGGGCCAGAAAAGTAGCCGTTGAGATGGACTTTTTGGTGGTAAATGTATCTTTGGCTTACAATGCCATAGTTGGCCGAAGATGGCTACATTGGATGGGGGCTATACTGTCTACCTACCACCAAGTCATCATGTAGGTCACAAAGGAATTGAGTGCATACGGAGAAACCAACAAATGACGGGAAGCTATTTTGTAGCTTCCGTAAAGCACAAGCCAATGGACAAACATGTGAAATCTATAAAAGTTCCAGACCAGTCAGTCTTGGAGGATGTTGCGGGCAACACGATGGACAGAGTAGTGGAAAAGTTATAATAGATTTTAGGACATGACACGAATCTCGAGAGATTTTTTCTCATTGGAGAAGAGCTCTCCAACTAGGACAAAGAGAATTTAATATGGGTATTAAAGAACTATGTCGATATATTTGCTTGGACCCCTCGAGAGATGCCAGTGGTGGATCCAGATATTATTTGTCATCATTTGAATGTCGACCTGATACATAAGCCCGTGATGCAAAGAAGGAGGAGGTTGACAGTTCAACACATAGAAGTCGTGATCAAAGAAGTGGATAGGCTAATTGTGGCCAGGGCCATACAATAAGTATACTACCCATAGTGGTTATCCAACATAGTCATGGTAAAAAAGAAGAGTGTGAAGTGGAGAGTCCGTGTGGACACCAACTTAAACAAAGCGTGCCCAAAAGAAAGCTTTCTCCTCCCTAAGATTGACCAATTGGTGGACACCACAACAAGATATAAGAAGATGAGTTTCCTCAATGCTTATTGAGGATATCATCAGATAGTAATGTATGAGCCTGACCAGGAAAAAACTTCATCAATTACACATTGAGGATTATACTGCTACAAGGTAATGCCTTTTGGGCTAAGAAACGCAGGTGCCACTTATTAGAGATTGGCGACACTAATGCTTAGAGATCTACTTGATAGAAGTATAGAGGTGTACATCGATGACATGGTGGTCAAATCCAAGAGGCAAAGGACCATATCATGGACGACAATGGCATGAAGGAAACTATGTCATCAAAAGACATTGGCTAAGGTATGAAAAATATTCTAAAGTTTTTTCACTTTCAATCATAAAGCAGAATTTGTAGCTCGGAAAGAGTACTATCATCTCGGGCCCAGGCTCAGGGGCAATGGAAGTTTTTCTAGGAAGAAAACTTAGTCCACGCACGAACAATTAGTTGATCTCATAAATTATTGAATATATATTATTTGAGTTTCATTTGAAAATAGTCCATTATACGAATTCAAATTTAAAACCAAACTCAGATGGCTTTCAAAACATTTTTCATTTCTTTATAGGAATTTTTTAAAAATGTTTCTTATCCTTAGCCGCCTAACTTGAAAACGTTTTGTATTACAAAACCAAATTCAATAGGTAAGTATGCGAAACTATTCTTCAAGAAAAATTAATTTTTTGCCTTATCGAGTAGGTGACTCATAACAAAACTTCAGTAGGTAAGTATGCTTAACTATTCGTCGTTCCTTTATTTTTCTGTTCCTTTCTTGCCAAATTATGTCTATTGATTGGCTAATTTTAGTTTTGAATTTTGAATTAATTTGAGAATGAAAAATTACGTAGTAGGGTTCAATTTTCTATAAGAGATTTGTTAGGAGGTAAGACCCCCACTGGAATGCCCGTCCGGGTTGAGTTAGTGCCTTGAAGTCAAAAGCGAATTTTTGGTCAGTGTCTCGAACTACTAGTAGTAAGTGTCAGCAGCGTCTGTAACTACCGGTAGTAAATATTACTGATTTTTTAGACAGTTCTTGGAACTACCGATAGTGACTGATACTACCGATAGTAGGGAGATGCGTGAGAATCCTATTGCAAGACCTTCAAGATTTGTTTTCCTAATCTAATTAGGATCCTATCTTTTCCTATTATTTAGGAATTTGTTATGTATATATTTTGAGAGGTTTCCTAAGAGATATGTTTCAAGATATGATTTGTTATATATATCTTTAGAGAGATTTTTTTAAATATTAAGAGATTTATTGAGAGAATAAATAAGCATTCAAGAGAGAGAGAGAGAGAGGCAAGAAATAACACAAATCTCAGAGAGATTGTGAGAAGACTTGTACTCATTGATTCGATTCATAGTGGACTAGTATGGCCCCCATGAATTTTTCTCACGTTAAGGTTTTTTACTTATATCTTCTGTCTCGTTCTTTTCTTTTTATTTTTCTATTACACACATTTGTTTGTTTCGTTTGGTGATCTATTGTTCCCAATATCTGTAAGAGGCGTTTTGGGCTTGAATGTTGTTTGTTTGATTTACGAACAACTGGTATCAGAGCAGCGGTTGTGATAGGTTTTGCTCAACAGATTAAGGTTTAATCTTGTTTGGGCAACCTGAAGTTTCAAAAGAAGTTATGGGTTTTGAAGAAGACAAATAGAGCATCAAAAAGTTTGACGGGTCAGACTTTGCGTTGTTGGATAAAGAAAAAGACAGAAGACTCCGATGAAAAGATTGGGACGTTCTTGACAAAAAGGCGTTAGGGGTTATTCACCTGTCCATTTCAAAGGCAGTCATCCACAAGATATTGAAGGAGAAGACGACGAAGGATCTGATGGAAGCATTAAAGAAGATGTACAAGCAACCGTCTACTGCGAATAAGGTACATCTTATGAAAAAGCTTTTCAACTTGTCTATGGTAGAAAGAGTCTCCTTCATGTCACATCTTAATACGTTCAATATGATCGTTGATCAACTTATCTCTACTAATATCATGTTTGATGATAAGGCTCAAGTTTTGTTGATTCTATCTCAGTTGTTAGAGAGTTGACATGGTACAGTTACTGCAGTCAATAATTCGGCTGGGAAAGAAAAGTTAAAACTGAGTAAGGTTGTGAGTTTGATTTTGACTGAGGAGGTTAAAAGGCATTCGATCGAAAGTTCAGGTTTAGGTTCAGGCACAACAGGTTCAGCACTTACTTTTAGCAATAGAGGGGCAAAAATTAGAATAAGGATAGTCAAAATTAGAAAAGAAATAGGTCGAAATTGAAGGGCAAGGAAAATCGGGTAAATCTCAGGTTTGGCCCATTAAAGGTGAATGTTAGACATGTGGCCAGAGAAGTCATATGTCACAAACTTGCAAAGCACTGACGAAGGACAAATGTGCGCAGGAGGCTCACGTTTTGCATGATACACTTGTTCTGTTCTTCCTATGAACACTGACGCCGAGTCATAGGTGATTAATTCGGGTGCCTCATTCCACGTCACTGGTAACAGGGATGATAAGTCACCTAGAGGGGGGTGAATAGGTGGACTTTCCTTTTTTCCTGTTTTCAATCAACTCACACAAACGATTAAGCGCAACAGATAATAGAGTAAGAAGAGGATACTAGAAATAAGTAAATAAGGAGACAGAGATTTTTATAGTGGTTGGGCGATGTGCTTAGTCCACTCTTAGTGATTGTTCCCTTGAACAATCACCGTTTCCACTATGATCCAATACTTACACAAGATTGGTTTATGAGGCCAACTCCTCTTTTACAATCACTCTTACCGATACACGCAGACCGGTACACCTAGCTTGATACACGCAGGCCAAGCACTAAACTTCTCTTTGCAATCGATACACGCAGATCGATGCCACTCCTTGGTACATGCAGACCGGCTCGATGTAATAACTCACACACGAATCTCACTTTCCTCTTCTAATCGAGTCTTGCAACTAGTCCCAATGACTGTTGCAGGACATACTCAGTGTAACTGAACTATGAGGAAAAAACAAACGACACACACAAAAGGATTTTGAAAGAACCCCTAATTGAATCACAGTGGAAGGCTCTCTCTCTCACCAGGTGGATACGTGATGTGTGTGACTCTCTTCAAAGAGATTTTACAAGTGAAAGGCTTATTGCTCTGAAGAAAAGAACGTTGCAGTTGCAAGTGATAGCTGTACTGTTGAAGGATGGATGCTCTGTAAACTTCTTCACTTCTTCAGACGTATTTTATTCTTCGTGTTCAGTTCTTGGCCTTTTTGAATCCCTTTTAAAACAAACCTAACTTCATACCAGTTTGGTAGAAGAATCGTCAAAGGCTCTGATTGACCTTGTCGAGCTTTCCAAACCAGAGGCAGCGATTTCTTACCAAACATGGACCAACGGCTGAAAACTCAGAGGGAAAGACATAGCACCGAATTAGCTCTGATTTTCTCAATCAAAAAACTTCCATAAAAAGATAATACAATATTTTGGAGAAGATACGATCAAACCGTTTGCGTTCGTTTACTAAATCCGATCTTGGGGCACCCGGATTTCTGGCCGGATTTCTAGCCGGATTTCTTTCCGGCTTTCTAGAAGGACTGCCGGACAGGATGCCCGACAGCCTTCCAGATGACATATCTCTGTCCTGAGAGATTTCATCTTCTCCTGTACTCATGGGCATATGTTTGTATCACGTAAATCAAAACACGAGTTTCAACATAATGCATTATTCATTTTGTGTCACTAAACATCATTCAAAAACCAGTTAGACTTTCAATCTCCCCCTTTTTGATGATGTCACCTCCTGGCATAGAAAATGAATACTTCAACTATATATAACATGTTTAAGGGAATGCATTTGTTTAGGCTAAGAAAATCAATATGAGATATACCCAAAGTTCATACAAGTGATGTGGCATCCACATAATTAGCATAAGAAATAACGAGACATTCATGCTCTACAATATAGTCAAAAGATGGTTAAGAAGACAAAATGTAAGCCTTTGGTAGATCTCTCGTCATTATATGCCTTTTCTCCCCCGGTGACATGGTCAAAAAGGAGTGAGTGCGGGGAACTAGGGGGGTGGAGAGGAGGAGCTAGGGGGTGGCGGTCCGGGGGCTAGGAGGCCAAGGAAGGAAGCAAGCTTGTCGTCCAGACGAGTCATGGATTGAGAGACTTCATGAAATTGTCCTTGAATGGCTTGAAACTGGGTTTGAGAGGTGAGATTGAGCTGGGTAAATTGATCCTCCAGTTGGTGAAAGTGTTGCTGTACGGTATCCCGAAACTGCCCAAACTGAGCGTCGAAGGCAACTTGCCGGTTGTACGGGTAAAGGAGATTGTGAAATTTAGGAGGTACCTCAACTTGTCGACCAGTAATGATAGGACGAGACTTGTAGGAATGCCAGAGGGCTGCCTTGCCGGCAGAGGAGAACTGTTGGGTGTCAAAGGAGCGGCTGCCCTCGCTGAGTTCCTGGTGGCGAGATCGCTTGGATCTGGGCATGGTGGTAGAGGAGGTTAGGGTTTGAGATGCAAACAAGGATGGATTAGGGTGAGGAGGGAGAGAGGGTGGAGTCTGCCGGAGAGGGAGAAAGAAATGAGGAGAGAAAAACCGCGACTTGAGTTTTTAATGTACGCAGATCTGCGCAAGCAGGTCGGCTTTCCGGTCTTCTAGCCGGTCTTCCGGAATGCCGAAAAGAAAGCCGGGTAGAAAGCCGGTTAGAAAACCGGACTCTTAGTTTAAAAAATAGTGGGAGATGCATGGTAAGATAACATGATATGGCCCGATGATGGCAAAGAACATATGAATTCCTGATTACTACATGCTTAGAAACGATTACTACATACCATGAAGAAATGAAAACAAGATGTGATGCACATTCGTCATAAGAGCAGAAACCAGAAACCAGGTCTCAGACAGACCATTACTTACTGAATAGGAATTTCTCCAATTCCTAATTCCCGACGGAGCTTGATGAATTGATCTTCACCTAAGGGTTTGGTGAATAAATCTGCCAATTGATCATTAGTACGAATATACTCCAGTTTAACAATATTATACGACACCTGTTCTCGAAGAAAATGGTGACGAATATCAATGTGCTTAGTTCTGGAGTGCATGACCGGGTTTTTTGAGAGATTAATCGCGCTTGTGTTGTCACATAGTATTGGAACTGTATCAACATCTTCCCCGTAGTCTGCCAGCACTTGCTTCATCCAAATAATTTGAGCACATGAGCTCGCTGCAGCTATGTACTCGGCTTCAGCGGTGGACAGGGAAATAGAATTTTGTTTCTTGCTCATCCACGCCACGAGACAATTTCCTACTAGAAAACAATTTCCACTAGTGCTTTTTCTGTCTGTTTTGCTACCTGCGAAATCAGCATCAGTATAGGCAACAAGATTAAAGGTGGTTTCTCTAGGATACCATAATCCTAAATTTGGTGTCCCTTTGAGATATTTCAGGATATTCTTGACTGCGTGTAGATGTGATTCCTTTGGATTAGCCTGGAACCTTGCACAGATTCCTACACTTAAGAGAATATCTGGTCGACTAGCAGTGAGGTACAATAGTCCTCTGATCATACCTCGATAAAGTTTTTGATCAACATCCTTACCAGATTCATCTTTGTCAAGTTTGACGGCTTGTCCCATAGGAATTTTCTTTTCTTTGCACTCCCCCATGCCGTACTTCTTGAGGAGCTCTTTGGTATATTTGCTTTGATTGATAAAGGTGCCCTCAGTTGTTTGTTTTATTTGGAGACCTAGAAAGAACTTCAGTTCTCCAATCATACTCATCTCGAAC
The DNA here is from genome assembly GCA_019985065.2 of Arctostaphylos glauca. Lineage (NCBI taxonomy): Eukaryota > Viridiplantae > Streptophyta > Magnoliopsida > Ericales > Ericaceae > Arctostaphylos > Arctostaphylos glauca. The sequence continues at coordinate 28,392,961 of JAHSPW020000005.1, read as the reverse complement.
TCATCCTGCATCATCTTAGAAAATTCTTGGCAGAGTTTATCATCAGTAGACCCAAAAATAATGTCATCTACATATATTTGAACTAATAGGATATCATGATGATTTCTCTTAATGAATAGAGTTGTGTCAACATGTCCGCATGAGAAGCCATTTTGAATAAGATAGCCACTTAGGCGTTCATACCAAGCTCTAGGGGCTTGTTTTAATCCATACAAGGCTTTTGATAATTTATACACGTGATCAGGGTAGTCAGTGTCAGTAAAGCCAGGTGGTTGTTTAACATAAACCTCTTCATTTACGTATCCATTTAGAAATGCACTTTTTACGTCTATTTGGTGAAGCATGAAATTGTTGTAACAGGCATAAGCAAGTAACATACGAATGGATTCCAGTCGAGCAACGGGGACAAATGTCTCTTCATAATATATTCCCTCTTCTTGGTTATATCTTTGAGCTACTAGCCTAGCTTTATTTTTTGTTATAGTCCCTTTATCATCTAGTTTGTTTTTAAAGACCCATTTAGTTCCAATGATAGGATGGTTTGTAGGTCGGGGGACTAAGTCCCAAACTTGATTTCGTTCAAACTGGTTTAGCTCTTCTTGCATAGCAAGCATCCATGACTCATCTTGTTCGGCTTGCTCGAAGTTTTTGGGTTCAATTTGAGATACGAAAGCCAAGTGTGAGCAAACATTTGCTTTTGACCGAGTAGTTATCCCGGATTGGGGATCCCCAATTATTTGGTCACTAGGGTGATCTGACATAACCTTGGGTTGTTTTTCTTGTTCTTCAATGATCTCATGCGAGACTAAAGGGAACATCTCGTCATCATTGTCGTGTAGATTATGCACGGTAGGACTAACGTCATCAATCTCGTCAAAGGTGACATTTGCTGATTCTTCTACAACTAGTGTGCGTTTGTTAAAGACTCTATATGCACGACGAGATGTGGAGTATCCAAGAAATATACCAATGTCAGAGCGAGAGTCCAGTTTTCCTACATTATTATTAGTGTTTAGAATATAGCATTTGCATCCAAAAGCTTTGAAATACGATACATTCGGTTTTTTATCATACCATAGCTCATATGCAGTCTTATGAATGATAGCTCTAAGAAAAATACGGTTACCAATGTAGCAGGCGGTGTTCACTGCTTCGGCCCACAAGTAGTTTGGTAGTTTATTTTCTTTGAGCATTGTTCTTGCCATTTCTTGGAGTGATCTGTTCTTTCTTTCTGCTACTCCATTCTGCTGTGGAGTCCTTGGGGCTGAAAATTGATGATGTATTCCATATTTGTCACAGTAAGCCTCAAATTCTGAGTAATCAAACTCCTTTCCGTGATCACTTCGGATTTTGCAAATCTCGTACCCCTGTTCTTTCTGGATTCTGATCACAATTTTCACAAACATATTAAATGCTTCATTCTTGTGAGTAATGAAGCTCACCCATGTATATCTCGAATAATCATCTACCATGGTAAGAAAGTATTTCTTTCCTCCAATACTAGTAGTTCTTATTGGTCCAACTAAGTCCATATGAATTAGTTCTAAAGGTTTTGTGGTAGAGACAACATTAATGGGTTTAAAGGATCTTTTAATTTGTTTGCCTAATTGACATGCTTCACAAACTCTGTCTTTTGAAAAGTTTAACTTAGGAATGCCTTTAATGAGATCTTTTTGAGATATTAATTTTAGGAGTTTCATGTTAGCATGTCCAAGTCTTCTATGCCACAACCAGCTTTCACTTTCAAGGCTTGCGAGACATTTTACGTTATCTTTTGTGATATCACTCATGTTAACAATATAGGTGTTGTTTGCCCGTCTTCCAGTAAAGATAACTTCGTCAGTGGTTTTATCTTGAACAGCACAATAATGTGTATCAAATATTACTCGATTTCCTTTATCACATAGTTGACTTATGCTAAGTAGGCTATGTTTTAAACCATCAATCAGATATACATCTTTAATGCAAGAGGAGTTTGGGTTACCGATAATACCTTTTCCTATGATCTCACCTTTGCTATCATCGCCGAACGTAACAGTTCCACTCTTATGTTGACTGAGAGATGTAAACCTTTCCTTTTCACCAGTCATGTGCCGGGAACATCCACTGTCTAGATACCACATAGGATCATGAGTCTTTGCCTGTAATCCCATGATTCCTGCAAAAAGACATCTTACTTTTGGTACCCATTGCCATTTGGGTCCTGACCTGTTAGCTTTCCTTTTAGGACAATTTGTTCGAATATGACCCAGTGTAGAGCAATAATAGCACCTAGCATTTGAGAGGGACTTTCCGGGTACGAAATAATCTGACAGTGTTTCTTTACTTAAGGTATTTTTACTTAAAGCATTCGACCTTGCAGACGCAATGAAGCCAATTCCGGATCGATTCCCAAAGTTTACTTGCTTTCCCATTAGTGTGCTTAAGTTCTTTGACCCTCCAACGAATCTTTCTAATTCATCCTCTTTTTGTTTTAAAGAAGTTTCAAGAGACATGATTCCCCTTTTTAAAGTGGTGACTTCAGTTTCCAACAACACAACACAATCTTTTTCTTAAGGGCAATATTATTTTGAACAAATTTTTTTGATTCATTATAAAGTTCATCATACGCATCTTGTATGTCAATATTATCCAAATCATCATCAGCATTATCAAAATCTTCTAAGTCATCTATGGATGCAATAAATCCGAAATCACTCACCTCGGAGTCAGAGAAGTCTGACTCATTGTCATCCCATGTTGCTAACGCTTTCTTTCCTTTTTGCTTTATCCGACAGTTGGCTGCTATATGACCAATTTTATTGCAGTTGAAGCATTTTCTTTCTTCTCCTTTGTTGGTGAATTTTGAGTCCCCTCTTCTTCCTTCTCTACTTCTCCTTACTAGTCTTTGGAATTTATTTGTAAGTAGAGCCATCTCCTCATCATCGTCATCTCCTTCTTCTTCCTTAGCTGAGGCTTGTAGTGCTATGCCTTTTTTCGGTTTTGTTGCTTCTTCCTCTTCTTCCTCTTCTGCTTTTAACACAATTTCGTGGGTTACAAGTGACCCAATCAATGTGTCTATTGTCATTTTTCTTAGATCTTTGGCCTCCTCAATCGCAGTGACCTTTGGTCTCCACTCCTTTGGCAATCCCTGCAATACCTTTCTCACAATTTCCACAGTAGGAGTTTCTCGCCCAAGCGAGCTTAGTGCATTAATAATATCCGTAAGACGTGTAAACATTTGAATAATTGTTTCTCCCTGTTTCATTTTGAACATTTCGTATTTGTGAACAAGAGTACTAATTTTGGAATCTTTTACTTGATTGTTTCCTTCATAGGTGATCTCCAGAGTTTCCCAAATTTCTTTAGCAGTTTTAAGGATTGATATTCTATTATACTCTTCTGGACCGAGAGCACAATAAAGGGCATTCATAGCTTTGGAGTTTAGAGTATACCTTTGTTTTTCTTCCCTCGTCCAAGTCGATCTTGGTTTTACCTTTGTTTCTCCTTCATCATTGATTATAGTGGGTAGCTTGTAACCCTCCTCCACGATACTCCATAGGTCGAAGTCCATTGAGTCAATGAATATACGCATCTTGTTTTTCCAGTAAGCGTAATTATTCCCATTGAAAAATGGTGGTCTGTTTACAGTGCCTCCTTCAATTTGCATCGGGTTTGTGGTTGCCATAGGATCTCCTTCCGGTTGTTACGCCGCTTCTTGAAGGTGCCAAGCTCTGATACCAATTGATAAGTCACCTAGAGGGGGGTGAATAGGTGGACTTTCCTTTTTTCCTGTTTTCAATCAACTCACACAAACGATTAAGCGCAACAGATAATAGAGTAAGAAGAGGATACTAGAAATAAGTAAATAAGGAGACAGAGATTTTTATAGTGGTTGGGCGATGTGCTTAGTCCACTCTTAGTGATTGTTCCCTTGAACAATCACCGTTTCCACTATGATCCAATACTTACACAAGATTGGTTTATGAGGCCAACTCCTCTTTTACAATCACTCTTACCGATACACGCAGACCGGTACACCTAGCTTGATACACGCAGGCCAAGCACTAAACTTCTCTTTGCAATCGATACACGCAGATCGATGCCACTCCTTGGTACATGCAGACCGGCTCGATGTAATAACTCACACACGAATCTCACTTTCCTCTTCTAATCGAGTCTTGCAACTAGTCCCAATGACTGTTGCAGGACATACTCAGTGTAACTGAACTATGAGGAAAAAACAAACGACACACACAAAAGGATTTTGAAAGAACCCCTAATTGAATCACAGTGGAAGGCTCTCTCTCTCACCAGGTGGATACGTGATGTGTGTGACTCTCTTCAAAGAGATTTTACAAGTGAAAGGCTTATTGCTCTGAAGAAAAGAACGTTGCAGTTGCAAGTGATAGCTGTACTGTTGAAGGATGGATGCTCTGTAAACTTCTTCACTTCTTCAGACGTATTTTATTCTTCGTGTTCAGTTCTTGGCCTTTTTGAATCCCTTTTAAAACAAACCTAACTTCATACCAGTTTGGTAGAAGAATCGTCAAAGGCTCTGATTGATCTTGTCGAGCTTTCCAAACCAGAGGCAACGATTTCTTACCAAACATGGACCAACGGCTGAAAACTCAGAGGGAAAGACATAGCACCGAATTAGCTCTGATTTTCTCAATCAAAAAACTTCCATAAAAAGATAATACAATATTTTGGAGAAGATACGATCAAACCGTTTGCGTTCGTTTACTAAATCCGATCTTGGGGCACCCGGATTTCTGGCCGGATTTCTAGCCGGATTTCTTTCCGGCTTTCTAGAAGGACTGCCGGACAGGATGCCGGATAGCCTTCCAGATGACATATCTCTGTCCTGAGAGATTTCATCTTCTCCTGTACTCATGGGCATATGTTTGTATCACGTAAATCAAAACACGAGTTTCAACATAATGCATTATTCATTTTGGGTCACTAAACATCATTCAAAAACCAGTTAGACTTTCAATGGAGATTCTACAGAATTATGTAGCAGGGAACTTTAGGAAAGTATACTTGGGCAACGACGAGCCATGTAGTATTGTGAAAAATAGTGATGTTCATATTACAACGCAGGGGTCCAGATGGTGTCTAAAATATGTCAAGCACGTTCTGAATTTGAAGAGGAATCTTGTTTCGGTTGGATAGCTTGCAGCAGCAAGCTATACTTCTACATTCACAAGGGACACATAGAGAGTCTCTAACGATACCATGGTGGTAGCTAAAGGCAAAAAGTTGGTACATTTTACTTGACCTCACATGGTAGCGACACACTCGCAGTTGTAGACGACAAGAAGAGTTCAAATCTATGGCACAACAGACTGGGGCATATGAGTGAGAAAGGGATGAATGTTTTGTAGTCAAAAGGGAAGCTACCGGGTTTGAAGTCAGTAGATATTGACATCTGTGAGGATTGCATATTTGGAAAAAAAAAAAAGGGTGAGTTTTCAAAAAGATGGCAAGCCTCCTAAGGCTCAAAAGCTACAGCTTGTCCATACAGATGTTTAGGGCCCAGCTATAGTGCCTTCTCATGGCAGTTTATATTACTATGTTATCTTTGTTGACGATCACTCGAGTAAGGTATGAGTATGCTTCATGAAGCACAAGTCAAAGGTGTTCGACAAAAAGTGGAAGGCCATAGTAGATAATGAAATAGATATGAAGGTGAAAAAGTTGTGGTCTGACAATGGCGGAGAATATGAGTTAGGGGAGTTCAAGAAAGCCTATGCTCTAAATGAGATTCGTTTAGAGAAGACACTACTAGAGACTCCACAGCTTAATGAAATCGCAGAGAGGATGAACCGAACGTTGACAGAGCGTGCTAAGAGCATGCGGATACACGCAGGGTTGCCTAAATAATTTTGGGCAGAAGAAGTCAGCACGGAAACATACTTGATCAATCTTGGGCCATCAATTCTGTTGAACTTTGGCATATCAAAGCAGGCTTGGAGCGGTAAAGAGGTAAATTTATCGCATTTACATGTTTTTAGTTGTGTTTCCTATGTGCATATTAGTGATCATGGCAGGAATAAACTTGATGCTAAGTCACAGAAGTGCACTTTTATTGGATATTACAGAGATGAGTTTGGTTATCGTTTTTGGGACAGGAAGATAATTAGAAGCAGAGATGTTGTGTTCAATAAAAAGTTGACGTACAAAGATATGGACAACAAACTGATCAGTGGGAGTACCACTTCGGATTGAGATACATCCGAGTACTTTGGATTGGAGCATCTTCCACTCGATAGTTGGGTTGAGCAGAATTTTGGTCAGACAAAGGAGGCAGTTTTAGAGGGGACAGTTTCAGATGAGTCAGTTTCAGATGGGGCAGCTCCACAGACAGAATCTAGTTCAACAGTCAGACAAACGAGGAGATCGGCCAGAGTGCCCAAACCAAATCCGAAATATATTTCTTCGCTTGATTACTTGCTTTTGATAGATGGAGGAAAGCCAGAGTGCTATGATGAGACTTTGCAGGTTCTTGAGCCAGCTAACTGGAAGGATGCGATGTAGGAAGAGATGAATTTTTTTTATTCTAATGGTACTTGGCAGTTAGCTCAGCTTTCAGTATGAAAGAAAGCCCTACACAACAAATGGGTTTATCGACTCAAGCAAGAAAGTGATGGCAAGAAAAGGTACAAGGTAAAATTGGTTGTAAAGGGCTTCCAACAAAAAGAAGAGATCGACTATACAAACATATTTTTGCCAATTGTGAAAACTAACACTATCCAAGTGGTGTTGAGTATGATTGCTGCTGAGAATCTCCACCTTGAGCAGTTAGATGTCAAAACTACTTTTTTTCATGGTGACTTGGATGAAGAAATCTACATAAAGCAGTCTGTTGGCTTCAATGTGAAAGGTAAGGAAGAGATGGTGTGCAAGCTCAAGAAGAGTCTGTATGGTTTAAAACAGGTTCCAAGACAATGGAATAGAAAGTTTTATGGTTTCATGCAACGCAGTTGTTACACAATGTGTAATGTAGATCATTGTTGTTACTTCAAGAGGTTTGAGTCTAGCTATATTGTTTTATTACTCTACGTAGATGATATGTTTGTAGCAGGTTCCTATATTAAGGAGATCTACAGGTTGAAGCAACAGTTGGCAGAGGAGATTGTCATGATAGGTTTAGGTGCAACTAACCAAATACTTGGGATGAGAATCAGCAGGGATAGGGCTCAAGGAACCTTGCGGTTGACTCAAGCTAAGTATGTTGAGCGTGTTCTAGAAAAGTTCAATATGCAGAGTGCTAAGGCCATTAGCACACCATTGGGAAGTCGTTTCAAACTTTCTCAAGGGAAATCACCCCAAGACAGATGCGAAGAATGAGTATATGACCAAGGTTCCATATGCCTCAGCCATAGGTAACCTAATGTATGCAATGGTGAGCACGAGATCAGATATTTTTCATGCAGTAGGAGTTGTGAGCAAGTTTGCTAGCAACCTGGGAAAGCAGCATTAGTAAGCAGTAAAGTAGATCATGCGATACTTGAAGGATTTCACTGATTTGCCATTTTGTTTTGGGAGAGAACAATTGATAATGCAACGATATGTGGATGCAGACTTTGCTGATGATCAGAATGCGCGGCGAAGCACCACAAACTATGTCTATACGATTGGTTCAACAGCGGTGAGTTGGGTTCACGTATGTAAAAATTAATGACATTATCCACAATAGAAGCTGAATATGTGGCTGTGACTGAGGCTGCAAAGGAGATGATTTGGTTAAAGGGCTTCTTGGAGGAGTTAGGTTTGAAGCAGGAGAACAGTTTTCTTTTTAGTGATAGCCAAAGTGTCATTCACCTTGCCAAAAATCTCGTATTTCATGCTAGGATGAAACACATTAATTGAAGGTACTACTTTATCCGTTCACTTTTAGAGGATGGAGATTTGTTACTAGAGAAGATTTTTTGGAGCAAAAATTTAGAATATAAATTTACCAAGGAATTACAGTTGAAAAACTGAAATTGTGTTCAATTTTAGTGGGCTTTTATGCTTGAGAAGATGATAGGCCAAGAGTCACACCAAGAGGGATTGGATAATCACATCCACAATTGAAGAGGTTCAAATTTATAGTTGGGTTGTTCGTTGAAGCTGTAGAGATCTTCAAGTGGGAGATTGTTAGGAGGTGAAGACCTCCCCACTAGAATGCCTGTCCGGGTTGAGTTAGTGCCTTGAAATCAAAAGCGAATTTTTGGTCAGTACCTCGAACTACCGGCAGTAAGTGTCAGTAGCACCTGAAACTACCGGTAGTAAATGTTGCTGATTTTTTAGGCAATACTTGGAACTACCGGTAGTGCCAGCCACTACCGGTAGTAGGGAGATGCGGGAGAATCCTATTGCAAAATTTTCAAGATTTGTTTTTCTAATCTAATTAGGATCCTATCTTTTCCTATTATTTAGAAATTTGTTATATATATCTTTTGGGAAGTTTCCTAATAGATATGCTTCAAGATATGATTTTTTATATACATTTTTAGGGAAATTTTCTAAGATATTAAGAGATCTATTGAGAGGATAGAGAAGCTTTCAAGAGAGAAAAAGAGAGGCAAGAGAAAACACAAATCTCAGAGAGATTGTGAGAAAACTTGTACTCATTGATTCGATTTATAGTGGACTGGTGTGACTCCCGTAGTTTTTTCTCGCGTTAAGATTTTCCACGTATACCTTGTGCATCGTTCTTTTCTTTCTATTTTTCTATTATACACGTTTGTTTGTTTTGTTTGGTGATCTATTATTCTCAAGATCCATAAAAGGCGTTATGAACTTAAACGTTATTCGTTCGATTTCCCAACAACAATTAATTCTCATGGTCCACAGTCCAAAGGGTAAGGGTAGGAAAGCTGAATACCACAGTCTACTTTAATTTCATGGTGTTCAATCTAGAGAAAAACTGATGACCTAAGTTTCTAACTATTAAGTGCCCATAAAAGGGTAAGGGTGGGAAAATTGAAAAATACAACAACTTCGTCCTACAATTGTAATCATTAAAGTATTACTGGATTTAGTTAAGAGTTATATTATATTGATGTCTTACGTTAATTACGGTTGGTAGCTAGGAGTTGCTGTTAGACATTTTATTTCCAAGGTTTATAGGTGTTAAAAAATGGGAAACTTATTTTATGGTCCCATCTATAAGTGTTCGTTAGTCTTTTATTCCATGCACTTTTACACATTATGTTTTGGTCCCATTTTTAAAAAAATATTCAACTTATCTTATTTTTAAATTGAGCAACTTTAGCACTAAATTTCTACAAAAAAACGGATGCACTTTGTGCATTCTATATTAGTTTGTCTCTCCTACTATACTAAATTTATTATGTTTTGCCTTCTCAGATAAGTTTTTCTTGAACTATCAAGTTTCTTTTTATGGCATTCGGTTTTGAAATTCCAAATGAATTTACTTGCTTGGTTACCATGTTATATATCACGGTAAATTTGAAGATTATGGTAAATTTCTACAACTCAAATTTTTTTTAATCTTTAGCGATAGTCAATTTGCAGATTATGGAAAATTTCACGCACGATAAGTAGATATCATGGAAAATTTCACGCGATGATTAGATTATGGTAAAGAACGACGATTTGCAGATTATGGTAAATTTTTAAATTATGATAAATTTCTGCAACTCTAATTTTTTTTATTTTTTTCGATCGTCAAGATTTAAAAGTGCAGATCATGGTAAAATTCACAGACAAGTACTAAAAAAAAAAAGATCGACAATCAAATTTTCTTCACTGACCGATTAATCTGAACAATCTTCAAAAAAGTATTCTATATTTGACAATGAAATCGTCTTCCAAACCCACAACACTCGGTTTCTGATGAACAATAATATAAAAATGGCGGATCTATATGATACATGATGAGTAATATAAGAACATAATATTTATGTGATTTTGTGCAAAAAATCCGAAGATATGATCAATAATCTAGTGAATTACTAATATTTCGGTGATTTAATATCAAGATCCCAGATAAATTTGTACCATCAAAATTTACCATTAGTAAAGAACTATTCCGGTGATTAAAAATTTTGGCCAATATTCTCATTATTCAGTGAAAAATAATTATCATATGTGATTCCATATTTGAAGCCTAATTTAGTGCTACGATTTTAAACCTACCAAATCAGGAATTATATATTCTGACTTAAAAAAAGTAAGAGGGTAAATTAATACTCAAAAGTAATAGAAAAAATATCAAACCATACAAAAATGGGACAAAAACATAACTTTAAAAAGTGAATGGGATGAAACCTTAATAAGACCTTAATGAAAATTTTGTGTAGGTAGGGCTTTAGACAAGGGTTATACAACTAAGAGTGTTACCAAAAAAAAAAGTAATATTATCTATTTAAGTTGTTTTTTTCTTTTGAATTAATTTTTTTTGGTTGTAGATGAAGCAAAAATAGGTTTTGAATTAAAATTATTTTCCAAAACATTTCAATTTGCATAGTAATGTATTGATAGTGCCCACAAACACCTTTAACACGAGTTCTAACTAATAAAATATTTGTTGCGAAGTGCCGTAGGCACGGATAATTCGCATGTCATTTTCCTCATTCAAGAAATCTTAATGTCAAATATGCATATAACTTGCATTTATGTAGTCCAAATGTGAACATAGAATCCATTTTCTTAAGCATATCCCAATGTACTATCTTTCCATTTTCAAAAGAGTAAATTTAACTATATCAGTTTCAAAGTTTAGTACCAATCTTGAAGTCGATACCAAGGTCTGAAGTTGGAAACAAGTAGCTCATGCGTCATTGGAGTTTCGTGACGCACATAAAGGTTAGACTCGTTGTACCTCTTTTTACTAATAACTCATTCTCACAATAAGATCATAATTTCAAAAATTCAAGTAAAAGAGGTAGATCGAGTTTTGTTTGGATGTGGGTTTTTACAAATTTGATTCCCCCATTTCTCAATATCTTATGCTTACAGTAATGCTGTGTTAGTGTCCTTGTACATTTACAAATAAACAAATGTGATAGGAAGAAGTGGATATGGTGATACACAATAAATAAACAGATGTATGATAATTAAAATAACTCAAAATTGATCCCAACTCCCAAGACTTTTTTTATGCTTACAGTCATTCCATGTTATTGTGTTTTACATACATAATAAAACAAAACTTAACTATAAGTTAAACAATGAAGATTATGAGGTCTCAACCACTAGTTTCAAGCAAATAATATTCGTGGATCTTCTTCTGTCTGCTCCAGCCTCTCCCAATCTAATCTCGAAAAAAAAACCCCAAACTAATCTCGAAAAACAGAAGCCAAATCAGACCAATTCCACACCACCACCATAATAGCTTTGCTCTGAAGAGGAGGAAGTGGAGAGAGTGATCATACCATTCAAATCAGACACGCTATCTTGCAAGTTCAATAACAGATGAGAAGTGCTGAAATTCAAACAAGGTTTAGCCCTTGGGACCACAGGGACATCAGCCTCACCCACCAGCATTTGGACCACACTCCTCATAGTTGGTCTAGCCATAGGGTCAGGGTGTGAACAAGCCAAACCAACCAAAAGCACTTTCCTCATTTCACTCTCGTCGAATTCCCCATTAAGCCTTGAATCAGCCGCCATCATCAACCTCCCATCCCTATGCAAACCCCAAACCCATTCCACCAAATTACTACTCACACCCACTGTCCCAACTCCACTGTTGTCTTTCTCAATAGGCCTTCTCCCACTAGCCACTTCGAGTACCACAGCTCCATAGCTAAAAACATCAGTTTTCTCGGTTGCTCTTCCCGTTAACATGTACTCCGGTGCTAAGTACCCCATTGTTCCTGCTGCCACCGTTGCATCCGGCGACTTGTCGTGCTCGATTTGCCTCGCTAACCCGAAATCCCCTAATTTGGCATTGAACCCTTCGTCCAACATTATGTTGCTTGCCTTTATATCTCTGTGAATTACCTGATTTTCACATTCTTGATGCAAATATGCCAAAGCAGAGGCAACACCCATTAAGATTTTTTGCCTATGTGACCATGGCAATGACATTCTGGATTCAAACAAGGCCTTATCGAGACTCCCATTGGGCATTAAGTCATAAACTAAGAGAATTTCACCTTTTTCGTGACACCAACCTTGTAGCCTAACAAGATTTCTATGCCTAAGAGTTCCAATTATGGACAATTCGGATAAAAACTCTGTTTTTCCTTGGCCATTGTGACTACACCTTTTTACTGCAATAATGTCACCACTTTCTGGTAATATACCCTTATAGACGGTGCCAAACGCGCCGTGGCCGATGATTCGGGTGGAATTGAAGCATTTGGTTGCCAATTTGAGTTCCTTGTAACTGAATTCCTTGGGATTTTTGATGATTTCTGATCCAAAAGAATCGGGTTTTTTCACGGTTTTGAACTTTTTGGAGTAAACCCAGATGAGAAGAACCGCAAATAAGGCTAGAAAGAATGCCCCGGCTGTTACTACACCAACTACTGCCCCTGGGCCTTGTTTGCACCATTGGTTGTGACACTTTGTATTTTTTTCTGGGGTAGCTGAGTTAGTACTATTTGACTCAGTTGGAGGCGGAGAAGTTGGTGGTGGGTTGGCAATATTAGCCGTTGGATTCATCAAAGTAGTCGTTGGCGGCGGCGGCGGCGGCAGTGATGAGGGTGGTGATGCCTCAGCTTTTGAGCTTAGATCAAAAGAAGAACTAAAACTCCACCACTCAATGGTGTGAGACTCGGTACTCCCCTGAGTAGACCCAGAAAACCCAACAAACATGAAATCGCTGACGTACTGGTCAAGATCGAGAGAGAAAGATAAGAGTGGGTTTTTGGGCTTGAGATTGGAATACGATACCGAGATGTTGAATACCCGATTTGACCCGGAGTAATCGATCCACGAGTTGACCAGGTCGCCGCTTTTGAGATCGACAGCAATAGTTTCCAAATCACCGACTTGTGTTGATACCATCGAGTTCAGATCCAAACCCACGTGGTTTCCGTTAATGTCGTTAAATTCCACGTCCATGAGAGTGTCGAATTCAACAGCTACGACGCCGCTGGGGCCACCCTTTTGGTCAATCAAACCGAGGTACCCGCCGGCATCGCCGACGGCGATATCGTCCGGCGAAATGACAAAGGCCAGACCGCCGCCTATCGAAGAAGGGTTCAGATTGAAGATGGAGAAGGAAAAGAATGTAGAGAAACTCGCCGTCGTGTGGCTCTCCGGTTGCCGGAATCTGATGGGTTTGGAGTAAAGAGCTCTGCCAGCGCCAGAGTTGGGGACGGCGAGGTCACGAGTGAGCATCACGCTCCCGTTGTTCAAGTGGGCATCGCCGAGAAGCTTTAAACTGCTCAAGGTTAGCGTTTCGAAGTTGAATTCTGTAGCGTCGATGGCATTGCCGGAAAAACAGAGCAGTAGAAAGAAGTTTACGATGACAACGGTGGAAAGATCGCCTGGAAGTGACGCCATTATAAGTTTTGGTCAAAGCCCATTCAGGAGTTGTGACGGATTTTCTTCTGAACTTATCTTCTTTTGCCGGATTCAAGACCGAACAAATCACAGCTAAAAAGCAGAGAGGGTAAGCTAGAGAGAGAGAGAGAGAGAGAGAGAGGGAGAGGGAGTAGATTGTAATGTATTCTTTCTGTAATAAACACAATTCAAGGAAACAAAGGAGGAATATGGGGCAAGAAAATCAAAGGAAATTGAAGATGACAGGTGGATTCGATGGATGACACGTACCCCTAACGGTAATATCTACAAGTGACAAAGAAAACCTTTGAGAAAATTACCAAACAGTGGTATTGACCAAAAGTAAATCCAGTCTCATGATACGCAGTTTTGAAACTACAAATAAAATGGTAATTAGAGAAATATTTACGAAAACATGATAAACATAAAAAGAACTATCGTTTTATCCATTATTTATTTTGTCGCTTACCTAATTTCAGTCCCCCCTACTTTTGCGCCAAAGACTGTGTATGGATCCCAATCGTCCAACGGTCTCTCTCCCTCTCGCAGCAGTAGCGGATTAAAAATTTATGGCTTTAAATTTGGAAATTCGAGTGGTGAAGTGAAGATAAAGTTATTAATCTCGTATCTATGAGCGTACTAATTTTGTTACTGGTATTAAAAAGTTATCAATATCGTACCGCAAGTATACCGATTTTATTATTGGTGTGATACGTACTAGTACCGGCGTATACCGACGTACCGTTTCAAATTTATCACTAAAAAATAATAATTGAAAGTGTGTGTTTGTGTGTGTGTGTATATATATATATATAAATGTGGAGTTAATGAAATTTTAGAATAACATGATGATTTTCATTTTTATATTTAATCATAACCTCTTTTCTGAGGGACCATCTAAGTAACCCTTTTGACTTGTCTTCTACCTACATGCTTCATGTATATGTAAAAGTTAAAACAGTAAAAGTAAAACTCCTTTTACAAAACAACAGGCAGGAGAAATACTACTCCTGGTTTTTAAAACTAAGTCCCTCTCCTCCCTCCTCATTCTAGAGATCTATCCCACTTCGCCAGAGTCCATCCTCTCCCTTCTCTCTCACTTCAAGGGCGACAGCCGTGGGCTCTCACTTCGAGGGCTTCGACGACGCTAACGACTTCTTAGAAGATGAAGAAGACAATGATCCAGACCCACTGCCTCCGAAGATCTCACTCACCTGATCTCATCCCTAACTCAAGTCAAAATTCTTCTCAGGATTCATCACGGCCGAGATCCGGTATAATGCTGGTATCGTCAAATTCGGTCGAAACAGACTAGAACCCGTCGGAACTGTTGGTAACTTTGCCAGAATAGTACACCTCTTCACGTATCCCGATCTAACTCTGGTGCGGGACGTACAACCCGATACCGGGCTGTGAGGGACAGGATTAATAACATTGATTGGTACGGTACTGATATGTACTGGAATACCATTTCGAATAAATCGTCAAAATTAATATACATTTCTTAAATAATATTTTTATAACAAAAATGTCTCACTGGACATATAAATAAAATCTCACAATTTAGAAACAAATCGACGAACATAAAACGGGATAATTGTAATCTCAATTTATGTCTAATTATCTAAATTTAATTAAAAATTTAAAAAAAAAATACAGACGGATAGCAACTGGTAGTCTGGTATCGACCGAACAAGCCAGTACGATATCCAGGACGATACACCGGTAGTTCAGTACCACTACAAAGTTGGTACGATGTGTGATAGATAACTCTGGTTGAAGGCATTTGGGGACAAAGAAAATGGGCAAGATTGTTGGGTAATTGAGCGGGGATAGAGTTTCTAGGGTTTAAGAGTATGTACGTTGAGTGTTCAATGTGGTATGAGGAAACCCTGAAATGGGGTTAAAGCGGCCATCAAGTTTCCACCATTCAGGTCTACCTTGAACCCAAAATCTTGATTCTCACCATTAAAGCCGCCGTTGAAATCGAATTCCATTGTTGTAGGACCACCGCCACTGCCGGGTTGCAACAACTTGTTTAGACCCATTGATGGGTTGTCCCACCGTTGATACTTGTCAATTGGTCCAAGTCTCAAGTCATAGTGTGTAACGATCTGACTTTTTAAATATCTAATAAATAATTTTAAATTATTTATTGAAATTTTTTTTACATTTTATGATTAATTTGATAATAATTAGTTTAGTTATTCGATTGAACGTCGGAAATTTCAAAGGCACGAATATAATTGTATAGCGAGTAACATCGGATCATTTTCTTGTCTTCTTGTTTACCCAATTAACTTTTCAATTCTTGTTCTTATCTATAAACATTGAAACCCAAAAGTCAAGTTCATCCTTCCTGATCCTAACTTTTTTTTTTAATCAAGTTCGCTGAGACCCTCGGATTTTTCCATCTAACCCTTGACATTCAATTCCTCATTTTTTCCTCCAACCTCTTGATTTCATAACCTTATTTATTACAATCTTATCTTTTAGAGACATTTGAAATCAGACATTCATCTCACCTAAGAAAAGTCAACCTTTAAATATTTTCTCTTTGTACCCAAACATGACTCTTTCCTTCCTAACCTCTTTTTTTAACCAAGTTTGTCCGAGTTTTTTGACTTTCACACCACAATCCTTGGTCCTCCCAACTCTATAAATATATTATCATTCTTCTCATTTTTCACACCCAAATAATGTATTTTCTTAATTCTCTCACCTCCTTAATATTGTTCCTAGCCATTATGCTTAACCATATAATTTTTCAAGTTATTTTTATCACAAACCTCAAACTCTTGATTTTTTCGATGGTGTGAGTAACAGTGTTCGATCGAGGATGTTATTTTTAGTATCAATATGCATATATTCAACTGTCACGATCTTTATTTGAAGTAAACCGGAAGTATATTATACGTTTTAAATCTCTAGAGAATTTTATTCATATCAAATAGTTGTACTCTTTCGATCATCTTGAAAATTATTGTTGAATTCTATTTATCAAATTATGGTACAATATATTTGCATGATTAATTATCATGGATATGATTAGTACATGTACAAGTCCACTAAGTTAGAATAAATTACTTGTTATGATTGATTGTTCGTCGTGAAATCAAGTGTATTATTATGAAGGCCCGAGTGGCACATACATATTGAATTATTTTTGACCTAGGTGGTGCTTGACATGTTACCGAGATAGGCCGGATACGAGATCTGTTTTTGACCAGTTATGGACATTAATTGTTGAAAATTATTTCACTTTCACTTGTGATATTCGTTTATTAATCCTATTTTATTCAAGACATTGATTCTTTCCGGCATACATTATCTTTCCCGTGTTTTAATATATTTTTTAGGTATTAGAATAGATTTAGTAGAACTGAATTGAAGTATTGAAGAAATTATTGTATTTATAGAGAGATCATCATTGTATAATTATTTTTTTCTTGATTTTAGGGTCAATATTTGTGTATTTTTGGGACTCATTTTTGTATATTTAGAGACTTTATTTCTTTTTACGTTGCCAAGAAGCGGAGCGTTACATGGTGTCCTTTTGAGTGACTTGCTGAATTGGGTTCGCTAGCTTAGACCCTGTAATAGAATGATTTGCACCCTCAGAATTCCTGACTTGCACAAGATCTCCCATTTAATGGGTCAAATGCATGGTTCCTTTCTATGATTTGTTCCTTGAGGTGTAATGACTCTTAAAGCAGATTGACTTGCACCTTAATAGGAGAATATCATGGTCGTATATGTATAGTCACTATGTTTTAAGGATTACATTTTTCAAAATCATGTTTTGGTAATTTCAAAATTATATTGTGAGAATTATTTTGAAACATTACCGCTGTTTAGTAATTTTCCCAACCTCTTTTCATCCAACGGTCGTGTATGCTCTGCCGTCATCCTTCGCATCATTGCGGGAGAGGGACATTGAGAAAAAAAAATTCATTTAATTAGCAAAACTAATTACTTTAGACGGAAATTAATTTTCTCACTTCTGTTTTTATAATTGGAAAATACTAACCACTGCTTAGTAAGTGATGAATAATATATAAAAAATATATCGATATTCGTAAATTATGTATTAATATTCGTGAATATACATTAATATACGTAAAATGTACATTAATATTTTTATTTGTTTGACAATATATGTATGATATTCACCTATTGGACGGTGGTAAGCAAAATCTTTTACAATTTTTCAGAACTTTTTTATTCGTTTAATTTTCAAGAATTAATATCTTGTGTAGAAAAATAAATATACAAAAATGAAGTACATTACGTTCATATTCACGACAAAATAATGTAGAAAAATATATATATATATATAAAATAAAGTATATTAATTTCATATTCATGACAACCCTATTTCTGAGTGATAAAATGGGTGAACTGTAAACTCAAATATCATGAGGTCAAAACTTCGCAATTTAATATTTGAAGTTACTGGGAGGGTTTGACCGGTTGTTTACACCTATGGCTCCGAGGATTTGTCGATAATTTAGGTGAAAACTCCTCTAAATTTTATCCTAACTTCATCTCAAGCGAATCAAATATCTTGATTATTAAAAAAAATTCATATTCAAGACAAAAAAATGTAATCATAAAAAAGATCAATACGAAAGATCGAACTTCTCAATTTGAACCGCAGCAATTAGCAAGTCATTTAATTGGTTAAGATAATTAATGAGTCAAATTTGTTAAATAGTTTTGCTAAAAATGTTTTTTGTCTTGGAAATTTTTTATAATTAATTTAAATAATTGAAAATACTTTTAACCAATTAAATATATTCAAATGCAAATGGCACCAAGTAAAGTACACCATCGTTTCCAATCTTGATGGGACCCTCATGGATAGATTGCATTCGTACGAACTATAATATTAATTAATTCTATTTATTTTAGTTTACCGGAGAAGAAAAAAGAAAAAAGAATTAATAAAAATGAAAAATAAAAGGGGGAAGGGAAAGGATAAAAAGAAGCAGAGAAAGACAACATAAATATGGGGAAGCTGCAACTGTCATGTTGCAAGTCTGTACCACGTGAATAAATATTCCGTAAATAACTTAAAGTGGTGGGGTCACGGAGGAAGTGGGGCCCACCGTTTGGTGATACGGAAGCTACGTTAACCATTGGATAATTGTAAAAATGTCTCGTAATGCAAATATGTCCAGAATTGTTAGATATATGTGAAGTTCACAAATTATTAAGAGTCTTACATGTATTTAATAATTTCAGACACTTTTATATTCAAATATATTTGAAACATCTGTATTCTTAGCAGTACTCATAATTGTACTCATATTGACATAAAGTGGTTTAATTATTCAGTTTTCAAACTCTTATTTTAATTTTAAAGTAAAAAAATCAAGCTATGATAAGTTTTTTTTTATTGATGTTACATAATTTTTGGACAACAGGAGAGTGGAGCAAAGTGGTTGATAGAACTTTTGATTAAAAAAAAAGGAGGAAGAAAGTGATTGATAGGAGTAATAGTGGAGTGTAGGTATTGGGGCAGTGACAAAGCAACCTTGAGTGCATTTCACTATACGAGACTCTCATAATTTATTACTATTTCCCAATACTTTCTTTCTAATCAGAATCTTCATTACAGTTAAGTTAATTTTGACCACCACATAATATAAACTAGAGGCCGGTTGCACACTATGTGTATGCAAGTTGAATACTCTCTCCGTCCCATTTTGTTTACTAGTTTTTTCATTTTGGGATGTCCCAAAATGTTTGTTACATTTGTACAATAAGCCATCAAAATATTACTGATCTTCCAATTTTACCCTTTTAGTTTTGCACTTAAGTACTAGTAAATCAAGTTTACTTGAGTACAAAATCAAGCGAAAAGGTGAACTGTTGTATTGAATTCTGGATGTGATTGATTTTTCTCTCCAAAAAAAATTTGTATTTGAGTTTTTATTGGAGCCAAAATATTTTGTAATCAAGTTTCAATTGGAGCCAAAAAAAATCTGTAATCAAGTTTTAATTAGAGCCAAAATATCTGGAATTGAGTTTTTTGGAGTCAAAAAAATCTGTAATGAAGTTTCATTTGGAGCAAAAAATTCAGAAGGAAATTTTAATGGAGGCTACATAATCTTTTTAGACTTTTCTAGGGACATTTATTGTGCAAGAATGGTTCCACAATTAGGAAGGGTAATTGTGGAAATCTAATAGTATGTACTTTGGGTCCTTAAAAAGTTGGATTTCCCAAAACTAGCAAACAAAATGGGACGGAGGGAGTATTATTCAATATATGAGAAGTCTACAGCATTCAAATAAAATAAAATAAAATAAAAGTCCTAAAAAAGAATCATCGTAAGAGGGAAAGTTGAAGAAGTTTGTCGTGGGAGAAATTAGTTGAAGAAGTGAGAGGTGTTAATTGAAAAAGTGTGACCCTATTTGATAGTACTAATAGTGGATGATTATTTAGAGCATTTGGTAGAAGATAAGTTGTCTTTTTTATAAAATTCTAATTTTTTTGGAAAAAAAATCTTTGCAATTGATATTACTTACATATAGCTTTGCAATTTTACTTACATATAGCCCCTCAATGTGTGGTAACGTTTTTACTTGAAATTGAATGTCACTGATCCAATTTTTCAAATTACTTTGCTCGTGAATACAAATTGCTTTAACTTAAAATTCATTGCTAGTGCCGTAGGTACGGATAATACGCTAATAAGATCATAAATTAGCATGGTGTTTATCTAAGTATTTTATTAGCCCTATTTTCTCATTATTTTCTTTTTCTTGTTTACTTTTTGAAACACTAAAAAAAGATAAGTTAAATAAAAATTCATGACAATTTCTTTGATGAGATAAGCTAAAAATATATATGTGCTTCTATTGAATATATATATATGTGTGTGTATGTGTGTGTGTAACACAAACATAACAATATACATTAAGTGATAACATAAGGAGAGTTTAGTGTATTTTACCCTTGAATTGATACTTCACATGGCTCAACTTCTCGATCCTATTCATCAAAGTGGATCCAAGATGGGCCCGAAAATGTCAAAATTTGACATCCAAAAGTGGAATGGATCCTCTCAAGTAAACTTTTGGGTCCAGCTCCTAATTGTATTATTAGGCCCAACTGTGAGTCCTTCCGGGTCTATTTTAATGATCAAGTTTGTTCATTAATTTACAATTGGTAGAGATCATGAATACGGCAAAAAGTCAGTTCTATTGGACATCGACCAGTACATAATTGTAACACATGTATCTTAGACTTAACGAGTGTTAGTACAGTGTGCCGATCTGTCATTTTTCAAAATACATATATTTCAAAATTGTATTAATCGATATATAACTACTATAATTTTTAGCATGGTTTATCTTTTCGATAAACTTTACAAAATAAAAGATTTCAATCGACAGCATTAATGTGAAACACGTTCTCAAGTGGATGTCTAGTAGGGGTGAAATTGGTTCGGGGTCGGTCGGTTCGGTGTGATTTTTCTCCGGACCGATTCGGTTCGGTCCATGCATTTGGAGGACCGACCCCGACCGATTTTTTTCGGGTTCGGTTCGGTTCGGGGTGCCTTTAGATTTGATCGGGGATTTCGGGAATTTCGGTCCAACCCAAATGGGCCATATTGGGCCAAGTTAAAAAACTCAATTTTGGGCCTATTTGGCCCAAATCCGTCACTAATTGAAAAAATTCTACTACTAATATAGAGAATCCATTACAAAATAGGTCTATATTTAATTTTTTTTCAATCAAACATCAAATGAGTCACTTTAAGAAACCTTTTTATCTATTTTTTCACCAAAATAGTAAAAATCATATAATCACAAATTACAAATCTCTTTGTTCACAAATAACAAATCATAAAAATTGAACGCATTACAAGCTTACACAATACAATATATTTCATCAAACTTAGCCACAAAACCCATAAGCCAAAATAAGTTGCCGCAAATCCATAAGCCAAAAGCATCAAGTTTACACAATGTATTTCACCAAAAATAAAAGTAGAATTAGAAAACTACAAGTTCACAAATCCATAAGCCAAAAGCATCAAGTTTACACAATGTATTTCATCAAACATAAAAGTAGAATATTAGAAAACTACAAGTTCACAAATAAAAGACTAATGATACTAATTGCAAGACATCAAGTAGACAAGCAAAAGGTTGTGAAGGCTTCACGGGTTGCAAAACCAGTCTGATCCTGCTAAGTGTCAACAAAAAATAAAATGTTAGCAACAAAAATTCCAACACAAATGTTAAGAATCCACATGTTAAGAACAAAGTCGATTTAACCTCTAAACTCCAAGAACTCCATATTGAAAAGCAATCAATAGTAATCCCTTAGTCCTTAGCACTTGATTCCATGAGTACTAACAATAATAAAACCACAAAGAAAAACATACAAGTAACTTAATTAACATAGAAGTAATTATGTACCATAAAATAAGTAAAATAAAAAATTATACTAAGAGTTGTACCTGAATCAAAATGCTCCAACTCATCAAGTTGTTCTCTAAGATTGATTTTAGTTGGCTCATTTATCCATTGTTGAGTACAAATAAGAGCCTCCACGGTCTTTGGAGCGAGAGAACTTCGATATGGATCAATCACACGTTCGCTACTAAAAGCGAATTCGGAGGCAACCGTGGATACGGGGATAGCTAGCACATCTCGTGCTACTTGGGAGAGAATTGGAAACTTATGGGAAGTACCTTTCCACTAACGCAATACATCAAATCCATCATTATCATCTTCACTAGCCTCTGTAAGATACTTTTCTAACTCCGATTTGCTTGTCATATTTGTTGCCTTTTCTTTGTGCATCTTATAAAGAGATTTCAAAGATTGTTGATTACCCAAATCATTATCTCCATCTAAAACCACTTTCTTCGATACTCCCCCAACCTCTTGACTACGCACATTTACATTTGCACTATTCTTGACATACCATTCAAATAAATCGAAAATTCCAATTGCTATTTTATCCGTCATTTCACCAACTATCTTCTTATCAAAGCCCAAAGTATTTTGAAAGCAATATTCAAAAAATCCAAGTTTGCATCGAGGGTCAAGAACTACCGCATAAAACATCATTTGATTTATATTTTCCAAATTTCCCCAATACTTATCAAACTTTCTACTCATACTATGGGCCAAAGGATACAAAACACCATCATCAGTTACACACAATTTGATAATAGCTTGTTGAATCAACATCATTTCATCAAAAAAAGCATTGCAAGTAACATACAAAGAACCCGAGAATTTCAAAGTTGCAATGTAAAATATTTTAGGAAAGTGTACGTACAACTTTATCTTTTCCCAATCTGTTGAAATTGGAGGCCCAACAATTCCTTTTCTCTTTCGTCTCCCCCTCTGTCTCTCTCTCTCTTCAATCATCCCACCATCAACCTCAAAGTCACAAATCTCAACATCAAATTCCTCCTCCCTCACACTTAATCTAAAGGCCGTGTCATCACATAATCGATCAAAAGCCTTTTGATAAATTAGAGCTCTATCCAACATGAAATATGTATAGTTCCAACGAGTAGGCACATCCAAACACGGTTTAAGTCTACATTCAATGTCCTCTTGTTTAACACATGACCAAAACTCATCCATCCTATTCGGGAAAGATCTCACATATCTCACAACATTTCGGACCCTTACAATTGAGTCATCAATCTCTTGCAATCCATCATGCACAATTAGATTCAAGATATGTGCAGAACATCTCACATGCATGAACTCGTGATTTAAAACAGTTGTCTTCTTATCTTTGGTCTTCCTCTTCAAATAAGCAACCAAAAGATTATTGGATGACGCATTATCAACCGTTACCGTTAGAAACTTGTCAATCCCCCAATCCAACAAGCATTGTTCAATTATTTTTCCAAGAGTCTCCCCCTTATGATTAGGTACAACACAAAAATTAAGAATTCTCTTGTGATATTTCCAATTCTCATCAATGAAATGCCCGGTAAGACACATATAATTCAAGTTTTGGACTGAAGTCCAAGTGTCTGTAGTAAGACACAATCTTTGATTCTTAAGTATTATCTTCAAAGCCTTTTTCTCCTCCTTATATATTGCCATACACTACTTCGCAACC
Source organism: Arctostaphylos glauca (assembly GCA_019985065.2). Taxonomy (NCBI): domain Eukaryota; kingdom Viridiplantae; phylum Streptophyta; class Magnoliopsida; order Ericales; family Ericaceae; genus Arctostaphylos; species Arctostaphylos glauca. The sequence continues at coordinate 28,369,395 of JAHSPW020000005.1, read as the reverse complement.
GTGATCCTACTTGGTAGCTTGATCCACTTTGGTTGAACGACACGCATAAATTGTTTGAATCCTTCTCCGTAAACAAATGAAAATGGCAATGTATCAATTATCACCATCTTTGCTAGGGCCTTCTTACATGATTCAACATTAAAGGTCACATTCACAAGGTTTTCTCTTGTTCCACTATTTTCTTCTTTTACTTTTTGAAAACCAAGCATCTTTTGTCTAGAACCTGTATATTTCTTGCTTTCGGGATATTTGGTACATTGATTTTTTAAATGATGAATCATGGACTTTGTACCATTGTTCTTTGAATGACATGCATACTCTGCCACCTTACACCAATTGCATCTAGCCCTAGGTTTTGGATCATTATCTGACGTAATAACAGTAAAATGCTTCCAACAAAAAGACCTTTTATTAGCGACTACACCAGGAGCAATTCTATGTTTTTCAGGCACTTTATCATCACTACTAAATTCAGTATATTCAGGAAACAACTCAGCCGCATCATCCATATTATCATCCATATCAATATCAATTTCATCATCCATCTAAAACCAAAATGAGTGATATACCTGATGACGCGCGCAAAATAAACGAGGATCGCACTGTGAGAAAGAGAGAGAGAGAGAGAGAGAGAGTCAAACCTTGTTGTTAAAGAAATAATTATAAGAAAGACAAAAACATAGCAGCAAAGTTTCTAAAATATTTACTGATGCTACAAATTTTTTGGGGGATGAGTTGTACTGAAACTCTTTCTATTCTCTCCCTATCAATTTGTTCTCATATTGTGTGTAGTTTAGTTTTTATGATTCCCTAAAATTTTCTATTTTTTGGTGTGTTTGCTGGGGAATGGAAAGTCACCTAAATCTATATCCCACGTGCTATTAAATCACAATCCAGATAAAATTAAACACTTTGACAAGAAGTATGAACACATAAAAAAACAAAGAATATACAGTGAATCAAAACAAATAAAACACATATAGATCTGTTCACTGTTTATCCTCATCCAATTCTTTCTTTTGCATTTATGCCACCCTTTCTCTCTGCCCGAAAAAAGGGAAAAGAATGAGAAGTAGGTTTTGTTATTAAAGAAGTTGAGAAAGGTGGGATAGTTGAGGGTAATGATGGGGTGGTGTGTGCACTTATGAAATGGAAAAAGAAAGGAAATGATGGTTAACAATGGGGTTTGGGGCAACGCATTCACAGTTCCCTAATGACTTCAAGAAAACCTATGGAAACCAGGTGGCAAGATAGTCCTTTTCCTAAAATGCTGTCCTGATTTTGGTTACAGAAAAATACCATAAAAATTTTACAGTAGTTAAATTCTGAGCTTTCTAACCCAGAGGGCTATCTCAAGTGGTAAGAAGGGCGGATGTAAGTGCCTTACAAGCACAGTGTATACAGTGCTTAATAGTTGATACATGTGGCCTAAAGTATTTTTGGTGCATGTGCTTGACACTGTTCATTCTTTAATGTTTATGTCCTATTGGATCCCACCATCTCCCTCACTTAATAAACAAAGACTTTCACTTGCAAATCCCCGGAAAGTAGGAAACTGAATATTCTTTGTTTATATATATATATAAAATCAAATCTTTGACATTTGTATATAAAATGATTAAACAAAACACATTGATACCTGATGGACAGTGAAAGAGATGGGTCAGTGGAAGAAGCCAGAAGGGGTTTCACATCGTATGAAAGAGAGAGAGAGGGAGGGGGTGGGGGGTCGGCGCACCAGGGAGATGAAATGAGTCAGCAAAGCACTAGCTAGGGTTATTATTTATTAGGTTTATTAGATTGTTTTAAATTTTGGTTCAGCCCAACACATTTCGGTTTGGTTAAGCCCAACAAAATTCGGTTTGGTTAAGCCCAACAAAATTCGGTTCGGCACAACACCGCTCGGTTCGGTCCCCATCGGTTCGGTCCGGTACATTTCGGTTCGGTCCACATCGGTTCGGTCTGGCACTTTTCGGTTCGGTTCGGTCTAAATTACAAAAAACCGAGACCGAACCAAATATATTTGGAAAAAAATTTCGTGGACCGAGACCGACCGAAACCCGAAGTGGACCGACCAAAGACCGAACCGAACGGTCGGTTATTTCGGTCGGTTCGGTTTTTTCGGGTTTTCTTTCACCCCTAATGTCTAGTCTCTAAAAAAGGACCAGAGATAATCCACTAGGATTTAATCGGGTGGACAAATCTAGATATAGTGATTGATTATCTAGCTTAGAAGTTAGAACCATTGCTAGAGAGGGAAAAAAAATCTTGATTTGGTTGTGAAGTTGGTTTTTAAGATTGAGTTAGGTTCATATGTTTCTAACATGGTATCGAGCTAGATCCGTTGCACATTCATTATGCACTCGGGTTGTCTCATCTAAACATCTGCCCTCCTCACATTTGCGAGCGATGGTTCATGTGAGAGAGGGTGTTAGCGAGCTCCGCATCGCATATGTTGATTTTCCTTCCTCTGCTTATAAGCCTTGAACAATCATTACCTTATAAATCTGTTGTGTTCTGGTTTATCCTGAGGCTCAATAGAACCATCCCTGAATACCCTGCCTGCAAGTGGGTTCTACTAGTAAACATTGAGCCAGACCCTCTATATTGTTTATTATAATTGGGCCTTGGTACAAAAAATGTTTTGATTAAAGATGTCAGACATATCCTGACATGATATCCCGAACCGTTCATTATGTGATGACTTTATTTGTATTGTGTGAGACTCATGTGTATTAGACGATGCTAAATACATCAGTTTCCGAATCAGTATTTGATTTAGATAGCATTGCTTTGGCAATATTTGTAAGATTTGACGAAAAATCTTTGCTTTATTTCATTGTTCTTGAACAATATCACTAGCAATTTGGAAGTAGTACCAAGTTATTAACTCTATGTTCAATACTAACTACAGGTACACAATGTGGATTTATCGTTTTGTTGATCATTTTTTTTGCAATTTAATCCATGTTTAAGTATCGACAGTCTTTCCTTGTCTCTCCTTCTTCATCACCAGTAATCGGATTGTTCTCCGATAGAACAAGCATACCCATTGAAAACTGTTCATGGAAGTAACCATTATCCACTGCCATCTTTTCAACAAAAGGCGATGTACGAGGATTAGAAGCCAATTGTTGATCAACTAATAACAGTCCCTTGTTGCTCAATAGGTTCTTGTAGTACATGTTGTCTAGCACCATGGTATGTCGAGATCGTTCCGCTCGTGCTCCACGGCCTTGGGATCGGGAACCGTTGACGGGCATCAACATTTTAAGTATTCAGCATGGTCAGGGTCCAACGTAGGATCAACAGTCGAGCAGAGCCTGTCTACGAGGTTTGTGTAGTGAGTTCTTCCCACTGAGTGTGCTCTTGCATACAAAAGGGCATAAGTTAAGAGTTGCATATCTCAATGGGTAAAATGGCATTTAGGATTTAGTTGTTTTGTAGTGAAAATGGGCATGGTTTTAAATCCCTTTGGGCAAAACTAAATGTTTATTGATGTTTAGTGAAAATCTAGCATAACAAAATATTTGTTTGAAATTCGAAAAGTTTGTCGTGAATGAATTGAACAGAGGAGAGTTTTGTATGTTACTAACATAAGAGTCTCCATAATGACTCAACTATCTATCATTCATAACATGCAACCAAAGGGTTTTCGGTTTTAGCATTTTAAAAGTGTTTCATGATTCTTTTTAAGTTAATCAGATTCTTGATTGTTGGACAGACAAAAATTTTGTCTACGTCTACACAATAAAACTCTCAATTTTTTTTATTCAAGCGAGAGACAGACAGATATAAGAAACTTTGATAGACAATCGTAAGGTCGACGTTTAACCTAGGAGATAAACACCGAAGCAAACCTCTAACATGCACAGTGAGTAAGCGATTTTGTCTTAAAGGGACCGTGTAAAACACAAGACTCGGTTCAGTTTGTTTTTCGATTAAATTTTTATTTTTGTTCATTATTTTCATGTGATGTATTTTCAATTTCAATGGTTAATGAAATAGATGTATATTTTTTAGAATTTTTGTGTGTTTTATGAATCTGTCGCACTACTTTTTTCCCTACAATGTTAGTGATAATTTTGTGAAGATTTGTGAAATGGTTACCTATAAAAGAGCTACGGTGCCTTCAATATTAATGCCAACGGATTGAAATCCGGACAGAACCAAGGAGATGGTATTGTTGTGGTTGGGGATGAAATCTTCTACCACTGCAGCATAGCTTTCTTTGTCGTCTTTCGTCCCTGTTTTCATTGCAATTTTTGGCCCTCCTAGCTTTAAAAATTGCACAAAACTCTTTATTTAAGTACATAATAACTTAAATGCTCCTTTACTCTCAAATCGTTCCTCTAATACTTTGTGTCGGGAAAAAAAAAATTGTCTATATTCTCAACACACAAATTACAAGATTTTAAAAATGTACGTACCAAGACGACGCCATCTCGAGCAGAAAGAGTTACAATATAAGCACAAGAAACAGTCACGGGGCATTCACTCTTTATAGCATCTTTGATTGTATTGATGTACTTAAAATTTTCCATCCCAAAACTCCTAACTGATTGCTGCTTTGATAGTATGCCAAGATTTGTATCCAACAGCAGCGATGCATCGCACGACTACATGAATTAAGAAGTTAATATAGATACATAAAAGACAATATAGAAACAAGTCATATTTATATGTTTGTTTGATTTTGATGATTTTTACTTGAACCATGCAATCATGGAAGAGATTTTTGATCCATGAAACTGCAGTGTTTTCATGCTTGTTGTATATTGTGGTGACTTCTTGTTTGATGATCTCTTCAGCTCTTGGGCAACTCTCCTTGTAGTAATCTAACTGGAGATCACCTTTACCAAGACAAAAAATAAAATGAAATAACAATTAATATAGATTAAAAGGACTCTATAATTTCTACCCTTTTTGCTAGAAATTTTGAAAGTAAATTAGTTTGGACAAAATTTATATCTGTGTGTGTGCATAAGTAAGCTTCTAATAAAGATCCCTCATTTTATACCTTCAGTTTCTTGATTAAATTTTGTATGTATGTGTGTATACAAACGTAATACTTCTCATAATGGCCTATATATTTTGTTATTATTTTCAAATGGTTAATCTATTAGTCCAACTAGTTGATGGTTATAAATAGATTTGTTATAAATGATGGATAATGAAATGCTTATAACTTGGGAGACAAAGTATGGTTAGTGAATAGTTTAATATAGATAGCATAGTTAAAATCATAAATTCCTGATTGTGATATTTGCCTATACATATGTAAAGTTCTCAAGTAGAAAACGGAACTACGGAGGTTTTGAAGAAGAGATTGAAAAGAGAAGGAAGTTCAGAAGGTAAAAGACTGAATAAAATTATATAGATCCTGAAGATCTATTTTGTTCTTGATAGTTCCTGAAGTGACTATCTTTCTATATCTTTTGTGTTCAATACTTATTTATATTCTGCAAATTTAATTAGTATATGTACTAGTTTTATAACACGTTATCAGCACGAAGCTCTAGCCTACTGAAGAAATGTAAACATGTGAATACTTTATTATATATATTGTCTTATTCATCCTATTATATGTATGATGAATACCTGAAGTATTCTATCTGGAAAAAAAAATGAATACCTGAAGTATTCCAACTTAAAAAGAAAATTGAATACCTGAAGTGTTCTACCTATATATTTATATATAAATACCTGAAGTATTTCATCTTTAATAAAAAAAATGATTACCTGGAGTATCATTAAATACTTGAAGTATTTAACCGACAAAATGATTATAATTTACTTATTTATTGTTTTAAGTCATAGTAATTTTTGCAAGTTATATGTTAATAAATTTTTTAGAAAAAAGTAACGAAAATCGATGGGTCTTCAGTACTGAATCCGCCACGCCATTTCAAACCTGAGACCTCCTTAAGGGAGTCTACGAGTTTGGCCACTGGGCTAACCCCAGTGGTTGAGTATAAAGTAATATATTTTTACATATTATGACATCTCCTTAATAGTTTTAATACTTTCTGTTATGATCATGTTTTAGATTACAAATTATATTTTAAGCTTACTGGTGTAGTAATAAAAATTGACAATCTCCAATTAGCTAGTTATGTGAATTATTATTTATTTGATATATGCATAATAGCAATTTAATTTGTAGTCTTTTATATCATCATTCTAGCAAAAGATTTCGTCATAATTAGAAATCAGCCTATATATTTATAATTATTATAGTGTACGATATTTGCTTGGAATAATTACAGAGCAATTTATACTTCTGTGTTATGCAAGATATGTTCTATATTTAATGAAATGTTATAATTTGTTTAGATTTTACCGAAATGAGAATTTCTTTGTTTATAGATAATGTCAAACTATACAAAATTGAAATTCGCAGCACTTGACATATCAGGAAAGAATTATTTGTCATGGGTTCTTGATGTAGAAATCCATCTTGATGCCATGGAAATTGGATTGACTATAACAAATACTACTGATACATCCCTGAAGGATTGTGCAAAGGCCATGATCTTCATCCGTCATCACCTCCATGAGGATCTAAAATCTGAATATCTTACAGTCAAAGACCCACTTACTCTGTGGAATAATTTAAAGGAAAGATATGGGCATCAAAAGACTATAATTCTTCAAAAAGCTCGTTATCATTGGTTACATCTTAGGATGCAAGATTACAAATCAATTAATGAGTACAATTCTGCACTTTTTAGAATAGTTTCACTTTTGAAACTATGTGGAGAAACCATCGCTGATGATGATATGCTGGAAAAGACATTTTCTACATTTCAAGCATCAAATTTGCTCCTGCAGCAACAATATAGAGAGCGTCGATTTCCGAAGTACTCGGATTTGATATCTTGTCTCCTTGTTGCTGAACAAAATAATAAGCTGTTAATGAAAAATCACGAGTCTCGTCCAGTTGGATCTATACCATTCCCAGAAGTGAATAGGGTGTCTTTTCATAATCGAGGACGAGGTCGTGGTCGTGGTCGTGGACGTTGGCGTGGTAGTCATAACCACCAAGTCCGTGGAGGATATATTCAGAAATCAAGTAATAAATCATCATTTCACCGCAAGTGGAATAATCCAGATGTAAAAGAAAAGGGGAAGAGTTTACAGAATAAACCTACCAAGAGTTCTGAAGACTCTTGCTACAGATGCGGAGTGAAGGGTCATTGGTCACGCACTTGTCGTACACCAAGACATTTGGTAGATCTTTACTAGGCATCCATCAAGGGGAAAGGAAAAGAAATTGAAACTAATTTTACGAATCAGTATGAACCCGTGGGTCATACTCAAACTGATGAACCTTTAGATCTTTCATCTTTTGATATTTCTGAATACTTTGCGGAACCCAATGTAGCAAAAGATGATTTTTCTGGTGATGAAAATGACTACTATGAATGGTCACAGGAATAACTGTATGCTTATAATTTCAGCATGTTTTCTCACTTTTGTTTGTAATAAATGTTCTAGTGTGTGTTTATTATTGAACAATAATATTTCTAGATATATTTTAAATATCTTTGAATTTGTATTTTGCATATAGAAGAAGACATGGATTCTACTGACGCATTATCAATGATAAATGGTGGAGATATTTGTCTCGTAGATAGTGCTACTACTCACACCATTCTTCAGAATAATAAGTATTTTGAATAGTTAATAAAGACAAAAGTAAATGTCAATACAATATCAGGTTCTGCAAACCTGATAGAAGGCTCTTGAAGAGCTAATATTGTATTGACTAATGGAACAAAATTAAGTATTGACAATGCTTTGTATTCTACCAGATCCAGAAGAAATCTGCTAAGTTTTAAAGATATACGTCGTAATGGTTTTCATATTGAAACCATAAATGAAGGCAAAAGAGAGTACTTGTATATCACTTCTACTGTGTCTGGCCAGAAGCTAGTAGTAGAAAAACTTTCAGCATTCTCTTCTGGGCTATATTATGCAACGATAAGAACAATTGAATCAAATGCTGTTAAGCACCTGAAGTGCTCTGATCCAAAAACTTTCATGATATGGCATGATCGTCTTGGGCATCCAGGTTCAATAATGATGCGTCAAATTATTGAAAATTCACATGGACATCCATTAAAGAACCTGAAGCTTCTATTACCAAGTGATTACTCTTGTAATGCGTGTTCCCAAGGAAAACTGATAATTAGACCATCTCCTTCTAAGGTAATTGTTGAATCCACATCTTTTCTACAAAGAATTCAAGGAGTATTTGTGGCCCGATACATCCATCATGTGGACCATTTCGTTATTTTATGGTTTTGATTGATGCTTCAACTAGGTGGTCACACGTTTGTTTATTATCCACACGAAATGTTGTATTTGTAAAATTTCTTTCTCAGATAATCAGACTACGAGCACAGTTTCTAGATTATCCGATCAAGACAATTCGCCTAGATAATCCTGGAGAATTTACATCTCAGGCATTTAATGATTATTGTATGTCTATCGGCCTTGATGTTGAGCACCCTGTTGCACACACTCATACCCAGAATGGTTTAGCTGAGTCTTTTATTAAAAGACTTCAGTTAATTGCTCGACCTTTGCTCATGAAAACAAAACTACCAGTTTCTGCCTGGGGACATGCTATTTTGCATGCTGCATCTCTAATTCGTATTAGACCAACATCATATAATAAATATTCACCATCACAACTTGTACTTGGTCAACAACCAAACATCTTTCACCTAAGAGTTTTTGGTTGTGCCGTACATGTACCTATTGCACCTCCCCAACGTACTAAAATGGGTCCTCAATGTAGACTTGAAATTTATGTTGGTTTTGATTCTCCATCTATCATTAGATATCTTGAACCTTTAACAGCAGATGTTTTCAAGGCACGTTTTGAGGATTGTCATTTTGATGAAACACTATTCCCACAATTAGGAGGAGATAAGTCGCAGCCAGAAGCTCGACGTGAAATCACTTGGAATACATCGACGTTATCTCATCTTGATCCTCGTACTAATCAATGTGAACTCGAAGTTCAAAGGATCATCCATTTGCAAAGTATTGCAAATCAGTTATCAGATGCATTTATCGATACAAAGAAAGTAACGAAATCTCATATACCAGCTGTTAACATTCCAGCAAGGATAGAAGTCCCTACAGGACAAACTATTGGTACAACAGCTGGTGAATCTATGACACGCCAGAAGCGTGGGAGACCTGTCGCTGCAAAGGATAAACTTCCTCGGAAAAGAAAAATTCAAGGTAAAGAAGTTGATACCCCTGCAGTAATTGACACTCCTGAAAAGACTAAGCAGACAAATGAAAGTACTCCTGAAAAGGCTAATCCCACAAAACAAGAAAATAAAGGAATTGACCTATCAACATTTTCTAACAAACATGAATCTCCTAAAGAGTTATCCCCTAAAGAGGAACAGGTACCTAAAAATCATGAGATATCAATACATTATTCAAATACAGGAGAAATGTTGGATAGAAATAAAATTGTTGTCAACAACGTATTTTCATTTAAAATTGCTCTTGACATTACTAAAGGTAATGAAGAAAGTGAACCACAAACCGTCGAAGAATGTCGATGTAGAACTGATTGGCCAAAGTGAAAAGAAGCAATTCAAGCAGAGTTGAAGTCTCTTGCAAAACGAGAAGTATTTGGACCCTTAATCCAAACTCCTGAAGGAGTACATCCTGTGGGATATAAGTGGGTATTTGTGCAAAAACGCAATGAGAAAAATGAAGTTGTGCGATATAAAGCGCGACTTGTTGCACAAGGTTTCTTGTAGAGACCTGGAATCGACTACGAGGAGACATATTCTCCTGTAATGGATGCTATCACATTCAGATTCTTGATTAGTATGGTTGTGACAGAATCTTTAGATATGCATCTAATGGATGTGGTGATAGCATATTTGTATGGATCACTTGATGCTGATATATACATGAAAATCCTTGAAGGATATGAAGTGCCTAAAGTATGTAGTTCAAAACCCCGAAGTGTTTATTCTTTGAAACTACAGAAATCTTTATATGGATTGAAACAATCTGGACGTATGTGGTATAAACGTCTTAGTGATTATTTGCTAAAGGAAGGATATCAAAATGATCCTATTTGTCCATGTATATTTATCAAGAAATCGAATTTTGGATTTGCTATTATTGCAGTTTATGTCGATGACCTTAATCTTGTAGGAACTCCAGAAGAGTTGACCAAAATTGCAGAATATTTAAGAAAGGAGTTTGAGATGAAACATCTTGGCAAAACGAAGTATTGTCTCGGCCTGCAGATCGAGCATCTGACAAAAGGTTTAGTACATCAGTCAACTTATACGAAAAAGATCTTAAAGTACTTTTACATGGATAAGGCACATCCTTTGAGCACTCCTATGGTTGTTCGATCACTTGATGTGAATAAAGATCCTTTTCGTCCTCAAGAAGAGAGGGAGGATATTCTTGGTCCTGAAGTACCATATATGAGTGCAATTGGTGCACTTATGTACCTTGCAAATTGTACAAGACCAGATATTGCATTCTCGATTAATTTATTGGCACGATATAGTTCTGCTCCAACTCGACGACATTGGAATGGAATTAAACACATATTACGCTATCTTCAAGGAACGATTGATTTGGGCTTGTTCTATTCAACTGAATCAGAGACACAATTAATCGGATATGCAGATGCTGGCTATTTATTTGATCCGCATAAAGGCAGATCACAAACAGGGTATGTGTTCACTTTTGGTGATACTGCAATATCGTGACGTTCTGTAAAGCAAACTTTGACTGCTACATCCTCTAACCACTCTGAAATCATCGCGATCCATGAAACAAGTCGTGAATGTGTTTGGTTACGATCCATGACTCAACACATTCAGAAAAAATGTGGATTATCTTCAATCAAAGATAGCCCAACAGTATTGTATGAAGATAATACTGCATGTATCACACAAATCAAAGGAGGATACATTAAAGGAGACAGAACCAAGCATATATCACCAAAATTTTTCTATACACATGAACTTCAGCAAAGCGGTGATATTGATGTTCAACAGATACGTTCTAGTGAGAATCTGGCAGATTTATTCACAAAGGCGTTACCAACTGCAACATTCAAGAAACTGGTCAACAGTATTGGGATGCGTCGACTTAAAGATTTATCATCGGGTGTTGAGGGGGAGTCAATGATTTAAAGTTGATAAATAGATTATACTATTTTTCCTTCGTCTAAGGTTTTGTCCTATTGGGTTTTCCTTAGCAAGGTTTTAATGAGATAATCTAAAGGCATTTAACAAGACACTAGAATGTTGTACTCTTTTTCCTTCGCCAAAAGTTTTTCCCATTGGGTTTTCCTTGGCAATGTTTTAATGAGGCATATTCTATGTGTGATTATCCAAGGGGGAGTGTTATAAATGATGGATAATCAAATGCTTATAACTTGGGAGACAAAGTATGGTTAGTGAATAGTGTAATATAGATAGCATAGTTAAAATCATAAATTCCTGATTGTGATATTTGCCTATATATATGTAAAGTTCTCAAGTAGAAAACGGAACTACAGAGGTTTTGAAGAAGAGATTGAAAAGAGAAGGAAGTTCAGAAGGTAAAAGATTGAATAAAATTATATAGATCCTGAAGATTTATTTTGTTCTTTATAGTTCCTGAAGTGACTATCTTTCTATATCTTTTGTGTTCAATACTTATTTACATTCTGCAAATTTAATTAGTATTTGTACTAGTTTTATAACAAGATTCATTTTTTTATTTCTCCACAGTACATGAATTTCCAACAAGAATTTATTTAGTTTTCTTATTAGGGCACGTTACCAGTCACGTCTAATCAAATACTGTTGCGACAAATACGATAAAATAAGAAATAATCAACAAGAAAATAGAAAGACACAGAGATTTACATGGTTCCGAATAAGCAATAGCTTAAACGTACGTCCACGGAAGGAGAGAGATTTCTTTCACTACGATCAAGAGAGATTACAAGGGCCGGCTATGTTCCGGAATCCTAATGTGAGGTGTCCAATCAATTTAGATCTCAACTAGAAATCTAGGGATATCTTTTAGGGAACCATGTCTATCATATTTATAGGAAACCCCAAAAAATATGGAAGAGTATCAATCCCTAAAGAATAGGAATATAAATCCCTAAAGAGTAGGAAAATATCCTAAATAGACTAGGAAAATAAATTTCCCAAACTTTTCTAGGATTCTCGCGGGTACACCTTATTACCGGTAATAGGTGCCCTATTACCGGTAGTAAAACAAGCTGTCCAAAATCAGTAGCTTTTACTACCGGTAGTACCAACACTACTACCGGTAGTACTGGTCATGGCCCAAAAAACTGAACTTCCTATTACCGGTAGTTCCAACACCAGTACCGGTAATACCAGCTACCACCCAAATACTTTCCTTCTCCAAATTCAAGGCACTTTCCAACAAATCTCCACCTTGAGTTGAATTCCAACGAACTCAATCAACAAGGAACCTTCATCTTGCACCTCTCTCTCCTCCAAAGCCCCGAAGGGCAATCAGCAACTGCGAACACCAATCAAGTCCAAGCAAAGCTTGAACTTGACAACCGGAATTGGTTTAGTCATCATATCCGCTGGATTTTCTGCCATACCTATCTTATTCACCTCAACCTGTTTCTGAGAGATGATATCTCGAATAAAGTGATACCTCACATCAATGTGCTTCGTCCGCTCATGGTACATAAGATTTTTAGTCAAATGTATAGCACTTTGACTATCACAATAAACGACAGTTCCATCCTGCTTTAGACCAAGTTCCCTAAGAAGTCCCCTCATCCACAATGCTTCCTTAACAGCTTCAGTCACCGCCATATACTCTGCTTCTGTAGTAGACAACGCAACTGCAGCCTGCAAGGTAGCTTTCCAACTAATAGCACTGCCCGAAAGAGTGAACACATATCCCGTTAGGGATCTTCTCTTGTCATGATCTCCAGCAAAATCAGAATCCACATAACCAACAGCAAGTCCACCTTTATTGGCACCACTGTCGAACACCAAACCAACATTCGCAGTCCCTCGCAAATACTTCAGTATCCATTTCACTGCCTCCTAATGTGTCTTTCCCGGATTTGCCATATACCGACTAACAACACTAACAGCATGTGAAATATCAGGGCGAGTACATACCATAGCATACATCAAACTCCCAACAGCACTAGCATATGGAACCTTTGACATGTGCTTCATCTCATCCTCCGTCTGTGGTGACAAGTCTGCAGAAAGTCTAAAATGCGCAGCCATTGGAGTAGACACAGGCTTGGAACTTTGCATAGCAAAACGCTCAAATACTTTTTCCAGATAACCCTTCTGAGTCAAGTATAACTTTCCAGCCTTTCGATCCCTCCTGATTTCTATACCTAAAATCTTCTTTGCTGCACCTAGGTCTTTCATTTCAAATTCTCCACTAAGCTGTTTCTTCAACCTGTTGATTTCCGACATATCCTTGACAGCAATTAACATGTCATCAACATATAACAGCAAATAGATAAATGAACCATTGAGAACTTTTCGAAAATACACACAACTGTCATATTCACTCATAGAGTAATCTTGACCCATCATGAATGTATCAAACCGCTTGTACCACTGCCTAGGTGATTGTTTAAGGCCATACAAAGATTTCTTTAACAAGCAAACGAAATCTTCTTTACCAGAAACTGCAAATCCCTTCGGTTGATGCATATAAATCTGCTCCTCAAGCTCAGCATGCAAGAATGCAGTTTTGACATCAAGCTGCTCCAGCTCTAAGTCGAAATGCGAAACAATGGCAAGCATAACACGAATAGAACTATGTTTAACAATTGGTGAGAATACCTCATTGAAGTCCACTCCCTCCTGTTGACTATAGCCTTTCGCCACTAACCGAGCTTTAAGTCTTGCATCTTCCACTCCCGGGATACCTGCTTTTCTTTTGTAAAGCCATTTACAGCCAATAATTCTCTTCCCTTAGGCGGTTTCACCAACTCCCAAGTTTGATTCTTATGAAGAGACTCCATCTCCTCATTCATAGCAACAGTCCACTGTGTAGCCTCCTTTCCTGTGACAGCCTCACGGTAGGAAGAAGGCTCCTCATACTCCACTGTTTCTGCTATAGACAACGCATAAGCAACCATATTTGCATAAGCATATTTTTGAGGTGGACGGATCTCCCTCCTTGGCCTATCTTTTGCAATACTGTATGGTTGTTGTTGTTTTGCACCATTCTCTGTGTCTGAATCATGAACCTCTTCCTCAACTGGCTGATCACTGTTCTTCTCCCCTTCGGAAGTTTCACATTCTAGCTCCACCTGCTTCAGAATCCTCTCACCATTATCTTGAACATCTGCACTTGCCTTTCCTTTGATCATAGAGTTTTCATCAAAGGTCACATCCCTGCTGATAAGAAGTTTGGATGACTTTCCATCAGAAAGCCATAATCTGTACCCCTTCACCCCAGATCCATAACCCAAGAAGACACACTTCTTGGCCCTAGGCTCAAGCTTACCCTCATTGACATGAGCATAAGCGGAACAACCAAACACCCTCAAATTTGAGTAGTCAGCCGAAGAACCAGACCATACCTCTATAGGAACCTTGCACTCAATGGCAGTTGATGGAGATCGATTCACCAAATAACAAGCAGTGGAAACTGCTTCAGCCCAGAACTCTTTACCCAAACCTGCATTGGATAACATACAACGAGCTCTCTCCAAAAGAGTTCTATTCATCCGTTCAGCCACACCATTCTGCTGAGGGGTTTTTCTCACCGTGTGGTGCCTCACGATGCCCTCATCCTTGCAGAATATTTCAAATTCTCCAGAACAAAATTCCAGTCCATTATCAGTTCTTAATCTCTTAATCTTCTTACCTGTTTGCTTTTCAATCATGACCTTAAACCGTTTGAATGTAACAAAAGCCTCCCTCTTGTTTTTCAACAAATACACCCAAACTTTCCTTGAATAGTCATCGATCAAGCTCATCAAATATCGAGAACCACCCTTAGATTTAACAACAGAAGGACCCCAAAGATCTGAATGAAAATAATCCACCGTACCTTTAGTTTGACGAATAGCTGTGCTGAACTTCACCCTACATTGCTTTCCATACACGCAATGCTCACAGAAATCCAGTTTCTCTGTCTTCTGTCCACAAAGCAAATCCCGTTTGCTCAATTCTGTCATCCCCCTCTCACTCATATGCCCAAGGCGCATATGCCGTAATTGAGTCAAATTTGAATCTGATACCTTTGATGATGAGACTGTTGCTGCAGCACCTGAAACTGTACTGCCCTGTAGAACATAGAGGTTACACACCTTCTGACCTTTCATAAGAACCAGCGCACCTTTCGAGACCTTCAGAACTCCACCTTCAGTTGTGTACCTACAGCCATTCGAATCAAGGGTACCCAAAGAGATAAGGTTCTTTTTCAAATCCGGAACATGCCGAACATCTGATAGCGTCCTCACAATACCATCATGCATCTTAATCCGAATAGTTCCAAGCCCAACAGTTTTGCAGGCCATATTATTGCCCATCAAAACTGAACCACCATGTATCGATTCATAGGTGTTAAACCAATCTTTAATCGGACACATGTGATAGGAACAACCAAAATCCAAAATCCAAAATCCACTTTGTATCTGAAAGAACATCACCGGCTGAAACTGATAAAACATTTTCCAGCCCATCAGAATCCTCAGCAACACCAGCTACTACCTTTTCCTCCTTATTATCCCTTTTCGGTTTTGTACATTTGCTCTTATAGTGGCCTTTCCGTTTACAGTTAAAACAGCGAATCTTCTTCCTGTTTTTCGACTTCGATCTAGATGTCCCTCTATTCTCCTTATTCTCCCTCGCACAAACAAACCCTCACCGGACTCCTCACTCTCACCAGATACCTTCTTCCTCAATTCTTTAGAATATAAAGTAGATTTTACATCCTCCATTGAGATCGTATCCTTTCCGTAGAGTAAAGTAGTAACAAAGTGCTCATAAGATGGGGGCAGGGAACACAGAATAATTAGAGCCTGATTTTCATCATCAATTTTAACATCAATATTTTTCAGATCCATAATAATCCTATTCAACTCATCAAGATGATCTTTAACTGGCGTACCTTCCCTCATACGAAACGTGTAGAGGCGTTGTTTCAGATATAGCCTGTTTGTCAGTGATTTGGTCATATAGATACTCTCTAACTTCAACCATAATCCTACCGCTGTAGTCTCCTCCTCAACCTGGCGAAGCACATCATCTGCTAGACTCAACTGAATCGAACTGAGTGTCTTCTCATCGTTCCTGTCTTCTTGGCAGATCCAAGTAAAGCCTTCTGCAACCCTTTTTGAACCAACAAAGCCTTCATCTTCACTCTCCATAGACTGAAGCTGCTACTCTGCCCATCGAACTTCTCAACTTCGTATTTGGCCACCATAACCGTAATCGATGGATCGATCACCAAAGCTTTGATACCAATTTGTTGCGACAAATACGATAAAAGAAGAAATAATCAACAAGAAAACAGAAAGACACAGAGATTTACGTGGTTCCGAATAAGCAATAGCTTAAACGTACGTCCACGGGAGGAGAGAGATTTCTTTCACTACGATCAAAAGAGATTACAAGGGCCGGCTATGTTCCGAAACCCTAATGTGAGGTGCCCAATCAATTTAGATCTCAACTAGAAATCTAGGGATATCTTTTAGGGAACCATATCTATCATATTTATAGGAAACCCCAAAAAAATATGGAAGAGTATCAATCCCTAAAGAATAGGAATATAAATCCCTAAAGAGTAGGAAAATATCCTAAATAGACTAGGAAAACAAATTTTCCAAACTTTTCTAGGATTCTCGCGGGTACACCTTATTACCGGTAATAGGTGCCCTATTACCGGTAGTAAAACAAGCTGTCCAAAATCATTAGCTTTTACTACCGGTAGTACCAACACTACTACCGGTAGTACTGGTCATGGCCCAAAAAACTGAACTTCCTATTACCGGTAGTTCCAACACCAGTACCGGTAATACCAGCTACCACCCAAATACTTTCCTTCTCCAAATTCAAGGCACTTTCCAACAAATACTTGTGCAAGTTTCTTATGTGTAGAGGTTGTTAGGACATGCTTTAGTAGATCTCGAGCGCTGCAACAAAGCACTATCAAATACTACTCTTTTCCCACTAAAAGCCCACTTTCTTTCACCTTTCCTCAAATTATCTTTCACGCGTTAGACCCCACCAAAAAGGATCCTGTTCACCACAAATTCGCAAATCAATTACCTTATTCTACATATATTGTGCAAATATTGTAATTAGTTGAGATAAAATAGAATTTCGATTATCTCGAAAGTGGTTCTGATCAGATAAGGACGAATATGTAAGTATTATTATCCGATGAAACATTTTTCGTTGAGATTTTCTACTCAACGATCATACAAATGAATGATTCGATCAAATTTACAAGTTTAAAATGAGACTCTGTGCATTTTGAGAGCATAGCTAGATAAGCACAATAACTATCCCAAGTCCATACGAAATGCCGTCTAATGTGAGCATCAAGTTTTACTTACGATATTTGCATATTTTAGATAGTGTATGTATAAGAAGTTATTCAATACATCATATATCGTATTGGATTTAATATAAGTCACAGTTATTTTTCTTGTTAAAACAACTTGGAAGAAATTACGTGCACGAATAATAACTACAGTCAAAAGAATTAATGTTATATGGTTCATTTGGTCCAAATTGATAACATCTCCTCCCTTCATTTATCCTGCAGTACTCACCAATACATATATCTATTATTACCGTAATTAGAATATCTCTCTTATAGTGAACGGTTGTCATGAGGGTGACTCATATTTTCATGTTTTAATTTTGTTCATATCTTAAATGAATTAATTCCTTTGAAAAGAAGTTAGGATAAAATCATAATTGGAGTATTTAACTACCTTTTTCTTTCTTATCTCTTGCACATGCATCTCACATATTACGCCCGATCTTCAAATAAATTGGAGTATTTTGTTCATATCTTCAAATAAATTCCTTTGAAAAGAAGTTAGGCCTCAAACTTGGATTGTTTTGCACCCGATCGACCCACATGGCCATGTGCACGAAAATGCTAGTCAAGGATTTTTATAACTTATAGAATTTATAATTTACGGTGTCCTTATTCGTATATGAATATATTGACTAATTCTTGGTATACTATTCATTAACGGGTTGTTTAATTAAACTCTGGACTAAATTCAAAAGAGTTAATAACACTTGTATAGTTTTACTAATTATGCATTAAGAACCTGATCGTGTCATTTGTGTATCAAAACATATTATCAAAATTTTGGAGTTAACTACTACTCTGTAGAATAGCGGTTAAGACCGAGCATCATTAATGCAAAAAGGATTGATGACTCACACTTTCATATTGTTAAATACTACTCTGGTTTCAATTCCATTATCATGGGATAACTAGATTATGTATAGATATAGTTCAGTATTTGAATTAGTTATGCTTATTGTTAGGGGTTGCAATCCCTCTTGATAACGGCAAGAAGATTTTAACGAATTGTCAATCGGCGTGGACTATCTTCGCTTGTAGGCATGAGTTGTTTTACTAGCACTATCCGTGTTAATGATCAGTGTCTAGCTAATAGCATGACTCGTCTAACTTAGTATAATCTATCTCAATACTCAAATTCCAAAACAAAAAAAATCATTGTAGGACAATATTTGAAAAAGTCAAAAAGAAATTCATATTATAAAAGAGGGTCTTTGTCACAAAATCAAATCTAAATAGTAAACTCTAAGAGATTGGTCTGATGGTCAAGCATTCTAAATTTTCTAAAATTGTGCTCTTCTCTCTATAAGCTTTTCAAAATTGCAATTCAATCTGTGTCTTCGCGTATATAAATATGCATATTATAGTGTAAACCGCTTGAGATATGGATTATTAGTACAATTTACATGCATAAGGTAAGCTGATCCAGATGAATAGTATGGTGTCAACCGGTTCAGCTATGAAGTAATAGTTCCAAAACATGTTACATACTACAGGCTAATCCGGTTGAATGGTATAGGAACAACTAGTTGAAATATGATTTTTTTTTTTAATCGGCAAAAGTAACTGTAGTAGGCCAAAATAATCATTAATGGGCCCCCGGCTCATGATCAGCCGCATCATATTCAGGGGCTCCACGAAGCCCAAACTTACCTGGGATTGGGCCGAACAGCCTATCGGCCGGAGCCTATGCTCGGCCGTTCCGAACGAGTTTTGTGCTCGGCCTTACCGATCAGTGCAGTCACAATCCGCACCGACCTTCGGCCAGAATCCCCTTTGGCGACTTCTTGACCAGGTCGTCTCAGAAACACCCGGTAATTCAGTTTCCAAAGCACGAACACACGTTCTCCGCTTTCTAAGGGACGTGCAGGCGCACCTTTCCAACTCACTCGGACGTGGGACACGTGGTAGAAGACGTGCAAAGCACATCCTTCCGATCCGCTTCGGCGTGGGACACGTGGCAACGTTCCCGCACTCTTCGGATCACGTCCTACATACTGGGCCGGACGTTCCGGAGACAGTTGGACTCCTACTCTATAAATACCCCGGCGGCACTCCAATCAAAGGTACATGCACACTCGCGCTTAGAGCTACTTTCAAGTTATTTCATCCCTTCCTAAAGAGCTAACTTGATCGTCGGAGTGCCCACCAGAGATCCAACCCCCCGGTGTGCACTAACTTAGTGTTGAGTGTTTTGCAGATCATCTGAGAAGATCCAATTCTACAACCCGAGAAGTCTAGAGTGGATTCCAGACTCCACAATTTGGCGACCACAGTGGGAGATCCTTCTGACTTCTCATCCTCAAACCCTCACAGTAAAGCTTTACCAGAATCAACAATGGTGATCACCGGAACAGAACCTTCAGTCCTACCAGCCATTCCACCCCCTCCCCCTGCTGACCTGAGGGACAAAGCGTATGTCGAGCGCCTGGAGGCTCGACTGGCAGAGCGAGACCAGCTGCTTCACCTGGTCAGAGAGGAGATTGCGCAACTCAAGGTTGCCATCAAGCCTAACCAGAATGGCGAGACATCGCGAGCTCGGCGACGAAGGCGCCGCAGGACACGCTCTCCGGAGTGAAGAGAAAGGACTAAGCGTCCGGCCCTCGAACGGCTGGGAGCCGAAGCCGAGGTCGACGCGATCAACGAAACACGGGGCCAGGGCCGAACCCGAACCGCGCCATCTGAAAACTGTTCGGATTCCGAACGAGGAGCTCGGAGGGTCTCGGTTCACAGGAGGTTGGGAGCTCAACCAGTGAGCAGCACCCAATCGTACTCTCCTCCGACAACACCTTCGGACGACACCCCGACCCATGAGACTCAAATGGATCGGCGGTATGGCGGCCGAAGGGATCAATCCCCATCAAGACGTCAGAACTATCGAGGGCGTTCCCCTCGGTATCACGGTGGGCAGGACCTCAGGCCACAACTTGTGGCCAGACGGGGGGGAAGAGCCGAGCAGGGTCCTCGGCCGGCACGTTCACAGTGCGATATCATCCACGACCAGCTCATCTCTTCTCCCTTTACCAGAGAGATAGATGGAGTGCGTCCGCCGCGCGGCTTCAATCCCCCAAAGTTCAGCAAGTACGATCCTAAGACAGATGCCTACCTGCACCTGGTACACTTTCGGCAGATGATGTCTCTCTACAGCATGGACGACGCATTGATGTGCAAGTTGTTCCCCTCCAGCTTGGGAGAGCTAGGGCTCCTCTGGTTTGATAAGCTGCCGAAAGAGTCCATCCCATCCTTCAAGGACCTATCCCTCGCTTTCTTGGCTCGGTTCGTCACCAGTAGCAGGCAGAAGAAGGGCGTCGACTCTCTCCTCGCACTGCGGAAGTCGGCAAATGAGTCTCTCAGGCAGTACGCTGCTAGGTATTAGGAGCTCTTCAATGAGATTCAGGGCTGCGATCCTGCTATTGCCGTTACTTCATTCAAACTCGGTCTGGATCATAGAAGCAGGTTATTCGAGGACCTCATGTTATCCAATCCCACTGATATGGATGACCTTATGGGCCGAATCGACAACCACTGCCGACTGGAGGAAGCACGCAGCGAGCGGCGTCAGGCCGAACAAAACCATCCCCGTCAGGGGGATGGGAACAAGCATACACCACACGGCTCGCGCCGGAGTGTGAACATGGTATCCTCTGGGAAAAATAAGGGACCTCGGCCGTTCGAGTTTACTGCGGTGAAGACGGTCTTCAAGGTCCCAACCTACGAGATCCTTAAGAAAATACAGCATGAGCCGTACTTTGAATGGCCGAGGCGGCCATTGGGAGAGCAGCGAAAAACACCACTCTCCATACCGATGTTCATACCACAGGGAGAAGGGTCACTTGACCACACGCTGCCGAGCATGGAAGGATTTCCTCGAACGGCTTGTATCGCAGGGACTCCTCAAAGAGTTCGTCAACGAGGAAAAAACACAAGCCGGGCCCCAGACAGAACCAGAGAAGGAGAACAGTGGGGAAGTCCGGGTGATCGATGTCATTCACGGTATGGTGGATGCAGCAGCCGAGGAAAACCTTCGAGCCGAGATCAGGCGTGCGGCGTGCGGCAAACAGGTCATGTCCTTAAGTGCGGGAGCCAAACGTCCGCATCTCGACAGCCAGTCTGGGGGCAACCTGTCATTCTCTGATCAAGACCTTCAACGCCTCCAGATGCCGCATAATGACGCGTTAGTCGTCTCTCTTACCCTCGGCAATTCACTGGTCCGCCGAATATTGGTCGACCAGGGGAGTTCCGCCGAGGTCATGTATTACTCCCTGTTCAAGGCGTTGCACTTACGGGAGGCAGACCTCACACCTACCGAGGTACCACTGGTAGGCTTCAACTCGGCTCCTGTTTGGCCCCTTGGTAAAATCACACTTCCTATCCGCACGGGCACGAGGACCGTAGAGGTCGAGTTTGTGGTGGTCGATGTACCGAGTCCTTACAATGCCATCGTCGGCCGCGTCTGGTTACACAAGCTTGGGGCCGTGGCCTCAACTTACCATCAAGTCCTTCGCTTCAACGGGATGTGGGGACCCGAAGAGGTATTGGGCGATCAGTTAGCCGCCAAAAAATGCTATGTGGCGGCGATCAAGAGCAAGGTCTGCCCCGAACAGGTCCAATGGGTGGAGGCGCCGGACGCTCCCCTCCTAGACGACGTCGGCACACCAGCTGCCGAAAAAGCAGTTGAGGACCTGATCACAGTACCGGCCGACGACACCAATACCGACAGAACTTTTCTGTTGGGATCGACCCTATCAGCAGCCGAACGGGAAGCCATGACCTGCTTCCTCAAGAAGAACATTGAAGTGTTCGCGTGGACACCATATGAGATGCCGGGCATCGATCCAGATTTTATCTGTCACCATCTCAACGTAGACAGATCCCGCCGACCCATCATTCAAAAACCGCGACGCTCGGCCACGATCCATACTGATGCAGTCATCGAGGAGGTCGATCGATTGTTGGAAGCCGGGGCGATCAAGGAAGTGCAGTACCCCACCTGGTTGGCAAACACCGTCGTTGTGAAGAAGAAAAATGGTAAGTGGCGCGTCTGCGTCGATTATACGAACTTGAATGATGCTTGCCCCAAGGATTGCTTCCCGGTACCGAGGATCGACCGCCTCGTTGACGCTACATCTGGGCATGCTCGGTTCAGCTTCATGGACGCCTACCGAGGGTACCATCAGATTGCTATGCACGGTCCGGATATGGAGAAAACAGCCTTCATCAGTCCCCGCGGATTGTTTTGTTATAGGGTCATGCCCTTCGGTCTCAAGAACGCGGGGGCCACATACCAACGGATAGTTACAAAGATGTTCGGCAAACAGATCGGAGATACGATGGAAGCCTATATTGACGACATGGTGGTCAAGAGCAAATTTGAGGCCGAACACCTCAAGCACCTGCAGGAGGTGTTCGACATACCGAAAGAGCACAAGCTCCGTCTCAACGCCGACAAATGTGCCTTCGGAGTGGGTTCTGGGAAATTTCTTGGGTACCTCGTCACCAGAAGGGGCATCGAGGCCGACCCGAATCAAATCACTGCAATCAACAATTTAGCGGCGCCATACAGTATCAAGGGGGTCCAGAAGTTAACAGGAATGGCGGCCGCATTAAACAGGTTCATCAGCCGATCTTCGGACAAGTGCCGTCCATTTCTCGCACTGCTGAAAAAATGCAGCCGTAGGAGCTTTGATTGGACCCCAGAATGCGATCAGGCGCTCCAAGATTTGAAGGCCTACTTATCCTCGGCGCCGTTGCTCTCAACGCCGAAGGACAAGGAACCTCTGTTCATTTATCTGGCCGTGTCTCCGCACACGGTCAGTTCTGTTCTTGTTCGGCAAGATGACCGAGCTCATCTGCCTATCTACTATACCAGCAAAACACTGGTCAGTGCCGAGACCAGATATCTGCCTTTGGAGAAACTGGCGTTAGCATTGGTCTCGGCCTCCAGAAAGCTCGCGCCGTATTTCCAAGCGCACCCCATCACGGTCTTAACGGCACAACCCTTAAAAAGTTTGTTCCGAAAGGCCGATCTCTCCAACTGCATCTCCAAGTGGGCTGTGGAATTGGCCAACTTTGACATACAATATCAGCCGAGGACGGCGATCAAGGGGCAGGTTCTGGCGGATTTCATCGCCGAATTCACAGCAGAGTCAGAAGACGCACTGCCGAACAAAGGGTCGGCGGGATCTGTACAATGGCAGCTATTCCATGGCAACTCTTGGCGAATGTTTGTGGATGGCGCGTCGAATAATCATGGTTCGGGAGCCGGGGTCGTTCTGATTTCACCTGAAGGAATTATCCATGAGTTAGCAATCCGGCTTGACTTCCTCGCATCGAACAATGAAGCCGAATACGAGGCCGTACTTGCCGGTCTTCGTTTCGCAGCAGACCTCGGTTTGAAGAACATTAAAGCTTACAACGACTCTCAGTTGGTAGTTCACCAGCTCTCCGGCGAATATGAAGCTCGGGACGACCGAATGTCCCGTTACCTTACCGCTTTACAACACGCCAGCAAACAGTTCCGCAGTTTTTCATTGGAACAGATTTCTAGAGAACACAACGCCCATGCCGACGCTTTAGCCGGACTCGCGTCGGCAACGGACGCTGGGGGGCAGAGGACTGTATCTATCGATATCCTCCACAGCCGAGCATCGAAAAATTTGCGGTCGAGTCAGTGAATTGCATTTCACAGGAACCCAGTTGGATGGACCCCATTGTAACGTACCTCCGGGACGAGACATTACCCGAAGACCGAAGGGAAGCACACAAAATCACTCACAAAGCCGCCCAATTCTGGCTCGGACCAGGTAACAAACTCTACCGGAGAGCTTTCTCGGCACCTTATTTGCTTTGTGTGCACCCCAAGCAGACTGGGACTATTCTTCAGGAATTACATTCAGGCAGTTGTGGATACCACTCAGGAGGATGATCACTTGTGCACCGAGCTCTAACCCAAGGATACTGGTGGCCTAACATGAAAAAAGAGGCCGACCTCATGGTCAAAAGTTGTGACCAATGCCATAGGTTCTCTCCGCTCATACATCAGCCGGCCGAACAACTCAATCCCCTTTCCAGTCCATGGCCGTTCGCACAATGGGGGCTGGATATAGTCGGGAAATTTCTTGTGGCCCCAGGAGGCTTTAAATTCCTGATCACCGCTACAGACTACTTCACCAAATGGATCGATGCCGAACCATTGGTCAAAATTGAAGACAGAGATGTGAAGAGGTTTGTATGGCGGAATATCATATCAAGGTTCGGTATCCCCTATGCTTTCATATCAGACAACGGCACGCAGTGCGTTGGAGACCTATTTACCGACTTCTGCGCCGAGCACAGAATCCGCTTCTTCAATTCCACACCATCATACCCTCAGTGTAACGGGCAGGCCGAAGCCTCCAACAAAATCCTCCTGAATGGAATCAAAAAACGACTAATGGCAGCAAAGGGTAGAGGGGCCGAAGAGCTGTACAGCGTGTTATGGGCATACCGAACCACACCTCGCCGCTCTACTGGCCGAACACCGTTCTCCTTGGCCTTTGGCATAGAAGCTGTCATACCTCTGGAAGCTGGCCTTCCGACAATGCGGACAGAAGAATTCCTTCCGGACACTAACGACAAGGCCCTGACGACGGCCTTGGATCTAGCTGAGGAACAGAGGGAGACTGCTCGAATTCGGCTTGCAGCGTATCAACAGACTATATCCCAAGGCTATAACGCTAGGGTTCGTCCCAGATCGTTCAAACCAGACGATCTCGTTCTGAGAAAGGTCGTCGGTGCAAAACGAACCAATAAGCTCGGTCCTAATTGGGAAGGTCCCTACCGAGTGATCAAGATCGTCGGGGTCGGCTCTTACAAACTCGAAGACATGGATGGGACACCTATTTCCCGACCTTGGAATGCTCACAACTTAAGGAAGTATTTCCATTAAGTTCTCTTTCTGTTTCTTTTGTTATGAGAAGTGCGTGGTCTACGGCCTCACTCTCTTCAGTTTATTCATTTTTTTTAGATGGTACGGCCTTGTTGGTCTTCCAGCAGACATGAGCGTCTTGTTCTCATGATCTTTATATGGGCCGAATTTACTTGAAATCATGACATGTTCGGTTTATGCTATACTTAGTGAAATTTTTGAAATTTCTCCAAATGTTCGGCGAAATGCCTCTCTATTATCCGTTACTGAACGGTTCGGTTAATTCTATACTTAGTGAAATTTTTGAAATTTCTCCAAATGTTCGGCGAAATGCCTATCTATTATCCGTTACTGAACGGTTCGGTTAATTCTATACTTAGTGAAATTTTTGAAATTTCTCCAAATGTTCGGCGAAATGCCTCTCTATTATCTGTTACTGAACGGTTCGGTTAATTCTGTACTTAGTGAAATTTTTGAAATTTCTCCAAATGTTCGGCGACGTGCCGCTATGTTACCCGTTGCAGAACGGTTCGGTTTGTTCTATACTTGCGAAATTTTTGAGATTTCTCCAAATGTTCGGCATTGTAACCCTCTATTATCCGTTACATGACGGTTCGGTATTAACTATGCAATCGCATAAAAGAAAATAAACTGAGGTACTTCGGTGATCATTAAAATGAAGAGACGAATAGGTACGGTTCGGAAAACAAAAGTTGATCGTATTCAAAAGTGAAGTTCGTTACACGGAAGTCTACTACTACTAAAGCGAAATGAAGATAGAATTGGCGCGCAGGCCCTACTCTAATTTCCTACTTAAGCGGCCGGGCCACCATCTTCGGCAACGGAGGAGTCCGGTACTCGTTCCGTATCCGGGAGGCCAGTCTCTTGGGCCGGGGATTGCACAACGGCGGCAGCATCACTGGCCGGCTCGGCAGCAGCAGAAGGTTCTCCGTACGGCGGGATGTCCTCGTACAGAGCTGACCCTTCTGGCACTTCAGCAGCCTTCAGGGCCCGGCAATAGCCGCTGCGGAAGGCTCCCTCAAGCAGTTCTGCCAGCTGGGCATTGATGCCCTCCATTTGCTTCAGGAATTTCTCCTGAGCTTCGGCATCGCCGTCCTGGTAGCCCTTGGCATCGGTCTCATCTACCCTCTTGGCCGTCTCTGCCTTTGAGGCTTCCAGCTCTACGGCCAGAGCCTTCCCATTCTCCTCGGCCAATGACAGGGCCGTGCGGATGGCTTTCCGCTCTTCTCGCATTATGTTCTTCGACGCACTCTCCTGCTCGAGCGAGGACTTCAGGGTGCGAATTTGGTGGGCCTTCCGCATCAGCCCGTCGGATACCGGACCCAAGTGTTGGGTAGCCTGCAAAACATAACTGAAGAAGCAATCAGTACGGAATATGAAAAGGACTTAGCAAAAATAAAGAGAATAAAAGGTACAATACCTTCACCATGAGCCGAGCCATTTGAAGGAATGACTGGTCCAAAGTCGTCGGCAGGGCCTCGGCATCCTTAGGGAGTGTCATCCCTTCAGCCAAGGTCAACGCCATGAGCGGGTCGGCGTTGATGGTGTCGGCAACCGTCAGTGGTCAGCCCAGAAATGTGAGCTTCGGAGCAAAAATTGGGGGCGGGGATGTGCCCGTTGCTTTGGTCGTTACTGAGGGCTTGCTCGCCTTTGGTGGAGCCAAAGCACCCCCCTTGGAGTGCCCGGCCACAGAGGCCTTCTGTCGAGAGTCCTCCTTGGACTCCTTCGCCTTCTTCATGGCGGCAGCGTTCTCCTCCGCTCCTTTCCTCTTCTTCTGAGGATCGGCAGGACGGGGGGGCTGCAGTGTGTTTCCGCCGACAGCTAGCTTCAGAGTCACCTCTTCCGGAGCCTTCCTCGGCATGTTGGCAGCTTTTGCGATAAAAGCCCTCAGTCCTTGTTCACTGAAGTCGAATGACGAACAGTGACTATAACCTGACGAAGTTGTCGAAGAACAGGTACCTGAGGAGATCTGAATGACCTCGTTCGGCGTTGACTCCTCTCGCGGTTCTCTGACCACTCCGAGCGGAACAGTGTCGGCTCGGTTCTCTTCTAGAGCTTCGGAGCTCTCGCTGCTGCTGGAGTCTCCTCGGCACTTGAGCTTCGACCGGTAAACCTCGACGTAGCCGAGCAGAACGGAGCAGTGTCTGTGCCTCCTCCGAACTGTGAATGCTCGGCTGATTCTATCCCAGTCTGCCTTGCTCCGTAGGTGGTCGACGACTCCTTTTCCTGCAAAAAGATAAAAGAATCAGAACCAAGTTAAAAGGCAAAGACGAACAAGCTAACAGACCGTACAAAGACTCACCGGCGAACCCAGGAACACGCGGAATGGGGTGATAACGAAATTCGCCGGATGCGAATTCGAACTCTCCTCGGACTACGACGAAGTCGTTAGCATACTTGTCGGAGTCCGGAAGGCCTCTGATCAGCCTCCTCTGACCGGTTCGGCAGCTCAGGTACTTTCTCCTAGCCACCTTGTTCTGGCTTACTAGGTAGAGGCCGAACAAGTCTTCAACCTCGAACTCGAGGTGGTATCTCTCCTTCAGCTCGATGACCCCTACCACTATTCTATAGAAGTTGATGGTCACCTGGGAGGGGGTCAACTGGAGCACGTTCAGCACTTGCCGAAGGAAAGGGTGGAACGGGAAGCGCACGCCACCCTCAATGATAGCCATCAAGGGCAGCACAATCTGGAAATCATTTGTTGTGACACTCTCCTCCGGCCGAACGAGGTCAACTGAGACACTGTCCGGAATACCGTAGGTTGCGCGGAAGTCTGCGAGACTCTCCGGATCCTCGAAGAAGCGGGAGTAACGGTTCTTCCCCGAGTGAGTGGCCGAAGTCTTCGGCATCACTTCTGGGGTCCCTGTCGAGCCGCTGGTCCCAGCTTGTTCGGCGCTAGTGGATGACATCTCCGCTGAGTCTACTTCTGGTCTGGACATCCCATAAGAACGTGCACGGGTGTTAAACATAAAAAGGTGAGGTCCGGTCAGACTCAGCTGAGGCCTAAACTAATGTGGCCGGGGCTTCACAGCCCCTCAGGATGTCTCCGGCCGGAACGCCCATCGTTCGGCCAAGACGCCCATAGTTCGGCCAAGACGCTCATCGCTCGGCCAAAACCAGGGAGGCGGTGTTTACTAAAGTCGATCTAAACCTACCAGAAAACGAAACCTATTGCAAAAGAAAGGTAACAGGAGACTTACCCAGTGAATGCGGTGATTGCTTGATGGACTTCGAAGTTCTTCAAACTCTGAGCGATTGCGTAAGGGAAATTTTAGAGAGAGAGGGGGTCGCAAG
The DNA here is from genome assembly GCA_019985065.2 of Arctostaphylos glauca. Taxonomy (NCBI): domain Eukaryota; kingdom Viridiplantae; phylum Streptophyta; class Magnoliopsida; order Ericales; family Ericaceae; genus Arctostaphylos; species Arctostaphylos glauca. Next base: position 28,340,585 of record JAHSPW020000005.1, on the reverse strand, counting down.
GATCTGGGAGTTGGAAAAGCTCCAAGATCTCCCAGGCCCTCTATTTATAAGAGGGCTACCAAGGCGGGAAAACGGCCGGCGTGAGAAACGAGGCGCCCCCGCACGAGGATCTGAAGTGTTTCACCTTCAGCCGTCAGATGAAGCCACGTGTCACCGTCACGTCGCCCGACGCTTCGCATGCGCCGTTCTGCAGCGTCGCTCCCACTCTACCGTCAGATGAAGCCACGTGTCCCCATCTCATCGCCCGACGCTTCGCGTCCGCCGTTCTGCAGTGTCCTTTCGGCTTCGCCATTAAAGGAAGCCACATGTCACCATCTCATCGCTTGACGCTTCGCGTGCGCCGTTCTGCAGTATCGCTTCGGCTCTGCCGTCGGATCGAACGCCACGTGTCGCAATCTCAGCTCCTGACAACTCACGTGCGGCTCAGACCCTTTTACCAAGCACTATGCAGCGTTCTCTCAAAATCTGATGATTCCTAACAGAGCCAACCTCGCAGGTCTGTTCGGTTCCGAACAGAATGCCCCAGGGCATCAATAACTAACACAAGTTCTCCACGGCCGTCAAGAAAAATCTGCCTTCGTGCCGAGGCTCGGCCACATGGTCAATTTCCCCGTACCGAGCTGCGTACGACTGAATTGAGGGGCTATTGTAGTAGGCCGGAATAATCATTAATGGGCCCCCGGCCCATGATCAGCCGCATCATATTCAGGGGCTCCACGAAGCCCAAACTTACCTGGGATTGGGCCGAACAGCCTATCGGCCGGAGCCTATGCTCGGCCGTTCCGAACGAGTTTTGTGCTCAGCCTTACCGATCAGTGCAGTCACAATCCGCACCGACCTTCGGCCAGAATCCCCTTTGGCGACTTCTTGACCAGGTCGTCTCAGAAACACCCGGTAATTCAGTTTCCAAAGCACGAACACACGTTCTCCGCTTTCTAAGGGACGTGCAGGCGCACCTTTCCAACTCACTCGGACGTGGGACACGTGGTAGAAGACGTGCAAAGCACATCCTTCCGATCCGCTTCGGCGTGGGACACGTGGCAACGTTCCCGCACTCTTCGGACCACGTCCTACATACTGGGCCGGACGTTCCGGAGACGGTTGGACTCCTACTCTATAAATACCCCGGCGGCACTCCAATCAAAGGTACATGCACACTCGCGCTTAGAGCTACTTTCAAGTTATTTCATCCCTTCCTAAAGAGCTAACTTGATCGTCGGAGTGCCCACCGGAGATCCAACCCCCCGGTGTGCACTAACTTAGTGTTGAGTGTTTTGCAGATCATCTGAGAAGATCCGATTCTACAACCCGAGAAGTCTAGAGTGGATTCCAGACTCCACAGTAACCATTTACTAGAAGAGGGAAAAGGGGAAGGGATTCTAATAAAAAATTGGAAAATACACCTGAGGACAAAGCTCTAATCACCTATAGGCGTAAAATGCCCAGATAAAATCATACAAGCACACACTTGTGGATTGAAAAGGCCAAATACAATAGCTAAGGACAAAGGCCAAAACAAAGTGGGCTAAGCCCATCCAAAAAAACCTTAAATCTAAACTAACTCTTCCTTGCATCGGTAAACGACTGTCGTCCACCAATCTTCTAGGAGCCAAAAAGCCGCCCCGAATGCTCACCCAAGCCGCTAGGTAAGAACCGCGCCGCCTGACAGCGACTGCGGCAGGAGACCAAGGCGAAAGATCACCGTCACCGAAATATTACCTTGCCGTTAAACTGCAAATCTGTAGTCCCAATATAAAATTAACCGGTAACCATAAATAGGGGATGGATTAAGAAAAATGGGGGTGAATTAGTGGTAAAGGGACAAATTAAGAGGAGTAGTATAGGGGATTGAGAAAAATAGATGGGAGAGAAGAGAGATAAGAAAATCGAGAAGCCATACCATCGCAAGGCAAGAATCGTGAGCGTCGAGAAACTGCCTATTCGGGCCCTATAAAAGCTCAGGATAAATTCAAATGTAGAGATCCAAAACTGTAGTTGACCATCAGTTCCGCCGTCACCCTTCGTCTCATTACCTTGCCAGTCACTTTTTAGTAGGTAGAGAGAAAATCAGAGAAAGAGAGGGGGCTAAAGGAGAGAGACACAGGGGGGAAGAGGCGGCAGCAAAAGCCTCATGACACCCGCCCCCCCCCCCCCCCCCAAAAAAAAAAAAAAAAAAAAAAACCTAACTGATGAGGGCAAGATAGAGACTATAGAGTGAGAGAAACTGCTTTGATAGAAACAAGAAAGTGAAATATGAATGTTCTAGTACAAATAAGATATAGATGTAAAATTAACTAGATGAATAGAGATGAAGAGTATAAAATAAGATTCGAAAGGCAAGTTCATCCGATAGAACAATATGAAGGGAGCCAAAAGAGTATGGAATCTATAGTACAAAAATGATATAAACAATAAGCTTAATAAGTTGAACAACATCCGGACACTGGTTGAAGTATAAATTTCACAGTATAAATAAGATACATAATGTAAGCTGATCCGGTTGAATGATATGATGTCAACCAGTTGAGATATGATTTTTACTGTACAAACCATGATATATAGGGCCAACTTATCCGGTTGACTGGTCTATATCAACCGGTTGAGTGGTTTTCTTCTTTAAAAATCATAACTTGGTTTATTTCAATGGATCTTCATGAAGCTCATTCATGGACCAACAATATAAATTAGAAGAGGAAGAAAGAGTTATTTACCTTGTCAGAGTTTGATTGGAGCATGGGTTACAGAATTGGAGCTTGGTTTGCAAGAATTGAGCTGAGAAAGGATTTCCCCTTCTTCTTCTTCATCTCCATTTACTGTAACTCTCTCTCTCTCTCTCTCTCTCTCTCTCTCTCTCTCTCTCTCTCTCTCTCTCTCTAACAATGGCAATACAACAACACAGCTCTGTACTTGATTTCGTGCATAGAAAAGGAAGGTAGAGGATGAGTTAATAAGGAGGAGAGGTGGAGTGAAAGATGAGAGTTTGTCAGCCATGCGAACTTGGAATTTGAGTTAAAGTGTGAGGAGACCATCAGCAGAGGTCTCCATTAGAGGAGAATATCAATCTACCAAGGTTTTGCATCCAGCCATGTGAGGAAGAAGAAGGGTTTTGGTCTCGAACTGTGGTCTTTGGTGGTATTGGGGATTTGGCTGAAATTTTGGACATGAACGACAGATTTTAGCATGTAGGGAAGATGTTGACATAAGAAATAATCTAGTGTAATTTTCATGGAGCGTGAGTCAATGTCATGGGCTTGGGTCAGTAAAGGAAAAGTGGGCTAATTGAGTTTGGGTCAGACTAGGACTTGGATCAGTGCATTGATTGGGCTATTGGTCTTCAAAGTTCAAAGGGAATATTTGGGCTAGGTTTATGCTTCATGTATGACATAACAATGGGCTTAGGAATTGGCCTGTCTAGTCATGGTAGCTACCAGCTCATTACTGAGGTATTACCTTTTGTAACTAAAATCATTATACGAGTTTATCATAGAGGAATGTGCTGGCTCCGCCAGAAGAACAGGATTGGATTGTTCCTAGATGTAGGGTTTGCTTATATAGAAGCACAAACTTTGACTCTTTTTTTTATCCCTTAGATTGATACCAGCGTATTATCTGTGTCTACGACACTGCCAACAAAATTGAATCCAAAATTAACATGATTTCACCTTTGAAAACAACACTCTTACCAAATTTTGTAAATTTTACTACTTTCAGTAGACGTTACTGTAAGGGGGTTGATTTAAGAAATCAGGACGGAAAGCTAGAGTTCACTATCCAGCCGAAACGACGTTCTTCTCTCAATATGTGGACCTGTGATCTGCAAAAGAATAACCCGTCAAAGAGCCCTCTGCCGCTGTGGCAGGAAGACACTCCGATGGTTAAGTCAGGCGAAGTCTCACAGGGAGAATGTTAGCTCAAGCTAATATTCTCTATCAGCAGGCAAAAACAGTATATTCAGGCGTACCTTTTTTGTTCATCTGGAGCTGTATTTATAGACTTCACCTTCTGCCCTAATTCTCTTAGGGCTTTCTTGGGTCTCAATCCTCTTGGGGCCCTCTGGTGCCCTAATTCTCTTAGAACCTTCTTTCTGACCGAAGTGTCTTCTGATTGGCTATGAATTTCACGTCCATGCCTCTCCTGACAGAATCTCGTCTTATCCCGTCTTATCCGGGATTCCATGTCTTTGTCAGGAAAAGCGGTTACCTGTCGCTTCTCTCGGGCTGCCCGTAATCCTGACCGACTTTCTCAATTCGGCAGGTCATCGATCCGCCTTTCTCAGGTCGACATCTCTCAATACTTGGTTCTGTTATCCTGATTCGGGTATGGTCGGCACTCCTCGTGTCGGCCATTATCTCACGTGATCGGCACGTGCTTCTAGATGTGTTATTCGGTCTCGGCCGAACTCCCAATTTACTCGGGGGGTCTAAATGTATTTTCTCAATTACATTTTACCCTCGTCAGTTACTAATCTAATTTTGAAAAAAAAAAAATCTTTGCAATTTATATTACTTACATTTAGCTTTGCAATTTTACTTACATATAGTGCCTCAAGGTGTGGTAACATTTTTATTTAAAATTGAATGTCACTAATCCAATTTTACAAATTGCTTTGCTCATGAATACAACTTACTTTTACTTAAAATTCGTTGTTAGTGCCGTAGGCACGAGTAATATGCTAGTAAGATAAAAAAAAACGTGATGTTTATCTTAGTACTTTTTTAGCCCTATTTTGTCATTATTTTCTTTCTTGTTTACTTTTTGAAACACTAAAAAAAGATAAATCAAATTAAAAGTCATGACTTTTTGATGACACAAGTTAAAAATATATACGTGCTTGTTTCTATTAGGTAAAATATATATAGGAAACACAAACATAACAATATACATTAAGTAATAAATATAACTTTTATAGGAAAAAATAATTATTAATATATAAGATGCATATTTAATTACACAAATTTGATCAAAATTAACTTCAGTTTAATTTGGTTTTAACACTTCAAGTTTTAATTTTACAAATTAGTTCTTACTATACATGTAAATATATATATTTATAGAATATATATATCTCAATGCACACACGTATAAATAGACTAAACAAAAAATAAATATAAAAAAAATAAAGAGAGGTATTTTAGTCTTTTATCAATCAACATAACGGTTTTTGTTAAAATTAACAAAATGAGAGAATTTGCTAAATAGTTTATAATGTAGGGGAGGTCAGTGCATTTATTAGAACATCACGTGAGGTTCTTGTATTTGTCAGTAACCATAGGGGTGGTCGGTGCATTTTACCATTCCACTAAAAAACTCAAAACGGAATCCCATGCAAGCTAACGGAAGGAGAAAAATAATATATTATTTTGTAAAGTAAGAAAGTTTCTTGTATTTTTTAAAACTACAGGAGAAGTCTCTGCGTTTGTCAGGAAAGTTCAATACATTTTAGCCTTCAATTAAAGTGATGCTTCTCACGGTTGAACTTCTCGATCCTATTCATCGAAGTGGATCCAAGATGTGCCCGAAAATGTCAAAATTTGAAATCTGCAATTATGTTGCAAAAGTGGAATGGATCATCTCAAGTAAACTTTTGGGTCCAGCTCCTAATTTAGGGACTAGATTGTGTTATTAGGCAACTTTGAGTCCTTCCGGGTCTATTTTAATGATCAAGTTTGTTCATCACTTTAGAATTGGTCGAGATCATGAATACGGTAAAAAAATCAGTTCCATTAGACATCGATCAATACTAATTGTAACACATTTGTTTTGGAATTAATGAGAGTTAGTATAGTGTGCCGATTTGTCATTTTTGAAAATATAATATATTTTAAAATTGTATTAATCGATATAAATAGAATTTTAGTAGGTTTGATCTTTTCGATAAACTTTATAAAATAAAAGATTTCAATCAACAACGTGACCGAGAAAAACACGTTCAAATGGAGATTCTCTAAAAAAGGACCGGAGATGATCCACTAGGATTTTATCAGGTGGACAAATCTAGATATTGCGATTGATTATAAGCTTAGAAGTTAGAACCATCGAAATGATCCCAGAAAAAACTTGATTCCCATGGTTGTGAATGCCTCATGGTTCACTTGGTGTTCAAATTTGTCAAACTGTAGAAATCCAATTGTGTCTGAAGCTCAATATATAGAACCATCCCTGAATACCCTGCCTGTAAGTGGGTTCTACTAATAATTAGTAAATATTGGGCCAGACCCTCTATATTGTTTATCATAATTGGGCCTTGGCAATAAAGAAAATGTTTTGATTAAAGATGTTAAACTAAGATTCACTATGTGACGACCAGGAGCGGAGCTAGGAATATAATATGGACGTGGCAAAATTTGAAAACGTATATATTTGAAATTAATCGTCCATAACACCAAAAACAAAACAAAAAAAAAATCCACATGTTATAATTTTAATCTTATCCAAAAATTAAATCAAAATATACATATCATATGAATAAGGAAAAAAATACAACGCGAATACCTAATTATTATTCAGAAATTCATACTCAATAATTAAAAAGCAGTAATTAGTAATCATATAATCAACACTCAATAATAAAAAAAGGGAGCCCCTACATCACACTATTTCTCTTGGTGAGCACCACAAAAAAAAAGGTACTTGATCCTTGAACACCGTCACGTGGTGCTTAAATACTCTCCATCACCATATCTTCATTTATGTGGGGCCCAATATTCAATATAGGAGCACTCACATGAATGTATAGTAATTGAAGGTATTGAGACATCACTTGGGATGTCCCAATACCACTAAATAGTTACTCATCACATGATGATTAGAACAAAAAATTTATTTTTTTGGGGATTTTGGAAATTGGGGGTGGCAAGTGCCACTCCCCCCCACTAGGTGGCTCCACCACTAGTGACGACTTCACGTGTATTAGACAACACTGAATATATCTATGTCTAGTTAGTATTCTATGTAGATAACATTGCTTTGGAAATATTTGTAGATTTGACGGAAACTCTTTGCTTTATTTCATTGTTCTTGAACAATATGACTAGTAGTTTGGAATTAGTACCAAGTTATTAACTCTATCCTCAATACTAAGTGTTGACACACGATTCCGTTGTTTGGCTGCATAGTTTATGATCATTTTTTTTTGCAATTTTAATCCGTGTTCAAGTATCGACAGTCTTTCCTTATCTCCCCTTCTTCAACGCCAGTAATTGGATTATTCTCCGATAGAACAAGCATAGCCCTTGAAAACTGGTCATGGAAGTAACCATTATCGGTTGCCATCTTCTCAACGAAAGGCGATGTACGAGGATCAGAAGTCAATTGTTGATCAACTAATAACAGTCCCTTGTTGCTCAAAAGGTTCTTGTAATACATGTTGTCTAGCACCATGGGTGTGTCGAGATCGTTTCGTGCGTACTCCACAGCCTTGGGATCGGGAACCGGTGACGGGCATCGACGTTTTAGGTATTCAGCATGGTCAGGGTCCAAAGTAGGATCAACAGTTGGGTAGAGCCTATCTACAAGGTTTGTGCAGTGAGTTCTTCCCACTGAGTGTGCTCCTGCATACAAAAGAGTATCAATTAAGAGTTGCATATCTCAATGGGTAAAATGGCATTAGGATATAGTTGTTTTGTAGTGAAAATTGGCATGGTTTTAAACCCCTTTGGGCAAAACTAATTTTTTATCAATGTTTAGTGAAAATTTAGCAAAAATAAATGGTTGCTTGAAATTCGAAAGGTTTGTTGTGAATAAATTGGACACCAAAAAGTCTCGTCCGTTACGTAGTCTAACAGTCTCCATAACGACTCCACTATCGACCATTCAATTTCAACATTGTAAAGGTCTATCATGGTTCTTTTTATATCAATCTAATCCTCGATTGTTGGACAGACAAAAATTCTATCGACGATAAAAGTCTTGGTTTTCATTTATTCAAGCAAGAGACAGGCAAGCACAAGAAAGTTCGACAAACAGTCGTAAGATCAGTGTTCCTTCAACTAGGGAGCCGTTTTACCATATGAGATAGATGTTGAAGCAAACCTCCAACATCTAAGATGAGGTAGCGATGTTGTCTTAAAGGGACCGTGTAAAACACAGGACTTGGTTCGGTTTGTCTTCCTATTAAATTTTATTCCTGTTCATTATTTTCATGCGATGTATTTTCGATTTCAATAATTAATGGAATAGATATATGTTTTTTGAAATTCCCGTGTATTTTATGAATCTGTCACACTACTTTTTTTCTACAATGGATAGTGAAAGTTTTGTGAAGATATGTGAAATGGTTACCTAAAAGAGCTACAGTGCCTTCAGTATCGATGCCAACGGATTGAAATCGCGACAGAACCAAGGAGATGGTATCGTTGTGGTTGGGGATGAAATCTTCTACCTCGGCAGCATAGCTTTCTTTGCTGTCCTTCCTCCCTGTTTTCATTGCAATTTCTGGCCCTCCTAGCTTCAAAAATTGCACAAAACTCTTTATTTAAGTACTTAATAACTTAAACGCTTCGGGCAAAAAAATATTGTCTATATTCTCAACACGCAAATTGCGAGATTTAAAAAAAGTACGTACCAAGACAACGCCATCTCGAGCAGAAAGAGCAACGATATCAGCACAAGAAACAGTCACGGGGCATTCACTCTCTACAACATCTTTGATTGTATTCACATACTTAAAATTTCTCATCCCAAAACTCCTAACTGATTGCTGCTCGGATAGTATGTTGGAATTTGTATTCAACAACAGCGATGCATCGCACGACTACACGAGTTAATTAGAAGTTAATATAACTACAACAAAAACGATATACACACAAATTATATTTTCATTCGTAAATGACGACTACACGAATATGACAGATTTTTACTTTAACCATGCAATCATGGAAGAGATTTCTGATCCATGAAACGGCAGTGTTTCCATGCTTGTTGTATAGTGTGGTGACTTGTTGTTTGATGATCTCTTCAGCTCTTGGGCAACTCTCGTTGTAGTAATCTAACTGGAGATCACCTTTACCAAGACAAAAATAAAAAATAAAAAATAAAAAACAGTTATAACTTAAACTCAGAAAATGTTTTTAAAAGATTTTATAAATTATGATTGAATTTTTTGCCTTTTTGGCTAAGTTTTTTAGAAAAGTAAATTAGTTTGGACAAAATATTATATGTCTATATTTACGTGTGTATATGAACGTAAGAACTCTTTCTAACGGCCTATATATTTTGTTATCATTTTCAATTGGTTAATCTATTAATCCAACTAGCTGATGATTATAAATGGATTCATTTTTTAGTTCCACTGCACATGAAAAAGCTATTTAGTTCTCTTAGCATGTCTTACTAGTCATGTCTCGTCAAATACTTGTGCGAGTCACGCAGTAATAAACTGCACACGAAAAGCTATTTAGTTCTTTTGGTGGGTCCTCTAATCCTGTGGGACATTTTAGTACCGTGTACGAGTACTAAAAGAGGTTGTCACATTTTACGAATAGCAAGAGAACAAGGTCACGTGATGCACCAAGATTACGAACAATTTTTGAAAGTAAATTCTAGGGTAAGCAAATGGTCAATAACATAAACTCAATGCAGTAGCGCGGTGAGCACAAAACGAACTATTCTTTCTTCTTTTACTAAAAAATAACATAAACTCAAAAACAGTAAAGGCTAACCAAATTGTACCAGAAGAAAACTGCAGCAAGAAGAGTAAGTGGAATAACATGAGAAAGATGAAGATGGGGCCAAATTCATGCTTCTTAGCCATTTCTGATATTCCTTTAGCTTCGAAACTTCCCTTTTGTTTGTGTGATCTCAAAGTGAATGATTCTCAAAGCCTTATATAGAACTGCTCTTATTTTCCAAGTGCCGCATCAAGGAAATATTAATTGCTTGTTACCTTCTCCACTAAAAGTACTCCACTTTCTTTGACCTTTCGGCAAATTATCTCTCACGCCTTGGACCCCACCAAAAGGATTCTGTTCATCACGCGAACAATTTCCTTATTCTACGTATATTGTGTAAGTATTTTAATTCAGTCCTCCTGAATAATGCTATTGATCCCATAAAAATTAATAGAGATGCATGTAAGCTGGTCTAATATCCTAATCTTTATCAAAGAATTATAAACTATGAGAACATCTCGTGCATTTTGAGAGCATAGCAAGATAAGAAGCGTAGCTATCCCAAGCAAGGGCAGAATCAGGATTTGACGTTTGGGGGAACTAAATTTATTTATTTTTTTCGGGAAAGAGAAAGGGCCGAATATAATGGGAGAAGGGGGACGAAATATAATTTTTTTTTAATTTTGAAAATTTATACTTATGTCCTAAATTTTTTTAAATTTTTTGGGAGAGGCCGGACCCTCCAGTTTTCATGTAGTTCCGCCCCTGATCCCAGGCATGTATAAAGTACTATGTAATGTGAGCTTGGATCCTTACTTACAATGTATGCATAGTTTAGATAGTGTGTGTAAGAAATTATTTAATGCAATAGAATTTTATTGGATTTAATGCAAGTCACAGCTATTTTTCTTGCTAAAATGACTTGAAAGAAGTTATGTGTACGAGTAATAACTGCAGTAAAAAAAATTAATGTTATATGGTTCATTTGGTCAAGATTGTTAACATCTCCCTTGATTTATCCTGTCACAAATATATATACATATTATTAACATAAGGGGAACATCTGTTTTGCTATGAACGATTATTATGAGAGTGGCTCACACTTTCGTATTCCAATCATGTTCATGTGATTAGTTACAATTTTCTTTCTCATCACTTGCACATGCATCGCTTGTGTTAAAGCCTCAAATAGGAATTGCTTTGCAACCAGCTCACACGACCATGTGCATGAAAATGATGATCACGGATTTTTATTTTGGCTTCATCGCTTCTCTGGTTCTACTTGTATAATTTATAACTTAGAGTGTAACGCCACATGTATACTACTGGCTTAATAATTTGTTGGAGCCTACTCACGTGACCCAAGATACTTAAGGCCAAATTATAAGTAGTAGTTTATATGGCTCATTATATACCCAGGATCATCCATGTAGACTTTCGATGTGGGATGAAATGTCACAATCTCGCAAGAGGTTGTACTCTAGAGTCATCACGGCCTAACCATGGATTTGTTCTCTAGTGATCAAACAAAGTCTCGACCCTACTCGATTGTGTATACGGGTCACTCTGATACCATTTGTAACATCCCATGTATACTACTGACCCAATAACTTATTGGAGCCTAACACATGACCTAAGATGTTTAAACTCAAGTTATTAGTAATATTTACATGGCTCATTATATACCCAGGATCACCCATGTAGACTTTCGTTGTGGGACGGGATTCACATAGAGTATCTAGATATCAGTATACAAATATCTCAGCTAATTCTTCGTACAACATTCATCAACGGGTTATCTGATTATAGTCGCGATAAAATCTTGTATGGACTGAATGTACAAGAGTTCATAGCACTTACATAGTTTTACTTTTTCCATTACAAACTTGATTGTGTCATTTTTATATCATAAATGTTCTTAAAATCTTGGAGTTAACTATTACTCTGTAGAATAGCAATTAAGATTGACTATCGTTCTTCAAGAACTAATGATTGAGTTATGTAATTAATTTCTAAACTAATTTGAGAAAATAATTGGAGTTGTGTGGGGTTGCTAGATTCGTCGAATCAAATGGGCTTGTCCTTTTCATCACCGGCAATGACCTGCTAGTCTGACCCATCTCTCAGTTTGGCCCATCTTCATCATCATGGGCTTGTCCTTTGCATCACCGGGTAGCGGCAATGACCTGCTAGTCTGACCCACCAAAAGTTGGATTTAATTTTCAAAAACCATGATTTAAAAATAGTAATTAAAATTAATAAAAATTAATGAGAAGGGATTCTCGGGTTTTGATTCCGTTAATATCGCATAAGAAAATTATGTATAGATCTAGTTCTCTATTAGAATTAGTACTTATGCTTATTGTTAAGGCTTGCAAGCCCTATCAATTACGCCAAGAGGACTCTAACTATTTGTCAATCGCCATAGACTATTTTGCTTGACACGAATCATTTATTAGCACAATCCGTGTCAATGAACAAAGCGTCGAATAGCACAATTCGTTAGTATAATATATCTCCACCACTCAAAATGCAAAAGAACTTAAACCATTGTACGATCATATTTGATAGCGCGAATATAAATTCAAAAAAGCATATAATAAAAAGGGTTATTATCATACAATTGAATCGAAATAGTAAATTAAAATCTATAAAAGATAAAGTTACTTGGAGGAAGCTTCATTGCCACTGTAGAGAGAATTTAGTCGAGCATGATGGATGGGGTCTTAAAGCTCTCAAGGATAATCAATCTTCCCTTATTCTAATGTGAAGACCCATTTTAAAACTCCAGACAAGTCGTAAGCAAATTAGGCAACTATCAAGCAAAAGGAAAATTCGGGTTAAATAATATTCTGCATATATATATATATATATATTATGTTTTGGATCTGTTTTGACTTAGTAAGAGCAATGGAATTAAAATATCAAAAGTTGTGCAACTTGATTCCAAATTTGCGATGGAATTAAACTCATGATTTTTCCTTCCAAATTGGATGAGCCTTGACTTGAAGAACTCTAAGTAGCCAAGCCTTCTAAACTTCCTAGGATTGTGTTCCCGTAGTGCACTATGCGCTATAGAATTATAGCGTGTCTCGATAACGTCTTTTGAGATATTATCATCACGATCTAAATGGTTCATTTTATAAAGTTTGTCGACATAACTATAAACATATAAAGTCAAATTGATTGGATATTGATAACTATATAATTAACTAATATTTTTTTTTAAATTATAATAATTAATATTATTTAGAGAACAAATTGTAAGCAAATTTTATCCTGATTATATTGTTATTAAATGCGGGACTGAATTCGGTAGTACTAGATAAATAAAAATGTGCTACGTTCCTAGCACTTCTCTTCTATAAAAAAAAATGAAGTCAGTGCCATTGGTGGGCAAACAACATATTCCGCCGACTCAACCGCCCCAAATATGGACTGATGGACAGGATGTATATGCACACGTTTTTTTATAATCAAGGTATCCGGTCTGTTTTGGATATATTTAATCTATCGTCAATTAGTTTTCGAGATCCTTAAATTAAAGACCACACAAATCTCCAGTAATTCAAGTAATTAAATAGTTCTAGTGGAATTCGAAACCATGATCTTAGAGTGGGTAAGCTCCTTAGTTACCTCTCTCATGAACCAATCCCTTGGGGTATATGTACATGCTAATGGAAATAATATTATGTTTTGTAATTCCAATTAAACCAAAAAAAAGTAGGAAAAAAAATATGTGGGCTAATATTGTATCATCTAGTAGTTGGTGAACTGACAATATAGAATTTTAATTAGTGGGTTAGAGAATATTAACCTCTCATTGTGGGATGCATGTCACCGGCCCCTTGAGTGGAACTCATTATACTTGCATTGAAACCCATTAGTTCTCATCCACAAACAACTCATTTTTGGCTAGGTGAGAGAAACAGTTGTTTGTGGCTAAGTGAGAGAAAGTGGCATTGCCCTGGTATTATTTTAGGTTTTCCTCCATTATTTTTAAACTTTTGTTGGCTTGCGTCATTGGAGGCGGATGCGCTGAATCTTAACTCTGCTATGAGGCGGTGCAAGGCGAAGCAGATGGCCATTGGGGACGGGGTGAAATGATACCTGATCAGCATGTGACCGAGGAGGCCACTGTTCCTGCTACTGCCGCCTCCATTGCCCTCGCCCTTTCAATTCCTTATGATGATTGTTATCGTGGCTCAATTTTTTTATAATTGAGAGAAAGATGGCAAACATTATCATTCCAAAACATTCGCGTAAGTCCTTAGATCAAGCGTTCATATGAACGAGAGGAATTGAAAAGCAAAATTATGATTAAATGCTAAAAAAATTCGGGAAGAAAAATGTTTAAAAAATTAGAAGAGCCAAATAATTTATCAAAAGTTTAAAAAATTACTGATGAGAATAAGTGACTGGTTAAAAAAAATAAGTTACATTAGTTTAAATTCCATGCACCTTAACATAAACTAAAAGATTAGTGAAAATGTTTTTCCAAAGAGTAAAGTTTGTGGTGTTATAGCCAAATCAAACATTGTAGTTTGGACTCCATCAAAGCTCTAAAATCCAATATGCACAAAAACAAACACACACACACACACACACACATATATATATTAAAATGTCAAAATGAACCACTAATTCAGCCTTCACGTTTCCCATCATTGACATTGTTTTAAGACTAGAAAGAGATCGTGGTTCAGTTCATGAAGTCTTCAAGGATGTGACTCGCCTACTTGGTTAGATTTATCTAAATAATTATTTTTTATTTTTATTCAATATTCTTTTGTATTTTCTTTTTAAGTTATTTTTTTTGATTATTTGTTCGTTTTGAAGAAAAAAATCTAAAAATAATTATAAAAATAATTTATAGTTTTTTAAAATTTCTTGTCGAGACGAACCAATAACCATAAAAATATTGACGCAAAACAAAAAATACTCACAACTCTTAGTGTGCACATGATGCAATATACAACGATGGAGAGGAATATATATGTATATGGGTTGATTTTCTCAATCAAGGCGAAAAACTAAGAGCTCACTATCTAGCCGAAACAATGCTCTCAATTTGGGGTGGACCTGTGATCTGCAAAACAATAATCCGTCAAAGAGCCCTCTGCCGCTGTGGCAGGAAGACACTCCGATGATTAAGTCAGACCAAAGCTCACAGGAATAATAACTCAAGCTTATATTCTCTATTAGCAAGCGAAACTATGCACTAGTTAGAACGTACCTTTTTTGTTGATCTGGAGCTTTATTTATAGACTTTCTCTTTAATCCCAATTCTCGTAGAACTCTAATTGGAGTGAAGTGTCTTCTGATTAACCACTAATGAGATAACTTTCTGTCTAGTAGTTATCTTCTATCATTAGAGTTTCATTCAATTAATACTTCTTATATTAATTAAATTGGCCGTGGATTTCTCATCCATATCTGTTTGAACCGAATCCCGACTTATTCGGGATTCTGTCTTATCTTGGAGAAACGGTTGCTCGTCGCCTTTCTCGGGCCAACTGTAGTTCGGGCCGACTTTATATGGTCGGCAAGACATGGATCCGCCTTTCTCAAGTCGGCTTTGTTCAATACTTGGTTCTGTTGTCCTGATTTATGTACGATCAACACTCTTCGTGTCGGCCATACCTTCATGTGATCGGCACGTGCCTCTGGACACACCTTATGGTCTTAACCGAACTCCAAACTTATTCGGGAGGGTTAAACGTATTTTCTCAATTACGTTTTTACCCTCGTCAATATATTTAAAGTTACACGATGATTCTCTTCCTTTTTTGGAAAAAAAAAAGTGAGTATCAAGAGTCAAGGCGTGAGTGTTTCTGCAAACGTGTCGGGATTGAATTGTCATCGACTTTGATATAAGCGTTAATACCGTAATATGACTTTTGATCTTGCGAAAGTAGTGTGTGATCTAGTGATGTGAGCCACAAGTGTTATATTCTTAATTTTTCCTCAATGAAGTGAACGTAAAATACTTCTCGTCCATCGATGAAAAATGAGATAAACTAAATTGACTTGAAGCACAACTATGGAATGGAATTCAAATAAAAAAGAAAAATCTATTATGGATGAAGTAACAAAGTTTAAACAACAAGGATAAGAAATCGCTATAGGTTTGTGCACCGCAACAAATCAGACTTTTCTCCGCATTTATTTCCTCGCATTTTTTAAAAAATCCCACAAATACCTTTAATTTTGTTTCCCCCTTATTTTCCAGCTTCTCCCCTTATTTTTCGCCTGTATATTTCCCTTCCCTCCCTAAAATAAAGCACTAGCTGCTGCTCCTTTGCTCGATCTGCAAGGGTAAGAGCGATAGAGGGGATTTCGATCAGGTTGCAAAGGCAGTCAAGTAGTAGTAGCTACGGCGAGAGCTCTCTATCCGGAGACTATTACATGCCGTCGTCAGTGGCGGAGACTGTCTTTGATCCCGATGATATGTTCAAGTTCAGCAGAGGTTGAGAGTTGATCAGGTTGAAGGCAGTGGATACGTCAGTAGGCGGCGGCGGCGTCATGGGGTTGATGTCTTCAACGTCGAAGAGTTTATTTTGCATTCCCTAAAACACTTTGTTCTTTTTGTTTTGCTGCTTGTACGAATATCTTTCCATGGCTATTATGAAATACAGAAAGTCTGTGTACACAGACTTTCCGGCACAGATCCGGACACAGATGTGTCCGGATTTGTGTAGGAAATCTGTGTCCCTAGCATTGTTGTATGAAATATAATATGCATTAAGTGAATGGCAGCCTATCATACTTGGACAGAATTCCAAGTGGGTTTTACTTAATTCCTGGGGGATGAATCCATATGTGTGGACTCTATGCAATATTGATGTGAAAGAGAATGGTCGTATTCCATCAATTGAATCCTCAAAGGCCATTGATACTGGAAATAGGAATGGATTCTTCAATTGATGTAAAGAGCTGCGTGTTTATGCATATGGGTTAGGGACGTGTTTTCCATGTCTGTTTTTCACTTCGGTCTTGACTAGTATATATGCATATATACTTAAAATTTTTAAACTTCTTAATACATGTGGCGTACTCTAAATTTGGTTGTGTTGTTTGATTTGAGGTTCACCCATGTTAAAAATCATGGTAGCGACTAGTTGCTCCTTGATGTAGTTTTTTATATTTATCTATTATGGTTTTTTGGAGTAATTTTTGGAAGAAATACTTGATGTGTTATGAATTCGGAAAAATGTTTGAATTTGAGATATTTTTATTTCATGGGTTTTGCATTTTGTAATCAAAATCATGGTCTAAGGGGTTCTCTCACGTGAGTGTTCATCTTATCTAGGGATGGCAATTTCGTCCGATCTGCTCCGATTCGATCCGTTCAGATTAGAGTTTCGAGAATTTTTTTGGAGAACGAGTTGGATTTAGAAGCGAAAGTTTTAAAAAAATGGAGAACGGGTCGGAGGCGGAGCTTGGTACCTCCACCCCGTTCGCCGTCCTGTTTTAAATAATTATTATTTTACTTTATAACTCTTTTATTTATAACTACTTACAATATTTTTTCAAACTTCTTTAATATTTTTTCCCTAATCTGCATAAAATTGTCCATGTATAGATGTATATATGTGTGTATATATGTATATTAGTTCATTGTCCATGTATAAATGTATATCCGTTTATGTATAGATGTATATACGTATATAAAATTAAGGCTCTATATATGTGTATAAATGTATATACGATCTCATATAGTTAAAATTCATTTTGTCTTGAAATGGTTAGTCTAGAATATAGACTTAAAAATTTTAATTCATCTTGATGAATTAAGTTTTTTTTTAATTAAAAAAATAGAGTGAAACGGGGCAGGGCAGGGATCTCTGATCCTCATTCGAAGCGGGGATGGAGGATGGAGTTCGTTCCCCAAACGGGAAACAGGGCAGGGATGGAGGTAGGGGTTGGAATCGGGGATCGAAGGCGGAGATGGCCAAATTCAGCTCCGATCCACCGCGTTGTCATCCCTAATCTTATCCTCTATAATTTTTACTATTAAAGAGTTTGATCTTTTAGAAGGAGAGACGTTGTTAGTTTTTGTCTTTATTTAACTTTTTTTCTTTATTGGTTATGTTTTTATTAATTTTTCAAGATTCATAAGTTTGTCTCAAATAAATAAATTTAAAAATTATAAAATTATGTTCAAAAGCTAAAAAATAAATTCACTAAATGCGAAAAGTAAGTCAAAATACATCATTTTTTGATTTTTTTTGTCTTTTCTGAATTCTTTTTAGTTTTTGAATGTTAATTTGTACTTTTAGATTTTTTTGTCTAGACAAATCAAAAAACTATTAAAAATTAATGCTAAATAAAAATAGCAAAAATAATTTAAATAAAAGTGAAAAATAAAAAAATAACTCAATAAACACTACAATCCAAATGAATTCATAACCTTCATATATACTGTAGAAATAAATAAATCTGTAATCCGATTGTATAAAATTTCATGACGTGCATTTCAAATCAAATCAGATCAAATTAAAACTTATGGACAAGACAATTTAAGGACTATTTATTGTATGAAAATCTTCTAAAATATTTTTTTATTTTTCTTTCAAACCCGAACTCTCTTCACTATCGTCTGATCATCCTTATCCTCATCCCTCTCTCGCGTGAAGCTTAAATCTCTTGTTCTTAATTGTGGGTATGTGATTCTTGGAGGATAAATCCAATGGAGTGTTTGAATGTTGGGTTTTCCCTCTCCTCTTTTGACTAAAACCCCTCTCTCTCTCTCTCTCTCTCTCTATCTCTCTTTCTTTCCTTTTCCCGTCACCGCACTGCCCTCTCTTAAGGTTTTAGACAATTGCAAAGATCTTTTCTGAGATTTTCAAAAATTCACTCACCTCTCTAATTTTTGAAACTATTACACAATTTCTCCCCCTCAGTTAAAATTTGTTAGAAATTAGTTAGTTTTTTATCATCTTACCATATTACTTTTGTAAAATGCCTAAAAAACCCTTGGTCATGGCTATAAAAATTTAAAAAACTCTCTCTAAGGTACACAACTTTTATTTTTCTTTTCATGTCATGTAATTACTTTTATTTTAGTTATTTTTGTGACAAAGGCATTGGTTGATTGTTTCTTTATTTATCAATGTAATTTATTTTTTTCTAGTTATTGACATATCATCTAGTAAAGAAACATCTTTAAGGCTGTGAACAAAATGTGTCATTTTGGGATAAATGCTATTATATTTATTTATCGATGTAAATTTCTTTTATTCATTTATGGTCGTGTTATCTTCTAATATAGGAAGCATCCTTAGGTTTAGGAACAAAATGTGTCGGTGTGGTTATTATATCTTGTTTCACAATTTTTTATTAAATTTTTTGCGTTTTTTAATTCATCGCAACGAGAGAATCGAAAAATCATAAAAATATGGACCGAAATTAAAATTTTTTTGACAAGATGATGCTAAATACACTCAAAACAGTGAAAATTTATCTTTTAAAATACATGTAAAGAGTTTTAGTTCTACGATTAACATTCACAATGTGAAAAATAAAGTTTGGATTAATACAGATAAAAAATAAAAATAATCAAATACATAAAGTCAAAAATATTTATTTCAATTACTAAAATATAATATATAAATAGAATTATATAAAATTAACCAAAGTTAAGTTTAGAGTTCTAATAAACAAAAAAATATTATGTTAAAATTAAGTTACATTAACTTTTTTTTTTTTAATAAAATCATGAGAATTGCTTTTTGATATAATATGTTAAAATATATATATGCTTTCTATCAAAATAAATAAATATATAGGAAAAAATAATAATATTCATTGGAAAATAATTTTTTTATAAAATTAAATAATAATTACTAAAATTTAAGATGCGTAAAGCTCGAATAAGAGAAAGAAATTGAAATATTAATGAAAAAGAATAAATTAAATTAAATGTTATAATAATTATTTTATGCGATAGACTAATATATATATGTGCTTTTATTATGTAAAATATACATAGAAATTCCAAATATAACAAGATACATTAAGCGGTAAATATAATTTTTGTAAAAAAAATAATTGTCAAAATATAAGATGTATGTTTATCTGCACAAACTGAATCAATAAATAAATATAGTTATATAACACACACATATTATATATATATATAAACATTGTTATACAATATATTATATACACACACATAAATAGACTAAGTATATACAAAAAAAAAAAAGAGATAAAAATACTAATGAGGGTATTTTGGTCTTTTACTCATCAAAACTAATGGTGTTTGTAAGACATTAACGGCAGAAGGAAAATTGTGTAATAATCTCAAAAGTAAGGGAGGTCAGTGCATTTTTAAAAATCGGAGGGGAGATCCCTGCAATTGTTAGAAACCTCAAGGGAGGTCAATGCGTTTTACCCTACATAGTTTTATAGCTAACTTAATAAGCTTAGACAGAATAAAATTGCCAAAATTATTGTCTCCTTATGTGCGACTTCTTTTCTTTTCAAGATAAATGTATCATAATCACTTTAGGCATTAAGTAAATTACTGTACTTACTGTGTATGTAATTCTTTCCTGATAACTTTATTATAAAGCCAATTCCATCATCCCGCCACTAATTAAGTTATAGCATGATATGCTAACATTTTCGGCCATCTACCCTAATCCATTCATATTGTACGATTTCATCTAATTATAAGAGTCTTGATTTTGAGATTTCAACTGAAATTGTGGAGCTATCACTACCTTAAAGATAGAAAGACAAGAGCACTTTGCTGCAGAGAGTTCCAGTGGAAGCTGATGCCGACTAATATTTTTTAAAAAATTTGTATGATTGTTATAAGTTGAAAAGGTATACGATCTTCGATCTCTGGTAACTGAAAAGTTTTTTTTGCGTATGAGCTCATTTAATTGATTAGAAAGATTTACTTTTTTAAACTCTTCGTGAATATCGATCACAGCAAAAATTATATTCAACGAATATCGACCGCATGTTTCCAAAGCACTTATATGTTAAACAGATAGGCTTCAATTTGGTGTTTGAGTATTTGTTTGTTTGCCTGAATTTATTTTGAACATATATCAATCAAAATTCAAGGAGCTTGATTTTTGACATGATTAATATTCTCTCCAAATTCTACAAAATGAACAGTTTAAATCATTAAAATAGGCCGAATAGAAACCTACGAAAGAAATAATTAGATAGTACTCCAGTCCCATTTACGGAGTGGAGAGCAGCAAAATCTTGTTTGAACTTAAATTTTAAACTTGACCCACGAAACTACTAATATAGATCGAAAATACGTATATAAATTATTAAATCCAGAAGTATTCAATGATAAAAATAAAAATTATTTTTTATCATGAATATTGTGAAGAACCAATAACTCAATTGAATCAGAACCAATGGATAAGAGGTAGACTGTTGAATTACATATTGAAAAACACAAGTTAGTAACATACCAAATGTACACACTCTGCTTTTTCTTTTACCCTAATTTTTGTAAGGGTAAATTAAATTAGAGTCCTTTCTACTCCTCCGACTTAGTTTTTCATCCCATCCACTTTTCGGAATTATGTTATCATCCTATAATAGTGTAGATGGACAATTTTGCCATTACTTTTGAGAGATGGTTTACCATGTTACCCTTTGTGTAGTTAACATTTGATTTGGTGAGATTAAATCTGGAGAATCATTTTAGGCTTAATTTTAGGGATTAGTTTATCATTTTAGGCTTAATTTTAGGGATTTGATTTGTTACGGATTTCATTTGTTATGGAAATATTACTATATGTGGCCGAAATATTAGTAATTTGATTTGTTTTTCACGGATTTTTTCACAGATACTATTTGTTACGGATTTGATTTGTTACGGAAATGGTAGTTTTAAGGGATTTGATTTGTCACGGATTTGATTTGTTTTTCACGAATTTTGCACAGATTATTTTTGTTACGGATTTGATTTGTCCCGAAGTTTTTAATCACCGAAAAAAAGTAGTTCTTTGGCCCGAAGTGTTCAATCGCCGGAACTTGAAGTTCTCTGCCCGGAAGTATTTAATCACCGGTTTGGACTGAAGATTTTGGTAAGTTCTGATGATTATTTTCGTTATGTCGATATTACGGTGGTTGATGTTGAAACCCGAAATTTATTGCGATGATTAACGCATTGTGGGTCTAATTTTGTGATTCGAATGGGGCACCGAATCCAAAGGGTTTGACATACTGGTGAAAATTTACCATCTGTAAATTTACCATAATGATTACGAAATTCACCATAATGCGCATTTTGATGGGGGTGACAAAATTTACCATGCGTATTGTCTGAATTTACCATAAATCAAGCAAATATACCATGGACGACCATAACTCAAATTTTAATGGGAATTTACCATGTTCGTCAATTTGATAAGTTAAAATTATGGTACATTAGGAAATTTGTGGTATATTTGCTGTACATTGTAAATTCGTAAGTGATAATATGTTTGAGTTACCATAATGATTACGAAATTCACCATAATGCGCATTTTGATGGGGGTGACAAAATTTACCATGCGTATTGTCTGAATTTACCATAAATCAAGCAAATATACCATGGACGACCATAACTCAAATTTTAATGGGAATTTACCATGTTCGTCAATTTGGTAAGTTAAAATTATGGTACATTAGGAAATTTGTGGTATATTTGCTGTACATTGTAAATTTGTAAGTGATAATATGTTTGAGTAATTATGGTATATTTGCTGAACATTGTAAATTTGGAAGTGATAATATGTTTGAGTAATTATGGTATATTTGCTGAACATTGTAAATTTGGGGCAACTATATTTTTTGTGTCACGTTGCCGCTTGACATTTAAATTAGGTAATACCAATTTTTCCCCTTTTGTGCTACAGGATTGTTGCAATGGATGGTGGTTTGATACTGATTTGTAGGCATAATGAAAAGATTGCTGCAATTCGGATAGATCGCAGCTGGAACTTTGTGCAGGTGGTGAACAAGGTATGTGATAGATGGCATCATTTGGACCCTGAATCCGTGGTGTTGAGTTACTCATTGGTTGACAATGAAAATCTACTATTGGACAACGATGACGACTTGGGTACGATGTTCGAGCTTGCAGAGAATGCCGGATATGAAGACATAGAGGTACTTGTTAAGGACTCAACAGTTGGGATATTTGATATTGGTAATCGAGACGGCAACAATGAAA
This sequence comes from Arctostaphylos glauca, assembly GCA_019985065.2. Taxonomy (NCBI): domain Eukaryota; kingdom Viridiplantae; phylum Streptophyta; class Magnoliopsida; order Ericales; family Ericaceae; genus Arctostaphylos; species Arctostaphylos glauca. The sequence continues at coordinate 28,317,779 of JAHSPW020000005.1, read as the reverse complement.
ATTCTGAAGGCATGTTAGGCCATATGGATTATACCGTGGTCCAGTCAATTGATGGTGAGGACTCAACAGTTGGGATATTTGATTTGGTGAGGTTAAATCTGGAGAATCATTTTAGGCTTAATTTTAGGGATTACGTTTATCATTTTAGGCTTAATTTTAGGGATTTCTGGACGAGGTTTCCTATTCCGGCGCGATCGATTTTCCGTCACCGTGATTTTAGGGGCTTATGGTGTAATCCGAATAAACCATGGTCAGAGTTTACTGGGGGCTGGTTCGGTATTTACAGAAAATGAGGACTGAAAATTAATGTTCAAAAGTGTATGGGATGAAAACTTAATAAAGACTAATAGAAAGGACCTTAAAATAAGTACCCCTTTTTGTAATCCTATCTGTTTTTTTTTTTTTTTGGTGTGTGTAAAGTGTATTATTTTAATTTCGAACAAGTTCCTCAATTCCTCTGCCTTAAAAAAACATAAGAAAGGATTCTTATATGCATAAATTTTGTAAATTATATTTGTCCCCTATTAATGAATAAATAAGATCACATATTTATATCTTTCAAAACATGATTTTGCATATTGCGATAATGCAAAAAATATCAACCATGATTTTTGATGAAATTTTGACCCCATTAACCATTTGATTGTCACTCTGCCCACGTGAATATTTAATAAGATCATGGTAACATGCATGATTATCGTCGTGATCTTAACGTAATTTACCACTTAAAAAATAAACTATAGTTGTGTACATATATGTGCAACATTCCGATTTTTGGCAATGTTATTTAAATTTTTTAATATTATTTTATTTGTCAAAATAATTATTAAAAATATACCTCCTTTATTCCAACTAAAATTATATAAGCGCAGAGTCTGAAAATGAAACAACAGAAATACTCTTCCGGGTTTACATTGTTTATTTAAAAATAACTAAATAACAAAGTAGCTAAAGATATGACAACCACATGTTGAACACTTCTTTGGTGATCACCGGCTCTTCCTGCTGAGGTGGAAACTCTATTTGCTCATCTTTATCTAGCATGAAACACCACGGGCAGAGAAGTTGTTCTGATTAATAATTAAACTCAGTAGGAGACATTACTCGAAAAACCAAAAGCAAAAGATAAACAAACATGCAAGAGCATATAGTACAGAACAAATAATAACTGAAAGGAAATAAAAATGTAGTATGTGTGTTATGCTTTCGTTATTTTTAAGTTTCTAAGAATTTCACTAAGGAACTCCGTTTTCTACTCGACTATCTAACATAGGGCACTTAATCGATATTGACCATGTGTTACCTACCAATGGCCCATAGTTTTAGGTTATGTACCCGACTACAATACTGACCCGACAAAAAAGAGACCTGATACGGTCCACTCAAGTCAATAACTACCTTGCCGTAGATAGATCTGACCAATAACGTGGCTTCACCAGATTAGGTATCAATGAATCTTAGCCGCTTCTCCTTTATCGGTTCAAAAATGCCCAAGACACTGGTCATCAGTTCCTCGGGATCCGTAGCTGCACTCATAGACGGTCCCAAAGTCACCTCCAACTGAATACAGCCATCTCCCTAGTTCCCTTTGTAAATAACTACGACAACGGGTCGATGCCCAGAATCAACACTTGTCACGGTGGGCACCAATACTGAAATAATGCAGAAACTCAAAGAATTCCGAGAGGGGGGAGGGGGGTGATGGTGGTGAATAGGATTCATGATTTTAAAAATTTAAAAGCTTTGACGCTGTTTGACAAAAGTGATCAAGTTGTAGCTATGTTTGTTAATACAAAAGTACGATTCATTTATGTCTTGCAGATGAAGTTATATACCAAGTGATCGGAGATAATTTGCCAGCTGTGGTTTGGACAAAATTCGAGAGCAAGTATATATCAAAATCTTTGACTAATAAACTATTTCTAAAGCAAAAGTTATTTAGGCTAATAGACCAAGATGGAGTGCAGTTGTATGTGACAGTCAGAGTGTCATCTATTTGGCGAAGCATCAGGTGTATCATGCTAGGACCAAGCATATTGACGTGAGGTTTTCCAAGGTGAGAGAATTGATTGCTATGGGTGATTTGATACTTGAAAAGGTGCATACATCCAAGAATGCAAATGACATGCTGACAAAGATTGTGAGTGCAAACAAGTTCAAGCATTGCTTGGACTTGATAAATGTCTCCAGGTGATAGAGAGCAGACATCCTTCTAAGCAAGTTGGATCAAGATAAGTTATCTTCTAAAGGGGCAATGATATTCGCTAAGGTGGATATTATTATAATATATGGCTCATATGGAGAGGGCCAGAAGTTGAGTGTAGTGGAGCGAAGCGAGGGAAGCGAAGTGATCGAAGCGGAGTGGAGTGAGGCTTCTAGCTCATTGCGGCTTTAACTGTTGTAATTAAGCTGAAGGCCCAATGAATTGGGGGGAGGAGGGGCGGGGGATTGCGAGGGTCTTTGCCCCCTCGCGATATGGTATAACCTAATTAGAATTGGATTACCTAATTATAGTTGGATTGTACAACCTAATTAGATTTGAGTTACCTAATTATAGTTAGATTCTAATTAGAGTTGGATTCTAATTAGAGTTAGTTTACCTAATTAGAATTAGATTAGGGTTGGAATAGAGTATAACTATAAATACTCTCTATTGTAAAACTCTAAACATCATATATCAAATAACAAATCTCGCTCCGCTCCCATAGATGTACCCGAATTTGGAAAATATATAAATCTTGTGTTGATTTCTTTACTGTTTCATATTCTATAATGTATGTGCGATTGAGTGATTGCTAACACTTATGAAGAGACAATGGGTATGTTTCTTTCTCTTTGTCACTCTCACTCTCCCTGCATATATGTGTGTTTGTTGCAGAGAGAGAGACCCCTTACTCCTCTGAAAGTTGTACACACACACACACACATACACATACATATATGTAGAGAGAGAGAGAGAGAGAAATTATCTATTCAACGAAAAAGAGAAAGTTTATTAATTTTTATCAAATTCTTGAATTGATCATTTAAATTCCAATTCCGTGAGATCCTTGGGTCATAAAGACCTTATTGCCTTTCTGTTGCTCAGAAATTATTCTCTCTAATCTCTCTTTCATTACTTTATGTTACAGTCATACCTACATTTTACCAGGTTCCATGCATACTTTCTCTTCTCTCTTTCTCTACTCATTTCTGTCACATCAAAAAATCCCTTCAGTCTTGGGTCTTTTTTCCTCACTCCTCTCATTGAAATACATTTTCTTTTATATTTAATAAAAAAATTCTCTTTTTGGAATAATAGCCAATCACCTTTTGAGTGCTTTGAGAGGCTAGAAGGTTATACTTGACTTAGAAGGGTTATTTGGAAAAAGTATTTGAGCGCTTTGCTGTGCAGAGTTCCAAGCGTGTGTTTACTCCAATGGCTGTGCATTTTAGACTTTCTACAGATTTGTCACCATAGATAGAGGATGAGATGAAGCACATATCAAAGGTTCCATATGTTATTATTGTTCGGAGTCTAATGTATGCTATGGTATGTACTCATCTTGATATTTCACATATTGTTAGTGTTATTAATCGGAATATGACAAATCCGGAAAAGACATACTGAGAGACAGTGAAATGGATACTTAGGTATTTGTGGAGAACGTAGATGTTGATTTGGTATTTGATAGGGGTGCTAGTAAATGTGGACTTGTTGTCGTTTATGTGGATTCAGATTTTGCTAAAGATTATGACAAGAGGAGATCCTTGACAGGATATGTATTCACTTGTTCGGGTAGTGCTTTTAATTGGAAAGCTCCCTTGCAAGCTATAGTTGCGTTTTCTACTACAGAAGTACAGTATATTTTGGTGACTGAAGCTGTTAAGGAGGCATTGCGAGTGAGGCGACTTCTTGAGGAACTTGGTCTAAAGCAGGATAGAACTGTCATTTTTTGTGATAGTCAAAGTGTAATAATCTGTAATTTTAAAATAATTTAAAATTAAAATTTGATATTTATTTAGAGTATTTCACTATTTAAGTTCGGAGTTTTAAAAAATAAAAAAATAAAAAATTATTTTAATAGGCCGCTCGAGCGAGCTATAGGTCGTTCGAGCGAGATATCATTTTCAGCAACTTCGAAAATGGCATCTTTTGGGATTTCTTCGTATTCATGGCCATTGAATGAGATTTCCCGGATAATGAACGAATAAACTTCGGATTCCTTTCGTTTTAATGGCAAATGAACGGATTTAAATCGAATTTGATGACGAATTAGTGGGGATTTTATGGAAATTCAATTTGGATTTCATGGTAATGAATTAGGGATTTAATTTGGACATTAAGAGGGATTTTCACCTCGAATCTATAAATAGGACGGCGAATCGATGGGTTTTAGACGTATATTCGAAATCCAGAAGGTTAGAGAGTGTATTGTGAGGTGTTGGAAAAAAATTCAGAAGAGCTTTTGAAGGTGTTCTTGAGGAGAGAGAAATTTGGGTAGAAGTTTCTCGCCAAAATTCGTTCTAGTCGTCATTATTTTCACCAAACTGAGGTAGGATTGCTTACTTACAACCTTAAGATGTTCAATTTTATTGTTATTGCATGATTTTATGATCTGTTAGTACTTCTATTGAATTTTTAGAGTTCTATCCGTATGAAAATGTTTAGTTCTGTAAATTTCAGAATCTGGGAAAGACAATGGCTCGCTCGAGCGAGCTTGGGCCGCTCGAGCAAGGTCGATGTGAAAATTTTTGAATTTTCGTTAAAAAAAATATTTTTTTAATAGGCCGCTCGAGCGAGCTTGAGGTTGCTCGAGCGAGCTACAAAAATTTTTAAGTTTCAAATTCGGACAGTAAGGTTGTTTTGGCCGCTTGAGCGAGGTAGGGTCGCTCGAGCGACCTGTTGATATACAAAGCAAAATTTCAGCATGTTTAACTTAACATTCGAGTACACCGGTTATGATTATATTCTGTATTTTGCTCACCAGACAGCATGAACACTTTCACATGTATCCACTATGCTTTGATTATGTCTTCGAATCCCCATGGGATCTCGTGAGAGTTGAAAACCTTGTTAGAATGCATTGATGCCTAACATGTGTATACTGTAAATGTTAAATTTCAGTGCGTTGTTAGTTGTAGAGAACAACTGTAATCAAACTTGAAGATTGAAATTTGTACTTATGCAGGGTATGGCCGTCGTGCTGCCCGATGCCGGACGTCGTTCCGAAGATACTAAGGGGTAACTAGTCTCACGTGTATGGTTGATTACCGGATGTCGTTCCGAAGATACTAAGGAGTAACCAGTCCCACGTGTATGGTTGATTACCGGACGTCATTCCGAAGATAATAAGGGGTAACCAGTCCCACGTGTATGGTGGATTACCGGATGTCATTCCGAGGTATGCTAAAGGGTAACCAGTCCCACATGCAGGCTTGCTTACCGAGTTCAAGCCCTGAGGTGTGCTAAGGGGTATACAGCCCTACGTGCATGCTCCGGCCGTCGTGCCATGTGACCGGGCGTCGTCCCACTTAAACAAGATAATGAAAGCGGAAAAGAGCATAATTAACCTGACGTGTTTACTGCTTATTTTTATTCGATATCAGCATATGTTGTTATTTCTTGTTTGTCAATATGAACTGTTGAATGTTGTACGTCCTTGGGTTTGGTTTTTCGGGTAATCTGTCCTACTGAGTTTCATTACTCATCGGTACAACTTCTCTGCCCCTAGCGTTTCATGCCAGATGTAAAAATGCATATAGAAGAACCGATCGTGTCAGAAGAGTTGGAGACTATTGGAGGGGAGGGTTTTAGTTTATTTTAAATAAACTTGTAAACTCGAAAGGGTATTTTGGTCAATTCAGTTTGCAACTTGAATGTTTAACGTTGTTAGAATTTATCATTAAATAAAAGTTAATTTTCTTTCGATAATGTATTTTGATACATAAATTGGTTTAAATAAAAAGAAAAAAAATTTAACGTGAAAATTTAACGTGCCAAAAGTTGGGGCGTTACACAAAGTGCTATACATTTGACTAAAACTCTTATGTTTCGTGCGTGAACGAAGCACATTGATGTCACGTATTATTTTATTCGAGTAATCATCTCTTAGAAATAGGTTGAGACAAAAAAGATAGATACGACAGAAAATTTAGCAGATATGATAATTAAATCAATTCCGCTTGTAAAGTTCCAATTTTGCTTGAGCTTTCAGGAGAGAGAGGTGCAAGATGGTGGCTTTATGTTGATTGGGTTCGGAGAAATTCAAGTCAATATAGAGATTTGTTGAATTAGTCCCTTGAATTCGATGGAGGATTGTTTTTGGGCAGTGCCCCAAACTACCATGAGTGGCTGTCACTACTAGTAGTAAGTGCAAACTTTTTTTTTTTTTTTTGCAGTGGCTGTTACTACTGATAGTAAGGGGATGTACGAGAATCCTAGTGATAAGTGAAAGTCTAATTGGTTTTTGTATGATGTTTAGTGACCCAAAATGAATATGCTAAAATATGTCAACCGAAATACATTATGTTGAAACTCGTGTTTTGATTTACGTGATACAAACATATGCCTATGAGTATACAGGAGAAGATGAAATTTCTCAGGACAGAGATATGCCATCTGGAAGGCTGTCCGGCATCCTATCCGGCAGTCCTTCTAGAAAGCCGGAAAAAAATCCGGCTAGAAATCCGGGTGCCCCAAGATCGAATTTAGGAAACGACCGCAAACGGTTTGATCGTATCTTCTCCGAAATATTGAATTATCTTTCTATAGAAGTATTTTGATTGAGAAAATCAGTACTAATTCGATGTTATGTATTACCCTCTGAGTTCACAGCCGTTGGTCCAAACATGGGAAGAAATCGCTGGCCTCTGGTATAGAAAGCTCAACGAGATCAAATCAGAGCTTTTGACGATCTTTCTACCAAACTGATATGAAGCTATAGTTGTTTTAAAAAGGATTCAAAAAGGCCAAGAACAAGACACACAGAATTGAATACGTCTGAAGAAGTTTTACAGGCCCCGTTTGATAAATCTCTTAGGACTTGGGATGAGATTAATAATCCCATGGGCATAAGTAGTGTATGTTTGTTTTGCAAAAAGGGATGGGATAAGTAAAGCCATGGGATTGCTAATCCCCTCACTAGGGGGTATTAGCAATACCATGTGGAACTAGGTATTAGCAATCCCATGGAAGTTGGATGAAAATATTGTGTAAAGAGTGACCTTATTGCCCTTCTATTTTATCTTTTATTCATTTGTTAACCTTGTTCAATTTTTGTTCACATTTATCGTTTTTGTTTTAATTTTTTTTGGATTATTAGTCTTTCTCCATGAGACGAATCTAAAAAGTATAAAATTATATCAAAAGCTAAAAAAAAGTTATTAAAAATGACGAATAAATAAGTACAAAAAATCTTATTTTTATTAATTATTGTCTTTTCTAAACTTTTTTTAGATTTGACCCAATATTTATAATTTTTCTAAAACCTCTCATCGAGACAAACTAATAATTCATTAAAAAATGATAAAAAATAAAAAATTACAAAAAAATTCACATAAGAATGAAAAAATAATCAAATAATCATGACAAACAAGATTGCCCATACTCTATTTTTATTTATTTCCAATGAGATAAATATATAAATAAAATTAAAAGATTGTTCATTTTTTATTTTTTTAACTATGAACTCTATTTTCTAATTCTTTTGGAATGACTAAGATAAATAATTAAACAATTTAGGTGAGGGCAATTTTGGAAAATATATAATTTAATCTCATCCTTCCTTTTTGCAAACAAACACCAACTCAGCACTATTAATCATATCCTGAGTATAACCAAACATACAACACAGTTTTTAATAATCCCTTGGTATTACGAATCTCATTCTAATCCCGCCACCTTACGAATCCTAACTTCCTAAGAGGTTTATCAAACGAGGAGAGCATCCATCGACAGTACCTAAAGCTATCACTTGCAACGTTCTTTTCTTCAGAGCCTTCTTAAGCCTTTCACTTGTAAAATCTCTTTGAAGAGAGTCACACACATCACGTACCTACCTGGTGAGAGAGAGAGCCTTCCACTGTGATTCGATTAGGAGTTCTTTCTAAGCCCTTTTGTGTGTGACGACTGATTATTTTTTTCTCATAGTCCAGAGTAATTGAGTATGTCCTGCAACAGTCATTGGGGCTAGTTGCAAGACTCGATTAGAAGAGGAAAGTGAGATTTGTGTGTGAGCTATTGCATCGAGCCGGTCTGCGTGTACCAAGGAGTGGCATCGATCTGCGTGTATCGATTGCAAAGAGAAGTTGAGTGCTTGGTCTGCATGTATCAAGCTAGCTGTACCGGTCTGCGTGTATCGGTAAGAGTGATTGTAAAAGAGGAGTTGGCCTCATAAAACAACCTTATGTAAGTATTGGATCATAGTGGAAACGGTGATTGTTCAAGGGAACAATCACTAAGAGTGGACTAAGCACATCGACCAACCACTATAAAAATCTCCGTCTCCTTATTTACTTATTTCCAGTGTCCTCTTCTCATTCTATTATCTTGTTGCGCTTAATCGTTTGTGTGAGTTGATTGAAAACAGGAAAAAAGGAAAGTCCACCTATTCACCCCCCTCTAGGTGACTTATCAATAAGATTTGAGAGATTTATTTTCCTAATCTATTTAGGATGATATATATTCTTAGCTATTCTTTAGGAGATTTATTTTCCTTAGGGATTGTTATCTTTTCATATTCTTTTGGATATTCTATAAATATAAAAGATATGGTTCCCTAAAAGATATCCTACAAAAAATTTGATGAGACCTAATTGATTGACACCTCACATTAGAGTTTCGAATAGCCGGCTCTTGTAATATTTCTTGATCACAGTGAAATCTATATCTCTCATCCTGTGGATGTGGATTTAAGTTATTACTTATTCAAAATCATGAAATTTCTATGCCACAGAGGCAATTCGATCTATCTACAATCCACGCCTCCGATAAATACGACCTCGTCACACCTCGTCATCTTCCCATTCCCTTTCTTTTTCAATTAATTCATCAAAATTCAGAGTTCCATTTCCGTGCTCATGATCTTGTGATCCAATTCTCTGTAATCAAGGCACCACACTCATCACTCTTGTGCTTAAGTGCTCTTTGTTGTTTTTGAAGCCCAAAACAATGAATCATTTTACTTTCTCTACCTCTAGCTCTGCTAATTAAGGTTCTGTAGCTCATGGAGCCTCGTTATTGTTCCTTATTTGTCCAAATCTTATTTTGATGCATCATCAAGTCAATAGTTAGTTTTGTCATGAAATTGTCAAATGGAAAGATTGCTAATTCCGAAATTTGTAATTTTGTGAAAATTAGAATTTAAATTGAATTAAATTTTGAATTTAAATAGGATTTAGATTAAATTAAATTAAATTTCCTTAATGTTGAAATTGTGTAAAAAATTAAATTTGTAGTTGTATAGGCTTTATGAAATCTCATATGATAGCTTGACGCAGTACTTATAATCCAAATCGAAGTCAAGCTATACAAGGAATTAGAATCTAACCAAATCTCAAGCGGCAGCTCAAGGCTGATTGAGCGAGCTAATATGCTCTGTAGAAATTTGACTGTTTGCACGATGGGTGAGGGGCTCAAGCGAGCTCTAGCAATTCAGTAAGAGCATTATTTTCTACACCCAAAGCAGTTCAAGAGAGAGAAAATATGGAAGAAATCAATTTATACTGTGTGAGAAAACTTGAGAGTGCGTATTTATTAAATATTCATTTTATTGATTATGTGTCTCTCACGAATTAATTTCTTCAATATCTTGTGCGAAGTTTTTTGAAGGAGTTCAAAGCTATCTTGGAGTTTGATCTCATGAGGATTCCAATGAGCAGATCAAAAAGTTCAACTTGTCGAATCTTCAAGGAGCACCGTTCAGAGCTGTTTGCGATATGTCAATGAAGACATTCTGAATCAATGTAGATGAGTCTAAGTTTGATTGTGAGAAAATCTATTATTCTCTTCCCTCCTGTAATTTATTTTTTCTTTTGGAATTTTTAACGTATATTTGTGTGTTATGTGTACTAGCGGAAGTTTGAAAAATCGAACAAATTAGACTATAATAAAACTAAATAAATCAGCATTTTGTACGAGATTTTTCAATGAGGGTGGTTGGAGCATAAGTTAGCGAGGAGGAATAAGGCGAAAGCAGAGAGAGGAGAGGAAGGCAGGAGGAGAGAAAGGGATCGCCATCTCCAAGAAGACACATAAAATTGTGCTAGAGAGAAAATTTAGTAAGAGAGAGTATAGGATTTTATGGGTATTCCACACTGAACAGACAAACACAAGCTTTCCTTTCATTCCCTGTTATTGGTTTTGACAGGAAGCAAAAGCTAGTTGCTACATACTACAACAAAACTTACATATTCACACATTCCATTTGATTCACCATACACAACTACCTCATATTTCGTACTTGCAGGTCAGTCGATGGCATTCTTTCTCTTTCCCTCTCTCCTAATTCAAGACTCTTGCCGAATCACAGAAGCTACTATTCGAGCCCAACACCGAATATGTTTCTTCATATCAGCAGCCCCAGACACTCTCGGCAATCTTATGCCTAGCAGAGGCGATTCGGTTCTACCCACAATCCACGACTCTGATAAATACGGCCTCATCACACCTTTCTCCTCTTCCCCTTGCCCTTCTTCTTCAACTAATTCATCAAAATTCAGAGTTCCATTTCCGTCCTCATGATCCCACGATCCAATTCTCTGTAATCCAGGCACCACACTCATCACTCTCGGGTTTAAGTGCTCTTTGTCAAATTTGAAGCCCAAATCAATGAACCCTTTTACTTCTTCGAGCTCCAGCTCTGCTGAGGTTTTGCAGCTCATGGTTTTTTGGAGCCTCATTATTGATCCTGAGTAAGATCTGAGCCTTTTTTTGTGGGATTTGCTTAAAGGTGACGATGAATGGGACCACGATGTTCTTCTGGTTGGATTCAATCTCGTGGGTTGTTTGAGAATCAGTTTGTTTTCCTCCTTTTCATCATCATCATCATTGTGCTGAGAGTTGCTGTCATCCTTCATAATATGAAAAACCAAACAATCAGTTGTAAATTTGTAAAAGATAAATTACAGTTTTTTGCCCCATTTTACCTGAAAACAAAATAAGAAATCTAAACTTGATTAAATACGGCAGTCTTACGTAACTAATTGGCGTTTGTGCCACACACCCATTGTTCTAGGAACCAGAATACGATTTTGGGCAAAGTGTGAGGGACTAAAGTGATATTTTGATAAAATAGTAGGATTGTTCGAGGGAGACAGTTTGTCAGATGCCCATTGATGATCGCCATATGAACAAAAAGGGGGCATTTGGTTCTAGTTTTTGTCCTAAGTACTGAAACGTTAAATTCTTGAATCCATTATTAGAAGGGGCCAAAGTGATATCTAGCAACAGTTCGGTGTGCAGTGTGTTAAGCATCAGTATAAGACTAATTTTTATTTAGTCTATAAATTAGCCTACTTATTATGTGTGTCACATATATAATTAGATGTTCAATAAGACTCCATATCTTTAGGCCCTTATCTTTATCTGATTGGTCAATAGATGAAACATTTTTTAATAAGAGTTCTACTTTGATGGGAAGTAGAAATTACAGTTCAATTAGGAAACTGATTCTCTTTCTACCTATAAAAGTGCATATGGTCTTCCATCAAATTAAGGGTGATCAATTGCTAGAAAATAAGGTAAGTTAGAGAAACCTGTTTTCCACTTAGGGCTTAATGCTCTTTGTAAAATCATAGACGCTATTGTTAATTATTGACGCATTCAAGTTATACACGAATAGATCCGGATATGTTGATCGTCATTATGGATCCGGGTACATTGTTATTGATTATTTTATTTCTGCATAACGTTTTAATTTTGAGATCATGATATTTCAAGATCCTGATATAAAAGTAGGTTGTTATTTATTTAACAACATCAAAGAAAAACTTACAGTTAGTTCACATAGAGAGTGAGAGAGAAAAGAGTGCATGCAGCAGTTAATTTTGTTACCTCAGAAGGAGTTACAGCAGATGTGGTTGATGAGATTTCTTCCTCTGGGAGAGACAGTTCAGAGGTGTTTGATGATGAATATGGCAGTGTTTCTGAAATGGGTATTGGTGCTTGTAGGGCTTTTTGGATAAGTAGTGAACTGGGTACAGAGAAAACAATAATTTGGTGAAACCACAAATAGTCCATGGCTTCTAGGGGACTTATGGTGCAGTTGTCTGCCATGGATGAGAGAGAGAGAGAGAGAGAGAGAGAGAGAGATAAGGTTGGTATTTGGGTGGAGAAAAGATTTAGCACATGAAGAGAATGTGGGTTGTGGTTGTGGTTGTGGTGATCTAAGGATAGAATATGATGAAGCAAATAAATACATGAAGTGGTAGGGGCCATTAGACAACACCAGATGTGGTCATGAGTCATGGAAACTCTTCAATTCTCTATCTTTCACTTCACTAATGACTAGACTGGATAAATTGGTATTGGCCGTACTATATATGGAGACAAATTCTGTGATGTGTAAGGTGCTAATATGTTGCCATTTCTAACCGTGGAGATCCACAAAAATGATGTATTTTATAGAGCCATCCATTACGAGTAATTTGTATAGCCACTAACCTAAACATACTTCTTGTCCGTTCACTCTTTATAGTCAGCCAAAGCCAACATTTACTATATTTTTTTTTCCTCGGCCAGAACAAAAGAATGGTGTAGGGTACATGATGTGGTCCCATCTAGCACTGCTTTTTTCTGTTTTATTCTTTGTTTGCTTTCACAACACAAATGGTGTGAGTTCAAGTCTCCTTTGTACGTTACGTGAGTTTTCTTTCCTCTGTTTTATCTACACTTGTTAAAGGATGGAACATGTTGGTGCGTATATATGTAAGTTATGTCTTATGAGTTTTTAGACAGTTATGTGTTAGTCCATGTAACTAGATAACAGTCTAATATTGCAATACGGCCTACACTCAATTAAGATTTGAGATAAACTTCTCTCCCCAAACGCCGAATCATTGTCGGTACTAACCGTTCAATATAATTCATATGCCCCCTCAAAGTAGACGAGATAAAATGATTCATGCTTCATTTTCTTTTTCTTCATAAATAAATAGTTCATTTTCCCGACATACAGATATAAAAGTCATCTTATTTCCAATTTTCGTTGCCTTTACCCCCACAAATGCAAAAAAAAAAAAAAAAACATAGACAATTATTTACATGTTGGATGCATTTTCATTGATAGAAAAGGAAATCTCAGAAACTTTCCTATCCTTCTAGCCATAACAAGTATTTCTACTGTTTGAAACTTGTTTCCTAGTTCTCGGACAAAACGCAAAAAGGGCATTTGGTCTAGTGGTATGATTCTCGCTTAGGGTGCGAGAGGTCCCGAGTTCAATTCTCGGAATGCCCCCCAGAATGTTTTTAAATTTTGTTCTCCAGATGGGGCTGTCGTTTTATTGTCCCTTTGTTTTGCCACTTTACATTTGGGCTTAAGGAACTTTTTTTGCACCCCGCCCATCTGCCCGATCATATATGGCCTAGTTTTTAATAATTAAAAAAAAGGCCCATTTATGAGCCTTCAAAGTTCTGAAATAAGTTTGTTTTCCCCGGCTTTGTTTGAAGATACAAATTTATACAAAACAAAATTATATTGCTAAAAAGGGACCACAAATAAATCTATATGATGAGATTAAAAATAGGGTCTTTAGGCTAAAATTCTTTAGTGGATAATCTTTAGTTCCACGAATTCATGAAAATAAGTCTTAACACTTAAAGTCCAACGTATCAAATTAGACCACAGTAGATTCTCTTGTTTCTTTTTTTTTTTTTTTTTTGCATTTTTTATTTTTACATTAATTTTTTGCGGATATTGGTTCCTTTCGACAACAAAAATCTATAACGTACAAAAATATGTTCAAAAAAATTACTAAAGAAGAAAAATAAGTTCAAACAAATGTCATTTTGATTTATTTTTTTGCCTTTTATGATTCATTTTTTATTTTTTGGACGTAATTTTATATTTTTCTGAAATTTCTTGTCGAACTGAATCAATAACCATTAAAAAAACATTGAAGGAAAATAAAAAATTATAAAAAATCTCAAATAAGGACAAAAGAATAATTAGATAACATAAAGATGGCAAATAAACATGTTTTTTTTGTCCTTATGTGACTATTTTTTATAATTTTTTGTCTTTCATCAATTTTTTTTGTAGATTATTGGTTTATTTCGACGAGAGGTTTCAGAAAAATTATAAATAATGATCCAAATTTGAAAAAAATTAAAAAAAGATAAATAATTCAAAAACATGATATTTTTGTATTATTCATCATCTTTAGTGATTTTTTTTAAACTTTTGAATATGATTTTATACTTTTTAGGTCTGTCTCGAAGCAAAACAATAAATGCGAAAAAAATTAAATTGAGACAAAACGTGCTTAGAAATAATCGAGTTAGGACAAATGGAGAGACAAAAATTACAAAACAGATAAAATCATCCGTTAGAATAAAAACACAAATAAAATTATTGTTAAGAACATAAAGAATAAAAATATATATACCATTTAAGTACAATAGATAACATTATTTGTTCTAATTGTTGTTAATGTCTTTATTTCTGTTAAAGACATGAATATTACAACAGATAATATTATCTGATATTATTTTATACAGAGATACAAAGAACAACTTATAACAAATAACTTTAGGGTTAGGATGTGTTCGGAAAAGCTCTGAATTCCAGTCCCTCTTTGTAAGTACTAGGGGGAAGCCAGCCTCGAAATTTCACTGTTTGTTTTAATTTGTTTGGAAACTGGAATATAAGAGAAACAAAAGAGAAACGATAAGGACATAGGGACAGCCGGAAGTGCTTGGAAAAAAACAGAAGTCTATACTAAAAGCTTAGTTATAAAACCATTGAACTTTTTTGAGGTCTACACAGACTAAACCTCTCTTTATGTAAAGGTTACAATTATGGACTTACCGTTAGTTAAACCATAGTGTACTATGTCTTCTAACTTTTCCCCATTAAGAAATATCCTGATAGCATACGAGGACCATGTTGGGAATTGCCTTCCATCATTGATTCATAGTTTGATTAGTGTTGGTTTATTCTGGCATCACACTTGAGATGCAAATGGTAGCAACAGTGAAAGATCTCTACGCTTGATGTAAAACATTATTCATTCCCTTACTCCTCTAACTTGTCCTTGCTATTATATTAAACTTACAACCACTTTTTTGGTGCAAGTAGGTGTATTTACTTTTGCAATGATTCGGATTTAAGTGTGTTTTCAGGGAACAGCAGTAACATTAGCTGAACTAGGAGAGTTTACTCGGGCTGCCTCTTTGCTGGAGGATTTGACAATGGTGTGGATTGATTCACTTTGTGAATACTATATTATTAAAAGGTCAATCTTCTAGAAGTTTCATAAGCTGATAACTGATTCAGACAGTTTCATAAGCTGATAACTGATTCTCTGAATCATTCTTGTTCAACAGAAGAAACCAAATGATCCGGATGCTTTTTGCTTGCTAGGAGAAGTCAAATACCAAATCAAAGATTACGAAGGGAGTGCTGCCTCATACAGGAAATCTGCAATGGTTGGTATGCCTGAGTTATAGGGAAACTTAAAGTTCTAATGTATTTGTGTGCTAGAAGGCTGGCCACATTCAATGAATTCCATATAAATTTAGCAATAAAGAAGTCAAAAACATGTGTTAACTTTATTTGCGTTGAAAAGTTTGCAAAAGGTACATTATTTCCTGTGTGGAAAACATTCAGGAAAAGGTGCTTGCAATGTTTTGTTAAGAAAGTATAGTCAATTTCTGATTTCACAAAAGTGATAAAAAATAGTTTTTTTTTTTTCCTGTAGTAAAAAAGTAGTTTGAGTTTGAAGTTACCGTTGGCAAACTATTTTTTATTTTGCGACTGTTGCTAAATTGGCCATGTTTTGTATGAAGTTTTAAATTTTTATACAGAACAATTTCCATTAGAAGTTTTTATTATGGAGTTTGGATGATTTTGAAAGGGTGCCAACAGTTCGGGGCAATTAACTAATTCTATAGTTCGATTTATAAGCTCTCTCTCCCCACCGTTTTAGATGTTACTTTGGAAATACCTAATCTTGGTTCTTTCATGCTTTCTTTTCTCTAAGCATCTGACAATTACCATACTCCCATTAACACCATTCACTTAATTGAACATTTGTTCTAATTGGAAAAAAATGGGGTCTTAATTTTTTGATTTTAAGAGTGTTTGTTCGTTATATTTTGTCATGTTGCTTTGTTGTGTTTAGATATGGGTTTGTGTAGATATTGCTTCATACTGCTGTACAATTTGTTTTTAGGTGAAATGGATGATTAATCATAAATAAGATGCAATAAAGTTTAAAAGTAATTATGAATGACGTGTGGTAGAGTAAATTGGAAGTTCTCTTTTAATGCTTGCATGACGAAATGTATCACTCTTAGTAGAAATTCAGATGTGGTAGAAATTCAGATGTGGAGCATGTTGTAATTTCTCTGAGGAAGCGATGTGGTATATTTGTTTAATCAATAACTATTTTGCTTGCTAATTATCATCACTTTTGATAGAAATTTAGATGTTTGGCCATATTGATATTTTAGATTTGAGTTTGGAAACTTTTTAAAAGATCACAAAATATGGTTGGTTGAATTCATTAATGCTTACTCATTTTTGAATTAAAAATATTTTGGGAAATGTAAAAAATTTGGGGCTTCATTTAATTTGTGTTTGCTATGATGGTTTGGTTGGTATATGACTATTTTCTACAAATAAATGTTACGCGATGAATTAAAGTACAAGTATGTAGCTTATTCTAAATTTTTGAAGAGGTGATGTTATTTTTGTTAATGCCAAGATAGGTGATGTGGGGGCTTATTACTGTCTTCGGATTTTATTCAAACTTTACTAATAAGTTGTGAAATGATTTACTTGGTTGGCTTATAATCCTTGACCAGAGTAACGTCAACAATCAGCTCCCACCTGCCAACACCGCTCACCCTAACATTATGCCAGGAGCGGACCAGTTGGCACGTTTGTTCCATGCTTTTGTGGCTGCTCAGATGGCGACCCACCTCAGCCACAGCGAATACCAAACCCCCCCCCCCCCCCCCCCCTGCAATTTGATCAGCAATAGGCGCCTAACCCACCACACATGGCATATTATCGGCAAATGCCATACTACCTGTACCTACTGCCACCTATGCCAAATACCTTGCTAAGAGCGCCAATGACTCGGGGTATGCTACTGGAAGAATTCAACAGACAGCGTCGTTCGGTGTTCAACGGTGAACCCAATCCAGCAGCTATAGAAATATGGCTGATGCAAATGGAAAAGCTGTACGATACTATGGAGATCACCGGCAACAATGATAGGATTGCTCTGGCTGCTCACCAGATGAGAGGGGAAGCTGATTTCTGGTGGGATGTCATCAACAGAGCAATCCAAACCTGCTATTGTTGATGAGAGGGGAAGCTGATGGCTGCTCAACAGTGATAGGATTGCTCTAGCTACATACTACTGTTGACTTTTGTTGTACCCGCTATTTTTTGGCTGCTAGCTGATGATTCTGGCTTTTAAACAGAGAATCCAAACCTGTTTGGGCTCAGGAGGCCATCGTCAGGTAGACTTTTTCCCCGACCTAAGAGTATTAATTGATGAACATGATTTGACTAATGTTAGGCTTCAGTGTTATTGGGTTACATTGATAAAATCTGAAGGCATTCACTGTTGCAACAGGGAGATAGAATGTGGTAGAAGAAGACTAAGAAGCATGCACACTTCAAATAAGGTCGCGTTCATCAAATTCGTCTCAAACGTGCTGTATGGTTGGTATTAGTCTTTCAAATGTACTGTCTTAAAGGAATCCCTACGATGGAGTAGAGGTTGAAGCCGAAAAAGCACTTGAAATGATTGAATGTTTCTCACATTTAGTTAGTCTCCATTACGAATCACTAATCCTTTTTCACTTTTTGTGTGCATAATTTTTAGGTTTTGTTGGCTTGAGTTATTGTTTGAGAGCTTCTCAAGGATTTATCCGTGCATTCTCAAGGCTCTATCCATGTAAACATTCAGTGGTACGAGTGTTCTTGGGGCAATGAAGTTGATTTGGTAGCTCCCTCTCTTGACTCATTCTTTGCCCATGAACTGCCCATTGATTTGGCGCTTTAGTTTCATATTAAAAAATAATATAGGAGGCTGAAGTTAGGTTGAGTTTCTTGCGAGTTGTAGCACTAGGAGAGTCCATGTTTATTCTTCGAAGCTTGCTTTATGTGGTGTTTTATCTATTGTAAGGATTTTATATTTTTATCTTATGGTAAATAGAATTTTCTTTGTCTTTTGATAAAAAAAAAACATCAAGTTTAGTCGTATTAATGAAATTTTCTTTGTCTTTTAAGGGATGAAATTTTCGAATTTTGTGTAGAAATTTTGGACGGGGCGAGGACACATCATATTCTATGCGAATGTCCTGTTATGTTGCTGTTGTGTTCCCTTAAAAAAAATGTAAAAATGTCATCAACAAGCCATGAAGCCGTGTCCTCGCGTGTCTGAAACAGAGACCTTCGTACCACCAAATTTTATAGATGGCTACCTTAATGATATTGGTTCTAACAATACATCTCCCATCATTTCTGCGACGCATGATGCTTTGTGTGTGGTTTCTTACATTTATTGGCACAAAGAAGTGTTTTGAATGATTGAGATGTTTTTTGGAATCTAACTTACGATGTCCTCCATTTAAAAAATCTTTCGTACTGTTTTTCTTTTCTTGGCATGAGGAATTGCTTTCTTTAATTTATTTGCAAAAGGAATTTGTGATCAAGGCCCCAATATTAGCAACATTATAGATATGCATTTTCATATCACCTTTCATTTTACAATTTTCAAGATTTGTTTGAGACGTTTGGTTAGGGTTAAATTTCTATACGCCTTAATTAGGCTATAATGATGATGTGATTTTGTTCAATTTATGTAGGATTTTATTTATTGATGGTTAGTTCATTTTTTAGTTTCAAATATTATCCATTAGACAAATACTGTGTGCACTAAGGTGGATTACTCTATTTGTTAATTTCTCATTCATTATATTGATTCAGATTAAATTGTGTATTTTTTTATGTAAATTGTGTTCGGTATCAAGTTTGGATGTAATTGTTAATGTGTTAACTTTGAAACCATTTGAGACATAAATTGCACTGTTCTCTCATGATTTTCGTCCCATGACTGCAACTTAATATCCAACTAGAATAATTTATTCTCAAATTAGCACGTGTTGTACTGTATAGTGATTTAGAAATTGAATATTTATCTAATAGGTTTGTGGACAAGTTAGGAGGATGTGAGTCATTATTTGTTCAATCACACAATTCGTTTTTTAATTTTTGGTCAAGTGCCTTTAGGCACGGGCATATCCGCTAGTTCATTTATATCTGCTGCATGTGCACAATCACTCGGGTTAGAGACAGAAGAATTGAACATAGTGATGCATGTAATATCACCCTTTGGAGGACATATTACAGTGGGTCTAATTTGTAGAGCTTGTGATCTTAGAATATCTGGGCTCCGTCTAACGTGTGATTTGCGAGTCATTGAGATGGCGGACTTTGATGTGATACTTGGTATGGATTGGTTATCAACCCATAGAGCAGTAATTGATTGCCACCGAAAGTCAGTGATTGCCTATTCTTCAGATGGAACTTGCTTTGAATTTAAGAGGGATAGGCAAGATCGGGGGATAGGCAAGATCCCACTTATATGACACGATCGAAGTGGCATGATCAACTATCGGGCTGGTTGGCAAGCTTGAAGTTAGGAGAGTCAGACAAGAAGGAATTGGGTTTACCCAAGGTGGTTTGTGAGTTTGCCAACTATCGGGCTAGTTTATCAGCATTGGTTATTTAATTCTATTGATTATGCTTAATTTCATGAATTATGCTATTATATCATATATCCTGCTGTATGTGAGTTTATCTTTGGGTTCAGTTTTCGGGTGAACTTTTCTACTAAGTGTCAAAACTCATTGGTGCAACTTCTTTGTCCTGACCTTTCATGCCAGATGTAGGTGAGCAGGCGGAGGTTTCAATTGAGCAGATAGAACCTGAGGCCACCGACAGGGATATCATCACTTGGCTACCTTACCCATAGAATATCCTATTTCACTGTTACTCTAGATTTACGATGTAAACCCATAAGGGTATTTTAGTCTTTTCATTTTCAGACTTGGTATTTACTTAATTTGCAATTGCAATAAAGAAATTGTCTTTTAAATAATTGGTTGACAAATAAAATAATATTAAAAAGATTTAGTTAATGCTACCAACTTTTAGGGCGTTGCAGGAAGGCTCTAACTAAAAACCACTTAAGAATGGGTAATACCACGTACCTTGTGCAAAGTGTCTTAGTTATCTTATATAGAGGACTATACTGAGAGTACTTACCATGACGCTTGAAATAATTGCGTCGTGCATTGCGATCTAGACCAAACGCTATTATGTTTGGACCAACTGCCTCACACACTACATCTAGAATAATCGTCCTGTGCTCCGTGATGTAAAAAATAACCGTCTTTACCTCTAGCATCATGCATGACGCATCGAGTGCCAGATCGCACTCCACGCAATCGTGCTGAGCCGCCTATCAACTCTGTGGAGGTTCGAAACTGTTATACCATGGTCATGTCGGCTACTCTCCGTTTGGCCCGTCCCACACGTTGGTCATGCGTTGGAAGACAAGTTGGTTGCATGGCATGTGGGCCTCATGGAGCCTTTGATCCTTTCCGCCTCAGTCATGGATGAGCCGAGCAAAAAGAAGCGATCCTGGTTAAACTCTTTGATCGGTACAGTGACAAGGTTTTCTACCCCTTTTTCTTAGTGTTCGTGCCAACGTCCTCCAGGACTAGAGCGTTCGGTACCTCTACCCACTAGACTTGGCCGGGCTTCACATTGCTTTTCATAGCCGCAACATAGCATTACTTGACAATGATTTGGTTGCCAAGGATCTCCTCTTGGCCATTGGTGCTGACATACCCGCAATAGGTTAAAGCCACTGCTTTGATCAGATGGAGCCATACTCTTCTAACAATAGTATTCTATGGGCTCGGCACATCGACCACAACGAACTCACACTCTATAGTGACTAAGCTAGCCCAACGTGGTAATTTAACTTGTCTAATCAACCAGACATGGGCTGCATTGAAACCACCCAGGGAGATTTTAAACAACTCGAGAACTGACTCGAAGAGATTGAGCTACTTGAACAAGGAATAATAGTTGACCTCTACTAAACTACCCTAGTCTACCTGAATCCTACGAATGTTACAAGTGTCATGTAGAGGGTGACTACTAAGGTGTTGTTGTGGGGCATCTGTACATGTCTGAGATCTTTGTCTGAGAAAGTGATGACGCCGGTTGCTCCATGATCCATACGCAGGTTCAACTATCATAATCGACCATCATAACCTCTTTGGCTGTCATTGCCCTGTGTAGCTCAATGTGTAAACGCTCTTGTGGGTTGCTGCATCCACCATACTATGAATGGCGTTGATCGTCGTTATTTTGGTAGAGCCTTCTTTGTTCTATTACTGAGGAGCTCTAGTGTTTGTCTTTCTAGCATTGACATATTTCTTTAGATGACCCTTGGCCACTAGCGTCACTGGGGATTCCTTGTAGGCTCTAGACCCATTCATGAGGTGTCCCTTCTCCCTGTGGAAGAAACACATCATTCTCGTGTTCTTCACCTTTTGTTCGCTCAACGCCTTCAATGGCCACCTAATGTATGGCTCATTTTTTATCTTGTAGATCAAAGGATAGATGAAGAGTGTGAAAATTATCGAGATGGCCACAAACTAATGTAGTCGAGGGCTCTTATTTTCACCCAGCATTATGGCGTTCACACATTTCTCCTACTTAGCTTGGAGACATTCAGCTCCGCCTTCTTCCTGTCATCAAGTTATCCATATCCACTGGGTTGCACAACATTAGGTCTTCAAAGATTTGGCTTCTATGGTCCAACCCTGTAAAGACCTGGAAAATTTCATGTTTTAAAATAGATTTATTTGAATTATGTTGCAGGGTATGTGGCGAGTTTAATTTTATATGATATGAGACTTTTAGTTGTAGAGGTATTAGTTTATTTTGGAGGTCCTCTTGATTGCACTAAAATCAGATTTTAGAAGGGGAAAAGCACAAAACATCTCATTTTCCCTGGTTTCTCTCTCTCTCTACCAAAAGCTCCTCCTTCTCTTTACCCTCTCTCTAGACTTCCCTCACCATTTGTGTTCTCCTTCAAGATAGGGAGAGATTACCTCGTGTTCAACATATATTCAAGGCTTGATCGTGGATTAAAGCTCGGGAAGAATGTATTTGAAGCTCAAAGGGTCATCTAAAGCTAGGGTTTCAATCATTTCATCAAATCACTCGATTTGAAGCTTCAGGTAGGAAGTCTCACCCTTGTTATGTGTTTATACACAGTGTTGATAGTTAAAATCATGTTTAGATCTTGTATTTCAAGTTTTTGAATGATTTTGGGCGATTTGCGATCTGCTGTTGGAATCCTGAGATTGACGAGGTCGGTCGAATGACATTCTCAAATATGCGGAGTGTTAAGTTCCCTTTATTTAGTAAAGGGGCTTCTACGATGTGTAAGTCTTTTCTTTTTCTGCACATCTTGTTCGGTACAACACAATTTTAGCTGTAAATATTGGACTAGATGAATTGACAAACTACGAAATATCGACTGAATAACGAAAAAAATTGATTTTCACAATGCATAAATATAGGTCTCCAGTTTGAAAACTACAATTCAATCACCATTCTCTGGTGTAGTAGACCTGTGTCGAATGGACTCCATTTAATTGATTGTAGAAATTGAACATTGATTCAGTGAAAGAAAAGAACAATATAGAAAGAAAGGAGAAATAGAAAATGACGAACTAAAGATTAAAAAAGTAATAGATTTGTTAACAATGATCCCCTTTTATACTAACAGAACACAAGCTACACTAATTACAGCTGGCATAACAACCCCCTAACAAATTTCTAATAGCTTAACACGTCTATAGCTGAAGAATCTGCCACAACCTTCATCACGTGGCACTGAACTGAATATCCCTTTCCATTAGCATTTGGGCCTTTAGTTTGCACTATTTACCTTTGAACCTGATGTAGAAACTGGGTCAGCTAACGCCTCCCCACAAACTGAGGCTGAGAGTGGAAGCAGCATCAGTTTGGTCCGAAAAGAATCAAAATGATGAATAGGTAAGGCCTTAGTAAAGACATTAGCAATTTGGTCCGTAGATGGCACATATTGGATAATCACCTGCCCATTGAGGACCTTTTCATGAATGAAATGGTAGTCAACTTCAACATGTTTAGTGCGCGCATGGAATACAGGATTAGAGGCAAGGGAAATAACTGAAATGTTGTCACACCAGAGAGTGGGAATAGACATATTAGAAGAAATATGAAGATCGTGAAAAAGCTGTAGTAACCACATCACCTCAGCTGCCAGATTGGCAAGTGCTTTATACTCAGCTTCGGTAGAAGAACGAGCAACAGTAGGTTGTTTTTTTGGAAGACCAAGAAATTGTGTTGGAACCCATGAACACGCAAAAGCCACCTGTAGATTTACGATCATGATAATCGCCAGCGCAATCGACATCACAAAAGGCTGTAAGATCAAAGCTGCCTTTCTGAAAATTAAGACCATAACTCAAGGTACCCTGAACATATCTCAAGATACGTTTAACAGCACTATAATGACTGACTGTAGAAGACTGCATATGTTGACATACAGAATTAACTGCAAAGGACAAATCCAGGCGAGTGAGAGTGAGGTATTGAAGGGGCCCAAAAATACTTCTATAGAATTCTGGGTTGTCAAACAGTGGATCTAAGTCGAGATGAGCAGGTTTGAGAACAGCAGGAGAACCACAAGGTGTACAATTGCTCATGCCGGCTTTAAGAAGAAGATCCCTGGCATACTTAGCTTGAGATAACACAATACCAGAGGAAGTATAATGGACTTCAAGGCCAAGAAAATAATGAAGACAACCCAGGTCTTTGAGACCAAAATCGTGACTGAGTTGGGTGATGATATGTTGAACCAAACTAGGACTACTGCCAGTAATTAGGATATCATCAGCGTAAACGAGAAGATAAACGATATCTAAACCTTTGGATAAAATGAATAAAGATGATTCCGCAACACTATTTATGAACCCCTCCGTAACGAGGCTCTTGGACAACATATCATACCATGCCCTGGGGGCTTGCTTTAAGCCATAGATGGCAAACATAAGATGGATGAATGGGATCAACATGCCCATGAGGTTGTTTGAGATACACCGCCTCCTTAAGACTGCCATGAAGAAAGGCATTGGAGACGTCTAATTGTTTAATAGGCCAATTTATGATGAATGGCAATGGAAAGCACAACTTGCACGGTGGATTATTTAATCACAGGGCTAAAGGTTTCATTATAATCAACACCTTCCTGTTGTTGAAAACCTTGGGCAGCAAGCCTAGCTTTGTATCAAGAAACAATCCCATATGGATTTCTTTTGATTTGGTAAATCCATTTGCACCCCACTGGAGAGGATCCCTGTGGTAAAGGAACCAGAGACCAGGTCTATTGTTGTAGTAAAGCTGCATATTCTACTACCATAGCTTGCTGCCATTCAGAACATTGCATGGCTGCCTTACAATTGGAAGGTTCAGTGACAGGAGGAGAACTGGACAGAGATAAAAGAGAGAGGAATTTTTAGCACAACAATACCATTTTTAGACCATGTAGTCATTGGATGAAGGGAAACAACAGAGGAAGGTGGAGGAGAGGAAGCAGGGGAAGAGCCTGATGTAGAAATTGGAGAAGATAAGATAGGAGAATGAAGAGATGTGGGTGAACCTGATGGAACTGGAACAGCAGAAACTGGAATGGAAACAGGAGCTGGGACTGAAACTGAAAAAGGAGAAACAGAAAAATGAGGAATAGGAGAAACAACAGCAGAAGAGGAGGTATTAGGAGTAGAGGAAGAAGGAACAAGTTGAGGACAGGGGAACTCATGTTCAATGAAACGAACATGCCTGGAAATATAAACTTTGTGAGTAACAGGATCAAGACATTTATATCCTTTGGTAGTAGGACAAAAGCCAAGTAAAATGCATGGGGTAGATCTAAGCAACAACTTATGAGAAGCATATGGCCTTAACCACGGAAAACAAGTACAGCCAAAAGGCCTAAGTAAAGAGTAATCTGGAGGAACATTATACAAAACATGAAATGGGACTTGAAATTGTAAAGAAGAATGTGGCAATCTATTGATGAGGTACACGGCTGTAGTTATGGCCTCGAGCCAAAACTTAACAGGCAATTCAGCTTGATGTAATAGGGATATAGCAGTTTCAACTATATGGCCATGCTTCCTTTCTGCAACTCCATTTTGCTCAGGATTGTAAGGACATGCGGTTTCATGGATAATACCATAAGAAGAGAAAAAATGCAGCATAAGAGAATTCAAAAATTCACCCCCATTGTCAGATCTAACAATTTTAATAGAGGAAGAAAATTGATTTGTATCATATACTTTGAAAGCTTGAACATGAGAGGCAACATCAGACTTTGCTTTCAAAGGAAAGAGCCAACAATAACGAGAATAGTCATCGACTTAAAGAAGGTAATATTTATAGCCACCGAAAAAAGCAACAGGTGCTGGCCCCAAACATCCATGTGAACTAATTGAAAAGGAGCACTAGTATAAGAAGTAGAAGAAAGAAAAGGAAGCTTGTGACTTTTTGCAAGCTTACAAGAGTAACAATCTAAGTGCAAATCATGTTTGGACAGACGTAAATTGTACTTATTAGCCAAGACTTGAATAAGTCTGTTATTGGGATGGCCCAACCTGGTATGCCAAGTAGCAGCTGAAACAGTAGAAGCACCGGTACAAGAGAGAGCTTAAGCTGGCCTTGATGAAGGCAGAAGAGGGTAGAGTCCCTGGAGACAAGGCCCCTGATATAGAATCTGAGAGGTGAGGTTGTCCTGAATGACATACCCATATGAATCAAATATAATCTTGCAATTATTATCTAAAGCAAACTTATGAACAGATAATAAGTTGTGAGAAATAAGAGCATGTAAGACTTTGGAGAGATGGAATGAATTTCTTGAAGTGGAAAGAATACCTTGACCTGAATTCATAGCAGAAACATGTTGTCCATTGCCAACTGTAACTTGATCTGGATAAGGGCCTTGACAAGGTTGGGTAATGTTCTGATGGGAATTAGTAATATGGAAAGTAGCTCCTGAGTCTAAGAACCAAGGACTCTTAGATACAAAACCTTGAGATCCACTGGTAGTTTGAGAACCACCTGCATTAGAAGAAGGAACACAGTTCTGTTGTGGCCAAACTGCTGCAGTATGAAGGCCATAAGTGTTATCTGCTGGAAACATAGCTTGTGGCCCTTGTGCTGAGTGATTGGCCTGAGACATTTGAGCTGTTCCTGGTACAAAAGGAGGACGTGGAATTGCAAATTGTGGTGAGACAAACCCATTGTTGGTCATGAATGGAGGTTTATATCCCAAATTTTGTCGACGATGACAGGTTAGGGCAGTATGATTAAACTTCCCACATATTTGACAACCACCATTCATATTCATCATAGGCACCATGTTTGAACCTTGAAATTGACCTGAGAAATTACCAGTTTGATTCCATTGTCTCTGAAAATTATTACCTCTGTATCTGTTGTTATTCCTTTTGTTTCCATATTGAGGAAATATATTTGGATGTTATGGGTAGTTGGAACTCCGCATAACTGAACCACTCTGCTGCGGATTGAAATTATTCTGATTGCCAGACCAAACTTCATTTCTATCGGTGGTAGTAGTACTTCCTTGCTGTGGAAAGTTAGCACTTTGATTATTTGCATGTGGAGTGCTCTGTGCAACTAAAATAGTTGCAGATTC
Source organism: Arctostaphylos glauca (assembly GCA_019985065.2). Lineage (NCBI taxonomy): Eukaryota > Viridiplantae > Streptophyta > Magnoliopsida > Ericales > Ericaceae > Arctostaphylos > Arctostaphylos glauca. Next base: position 28,290,767 of record JAHSPW020000005.1, on the reverse strand, counting down.
TGCTGCTGAAGTTTGATCTTGATCTAGGTGTAAATCCTCGGCTAAGAGCATTGAAGTCAAGTGACCAAAGGAGATATCCTCAAAATGTGTTCGGATACTTTGCTTGAGAGAGTTGTATTGCTTAGGTAAGCCATGTAAAGTATGAAACACTAAGTCTTCGTCCTCTATTTTAATCCAGATGCAGCCAATTTTTGAATTATTTCCTTGATCGAATCCAAATACATTTCCATTGTAGTGGTCTTTTTCAGATTAAACAATTTTCTCTTGAGATTATGTATATGAGACCTTGAAAGTGTGCTAAACTTTTCCTCTAGTTTATACCACACTTGATGAGCAAATTGAGATCAAACTACATGCGGTAGAATGGCAGGAGTAAGAGTTGCAATTATACAAGACATCAACATTCTGTCAACTGTGCTCCATTTGATATGTTCTGGATTCTGAACTTTAACTCCAAATTCATCAAATATATGAGTAGGAGGAGCAGGAACTGATCCATTAACATACTGGAACAAATTATTTGCAAGCAGTGCATTTTCGATTTGAGTTTTCCAAGCAAATAAATTAGATGAATCTAGTTTAATTGTGATAAAGGACTGAAAATTGGCTATAAGAAAAGAGATAGATGAAGGAAGGTACTCATTATCTTTGTTTTCTGCCATAGCTGATTTCCTTTTCTGCTCGAACTAGGGTTTCCTGATTGAAGAAGGATCGTATTGACTTTCGTCCGTTAGGCTCTGATACCATTAGAAAACTACAATTCAATCACCATTCTCTAGTGTAGTAGACTTGTGTTGAATGGATTCCATTGAATTGATTGTAGAAATTGAACATTGATTCAGTGAAAGAAAAGAACAATATAGAAAGAAAGAAGAAATAGAAAATGACAAACTCAGTTCTTATTACTCCAGAACTAAAGATTACAAAAGTAATACATTTGTTAACAGTGATCCCCTTTTATACTAACAGATCACAAGCTACACTAATTATAGCTGGCGTAACAATCGCCTAACAAATTTCTAACAGCTTAACACGTCTATAGCTGAAGGATCTGCCACAACCTTCATCATGTGGCATTGAACTGAATATCCCTTGCCATTAGCATTTGGGCCTTTAGTTTGCACTATTTACCTTTGAACCTGATGTAGAAACTGGGTTAGCTAACATCTAGTGCCTACCTCAAGTTTCTGCAAGAGTCAGATTTCAAGATTTTAATTGAGTTTGTCAAAGAAATGCCCCAATAACAAACCTCTAAACCGTTGTACGAAGCTTCTGTTGACTAGGTCCTATCTTATTTACATGGATTGTTCTTGAACTTTTTTTCCCGGTACGTATATTACTAAATGATTTGGAGAGTATTCGCAGCTTGCCTACATGTATTCTAAGTCATTGCTCAAAACATTTTCATTTTCTGAAACTATACCATGGAAAATGATTTGGTGAAAGATTAAGCAACCAAGACTGTACCAATGCATATAATAAGAATGTGGGGATAAGACAAATTTGGGCTTCTACTGCATAGAATCCCATTCAAACAAAAGAAAAAGAAAGTGAAAGTAGATAAGAAATGAAGAATATGTCTTTTCAAGTAGAAGCAAATGCATCTTACAATTGATACTGCAAATTAAGCCATTTCAATCGTACACGTGACGCTTGAGAAGAATAAAAAAGCTTCTTCCTTGGAAAAATTTATCTTAATTAATGACCTAGAGTTATTCTTGTTTCTTGCTTAGTGTCCTATAACCATGTGTTCTCAAATAACAATAACAACAAACTCCTTGTAATCCTTTAAACATTTTTTTGGATCAATAGTGTTAGATGTTGTCAAAAAATACCGCTGATCGTGTTCTTTGTTTTTTTTTTTGTTTCCGGGAAAACAGCCTATGTTTCTTCTATCTCTAACTCTCTTTTGATTTTGCTTTCATCATCTTTTGCATATTGTTTTCCTCAACTCTTTTGGTTTTTATATTTCCTTTTTGCTTTTTGATGTAGATTATGTTGACAAATCTAGTTTATGAGAAGCAAGAGAACATATGACTTATGATGAAAATGCATGGGCCCGGTGACGACCGGTATGTTAATTTTGTAGTCATATCTTCAACTCCTTTTTTTGGTAGCAACCGGCTCTCTTATAGGTAATGATACAAGAAGTTGACTTGTTTCTTTTTTACTGCTCTTTACTATATTCATCTCACTCAATTGCAAGATTGAAATTCTCCACATCACATAACTACGGCTTGCAAATTGTGTTTTATTTTCTCTATCTGAACTTGCAAATCACATTTACCTTTTTGGTTTTTGGACTTTTCTCAAAAGAGACAAATGCTGCAGGTTTGTAAAGCAACCGATTGGTGTTATCTAGAGTGTTACGCTGAGTTCCTCTAGTAACTTCAAATGCAGTTGAATAACACAGATGGTTTGATGTGTTCAGTTGTAGCTCATCTTGTGGTCATTGCGACTGGCCTTGCGGCACATTTTGGTTTCCCGAATATGGTTGACGATACAACATTCCCAAGTAAGTTTAACAGATTCTTATACCACGTTTTTTTCGAATTGCCCTATGGCTTGCAAGTTTTGTTTAATCAATTTTTATGTAGAGAAATTATTGAGTGTACCTAAGACACCGCCACCTAGTGCCCCAACCCCATTCACGATTACACATTCATATGGGAAGTGGATTGGGGGATCACATGGCAGTGCCCCAGAAGCACCCGATAATTTTTCCAAGTCATCTCTTGATGAGTGTAGCTCTCAATATACTAATACAATAGGATTATGGAATAATACTGGCATGTACGAAAGGATACGGTGTATTCGGTTTATATGGTTCCTTTGTTGGACCAAGGTTTACATAATTTATACAAGATCGAGGAATAGTTTATTAAATAATCATTTGGTTGACTTCCTGTTTAAGTGGTGATGGGGTACCCTTACAATTACGTAAAAGTGCTTGTGTCCATGGAGGTTGTCGAATTCACACCTAAAAAACAAGGGCACCAAAAATAGTTGTGTTGACAAGAATTTAGAGCATTTCATGCACGATATTGGAGATGTTTTGAAACATGGTTATACAATAAACTTTAATATGCACGTATGCCTGCTTTAGGGATTTTCGTCTATATATGTTGCACAGATGTTTCATCCTTTACATAAGTGTCGAGTGTCCACCACGGGTAACCAATTCCGTTATGGACTTGCGGGACTCGTACAAAAAAAGCATCAGATAAATGCTTCGTACGGGGTTGGTGGTACTTATACAGGGTATTAGCTACTTGTTAATTGGTTTATTGCAGCTTCTTTGAGATCAATGTTCATCTATAATTCATTTCAAGGTTGATTCATTTTACGGACTCTAATCAACATAAGAGTGATAGTTCCTTGTTGTAGGAGTTTGGGTGGGTCAGGGTGTTATAGCTATTTCCTGGCTTTGCTCTGTTTCGTATGTGTTATGAGTTTCCAATAAAAGCCAAAGATGAGAGTATTGGACAAACAAGTGGGATGATATGGCAAGATCTAAATGACAGAAGTAACGGCATGAAAGAAGTATTGCTAATCATGGTTGCAGAATGGTTTGTGTTTCTTTTTGTCTTGTATTGCATTGACAAAAATGGTTCTATATTTTGCTACCGAATGAATCCTTCATCTTCCCAGAGGATTAGTTTGAGAGCTTTCGACCAGGTGGAGAAAGTTGACGTTGCTCGAGAGGTAAGTATTTTCATTGTCCTCGTGCAATTTAGGATTTAGAGTGTAAAATCTGCACCAAGAAAAGGGGTTTTATGCATATATACATTCTATTTTATGTCATTAAAGAAGCACTAATTTAAAGCTTGGAAAAAAACCAAATTTTCCTGATGCACGTCGAAGCAATCTCATCAATTGACATTTCGACATACTATCGGACTTCTATAGATCCATGGAAATTAGAGGACATGGCTCTCCTCTAATAAAAAGCCCCTCTTCTCTACGCCCACTTTAGGCGTGGAGGACTATCTTGTTCCACCTCCTTTAATCAACATCCGTCTCTTTGCTTTTAGTTTCTTGATAAAGATATGCGAAACAATGCTTTTTCAGGCATTCTAAAGAAGGAAAACATAACTAATCACTCTATTCTACATGAATCACATGATTCAATTTGATTTCCAATTCTACATGAACTCAAATCATATTGATTTAGAAACTGTGTCCAACAGGAGAATCAAATCTTGGACTTAGTGATTCTAACAACCCGTGTTCTTCTCCATATGAAACCGTGATAGAAATTGTCGTTCCATTTAGATGACTTTATTGGGTACGTGACTTCTCAACTTTGTTGATAAATATCACCCATGCGTGGTAGCTTTGCCACCGTAGTGTAAAATTAATTGCGTCTTCCCTATTCTGTGCCTTACACTGGTGTGTGATTTTTATTAGGTTTCTGTCCCTCTTGAGATGTGCTTCGAATATAGGTGCCTTGTTCTTTTGCTTTTATTTTGGCAGAGGGAAAAGGTTGAAGAGTTGCTTCTTGAAGATGTTCTACTTTGCCCAAACAGAAGTTACTCTATTATTTGTGATATCCTGAAGAAAGTGTATCCGGGAAAAGATGGGAATCCAACGAAAGTGGCAGTTAATGGGTTGTCTCTAGCTTTTCCAGGCAAGGAATGTTTTGGTTTGCTCGGCCCAAATGGTGAAGGAGAAAGCACTTTTATCAAGATGGTTTGTATAATAATGGTTTTAGCTTTTCAACTGATATTTAAGGAGAGTTTATATCCCTAAATTGTGTTCTTAGTTCTTGCCATCATCAAATCATGCTTCCAATCAAGGTTTCATAGTTCCACCACCTTCACATTTTTCTTTTTGCTTGACACAGAATTGACAAAACAAGAAGTCCCTCTCTCCCTTTCTGACACGTCTCCCACTTAATTTGCAAACTAAATGCGCAAGAGAAGAGAAAGATTATCCTTTCAGGAACACATCAGATGTAGTTCATGGCTTTATTTTTGTCAATTCCTCCATTATATTAAACTATCACTGTGGTCTTCTTTCTTACCAAACCAATCCAAATCAAGCTAATCTTTACCTTCTGTTCAATTCTATTGGCTACATGTGTCACATTTTGTTATTCTGATCCTTCAAGATTATATGTTAAGTTAAATTACATAGATTGATATCCTTTCTTAGTACAACATCCTATGTTAGTTTATATTCTTCTGCCCATAGCGTTCCCATTAGAAATAATGTGTTTTCGGTTCTTATACAATAGTAAAATTGTTGCGAACAAATTTGGTTGGTTTATGTTTTTAAGAAGTGCATCTATCCTTGTGTATAGATGATTGGGCTGACAAAGCCGAGCTCTAGGACAGCGTTTGTTGACGGTCTGAACATAGAGACTGGCATGGAGAGAGTATAGACCAGCATGGGTGTATGTCCTCAACATGAGTAAGTTTTATTGATCTTCCTCTATTAGTTGTTACGATTTCATCTTTGCTCCAAAATTGGAAAGTGTTTTCATTTCATTCTCTTGAGCAATCATGCAACTTGCTTTGGGAAACACTTAGGGTGAGGGAGCCCCTACTTTTTTATGGGAGACTTAAGAATCTTAAAGTCTCCGCTTTAAACCAAGTAAGACAATAGTATCCTTGCACTCTTCTATTTCTTATTTTAAGATCCATTTTTATTTGGAGAGTAGTTGGGGAAAATCCATATGGAGAAGCCATTTCTCAATTATCAGTCGTGTTTAGTTTAGAACAATAAAGCTGGAATGGAATGTTCTTTTAATACTGATCCCAATGTTTAGTTTGCTAAAATGTGACAAAAATGTACATCAAAATTCTGGGGTATGATCATCAATCCAAAAGGAATCTCGTAGGAAGGGTAAGAAAAATACTCTATTGTATATTAGAAGTCAGAATCATGTTACATTTCAGCAAACCAAGTACTCATTTGTTAGGATATGAACTCAATGTGGAAGAATCATTAAGCCTTGCTGAAGTTTAACAGACATATCTAATATTCTCTATAGAGGGACTTCAATTTAGATTGTGTTTGGATGCGAAGAGGATCATAATGTCAGGAAAAGAATTAAGGGTGAGAAGGGCATCCAAGTTCAATGAAATAAATAAATAATTTTCTTTTTCAGCAGTTTCGACCCCCCCCCCCCCCCCCCCCCCCCACAAACAACCCCACACAAACATAACACACATTTGTATCTCTGTCCCCTCTCACGGTTGCCGCCCGTTGGTTGCCACCCCCCCACACGCTTGCCGCGCAGATTGTCGTCGCTCATCTCTCCCTAGTCTGAACTCGACCACTACGGTCTCGGAGGACGCTCGTAAGGAGTTTGTTTGATTGTCGTCACGAAATCGACCACAGGACCACTAGATGTCCGAACCAGACTATATCTCACTGGCTGTTCAAGTGTTCATCTGAGTTTGTTCCGCTGTTCAACCATCGACTGTTCTTCCACCGTGTCCGTCGGCCGTTGACTGTTCCTCACTCCTTAGTTACTAATGGGCAGTGGAGTAGTGGTAGTTACTCTTGTTGTCCCTTGTACTCTTGTTTGAATAAAAGAACAAGGTCTTTTGTTAATTGTTCCGTTGTTCGACTGTTGACTAATTGAATGATGATGGGTTTTTCATTTTTGATCAATTTTGGTAATAGTTGCTTGTCTTGCTTCTATAATGTTTGGGGTCTATTCCATATTGCTCATATTGTTTCATAAGAAGTCTGGGTTCCATATTATTATCGTCTTTGTAATTGAATGTCTCAATGCTTCTATAATTTGGGTCTAGATTATTATGTTGCCATAGTGCCACAGTAAGTGAATCATGATGGGTTTTTGATCAATTTTACTAATAGCTGCTTCTATATGTTTGGTGTCCATATTGTTTCATAGAAATTTTAGTGTCTTGTCTCTATTCATATTGTTTCTAAATAAGTGTTACCTGGGACAAGGTTCTGCTCTTTGTGGTTGTTCCTAATTTCTACCAACGTAAACTTTTGTTCAGTGAGAGTTGGAGATTGCTCACTACCATTCTTAATCGACGGTGTACGGTAATATTTTTATCCCTTTTATTTTTATACTTGTTGTGGGATCAAGTGAGAGACTGCATCACCCCCTTATAATGTCTCAATTTATTTTGATGTGATGCTTGCAAAGGGAGCGAGTGATGCAGTCGTTCTCCCCCCAATTGGATCAAGGGAGCAATTTTATTATATACATTTTTATTTAATTGTAGATGGGAAAAAAAATCATATTAATGCTTATTTCAAAAGAAAAAATGACTATATGTCGGAAGCCAATGATAACATCTCAAGTTCTAATGTTGATAATCCAAATCTCCCAATCGGTTAATACTGGTACTTTTGAAAATCGTCTCCCCAAATCTCGAAGAATTGAGGTTGGTGTTACTTCTCCAGAGCGTGATCTTGGATTGTGTCGACGTATTTTTGATAATCATGTTGATCAACGTGATGAAATTCGACGATTTTACATCAACGCGAGTCCATTCCAACCGTCACTTTCGAGCTATACAAGAACGAAAACGTAGACACAATCTCATAGCTTTGTAGGATTTTGGTTCAATTTACATCAGTCATGGTTAGAATATTCCCCTTCCAAGAATGCGGCTTTTTGTCTACCATGCTATCTGTTTAGTTTGTCGTCATGTAATATGGGGAATACTACGTTTATTGTTGATGGATTTCGAACTTGGAACAAAGTGACCGGTCAGAATGGTGCTTTTTTGAATCATTTGGGCAAATATCCTAACTTGTTTCATAAAAATGTCTAGAAAATGTTCGTGGCACTCTCTATCAATGCTTACTACTCTCCTCCACTTCGAGTTTAACCCTCTAGGCGTATGCTAATGCTGATTGGACCGGGGATACCACTGATTGCAAATCCACCACTGGATTTTGTGTGTTTCTAGGCGACTCTCTCATTTCTTGGAAAAGCAAGAAATAGTCTGTTATTGCTCGCTCCACTGCTGAAGCTAAATATCAGTCTATGTCTCAGGCGACTACAGAAATTGTTCGGCTTCGTTGGCTTTTGTCTGATATGGGCGTTTCCTTTGACTCTCCCACGCCTCTTTACTGTGATAACAAGAACGCCATTTAGATCGCACATAATTCTGTCTTCCGTGAGAGGACGAAGCATATTGAGATTCATTCTCATTTTATCCGTTAGCATCTCCAGTTTGGCACTATTAATTCCGTCCTCCCTCCAATTGGCTGATTTCTTTACTAAGACTCACACGACTGCTCGCTTTCGTTTTCTATTTGGCAAACCCACGATGCTCTCTGCCCTCACATCCTGAGTTTGAGGCGGGGTGTGAGCGTAGCATATTTATTGTTTTATTTGTTCTTTTCTATTTTATTACCTTTAAGGGTATTTTTGTCCTTTTATGTTATTAGGGTTTTATCTCATTAGCGTTATTTGGATTAGCCTATTTAAACACTTGTCTTGTACAATAAACATTCGTTGAATAACATAGCAGTAAATCTTTTCCCTTCTTATCAGTTACATAATTGCTCCTCTCGTAGGCGCGAAGGCGGAGTTGATAGTTTTGGTCATGGTTCCGGGCATTCTAATCATGTTGGTGATTTTTCTCAGGAAGAAATACACGCTATTCGGTGCCTTATGGCTCAGGTTGATTCTTCATCTGCTACAGCTTCTGCTTCCACAGCCGCCTCCACTTCATCTCATTTTGCTTACACTGGTATGCCAGCACGTGCATTTACTGCCTCTTTAGTTGTTCCTTGGATTATAGATTCCGGTGTTTCCGATCATATGACAGGTTGTTTCTCTGTGTTTGGTTCTTACTCTTCCTATTTTGGTAAGGGTAAGGTCAAAATAGCCGACGGGTCATTCTCTGCTATTTCAGTGGAAGGTTCCGCTCGCTATTCTCCCTCTTTTATTCTCTCTTCAGTTTTACATATTCCAAATTTTTTCACTAATCTTTTGTTTGTTAGTAATCTTACTCATTCTGCAAATTGGTTCACGACTTTTTTCGCTACTCATTGTGTTTTTCAAGAACTGGATGCAGGGAAGGTGATTAGCAGTGGTGAAGCACATGGTGGCCTCTATTTTTTGGACTCTGTCCCTCGTCCATCTCATTCACTCATGTCATGTGATTTAGCTCTGCAAGCAGATGTAAGTTTAGCTATTTATATGTTACATCAGTGGCACTGTAGATTGGGTTTTCCCTCTTTTGGAACCTTTGAGAACTTTTTTCCTACTTTAGTTAAACATTATTTTCAGAGTCAGTTTTTTGGTGGAGCCTGTGAGTTTGAAAAACATAAACGTTCTTTCTATGCACCTGTAGTAGGCCAATACACAACAGTAGGCCTTTGGCCCACGATCGTCCTCAACTCATCTTGCTCGACCCAAGTTCGGTTAGGCCCAAAAGAAACACTATGGATCTTTGGCTTGTGAGCCGAATGGCCTGTTGTTCAAGATTTGGACTCAGCCGTTCGATATCATGGCGTTTCATTCGACACCAATCCTAGGCAAATTGATGCTCGGCATCATCGTTTGGTTGAATATTCAATCACTGCGCCTCTCATCTCTCGGCCGAGACGCCTAATGTTCTACGCTTGGCCCCAGTATGTGGGAACGTGCTCTCCGCTTTGTGAGGTAACGTGTAGGCGTGCCTATCTGATCCGCACGGATGTGGGATACGTGATAGCACCTCCGTGATTCTCAAACCACGACTCTACATTCTCGACCGTCGTCCACGGTAGGTAGTTGGACCGCTATACTATAAATATTCCAAGGGCACTCCTACTATAGGTACATGCACACTCACGCTAAAACTATACTTTTAAGTTGTTTTTGCTCTTCTTAAAAGGCTAAGTTGATTGTAGGAGAACCCACCGGGGATCCAACTCCGGTCGGCACTAATTTAGTGTTGAGTGTTTTGCAGGATAATCGAGAGGGAGATCTAAGACTCCACAATTTAGCGACCACAGTAGGAGATCCACTTGACTTCTCATCTCAAACCCTTACTCTTATTTTTACCAAACTCAACAATGGTTGCCAGCGGGACTGACCCAACAATATTGTCAGTTCTTCCTCCACCTCCTTCAGAAGTTCGTGCCGACCTGAGGGATAGGGCGTACGTCGAACAGTTGGAAGCTCGGTTAGCAGAAAAAAGACCAGCTCCTCCAATTGGTTAGGGAGGAGGTGACGCAGCTTAAAGTTGGGATAACGCCTCACTAGTATGGCAAAACGTCACAGGCTCGTCGACACAAGCATCGTCAAACACATTCTTCGGAGCGAAGAGAACGGCAGAAGCGTCCCGCTCTCGAGAGCTTAGGAGTCGAGAACGAAGTAGAACGGTTCGACAATGCTCGCGGTGGAGAACGCGTTCGCTCTCCACCTCTTGAACATTTTCTAATATTGATTGTGGAGTTCAGTGGGTCTCGGTTTATAGACTTTTGGCGGCTCAGCCGGTCAGCAACACCCAGTCTTAGTCACCACCGACTACAGCCTTGGATATCACCCCCACTCATGAAACTTAGCTGGATAGGAGGTATGGCAGGCGAAGGGAGGCGCTGAAATTACCGGGAATGTTCCCCTTGGTACAACGACATCAAGATCTTAGGCCTCAACTCTGCCCGGGGAAGGGGTCCGGCTGAACACGAAGTTCGGCAGGCCCGATCACAATGTGACATCATACACGACCAGCTTATCTCCTCCCCCTTCACCAGAGAGATCGACGGGGTTTGTCCTCCGCGCGGTTTCAATCCTCCAAAGTTCACCAAATACCACCCAAAGACGGATGCCAATCTGCACCTGGTGCATTTTTGGCAGATGATGTCTCTCTACAGCTCTGACGATGCCTTGATGTGCAAGCTCTTCCCTACTAGCTTAGGAGAGCTTGGTCTCCTCTGGTTTGGCAAACTGTCGAAGAGATCCATTTCATTCTTGAAGGATCTCTCCCTTGCCTTCTTGGCTCGGTTCATCACCAGTGGTAGACAGAGAAAAGGTGTCGATTCCCTCCTTGCATTGCGAAAGTCGGCCAATGAGTCTCTCAGGCAATACGCAGCTCGGTACTGGGAACTCTTCAACGAAATACAAGGTTACGATTTGGCCATCATCGTAACCTCATTCAAGCTTGGCCTGGACCACAGGAGCAGACTGTTCGAGGATCTTATATTGTCCAATCCTTCCAACATGGACGACCTCATGGGGCGGATCGATAATCTTTGCCGATTGGAGGACGCTCGGAGTGAACAGCGTCAGCTGAACAAAATCATCCCAGTTAGCGGAATGGTAACAGAAACGCATAGATCAACGGGGGACGCCGAGGTGTAAACATGGTGGCCTCCGGCAGAAAGAAGGGCCCTCGCCCTCATGAGTTTGCTGCCGTGAAAACAATGTTCAAAGTCCCAACGTACGATATCCTTAAGAAGATTTAGCACGAACCGTACTTCGAATGGCCGAAGACGCCGCTGGGCGAACTTCGAAAAATGCCAGACTCACCTTACTGCTACTCCTACCACAGGAAGAAAGGCCATTTGACCACAAGATGCCGAGCATGGAAGGACTTCCTTGAGAGGTTGGTATCACAGGGCCACCTTAATTAATACATAGATGAAGAAAAGACACGAGCTGGACCTCAGTTAGAGCTTGAGAAAGAACACAGTGGTGAGGTCAGGGTGATCAACATAATTCATGGGATGGTGGACAAAGCTGAGGAGGAGAACCTTAGGGTCGAGATCAAACGTGCGGCGAATGAAAAACATGTTATGGCAGTGAGTACAGGCGCCAAACGTCCACATCCAGATGATCATTCCAGAGGCAACCTTTCATTCTCCAACCAAGATCTGCAACGCCTCCAAATGCCACACAATGACGCGTTGGTCGTCTCTCTCGCCCTCAGCAACTCATTGGTTTGCCGAATCCTGGTGGACCAAGGGAGTTCGGCCAAGGTCATATACTACTCCCTGTTCAAGGCCCTCCATTTGCAAGACACCGACCTTGAACCCATTGAGGTACCATTGGTGGGATTCAACTCGGCTTCAGTATGGTTGCTCAGTAAAATCAAACTCCCTATCTGCACTGGCTCTAGAACGGTGACAGCCGAGTTCGGTAGATGTACCAAGCCCCTACAATGTTATCGTCGGCCGTGACTGCCAAAAGTCCTCCACTTACCACCAAGTCCTCCGCTTCAGCAAGACATGGGGGTTAGAAGAAGTTTTAGGCGATCAGGTGATTGCCAAAAAGTGTTACGTATAGCGATTAAGAGCAGGGTTTGCCTGAGGGAGGTCCAATGGGTAGAAATGCTAGAGACTCCTATACAGGAGGACATCGGCACGCCAACTGCAGAAAAAGCTGTTGAGGACCTGATTACTGTGGCGGCCGACTTCTTAAACACCCACAGAACCTTTTTGTTGGGGTCCACCTTGTCATTTGCCGGACGGGAAGCAATGATTGATTTTCTCAGAAGAAACAGGGTGGTGTTCGCATCGACACCGTACAAGATGCTAGGAATTGATCTCGAATTTATCTGTCATTCACTCAATGTCGACAAGTCTCACCGAGCCGTAGTACAGAAACCTCAACAGTCGGCGACAACCCACACCGATGCCGTCATTGAAGAAGTCAACCGTCTTTTGGAGGCTAAAGCAATACAGGAAGTCCAGTATCCAACTTGGATAGCCAACACGGTAGTCGTGAAAAAGAAAAACGGCAAATGGCATGTCTGTGTGGACTACATGAATCACAACAATGCTTGCGCTAAACACTGCTTCCCCGTACCGAGGATCGATCGACTGGTGGACGCCCTGACTGGGCATGCTCGATTCAGCTTTATGGACACATACCGTGGATACCACCAGATCGCTATGCACAAGCCGGACAAGGAGAAAATCGCTTTCATCAGCCCCTGTGGGTTGTTCTGCTACAAAATAATGCCATTCGGTCTCAAGAATGCGGGGGCAACCTACCAACGAATGGTCACCAAAATGTTCAATGAACAGATTGGGGACACGATGGAGGTGTACATTGACAACATGGTGGTCAAAAGCAGACGAGAGGCCGACCACCTCACACACCTGCAAGAGGTCTTCAACATTTTGAAAAAACACAACCTATCTAGTCGCAAGACGGGGTATCGAGGCCGACCCTAACCAGATCAACTCTATCAACAAATTAGAAGCACCTTATACCATTAAAGGCGTTCATAAGCTAACGGGAATGGTAGCCGCACTTAACAGATTCATCATTCGGTCGTCAGACAAATGCCGACTATTCTTTGTGATATTGAAAAAGTGTAGTTGAAGAAACTTTGAATGGACTCCGGAATGTGACCAAGCATTGCAAAACCTAAAGACCTATTTATCTTCAGCCCTACTGCTCACTACGGCACAAGAGAAAGAGCCTCTATTCGTTTATCTGGCCGTGTTTCAGCATGCCATCAGCATAGTTCTCGTGCGACAAGAGGACCGAGCACACCTCCCCATTTACTATACCAGCAAAACACTAGTCAGTGCCAAGATCAGATACTTAATGTTAGATTTGATAAAACCAAAATACAGTTTCTATTTATCATGCGTACTATTTATACAAGTATAAAGAAGACTAAAATAACTATAATTCTAACCAATCTGTAATTCTATTTACATGTGGAAATAGAACTCAATCCTAATCTAATTATAGTCTTACACATAAATATAACTTAACACTCCCCCTCAAGTTGGTGCAAAGATATCAATCAGGCCCAACTTGAACACAACTGGGTGAAAACTCTTGCTGCCCAGCCTTTTCGTGAAGATGTCGGCTAATTGATTTTCAGATCTCACAAAAGGCATACATATATACCCTTCATTTAGTTTTTCCTTAATAAAGTGCCGGTTAATCTCAATATGCTTTGTTCTGTCATGTTAAACAGGATTGTGAGCAATATTTATGGCGGCTTTGTTGTTGCAGTAGAGTTTCATTGGACCATTATCAATAATTTCCAAATCACGTAACAAGGTTTGAAGCCATATGAGCCCACAAACTCTATGAGTCATATTTTTATACTCAGCTTCTGCGCTAGACCTGACGACCACTAATTGTTTTTTACTTTGCCAAGAACCAAATTGCCTCCAAGGAGAGTATAATAGCCAGAAGTAGAATGCCTATCATCCACAGAAACAGCCCAATCGGCATCAGTGAATGCCTCCAACCGTAAATGATCGTGATTAGAAAACATAATCTCTTTTCTGGGAGCTGATTTGAGATACCTCAAAATATGATAAACCGCATCCAAATGTGAAGCACGAGGATCATGCATGAATTGACTGACAATGCCCACTGTATAAGAGACATCTAGTCGAGTGTGGGCTAAGTATATCAGTCGGCCTACCAAGAGTTGATATCTCTTTTTATCAATTCGTTCCCCCGAGTCTCCATTGAGTTGATGATTTACCTCAACTGGGGAAGTTGCAGGTCTACAACCCAACATACTTGTTTCTTCCAATAAATCAAGGATGTACTTTCGTTGGGAGATAAAAATACCCTGATCAAATCTTGCTACTTTCAGTCCCAAAAAGTACCGCAGTGATCCCAAATTTTTAATCCCGAATTCTTGCGCCAGACTTTATTTGAGACTAAGAATCTTATTTACGTCATTGCCTGTCATTATTCTATCATCAATGTAAACAATAAAGACAGCGACCTTACCAACACTTCCTTTGATAAACATAGTATGATCGACATGACTTTGTTTGTTTCCAAACTACAACATAGCCTCTGAAAATCTGCCAAACCAAGCTCTAGGTGACTGTTTCAATCCATAAAGAGCTTTTTTCAATTTGTATACCTTTCCCCTTGTCTTAGAGGAAGGAAAATCTGGTGGTATATCCATATACACCTTCACTTCTAATTCACCATGAAGAAATGCATTCTTCACGTCAAACTGATGAAGAGGCCAATTCAAATTTTCTGCAAAAGAGAGTAAAGCTCGTACGGAGTTCATATTTGCTACTAGAGCAAACATCTCCTCGTAATCAATACCATAGGTTTGATTAAAACCTTTGGCAACAAGTCGCGCTTTGTATCTCTCAAATTTATCGTCAGCATTCTAGTTAACAGTAACAACACACTTGTATCCTACTGTTTTCTTTCCCCCTAGAAGTAATACTAGCTCCCAAGTGTCATTTTTTTTCAAAACTGTCATCTTCTCCATCATAGCTCCTTTCCACTTAGGTATCATTACTGCATCCTGCCATTTCTGTGGAATAGATATAGAAGATACAGATAAAACAAAAGCGTGATACGAAGGAGATAAACGATCATAAGAAACAAACTAGGAAATGGGATGTTGAGTGCATGACCTAACACCTTTTGGAAGAGCAATAAGAATATTATCAGTATCGCTATTAGAATCAATAGAGGGAGTTTCAATGAGAGAAGAGTCATTACCAGATAGATTCGTCGAGGAATCTGGAACTGAAATAGGTGATTGTGATGGACAAGGTGGTATCACAGATGAAGACTTCCTATTTCTTCGGCTAGTGTGTTTTGAAGTTCGTCGTTTGTAGTCGGTGTATCCGTTCCCCCATATCACTATCAATGTCATGTCTTCTTGCCCTTTTAGCAGATATTGGCTCGCCCTCATTGTGGTTAAACATAGGCTCCCCCTCAATATGGTCAGATAAAGGGTCCCCCTCAGTATGGTCTCTATAGTTATAGAACAGTGGCTCCCATAGAAGAGATGGAAGGGAAGAAGAGTAAAAGAACTCAGACTCCCGAAAAGTGACATCCATTGAGACATAAAATTTTTTAGAGGAAGGCTCGTAGCATTTGTAGCCCTTCTGGGTGGGAGAGTACCCAATAAAAATACATTTGTAGGCTTTAGGACCTAACTTGCTACCCAAGGAATGATGGGCATGAACAAAACACACAACCAAAAATCTGTGGAGGAAGGGTCGTGACACGGAAGCTGCTAGGGAGACACTTTAAAGGGGTTTTGAAGAGGAGAACACTGGATGGTAAGCGGTTTATAAGGTAGGTGGCAGTTAACATAGTTTCGTTCCATAAAAATTTAGGAACATTCATAGTGAATAAAAGAGAGCGAGCAATATCAGAAAGATGATGATTTTTGCGTTTGGCAACTCCATTTTGTTGTGGAGTGTCAATACAAGTTATCTGAAAAAGAATACCATTTTCATCTAGGAAGGCCCGAAAACTCCCATCTATATACTCAGGGCTATTGTCACTTCGAAAAATTTTGGTCGGCTTGTTAAACTGAGTGAGTATCATAGCATGAAAAAATTTAAAAAAAAAAAATTCTCCTTTGGAGTTAAGTAAATAAACGCAAGTGACACGATAATAACAGTCAATAAAAGTGACAAACCACCGATAACCTTTGAAAGATGGAATAGGGGAAGTACCCCAAATATCAGAATAGATAACCTCAAACGGATAATCACTCCATTTATTAATAGGTGGATAAAAAGAACGTTTATGTTTTTCAAATTCGTAGGCTTTATAAAAAAAAAAACTGTCTCTGAGAACAATGCTTAACTAAAGTAGGAAAAGGTTTCTCTAAGATTCCAAAAGAGGGATGACCCAATCTACGGTGTCACTGATGTAACATAGAAATAACTGAACTCACATCTGCTCGCTGAGCTAGATCATACGACATGGGTGAATGAGATGGATGAGGGGCAGAGTCCAAGAAATATAGGCCACCATGTGCTTTACTACTGCTAATCACCTTCCTTGTATTCAGTTCCTGAATAACATAATGAGTAGGAAAAAAAATAATGGAACAATTTGCAGAACGAATAAGACTACTAACAGACAAAAGATTAGCGGAAAAGTTTAGAATATGTAAAACTGAAGAGAGAAACAAAGAGGGAGAATAGCGAACGGAACTTTTCCCTGAAATCACAAAGAATGACCCGTTGCTATTCTAACCTTATCCTTAGCAGAACAGGTAGAGTAAGAATCAAACACAGAGGAACAACTTGTCGTATGATCGGAAGCACCGGAATCTATGATCCAAGGAACGACTGAAGAGGTAGTAAATGCACGTGCTGAGATACATGTGTAAGCAAAATGGGATGAAGCGGAGACGGCTATGGAAGCAAAAGTTATAGTATGAGAAATAAGACACCAAAGAGCATGTATTTCTTTCTGAGAAAAATCGCCAACTTAATCAGAACGCCCAGAACCATGACCACGACTACTAACTCTGCCCTCGCACCCATGAAAGGAGAGACCATGTAACATCCAATAAAAATTCATGGTGTGGCCGGGGTTATGGCAATAATCACATTGGATCGACTTACGATCAATAGGCTCGCTGGTTTGTCTGGTAATAACCATACTGCAATGCGGAAGAGGGATATCCAACAATAAACTGAAAAAAATAACGACCAAACAAACTAGAACGCAGGCGCAGAAAGAAAACAGAAGATTGCAACCGCAGAGCGCATCACCAAAAAAAAGCAGAAACAATGCAGTAAACAGGGCAAAAACGCGCAAAAACATACTGAAACATGCTGAAATAGCGCAGAATGTGCTGAAACAATGCAGAAACGCACTTAAACTGCAATAGTTCAGCCCATGAACAGTACCCCTTGAACAGTAGGTGCGAAGAACAGTAATGCGCGATGAACAGTGATGCGCTGTGAACAGTTCGCGCGACGATGAATAATGTTCACGATGAACAGTAACGTGCTTGGATTTTTGGCGCGGTGATAGTGGTGATTGACGGCTAGAGTTTGTCGTCTCGCTTTGATACTATGTTAGATTTTATAAAGCTGAAATACACTTTTTATTCATCATGCGTACTATACAAGTAATCTAATTACAGTCCTACACATAAATAAAACTTAACACTTACATTTGTAAAAGCTCGCACTGGCGCTTGTGTCTACCTCCTGAAAGCTCACGCCGTACTTCCAGGTGTGCCCCATTTCGGTAGTAATGGAACACCCACTGAAGGGCTTGTTACACAAAGCCAACCTCTCCAATCATATCTCCAAATGGGCTGTGGAATTGGCTAACTTTGGCATTCAATATCAGCTGAGAACGGCGATCAAAGACTAGGTCCTTGCCGATTTTATTTCAAAATTCACACTCAGCACCGGCTAGAACCGCCAATTGCCGACCACCAACTCAATCAACCCGTCACCTTGGCGACTCCTCCACGGTAACTTCTGGCAGATGTACGTGGATGGCTCTTCCAACAACCATGGCTCAGGGTCTAGAGTTGTCATGATCTCACCAAAAGGTATTCTCCATGAGCTGGCCATTCGGCTCGAATTCGTCGCTTCCAACAATGAAGCCGAGTACGAAGCCGTACTTGCCGGAGTCCATTTCGCCGAGGACCTCGGTGCCAAACATATCAACGCCTATAGTGACTCTAAGTTGTTAACCAATTATCCGGGGATTACGAAGCCCAAGACGAATGGATGTCCCGCTACGTTGCCGTAGTACAACAACTTACCAACGATTCTGGGTTTTCATTTTGGATCAGGTTGCTCGGGAACAAAACGCCCATCCTGATGCACTAGCAGGCCTTGCTTCGGCAATAGACGCTGGGGGGCAGCAGACGGTCTTAGTTAACGTCATCCTATTGCCCAGCATTGAAAAGTTGGTAGCTCCCGTTGCGGTCAACTGCTTTTCACAGGGCCCTAGTTGGATGGACCCCATCGTGGCATAGCTCAAAGATGAAACCTTACTCGAGGACCGAAAAGAAGCACATAAAGTCGTCCACAAGGCTACTTAGTTCTGGTTGGGACCGGGAGCCAGGCTCTACCGAAGGGCATACTCAGCACCTTATCTTCTTTGTGTGCACCCGAAACAGACGGAAGCCATCCTTCGTAAATTGCACTCTGGCAGCTACGACTACCACTCTGAGGGACGATCGCTTGTTCACTGAGCCCTCACCTAAGGCTACTAGTAGCCGAACATGAAAAAGGAGGCTGATCAACTTGTAAAGGAATGTGGCTAGTGTCAGAGGTTCTCTCCACTCCTGCACCAGCCTGCTGAACTCGTTAACCCCCTATCCAGTCCTTGGCCATTCGCCCAATGGGGGCTGGATACTGTAGGTAAATTCCATGTGGCCCCCGACAGCTTCAAATTCCTCATTACGGCTACCGACTATTTCGCAAAATGGGTAGAGGCCGAGTCACTAGTCACGATTGAAGACAAGGACGTCAAGCGGTTTAGGCAGAATATCATTTAAAGTTCGGTATCCCCTACGCTTTTATCCCCGACAATGGCACACAGTTCACAGGGGACCTATTTACCAATTTCTGCGCCGAGCACAGGATACGATTCTTTAATTCAACACCCTCTTACCCTCAATGAAACGGGCAAGCCGAAGCCTCAAACAAAGTCGTGCTTGGCGGGATCAAGAAACGGCGGCTAGTAGCCAAAGGCAGATGGGCCGAAGAACTCTACAACGTCCTCTGGGCCTACCAAACAACTCCACACCGATCAACTGGCCGAACGCCATTCTCACTGGCTTTTAGTATGGAAGCTGTTATTCCCCTTGAATCCAGCTCCTCACAATCCGAACTGAAGGATTTGATCCCGAGACAAACGATAAAACAATATTAGTTGTTTTGGATGCGGCCGAAGAACAGAGGGATTCCGCTCGGATTCGAATTGCAACATACCAGCAGACGATATCTCAGGGTTATAACAAGAGGGTTCGGACCAGGTCTTTCAAGCCCGACGATCTCGTCCTCAGAAAGGTGGTTGGGGCAAAATAGACAAATAAGTTCGGCCCCAATTGGGAGGGTTCCTACCGAGTGATCAAGGTACCTGGAGTCGGCTCTCACAAATTGGAAGGCATGGACGGAAACCTCGTTCCCTGGCCTTGGAACGCCCATAATCTTCAAAAATACTATCATTAGATCAAGGGGTCATGTGCTCTCCTCACAAGTTCTTTATTTAACCTTTCATTCTGGATGGTGCGGCCCAGAGTCCTCCATTGATGTCAATTTATTTTTCATCGTACGGTCTCAGGCCCTTAATTATTTCAACGTCACAATTATTGAAAAGATTGTCTTCACTCTGTTCTTATTTGGTTATATTTCTGAACGCTAAACACAAGCCTCTGTCTAGTTACCTACATGCAAATTTACCTACATGTGAAATTCACTATTCTTACTCGTCAGGGTGCCTAACGCTAAATGCGAGCCTATGTCGGGTTCCCTGTATGTGAAATTTCTTAAAGTTTCTCCCAAGTATTTATGCTCGGCAATGACCGACTTCTCGTGATTAATGCACTCCTACTGCTGAGTCACAACCCAACCGCCAATTTGTCGCTTAGCTATGACTAAGGGGCAACTAGTAAACAACTCACATTCACAAATACTCGTCAATATGTCATGCATGAACCCAAAAATTCATACCAAACCATCATATTTGAAAATAAAAATTCAATCGAAGTACCAGGCTTCGGCACAGGCCGACAACTATTACAAAACAAAACAGAAAGAAATGAAACGTCGGTTCCAGCCGACCATAGTTTGTTGTAGATATCCTACACTATTACATAACCCGAGCTCATTCCTAAGCCGGTTAGACATCGGGGCCGGTCTTCGACTCATCTGGCAGCTTCAGGAAGAATAGAGTGTTCGGTTGGGGAGAGAGGCTTCGCCGAATGTTGGACTGCAGAGTAAGTAGAGGCAGCAGACTCAGTGTAGCGAGGAATCTTCTCATACAGTGAGGATCCCTCCGGCACTTGAGCCTCCTTCAGGGCAAGGAGCCAGCCATTCCTGAAGGTATTCTGCAAAAGATCAGCCAGTCTGGCATTGATCCTCTCCATCTCCTTCTGATACTTCCCCTCGGCCTCGGCATAGCCATCATCATATAGTCCGCCTCATCCACCCTCTTGGACATCTCGGCATCCTTGTCCTCTAGGGCCTTAGCCAGTGCTTTGTCGTTCTCCTTGGCCTCGACCACTGCAGCCCGAGCAATGTTCTGCTCGTATTGCATTTGAGCCTTCTCCTTCTGCTCCTTCTCGTGAAGTGCCCGGAGGGACCGGGTCTGGTTTGCACTCCTGAGGAGCCCGACCTTCACCGACACTAGATGTTGGCAACATTAGGCAAAGGATCAGAGTTGGAATTACCACGACGATAGAGGAACAACAAGTACAGATAGTCGTACCTTCATAGTCAGCTTCGCCAGCTCGGAGAATGCCGCCTCCAAGTTCTTTGGCAGGTTGTCAGCATCTTTGGGCAGCAACGTACCTTCGGCCAAAGCGAAAGTTGCATGCCGAGTTGTTTGTATCTACCGAATCCTTGATGTTAGGGGCCGATCGCCCAACATGAACTTGGGCTCGAACGGTGGGGGAGGAACCAGTGGATCCCGAGTACTGGTGCTGGCAACCACCGGAGTTGTTGTCGAAGGAAGAGACGGGGGAGTACGACTCTGCTAGGCGCCCATTTGAAACGGTTGGCCGTTCCCCTTCTTCTTTGCCCTTTTCTACTGGTAAGCCTCTTCGACACTTTTCCTCTTTCGAGGATCGGTTTGTTCTTTGCTCGGCCCAGTAGAGCGGCCAACTGTCAGCTTTGGTCAGAGCCTCCCTCTCCTTGCGCGACATCCGATCAATCTCTGCAAATATCTCTCTCAACTCCGCGTCACTAACACTAACAGACTAACTATAACCCAAGGAGAAGTTAGAGGTAGCAGTACCTAAAGACACAGGAATGACGGTGGTCGGTGTCCTCTCCTCTCTCAATTCCCGGATGATACTGAGCTGAGAGCAAATGCGCGAATGACTTGGAGCTACGGATAATCCTCGAGTGTGACGGCCTGCTGTGGCCTCGGGATCATGTGAACCTCCTTCACCTGCGTCACTCTCACTGCTTCTGCTAGAATCCCCTCGAGTTTTGAGCTTCGACCGATTGGAAGCGACGTACCCTAGAAGGATTGTACAATCCCGATACCTCCTTTGGATGGCAAGCGCTCAGTTGATTCGTGCTCGCGATGCTCGATTCTTTAGCTGCAACACCACCTTCCTTCCTGCCAAGGGAAACAAGAATTGTTAAAAGCCGAACGAAACTCATAAGAGGCAAACACGCGCGACTCTTACTTGCATATCCAACCACCCTAGGGATTAGGTGGAACCTATACTCGCTAAGGGCATACTCGAACTCCCCGTGGACAAGATGAAGTCTTTCGCATATTTGTCGGAGTCCGACAGGCCCCTAATCAACTTTCTTTGCCTGGCTCGACTCTCGAGGAACATTTTCTTGGAGACCTTGTTCTCACTGACGAAGTAGAGGCTGAAATAGGTCTTCGACTTTGAAGTCCAAATTATACCTATCCTTCAAGTCGATGACCCCCATTACCATGCAGTAGAAGTTTATGAACTTGGGAAGGGGTCAGTTGAAGGATATTCAGCACTTGGCGAAGGAACGGGTGGAAAGGGAGCCGCACTCCTCCTTCGATAATCGCCATCAAAGGAAGAATGATTTGGAAATCATCAGGAACGTGGCTCTTGTTCGGCCGAACTAAGCTAATGTGCATGTTGTTGGAATGCCACAGGTTTCACGTAAATTGACTAGGCTTTTAGGGTCATCGAAGAAGTGCGTGTAATGGTTCTTAGGTGTCTGCGGCACTACATCACCGCTCGGCAATCCGGATGAACCACTCGACCCGAGTTCTTTGGCGTCAGAGGATAGCACCTAGGCTGAATACACTTAGGGCTCGGACATTAAGAAGTGCACGAGAGTTAAAAAGTTACTAAGGCGAGATTTCTGGACCGTGGTCTAGGGTGTGTTCGGCATGGTGCAAGACCCTCGGCCAAGTACCCAATCCTCGGCCACTAAGTCAAGATAATGTGACATACAGGAAAACGCTCCTATGCTAAAACCCAGAGAAATACGTTTGAAATGCGCAGAAAATATGCAAAAAAAACAAAGATTCGACATTCGAAAATGAAAGGGATTAAGTAACCATAACCTTGTATGCAACTGTGGATGAAAATCTGATGATTGCAAGAGGATTTGGCTAAAAACCACGGAAGGTAGACGAGAGCTCTGGAAATCTACATAGAGAGAATGGCAAAATGATTCTCTCTCTTAATCATTCCCTATTTATATCAAGGCACGAGAATCGAAGCGTCGCACGCGGGAAAACGAAGCGATACGTTTCCGACCATTGGATCTAGCGACCCGTGGCAGCGTCTCTGGGGCTGACGGTTGATATGGTTCATCGTTAGCAGACTGACGGTATTCGGCTCCGGTCTTCGGAAGATCAACCCCTCTTATCATTAGCTTTGATATGGAGGAGTTGAGGGGTTATTGTAGTAGGCCGAGATACACAACAATCCCACGATCGTCCTCGGCTCATTCTTGCTCGGCCCAAGTTCGGTTAGGCCCAAAAGCAACGCTATGGATCTTCGGCTTGTGAATTGAACAGACTGTTGTTCAAGATTTGGACTTGGCCGTTCGATCTCATGGTGTTTCACTCGGTAGATTGATGCTCGCCATCATCGTTCGACTGAATATTCAATCACTGTGCCTCTTGTCTCTCGGCCGAGACGCCTAATGTTCTACGCTCGGCCCCAGCACATGGGATCGTTCTCTCCACTTTGTGAGGTAACATGTAGGCATGCCTGCCCGATCCCCATGGATGTGGGATACGTGGCAACACCTCTGTGATTCTCGAACCACGACGCTACATTCTCGATCGTCGTCCACTGCAAGCAGTTGGACCGTTATACTATAAATATTCCAAGGGCACTCCTACTATAGGTACATGCACGCTCACACTAAAACTCTACTTTAAAGTTGCTTTAGCTCTTCTTAAAAGGCTAACTTGATCGTCGGAGTGCCTGTTTAGTGTTGAGTGTTTTGCAGGATAATCGAGAAGGTTCGATACATCCACTTGAGAAGTCTAATTCGGATTGCAGACTCCACATCACTTGTTAACAGAGAGAGTGATTGTCCGTTTGAGGTCATCCATTCTGATGTTTGGGTTCCTTCCCCTATTTTATCTCTACAAGGTTATCGGTGGTTTGTCACTTTTATTGACTGTTATTTTTGTGCCATTTGGTTTATTTACTTACGTCTAAAAGAGAAGTCTTTTTTTTGTTTTAAATCTTTTCATGCTATGGTACGCACCCAGTTTGATAAGCCGATCAAAATTCTTCATAGTAACAATGGCACTGAGTATATAGATAGGAGTTTTCGGGCCTTCCTAGATGAAAATGGTATTCTTTTTCAGACAACTTGTGTTGACACTCTATAACAAAATGAAGTTGCCGAACGCAAAAATTGTCATTTTGTTGAGGTCGTTCGCTCTCTTTTATTCACTATGAATGTTCCTAAATTTTTATGGGGTGAAGCCATTTTAACTGCCACCTACCTTATAAACCGCTTACCATTCAGTGTTCTCCTCTTCAAAACTCCTTTAGAGTGTCTCCCTAACAGCTTTCGTGTCACGATATTTCCTCCGCAGGTTTTTGGCTGTGTATGCTTTGTTCATGCCCATCATCTCTTGGGTGGCAAGTTAGGTCCTAAAGCCTACAAATGTATTTTCATTGGGTACTGTCCTACCCAGAAGGGCTACAAATGTTATGAGTCTTCCTCTAAAATTTTTTATGTCTCTATGGATGTCACTTTTTGGGAGTCCAAGTCCTTTTACTCTCCTTTCTTTCCATCTCTCCAAGGGGAGTCTAGGCAGGAAGAAATATCTATCTAGTATAATCCTATTGAGGGGGAGTCATTGTTCTATAACCATAGTTGCCATAATGAGGAGGAGCCTGTATCTGACCAAAATGAGGGAGAGCCTGTATCTAGCCATAATGAGGGAGAGTTTATATCTGCTAAAGGGGCAGGAACACATGACATTGATGGTGACATGGGGAAACAGATACACCAACTACAAACGGCAAATTTAAAAACATAAAATAGTCGGAAGAACAGAAAGTCCTCATGTATGATACTTCCTTGTCCATCACAATTGCCTGCTCTAGTTTCAGACTCCTCGGCTGACTCATCTGTTAATGACTCTTCTCTCATTGAAACTTGCTCTATTGGTTCTGATTATCTTCCTATTGCTCTTCGAAAAGGTGTCAGGTCATGTACTCAACATTTCCTTTTTTAGTTTGTTTCTTATGATTGTTTATCTCCTTTGTATCATGCTTTTGTTTCGTTTCTATCTTCTATATTTATTCCACAAAAATGGCAAGATGCAGTAATGATACCTAAGTGGAAAGAAGTTATGGTAGAGGAGATGACAACTATGAAAAAGAATGACATTTGGAAGTTAGTATCACTTGCAAGAGAAAAGAAAGCAGTAGGATGCAAGTGAGTTTTTACTATTAAGCAGAATGTTGACGGTACAGTTGAGAGATACAAAGCGCGACTTGTTTTACTCAAACCTATGGTATTGACTACAAGGAGTCGTTTGCTCCAATAGCAAAGATGAACTCTGAGCTATCGTTATTCTCTTGTGCGGCAAATTTGAATTGGCATCTTCATCGGTTTGATGTGAAGAATGCATTTCTTCATGGTGAGTTAGAAGAAGAGGTATCTATGGATATACCATAAGTTTTTTTTCCTCTGAGACAGAAGAAAAAATGTGCAGGTTGAAGACGACCCTTTATGGGTTGAAACAATCAAGAGCATGGTTTGACAGATTTTCAAAAGCTATGTTGCAATTTGGATACAAATAAAGTCATGTCGACCGCACTATGTTTATCAAAGGAGGTGCTGGTAAGATCGTTGTTCTTATTATTTATGTTGATGATATAATAATGACAGACAATGATATGAATGAGATTCTTAGTCTCAAGTCCAGCCTAGCTCAAGAATTCGAAATTAAGGATTTGGGATCACTGCGGTACTTTTTGGGAATAGAAGTGGCAAGGTCTGATCGAGGTATTTTTATCTCGCAATGGAAGTACATCCTTGATCTATTGTAAAAAATAGGTAAGTTGGGTTGTAGACCTGCAACTTCCCTTATTAAGGTAAATCATCAATTCAGTGGAGACTCGGGGAAACGCAATGATAAAGAGAGATATCAGCAACTAGTAGGCCGACTAATATACTTAGATCACACGTGACTAGATGTTTCTTCTGTAGTGGACATTGTTAGTCAATACATGCATGATCCTCGTGCTTCACACTTAGATACATTCTATTGTATTTTGAGATATCTCAAATCAGCTCTAGGAAAAGGAATCTTGTTTTCTAATCATGGTCGCTTACGGTTGGAGACATTCACTGATGCCGACTGAGCTGGTTCTGTGGATGATAGACGTTCTACTTTTGATTACTGTACTCTCCTTGGAAAAAATTTGGTTACTTGGCGGAGTAAGAAACAATCAGTGGTTGCCAGGTCTATTGCAAAAGCTGAGTATAGAGTTATGACTCATGGTGTTTATGAGCTTCTGTGGCTCCAAACCTTGTTACGTGATTTGGAAATATCTAATAATGGTTCGATGAAACTTTACTGTGACAATAAAGCTGCCATCAACATTGTTCATTATCCTGTTCAATATTACAAAATGAGGTATATTGAGATTGATAGACACTTTATTAATGAAAAGCTCAGTGATGTGTCAATATGTATGCTCTTTGTGAAATTTGAAGATCAGTTAGTTGACATCTTTAGGAAACGGGTGGGCAGCAAGAATTTTCACCTCATTGTGTTCAAGTTGGGCCTGATTAATATCTTCACGCCAACTTGAGGAGGAGTGTTAAAAATCTTACCGTTGTAGAATTGTAATTAAATTAGGATTATGATTTATTTCCCGATGTAAAATAGAATTAGGAATAGTTAGAGATGTAGTTAAATTAGGACTCGTTTTGCTTGTATAAGTAGTACGCTTGATGAATAGAAAAGTTTTCCGGTTTTATTAAATCTAACACAAACAATGAAAAGATAGACGCTTCATGCGTCATCGTCATCTTGTAGTGCATGCACCCCGGGTAGCATGGGTAATAGGAGGGCTGGGGTGGATAATAGAGGATCTCGCGCAAATATTCGGTCGTATCATAGGTACTCTTCTCAAAGCGCACCTGGAAAGTGTCCGGAGAAGTGTGGTGGTAGTTCTAACATGGGGGCACTGGATATGGTGGTGGCTCATGAGCCTGTGGTGGTGGGGCATGAGTGGACGGACGTGCATGACCGTCCGCTCCTTTCCCGTCGTTGCCCCCATCCTCATTGTCACCCTCCCAATCGCCGCCATGGGGAGGACCAACGGGGGCCATCGGGCACGCTCCCAACAGCAGGAATAACACTCTGATGCCAATCATTGGCCGTGAAAGTGCAAACCAAACCATCTAGGGCTCCCCCTAGAGAGATTTCAAATGGTAACTCACCCGACATAAGAGAGCCAGAGTCGAGGAGGATGTCGATAATGAGGTGAGTGAGGGGCATTTTGCCCTGGTAGGCCGACTATCATCGAATTTTTTCATTTCATCCAAGATAAGCCCCGGAAAACCACAAACTCGGCAACAAAAATGGCATAGAGATTGCAAAGAACGTCGAGACAACGCTAATCTTTGTGGTCGATCTACAAAATATTCTTAAGAAATGAATCAATGAACCATAAATCGGGCAGTAATTCAATGTGACGTACAAAGATTTGGCCTTGAACAGGCTAGGCGCTCAATGTATAGGCCATCACATGAGGCTCCGTAGCCGTTGCTGCATGGGAAAAAACAAGGTGAGTCCTATGAGTTCGACAATGGATAATACGATTGAGAGAGAGCGCCTTGAAATCTAAAAATTGTGTCCAGATACCTCTGCAAATAGGGAATTCGAATTGGACAGGCAGGAGATGTTCTGCCAAAATCGGGGTAGGAGTCTTGGATAAATGGGTATAAAGGGCCCATAAAAATATTGTGCATTGTGGCAATTCAATTCCTCAATGCTCTATTGGGCATCTTGATCGGTTTGGAAATGACCCTCCACTTGAAAGAGAGTAGGGTGATAGTAGTCACGGAAAGCCCAATCTACTTGGAGGAGGCCCGCATTGGGCTCCTTATCACTCTCAATTCGCTGTTGGTGTTGGCGCCAAGAAGGTTGATTGGCACCCTTCCAAGTGGTTTGTGAGCGGGTGAGACGGGAAGGACCCGCCTCAGTAGGGGCACGCTCATGCTCGGGAGGGGAGGCTCGCCATGAGCTGGAACCTCCCATGAGGCGACAAAATTGTCTAAACATTGCAAGACTCACTAAAGAAATTGAAAAAAAAAAAAACTGAAGATATTACTGGGCGGGAAAATGCAACCGGGGAATGAATTGTACCTAGAGAAAGAAAGTTGAGGTCGAGGGAAACCCAAATATGGGGGTGATTCGGCTTGAAGATGTTCCGGTGTCTGGAGATCGGAGTTTGAATGGAAACTTGGTGGACCAGTTTCTCCTCGGTTGAGAGCGCTGGATTTGAATACCTGTTTGGAGGTTTGGCCTCCTTGCTTGCTTGTCATAATTACTGTTGTATCTCTTTAGACTCTGCCACAATTTCAGGTGCATTCGCTCAGCTTATTCCACTTTGTGGTGAACGAACATACCCCTATGCTAAAGGAATATCACCATATGTTAAACATGCGTCCAAGGCTGCACATCATAGTCCAAATTCTGACTAGAAAGAAACCCCTAGTACCCTAAATGAGTTGACTGGGCTGAAGAAGATTGCCATTGAGAATCCATATTTGTGGTACGTTATTACCTTTGGCTGTACATTTTGGACCAACACATTTTTAGGACGTGAGCTGAGTTGGTACCTTTGTTTTCGCAATACAAAGTAACAAAGCAGTATGGCTCGTCAATAGCGTTCTCGTTCTCTACCTGGGAGGATCATTAGATCAAACTCTAGGGTCATGGCTGAGGAGGTCAGTCGACAGCAGCAGCCGGATCCGGAGTCTATCCCCCTTGAAGAATACAATGCTTTTCAAAGGGAGATGGAAAATATCTAGATGATGTGCAATATGCCCTACTAGAACAATCCTCTCTCTGGCTTATCCTACCGGGACCTGGACATCCAGCACACCAAATCATGGGACATCCAATGTTCCGAATCCCATCCCAACAGCACTTCCAACTGGGCAGTGCCCGCCAGACCATGGGATATGAAGTATTTTGAGTAGTTGCCAGTATATTATCTAATTGGTTTCGGTTCTCAAAAATGTGACCTTTGAAGCCATGATTTACTTTTGGAGAAATCTTCTCCCACTGCATCAAAGTACTAATATTTGTTGTTTAAAACTGATAAGAAGTTCAATGGCTAGTATTATATACTCTTTTGTTAACCACGTCAACCATTTGTGAGACCATTGCCCCCCTCACCGCAGGTCTTTTACCAGCCAGAAAATACTCGAGGGCAAAAAACAAGTGAGAAGACACTATACCCAACCCACTTACGGGATTAGACACTTTGAAGAAATAGGTATAGTAAAAGTTACCGAATAGTTGTTTTGGGTATAGTAATCAACCACAGTTAAAGTTGGGGTTTGGATTGAGAGGACTTGTTCTGAGGAGTTGGAAACTGCATTAATATCCATAGAAAAACTATTACCACTAAGCAAATCCAACAAATAACAAGATAACACAACACATCTAAGAGCATAAAAACACTCCAATGTCTAGATGTGTAGGAACTCAGAAACCATCTTTCCTCTCATGGAAGTGGTTCGGAGACCAGATCTGCATCAAGTTGTAGTGCATTTTGGCCGTAGGTAGTCGCTGCCTGTTGCTATCACTATCGCGTCATTGCTGCTGTAAGATTGGAGTCTAGAGTAATGTTAACATGGTTGTTTAGCTTTTTATCAATAAGTGAAACAATTGGTCATACAAATTAGATTCCTCGAATGATTCTTTGAAAGTGTCCTTTAAAAGGTATTAATGTTTGGGAGAGATAAAAAAACAATTTGCTTCAAAGAAGTTAAAAGCATAATATTTGGTACAGATGTTGTTGCTTTGGGTTCCCATTACATAGCTTTTATCCTTGCAAAAGTCCAAAGGAAGAACATTCATCATGGTGCAGGTGACATAATACTGCCAAGTTTGACAATCAGGATTCAGTTGCCCCTTATATGTCTTCTTCCCCTTGGAACTCTCTATCATCTCAAAGGCAATGTCCTAAATTAAGAACCTGTAGTGGAGTTGAAGTGGATAAAATGTCTGTTTTCGAAGAGTACATAAATGACTGACATTTGAAGTCGTGACCTTATTAGGATGATGAACAAAAGCTACTCGAGTTTCGTGTTCTTTCGGAAAAAGCTTTTTTTAAGACTGGTTTCTGACGCAAACAAACAAGCTTGAATATATTTTGAACCAAATTTGAATAAGCTACGATAGAGATCATTTTGTTCATGTTGTTTTAAAAAACTCAAGCTACTTGATATCGGCTCCCAAACTTGATTCGCTTGATAAATGATTTTAAATCAAACATGAAAGTATTTAGTCAACCTGTTCAAAGTTTTCAAACTAAGCTTGAAATTTTTGTTGCTGCACTTGTTGTGCCCGTGTATTTGTTCTAGACCTAACACAATGTCAAGTGCCATGTGCTTCGAAGATTACGGATGGCTTTCGAGCTGTGAAAATCCAAAAACACTTGGCAAACGTTGCCTACCCAAAAACCACTTTTACACGGGCTTTAAAATCCTAGAAAATGAAACTGGCTGAAAATAGCCAATACAAAGGTCAACCCAATGCTCGACCCACCCAATGATCGAGTAAGTAACGAGTTATGAGCACAACACATACAAACGTCAACCCAATGGGTCGACTTATTAGAGTCGGGTCGAGCAAGTCATGAACGAGTTATGAGCACAACATGGTTTTAATTCGAAACACTACTCATAACATATATACCGTCCATCTCGCGTTACGAAGTTGCATATATGTAACCATGCACTCTAATTTGTGAAGTACAAGGTACAAGCTTCAGACCCATCTCATATTTCAAACCGTCCATCTTGTAGAGTACACTGAGAAGATCGTCGGTGCAGGAAATTAAGATAAACAGCTATTGATATCTGCATGATGGAGATACTTCTGTTTTATAGGCAACAATTTTTGTTCTACACAAATCTGAATTGAGTATGTGACTATTATTTATTGAATTTCAATAAATTGATATTTTGATATTATTTCTCAATATGATGATTTTAGAGTACCGAGGTGAATTTTGATGGGTCCAAAACCCAGAAATTGTTCCATGCAAATGATCATGTCAAGTGCAGACGATCCATGTTCAGTGATCTGTGTCTGCAAGTAGTTGTTTTTTGTTCTAACTTTTTTTTGCAGATTGGGATATGTCCATTGTTTGATATGTCACAATCGGTACGTATATCATTATTTTCTTGAAAGTGACTTTACATATTGCATATTCTGCACCCCAAAGAGAAATTCCCTAACAAAAATAAAAAGAAGAAGGGCATTAAATGACATAGTAATGCTAAGAATACTGACCATTCGGACACAGATGGATCTGGAATTATTGGATACAGGTGAAACCCTCAACAATTTAAAAATCCCACGTGCATTTAACGGTTTCAGACATATATGTGCCCGAATGATCTGTGTACACAAACTTTTCCCAAATGATAATGTGTTACATATATTCCAAAGAATACAGGTATTTAATTTGGCCCATCACTTTACCAAACAATTTGGTAAATCGGCACATGCTCTATTTTTTCAAGTGATGGATGATATATTTCCATAATTTCCGCCTCAATTCTATCTATCCACAACCATGTTCAAGAGTCTGCGGTCGTGTTTAGTTTGTATTTTTTTTTTTACGGTTTCAAAAGAATTTTTTTAAAAATATTTTCAAATTCAAAATCATAATTTAGGATTCATTTGGATTTGAAATACTAAACACTCAAGTAAATTTAATTCATTTATTTTGAATTCTGAAAAGTTTTATGCGACAAAAGACCTTTCTTTTTAAAAATTGGTTTGTAATATGAAAAAGTTATACGAATTTTATACTATTCTATCTTTATTAAAAAAATTATTTTATATTATCTTCTTCTTTTTTTTTTTTTGCTTTTCGAGGATGTCTAGTCTAAAAAATATTAGCAAACTTTGACCTGCCAGTTGACAGTGTGAAACTTTGACTTTTTAAAAAACATTGCTCTTTGAAAATCTGGGAATATAACTTTTCGTGCACAGATTTAGATAAGATGTGTCCAAAACTGTCAAATGCATGTGTGACATTTTAAAATAATGTGAGCTCCACGTGCATTGAACAATTCTAGATACATCTGTACACGAGAGATGTGCATGTACACTTGCTCTTTACATAATGTATTTACATTTTTTTAGAACTTCTTTATTTTTTAGATAGAATTATACTAGATATGTTTAGAAAACAATATCAAAATTCTAAAAGAGTTTGCTAACAATAAAAAAGCACAAATCATGAATAATTAAAGATAATGTGGAGTATTAAATAATCTCTCTCTAGGTGGGTTATACTGAATTTCTCCTTCTCTCTACCCATCCATCTAGACTTTTTTCACCATTTGTGTTCTCCTTCAAGATATGGAGAGATTACCTTGTGCTCAACATACATTGAAGGCTTGATCATGGATTGAAGCTCGGGAAGAAAGTATTTGAAAGCTCAAAGGGGCATCTAAAGCTAGGGTTTCATCATTTTATCAAATCACTCGATTTGAAGGTTGAGGTAAGTATATTTCACCCTTGTTAATTATGTAGGTGTTGGTAATTACAATCATGTTTAGATCTTGTATTTTGAGTTTTTGAACGATTTGCGATATGTCGTTGGAATTCTGAGATTGTCCAGGTCGCTCGAGCGATATTCCCATTTTCAAGGTCTCTCCAGCAACTTGTTGGGCGATTTACCAGCGACTTTTACTGTCCAAATGTCCATTCAACGACTTTACCTAATTCTTTTACTGTTGTTTTGGAGTTCTGAACTTGTTGATTATAGTTTTGGATTGTGGTTATGAATAGGATGATAGATCTTATGTTTCACGTATTCACTTGACGAATTATGCGTGCTAATGGAGTTTTTCTTATGCGTTATGAATTTGATGAACTTGAGTAATGAATTGTGGATTATGTTATCGGAGTGACACAATGCGGGCTAGCTTTCGACGGAGAACGTGTTGGAATATTTTTATAAAATAAATCTTATTTTTGGTTTTGAATACTCATCAATTTTAACGTAATAAATGATTTTGAATTTTTTACATTTACTATTAAATTGATTGTCTTACCATTTTGATTTTCATAAAATTAAACAAATGATAATTATTTCTAATCTTACCGCTATAGACAATCCTTATATTTTAAAGCAACATGGCTGTTGTTATGAATTTTTACGTTTGGGAGTAGCAGAGGTATATATGCTTTCAATTGCATATTAATTCTCTCATCATTACTTATGTTACGTATCATTATGTCTTTTAGGTCCATGCAAGTTTATAAAACCCAGGTAGCGTGGAAGAATAAACGAAAAAAGAAAGAAAAAAGTTTCTTTCTAACTTATTCATTTTTTAGAAGTGTCCAATACTCTTCTCATAAATTTTTCATATATTCTGTGATGTCCCGTCTCACACCAAAAGTTTACATGGATGATACTGGGTATATAAGGAACCATGTAAATTACTACTAACAACTTGGGCTTAAGTATTTTGGGCCACGTGGTTGAACTCCAATAAGTTGTTGGGTCAGTGGTTTACATGGGGTGTTACAAATGGTATCAGAGCTTTAGGTTCTCCACCTCTCAACCTCGGGTTATTAGGAAGCATCACGTTTCGTGAGCACGACTCGGGTAGATAATGTCATCGTTACTATTATTTGTTATTTTCGTCAAAACTATTAATTTCACCAAGTATTATGGAAATTTTGTAGGACGTTATCACTAGGATTAGTTTTGACTCGTATTGTCACGCGACGGACCAATTCGAATGTCAACGGATGTATAAGGACTCTGTCACTCACTGAGAAGACTTCACTTACTATCGTTGCGTGAGGAACGAAGATTGGTACGACGACAGTTGAAAAGCCATACTAAGAGTACAGTCGCACCTTTTAAACGAAACAGACAAATCAACTTATATCCATCTACTGACGAGGACCCCTCTAAGCTAGATAGTCCAAAATCTTAGGATGGTAGGATGCCTCACATTTAATAGCATGAGCATGCATGGACATATTTGCATACGTTCTAGTGATAGGTTATGCGATGTATTAACTTAACATGTGCATTTAATAATCTAGTACTAAAAAAAAATTTCATTTAATTTGTCGGCTAATTACAATATTTTAGTTTAAGAATGGTGTACACACGTAACGGCGCCCATTCGTGCAAACAACTATATGCCAGCAACAACCAATACCAAAACTCCAACACTGCACCGAAAATTGTCATCATCGGAGCAACACCACCACCCCAGCAATCACAACTGTCACATATGTCACCTCATTACTATAATCAACACAACAGAAGCATTTTGCTGAACGAGTTTTGCAAGAGACAACCACTAGTCTTTGCTGAAAATACCAACCTGGGAGCCGCCGAAGTTTTGCTGAAACAAACCCATAAGTTACTACACATCATGCAAGTTCCAGATGATGCGGTTCGAGCGGCACTAGCTACTTATAGCTACAAAGGGAGGCAAACTATTGGTGGGATTTAGTGAAATCCTACCACAATAACGACCAAGCATACAGTGCACCAAAACTCCATCAGAATAACAACCCTAGGCCTCAGCAACAATAACAACAACAGAGTAATCACTACAGAAAGCAACCGCAATATCAACAGAGAAATGACCACCATTATCACTCGGGATATCATCCCAAGGCATCAATCACCTGCTTCGTCTACGAGATTGACAGACACGTCAAAAACATCTGCTCTCAATTAATCGGGTGATCAGAAGCAAATCAACAAACGCTAGGCTCCAGCGAGGAAATTGGAATCAGCAAGGACAATACTAACAAACGGGAGATAGACTGTATGCTCTCCAGGAAAACGAAGAGATGGAATAGGACCCAACGGCCATACGAGATATTGTGATAGTTATGTTTTCGATATAAACCGTACTTTAGCATGCGCCTACAACTTACGTTTCATTCGTTAGATTCGTATCATACGCTTAAATAGGGCCATGTCAGACCTCGACATCCCGGACAACCATGACGATGACCTTGACATTTCAAAGGCGAATCGACTACCCACATGTCAAATTGCATTTCAAATGCAAAACCCTCATAACACTTCCTTCTTCTATAGAATGTACCTTCGAAAAATATTTCGTTTCAAATTTTCTCGAACAATAACTTCTCATCAGTCATTTTTATACATAATTTCCTACAACCGTGATAGGTAACTAGACTTAGATACTTGATTTGAAACCCGTGTATCTGACGCAGTTTCAGGACAATTATCTAAATTAACTTCCACCACCTATGTTCATGATTTTCCCAAACCATTGACATGTACGAGTTCATTCTCACCATAAGTGATCTCTTTTGAAAATTCTATATAGAGCATTTCTTTTATCAATCATTGAATTCCAACTCATCACTGACGACGTGAATTCACTCTTCTTTTTCACTCCATTAACCCTGAGTAAATCCGACATCATATTCTACTTGACTCCTTGAGTCTCAAAACAACTTTGAAAAAAAAAATTTGAATAAATATTTGTCTAGGTCACACATAGTGACTAATAACTCAGACATTATCATTTATTTAAGAACCGTTATTATTATAATCCTTCGACTGGTGATAAGTACCATGAAATTTCTTCAGGACACGTGATATGCTTCAGGCAGAGTACGAGAACTACCAAAATTGCTACATTGGACCTACCACTAGAATGTACTCAAAGCAGCATCAGCACAAAGAAGATATCCTCTGCTTTTAATGTCAGAATCACTGACAGAGCCACGCTACTGCTGTCACTCATTGAAAATCATGCATACTTCACATACCAATACCAAGGAATGCATGACCCTCGGTACACGAGCACTATTCATAAGAGACACATCAACAAAAGAGAATCAATTTGTCAACATCAACAAACGTTGAAGAATCTGCACGAGAGCAAAGAAACGTTAGATGCACGCATTACAATCAACCCTTCATGCCTTTTACGTTGAATTTCAAGGACGCTTCGGCTATCGCCCGTGCTGAATAGAAGTGGGAACATGTCACTATGAATTTCGTCACTAACCTGCCTCGTTCCGTCTAAAAAAACAATGCCATTTGGGTCATAGTGGAGCGACTGACGAAGAACGCGCACTTCTTAGCAGTACAGACTTCAGATACGATGGAGTCATATAGCCAACAATACGTCAATGAGATCATCCGTCTTCATGGAGTGCTAGTATCTATTGTTTTCGATATAGACTCTCGGTTCACCTCTCAGTTTTGGCAGAGCCTGCAAACGACCGTAGGAACCGATCTTTGTTTCAGTATTGCATATCACCCTCAGACTGATGGGCAATCAGAGAGAACGATATAGACTTTGGAAGATATGCTTAGGGCTTGTGTGATGAATGTCGGAGGAAATTAGGAACGACATCTACCTCTTGTGGAATTTTCCTACAATAACAGTTTTCAGGCCAGTGTAGGTATGGCTTCATATGAGGCGCTACACGGGAGACCTTGCCGATTGTCGGTATGTTAGACCGATGTAGAAGAATCTATCTTGTCAGGACCAGATTTTGTACGAAAAACTACGAAGAAGATACAACTCATCAATCAACGGACTTCTTATAGCTCAGAATCGACAAAAGAGTTATGCATATCGCCAAACTCGACCGTTAGTTTTCAAAATCAAAGGCCATGTATTATTGAGGACACAGCCACAATGAGGAGTCATCAGATTTAGATAGAGAGCAAAGTTAGCTCCGATGTATATCGAACCATTTGAGGTGCTTGAACGAATCGGGGAGGTAGCCTATAAGATCACTTTGCCATCGCAGATAGTAAGGGTTCGCAATGTATTCCATGTCTCTATGCTACGGAAGTATCTGGCACGCTCCGACGAGGTGTTTACCTTCGAGGAACAAGCTATGCGAATTGTGGATAGAACGGGAAGACGCTCAGGAGGAAGAAGCTCGTACTGGTTAAAGTCTTATGGTGTCATCAGAATTGGAGGAGACCACCTGAGAACGTGAAGATGCCACGCGAGACGTTCACCCTCAACTGTTTAAGTAGAGTAGATCGAGTAGAAATTTTGGAGACGAAATTTATTTAAGGGGGGTAGAATGTAAGGATCTCAAATTTTAGAATTTTAACATATGCCCAACGGTTTTTATTAAATATTTAATTCCTAGTTTTGTTAAGTAGGGTTATAATGAATCAAGTATATATATTTGTACATATATTATTATTGTATTATTCTATTTATATATTAATTATTAATTAATTATCACGTATTATTATGAAATATAGTTATAGATAATTATGATGCAACCCATTATCCCACTCCCCCCACTTTTCCCTCTACACTCTTTTTAATTTCCACAACTCTTATTTTTCCATAATCTTTCTCCCTCTCTCGGCAGCCCTTTTCTCTCTCTCTCTCTCTCTCTCTCTCTCTCTCTCTCTCTCTCTCTCTCTCTCTCTCTTTCTCTCTCTCTCTCTAGGTCTCTATCCCTCTCTAGAATTCTCACTTTCTCTCTAGACCTCTCACTTTCGCTCTATCTCGAGCACACTGACAGATTCTTGTGGGTGGAAAGATAAGTTTGCTTGCTTAATCACACGCAAAAAAATACAGGTAAGTACTACATTATCGTTTTTATGAAATTCATACGCGTACGTATGTAGTGTGTTAGATTATTAGTATAAACGGGCTAATGAACTAATTTTGGACAGTCACTTCGGGCTGCAAAACGATAATTTTTGTAGATATAAATCATGCGTTAATTGATCTAGAAACGTAAAAAATTGTCTAACGGTCGTTTTGACATCTCACGGGTCTAAAACGGACATCGTAAAGATAATATATGACCGTTTTAGCGGTCGGCGATTTCGCAACAAATTCTGTCTAAAAATTTTAGTCATTTTGGGCTATCGTTTGGGAATCAAAACAAAACTGAATTGAGATTATTTCTTCATGAAAGATGTAGGTCTTAATCTTACCTACACTCTAAAAATTTTCGGGGCTCAAACGGAGTACTGGAGTGGATTTTATAGCTGTTTTTCGCTGCAAGGGTCTAAAACTGCGTGAATTGTGTTAATTTAGAATTTTAAAATAGTTAGCTTGAGAATTTAATAAAGTGATAAACATGAAATAGTTAGGATTCAGTCTTAGCTTCGCAACAGCGAAGACTAGAGCATAATCGGACCATCAGGCAATTTTATATGATTTTTTTTACAAGACTGACTTTCGTACATATATTTTGGAATATGTAAGTGTTGA
The DNA here is from genome assembly GCA_019985065.2 of Arctostaphylos glauca. Taxonomy (NCBI): domain Eukaryota; kingdom Viridiplantae; phylum Streptophyta; class Magnoliopsida; order Ericales; family Ericaceae; genus Arctostaphylos; species Arctostaphylos glauca. The sequence continues at coordinate 28,252,457 of JAHSPW020000005.1, read as the reverse complement.
ATTATTATTCTTGATAGCATGTTCTTTTATGTTTTTAGTTATTATTTGTGGAGAATCTTGCATGAAAAACATAGACACCCCACGTCTTGCATGCAACTTAGGATTAATAATAAAAATTGAAAAATTTTAATGTGTTATGTGCCATGGCTTAGTCTAGGGGACTTAACCAGGCGAAAATTGGAGGATACCATTCATATGGTCCAGACTGGCTGCCACAGCCTGATATGTACCGGATCGAGGCTGGCTGAAAGCTTGACACGCATGGGTTTGGGGGCTGAGGACGCGGGATTGTTGTACCATAGGTGGGAGGTCTGTGAGACCGTTAATTGTGGATTGACTATGTGATGGATTGGAGAATTGTTACATGCTAGATCGTTAGCTGTGCTAGTGTTGCGAGTCGAGTCAAATCTTGAGCCGTGCGGGTTCGCGACCCGTGAATGGGAATCTATCGTTTGGAAACACAGCGTTTGGAAATCTAAGCATGGGTGTAAGGATGGAACTGGTAATTTGAACCACGCAAATAATAATATTAAAAGTTAGAATTAATCTATTCATTATATATTTGCATTCATGGGAGTTTTATAAGAGGTAATTGGTATGTTACTGGGTTTCAATATTCATGGTACGTTGTACTTTGGTCCCGGGCCAGATGTAGGAGACGAGCCCAAACTTGAACCTGAACCAGAAGAAGAAGTAGTGGCTATCGAAGCAGAGAAAAAATGTCTCGAGATAGTGGAACCTTGGTTGTACCAGTAGTCAATCCGTTGGAAGTTCACTCAAGGTCCCCGTGTGTGGGGTTAATTTTATTCGTGTTATTTAAATTGTTCCGCCACTATTACTATTTAGAAATTGAGATAATACTTTAATTGTTTTAAATTTTAAACTTGAGAGATTTTCTTTATATTAATATTAATTAAGTATTAAATTTTAATTAACTAATTATAGATCATTTTAATAATTGTAAGTAAAAAAAATTATTAAAATTTTTCGAGTCGTTACAGTTGGTATCAAAGCGACCCGCGTACACGATTGAGTGTGGGGCGGGAACTTTGTTTGTTCACTAGGGAACAAACCCGGGGTTAGGCCGTGGTAACTCTAGTGTGAACCCCTTGCGATGGTGCAAGGTCTTAAAGGTAGGGAGATTGTGATGTTCCGTCTCACATCAAAAGTTTACATGGATGATCATGGGTACATAAGGAACCACGTAAACTACTACTAACAACTTGGGCTTAAACATTTTGGGCCACGTAGTTGGGCTAGAACAAGTTGTTGGGTCAATGATTTACATGGGGCGTTACATATTCTTTGTTTTTTAGGTTAAGAAAGTATTGTTTTAGAGTTTTTCACCCTTCAAGTAGTGTAAACTTGTAAGGGTATTCAACTTGGTGGTTGGGCTTATTGTATCTTGGGAACGGCATGCATTTGCAGTCTTTTACACCGAAAATCTTCTGTAGACGGTACATATCGTCTCATGAGAGTGACCTTGTCCGCGCCTCAATCTCCACCATCTTCTTGTCGATAAATTCTTGGTTGAAAGAAAAAAAATAATATTTCTGTATTTTATTCCAACAGAACGTGCTAGTTATGATAAGTTTAGCTTCCATTTCAAATTGTGCTTGTAATGCCCCATATAAATCATTGACCCAACTTGTTGGAGCCTAACCACGTGACCAAAATGCTTAAATTCAAGTTGTTATTAGTAGTTTACATGATTCCTTATATACCCAAGATCACCCATGTAAACTTTCAATTTGGGACGAGTTATCACAATCTTCCCACCTTTAAGACCTTGCGCTCTTGCAAGGGGTCGAATACTAGAGTCACCATGGCCTAACCCTCGGGTCTGTTCTCTAGTGACCAAATAAAATTCTGACCCCATACTCGATCATGTACATGGATCGCTCTGATACCATTTGTAACACCCCATATAAATCACCAACCCAACAACTTGTTGGAGCCTAACCACGTGGCCCAAAATTCTTAAACCCAAGTTGTTAGTAGTAGTTTACATGGTTCATTATATACCCAAGATCACCTATGTAGACTTTCATTGTGGGAAGGGACATCACAGTACTAATAAATTATGACATTGTTTAGCCACCGTTGGATAATGTGCTAATTGGAAAGGTGAAATTGGACTTGATATGTGAATCATAATTCAGTTATTGAGAATGGCATATCAAGTGTAAACATGGAGGCAATATTCAGCCCAAGTTCAAGTGTGCATTACCCAGTGAAGGTTCATCTAGTGTAGAACTAATTATATGGGGTGGAGCCAAAAACTTTGGCCAATTGGGTCAAAATTTTAACTAAAATTGTATAATAAATATTCTTCTAATAAGAGATATGTATGAAATCAATCTTACTTACTATTTAGAAATAGTACTCGATAATTTTTCCTATTTAAGAAAAATTAATATAGGAAAGAGTCATTCATTAAGTAAAAATATATATATTTTTCTGCACAATTTGCATAGTAAAAATAGTTATTTTTTATTTAGATGAAATACTTGGTCTAATTTTATACAGTACATGAAATATTTGGGGCAATTTTTATGTTTTAAGTGAAATACATGACGCAATATCATAATTTTAATAGGGTCAAAATTACTAATTAATTTTCATATCTCTAAAAAAATGCAATTTTTGAAAAACTGAGGGTGGTCAAGTGATCCTTCTTGACCCTATATGAATCCGCCCCTGAACTTATCATACGTGAAGTTAGTTAAGGCGGTTGCAGGGAGGGAGGGAGAGAGAGAGGGAGAGAGAGATGAACTGGATTTTAAACACCTGTTAGATTTGTTTTTATATAAACATGAGAGTCTTTCTTTTAGCTGTATTAATTAGTTAGTTTTGCTGTTGAGATATCTCTCTAACTCTTTCATTTTCCAATCTACAAGAATTCAATACATTTTCTCTTCTGCTATCGTGTTCGTCACAAATAATATATGTTCTTGGATTCATTGTTAACTTCTGAATTGTATACCGACCGTTTGATCAAATGCTGAAGTAAAGACTGGAAGATTTGAGCAAGGTACTGAGTTTTACATTAATGGGGCGGTAGAAATTTATGGACGTTAATTAGTTACTTAATATAAGATAAGATGCAATGCGGATTTAAATTCCTTATAGTCACGTCAAATTAAGAAAACTTGAAATTGCTTTAACATGTCATTCACTCTTTTACCTTTTGTCTTAAGCAAAAGGAAAGTTGACTATTTTAACCCCATTTTATATTAGACATGTTTATCCCTAAAATTATGTACTGTTTAGCCTAAGATTGCAATGTTGTTACCCATTCAATTGCATGCACTACTAACTAGTTTCTGTAAATTTGGATGGGTTGTAATTGGTTCGGGTCTTTAATGAGTAATTGACCCATCTAATATTCAATAGGTAAAATAAATATTAGTTATACGTAACCCGACCCATTTAAAAAGATAAAACTCAACCCACCTATTAAGTCAATTTTACATTTGTTTTTTATACAACATATTAAATATACAGTTATACATGAATTGAAGGCGACGAGAAATTAATGCGTTAATAATTCTTGGTGTGATGTTAATAATTTTTTAGTGGCTTTAGGAATTTTGAAGTGGCATTAGTAAACTTTGGTGTCGCGTTAGTAAATTTTGGGTGGCGTTAGTAAATTGTGGATGGTATTAATGAATGTAATTTCGAGGACAGTATTTTGTGATATTAATGATTAATTTATTACATAATCTCGGTAAATCCATTTAAGCTACTCATTTAATACTTATATGAGATGAGTTAAATAGGAATATGACACTCATTGTGACTCAATATAAGTGAGTTGAGTTTGTATAAATTTAGGTTGGTTGAATTTGGATGAGTGGATAAATGAAATCTCTTGTAACTTAAAAGTTTTGGTTTCTAACGAAGTAGGATTTAGGGGTAAAACTGGTCCAGTATAGTTGCAAAATGCGGATAAAATAGGTAATTTCAATTTGTGTTGTTGTAAACGAAATCAAATCGAATCGAACTATTTTGTTTTGACTCAGTTCGATTTTTCCAGTTTCGATTTGGATTCGATCCGGTTTCGGTTTGATTGGGCTTGGGCCTCAAAATTTGAAAATTTTCAAAAAAAATTAAGAGGCACTTGTCTAATGGATCAAGCTCAGTTTTGTTTGTAATACCGATTTTCGATTTGATTGGGCCTAAGCTCAAATTAGAAACCTTCTGAAAAGTTAAAAGGTCATTAGAATTGATATACAAAATTCTAAAATATAGTAGAATTAAACCCATGTAAAAAGTTAAAATCAAAAGAAACATAGTTTGAGAGTTTAAAAAACACGCATGAACCTGGGGTTTTTTGTTTTCTGGAATTTAGTATAGGAACTGGTTCGGTTCGGTTTCTAGGTGATTAAAACAAAAAACAGAACCCTTTTTTTTTTTTTTTTAGAATCCCAGACCGGACTATTCCGGACATATGGAACTGAAAAATTGAATCAAATCGCCGGTTCAATTTGATTTACTATGTTCGATTCAATTCTCCGATTTAGACTTTTACCCTAGGGGGATTCATACCGCCATACTGGTCTAATCTCGAAAACAAAACAAAACAAAAAAAAGAAAAGGGGAAAAACCTACATAGGATTCCAATTATTCGTGGACTTTCATGCGTTATTGGAAATACAAACACTAAAATCGTGTACAAATATCTATACATATGAACCAGTGTGTGTGTGGGGCCAGGCAGATTTTTCAATAGAGACCCAATCTACGAGATCAAATAATTTCTAGTATTTAACAAATTTGCAGAACAAATTCTTTTGTCCTTGTTAGGGAATTAATGTGCACATCCTCACAACAGATTCTTAATTATCTCATACCGACAGCTCAAAGCCAAGTTAGCCATCAACTCATTACTCATGCCCCATCTTCTTTTAATATCAATCAAATTAATGTCTTACAGTCTATCAATTATATATATAACAATCTCAGAGCTCTAGACAGCATTCTGTTTTTTTTTAATAAAACGAGCTCGATCCTCTTGAGTCCACTTGGGCCAATTGGACGACCTAGTTTTAGTTATTTGTAAACTATTTTGGGATTCATTTTGATGATCAAAATTATTCTTATTTTAGCATGAGCATCGATTTCCTCAAAAAGCATGCTTATTGAATATCGGTTGAAAATTAATATATCCAGAAGAAGCCCAAAAAACAGTCAAAACTGGGGATGTTTAGTAGCAACACCTCGTGTTATGCAAAATTAAATGATTCCCGACTAGTTAACGTGTTCAATAAGAGTTTTCGAGATATGATTGCGTGAACTTATTGAGCTAGTATTCGCTTGGATTCACAAAATTTACACTTCAACTTGAAGAAAAATCGATATTGTGTGCAAATATTTTAATTTAATCATGTTTTCACATAACATGTGTGTCTAATATTTTGTATGTTATTAAAAGGGTTGATCAAAGAAATGAGAGGATTTTGCATGGGAGTAGCACTGATCGATCGATCCCATCTCCAAGACAAACCCATGTGGGGATTCTCCCCAAAAGTGAAGTAGTTGCAACTTTTGGCCTCCTTTATCAGTCAATTATGCAGAAGACAAAACAAAGTACTGAATAATCTCATGAACTTATTGTGTTTTGTTACTTTTAAAGTAGATCACAAGTCTCCCTCCAATAATTTTATGCCTTGCCACACTTTGGACCTGTTTGTTTCACCCTAAAGGACTATCAAATTCGACTATATATATATATCTAATGAAAATATGTATTTGTTGTTTAATTCAATTGCTTACATGCTGCATGTAGAATTTTACAAAGGGTGACGTATATTCATATGGTCTGTGCATTAACTATTGGATAATTATGTTGTATCGAGAAAAACTGAATTTAGCTCAACTCTTTTGTACTAAATTATTTGTGATGTGTTTTGATCATATTTAATGCAGGATTTTGTTTGATTCCAAAGGTATAATAATAGAAATATTTTTTAAATTGATTCAATTTGAATTAAAGTTATTATGACGAGATAGGCCATTTAGTCTTTTGGCTTATCCCTACTTTGTTGCCATGTCGCCTACAAGCCACAAACTCTTCTTTATTTTAAAATAATTTAGCCCAAATGGGCACGACTTATTCTGTTCAAATAATCTAAAACGCCAACAATTACCTAATGTCAAATGGAGCCATATAAAGTGCGGTATTATTAATCAAATCATTATTCGTATGATAAAATTATATATCTTAGAAGACTAAATAACCATTCATTATTAGTTCCGTTGATCAAACGAGCCATTTGTCTAATATCTTACTCACAACTCAAATCTAAACCACAATTTTGGACCACAATCTCAAACTCTTGGCAGACTAATCCACTTTTTGAGATGATAGGTTACTTAATTTTCTTCCTCAATGTTTATTAATTGATACCGAAATTTTCGGTCAACACAGAATACAAAATTTGAAAAAATTAAAAAATTAAAAAAATTCGAGCTCTGTCACCCAGGTGGATTAGTTAATTACTAGTAGTTGATTATTGCAGTAGGGTTAGTAATAGTATATAGGTACCTCGAAAATGTAACACTAAAAACGCGTTTCATGGAGTACCTTGTTTTCTTAATTACCGTAAACAAATCAACTTTTATGTTCATCCACATTTATTTAATTCTTTCATGGGAGGTTTCTCTACGTGCATTGGGGGGAGATTAGAGGAATCTATGCAACGGATGGGTGCATGTGATGTCTTATGTGGTCGGATATACATACATATATATATATATAGAGAGAGAGAGAGAGAGAGCGGGGGGGGGGGGGGGGGGGGGGGGGGGGGGGGATGAGAAGGACTTGTAGGTTGTAATGTACAGTTTTGGGGTTGTGATGATTCATCAATCTGATCTGATTCATCTCTGAGATTTGGATTGTTCTTATTGTCTGCGCAGGGACCAATTAATCCGTGCTAACGGGCTGTTTTCAACTTGAAGGGACTATGATACTAAAGCCAAAATTTGCAAGATCAAGGTGTAATAGTAACGGCGTAGTAATTAATAGCGTACTTGATTTCTACCACTTGATCTTGTATTTACAAGTCATCGGATGCCTTGTTTGGCAATAGAATTTCTAGGACATCTTTCAGTAATCACACATTAACTAAATCAATTCTTTCCTTCCACATGCTTCACATTTCTAAATATAACAATTGCCAAAACTATAATTTCCTATTTGGAATACATCTTGATTCCAGAAAGCTCCCAATGCCTTGACCAAACACTTGAGGAGCTGTTCGGAGTTGCAATATCCATACGTCGAGCTCCCAACATCCGGTCAATAAAACCGTTCAGCCATATGTCGGCTGAAGCCTCACGCGGATGACACAGGACAATCATCTGGGGGCCGTTTGGCATTACATCGATGGACTGAGCAGCGATTCGAATTCTTGGGACCTGTTCGGCATTATGTCGACTGAAGCCCCACGTAGCCAACACAGTCCATAATCCCTTCTCAACTAAACGTAGTTACCCTTTGTTTGGTGACGGGTCGGTTCAATATTTCAGCCCACTATAATGGCCGCTCAGCCAAGCATCGGCTCGGCTAGTGGTTGGTTGAGATGAGTGGCCGAGCTAACAAAGCTGCAACATATTATCCACGTGGTGTTATCTCATTAGTTATGTGTCAGGTCGTCATTTTGTCTTCGCACGCGTTGTCTTAGGAGAATTAATTGCTCCTCAAGTTGAATAGTTCCACGTGCCATTTTACCGACTTGACAGATCGATTAGAAGAATTTTGATGTGCATTTTAGCCTTACATAGAAACAGACGTTAATAAGACTAAACATAAACTGGGTAGCGATCTCATCTAATGGTAATACTTTCTCTAATTTGTCGCATTCTAGGGTCGTGGCACTACGTTTCCATCCATATCTCCCTGTCTGTAAGCCCCTATCAACCTGCTCTGTCACTTTGTAAGGTTCTTCCCAGTTAGGGCCAAGTTTGCTATTAGATTTCTTCTTTGTGTTGCCCACAACTTTGCAAAGTACTAGGTCGTCTAGCCAAAATGTTCGCTGCTGAACTCCCAAATTGAATCTCTTCACCACTTCATGTTGATAAGCTGCAAGACGGATAATTGCTTTGTCACGTTTTTTCTTGGCCAATTCCAGACCCTTGGCGGTTACTTGATCATTTTGCTCCTCATTAAGGTTATGAGTACAAATGGTGGGCAGTCCTGCCTCCAAAGGAATTACTATTTCCATACCGAACGCAAGAGCAAATGAAGTTTTCCCTATGAACCGATGAGGAGTAGTTCAGTATGCCCAAAACACGCTTGGCAGGTTTTTCGCCCACTTCCCTTCTGCAACATGCAGTATCTTCTTTATCCTAAATACCACTATCTTGCTTGAAGCCTCGGCTTGTTTGTTACCTTGTGGGTAACATTTAGTTGAGTTGTATAACTTGATCTTGTGCTTAGTAGAAAAATCTAAGAACAAGCTGCTAAAAAATTGAGTATCATTGTCCGACTGTGTCGAACTTGGAGATTATATTTTTCCATGCAAACTTCTTCACATCTTTGTCCTCGATGGTGACCAACGGCTCGGCTTCAACCCACTTCGTGCAATAGTCAGTGGCCGCAATAAGGAACTTGAAGCCGCTAGGTGCTATCAATATCTTGCCGACAATATCTAGAGCCACTATGCAAAAGGCCATGGGTTGGTCAAGGGAGATAATTCTTTGGCCGGTTATCGAATAATGGGAGAAAATATTTGGCAACTATCACACTATTACACGAACTTCTAAACGTCTTCCATCGTCCTTGCCCACCTGTAACCCTAAGTAGTCGCTCGATGGGTTAGAGAACCTCCACCCAAATGACAGCCATAACTGCCGATATGAATTTCATATAGGACCTTCTCTGTCATAAGAGAACCTTCTATCCAGGTCATTTTTAGAGAACGATATTACTCACTCAGGCTCCGTTTGGATTTTATATGCTGCTGGTTCAATATTAAACACTTGTCCTGCAACAACTTGTTCAGCTCAGCCTTAAGCTTGTCTTCTTTTTCCTAATCAACCATACTATGGATCACATGGATTGTTCGCGCCTTCTTCATTTCTTCAGCTCAGTTGTGAATATTGGTTGGGACTCCAGCCCTCGTCTTTTCTTTGCCTATCCATTCTATTAGGTGACCAGCAACAGCCAACTCCTTTAGGTGTGCTTTAAAATTTCAACAGTTTGTCGCCAGGTGTCCTCGGTCCCTACGGTAAGAGCATTTGAGTCTTTGGTTTCTTCCCTTCGACTCTCCATCAATTTGTTTGGCCATTTGAAGAATGGTTCATACTCTATCTTCCTGATCAATTGGTATAGTGGTCTCTTAAAAATCATCTTGTCGGCCACAAATTTGAAGGCCCCAGTCTCATGTTGCTCCTGTTTTTGGCCAGACTAGACCAAATTAGTCGTCTTTCACTCTTTATTCCCTTCGCTCGACTTTCCAAAGTTATGCTCGGCCAATCTCTCCTTTTCTCATTCGCCTCCTCCAATCGAGCGTACAGTTCAATTTTGCTCAGCAATTCATTCATATGGGTGGGAGGGACGAGCAATAAGTCTTCGAAAATATTTCTCTTGCTATCCAGGGCATGCTTAAAGGGAGTGATGGTAATTTCAGGGTCACAACCCTCTATTTCATTGTATAATTCCCAATACCTGGCTGCGTATTGCTGAAGAGATTTTGTCTTCGCCCTTCAAAGACCAAGCAGTGTGTCCACTTCCTTCTTCGTCTTCATGCTTGTGATGAACCAAGTGGAGAAAGCCATGCACATGTCTTTCCAGCAAGAAATGTATCCCCGAGGAAGCTTATCTAACCACAACAGGTTGAGTGCACCCAAACTAGAAGGAAAAGACTTACACATGAGGACATCGTTGGTGAAATAGAGAGACATCATCTATTATTTGAAATGAAGCAAATAGGTATACAAATCAGTTTTTGGCTAGTATTTGTTGAACTTTGAATAGGCGAACATGAGAGGAGGTTTAATTGAATCAATTTATGGGGTGAACGGGGTCAAGATCAATCGTTCGTGGGCAATCTCCAAATGAATCCGAGCCAATGCCGCAACTCGAGCAGCCAGTCAGTCGTCGATTATCTAAAATAAGCATCTTGTATTTCATAAAAATTAGGAGTGATATAATTTTTACGTAAGGGCCACCCTATCGAACTTTCAGGCATTAAGATACATGTCGCAACAGAGGAGTTAACTCCTTGTGTTTGGGAATGCTAAGAGTGATCAAACGCAGGCATAATAAGTGGATTGGATGTGAAAAGCATTCACACTATTTTGCTACTATTAATTGTGAATATGAAGGAACTAACACTTGAAAATGTTCGACCAAAGTTTGAGGAGCATATATACTTTGAGATAATCATAAATTTTAACCACTCACATTTATAGAATTGAAATATTGCAATTATGCCTTGTTGGAAAGGTTATGTATTTCGAGGGGGTGGATGGGTAGGACTCAGAAGCCAACTTTTTGTGTGGACTCAGAAGTAATTGTCAAAGAGGCAGAACTTATCAAGTGTCTTTGGTGGTGCACTACAAAGAAATATGTAACAAGGGGTTCAAGTGATCTTCCTTATCCCCTTGGGTGGTCCTCCACACCTTGGAAAAAAGAATACACATTTTTTTTTTTTTTGATAGAAAAAAAAGAATACACATATTGATATGTACATATATATATACACACACAAATCAGAATAATTCATCTGTCTTTGGCTGCACGCATTCGGATCCTACCAAATGACTTATTCTTTCTTGCACCCCATCCCACGCAGTTCCCAATAGCCGGCCTCTCTCTCTCTCTCTCTCTCTCTCTCTCTCTCTCTCTTTATGTGTACATACGTCCATATAAGCAATTAATGTTATAAATAAAATTATTGTTCATAACTAGGATAAATATTGTGTAGTGCAACATCACATGTTAAATATTGTTCATTCCCTCCTTATTCTTAATGGTTTATCTAATTTGTAAACCGTTTTCATACACTTACAAAAATATATACGAAGGAAATTTTGCTATATTTAGTTATGGGAAAGGCTATATGAACCAACACTTTTTTAGACCAATATTAGACCAACGTCTAAATTCTTTGTTCCCGATTAAATTTTAATGATCTGAACCGTTCAATGTGTTTAAAACATGTTTTTAAGGGTACCCGCGAGAAATCAGCTCAAAATACTACCGGAAAGGGCTTGATCCAAACATTGGTTCATAAAACAGTTCCTGTCAGTATTTTGAACCACTGCTTGGATCAAACCCTTTACGGTAATATTTTGAGCTAATTTCTCGCGAGTACCCTTAAAAACATATTTTAAACACATTGAACGGTTCGGATTATCAAAATTTAATCGGGAATAAAGAGTTTAGGCGTTGGTCTAATATTGGTCCAAAAAAGTATTGGTCCTTGAGCCTCCCCCTTTAGTTATATAAACATTAATGTGCATACACAAGGGGTACAGTTTTTACTGACATTAAAATTTGTTATCCAGTTCAAACACTAAAGCTATATTAGGTGAGGAGGCCCCAATGTTATATTAAGTGATCATCTCATAGTTAAGGGATATGTGATTGTATTCTTTAACATCCCCATTGCATGCGGTCGTATTTAGGGTTGATGACATATAGCCTCATTTTGTGCCTACTATTATGCAGTCTTTTAATTAAAATGAGTCATGCTTTTATACAAACGTAATTTTTTTTTATATTTAGTTCAAATAATATAAGTTTTCAGGTAAAAATCTTAATATTATATGACCACCCATTTTACGTCCGATTAATATGCGGTTGTAGTTTTTAACATGAAATTAAAGAACACACAGTACCACACATTTTGCAGCTACATAGCACAGTTCCTAGCTAATACCAAAAAACTAAAATAAATAAATAAAAATATTAACCAGGCCTTCACAAAAACATGTAATGTTTTCACACGTTTCATATCAAAAGAAAAGAAAATTTCAAAATATTTACAAGAATTCATAGTTAAATTGTGATATATAATTTCCTACAGTTATTATTACTTCACCGGAATGATTGGAAAAAATTGTAACTTCCAAGGGCGATTCTACTAGTATAATTCCTCACTTCTGACACTTGTCGTTCTCAAGGCGATTCTCACGAAAAATCGTCATACAATAATATTATAGTGTATATGTGTGTGTGTGTGTGCGCGCGCGCGCGCATGCGCACGTGTATATGTATATATCTGTGTTTGTGTGTATACGTATACTATTGTATATATATTGAATATAATCGTTGGAATGAGCCGGAATATCGAACCAACCCGTCACCAGATAGAGGGTAATTGAGTTTAGCTTAGAAGAATTTATAGGCCGTGTCGATAGCGTGGGGTTTTGCCCGACATAATGCCAAACGGGCCCAAGGAATTTAGATAGTTGCTTAGTCCATCGATGTTTTGTCGAACGACCCCCAAATGACTGCCCTATGTCGGCCGCGTAAGGCTTCGGTTGGCGTATATGGCCCAATGAGTTTACTAACCGGATGTTGAGAGCTTGACGTACGGATACTGCCATTCTGGACAGCTCCTCAAGCATTCGGTCAAGGCGGTGGGAGCCTTTTGGAATCAAGACGTGTTCCAAATAGGAAAGCATGATTTTGACAATTGCTATATTTGGAAAGGTGAAGCATGCGGAAGACCCACAATCAAGGAAAGAATCGATTTATTTAATGTGTGATTAGAAAAAGATCCCTAAGAAATTATATTGCCAAACAAGGCATCTGATTGCTTATAAATACGATATCAAGAGGTAGAAATAACGTACGCTATCAATAACCATATAGATAGAAAAAACGCTTGTAAATGAACTTGTTTTCTTATGGGAATAATCTGCATGAAAAGAAATTATTTAAGAATCCTTTGCCTTTAATCAACAAAAAAACACTCTGATGATTAAGTCAGTACTTTAACAAGTTCCTGATAAAACACGTGTAATAGCAATTGAATTTAGTTATGGCGAGATAGTTATTGAATTGAGTATACGGTAAAAGTTCCTTTTCTTGTCGGGTTAGTATTATAGTCGGGTACATAATCTTATATTACAGGCCCTGAGTAGGCAAGGTCTGGTTAATATCAACTTAGTGCCATATGTTAAAGAGTCGGGTAGGAAACGAAGTTTCTCAAGGAATTCCTAAAAATATTAAAGTACGAAAACATAATGAACCTATATGTTCACCTAATTTGTCAGCTTTATTCAGTTATTGTCTATATATATCATGTTGCATGTCTGACTTCTTTTTGTGTTCGATTTTTTGGGTAATATTTCCTATTGAGTTTAGTTACTCACCGGAGCAACGTCTTTGCCCGAGCGTTTCATATCAAATGAAGATGAGCACATGGAGTTTTCACCTTAGCAGGAAAAGCTGGTGGTCACTAAAGAAGAGTTCAATACGTGGTTGTCTTACCTTTAGTTTGTTTTGCCTTTTAGTTTAATAAACAATATAAACCCAGAAGGAGGTTGATGGGTATGAGAGCTAACAACATGATTGTGACTGACCGATCGGCAAAAGTGTGTCGTTAGAGAGCCGGCTTAATTAAGATTTAATATTTATAATATGACTTCCCTCAATGATTTAAAAGATGTATAGTGGAGAGTCCGATGTATCGATCCGCAGGGAAAATTATTTGGGTTAAAAGACTTCGTAAATTTAGTTTTCTAACGTTTCAGATGTCAATCTCAAAGTTTATTTTGGTGATGATTAACAACTATATTATACTAATGAGGGAATAAAATCAAGATTAAAGATAAGTTTAGTTTTCGGAATCCATTTACCTTAAATTTTCATTAGTCAATATCTCCTTTTATAACTCAATCTAAATCCCAGCTAGAGTTTCTAGATCGGAAAGTATTCAATAAAAATTAATCTTTTTAGATCAAAGAATGTATCTCTAGATTTATCCAAGTTCAATAACAAGTATTCAAAAATAGAGAGAACAAAGGTTTAAGTATTAGATATACAAAAAATATGGCATTAATAACTAAGCAAAAATTTAACACTTCTTTTTTGTTTCTAAGAAAAGAACTTGTATAAATCTATTTGACAAACATGAAAAATATTTAGAAAATATCAACTATTATTAGTCCTAAGTGATAGGCAATTCTTCTATTGATAGAGAGTTCTTGTCAATAGGACTCTTCTTTATTGGTAGAGATGTTTGGTATTCTGAACGATTGATTAGGGTCTATCGATGAAACTTGATTCTCTATCGATAGAGAATGCTACTGTCTTCAATTTTCATGGCTTCCTTGTTCTTTTGTCCCGGCTTTTATTTTATCCATCTCGGGCCTTTGTTTGGTCCTTTATCACTATCGTCATGGTCTCGGGGCCCTTGAGTGGAATTGAAGCCTTAGGATATGCATTTAGCGTTTGGAAACCTGAAACGAGGCAAAAACAACCTTGCATACAATATTAACTAGAACAATGTATTTGCCTACGCATATATGTTAAATTGGGTACATTGAGCCACATTACCGTGCAATATAGTGTGCTTAACAGTGACACATGCTCTGCCCAGACAACGAGTCTCTTTAGCTCAGGAGCGTGCTCAGCTTTTTTTTTGGTTCAACTAGTCTACACGTCTATTGTGGTCTGGTCGCCAAAGGGTTGTTCTAGTCAATGACATACTGTTCAACTCACTGTAGTCTTGGTATCATGGGATCAAGGATAATCTCCTATAACGATCGTCCCAATCCGTTTTCTATTGGATAAGGATCAAAGGGTTATCTCCGATGCCGTTCGTAATTTGAGGAAACTACCTCCTAATTATGCTCCATGATGCTAGTAAGGAGGCTAGCTTCTGTTACTATATAACCTAAACAAATCCTATGGTACAAGGTATGAAAACTCTGCCATTTTAAATACTAAGCTCTTTCTTATCATTTTCTCCACCCTAAATTTTAACTTAGGCACCGGAGGAGTGTTGGCAGAATATCACGCTGGTGTCAAGCATGTTGCAGGTTCCAGTGAGTTGAGGCACTCCAATCCATTCCATCAGGGCTATTTTACTCCTTTTTATTTCAGACTTTGTAATTTGTTTATCTTTTAATAATACAAGGATTTTTTAATAATTGCTTTGACTGATAAAATAGTATTAAAAAAATTAAATTAACGTTGCTGAGAATTTGAGCGTTATAGTTTGACCCGTTTAAAACTATTATATTACCTCAAATATTTTACGTAAAGCATAGAAATTTCTCCAAACATTTCACGTATGGTCTAAAATTATACTAATATTTCATCTAAATAAAAGCAGGCATTTTTACTATGCAGATTGTATAAAAATTTATTTTGTAGTTAAAGAATTTAACTAATAAATAGGAGTAATACTTTACATATATGATTAAAAAGATATTTTAATCATTTACTTAACGAATGACTATTTTCTATATCTTTTTTCTAAATAAAAAAAGGCGTTGAGTGTTTTTCTAAATTGACATGTAAGTAAAATTTCAGGTTTACATTTTATTAAAAGAATATTTGTTAAGTAATTTTAGTTAAAATATTTCTGAGTCCACTAACCGAGATTTTTAGCTCCGCCCCTCGTAATACATCTAAATCTTGGCATGGATTTGGACTTTGCTATTGTAACAAGTGGCAATTAACCCCAAGGGGTTGTCCGAGTGGTAGAACAAGCAAGCTGTAAACCCCAAATGCTGAGTTCGAAACTTGGCAACCGCAAAAAACTTGGGGCCACTGGAGGGTATTCTCGGTCGTTCACTTCAGGGCCCCGAGGACTAATCGGCATAGGTGGGGGGCTCCCCCAGGCAATCCCAGCCTGGTCCCCAAGCCGTCGGACACCTCGGTTAACAAAAAAAAAAAAAACAAGTGGCAATTTTTGTGCATTAACAACATTAGTATTGTATATATGATGTGACATTATACGTGACACCAGGGGTGAATTCAAAAAATTTTGTCAGTAGGACCAAAATCTTTGCTAAAATCACACAAAAAAAATTTCTATATTAAAAGATAAATATGAATTCTTACTTACCTATTAACTTAAAATAATGCACAATGACTTTTCCTATTTAAGAAAAGATATAGAAAAGGATTATTCGTCAAGAAAAAAATGTCTTTTTAATTGTAGACACGTAAAATATTATTCATCAGTTAATTTTTATTCAAATGCGTCACAATCTTTTGCACAATCTGCATAGTAAAAATACTTAATTTTTATTAGGATAAAATACTTCGTACATTTTTATACATTAGATGAAATATTTGGGACAAATTTTGTGCCTCAAGTATAATGTTTGAGGAAATATTGTAATTTTAATAGGGTAAAGTGACACCAATTGGGATTTGGGGGAGCTATAGTGCACTTTTTTATAATGCGCGTGTAGTATTGGCAAAACATTGTAGTTTTATCTGCATTGTCCTCAAAACTACACCATTTTGACTTATCATGCGAATTTTCATCAAAATGCATGGTATTCAAACAGTGTAGTTTCGAGAACAAAGCAGACAAAAATGTAACATTTTGCCTGTACTATACATGCACTATAAAAAAGTGCACTACAGCCTCCCCAAATCCCGCCAATTGACCCAATATGCGTTCTCCCCTTCGTGATTGAGACACAGATAATATTACACGCATGAATTGGTATTTAAATGTAGGCCATAATTTTGAAAAAAATAGCTAGTTAATTTACCGACGTCCAGTTTTTGAACCAGTTTTAAATGTGGCCACTTGGTTATTCGACTAATCAAATTGATAATGATTTCCATTAGGATGCTAAGGAACGAAAAAATGGACTTTTAAGAAGGTAAACATGTCACAGCTATCATTCATATTAATTAATAGGTGAAAAAACTTTTCTATAATTATGTTATGGTCGGCATTATTGGTCGGCAATTCTGTTTTTTTTTGTAGTGTATAATCATGAAGTCGGTTGAAATTTTTTGGATTCATGGAATGCTAGAACAATAAATAGTGTTTTACCTTAATCACTAAAAATGTGCTCCGTACTCATTTGTCTTAATTCTTTTTAAGTGCAAAAGACTACGAATAAACACGAAAGACTCTATTTTTAGATTTTTTAGATTTTTTTCTAAAAAATTTCTAATTAATTTTTTTGAAATATTCTCTCGTCGAGACGAATCGATCATCCACAAAAAATTGACGGAGGACAAAAAATTATAAAAATATTTCACATATGGACAAAAAAATAATTGAATAATCCAGTTGCATCTTTGTACGGAACGGAAGTAGGGGTAGGCTTCGTACCATGTTGTGTTATTTCAAAGTCATCTCAAGATTGTCTTAATATTAACCTTAACCTTAACCCTAACCCTAACCCAATAGTCATTTATTTTTTGTATTTATTTGTAGTATCATTTCCGGTCTGTATCATATCTATGTCATTTTAGCATGTTATTGCAAAAGAAATTAATAAAAAAATTAAATGTATGAAATATTAATTAAAGTTTTTCCTTCCTCAAGAGATGGATCATCAAACTAATACTCATAAAATAAAGTTCTCCCAGAAATGATTAATATCGCTATTATTGCCATTCCCATTTTTATAAGCTCTTTTCTCTCATTAAGTTTACGCGAAAAGAACACCCAAGATGATTACAACAATCTCTAATATGGAACAAAAACTCTATTAACCCAAATATACTTTTGGTACATGATATTTTATTTAGTTAAAATAAGTGCCATATCACTTCAAGTATATCCCTACACCCATTATTTATAGTATAGTTAAATTTACGACTAAATTTCCATTTAAAATTGGGTTAAAGATGTCTATTTCAAGCTTTTTGTGTTCAACACCGATGCAATCTTTTTATTACTCGTTCTGTCGTATCAAGTTTTATGTCAAAAATTCACACCACTAGATTTGGATGTCGGCACAATAAGGCAAAGGGCAAAAACACTTAATTAGTAAGGGATCCCTTCCTAATTATTATATCAACAATTTTTATTTAAATTATGGTGGAAGCCAAACTCACATTCGACCATAGATTAAATTTTCTGCATGCCAGTGAAATGGGACAATGGTCAATAGACAATAATTATTTCTGATTTTTTTAATGGTTTTGTGGGAGTAATTTAGAAGACATGATTATCAGAAGGTGGTCAGTGATAGATTAAAATAAAATTCTAACAGGAAAACAAGCAATGATCTGTATAAAATTAACATATTTATCTACCAATTGTACTATCTGAATATTTGATTGTGCACATGGTTATATGGATCAAATATGCTTAGATATATAGGGTTAGGGACTCACGTGGAAGTAATAGACTAGCAGTACTACTACCTATTTGTATTATTCTTTTGAGTTGATTCAGTGATTAGACTTTTACTTTATGGGTTTATAAAAAGTAATTAATGAAATTAGTTTCAGCCTCATAATAATAAGAATTCTAAACCTGACGGGTTAGTCTGGTGGTTGAGATTAGATTTGAGGCGTAAAAGTATGTTTTCTTTTAAATTTTAAATTTGAAATTTTTTAGGTGTTATTAATTCTAGTGGGTGGGTTTAAGGTGGATGGAGGGTTTATTTTGCTTGGGCTATTCCGGTTCTACCATCTTGCCAACTGGGGTTTCCTTGGTTTTCCCTCCTATTGTAATCTTCTATGTTCTTTATAATGTTTTGCTTTGCTGATCAAAAAATAATAATTATAGGATTTATTCATATAGGATAAAAGTCTTGATTTAAACTGGACCCAGTAAATGGAGAATGAAATTGGCTTCTCAATGACTAATCGTCATTAGATTGAGAGAAATTCCAAAGTCGATCGAATACCTGGACTATCAAAAAAAAATTAGGATTTTAAGAGAGAATCATTTACTATATATGCACATGTTGTTAAGAATACATAAAAGTATAAAAACATAAATACAAAAGAAATCAGCATAGATAACAACAAAATACTAGCTCATTATTAAAAAAATTAGAATAGATACATACATGAGGCAATAGTAGTTCAGTTGTTCCTCAAAGCAGTGGATACGTTTAATATGTATTATATCCTGTGTATGGAAATAACAACAAAATACTAGCTCATTATTTTAAAAAATTACGTAAATTTTATGACAAGAAGATAATGTAATTTCTCATAATTTAAATCGTGAGCATAGTATAGAGTCTTGGTCTTGGACACCGTCGGATTATGATTCACCAACAGAGGCAGGAAGTAATAAAACTTCCAACAATCATAACATAACATACGTGGTCTGGTCTGAGTTCTGTTTGTGTGTGACAATACATGCAAAAATATATATATATATAGCTACATTATAGATATAATATAAAAGTATACGTACAGTTTTGTAAGCATGCATAGAGAGGAGCATCATATCATATCAATTTCACATGCACACAGATGCACACTGCCTTTTTTTGGGGGATGGATGAATGGATGGATGGTGCAGAAATGACAGTCCCCAAACACAAGTAGGTCCCACAATCACACTTTGAGACAGGCATCACGGACGGACTGATCCTAATCAAAAAGCAGCAAACTCTCTCCTCCTTGGGAAACGTGTATCTCTCTCTCTCTCTCTCTCCCCCTCCTCTCTCTGTTAGGACAGGACCCCACATTTCACTGCATGCTGAATCAGAAGAGGTCCAACTTTAATTATGTTGTAATGATTTTACACCTGATCAAGGGCTACAAAGGCAAATAACTTTTTTGACCTTTGTCTTTTTTTTTTTTTTAGTTTAAAAATAGTAAAATACCCCTTTACCACTCACTATTCACACGTTTGTCTGTAAAAGATAACAGTCTCATCGTTTTTTCCGTTTCTATTACTTGGGTCTCTATGTTATTTCTGTCCGCGCCTAAAATTCCTAAATTCTTTGTCCACTGTAAATAACCTATATTTAGAACTATTTGTTTGGATAATTAGGTGCGTGATTGCTAGTCCCCCCGGTCAATCCGGGATGTTCGAGTAGTGCTCTCACTGAGTGGCATCGGTCGGTTCACCTGGAGTCGCCCTGGCCAAAGTCGAGTGACCTAGCATGTCTAGCTACCCGAGCTCATGCTGGTTGATTGTCGATGTGGGAGACCTTAGTTATTGATCGATTTCTAATCCGCAACAAGCTCATTAGTTGTCCCATATTTCCTAGTTGAGGTGCAAGCCGAAGCCTTGGGAATTATGTTTCTGAGCCCGTGAAATAAAAGTTACTCCCGACATTAAATTGCACATCATATCCCTTCAATGTTGGCGCTATGTATGGCCCATCACGTGTAGGGCTCACATATCTTCTCGAAAAATATGATTATTTATGGCTTCACTTTTACGTGTGGCCATCATGGTTCAATCCACAACGCCCCATCCTCACGCTTTCAACGGTCTAGATCATGGTGTCGTTTCCCATTTCATGTGAGTTAAAGCTAACCCAAACACACACCCCCCCCCCCCCCCCCCCCAAGCCTAACATTCTCCCTTTCTTCAAGAGAGCCTTTTCCCCAACCTTTTCTGCCTCACGTGTGTATTCGTTCATTCGCCATTCCCTAGAGACTTCCAACAACCTCCCTCCATCGACTGTTGGACCAATAGCCGTCAATTGCTACACGGCTCCCGCTCCTTATTCACTCTTGCCCTATTTATGTGCTTCGACGAGATTTTTCAACTGCCCATGGAACTATCATCCACCAATTCTGACTTTAACTCTTCATTTGGATAATATTTCAAACCTTTAGCAATCGACCGTCGCGATACATAAAAGATAATCTCTTTGAACATGCTGTAAAAAATAGTAACTTGATTATATATCAAACCATAACTATTTCATTACTTCATAGGAATAATCATCAAACTACTCAAAGATACCAAGCCATGTTATTCCATAGGCGCGGATAATTTTTATTATTTGAAGAACATGTTTAAATGTCGTTATCGAAGACAAACTAGAAATATATCCACCAATCATTTGGATAATATTTCAAAACCTTTAGTCTTCGGAGGTTAGAAGTTATCATGAACATAACCCGTTAGCCATGGTTGAACTTAATGTTCCACGGGCCCTTCTCTACACTGCTGCGGGCATCCAATTTGTCCTTACTGAGCATGACCTTGACAGAATTAGGGTCATCCATGCCCTTCCAAAGACCATTAACCTTCACCTTCCTCATGCCGACGAGAGGTCTTGCATGACTTCAGAGAGCAAGATTTGCCTTTAGGAACGCAATCTTCAGTGCGGACTGAGGTTCCCTGTCCATTCGCTTATTCGCGAAATCCTCCATTACTTACACCTAGCACCGACCCAGTTGATGCATGCCCAATTCTTGAAGACTGCTAACTTCAATGATCACACTCTGGCACCGAGAAAGCGAGGGGCGATGCGCCTTGTCCCTCATCGAGTTGTTTTTTGAAGGAAGCCAAGTTAGAGCGGGGTTGGTGGTTTTCTCATTCACAAATCGATCACAACCTGATCAACGAAATCCTTCATCCAACAAATGGTGGAAGGATAAATTTTTCTTCCTTGGCGAAGACACCTAAGAGTTTAGTCCCTCTGAGATTTGGTTTGAGAACCCTCCAAGAGTGCCCCGCCAGTGGGGGGAACCTACCCAAGCTCTGACTCCAACTGTCCCAGCTATGACCGAGGGTGCGGCAACCTTTATTGGAGCGTTGAAAAAGAATGCTCCCTTCTCCTACTTTGCTCTCATGACCCTGCCACTCTTCTACGCGTGCAGCCTTGGCCTAGACCCTAATGGTATATCATCACTTTATTCTCATGGCGAGAAATTTTTGTATATTCCTTCCCATTCTAACTCTATTTTCTATGTTGCAGCCGATCTGTTAAAGAAAAAGGTCCCAAAGAGGCCATGATTGGACCCCCCCAAGTGGTCAAGAAGCATAAGGTCAGGAATCACCTGGCAAAGAAACCCAAGGTGGTCGCCCACGAAGTGGAAAACGACGTCCTCATGGACAACCCCGAGCTCCCAAAAGCATTTGACTAGCATATCCCTCCAATAATGGTCAACGACCCTACTCCATAACTAGACCCTCCGATCGAAACACAGGCTAATCCTAAATCCATCCTTTTTTTAGCCATTTCACCCTTCAGCCAGGGTAAAAGGGAAAGCTATAATGAATTCTTAAGGGAAAACTTCTCAAGTTGACGACCTTCCTTCGACCGCCCAGTCTCCTCTAGGGGCAGATCAGATAGACAAATCCCAGCCTTCTGTGGAGAAACTTTTTTTTTCTTTTATTAACGCCCAACGAGTTATCACCCACTTGACTAGTCCATCATACACTCTTAACTTTACTGACCCCATTTATGATGGCAACAAATTTTTCAACAAAGAGACATGCCGAGAGTATGTTAACGCACACGTGAGCGATGACTTGTTGAACCAAATATTGACAACGGCACTGGCCCAGAATCTTTTCCTATCGCTAAGCCAAGTAGGTGTGGCGCCGTGGCTTTCTAACATTTTTTTAATTGGTTTTCACTTACCTTCATTCATTGATTGGCTTGTAGGCCTGTGCTGAAAGCATCAATCTGTCTCTATGCGTTTTTTTTTTTTTGCTAAGCAAAGGTATATTTATAATCAAAGTAAAAATTACATTGATTATACGTACGGGATACGAGTGTGAGACACCCGAATCCCTAGGAAAGCCAACTAACTTAAGTAAATAACAAAGCTACCATCTAATTACAGTTGGTGAGGAACCAACGAATTAAGTAGGAGTCGTATACCCGCGATAACCCCGGCTACCCTGCTACCAGCTAGGACCTGCTACCCGCGATAACCCCTTCCAGGCAACGCACTATGTCTTGAACCGAGTATTGGAAGCTGGGTAATTTCGATTTAGCCAGCCCATGTTGAAGCTCTGATTTTGATAAGGTTTGCCAAATCTTCTGCCCTGATCTTCAAGTTCTGAAAGATGAGGGAATTTCGCGCAAGCCATAAAGACCATAGGGTTGTGAAGAAGACTTACAAAAAAGGGTATAAGTTCTTTTTTAGCGACGCTCAAAGGCAAAATGATGGATAAAGAAAGTCACGCTTAGAAGACCTCGGGTCTGGAAAGAAGATAGAGAGCCAATAAAAGTAAAAGATTGGAAAGAAACAACAAATACAGGTAAAAAGAGACGTTAGAAATAGGGGCAAGTGGGAAGCGTGACGTCAGTCACCCAAAAGCTGTCACAGACTCACAGGTGTCTCCCCGCATTTAATACAATGGTATGAATTTGAATTGGGTAACTGGGGGGCAATTAAAGAGGGCAAAACTTAATTCACATACGTAATCAGTATTTTCTCGAACAAAGTAAATAGGCGAAAATCAAATTCGGCACCACAGTGTACATAAGGTATGACTTCGAAAATTCCAAATAAGACTTATCTAGTTAAGTCAGTAGTCAGAAAATGCAATTTGCATCTAATGAAGAATTAGATGCCGGGAGGGACTTTGATTAACTGCGGGAGAATCGCTGTAAAAAAAAAAAATACACCCCCAAGTGTACATGTATCTTGTAATTTACTATTACAAGCACTATATTGAGAGTTTAATAAGATTGTGTACTGACTTAATTATCAAAATGTCTTGTCGCCAACTAGAGACAGAGGGTTTCATGACTATTTCTTACCTTATAGATTAAGTTTCAGGTGAGAGAATAGATTCATGTATTCGTCCAAACTGGAGAAAAATATGTACAGGGAACCAGAAATTTTACCCACTTAAGATAACCACGTCACATATTTGCTTTAACAAGTGCATCCACAACTACACGTACAGATGATATAATACAGTTATTTATAATTGTAAAAGACATTATTATGGTTACGTTTGGTCTCAATTAAAATTATTGGTTAATGTTCATCTTTTCATTAAAATTTTTGTTAGTTTTTTATCATTATTTTTTAATTATGCATTCTTCGTGATGAAAAATTATTAGCAAGGAACAAAAAAAGTTTAAAAAAGACAAAATAAGTCAAAACACAAAATTTGTTAATTATTTATCAATTTTGAAATTTCAAATTCAATTCATATTACTTCAAAATTTTAATTCTTCTTGTCGAGAGAAATTCGAAAATTCAAATATCTTAATAACTATTTCCAAAGAAACTTCATAAACAATGAAACTAAATTACTGATCAAAAATTGAATTATGTTAGTTCAAAATCCACTTATGTACCTAAATTAATTTATTTGATGGATCTAGCTCAGTGAAATAGAAGTGTACCTTGGAGCAGTAACACTCTTCTTGCACAGTAGTTTTGCTCAGCTCAGTTATTTTACACATTTTCTCGTTTCTCATTCAAAAAACAAAGGAAATAAATTACTGATTTTGGTAGTAGGAGCTTTATCTCGAAAAAAGACAAGTCACACAACTCTACACATTCTTGTTCCAAGCAGCATACAGCCAACACATACATACACTTAATAATCTATTTCCTTAATATATAAAAGTTCATTTATTTGTGAGAGAAAGAGAGAGACAGAGACAGAGAGAGAGTGTGTGTGGCCCATCTTAAATCAATGGCTGACCGACTTTGAAAATAAGGGTGAAGATAAAGGAGAGAGTGGACGTGGAAGAGTAGCCTTACAAGAGAGAGAGCAAGAGAGAGAGAGAGAGAGAAGAGCTGGTTAGAAAAAAAGAGTATGAAATATTCGACATACCTTTCTGGTAGTTTTTTGGTTTTTTCTTCTTGAAATCAAACCCAAGGGTACTGTTACTAACCCCAGATCTCTCTCTCTCTCTCTCTCTCTCTCTCTCTCTCTCTCTCTGCAAGAATAATCCCAAGTCCTGGAATATTTTTCCGGTTTGCTTTCGGGGGTTTTCTTGTTCTTTTGCCACAATCTAAAACCCAGATTGGGATAACACCAAGATTTCGTTCGTTTGTTTCTGGGTGAAAACCTTGGTTGTTTCCTGTTTGTACTGTGTTTTTCTGCTTGGCAAATCTAGTAGTTTGTGCTTTAGCTCAATTGATCAGATGCAAATGATGATGTCTGGTGATCATGTGTTCTCAATTCCCTCCTCCCTCAAAGGGTTTGCTCAAGAACCAGCTGATTCAAACCCTAACCCTAAACCCATCCCCAATACTGTATCCAAGAAGAGGAGAAATCTTCCAGGAACTCCAGGCAAGCAACCTTCACCTTCTTTCTTCATTCATATCAATCATGAATCATGTGTACGTATATCTATGTATGTGTATATGTATGTATGTATGTGCATCTGTTATTTATATCATTAATTACATATTTACAGATGTATTATACACAAGCAAAAACTAATAAAAATGGCGAGCCTCGTTCCGTATCTATCATCTTCTAAAAAACGTTAATAATGGTGATTTAAAATCTCAAATTGTCACATCATTCTGATCAAATTTTTTTTATGAAATCCATAACTTAATATTTTCCTAGACTTTCAACTGAATCTCTAGTGATTTCTTTGCCTTTTTGTAATTTGTTGTTTGTTTAAGTAGATCCAGATGCTGAGGTGATTGCTCTATCACCCAAGACTCTAATGGCCACGAACCGATTCGTATGTGAAATTTGCAACAAAGGGTTCCAAAGAGACCAAAATTTACAGCTCCACCGACGAGGCCACAACCTACCATGGAAGCTAAAGCAAAGGCCTAAGACAGAAATCCCAAAAAAGAAGGTCTACATATGCCCGGAAACAGCCTGCGTGCACCATGACCCGGCCCGAGCCCTCGGGGACCTGACCGGAATCAAGAAGCACTTTAGTAGGAAACATGGAGAGAAGAAGTGGAAGTGTGAGAAGTGCTCAAAGAAATATGCAGTTCAATCGGACTGGAAAGCACATTCAAAAACTTGTGGAACTAGAGAGTACAAATGTGACTGTGGCACACTTTTTTCCAGGTACTAGAATTTAGGGACTTGAATTTATTGCACTTTCGTTGTTTCAGATTCTGTGTTGGTTATGTTTATGTTTATGGAATTTTTGCCTGATTCTGGGAGAAATAAATGCTTCATGGAGTAGTTATTAGCTTCACTTTCAGGGTATTTTTGTTCTTGGTTGGAAATTAATGCTGAAAGTTGAATTTAATGCAACCACATGTTTAAAAAGCTTGAAAATAACAACCAAATAAGCCAATGAAGCAGCTTTGATGGGTCTTTTTTATTTTCTTTTTTTACTTTGAATCTGAGAAGATTTCTTTTATTTTGTGTAGCATGACCATAAAATTATGTGATACATTACCAAAAAACACATTTTTACCCAAAACCCATGTCGCAATGAATTTTAATTAAAACTTTATTTTTTTTATACAACATATTCCTTTTGTATGAAAATTCAAAATTCTGTTAAATTATTCCTGCTTTCAAATGGGTTTTTAGTATTTTGAAATGGGTATTGATTGATTTTCTCAGGAAAGATAGCTTCATCACCCACAGAGCTTTCTGTGATGCCTTAGCTGAAGAAAGCTCAAGACTCACTTCCCTTCCTCCTACCAATCTCAACTTCACAAATGATCCTTTAAACGAAGGAATCAACGCCCTTTCCCAGTCCAATTTGCCGCCAGGAATCGCCAGAATTCCCCAATTCGGAGGAGGTTTCCGGCCAAATTTCTCCGGCATGGCGGCTGGAAATTCCGCAATAGATGAGCAGCAGAAGCCGAGATTGTCACTCTGGTTGGATCATCAGGCAAATTCCCAGCTCAATCCCGTCGACATGGGAATGAATTCCAATAATCTTTCTGATATGTTCCAAATGGCACAATCAAATCTGTTTGGCTCATCCCTAATGCCGAATTTCGGTCAATCCAATCAGTCAGATTGGGTTGAAAAAAACGTTTCAACACAAAAATCTGCAAATCTTTCCCTTTCTGGAGGGGTGAACAAGGGGTCAATTACCGCATCTGATCAAACTATGGCTTCTTTGTACTCTGACAATCAAAACCACCGCCCGAATTCACCTGCACTGCCAATGTCCGCCACCGCACTGCTGCAGAAGGCGGCGCAAATGGGTTCCACTAGAAGCAACCAATCAATAATGGGTAACAATTTTGGAGTAATGAACTCAAGTTCAGCTAATTCCAATATATCTAGCTTCAATATATTGGTTTCCAATGAGGCCAATTTACCCATGGGGAGTTCGAGTTTGAGCTCATTAGCCAGTACTACATCAAACAATCTCGAGCAGATTATGATGCAGGGTGGTGTAGCACAGGGCAATTCAGTGGTTCCTTTGAGGTCGAATCAGGGTTCGAACCGGGTCGAAAATGGTCCTACAAGAGATTTTTTGGGTGTGGGCGGTGAAGGTAGTCGTCCATTCTTGGCACAAGAGCTAGCCAAGTTCGCTTCAATGGGTTCGGCCATGGGTTTGGGCCATTTCGCAAGCAACCATTGACACTGAAATGTTCCCTATGTACTAAACTTAAGTACGAGATTCTTCGTCTCCAAATATCTTAATTTCTCTTTTGAACTGCATTGACAGTTTGCATCATCATTAATTTCTAGTCATACCCAACTTTCAATATTACCAATTAAGATGTACGGCCTATTCAAACGTTAAAGTTTTGATCGATTTGGACCAAGAAGAAATTCCAGGGAGAAATCAAGATTCGAAGTTTAGAGGGTCGAGATCTCTTTTTTTGGAAAAAAAAAGGGTCGAAATATAATTCATTTTATAATTTCAAAATTTATATTTCAGTCCTAAATTCTTTTACAATTTTTGAAGGGACTCGAGCACCAGTCCCTTAGTGATTCCGCCCCCTGGGACCAACTCAACGACAGGCTTAAAAGGTATCCCTCAAAAATCTTAGCTCAAGATCCTCGAAATGCATAATGTGAATATCTGCCGAGCCCATACAAAAACACAAATAGTGCGTTGGTATAAAGAGAGAGAGAGAGAGAGATCTACACCACTAGTGCCACAATTTACAGCTCCCAAATGTAAGGTTTTACTCACAATCTTGAGGGTAAAATGGTAAAAAGACAACTTGAATGGGAGGGATTGGGAAAGCTGTAATACAGTTTCTTGCAGTGCACGTATAGTACGAGCAAAATGACAAAGTTTTGTCCGTCTTGTTCTCAAAATTACATCATTTTGATCTCATATATTTTGATAATAATTCGCGTCATAATTTCTCTGACAAACTGCACGTGCACTACAAAAACTACAGTATAGCCTCCTCAAATCCGAACGAGAGAGAGTCCGTTTAAAGTTGCATGGTGAGGAGGCCAAGTGAAAGTGGGAGGCGGACAGAACAAGTGCATGTTGTTTACTTGGGTTTAGTAGCTTTTTATCTTTTTGAGGGTGTGGTCTCTTACTTATATATCTTTATTTGGTGAGAGACCCTTTTTCGTTTTGTCGTTTAGAAATCTACAGCACAGAAAACAACGAGATTCGTTGACTCTGTCAAAGTTATGAGGCCCATTTCGTCAACGTTAGTGGTTCTCAATCTTTATTGACTTTCAAATTTCTTTTCGCCACAAAAGACACTCTTGACAATTGCTGGTTATGAGTTTATAGAATTAGAGCCTGCGTTTAAGCTTAGATTCGTTTTTAATTTGATAAAATATCAATTAAAATTAATTCTGTTACGAAGAAAAAATAGATTCAATATAAATATTGTGACATGCACGCACTAAATTCTGGAAATCGGTCTTTATCATGACGTTAAATAATTAATAAAGCTAGACTCGTGATTGATTGAATGAAGTATCAAAAACAAAAAAATTGTTTTTCAATTTAAGATATAAGAGTTGTAACTGTGTGTTGAAGAGAAAAATTTAATTGAAGGCCAATAGACTCTTAATTTTTGGACTAAACTATCTTTTTAGCTAAGTTACATATTATTTAAACTTTTTTTGAGTTTTGCGTTAGGATTTTTTTCTTTTTCATTCTGTCTTGATGAGAGAATTTAAAAACTTAAAAGGAAAAATTATGACTAGCTTAAAAAAGTCCAAAGGAATTACTAAAGACATGAGAAATCCAAAATGGACAATTTTGTAGATTATTTATTTTTCATGAATTTCTTTTTTCCAGCTCGGTCCCTGATTTTTTTAATTCTTTGATTTATCTCGTCGACCCAAATTCAAAACCTCAAAAATTTTGACCTGGCTAAAAAATATTACTAACAACAAAAGTAAGTAACTGCATGCCTAGCTAAAATAATAAACTAATTCAGTCCATGCACCACCTAAATTTGAATAAATGATAGAGACAAGAAAAGCAACACTAGCACGAAAAGAAGAAGCGAATAAATTAGAATAAAAAATTTAAAACATTATGAAGGTATTTGGAGTTAGATATTAATTTTCAATTTAAAATTGAAAAATCCACTACTCGAATGCTTGAAAATTTTTGAAGTGGTCGTACGTGCACATGTTACTTTAGTGAATGAAGCTAATTTTTTTTTTTCTTTTCCAAACAAATCCTTCCTTACTTAAAGTACTGTTAAACAATGGGATTAGATTTAGACCCTTGACTCTTGTCCTTATTTAAAATATTTTTTTATTTTTTCCCCAAATAAATGTAAGGAAAAAAAAAAAGTTACCACCTTGGGACTATACCAGAATGTTGGGTGTTCCAATAAGGGACCTTGGAGACTGCATAGACACCCTTGATTATCTTTATAAATGGATATTCTAAATAGGGATGGCAATTTCGTCCGATCCGTTCGAATCCGCTTCGATCTCCGCTCCGAACGGAGCGAGGATTCGGAGTTTTTTTCGGGGATCGGGGCGGGTATGGATTTTTTTTTTAGAAAAAATCGGGGATCGGAGCGGATTTGGAGGTAAGTCTATCCCCGCTCCGCTCCGGTCCGAATCCGTTCTCCGATCCGTCTCCGATCCGCTCCGCTCCGTCTCCGATTCGCTCCGCTCCGCCTCCGATCCGCTCCGCTCCGTCCCCGAATATCCGGGGTAAAAAAAATTACAAGAATACTACAAATAATTGCTACTTACGTTAAAAAAAATTGGAGAAAAAGTATAAGAAAAGATATAGAATTAGTAAATCATAAATTAAAAAATTTATTAAAAGAATATTTTGGTAGCAAATAGAGAGAGACAATAAAAGAAATAAAAATGTCAAAAATAAAAAAACAATTACTATATGAAAATTTCTTTGGGATGCAAAAAGTAGGTAAGGTTGAAAATTTCTTTTGATTGCAAAAGTAGGCAAAGTTAATTTTCTTTGGGATGCAAAAGTAAGAAAAACTTTTACAAAAAATTGTACCATTAAAAAAATATGAATCAAATATAACGAAGTATATGTCATACATTGCGTTTTTACAAAAAATTGTATCATTAAAAGAATATGAATCAAATATAACGAAGTATATGTCATACATTGCGTTTTCTCATATTGGAATATTTGTGGTCAATGGTTATTGAGTAAAATGCTGCGTATTCATGTGCTTGCTGGCTTGGTAATTCCATGTATTGTTGATGTTACTCTTGCCTTGATAGACGGGTCCAACATTTTGTCTTTGTCAATGTATTCCGGAATAACCGAGAGATACAATAAAAATTCGGATCTCCGAATCCCCGCGGGGATCTCCGAATCCCCATTTGGAGCGGGGATGGAGGACCAAAGTAGATCTCCGACGGGGATCGGGGCGGATTCGGGGATTGATAGAGGGTTCGGAGTTCGGAGTCGGAGGTAGCCACCTCCGCCTCCGATCCGCCCCGTTGCCATCACTAATTCTAAAAGGAAGGAAAAAACTTTCTAGTAAAACACCAAGTGCCCCTTTTCACTGTGATTAGGGCAGATCAATGTGGGAGCCCCCCTCTAAGACTAGGGGCAGTTGTCCCTATGAAACCCAATTGATGGACACTTTTGACTTACCAATGCACTTTATTTGGGATGGGGAACCCTATAAGTAGTAGTAATAGGTTAATATATATATAGAGAGGAAAGTCGTTTAGAAGCTGGACCTTTACACAACCTAATAGTAGTCCCACTACCTCCTTTAGGTGCAGATTAAGGGTACATGGAAATATGAACAAAAAGAGATCTAGAGACCATTTCTTTGAGAAGTTATTAATGAATTATACCCAACTTTATTCAATGCACCTTTTACCCTTTGGTACTTGTAATGACCAGCTTTTTGAAGTAATTAAGTGATCCCTTTATATGTGATTACCACCCCCTTGACCTTGAATTGTTTAGTTTCAATTGGAGCAAAAGGTTGTTTTTGGTGTTTGATAGATTCTTTTAGTAGATTTTAGATTCTAGACATTGATGAGGGAGATAAATAGATCATAGGTTATGGTTTTGAAATATGAAGAATTAATAGTCAATATCTGTGAGTTAAGTGTTTAGGATGTATTCAATAGTGATTCGAGTGTAATTTGATAACTAAATTTTGAGTGTTAGTTTTAACCATAAAACTCTTATATTATTTATTAAGTATGCATACAAACATATATGGATGAGATTAATTATTATTCTTTTTATAAAAGTTCAAAACAATAATGTTTAAATATGACAACCCAATATTTGTATCATTGTAAAGACCCGAATTTTGGACATGTGTGCTACGCATGCGAGAGCATACCCGTGCAATCGTACATACACACTTATTATGTTCCTAAGTCATATATATACACACACGCATATACTAACTTTGTGTACTTATGTATACACATAACCCTTTACTACCTGAAACTAAGGCTGAAATTGGTTCGGTTTTGGTGAAAAAAGCAAAAAATGGTTCCGATTATTTTTTGTTCGATTTTTGGCTTTCGGTTATGTGGGTTCGGTTTTGGTCCGGGCTTTTGGTTTTTCAGGTTGACCGAAATGGGCCTAGTTGGACCAAGGTAAATTATTTTGGGCTCAAATCTATCATTTCGGGCCAAGGCAAAAAAATTTCAATTTTTAAATTGAGCTATTGGGCTGAAAGCTACCATTTGGGCCAAGGTAAAAAAATTCAGTGAGCTAATTTTTTCAGTTTTCATTTGATTTTGGGCATAAAATCTAAAACATTACTTGCTACTCAGTGAACAAAATTGCTCCATCAGTCCACAACCAATACTCACAAACTAAATTTTCAAATTTCTTACAACCAAAACATTCAGTGCATAAAATTGCTACTAAAATATTCAGTTTTCATTGCAGGTGTTTTACAACTAAAATTGCACCATTGCGCCATTCTTTAGTCTAAAACATTATGCCGATTGCCAAGAAAAATGTCATACGCAAATTAAAACATCTAAATAGTCCACAAAAA
Organism: Arctostaphylos glauca; assembly: GCA_019985065.2. Classification (NCBI taxonomy): domain Eukaryota; kingdom Viridiplantae; phylum Streptophyta; class Magnoliopsida; order Ericales; family Ericaceae; genus Arctostaphylos; species Arctostaphylos glauca. The sequence goes on along the minus strand of JAHSPW020000005.1, from coordinate 28,220,299 downwards.
CATTATCGCTCCATCTAAACAATCCACTAAAATTTCACCATTACTAAGAAAAATTTCCAAATTTGATTGCATAAAATAACATTTAAATTTGAAACTAACAAAAACCATCGGCAATCACTATTGCATCATTGCTCCATTGCACAAAAAACAGCTCACTTACTACAAAAACCATTCGCAACCAAGGTGACAAAACAAACTACGAACTTGACTTCATGGAAAAAGCTGCAAAAATGAAAAGAGAAAACTAAAGTTGACTTATAATTCTAGAACCAAGTATCACAATTTGGTTGGTAGATCAAAAGTGAAAATGCATTTCCAAAATACTATATCAAATCTTTACCTCAAAGAAAATCATACGGAAGATGTAACTTTGACATTTCTTGTTAATCCAAGTTCAACACATCGGAAGAATCTTTATACTTCAATTCAACTCCACAAAATAAAACACAACAAATTATTCTTATTATTTATCAAACAATATTAATAAAATAAAGAAAGAGAATTAACAATTACCAAGCCATACCTGAATCCAGCAACTCATCTAGTTGTTCTCTAAGACAAATTTGAGATGGCTTTCTTATCCATTGTTGGGTACAAATAAAAGCTTTCACCGTTTTTGGAGATAAAGAGCTCCTACATGGATCAAGAACACATTCAAAGATAGATTCAGAAGCAATAGTGGACACGAGAACAGCAAGCACATCTCGTGCTACTTGAGAAAGAATGGAATACCTATCGAAGTTAAGTTTCCATCAAGTCAGCAAGCCAAATTTCGGACCATCTATTTTATGAGGCTCCGTTGAATATTTTTCTAACTTCGACTTACTTGCCATATTAAATTCTTCCTTGACAATAGGACGGATTGGGGGTAGATGTTACTATCTCCGTCTCCAATCTCCGAACCTATATTCAATCTCCATCTCTGCCCCGATCTCCGAACGAGAATTGTTGTTACCCTATACCCCCGCTTCAAACAGGGAATGGAAATCTCCAAATGGAGAATAGAGATCCAAAAATTTAAAAAAATAAAAAATACTGATATTTTCATTACTGTCTAACAAAATGTTCCTTACTATAAAATCTATATGCAAGGAATTTCTTAAAAATGTCTTCCCATCTATTTTTAAAACAGATTCAAAAAATATTTTCTTATTAATCTATTTCTCTCTTTAGGCAACATATGCTAATATATAGATTTTCGAAATACGTTTTGTTTTTCAATAGGAGTATTCATGTCCCCAGTCACCCACCATCTGTACTAATTACTAGTTAATATGGAAAAACTAATATGATTAAATTACAATTTTATTAATTAAATTACTTATTCGTTCCATAAATGTCTGATTATTCTTCAATAAATATAATTTTCGGCTAAAAGAGTTAAAGATTTATATTTTTTTTTCCCACTTTACCTCTTATCTAGAAAGCTTTAGCGTGTTTTTAGTGTTTTCATATACTTCTTAATGAGAATTCATTAATTAGTGCCGAGGTTTGTTAGCTTTTACATTATTAATCTTTTTTCTACAAATTTAATGGAGTAAAACCTAATTGAAATGTCTAAAATTTTCAAGATTTGACTTTACAATCACATTATTTGTTTCATATTAGTAACCGAATGTTTGTAGTTGATGATACTAAAAATTGGATAATGACCTTCAAAGTTAATGTTGGGGTCCCTGCACACAAGTCTAAAGGCCGGGTGTACTTTTTTGGCCAAGAATTATCTGACGATCAAGTTAGATCTCGAATGAAAGAGTATATGCATAGGATGTAGAGTATACCATTAATCAACGGCACCGATTAAATAAACGAAAATACCAATTCCAATCCTTTCAAAGAAGAAAGTTTGGATGACTTTTGTTCTCAATTAACAACATGTTACAATGTTTAACAAGATTTAAAATCATCAATGAAAGCTAACACTTTGTGTCCAAGAAAGAGTAAGTTTTAGAGTTCATGGAGGTTCAACTCCAATAGAAGAATGCGCCAAAATAAGTGTCCAAGCTAGGTAAAATCAATAGCAAGTTTCAAAGTTCAAGGCACCGGTGTGCCCAAAAAATAAGGCAACGATGGTTAATTTGCACCAATAGAATTTTGAAGTACAACAAGGTAGAGGCACCGGTGTATCAAAAATCAAGGCACCAGTATAAGTATACAAAGTGATATGCTACAAGCTAAAGGCAACGATGTAACAAAAATCAAGGCACCAGTACTGTAGGTATACAAAGTTAAGAGTTAGTGATATTGAGAAGGGGAGGCACTGGTGTGTCAAAAACCTTGACACTGGTGTAAGCACTTAAAACCAAGATATTGCAAGCAATTGACACTGGTACATCAAAAACCTAGGCACCAATGTATCGTGCATGAACAAGGCATTTTCAACAGGTTGCAATGTCGAACCAAGGGTTTCTCAAATCAACTTCAAGACATCAAATGGAAACCAAATCAAGTTCTAAACACATAATAAACGTAAGAAATTTCTACCTCAAGGTTTAGATGCAAAAATTAAACTTCCAACTCCAAGCCTTAGCTCCAAATATAAGAAAAACTTCAAAGACACTCATTCCAAGCAAATTCACGCGAATGGCCACCGACTATCAACCGAAGGTAAGGGAAATACGTACGATTTTGAAGGAATCAAACTTTGGAGCTAGTTTTTTGGAGAGGGTTTGGAGGGAGGGCTTCAACCATATGAGAGAGAAGAGAGATGGGTTTGTATTTTTGGCAAAAAAATAAATCCTGATGCTTTATAATCTCATAGGCTAAAATTACACTCATACCTCTAGGTTTCACAACATGCTACCAAAAGTCTTCAGGGTTATCATGTTATATCACATTGACCCCGAATCATGTTATCATACCAATTTCACATTATCCACATTAATAATATTTATTTACCCAAACGTTAACTTAAAAGTTCAAAAAATTTCAGGTCTTTACAAGTCCCTACCCCTAATGGATCAGAGATTTGGGAATTTTTTCGGGGATCGGATCAGATTCGAGAAATAGATTTTTAAAAAAATTAGGGAACGGGTAGGATGCGGGTTCGTGTATCCCCGCCTCCATACCCATCCCGCCTCGCCCCGTGAATTTACCCTTGTTTAATAATATGTTAGGGATTTAGAATTTGTTGATTTTATGTTTGTTCTTTTGTGTTGATAAAGGTATGTCCTATGTTGTAATACATTGAGGCAAAATTATATCGTATAGTATTTTTTTGTTGATTTTTTTTGACAATGTAGATGATAGTCCTTGATTACTCTTGATGCAATACGGTAAAATTTTTTTTGCTGTTATTGTATTTTTGTGAGGATGATTTCTCACATGAATATTCCCTATTTGGGACATAATTTGCCATTGATTACTCTTGATTCCTCATAGCTTCCGTTTTCGTTTATAAACTCTTGTATTTTTTTGTGTTGGCTAGCTATGATAACTATTGTTTATGACTATGTTAACTATTGTTTAGAACTCTTGCATTTAATTTTTTTTTTTTTTGATAGTTCCAAATTTTTTTAGTCTTAGACTAATAGTTCCTAATTTAATTTTTTTTAAATTAGAAATATTAGTTTTTTTTTTTTTCCATTTTCAGATATTCGTTCTCCATTCGGAGATATCCATTTCTCGTTCGGGGCGGGGGTAAAGGATAAAACTAGTTCACATTCGGAGATCGGGACGAGATGGGGATTAGATATCCGTTCGAAGATCGGAGGCAAGGACAGTAATATCTATCCTTGATCCGCCCCGTTGTCATCCCTAACTAAGCATGTGTTCCCTGGTACGCCTCTCAAAACTTTCTCCATCTCTCCTCTAATTTATAATAATGTACCAAAATTTTAAATGCACAAGTAAAATAAAAAGAAAGGAAAGTCTCAAGTAAAGAAGCAACAAAATCGTAAGGCTATATATGTAAATTCAAATAATGATTACATGCATAGTGTTGATGCATTTTCAATGCTCTTTTCTGACATTTCTAATTGTTTGTTAATCTGTCTAAGAATAAATCTTCCAATTAACCACTTAACCCAATTACAATTTTTACTTATTGTCCTTTTATTCTTTTATTTTCTTATGTTTAGTAGTATTTCAATATTGTAACTTGACATAAAATAATAATTAAATAGGTTCAAAATTGTGGTACATGCTGGAATTAAATGAAACAAAAAGAAGACAGATATATTCAGAAAACTTTTGAGATAAAAAAATTCCAATTCCGAACCTTTGTTTTTTTAACAACCCCACCTACAAAAAAAAACATATTTGTTTAAATATATTACGAAGTTACTAATATGTGCATCTTTCTTGTATATAAAATTCGGATACGTAAATATGTGTAAATAACGTAATTATATTAAAATCGGCATATTATGTTAAGAAGGTGGGAAACAAAATAGTCATGAAAAATGAGAATTCAAAACATGAATCCAAAAAATAACTCCACTCGCGTTCTTTAGATCCATATCGTGACTCCTTATGTTTGTTTTGATGATATATTTTGAAAGAATATAACTTTCAAAATTCATCAAATAGCTAGAAGAGTTGGCATTCAAATTAAGTTGCATGTTATTTTTTTAAAAAAATTAAGTGTGAAGTCATCTAATCAGACTTCGTCCTGTTATGTTTTTTTTTTTCCTTTAAGAAAAACGTAAAAGATTGGTTCGCACCTCTTGTAGTCTTGAAATATTTATTATATGATTCAAGCATTTTTTGTTTCCAGCAAGTGTATTAATCAACAATTCATAGAAAGATAGGATCAACTGGTTGAGTCGGACAATGGGGAAAGACATGGAATTGGTATGTTTGGTACCAGGGGGTGGAAATATAAGGAAATGGGTGCACGAGTGGGCTCAATACATTGGGCCGTCTGGAACTTCGTTTTTTTTTTTTTTAATGGGATTGAAATTGTGTAGTCTGGATGGACCTATAACAGGCCAAGTTAAAGAGCCAGACCTGGAGGGACAACGGTAATGGGCAGTGCCAGTCTTGGACCAAACACCAAGTCAAACCCACACACAAATGGCTGTTTGTTTGGAGATAAAGAAGGTTGGGATAGAAAATGAAATTTCAGGGCCCTAGGAGTATCTCTAATCATACTCTTTATTTTACTGAGTCAAAAGTACCCAAAAAAAAGAAAAAGAACACTCGTTATTTTGCCTACTTACTGTTTTATGTATGTATTTCAACCCTACTCTCTATTTTTTTATCCATCAAATTTAACTTAATTAATATTGAAAAAGAATTTTAAAAAAAAGAATTTGTCTTAATCTAGAATTATAATGTCTATATTCCAACGGCTATATTATGAAGGTGTGTGTAATATTACATAATATGATATTGAAGATGAAAGAGAGCTCGAGACAATAGACTTCGATTACGAAATAATCGATAAAAGTCCCCCTGAGTCGTCAATCTCGCACAACCGTACAACTAAACTTCATGAATTTATCCAAACTCATCGTTGCATAAGAGATAGAGAAATTCATTCACAACTCCAAGCAGACCTTGTAGAGCACTTGTGGAAACTACATGGGGAGTCTTAAGTATTTGTTAGAGATTAACTTTGTCTATTATTATGTTTGTTCGTAGAGTAACTCTTAATGATTTTATGTATTGATTTGTTTTGATAAATTATTGAACTCTCGCAAACAAATTATTGAAAAAAATTCAAAAAATTATTTTGGTAAGTTATCTATTATTAATATCTCATCGCCTCATAAATGTATATAAGTTGTCTAAAATTTCCTTCACCAATATTAATTAATATTTTATTAAAAGAATCAAAAAAATTCTTTTTAATAAATTACAAAATCAATGAAAGAGATGGATTGGTGATAGAATGTGAATAAAAAATACAAAACAAAAAGATTTGACTAGTGAGAATAGACTCACTACATGTAGCTAGTAAAATTGGTTAAGTTAAATTGACTAGCCTAATAAAGAATGGGTTGGATATGAAAAAAAATGTTTGAACTAGCTATTGTAGCTAAAAAGGGTGCATATAGAGAGTGGGAGATGCTCTAAAAATTTGTTGTTTATTTTGTTTACATGACATGAGATTACCTATTGGTGGGAGATTATATCAGTATAGAGCATGATACACAATTGACTTGGGAGTCCTACTACGCATTGTGCACGACAGTGCATGCTGAGACATGTTGGCTACCTATTGAACTATTTTCGAGCAATATTTAGCATGTCAAAATGACGTTATTTTGCCACGCAGCACATCTTACTATACGTAATGCACATCAACCTATCCTATTTCATATACAATACCAAGGGAGGTTGTTATACAACTAGCTACCTTTGTATTTGGTTTGCATGAGCAATTAGAGTATCCAAAATAGTTTATCCATTTTTTTGGACCAAATTATAGGGGAATTTCCATTTTCCTACTCTAAAAGAGTCATATTTTTTAATGTTTCCTGCATCAGACTCTCTAAATAAGGTAAATAGTAACCAGTTCTAATTTTGAATTCACTAAATAAGGAGGCTACAGTGACTTTTCAAATATAAGAAGTTACTGTAGTATTCACAAAATAGAGAAGACATCAAGGGAGACTAATGTATCAGGAAAAATTACTCCTCGAAATAAGGAAGGAGGAGCTTAAGGGAGAATGGTGTGGACAATGTTATAAGTACCGTACCGGCCGGTACGTACTGTTTTGGCATAAAAATGGTACCAGATACTTCTAGTACCATACCGTTTTCAATACCGACTGGGTAGCGGCCGTACTGGATAATACTGGCCATATCGACCGGTACCGGATTTGTTTTTTTTTTAAGAGTTTCGAAAAAAATTAATTTTTTTGGAGTTTCTCTCTATAATTTATATATATATATATATATATATATATGATAGTTGCGGTAAATCCGATACGGTACCCGGTATATGACCAATACCAGTACGCCGTACCAGTGAAAAAATCGGTCTCTAAACCGATTCAGTATTCAGAACATTGGGTGTGGATTCTCCTAGAACTATCAAAATGTCTTAGTAAAAATTTACACAATGACAAGCCGAGCATAATGTATTTATTATGGGAATTGTGGGACCTGTTGTGCGAGGTTGCTGAGTAGCTTTAGTGTGTAAAATGATTCACATTTCTTTTCTCTTAATTACTTGTTTGGCTAGCAAAAAAAGGAATTATTCTAACTAACCTTTGACAGGAGAAAAAAAAAAAGAAAAATAACTTCGCGGCCTACTTAACTTTGAAAAAAAAAAGTGACCGTTACTGCTCATTCAAATCCCTTTCAGTTGTGCTGTTTGAATATTTTTTTCTCAAAGAAATAGTGAAAATTCACGGTTGACTAGAAAATTATTTCAGAATTAATTGTAAACTCGGAATTTTAAAAATAAATTACCACTTAACTTTGGAAAAAGAAAAAGTGATCGATACCGCTCATTCAAAATTTTTTCGGCTGTGCTGTTTGGATTTTTTCTCAAAAAAATACTAAAAATTAACTGTTGACTTGAAAAATTATACGGGATTAATTGTGAATTTGAAATTTTTAAAAATAATTTTTTATCAATGAATTTTTTATTTATCCCCAAAAATGAATTGTTTTCAAAATAAATATTCAGATTTTTTTTTTAAATTTCGAATTCACAGTTAATCACAAAATAATTTTTCAAGTCAACGGTAAATTTTAAATATTTTTTCGAGAAAAAATTTAAACAGCGCGATGAAAAATGGTTTAAATGAGCAGTATCGGTCACTTATTTTTTCCAAAATTGAGTGGGTTGTGAAGTGTTTTTTTTTGTTCTGTCAAAGGACTTGAAACAGTTAGTTTGAATAATTTATTTTTTTGCTAACCAAACAAGGAATTAAGAGAAAAAAATGTGAAGCATTTTGCGCACCGAAACAGTAGCCCCTGTTGTGCGTCCTACATAGCCGGTCCCCCAATTTCTTTATTATGAGGGTAAATTTAGAAATTCAGGCATTTGTTCATAATAAATGAAAAGTCAACATTTATCTCCTCACTCATATCTTGAGCTAAACAAACATGAGCTCGTGATACTATACATATCAAGAGGTATATCCTTAAAATATCACATTCTGATAGAATTATTGAGAGAGAAAATAAACTCTGTCTATTATTGTATATTAAATCAATGTACAAAGGCTCCTATATATAGGAGAGATAGAGATAGAGATAGAGATAGAGATAGAGATAGAGATTAGGATACATAATCCTAATCCTAAACTAACTAGGAGGATAGAGATAGAGATAGAGATAGAGATAGAGATAAAGATAAAGATAGAGATAGAGATTAGGATACATAATCCTAATCTCTAATTTATCTCTAACTGAATCCCTAAATAGGTTCCTAATTATATATTCTATAATTAGAAGATTAGATATTCTAGTATAATCTTAATACCCCCCCTCAAGTTGGAGCATGGAGATCGCACATGCCTAACTTGAATCAAGGAAAGAATTAAGGATATTGACCATATCAAATCAAATCCTTAATTTTAACACTCCCTCTCAAGTTGGAGCATGGATATCGCACATGCCTAACTTGAATCAAGAGACATCAAAAACATTGCTGGCTGCAGCTTTAGTAAGAATATCGGCTAGTTGATCTTCAGACTTCACGAATGGAAAAATAATGATCCCAGCTACTGGCTGCTTTTTACTCCTCCAAGTCACAAGATTTCCCCTTGCCAATAGACAACTTCAACAAAGACTTCGTTTCTTCTGGCATTGTGGATCATCAAGCAATCATCAACAAGTCACGAAAAAATGACCAGATTGTATCAACCACAATAACCCAAACAGAAGAATAGGAAACCCTAGATCATCAACAAGTCACCAAACGGTGACCAAATTGTGGTTTACAACCACAACAATCCGAACAAATGCACGGACAAAAGACCTTCTGGATCATCAAGAAATCACCAAAAAGTGACCAAACTGTAGTTTACAACCACAGCAAATCGAGAGAGAGAAATCGTAGAAAAAATGGGTAAGAGCTTGCTAGGCTGCTAGGGCACTGATACCATTTTTTTCTTTGTTTTCTCTCTCTTATGTCAGGCCATATCAAAAATGGGTAAGAGCTTGCTAGGCTGCTAGGGCTCTGATACCATTTTTTTCTTCTTTTTTTTTTTTTTTCTTTGTTTTGTCTCGGTGGTCGAAGTCGAGACTTGGGTCTTGGATAAAGCTTCAACCATTTGGCTATAATAGTGGTGGAGACCGAACTCTGATCAAAAACCCACAAATCACAAACGGCAAACATCAACAGCAGAAGGAACGAACAAACAGCCAAGGCGGCAACATGTAGGGTACGCTACTGCTGCAGAAGGAACGACCAGGGCCACCAAACCAGGCGAACAAACAGCCAAGGCAGGCGGCAGGGACTGACCGGCGGCTAGGGTTAGGAACTGAAACAAAGGCAGCGAACTAAGGGTGACCGGCGGTTTAAAACAGGCGGACGGCGGCAAGGCATAAGCCGCCCGCCGGAAAGCGAGTATTCCACAGGCCTAGATCTTATGCTCTGATACCATGATAGAATTGTTGAGAGAGAAAATAAACTCTGTCTATTATTGTATATTAAATCAATGTACAAAGGCTCCTATATATAGGAGAGATAGAGATAGAGATAGAGATAGAGATAGAGATTAGGATACATAATCCTAATCCTAAACTAACTAGGAGGATAGAGATAGAGATAGAGATAGAGATAGAGATAGAGATAGAGATAAAGATAAAGATAGAGATAGAGATTAGGATACATAATCCTAATCTCTAATTTATCTCTAACTGAATCCCTAAATAGGTTCCTAATTATATATTCTATAATTAGAAGATTAGATATTCTAGTATAATCTTAATACATTCAGTCTATATCTTGAAGATATTATATTGGCTACTTATACAGTGGTGTTGAACAAATCTTATGTCCTAATTTAAATTTTGATTGGGTCTTAATTATAACTAAGCGGATAAAATTGCTGTCATTGTTCGAATATTGAGTATTTATTATAACTAATCTAAATAATAAGACGTAACAAATTTCTTAAAAATGTCTATGCATAAGAGCAACCTCATCAATGGTTATTATTTTATTTTCAGTTTATAGACGTCCCATCTATTTTTAAAACAGATTCAAAAAATATTTTCTTATCAATCTATTTCTCTCTTTAGGCAACATATGCTAACATATAGATTTTCCAAATACGTTTTGTTTTTCAATAGGAGTATTCATGTCCCCAGTCCCCACCATCTGTACTAATTACATGTAATATGCAAAAACTAATATGATTAAATTAAAACTTTATTAATTAAATTACTTATTCGTTCCATAAATGTCTGATTCTCCTTCCATAAATATAATTTTCAGCTAAAAGAGTTAGAGATTTATATTTTTTTTTCCCACATATACGCTTTTGTTTTTCTTACCTCTCATCTAGAAAGCTTTAGCGTGTTTTTAGTGCTTTGATATCCTTCTTAATGAGAATTCATTAATTAGTGCCGAGGTTTGTTAGCTTTTACATTATTAATCTTTTTTCTACAATTTTAATGGAGTAAAACCTAATTGAAATGTCTAAAATTTTCAAGATTTGACTTTACAATCACATTATTTGTTTCATATTAGTAACCTAATGATGTTTGTAGTTGATGATATTGAAAACTGGATAATGACCTTCAAAGTTTATGTTGGGGTCCCTACACACAAGTCTAAAGACCAGGTGTATTTTTTTTGGCCAAGAACTCTTTGATGGTCAAGTTAAATCTCGAGCGAAAGAGTATGTGTGCAAGATGTAGAGTATGGGTTGTGAACTTACCTTAAGCTTGACCGAATGGCCCTCTTATAGGCTCAATGGTGGAAGATGGTAAGGGGGTCTGATGGTCGTTGATCCCACTCCTCATTTCCTTATTGAGAGAAGTGTGTCATTTACTAAGGCCTCTATTGTTTTGAGAAATGGTAATTGTTTTTCAATAAATGTATGTCCCTTCATTTGTCAAGCTTTTCACTTACCCGTGTTACGTGTTGCAGTCCTTTCCAGTCGTGCTTCTCCACATTAAACGGTCGGGATAAATGTTCCCAAGTCTTCATACGTGTCATTATCTCAACTATCTTTGTCTTCACATCAAACTGCAAGGATGAGTGCTCCTAAGCCCGCATTTGTGTCATGATCTCAGCCATCCATGTCTTTCACATTGAACGGTTTGATAGATACCATATTCCTTCCTCTTTGGGCAGTTTCAAATATCTCCTTTCCACAATTTAAAAGGATATTTTACCTTCAAACCTCTCATTCCCTTGCATCATAGCTAAAAACTTCTCTGCTTTAAGCTTTGAATAGTCTTTGCCCATCCATACTTTCTTTTCCAGGTACGCCTCATTTTCCCATTGTTTTGCAATCCAGTCATCTTGGAGTTTGACTTTCCAAATCTTTGATATGAGACTTTTTTAAAGGTCTTTTCCGTATCTCATTTATAATCCTTTCTTAGGTCATTAGAGCCTTCCTCTGATTTTCCCCCATCGGTTCGTGGTTTGGGGACTCGTCATTCCTCTGTCCAGCCTCTAGAGTTTTGAATTTTGCACAAATCATCTAGTTTACTCGTGCTCCAAGGGCTAGAAAATACACCTTTTAAATAGACACTAGGTCATTTGAGGAGTCATCTAAGGACTTTGTAATGGATGTTCAACCGATTGTTCTGGCTTTGGATATGGCCACCACTCCTGCCCCAAAGTTTGAATTGAACACCTTCAGCGTTGAGAAGGTTGTGTTTGTTTTGAAGGGCAATGACTTAAGTATTCTTAAGGACACTTTCGATATCCTTAATACTGTTCTCCTGAGGGCCCTTTACCCTAATGATGGAACCTTTGTTTACCACAGAGGGGAGCTCCATTTGTACGAGCACGCATTTTAGTGCGGATTGTGCCTCCCTTATATTCTTTTTCTCGCGAACTGCTACATTTGTTGGAGAACGCACCCATTAAGCTGAGAAGTTCATGGCATGAGGTGGAATCTACAAGTTAATCTATCCTTAAGAGAGGGTAACTGTCTTTGGGACATGCTTTGTTAAAATTGGTAAAGTCAATGCACATTCAGCATACCATTTGCCTTATTCATCAGAACCACATCAGCTAGCCAGTCAGGGTATTTGACTTCCCGAATGAATCTTCCCTGCTCTAATCTCTTCACTTACGCCTCTATCACTTTGCTCCGTTCTTTCCAAAGACTTAGTTTCTAAGGTCTAAAACGGCGGTTTATAATCAGCTGGTGTGTCATCACCTACTACTGGATCCCTATTATGACATTGTGGGACTATGTAAACACATCCATGTTTTTCTTAAAAAATTGGATACATGTTTTCTTTTTTTTAGTTGGTAGTTCTGCACCCACTTGTACCACTTGATCGGCACGACCCTTATTCAGGAGCAAAATTTTTGAGCGTTCCAATGGGTTTCCCTATTTTTTTCCTTTTTTTGTCCCTTACCTCTAGAGCATCAGTCATCGAGGCTTCCCTTGGCCGTTTCTCTTTTAGGGTTGTCACATAACATTCACCGGCAATGGCTTACTCACCATGTTGTTTGCTGTTTCCAATTTAGGTAGGGAACTTGATCATGAGGTGGTATGTTGAGGTTACCGCCTCCATGTTATTTAATATTGTTCACCCTAGTATAGCGTTGTAAGAATAAGGGCAGTCCACCACTGATAACCTGACCTTATTCGTCATTTTTCTTGGAGAGGTGCCTATAGTAATGGGTAGCTCGATAGTACATAGAAATTGTACCTATTCTCAATAGAAGCCAACCAGTAGTGGTCAAATCAATCAGACCTTATCCGATAGGATGTCCATTCGGTTGAAGGCCCCTGAAAAGAAAAAATGTGTGTGTGTGTGTGTGTGTGTGTCAGTGTGACAATGTGACATGTGCATGCAAGTGCCTGTGCAAGATGTACGCGATGTACATGTAAATTGTGCGTGAAAAATAACATGGTCAAATAACATATGTTAAAACAAATTTATAATTTTTGAAGAAATATTTATTATGATATATTTTACTCGGATCATTACGTCTATTTTCCTCTTTTTTAAGAGATTGGTTTACTGTTCACTTCTAGTTTCCTCTTTTTGAAAATATTGATTCACTATCCATTCGAGATCAAATCGTTCAAACTTCCGATCAAAGCTACTACTTTGGTTTCTTTGTTTAACAAATCATCAACCCTTTCATTATACAATAATCTTTTACAATCGTTAGTTGCTAACATAATTGGAGATTGAATGAGATGAATCATTCTCTTATTGCAAAGAGTATAATAGAGGATTATACTCACTCTTTTTAAATCAATAAAGTTGTTATTTTGTGTGCATTTTTTCTTGTCTTTATTGTAGCTGTGACACCCTAAATTATTTTACGGTAATCCAATGCATAATTTAAGTGTGTGTTGTGTTTAATCAATTGGGTAACGTATAAAATTAGTTGATTTAACAAGTGAACGGATTGGATTATGCGTATGTGGTATTATATGTACAATTGGCATGAGTTGAAAAATAAGAATACGTGCACCCGTGTACACTGAATAATTTTCCTTAAAATTACATTATAAGCTAAAAAAAAAAACAAAGAAAAGAAAAAAAAAAGGGTACTCAGCCAAAACCCACCGTTAGAAAGAGAGAGAGAGAGAGAAGGGAGAAAAGAGAAGAAGAAGAAGAGGAGGACCATCTAGGGCTTCAAATTAAGACAGAAACGGGCACGTCCGAGGTGCCGAGACAGTAGTTGTGTCTTTCGTTTTGGAAACCGAGTTTTGCAGGTATAGAATCGATGTCCACTACAAGTTTAGTCGTGCATGTACCTAGCTCGAGAGTCCTGTGTCGGGTTTTGGGTTTCCTTGTGGACAGCTGTGATTTTATTTTGTTTTTATTGGCCACGAGATGCTATTTCTAGGCCTTGTACCTAGCTTGTATAATTTTATCTTATTTTTTTCTTTATGTTTTCTTTAAATGAGACTTTCGTTATACATTGTAGGATGTTTCCTTTGAGTTGTGTATAAAATGAGCTGTTTTATTTATTTATTGTCTTGTTTGGATGGTGGATTAGTTTTGTTGGTGTACTTGTCACGTGTCGTGTCGGTATGAACCTATTGGTATTATTCCGGGACGGGGTGTGACAATTTTTGGTATCAGAGCAAAGGATGGCTGGTAGTGGACAATAGGGTGTTGATATTTCTGTTTGAGTTGAGTCTAGTGTTGATTTATCTAACATGATGAATTTGGATATATGTTGTGTCGTTGTTAATTGAATTGTATCAGGTCAAAAAGAATGGAACCAAGAAATGAGGATCAACCGGAGGGTGCACCACAAGCTGCTACAGGGATAAGCGATATAGATAGAATTCTCGCAGCAATGGCACAATACAGTGAACAACAAGCTGCGTTCATGTTGTGGCAAAATCAACAAGTAGCAGCAGCTGTTATAGGCACGGGACTATTGGAGAAATTCAAGAAGTTGTTCCCAACAGAATTTGAGGGTACAGTAAATCCTGTTGATGCAGAAAATTGGCTAAAAAGTGTTGAGCAGGTTTTGGTGACAATGGGAGTTACGGATGAACAAAAGGTGATCCTAGCAACTTTCAGTTTGAAGGGTGAAGCATTAATATGGTGGGAAGCAATTCAAAGACAGCTGACGGCTCCGTTACCCGGTGTTCAGCCGCCAGCACCACAGATGGTCACGTGGGCAAAGTTTGTGAAAGCTTTCAATGATCAATACTTTCCAGAGTCGTACCAATTCGAACAAGAGGCAGCATTCATCAATCTTAAGCAGGGAAGTATGTCAGTGACGGAGTTTGAGGCCAAGTTTAATGCTTTGTCGAGATATGCTCCAGATATGGTGGATACGAATGAAAAGAAATGCAGGCGATTTAGGAAAGGACTGGAAACCAATGTTGCGACACGGTTAACATCTTTTCGGGAAAAAGATTATGCAGATTTGGTAGATATGGCTAGAAAAGTTGGCAAGGATGTTCAGGAAATGTTTGATAAACGAGAGCAGTTTAAGAAAAGAAAATACGACGGGGGTCAAGTCAGTCAGGCAGGCAAGTCAGGGGGTTATTATAAGGGTGAAAATAAATTTCAACATATAAAAGGACAAAGTGGATTTAAACAACAAGGTGGACAAGGGCAAGGGGCAAATAAGCAGAGTACCGATAGAGGAAGTGGATCAAGTGGTCGAGGGACTACTTTTCAGTGTTTTCGTTGTGGGTCTCCTGACCATCGTGTTAGAGATTGTCCCGAGGTTAAGAAGGAAACCAGGTGCTTCAATTGTGGAGAAATGGGCCATATAGCAACGCAATGTACAAAACCTCGAGCACCAATATCATCCTCAGTTGGTAGTGCGTCTATTGGACGTGGGACATCTTCGTTTGCCCGAGGTGGAGGTATGGGTGGTTCTACCGCACCGGGGAGGGTATTTGCTATGACACGACAAGGTGCACAAGCAACTCCTGAGGTGGTGACAGGTATTCTAAAAGTTTCTGGTATTACTGCACAAGTTTTAATTGATCCAGGTTCTACGCATTCTTTTGTGTGGAATGTGTTTGGTATGCATTTGAATAAGACTTGTGTATTTTTAGATACCCCATTGGCGATATCAACTCCTATCGGAGAAGTGGTGGTAGTTGGAGTTTCATACCCAAATTGTGTCGTATGTGTTAGTAATAAAGAACTAGAGGCTAATTTAATTCCTTTAGTTATGTCAGATTTTGATATTATCCTTGGTATGGATTTTCTGTCAACGCATCATGCATCTATAGATTGTTTCAATAAAGAGGTTATTTTTAAACTACCTGGTGAGGCAGAAATCAAATTCTGTGGAGATAGGGAGAATTCTTTGAATGGTGTGATTTCTACAATAAAAGCGGTGAAATTATTGAGGAAGGGATGTCAGGGGTATTTGGCTTACGTGGTTGACACAGCGAAAAAGTCAGTGGAAGTATCTGATATACCAGTTGTGGAAGAGTTTCCGGATGTATTTCCAGATGAATTGCCGGGGATCGTGCCGGACAGGGAAGTGGAGTTCACCATTGAGCTACTACCAGGGACAAACCCTATTTCTATTCCACCGTATAGAATGGCACCAGCAGAATTGTTAGAATTGAAAATTCAGTTGAAGGATTTGTTGGATAAAGGGTTTGTGCAACCGAGTGTTTCGCCTTGGGGAGCACCAGTTCTCTTTGTGAAAAAGAAGGATGGTACGATGCGCATGTGTATTGACTACAGAAAATTAAATAAGGTAACAATACGAAATAAGTATCCATTGCCTAGGACTGATGATTTGTTTGATCAACTGCAAGGGGCAACTATATTTTCAAAGATAGACTTGAGATCGGGGTATCATCAGCTTAAGGTAAAAGGAAGTGATGTTTCTAAAACGGCTTTTCGTACGAGGTATGGCCATTTTGAGTTTCTGGTTATGCCTTTCGGTTTGACGAATGCTCCTGCAGTCTTTATGGATTTGATAAATCGGGTGTTTGAGCCATATCTAGATTCATTTGTCATTGTATTCATTGATGATATATTGGTTTATTCTCAAACTAAGGAGGAACATGAACGGCATTTGAGAATTATTTTGCAGACTTTAAGAGAAAACCGATTGTATGGGAAGTTGAGCAAATGTGAGTTTTGGTTGGACAGTGTGGTATTTTTGGGTCATGTGATATCCAGTGATGGTATATGCGTGGATCCAAAGAAGGTAGAGGCGGTGGTAAATTGGGAAAGACCAATTAATGTTTTTGAGATCCGAAGTTTTCTTGGCCTAGCAGGATACTATCGAAGATTTATACAAGATTTTTCTGCTATTGCATTACCTTTGACAAAGTTGACAAGAAAAGATGCAAAATTTACTTGGTCTGAGGAGTGTGAGAATAGTTTTCAAGAGCTAAAGTCTAGACTTGTGTCGGCCCCAGTGTTGACTATACCAATGGGTACTGAGGATTTGGTAATTTACAGTGATGCATCTCATCAGGGGTTGGGCTGTGTTTTAATGCAGCGGGGTAAGGTCATTGCATTCGCGTCAAGACAACTAAAAAATCACGAATGCAACTATCCTACACATGACTTGGAATTGGCAGCTGTAGTATTCGCACTCAAATTGTGGAGGCATTACTTGTATGGGGTAACTTGTGAGATTTACACAGATCATCAAAGTTTGAAATACTTATTTACCCAGAAAGAGTTAAATTTGAGGCAAAGAAGATGGATGGAGTTGATTAAGGACTATAATTGTTCCATTCATTACCATCCGGGGAAAGCAAATGTAGTTGCCGATGCTTTGAGCCGTAAAACAGCTGGGAGGATGGCGTGTGTGCAGTGCGCCAGAGTCACAAATTTTACTGAGTTAAAGCAAATGGGGATGGAGTTTCTTTTGGGAAGCAATGATGCTTTACTGGCACGTTTTAGTGTTCGGCCTTTATTTGTAGATCGTATACGGGAAGGACAGCGTCAAGATCCTCATTTGGAGAAAATCATAGAAAAAGTAAATAGGGGTGAGATTCTTGAATTTAACATTCGAGATGATGGTATGCTTCTATTTGGGAAGAGAATATGTGTACCAAATGATGCAATCTTGAAAAGAGAAATATTAGAGGAGGCTCATAGTTCTGCTTATGCTATGCATCCGGGGAGTACAAAGTTGTATCGTGATTTGAAGGAATATTTCTGGTGGGTTGGCATGAAAAGATATATTGCAGAATTTGTGGCTAGTTGTTTGACTTGTCAACGGGTCAAGGTTGAACATCAACGACCGGTGGGTTTGTTGCAGAATCTTCCTATACCAGAGTGGAAATGGGAACACGTGACAATGGATTTTGTTACAGGACTACCGCGTTCAAAGAAAGGGTATGACTCCATTTGGGTTATTGTGGACCGATTGACAAAGACAGCTCATTTCTTGCCAGTTAAGATTACATATACTACGGATAAGTATGCCCAGATTTATGTTAACGAGATTGTTAGATTGCATGGGGCGCCTGTGTCTATTATCAGTGACAGAGATCCTAAATTTACTTCCAGATTTTGGTTTAGTTTGCAGCAAGCTATGGGTACATCTTTGAGATTTAGTACCGCTTTTCATCCACAGACTGATGGGCAATCTGAGCGAACTATTCAGACCTTAGAGGATATGTTGAGGGCATGCGTTCTTGATTTTACAGGCAGTTGGGATGAGTATTTGGCACTGATCGAGTTTGCTTATAATAATAGTTATCACAGTAGTATTGGTATGCCACCGTATGAAGCTTTATATGGTAGGAGGTGCAGGACACCGATTTGTTGGAATGATGTGGGTGAAAGGAAAATGCTCTATCAGCAGTTGGAAGAACAAACTGGTGACGGGCAAGAAACAGGGGATGGGAAGGTGTTAGGTCCAGAATTGGTTCAACAAACAGTTGATGGTGTTAAACTTATAAGGGAACGGTTGAAAATCGCGCAAGATCGTCAAAAGAGTTATGCGGATAAACGGAGGAGAGACTTAGAATTTGAAGTGGGTGACCGTGTGTTTATTCGTGTATCGCCTTGGAAGGGTGTTGTCCGTTTCAAGGGAAAGAAGAAATTGGCTCCGAGGTATATTGGGCCGTACGAGGTCACTGGAAGAGTGGGAGTGACAGCGTATAGATTGGCTTTACCGATGGAATTAGCACGGTTGCACAATGTATTTCATGTTTCAATGTTGAGGAAGTATATGCCGGATCCAACACACGTCTTGGGTGCAGAGCCAATTGAATTGAAAGAAGATTTAACCTACATTGAGGAACCAATGAAGATTTTAGACCGGGGAGAGCGCATCCTTCGTTCCAAAGTAATACCGTTAGTGAAAGTGCAATGGCGTAGTCACGGGCCGGAGGAAGCCACATGGGAGACAGAGGAGCAAATGCGAAAGGATTATCCTCACTTATTCGGTTCAGGTAACAATTTTGCGGACAAAATTCCTAAGGGGGGGAGACGTGTGACACCCTAAATTATTTTACGGTAATCCAATGCATAATTTAAATGTGTGTTGTGTTTAATCAATTGGGTAACGTATAAAATTAGTTGATTTAACAAGTGAACGGATTGGATTATGCGTATGTGGTATTATATGTACAATTGGCATGAGTTGGAAAATAAGAATACGTGCACCCGTGTACACTGAATAATTTTCCTTAAAATTACATTATAAGCTAAAAAAAAAACAAAGAAAAGAAAAAAAAAGGGTACTCAGCCAAAACCCACCGTTAGAAAGAGAGAGAGAGAGAGAAAGAAGGGAGAAAAGAGAAGAAGAAGAAGAAGAAGAAGAAGAGGAGGATCATCTAGGGCTTCAAATTAATACAAAAATTAAGACAGAAACGGGCACGTCCGAGGTGCCGAGACAGTAGTTGTGTCTTTCGTTTTGAAAACCGAGTTTTGCAGGTATAGAATCGATGTCCACTACAAGTTTAGTCGTGCATGTACCTAGCTCGAGAGTCCTGTGTCGGGTTTTGGGTTTCCTTGTGGATAGCTGTGATTTTATTTTGTTTTTATTGGCCACGAGATGCTATTTCTAGGCCTTGTACCTGGCTTGTATAATTTTATCTTATTTTTTTCTTTATGTTTTCTTTAGATGAGACTTTCGTTATACATTGTAGGATGTTTCCTTTGAGTTGTGTATAAAATGAGCTGTTTTATTTATTTATTGTCTTGTTTGGATGGTGGATTAGTTTTGTTGGTGCGCTTGTCACGTGTCGTGTCGGTATGAACCTATTGGTACTATTCCGGGACGGGGTGTGACAGTAGCACTCGAATTTGTGTGTTAAAAAGAATTTGTTACGGAAGAGGATTTATCCCTAAAACCAACCACAATAACTACAACATATCTTAAAATGCCTTACACATAACTGTCAAAACACACGTTTTTTTTTTTTTTTGACCTCCACAAGGGCTTGCTGGAATGGGGGGGCCTGTAGTGAGCCCCCTCACTACATACGTGTAGTGAGCAGATCCGGTCGTCCATTTCGGCAACGGACGGTTCAGATTCAAATTAATATTTATTTGTAAAAATAATTAATAAATACTGATTTGAATCTAAGTCGTCCGTTGCCGAAATGGAGGGCCGGATCTGCTCGCTACACGTATGTAGTGAGGGGCTCACTACAGGGCCCCCGTGTCCAGGGCTTGCTGATGGAATACTTCCCTCTGATCCAACTAGAAGCCAAAAAATAAGCCCCATCAGATTATAATTGGAGATTACACTTCAAAATTGTTTGTAACAAAATAGACAAAAACAAAAAAAAACCTTTAACTATAATTTTTTTTATTATTTTAAATTTTGTTTATCAAGATGAATCAAGAATTTATAAAAACTTGTCACAAAATAGACAAGAAATATAAAGAATAAAGAATAAAAAATAAATTTGGTTAATTAGATTTACCCCTTCAACTATCATTGTTTGTCATTTAACCACCCTAAATTATAAAACCTTATAACTTACTCCCTTGAATTATGAAAAATTGCAAACCCCTTTTACGCCGTTAACAAAAATACGCATTAAATAAGGTGTAATTCTATTCCACCCCTTAAACTATCAAAATTTGTCACTTAACTACTTTTAAGTATAAAAGTCCAACAATTTATTCCCTTTCTTTGTCTTATCTTGGATTTGCACTTTTTGATTTGAATCATTCTTTTCTACTTTTCAATCTTACTTCTCAAGTCAATGTGCTTTTAAGTTCTTATTTTTCGTGTTAACTATTTTTAAAATATATTTACCTATTATTGGTTTGCGATTCAACCAAACAAAAAAAAGTCATGCTCATTCTATATCTGCAACAGACACTCTTACAAATATATTACAGATATTTAAAATACACTCACCTTATTGTTCAAACATCTTAAGAATCTCTTTTAGAACTATATCTAGTTGAGAATGTGTTGCATATGATTTAAAATTGCAAATGGCTATACTATGTTGGGGTTGAATTGGTAGCTCGAAATTCAAATTTATTAATTTTAATGTGAAAATCAAAAGGTGCATGTGATACATACACATGAAAAAAATAAATAACTTGAGAAGGAACAATGAAGATTTTACAAGAATGGTTAAAGATCAAAAACTACAAATTTAAGAGTTGATGTACTAAATGGATATATGTGAAATCGAGAAAAAAAGGGAAATTTGCAAGGTTTTATAATTTTATAATTGAAGATTATTAAACGAAAAAGTTTAATAGCTGAAGAAGATAAAATATAACAACCCCTTATGTGTTATACGTTAAGCGTAATGGAGGATGCAATTATTGAAATTTTAAGGAAATAAAGTTATAAGGTTTTATATTTTAAGGTGGTTAAACGATAAACAATAATATAATTAAAGGGGGTAAAACGTAATTAGCCAAAAAAGTTTTGCCAAATTGGAGTCTTAATTCCTTAAAAGATACTTTACTCTTGTTAATTTTCCACGTAGGTGCCTTTTGTTGATGCAACGTGTAAGCCCTTCTGTCAACGTGTAAGCTGGCGAGTGGACGATGTAACGTGGAATGACATGTAAATCCTCTCCTCCTTAAGCTTCCGAGAATCCTACTATTATTATGAACCCTTTTGTGTTGGACGTTGGACCCCTCTCTCTCTCTCTCCTCTCTCTCTCTATATCTGTGTGTATTCCTGCTCGGTCGTCCTAAAATCAGTGAGGCACACAATATAGGCAAACTCACATTAGCATATGTACGTACAAATACACTGATACGTTTATATTATATCTGTGTCCATATATGTATCTGTGCGTATAACGGAGAAAAGAAGTAAGATAGATGATGAATCTGCTTGGTTTCGCATCGGCCATGGATTTGGTAGCTTGGAGAGGCATTTTCTTCACGATATTCATTCTTCATTTCGTATTTGCTTGCCAATTGCTCCTACTCCAACCTATCGTCTCTGCCCTAGGTAACAACTTACGCTTCGATCCGTTGTTTTCTTCTTCTTCTTCTTCTTCTTCTAATTGAACTTAGAATTTGATTTGGATGTGTCATCCTGCAATACATGTTTATGCTTAATTGGCCTTCTCTTTATTTTTTTTCCTTCCATTTAAATTTAGAGCTTGTACGAACATGGAATCCCGTATGTTTCTAAATGCTGGGTAATTTCTAGCCTCAATATATGATTTAGTACCTTACTGCAATTGTCTAAAGTTGTATCCAGTACTTTTAGTGTTGGGTTATGCGGATTTCAGTCAGAGTGATCGTTGAGTTAGGCTACTTTGATCGGATTGGTATCATATGGATTTCGAATTGGATGTAAATAGCAACTCCTCCCGTGTGCCAAATCCCTAGCCAAAACCATAACTATATTGAGCACGAAACAAGAGCTCCAGCGGTGGGCCAAAAGTCTTGCCAAATTGACCACCAAGTTTGGCTTTTGCCAAAATTGCAACGTAAGCAGTAATGCTATCACTCTTTTTTATCCAAACTTAAAAGATGAGTAGTTGTGCTAAAACGGCTTTTTACTAATGGAGCAACAGTGTAATTTTTTTGGCACAGTAGCAAGCCCCAAAATGACTTTGGCTTGCCAAAATATCTTGAACAAATGAAGTTGCTCAATTCCTATTCAATGTTCACGTCAACATTGATGCTAAAAGAAGGTATGAGGCTAAGTTTACTATGTGGCCTTTCTTGCATGTCCCTTTGCCTCATGAGATATACACATGCTCATTATAGAGCTTTTGTGTGGGTAATGACCATTTTTTATTCTGAGAATAATGCAAATAGGGAGAACACCCTACTGTTGTGAGAATTGAAGTATGAAGTTGTCAGATCTGTAAAGCTACCTTACTTAATGTTGCAGAATATTCAAGGCGGCTGGGAAAATATATGTTCACGAGGAGTGTTGCAGTGTATCTCATTTATAAATCTTTGTTCTTTTATGCACTAAATCCTGTTTTTACATCTAGGCTTTTGGTTAGGCATTTGGATTTGGTTAACAATACAATTATCTTTAGGCAGCTTAGTTTTTGGGTTTCTCAGATGAGCTTTTTTCTGATTAGTTCGTCTTTTTCATCTTGAAGGCTAAAAGTTAAAAGTTATAGGAGTTTATTGTAATTTTTTTGGTAGTTTGCACAATCATGTTAAATTCATATCTTGTTGAAAGCTGTCCATCATTGTTCGTTCTCTGAACACAAACGGACTTTTGTTCGTCTCTTTGTAGTTGAAGTAAGCCCCACATTCTACTCGCCCACCACATCTAGTTACACATCCTGTTTTCATAACACGCTGGCCCGATTCTATCCCGAGAAAACACGAATTGTTTTATCTCTCCTGCCAAACATCTCATTATCATTTCATTCTTCCTTCCCGACATGAGGGAACATCATAGTGCGGAAGATTAAGGAGGAAGCTGCCTTCATGGCGTACATGTAACTGCCTCTAAGAAGGATTTGGTAGTCAAATGAACAACTTTGATATCAATCATAATACTTTGTCTCTTCGTAGTTGAAATAAACACCATTCCACCATGCTTCTGCCATTGCACAACCACTTAGATGACCCTTTATCAATTTGTGCACTATGATGCACTTTGTAGTAATCTTAGTCCTAGTATTCTCAACCTACTTGTACGGACTCGGTTGCATTTATTGGATGCAGGTTTATATTTAGGTATCAGACACAAACTTAAAAAAGAATATTCATAGATATGGATCGAAATTCGAAATTGGGATCCGGATGTGGAGATTCGTTAAGTATATACTTATGCATATATTTTTCTATGGAACTGATTAAAAAGTTGTCCCATAATTTTTTTACAGGATTCTTATGGTTAAAGAATTTATATTAGATGTCAAATTGTTCACAAAATAACCCTATATATGTCGTACAACCCATAGCCCACCTATTATGTTTTATACATGACATTAACATTTGCCCAAGCAATTATTGTGGCCTGTGGCTCAACTCACAACATTTGAAGCATATTATTGTTTCATCTTGAAAAAGGAAAGACAACAACAAACACTTGGATTCTTTTTTTTGTTTTTTTGGCTTCTTCTTCTTTTTCTTCTCAGAAGGATCCGTGTGCTTCCCCCAAAATAGGGGATCCATGCAACCTACTTCTCAACTAAAAAATTCGAAAAACTGAACATTGTAGTTACATAGGCGATTTTAATAGTTTTGGAATATTGTATACCTTTGCCTTCAATTTATCTGTTGAAGGTTACATGACTTTCTCTTGTGATCGACTTGCAATTTCATTAATTCTGTGTTCAAGCTTTCATTTCGATTGAAAGTCATGTTGCAGAATCATGAAGTAATTGGTAGACTCATTCTTTCTATAGAATAAGTTTTTTAGTCAAAGATGAATGTGGGTCCTCGTTTATGAATTCAGGATATACGGATGTAAATAGTTTCCGTTCTTTTTTTTTTTTTGGTTACTTAGCGATGCTCATTATTTCATCTTGTATATGCAGATGGAAAATCTGGTGATGTTGCTGAGTTGTTTGAAAAAGTCTCACAAAGTATAAGGGTGAAACGCTATAGTGAGGCACTTGATGATTTAAATGCTGCTATAGAGGCAGATCCAACACTTTCAGAGGCATATCGGCATCGTGCATCTATTCGACGTCAATTGTGCAGGTTCTGATTCACAGACTGCCTTTCTATTTTTCACAAACTTTCGTTGTCTACACTGCTTAAAAGCATGGGTTTATTAGCAGTTTTAAGCTTTATGATTAATTTCATTTCGGAGGGTTGGTAAGCATTACTATTAGTACCATTAATGCAAGCTGATAGATGAGGACATTTGGCCTTCAACGGGCTCTAGGTTGCTACTCAGATTAGCGCTCAACTATTTGTATTTGTACTAATCATAGCTGGACTACGTTAAACTGGGCGGCCCCACAGTATCTTTCATTCAGTAGATTTTATTGTATTGGTCCAGCATGAACCGTCATTGGGATCTTCATAATGCAGTTTTTTATTCTGCCTGAGGTGTGCCTAGACAGATGTTTCCTTCTGAACCCCAAATGTGGCCAGATAGCTGCAAATGATCAGCCCATGATGAAATGCTATGCAGAACTGCAATATCTTTTTCTCTCTCTTTTTTTATTGAACAGCAGAAATCCACATCACTGTGGTACAAATAGCTTATTCTGTTTAAAAGCTGACAGCAAATGATTCCTCCCTACCTCCCTCGCCCCCTCTAAATATCTGATTGGAAAACTAAATGATTCAGGCAATTTTTGGCTAATGTAGATATGAGGATTCAGAGAAAGATTATAAAAAGTTTCTAGAGATGAAACCTGGAAATTCGGCTGCAGAGAAGGAACTTTCTCAATTGTTGCAGGCTCAGAGTGCTCTTGAGACAGCTAAGAATCTCTTTGATTCAGGCGACATTATCAAATCATTGCATTATATCGACAAAGTTGTTCTTGTCTTTTCTCCCGCGTGTTCAAGGGTATAGACTCTTTTGATTGCCTTCATTTTCATTATTTTGTATTTTGGTTCACTAAGTTAGCTATCACAACTTATTTAATTACTTGCTTGTTTGTTTTTTTGTTTTTGTTCTACAGGCCAAACTTCTTAAGGTGAATTTACTGTTAGCTACTAAAGATTATTCAGGAGCCATCTCTGAGACAGGATATAGTCTTAAAGAAGATGAGAATAATTTAGAAGCTTTACTGTTACGTGGTCGCGCCTACTATTATTTAGCGGATCATGATGTTGCTTTAAGGTTTGTATGATACCGAAAATACTCAACCAAAAAAAAAAAAAGACGGGCAAAGTTCTTTTATTGTATGTGGCTATATTTGTCCGGAAGTATCCTTTTCCTTCTGTTCAATGAGCTTTTGTAAATGTCTTCTTCAGGCATTACCAGAAAGGTCTTCGTTCGGATCCCGAGCACAGTGAACTAAAGAAAGCATATTTTGGATTGAAAAATTTACTCAAGAAGACTAACAGTGTAAGCATGATAAGCTTTTGTGGAGTTTAAAATAATGTCCATTGAGATGTCACTTTCGGTCAACTTTTTGTTACACTCAAAATCTCAAATTTGTACGCAGGCAGAAGATAATGCAAATAAGGGTAAGCTGCGTCTTGCAGTGGAGGACTATAAAGCAGCTCTTGCACTCGACCCAAATCATTTGGCACACAACATACACCTTCATCTTGGTTTGTGTAAGGTCTTGGTTAAGCTTGGTAGGGGGAAGGATGCTGTAACGAGTTGCACAGAAGTGCTTGACATTGATGGGGAGCTTGTTGAAGCGTTAGTTCAGGTTTTTCTTTTGTTTCCCTTTAGTCCAGTAGTTTTTGAAAATCCTTTAAATGTGCGTAGAGATATATAATAAGGATGCAATTTATATCTACGATCTGACATTATGAGCCTGAATGGTTTGATTGAAGGTTAGTAAATTGTTTTCAAGGTATTTAACAAGTGTTTCTATTTGTCAGAGGGGTGAAGCAAAACTTCTGATAGAAGATTGGGAGGGAGCTGTGGCAGATCTTAAATCTGCAGCTGAAAAATCACCTCAGGTCTGTGCTATATACTTCTCGCTTATATCAATCTCGACACTCCAATTTTTATGGTGCCTAACGTGTAGTTAGTTGCATCACATGTTTTTTGTGTTCATACCTCTGTTCATGCTCAGATTGGTATATAGTGCTTAATTTGTAATTTGTTGCACCATGTGCTTTCTCTAATGCTTGGTGCATGGACTCATGGCGGTCTTACTTTTAGATCTTATTCACTTTACTGTATGCAGCTATTTTGAAAGTTTTAGGGGGAATATTTAAAGTCTCAATTGTGCAGGATATGAATATTCGAGAATTGTTAATGAGGGCAGAGAGATCGTTGAAGTTGAGCCAACGAAAGGACTGGTACAAGATTTTAGGAGTTTCAAAGACTGCTCCTATCTCTGAGATTAAACGGGCTTATAAAAAGCTGGCTTTGCAGTGGCACCCAGATAAGAATGTTGAAAATAGAGAAGAAGCAGAGGCCAAATTTAGAGAAATAGCTGCCGCATACGAGGTTTGCTTTATTAAGATTTACGTTTTTTTCCCTTTGTCTTTTCCTCTGTTTTGGTCTCTTATTGTTATTATTATTATGGTTTTTGGTTTAGTCTGTGATTGTTTTTAGGCTTTTTTTCCTACTCCAGAAAAAGCTCCTTTTGATATTGTTGGAAAATTGTGCCCTATGACCTCGTCGTATCTATAATCTAGCTTTAATTGCTAGGTTTTACTTGTTAATTTCATTTAAGCCATAGATAACTTGGTAAGATGGTCTGCTCTCATATGTAGCCATAATTAGTTCTGTTCTACGACTATTGATCGCCCACTTGGGTGTCATTAAGTTAAAACAAAAGGCAAAAAACAATGGAATTCCCTCTTCACATTTCAGTGCACTTTGACATTTTTGTACACAGTTGTTACAGATCAGCACTCTCTTTAACCTGATTAAAAAGCCAGCGGGCTGTTTTCAGCATTTGCCTAACTACCATTCATTTGTTGTTCATCATGAAAGCTATCTTCTTTCAAATTAAGCAATTTGAGAATGTACCTCTCAACTGTGCACTCTTTCTCAGAAACATCCTTCTGATTGCCAAATCTCACTCCGTTCCGTACTTTGTACAGGTTCTTGGAGATGAAGAGAAACGTACGAGATATGATAGAGGAGAAGATATGGAAGAAATGGGTATGGGGTCGGGAGGTGGTGGATTTAATCCTTTTGGCGGCGGGGGACAGCAATTCACATTTCACTTTGAAGGAGGATTTCCTGGTGGCGGTGGTGGATTTGGAGGTTTCCAATTTTGACATAGCAAAGCATGGGGATTACACAGCAATTGGCTTCGCATTAAACAGTTTATGAGTGTGCTAACTTTTTTCTGAAACGGCGTAAAGCTTGTGAGGCTGATCAACTGACAGGTTCGCGGTGGTGAAAGATCTTAGGCGCCATTTTTAGATGCTTGTTAGAAGAGTTTAATCGTATGGAAAAGTTCTCTCTGCAGATCTTCAGGTGACGTTGATTAAAAGTTGATAAGCCCAAATTTGATTGTCATTGTGTAACATATTCATGTAGTCTGCAATCGTTCATTTATTTCTTTCACTGACTCTTATAGGCCTTGGGTTAAGATAATCAAATTTAGTTCATTCCTGATACGGATTAAGCATTGATTGTTGTGGATTAGCTTCCCCATCACGAATCGACAAGCCAGTTGCTGTGTTTGCTATGGTTGGTTTGAGAGAAAGAGAGAGGGATAGAGAGTTGAAGTCAAAAGTAAGGCCTCGTTTGGCCTAACTTTACTTTTTGATTTATTTTTTTGTTTCTATTAAAAAAAATTTAAATTTATTATTTTAGTCTCAATAATTTGTGGATTATTGGTTCATTTTGATGAAAGAAATCTAAAAAGTATAAAATTATGTCCAAAAGTTAAAAAAATGTCACTAAAGACGACAAATAAGCTCCAAAAATTTTTATTTTTAGATTATTTGTGTCTTTTTTGAATTGTTTTCAAATTTGGTCTATCATTTATAACTTATTTGAAAGTTCTCGTCCGATGAACTAATAATCTATAAAAAATTAATGAAAAATAAAAAATTACAAAAAAGTTTCACATAAGAACGAAAAAATAATTCAATAATCTAATCAGTCCAAACACAATCTTAATTAAATTGCAGTGACCTTTGACAAATAATGAACTAAATGTCTAGGAACGCATTCGGACACAGATGTGTCTAGAACAGTTAAGCACGCTTAGTTTTACGTGTATCTAAGTAGTTTTGAACACAGGTGTGTCCGAAACATATGTGTTCGTAACATTACTCAATACAGAATCTCATAAAAGTTTCTGACAATGTTACATACAATCTTAATTGCAAATTATATAACAGATTTTCTCCTCTTGTCAAATTCTTACTTAAACTAGTAAATTGTAGCTTGTAAAATCCGAAATGTCCCTATTGAATCTTCTTACCTTTTTGTTTTTTTTTATGTATGTTTAGTGTGCGTGTATGTGTACATATTTATGTTGTAATATTATATAGATTCATAGATGTATACATGTAAATATATACATTCATTATATTTTTTTAATTAGAGCTTGAAATATTCAAATTAAATTTACAATGACCAATTTTTTCTAATTATTTATTGATCGGGAGATTCAGTCAAAAGTCCATAACAACGGACTTTTAGCACAATAAATTCATCTCACACTAAAGTACGGGCGAAATCTTTTTGGTACATAAGTTTTAAAAATACGTTTCTAGTAAACACACGATAATATTATATGTTCGTTAAATATAAAAGCGAAATTTCATTAGATAAAATTATCTTTTAGTGTTTATTAGTTAACATTATCTGTCGTTTTTAAGAAATACCTTCATAAATAATTTTATCTATTTTAATAGATCACTATATCTATTAGTGTTTATTAGTCAACATTTCTGTCGATTTAAACAGGTACCTTAACAGATAACGTTATCTGTTAGTTTCGAAATAATAATATTATCAGATAAAATTATATGTTTTCTGTCTTATTTGACTAATAGATATATAAAATCAACATATAATGTTATCTGACTCGTCTATTAAGAAAATAACTTTAACTTTTAGGTTTGAAATGATGATTTTATTATATAAAGTTATCTGTTGGTGTTTATCAGTTAACATCATTTGTCGCTTTTAACAGATACCTTAACAAATTACGTTATTTGTTAATTTTTGAAGTAATAATGTTATCAGATAAAATAATCTCTTCGCGCTTAGGAGTAAATCCGTCAATAAAAAGACTTTCAGAGTTAAAACTTCTAAAATAATGGATTCTGATTCATAAATTAAATTATCATGGTTTTAATGGGCCAAAGTAGCCCAGATTTATCATTTTTGACCAATTTTTCAAAAAGTAACTTAATTACATAATTTTCTTGCAATTTTGTTTGTTTTAATATTTCATTATAAAGTTTGAAAATACTTTTATAAATACCGTTTAGTTTTACTTTTGCAGGGAAAAACAATTTGGTTGGAAAAAGTATATAAAATTTACAACGGAAAACCGTCTAAACAAATACAGATTTGAATTTTATTTATAAACACAGTTTCGATGAATCAAATGGAGCCCAAATCGCCCAATGTCAAACACACAAAGAAAATATGATAATAGAACATATAAAAGACATTGCACTATAAATCACAGGAATTGCACCGGAAGGCTTAGGCCCATCGTCATCTTCATCGTCCTCATCGGACTCTGAAGAAGACAACCCATCTTCCTTAGGCGGTGGAGGAGCTGCCACTGGCGGTGGAGAGACGAAAAAACCCAACGGAAGCAATACCCGGTCCACCTGATACACCGCTAACTGGGTATCGCTATATACCGTACCAATTACAGTTGCGTTGACAATTCCGGTCGTTATGTTCACCTGATTCCCGTCCTGGGTCACGTTTAACGGGAACCTGTATTTGCTATTATCACCCGCCTGTGTGCTCAACGGGTTGCTAACAGTTTGAAAGTCCGATAAGGAGAGAAAAGCATTGACGATGTGGAACTGTATCAGTTGAATCCTTTGCTGATATTTCAATGATTTTAGAGTCTTTGATTGGAGGCTAGAAAATGCCTTATCCGTTGGAGCAAATATAGTTAGCGGATTCGAGTTGTTGAGCAGGGAGAAAATCCGACCGTCCATTTTCGTCCTCTTTAGTAACCTAATTAACGTATTAAAGTGACCGTCTTTCTTTAGGATTGAAACGATGTTGGGCGGACCCGGTGGTGCTGGGGCCGGCGCCGGTGACTCTGCAAAAATGGTGGGGAAGTGGTGGAAAAAGAGAAGCAATAGTGAGAAAATATAAAGATATTGGTTGAACATTTTTTTGATGGAATTTCTGAAATGAATAAATATGGTTTGATATGTTTTTGCTGCGAGGGAAATGTGTATTTATTGATGAATCTGGCATCTCTGCAATTCAAATTATCAGTTAAATCTCGGCCCTTCAGCCAAATCCTTACGGAGTAGGTTTGGAGTTAGGTAAAATGATACTATAATTATAAGGTGTGTAGAGTACATCATGTACTGGTTTCTTGGTAAGGTGTAGTGGAGGGGTGTTTGTGTGGTTAAAAGCAGCCAGTGGTTTGCTTAGCAGTAGGGGAAAACCGACAGGGGCTGATACTTTGTTTTTATAGAGCATGTATCCATTCAGTTTTGGAGTTATTCTAATTTATTGTCGATTAATCTTCGAGGAATTAATTCCATTGTCCTCTTGCGGGGACCCATTTATAAATAGGCCCCATAAAGATTGATAGCATCTCAAAAATTTCGAATCTAAAACTTGAAAGAGAGTGTAACTCTAAGTTTCGAACCTTAACCACTAGCCAACCCTAGAGTTGTATGTGGCTGATACTTGATAAAATTGTGTGAAATGTCTTTCTGGGATTGCCAATTGAAAATTGACTACATGGTACAATTTCTAATCAATACTAATTGTTTAACCTAATTAATCAAATTAAATAGTTTGTAACTAATAAGAAATGTTTTTATAACTATTTTTGTGCCCACACAAACTCTTTCGTAAATGACAAGAATACTACTTGACAAATACCATAAAAACTTGCAACAAATGAAACAATAAAATAACTAACCAAAAAATATGATTAATCATAATATGAATGATTTTTAGAGGGTCAAACCGAAATTTTTGGTTTCCAAAAAAAAAAAAGGCAATTATTTTTCACATATAAAATTGGATTCTAATAAGTATATAGGCAGTACTTGTCCATTTATACTAAATCAATGTAAATTAAAGCCCATCTTAAAATTGATAAAAAGGCAATTGTACGTCAAGATGCAAGCTAAAGGGATGGATGATTCGACTGTTACCTACATTGAGAAGAATATATGGTTGATAGTGATGATAGAAGCAACATCCAACCTTTCCAATTGAAAATTAGTTGTCACAATTATTAGTTTACTATTGGATAAAGTATGCTTTGCACCCATACACATTACACTATTCTTCATTTTTTGCACCTTTTATTTTTAATTTAAATATTTTGACCCTCACACTTTAATTTAACTTGTGTTCTCCACCTTTCTTTAATGAGACCGTTCAATTAATGAGTAACAAAAAATAATGATGGCAGTTGCGTGCAGCCTAGCCAAAGGTATAAATGCATTTGTTCAACCATTTTCTCTTCAAATTCTCTCAAACTTTGCTTTAAAAAGAATGTTCTCTGAAGGTTATAAAGAGAGGTTTAAAGAGGTCTATTTGATTCCCGAAAAATGTTGGGGTGCGTCTATTAGCGAAGGATGAGTTTCTAACCCCTCATGCTGATGACGATTCCACTTTCCTCGCCGTTATGGGCATGGTTGAAGGTGGCGTTAGGTTTCTCATTCATCCATTATTACGAGATGCCTTATGCTTTTGGGGATTGCCCTCTATCAGAGCACTGATAACGTTTATCGAGTCATATTCAGAGTGGTGGCACTCAATGCCCTCTTGGGTTTGAACATGGGAATGGTCACAATTCGCTACTATTATTTCTTAAAGTGTGCCCCCATAAGGCTAGTAGGGTAGCAGGTGCATGCAAACCCTAAAAATATTTTTTATAGGCAAGTGGTGGCCACAATTCGGTTTAATCTCTATCGTCCTTGGATAAAAGCATGGACCATGTTCTGGTTGAGGGGTCTTGGGGATGGGAGTTCCCAATTAGCAGTGTGAAAGTCGAGCACATTCCTCGCATTAAAGGGACTCCTGGTAATGTTCCCTTTTGTTTTTTGTTCTGTTGCTCATTCTCTTATTGCTGGATTACTTTTGACCTTACCTGTCTTCTTTTCTTTTTAGCATTACCGAATGCTCAAAGTTGTATTAAAGTAATCCCACCTTTGTTAACAACGTCAATAGGGCATTGGCATATACTAGTCCTCCCGAGCTTGGGGGTTGCAGTCGTTCTTCGCACAATCTTCTTAAATTCTACCAATCCGATTGGTTGTTTACTACCATTGAAGTTCCCTCAGCGAATGCAGTAAGGGATCTAATTTCTTATTAGAGGTCGAGTGCCATGCAACTAGACCTCACTCTATATCACGATCTTGAACTGGACCTCACTCCCACCAACTCTACTTAGGCAAGAGAGGTCTCTGATTTTAAGAGGACAAAAGAAATAGTTGAACTTATTTCGAACAATCCTGCTGCCAAGAGAAACCCTCTTGAATCCCAAGGGAGTATTGGTTATGCCCCCCTTAGTCCAAAAATGGTCGTTTCGTCTTAGCAAATACAAAGGGACTTGGCCAACCTAAGTCGAGGCAAGAAGCCCTGTAAGAGGGGGATAGAGCTCAGCTCGGGAAACAGTGGAATGATACCACAACAAATGTAGAGGGCATTTCTCCTCCTTCCTTAGCTTTCCAGAGCTGCCCCTTTCGCTCTTACTGACATCCAACAGCAACATGCTAAGAGAAATGTTCCACTTGTGAATCTTTTAAAGGAGCACGTGTTTTCTCAAGAGATGTATTTTGATTTTGAATAAGCCCCCACGCCCAAAAGACCCTAGGTTGAGGAATCGGTTCTTGAGTTGGGCACCCAAGTCTACTCCTCAATAGGTTAGCCCAACTTTCCAACTCAATTGTTCTCAACCGATGTGTAAAGGCCCAGGAAATTTTTTGTTTGTATTATATAATCAAAATATCGTTAATGACTTCATATTGAAAGGTGTTACATGAAATGGGTGATTGAGTATGGGTGAGGTGGAGTGGAAAATGAAGGAGGGGTGAAAAACCATCAGGTCCGGCCTTAAAACCATCAGGTCAAGCCTTAGAACCATCAGGTCAGGTTTAGAAATAATCAAGTAAAGTTTAGAAACCATCCAATCAGGTTTAGAAGTCATCAGGTCAGGTTTGGAAAATCATCCAGTCAAGTTTGGAAGGTTTAGAAACTATCCAGTCAAATTTGGAAACCATCTAGTCGGATTTTAAAATTTTACCTGAAATTTTGAAAATCTTAAGTCAGTGAAAAAATCTGATCGGTTAGATTTTGGACTATCCGGTTAGATCTTCCGGTAAGATTCTGGATGCACGTTTTTAAAATGTTAGATCATATTTTTTAAAAAAATCTATGTAGATCTAACTTTTTTCAAAAGGGATTTTTTTCTCTCTCTCTAGAACTTCATCTTCTCCACCCATACTCCACTTCAGTACATAATCTAAACCAAAGATCATTCTAATTCCTTCAAGATCTACCACATATATCTCAAGATTAGTTGATATTTTGAGTTTGGAAGCACTATTTCACTCGGAGGGGTCTCTTGAAAGTTTCTCATCACCATTGAATTTCAAGCTATTGGAGCTCAAGCTTTGAAGCTAAAACCTTGAGGTATGGATGTTTTCTTTTCGATTTATGAGTATTCTACGCGTATTGATCTGTATTTATTCACTTCGATCATTGTGAGAATTTTGTTTAATTTTTTTTTCATATTGTGTTTTCCTTTGAATTTGAGATTCGAGTGTTGAGTTTTGGTATCTATTTACCAACTTCTTATCTTGCATGGATAATATTTTCCTAAGATCAAGTTACCTATGAGTTTAGTTGAATCATATTTGAAGATGATGTAGGTGAATTGACCATGATTTGTAGTGCGACGCGTGAGATTCTACTATTTTATTTACAGTTGTACTTTGTGAATAATAATTGTTGGTTGGATAACCATAACCATATGGGTTGTGAAATATATATACATATATATATATATATACATATATAAAATATACACATATATATGTCATGAACATGTAATCTCTCATACATTCGACACAATGCATTTGGTCTAGTCTCTATGAGGAGATGTGCTAGTGATTGATTAATTATGGTCTAACTTCTGTGAGGAGATGTTCTAGTGATTGATGAATTGTGGTCTAACCTCCGCAAGGAGACATGCTAGTGATGAACAAAAATAAGTTATATTAGTTTTCTTTGGGAGTGGTGCTAGTTATGAAATTTGTTAATTTTTCGAGAAAAATGTGCTAGTCAGATGACATGTCTTACTTGGCCACCTTCGTGTGAGGTGCCGTCGATGACAACTGAGTTTGAATGGAATACATGAAACAATGTAATGGTTAATAAAAGTTGACTACCTTCCCGTGAGAATTGTGTTAGTAAGATAGTATATCTTATTTGGCCACCTTCGGGTGTAATACCAGTGTAGATTATTAAAATTAAATGGAACATATGAGAATTTTTTTCTAGTTTTCTTGAAAAATCGTGCTAGTAAATAATACAGCTTGTCTAGCCACATTGGGTTAGAGTTAGGAGTGACGACGGACATGAGGCGTGAGATGTGGACCAAGAATGGGTCATGAGAATTGCTAAATTAAGAAGTAATATTTTCACTTGATGATTGACGTTAATACAAGTTAGATATGGCATTATGATGAATGATAATGACCATGAGATATATTGAGATGCATTGACGTTGAGATGACACGTAGTGATTGGCAAATGACACGTTGACGGAGGGCTATTCATATGTCTTCATTGTTTATTGCTTGTATACAATATAGTATTTGTTGCCCTTGTGACTTGATTATTAACTTTCCATTGACTATTGAAATTGTGTAAAACTCTATGACATATTGTGGATTAAAGTTGTATGATGCTTCGTGATGGAACATAGACTGTCATCTTGGTATGTCGTAAAATAAAAATGATAAATTACGTACGAGTGGGGTTATGGAATATATAGTTTTGTTGTATAAATAGAACTAGGTGATAGTTATGTGACACGTGACAAATGTAGACACCAGCGCGATATGAGATGACCGTTAAAAGACACGCGATGTCCGTGAATATTGAACTAGATTCTCTCTCGGAGATTCTAAGAATGTGACGTGAAAATGTATTGGGTTCCTTCGGTATGCGAGGAGGGTAGTAGGTCCCTTCATGTGAGTATTAGGAATGACGTGGATTGGTCCCATTAAAGAGAAAGTCAAGTACAAAAACTTGACACTTAATGATAATATGTTGATGATAACGCGAGTAACGGTATGAATTAAATAAAATGAGAAATTATGAATGATATTGATAGTCTCCTATGGAGCGTGCTAGGAAATGAGGTGGTATACCGTATCTCTCGGGAGAGTGTTAGGAATGACGATGTGATGATTAGCTATCATCGAGTGAGGTGATAGCGATAACGATAACGAATAAACCACGATAAGAAAAATAAAATGACTTGTGTGAGTTGGGTATCGACCAAATGGTTCACTTGATACAAAGTCAATGTCATAGATTGTTGAGAGTTTGGACAAATTATGAAAATTTTGAATAACTTTGTTAAATTGAGGTATGATGATTTGATGCTTGATGAAGGACGTGAGTATACTTATGAAACGCGGAACATGAGGGATACCTATATGCGCTTACGTAAAGATATGAGGGTTTGATTGACAGTAGAGAAGCATGAGCTGTGTTATGGCGAATGTACTGGTACGATGTAATGGTCAATAGAGAATGACCCGATATAATGAAACGGAATGACTAACGAAATTAACAAAACGGCGCTGTAAAATGGTTGATTGTGTCGTTTATGCTTATCTTGTGATTCGTATAAGTTTATACTTGTTCATTGATCATATTATAGGTCATTTCAAATCATAGTCACATGGCATAAGTGTAAACATTTCTATGGGGCTTTATAGCTCACCATATTATTTTACATATTATTTTACAGGTATTGTTCTAGACGCTTTCCATGAAACACGAGTGATGCATGGTAGGATGCATATTTTAAAAATTTGATAGGAGATATTCAACATCTTGAAAAGTGACTTTTGAAAAATGTAAACTAACTTATTTTTGAGTTATTTCTCGTGTTTAAAAAGAAATGTAAATGTTTAAATTTTGATAATTTATTTAGATATATGTAACGGGCCAATGATTTGTCCACTTTGATGTAACATACTTACACGTGACTTTTGATAGTATTGTGTATAATGAAACGATTTGCGATATTGGGTTGATCATTGAGTGTTATGAGATTTTATTTACCATAAACTGTTATAATAATATGTTGAAAATCAAGAACATGACCCAATGGACCCATTTCATGAGGTTGGCCCATCTCATAACAACTTGTTTATTTATCCCTCTTATTAGGGATGTCCCATTTTGACTGTCTAGTTTAATATTCAAGCATTCCAAGTTTGCCCTAGTCATTTTAAAAAAATGTAAACTAATTTATTTTTGAGTTATTTCTCATGTTTAAAAAGAAATGTAAATGTTTAAATTTTGATAATTTATTTAGATATATGTAACGGGCCAATGATTTGTCCACTTTGATGTAACATATTTAAACGTGACTTTTGATAGTATTGTGTATAATGAAACGATTTACGATATTGGGTTGATTATTGAGTGTTATGAGATTTTATTTACCATAAACTGTTATAATAATATGTTGAAAATCGAGAACATGACACAATGGACCCATTTCATGAGGTTGGCCCATCTCATAGCAACTTGTTTATTTATCCCTCTTATTAGGGATGTCCCATTTTGGCTGTCTAGTTTAATATTCAAGCATTCCAAGTTTGCCCTAGTCATTTTAGGTGGTCTCCATCTAGAGAGGGACTTGTAGGTGATCAAGAAGATGGATACAACCCAACACGTTTTGTCAGCTTTGCTATTGTAATTACATGGTAAGATCATTTTTAAAAAATTTCCCCTCTAAACCAAATATTTTCTTTATCATGTCTCTAATGACCGGTTTTTCTACTTCAGAGATCACTATTGGTGACAATGTTGTCAAGACATGCCTTGAAAATGAGGCAAGGGAAAGAGCTGAAGCTCTTCAGTCTCTCCAGTTGGTTAAAAAGAAAATTTTGGAGGCAGAACAAATCACAGTAAGATTGTTGCTAGAGACAGAGAAGGATAATTTCTCTAAGGAGAGGACTCAAGCTGAGATTGACAGAGCCAATTTTGACATGTAAAGGGCTCAAACAAAGGCAGAGCTAGAGAGTCAGTTTTGCCAAGGAGAGAGTTTATTTTGAAGAGAGACTTAGGGCTCCCGCATGAGGCGTCCACCATTTTTCAATTTGGCATCATTTACCCATCATAAAAGGTATAAACGAGTTGTCACTTTGGGATTTAGGGATGAGGGCATCTCTTAAGAAAGTCTTTAAATCTTTCCCAAATTTCATGGAATTGTTCACCATCCAATTGTATAAATCGATGATAGCTCGTCGATACTGTTAAGTTTTACCCATGAAAATGTATTTCTTAAGAAATTCCCTTTAACTATTCCCAAGTGAATATGGTTTAGAAAAGTTGGTGTGGGGCACTTTTTGCTCCCACTCCCATCCCAAAATTTAAATAAATATACTGATTCTATTATTCTGTGCTAGATATCACGTGATTAGTTATTTATCAGTGTTTAAATAATTTGTTTTTTACATTCATATAATAACATGACTTAGAAAATTTTAAAAGTTGAGACTGAAGGGTTACTATTTCAACAATGCTACAAGCACAACAAATTTGCACAACAATTGGCACAACATGGTAAAACTACGTCGTTTCATTAAGGAAAAAACAAACAAACAAAATCATACTGTTTTTTTCCTTAATGAAACTACGTAGTTTTGGCATGTTGTGCCAATTGTTGTGCAAATTTATTGTGCTTGTAACATTTTTGGTTACTATTTATCGAAATGCGCTATTTATGTAGAGTTTGTTAAATTATTGTATTCATAAACCATATAATATCATTGCTTTATTTTTATTAGTTTTTTATGCAGTATGGTGTCACTAAATTACAGGTTCGAAGTGAAGTCTATGACTAAATGAAGTAAAAGTTTACAAGAATCTTGAAATGCGAAGTGAGCTTAATCAACCATTTTTTTGAATTTTTTTTACGAATCATCTGTTCGTCTAACCATAAAATATGTGAATTTTACACAAATTTGTTTGGTGCACAATTGACAAAATTACATGAAGATCGGGGAGGATCTGGCCCCTTCAAAAAAATTTTTAAAAATAAAATTAAGTATAAATTTTAAAAATTATAAAAAAATTATATATTAATCTCTCAAATTACATTCGACCCGTTCTTTTCTTTAAAGAAAATCTCAGCCTCCCATTGAATCCTATTTCGGCCTGTGCAGAAGAAAATTTGGAAGTTACTTTATTGTTTCAGGCCCACTCTGATCCACCGCACGAGGCTTCAAGGCCTGCAGATAGAAAAGATCGACAACCACTGTGGAACACAGCCGACTTTATAACTAAAGGCCATTTGAAGGAGAGCATTTTATGTATTGCTCACAAGTTGTGCCACGCATAAAAACAATTGTTTTGATGCGTAAAAATTATTTAGTGAATATTTTGTATGTCAAAACAATATTATTTTGCGTAGAAGTGTACAAAAAAATTGAAAAAACAGCTAAACCAGACCAACTGGACCGAAATGGATTGGTTCCGTAGTTTATTGGATTGGTTATGGTTCTAAAAAAATTAGAACCGGATATTATGGTTTGGTCCATTGTTTCATAATTATAAACCGTGGTTTGAACCGAACCGGACCGATTAAAATATATATATATATATATATATATATATATATATATATATATCCCAAAAAAGTCAACTCTTCCATTTTCAAAATAAAAAACTCTTTCATTCTCAATGTAGTTGTATTTTTCATAAACTTATTAGATGTATAAATTCAATTTTTAAGATTAATGAAGTTGATGCAATTATTATGTTGTTTATTTTGTTCACAATTTTAAAAAACTAGTGTTATTCTATTCATATTTTTTTTGAAATTTTTTTATAGCTAACATGGTTTGTAACCGGAACTGGAATCAAACCGGACCGGTCTAATAGTTTGGTTTTGGTTTGGTTCCGTATGTGTAATGGTCTGATTATAGTTCTCAATTCTTTGAAACCGTTAGATATGGTTTGGTTCTTGGATTCTTACAGAACCGATCTAATCCAGACCATGTACCTCTAATTTTACGTGTAGTTTTAACACGCGATACGCTTTGTTATACGTGTGCCAATACACAAAGGCCTCCAAGTCCCAGCCACTCAAATGGGCTTTACTAAGCTCAACCACGAAACCAGCTGTCCTTTTCCACCCAAATACAAAAAGAAAGTTGACAATTACTAAACACAACTTGCCAACCTCCTTTTTAACCAAAAAGCTGACGGTCCAGCACTAGAATTAATAAATTTTGTTCCCGAATTTAATTTTAAAATTAAAAGTCATAATTTCTTCGTTTCAATTTTGAGACCGTAAAATTTTTCTAATCCAAAAGCCAATTATAATGTTGTTCATTAATAGACCATACATGTGTTGTGCGCGCGATTATAGAATCTTGATTTAATTATTCTCAGAGCAGACATTTCATGTAACAATTTGAGTTGATCGAACATATGTAAAAATTGATCGGGGTGTATTTCTCTTACATTGTATCTCTCGTCTTATTGAGTAGGTTTATAGTAAGAAATTCAATTTGATTGATGATGATAGTCATGTGATCAAATTGCATATATTATGATAAAAGAAATCTACAAATGATAGACTTCAAGTTACGTAATTTTGTATGTCACGATTTTCCTTTATTCATAATAAAAGATAAACTTCGATAAATTAATTATTTTTTCTAGTGTACAATTTGGAAGCTATATTTTAAAGTTTTAATCGAATGAACTCTTATCACGATTTGAGCTGCTATAAACATTCCCTCAATTAGCATCATAACAAACCAATAAAGTTGCCTGCAATATATTTATCATAAATTTGAAGACATATACAAATTCTTACTTCATTTTAAAGGTAAAACATTAAATAATTGACTAAGACTCTAATCCAAATATTTTCACAAATTCTCCCTACCAATCAAACTTGGTCTTTCTTTTACTCACAAATTATCTGTGCCAAAAAAAATAGCCAAAGCTCAAAGCAAATAATGATCTGTTTGTTATCTATAAGAACTTCATTAAAAGCAAATTTGTGACTTATCAACTCCCAAATTGGACAAAAGTTTAATTTATAATTGGGGAAATAATTAACAATTTTATAGTCTATTTTTGCGCAGGGACGGAACTAACAAGGGATCGGGAGATTTGGGTCCCCCAAAAAATTTATTAAAAAAATCAAGACCTAAGTATAAATTTTAAAAATTTTAAAAATAATATTTCGGCACCTCAAATTTCATTTGCTCCCCCTCCCCACTATATAGAGAATCTTAAAATTGCCCTTGCTACTTTCTGCACCCTCCTCCACCAGTACCAAGTCTGACCACCACCTCTGCCCACTAGCCACCACCTTCGGCGCCAGTGACTTATTTTCTAATAATTGGAAAAACAATTTGGCAAAATATGAAATTTTCAACGATTGAAAAAATTTCGGGACCATTGATTGCAATCGAATAGCAAAAAGTTATCTCTTAAATGATTTTATAAATATCATCGAATAGATACATTTATGTTTGTAAGTGGTCGCTGAAAATAAACTTTACGTATAAGTTTTTCACTTCGTAGTTGTCAAAAATATAGAGTTTTTGGGCAACCATAAATTATTATTGAAAATCACATCACAGATTAACTTATCTCTATAAGTGATAAATAAAATAAATAGAATAGATAAATTTCTCGGTTAGTTGTATAGCCTAAGTAATATATCTATACACAGATAAATTTATTTATAATTGGTGGTTGAAAACGTACGAACAAATAAGTTTTAATATCTATTGTGATCACACAGTAAAACTTATCTATGCTAGTGATTGTTGTTAAAATACTCAAGAGAAAATAATATTCTCTACTTCATCATACAGATAGATAACAATTATAATTGATTCACAATCAATTGCAATGCCCGTACACAGTTTAAAGTATTTCAAAAGATACATAACGGTACAATTTAACTAAAGAATTTTGTTATTTTTATCTAATTGGAGTAAGAGAGCAAACACATACAGACAACTGATACATTTCGGCCTCTTTTAAAAACTCAAATTAACTTGGTGGGATTGGGAGTGAGGTGAAATTGAAGTTGAGATTCATAATGAGTAGTGATGTTGCCGGAAAATACTAAACTTGCGTCTGGGGGTGTAAATATCAACCGGTAAACTAAACCAAAACCGATGGTCTGGTCCGGTTTGAGCTTTTTAAAAAATTTTGGTGTGATTTTTGGTTTGTAACATGTAGGAGCCGAACCAAACTGGACCGGACCAGTTCGGTAAAGGTTAACCCCAAAAATAAAATTATATTGTTTATCGGTTGTAATTTGCATTAAAAGTTGTAATTGTTTCTTGGTTTGTACTTAGCATGAGAGTATTGTTGGGGCTGCAATTTTATTGACTTGGTTTGCACTCTGCTTTGAATTGGATGCGATTATTTTTTAATGTGATTGCAATGCCATTATTAATTCTTACAAAAAAAACTGTTACAATTGGACTTTCTTTATTTTTTAATATTTTTTTGAAAATATGGGCTTATACCCACTCAAATTGGAAACCAAACCAAGCTGGTCATAAACTGGCCAAGCTAAACTAGACAAAACCAATAGACTTCAGTCCGGTTTTCGATTTCTCGTTTGTGTAAACCGGAAAACCGGTTTGCTCCGAGTTTATTGGCCAAACCGGACTGGTTACACCTCTGCCTGTGTCTGACCTATTGAGTGACTCCTACACACAAATCCAATAACCGGAGGGTGGTTGGCCGATTGTGTACCCTCCAACGATTAAATTAGAATTGTTGCATGAAAGCGAAAGATCTCAAAAGGTTTTTTAAGTCATGAGTGCATACTTTTTTCCATCCTCTCCATGCCTATTAATACCTTGGTGGAGAGTAGGGTTCGAAAGTGATTCATTGACGTGATTCCATTAATCGCATGATCTGGGTTGATTTCTCTCGCGCCATCCAGGAGGCATCGGGAGATCTGGTGCACCATTAAAGAGATTATGCGAATCCCCGAAACGGTGCTTATGGATCGTCCATGATGCCAGCTCAGAAAAGCCTATGGCGAGTGGCCCTGTTGGTCGAGAAAGTGGTAAAGTGTCTAATCGGCTTTTGGCTTGGTCTATCTGGTTTGTTTATCCATTTGGCCCTCGAGGAGCCTATATCTGGACTCTACAGTAGCCCGCCCCTCGCCCCTCGCCCCTCGCCCTCCACACCTAAGTTGTAGCACATGCTGCAATGTAGGGAATAATTCTGTTTGTTTTAACGATCAATTTTTCATTAAATGGTTAGCCATTTTATTCCTCTTCGAATATTCCTAAGTTCGTGCCATATAAATAGTAGTACTTCCAATGCGGGTTTCTCTATATGTTCTAAGGGGTTCTTTACGTTTCACTCTTCCTCTTCTATTGCCTTTAGCATTCTCTCCTTCTCCACATATTAGAGCCCTAACTATTTCTCTACTCTCTTATACAAGAGCCTAACGCCGCTCCCATCTTCGAGGGGACTTTTTCTCTACCTTTTTCCTCTCATGCTTGTACTCGTTCTTTCATCGTTCCCTCAAGGCTTCTAGTTATCCCCATCCTCTCAATTATTGGATTGACAGCAATCAGTTGTTAAGCATTTCTCACTCATTGTTCGTCCTTGCCCTTTTCATGCAATTTGACGAGATTGCCCAACTGCTCATCGAGTTTTCGTCCTCTGATTCTAACTCAGACTCTTCTTTTAGATCAGACTTCAGCCCTTTCGATCCTCTAGGAGACACAATTCTAAACATTACCCCCTAGCCATGGTTTTACCATTAGACGCTCCTAAGGATCTGCCTTACAATGTTGTGGAAGTAAATCAGTCCTAGGGCACGGCATGCTCTACCTAAATCCCTCCATCTTTGCCTTCCTCATGCTGACTAGAGGGCCTGTTCCAACCTAAAGGGCGAGAACTGCGTGTATCAGAGCATCCTTTTGTGTGGGTTATGATTTTTTGTCCATCCATTCGTATGCGAGCTGCTGCAGCATCTTAACCTATCTCCTACTCAACGGATGCCAAATGCGTGGCGGTAGCTGACCTCCATGATTGTCTTATGGCACCAAGAAAGCGAGGGGAGGTGTGCTCTATCCCTGGCCGAGTTCCTCTTGTGCTACTTCCAAGGGAGATTAAATCCAAACTAGGTTGGTGGTTCTTCTAGTGCATGTCGACTACAACCTGATCAGCGG
The DNA here is from genome assembly GCA_019985065.2 of Arctostaphylos glauca. Taxonomy (NCBI): domain Eukaryota; kingdom Viridiplantae; phylum Streptophyta; class Magnoliopsida; order Ericales; family Ericaceae; genus Arctostaphylos; species Arctostaphylos glauca. The sequence goes on along the minus strand of JAHSPW020000005.1, from coordinate 28,176,196 downwards.
CGTCCCAGTTTGCAAGTGTCATCCATTGTGTCTCTAAAAGTGTCGTTGCTTTCATTGAGTCACTGAGGAAGAGTGACCCTTACCCATGCAACACTCTCATGACCCCACCGATTCTCCACGTGTGCGGCCTTTGCCTTGATCTTGAAGGTATACGAGCATTAGATTTTTAGCTCCGTGCATTGTTTATACTGTCTTCTGTCTTGCAGCTAACTCGTCCAAGAAAAAAGTCTCAAAGAGGCCTAAGGTGAACCCCTAGGTTGTTCAGAAGCACAAGATCAAAAAACCTCTAACTAGGAAGCTGAAGGTGGTCTTTCATGAAGTAGGGGATGACACCAATGCGGATGACCAGTCATTCTTCAAGGGCCTCTAGATCCGTACTCCCTACTGACCCACCCCTTGGTGGTTTGGCTAATCCTTAGCTTGATCTTCCCCCTCCTCTGTTGGCGAAAGGGAGGAGGTTGGATCACATGCTGAGGGGGCAAGTTCTTGGACTGAAGGCCTCCCTCTTGCTGTCCCATCTCCTCTTAGAGCTTACCGAAGGGGCGAGTTCAGACCTCCGCTGAGGATCCTTTTCCCTGGCTGATACACAACGGATCATAGCTCATCTAACCGACATATCTTATCCTTTCCCATTTGTCGAGCCCATTCTTGAAGGTAGTATACTCCTCAACCCTGAGTCATGTCAGGCACGCGTTGATGCTCACTAGGTGACGATATGCTCCTGTTGGACCAAGTGCCAACCACCAAGTAGTATATTCCTCAACGTTAGATGTAGCAAAAGGGTTGGAATATCTACCTCTTTTGGTCCTGACTTTTTAAAGTATCTATTAAAAAGTGAACCTAGAAGCTACCAAGAAGCTGTGAGCTCTCATGAGGGTTCTTTGTTAAAGGAGGCCATAAAAAGTGAGATAGATTCTATCTTATAGAACCCCGCATGGGAGTTAGTGGATCTACCTCAGGGTTGTAAGCCTTTATAATACAAGTGGATCTTCAAGAAAAAGATGAAAGTTGATCGGTCTATTCAGAACTACATGGCTAGGCTTGTAATTAAAGGATATAGACAAAAGAAAGGTTTAGCTTACTTTGGTACCTATTCACCGGTCACCAGGATAACACTCATTCGGATGATAATAGCGATTGAAACTTTGCGAAATCTTTAGTTACATCAAATGGATGATAAAACAACTTTCCTTAATGGAGATTTAGATGAAGAAATCTACATGGAGTAACTCAAGAGTTTTTCAGCTCCAAGACAAGAATAGAAAGTCCGTAAGCTTGTGATATCGTTGTACGGTCTAAAGGAAGCACCTAAGCAATGACATGAGAAATTCGACCATGCGATGTTGTCAAATGGGTTCAAGATCAATGAGTGTGACAAATGTGTATATGTAAAAAATAAAAGCGATGGCTATGTCATCTTGTGTTTATACATTGATGACATGCTCATTGTGGGTATTAATGATAGATTATCAATTCTACGAAGAAAATGTTGGACTCAAGATTTGACATGAAGGATATGGGCCTTGTTAATGTTATACAGGGAGCGAAGATCTCCGGAACATCTGCTGTGTTCGGTTGAGTGTTTCTGAAACGATTTTTGAGAAAAAAACTCTGAAATGTTGTTTGGTGTAAATGTTTCAAAAAAAATTTAACTCTTGAGAGTTAAATTTTTTCGGCATCTTCGAGGTGCTCTCTTTCTCTCTCTTCTTTTATAGAGAGATACAATTGTTTAGGAAAAAAATTTCCCAAACAAGTTTCTAAAAATTTTCAGAAAATATTTTGAGAACTTCTAACCGAACACAGCATGGTCTTGCATTTTCTCAATCTCATTATATTGAAAATATACTCGAGAAATTCAACAAGGTAGATACAAACCCTATGGATTTAAACCTCCATCTATCAAAAAACACCGGTAAAGGTGTATATCAATTGGAATATTCTAGAATTATAGGAAGTCTGATGTACTTGATGAAATGTACATGGCCTGATATAGCCTACGCAGTTAGCACATTTTGTAGGTATATTAGTAACCCAAGGATTGGTCTTTAGAAGTGTAATATCCCGACCCGATTTAATTATTCAAATTTAAAAATAGCGCGGATAATTACAATTATCGCATAATTTAATTGAATTTTATTTTATGTTATTGATTTTATCTTATTTCGGAACCTACGCTCATTAAAACGTTAAATTTTATGACGTTTTGAGATGTCAGCCTACCAACGAATACTCGTATGAGAAATCCGAGCACGCCATGACGATCCTCGTAATTTTCTAAGTCACCCGGTCTATTTTCATATTTTTTGAAAAATCAGTACCGGAACAGTTTATCGGGATCGTGCAGTATTTTGCGCTCGCGCGCGCGACCAAGCCCTTGACCGATATAAATCCACCATGGTCAAATCAAATCCCCTTTTTCCTTAAATTAAGGGGTATGTTCCCTAATTTAATAATTAACCTAGTCTAATATATATTTATTAATTTATTTTATTTTACTCCAATTAATGCATATATATGTATTATAGAAGGCAAGGTTGGGAATTGGTGATCTCTCTCTCTCCCACACGACAGAATCTCTCTCTCTCTCTCTCTCTCTCTCTCTCTCTAACTTTCACTCCTTCTTCCCTCTTCTTCTTCCTTTCTTCTTCTTCTCCTCCCTCTTTTCCTCCTTATTTCCTTCATCACCACCTTCTACCACTATACAACCACCACATCCACGTCACCAACTATACTAAGACACGCCAGGGTTCCGTCTAGATTGCCATATTCGCAGCCGAGTCACTGTTTCGGCCACCAAATTTTCAGCAAGGAAAAGGTATAAACGCATACTTTTGTCTAAGTTTAGGTTGTTAGATTTTAATGTTTTAGACGGATTAGACTAGATTTCATTGTTTGGAGTTATAGTAGGACACTTAGTCTTCAAAATAGATGGATTGGATCAACTCTTGGACCATTAGAACCCATAGAAATCGCGCTACGAAAGTCACTTGGAAAACTGCCTTTTTCCGGATTTCCCAGATTTTTTTCGCTGATTTTTGGCCAACTTCGGAGACTTAGATCTTGATGTTTTAGTACTCGAATCACGTTTTGTAAAAGACGAAAGTTTGAGACGAACACTTTATCTTAAACATAGACGGAACGGATTTTCTCTATGACATCTTGAACGCGTTAAAATCACGCTATTAAAATGACTCACGACCTTGATTACACTGTTTTCCAGATTTTTTCCAGATTTTTTGTTAACTTCGAGCCCTTGGATCTTGATGTTTGGGTGGTCAAAATCAGTTTCTTAAAACACGAAAGTTGTAGAAAAACATTAAATCTTGAACCTAGATAGATTTGATCGTCCTCAAGACCTACGTAGCTCACAGAAAACGACCCCAAAGTCAGCCCGAAAAACAGTCCCTTTTAGGGGGTTTTCTCTCTCTAGAAATCCCACTCACGCACCCACTTAAATCGCCACACCCGTTAGCCGAATCACGAAATTGACCTTACCATGATGAAATTGGGGTTAGATAATGTGTGGGCCAAGTCTCGGTCCCGGGTTCCGGAGACCGGGGAGTATAATTACCAAAACGCCACTCTTACTTACTTTTGGCATACCGACACTAAAATCACCAAACGAACGAACCGACCATAGAATTAGGCTTTGAATATGAATGAGGACTGAAAATAACGTGGGTCGGGTCCCGGTCGTATCTTTGGGCGGCCGATAGCAAAATTACGAAAATACCCTTTTACGTTCTAAGTAATCGGCGAGCACACTGATCAAACGTGAGTGACTCGGGCCTTAGTATATACTAATGGGACTAATTACTAAATAATAAAATTAACCCGAATCCCGAGAAAGCTCTCGAGACCACTTGTTAAAATTAGATAAAAGGACCACTTTGCCCTAGAACCCGAATTACATTTTGTGCCCTTACGATTCGAGGAGTTCGAGTGGTTACACGACTTGAGTCACTAAGTTAATATGTATTTTTAAGAAATTATTGGCAATAAGTGGTTTTTATTTATTATGATAGATCCGGGAATTTGAGGTTGTCGGGTCGAATTAATATAAAGGAAGTGCAGACTAATTTCAGGTGAGTCTTGTATATGACTTGCTTACTTTCATTCTATAGTAGAAATGTATGATTCTCTTTACTTTGGTGCATGTACATCTATGCAACTGAATTGATAGTAAACTGAGCATGATATGTTAAGACATTAAAAAGAATCGTGATATCATGGAAACATAAAAAAAATATAATTATTGCATGATTATGAGATCAACACGGCGCCCCGTCCGCTAGGGGGCAGATTAAGATTCTAGCGATGAGGTGAAGTAATAAGGGTGGGGATTATTAACCAGGTAATCCAACGGGTGATATCACGCCGACTATATATTTGGGGTCGCTCCCTAATTCACTGGTGTTGCCGTAGATCATACAATGTCATCATATACGGTTACAGCGTAAGCCTAAAAGCTGGATTCACTTAATGTTATCATTCGATTATAATTGATTTCAAACCTACGGGTTATGTTAATATAGAAGTTAGTGAACTTGTCATATTTAGACTCACACTAGCCTAGTGCTAATGAAGTTGTTGATGCAACAGGTTTTAATAATGATGCTGATCGTAGTTGAAATCCTGCAAGGTTGTGTTAGAACTGAAGTTATATTTTGTGAACCCTAGACTCGTCATGTTTTGATGTAGCATGGTCTCAGTTGTAATATTTATTTTGTTGACTGGTCAAGTTTTTGGGCCATAGTCATGGTTTGTAAGCCCATAAGGGTTATATTGTTGCACTTTATTTTATGCACTGAACTCTGGAGTTAATTTTATTTTTCGCACTCTGATATCAGTTATGTTGATAGAAAATTCCTAAACTGGTATATTTTTAAAGGGCCCTATGAGTTTCACTCGTGGCCGGTCACGTGCCTTAACCTTTACGGGATGGGTCGTGACAACAGTGGTATCAAAGCCTAATTTTTCGGATTTTCTTTAAATAAAACCCAGAGTTATAAATTTGATCACACGATAGTCGCACATGACGTGTATAATTATGTGATGACATGCTTACTACTTATGTAATTCTATACTTTAATAACGAGACGTTGTAGTCGGTACTGACAAGACTATATCTTGAGTACTGTAGGCATAGACCTTAGTGTCAACGACAACGAGGATGGAGGATATACCGGTGACAATTCGTATGGGAGACATGGAGTAGGACCACACAAGGTGACATCCTTAGATGTAGACACGTACTACGAGGCAATACATTGTAACGACCCGCTCCCGCCCTGTACAATATTGTCCGCTTTTGTCGCCCAAACCCCATGGACTTCCCAGTAGGTCACCCATCCCTAGATTGCTCCAGGGTGAGCACGCTTAACTGTGAAGTTCCATTTGGTGTTGGCGCCATCACGGCTTTTAAAAGGCCTTGTACAAGGAAGGTTCATAATCTTATAAATACCATCAAACTTACATCCACCAAGCGATGTGGGACCCTTGACCACCCATCCGGACGTCCTACTGAGACACCATCTCCCGGACGCCGGCCTCACAGCCAGCATTACAGCCTGGCTGGGGTGTCACAATCTCCCCCACTTAGGAACACACGTCCTCGTGTGGAGCCGAGATTTCCCACATTTCCGGTTGGTGCAGGCTCTGATACCATTTGTAACGACCCGCTCCCGCCCTGTACAATATTGTCCGCTTTTGTCGCCCAAACCCCATGGACTTCCCAGTAGGTCACCCATCCCTAGATTGCTCCAGGGTGAGCACGCTTAACTGTGAAGTTCCATTTGGTGTTGGCGCCATCACGGCTTTTAAAAGGCCTTGTACAAGGAAGGTTCATAATCTTATAAATACCATCAAACTTACATCCACCAAGCGATGTGGGACCCTTGACCACCCATCCGGACGTCCTACTGAGACACCATCTCCCGGACGCCGGCCTCACAGCCAGCATTACAGCCTGGCTGGGGTGTCACATACATACCGAGCAAGATTGATGCAAAAGAATAAGAGCAAATATAGTACTGATCGAGGGATACGACAACCAGAATGATAGCGTACGGGCGATTGGACGTAGAGGAATGGAAACAAGAATAACAGAAACAAGCAGAGGCAAGGCTAAGCACTCGCACTCGGAAATTTGAGGAACAACGAGAACGAGACTTTTAGGAGTTGAAAAAGCAATTGATCACGATACCCTAGATAGAAATTTGACTATAGCCAATATACCTGTGGTACGCGACTACCCGGATATATTTCCTGACGAGTTGCCAAATCGAGGGATCGACTTTTTTGAGAGAGTGTACTCAAACTCAGCCAATCTCTAAGGCACCTTACCGCATGACTCCAACAGAACTAAAGGAGTTGAATTACAATTGCTGGAATTACTTGATAAGGGATTCATCCGACCAAGTTCATCGCCATGGGGAGCGCCGGTGTTATTTGTAAAGAAGAAGGATGGAACGATGAGATTGTGCATCAATTATCGAAAATTGAACAAGGTCACCATCAAGAACGAGTAACTCTACCACGAATTGATGACTTATTCGACCGACTTCAAAGAGCTCACGCGTTTTCTAAGATTGATTTATGTTCGGAATCACCAACTCCAGGAGAAGTGGGGAGATGTTGAGGAGATAGAAGATGTTGAGAAGATAGCTTTTCGTACATGCTACAGACACTTCGAGTTCTTAGTGATAGATAGCCTTGGGGTGACGAATGCACTAGCAGCTTTTATGGAGTTGAGTTTTCATGGCATACGTAGACAACTTCGTTCGTATTTATTGACAACAATTTGATCTACTCAAAACACGAGGAGCGGAACGAGGGGCATCTAAAGATGGTATTAGATACATTGCAGGAGAACGAGTAATATGCTAAATTCAGGAAATGCGAGTTTTGATTAATCAACGTAACCTTTTTCGACAACGTTACCAAAGATGAGGGAATTGCGGTGGACAACTAGAAGAATGAAGCGATTGGCTGAGGCAAACGTCGACGTTAGATGCTTATAGTTTTTTAGGAGTTACGATATACTATCGAAGGTTCGTCCAGGACTTCTCAAAGACGGCAGTACCATTGACGGAGCTAACTCGCAAGAAGGAACCTTTCTTTACATGAGGAACGAGAATAAAGTTTATAAGATTTGAAGAAATTGATCACGACACCGATACTTACGTTAACTGAGGGTACAAGAGAATTTGCCATCTACAGTCACGTATCACACTGAGAATTGAAATGCACTTTGATACAACACGGAAAGATTATCGCCTAAGCCTCACAACAGTTGAAACCATACGATAAGAACCCTACGCACGAGCTGAAAACTTGCAGCAATTATTCTTTTTGGAAATTGGCGCCACTACTTATATGTAATTACGTGCGAGGTCTACACCGATCAGAAAAGTTGAAGTATATCTACACACCGAAAGAACTGAACTTCAGCCAAAGAAGGTGGCTAGAACTGATGAAGGACTACGACATCAATATTACCCAAGAGATGCTGACGTAGTAGCGGGCGTGTTGGGCCAAATGGTGATTGGTAACGAAATTATTTTGAGCGGCGTTATTACCTAACATAGTACGAGTGAAGATATTGACTGACATGTCACCCACATTCTGGATAAGCTATCACCCACTCCTCCATTGTTTAAAATCTTCTTGTTGACTCCTTTGTCAGCTTTTCGTACAAGATATATTGCATCGATTGTTGAGCTATCACATTTGCCAAACTGTTAAAATCTTATGTCGAATTTTTGTGATTCCATGATGTAAATCTCTCCACTCCTTGCGAGTCAAGTCTAATCTAAAGTCTTACAAGATTGTCATCCTAATCTCGAAATTTCTCATAAGGACCTTTTATATTGCTCATGGGTGGTATTTCTCATCTTATTTTGAATGGTATTCTATGCCACTTATTTCAGATCAGCCACTTTCGTTCTTAAAGGAGTTCGTTTTAGACCACTGATTCAAATTGATTCTGTTGAAATTCGATTGGTAGTCTGTATGACTTCACAATCCATATGTATTGCTATGTGTTACACTTCAATTACCAACTTCATTACGGTTATCAAGTTATCAAAATAGTTGCAAATACTCCTTTGGCAAATCATTTATATCTTTCCAAATGCTCCTTTGGCCTTGTTACAAAGTCTTTTTGCAATTGTTGCAATCCTCCGATCATTCGGACTTACATTGGATATGTCTTATTATTGCCAACTTCTTCATCTCAATCAGTCGCCCTAATTGATATTTTTTGTTGACCAAAAGAGACCGAACTTGTTGTAATTACGGTTGATTCTCATAAGCTTTTGAGCTAATCTGATATCTATCGATCATTATTTTTATTGGCACTTATTGGAAGAATGTGCTTCGATGATACTTTGGACTATTGCTACCCTCTCTTTGTAATCGTTATACTATGTCCATCTATGTTGATTTGACTCCGGTTAGATCACCAATTATTTTGTTGCTTATACTGGGCGAGATCAAGTTTGGGGACCAAACTTCCTAAGGTGGGGAGGACGTAATATCCCGACCCGATTTAATTATTCAAATTCAAAAATAGCGCGGATAATTACAATTATCGCATAATTTAATTGAATTTTATTTTATGTTATTGATTTTATCTTATTTCGGAACCTACGCTCATTAAAACGTTAAATTTTATGACGTTTTGAGATGTCAGCCTACCAACGAATACTCGTATGAGAAATCCGAGCACGCCATGACGATCCTCGTAATTTTCTAAGTCACCCGGTCTATTTCCATATTTTTTAAAAAATCAGTACCGGAACAGTTTCTCGGGATCGTGCAGTATTTTGCGCTCGCGCGCGCGACCAAGCCCTTGACCGATATAAATCCATCATGGTCAAATCAAATCCCTTTTTTCCTTAAATTAAGGGGTATGTTCCCTAATTTAATAATTAACCTAGCCTAATCTATATTTATTATTTTATTTTATTTTACTCCAATTAATGCATATATATGTATTATAGAAGGCAAGGTTGGGAATTGGTGATCTCTCTCTCTCCCACACGACAGAATCACTCTCTCTCTCTCACTCTCTCTCTCTCTCTAACTTTCACTCCTTCTTCCCTCTTCTTCTTCCTTTCTTCTTCTTCTCCTCCCTCTTTTCCTCCTTATTTCCTTCATCACCACCTTCTACCACTATACAACCACCACATCCACGTCACCAACTATACTAAGACACGCCGGGGTTCCATCTAGATTGTCATATTCGCAGCCGAGTCACTGTTTCGGCCACCAAATTTTCAGCAAGGAAGAGGTATAAACGCATACTTTTGTCTAAGTTTAGGTTGTTAGATTTTAATGTTTTAGATGGATTAGACTAGATTTCATTGTTTGAAGTTATAGTAGGACACTTAGTCTTCAAAATAGATGGATTGGATCAACCCTTGGACCATTAGAACCCATAGAAGTCGCGCTACGAAAGTCACTCGGAAAACTGCCTTTTTCCGGATTTCCTAGATTTTTTTCGCTGATTTTTGGCCAACTTCGGAGACTTAGATCTTGATGTTTTAGTACTCGAATCACGTTTTGTAAAAGACGAAAGTTTGAGGCGAACACTTTATCTTAAACATAGACGGAACGGATTTTCTCTATGACATCTTGAACGCGTTAAAATCACGCTACGAAAATGACTCACGACTTTGATTACACTGTTTTCCAGATTTTTTCCAGATTTTTTGTTAACTTCGAGCCCTTGGATCATGATGTTTGGGTGGTCAAAATCAGTTTCTTAAAACATGAAAGTTGTAGAAAAACATTAAATCTTGAACCTAAATAGATTTGATCATCCTCAAGACCTACGTAACTCACAGAAAACGACCCCAAAGTCAGCCCGAAAAACAGTCCCTTTTAGGGGGTTTTCTCTCTCTAGAAACCCCACTCATGCACCCACTTAAATCGCCACACCCGTTAGCCGAATCACGAAATTGACCTTACCATGATGAAATTGGGGTTAGATAATGTGTGGGCCAAGTCTCGGTCCCGGGTTTCGGAGATCGGGGAGTATAATTACCAAAACGCCACTCTTACTTACTTTTGGCATACCGACACTAAAATCACCAAACGAACGAACCGACCATAGAATTAGGCTTTGAATATGAATGAGGACTGAAAATAACGTGGGTCGGGTCCCGGTCGTATCTTTGGGCGGCCGATAGCAAAATTACGAAAATACCATTTTACGTTCTAAGTAATCGGCGAGCACACCGATCAAACGTGAGTGACTCGGGCCTTAGTATATACTAATGGGACTAATGACTAAATAATAAAATTAACCCGAATCCCGAGAAAGCTCTCGAGACCACTTGTTAAAATTAGATAAAAGGACCACTTTGCCCTAGAACCCGAATTACATTTTGTGCCCTTACGATTCGAGGAGTTCGAGTGGTTACACGACTTGAGTCACTAAGTTAGTATGTATTTTTAAGAAATTATTGGCAATAAGTGGTTTTTATTTATTATGATAGATCCGGGAGTTTGAGGTTGTCGGGTCGAATTAATATAAAGGAAGTGCAGACTAATTTCAGGTGAGTCTTGTATATGACTTGCTTACTTTCATTCTATAGTAGAAATGTATGATTCTCTTTACTTTGGTGCATGTACATCTATGCAACTGAATTGATAGTAAACTGAGCATGATATGTTAAGACATTAAAAAGAATCGTGATATCATGGAAACATAAAAAAAATATAATTATTGCATGATTATGAGATCAACACGGCGCCCCGTCCGCTAGGGGGCAGATTAAGATTCTAGCGATGAGGTGAAGTAATAAGAGTGGGGATTATTAACCAGGTAATCCAACGGGTGATATCACGCCGACTATATATTTGGGGTCGCTCCCTAATTCACTGGTGTTGCCGTAGATCATACAATGTCATCATATACGGTTACAGCGTAAGCCTAAAAGCTGGATTCACTTAATGTTATCATTCGATTACAATTGATTTCAAACCTACGGGTTATGTTAATATAGAAGTTAGTGAACTTGTCATATTTAGACTCACACTAGCCTAGTGCTAATGAAGTTGTTGATGCAACAGGTTTTAATAATGATGCTGATCGTACTTGAAATCCTGCAAGGTTGTGTTAGAACTGAAGTTATATTTTGTGAACCCTAGACTCGTCATGTTTTGATGTAGCATGGTCTCAGTTGTAATATTTATTTTGTTGACTGGTCGAGTTTTTGGGCCATAGTCATGGTTTGTAAGCCCATAAAGGTTATATTGTTGCACTTTATTTTATGCACTGAACTCTGGAGTTAATTTTATTTTTCGTACTCTGATATCAGTTATGTTGATAGAAAATTCCTAAAATGGTATATTTTTAAAGGGCCTTACGAGTTTCACTCGTGGCCGGTCACGTGCCTTAACCTTTAAGGGATGGGTCGTGACAAGAAGGCTATAGTGTGTTATAGTATTTAAGGTACACTCGTGACTTGGGACTACACTACACTAGATATCCAGCGGTACTAGAAAGGTACGCTAATGCAAACTGGATATCACATATAAAAGACTCAAAATCTACAAGTGGATATGTCTTTACGCTTTGTGGTGTATCCATTTCTCGGAAATCGTCCAAACAGACTCACATTGCAATATATACAATGGAATCCAAGTTCATTGCTCTAGATAAAGCGACTGAATAAGCAAAATAGTTTTGATAATTCCTTGAGGATATTCCAAGATGGCCTAAACATGTGCCAACAAATTGCATCCATTACGGTAGTCAATCAATAATAAAAAGAGCACAGAGCAACATGTACAATAGTAAGTCTAGACATCTACGTTGTAGACACAATACCATTAGATAACTGCTCTCAATTGGAGTTGTCACTGTGGACTATATGAGGTCACAGGACAACATCACAGATCAACTAACCAAGGGTTAAATAGAGAGCAAATTCATAAAGCATTGGGAATTGAGCTTAAGCTTGTGATGCTAAAAACTACTGTAATAGAAAACCCAATCTCGTTGACTGGAGATCCTAAAATCTAGGTTCAAAGGGACAATCTAATTGCGTGTAGTAAGAATGATCACTGAGGAGATTAATATTCCTGCTCATTCCTATAGTGCGAACATCAATGCTTGTAAAAGTTAGATTATAAGCTATTGATGAGCGCACTATATTGTATAATAATGTGGCTCAATACGCTCAATTTGGCAATTATGCGTAGGCAAATGTTTCTATTTAAATGATATTGCACGCGTAGTTGTTTTTCTACCCTTTCAGGTTTTCGAGTGCTGAATGAATGCCAAAAGATTCTAACATGAATTAAGGCCTCGGAACCATTGGCAATACTGATGGAGTACCAATTGAAGGCTCGGGAGGAGCAAAAGTGGGTCCGGATCAAAGAACCAAGGAAGGAAGAACTGATGTTTGGAAATCAAAACATAAACCTCTCTATCGATAGAGGTTTATCCCTATCGATAGAGCCTTAGCAAAGAACCAGGAAGAAGAACTTCCCTATCGATAGGAATCACTCCTATCGATAGGAGGATCAATCAAAGAACATCAGACGACTTCCCTATCGATAGAGGATCCCTTCCTATCGATAGAATGCTTAAATCAAAAATGATCAGAAGACTCCCCTATCGATAGAGGACCATTCCTATCGATAGGAGGTTCAACCACAGAAGACCAGAGGACATCTCTATCGATAGGGATATCTTCCTATCGATAGAAGTTTCAGCGAATTCATACCAGTGGACTTCTCTATCGATAGGAACATCCTCCTATCGATAGAGACCCAGTTTTATCAGATTCTGTGAGGACGATTTTGACGCGAACTCAGGGCCATTTTTAGGAATTAGAAGCTTCTTTTATTGCCTTTTTAAGGGTAGTTTGGTACTTTTGCATAGATATTTGTTAGATTATTTTATTAGGTTAGATTCTTGGCTTGTTAAAGGAGTAGCCTCCCTATTTCATACACACAGTTTTCATTCTACAGAATATAGATATAACGTATAACTTAGAGTTTTTCACTGTTCAGAGCTCATTTTACATTGTTCTTCATATTTCTTGTCTTGTTCTTCATTATTTCTTCAATTCTTGTCAAGTTCTCCTCTCTTAAGTGTTCTTCCCCTTTGAATCTTTGGATTCTCTTGGAAGCACTTAAGTATTTCTGCCTTAAATACTGTTTTTATCGCTTAAATATCTGATTTCCTTTCAGTTTTACTTAGTTTTTCCTTATTGTCTTTAGATTAACTTGTTTTATTATGTTTTCTTTCAATTCCATTATGTTTATGTCAAAGCACGAGTAGTTAATTTAGTGTGGGTTAAGTCTAAATGTGAGGTTTGTTCAAAAACCATGTTGGTCTCTATCTTCTCCAAATTTTAATGCCATTGATGGATCTTTCTAAGCTTTTTCTTTTGAAATAAAAATGAAGTGTTAAGTTCTTGATTAGATATAGCCATCCTTAGAGTTGGTATATTTAATACTTGAATCGATGTCCTTCATCTTTTAATCCTATTTCCTTTAAACTTGAAAGATCCGTCAAAACGATTTTTAGAATTAAAATCCTTGTTTTCACCGAAGAATTTTCCGATCGAACACCCGGGACCGGGAGTTAGATTGAGTTATAAAAGAGAAGAGATAGACCAACGAAAGTTTCGAATAAACCAAACCTTAGGACTTAACCCCACTCTTTAATCCAGTTTTAATCCTCATTTTAGTGATATAATTGCTTAACCGCACCAAACAAAACTTTGAGGTTGACGTCCGAAACGTCGAAAACACTAATTTGCGTATTCTCTGATTACAACGTTCTTTTCCCTGTGGACCGATACTCCGGACTATCCCTATACTCGTTTTTAAATATTTTGAGGATAAGTTCAGTTTTATGAAATTAAACCACTGACCACGAGGCCGGCACACCCTAACGACAAGCACTTTGCCGGTCCGGTCAGCTATGCTTTTAATGACTCTGATGTGTTGACTATACCAAGCAGGGTATAATAAGATACCCTTAATTAAGAAGGTCACCTATATGATTATGAAGTGGAGTTGCTTCTATGAGAATTGGTAGGCAAATTCTCTAAAATACTCACTGAATCGGGCGAGTGTTCAAGGTCAAAACAAACACAACAACGAGAACAAAATTTGTGGTAAGAGAACTCTTATGTGAAGTCTGTTGTCTCGGTTTACATAAGTAGTAGAATAGTTCAAAACGTTAAGTTCATTGGTCAGCCAGTATACCTGATAGTTTTCACAAGGAAAAATTCAAGGGCAAAAATCACCTACCTCATGGATTTGAATTTGACTTCGGCTTTGGAGTTCGGACTTGAGCTCTTGTCTTAATTTTTTTTTACAAAAAAATATTTGAATTTATTGGACCGGGTTAAGGGACTAGGTTGACCCAGAACCGGATCTACAATGGATTTTGTGAACTTTGGACTCCTCCAGAGATTGAATGCAACAATCGGATCTGAATCAATTGCAAACCTGAATGGTCCATTTTATGGCCAAAATTAACCGATTGTCAAATTGATGCTCCATGTTGTAGCTAAAAGGTCCTTTAATATGTATATGTAATGGTCTTTTGATTCATCATCAATATAGAAAAAATTGTTCAATTTTTATACATTCCAATGCTCCAAAAATCTACTGTTCCATATAGATTTCAAAGAGAGAGGTACTGCTACAGTTCTATTCGACAGAACTGAGCTGTCCTATGCTACACATTTGTTTGTCAGTGACTATATTCTGGGAGACAAATATCGACAAATTCTTAAGCACAAATCTGGTGAGCCGGCGATTCTATCATACACAGACCTAGACTGCAACTCTAGAAATTGAAATTTTCTTTCTAGAATCAATTTTTTGATTAATTTATTTTTCAGTGTTTATGGGGTATTTGGGATCCTATTTTTTACTTTTTTATTTTTGATTAAATTATGATCAGAATGAGTTTTGAATTTGTGAGGAGTGTTTGAAAAAAAATACAGAATACATTTGAAAAAGTAGTAGAATGAAAAATGAGAATGAAAATACAAAAATGAGCTTCAAACTTTCTTTTGAGTTTTTGCTCCTAAAGTTCAAAATGGAGAATGAGTTTTGTAGAACTTATTTTGAGAATGTGACTTCCAACTAGGGCAAAATTCAAAAATGAGAATGAAAAAGTATAAAAATGTGGCTCCCTAACACCCTGTTAATTGTTCTCTATTTTTATCTCGATTTTTATTTATAATACTGAACTGAATTTATTTATTTTTGTGCTGTTACAAATAAATAAATTCTCCTATAATTTTGTAAAAGATTATTTTTTTTTGTTACTTCTAGTATTTTTGGTTTTTGAAAAATAAAAATATGTACCATAAAGAAAAAAATTAAAAGAACGATAGGGAATTGAGTATGGAGAAGGGAAATTCATTCCTCATTTGCAATTGGAGATCGTGGGAGAAAATATAAAATGATTATATATTTGGAAACAAAAAAGAAATAAGTAAAATCCACCCAAATTATTTATCAAAAAAAATCCCCCCAAATCCGTTGAATTGGCATCCGAATTCGGAGAGGTGTTTCGGAAATCAAAATATTTTCTTCGGTCAGCGCGTGTTTCTTTAACGGCGCCTGGGAGTTAGAGAGAGAGAGAGAGAGAGAGAGGGAGAGAGTCCCCACCGTCGATCCCGTCGACTATAAGCACCAGCAAAAAGTCAAATCATCATCTCCTTGGAAAAAACCCACCTTTACTTCTTTTACAAACGGTTCCTCAATAGAAGTTCACAAAACCAGGGATTGCAAACCATCGATCCATCACCGGTTCCCACCGAGATAAAGCCATACACAGTTAGAGAGAAAGAGAAGGAGAGATAGAGAGAGAGACAAGCTATTTTTTGTTGGATGTAAGAATCCCTCTGCTTAAAAACATTCACTAAAACCCTAACCCTGAAATGTCGTGATCTTACATTGATAAAGATGATGAACTCTAGTACTAACACCATGATGCCGTCGTCGTCCTCATCGGCGGCTACCAACGCTGCCCAATCACCAGGCCTCAAAACCTATTTCAAAACCCCAGAAGGGCGTTACAAGCTCCAGTACGAGAAGACACACCCTGCTGGTCTCCTTCACTACGCTCATGGCAAGACCACAACTCAGGTTATCTCCAGTACCCTTTCTGCAAATTCATTTTGAAAAACAACTCATGTCGCAGATAAAGTTTTTCAATATTAAATTCGTTTTTTATTAGTTGGATACTTTTTTGGGGTCAATTTTGATGCTTTGGGTCTCAGTTAGTTCGTTCGTTTCTTGGATTTGACCCACGGCGACATGATCCTTTTTCTCAAAATAATGTTTTGTTCTCGGGTAGTCAATTTTCCGTATCCTTTTCTTAACTGCCATTTTGCTATCCATTTATGTGCTTGTGCAAACGAAGTTGAAGTAATTTGGATTCTGTTGTCTTGCCATCTTCCACCTCATGTTTTGTCATCAATACGGAGTGTCTTTGATTAAGTTTGGTTATCTTCGTCCGAGCTACCAAAATGAATTGATTTTTTTTTGGTTATTTTTTGGTTCACTTAGATATGTTGTTAATCCCGAATAGATACTTGGGCTCCGTTGTGAAAGGTTTCTGGTTACTTGTGTCTGTCAGGTTACCCTCGCTCCTCTCAAGGATAAGCCAGTGCAGGTCCCATCATCAACTTCATCAAGTATGGGCGTTAGCGGTGGTGTGAGATCAGCGGCAGCAAGGCTCTTAGGTGGTGGGAATGGGAGTCGGGCACTTAGTTTTGTTGGAGGCAATGGCGGGACTAAGTCTTTAAGTGGGTCTAGTAGAGTTGGATCACTGGGGGCTTCAAGCTCTAATAGTTTCGTTGGTTCTTCGAATTTTGATGGCAAAGGAACTTACTTGGTGTTCAATGTCGGTGATGCAATTTTCATTAGTGATTTGAATTCTCAAGATAAGGTAGCTTGATTTTAATTTGCATATTTTCCCAAGTGTTTGTCGTAGTGGATTCAATTGCGAAAACTTGGTTGTTTGATGCAGGATCCCATTAAGTCGATAAATTTTAGTAATTCAAATCCTGTTTGCCATGCATTTGACCCTGATGCTAAGGATGGGCATGATTTGCTTATTGGGTTGATATCTGGGGATGGTAAATTTTCTTTTGCTCAATGTTTGGAAATTCTGACAAGCAGTTTCTAGTTTCGTGAGTTATATTGTTTTGTGTATTTTTTAGTCTACTCAGTGTCACTGAGACAGCAATTACAAGACGTTGGGAAGAAGCTTGTTGGAGCCCAGCATTATAACAAAGATGGTTGTGTTAACAGCAGGCAAGACCTCAACTATCCCTTACCATATGAATGCATCACTTCTGATAACTCTTCATTATGCTATATTGCTAAATTTTCAGATATAGGATCCCCACTCTCTCTTTCACAACCACACCGCCGCCACCCCCCCCCCCCCCCCCCCCCCAAAAAAAAAAAAAAAAAAAAAAAAAAAAAAAACACCCCAGTTAGTACTCTCTCATACTCTTGTCTTGTTAATGGTGGAAAATGTTCATGTTTTCATAAGTAAAGTCTGTTTAGGGAAGAAAGGGGATAAATGACTGATGTTGGAAACTTAGTCTTTAGTTCCTATAAGCACGGATACAGATATAAGATACGCATACAACATGATACGAATACGGAAAATCCTAGAAAAATAAGATACAGATAGGTCGGGATACTTATGCAAAAATTAAACACTTTCATAATTATTAGTCTGGCATAAAAATAGAGCCACAAGAAATAAATTAGTAGTTGGGTATAAATACTACTAATACCGTGATAGGTGCAGTAGAGAGGGAGGTGAAATAACTCTAAAGACTTCAAGAAATGTAATCAAATGGCAAGTACACAGTTTAGTAAAAATCCAATGTCCCATTCTACTTCTACACAATTTAATACTTAAAATTACAAGACCCCAAGAGTTTAATGTTTTACCATTTAAGCATTCACAAAGTGCGAACTCGGAGAGGGAGAGGGAGAGGGAGGGGGAGAGAGAATGCTGAATCAATCAACATCTTCTGATCCTAGGGGCTTTTTTTTTTTTTTCTCAATCTCTAACGTCTACCTTAGAATTATTGTCTTTC
The DNA here is from genome assembly GCA_019985065.2 of Arctostaphylos glauca. Lineage (NCBI taxonomy): Eukaryota > Viridiplantae > Streptophyta > Magnoliopsida > Ericales > Ericaceae > Arctostaphylos > Arctostaphylos glauca. The sequence goes on along the minus strand of JAHSPW020000005.1, from coordinate 28,158,080 downwards.
TAATGCTATATATACATTACAGTTACACTTTGTTTCTTACAATTTTTACTTTAACTCCTTCACAAATTTATTTTAACCTTTGCCGTATTCCAAAAGTATTCCGCCGTATCACATAAGTATCCCTCACGTTTCCGAAAAGTATCCACAATTGAAAACATTTAATTTAAATATTGGATACTTATTTGTTGTATCTGATATGGTTTGGTGTGTATCAAGCACATATGGGTATTTGATACACATCTGATGCCCACACACGATTAGTGTCCGAGTATCCATGCTTCATCTCCCAAGTTTAGTATTACTATTAGGCTTCTTAGATTTTGAAGTGATGTGGAACTCGCACTTGAAAAAGTTGTAATCGACTTGAGCAAAGGCAGGGGATTGAGCATCAGAATTGAAATTTAGAAGTAAACAATTTATGGAAAGGGACTAGGGCTAGGGGCGTGGAAAATTTATAAAATTTGTTGAAATATGCAATCTTGTTGTGAAGTAGTACTATTACATTTTTATGAATCGTACCAACTTAAAAGTTCCACATCTTGACTGCAGTCTCCATAATGACAGCTCAAGTCTAACTGAAGGACTCTTAAAAACATTAAAAGTCAAAATATATAAATTAACTCTATTGCACAAATAAAATAGTAATTCCACCCTCTATAAAATTAGATAGATTCCATCAAACCCCTCTTCTTCAAAAGAACACGTCCCGCATCTTGACTGCAGTCTCCATAGTGACAACTCAAATCTAATTGAAGTACTCTTAAAAACATTAAAAGTCAAAATATATAAATTAACTCTATTACACAAATAAAATAGTAATTCCATCCTCTATAAAATTAGATAGATTCCATCAAACCCATCTTCTTCAGAAGAACGCGTCCTTGAGTTTAAACGGCCCTAAAGTTTTCAAAAGATATTTTCCTTGCTTCATAACTCTAGTTTACACTATAAGGCAAAGGCTTTCATAGCAGCTCACGTTAATTGAGGGTAGAAATCATTAGGTCTCAAACAAGTATTTTCTTCTTTTTTATTGGGCTTATTGAACATCATGTAGTCGCAACTTTCTCACAAAGATTCTGTCAAGCATTTTTCTAGATAAGGTTCCATAGTCTATGGTGCTCTAGTTATAATACCAAACTAATGTAACCTTGAAGTCAAACATGAATAAAGTATGTGTAGTAATTTGTTTTCATCAAAACTTGGGGAATACAAAGAGAATTGAAATATAGGAAGAGATATGAAAGGGAGAAAAAAACTGGAACTAATAGCCTTGAATCCGCAAAGAATAGGCTGAGAAAGTAAAGGGAGAAAATCCTAACACTTGTAGGTTGCCTTGAAACCACAAGGTGAATAAGAGAAAAGGGAAGAGATACAATGACACAATTCAATCTAATTTATGGACTCTTAAAACCCTAAACACAAAAATTACAAAATAGCTATATTCTTCAAATAAAATTACATTTAGGCCATTCCTTATGAACGGTAATGTGGTGGATCAGAGTAAGGTTTTGCCTCCTTGTTCCTAATCCTAAAACCTATTTACACCTCCAAACTCGCCCCGATCCCCGATGGGGTTTTTTTGTGCTCCTAGTACCCACCTTGATCTTGAAAATTGCTCCTACTGAATTACTCTCCTTTTGGGAATTGACTCACTGTTTCAATAGACATTAATACTATGAGAAGGAGAATCACACAATTGTGAATGATAATCTTTGATATCCATTTGATCTCCCTATTATATACAAAAGAGCAAGATGAGAACCTATTGAGAGAGAATGATTAAGAGAGGGATTCAAAGAGAGAGTGAGAACGATCACCTCTGTGTGTGTATGTGAGAGAGAGACAGAGAGAGAACTTACCGAGATCAATGCTGGTCACCAACCAGAGAAGTAGAATAGTCACCGCTTGGGAGATGTGTCATCGGTCGTGATGAAATCATGATGAGTGGGAATTGGGAAGCGATGAATCCGAGTTGACATATATCCTAGTATTCATTTATTATATATACGGGGTTAACTTGCTATACAATATTGTGTCATCCTTGGGCTAATATTTTGTACGAGGTAAAAAAATAACACACTATTGGGTCAGGTTTGGGGTGAACTATAGTTCGACTCTTAATCTGACCCAAAATCTGAGGAAAAAATTGGGTATCCATTGATGGGGGGGATGGGTTGGAGGCAGATTGGATCGGTCCTAGTTGCCATCCCTAATGTGTTTGGTGGTTCTGAAGATGACCAAAGAGTTCAAAAAGATCCTTGGAATGTCAAAGAGTATGAAGACGATTTTAGAAAGTTTCATTGACATTAGAAGACATGCAGGATTAAAAGTAGGCCTGATAATGAGAGAAAGGGAACCAACTTGAGTTCTAGAAAGGGTAGGGAGCCAAAGAAGCTGGTATGTTCAGCAAAGTATAAAATGGGCAGGAATTAGTTTGACAATAGAAAGGAAAGGTAGAAATCTGTGGGGGTCAAAACAGCTTGTTCTGAATCAAAGGGGTCTCAATGGCTTGGTAAAAGAACTTACTAAACAGCTTTCCTAAGATTGAATGCTTCTTTTTTTTTGTTTTGAAGGAAGAGGATGGAAAACCCTGTAACAAAGTAAATAGAAATTGTGGCAGTGGAATGGGCTTTCTTGGGGTTTATGGGCTGTGGGCAACAGGGTGTTAGCCAGGAAAATGGTAGGAGTGGTGTTTTGTTGTTTCTTGTGGAAAGCACAAAAGGTGTCTTTCGGCCCGGGGGGGGGGGGGGGGCGTTTAGTAGGTAGCGAACTTGGCTTTGGATTGGCGATAAAGCTAGAGCTCCTCATACGAGATTTAAAGCATGGAAGAGGGAGGTGTTCAGTAGGTCGGAGATGAAGATAATAACTCTATGAAGTCAGGGTGAAAACTCAAAAAGTTATGGATGAAAGTTTCAGGTTGAGTTTACCTGTGTTCATGACATTTTGGAAAGTTTATTTTCAATGGCAAATATCAGGTTCCCATATAGGCTAAACTGTTATGTTTGTGGGGGATTAAGATCTCCTCTTAACTCTCTCTGTGTCAAGACCTACTCAATATTTGATTCTTGGTGCGACACCTCATTAAATGTCAGAATTGAACGGCTGAAAAGTTTTTCTCACGTGCTGATAATTGAGACGGTGACATTTTTGTGGCTACAGGTAATGGAGAATGCCAACAGAAGCTCTCGCTATCTGTCTTTCTCTCTCTAATTATTGTTACTTTCTTCTCTCTGTTTCTCTGTCCACAGATTGTTTTGGGAACAACAAAAGAAAATTCCCGTGTCTCGTCTCGTCTCTCTCTCTCTATACATATATATATACACACATATATGTGTATGTGTGTGTGTATTTTGGGCAAAAAAGAGGGGGGTTTCCCCCTCAGTGCTCACACTATCTAATTGAAGCTGATCCTGTTTTGTTTAATTTCTTAAACAATTCTTATCAAATTCCAGAATGAGATATCTTCTTGGCACTTAATCCCATTCCAGAATTAAGCCCTAAACATCCAAAACAGAAGAGAAAGAAAACTGAGAGAGAGAGAGAGAGAGAGAGAGAGAGAGAGAGAGAGAGAGAGAGAACCGCGAGGCATTTGGGCATGGTGGAGTGGGGCTTCACCTTGCTTCTTCTCCCCAAACGTAAACTCGCCACTTGTTGCTGGGGTTGGTTCTGCTAAATTAAAGAAGATTGTCAGAATAGATAGACAAGGAAGCCAGTTCTTTCGTGATGAGAGGGTTGAAGGGGCAACCCTTGTTTTTCCTTTTCCCAAAGAAAAACATGTGTATGGACTATGGAGGCCAAATGAAGATAGAACGTCCAAAATAACATATAAGTTCTTGAGAGAGGGGGAGAGAGAAAGAATAGCATCTGTTAGGCTGTCGTTTTGGTGGCGCATTAATATTTAATGGTTGAACAAAAATGATGCCGCTCAGATTAGCGGGTTGTAAGGTTCAAAATTTTATGAGTTGGCATGCAGGGAATGAAAGATTGAGACATTGACAGAGAAAAAAGTTGAGAGAGGATCTGAATCATTTGTGGCGGAAACCCATTCAGTCCTCATGCGTTGCTATGTTTAACTATGGGTCGTAAGCATTAGTTTTCTGTCTAAATTTGCACTAGGGAAGGCTAGTGATAAGCTGTCTCAAGTATCTGATGACAATAAGTCATTAAGAACAACCAGTCATTTTGCTGCTGTTGGAATTCCTAAAGGAGCTTGACGAGCCAATCATCTATCATATCCTTAATTTGATCTCTCTTCTCAAAACGTGGCCACCCATGTGGATCGAATGAGTTCTCATGAGCACGAGGTTTTTTCTTCAGATTAAAAAAGATATCCCTAGAAGAAAGAGTACAGGTAAGCTTATCCTGAAACTGACACGTATAACTTAAGTTTGCATTGTAGATAAGAGTCAATTTGATTTGAATGAAGTTCTAGCCAGTTATTAAAAGATAACCTTGTTTTTATGTGTCATGTGATATAGCTTGCATCTTTTTCAGAACAGGAAACAGAAATTCACAATTATTGGGAACTGTGTACTGTAAATTTATATGTTTACTCCTATGTGATATTTATTTTTCCTATGAAGTTTCAAGTAGTGTGTGGTTGAAATCTGTGCAAGGTTTCTTGTCTGATTAAGTTGTCGGCTTATTTTTAACAGCCGTTGCACAAGTGTTGCGTGGGTACCTAATGGGGATGGGGCTTTCATTGTTGCTCATGCAGATGGAAATTTTTTCGTGTATGAAAAGGCAAGCCGTGAACATTGGAAACAGTTTTCAGAGTATCCTTGAATATTATACTTGGAAGTGCTCTGAACCAATTTGTGTATTATAATATTTTCATTTTTTCCCCTTTCTGTCAGAACAAAGAAGGTTCTGGTGATCCTTTATTCCCTGTTATCAAGGATCAAACTCAATTTTCTGTTGCACATGCCCGTTACAGTAAGGTATATCGACATGGTTCCCATACTATTTGAAATATATTCTTGTTATAATAAACATCCTGTCCTTGGATTTGTTCTTTTATTTTCTTCTGGTAACTGGTATGTTAATTCTTATTAGCAAAACAAGAAGCAAAATTACTTAGGAACTAAAGATATGACAAGTATAATGCAACATGTGACCCCTTGTTTACTGTCATCCCACTTCCATTGTTCCTACTGGACATTGAAGTTCACAAATTTCTGTCTCATTTAGATAAATGCAGCAATTTCACTCAAGATGCAACAAACCGCAATCATGTAGTTGAAATAATGTATAGTTACCTGGTTTGTACTATCTATAATAATGATAAAGTAGAGGTTGGGCACACACTGGGTGCGCATGTGTGCAGTTACTGCAGTAGAATATGTGGGGTGTGAAAGTTGGGTGCCAGAATGAGGTAGTTGACTCTAGTAATTTACTCATTTTATCCTGTTAAATATTTCATGTTATAATAATCACAATTGTAAAAATTTGTTTTTTATATGGACAACTTCGAAAATCACTTATGTGACGGAGTTTCAAAGTTTTGTTCATACCAAGGTAGTCCCTTTCTATATTACAGTAGACAATAGATATTATGTAAACTTTACAAACCCTAGATTCATCATGTTTAGTGTTTCAAAGTTGGACTCTCTCTGTCAGAGGCATTTATATATTCGCGAGTGACAACATCCCAATATCGCAATATCACAAAGATAACTTGGACAGGAGATTTAGAAGTTGCAGTCTTTTTCAAGCTTCAACTGTATATGCTTTCTTGTCAGTTGCAGTTTGGCCGAATGCTACCTGTTTGTATGTGGGCATTTTTAACCAAGTAATGAAGTAATTTGCTTTTTGGAACTGCAAGTACTAAAGTAACTCGTAGGGGTGATATAGTCCAAGTTGTCGGTGCTGAAAGAACAAGTACCTAATGTCACGGCCTTAGAATTTTCCAAGCCAACCGTGCGGCCTTAGATGCTATGCCCGTCTGCTTTGCACCTAAGTAAGCCTAGAACAACAAGTAACAAGAGCACAAGAGTTTGAAGAAGAAGACTCTCTCTATTGAACTTCAAGATTACAAGCTCTCAAGGTGGTTTGGGCAAATGAGGCCCTCACCTATTTATACAACTTGGGAGAAGTCTAGAATATGCTCTAGAATCTTCTCAACTCATTTATTCTAGAATTATCTACAACTATCTTTACAAGGTCTAGAAGTATGTACAAGAATCTAGACTATTCTTGTCGAGCAATATATTTTCTGTGTATTTTTCTCCTAAGAGGAGGCACAATATATATAGAACAATGTACAGAGTGAATCCCTAATTTATCTCTAACTGAATCCCTAAATAGGCTCTATTATCCCTAATTTATCTCTAACTGAATCCCTAAATAAGCTCCTAATTATATGCCTACTATTTACATAGTCAACACTCCCCCTCAAGCTGGAGAGTATATATCATGAACACCCAGCTTGTGACAAATAGAATCGATGGCGACTTTGGGAAGAGCTTTGGTGAAGATATCCGCGAGTTGAGAACCAGAAGGAACAAAGGGAGTTGTAATTTCCTTTGACTCTACTTTCGTTCGAACAAAATGACAGTCAACCTCGATATGTTTGGTTTGCTCATGAAACACTGGATTATTAGCTATATGAATAGCAGCCTGATTATCACAGTAGAGCGGAGTCGGATCATGAACTGGAAATCCAAATTCTTGAAGTAGTGTGCGTAACCAGGTCAACTCACAAGCGGTATGAGTCATTGCTCGATATTCTGCCTCAGCACTTGAACGTGCCACGACTGATTGCTTCTTACTTTTCCATGTTACAAGATTGCCCCCTATAAAGGTGCAATAGCCGGTGGTTGAACGACGGTCTGCAGGGGATCCTGCCCAGTCAGCGTCAGTGTATCCTTCAATCCGGAGGTGTCCAGAGAATTTATACAGAAGCTCTCGACCAGGAGCATTTTTGAGATACTTTAATATACGAATGACTGCTTCCATGTGAGGAGCTCGAGGATGAGTCATAAACTGACTAACAATGCTGACTGCATAAGATATATTCGGCCGAGTAATAGTAAGATAAATGAGTTTACCCACTAACCTCCGATACATCTCTGGTTCGTTAATTAATTCACCATCATCAGGCATTAGTTGGAGATTAGTTTCCATAGGAGTGGCCACAGGTTTAGAACCAAGGTACCCTGTGTCTTTTAGAAGATCAAGAGTGTACTTCCTCTGGGATAGACTGATACATGCTTTAGATCGTGCAACTTCAATTCCAAGAAAGTACCGGAGTTTACCCAGATCTTTGGTGAGAAAACTAGAACAAAGATAACTGATCAAAGTCTGGATTGCATGACTATCATTTCCAGTAATTATAATATCATCCACATATACAACTAGAATCACAATGCCTTTGTTGGTGCGGTTGAAGAAGACAGAGTGATCAACCTGACTGCGAGTCATACCATGAGAGATAACCGTATTGCTAAATTTATCAAACCAAGCTCTGGGAGACTGTTTGAGTCCATAGATAGATTTGTGAAGATGACACACAGACTCTCCCTTGGACTCAAAACCGGGTGGTTGAGCCATATAAATAGTTTCAGATAAATCCCCATGTAAAAAGGCATTTTTAACATCAAGCTGATGAAGGGGCCAAACAAGATTGGCCGCAAGCGAAATAATAATGCGAATGGAGTTGAGTTTGGCAACAGGGGAAAATGTCTCGGTGTAATCAAGGCCATAGGTTTGAGTGAAACGTTTGGCCACAAGGCGAGCTTTGAAACGCTCAACAGTGCCATTAGGATTGTGTTTGACGGTGAAAACCCAACGGCAACCAACAATATGGGCCCCAGAAGGCGGGAGCACAAGAGTCCACGTATGATTCATGTCCAAAGCACGCATCTCTTCTTGCATAGCAGAGTACCATCCAGGATGAGAAAGAGCATCCTGGTAAGACTTGGGAACAAAAACCGAGGAAAGAGACACAGAAAAAGTGCGGAACGAAGGAGATAAATGGTCATAAGAGGCGAAGTGAGAAAGAGGGTGAGAAGTGCAAGTACGCGTACCTTTGCGGATAGCGATGGGAAGATCAAGAGTGGGGTCCTGTGACAGTGGATCTGCAGACGGTGAGGAATACGGCGGGGGAGAATGAGAAGTGGCCTCAGGAGAGATTGGCATAGGTGGATGGTTTTGGCGCCGAACATAGACCTGAGTAACTGGAGGGTGAGCTGGAGGGAGTGCAGGAACACCGGAAACAGTAGTTTCAGGATCATCAACGGGGTGATCGGGTCTGGAGAGAAGTGGATCCTGTAAGTTGTGGCCTGTTGCGGAATAGTAGGGCACATCTTCAAAGAACATGACATCAACACTAACAAAGTGCTTGTGTAACAAAGGACTATAGCACCGGTAGCCTTTTTGAGTACGAGAGTAGCCAAGGAAGATACACTTATGAGAACGGGGATACAATTTATCACGACTGGGTTGTAAATTATGGAAAAATGAAATACACCCAAACAGTCGAGGAGGGAGAGGAAATGGTTCAATTCCAGGGAACATAACCTGGAAAGGAGATTTGCCGTGCAAAACCCGAGAGGGCGTGTGGTTTAAGAGAAAACTGGCAGTAAGAACAGCATCCCCCCAGAAAGTTTTAGGAACATGCATGTGTAGCATAAGAGCCCGAGCAATAGCAATAATGGGGCCATTCTTGCGTTCAGCAACCCCATTTTGTTGAGGAGTAGTAACACATGAGGTTTGATGGATGATGCCACGAGAATCAAGGAATTGTGTAAAGGGTTTAGAGGTGTATTCCTGGGCATTATCACTACGGAGAACAAGTAATCTGGCATTAAATTGATTAGTGACTTCAGCATAAAAAGACTAAAAGACGGTAAATAACTGAAAGCGATCTCTAAGCACATATACCCAAGTCAACCGAGAGAAATGATCAATAAACGTGACAAAATATCGAGCACCACATAAACCAGTAGTTCGAGACGGTCCCCAAATATCAGAATGAACAAGAGCAAAAGGTTCCAAACTAGATAGTTCAGTACGTGAAGGAAAAGAAACTCTACGATGTTTACTAAGTTCACAAGTATCACAATTAAAAGGAGACACTGTAGGTAAAGATGGGACTAATTGGCGGAGATTGGCGGATGACGGATGTCCAAGACGGCAATGCCACTGGTATGGTGTAGTGGTGGAATGAAGAGCAGATGACTGGAAGGAGCCGGTCGGCTGGAGGTAGTACAAGCCATTCTTCTCATATCCCCCACCAATCCTCCTCTTCGTCTTTAGATCCTGAAAGTCACAATAAGAGGGATAAAAGGTTACCGAACAATTGAAGGCTTGGGTGAGTTTGTGAATGGACAATAAGTCAAACGGAAATTGAGGTAAGTATAAAATAGAAGAAAAAGTGAGACCAGAGGCGCAGTAAATGCCAAGGCCGTGAACTCGAGTTTTAGTACCATTGGCAGTAGTAACATATGATGGGGTAGATGGATAAGAGATATTAGATAAAAGAGATATATTACCTGTCATGTGATCAGAAGCACCAGAATCTAAGATAAGATCCAAGGTGCATGAGAGGCAGAATAGAGACATGTGTTACCTGATGCAACAAGGGTAGCAGCAGAAGAAGAGGATGCAGGGGCTCGGTGGACTATTGAATCATACTCAGATTTAGAGATAGTGTCGATACTTTTCGCATCAGATTCTGTACTTTTCTCAGCCATTGTAGATAGTATAAGATGGCAACGAGTATAAAAGAGATCAAATACGGTTACCACTAATATCCAGACCAGCGGATCTGTGCTGATGTGGACAGAACAGGGAGGAGTCACGAAAAAACAAAGTCCCGATATTCTGGAAGAAATCCGGCGGATATAGCAAGCTCCGGCGACCTCCGACGGAGCTCCGGCGAGGGCGGCTGATGGTCGGTAGGTGCAGATCAGGTCGTAGATCTGAGGCGTCAGTGGTCGGGAAGCGCAAAAAACGGAGCTCCGGCGATTGGAAAGATCCGACGCAGATCCGGCGAGGCTCGTCGGAATGTAACGAAGCTCCGGCGAAGAGAGACGAACGTCGGAGAAGGTCCGCGTACGGGCGGCGAGGGTCGGTGAGTGGGTGGCGAGGGTCGGCGAGGGTCGGCGAGGGTCGGCAAGTGGGCGGCGAACGGCGGCTGAGATTTGGGTTAGGGTTTATACTGTTCTGAGTTAGGGTTTGGTATTTCTGATGATGGCGAACGAGGTAGACCGAGAAAGAAAGATCGAGTACGAGATATTTGATCAAGTCAGATTAGGGTTTTGAAACCCGCTCTGATACCATGTCGAGCAATATATTTTCTGTGTATTCTTCTCCTAAGAGGAGGCACAATATATATAGAACAATGTACAGAGTGAATCCCTAATTTATCTCTAACTGAATCCCTAAATAGGCTCTATTATCCCTAATTTATCTCTAACTGAATCCCTAAATAGGCTCCTAATTATATGCCTACTATTTACATAGTCAACAATTCTAAAGGATGGTTCTAGAATATCTCTAGAATATCCTCCAAGCTTCCATTCCTTTCTAGGGGACTCGAGAATCTTCCGGAGACTCCTAGAAATTGTAGCAATAGATGGAATGATGCATACCAAGTGTTTGATGAAATGCTCAAGTCGTGACATTCTCCCCCACCTATTGCGGCGACGCCCTCGTCGCGCTTTCTTCGTGGAACCGTCGTATTTTATCGGCAAATTGCCACAAATCCTCCTTAGGTTCCCAACTTGCCTCGCATTCCGATTGTCCCTTCCATTTTACCAAGTATGACGCGGGACATAAGACCTCCTTCTAAGAATTCGATCAGCCTTTACATATTTTGCCTCCTTGTCATGACATGTAGTGACTCCCATGGGCGCTCTGCTCGACTCTCCTCTACTTGGATCTTCATTGTCCTCGTGGTAGGGTTTCAAGCAGCTAACGTGGAACACCGGGTGGATCTTGAGGCTTGGCGGTAACTCAATCTTATAAGAAACCTTGCCCACTTTCTTGATCACTGAGAACGGCCCATCATAGCGGCGTATAAGTCCCTTGTGAAGCGGGCGTGTAGACTTGTGTTGGGATGGGAGTAGTTTTACCATGACTAAGTCTCCCACTTTGTACTCCGCGTGCCTCCTCTTCTCATCGGCCCATTTCTTCATTTTCTTAGTTGCTTTGCTCAAGTAGGACCGTGCCACGTCCACCTGCTCATGCCAGGACTTAGGCTGTGTTTGGTTAGGTGTTTGGGAGATTTTCTCCCAAACAAGTTTCTGGAACAAGTTTCTGGAACAATTTCTCAAACATTTTCCCAGACAACTTTTTCTCTCTATAAAAAGTGTCTCTGAAACATTTTTCTCTCAGACATGTTTCTGAGACACTTATAACCAAACAACGTCTCAGAGTTTTGTTTCTAAAATTGTTTCAGAAACACCTCAAAACGAACACACCCTTAGCAACTTTGAAAGCCACTGAACTCTTTCCCGTGTAGCTCGTCACAAGCGTATGAGGTGTATGTGGTTGCTGTCCCGTGGCAATCTCAAACGAGCTTCAATTTGTCGCCTCACTTCTTTGTAAGTTGTATGAGAATTGGGCTATGTCCAACAACTTAGCCCAATCGCTCTGGTTGGCACTCACAAAGTGCCTCAAATATAGCTCCAATAAGGCATTGGTCCTCTCCGTTTGGCCATCCGACTGTGGGTGAAAGCTTGTGGAGAAGTGTAATGCTGATCCCATAAGCTTGAAGAGCTCCGTCCAAAATTTTCCGGTAAATCGTGAGTCTCGATCGCTTATGATAGATTGAGGCAAGCCCCAATACTTCACCACATGCTTGAAGAATAGCTTGGCCGTCTCCTCTGCTAAACACTCCTTGAAGGCAGGTATAAAGGTAGCATACTTTGAAAATCGATCGACTACTACAATGATGGTCTTACACCCTTTAGATTTGGGTAAGGCCACAATGAAATCCATGCTAATACTGTCCCACGGTCGGTCCGGAGTAGGAAGGGGCTCCAATAGGCCGGTTGGGCATTGGTTCTCCACCTTGTCTTGTTGGCATATGAGGCAAGTCTTCACGTACATCTCCACCTGATCCCGCATTTGAGGCCAATAGTAGGTGGCTTCCAAGATTGCCCGCCTACGTCTTTGTCCTGGATGACCGGCCCACTTGGTGTCATGACACTCCTTGATTAGATTCTTCCGTAGATTTCCCCACTTTGGAACATAAATACGCCGTCCTTTCGTGTAGATAAGGCCATCTTTTACATTCTTTGAGCTAGAAGAATCGCTCCTCTTATACTCTATCAATGTCTCGGCTATGGTGAGTGCCTTCGCAATGTCTTGAACACCACGACGTTGTAGCTCTTGGGCCGCCTAGAGTTGAAGACCATCCATGAAGTTGAAAAGCAAATTCTCCTCACTCATATTTGGGATTTGAACCATGAGCCCTGAAAATTCCTCAACATACTCCCGAATAGAACGGTTATGTTTTCAATTCCTTCATTTTCTTCCTAGCCAATTGAGCCACATTCTCGGGATAGAATTGCCTCTTAAGCTCCACTTTAAACTCTTCCCACGATTTGATGGCACAAATACCTTTTTCTATTTTGGCATGCTTACGGCGCCACCAAGTCGCAGCAAGGTTGGTGAGGTAGAGAGTAGCAATCCTTACCTTAGCCATTTCGTCGGTCAAACCCAATGCCTCAAAGTACCTCTCCAAGTGCCATAAGAAGTTGTCAATCTCCTTAGCATCCCGCTTGCCATCAAACTCCTTAGGCTTGGGTGCTTCAATGCTTGGAGAGTAACTCATTGTGTGGGTTGACACGCTTCCGCTAGCCACAGCACGCTTGCACATGGCCCAGTCTGCCCTTGTTTCTTCTAGTCCCGCCTTCAACTCTTGAAGTTGGGTGTCAAGCTTCTCTTCGAGATTGGACAAGGCCTCCAACACTTTAGCTTGGAAAGCATAGCCCTCTTGTCGTAGTGCATTGGTGTTGGTGTCGACGGTAGCTAGCATGGACTCACGAAGCTCCTCCACATGGCTTTCCACCTTGCCATCGAGCTCTTCCATGTTTTGCTCCAATCGATCGTCGCTCTTTCACGTCGGCCACCTCCACCTTGACCACCCTGGTCTCCATAGCACTCATGACATCACGAAACTTGTCTTTCCTTGCCTTAGTGTTCCCGTCCCTTCCTCGGGTCTCCTCGTTCAAGATCTCCGACATAGTGCTCTTCCTTCCTTAGTTACGACGCCTTCGTAACCGAGCTCTGATACCAACTGTCACGGCCTTAGAATTTTCCAAGCCAACCGTGCGGCCTTAGATGCTATGCCCGCCTGCTTTGCACCTAACTAAGCCTAGAACAACAAGTAACAAGAGCACACGAGTTTGAAGAAGAATACTCTCTCTATTGAACTTCAAGATTACAAGCTCTCAAGGTGGTTTGGGCAAATGAGGCCCTCACCTATTTATACAACTTGGGAGAAGTCTAGAACATGCTCTAGAATCTTCTCAACTCATTTATTCTAGAATTCTCTACAACTATCTTTACAAGGTCTAGAAGTATGTACAAGAATCTAGACTATTTAAAGGATGGTTCTAGAATGTCTCTAGAATATCCTCCAAGCTTCCATTCCTTTCTAGGGGACTCTAGAATCTTCCGGAGACTCCTAGAATTTGTAGCAATAGATGGGATGATGCATACCAAGTGTTTGATGAAATGCTCAAGTCGTGACATTGAGATGTACGTGAAGACTTGCCTCATATGCCAACAAGACAAGGTGGAGAACCAATGCCCAGCCGGCCTATTGGAGCCCCTTCCTATTCCGGACCGACCGTGGGACAGTATTAGCATGGATTTCATTGTGGCCTTACCCAAATCTGAAGGGTGTAAGACCATCATTGTAGTAGTCGATCGATTTTCAAAGTATGCTACCTTTATACCTGCCTCCAAGGAGTGTTCAGCAGAGGAGACAGCTAAGCTATTCTTCAAGCATGTGGTGAAGTATTGGGGCTTACCTCAATCTATCATAAGCGATCAAGACTCACGATTTACCGGAAAATTTTGGACGGAGCTCTTCAAGCTTATGGGATCAGCATTACACTTCTCCACAAGCTTTCACCCATAGTTGGATGGCCAAACGGAGAGGATCAATGCCTTATTGGAGCTATATTTGAGGCACTTTGTGAGTGCTAACCAGAGCGATTGGGCTAAGTTGTTGGACATAGCCCAATTCTCATACAACTTACAAAGAAGTGAGGCGACAAATCGAAGCCCGTTTGAGATTGCCACCCCACAGCAACCACATACACCTCATACGCTTGTGACGAGCTACACAGGAAAGAGTCCAGTGGCTTTCAAAGTTGCTAAGTCCTGGCATGAGCAGGTGGACGTGGCACGGTCCTACTTGAGCAAAGCAACTGACAAGATGAAGAAATGGGCCGATGAGAAGAGGAGGCACGCGGAGTACAAAGTGGGAGACTTAGTCATGGTAAAACTACTCCCATCCCAACACAAGTCTACACGCCCACTTCACAAGGGACTTGTACACCGCTATGATGGGCCGTTCTCAGTGATCAAGAAAGTGGACAAGGTTTCTTATAAGATTGAGTTACCGCCAAGCCTCAAGATCCACCCGGTGTTCCACGTTAGCTGCTTGAAACCCTACCACGAGGACAATGAAGATCCAAGTAGAGGAGAGTCGAGCAGAGCGCCCATGGGAGTCACTACATGTCATGACAAGGAGGCAAAATATGTAAAGGCTGATCGAATTCTTAGAAGGAGGTCTTATGCCCCGCGTCATGAGTACTTGGTAAAATGGAAGGGACAATCGGAATGCGAGGCAAGTTGGGAACCTAAGGAGGATTTGTGGCAATTTGCCGATAAAATACGACGGTTCCACGAAGAAGGCGCGACGAGGGCGTCGCCGCAATAGGTGGGGGAGAATGTCACGACTTGAGCATTTCATCAAACACTTGGTATGCATCATTCCATCTATTGCTACAATTTCTAGGAGTCTCCGGAAGATTCTCGAGTCCCCTAGAAAGAAATGGAAGCTTGGAGGATATTCTAGAGACATTCTAGAACCATCCTTTAGAATAGTCTAGATTTTTGTACATACTTCTAGACCTTGTAAAGATAGTTGTAGAGAATTCTAGAATAGATGAGTTGAGAAGATTCTAGAGCATGTTCTAGACTTCTCCCAAGTTGTATAAATAGGTGAGGGCCTCATTTGCCCAAATCACCTGGAGAGCTTGTAATCTTGAAGTTCAATAGAGAGAGTCTTCTTCTTCAAACTCTTGTGCTCTTGTTACTTGTTGTTCTAGGCTTAGTTAGGTGCAAAGCAGGCGGGCATAGCATCTAAGGCCGCACGGTTGGCTTGGAAAATTCTAAGGCCGTGACACTAAGAAAATATATGGTGTTGGTCTGAGAAAGGACACCGTTGCTTTGAGTGAGGCCATGGATTCATATAGTTGGCTGGAGAATAAAAACATCTGGTTAATCCTAATTACTTTGGATTAAGATTTTGTTAAGCTGAGTGTAGTGGAGCCAGTTGGTGTATTAAATGTACAAAAACAACCTCCTTCCGACAAATGACTCAAGTTTGGTGCTAGTTTGATGCATTCTAGACTTGAGGGTGGTACAAGTAGAATACAAATTAAAGTTCTGTTTTAACTGCCTTTTACCTGACAAAAGTAACAATAGCTAGTAACAATGGGAATGTGTGCATGATCTTGTGTGTCAATGATAATTATAATGTTTGATGGAATTTGCCAATTTTAAATTAGTGAAAGACTACATTAGTGCCTTTTGTATTTGATTTTGGATGTGGTTTTTACTTCCATAATGGAACTCGGTGTCCTGATTATCACATATCTCAGTCCTATTCCTGTAATTATTGGGTCTTTTGTACTGACGGCAACCATAATGATGGGAGGTTGTGAAATTTTAGTTCTTTATCATATGATCAATAGTTGGATCGATATGAAGAACTACGTTTAGAGCTTCTACCTTCCTTTGTTGACTGACTTCGTGTGGTTTTATGCAGAACCCAATTGCAAGATGGCATATTTGCCAAGGTTCAGTTAATAGTGTTGCGTTTTCAACTGATGGGACCTATATTGCAACTGTTGGAAGGGATGGTATTGTCCTGAGACCTTTTACATCTTACGTTAATTTTTTTTCCCTTTCTTTTTTCTTTAATAATGTTTGTAACTGTTTTTGTATAAGCATCTGTTTTTAATTGTTAGCGACATATATGAGCTTTGACCAATCAATGGATGTAGGTTATCTACGAGTATTTGACTACAAAAATGAACAACTGATATGTGGTGGCAAAAGCTATTATGGTGCTCTATTATGTTGCTCTTGGAGGTGGGAAGCTTTTTTGGTTTTTCTTCCATTAGAATTAATATGTTTACACCTTTTACTTTTGAAGTTTGTCCTCTCTTTTTTCACGAAGTGTAGCCGTTGTTTCGATGTGTTCTTTTTATACCAACTTCTATAACCTATTTTTGGAGAAGTATTTATATTGACAAGAATTGCAACTCAACAGTGTGGATGGAAAATACATTTTGACTGGAGGTGAAGATGATCTAGTTCAAGTTTGGAGTATGGAAGATCGGAAGGTTGTAGCATGGGGCGAGGGACACAACTCATGGGTAAGTTTTTCTAAATAAATGATAGCTGTTTAGAGTTTCTTTTCAAGAACCATGAGTTCCATATTAATTTTGAGTGAAGGGTGGCAGGTCAGTGGAGTGGCTTTTGATTCATATTGGTCACCGCCAAATTCGGATGGCTCAGGGGAAAATGTAATGTACCGTTTTGGTTCAGTTGGCCAGGTATACTTTTGGGATCCACTCACGTAATTTCCTTTTTCTGTTTTGTTTTTTAGTGTTTAGCATTATTCAGTAGTTGGTCCTTAGTCATCTAGCATGTAAATCAGTTAGTGTATCTTCCATTTTTTGACTTCCATAAACCAGTTTACTTGAAGTTTCTCGATAAATGACACCTATAGAACTCCATATAGGCTGTGATTGTTCTCAGTAGTTGTGTTTGTTTCTTTTTACATGGATTACTCTGCATCTGACTGTTTGTTGTAGTACTGCGTTATATGATTCATGATCAATTGTGTACATCAGGCTGATTGATATAATGGTGCCTTCTAGTGATTGGGCAATGGGCATGAAGTTTGGGTTATTTATTAGGGTTTTTTACCCTGAAGAAATTTGAGGTATTTCAGAGATATTATGATACTTGAATTCAATGTTACAATGCGGACCTCAGTTCTTTTTATGGAGTTCCAAATCTGTTAATTTTAACCGCAAATTTTGAAGATACCATCCTTAAGGGTGTAGCTTGTCAGGCAGGGAAGAATTTTCCAAAAGCTAGCTTTTGAAGTAACAGTACCCTCACGTTTATGTACTTCAATAATACTTTTTACCCAGGCGATGTGGTACTTTGCTTCACACCCTATCCCACATGCAGCGTGCTCACACGGCAGCACCTGTTACGTGCAAGTCAGAGGCACAAACCCTACCAATCCTGCTGCCGAGCTCTGAACCATGTTACACTGCAAAAGCCAGTTGTTGAAGTATGCGTACCTTCACGCTTATGTACTTCATATTTACTTGGTTACCCAGGCGATATGGGACTTCACATCACTTAAAGAAGGTAGATGGAGAAAAATAAGAGGATAAAGAGAAGAGGTCAGCCACTTGAGAAGGAATAAAGACTTTAGGGGTGAAGAAGAAAGAAGAGCCTATCTATAGGCTGCAAATAGATATTAGACTCAAGGCTTACTCTTAAGTATTTGAATCCCAGCCTGGATAACTAGAAAAGATAGGGAGCGGTATGATTACTGCACCAAGTCAGTTTTCACTCAAGTGTGGAACCAGTGTTTGGGAGGATACAGTTACCATCACGGAGCCAGCGTTATCACATTGTTTTGGTTAAACAAATTACTGTTAGCTTTAGGCCTTAGTTGAACGAAGTGGGGGTGGGGGAGCGGAGGATCAGAGAAGCTCTTCCTTTGGGATTGCCAGGGGAACGCTTAGAAAAGTATATCACAAAAGTATATATCATAATTCATAATGCATATGACCTGCAAATATTATTTTTAGTGAATATAAACAAGTATTATATTTATACCAAGTACTTGAGCAAAGCTGAGTTAATATTTTTTCTAATATCTTATCATTACTTTATAGTTTCTCTTACTTTGTATTTTTTTTTTGTTTCTTTTGAGATTTATATGCTTATGAGGTTCTATCCTAGCTGGGAGCAAGCTTCCTTCTTAATTGGAGTGAGGTTCCTAGGAGAGACTGCATTGGGAGCAAAATTTTAAGGCGGATCGCCATCCCTATAGAAAAGACTCCTGCTACTAAGCTTTCGATATGTACCCGGCAGTTTGTGATCATTTATCATTCTAATCTTAGTAGCAGGAACCTATTATTAGGTTTGTCCAATTCTCGTCAGAACTTTGCTCCCGCACTCCCAAGTCAGAAAGAAGCTGCCCCCAATTAGGATAGAAACCCTTGGCTTAAAAGCCGACAAGAAACAATAGTAAAAGGTACCTAGTAACATAAAATATAATCATAAGATACTAGAAAAATTATCACTTCACATTTGCTCAAATACTTAGCATAAACACAATATTTACTTATATCTGTTAAAACAATATTTGTAGTTGACACAAATTACAAATCATAAATTTCGCTTGTATCAATTATACATCTATATTTTTAGAAATTTTTCCTAAACGCTCTCCCGGCAAAAGAAGTAGCTTCTATGATCCTCTGCTCCTCTGCCCTTGCCCTGCTTGCTTTGTGCAACTAAGATTCTGATTATAGGTTATTGTCGTCACTGCTCCAAGACTTGATGTAATCTTGAAAACATACTTTGGTGAGTTCCATTTTGTACCATTCGTGGTACCATAAACAAATTTGGCACCAAATTTGGCATTAAGTTTGGCTATTGTCGTACTTGCCACATCATCTTCAAAGTGCGGAATAGAAGGCTAAGGAAAAAAAGGGTGATTGTGCTAAAATGGCATTGGATTGTTGGAGCAACCCTACCATTTTTTGGCAAAATAACGGTGTAGTCAGCCAAAAGATAACTTTTGCAATGCCATTTTGACATCAGTGGGTGGACTTGCTCTTAGGTTTGGATCATGGATTGGCCTCCCCTATCATTTTCGCTTCCCTGGTTGAATCCCACCACATGTTCATGATCCCAAGACAGCCTAGAAAAACGTATTTGCTCATTTCTACTTTATAGGATCTCTGAACTTGAGCTTTGCATTGTATGGTTACTGTTCAGCAGTTGATTTTTTCCCCCCTTTTTTCTGTGATATTTTCTACGATCATTATTTGATTGCTTTAGTGTCTTTTCTGTTTTGTAATTCACTGCTAATCTTGTTATGCAGGACACACAATTGCTTTTGTGGGACCTGGAGATGGACGAGATCGTTGTGCCGCTACGTCGAGCTCCTGGCGGGTCCCCCACTTTCAGCACCGGAAGCCAGTCATCCCATTGGGACACTGCTTCCCCAGTGGGAACCCTACAACCTGCCCCAAGCATGCGAGATGTTCCGAAGCTCTCCCCAGTCATTTCGCACCGGGTCCACACTGAACCCCTGTCCGGTTTGATTTTCACTCAGGAATCCGTCCTTACTGTTTGCCGAGATGGACACATCAAGATTTGGATAAGGCCTGGGTTTTCTGAAGCCCAATCATCAAATGGGTCGGATTCTGTGTTAAATACCACTTTGAAGGAAAAGCATTCTAGTTACAGACAATGACGAAATGGGATCTTCCGTATCTCGAAAAGCCGGAACACATGATTCTTTTGAAGTGAGGGTTGTTCCTGTCTTTTCATCTGGTTGGTTTGCACTGAACTGGAAGCCAGCGAACATGAAGACTAACGAGGACACCGTTGCGGTATGGTATTGAGAAGAGATTGCGGAAAGCACTTTGTAAGTACGAAATGGCCCTTATTGGTCATAAGATGGCTGAGCAGAATAATGGAAGTTGCTTCTTTCAAATGTATTGGTGCCCCGTAAGGTTTTGTTTTCGATTGACTTCTTTTTCTCCTTCATATTTTGGAGTTGATTAGCTTTTCTCATCTTTTTGTTATTTTTTTAGGGATTGGCATCCGATAGTTGGAGTGAACTTGTAATTTATTCAATTACCCAAACTTCTAGCATACTCCGAGTAGTTTCATGCAATTGTCACGTGAAACTCGTTACGTTCAGTCTTACATTTTGTTTGGGTCGAGGGATTTGGAGATGAATTTTCTGTTCGGATTGCATTTTAGGAAAAAAAATAGAGGAGTGTGGAGGGAAATGGAGGAGAAAGAGGACAATTATTTTTAGTACATTACCTTCAAAAATGAAAAGAAATGGAAAGAATGTGAAGTGATATTGTGGTACCCACTTTGTTACATTCAGTCTTATGTTTTCTTACTTTCATTTCTTTCTGAATAAACTAAAAATATAATCTCTCTCATTTTTCCTCCTTCCGACTAAGACTTTCTTCACTTTGACTCACCTCAATTTGACCTCTCTCGTACTCTCCTTTCTCCCCTCCTTCCCATTCTGACTAAATTTTTCTTTACTTTCACTCACCTCAATCTGAGATGAGTGTTAGTGTCGCGAGTTTTTTAAGTTCTCCTCCTTTTGTACCAAGGCTTTCTTTTTTAACATCTGAAATCAATCATGGCTCGACAAGCAGATAACTAGTCCATTCATAGAATATCAAAGATAGTTTGTCTTGGTAACTTGAAGATTGTAAGTCTAACATCAACTTGTCACCTCTAGTTTGTGAGTTCTATAATTAGTACTATCGGCATGTGACCTCTAAGTATTGAAGCTAAGCTAAGAGAATGTTCGAAGTCTTTGGTCTCTAATCTTAATGATGAAGTGCATGCAGCATATATGAACCTATAAGATGCGCTGGATCAAAGATGTCAGAAGTATGAGAGTACCTTGGATTACAAACGGGTCTTATCCTTCTCATCTTGTAGCGCAAATATTCTGCCTACTGCGGCTGGTTGATTTTTTTCAGGCACTCTGAAGTAGCCAGTGTCTTGTGTTTGCTAATACTACAGTGATTGGTTCCTTCTCTTCTGTTGATTTGCATAAAATTTCTTAACTTCTTGTTGTTGTTGTGGTGGTTGTTGCCATTATTGGCCACTACTTTGGTCTAGTTGGACATAGTTTGGTTGGTTTTGGTACTTTCTTTTGGTTGCCTGAGTACAATTTGGCCTAATATGACACTCCTTGCCACGTCCATAACATCTCTTTTCGGCATCCTTGTAATACTGATTCTAATGTTATCCCATGTATTGATTTTGATTCAAGTTTTTGGTTTCTCCTTCGTTGTACTACAGTGATGGCCTTTGAGTGTTGGTAGGGCTTTTGTGCGATGTGTCCTTGATCGCAATTTCAAATGGGCCCATCTATCGTTGAATTTTCTTTCTTTTGCTGATTTCGATTTCTTGTTGAGTCTTCAGCCTCCCACTCTATCATCAGAGCATTTCTCACTACTCAAGCATAGGTGTTGAACTCTTGGGACATGGCATGCTAGTGCAGAGTTGGACTTTGTTCACATTCAAACTTTCTTGCTCTTGTATCGTTAGTGGAAACAAAAGTCGATGCATGACATGACAGTTTATCGAAGTGAGATGCATACTGAGTGACACTCATTGTTCCTTGTTTCAAGCCGATGAATTCTTGGATCATTACTGGCGTGGGGAAATATTTGCTGGGAAATAGAGCTACAAACTGAGCCCAAGTCATAGTTGCTACTGGATGGGCAATTTCCACCACATCCCATCAATGATTGGCTTCTCTTTACAGGTGGTATGTTACCAGCGCAACACGATCCCAATTACCTTGAATGTCTGCAACCTATAGTTCTTTTCAATCCATTTAAAGCATGCTTCAGTCAATGTTGGACTCGGATCCCCATAGAATGTTGGAGGTCGACGTTCGCAAAATTTTGATAGTAGTATGCTCCTATTTGGTAGATTTCGAGGTGGGTAGGCTTGTGGGCCAAGTGGTGCAAGTTTGTTTGCATCCACAATGGTTCTAACCAAATAGACAATCTCGTTTAATCCTAGAGCAACAGCTGCCTCTGATGGACCGCTAAGTTTAACGTTTTTAGCCAGACGGATGACCACTTACATAGGAATGATAATGAAACCAAAACCACAAGCAGCTGCACAACATGAATTAGAACATACTAGTTAGGCCATCCAAGTAAATCGAGCTTAAAATTTTCAGTGGAAATGTCTTGAATGGATAAGGGGCATTTGGTTGTTGATCTTTACAGAGACCGCGTTGTGATTATGACTAGATTTTTCATCTTTCTTAATTTGATCAATAAAAGGCAAAGGGAAGTGGTCCTTTCTAAGATGCCAATTACGAGCTTGCTGTGTTTGCCTGCGAGTTCCAATAGTTGACTTCCCTAGTGATCCTCTTGAATAGGGGCGATCACAACAAAATAGGATTTAGTCTCACCAAAGGGAGTGTCTTTCAATTGCTCGGGAAAAATTTGGAGTGCTAATAGTGGGGATTGGACACTTTGCAAAAATAATTGTGATTTATCTGGAGGTAACTTTTCAAAAGTGGGTTTCTGATTTTCTGTGCCCGAACTTCA
This sequence comes from Arctostaphylos glauca, assembly GCA_019985065.2. Lineage (NCBI taxonomy): Eukaryota > Viridiplantae > Streptophyta > Magnoliopsida > Ericales > Ericaceae > Arctostaphylos > Arctostaphylos glauca. Next base: position 28,135,449 of record JAHSPW020000005.1, on the reverse strand, counting down.
TCATCCGCGAGGAGTGAGTACAAGTACTCTACCTCAGGCGAATCTAAAATGCGGCATCTTCAACAGTGAGGCTAGTTTCAAGAGGATTGGAGACAAGATGAAAGTCTACATGATCATGGTGTAGTGTATCAATGAAACTCACATTACGGATCTTATCGTCCTCTTCCATTAGACTCGCAACATTGAAATATTTAGCTCTAGAGTCATGTTACCAAAACTCATTTTAACAACTAATTTTGACAATGTATTACGATATCGGATGTGGCCATGAAAGGCGGCCGCCCAAGTAAGATGTGTGCTTGAGTTTGGGCCAGGACAACAAAATCAACAGGATGAGCAAAGTTGTCTATCTGTACCAAAATATCTTTAATCACCCCTCTCGGTACTTAGACACTTTGATCAGCTAATTGAAGGGCTATCGAGGTTAATTTTATATCTCTTCACCAGAGCTTCTCGTATACAAAGTATGATAGTAAATTGACACTAGCTCCCAGATCCAATATTGCTTTCTCCACATTTTTATCCCCAATTTGAATCAATATGATAGAACAACTGAGGTCCTTATATTTTGGCGTGATGGGGGTTTTGAATAATGGAATTCACATGTCGAGTCAGAAATATCTTCTTTTGAGCATTATGCTTGCGCTTGACAATGCACAAGGCTTTCAACAACTTTGAATAAGAAGGTTTTTGCTTTATGGCATCAAGTAACGGAATATTAATCTTATCTTGTTTAAATATCTCGAAGATCTCATCATGGTTGGTTGGTTGGGGTTGCATCCGTAACCTTTGTAGATACGGTGCTGGATAAGGACAAATAGAGACCATGGGATCTCCCTCAGTAATCAGCTCATCATTCTTTGGTCTCACCGAATCAGGAGTGGATGTGGGGACCTGAGGACGTACATACTTTGGTAGGATGGTTTTATCAATCTCCTTACCACTCCTCAATGTGTTAATAGATTTCACATGCTTCATATGCAAATTAGTTGGGGAGGAACCACTAACAAAGTGTTGACCTTGGGGGTTAGCTTGCGATTTGACAAGAAACCTGACCTTATCTTGCGGCGTGGCCTGCAAATTTGGTCAATTAAAAACAAATATCCCCATTGTTTTGTGTGTGTGTGTGTTGCTCATTTATATTGGTTGTCCTTGCATGAAGGTTTATAGTGTGTCCTCAAGACTACTTATTAGGTGGCTTATAAGCGTTGGGGGACCCATAAAAGGTCCCTGAGGAGTGGTATAAGGCCGTGGAGCATTGAGAGGGTATTGCAGTAGTCCCTCCCCTTGCAAAATTGGGTGCATCTGATTTGGGCCATGAAACTGACCTTGATAATGGTATTTGGTAGGCCTTGGTTTGAAAATCCCAGTGGACTAGGGGTAGCCCAACCGGATCATTGTTTCTCTAGCTGAAGTTTAGATGATTTCTCCACCCTTAATTGTAGGTGTTGGAGTATGAAGAATTGGTAAACTGCCACTCCTGATTAAATGCATGAACTTTAGTTGGTTCAAAACCATGGAATACGCCTTTGAAAGCTAGTGTAGTGGGGCACTAATGAGTAGGATGCCCTGACATTTAACAAATCACACACACCTTCTCAGCTCTATAGAGGGAAGAGATCTCGTTGACCTTATTAATTTCAAGTTTTTCAAATTTTCGGGATAATAGGTCAAGTTTTTTTATTGAGATCATCTTCCTCTCGCAACACATACTTACCAGGACCACCTTGGACAGCAAGAGGGATTTTATATGAATGATTGGGATCAGAGTAATCCCATAAATGGTTGTTTTCTACCAAGGTGTCTAGGTAATCAATCTCATCTCCTAGTGGCAAGAATTCGCACTGCACATCATGTTTATGAATTGGCGGCTTTGGGCCAAGATGGCCTCATAGAAAAAGCTTACAATCTGCCAGTTCCCGTAGTTGTGATGTGGGACGGCAAACAAATACTCTTTGTATCTTTCCTAACAGTTACAAAAAGGTAGGTTCGATTTCTCTTGAAAATTTTATATTCGCTTTTTCATAATCATTGTGTGGTGTATCGAGAATTGTGTTTTGAAAAATTCAATTTGCATTGCAGCCCAAGTTGGTACGGAAGGAGGTTTAAGAAGCCAACTTTTAATTGTGTCTTTTAATGAAAACGGAAAAAATCTCAATTGAGCCATGTCGAGTTGAGCAATGATATTTGTGAAAGTACCGACCACCTCTTTGAACTGGTGCACGTACAAGTAGGGATTCTTTGATTTCATCCCGTGAAAAGTGGGCAATATACTGAGCATGTTGTGTTTAATATAAAATTGTCGGTCATCTACAAAATTATCTGGCACGATAATTGATGAGCATGTAATATTGCATATGTAACGACTATTTATATCCATTTTAGGCATGTGTGCGTAAGTTAATCTACATTCACAATCGATATTGCATGTAATGGTACTCTTGTTCTGATTATAGAATATCCATGTTAAAGGAGTATTCCGAGAAGTCGTCGCAATATCTTAGTGTTCCTGTGAATTTCTCGAACAAAGAAGCAAGCTGGTGAGTCATTATGGCTAAGGTAAATTGTCTCAGATCAAAAGCATATTGAAAGGCCGAGGGTTGGAGTTTAAGGGTTGAAGTTGCAGAAATTGTTAACCAAGTCATGTTGCACCTAGATGCCATCACATTGCACCCAGATAGTTCTTTCTCAATAGAAGATCAGCAAGCCTGAGGTCCATCCGGTTGCCATTTTAATCCATCCGGATTTAAGCCTGTTGCAAAGTAAGACTCGAGTTTCAGAGCCATAAGCCATTCGGATGCTACTTCTATTTCTTCTGGTTGTCTAGTTATACAGGATGCAAGAAGGTATTGACAAGCCTATATCCGATCAGTTATTTCAAGTTCATCCCGATGAGTGAGAAAAGAAAAGAAGATCAAGTTGAACAGAACCTCATCGCATCCGGATGAGATTCCATGTTCAACCGGTTGCCCTCTGGAAATTCACAACCTCTTTCTTTGACTTTTTGGCCAGCTTTAGGAATTTTTTTTGGAGGTTTCTTAAGCATTTTCCTAGGCCAATGAGGGATAAAAGGGCTGTGTTTTGGAAGGTTTTGTGTCACTTTAATGTGACACAAAGAGGAGAAATCTTGCAAGCAAAGTCTGCAGTTTTTGAAAGGAAAATATTAATATAGATAGATATACGATAATTGATTTTCTCATATTGTATTGCTTTAGAAAGTATTGGATCGAGATTTTATGTTCCTTAGAGGGAATTCTAGAAAGATATAAAGAGTAAGAGATAGAAAACTTCTTGTAATTTTTCAGCTCTTTTCATTTTGCATTTTCAATCAAAGTTCTTAGTTTTTTTATCTTTGCAAGACTTTGAAAATTGTAAGTGTATGAACCTTGTTCTATTTTAGTTTATATTTTAAGCAAGTTTACTTTCAAGTTCTTCATGTTTTTCATCTGTCTTGCCATTTCTGGTTTCACCATGGTAAGCTAAGTATTTAGATTTGATCATGGGATGATTTTCATCCTATGATATAGGCATGTTGGTATATTCTCTTAGGGTTTTAAAGCTTGTTAGAGAATAAGTAATGTTTTATCTTTTGAAACTAAAGTAAAATGTTAAATTCTTAAATAGGTATGCACAAAGTGTTTTTGATACATCTAATGCTTAGGTCAACGTCTTTCATGTTTAGACTTTTTGTCTAAGGAACAAACTCATCCTATAATACATCCTTTGTTGAAAATAATTTTTATAGATATATTTTTCAACTAAGAACATATGACTTTGTTCTTGGTTGAGTGATAGAGAAGAAGATATCTCATGCTTAGGCTGTGAATAAAGTGACTCCTAAGACCATGCCTTCCTTTTATTTGACAACTTTCCTTTAGTGTTTTTATCTTTAGATTATCTAACAGAAATCTGAACCAAGAAAAGTTTGGCGTCCTAAATGCCGCAGTTGTGCAAGTTACACCTTCCAACTATAACTTGTTTTTCCTGATGATCGATACCCGTATCTTTTCTACTATACAAATCCACTAAGAAAGAGAAGAAGTTTGGATTGTAAATGTGATCGCGCCCGCTACCGCAACGATATACACAATTTTGGGTCAATCCTATTTTTGGCCTTGTCATTGGGGAATAGCATTTTTACGTTTGGTAACGTATTTTGCAGTCGTGCATACTTGTGTTTGTTTTAATTGTTTTTCTATTTTAACTTGTGTGCTAGATAGTTGGTAGGGAGAACATATAGGGTGCATGAATGTTTACATTCGAGATCAAAGTTATCAATCTCGTATTGACAAGTGTACCAGTTTTATTACTGGCATTGGTGCGTACCAGCGTACCATTTCGAATTTATCGTTAAAAAATAATATTTTCTATATATGACAGTAGAATAGATCTTATACCTTAAAAATAAATCACTAAAATAGTAAACCTATAGTATTTCAATATCATTTAATTACTAAAATTTTACAAGATTGGTTAGCATATGATATCATATCATATAAAATAAGTCATAAAAAACATTTGGGGACTAAATTGAAACTCACGAAATTATTAATACTTTTAAAAAGATATAGGTCTAATTGTGGGATGATAAAAGCAATTTTTACTTTTCTCTCAAGTTCCAAGACTCCCAACAGCTATTGAATTCTAGGCTTCTAGCCTTGTATTGTCTTTTATCTTGCACGATTCCCCTCTCTCTCTCTACTCTCTCGCTAGTTCACAGATACATCTTCCTATCTAAGTTCTAACAGCAACAGTTTTTACTTTCTAACAAAAAAAATCTCTCACCGTCACAAGGTACTGCTCCATCTCACAATTGCCTCTCTCTTTCTCTCTCTCTCTCACGATCCCCTCCCCCCTCTCTCTAATGGACCGTTCTCTCTCACCATCTTGCGCGAAATACTTCTATGTCAAAAAAAGGTACCAGCCGAGATCTGGTACACCAACGGTAACTTTGCCAGAACGGTATAGCCACACATGTCCCGTTTTAGTTCCAGTACGAAACGTACCGCCCGATACTGGTCGGTACAGTACGAGATTAATAATTTTGCTTGAGAACACCAATTTCATTGTGAGAATTCAAAAATTACCCTACCGACACCATGGCTGCGAATGAGGGAGTAAACAACAAAATTATGTAAGAGTATTTGAACCGTGCACACACAGTAGTACCATCATGCAAAGAACTTACCGAATTGGAGGAATCAATTTGTTGTAAAACCTGGCATGCTACATTTGATTCCCACATTTCATGAGATGGACTCCGAAAATTTCTACCAGTTCGTATGGGAATTTGAGGAAGTCTTTAATATACTATGTGCCTTTCCGCTTATTAGCTTGGATCTTCTAGAATCAAAACATTTTTCTTTTGCTTTGAAAGATAAGGTCAAACTCTTGCCCTAAAAAAGGAAATACAAAATTTCACTAAAAATCTTAATGAGTCATTCTCCGACTGCTAAGAATGGTATAAGGATTACTTGAATGCAGTCTCCCACCACGGATACGATGATTGGTACATTGTAGGTTTCTTTTATCAATTTTGTTACACGTACAACAACCAAGCACAACATTAAGCACAACATAGTCCAAAACGACGTCGTTTTGGACTTAAAAAATCAAAAAGAAACTTCCCCACAGTAATTTCACTCACGCTTCTCTCTCTCTTTCGTCTTCCCCAAAACCCCCGTCCCCCGCCTCCCTCCACGAAATCACGACCACCCCTCCCTCCTCCACCAAATCGCGACCAACACCTGGCTGCGACCACCACGAACAGGTTTAGTCAGAAACCTCAAACTAACAACAGCAGAAACCTCAAACTAACAGCAGCAGAAACCTCAAACTAACAGCAGCAACAAGCAAATCTGCCGCTGAATTCAATAACAAGCAAAAGGTTTACAAAATGATTTCAAAAAAGCAAACTAGGAGCCACCAGCAACAACATAGCATCATATCATGAGATGAATTCAAAAAATTAGGTCTACAAAATCAGATGTTTAATTATAAAAAATTAGGGCTCAATGGCTCATACTTCCACAGAGAGAGAAATCGAGAGAGAAACCTTGGTGGTGGAGAAATCGCAGGTGCTGAGGTCCAAACTTGCCAATGTGGTGGTCGCAGATGGTCGAGGGTGAGGCGACGATGTTCGTCTCCGCGGTGGTCTGTGTTGGTGGTGGATGCAGTGTTTTTGCTGGTGAACCCGGAGGTGGTCGCCGATTGCCGATCTCCGATCTGTGGAAGATTCTCACCCCCTCTGTATTTTCGACTTGTGTGGGTTGTGAAAGATGAAGTTGCAGACAGGGTGAGGAGGAGAGAGGTGAGAGACAACAACTGTTGCCATTTTGCATTTCTCTTTTTGTTTTTAACGCTAAACGACGTCGTTTTAATTGTTGTTGTGCATTGTGTTGTATGTGTAGCATTTTTGTTCTTTTATGAGGGGCATCTCAACCTACAATCGCCAATTCAATGATGTGATGTGTAAATGGTGGATTTCTAAAAAAATAGCTGTCTGAGGGTACCTCATACCTCAACATGTTGGTCGAGAACAAACATTCATGGGATTACTCTAATCCCAACAACTGATGAAGCTGAAATCTCATGCCTAGCCAAGTGGCACAAGGCAAATATGCATCGAGAGATGAGAGTGACTTGCACAGGAAATTGGACCAAACAACGAAGATATTGAAAAAGCAACAAAGTGCAAGAAACCTCATCATTATAGATTTGTGTTAATGCGTCACGGTACTTGCCTCAAGCATGTATTACACAGTACTGATGGCGCGAAAGTTAATGCACTCAAAATCTAGTTTTTTACTTCGAAACTTTTAATTTTTAAAACTTAAAAATTACATTTTAGATTAAACACTTACCAAAATTTATTGATTTAAATTTTTTTGACAACTAAATAAATTAATCAAAACAAAATAAACAATTTTGATTGTCGAAATAAAAACTTGAGGTGGTCCAAACAACGGATAGTGGACAAAATTAGACTAAAAAAGTGGCCCCTGCACTATAGCTGCAAACCCCCTACTCTTTTCCTCTTAAGGATTTTATTCCACTTTCAGGGTTCCCCCTCTCTCTCACTCCTCACTCCTCACTCCCTCTTAATCGATACACAAGCACTAATTCATGGAAGAAAAAGTCAAGTAACACAAATTATTTGAGCACATTCAGATATAATTTGTGTTCCTCTGCTTGTTCTTCATGGAATAGCCAACTGGGAGAGCTACCAAAAGAAGGCAACTATTACCAAGCCCTCGACCTCTACGGGGCTCTACCGCCTCCTGCTGTGCTCTGGTGACTCTTGTCCCACCGCCTTCACCTTGTCTTTCGCCCTCAAGTCCTGCGGCCTCCCTATCCCTTCCACTCTCCAGTGCACAGCTTCACTCACACGTCCTCAAAACCGGGTGCTAATCCGAACCCTTTGTCCAAGCCGCATTGATTTCTTTCTATTGTAAATGTTGGTTAATAGACAATGCGCGTAAGCTGTTCGATGAAAGTCCTCTAGCGAGAATGCTGACTGTTTGTTACCACGCTTTGATTGCTGGGTACACCTATAACTCTAGGATTTTGATGCAATTACTTTGTTTTGTCAAATGAGGGAAGCAGGTGTTTCGGTTAATGATGTTAAGATTTTGGGTTTCGTTCCTGATTGTACCGTTCCTATGCATATTCATTTTGGGATGTTTGTTCATGGGTTTACTGTAAAGTGTGGATTGGACACTGACTTGTCTCTGTCAAATTGCTTGCTTGCTGTGAAGACATGGAAGAGAGAGAGAGAGAGAGAGAGGGGGGGGGGGGGGGGGGGGGGGGGGGGTTTGCAATTTTTTTTTAAGAAACACCCAAAACAACGTAGTTTTGAAACTTATGAAGTTTTATGTTTTCGGTATCAAAACGACGCGTTTTTGGTGCCCTACAAGCTGTAGTATTGGAGTGCACTACAGCCCTGGATCCATGAAGTAAGCAAAATAGCCAGCAAAACTCTTTCGGCTATCCTATTGGAGTTGCTCGAAAGACAGAGATTTGGCTAGTTGGGTATATGGGCAAGTAGTCACCAATGAAAAGATGAGTTTTTTTCTCCCTTCTTTTTTTTTTTTTTTTTGGCATTTTCTTGTTCTTTTATTGAGGCGCTTTACTCTGAACACTTTAGTGACACCCCAACGGTGAACCACTCTGCTCTCTCATCTTGTGGCAATGGCGCCAAATCTGATAAATAGTGCAAGAACGGTTGTTTTGTTTTGTTTTTATTTGTTGTTAGTGCATCCTTCAAGAAAGTTGGAGATTTCGTATGGGCTTATTTCCTTTGATTTTACTTAATGGGGATCCCGACTCTCTTTTTTTACTAACACTATTTTTGAATTTGCTTTGTAATACTTATTAATTTTGCTTAAAGTTCGCGTGTAGTATAGGCAGTCGCGGCACAAAGAACAGAGACCTAATAAGTTGTTGATGTCAAGGATGCAAATTTCTTTGTATACTGCACACAAACTTCGGGCACAATAAAGTTAAGTGTCATATACTGCCTAAGCGTCGCATTATCCCTGTACTACGTATTAGGTCTCCTTGAACTTCATGCATAAATAAGTGTCGTTTAGACAGTATATGACACTTATTAATTTGCTTTGTAATAAATTTGTGTAGTGTGGACAGTATTAATTTGTATAAAATTTCTTTGCAAGTGTCGTATGACTTTGATGATGAATCAAATTTTCGATGATAAATATAAGAAAAAAAACCATCACTAGGAACAAGAAAAATAGAAGATTGTAGGCCCGTGCTTGGGCAGTCTCATAGATAGCTTTGTACAATGATAGATCAGTCCAATCAACATGATAGAAATTACAACTGGACTGTAGAGTTGCTGGAGATAATTTCATCCGAAACTTACCGTTACATAAAAGCCAAGAACCAGTTCTTGTTCTTACTCGGGCATGTAAAATAATATGTTTCTTTGCAGCAATATCGAATCAGTTGCCGTGCTCAATTCTGGACTCCCCAGTTTCAGTTTCAGGGGGAGAAGTTGATTGCCGTATATTTGGAGTTTCAGGTGGCCGACGCGGATGTGTAACTTCCTGAGAACTTTGTTGTCGACTTAACCGAAAATGCCGTCTTCCCCTTAGTTTTGAAATCTCAAGAAGAGTAGAGGTCCCAATTATTGCACCTCCAAACCCAACAAGTGTGGCAAGAAGAATTGACAGAACGGCCTGAATGTGAAGCTGTAGTAACCAAAAACACATAGAGACAATTAGGGCACTGTAGACTCCACAAATAGGTTGTCCACAGGCATGTTTTAATGTTTTCTGTTTCCCATTTGAAAACACTTGTTCCGAGTCAATACACATTTTCCAGGGATTTTTTCCCAACAACCCATGTCTCAGAAAACACCAGAAAGATCTTTTGGATACTCGAAAACTATTTCCGCTAAGAAATGAGTCAAGGGATGTAAATGAGGGATGCTTTTGTTTCCCAAAAAGAAGCTCTGATAAGGGTTACACGAAACTATATTTCAAAGGTTCTGCACATTTGTGAGAACCTCCTCTTTTGCTTTTTATGTTTATATATATATATATATATATATATATATATATATATTTTAAACTAAATCAGTCAACTAGGATCCAAAAAAAGTCCAGGAATATCAACAGAAATCTCTCAAGATAGGAAAGCATTTTGACACCAACTTCCACATAAACCATTTAGATTGCGTTTGTATGTAGTTATTAAAATGAATCTTGATATCACTTAAACATAAAAAATAAGATTTCATTTGATTTTATATTTCAGTTTTATATTTCAAGAATGGATTCGAAAGCTTTAGACTGATGATTTTGAAATAATCACCTACAGCTATTTCAGATTAACCTAGTAACGATCCTACTTGACAGGTATTTTGACATATAAATCTTCACTATCTCTATTCTATCATCAACTGTAGAGTTATTAATTTAAATCCACTTGCTAGCTTCCTACAATTTCAAAGTTCCAACTCTCATCTCCTTTCATATCATAATCCATTCATATAAACGGAGCTTTAGTTTTATATCGGCTTGGCAAGTCCTGAAGTACCGAGTTTGAGTGAAGTAATTCTTACCATTGAATAGAAAAGGTGCGCAAATAGAACCACCAGTAAAAACTGAATAGCTGCATACAGCCAGGCAAATTTTCTCCTCACTAAGCACAAATTGCAGACAAATCAGTAGCACACAGAAGATGCATAATTCATGCTTGGTAAAGGGGTTCCAAATACACAAATTTAAACTTTCATATACCCAAAGTTGTTGATGTCATGGATGCAAGGAGACCTAATAAGCAGGAAAATGGCAGGGATATGGCAATGGCACCTGATCCCATGTTTGAAACCTGAACATAGAAAGCAAATTAGGAGTGCGGTGATTCTTGAAAATATCGTACCTACAAGTCGGCAAACTTACCAAAAGCTGCTCTAGAAAACAAAAGTAAGCGAGCATGCTGACAATGACCAGAACAGGAACATCCTGCCAAACTCTGAAAAATTATACAGATATGAATATTAGCTAACATCAATTAACAGGAATCACAAAATCTTTATGGTAAGGGGATAAAAGAAGGGAAGGTTTCATATCAGTAGCAAGTCTTTAAAATAAAAGCAAAAAGACATGCTGTCAAGCATTAAAATATCTCCAGACATCAGAATTTCTAATATTATCTCAGAAACATGGAGAGCAATACAAAGATTACCTATTTACCCTCCACATTACATAAATTTACAGCCTCAATATGTCTGATATGCACCTACTACAAAACTGATTAGTACCCCCCCAATCTAATTGGACTTGCACTTCAACAGACTTCTGCATCCGACAAAAGTGATTTGCAATCTCAACTAACTTGCACCAAGGGTATAACACATTTTTAGGGTGGTCATCCACAACAAACTTGCGCCATCAACACGAATAACATGAACCTGAAGCCTAATTGATTGACACTCTCAACTTCTCAACATAACTGACTAGGTCACGACCCATCCCAATACGGGTAGGGTTAGTGACTTTCTAGTGGGACTAACTCACTAAGGCCTCTAACTAAATAATTTTCAGGATTTTCCACTTGTCATTCTTATACAAACCTTGAAAGATATTCAGAGTTGCGGAAGCATGGACTTAAATAACAAAATAAATCCAAGGATGTGAAATTTACATACACCAGACAACTTGTAAAAGTTACAAAATATAACTTGTTTTCAGCCCAAACATGCCCTAATTGTTACTTAACAAAAGTAAATTTTAACCCTTACATCAACATGTACATCGCTTATGGACAATAACAAAAAGAAACAACTAATCTTTTCTTCTGCTACTCTCTATTTGATTATGTGTCATTACCTGACATGTTGCTATACATTCATTGGCATTAGGCTAGTGTGAACTAGATATGCCAATCTTACAAGTTTGCTACGTCTCAACCACATATCCGTAAAGGATAATGGAGCACGATACTATAATCCAACTTTTCCAAATGACATGTTATCAACATATATATTTTGGTCCGTGGACTGTAGACGAGGGTAATGTCAACATATTTCTCAGTTTCGCAGTTCGTAGATCAATCACATGTCAAAAATGTTGGCAGTATAATTTGGAAGGCGTATAATTAGGAAGTGCATTTAGGGATTTGATTAGAAGTAATTTAGGAATATAGAATGATAGGTAATTTGTTACTAATATATTTCCTTATTTGAATATGTAAGATGTCCTATGCATAGTGTGCCTCCTCCTAAGGAGATGAATATATAGAAATCTATGGCTTAAACCTCTTAACATGGTATCAGAGCGGGTTTCAAAACCCTAATCTGACTTGGTCCCATACACCTTTCTCTTGCTCGATCTCGTTTTTGCTCGATTCTTGTTCGGCTTGATCTCTTTTTTTTGCCTCATCGATCTCTCTTGCTCGGTTTACCAAAGAGAGCAGCAACTGACTCACAGATCTGCTCTGTCCGTTCTTGGTATCAGCACTGACCAACGATTGACTCCGACCTCCGACCTCCGCCGACCATCGCCTACCCTCGCCGACCATTCGCTGACCGTCGCCGGACCTTCGCTGTACTCCGGCAAGACTCACCGGACCACTAGTGGTCTTGTTGAACTTTCAAAGCTTCCGATCTGTGCTTTCTGACTATTACCACCCACAGATCCGCTCTCAGTTCACTCGATCTCCACTCGTCACCACCGGAGCTTCGCCGGAGTTCTCTAAACTCGCCGGAGCTCTTCTAGGGCTGCATTAGCTCTCTGTGTGGTACCTATTTTGTCTCCACGGATATCCATTCTTCTCTGTTTTTTTTTTTTTAAACTGGTTATTGCTACTATCTTATACAATGGCTGAGAAAATTACAGAAATTATTGTTAAGGAAATCAAGGATACAAGAGACCCTTTTGTTCAAGTATCCTTACTACTATTAAATTAAAAGGGTCAAATTATCTTCCTTGGTCTTGAGCTATGACTGTCTCCCTCCGTGGGAGTGGTGAAACTTCCTATATCACTGATGAACCTTCTACTGATCCCAATTGGAGTCAAAATGATGCCCAGATTATGACTTTACTCAGGAATAGTCTGGACCCAGATATTTTTAATAATGTTTTTTGTTGAGACACCTCTAAAGCTATATGGGAGACACTTCGAGAACTGTATTCTTCCGATTAAAATCTCTCTAGTATTTACCAGCTCTATCAGGATGTTTTCTCTCTTTAGCAAGGGGATTGTTTAGTGGAAGAATACTTTTCTCTCTTAAAAGGCATGTGGGATGAGTTGAATATCTATCAACCCTTAAAAAAGACTTGGAGAAACAACAACAATACAGGGAAGAGTTTCGAGTTGCCTACAGGGAAGAGTTTCGAGTTGCCAAATTCCTCTCCGGTCTCAAACCCGAATTGGCCCCTCTGAGTTTTCAAATCTTGTCTGGAAAAGACATCCCTACAGTTGGCGAGACCTTTGCTCGTATTTGCCTAGTTGCTACCCACTCTTCAATCCTGGAGACCCCTCCTCGGTCTGCCCTTGCTGCTCCCACCAAGCGTTACATTCCTCCCTCTGAAGCTTCTAGTAATTATATGGCTGGCCGTCCTCCTAATGGTTCCTCTAATCGTGGTGGTCACCGGGGAGGGTGAGGCGGTCGCGGCTCTAAGAAATGTACTCATTGTGGTTAAACTAACCACAATGTTGAGTTCTGCTGGCGACTTCATGGCAAGCCTGCTTGGGCTAAATCAGGCTGTTTCTGAGGGGGAGCTATCTGAGCCTGTCACTTTAGATAGCATCCCTTGTTTCATCAGGTAATATATATCTCTATTCCACCTCTCATACCTCTTGGATCCTAGATTCTGGTGCCTCTAATCACATGACAGGTAATATCTCTCTTTTATCTGATGTCACTCATCCAATTACCCCATCTTATGTTACCATTACCAATGGCACTAAAACTCGAGTTCACAGCCTTGGCATTTACTGTGATTCTGGCCTCACATTTTCTTCTTTCTTATATCTACCCCAGTTTTCATTTAACTTATTATCTATTCACAAACTCACCCAAGCCTTAAATTGTTTGGTAACATTTTATCCCTCTTATTGTGACTTTTAAGATCTAAAGACGAAGAGGAGAATTGGTGGGGGATATGAGAAGAATGGCTTGTACTACTTTTAGCCGACTCACTCCTTACCGTCATTTTCACTTCATTCCACCGTCACAACATACCAATGGCATCGCCGTCTTGGCCATCCTTCATCAGCCAATCTCCGCCAATTAGTTCCCTCCTTACCTGCAATATCCACTTTTAACTACGATACTTGAAACTCAGTAAACATCGTGGTGTTTCTTTTCCTTCACACAATGAACTATCTAGATTACACCATTTTGCTCTTATTCATTCTGATATTTGGAGACCATCTCGAATCACTGGTTTATGTGGTGCTCGATATTTTGTCACATTTATTGATAATTTTTCTCAGTTGACTTGAGTGTATGTGCTTAAACATCGCTCTCAGTTATTTCCTGTTTTTCAATCTTTTTATGCTGAAGTGGTGATTCAATTTAATGCTCGATTACTTGTTCTCAGTGGTGATAATGCTCAGGAATACACCTCTAAATTGTTTACGCAGTTCCTTGCCTCACATGGAATTATTCATCAAACCTCTTGTGTCACTTCTCAACAAAATGAGATTGCTGAACGAAAGAATGGTTCTATTCTTGCCATTGCTCGTGCTCTTATGATACACATGCATGTTCCCAAATTGTTTGGGGGATGCTATTCTTACTGCCAGTTTTCTCTTAAACCGCACGCCATCACGGGTTCTCAAAGACAAGTATCCTTTTCAAGTTATGTTTCCTGGCATGGAACCCTTCCCTCTTCCTCCTCGGCTTTTCGATTGTGTTTCCTTTGTCTATAATCTACAACCTGATCGTGATAAAATGGATCCTCGTTCCCATAAATGTATCTTCCTTGATTATTCTCGCACTCAAAAAGGCTATAGGTGCTATAGTCCTTCGTTACGCAAGCATTTTGTTAGTGCTAATGTTACGTTCTTTGAAACTGTGCCTTACTATTCCACAGAAGATCACCACTCATAGGATCCCATTCTCCCGACGACCGGACAACCCTCCATTGTTTCTGAGCCTACCCCTTCCAATGTTCCTGTGCTTCCTCCAACTCACCCGCCAGTCACTCAGGTCTATGTTCGGTGCCCATCCCATCCACCTATGACTGCTGCCACTGAGGACGCCTCTCATTCCCCCCCACTGTCTCCCTTGCCATCTACTGATCCACCCGACTCTACGCTTGATCTCCCCATTGCTGTCCGAAAGGGTACGCGCACTTGCACCTCTCATCCTATTTCTCACTTTGTTTCTTATGATCATTTGTCTCCTTCATTTCAAGCTTTTTCTACGTCCCTCTCCTTGGTTGTTGTTCCTAAGTCTTACAAGGAAGCTCTTGCTCATCCTGGCTGGCGCTCTACTAGGCAAGAAGAGATGCAGGCATTGGACCTGAATTATACGTGGACTCTTGTAACCAAGCCATCTGGGGCCCATATTGTTGGCTGCCGTTGGGTTTTCGCCATCAAACACAATCCCGATGGTATTGTCGATCGTCTCAAAGCTCGCCTAGTAGCCAAAGGTTTCACTCAAACTTATGGTCTTGACTACACAGAGACTTTTTCTCCGGTTGCCAAACTCAACTCTATTCGTATTATTATCCCGCTTGCAGCTAATCTTGCTTGGCCACTTCATCAGCTCGATGTCAAAAATGTCTTCCTGCATGGGGATCTATCTGAGACTGTTTACATGGCTGAACTCCCCGATTTTGAGTCAAAGGAGGAGTATGTGTGTCATCTTCACAAATCTATATATGGACTCAAACAATCTCCCAAAGCCTGATTCGATAAATTCAACAACTTAGTTATCTCTCATGACATGACTCGCAGTCAGGTTGATCACTCTGTCTTCTTCAACTACGCCAACAAAGGCATTGTGATTCTGGTTGTATATGTGGATGATATTGTAATTACTAGAAGTGATAGTCATGCAATCCAGACCTTGATTAGTCATCGTTGTTCTAATTTTCTCACCAAAGATTTGGGTAAGCTTTGGTACTTTTTTGGAATCGAAGTTGCTAGATCTAAAGCAGGTATCAGTCTATTCCAGAGGAAGTACACTCTTGATCTTTTGAAAGATGTAGGGTATCTTGGTTCTAAACCCGTGGCCTCTCCTATGGAAACTGATCTCAAGTTAATGCCTAATGATGGTGAATTGATTAACGATCCGGAGATGTATCGGAGACTAGTAGGTAAACTCATCTACCTTACCATCACTCGACTAGATATTTCTTATGCAGTCAGCATTGTGAGTCAGTTTATGACTTGTCCTCGAGTTCTCCACATGGAAGCAGTCATTCATATCCTAAAATATATCAAGAATGCTCTTGGTAGAGGGCTTTTGTATAAATCTTGTGGGCACCTTCGAATTGAAGGATACACTGATGCTGATTGGGCAGGATCTCCCGCTGACCGTCGTTCTACTACCAGGTACTGCACTTTTATAGGTGTCAATCTTGTAACATGGAAGAGCAAGAAGCAATCGGTTGTGGCACGTTCGAGTGCTGAGGCAGAGTATCGGGCAATGACTCATACTGCTTGTGAACTGACCTGGTTATGCACGCTTCTTCAAGAATTTGGATTTCCAGTTCATGATCCTACTCTGCTCTATTGCGATAATCAAGTTGCTATTCATATAGCCAATAATCCAGTATTTCATGAGTGAAACAAGCATATCGAGGTTGACTATCACTTTGTTCGATCGAAAGTAGAGTCGAAAGAGATTACAACTCACTTTGTTCCTTCTGGTTCTCAACTTGTGGATATCTTCACCAAAGTGCTTCCCAAGGCCACCATTGATTCCATTTGTCGCAAGCTGCGTGTTCATGATATATACTCTCCAACTTGAGGGGGAGTGTTGGCAATATAATTTGGAAGGCGTATAATTACAAAGTTCATTTAGGGATTTGATTAGAAGTAATTTAGGAATATAGAATGATAGGTTAAAAATATAGAATGATAGGTGATTTGTTACTAATTTATATTTCCTTATTTGAATATGTAAGATGTCCTATATATAGTGTGCCTCCTCCTCAGGAGATGAATATATAGAAATCTATGGATTAAACCTCTCAACAATAATGTTCAATTTAACGGCGTGGCAGAACTACGCAGGGAACGACTCTCATTAAAGTCAATAGTTGACATGAAGTCATCCTATACCACCAGGCTGTGGGACCCACCCTTATATCAACCCCGCTATTCTCAACCCCATAGCGTCCAGGTAATTACTGCGTGAACGAGCTTTCTTATTATCATATTTTATCATCAAGTTCAATAGATTAACACATAGCATATAAGCTAACCAAAAAGGACAATCATTCGATGTGTTTAAGCATGATTTTATCCATAAGCATCCTATCAATCAAAACAATCTTTTCCTTTAAACCAATCTCATGCTTTGAACATATCATTCCAAACATATGAGGAAGAAGGGCATATCCAGACTCACCTATGACTGTGTCTCATTGTCTTATTTGATCACACTCTTAGGGGTTGTCACATTCTGATCCTATACAAGGAACATAATGCTTTATTAACATATTCCCATTGTTGAGTCCAATTGACAAAGTCTCTCTCCAGGCCCATCATGTCATAGGTCTATGTTCGATCTCCTCAATGAGAGAGGCTCAAATTGTCTACGAACACACATTAGGTTTAATACTGGGATCAGACCACACCATTGAATTGGATTAAAAGGATACCAATATTTCACAAAGTACCAAAAACTAGCATAGCAGAGTTCTGTCTTATCCGGCTGTCAGACCGGCCGTGGTCCCGATCGTGAGGCCAGTCGTTCGAGCTACCATCCGGCCATAGTACTGGATGTATTACAGTTTCTGGTTTTGATTTTAGCTACCATGGTTGAACCTCTAATCATCGACACAGAGTCCACACCACTTCTTAATCCTCAATTATAGCCGAACCTAGCTATTGTGAAGTAATTAAGGAGGAATCAATCTTAAAACCATGAAGATATTGTGAAACTGATTACATGGTTTTATTCCTCCTTGGTTTGAGACCTCCTCCTTCAACCTTGCTCTTGGCTCTCTCTCTCTTACCTCTTGGCTCTCTCTCTCTTAGTTCGGTGAAGGAAGCATATAAAATGAAAGAATGATATGCTTGGCTCTAGCTTATATCAGATGTTTGAAGAGGCAAGGTGGCGGTGGTATTAAGCTCCTGGTGTAACAACATAAGAATTCTCATTGGCTGACTAACTCCAAGCAGCACCCTCAACTCTAGGAAAACGTTTTGAGTGTTACTTGCCTATGCTAGTAACTTACATACCCACACGTCAACATGTCTCAATAAATCATACCGCGTACCCAATCACTTCCAACATACATTTGTGGCTCCCGATTAATTTTTAACAGCCCCCGAATTAATAGTAATACTTCCAAGATTACCCTTAAATGTCTGCATTCCAGGTCGGGTTCTCACAATACTTCACTGTATACAGTTTTTAGGTTGGTCACCCACAACAGACCAATGTCAAGATGGATGTGGAGTAAGACCAGAGAAATAGGATTATAAACGAAAACATTCATAATTTGGTAGAGATAACACCAATTTGAAAAGATAAAATAAGAGAACATAGGCAAAAGTGGTCTCGTCAAACAGATAGCAGACCAATAAAGTTAACAGTTAAGAAACAGGATAAGATCACTGTTAATGGCAATGCTAGGAGGATTCCTAAACCAACTAGGACGCTACTGTAAAAAACTACGCCAATTCATTAACTTTAATTGATTACACAGCCTTTGGCTAGCAGAATAGCGAAAATGTATCCACGTAAATGACCCCATTTAATTGGCAGTCTGGGAACCAAGGCTTAGTTTTGTTTTGCAATGATATGACAAAATCTAATTGTAGTAATTAGAACAAAACGGAAATCCTAATTGATTAGACGTGATTTCAATTGAGAAACCAATGGACTCCACCAAGCTTTTGAAACTAACCTTTTAGCCCAGCAATACAAGAAATGCAATTGGTATATACCGCCACCCACCCAAAAAAAAAAAAAAAACTAAATAAGCAGAGAAATGCAAAGCTGGAAATTAAAAACTCAGAATGGGTGCCATTTCCCAGCCAGTTGTGGGAGAAAACATCATTAACTTGCCTGTATCGAGCAACTTCAATTTGCTGAGCTCTACTTCCTCGCAAGTTACGGGCATGAGCATTTTGAATTCGAAAAAGAGTGACAGGTAGATTCTGAACCTCTTGCTTGCACACATCACACGTCTTGTTACCTTTAATGCTAAACCATTTTACAGCACATTCGCGATGGGCCAACGCAAGATCACCTTTGCAGCTACATTCCATCTTAAGCGTGTCACCACCCTCCCCAAGCTCAACCAAACAGATCCTACAAACAGCTTCTTCTTCGGGAATATCATCACCACCGTCATAATTTTCATCTGAAGTACAAGACCTTAAAGGCATAGGTTGGTTATCGCAAGCTCCAAACACATGGATTAGTAAAAGCAGAAGCAGAAAGTATATAAGTGCAATCTGGCAATCCCAGAGTTTGTTTCTTCTCTTTTGTCTATTAACATATCTATTGTTGCGAACTATAATAAAAGAAAAAGATTCAAGAAGGCTCAGTTTCAGCACCCATTTAAAGAGATTTCCAGCTAATATTATATCGAGAACTAGGTAACAGTTTAATAGGAAACTTTTCAGAAAATGGTGAGAATTTTCCTTCAAAAACATCGGTGTACTAGTAGATTTCTAGCAGTTGTAAATTGTAATCACAAAACTAGCAGTCATTGGACCTGTAAATCCAAATTAGGTCACAAGCATTTTTTGTCAGTCAAAACATTGAGGTTTTTTTCGTTTTTGCACTATTAGTGAAGCACAGTTTTCTAGATAAATCACTGCAACAAATAGGATTCTCAGTTCCTTGTAATGGAGCCAAGTCCATTTGACACTAGGTTTCAAACTTGAAGTTAAGGGACAACGGGTTCCTTTTATGTTGTATTTACAAAAGAAGAAAATTTGGAGACAATTACCAGCATTATTTGTTGGACTTGTGGTTAATATTGCAAGAGTTCCTTCTGCCACACGTGGAGTAGTGGGAACCACACGAAATACACTGCTTATTGAATCACTCTGTCTTATGCATGCATCTTTATTTAAGTCCGGCACAGAGTGGGAACGATGGATAGAAAGCTGAGTTCCACTTTTCTGCATAGAAAGTAAAATTGTCAGAATCAAGTACAGAATTGAAAAATATTAATGGGCGGGAAGTCCAAAGTGGATTATGTTGGTTAGTGAAAAAGCAAAAGGATACCAAATGATGGAACTTTACCGCCAGCTCTAAGTGTTACTACTCACCAAGAAACTTAAACTTCCAGCCAGTAAGCCATTAGTAGATAAATCTCACACAATTGTAGAGGAAATGTAAGAGGGTTTCTTAATAAGTAATAGGAGATGTAGGAGATGAATCTCAAGCATTATCTTCGATTATAACCCAGGACACCAATAGTAGTGCAAAATACTAGAGTACGACTATAACTCAAGTAAATACAGAAACTTCAACAACAAGAAAGTAGCAGATGCAGACAAGGCACAAAAAGGGGTAGGCCTCCACCCTATATGTACTCTGAAATGATAAATCTTGAAGGTGCGGAGAATTTGGATTGGAGTAAATAATTGACAAAGAAAATCATGAAAGATTGGCAAACAAGTGGTAACAATGAAACTGCAAGAGTTTAGAATAACTCTTAATGTCATTGTCAATAGCAATTAAGAAAGAAGCTGAATTGGGAAAAACACAAAACATAAAAGACAATGCGTAAAAAGGTAGAGGGCAGTGTCAAATTTCTGCCTTTTAAGAACTTTTCTGAAGAAAAATTCCAAGAATTCTCTAATCATGATGTTCACTGCACATAACAAGGAACTATTCAGATGCTACAAGCTTAGCAATTTAGTCAAAGATAATAAGGGGTAAATACTTACTGCATGTGCATAATCATCCACTGTACTCCCCCCATGCATGGACTCTGGATTTGAGTGTACAATTAGGATGTCGGGTAAAGATGAAGTTCTCTTCATTTTGGGAGCGAAAAGTTTTGTAAGAGACGATGTCCTTCGAGCCAAAGGCTTCTCTGTTTGCGAATCTCCCAAAGCTAGGACTGCAGCCTTCTCAACCTCTGACTTAGCATTCCGAAATTTGAAGCTCAATTTTGGAAGTAGGCTTTTCATGGATGATTTACCTCTAAAGGGACTTGCAGATTCATTGCATTGAGAACAATTAGGGCTAGAAGTGGGAGAAAAATTCACTCTTTTAAGAGTTCGATTCGGTGTTTGGGGCATGATTATACTGAAGAAATCACCATTAGAGCCCTCATTTTTTCTTGAGGGTATCTCTAAGGCAAGATTTTGCCTATTTTGTTGTTGATTGGTTGCTGGTTCTTCAATGATTTCGCTCGAATCTCCAACCTACATCACACTCATGAATCAGACAAACGCACATAGCTGAATCAAAGCAGTTTGATAAAAATCATCATGAATCTTCACTGTGAAAACATAGATTCAATAGCTCCTCAGTAATCACCAAAAATTCAAAGCAATGGTGGCCTTTTTGGACCTCCAAGATTTTGTTAGGGATTTGGTATATAAGGGTTCTGGGTGCGATTGAAATCTTAATACAAATTTGTTTGGATGCACAAATTTCAATAACGGACTTCCACACAGGCATTACTATAGGCATAGATGGAATGCCACGTTTTTAATTATGGTGAAGATTGGAGATACCCATCACGGAAATTAGACGAAACAACATACTTAATTCCAATTTATCACAACACAAGCTACAAAAAATGTAGAAACTAGAAAGTAAACAAACAAAAAGAGCAGTAAAATTAAGCAAGAAGGTAAATAGAATACCTTCGGAGGCGGAGTAGGAGGAGGACTATTAGCTGAATTGCTATTGGATGCCCTTTCACCCCCCTCCTTAGCCACAACCTCCTGTTCTTCACCCTCCATAGCCTATATGCATGTCGATATATGTCTACAAGCTATACAAGTATCCGACATCACATGGCAGCAAATATCTACGTAAAATCAACAGCAAATTTCAATGAGCTTGTGTTTCATCCGGAAACTAGCGAACAGGGACACAGGGTAGAAAAGCAGAAACCCACAGGGTTTTTAGCAACTCTCAAGTCTCACCAATTTAGAGAGAGAGAGAGAGAGAGAGTGTGTGATGGGTTTCAATGATAAGCACGGCAAACTACCACTCAAAAACAAAAAATGAACTATTACTACCAGATCCACAACGGCGGGAACAGTCTACGGACAGAATACAACATTTTTGCGCAATTAAATTAGGATTAGATTACACTATTTCTCCGTCATAACCTTTGAATTTTCTCATTAGTCCCCTAAATTTTGCATTTTTGTCAGCCTGATCTAGTCGGTAAGAACCCGCACAATCTGTAATGCATGCATTTTACTATAAAAGACTCGAGAAAATATTCAGATTGCCTATAGAACAGATTGTCTTTGCTATTTTTTTATTTAAGCACGAGTCACTAAGGATCAGACATTAGATAATTACAGAACGACAGTAGACGGACGATCAAGGTCTTCATGTAGCTTCTAAGAAAATCCAATTCCAACAATCAAAATTACCCCCTTTATTTCCTAACTTGAGAAAGTCTCTCAAAATATTGTGCTTTCAAAACATGAGTCTAGAATATTCGTATCAATGAGCGACAAGAATGGAAATCACCGAGTCTGAGTCGAACCATGCCTCCTGCAAGAGTCGTTGTCCCAAAAAGTCATGCTTTTATTTGTATTAGAATTATCAATAAGGGTAAGCCTATAGAAATTCTATACTTTAGGGAACAAAATAAAAACAAACTTGTATTTTAAAAGGCAAGATTGATAAATCTTGTTTTAGAATTCTTTTTAACGTACAGGATGTAAAGTTCGAAAAGATGAACCCTCCACATGACCTACTTTGATATTTAAATTGTTTTATTGTATTAATTGTTGTGTAACAAAAATTCATATAAAAATTGTCTAAAATAACGAATTTTTCTTAAAATCATTCTTGGCGTCGACGTCTATTGTATTATAAGATCGATCCAATTCTATGTCACAAACTATTTAAATGAAGAGTAATATTGATAGGGACATAGATCATTCGAACACAGATGTGTTAGAACTGTTGGATGTACGTGGGGCTCTCAATAATTCAAGAGTCTCACGTATATTCAACGGTTGGACAGATCTGTGTCTAGATGTGTCCGGAATGTCTGTGTACACAGACTTTTCCTTAAATGAAACTATTAGTCAAAATAAATTGATCAATCATCATAATAAGACTAACAATTTGTCTTGCTTTATGGACAAAAAACTTATTAGTTTAAGATAGAGTGGGAAAATTGACAAATTTTTAAGGGGGGCAAAGTGCTTTTTACCATATTGATTGTTTTTTCACAAAATATAAAAAAAACTCTTTTTTGTCCCGCCGTAAGAGTGGGTGGTACGTATCAACATCGTTCCTGCGAAATACTACCAACAGCAATAAAAGACAAAACAATCAAAGAATGACATGATGATTTGAGCAATTCATAATTAGGAATTTAATTTGGTAATTTGGTGGGCCGAAGTTGAAAGTGATTGGGGGCTAAAAGGTACATTAATCCATGTGCTCGTCCCACTAGTTTTAGATTTTTCCATCCAATCGTATTCATAGAGTATGAATAAAAGAAAATAAAGGGGTGGTTTTTCTATTCATGTCATGACTATGCACTTGATTGTGAAATCTCGAATACGTCCTTCTATTATCGTTGGTTGTGAAGCTTGGTGGTATTTTTGACCCTTTACTTTTTAAAAAATGTCTTGCTTTATGGAACAAAAAACTTATTAGTCTGAGATAGAGTGGGAAAATTGACAAATTTTTTAAGGGGCAAAGTGTTTTTTACTTTATTGATTGTTTTAAAAAAAAAAATCTATCTTTTGTCACACCGTAGAAGGAGATGGTACGTATCAATATCAGTCTTGCCAAATATTACGACCAACAACAAAAGACAAAACAATCAAAGAATGATATGATGATTTGAGCAATTCATAAATTAGGAATTTAATTCGGTGGGTTGTAGTTGAAAGTGATTGGGGGCCAAAGGTACATTTATCCATGTGCTAGTTCCACTAGTTTTAGATTTTTCCATCCCATCATATTCTTATAGTATGAATAATGGAAAATAGAGGGTGGTTTTTCTGTTCATGTCATGACTATGCACTTGGTTGTGAAAATCTTGAATATGTCCTTTTATTATGGTTAGTTGTGAAGCGTGGTGGTATTTTTTACCAATTATTATTTAAAACTTGTCACTTTGTGCAAATAAAGAAGTCTTGAAACACAATTTTCATACACAGACTCATTCGGAACCGTCAAATACACGTGAGATCCACATTATTATGAAGGTCTTGCGCTATGAGTCTACATCCAGATCTATGTGTAGAAGGTGTTTTCCTAGACTTGTTAATTTGCAAACAGATAGTTCCACATAAAGTTTGGTGGTTTATTGTAAACTAGGACCTGCTTTGGTTTGTAATACCCTATGTATATCACGGGCTTAATAACTTGTTGGAACCAATTGGAAAGCCCATGGGATTTGGGTCGTCAAAGCGGATATTATTGTACAAGGCCAAAACAGGTCGTTACAAATAGTATCAGAGCCTGCACCAATCGAAAATATGGGATAAATCTCGACCCCACATACGAGGACACTTGTTCCTAAGTTGGGGAGATTATGACACCTTAGCCAAGCTGTGGTGTTGACTGTGAGGTCGGCGTTCAAAAGATGGTGTCTTTGTAGACGTCCAAATGAGTGGTCAAGGGTTCCACATCGCTCAGTGGATGTAAGTTCGGTAACACTTATAATGAACATACCTTGTACAACGTCTTTTAAAGCTGTGAGGGCACGAAAATTAATTAGAACTTCATAGTTAAACGTGCTCGTTCTGGAAAAATTCAGGGATGGGTAACCTACTAGAAAGTCCATGAGATTTGGACAGTCAAAGCGAATAATATTGTACAAGGCAGAAGCGGATCGTTACATGGTTAGATCTCCATACACTATGATCTACTCCAGGGACCCAAAAAACTATCATCTTTTACAATTATGTCGTAGAAGGATGCGTGTTTTTTTGAAATAAAGGACCAAAATTCAAAAATATTATGTTTATTTAACATTACCTTCCGAAAAACGTGGTTTGAGGTTGTTCTCAAAAATAGTTTACCAGTAATCAATGCAATTTTTTTCATTCTCTAGAAGAGGAAATAAGTTTCAAAAAAAGAAACATGGGAATTTGGAGTATAATCGCATTATTTACTGTCCATGTGGTATAATTAATTATTTATAGGGAAATGGATATTGTTTGGAAAAAAAGTAATAACGTTTGGGAAAAAAATTTCCAAACATAGTTCACAAAAATTTTCTAAAAATTTTTGGAAAAACTCCAACTGAACACACCCTATTTTGAAAAGCACAATCAGTAAATAATGTCTTTTGAGAATTTATGTTGTCATAAAAGTAACTTTTGCATCCTCTCGTCGATCATGGGCTGGACAACACTGTTAAATTAAATAAAAAATAACTTTAAGTTACTGTTTTGGCTTCTCCCAAAATAAGCGCAGATATTACGTTTACGAATCTGAACATGTTAACACATAAGTGTTCTCAAAATAATTTGCAATCCAAAGTATGCAAGGTGAGAGATTGTTTTATTTTTTTGTTTATGTTTTTGCTTCAGTTGCTCAAGCTTGACGATCTCTGTGTTGGCTTCTTATTGGAGGATTTAGATGGTCAAGGATTGCCAAATCATTATTCGTTTATTTATGTTTTCAATTGGTTAGAGTATGTTATTTTGTGTTTGTTCAAATGAGTTTTTGATTAGTTAGTTACAAGTCAGTTGAAGAATGAATTTTCTGGTATTTTGTACAATGACAAGATGGCAAAATATGCGCCAAATTAAAAGTTTATTAGGGTCATATCTTGTATAAATTGGGGGGAGACTCATTCTATTTTGTTTAATTGAGTTTTGATTAGTTAGTTAAAAGTACTAAATTTTCTTTTATTTTATATGTCAAGATGGCAAAACATGTGCCAAATTAAAAGTTTATTAGGGTTATATATTGTACAAATAGGGGAGACTCATTTTGTGTAACATCGATAAGAAAATATCAATTCAATGAAAGCATAGAGTTACATGTGAGGTCCACATTATTGCGAAGGTCTCGCGCTATGAGTCTACATCCAGATCTATGTGTAGAAGGTGTTTTCCCAGACTTGTTAATTTGCAAATAGATAGTTCCACATAAAGTTTGGCGGTTTATTGTAAACTAGGACCTGCTTTGGTTTGTAATTCCTAATGTATACCACGGGCTTAATAACTTATTGGAATCAACTGGAAAGCCCATGGCATTTGGGTCGTCAAAGTGGACATTATTGTATAAGGCCAAAACGAGTCGTTACAAATAGTATCAGAGCCTGCACCAATCGAAAATGTGAGATAAATCTTGACCCCACATACGAGGACACTTGTTCTTAAGTTGGGCAGATTGTGACACCTCAGCCAAGCCGTGGTGCTGATTGTGAGGCTGGCGTTCAAAATATGATGTCTTAGTAGACGTCCAAATGAGTGGTCAAGGACTCAAGGGTTCCACATCGCTTAGTGAATGTAAATTCAGTGATACTTATAATGGATCATGAACACACCTTGTACAACGTCTTTTAAAGCTGTGAGGGGACGAAAATTAATTAGAATTTTACAGTTAAACGTGCTCGTTCTGAAAAAATTCAGGGATGTGTAACCTACTAGAAAGTCTATGAGATTTGGATAGTCAAAGAGGATAATATTGTACAAGGTAGGAGCGGATCGTTACATGGTTAGATCTCCATACACTATGATCTACTCCAGTGACCCAAAAAACTATCATCTTTTACAATTATGTTATAGAAGGATGCGTGTTTTTCAGAAATAAAGGACCAGAATTCAAAAAAATTATGTTTATTTAACATTAGCTTCTGAGGACACTTGTTCCTGAGTTGGGGAGATTGTGACACCTCAGCCAAGCTGTGGTGCTGACTGTGAGGCCGGCATTCGAAATATGGTGTCTTAGTAGACGTCGAAATGAGTGGTCAAGAGTTCCACATCACTTAGTGGATGTAAGTTCGGTGATACTTATAATGGATCATGAACATACCTTTTACAACGTCTTTTAAAGTTGTGAGGGCACGAAAATTAATTAGAACTTTACAGTTAAACATGCTTATTCTAAAAAAATTCAGGGATTGGGCAACCTAGCTACTAGAAAGTCCATGAGATTTGGACAGTCAAAACGGACAATCTATATTACAAGGGAGAACGGTGTGGACCCCACATATTTTTAATCCAACGGTTAAGATTGATTCGATTCAATGGCTGAGATTAAAAGATATTTTCACAACAACGGTTGAGATTAATCCAATCCAACGATGGAGATTAAATAGAATTGTGAAAGAACATGAAGGGTCGGCCGTTTGAGCTTTGGAACTGCAAGCTTCTCACGCTCAAAACTTTAATCCCAGATGGGATTTAATGACTTCCAAATGTACAAGCCACCCCACTCTCTCTCTCTCTCTCTCTCTCTGACTTTCTCTCTTCTAACACAAAACTCGATAAAAGAGAAGGTCATTGTCTGGCGCAGTGTGCTGAAAATAAAAGTCTAACCACAGAGAGAGAGAGAGAGAGAGAGAGAGAGAGAGAGAGAGAGAGAGAGAGAGAAGGTAGCAGGGGTTTTTGCTTCCTGAACAGAACAAAGGACAATATAATTAGGGGCGCCTGGTTGCGTGCATTAGGCTCTAATTCCGTTCCTTTTTTGGGGACACATTTCAGCAAAACGAATCTCCTCTGGTTCACTTTTCCTATTCCCTTTTTCCCCCATTCCATCTATTTATTATTCACTCCTCTCTGTCCCCATGAAGGGTCGGCCGTTTGAGAACTGATTGTTGCAGAGAACTGATTGTTGCAGAGAAACCAGACTTTGGAACTGCAAGCTTCTCTTCGGCCCGAGTTCTCTCTAGCGGTCATTTCTCCTTGGTGAGTTAGAACTTCTGACGCTCAAAACTAAAGATTTTCAACACAACATGTTATCAGTTCTTTCAACTTTTGTCCCAACTTCTCTTTTCAAACTTTCTTCTCCCCTGCCCATTTGGCCACCAGGTACTTTTCTCTCTCTATCATTTTCGTCTTCTAATTTCTGCATTATTACTTCTCCCCTGGGCAGTACTGTTTAGGTACTAGATTTACAAAGCGGATTTCGTTGATCTTCCATGATTTTTTTTTTTTATATTTTCCTAATGGCCTCAAATCTCACCCCATTTTGCAACAACAATCTTTGTTTCAATTCATTTTCTTCTCACAATGCTCTCTGTAAATTTATTTTCGATCTCTGTTTTATTTTTTCGCACCAAGCAAAAAGTAACCAGACAGAAACAAAAAACACACTTTAAAAAATTGTCTTCAAAAAAATGTTACCAAAAGATTAACTTTTCTAATGTTTTCATGTGTGGGCTCAGATTGGAACATTCAGTAGTAGAAACCACTTAGTATGAAAACGTTTCTTATTTTATGCTATTTTTTTCACCATTTTCTTTGGATCTTTATTATACGTTGTTCACCCGTTTTTATATATTGGGTGAGAGATATATATGACTGTCAAGATAAATAAACTGTCTGAGATAGAGAGATGGAGAGAGAGGTGTTTTAAGAACCACCAACTGTTTTGGATGTACTGGAGATATATAAATTAGAAAGAGTGTACTTTTTTCAATAAAGTGTGCGTATAGTGTTAACTAAAGTGAGAATTGGAAACTTTTACAGCATTCGCATTGGATTTTTTGAAAAATATTTATTAATAATGTGTTACTTAAGAAAAAATTAAATTAGAAAGTCGTGCTTTATGAATGTACTCTAGAGTGAATACATAATCAATGTATTCACTGATTATTAATTTGTTATAGTCTTTGTTAAAAATGAAAAACATAGTGTATTGTCTTTGTTAATGAAAAACATACTGATTATTAATTTGTTATAATTTGTTATAGTCTTTGTTACATGAGTACCCCATACATAGTGTATTGTCTTTGAGGCACTACGAGAACCCCTTAGGCATAAAATGAGTATTTGGTGATAATGCGTAATATAATACAAGTATAAGAAATTACAGTCCGAAAAATAGGTCTAGAGTTTTTTTATATTCTCATTTTGGATACTGACTGCCCAGATGCATAAGCTATATATGATCACATTTTCCGAACTTTTTTGCATAGTCTAATCATAAAATTAATATATAGAACTTATAATTTATCAAAAAAACACCAAACACTCAAAGTATCGAATAATTTCGCTATATATGATTGGTTAGGATTCGTTCCCCTAATTGTACAAGCACAAAGAATTTATAATTTACATTATATCTGTAATGACCACTGCGAGATCACAGTACTACATGTTATTTCTTTTCTCCCTCATTTCTTTCTATTGCTGAAAATATCTTTCTTTTATCTCCTTACGCTTTTTTTGGAATATGGGAAAAAAAGGAAATGAAGGAAAAGTATACAGAAAATAACGATAATAAAATAATAAATTAATCATTATAATTTTTTCTCTTTATTTTCTTTTCTTTTCTTTTTTTTAATTATTTTATACTTTCTAGCTTGCTTATTCTTCGATCATCTTACAAATACATGACCTATGTAGAGCATCCTTTTTTTTTTTTTTGTTACATTTGTATATAAGTTGAACTTTATTATTAAGTATTTTGTACATAGATCCTATCATACTCAAAGTAACAGTGGTATTTGTTTGAGAGATAATTGAATTTTGATCATATCAACACAACATGTTATTAGTTTAGATAAATCCTAACGTGGATTTAAATTCGTGGCTGTAATTTCGTTCGTAGTGCGGTACATAGACATGGGTAATATTCTAGATTTAAATTCAGCTGGATTCGATGCATTAGTGTTATCTCTAATTCTACATATATTGCAAGTATTGCTATGTAATTTTAAGAGTATTGTTTTAGGACTCTTTTTTGGAATTAAAGCATGAAACATAGTTAGTAGCCTTAGTCAGTAGGTAATTGCTCTTGGGAGTAATAGACATGGAACACCTAACCATAAAATTTAAGCAGAACCATTACTGTGGTATAAAATTAGCCCTAACCTTAAAAAAGTTCATTACATATTATAAACTAAATATAGATTTAAAAAGTTTAGTGAACTTTTTTTATATTTAATTTGGACATATATTTTTACTTTTTGGGCAGGATCATGACATACAATTTTGGACATACATTTTCTATTTTCTCTGCTCTGTTTTTCACTTCGTATCTTCAAGTTGTATTTATTAATATTGATATTTTTTTTTTGTTTCAGACAACTCTTTCAAACTCTTAATTATGGACAATCTAACCATCTATGGTCATGTGAGTTTTTTCTCTTATTTTAAATCTCGGATGGTAAATTATCGTTTTCTTTTTGTCACATATGTAATTCTGTAATTTTCATCTTCTTATCCAGCTCGATGGTGACTTGGACAAAACTGTAAGATAGCTTTCATTTTATTCAATATTTATGTTTAATCCTCATACTATGAATTGATATTCATTTTGAGTTAGTCTTTTATACCTTCGTTATTACAGGTTAAGTTCCTTCGAGAAAGAAATGTAGGTGTAGTGATCCGAGATGAGCGAGAACTTAATCAAATTCGCATGCACGAGGTAATTCTCTCAAAATCGTCAATTTGTCATATGTACAGTTTTTCAAAATGTTATTATTTATTTATCTGACAATTTGTTTTAATGAAAAGGCAAAGGCAAAACAAATTTGTGCAGGAAAAGAAAATGTTGGACTTCAAGTGGTATGCCTTTGTAGACATTCTTCTGCCAATATATTAATTTTATCAAACTTTAAGTTTTTTAATTGTATCTTACATGTTCAAAACTGAAAATTTTTTTTCTTCTCACAAAGAAAGGGATTAAGGAACTTTCTAAGGGAAAAGAAAAAGTCAGCTATACAGGCAAGGGAAAGGAAATTGTTAACTATCATGAGGTATGAATTTTCAAGCATTTTTTGATTCTTTTCTGTTATGTGAATATGATATCAATAAAAATAGTATATTAATCCTTAGTAAAATGCAAGATAATATTTATTTTAAATTGTTTTCATTCTTCTTATTGGTCTATAATTGAAGAATTATTTTAAACTATTTTCATTCATAACTCATGAATTTACAATTCTAATAATTATTTTTACTTTTTTCATATTTTTTGAAGTTAAACTACATTTGATTGAATGTTATTTTGTTCAAACGGATGGTTAATGCCCCATTTGCCTAACTTGCTTAAAAATAAGCAAGTTTTACCTCTATTCAAATTTTTTTCACATTTATTGGTTGTTACTTATTTATTCTTATTTTTCTTCCAAAGGAAGGAGTTAACTGTGCAAGAAAAGGTCAGCTGTGCAAGAAAAAGAAATGAGAATGTCGGCCATCAAGTGGTATGATTATTGTCGAACTTTCTAATGTGTGCATTATGTTCATACCGAAAGAATGAAGCGTCCATCTATTTTTTAATTTTTTTCAATTGCTTTTATAATTATTGCCGGTATGAGTTTGTCTAAATTACATATCATTAGGTGAAATTAGAAAAAAGTAAATCTTCGTATCTATCTTTTAGGCTTCTAACGATAACGGTATATCGAAAGCTGTGTTGGCCCAACGCTTGCGGCGACAACGAGAAAGGTCAGGAGAATGCGTTCAACCGAAGCAATTCAGATTCTTTCCATCTTTAACGCCAAGCCGTCGTCGACGTGCATGCTTAGAACGTGGCACGATAGCAACCGATGTCATTCATTCGACTTCTATGTCAACAGAAATCCCTACAAACACACCAAAAAGAGCAATGATATCACCTGCCTTGCAGTCATCTTCTGTTGTTATGCTTCCTCAAACACCAAATTTGAATGACTATTCTGTTAGTGCAAGAACTCCTATGTCCGTTGATGGTATGCTACACCAACTAGAACCTGCGAAACAAAACTTGGGCAAAAGTATTTTAACTTTGCCAAATTTGACTATTTTGAGTCATCCTAAACCTCAAACACTCTTATCTGTAATGCCTCCTCCGCGGAATCTTGGTGAAGAATTTCTTGCTATGCCAATTGTAACTGTGAGCAGCTTGCTAAGTCATCATGAATCTCATTCTCACTTACCTTCAGTGCCTCATCCACAAAACCTTGGTGAAGATGTTCCCACTGTGTCGATTGAGACTGTAGGTGATATGCATAGTCATTCTGAACCTCAGTTTCACGCACCTTCAACTAAAGTAAATCAGGTGGACATGATGCAAACTCATCATGAATCTCAATTGCATTTACCTCCTCCCCGGCGTACTATGTCAAGCACATCACTATCTCCAGATCATCGGTAAACTAACATTGTTTGTCATTGTGTAAAAGTAATAAATTCTATTTATGTACATGTTTTTTATAATTCATTTATACGTAAACAAATATTTGTAGGCTACCCCTTGGAAACCAATGCTTTCATGAGAATCGAATTGGTGATGGTGAGTTAGAAGATGTACCTATATGCACAATGGTTTGTCCGCAAGAAAATAGATACCCAGGTCGTCATTATCTCGGTAAGATGGATGTATTATGTCCTCATTGCTCAGCCTTACATTGGATGGAAGAAAAATTAACAAAATCATCCTTGATACGTCCTCTTTTTGGAACATGCTGCTTGCAAGGAAAGATTAGACTACCATCATTTATTACCCCGCCATTGTCACTTCAAGCATTATATGATGGCAGTGATGAACGATCAAAATCATTTCGACATCATACTCGAGAATATAATGCGGCTAATGCTTTTACGAGTCTTGGTGCTAAGTTGGATGCAAGGGTGCTTAACGGAAGGGGCCCTTCATCATTCACCATCCATGGTGAATTACGTCATTGAACAGGAGCATTGCTTCCACAACCAGGACATGAAGCTATTTACTCCCAGTTGTACATCTATGATCCTGCTTCTGCTTTAAATGTGCGCAATGATAGAAATCCTCACTTGAGAAGAGATGTTCTCAAAACAATTCAAGATAGTTTGTTGGAAGTTAATCCTTTTCCAGAGAAGTTTCTTCAAGCTTATGAAATTTTAAATCAATCTGAATTGGCGGGACAAACTCTACCTGCTTTTCTTCATTATAGTTCATCAAATGATCGTCGTCGGTATAATCTGCTAACAGCTGATGAGATTGCAGTAATTTTACCTGGAGATGGAACCGAGTTCAGTGGAATGAGAGATATTGTGCTACATTTGAGAGAAAATAATACATTGATGCAAGTGAATGAATGTCACCCGGCTTATTTACCTTTGCATTACGTATTATTATTTCCTCGCGGTGAGCTCGGATGGGAACCAGAGATGAAACATTGGGATGTCCAGAATAGTCGATACACAAGTGACCGACTTACTCAGTTGGAATTTTATAGTTATCGATTGTTTCAACGTCCCTCAGAGTACTCAACAATTTTAAGAGCTGGAAAACTATTTCAAGAGTTTATTGTAGATGCTTGGGCTGCAACTGAGCAAAATTGATTGGCCTATTATAGGCAAAATCAAGGAAAAATTCGAGCTGAACTTTACCAAGACCTAACAGATATTGGTCCAGATGGGTTGGGGCCTAATCAAATTGGTCAACGAGTAATTTTGCCATCTTCGTTCCTTGGTAGTCCGAGACATATGTTTGAAATTTTTCAGGATTCAATGGCTATCACACGGTACAATTAGCACCCAGATATTTTTCTCACTATGACTGCCAATCCTAATTGGCCTGAAATTACTGAGGCTTTGTTACCGCATCAAAAAGCTATCGATCGTCCAGATTTGGTTGCACGTGTTTTTGAGTTGAAAAGAAAATGTTTAATGAAAGAGATAAAGCAGAAAAATTATTTGGAAAAATAGATGGACATGTTTTTACTATTGAATATCAAAAGCGAGGTCTTCCACATATGCACGCGCTTTTGTTTCTTGAAGGTCCAGATAAAATCCAATCATGTGCTCAGGTTGATAGAGTAGTGTGTGCAGAATTTCCAGATCCTAATGATGATCCGACATTATTTGAAACTGTAAAGTGTTGCATGGTACATGGACCGTGTGGTGCTCGAAATCCGCAAGCAGCGTGCATGGAAAATGGTAAATGCACAAAAAAATACCCTCGAGCCTTTTCAGAGTCAACCATAATGGATCAGGATGGGTATCCAATCTATCGTCGTCGTAATGACCATCGTGCATATACTGTAAGGGGCCAACAAGTTGATAATAGAGATGTAGTACCCTACAATGCCTATCTCTCCAAGTTATTCAATTGTCATATAAATGTGGAAGTCTGTGCTGGAGTGAGATGTGTCAAATATATCCACAAATATATCTATAAGGGTTATGATCGTACAACAATGGTGTTAGGGATGATAGATGAGATCCAACAATATCTTGATGCGCGATATATTGGTCCACCAGAAGCTGCTTGGCGACTATTCAGTCATCCCATGCATGAAGAGATTCCAACAATCGTACGATTGGCACTTCATTTACCTGGTATGCATCGTGTGTTATTTAAACCTACAGAATCAATGGACCAAATTGTCTCCAGGGCTGAGCAACAAATGTCTACACTAACTAGCTTCTTTGCATGTTGTGATTCGAATCCAAATGCATGTGCATTTACTTATCAAGAATTTCCACAACATTTTGTTTGGAATAAGTCACAAAAGAAATGGACACCAAGACAAAAGGGATATGCAATTGGTAGAATGTACTTTGTTAGTCCTAATGCAGGTGAAAGATTTTATCTGCGTTTACTACTAAGTATTGTCAAAGGACCAAAATCATTTGAAAGCTTACGCACTGTCGACAATGTTTTACATGGTACATTCAAATCTGCATGTATTGCAAGAGGGCTTTTAGAAGATGATGAAGAATGGGTGCAATGTCTTCAAGAAGCTTCAATTATGAAAACTGGATACCAATTGCGGAGGTTGTTTAGTGTTATTCTCACACAATGCTTTCCATCTCAACCGTACGCGTTATGGAATAAATTTGCAGTGCATATTTGTGATGATCTTGCATACAAAATCCAAACGTCATTTTCCATTGAAAGCCCAACTGAAGCTCAAATTGAAGATTACGGTCTATATCTCTTGGATCAATTGCTTCAAGAATCGGGTAAATACCTAAAGGATTTTCCGCCCATGCCACAATCGAGCAGAGATTGGAGCGTAACTGTGGGTAATAGATTGATAATGGAACATCAAACACTCATCCATAATGCGCAACGCCAAGATGCGAATATCAATGTCGAAGGTCTAAATGATGAACAACGAGCTGCTTTTACTGCAATCACTACTTCAGTTTTTGAGAATAAGGGCACTACGTTCTTTCTAAATGGGGGTGCTGGCACAGGGAAGACCTTTTTGTATAACACTATCGCCACAAAATGTCGCAGTCTTGGGCATGTAGTAGTTAGTGTTGCTTCATCTGGTATTGCATCATTGTTGTTGGTAGGAGGTCGCACTGCACATTCAACATTTTCTATCCCATTGGATGTGTTGGAAAATTCATTCTGTTCATTTAGTAAGCAATCCTTGCAAGCAGATTTGTTTAGAAATACAAAGTTGATAATATGGGATGAAGTTCCTATGCAACATAGGTACTGTGTTGAAGCTGTTGATCGCACACTTCAGGACATTTGTGATAATAATTGTCCATTTGGGGGTATCACTGTTGTTCTAGGAGGAGATTTTCGTCAAATTCTACCAGTTATACCAAAAGGAGTTCGAGAGCAAATAGTAGGAGCATCATTAAGGCGTTCTGTGTTGTGGAATAACATTCAGATTTTGACTTTGAATTTGAACATGCGCCTGAACAGCTCAGACCGCACAAATTCAAATTTTGCAGAATTCTTAAAAGAGGTATTTTGTGATTTTTTATATATTGATTACACGTTTCATTTGATTAGTACTTTATGTACTTAACTGTTTTACTATATACTTTTAGGTTGGAACCAATCCACAAGAAATTGTAGAACTTCCATCTGCAATACACAAATGCAATAATCTAACTGAATTGCTCTTTACGGTCTATCCACAACTGGATGTGGCGAGTACAGTTACACCGAGCTTTCTAACTGAGCGCACAATCCTTTCTGCACGAAATGATGATGTCAGTGCCATCAATCTTACAGCATTGAATGTTTTTCCAGGAGATACAACCACATATTTTGCAACTGACAAAATGTCCAACCACGACGAATGCGACCGTACCATTACAAATCGATATCCAAATGAGTACTTAAACTCATTGGATCCTTCCGGTTTACCTCCATTTAAGTTACACTTGAAAGTTGGTTGCCCAATAATGTTACTGAGAAATATTGCTCCAAAAGCTGGGTTATGTAATGGCACCCGTTTAATGGTTGTCAGATGTGCAACTCGCATAATTGAGGCTCAAATTTTAACTGGAGAAAAATTTGGCAATCTGGTATTCATTCCACAAATATCATTGACACCTTCTTCATCTGAATTGCCTTTTGAGGTGACAAGACGTCAATTTCTAATCAGATTGGCATATGCAATGACAATCAATAAATCTCAAGGACAATCTGTAAAATATGTTGGGATTGATTTGCGCACACCAGTCTTTAGTCATGGACAATTATATGTAGCGTTATCTAGATGCACATCCGGTGACCGTACAAGTGTCTTGCTCTCAAGTGATGCATCTAATTTTACGACAAATATCGTGTACCATGAGGTTTTGTTATAGTG
Source organism: Arctostaphylos glauca (assembly GCA_019985065.2). NCBI lineage: Eukaryota > Viridiplantae > Streptophyta > Magnoliopsida > Ericales > Ericaceae > Arctostaphylos > Arctostaphylos glauca. Next base: position 28,098,949 of record JAHSPW020000005.1, on the reverse strand, counting down.
AAAGGTACATTATTTCACATACGTGTAAATTCATATATACTCATTTAATTAGTTTTTTTATTATGGAAAAACTGATCTGTTGCAGGATTGGGATGAAAAAGTCGTTGAGAGTAATATGGTGAATACCACTAGGCTACTTCGATGGGGGTATCACAACAAGGTAGTATTAATCACTTTATATTTTTTTTAAAATAGTGGACTTTACTCATTCATTTTTTTTTATGAATTTTAAGGTTGTTGTTCGTGTTCACAATTCTGCTATTTGGACGAAGTACATATATGTTGATACAAATACTTTTCGAAGGGTGATGAAGCGAAGATTTCAAGATAGACAACCAGTGAAGAAGACAAATTTTTTTTGAAGATGGATAATCAAGATAGACATTGATGATGACGTTTATTTGGTTACATTTTTATATGGATTTTAACACTATTAGTTAAGTGTTTTTATCTTATGGTTGAATGTGGATTCTGTCAGTGCAATATTATGCATAACATAGATTTAACTTTTCTGATTTAATTCCGCTGCGTCGTGCCGTAGGCACGGGTAATACGCTAGTATTATACAAGGCGGGAGCGGATCGTTACATGGTTAGATCTCCATACACTATGATCTACTCCAATGACCCAAAAAACTATCATCTTTTACAATTATGTCGTAGAAGGATGCGTGTTTTTCTGAAATAAAGGACCAAAATTCAAAAATATTATGTTTATATAACATTACCTTCTGAAAAACGTGGTTTGAGGCTATTCTCGAAAATAGTTTACCAGTAATCAATGCAATTTTTTTCATTCTCTAGAAAAGGAAATAGGTTTCAAAAAAGAAACATGGGAATTTGGAGTATAATCGCATTATTTACTGTGCATGTGGTATAATCGATTATTTATAGGGAAATAAATATTGTTTGGAAAAAAAGTAATAATGTTTAGGAAAAAAATTTCCAAACATAGTTCACAAAAATTTTCTAAAATTTTTTGGAAAAAATCCAACCGAACACACATATTTTGAAAAGCACAATCAGTAAATAATGTCCTTTGAGAATTCACGTTGTCATAAAAGTAACTTTTGCATCCTCTCGTCGATCATGGGCTGGACAACACTGTTAAATTAAATAAAAAATAACTTTAAGTTACTGTTTTGGCTTCTCCCAAAATAAGTGCAGATATTACGTTTACGAATCTGAACATGTTAACACATAAGTGTTCTCAAAATAATTTGCAATCCAAAGTATGCAAGGTGAGAGATTGTTTTATTTTTTTGTTTATGTTTTTGCTTCAGTTGCTCAAGCTTGACGATCTATGTGTTGGCTTCTTATTGGAGGATTTAGATGGTCAGCCAAATCATTATTCGTTTATTTATGTTTTCAATTGGTTAGAGTCTATTAGATTTTGTGTTTGTTCAAATGAGTTTTTGATTAGTTAGTTACAAGTCAATTGAAGATTGAATTTTCTGGTATTTTATAAAATGTCAAGATGGCAAAACATGCGCCAAATTAAAAGTTTATTAGGGTTATATATTGTACAAATATGGGAGACTCATTTTGTGTAACATCAATAAGAAAATATCAATTCAATGAAATCATAGAGTTCATTTCTCAGAGTATTTTCTTCTTTTTCAGTTAGGAAGTTCTTTTATTTTCTTTTAGTATTTTTGTACCCTTTGGATTCCCTAAGGCTATGCATTCACTAAGGCCCCATTTGGTCTATAGTTTTTATTTATTTCTTATTTTTATTTTTATTCTTTTTTTTTTTGCATTTGTTGTTTAAATCTCAATGTTTTGTAGTTTATTGGTCCGTCTTGATGAAAGAAATCTAATGAGTATAAAATTATGTCCAAAAGTTAAAAAAAAAGTCACTAAAGACGACGAATAAGTACAAAAAACTCTGTTTTTTTATTTATTTTTGTCTTTTCTGAACTTTTTTCAAATTTAGCCGATGATTGATAACTTTTCTGAAAGCTCTTGTCGAGATGAACCAATAAATCAAAAAAATTGATGAAAAATAAAAAATTGCAAAAAAATTTCAAATAAGGACGAAAAAAATTTCAATAAATACCACAGTCCAAATGGACCCTAAATCATTGAGTGGTAGTATCGTTGACTTATTTGCCTTCATGAATGGGATCATTTGCATAGTTAATATTTAGCTTAAATCTTGTATTTTTGGGGCACTCCTTGACCTTCCCAAAATTTATCCCCTGTAGAGGGTTTGTGTTTTGATTAATTCACTCCTCTTTATCACCCTGTAAGACTTCCCCCTTTGTTAAAAGGTTTTCTGTTTATGCTAAAAAATAATTAATTAATGATTTTTTAGGTAATTAAATATAAATTCACATTAAAATAATCCCCTTTTATGTTTGTTGATTTGCTTTTAAGTTGTGAGGTTTTATTTTATGTCTAATATGATTTTTTTTCCAAAAAATGTATATTAATTTTAGCGAGAAATCCGAAACGGTTTGCCAGTATACAAAAAAATTGAATTCGTTTAATCTTTTCCGTCTTCACTCAATTTGTTAAAAATATTATCAATCATGTATTTACTCTAATTAAAATGAAATTCATCTATTTAATTGATTAAATTAATTGAATTATAATAATACAAGAAAGAAATTAGGATATGAAGCATTCATTTTTAAACTAAAAAGTTAAAATAATGATTTTTAATTAATTAATTAATTACTTTTTCAAATTACCCAAAATTAATTAAATATATTAGGTTTTATATCTATATACTTAATTTAATGCAGAATCAAATTTGGCAAAATAATCATTTGACAGTTTTTTTCTTTATCTACCTATCTTTATCTCTCAATTTCATAAAATATTTAAACCATGTCAAATTTTATCTCCCTCCATAAATATCACATCGATATAAGCCAACTTTCCAAAAATAATATCCCTCTTATCTTATCCTCTTCATACTTATCTCCTTTAAAATAATTATTTATCCAATCTACCCCTAAATATTATCCTCTTGTGCATACTGTTTAGCCGGTCTTTAATCCTATTTGCTTTTTCTTTCATTTCATAGGCAGAAGAACACATCTCCAATGGTTGGTGATAGGTGGGCACACGATAAATGAACTCGAAGAGACATTTGATTTTAGTATTTTATTAAGGTCTGTTGTGGGTGAAATGTTTTGCATAATGAAACATATAACTAATGTTTTGAGGACCCATTAGTAACATGTATTTATTTGTTTGTATAAATCTTAAATTGAAGTATGATTTTTTTTTTGAGAGATTCGGTCAAAAATCCATAACAACGGACTTTCAGCATAATAAGTCCATTTAAAATTAAATTACGGACGAAAGTGCTTTTGGCAAATAAATTCAAAAAATACCCTTCTATTAAACATGCAATAACTTTACCTGTTTGTTAATAAAAACGATGATTTCATTACATAAAGTTATCTGTTGGTGTTTATCAGTTATTATTATCTACCGCTTTAACAGATATTTAAAAAATAATTTTATTTATTTTATCAGATACTCTATTTGTTAGTTTTCATCAGTCAATATTTCTGTCGATTTAAAAATAACGTTATCTGTTAGTTTTTGAAATCATATTGTTATCAGATAATATTTTATATATTTTCTAATTTAACTAACAAATATATCAAACATCTTAACAAATAATTTTATCTATTTATTAGATCACTATATATGTTAATGTTTATTAATCAATATTTCTGTAGATTTAAACAAATAACTTAACAAACAACGTTATCTGTTAAATTTTGAAGTAATAATGTTATCAAATAAAATTATATGTTTTATGTTTTCTAATTTGACTAATAGATATATCAAACTAACATATAATGTTATATGACTCGCTTATTAAAAAAATAATTTTATCTTTTAGTTTTGAAATGATAATTTTATTATATAAAGTTACCTGGTAATTTTTATCAGTTAACATCATCTGTTACTTTTAACAGATATCTAAACAAACAACATTATTTGTTACTTTTCAAAGTAATAATATTATCAGATAAAATTATCTCTTCACGTTCAGGAGCAAATCCGTTTATAAAAGGACTTCAGGCGTTAAAACTTTTCAAACAGTGGACAATGACTCATAAATTAAATTAATATGTCGTTAATGGACTAAATCAGTCCTGATTTTTTTGGTTAGTTACTTTAGGAAAGCTTACTCAATAAGGTAAGATTTAGAGATCGAGATCAAGCCCTCTATCTTTGTCCAAAATAAAGGAGGGCCGGGGGAAATGGAAATGAACCTTCAATAATTACATCAAATGGGCTTATAGCTATGCATTACAATTCCATTTTGCAACCTTGAATTCGTACGCTGCTCGAATTAGTACATGATATTTTTTTTTGATCAGCAAGAAAAAATTTAATGAAGAAAAAATATATACAGCAGCCCACATAGACATAGGATGAGAAATGAATCAAAATAGATCCATCAACAGCAACCCACGAACACCACCGACCAGAAAACACAAGATACAATAAAAAAGGTTGAAAAGGTTTCAACACAGAAAAACACCCAAGACTGGATCCTTCACATCAAACTCAACAAAGCAGCATCCTTCATAGAGATCGAATCAAGGCAGGAAATCTGAACACAATGTCATCAAAAGCGTACAACTTTGGATCTTTGTATGCTTTGAACCAATGTGCCACCTTAAGAGTAATAATGTCCCCCATCAAGTCCCATTTTGGAGCAATCCCTTGAAATATCAATTCGTTTCTAGCTTTCCAAATACTCCACAGAACCGTAAAGCAAGAAAGCTCCCATAAAACCCTTTTAGTCTTCCTGAATTTCCAGCCTTGCCACCAAATAAACAAGTTCTTGATCGATATCGGCACCACCCATTTCAAACCCCACCATCTAAGCACCATGCACCAAACTTTCCATACAAAATTACAATGAACAAATAAATGATCCACTGATTCTGAATAATCTCCACAGAATTTGCAAAGACTATCATTAACATCAGAAATAATTCCCAGAGAGAACAAAAGTTCTGCCGTCTTAACTCTTCCCAGCATTGCCAACCAACCTAGGAATTGAACTTTTGGAGGAGCAAAGGATTTCCAAATAAGCATCATGTCACTTCTCTGAATTCCCACCTCCAGATCTCTACATCTATATAATGATTTAACTGAGAAAGTTTTCGAGGGGTCAGCCAACCAAGTCAAAGTATCACTCCTCTGTTGAAGATTGCCCACAGAATTCAAAAGATTAGAAAAATCATTCCACACCTCCACTTCCCACGTGAAAAACTCTCTCCTAAACTCCAATACCACCTCATGAGTCAACTCGAAATTCTGGAATACATCTGCCACTATCACCTGCCTTTGTGAACAAATATTAAATATCCTTGGAAATACTCTTTGCAATGGCATCTCACCCAGCCAAGTCTCTGCCCAAAATCTCACATTACTCCCATCCCCTAACAGAATCTTAGCATTTGACAAAAATAGATTAACCAAACTCTGATCTCTCTTACCTATTTGAATGATATCTCTCCAAATCCCCGAAGAAACATATGAGCAATCGGCCAACGGAAACCACGATAATTCATCTAATTTATATTTACTACAGATCAACTTTCTCCATAATGCATTCCTTTCCACTCCAAATCTCCACCACCATTTGATAAGAAGACACTCGTTCATTAACTTTAAATTTTTAATACGAAGACCACCCAAATCTTTTGCTTTAGTGACCTTATTCCAGCTAACCAGATTGATTTTCTTCTTTAACTCACCACCACCCCACAAAAATCTACTTTGAATTTTCCCAATCTCCTTCATTACACTTTCAGGCATTTTGAACAAGGAAAGATAATATATCGGCAAACTACCCAAAACAGAGTTAATAAGCGTAATTCTACCTCCAAATGAAGTATACCTCCTTTTCCAAGCTGCCAATTTCTTCTTGAACCTTTCGATCACCGAACTCCATGTTGATTTCATTCTTGGACTGGCTCCCAGCGGTAGACCAAGATATGTCATTGGTAGACTTTGAGATTTACACCCCAACAAAGAAGCAAAACCATTAAGTTCCTCTTTCGACAAACCAACACCACTCACCACACTTTTATGAAAATTGATCTTCAACCCCGAAATGGCTTCAAAAAAAGACAGTAACTTCTTTACATTTGACAACTCCACCTCCGAGGCATTACAAAATACCAACGTGTCGTCCGCAAATTGTAAATGAGTAATGATGGGTCCATTTGTTGCAATTGAAACACCTTGAATGATACCCCTCTCTTTGGCCCTGTTAAAAATAACATTCAACCCCTCCGCTGCTAAGATGAACAAAAAAGGTGAAAGAGGATCCCCTTGTCTAATTCCCTTCTCCATTTTGAATTCTTTGGTAGGCGACCCATTTACCAACACTGAAACATCCGCCGAAGATATACACTCCTTCATCCAATCGATCCATTTGACTGGAAATCCGAAACACTTCAACATATCCAACAAATAATTCCAATTCAAGTTATCGTACGCTTTCTGGAAATCCAGTTTGAGAAGAACCCCTTTATGCTTCTTTTTCTTCCACAAATCAACAATCTCATTAGCTACTAAGACCCCGTCTTGAATGTTCCTACCACCCACAAAAGCAGATTGTACATCTGAAATCAACTGAGGAAGAACTACCTTCAACCTAGACGCCAATACCTTTGCCAGAATTTTGAAAGCACTCCCAATCAAACTTATTGGTCTATATTCATTTAACTCCACCGGATTATCCACCTTAGGAATAAGAGCGATGAATGATTTATTCAAACCCTTCTTAATCTTGGCACTAGAATGAAACTCCTCAAAAATATCCATAATGTCCATTTTAAGAATCTGCCAACATGACTTGATGAAAGACAAATTAAATCCATCGGGACCAGGGGCCTTATTTCCATTGCAAGATTTCACCGCATTCCAAACTTCTTCCACAGAGAAAGGTTGAATTAAAGAATCACACTGAATCGGATCTAGGATAGCATGCAACTGACCTCTCAATTTTGGTCTGGACACCCAATTTTCCTTAAAAGCCTTTAGGAAATGGAAATGAACCTCTATCTTCACCAATCTCGGATCATCAACACAGTGACCTCCCAAAGTAATCGAATTTAACAAATTTCTATTATGTCTACCATTAGCAACCACATGAAAAAATTTGGTATTCTTATCTCCATTCAAAGCCCAATCCAGTCTTGACTTTTGCATCCAAATCCATTGAAGTTTTCTGCAAAGATTCCAGAATTCGTTCTTCAACTTTTTCTTCTTCTTCACCTCTTCCTCCGTCAAAACGAATGATTCAGCCCTTACATCCAACGAATTGATCTGGTCTTCTACTAACTTCAAATTTTCTTGAACATTTCCAAAAACATTTGAATTCCACTCTCTAAGAACCCCTTTCAGTCTTTTGATCTTATAGACCCATCCTTGAACTTCAGACTTATTCCAGAATTCTTCCACCACCAACTTAAATTTTGGATGTAAAATCCAAGCATTAAGAAACCGAAATGGTTTTGGTCCCCAATCTCTGGAATCAGACTTGACCAAAATAGGGCAATGATCAGACAATACCCTACTCAATCCCCATTGTTTCCACTTGAATTTTGTGATCAAATCCGGATGAACTAAAAATCTGTCCAACCTGCTCCATCTTGCTCCACTGTCAGAATTAGCCCATGTATACTTTCTTCCCAATAAAGGCAGATCCACCAATTCAAGATTCTCTATGAACCAGTTGAAATCAGCCATCCCTCTATCTCTTCTAGAACAACCCAATCTTTCACTAACCGATCGAACCTCGTTGAAATCTCCCCCCATACACCAAGGCTTCATAAAAAATTTTGACAGATTTAAAATACTACTCCAAACTTTCTTCCTTTCAGCGCAATCACATGGACCATAAACATTAACGAAAACACACTCAAAGGAGCCAAGAATAAGTCCTGATAAAATCTGAAAATTTCGACCAGCACATACCTCAGTTACCGAGAAAATCAAAGGATCCCAGATACACAGAAGACCCCCAGACAATCCATTAGCATCAACTTCAGAATAATCCATACTTCTAGAACCCCAAAACGATCTAATAATGTTTTCATCGACCCCAGACTTCTTCGATTCCTGAATCATAAGAACATCGACCTTATTATCTAATACCGTCTTCTTAAATCTACTCCTCTTATCCTTCTTTCCAATTCCCCTGGCATTCCATGACATTACATTCACCATACCAAAACACAATAATCTCCCATACCCCTACAGAAAGTTGGCTTCAATTCTGAAAGCCACCCCCCAACTCCTTAACTACATTTCGATCAACATTTAATTCCACCAATTTGCCAACTACTTCTTCATCTGAGGCCTCCGCTTGACCACCCACGCGTTTACCCATAGCCCAAATCGCCTGAGCGTCATCAAGAATAATCTTATTTCTATTCCGAATACCATCCGATGATAAAGAAAGAGACGCCGCCGCCACCGCCGATCTGAATAACACTTGCTTGGATTTTTTCCTTCTGTATCTTCCACTTAGAATTTTTCCCACCCGAAGCCTCAACGCCCACAATGTCCTCCCACTTTTTCTTCTTTCTTGAAACCATACTTGAACTTCCCTTCTCTGTCCTTATTTTAACAACAGGTTTTGGTAAAGCTGAATTAGGAACAGAGCAAAAAACGAATTCCTCTTGGCCCATCACAAGCGGAATATTAGGCCCACCCTTTTCCTCTTCCAAGTTCTGTCTTGTCTCCACAATAGGGTTTAAAGCTTTATTCAGCCCACTTTGAACTCCTGGCCCACCATCATATGATTCCACACTCCCAACATTTAATGGGCCCAATAATTTATCTCCTAGCCCACCTTGATCCCTTACCAAAAGTGCCAAAGAACCAATAGTCTTTAGTCGCCCATCTTCATTTACTGTCTCCTGACCTTTCATCTCCATGATCTCACCTTCTTCAATGCATTCATTCTTGGACTCCTGCAAATTTTTTGAAATTTCCACATTCTCCAAGCAATTCTCCTCCAGAACAACCAACTTGCTCACCGAATCCTCCACTCTTGACACATCCAATCGAGAATTACCAATTAAATTTTCCTGCAATCGCCAATCACCATTCTCCACGTCACGTCTAGAATTAGCTTCATCCACTGAGTCACCACCTTCACTTTCTATCTTTCTCGACACAGTAGAATCGGGTTTGCAGAACGAGCAATGACCCTGGATAACAACTTGTTCTTCCACCACCCTAACCTCATAGAGAACCCCTTTTATCTCCAGATGAATAATATCGTTAATCCTCTCCTTTTAGTACATGATATGCTATCCCTCACTACAAGAAAATGCATTTTTGGCGACAAAAATTGCCGACCAAACACAATTTTATCGCGGAAAACACATCTTGGCCGACTACACTATTTTTTGTCGGCAAAGGTTATTGTCTTTTCCGACTAAGACGTATTAGTCGCCATTGGTTAACCCTTTTCTGACCCCAAATCCTTTAGTCGCCAATGGTGTCACCCTTTACCGACGCCGGATAAGTTAGTCGCCGTTGGTTTACAACTTTACCGACCACGGGTAATTTAGTCGCCGTTGGTGTAGCCCTTTACCGACCACAGGAAATTTGGTCGCCGTTGGTGAAGCCATTTCCCGACCACGAACTGTTACGTCGCCCTAGGTCGCAAATCTTAGCCCGCCAATCTTTTTCCGCGGACGGTCGTGTTTGGCGGGAAAATAAATTATTTGAGGAAGTAATAGTATATTCGGCGGCAAAACATGGTGTGGTTGGTGTAAGGTGGACTTTGGCGACCAAATGGAGTTTAGTCGGGAAAAGGTGACATTTTCCGACTAACGGCTTTGTCGACAAAGGTCATAGTAAAACAACGTCGTTTTACTTTCTTGAAACCCTAGATCTAAAGTCTCAGTTGCGCCTCTTCTCCTCTCCACTTGCTCAGTTCGTCCAGTTCGTCCTCAAGGCCACCGGCTCTGGTCTCGCCATCGCCCCTTCTCCAGTTGCCGCCGCCGCCGCTGCCGCCGTTTGTCGCGAGGTCGATCGTTGTCGGCCGCCTGTCTCCGCTGCTGCTCGCAGTCCCATTTCTGTTGCTCGTCGTGGACCCGTCTGGGCTGGTGCTGACCGACCACTGGCCGCTGTTGCTCGCCACCGTTAGCCACCGTCAGCCTCCATTTCCGCCGGCATTTTGCTTCCGGCAGACCTCTCTGCTCACAGTGAGTTTCCACAGGTCCCTCTCCTCTCTTCAATTTGGAGTATTTTGGAAAATAGGAATGTCTGATATACCTGATTTGGAATATATAATGTTGCTCTGGGCCCATGGATGTGTGGTCTGTATTGTTTCTGTTTTTTTCTTTGGAATTTAGTAGGTTGTGTTTTAGTGGATGTACCCAAAAGGCACACTTCTTAGTAAACTATTCAATGGTCAGTGGACCCATATACATGAAAGGTACATTTAGCTTAATATTTAATGGACAATGGACCCCTCTTTTGAACCTTATTAAATACAAAGTGCACTTGGGTAAAAGAGAAAGCCAATAGGTTTAAATTGAAAACAAAAGTGCGTGGCTCTTTCCACTTGCTGAAATACCGTGACGAATGATTAGCAAGAAAACGAGATGCTTGAATTTGTTGTTTACCTCTAACATTTATCAAAAAATAATCCAAGGGATTAGAATAGTCTTTATGGTTGGCTTAGGTTTAAAGCCCACAGATAATACTCATAATATACAACCAAGTCAATATTGCATTTTTTATTGCATTTTGGCCTTAACATGAACCTATACTTATGTTGTATAAGAATATAATTTTGTAGATAATTTAAAATACACAGAATAATGATTCCATTATTATGTCCGGCTATAAAATTATGTTTGGTGATGATTCGGTTGTTTTTTTTTTTTTTTGAGTTGCATAAAGATTCCATTATTAGGTCCGGCCATCCTATTATTTTTGTAATAGCTAGTGTTCTTTATGTTAAAGAACTATTCAAATACTTCTTGTTCTTTATTGAACTTGTTACATTCTATTACAACAGAGTTGGCAAAATATCTACTGTCCAGGCGCTGACAATGATTTGAAAAAAATTCGAAGCCATTTGTAGACGTCTTATCGAGCATCAGGTATAACTTGGGCATTATATTATGTTCTTTAACTGTAATTTGTATTTGGAGCACCTGGTTGCAAGCTCTGCCCCAAAGTTGAAAAACTTGTTGGAGCAGAGCACCAGGTTGCAAGACTCCTTATTATGCTATGCTGCGTATTTATTTATTGCCTGAGCACCTGGTGTTGGCTGTTGAGTTGATTGTGTGAGCATGGATGTGTCATGGTTATTATGTTCTTTAATCGTAATCTGTAATTGGAGCACCTGGTTGCAAGCTCTGTCCCAAAGTTGAAAGACTTTTTGGAGCAGAGCACCAGGTTGTAAGACTCCTTATTATGCTATGTTGCATATTTTTTTATTGATTGAGTACCTAGTATTGACTCTTGAGTTGATTGTGTGAGATGGTTGTGTGTGTAAATCTAATGGTATGTGTAGATTGTGTGAGCACCGGGTACTAACTTTTTAGTGGTCACTCTTTGTTTTACTCAAAACGACGTCGTGTTGTCTCTTGAGTTAATTGTGTGAGCACATGAATTTGACATTGTAATTAATTTGTAGGTGGGAAGTAATAGACAAGAGTTGGATGATTATTAGAAATAGGTGGACTAGTAGGGAATATAAAGAAGGAGTAGAATCATTTTTAAAGTTTGCGATGACAAATTTAGGACCGGATGTAGATATTCGGTGTCCGTGTATTGATTGCTTGAATAGCAAAATACTTAACGTTGGAGTTGTTAAGTTTCATTTGATACGGAAAGGAATAGATACTTCTTTCAAGACTTGGGTGCACCATGGGGAACTTGTCAAAAATTGTCAGCCTCAAGCACACAATGACGATGAACACGACCACGATGAAGATAGCGGGGATGACACGGCAGGGGGCACAGAGACTAATGATGACCAATTGCGTGATATGTTGAATCAGATTTATGTGGGTGGCATTATGGACGATGATATCGATGATTTTCCCATTGATTTTGAAAAGAAAGATATGCAGAACTTTGATAAGTTGTTTGATGATGTTCAACGTAGAGTGTATCCTGGATGTGCAAACACCATGTTAGCCTTTATTGTTAAGATGCTTCACATTAAAGTGCATAACAAGTTGAGTAATATTGCATTTGATATAATTATGAACGTGTTTAAAGAGATGTTACCGGAGTGTGATGAGACAGTTCCGTGGAACATGTACGAGGCCAAGAGATTCTTACGTGATTTGGGTTTGAGATATGTGACAATTCATGCATGCAAAAATGACTGCTCACTTTTTTGGAAGGACAATAGAAATTTGTAAAGTTGCACATGTGCACAGTCTAGATACAAAGTGAACGATGGTAAGGGTACAAAAGTTCCACATAAGATATTGCGATACTTACCGTTGACACCGAGATTGCAGAGAATGTATTTCTCAGAGAAAACAGCTCCACATATGAGATGGCACAAAGAGAAACGTGTAGATGATAAAGAATTAAGGCATCTAGCGGATGGTCAGGAATGGAAGGACTTCGATGAACGATATCCTGAGTTTGCTGCTGATCCGCAGAATGTGAGACTAGGGTTGGCCACTGATGGTTTCAATCCTTTTGGAAATATGAGTACATCATATAGTATGTGGCAAGTTATCAGTGTTCCTTACAATCTCCCACCATGGAAGTGCATGAAAGAACCCTTTTGCTTCATGTCATTGCTTATTCCAGGTCCATCACAAACCAGTAGAGATATTGACATTTACTTGCGCCCATTGATTGATGAGTTGAAGGAGTTATGGGAGAACGGTGTTCAAACTTATGATGCAGCTAGTAAACAAACTTTTAGAATGCGAGCATGTGTTCTATGGACTATCAACGACTTTCCTGCGTACGGCGTCATGTCTGGTTGGTCTACAAAGGGTTATTTGGCTTATCCCATTTGCAATGAGGACAATTCATCAATTGGTTTAAGAAGTAAGATAGGATATTTGGGCGCGCGCCGCTACTTACCTGAGAATCACATTTGGCGGAGGAACAAACTATTTAATGGTGAAGTTGAGAATAGGAGTAGACCTTTGGAGTTATCAGGAAAACAAGTACGAGAGCAAAATAAATTTGGAACGTACAAGCAGTTTGGAAAATATACAAACACAATGAAAGGTAAGAAAAGACAATGGGATGGAAATGAAAAGTATTTGAATTGGGGAAAGAGTAGCATAATGTTCGAGTTGCCTTATTGGGAGACTCTCAATCTCCGACATTGCCTTGATGTCATGCACATAGGAAAAAATATATGTGAAAATTTGTTGGGGACATTGTTGAGTATTGTTGGGAAAAACAAAGACACAGAAAAAGCACGATTAGATTTGGAGGATATGAAAATACGAAAAGAATTGCACCTGAAGAGGCGTGCAAATGGGTCTTTGAGAAGCCTCCAGCCATGTACACATTGTCATCGGTAGAGAGAGAAGGTTTTTGCAAATTTTTAAAATCAATCAAGTATCTCGATGGCTACGCAGCTAACATCTCAAAATGTGTAAGCACTCACGGTGGTAAAGTATTGGGCCTAAAAAGTCACGATTATCATGTTTTCTCTATGCATTTCACGTTTTGTCTATTGATTTTTTTTATGTTTTTGTTTTAAACTACAGTCGAAAATGGTAGTAGTGAGAGATGAGGCTTTCGAGTCCGGGACTCCAATGACGCAAGAGGAAATTTCGAGAACAGTGCTTGGGGAGAAGAAACAGTACATAAGAGGATTTGGGGTTGGGCCAAGACCCACTTCCTATTCTTCTAGATCTGATGTTGACATTGCACGTCATGAGGAGGTTCAAAAATTGCGATCTGAATTAGAGATGCTTCGTGAGGAGAGGCAAAGAGAGCGAGAAGAGGAGCAAAGACGACGCGAGGAGGAGCAGAGACAGCGTGACGAGGAGCAGAGACAGCGGGGGGAGGAGACACAGAGACGCCAAGATGCCCAACAGAGAGAGATTGACGAACTTAAAAGTTTTATGAGCCAATTCAAGGATAACTGTGGACGCAATCATATGGCATTCGGGTGACGATGGTTACAGTATTAGGTAAGCATATATTAGGTGTTGAATTGTGAACGCGTAGTTATTTGGCTTGTTTTGTGTTCAACTTAAAAGTTTTGTGGTTGTCTTGCAATTGTTATCGTATAACTTGAATTGTGAACGCGTAGTTGGTTGGTCATTATGTGTGTTCTATTTATCTTTGGCATATTAGTTTTGCTATTGTACATTTTCGATAATACAGGGTTTTAGTTTTGCATATGGAAGGTTTTTGAAATTTTCTTTTTTTCGTCAATGAATATGTTGCTGACAAAAGAATTAGTCGCCAAAGCTTGTATGTACCGACCAAATAATCTGTGGGCATTGATAAGGTTTTTGGCGACCAAACAATTTTCGTCGCCAAAACGTAGCCTGTTTGGCGACTACAGTTCTGGTCGCCCGGAACGAACTTTTAGCGACTAAAGCTACTTCGTCGCCAGAAACATTGCCGACCAAAATGTTTTGTCGCCCTTTGTAACCTTTCGGCGACCAAATACCCGTTTGTCGCCAAAACCGGTTCTCATCACCGACCAACCTCTTTGTCGCCGTTTCTCACCTTTCTGCGACAAAACCGTATTTTGTCGCCAAAACCATTTCTCAACCTCGATTCGCCGACAAAGCTGGCGACGAAATTTTTTGGTCGGGGAAAGGTTTTGGCGACGAAAATGTGGGCCTTCGGCGACTAAACCGTTTGCCGCCAAAAGTGTTTTTTCTTGTAGTGCCTTTTTATTTACTCCAATACTAATCTATATATATGTCATTGTGTGTGCATGTATACATGCAGGAATTCTGAGGAATGAGCTCTAGAGTACCACTTGTTGGTTGGGTTCCTTCTTAATAGGGGGATTTCACATGGGTTTTTTTGAAGGCCCATATTAGTTTTGAGTTATCTTTGTTATTTATTCAATAGCCAAGGGGAATAATGTAATTTCATCACTTTATTTCTAAAAGTCTAGATTATATTTTTGGCTGGTGTTGGCCTTCTGGAACCGAAAAGCAGAAGTAAAACGAGAGAGAGAGAGAGAGAGAAAGAGAGAGAGAGAGATAGAGGCGAGAGAAAAGGACTAAACATAAAGGAGAGTTTTGTTTCAAGTTCAACCTGAGATTGGTGGAGGAGTGTTTATATTTTGATTTTGATGAAATTTCAGTGTGTTCTTCATTACAGCAAGTTTTACATTTTGATCGAAGTGGATCGTCAAGTCTCTCTTTAGTTTATTAGCTTGGGATACCCATATTTGGTGAGACTTAAATTTGTATCTTGTTGCTTTTGATATAACACACCGTAGGTGATTTGTGAGATCCTTGTATCTCTTGTAAGCCATTTGTAAAATTTTGTTGCTAGTGAAATCAGACTTAGGTCGCATGGACGTACCTCAAATTAGGGAAATCACGTAAAAATTACTTTTGCCTCGTTTAATTTTAGTTTGTGCATTTCATAACTTATTCGCTAAAGTAATTATATTTGTACGAACTTGATGCTATTTTTTCCAACACCCCAGCGAACGAAGTGGATTTTTTTCACCCTAGGGTTAACAGTATCCTCTTTCTCATTGGTTGAGATTGTCACATCATTGCCAAAAAGTGTTTTGTAGAGGCGAGATCTACACGATTTTAACAAATGAAAATAAGGGTAATGTTCACTCTCTTTAAAAAAGGGACATCATTGTCAAAAAGTATTTTGTATAGATAGGACATATACGACTTCAACCAACAAAAATGGGAATAATATTTACTCTCTTTAAAAAAAAATGAACAAAATTACACTCCCAAATGACAATTGTTTTTATATGGATCATATTTTAATGGGTTTCAAGAGGCCCAATGGTGAGGAAAGAGGCCCTATTTACTTTATGAAAAGGTGGAAATGTCAACATATATCAACATATAATTAACTTTTTCCTGTTGTTTTTCTTCAGAAAAGTTCCAACCAAGTAAAAAAAAGTGAAATCAGCATAAATCATGTTGTTATTAAGATTAAAGTAGTTGATGTATACAAAATAGTGCTTAAAAATAAAAGGCTTCTTCTATTAATGCACATGCATTACTTGAATCATCTTCTACGATTCAAAATGGTATTAGTTGTGAAGCCGGACATTCGGTAGAGAGTCGCGATGGATATGTTAAAAGATCCATTCGCTTGGTTGATACAAATACTTAGTATTCTATGAAGTAAATTATGACGCCGGGCACTTTATACAACACCTTACAAAATTGCGAGGTAGCAAAAGTCTAATAAAATTTCACAATTAATTCATGTTGGTTCTGTAGCAATGCAAGAATACGTGAGCTACTAGTAAGTCCATAAGGTTTGAATCGTCAAAATAGACAAATATTATGCAAGGTGAGAACAAATCATTGTAGGTCGTATGCATGGTTACTTTCTTGATTAATACTCAATTTTGGGCAGAATATATTGGTTATATTGTATTCTTAATTCTAGAGCTTAGGATCCAAAATTAACTGTTAAAAAATTTCATTTTATATTGTACTCTTAATTTTAGGTTTGTGATGAGCGAAAATCTAGTACACAATGTGGGACAAAGCTCAATAAGGTGTTCAAATGCTGGTGAAAATACGTCACATTTGTTTTGTATGGAGGGGATGCAATTGATCTTTTCTTGGTTGGTACCAATTAATGCCAAAAGGGTAAGAAGAAACAAGTGTCCGGGAGGAGTAATGCTAGGAGCACAGATGTTTCAAAAAATTTCGGCCACAGATTCCCTTTTGCCGCGGGTTTTCGAGATGCTATGTGTTCAGAATTGTAATAAATGTACGTGGGACTCTCAATAATTTGTGAACCTTATATGCATTCAACAATTCCGAACACATACGTGTCTAAATGTATTGGAAACCTCTGTGTTTATAGATTTTTTTTTTATGAAATAGGTTGGAGAAAAGACATGGTAACCAAACTAAGTCTGGTACTCAGCGAGCCAACAATGTTGATATCCTACCAAATCTTAGCTGGCCTAGAAATGATTTGCCTATACAAAAAAAGTGTTCCTCATATGTAAGAACGATTTACGCACAAATGCTCCATTTGGTTCCGGTAGCTAATGTAGTAATTGGATAAAATGTAGTCTGGCTTCAATTACACAATTAAGTCTGTCGGAAACATCGCCCAAGGATGCCCTTTGATTTGCTGCTACTATAATAATCTCAACAATCACTATTAGGTGAATAATTAATTCAAATAAACATTATTTTTTAACAATGATGATGCCAAAATCATCAAAATCTGAACGGCAGATCTGAGAGTTTCACGAGGGTGATGGAAAAATTTGAATTGAGAGCTCTGCGAGGGTACTTGAAAAACAAGTATAAGGACCGGGGGTGTGGACACTCCCGGTCCACCATCTGACGATCAAGTTAGTTGGGATGTGTGGACACTCTATATTTAGAGTACAAAAGAGAGTTCGTACCTTGAACATGGTAAGACAATGTATTTATAGAGCTCATGGCTAAGGAATTGGAGGGATTCGTTTCTTAATGGGGTGAGATATCATCCCCTAGATTATTTCTATCAACCAATCACCACCTAGGTTTATGGACATAATTATACTCTCCTATTTTCAAGATTGACACATGCAAATTGATCAGGTGAAGGAAATCAAGTAGATTTGCAACTCGCTAGTGTTACAGTTCAAGCGACTTAGTAGAAATAGTTCGTAGGATGGCTGAGTGGGATCAAAGACTGTTAGGCACTTTGATCCAATCAGTCTGAATGTTCTGGAGAGTATGCTTAGTCTATTCAACTTTTAGAGACAGTTTAGAGACTATTTATAGTCTACCGGGTTTGTAAAAATGACTCGATTATTGTTTATAATTTGATCCGATCAATTTTTGACTTTACTCGGTCGAATATTTTTTATAGTTTGATTCGACTGATTTCTAAACTTGCTCGATCAGAAATTGGTTATAGTCTAATCCAATTAGCTTCTGACTTTGCTCGGCCAGAGACTATTTATAGTCTGATCTGATCAATTTTTGTCTTTGCTTGATTGGAGAGTGTTTAGAGTCTAATCCAATCGGTTTTTAAACTCGCTTAATTAGAGACTATTTAAGTTAAGTGTGATCGGAGATTGTTTAGGTTGTCTAGTCTGAACTATTTAAAGCTATTTTTAATTATTTCTGTAATGTGCATATATTTATTTAGATTGGGGGGGATCGATGACTTCTCCTTCACATTTTTGAGCGGTTGTCCAATTTTTCTAGTCGGTCAGCCAACTTTTTCTGGTCGATCAGTGAACTTTTTTTGGTCAGGGCTTGGACTTTCGACCACCTCCTTATCATGCACAAGAGTTGATTGTCTTGCCTTCTGAACTACAGGAAGCCGAGAAGGATCCATGTTGAGATGAAGTTTGGGTCTATGTTCAGCATTTCATATGGCGTCCAAGCGAACACTTTAGTATTTTTCTTCAAAAATGCCACCATCTCGGTCCTTTCTTGTTGAGGTCATGAAGAAGTCAAGAAGAAAGGAAGGTCAGGGGAGGACTAGCCGATCGACACAGTGACTAGATCTTCCATCACCTTCTTGAGGCAACCGTGCCGACGTCCTCCAAGACCGGAGCATCTAGGACTTCAACCCAATGGACATGTTTTGGATTCACCTTACTTTTCACAGCAACGCTATAACACTTCTTTGATGAAATTTGATGCCCAAAAATTTCCTCTGTACCAAGCTCCTCCACGTATTTGACCACTAGGTGATAGGCCGAGGTAGTTGCCTTCATCTTGTGCAACCATACATGGCCAAGAATAGCATTTTATGGGCTCGGCACATCGACAACTACAAACTCACAATTAACAGTAATGAATCCGACTCGGACCGATGACATAACTTTTCCAATCACCCAGACCAGAGCCTTGTTGAAATCTACTAGTGGGACCTTAGTTGCTAGCAAATTCTCCGATAGCTCTAATCTTTTGAACAAGGAATAATAAAGTACTTCAACCGAGCTCCCTTGGTCGATTAGTACCCACCTCACATTGCACGGTTCGAGGTGAATAGTGATGAACAAGGCATCATTATCCGGGTGTTGTACCCTTTCCAAATCCTGAACTTGAAAAGAAATTACCCCTAATACAGCTGACTCTAGTCTTGGTTTCTTTGCTAGGGCTTCAATACTCATAACCTGCTTGGTTGTTTTTCTCTATATGGCTCTGCTCGGCTTCGACATCTATCATGTCGTGTATGCCATTGATTGTTCACACTTCTAGAGACTCGACTCGAACTGCCTGCACAATTGTCTATTCTGCTGTCATTTTCTCCCTGTCAATAAAATCTTTAAAATGTTCTTCTGCGACTAACTTTTCCGAAATATGGCATGCAAAATGTGTGGTTAGATTCCGCTTCTCCCGGTGATAAGAGCACCTCATCCTGGGATTATTCGCATTGTGACCTCGCCCAATGCTTTCAACAGCCATCTAAAATATGGCTCCTTTTCAATCTTGTGTGGCAAGGTGTAGATTGGTGGGGTAAACATTGTAGGAATGGCTACATGCTCTTACGACCTGGGAACCCTCTTCTACCTAGTTCAAACCATGTTCATTCCACTTCTAACTTTTCCAAAGATTTCACTCCCCATGTTCTGCTTTTGCTCGGCCAACCTCCTCTCATACCTTGGTTTCTCCATATGGCAATGCTTATTAATTCTACTCATCAGATCGTTCATGTCCACGGAGTTTGAAAGCATAAAATCCTTAAAGAGGTGGCTCTTATGATCCAAGCCCAGTTTGAAGGATGTTACCGCAATGGCAGGGTCGCACCCCTAGATCTCATTGAACAAGTCCCAATACCTCTCTGCATACTATCGAAGCGACTATGTTGTTAACTTCCTGGGATCGAGGAGGGCATCCACCTCTTTCTTTTGTCATGTATAGGTGACGAACCGAGCTAAGAATGCTCACGATAGCTCTTTTTGAATAAAAAAAGGACAGCTTTAGGTCAAACCAAAGTAAGTCGAGCTCACCAAACTTGATAGAAAGAGCTTGCACATTAACCCGTTGTTGGAACTGTAGAGGGACATCATTTATGTGAAAGGGACCAGATAGGTATAGGCATCTATTTTTGGACCATACTTCTAAAATTTTTGAAAGCTGAAATCCTTTGGTGCTTTTGTGGACTCAATCTACCCGGTGAAAGGGGAAGAGATGAATTGGTCGTGTATAGCATTCGAGTAGGACTAAATTGGGAAAGATCTCCTCCTTTCTTCCGAGTGATCCCTTAGGTCGACCTAATCACGTCGTCTACCTTTGCTCAGGGAGCACTCTCTCCTGCTGTAATATCCAAAAAATCTCTCCCTCTGTCAAGCTGCTACATGATCTTCCTCGCGACTCGGTTGCTCTCCACGCTTACTTCTTCCCGACATAAATTTCTCTCCAACTAGATTTCGTGTACAGTTGTCTTGGCACTGACTGTGTCACATGCATAGTTGGGAAACGAACTAGCTACTGATAGCTCTCCTAACCTCAGCAATGCTAGAATGCGAGGAGGGTCACGCCACTCGTCATGAGAACGTCGGTCAAGCGCGGGATGCGCCCCTCGCGGAACTCACCCCTCTCACCGTCACGATGTCCTGCAACGACATGGTCCCCCAGTAAATCATTGGCTGAAATCCTTCACTCGGAATGGTGGTGGTCCAGAGTTGGGGTGCAGTGGCGATGGTGATGGCGATGAGCACCCGAATGAGAATACTCTACAAATTGCTGGGAACGCACCTATGTTCTTAGCCTAGTGACTTCGTGTTGGAGGGTCTAAATTAGCTTATCTTTCTCATTCATCCTCGCCTCAAGTTTTGCAATGTAGGTCCTAGAGTTGGGATCCAAAGCAGCAGTTTTGGTGACAATTGGACATTGCGAGATCTACTAGCGAGATGCTGTGAATCAATCACATCTTTCTCCTTTGTAAGGTTTAGATGGCAATCATTATCGCAAACAGCCACCATTATCATAGGTGGAGAATCGAACAGAGAAAACAACCAATGATTAATGGAGAAACCCTGGGTCCTAGAGGATTGGAATTGGAATGAGATAGACTCCCATTGTAGTTGCCAATTATGGAGTCCTTTCATTCGAAAAACGATTACAATCACGAGTCAAAGATCCTCCAAAGTTTTTTGGGTACGTAACTCTGCAACCACAATTAAAGTTAGTGCCCCACTAGTTGGAGGTTAGCCAGGAAGCACTCCGATGCCTATATCAGTACTTGAAGAAGAAGAGAAAAAGAATGTATTGATTTTAGATGAAAGATTATGTGTATAGCTCTTTTCCTCCAACTATTGTACCTTACACTTGGCTCTAGCATCAAGCTTGGATTGGCATGTGCGGCTCACACTCCTTGATGATAGTGACCCATAACTGAATTTCTTACGATCTCACTCAATGACATATGATGAATAACAGCTCACATTCCACATGCTAATCCACTTGAGTTCCAGGTGGAGATTCCATTATAATACAAACGAGCTCAGCTCGATAGTGTGACACCCTACTTGACCCGGACCCATGAAGTGCTCCTACATTGATAGGAAAAATACTACGGGTCATAGGCCTTGTCTGGAGTTGATCAAGTGTCATACCGTTGACTGAGACTTGGGTCAGCTCAGACCCATCAGGCTCCCCCCTTCCCCCCCCCCCCCCCCCCCGGGCTATGAACCATGGGCTTAGTTGGAACTCATCCCATCCTGTTGAAGGGTACCATCCTTGGGCTCAGTCTAGCTGTGGCCCACTCCGCTCGGCCTTGGTTGGGTACCATGCTAATTTGGTCCTCCACAGTGCCTCACCTTCTAGTTGTGGCATTGACACAAGTGCATTGGGGTTAACATCTAGCTCATCCTCTAAAAAATCTACAAGGTAGTGCTCCGCTGGATCAAAGTCAGAATCAATCGACATCTAGAAAAGAAATATATATGCACTAGACTTATGATATAAGATAGCGCATAATAATAAATACCCAGGTAATGACGACTCTCAATAAGTAATCCACCCTTTATACTCTATGTCTCAAGTAAAGGAAACCTAAAACTCTGATACCACTCAACGCCCCAATTTCTTGAAAATATTAAATATAATTACTTAAGTGATCTGAAAGATTTTTTCATTCATGCCATAATAAAATAGAGTTTGTTTACAATAACTGCAATAAAAAAATTACAATATAATCTTTGATAAACTAGAGCTAAGAAAATAAACTAAGTAAATAGGGTGCAATCTAGTCTTCCTCAGGTAAGCTATCATCGTCGGTGCCTTTCAAAAAAATTTATCTCGTTCGAATATCGTGAGAAGTTATGTCCAGTGTCAAATTATTGTTCTAGACTTCGAGATCTCGTATTATCAACCATCTATATTTAAATTCCATTAATAAGCAATGTCTATATAACCGGGGGTTTACATAAAGCATGTGAGATGAAATATTTAAACCATGTAATTGGGAAAACAGATTTATCATGTTATGTAGGTAATTGGAAACTTGTAAGCATAAGTATGGAAAGGTCTAATTGTATTATAAAGTCAAAACATGATATCGAGGTTAAGGGGCCCAAGGTTTGAGTTTTGACTTAAGAAAATTTTGGATAGTTTCAAAAGTGACTGACCGCAGCACTAGGTGACTTGTATGGTTGGCTGAAGCAGGCAGCTGGTTATGATCAAATGAAAGGTATGGGCGAGTGGTCAGGATCAAGGTGACTAATTGGGGTGGCTGGTATGGACGACGGTCAGAATCAAGGTGATTGGTAGGGGAGTAACTAATTAGGATCAGAATGACTAGTTGGGGTAACTGGTCAGGATCATCTTCAAAATTGAACCAATAGGCCAAGCTAAATGGTTAGAGGTCATGGGTGACCAATCAACAGATGGTCAACGATCAGACAGTGACTAGTCAGGGTAACCAGTCAGGATGATCAACCAATAAAATTCCAGTAGCAAAGTTTGATCAATTAGGGTTCAAGGCCGACTGGTCAGGTTTAATTCAAAGGATGGTCAATAACATAGAGGTGACCGGCATGAGTGACTAGTCAGGCTGGCTGAATACAAAAGAAGCAGTAGCATAATCCAACCGGTTAGAGTCAAGAGTGACCAATCTGTCCGCTTTCTTCTTCAAATTTTCAATTGAGTTTCAATTTCAATGGAGTTTCATGGAGCTCAACCCAAGGTCTAGGCGCAAATTAAAGTATGGGGAAGGTATATTTACCTTGAAATAGCTTGATTAGACTTCGGATGAGATGGATTGCAACGGATTAGAACTTCAAATGGGGTTTGAAACTCCAAAATCTCTCTCTCTCTCTCTCTCTCTCTCTCTCTCTAGCTTCAGTAACTCAAGCCTCACTCTCTTAATTCGAAATATACAAATGAAAACATGTGGAATGGAAGGAGGAGGGTGGGGTTTAAATAGGGAGAAGGTTGAATGTTAGAGTATGTAGAATAAAATCTCATATTCAAAGTTGCCATGTGAGGTTGGAGGAAGGCCATGGTTGCCACTGGGGAGAGAAGGGAAGCTCTGCAGTTTCCATGTGAAATAGAAAGTGATTTTGGGAAACCTAAAAAACTCTTATACCACTCTGTAATGCCCCAATTTCTCAAAAACATTAAATATAATTACTTAACTGATCCAAAAGAATTTTCTCATTCATGCCATAACAAAATAGAGTTTGTTCACAATAACTGCAATAAAAAGGAAATTACATATAATCTTTGATAAACTAGAGCTAAGAAAATAAACTAAGTAAATAGGGTGCAATCTAGTCTTCCTCAGGTAAGCTATCGTCATCGGTGCCTTTCAAAAAAAATTATCTCGTTCAAATCTCGTGAGAAGTTATGTCCAGTGTCAACTTATTGTTCTAGACTTCGAGGTCTCGTATTATCAACCATCTATATTTAGATTCCATTAATAAGCAGTGTCTACATAACCTAGGGTTTACACAAAGCATGTGACATGAAATAGTTAAACCATTTAACTGAAAAAATAGATTTATCATGTTATGTAGGTAATTGGGAACTCGTAAGCATAAGTATGGATAGGTCTAATTCTATTATAAAGTCAAAACATGATATCTTGGTTAAAGGCCCAAGGTTTGAGTTTTGATTTAAGGAAATTTTGGACAGTTTCAAAAGTGACTGGCTGCAGTACCAGGTGACTGGTACAATTGACTGGAACAGATAGCTGGTTAGGATCAAGTGATTGGTACGGGCGAGTGGTCAGGATCGAGGTGACTAATTGGGGTGACTAGATGGGCGATCAGTCAGGATCAAGGTGACTGGTAGGGGAGTAACCAGTTAGGATCAAAGTGACCAGTTAGGGTGACCGGTCAGGATCATCTTCAAAATTGAACGAGTAGCCCAAGCTGAATGGTTAGAGGCCATGGATGACCTGTCAAGATCAAGGTCAACAGATGGTCAACAATCAAACAGTGACTAGTCAGGGTAACCAGTCAAGATGATTAACCAATAAAATTCTAGTAGCAAAGTCTGATTAATCAGGGCTCAAGGCCGACTAGTCAAGTGTAAGTCAAAGGATGGTCAATAACACAGGGGTGATCGGTATGAATGACTAGTCAGGCTAGCCAAATACAAAAGAGGCAGTAGCATAATCCAACCGATTAGAGTCAAAAGCGGACCCGTCTATCAGCTTTCTTTTTCAAATTTTCAATTGGGTTTCAGTTTCAATGGAGCTTCGTGAAGCTCGATCCCAAGGTCTAGAGCACAAATTAAAGTATGGGGAATGTATATTTACCTTGAAATAGCTAGATTATACATCGGATGAGATGGATTGCAACGGATTAGAACTTCAAATGGGGTTTGAAACTCCAAAATAGGTCTTCTCTCTCTCTCTCTCTCTCTCTCTCTCTCTCTCTCTCTCTCTCTCTCTCTCTCTTCAGTAGCTCAAGTCTCACTCTCTTAATTCGAAATATACAAATGAAAACATGTGGAATGGAAGGAGGAGGGTAGGGTTTAAATAGGGAGAAGATTGAATGTTAAAGAGTGTAGAATAAAAGCTCAAACTCAAGGTTGCCATGTGAGGTTGGAGGAAAGTCATGGCTGCAATCGGGAAGAAAAGGGAAGCTCTGCAATTTCCATGTGAAATGGAAAGTGATTTTGGGCATAAAACCATGATTGTGAGATATTAGGAGACAGAGCAAAGAGCAAAGAGGAACACCATAGGCGAAGGGGAAAGATTTTGTTACCAATGATTTTCTACAGAAAATTTGTAACGTGGGTTTTTAGAGGGAGGCGTGTGAGAGAATGATGAGAAAGGCAAAGATTATTGGGTGTGGCTGTTACATCACAAATCAGTCAAATGGAGTGAGTTTTGGGCCAACACAATGTTGATGGGCTTAAAGAAATGGGCTGAATGGGTTACCAAGGGTATGTTTGGTAACACTTCATGTTTTCTGTTTTGTGTTTTTTATTTTTTGTTCCCCAATTTTTATTTTTATTTTTAAAAAGCAAAAATAAAAAATGTGCCTATGTTAACCTGTTTTTTGTTATTATAATATATATAATAAGTATTATATATATATATATATATATATATATATATATATATTTATTATATAATGTATACATAAGTGTATATATGTGTGTGTGTACTTATAATATATTACACACACACACACACACATATATATACACTTATGTATATATTATAATATATATATATATATATATATAGGGGATGGCTTCATAGGCCAACACTTTTTTAAACAAATATTAGACCAACATCCAAACTCTTCATTTCTGATTAAATTTTAATGATTCGAACCATTCAATATGTTTAAAATATGTTTTTTAGGGTATCCGCAAGAAATCAGCTCAAAATATTACCGGAAAAGGCTTGATCCAAGTACTGGTTTAAAATGCTGATAGAAACTGTTTTATAAACCACTGCTTAGATCAAGTCTTTTCTGGTAATTTTTTGAGCTGATTTCTCACGAGTAGCCTTAAAAATATGTTTTAAAGATATTGAACGGTTTGCATTATTAAAATTTAATCAAGAATGAAGAGTTTGGATGTTGGTCTAATATTGGTCTAAAAAAGTATTTATTCATATAGTCTTTCCCATATATATGTATACACATATATACATACTTATGTATAGTATATATTATTATATTATAAGCATGTGTATATATATATATATATGCATGTACATGTGCATACTTATAATATATATAATAAGTATAATATTATGCATATATATATATATATATAAATATATATAGTGTATATATATGTATATAATATATCTAAGTGTGTGTGTGTGTGTATATTATATTTATATAAGTATAATATATATAAGCATGTATATATGTCCAATGTATAATATTATAAGTAATATTATAAGTATGTACATATACATATAATATGCATATACATGTATATACATATATATATTATATACACATATATGTATATAATTATACATATACACATATACATACATATGTAATAATATATATACTATGTGTACTTATCATATACATATATATGTACGTGTAATAGTACACGTAAGTATATTTGTAATATATATAATATATAAGTATATTTATAAGTATGTACTTATAAGTGAGCTTCTATGTGTGTACTTATAAGTGTGTGCGCGTGCGTGCGTGTGTGTGTGTGTGTGTGTATATTAGTGAGCTTCTATTGAGGGATCCCTCATTTGGCTAAAATAAGGACCTCCTATTTTCGGATCAAATATTAATGATCGGAACCATTCAATATGTTTAAAACACGTTTTTAAGAGTATTCAAGAAAAATTGGGTTAAAATATTACCGGGAAGGGCTTGATCGAAGCAATTTTTTATAGAACTGTTCCTGTCAGCATTTATGGACAACTGCTTAGATCAAATCCTTTCTGGTATTTTTTTGAGCCGATTTCTCACGGGTATCCTTAAAAACGTGTTTTAAACACATTGAACTGTTCCGATCATCAATATTTGATCCAGAAATGGGAGGTCCTCATTTTAACAAAATGAGGGATCCCTCAATAAAAGTTTACTCTATATATATATATATATATATATATATATATATATATATACCCATATATATGTAGTTGATTTTTAAAAATAATGAAAATTGGTTTTAAAATAAATGAAAGCTCATTTTTCATATTTTTATTTTTTTTAAAATAATGAAACCTGCTTTTGATTTTTTGTAAGTAAAACATTAACACAAACATTTATTTTTCTCTAAAAATAGAAAATTTTAAAAATAAAAACAAATAACAAATAACAAAATAGTTTCCAAACATGGCCCAAGGGTTTGGTTTAGTGGGAAAAAAAGAATTCGGTTAAGATTTTGGGCTAAGTTAAAATGCACCAAAATAAATTTATGCATGAAAATAAATTGTGCAATGTGCATAATAATTTCTGAAATTAAAAAATAAACATTTACATTGTCTTTTTATTGACTTTAAAAATTTCTGAGTCCTTACATTCATATTCACATTGAATTGCTATCTGTATACCATACCCCTTGGTTGGCTTCTTCCACTCGTGAAAATATTTAAGAATAGGCAAATATCCCATGTTTTATTGGATGAATAACTACTAGAATTTATAATAAAAAGAGAGCCAAAGCATATGTAGTTCAGTTTGTAAACAGTTAGTGCCGGACCCGTATGTCACCTCACGTTTTGGACCTTCAAATTTTGGTTAAAATAGGTGCTCTAAATTTTATAAATTGTTATAATATGGGTACAAAATTAGCTTCTTATGAAAAAAATTCATAAAAAGAAAACCTAAACCTAAAGTCTATTACAACAAAAGGGTAAAAATGCTTTTCAAAATTAAAATTAATCAAAATTTTGTTTTTACTTGATCAAATCATAAGATTCTGTAATAACCTTAAATTTTTAATCCATTTTTAATTATTTAAATCATTTAATAATTAATTTATTGTTATTATTTTATTATTTAATTAGTTAGATTTTATTGTTATTATTGTATATTTTTAAATCAGAAAAAAATAGATTTTCTGCTCGAGGCCGCTCAAGCGGTCTCCTTAGATTCTGAAACTACAAAATCGCAGTTATGAAAATTTTGATGGAGGGGGAATCGTTTCGCTTTTGGATTTATGGCCGTAAGTGCACAATTTATACCTAATATCGTTATATAACTCTTAAAGTAGTTTGATTATACACTTTATTCACAAAATCAGAGATTTTGAGAGCTTTGAGAGGAGGGTTTGGTTGTTCTTCGCTTGATACTATGGATTCGAGGTAGGTTTAGTTACCTACCAACTCTAGAGTTAATCTGTTGTCGTTAATTTGTTGTTAGATTCCGTATTCAAGCATGATTAGTTCAGATTTACATGTTAGGATTTGCTTTTATTGTTCTTGATGAACTTGTTTGATTTCTTGTATTCTGTGGTTCGTACGTTCAAATTGACTTAGGGCAAAGCATGTTAAATTTGTATACTATGAGTTCTGTAGCTAATTTAAGAAGATTATGCTCTGATCATGTCCAATTTCACCGAACGAACACAGAATGTGTAGGAAATCCTTAACCAGAATCTGAGAAAAATGAAGGCTCGCTTGAGCGAGCTCTATGCCGCTCGAGCGACCCCAGTGGATGAGTTCTAGGAGCTTGCTCAAGCGAGCTATAGGCCTCTCGAGGCCTATTGAAAAATAGGCAGTTTTGACAAATTGTTAAAAGTTATATTTTAATTATGTTCTGATGTTTCAAGGCTCTATTTTACAGCTTATTTAGGTATTGGTTATAGATTCACACATCGCACATGTATCCACGTGAGTATGTTAGATTGTTGCTGTTATTTGCGAAGAATAATCATGATTTTGCTTTAAAGTTGTATAAGACTTCGCGTACTTGTGACGTGTGCATGGTTGAACTTTGAAACATGAAATATATGGTGTTTACGAGACACGACGGTCTTAGGACAATCATTTTGTTATGGCTGTTCTGGATTTAGCAGTTGTGCTGCCCAAGGTTTATAGATGGGTGATTGTTAAACCATTGGAATGTTAGTAGAGTTTAGCGATTTCAGCATGAGATATGTGTGATTGGGATTATTTTGAGAAAACCTAGAATTATGCTAGGGACACGGGTTCGAATGACACTTGAATAAGGTAACAGAGGTATTGCGTGTGCATTATAAGGTAAAGGATATCGTAGAAACTTGTGTGAGAAGTTTAATAGAAAACGATAAACCTGGTGTGGCATGATATTGTGATTTGAGATTCGGATTGATACCATACTAGGAGGAGTTGGAGATGGTAGAAGGTGACTTCAGAGACATCTGCGAAGGCAGCTCTGGACCTCGAGGGAATGATGACTAGAGTTCTACGAGTCTTTGTGTCTATTAAAAGAAGTGACTAAAGTACGTAGAGACTGGACCTAGTGACGTCATGCTGATGGGATGTAAATAGGGTGAGGTAGGTATTGATTTGATAGAACGGTAAAAGGTTCTTTTCCTTATCGGGTTATGATTGGAATTACGATCCACGGTTAGGCAATGACTGGTCAATGCCAACTAAGGGCTCTATGCTAGTGTCTAAGAGAGGATATGATATACTTCACGATGTACCTAGGAATATTAAAGGGATTGAATAAAACTTACCAATGTGTTAGTATTATCGTTCGTATAGAATTACTATTATGCTTCCTTTCATGCTTTTTATCTCAACTGTTTAGCATACATATTGTTATGCGACGTATCACCTATGGATTTGATTTTTCAAGTAATTTTATCTACTGAGTTTCATTACTC
Source organism: Arctostaphylos glauca (assembly GCA_019985065.2). Taxonomy (NCBI): domain Eukaryota; kingdom Viridiplantae; phylum Streptophyta; class Magnoliopsida; order Ericales; family Ericaceae; genus Arctostaphylos; species Arctostaphylos glauca. The sequence continues at coordinate 28,069,074 of JAHSPW020000005.1, read as the reverse complement.
AGCGGTACAATTTCTCTGTCCCTGGTGTTTCATACCAGCTGGTGATGAGCAGACAGAGGAGCAACCCACACATGAAGTGCCGGGTGTCGATGGAGAGGAGCTGTTCACCTGGATGTCGTACCCTTAGGGCTTGTTTGTTAACCATTTTATTTTCTGTTTTTTGTTTTTGTTTTCAGTTTTTTGGAATTTTTGAAAAAAAAAACATGTTTGTGTTCAGTTTTGTTTACAAAAAATGGAAAATTGTTTCCATTATTTCCGAAATAAGTGAAAACAGAGAAAGGTGAGAAGTCATTTTTTTTGGAAACAAAAAACGGAAACGGAAGGAGAAGCGGGTGAATAGTGGAAGGACCTTAACATAGGCGTGGTCTACGTTCGAAACTCGGGAGCCGTTTTTTCCTTTCGCTATATTTGTTTTGTTTTGGGGCTAAACACAGAAGGCCAGATCTCAGAGTTAGGGTTTCGGCTCTGAGCGACGACAGCCACTCTTCGCCGCCGCCATCTCCTTCTCCAAGTTTGTGACCAGCAAAATAACGTACGGTATTCTCTTCCTCCATCTCCCTCTCTCGTTCTTCCCTCTCGTTCTTCCCTCTTTCATAGTTATAAGTTTCTGCTGTTCTGGATTCTTGAATGTGGAGATCAGGATTTACTGATACATGTGCAATAATCTCAGAGTATTAGGGCTTCGCGTCTGAGCAACGACAGCCACTCTTCGCTGCCTCCATCTCCATCTCCAGCAGGAAAAGGTACATTATTATCCTCCTCCATCTCCCTCTCTCGATCTTCCCTCTGCCGTAATTTTATGAGTTAAAGAAATGAATTACAGTGTTTCTTCCTTTGTATAATGTTCTTTGGACTTTTTCCTTGTTATTTTGAGCTCCAATTTTTACTTTTGTGTTGCTTCTTTGGACTCATTATACATCGTTTCTCATTTGAGGGCATGAAGAGCGAGCTGCTTGATTAATTATGTTCTTTTTTTTTGTATTGACATTAATTATGTTCTTTCTGTATTCATTTTGCCTGTTCATCTCATTTTTTATGACACCTGTCAATGTGGTTGCGGATGTGAAAATGGTTATCTACCATGCGCTCATGCATAAAAAGGATGAACCAGTTTTTCCATATGGAAAGTAGCATGTGTTTTGTTTTGTACCACGCTATGAAGAAACCTCGAGTCCTGTAATTAAGAAGTCAAGCAAAAACACAGCACCTGGTAAACACCTCTATTGGTCATGTAATCGTTTTCAAGATTAAAAATACTAGCCACCCAGAATTACTTAATTAGAATGCATTAAGATCTATTACTTGTTAATTACTATCTAGTAGATGCATAAAGCCCTAGGTTATACGTGGCATTTTTTTATTGAATTTCCATTCCTCTTTTGGCTAACTTTAGCATCAACAAATATATGCTCTTAGATTTGGATCAACACATAACATGTTACCCAATGCATAGGCAGATTTTTTGATGTCACACGATACCCTTTATGGCCTTATAATGTTGGGAATTATACACTGCCAAGGGCATCATCCATCCGCTTATACTTTGATCAATCACTTGCATTGTCATTTTAATGTTTCATAAGAGAGTAGAAGGAACTCACAACTGTTATCAAACCGTCCTTATTTGCTTATTACATGTGCAAATGTTTGGAAAATATATGTTCATTTCAGCTTATATCATGTGCAAACGGCCTACCAGTGATTAAGCATGGATTTCAACTAAAGCCAAGTCTGGGAGAGCGAATAAGGAAACCACGATCCCTTCTTATTTTGTGAAGAGTCTGATTCTCGTGACTCAACTCATACCACAGTACGAAGAACGGATGGCTTGTGTTGCGAGCTATTGGGTTCAATAATTTCTAAAATTCAGTCGATAACAAACCATAGGGAAGTAAATCATATAAAAACCATACTGATGACACATATGCCAGATTTTCAACCTCATTGGCCCCGTTCTCTGCATCCATATGCTTGACACTAGGAAATAACTCTTTGATAGAGTCAGTAGGTAAATGCAAATCAAAGAATCTGGATCTTCAAGAAATGCATATGAAAGCCAACTTTCTGTTGACAGAAAGTCTAGAATATATTGGGAAAAAACTAGTGCCACGTTGTCTCAGGATCATATCTAATCCATATGAATGCCATCTTCAGTCTAGACTTGCTTATTTACAGGGTTATACGTAATAGCTAAATATACTCCATTCGTATGCTTTGTCAGTAGGCTCTTGATCAGGGAAAATAGCTTCTGGAACACAACATACTCAATACATTTTGGTTCTTTTCTTCCTCTCGAGGTGCAAGTTATGATTCCTCTTTAGAGATTTGTAAAGCAAGATTTGTGCATTCATCTCTGACTTTGTTTGTATAGCTTCTTTGTAACCCTATATTTCATATTTCCCCAACAGTATCATTTAAAAGTCCTTTTTGCATTTTCTGCTTTTGCTCATTTGTTTTCTTATGGAGACAAATAAAGAATTTCTGTCCTAATTACTTGAACAAGTAAATTAGTTGTCGCTTTTAAGATCCTGTGTTTGTAGGCATCTGTCTTACCTAGTGAAAAGGATGTGTTCTGAGTTTGGGACCTATTTTACACGAATTTTTCAGTTTTGCTGAGTACCTGTGTGGGCACGACATCATGCGATTTATGGCAATGGATATTGATCCCGTTCTTCTGTCTTGAAACGAACCATTATTTTTTTCTTTTCATTTATTGAGGAAAACAAAGTGTGAAATGAAAAGAACTATACAAAAGTTATTGTATAATCATTGTTTTGTCTGTTTTGTCTTTTGCAGTACGTTGAATTACAGTTGACTGTATATACTATTGTTTATGGGTATAGCTTTTACTTCCGTGTAGGTGGAAAGAAAAATGAAAAATTCCAATTAGAAGATGTGTCCTGGTACCCATATCTGTTTAGGATCATTTTTTTTTTTTTGAGTCTGCATATCCTAAGGTTGGGAGCTGATGTCTGAATGCTAGACATGCACTGCACCCAATACCCACCGAGGAGTCCTTGTGATACGTAGCTTACAAACTTTCAGCTGGTTCTGTGACTACTTGACTTTTGCAAGTCTCTTCTTTCCACATATTTTCTGCATGTCTTCTTCTATATTTATATATGTATGTGTGAGTTTTCAAGTGCTTGAACTGTAGCAACATTCTCACTGAAACATAAAGGCGCTTCTAGTGTGAGCCTTAGACATGTACAACATGTTATATTATATCTAGAAACATAATCAATTGTGAAGCATGTTAGGCCTTGAGGTGTACTTATTTAAGCAAATGTATTCAAACTAGGAAATGGCTACCAATGTTGACGAAACTATGAGGAATGAGGATGACGTTGTCGAAGTGGTTGGAAAAGATGGACCTTGGCCTGCATCTAATGTGGCCATCTTTGTTGAAATCATGGATGAAGAGGTGAAACTCCATAGTAAGGCAACCGGTACTTTCCAAAAGGAAGCTTGGCCACGGATGAGGAAAAAACTTATGTCTAAAACCACATACCCGTACACTGAAAATCAAATTAGGAACAAGTTCAACCAACTGCGAACCATGCACACCAAGTTTGTGAGTCTTTGTAAACAAAGTGGAGTTGGATGATGTCCTATAAATGGCACTGTAACTGCTGATGCCGAAGTTTGGGAACGGCTCTACCAGGTTAGACGTAACCCATAATTCTTTAATTATTATGGTCTCCTTTTTAGTTAGAATTTTAATATAGGCAAATGTGTTTGTCATGTAGGTTAACAACAAGGCAAAGCATTTCAGGAAAAAGGGATTCAAACATTATGCCGTGATGACCCGAGTACTTGGAGACACCACTGCCACTGGGTTCAATGCTCATGCATCAACCCAATCTCCTTCAGAAACAGAAAGTTCAGAACCCATAGGAATACAGATTAAACAAGAAGAAGGCCTTGATGATGTGGAAGTACAAAGGTCAAGTAGGAAAGGCAAGATGAAGGATGTCAAACTTGCAAAGTCTTCTGATGCGAAGGCAAGTAGCAAGAGTAGGAAGAGGAACTCATTCTCTGCCAATCTAACTCAATCTTTGAGTGTTATCGCTGAAAGTAACTGAAAAAAGGTGAAACTTCTTGAAGCAAAGCATATGGCCAAGTCCACAAACAGTGTTGCTTCCCCTGAATTTCATGATTCAAACCAACTTGCTTTGACAGAGTGTATGAATGTTTTGAATGGAATGGAAGACCTAGAAGGGAAGGATTATGCTGCTGCAGTGAAAACCATTAAGGAAGACCCCGGATGGAGATCCATCTTTCTTAATATGCCCGAAAAGAGGAAGAAGGATTGGATCATGAGTCTGACCCCAAAAGAGTGAATCTGAAGGAGAGTGTAGCTGCATAAGCCATTTGTCTTCATGCTGTGGCTTTTTTTATTAGTTCTAAACTTGGAATTCTGGTGTGTAATAAGTATGGTTGTTGGAGTCTTTATTTTAATAACTTTGTTAACTATGATTGGTGGAGCTTTTAGACTATTTGCTACATTTGAACTATGCATTCTATCACCTTATATGCAGTTGTTATGTTTTTTATAGGTGTATTTGCGTTAGATAAGATATTTTTTTTCTTCATTGGAGTCCTATTAATTGATTACAGGGTAAGGAATGGACTCAAGCGATGACAGCGATAAAGAATTAGAAATTGATTCCGACGATAATACCGTGATTGCGTTATTTACATTAGCACTAGCCGAGCATTATCGAAGACACTATGAACGTATACCTTGTCGAACTTCCATACTAAGAGGACACGACTATGTCATAGAGGTACTGAATGGTCACGATGGAAGGTGTGAAGAAAGCTTTCGAATGGAAACACATGTTTTCATTGCTTTTTGTGAGGCACTTAAGGAACACGGAGGATTAAAGCATTCCCGGTATTTAACCGTTCAAGAGCAAGTATGTATTTTTTTGCTTGCAGTTGGACATAACATACGAAACCGGGTAATCCAAGAGCGATTCCAACATTCAGGAGAAACCATTTCTAGATATTTTATCCGGGTATTAAAGGCCGTGTGTAGGCTTGGAAAGATTATTATTCAACCTCCATCATTTGACGAAATTCCTCCCCAAATTATGCATAACCCCAAGTATTGGCCATTTTTTAAGGTATCTTCAATATTTTTTTTAACTTTGAATGGGTTTATCCGGTATCATGACACGTAATTTTTATTTACGTGTCTGTTGTTCTATAGGATTGTATCGGTGCTATAGATGGTACACACGTAGATGCAAAGATTTCCGCTCAGACACAAATTTCATATCGTGGTAGGCACAAAACCACGTCACAAAATGTAATGTGTGCATGTTCATTCGACATGAAGTTTACTTTTGTGTTGTCGAGATGGGAAGGAACGGCAAATGACTCACGAGTGCTTCTTGAGTGTGCTCAAAATCCAGCCATGCAGTTTCTCATGCCTCTTCAAGGTAAAGGGTTTATGACTTAAGCTACGTAATTAGTTTTTAGATAAACTACTTCGTGTAATCATGATGATTGTTTTCTAATTGCTTGTTTTGCTTATAGGTAAGTATTATGTGGTTGATTCCGGCTATTCAAATATGTCGGGATTTTTGACACCGTACAAGAGTGAGCGGTACCACTTATCTACCTACCGTGGTCGTACTAGATTGCCCCAAAAAGAAGAGGAATGGTTTAATTACCATTACTCATCACTTCGCAACATGATAGAGCGTTGTTTTGGTGCATTGAAGGCACGATTTCCCATCTTGGTAACAATGCCTAGGGGATTTAGTGTGAAGACCCAAAAATATATTCCAACTGCATGTTGCACAATCCACAACTTTATAAGAATGCATGACCCAAATGACAAGGTGTTTCTTACATATAGCAATGAGGACATGATTGTTGATAGTGAACAGTGTAATGACGATGTTGAAAGTTCTACAACAGCCTCACAACAATTAAATGTAACACCAAGTCAATTGCGACAAATGGGTAGACTTCGTGATACCATTGCTCGTCAAATATATCAAAGCCAAAGGCGTTGATATGTGTGTTATGTTGTATGGACTTACTTAAGCTTGTAGCAGTTATGTTATTGTATATTTGCATATTTTTTCAACACTTGGTTTGTAATATGTAAGGAATATGACTCTAACTTGTCTCTATTTCATATTTTGTCGAATGTTTTGCTTGGTCTTTCTGTGCATTTGTAATATTATTGTAGTTGTGAATCTAATGAGATACATTGGTAGTTACAATTAATTCATCTTATTTTTAGGTATGGAGAAATATGAAGAGTTTGGCCCTCCATGTAAATGTCGCTTTGGTAGAATGGTGTTACGAATAGCAAAGACAGATAAAAACTATGGAAGACCATTTTATCGATGTCCCCGTAATCTGAACCATCCTAGTGGGTTTATATGGCAAGATGAGCTACACCTCCATGATGATTTGCCACTGGATCACCTTCCCCAACAAAATTATAATGGTAGATCATTCGAAGTGAACAACAAAGCACGCTCAACAGACTGGATCAAGTATTTTGTATGTGCTTCGTGCGCATGCAATATACTTTTATGTTTTATTTTGTTCCTCGTTATCATTCTGAAGATGGTTGTGTAACATTTTAGCTATGCAGTATTTTAATTCACTTTTGTATAACTATTCTGGATTGACTTTAGAACGAAATTAGTTTGCTTATGTAATATATTTTGTTATTGAAAAATGTTTATTTGTAGCAATATTCTGTTAGTACAAATTGTAAAAAAAAAAAAATTAGATTTTTGGGGGTTACACCAAACATGTTTCTGTTTTCAGTAATACAAAAAACAAAAAAAAATTAAGGTACAAACAAACATGTTTTTTATTTTCGTTTTTACAAACAGAAAACGAAAACTTGAGAATAGAAAACAGAAAACAGAAAACAAGAAGCGTTACCAAACAAGGCCTTAGTTTTAGCTCTGATATTTCTTTATTTTGAAGTTTTGAAATAAATGTAAACCACGAGGGGTAATTTGGTCATTTTCGTTTATGCACTCTAAAAATTTTGGTTTATGTTTAATTAATAATAATTTGGGGTATTTCTATTTAAATCTTATCTTTAAATAAAATAAGAGTTTAATTAAATTGCTTAATGTTCCGAAAAATCGGGGCATTACAAATTCGTTGAATGGAGTAGATCGATTATGTTAACGCAATTATTACTTTTGCTGCTGAAAATACATGATACGTGATGTTTGAGTCATATTATTAAGTTTTTATAATATAATCATTACTTATGGAGATTTTGTTTAATTAATTATATATGATTTATTTTTTAGATTGATTCATTTTTTTTTTATTCATAAAACTTTAAAGTTTGCTTTAGACCCTCAAAATATCAGGGACGACCAAACTAGAATGCCAATATAGAAAAAAGACATGACCCTGTAATTATTATTTAAGAGTTTTGCAGATTTTTTTTTGTTTTTGTTTTTGAGGGGCTTCACAGATTAAACTTTGATGTGGCCTTGTAGGCTGTGCTAGCACATATTTAGAACTAAAGATTCAAAACAAATTTTGGCCTATAGTATTTATTTATTTTTATTTTTTGTTTTTATTCATTTTTTTTTATATTTGTTGTTTAAATCTCAATGTTTTGTAGTTTATTGGTCCGTTTTGATGAAAGGAATTTAAAAAGTATAAAATTATGTCCAAAAGTTAAAAAAAAGTCACTAAAGACGACGAATAAGTACAAAAAAATTTGTTTTTAATTTATTTTTGTCTTTTCTGAATTTTTTTCAAATTTGGCCGATGATTGATAACTTTTCTGAAAGCTCTTGTCGAGATAAACCAATAAATCACAAAAAGTTGATGAAAAATAAAAAATTACAAAAAAAAATTTCAAATAAGGACGAAATTTTTTTTCAATAAATACCACAGTCCAAATGGACCCATAAATGTTTGTCAACTATGGTTTGCTCATGATTACCTCTAGGATTGGATGTTATCCACATCGAGAATGATCTTTTTATTGACCACTAATACATGTTGCACTTAATTACTAGATAATGGCAACTAATTATTTTTTAGATTTTTACCGTAGTTGAAAACTCTTGTACTGGATAACCCTTTTATATAAGGCTTATAGAAGAATAATTTTATTCGAGCTGTCGAGTTTGTTGCGTATGCCAAAAACATCGATTGAATATTGTGATCAACGACATAAATAATGCGTAGATAAAATTTAATGACAAGTATGAATTTAAAACAATTTCAAGACAAATATGTCTCAATTGAAAAGTTAATGATGAATTTGATGTTTTGAATTTGAATTTGAATTTGGGACAAATTCAACAGACCTAACAAAATGAAAGATTGAGACGACCTTTTTAGACCCGATATGAGCTCTGACTAGGGGTGAAAGAAAAACCGAAAAAACCGAACCGACCGAAAAAACCGACCGTTCGGTTCGGTCTTCGGTCGGTCCACAATGGAGTTCGGTCGGTTTCGGTCCATGAAAGGTTTTTCGAAACATATTCGGTTCGGTCTCGGTTTTCTGAAATTTTAACCGGACCGAACCGAACCGAACCGATAGTGGACCGAATGTATTGGACCGAACCGATTTGGACCGAACTAACTTGGACCGAACCGAAAGTTAGTGATGCGTTTGGCTTTTGTTATTTTTAATTATGTGTTTTTTACTATTTTGGTGGAAAAATAGATTAATTTTTTTTCTTAAAGTGTGCCCATTTGATATTTAATGGAAAACAATTCGAATGGAGGCCAATTTGGTAATACATTTTCTATATTAGCGGCGAATTTGGACCAAACGGGCTCAAAATTAATTTTTAACATTGCCCATTCGGGGCGGACCGAAATCCCCGAACTCCCCGAAATCCCCGAAATAATTTGACCCCGCCCCGAACCGAACCGAACCGAAAATAAATCGGTCGGGGTCGGTTTGGGAAAAAAATGGACCGAACCGAATCGGTCTGTGAAAATATTGGACCGAACCGACCGACCCCGAACCGATTTCACCCCTAGCTCTGACTTAAGAACACAAAAAAAGTTGATGTGCCCAGATTTGGATGTGGAATCACGAGGGTTTAGTGGGTTGAAGGCCCACTACGATCAGTAAAGGACATATATAGATATACTGATACATTATAGATATAGAGACAGAGAGATATAGGGTCCATTTGGCCTGCGGTTATTATTGGATTATTCACTATTTAGTTTTTTGTCCTTATTTGAAATTTTTTTTTAATTTTTTATTTTTCATCAAATTTTTGATGATCGTTGGTTCATCTCGACAAGAGTTTTCAAAAAAGTTATCAATCATCGGCTAAATTTGAAAAAAGTTCAGAAAAGACAAAAAATAAGCCAAAAATAGCGTCCGTATTGGTTTATTTTCGTCTTTAGTGACTTTTTTTTAACTTTTGGACATAATTTTATACTTTTTAGATTCCTTTCGTCCATACGAACCAATAATCCACGAAAAAATGACATAAAAATAACAAATACAAAATTTTTTTGAATAAAGACAAAAAATAAGCCAAAAAAAATTTTGGCCAAATAAACCCATAATTACACAAGAGATGGTAAGTGGGTCCCTACGCCATCATGAGAGGGAATGGTAGTGCGGGGTTTTATAATTAAAAAAAAAAGTTAATGAACATATTGGTGGGGTAGGAGATAATTGCGGATAATTCTTTTTTTGTAGTGGAAAATAATTGTGCCTATTCAGATTCTCAGAAAACTTGCTTTTCTTCTACGTCTTCATATACATGACAGCCTTAATTTCTGTCTCATCAACCAACCAACCACCACGAGAAAAATTACATGGAAATTGGGAGAGCCCCGGAGTCCCTCTTAAAATTTTAAAAAGATTTAAAACTTAGTTATAAATTTTAAAAATTATAAAAAGAATAACATTTTAGTTTCTCCAAATTATATTCGGTCCCTTTTCTTTTCGAAAAAAAAAAAATTTCGGCTCTCCTAAGTGTCGAATCTTGGTTCTGTCCCTGCCAACCAACATGATGTTTGGCATTCCCTTGTGGTATTTAGTGCGCGTTTGCATAAAAAAAAAAAAATATATATATATATATATATATATATATTTTTTTTTTGGGATCTATGGATTCTCAGAGTCGAAAAATATTTTAAAATTTATTCTAGATAACTTAGTTTTTAGGTGTTTTTCGGATTAACTTTAAGTTCTGAATATTCTCAAAATTGATTTTTAGTGTTTTACAACAAATACCAGCTTAATCATAATTCTAGAGTTATAGAGTAATTCAGTTTATTTATTTATATTAAAATTTAAAATCTGTAATTTATAAATATAAAACTGTAATAAAAAACTTATTTCTACAGCTACTACAATAGACCATAATTTACACCTATTATGCTAAATATAGCAGCATTACTTGGTTGCAATACCGCAAAATTACTCAATTTTAGGCATCATTAAAATACTGAGTTCAATTTTATTCACACCTTAAGGTGAAAGAAAATTTGGTCACCCTCCGTCGTGTAAGACAAAAGAGGTACTTTTGTACACAAATATATTACCGATCAGAAGATAATATTTGCTGACGTAAAAAAAGTGATAAAATATCAAACAGATTGGATGCATAATTTGTATTGGACCCAAATAGCTCGGAAAGAATTCTAATCAGATAAGAATAAAAAATCCTAGACAAAATCTACTAATAACGAGAAGTTAACAGTTAAAGAGATTTTTAATTCTAATGAAAGAAAGTTATCTTGCTGACCTTTGAGTTAATACTTTTAATCATTTTCTAATGAGAAACTATAAACCAAATTCAAATTCAAATTACCGAAGGAGAACATGTAAAAATAAGAACACAACTCAGGTTTTTTTTTTTTTGATAGGAAAAAAAAAAAAAAAAAACCTGAGTTGTGTTCTTATTTTTACAACTCAGGTTGAAAGATAAGCTGTAAATTCTTACAAACAATAAATTAATTAAGTTGTTCTCCATAGTTAAATACTAATTTAATTATCGAAATATCTCGCTACCTAAAGGCTGAAAGTCCTCTAATAGTTTATTGTTTTGCAAGAATTAACATTTCAACCGAATTAAAACGCTAACGTGTTCAATCATAGCTAGAATCTTTAACTTTCAAAGTATAAATTTTTTATCCACTTACAATTTTCTTTCTTAATTATTGATAACCAAATAAAAAAAATTATAAAATCTCACTTCCTTCTCTATAAACCAAAGTACAAAGACATCTCACTCCCCTATATCTCCCTTTCTCTTTTAATACTTTTTTTTTTCTCCTTCAATCCAAACTAGGCGTTAAGGCCCATACTTCACCCATTACACTTGAATCCACTTGCAATTTCCGGTGAAAACCACCCACACAACTTCCTCCCCAATCTCGGATTAAACCACCAGGCACCATCGGTAACAATTCCCGTGAGTTGGATTTATTGATCCATCAGTATAGTTTTAAAAAAAAAAAAAAAATCAAGAAGTACATCCAAGACACATTCATACAAAGGGTCATTCGTATTCATGTGAGCCTCACGTGCATCCGATGATTCCGAACATATTTGTGTCTGAATGTATACGAAATATCTGTTTTCTTAAACTTACTAATTTTTTTAAGGAAACTCAAATGTGGTGGCATCCATACTACCAAAGGAGGACTCGTTGCCCAACCTATACAACACGAGCAGAACACCTGATTTCAGGTTAACGGAATGAAGAAAGAATCATAGAAACTAGTTACTACAGTTTGTTAACCATTAAACCAGATTAACCGAAAGCAAAAGTACACAAAATGTGATTTTTTCTGACAAATCATAAGCAATTCGGAAGAACTGCAACCAAGGAACAACACAAGCATAAATAACACATTGACTTGCCGTGCTCCTGGTTTGATGAACTCTCCCCATAAGACCTAGCAGTATGTATATCTTAGGGCAACTTTAGACTTGGTCAATGATTTCCTGTCAAGATTATTGCCTAACTCCCAACATTTTGGAGCACCAAATTTTCTTCACGAGAAGAAAGAGTAGAAAATACCAAAGCTTTTAACAGCACGTAGCGGCTGCATAGCTATATTTTTCCTTCAATCATCGGAGCCATTATTGACCTTGATCTCCAGAAGCCTCTCAACTGGCTGCCGGCAAATTGGGCACCGGTTCGTTTGGAACCTAAGAACCTTTGCACATCCATTGCACATACACTGCATTAAAAATAACAGAAAACCCAGATAGTTTTATCAGTATTACGGTATTGACAGGTATCTCAACTCAGGTTGAGGATTATTATTTTCCAGAACATGAAAGTTGGTTACAAGTGAAGGTATGTGTGCATGTCAGCTGGACCTTACCCTTCCTGATAATATAGGAAAGTATAGAATTCAACAAAATTGCTATGGCTAGTAGAACTTGATCTGTTTGTATTGTGACAAGGAGACTAGGAGAGAAAAGATTGTGGTTTCTCACCAATCTTAGGTAGAAACAAAATGGACCATTAATAGGTGATTATAGATTCATCTTTTTTTCTTTATTTTTCAGTGTTTCTCACAATTTCTCATCTCTCCTAGTTATCCAAAAAGGTGAAACGATTCCTATGCCTTTCTTTTAATAGTAAGAAAGAACATGATTGCATTGCGGAAATGGCTTCTAGTGAGCCGATCAGAAGAAACAGATCCAAGTAACCATCGCAAAGAATTTTAACTCTTATAGAACTGATGACAAGGGAAAACAAGTATCGAATTAAACAACACACACACACAATTGATGATTAATAATCAACTTGTTCTGTTAATAGATGTGAGACAGGAATATCCAGAAAGACATTTCAGGAATTGGTCTGATGCTATTGCGTTTTAGTCCATTAGAAAAAGGAAAAGAACAACACAACTCAAACAGTAACATCACAATAAGAACCTCTAAAGCTTCATTAGAAGAGCAAAAGCCCATTTACGTCATGATGCAGAAGGGCCAATCAACAAGGGAAATTGCATCTTTGAAACATCTCAGTCTCAGCCACTGGGTATTTTCCAATAATTTCTTTTGAAAGGAAAAAAAAGAAAAAAAAAAAGGAAGAGGGAGGCAGAGAGTACCATGTGTCGGCAGGGAAGGACAGTTGTGTCCCTAGGTTCCGATAGACAAATAACACATTCTTTCCCCGGATCATTCTCGTCAAATTCATTTTCAACCGAATTTCCAATCCCATAAATCTCCTGAAGCTCATACCTGATCCCATTCACCCATAAGATCTGCTTCACCACCTTTACCTGGTACTCACCTTTCTCCTTCTCAAACACTGCCTTAGTTATTTGAGAGTTTGTGGCTCCACACTCTGAATTTCCATCAGCTGATCCACTCTGGCTAACTGGCATTGCCTCTGCCTTCACTGCTAGAGGATACACTTCCATTTCACCCTCTTTCAGCAATTCTGTCTCCTCAAACATTGAGAAGTCTAATCCGGTTCCACAAGGTTGTCTGAACTTCTGGCCTAAACCTTGTTCAAAAGGTACCGACACTGGTGCGAGAATGTCTTCCTTCATTGGAGTAAGAGTACACTCTTCACCCTCTTTTGCAAAGAACATAATTGTAATGCTGTTAAGAAAGTGATTGAGAATATAATGTAGACCTTAAATACGAGCTTTCATGCACCGTGAACAAAAACACAATTTAACAAAACAACATCAAGTATCTCAAAGTTGAAAATCCGATGACATGTTTGTTAAGGAATGAGAATTTCATCATGAACAGAAGAAATCCCCCAGGTAGACAACTGCATAACTTGCTAAAATGAACACGGCCTCCTACCAATTAAATGAAGCCACCTCGTGGGATTATCAAGGAAAGAAAACAGAATATGTCGAACCCAAAGCATCTAAGCCTTAACCCATCCGATTGCTTTAATCCTCTCCAAATTCACTTAGAGAAATAAAATCTATTAGCTCACAACTTCCCTTCCCAAATGGTTCTCCACTTTATGGGTTCTCCACTTTACTGGTTCATGTTCCACAACTCCACTGAATTATCAAAACCTTTCATATAATATAATTCAAAGGGATTTTGCACTGGCAACATCTTAACCTATTAGGCACCGACACTCTTAACTTCGTGCCATCGGACACTCCCGAGGACTCACAGGGACAAGTATAGGACATGCGCATGTCCAATAAATTAAATTATTTGTAAGCTGGGGCACACCAGGGGCACATCGGAGACACCCGTGTTTCGACTTGGATAAGAATGGAAAAATGAAAGGGTTTAATTTGTAATATTGAAAGTTTATTTTGGGATTGTTTGCAGATGGAATGTTCACAAGAATAACAATGAACTACGTATATATATACATATTTTGTGCCGTGTCTCCATGTCCCTATTTGCTTAGAATTGTCTTTTCCGTGACTGTATCCATATCCGTGCTAGTGTCTATATCCGCAATGCTTCTTAGAACTTAACCATGAACCGTCCCATCCTTAAGAACCTTTTAGCTATTCCGCTGATGTTGTTACTAACATTTTTTTTTTTGATTCATCTTGCTTTTCCTCATCCAATCTGGTTATTAGGTGCGGGTCAGCATTGGGGAATTTAAATTAGATAACATGTCATGCTGCCACCCTGCTGGCATTTGGTCGGGCGGCAACACAATCACATGCAAACAAAAGCCTGTGTCAACGTCACGTAAGGTTTAGCAATCTCTGATATTTAATACTAAAGATTCTCTTAGTCTTACACTGCCTACTCACATAAGGAGAACATTGACAAAACTTAGATGCGCGTTGAAAAATCAACAAAGAAGGTAGGAAAAGTTTCTCATGATTTTTTAAACACGCTATGATATAGGTAATAGAAACCAAACCAAACTAAGCTTTCTGTACCAATCGGGGCCGTCTAATGTTACGGAAGCTCCCTCAAGAAAATATATAGGTTAGCACAGTTGCACCTATATATAAAAAGCTCAAAGTTGACTTAAACAAGTCAAACCTCCTTAGTACAAATTCAACAATCTAAACAAATAAGAAAGGACAAGGACACATTAGGGGAAAAAAATTCAATCAGTCAAAAGTATTCTCATATTCTGTGGTCATCACCGTTCGAAAATTGCTCCTAGTAGGGATGAGCATGGACCAGACTAGTTCGGTTTTGCAATAAACCAATAACCAAGACAATTTGTACGAATTGTACATTTTGAGAATCAAAACACAGTGAAACATGTAGAAGTGGACCCTTCCAACCTATTAGATCACGGTTTGGTTTCAATTTGAAACCACGGTGCACATGAAGTTAAAATGTCCTACCTACAAATCACTTCAAACAGTCAAAGGTTAAATAAGAATAATAAGATCGAAACATACAAATGAACCAAATTTATTTAAATCGAATCCAATAAAAATAATCTATTGCTAAGTCTAATTTTAAAGGATGTTTCCCCATAAAAATGTAAGTTTGCTTTGGATAAGTTTAGAATTGGACCCGTTAACAAAAATCCATGGACCAAATCATTTGATTCAGCTTTTTATTTTCTTAAACCAGAACAAACCAAATTACTAAAAACTGAACCAATTTGCCTGGTTTAGATAGCTTTGAACTGGGTTAGCGGTTCAACATTTTTTTTTCCTAGCTCCCACCTAGATTCCAAAAATCTAATTCCATAAAATCACATATATCAAGTTTAACCAAATTAATGACCTTGCAAATAAAAGACATCTCTATAAAAATTCACATAAAGCTTTACCTCCCCGCAACAGTCGCATCAAACGTGAAAGAAACAATAAATCTCCCTGGGTTCTCCTCATCCGGCTCCACCCTCAAAGTTTCCTTCTTGAGATTAACGTCATTACGTATAGTCACCGCCTTCTGATGCTCAACATACGGGGGAGGAGGCGGTATCACCGGCCCACAAGGGTACATGTGAGGCGGTGGGGGTGGACGGTGGTGGTGATCGTACGGTGCGGGCAGCGGCACAACTGGCATCGCCGGCGGGTAGTAACCCGGGTAATTGTAGTAAGGATGAGAGTTAGGGTTTGGGTATTGAGCAGGAAAAGGGGTTGCTGCGGCGAATACATATTGGTTTGCCGATATTTCTGGTTGAGGAGGCTGTGGTGACGGCGGAGGAGGGTGGCTCCGCCGGCTCCCGTGCCTCCGGCGACCGTTTACACTACTACTTCCGATATTACCCATTTTCAACCTTCTGAAATGATAAGAAAAAAGGCAACAAATGTAAACAAACTCAATTCAGCATAGAAAAATAAGAATTCACAAAATCAAACGGAGAAAGGTAAACAAATTCTTCTCTTTTCTGTTTGGGTAGCGGGGAAACCTGATCTCTGGAGGGATGTCGATTGGAAGGACTCAGCTTTTTGGATGTGTTCAGAGCATCTGAGGAGGAGTTCTGTACGCAAAAGCAGAGCAGGGGTCGAAGGGATAAAGACAGGGAAACGCAAAAGAAAATGCGGAGAGATAAAGCGAGAGAGAGAGAGAGAAAATAGGGAGGTGAAAAGAGCGGCGAGAGAGAGAGAGAGAGAGAGAGAGAGAGAGAGAGAGAAATGTTTGTGTCTGAACAATTACACATTCCGACAGGAGGGGTGGAGAGAAATGGGATAAAGTCATTTCAACCACTTAATTATTTCAAAATTGCCACTTTTAAAACAATGGTCCGATTAGGAGAGAGAAATGTTTGTGTCTGAACAATTACACATTCCGACAGGAGGGGTGGAGAGAAATGGGATAAAGTCATTTCAACCACTTAATTATTTCAAAATTGCCACTTTTAAAACAATGGTCCGATTAGATGAAAAATTATTTTTAGAGGAATAAATTATAGAATGAGAATAAAATAAGAATAAGTATTATTTTTTATAAAATAGGGAATAAGAAAAAAAATATCAAATGACTATTTTCTCGTTGTGCAGTGTTAAACTTGATTATTTTTTTATAATTTAAAATATTAATTAAATAATTAAGAAATTCATTAATTATTATATTTAATAAAAATGTTATATAAAAAATGAATGGCAAACCTTAATATCAATCAACCAAAAAAACAATAATAACAAAATATAAATTAACAAAAATCTTACCATAATTTAACAATCTTTTATCAAAATATTCCAAACTCACGGTTAATCTCCAAACTCACGTAAATTTTTTATATTTTTTTGAGAATAAAATTCAAAATGGACGATCAAAAAGGGCTTGAATGAGCAGTGGTGGTTATTTTTTCTCTAAAATTGAGCGCACTAGGACATGTAATGAACGTAAATATTTGTTAATAATTTAAGAGATTTCTAACTTTGTTTTATCAATCAACAAACAAAATAACAACAAAATATAAATCAAAAAATACGTTACTATAATTCAACAGATCTTTAAATATTCTGAACTCACGATTAATCCAAAAATAATTTTCTTAGTAAATGATAAATTTTTTGTATTTTTTTAGAATAAAATTTAAAAATACGACCAAAACGAGTCCAAATGAGCGACGTTGATCACTTTTTTCTCTAAAATTAAACTAAGTTAAGAATTTTAAAAGGATAAGAAGGTGTGAAATAGACAAAATTCCTCTCATGCACAACCGGATAATTTTTGGGAAGGCCAAAAACTACCTGAAAATTTTTTTTTTTTGTTAACCGAGGTGTCCGACGGCTTGGGGACCAGACTGGGATTGCCTGGGGGAGCCCCCCACCTATGCCGACTAGTCCTCGGGGCCCTCAAGTGAAAACTACCTGAAAATTATCAAGGACAAAACCAATTACCAAGGAAAAGGAATGCCGGGTAAAAATTAAGAGGGGAAAACTTTTAGTTTCCAAACCATGCCAAAATAATGGGAGACTCACCCCTAAGAAGGGGTAATAAGTTTTAAGGGGGCTTTTCTACCCCATCCAAGCGGGGCCTAAATTTAAAACTTAATTTGTAAATTTCGACCTCATGTTATAATTTTTTATTATAATTTGCTAGACATTCTATCTAAATTTAAAAAAAAAAATCATTTTTACTATATAAATTGTCAAAGCAATGAAAAGATATTTTTAATTACATAAAATGAATTTATTATGCATATCTTTCAGAATATAGTCGTTATTAGTTCTTTTAAATAGTTTTCCACAAAATAATGCATTGATAAGAAATAATTACTACACTTGTTGGCTTCATATTCCGATTTAGGAGAATTGTAGTGCAATTTTTTATAATGCAAATAAAATAGCTTAATTTTTCTCGTTTTGACCTCAAAATTATATCGTTTTAATCTCATATATTTTTATAACAATTCATAAAATGACGTAGTTTGAAAGACAAGTGAGCAAAACCTTATACTTCCTTCGTCCCAATTTGTTTGTCCATTGTCGAAATTCTAACTTATTAAGGGAATACAATGATTGCTCTTTTAAGTTTTAACTTTCCCATAATACCCTTAACTTTTTAGCATTAAATAAAATGACACATTTTTCAATGTGTGGGTTTTTTAAAAAGATGAGGGCATTAAGATAATTTTTACAAGTCAATTTTAAAATTGGACAAACATTTTAGGACATGTAAAAGTCAAAAAGTGGACAAACAAACCGGGACAGAGGGAGTACTAGTTACTTGAAATTCATTCTCTTTGGGCCTCGAGCTTGTCTAGAAGAGGATTCTTGCCATTAATTTTAGAGAGACATCATTTGTTTTATCAATGAAATTATCATTTTATCTTTAACTATATACAAACATCTGGGATATTCAATGTCTTTGTTGAAATTTTAAATTTACGGTTAATCTTAAAAAAAAAATTTAGTAAAAAATAAATTTTTAAAAGTTTTTTAAAAATAAATGGTATTAGTTACTTTTGTTTTTACAAGTAGAGCAGTGACTGAATAAGAATATTTTTTTTAAAACTTTTGCTTTTTCTTTTTCTTTTTTGTATTTTACTTTTACCTTTTTTTTAAAAAAACTTATTATTATTTTAACACATTAATCTCAATTCGTCAATATATTATTTTTAATTCCTAAATTTTATATTAATTTTTAAATAAAATAGTTTCTTATAAAAGCTAATTTTAGTAATGTTTAACTCCAATTCGTTATTATTTTTTTCTCGTTCAATTGTTTCTAGCAATTATCTAGTCAAACTAATCAATAGAATATAACAAAAGTAATATAAATTTTATGTAGAAACGTATATTTTTTTATTTTTTAATATCTTATAAAATGAATACGATGACATCACGATTCACTTGAACTACGCGTAATTTATGTATTATAGTATTTGATACACCTTAATGAATATTTATATGATATTTGAAAACTAGATTTTTAATAAATATTACAGTTGTCAACAACATTTATTACAGATTTCAAGACCGATATCAATGCATATTTCATGCATTATTCATTGCTCCTTTAATATTTAATTATTTTTTCTCTTCACAATTGTCGTCCATTAATGTTCTGGCCAACAAATGGTTGATTAAAGTATGAAGCATTTCAGCTGTCCACAGGAATGGAGCTAGAAAATTTGTTACGCAGGGGCAAATATGTATTTACTACTATTTAAATTTTTTTTCAAAATATTTAGTAGGGACGAGCTTATATACTTTATAAAAAATTTATTTTTTCTATATAATAATAGCCGTTTTTTTCTTTCTTGCGGAGACGACTGCCCCTACTAGTTCCTCCCTGGCTGCCCACTACACCTGTATTCCACCACAATATATCTCATTACATGCTTTGTTCTATAAAAAAAAAAAAATTATAGAGTGGTCTTTTGTTAATTATAAAATTACGTTATTTTATCTGCGAGATTGAGTAAGTGAATCCCACACAAAAGGATTTGAGAGCTCTGTTATTTATTGTGCACAACAAAGCGTGTTATATGCTAAACCGATGGAGTTTTGATGTATCGCCCGACTAATTATGCTGCGTTCGAACAGTGTTCGAGCAATTTTTGTGTGACAAAATAATATTATTTGGACACACGACATGACCTACTGCACGGACTTCGCAACGAAATTCCCGTTCATAATGAAATGTGTTGATGAAAAATATTGAAAAAACCCATGGCAGTGTCATAAATTCCACATTTACCCCGGATAAAAAGAAAAGAAATTCTAGATAGGATAGGGTAAGATAGGATAATCATGGAATTTAATTTGTAAGTGCTCTTATACATCTGTATATGATGCAACCCATGTGTTATTTTGGGTGGTGACCTAATTCCTACCCCTTTGTTGTACATGAACCTACTCAATAAGTAGTGGGGTGGGGGGTCAAGATTTTACACCACTATGGGTCAGGTCCAATTTGATCTCAATTATTAATATATTTATTTTTGCTAATTTTATATATTTTTATAAATTATTAATTTATCTTGATGAGATCAATGTAAAAAATAGAACACTATGGTGAAAAAAGTAAAAAAAATTATTGAAGAAAAAAATAAGTTGTTTTATTTTTTCAAAAAATTTCTTAAGTTTGATTCATATTTTATACTCTTCTTGATTTCTATTATCGAGACTAATTAATTATTCACAAAAATTTGATGTAAAATTAATTAAATTAAAAAAATTGAAGAATCTAATAATTTAGTTATGTCAATATCTAAAACACCTAACCCCAACCCAAACAATAATTGAATAGATGTTCCTAATAATTTACTTATTTCTTCTTGTTTAGGATATAAAAATCCTTGGTGTCCGAATTTATTTTTGCTTTGCAAAGTTTGAGTTTCGAGCGTGAATTGGGTTAATAAGTCGATGGTCTTTGGAAGCGCGTCTTAACACCTTGTCGGTTTGATTTTAAACAAGTGAAAATAAATATTTTGTGTTTGGATAATTTTTTTATAAATTTTGTAAATATGTATAGTAAATAAAAATACTTTACCAACCTTTTTTTGTACATTGTTTACAAAAAATGTTGAAAACACAAAACAAAAAAATCGTAAACGGAAGTTACCAAACAGACTATTAAGACTTGTTTGATTCCGACTTAATTCATTACCTTTTTTTGTTCCCTTTGAGCAATTTTTTAGCTTGTTCCCAAATTTGTTCTCTACTATTACTAATTTAGCAACAAAACAACAAGAGTACCGAAAAAAGTAAAGTCTATAATTACTTTTTTTAAATATAAACAAATAAGGTAAATTAATGGTCCCTGTACTTTAGACCTCATGTCACTTTCGTCTCTATTATTTGAAATAGTTCAATTTTGACCTTAAATTTATATTTTTTTGCCAATTAAGAAAAATCGTTAGTGCCCGTTTGTTTTCATAACAGAAAAGTCTCTAGGTTGGTATTGCCTAGGGACTAGGATGAATTGGAAGCAACATGCTTGCAAGAAACCGGTAAGTCACTTTGCTTGTTGATACTATCTCTGTTTTAGCTTGCCTCATCTAAAACGTCTACCATTGTTAAGATGTCAAGGGGAGAGAGAGAGAGAGGTCCTGACAAGAAGGGAAGAGGGGAGAGAGATAAAGATAGAGAACTAATGATATTTTTGGAAGTTGAGGAAGGAAACCTTCCTAAGTTACCAAAATACCTTATCAAATGGCCAACATTTGACATTTTTGTCGTTAAAAATAAATGAGCGTTATCTATTATTCTTAATTTGACAGAAAATATACATTGAAGGTTAAAATCGAGCCATTTTAAATTATAAGAATGAAAATAACATTAGCTCTAAATTACAGGAACTATTTGAATAATTCACCCAATAAAATAATAACAAAACTTGAGCAGAGAGCTAGCAATAGAGTAATTGAGGAGGGGAATAAAGACATCTATTTCTTAATGCAACGTTTCTTTTACTACAGATAGACGACAAAACAGGGCATCTCATATTATAATTTGTATGAATTTTTGTAAGTGAATTCATGGGGTCAAGTGAACTTTATAGATACAGTTGTGCTTTTAGTTATAGCATCATTTATTGTACAAGCATCTTAGATTAGGTCTACAATATCTACGACAGGGGTTGCTAAAACCAAATAAATTGAGACCCTGTACCCCGGGATTCGAGAAGGTTGTAGTGCACTTTTTTGTAGTACGCGCATATATAATACGAGCAAAACGTTGTAGTTTTACCCGCTTTGTCCTCAAAATTATATCGTTTTGATTTATCATGCGAATTATCATCAAAATAGTATAGTTTTGAGAACAAATCAGACAAAACTATGATATTTTGTCCACATTATAAAAAAGTTCACTACAACTCCCTCAAATCCCTTTACCCCAAGGAAAAAAATTACATGTAAATTTGAATTTGAGTAATTTGCATTAAATTTGACATCATGTGTCAAATTAAAAATTTACTTTCGGAAACACAAAACAGCCAAATTGATTGAAAACAAAAGTTAAAAATAATATGAGATAGTATAATTTGATATTATGGTTGAAGAGGGAAAGTTTGTGTACTAAAATTTAAAGATATTCAATTAATGCCACACCTCTCAATTTGAAACTAAAATTGGAGTTACTTTTACTTGTTTGACCAAAGTCATTTATCAAGAGCTTAATTACTTGTTGGACCAAAATCACAAAATGGAATCATCAATTTAAGATTTTTGAGGAACAATGAAAGTACTAATTGCAAAACTAATTGCCTTCAAACCCCGGTCTTCAACGATGGTTTAGTCCATTAGTCTTTGACGATTTGGTCCACTACAATAGCCACTCAACTTTTCGTCAGCTCGAGCTAACTCTGATTGCTGAAACAACATTCAAGATGCTGTGAAAAAATGATTGGTCAATTCAAAAATTGAAGAGGTGAATGATGGTGTCCCTTGTACAGGTGTGCTCATATGTCTATGTAGTACAGTGACACGCGTCAATCAATCCACCCGCTTGTTGACAGACAAAAGGACAAGTTGAACGCGTCGGTCCTCAAAGCCATGCGAAGCATCCTTTCGCGTTAAATGTCGGGCCATGCGTCATCTCTGAATGGATGAAAGGTCATGTTGCCTTGTTTCTAGTGCAGGCTCTTTGAATTGGCTTCTTTAGGGATTCTTGCCATTTATCCCTATATTAGGAAAACCCCAAAGGACATAAACTTTACGCTAACTGTTTCTTCTCCTTCTAACTTCTTTGAACTTCAAATTCCTTGCCCTTCAATCGCTTGAAGGTTCTCATCGCTAAGGCTTCCAGAGCTGCACCTTCACGATTTCTCACTCCCAGAGTTAGCTCCTTAGATTCTCCTAGGTTTTTCATCTTTTGGATTTCTCATTTTGAGTTATACCTAATTCCCCCCGTTTCTAGTTAGAAACACATTCTTTCATCTAGTTTGTTCTTTATTTATGCATTTTTTCAGTTTCTTATCGTTTTCACGGCAAAGCCGTCAAATCATCAAACTAGTTCTTCTATATTCACCATGTTCAGCAACACGCTTTTGCCAAGGCGAGATAATCCACCTTCTAAACCCTGATTATAGGACCATGTCGTTTTCTTTTTAAGTGCGAAGCATGACTTTCTGTAACTTCTTAATGCACTTTGCCCACAAGGACTTGATACGAGGTTCAAGAAATATTACATGGATCGTAGCGGCTCCGAAGTTTAGACGAAGTTTTTGAGCAAGACCCCCTACACGATTGAATCGAAGACATGGACTGAAGATTGCTTGTTATGGCCATCGCCCTCAACATAGGAAAGAAGAGAAAAAAAAATCCCACCAAGTCCCCTTGGACAAGACTTCTGCTGAAGATGCTGCCGAAAAACAAACGAGCCTCGACGAGGGAAGCCAAGCCCAGAAGAAGGCTAGACAGACCTCTGCCTCAGTAGAAAGTAGTCAACACTAGTCAGATATTGCCGGGATAACACTTGTTGAAAAATAATCTTCCCAACCAATCATTGCTCTTGCTGGAGCTTCCACTCTAATTTGATCTCCCTCTCTTTCATCCTGTAGTGGCCTAGTTTGCTAGACAGACACCATGGGCAATCGAAGCACGACCTTTGCGCTTGCTAAAGCAATCATGCAACCAGGAGACATGAAGGCTCAGCCGACCGATAAGGTTGAGAATTTTTAGAGGGCTCTTCACAAGCATATTTTGGAGTCCTTTAATTCATGTGTCTCTCTCGCTTCCTTAAATTATGTGCTCTGAGATCTCTTAAGTACACTATAAAATCCAACAACAATTAGTGCTTATTGATTGGGATTCAGTCGGGAATCAGTATGTAAAGGAGAAGGAGGCAAAGAAAAGTACAAATTAGGGTTTAGAGAGTCTGTACCGTACTTCTTGAGGAGATGCCTTACTTATAATCGGTGTAGCTTGACCACCAAGTTAGAGTATGCATGTGGGGAACACGCTACTCAATAAACATGACTAATAGTCAAATTCTGTTATGATGTCACCCATGACGTACCGACATCCATCTCGAATGCCACGTGTTGCGGCCAAAACACATGTCCATCATTTGGACTCAAGTTTATACCACGTGGCACAGGTCAGTCTGTCGGACTTGGACTCGACCTAGCCCAAATTTTGTGCACCCATGGACTGGTTGGACTTGGTCTACCTCCTAGTTCCAGTCATCAGCAATTTTCTTTTCCATTAGTCTTTGTCAATTGGCTGACTACAATCAGTAAGATAAATATTACAAAAATATCAAACATCTCCTCTCTTTCTCTCTCTCTCTCTCTCTCAATACATTACACAAACACACACACTAGCGTATTATTCGTGCCTACGACACTACTAACGAAATTAAATCCACGTAAGGATTCAAATTTAGCTATTATTCAAATTAATGGCCTATAATAAATTTTTAAGATTTTTCTAAAATCAAAATTCGAACAAATCTCAAAAACTATGTCCGAATTTTGGCTTCAGAAAAATCTCTAAATTTCAACATAAGCTATTTCAAATGTAATACGACATATGTTGTAGTTCAATAGCTTAATTAACGATGTTTGGCTGATTTAAACGGTAGGAAAGATGAAAGCATAATAATTTAAAAAACAAGAAAGACCAGAATAATTTTAAAAATCTTAGGGGCTTAGTGTATTTATAAGAAACGTCAGGGGGTTAGTGTTTTTATCAGAAACCACAGGAGAAGTTTGTGTAATTTATCTAATATTTAATGAATCATAGCCATTAGATCAAATCAATCTCAGCAGCTGTTGTAAAAATATACTTGGAGGGTCCACACCGTTATATGTATTGTAATATGAAAGATAGAGGTGTGTATGTATTATAATATGTATCGCACCCAGTTTTCAAAGGTCATTACTAATCTTACAAAAGGAAACAATGGGACTTCTTTATTTAAAAAATTAGACACTTTTGCTTTAAAATTATGAAAAGGAAACAGAATCACTTTTCTTCTGGTTTTCTCTTATTCTTAAAGAAAAGTCTGAAGAGAAGTGAATTTTTTACTTGTCCACTATTATGATTCGCGATGTACGTACACAGAAGTATAAGGAGCTGGGCTCCAAGCCCTACTTTCTACGAAATTTATTTATGAGACAACTGTTCAAAAGAGTTTCCAGGGGTTGACCAACCCACTCACGAAATAGTTTAACTTTTCACAAATACTTCAAACAATCGAATTATTATAGGAGCAATTGGGAAATTTAAGTACAAATCCTAAAACAACCATGATTATACGTAGGGGTGATACCGGTCCAGTTTGGTCCGGTTTGGCCGAAAAACTCGGACCAACCTGGTCATTCCGGTTTGAAGGTTTGAAAACCGAAACCGAAACCAAACCGAACCACTTCGGTTTGGTTTCGGTTTGGTCTGGTCGGTTTAGGTGTAATTGGACAAAAATAAAAAAAATTATAAATAATTAATAGGCTCATGTCAAGTAAACTCAGTCCAGACTAAATTTTATTAAAAAATTACTGAGAGCCGAGAGGTGAAGGACTTTGAAGGCTAAGGGTGAGTGAGATTGTGAGAGGCAGAGCACTAAGGATGAGAAGTGGAGGCGGCGAGAAGCGGAGGGTAAATGAAAAGTGAAAGTGAGTGAAACGATTAGGTTTTTTTATATATACACGATTACACGCGATGTACCAATGTACCTATATTTTTAAATTTTTAGGTTTTTTTCTATATGCTGGTTCGGTCCGGTTTGATTTGGGTTGGAAGGGTCTAAAACCGAAAATCGGACCGAAATTTCTCTAAATTTTCAAACCGGACCGGACCGGACCGAATGAACTAAAAAACCAAACCAAACCAAACCGTCGATTTGGTTCGATTTGCTGGTTTGGTTTGGTTTGGTTTTTCGGTTTACACTTTCGCACCTAATTATACAGGATAACAGTATTTTTCAAAAGGAAATATGAAGACGTCCTTCATTTTTGCTTCAAACAAATTAAAATAAAATCCGTGTTATGTATGAACGATAAATATTTATAACGATAAAAGCAATTATATAAGTAATATTAACTAAAATAAATGTCAATGATATCCTGTAGAAGCATATGAAACTCAAAAAGAAAAATAAAGTAAACGAGCATCAGTCATACTATTAAAACAATAGCAGAAGATCAATGTTAGTGATTTGCACGTTTTTGAAAAAGTCAAAACCTCTTTTAAACTTTTCATTTTTAGATCTATTATTTTTCGCAAAAAAATAACAAAATAAATTAAAGGTTCAAAATTTTAAATCATGAAAAAGAAAAAAAAAACACATAAGAAAGATTGATATGTTGGATTCGAGTTTAAAATTAAACTAAATTGAGCTTTCAATTCTAGTTAATTGAGATTGGCTATATGTCCATTTTCTCCATAAACACTCTAGAGCATCGTTTGTCGTTGGGGAGGAACATATCGGCATGACTCCCAATCATGACCGAGTTGAAATCTTTCAGAGGATGGGCCAAGACCAAATATGAGATCCTTTAGAAGAATAGGTCAAACCCATTTCAGACCCCATATGTTGGACCGAGATCAGACCAGGCCAACAGTTCATGCCCATAATGGGGTAGCCTACTGGAGCCGAGTCGGCCTAGGTCTCAATACGGCATTTGACCGAGCCCAAACTCGGCCCATGACACATAGTATCCTCCTAGGTCAAGAGATGTACACTTCATGGGTTCGGGCCAGGAAAGATGTCTCCATGCCGAGCCAAACTTGTCTGTATCAAAGTAAAATCTCCAAGCCAATTCAGTTAGACCAGCACGTGAAGCATGAGTTGTCATTCATCATTTCGAATGGTGAGGTCATAACAGAATTTGGTTATAGGTCACTATCATGAAGAGTATGCTCTGCACATGTTAATCCAAGCTTGGTGCTCAAGCTAGGGGCAGTACATAAGGTACAATACTTGGTAGAATAGATGTACACCCAACCTTGCAAACCCTAGCTTAGTATTTTCCTCCTTCTTCAAGTACTAACCTTAGGCATCGAAATGCTTACTGACTCAACTTTGGCCAGTGAAGCACTAACTTTTGGTTGTGATTGTAGGACTAGGTCCCCTGAAAGACAACCTCATCTCAGAATCGTGAATGAAATCACAACGCGGATGAAAGGGCTCTACAACCATGATATTTGAAAATTTTAAATTCTTTCTAACTACTGACTCTAAAGTCAATTTTGATATACCCCTTCAGTTACCTTCTATCATAACCATATCATACATGTCTATTTTCTCCATAAACACTCTCTAGAGCATCGTATGTTGTGGTATTTAAAATTTTATTTCTTTCTAACTAGTCACTCTAAATTCAATTTTGATACACCCCTTTAGTTACTAATTATGTAGCGCTCTGTTTTTTGGCAACATTAATAAAACTATTTGTTAAATAAAAAATATTTTAAAAGAAATAGCCTCATTTATTAAAAATGAGCTGTAGCGATATTGCATTTAAAATAACTGAAATACGTTTGCGGATTTACATAAAAGACTGATTTAAATGCACAGAGCTTCTAAAGGTACGATAATCAGGTCTTGTTGAATCCTTCACCTTTTGAGGCTAGGTTTTTTCTACTTGGGTGGCATCTCCATCTACTCTTCTACATCTAGCACGAAACGCCAGAGACAGAAAAATTGCTTCATGGGTTGTGATAGAAAATACTATATTTGTTGAGAGTTGAGAGTTAATAATATTTTAAAAATTGAACCATTGTTTTCTTGAAGAAAAGTTTATTTAGATGCTTAACTATTAATTTTTTTATTATAATGCACCATAAATTTTGGCTTCAAAAAATCTCTAAATTTCAACATAAGCTATTTCAAATGTAATACAACTTATGTTGTAGTTCAATAGCTTAATTAACGATGTTTGGCTGATTTAAACGGTAGGAAAGTTAAAGCATAATAATATAAAAAACAAGAAAGAACAGAATAATTTCAAAAATCTTAGGGGCTTAGTGTATTTATAAGAAACGTCAGGGGGTTAGTGTTTTTATCCGAAACCACAGTTCATGCCCATAATGGGGTGGCCTACTGGAGCCGATTCGACCTAGGTCTCAGCATGGCATCTGACCAAGCCCAAACTCGAGCCATGACACATAGTATCCTCCTAGGTCAAGAGACACTTCATGGGTTCAGGCCGGAAAAAATGTCTCTATGTCGAGCCGAGCTTGTTTGTATCAGAGTAAAATCTCCACGCTAATTCAGTTAGACCAGCACGTGAAGCATGAGTTGTCATTCATCATTTCAAAGGGTGATGTCATAACAAAATTTGTTTATAGGTCACTATCATGAAGAGTATGCTCCGCACATGTCAATCCAAGCTTCGTGCTCAAGTTAGGGGCAGTACATAAGGTACAATACTTGGTAGAATAGAGGTATGCCCAACCTTGCAAACCCTAGCTCAGTATTTTCCTCCTCCTTCAAGTACTAACCTTAGGCATCGAAATGCTTCCTGACTCAACTCCAGCCAGTGAAGCACTAACCTTTGGTTGTGATTGCAGGACTAGGTACCCTGAAAGACAACATCATCTCAGAATCGTGAATGAAATCACAACGCAGATGAAAGGGTCGGCTCCACAACCGTGATATATGAAATTTTTAAATTATTTCTAACTACTGACTCTAAAGTCAATTTTGATATACCCCTTCAGTTACCATCTATCATAATCATATTATACATGTCTATTTTCTCCATAAACACTCTCTAGAGCATCATATGTTGTGGTATTTAAAATTTTATTTCTTTCTAATTAGTCACTCTAAATTCAATTTTGATACACCCCTTTAGTTACTAATTATGTACGCTACGTTGTCTGACAACATTAATAAAATCATTTGTTAAATAGAAGATATTTTAAAAGAAATAGCCTCATTTATTAAAAATGAGCTGTAGCGATATTATATTTAAAATAACTGAAATACCCTTGCGGATTTACTTAAAAGATTGATTTAAATGCACAGAGCTTCTAAAGGTACGATAATCAGGTCTTGTTGAATCCTTCGCCTTTTGAGGCCAACTTTTTTCTGCTTGGGTGGCATCTCCATCTACTCTTCTACGTCCAGCATGAAACGCTAGAGACAGAAAAATTACTCTATCATGAGTTGTGACGCTCAGTAGAAAATACTATATTTGTTGAGAGTTAATAAATATTTTTGGAATTGAACCGTTGTTTTCTTGAAGAAAAGTTTATTTAGATGCTTAACTATTAATTCTTTAATTATAATGCACCATAAATTACAGGATGTTACATCCATTGTCACACCTCAAACTTCTAAGGTATGAAATAAGCAATGAAACAATATAAACCAAACTTATCATAAACATATCTCTAATTAACTAAAATACACTTCCAATCTGCTAATCAACTGTCACGATAATCAATTAAGCAATTCTTCTAGTCAGTGAATATGAATTAATCAAAACAGACCCACAATACCCAAATAAATAAATTAAATCTGAAACATCTAAAACGTAGATATACTACTGCCAAAGTAAATCCTAACTAACATGGTGAATCATCTTCAAAAGTGAAATCTAAATTCTCTGTTACATATCAGCACCCATAAATTGTTAGTTTACAGAAAAATTTAAGGCGGAGCTTGAGTAGAAAGTCATACCGAAAATATTAGCATATTGAATAAAGCATGCTCGTATCAACAATATAATATGCATAAACGGCAAGATAAATAACCGACTTAATAACCACAATGCTATTATGCTTGACATGAGACTCATGCAATATTTTAACGGTCTACCACCGCGGGCTAACCACATTGGGGACCTTATCATAGATTTTACGGGTTGCCTCGACCGTCGGGCCACTTCTGTGCCTGATAGTTTTATGGTCTTTCACCGGAGAAATTATAAGAACTCCATGTCAAGTTTACGGGCTACTCCGACCTTCAGGCCATCTTCTACCCAGTATTCTGCATCCACGCATGCTCATATGTACTAACAATAAATAATTTGGTAGCCATAATTAGACCAGAAGATAATAAACAGGTCGAAAATCCAAAAGAAAAATATTTTATTTTTCAGTAGGTCGCTCGAGTGGATAAAACTATATAGTTAGGTTTAATCTTAAAAAATTATAAAAAATTATAATTTATCAGTAGAAGTATTAGATCCAATGTCAATAAAAACTACACTCTACAAGATTTCAAATGATAGGTAATAGGTTAAAAAGAGAGTTTAGACGACCCATTCGTGTCGATTCGAAGTTGAATACCTTATTTTGAAATACAAAAACTAATTCGTCAAATTCAATTGGAAAACTAATTTTACTCATGTAAAAATAAGATATAAATTATATTTTTTTTGAAACTCTATGTGTATACTTTCAAACAAAATAAAACTGTGCACAATTTCGATACTCGTACTAAAATTTATGCTCGTTTTTCCAAAGTATGTTAGTTCAGCTAGAACAGGAGCAAATCTGTTGCAGTTCGATTACGAATTTTTGTAGAATTTTGTACTTTGAATAAGACTTCGAAATTTTAAACCAATACAGTACACATATAAATCAATACTTAGTAAAACATTCATAGATTTTAGACTTCTAAAAATCCATAAGAAAATTTCGCAAAATCAGATTATTAATGTGTTATATTATTTTTTTCTAAATTTAAGGAGGTCGCTCGAGCTGTCTATATCTCGTCTGAGTGCCCTAGGTAAATTTTTAAAATCTGTTTTGTCGAACAAATCTTGCTTTTAACCTTTGTTTCTACAACCTAACTGTCCAATATGCTCAAAAATACCACAGATCATGCATGACTCGATCATACACTAAAAATCACATACATACCTTTGACAAACACGATTTACGTAATATCTCAGTATAAATCAACATGAAATTCTATCTTATTCTAATAAAAACACAAAATTTGAATACTCTACGTACTCAGTTGATCTCGGGCTCTATACGAAACTCTCAACGTCCTCTACAACTTCCTAGTTGATCACCTCGCTCGAATCTTCTGTTTAGGCACTTATTCTCTTTCCTTAAGCGATCTAAGGCTTTTAGATTTCTAAAAAAAGTTGTATATGTTTTATAAAAACTAATTTTAGAGTTTTCTAATTCTTTTATACTCATAATTAGGTTAATTACATTAGTCTCCCCTTGAACTATCACAATCCTCGTATCGAGTCTCAATGTTCCAATTCATTACGATTAAGTCACAATTAAATATTAAAGTCAGAACCACAAGCTCACAAATAAACTAAAAATAATAAAAATATAAGGTTGAACATTGGCTTCTCACATCTATAGCCCAAAGAAGAGGTTTTGATCTATATTTTCATATAGAATAAAATTTTCTGTAACACTCCAAATTTCAGAGACGTTAAATAAAAGTATTTAACAAAAAAAAGACTGCTTTTTTTATTAGTAAAATAATGTGCGATTATATATTGAAATATAATGAAAATTTCTTAAATACAAGAATAAAATAGAGCTCCACAGTGGCTAAGTGAACCAAGTTGCTATGGTGTCCTCGTCGTAAGTGCTGTCGTCGGTGACTGGATATGATGATTCAGTTGCATCATCATTGACACCTAGCATGAAAGACCAGGAAGAGAAAAAAGTTGCACTATGAGCGATAAATCTCAGTAAAATAAAACCTACCAGTTATCGAATTTATGCCACAAATCGAATGAGGCATGAACAAGTCATGAACAATTGATAATAATAAGTAGAAATAATATTAAATATGAACAGTAAATAATCATAGTACAATATGCGCGGTATATGTCCAGGTCAACTTTCTAAGACTCGCTCTTAGTTCTTGACACGTGGGTCGTTGACTATTCTCGTATTGTTAAAATCCATTTTTAAATTTTGAGTCAACACCAGCGTTGCCCATAAGTCAAAAAATTTATTTTTAAATTTTGAGTCAACACCAATGTTGCCCATAAGTCAGAAAATTTATTTTCAAAATGTAGTATCATGATGTTTCCGACCGATA
The DNA here is from genome assembly GCA_019985065.2 of Arctostaphylos glauca. Taxonomy (NCBI): domain Eukaryota; kingdom Viridiplantae; phylum Streptophyta; class Magnoliopsida; order Ericales; family Ericaceae; genus Arctostaphylos; species Arctostaphylos glauca. The sequence goes on along the minus strand of JAHSPW020000005.1, from coordinate 28,036,815 downwards.
TGGTCTCAACCCCTAAGCTGAAACTCGTATTCGATGCATATGTACCCATAGATCAACTCTTGTATTCCATGTTCCTAACCGTTATGCTCCCGAATATTATGCCTCACATGTGTCGTGCCTTGATATAAAAACTCTAACTCCACCCTTCAACTATGGTTTTATTTTAAGAAGATACGACACAGCTAATTAACATAATCGACTCACGACATAACTTAGCTTAGTACATGAGACTTGACCAACTCGACTCCAGGACGTAGCTCGATGGTACCCGACAAAGTTCAACTAAAATTTATATCTCAACTAAAGATATCCTAACAAGTCTCTCCAAGGACTAGTAACACATCTCAAATTATACATGTCAGCAATTTTCTCAAAATCTCATTTGTCATAAAAAAATATATGAGTGGCACTGTTGTATGATGCGTACTTAGACCCATGTTTATAGGTTGAACACGCTATTCATAAAACCACTAAGGACTATCAAGATGACATGAGAATAACATACCATGTATGCACATCGACAAGAGATATTAAACATGATTTATGGTGTCAAAAGAAATATGGAAACCATATAAGCATATGTGTGAGATATAAACATGACCTAGACAGACAAAACAAATATGGTTAGAATGCATAAGTCAATTGGTTGATCTCAAAACGGCATCCGATTGGGGGTTGCATAGTCTTCCGAATGCATCAACCTTAGGCATCCGGTTAGGTATGGTATTACATTATAAGAATTGACTAAAAAGGTTGGGTCATTCGGATTATCAGGGATAGGGCATTTGGTTGCCCATAGTGTAAAGTGATACAGAACTAGAGCTCATCTAGTTGAGTCAAAATAGCTGATGCGATTGATTTCTATCACATAATTTAATCTAGTTTTTAGACAATAGGGAATCTGAATGGGCCAATAAGGCAACCGATTGAGTAGAAACATCTCAAGCCAAACACGGTCTGACACAGAAGGTCATTTGGATGGATGAACATGGCAACCAGTTAATACAGATAAGGCCTAGCATAATGGGTCATCTAGATGGTAGAATAAGTCATTGGGATGAAGTGTCTATGGTAGTACAACACATAAAGCAATGCACAAGTTCATCATGTTGGATGATTGGTCATCAGGATGAAGTTTGCATAGCATGCAAAGTCATCGGGATGAGACTTTTATGGCATCAGGTTGACCTATGAAAAAAGAGGGCAGTATATAATGTTATCTGGATGAGTCAAAATTGTATTCAGGTGAGCTCTGGTTTTCCAGAACAATACTGATATAGTTAAGGGGTATTCATCTGGATGGTTTGAAAAGGGCAACCTAACAAAACGTAAAATGTAGACTTGAATAACAAAGTGTAAAACACAGATTAGAAGAGAAAGTTTCATGAACCATTGTATTGATCTCTATGTTTTTCAATGGTTTTCAAACAGACTTGAAAACCTTATTTATAGACGTAAGAGAAGAGATACATTCCCGCCTAAACACGACAACCTGTAACAAACTACTAACAAACTAAACAACTTTCTGATGAGCTGGACTTGACCCAGATTGCTGACTTGGCAATCCATGACAATCCATTTAAACCAATCACTGCGAGCACTGACTTCATCTGTTAGGCTTGAGCTGCTTGAGCTGGAAGATGCTGAGAGTCTTTAGCATAGGAAGAGATCAGCTGTTCATTACCGTTTGATAACTCAATAGCTCCCCTCAAACTCAAGGGAGGAAGGACCAAGAGTTTCGATTTTAAGAACAAAAAGCGAGCAGTAGACAATGGCTTAGTAAAGATGTCAGCCACTTGGTGCAGAGAAGGAACATACTGAATTAGCAGTTGCTTAGAAAGAACCTTTTCGCGAATAAAATGATAGTCAATCTTGATATGCTTGGTACGAGCATGAAACACAGGATTGGAGGCTAAAGAAATAGCTGACTGATTATCACACCAAATCAAGTGAGGAGGAGGGCAACACACATGTAAATCCTTCAACAACTGACTTAACCAAGACACCTCAGAAGCAGTATTAGCCAAAGCCCGGTACTCAGCTTCAGTGGTGGAACGAGCCACAATATGTTGTTTCTTAGCGGACCAAGAAATAAGATTGGTGCCAAAATAAACACAATAGCCGGAGGTGGAAGGCGATCTTGAGTATCTCCAGCCCAATCAGCGTCAGCAAAGGCAGTGAGCAGAAAGAGAACCAGGACTATAGTGAAGACCATGGTCTAAAGTACCTTGAACATACCGGAGAATACGTTTGACAACCTGAAAGTGAGATACAGTAGGAGAGTGCATATGTTGACATACTGTATTAACAGAATGGGCAATATCAGGCCGAGTGATGGTGAGGTACTAAAGAGAGCCAACCAAGCCACGGTAAAGGGAAGGATCATCAAACAGCGTAGATGAGTCCTCCAAGGAAGAAGATCTAGTGGAGGCAGGAGAAGCACTAGGCTTGCAAGTGGTCATGCCAGCCTTTTGTAACAGATCCTTAGCATACTTGGTCTAAGAAAGAACCAATTGAGTTGATGTCCGAACAATCTCAATACCCAAAAAATAGTGTAAAGGCCCTAAATCCTTCATGGCAAACTGAGAGTTTAGGGTGGGAAGCAAAGTAGAAATAAGCTGAGTATTACTTCCAGTGACAATAATATCATCAACATAAACAAGAAGAATGGTAATCGCATTATCTTGAAAATGAATGAAGAGAGATGAGTCAGAAGAACTGTTGAGAAAGCCTTGTTGCAACAAGAATGAGCTGAAGGCAGAAAACCAAGCACGTGGAGCTTGGCGAAGTCCATATAAAGCCTTGTGTAACTTACAGACCATGGATGGATTGGTGGGATCTTTGTAACCAGGAGGTTGGCGCATATAAACATCCTCAGAAATAACCCCATGTAAAAAGCCATTGGTAACATCTAACTGTTTGAGATCCCAACCATGTGAAAGAGCAAGAGACAAAACAATCCGAATGGTAGTTTGTTTAACCACAGGACTATAAGTTTCAGCAATATCCACTCCTTCGGTTTGCTGATTGCCATTGGCTACCAACCGAGCTTTATAGCGAGCAATCTGACCATTGGACAAACGTTTGATCTTATAGATCTACTGACAACCAATAACATGAGCATGAGGAGGCAGTGTCACTAAAGACCAGGTGCCTTGCTTAAGTAAGGCATTGTATTCTTCATCCATGGCAACCTGCCAAACATACTGCTTTGAAGCTTGAAGAAAGTTTTTAGGTTCGGCATCACAGCCAGGGGATGGGACTTGGATAGATAGTGACAATGGGATACGAGGACGAAAAACACCATTTTTAGACCTTGTGATCATGGAATGAGTATTGGTGGTCACTGCTGGAGAACTAACAGCAGAAGGGTCAGAAGAAGAAGCAGAAGGAAAAGAAGGCTGGGAAGAAAAATGTGAAGGAGGCAAAGATGCTGAAGGAACAAGATTAGTGCAAGGTATGGAAACACTAACAGGATCAAATGAGGTCAAAGGAACAGTAAAAGAAGAATCAGAAGTGGGAATAGAAGAAGAAATTATGGTTTGATAAGGGAAACAATGTTCATCAAATTTAACATGCTGAACTGTTGATGCTTGAACTTGAGGTGGGACATTTGCTCCAGACTGAATATGAGGTCTATGGTTTGAAGTACTTGCCATACCTTGAGTCGTAGAAACAGGATACATAGGGAACATTTGCTGTGGAGAATACTGCCCAGAAAATTGAGTTGGAGCAAACTGATTTCCAGGATATTGAGAAACCTGTGGCACTTGAGTCTATGATAACAGGTAGCAGCAGTATGATTATCCTTCCAACAAATTTGACACAAAGGTTTAGAGTTGGTTTGAAAACCAAAACCAGGAAAAGAACTACCTCCATTATAAGGTCTGTTATTTCTTCGTTTGTCCTTACTATAACCTCTACCCATACTGGAAAACACTGGCTGATATGGTTGGGGGAAAGGAAAAGAAGCAGGTGATGGACCATAAGGTGTGACATGAAATGCCTGAGACGGAAGTTAAAGGTTACCTGAAGAACTTGAACCAGCATAAGGACCAGACACCAGCTGATGCCCTGTTGTGTTACCAGAACAAGTCCTTGTAGTTTCTGGACCTTTATTGAACTGAGTTGTTGCAACAAACACAGAGTTGGATGCAGTGGGTGATTCTTTCAATTTGTTGGATAGAATAGTATCCATGTCTTCAGATTGTAAAAATTGAACCATTTCATCAAAACTGATAGGTTCAGATCTTGTTTTGAGAGTAGTTTTTAGACCAGAAAATTCATCAGGTAAACCGTGCAAAGTGTGAAATACTAAATCATCATCTGAGACTGGACTTCCGGATATACTAAGTCTTTGAGCACATTCTTTGATCAAATCAATGTATTCATCCATTGTTGATGTTTTTGATATATCAAATAATCACCTCTTGAGTGTATGAATGTGTGACCTAGATAGCATGCCAAACCTTTGTTCCAATACATTCCTACTTCAAAGACATGTTTAGATCCAAGAACATGTTGCAATATACTGACTGAAACAGATGTAGTAACACATGACAACAGATGGCCATCAATCACTGACCAACTGAGGTAATCCTGATTTGTGATATTCTGTTCATTAACAACAATCTCCATGTTTGGACATTTTATTGAACCATCAATAGATCCTAGATAACCATTCAGTCTTGTAGCATTCTGAATCTGAGTTTTCCAAAGTGCATAGTTGTTTGAGTCTAATTTGATTGTCACTAGACTATGAAAATTCGAAACAAGAAAAATCAGAGATGAAGGTAATGTAATTGACATCTGACCTTGATTATATGAACTACATTCTGCAGAAGAAGTCATTTCATCGAATATGTGAAGAACATTTACTCAGAATCAAATTTATTTCAGGATCGTTGGAGACATGAGTCTTTCTTTGCTCTGATAAAACGTAAAATGTAGACTTGAATAACAAAGTGTAAAACACAGATTAGAAGAGAAAGTTTCATGAACCATTGTATTGATCTCTATGTTTTTCAATGGTTTTCAAACAGACTTGAAAACCTTATTTATAGACGTAAGAGGAGATACATTCCCGCCTAAACACAACAACCTGTAACAAACTACTAACAAACTAAACAACTTTCTGATGAGCTGGACTTGACCCAGATTGCTGACTTGGCAATCCATGACAATCCATTTAAACCAATCACTGCGAGCACTGACTTCATCTGTTAGGCTTGAGCTGGAAGATGCTGAGAGTCTTTAGCATAGGAAGAGATCAGCTGTTCATTACCGTCTGATAACTTAGTAACCTGTTGGGAGGTCGTCTTCCTCGAAAAATCAAAACTGGGTTTAATTTTCTCAAAGTTTCGTGAGGCTCATTCATGGATTCAAAGCACAACTTGGAAATAGAGGAGAGATTATTTACCTTGTAGAAGTGGAATGGAAATTTGGATTTGAGAACTTTAGGATTGATTTGAGATGAATCAAAGCTTCATTTTGGAATTTCCCTCTATCTCTATTGTAAAAAATCTGTTTCTATCACTCCCTTTCTATAATGATGGTATTTCATAAATTCTCAGAGGTTCTAGAATTCGCGGTGGGTTAGTGGAAAGAATACCAATGTATAAATAGAGGTGAGTCGAGTGAGATGGAGGAACTTAGAGTGTAAAGATAGTTTTGGTCATTGGTCTCTGTTGGAGTAAGGATGGATTCGGCTACCGAATGATTTGCATCCATGTGATTAAGAGGGAGGGTTTAAGAGTAAAACCATGGGAAGTTTGGAGGTTTAGTTGGAGAGGAGAGAAGTAAGGCCCAAGGAGGGGCATAGCATTGGGGAGGAGGAAGACTCAGCCAAGTTTCCCATGTGCAAAACTAAAGTATAAAGATTACAGCCATGTGAAAACTAAGATGGAAAGATTTACTAAGGTTTTGAGATTTCTAGAATATATAGATGATGAGAAGGGAAAAATTATCATGTGTGAAAGTGTCCAAGATATTCCAATGTTAGATGGGTATAAGTGTTGGACCAGATGGGTTTGGATCTTGGGTAAAAGGGAGAAACGGGTTTGGTTTACAAAATATGGACTTCTAAGAATGGGCCAAAAATTCAGAGTTAGATGGTGGTAGGAGTTGGGCTTGACTTATACGCACATAAACATACATAAAACACTAATAGATATATACAACCCCAATTTGTTAATATGCATAAGATGAAATCGTGAAATCACATAATTAAAATGTACAAGAAATTCTTATAAAATAAATTTTATTTCAAATTTACCTTTTATCATTGAATTTAATAAAATTCAGTTCTTTACACTTTCACAGCAAATCTAAGTTCTTAGCAAAAACGTTTCAAAATAGAAAATAAAAAGAGATACAATTTGATGGAATTTGAGTATTTGTGTGGCAAGTCCGTCAGTGGGCGGTTAATGGTGGTTGATGTTGTCGGTCAGTGATTGAGGCAGAAGCATGGAGAAACTTCAAGGGCCCGGTCCCGGCATTTGGGTTGTCCAAGTCCAGTCTTAAATTGGTTGCCCACTTAATATTATTAAGTCATAATAAAATTTAAAAAATATATAATCAAACAACAAAACAAAAACAAAAATGAGTTTCTATTACACTTTTAGGTTGAATTACATAAAAAATTTAAAATCAAAATATAACAACTGAATGGAACCTAAGTGAATATTCCTTTAATATTCCCGGTATTTTTTTGACAAATGAACAAGTGAATTTTTATTTTTTTACAAGATTCCTTTAATAAATGAACACACATAAAAAAATAGATTTCTTTTTATTTTACTTCACTTCACTTCAATTTTTTTGATAATAATTTTTTCGCACAACTTTTTCAACAACTGAATGGAACCTAAGTGATGTAAGAGCCTGATCAATGATGTGAAAGAAATAGGTAATTTTAAAATAATTTTTTACAAAATAATTAAAATATTTTTTTATATTTACAAAAAAAGTTTTTTTTTTTTTGGTTGCCCCGTGCCGACGGGTTGCCTGAGCCCCGGGGCCGCACTGGGAACTCCATGTGGAGAAGACAAAACTGCTATCGGATAAGAACCCTCAGGAAAGTCGAGTGATTGGCGTGATTAAACAATAAACTATTGAACGTTTTCTCTTTCTTAATTCAGGATTCAAAATGACGTAGTTTCAATGAGTAATTTGTAATAACAGTTCGCAATTAAAACGATGTGGTTTTAACTACACTACAACATTATAGTGTCTGAAGTATTTTTTTGTTTTAAATTACAAAATCAAAATGACATAATTTTTTTTAAAAAACGTGATAATAACTCACAACAAAAATAATGTTTTCACTCTCATTTCGCTCTAGCCCCGGATCCCTACAGGCCAGACAGTAAAGTACAACTTCAACTTTATTTTCAATGGGCATGGGATAGTACACAATTAAAACGTGCACGGCTTATTATTCCAGATCTTTGACTCATTGAATGGGGACCTTAGACCTTGGAAAATGGATTATATTGCGGAATTGGCTATATGTCAAAACGATATTGTTTTACCATATAAAATATTAATTAAAAATTATTCGGTCAGTGTTTAACTGTTTAATAATATTTTTGGCGTCAAAATTGTATTGTTTTTGACGTGTAACACGTCGTACTTTGCGCAATGCACACGACTGGATTATGGCTAGTTGCTAATGACTTGGGAAGTTGCACATAGGGCTCGTGTCCATCATTTGTAGCTAATACGACCCTTTTGTTTATTATTAAATTGTATTTGGATAAAATTATATGATATTATTATTATTTTGTTGATTTATTTTTCTTAATTATTTGCATTGATGACCAAAATCTAAAAAGCAATAAAATCTGACCCATTGACCATAGTCCCCCAGCATTCACTAAACTAAGAGATTGAAAAAAAATGGTTGTTCACTATCATAGTATTTTTTAGGATTGTTTTATCTAGATTTATTCACTTGGGTATATTGCATTGACCTCCCCTAAAGTTTTTGACAAATACAGAGATATCTTTTCAAATTTTAAAAACTGTATTGGCCTTCCTTACTTCACAAACTATTCAAATTCGACTTAAAGTTAAATTTTTTGAAAATTGTGGAAACAAATATGTATCTTATTTTGATAACTATTTTTTGTTACGAAAATTATTTTACCTTTAATTGAATCAAATAACTATTTACATTCTATTATATCTCATCTTTATATTTTTTTTATTAGGATGTATATGTGCCTTATATTAGATAAAATACATACATGAGACGAAAGCTAACGTGATTCGTTAAGTAAAAAATATTATTTTTTATAAAATTAAAATGATTAATAAAACATAAGATTCGTAATTAATTTTACAAAGTCGACTAGTATGACCAAAGTTTAATAATTTTAGCATTTAAAGCTAGATTGGAAAAAGAAAATTATAATAGTAAAGAAAACATATAAGTTAAGTAAAAGTCTTCACAGTTTTTCTTCATGAGATAGAGAAAAAATATATTTAGGCAAAATATATATAGAGAACACAAACATGACAAGATACATTAATTGAACGCAAAAATTATTTGTTATAGAAACTCTCTCTCTCTCTCTATGAGTTTGTCGGGTTGAGCAGCGGGGCATTGTTTGGTAAAGCCCATATGACGTGGTGAAGTTCCTCCACTCATCTACCCTGGCAGCCATCAGGAGCGTTTTGATTCCGCTAACCACCGTCTTGTTCGGAACTTCGGCTTGACTGTTGCTCTGAGGATATGAAGGCATTGAGCTATAAAAGATGATCCGATGCTCGGTGCAAAAATCTTTGAATAAGTCGTCAACAAATTAAGTATCGTTATCTAAGATAAAAGCATAAAAGATATTGAACTAAGAGATGATATTAGGCCAACCAAATCACTTGACGTCATGGTCTTCAATGAGACGAGTGGTTCGAATTCAACCCACTTCGTGAAATAATCAGTTGCTGTGATTAGAAATTTGTATCCACCGGTGCGGTAGAAAATTTAGCAACTATGTCCAAACCCCATTGAGAAAATAGCTATGGAGTGGTAAGGAGTTAAGATTCTCATCCAGTTGGTGAATGAAAGGAGGATGTCGCAGGCACTTATCGCACTTTTTTGACTAGTTGTTCAACATGCTTCTTCCAAATAACCTTGAGAGATGGCTCGATGGACCAAAGACCGTCCTCTCGAATGATATCTGTAGTTGTCGATTTGACGATTTTTTATCTTGTAGATCACATGTTTAAAGATAGATAAAATATTCATTATGCCATTCTGAGGTGCTAAACTTTCTAATTAAAAAGAAAAAATCAACCATCTATATATTTTAATAAAAAATGGAAACAAATTGGTCAAGGCGAAGAATCAAATATTGTACTCTTTTTTTTCCAACAAGGTTAAAGTTCTATAATATTCAAATTTTGAATTTCATACCTTTTTAATAACATAAAGAATATATAAATTTGTATTTTCTCTCTTGCCAAGACAAACCGGTCAAATAACGAATTTGACTAATAGCCTACTTCTTTCAACGGAATAATATTTGTTTAAAACAATTGGGGTTTCATAGTTATCATAAACAAAATTAAAATAAAATATTGGAGGTCTAACTTTGACCACATCAAATTCTCTTTTCTATTTTTGGGTCTTGAATATGTGAAAGCATAAATCAAAAAGAAGAAAAAAAAAAGCTAGAAAATAAATATAAAGTAAATAAACTAATATTTTCCACTTGTTTGGAAATAAAAAGTTCGAAAATTTGGCCTAACTTTTTTTTTTGAATTATTTTTTATTTTTATTTGAGTTTTTTTAATTTGCATCAATTTTTTGTGAATTACTAGTTCGTCTGATTTCCAAAAAAGTTAAACAATATGAACCAAATTTTAAAAAAATTCAGAGAAAACAAAAATAATCTAAAAGACTTGTTCATTTTGGATTATTTCTATCTTTGGCGTATTTTTTAGCTTTTAACCATGATTTTTTACTTTTTAGATTCTATTCGTCAAGACAAACCAATAATTCACAAAAATTAAACACAAAACTAACAAATACGAAACAAAAATTGATTAACGACAAGTTTGTGGTCCTTTTTATCATTGTAATCTTGTTACCGTGATTAATAAATTTTCCCTCTTGCTGAGCAAAAAAAAAAAAAACATAATTTAGTCTGGTTAATACAAAAAAAAAAATTACAAATTTAAAAATATAGTTGTATACATATCACAAATCACTATTCAAAAAATTGTCTTTTCGAGATAGTGTGTGATTTTATTACTATTATTATTATTGTTTATTTTTGGTTATGTTATGTTTTTACTCAAGATATTAGATATACACAATTATTATTTCTACATATGATATTTGATAATTAAAAAAGTTTTTCATATTTAGTGTATAATAAGCCACACTGTTTAGTAATACAACAAGGTAGGTCTGCGTAATATGCTTATTTATTTTATTGAGATCATTTTAGTATTTTTGCATTGTTATGCTTATTTATAAAAAGATTAACCCAGGTGCTAGTACTCTTCAGTGAATTTGTGGTGTATCATTTTATTTTCTATTATAGATATTTCAGTTTTTTAAAAAATAGGAAACTTGCTTCATGAGCTATAAATTACTTCTACACAAAAAGTTGACACTTGTCAGTTCTGTCTTAATTTTTATGGATTATTAATTCGCCTTGACGAAATAAATTTAAAAAGTATAAATTATGTCTAAAAGTTTTAAAAAAATTTATTAAAAATGAAAAAATAAGTCAAAACGGACCATGTTTTTAGATTATTTTTATATTGTTTGATTTTTTTTTCAAATTTGGTTCGTATTTTTTTTATTTTCCAAGCCTCTAATCGAGACAATTCCAATTTATTTTCAGTTTATTTTTTTAAAACCTTCATATACTAATTATTAAACTTGAACATGGGGTAAAATTGGCATGATTAATCTTAATTAAAATTTACCGCATCTTCTAGAGTCGTGACCCCCTAATATGTTCAATTTTAGCCTATATTTTTTTGATTTTTTGATCTTCTCGTCGAGATAAATAAAAAAATACAAAAAGTCGTGAAATAAAATAGAATACTCAATATCTAATAAATAATGATTTAATTCAAATGGAAGATAAAACTAACTTTTTAAATATAGTTAGTATTGTTTTGACTTTTGTAATAAAATTTACCAAATCTTTTGTAAATTAATTACTCATCTCGATTATAGAAATTAAGAAACATAAAATTACAGATGCAAGTTATCAAAATTTTAAATAAGACAATCCTATAAATTTTAAATGATTTGTGTGTCTTATAGAATTTTCTCACTTCTTGTAGACATTTCAAAGGGTATTTTTGGTAATTAAAATTTTACCCCTGCCACATCATGAAAAACCATTCAAATTTTGACAGAAGTTAAGGTAAGGGGGTAAATGGTCTAATATTTTCAAAAGTAAGGGAGGTTATTGTATTTTTTAAAACCTTAGGGGAGGTCTCTGCATTTGTCAATAACCTCAAGGGAGGTCAGTGCATTTTACTCTATTTTTTTCATTCTCCGCCTCTAATTGTTAATTGATTTACTCTTAATTAATTGTAAGGATGGTATAATAATTTAAACACAAAAGTGGAATAAAAATTATTTAAAAAATATATTTCAATGACTTTGTATAATAGGAAAAAAAAAGTGCAATTAAAAAAAAAGTGTGAAAATCTGTCTGAAACCTCAGTTCAAATTTCCATAGTTGTTTGAAACCTGACAGTGAAATTGCTCAATTAGAAACAAGTAACATAGATGGTACCTTCATGGTGGGAACCATTTATGTTCTTCACCAGATAAAGTAGGAGTGGAACCGACCCCGATCGAAAAAATAATAAACCGAAGTCGGTTCGGGGCTTTTCGGTCCGATCGGTTTTTTCGGTATTTTCAGTTTTTTTGGGTTGGGCTTGAATTTGAGCCTGTAATAATTTTGGGCCATAAAAAATCAGTGAAAATAAAATTTTGGCCATAAAAATACAGTGTAACCCCTTAGACTTTTAGGGTTAGAACGGTTTGGTCCACAACAATACTAGTTTTCGATTCGGTCAACACCGGTCCATTCGGTTCGGTCTTCTACTTAGTTTCGGTTTGGTTCAGTTCGGTCCGGCCGGAATATGAGATAACCGACCCCAAACCGAAAACCGAATATTTTTTACGAATAGAACCGAAACCGACCGAACGGAGTATTAGACCAACCGAGGACCGAAAATTCCGATCGATTTTTTTTCGATTTTTTCGGTTCGTCGGTTTTTTGTTTCATCCCTAAGATAAACTGACATGAAACTCTGGGATTTGATTAGTTTAACATAATTCATTCGTGCGAAAAAAAACTGGGTTTACCAATAATTCATAATGAGTAATGTTAGGTATACAGATATTATGAACACATCTAAACCTACATATGTCTGAAACTGTTAGATACACGTAGAGTTTTTGAATTATTGAGGATCCTGCGTGCGTCCAGCGATTCTGAATATATTTGTGTCCGGTCTGTGTCCGTAATATCTACATACTAAGACTTTCTTATTCATACAGTCTATTTGGACGATGGTATTTGTTGAATTTTTTTGTTCTTATATAAATTTTTTTAATTTTTGTCAATTTTTTGTGATTTATTGGTTCATCTCGAAGAAAGCTTTCGGAAAAGTTAAAAATAATAGACAAAATTTTTAAAAAAATTCAGAAAAGACAAAAATAAATCAAAAATAAAGTTTTTTAACTTATTTGTCTTCTGTAGTGACACTTTTTTAGTTTTTGGACATAATTTTATACTTTTTAGATTTTTTTATCAAGACATATTAATAAATTACAAAATATTGAGGTCAAAATAAAAAATATAAAAAAATAGAGACAAAAAATAAATTAAAATAAATTAGTTAGACCAAATAGAGTCATAGGGCCCATTTGAACTGTGGTTTTTATGTGTTTATTTATTGAAATTTTTTTCGTCCTTATTTGAAATTTTTTTGTAATTTTTTGTTTTTCATCAATTTTCTTTGATTTATTGGTTCATCTCGACAAGAGCTTTCAGAAAAGTTATCAATCATCGGCTACATTTGAAAAAAGTTCAGAAAAGACAAAAATAAATAAAAAAACAGAGTTTTTTGTACTTATTCGTCGTCTTTAGTGATTTTTTTTTAACTTTTGGACATAATTTTATACTCATTAGATTCCTTTCATCAAGACGGACCAATAAACTACAAAACATTGAGATTTGAACAACAAATGCAAAAAAAAAAAATGAATAAAGACAAAAATTTGAAATAAATAAATTAGTGAGGCCAAATAGGGCCATAATAGTGTAACTGCTACCCACCCATCAAATTTATTATTATATAGAGCATATTCAATTTTTTATTGATAAGAGGCTTTAGAAGAAAGGAAGGAAGAAAAAATTGAATTTATTAATTCGAATCAAATTTTGAAAGATTTTATTCTTATATAAGAAAAGTATTTTTAATTTTTAATAACAATTCATTAGACTAATTGACATGAAATTCAAAGTCTTGCCCAGAAGTCAAAATCCGGGGGCAAGTATACAACTGAATTCCCCCATACTCATTCCTTCCATTCTCTCTCTCTCTCTCTCTCTCTCTCTCTCCAATTTTGGAGCATGTCCTTTGGTACCCATTTTCGCATGTCAAACCCCAGAAATCCAGAAATCCACCAACAGTTCAAAAAACAACATGAAGTTCTGCTTCCTTTGCTCAAATTGCTTCTCCACTCCCTCAGAAATCCTGATTCACAATAGAAGCATCGACGGTATATTCCCAATCTTTTTCAATGTCTCTCTCATACCTTTTTGTTTTAAACTTCCCCCCACCCCCCATTTTGCCTTCGACGTCTAAGTTTAAAAAAAAAAAAAACTTTGTAGCTGGTGAACAAGGTGTTGAGGATTTCTGTGTCTTCTCTTACAATGAATTGAAAGCCGCCACTCAATCTTTTCACCGATCAAACAAGATTGGTGAGGGAGGATTTGGTTCTGTCTACAAGGTATTCGACTATTTTCCTTACAGAAAAACTCATATTATATGTAAGAATGGATCCAGATTCAAACTTTGGGGTTGCCAACTCCAGTAACTGGGGTCTAGGAAAGGTTATAATTTCGTGATTATTTTACAGAACTGTTGGTATAATATGAGAGTTGTAAGTATTTTATTTACCCCCCAAAAAAGTTTTTTTTTTGGTTGTTTTTAAGGGTTGATCGCCCCAGAACCGCCCTTGATCCATCACTAATTGGGGCGTCTTTAATCTTTATTGCGGCTGTGTCCTAAACTCCAGACTCTTCTATTTTTGAAGTCCTCTACCTGTTTGCCACATTTTCTGGTTCTGACGTATTCTTTTTATTATGGACCAAAAAGTACTTCAAAAAGCCGAAAAAAACGGATTCAGGGAGACTTTAGTGCACTTCTTTATATTGTGCGTATAGTGCAGGCAAAACAACGTAGTTTTGCCCACTTTGCTGTACAAACTATATTGTTTTAACTTATCGTGTGAATTGTTATCAAAATGCATGGAATCAAAATGACGTAGTTTTGAGGGCAAAGCGGACAAAACTACGTTGTTTTACCCGCATTACGCACACATTATAGGAAAGTGCACTACAACTCCCCTAAATCTAAAAAGAAACTTGACTTTGTAGGATCATCGTTAATGGAAAACCGCGTGCAGTTTATATATGTTGACATATTCAATGTTATGTAATTCGTCAATTCTCTGAATTTATTAAGAATTAATATATATAATTATGCACCATAAACAATTAAAGAACACAAAAAAAAAATACACAAGAAAACTCCAAGGCGGATAAAAAATTACAAGAGAAAAGAAAACAATATACTCGAAATTTGCCTACTAGAGAGTTTTTCACAATCAGATATAGACTCTCTTCTTTTTTTTTTATTCAGAACTTCTTTGTTGACTACTCGCAATCTGTTTCGCATGGTGCTCTTTCAAGATTTGACTTCTCAACCCTTTGATCTGCTATCTAGACTCCTCCTCAGATCAACTTCCAAGTTGGCCCAAGTTGCTGTTGAACTCCTTAAAAAGTTTTCTCAAGATGTTTGAAGAATTTGATAATTCTTGAGAAAAGCTAATCAAGAATGATGAATCTGTAATTTATTACCTCTTTCAAGATTTTACCCACACGGTATAAAATTGATAGATTTTCTTTCTATATAATTACTCTTGGGTGCCGTGGTATTTGTTCTGTATGTTCAATGTCTTTTTATCGATTTTTGTATGCTTTTTCTGAGCTCGTTCAAGCGGTTCACTATCTCACTCGATCCGCCAAATGATGCTTGCAATATCTGCACCGCAGTTTGGGACAGAACTGCTTGGTCTTTTTTCTCTCTCGAGCGGCCTTGAGCTCCCTCGAGCGGTCTCCCGCATTATGCTTGACTTCGATCCGCGGTCTTCCGGATTATGCTTGACTTTGTTAATCAGCTGATTCCAACTTCGTATTCCATTCTAACTCCTTCAATTCAACCTAAAACCAAATTTGTCTTGAACTACAATTTTGACTAATTCCATTTGCAATTGAATCTAAATCCTAACTTATTTCGAAGTTCAATAGATTTATAACACAAACTCCACAGATTTGCCAATATAAAATTTATGGAATTAACAGTTAGGATGCTTTTGATTCTTGCTTTAGAATAATCAAACTTTTATTATAAGTTAGCAGGATCAGACACTTGGGCTGTGTTGTGTAGCACTAATATTCTATATCTTTTCTTATTTGTATTAACCTTAGTTTTTGTACTAAGGGCCGCCTTAGAGACGCCACCTTTGTGGCCATAAAAGTGCTTGAAGTTGAGCTTGAATCGATGAGAGGGGAAAGGGAATTCATATCTGAGTTAGCTGCACTGTCCAATATCAAACACGAAAACCTTGTTAAGCTTAAAGGGTGTTGTGTGAATGGAGCTGAAAGGTTCTTGGTTTATGATCACCTGGAGAATAATAGCCTCTCCCACACCTTTCTTGGTAAGTTATGTCCTTAGTAACATGTTTTTGTACTTCTGATACAAAGAAAACTTGATCCTGGGGATGTGGTATAGAGAAAAAGTATCTGATCTGTGATTGCTGATTAATGTTAGGCGGAGAGCAAAATAGGGTCAAATTTAGTTGGACACGGAGGAGGGATGTCTCATTGGGTGTTTTGCGAGGACTAACCTATCTCCATGAGGAAGTTGAACCCCGGATCATACACCGGGATATTAAGGCGAGCAATATACTTCTTGATCGGGATTTCATCCCTAAAGTTGCAGATTTTGGTCTGGCCAAGCTGTTTGGCGGTAACGCCTCTTACGTCAGCACTCGTGTTGCTGGAACGTTGTAAGTAGTTTAAGAATAAATATCCTTCTACCGAAATTTTTCCAGTATATCTATCTTGGGCATATCATTTTTTGATGCTGATGGGGTTGTGTTCCATTTTTTGAATGCCATAGAGGTCATATTGCTCCTGAGTACGCCATTAGCGGGCATTTGACAAGGAAATCAGATGTTTACAGCTTTGGTGTACTTCTAATGGAAATTGTCAGTGGCCGTCCAGCCGTGGACTTCGACATAGAACTTGGCGAGCAGTTCCTAGTTGACAAGGTAATGCAAGCAATGCATACTGTCACATTTAATTTTATATATGAATCCTGACATTTAAGTTAAAATATTTAAACTGATGAATTTTTGGAGAAAGTGTCCAGAATGCTGCCACAATGTATTCTATTTTGTTTTCCTAAGAAGCATGGGCACGGATACGTCATTTTCCAAAACTAGGACACTGGCACGGTGATAACACATTGAATGTCAAAAATGTAAGATTATATGTTTTAGGTTACATTTTGACCTTCTAACGTGTTCCCAGCGTGCCCCCTCATGTGTTCTCAAGCATGTCCAACTAAAATATACAATAGAAAAACACATATTTGAGCATGTCCAAAACGTGTTTGATCCACGTCCATGCTTCTTACTCATGTACGTGCAACTGCAGGCATGGGAAATGTACAAGGCGAATACCCTTGCGGAACTGGTAGATCCTGTGCTAAATGGAAACTTCCCTGAACAAGAAGCTGTCAGATTCTTGAAGGTGGCCCTTCTCTGTGTACAAGAAATAGCAAAAAGACGACCTGAAATATCCGAGGCACTCAAGATGTTAGAGGATGAGATTGACACGAGAAATTTTGAGATTTTGCAGCCAGGACGCGTCCCTGATCTCATGGATGTCAAAATACGCTTCCATGGGCATTCTCCAAATAGCATTTTCTCCAAAGGTTCCACCAGTATTAGCACACTGAGCCCCAACAGCAGATACATCTAAGAAGGTAACATGATGTATGAACAATACAAAGCTACATACTGCATAGATTGCTGGATAATTTGGATTTCCTCTCTTATCCGAGAAGCACTGCAGATGACTGAGAATCAAGAATGTGTATTGTAGTTACTTTAGTTTGTCAGATTTGTGATGTATGTTGTGGTTGTACATATATTGGAATTGGATTCATTACTTTGTCACCTTAATCAAGTTATAGCACACATTTGTAGAGGCAAAACATTTTTAGGTTGTGCTGGAAGGTACATTTCACTAATTGATTATTTCCCATTTTACTTCATTTCACTAATCAATCGCAGCATACATAAAAGAGTAGCGTTGCTCGCTTTTGTGGACCATTTTCGGGACCAAAACTTGAATGGATTGTTAGGAACTTGAGAGAAGAATCCTTCTGAATAGTAGACCTTGTAGAACAAACTTGTCATGGCTTGGGCGGCTTAAAAACATCCAGGATACATTATGAGCAGAGCTCAAATCTAATTCAACCTCCTAAGTGTCAGAATAGGAGGAGGAAAACCATCAAGTTTATAATGCCTACATGCTAAAGGTCCTCTGTGTGTGTGTGTGTTTGAGAGAGAGAGAGAGAGAGAGGATGGCGATGCGATGGTTAGGGTATTGATAGGAGGAGCATATTCCACCCCAGATCCATAATTGGCTACCCTTTTAGCAACTTAGCCCCAATTGCCAATGGAGATATTAAACAAAGAACAAAACCCGCCTTACTAATGGGGATTGAGTTTTTAGCGAATATATCCATATCTGAAGGATGAGCAAAAGAAGAAAAACTAACCAAAAAGAACAAACAAGTTCAAATCTTCATATTCAAGTCCTGTACAAAAATAAATGACAGTACAGACCAACTAAACGAATTGTGTTTACTGTGAGAAATTGCCATCTCTAAGAGAGATAGAGAGAGAGAGAGAGAGAGAGAGAGAGAGAGCATAGTGAATAACATGCCATGCATGGCTCCTCGCATGCCATCCACAAAGGCCACCAGCTCATAGATGGATTTCGCAAATGGCATACAGGGAGCCAGGCATATTATTGCATCTCACATGCATGGATGTGTAGTTTTGGAAATGTATGAACCTTAATGGTGGGTATTTTACTTAAAAAAAAATGAGAAGATAAGAGAAAGTCACATCACTCTGTAAGAAAATTTTGTACAAAACTTACGCATGAACAAAATGGTTTGGAATTGCAACAACTTTCATTGAACCCACATTGGATCTGCACAACACAGAACTTAGAAATACAAAGAGAGAAGACACTTGTTTTGATTGCAATTAAGATGTTTATGGAGCAGTATTTATAGATGGGTGAGCCCGAATGAAAATGGCCAGAGGTTTTCGTGGTCCCTCTTTCCCTCCATACATCTGTTCTTTTTCACCCACTTTTTTACTAAGAAACCCAACCAACTATACTTTTGAGTTGGCAAATTGGAATAAAGCAAAAGCTGCTGAGTTGAAGCCACTTCACCTTAACAGCTGAACTGCCACCTCTTTTTCTTCCTTTTCTTTGTCACTAAATTCCACGGGAGGAGGAGGTATTTGTTTTTGTGGTGTGAATACAGTAAGGAGGAGAGAGAGAGATGGTTATGTTTCGATGCCCTTCTGTGGTGTTTTGGGATCTTCATTTTCCTTTTCATGGATAAAAAAGCAGAGGAATTATTTTTCCTTCTTCTCTTATGTACTGATTTGTCTCCAAGTGCTGTGATGGAGGATGACTTTTAGTGCCCATTGTACTAAGGGCGGTTTGACTGATTGAATATAAACATCAAAATTAGAGTACTGTCGCTTTTGGCCTAAATCATCTAATATTTAATCCAAGCAGTTGCCGAGTGGAGATTAAGGCGAGCCGTAAGCCCAGACGTTCTAAGATCGAATCTCATTGGCAACAAAAACGGGTCACTGTATTTTTGTCCAGTCGATAAACTCAGGGCCCCGAGGATTAATAGGCATTTAGGTGGGTACTCGCCCAAGCTTTACCCCAATTTGGTCTTAAGCTGACCGGATACCTGGGTTATCCAAAAAAAAAAATCATCAAATATTTATTGGCATTGTTTTGTAAAAAAAATGTCCTTTAATATTTTAAATTAATCATTCGTCTTGATATAAATATTTATAACCAGAAATTCAAAAAAAAGTTTTAAGAATAAAAATTTATGACCAATTTTTTTTAAAAGTTCACCGAATACAAAAACAGATTTAAAAAATATAATGTTCACTGTATATTTGTAATTTTTTTTTACTTTTGATCTAGATTTTCTTGCTTTTATTTTATCTCCCATCGAAACGAATAAGAAAATGCAAAAAAAAAAATATCAAAAAATTAGACAATATCAAATACTATTCACTAGCTTTAATAAATCAAAATTAAGTGCAAACTCAATTACATAGATATTGATGGTGTTGAAAAATGGTAAATCGCCCTGCATTCCTACTTTGAGCTCCTCTACATAAATTTGGTGGTCGGGGTTTGGTATCTGACCAACGACCCTTCAACAATCAAGCTACAATAATTTTGGGAGTTGTAAGGACTCAAATTTAAAATTCAATAATAAGAAAATTTAATAAATTTCAATTCAAATTTCAGGATTTACCATATACATTTTAATGATTTTAATTCATTAATTTATTTTTATGCATGATTGCGTGGGCCTTTTTAGTTATAGTTTGAGTACTATTTTTAGCCTAGAAGCCCAAGCCTATATCTACCTAACCTTGATCCAAATCATTCCTTGTTGGCCCAATCCTATAACCTTTTGGATTTCAACCCAAAACCCAATAACCAAATCTATTCGGTTTGACCCAAACCCATGAGATCATAGATTGTCCCAATTACTATAGACTCTTCCACACTTGATGATTTTTCCTTCTTCATCCGTTAAAATCTACAAATGAATCATTCTTACTCAGTTTTTGCACATGGTTGTATTGCTATTTTACAAATGGAAAAAGCCTTGGAAGATTTTTTCCTCTCCAATGGAAGCCTGCACCTTGTTCCCTACTCCTCTCTTCTTCTCTCAAACCTCCAAGCTCCTATGGTTTAAATCTAAAACCTCCATTAGAAATCACATGTAATTTACAATCTAAGCATATCATGGATATTCACACACTTCACCTCCCTCCTATAAATATGGCCTTCTTTGTCACGCTCTAAATCCGAGAGCATGACCGGCCGTGAATTATGTACCAACTATAGAACATGAAGCCTAAAAACAATAATTATCAAATGATTTTAGGTAAAAAAAAAGTACTAAATAAAATCTAAATAATTTTAGAACCACTTTTTTGTGGCAAATGAGGTATAAATATCTCATAGCCTCCAACTCCAAATAAAATAACTAAAACGCTAATAAACGAAAGTAATAACATTGTGAAACATGAATAAATAAAATACAAATGCCCTAAAGGTCTAAACGGTATGTCTCGATAATGCTGCATATTCCCTACCTACTCTCCATGCACTAATTAACCTGAAAAAAATGTGGAATAAATTCGTCACCTGAAAGGTCAGTGAGTAATATAGCATGCTAAGGGTAGAGGATTAAAAGTGGCATACATATTAAATAGCAATAACCAAGAGTTTCAAGAATGGTTTCGAACAATCAAAGTCAAGGGCTCAAGAATAATAGTATCAACGAAGTAAACAACTGATTAATGAATCTTCGAATAAAATATCAATTTTCAATAAGTTGCATTTATACCAAACAAGTGGTCAAAGAATATCCAACCAACGAATCATCAATAACCCAAGAGTCAAAAATAAATGGAACCATAATCACCAAATGCCAAATGCCAAATATTTTCTCAGGGCTTAGCCCGTTGGATTCAACTTTGTATTTAGAGTCATATGGGATGTCGCCCAAGCCTTTTTCCTAAGTCGATTCAGATAGAGTCACAACAGTATTTCACGGATCTCTTCTCTAGAGGTCAAAGTCACCACAATATTTCACGGGTCTCTCCCTTGGACTTTTTAACAAATATAAACATGGTCCCAACTAATAAAAAACAACGGTCAACCGGAGTCACCTGCACTAGGTCTATTCCCCGTGCCGCTATACAATTCTCAACAAATGGTCTGTCAACGAGTAGATAACAAGACAAGTAACAATGATACATAATGAGAATAAACATATAGAACCTTGTACGCCAAAGACGTCAAGTTAAAAAAAAAACGAAGTCAACAAATTAATTACTGAATGAAAAGGATAGATAGGCACAAGAGGAGTCCAAAAGAATGAATCACATGCTAAACCACTCATCTGAGTCTAAAAGAATGCAATCAGATGCACGGTACGTTAATTGTCCACTAATCTGAACAAAAGAATATACAAGGTAAATAATATTAATGACATACAAAATTATAAATAGTTTTATCTACTAAAAGTCATAGTATAAAATAATATTATAATATCACCAAATCTACAAAGGAATGCACCCATGAACCCAAGGCAATGCACACGCACCCATTCTGGAATTGGTTTATATAAAAGAAAATGGTACAAAAAGAAGAGTAGAGTTAGGCAGTGTGTGAGGTTTGACTTCACCCACTGGATTATCGATGTGAACCCTGTCGGTAATTGCAAACCTCTAATTTCTATATATATATATATATATATATATATATATATATATATATATATATATATATATATATATGAGAAAGGCTCGAGAGATTAACACTTTTTTAAACTTATATTAGACTAACATCTAAATTTTTCATTCCTAATTAAATTTTAATGATCCGAACCGTTCAATGTATTTAAAATATGTTTTTAAGGTACCCGCGAGAAATCAACTTAAAATATTACCAAAAAGAGATTGATCCAAGTAGTGGTTCATAAAACAGTTCCTGTCAGCATTTTAAATTTTAAAATTATTGGTGTTTTTATCCAAGCCGCGTATTGCTCAGTGTGACATCTACAGATAATAATTTGAATTTTTTAGGTTGTTCATCTACAAGATTCGTTAAAATTCTCAGTGTTTAACCGAGCTCTTTACTGTTTGGTGTGACTATTTAAGCACGTTAATAAAAAATTTTTTGACTTGTTTATCTAGATTATTTCATTAAAATTCTCGGTAAGAATCATTTCATTCTAAACCCAAAGGGTTGGATTGGTAGTCAAGACATGTGATTTAGAGGTATGCTCCCTCCTAAATTTCAAGTTCAAAACCTCTTAGGTGTCATCTATTCTTATGATGTCAGTCCATACAAAGCGGAATCCTGATTTTAAATGGGCCCCACGAGCGGACGGTGGGATCAAGGTTATTGATATCGCACTGTACTAGTTCGTACATACTGTTCTCCATACGGTACCATGTACTTCTAATACCATACTGTTCTCAATACCGATCGTACCGACTAATATCGAAAATATCAGCCAATACCAACTAATACCAGTGAAATTTAATTTTTTTTGCTTTTAGTAATTTTTTTGGTATTTTTTATCATAATTTTTAACATCTAGATTTCTTTCATCGCGATAAATGATTAGTATAAAAATTTAACACAAATTTAATAAAAATTCAAAAACAATTGCTCTATCACAGTACTTATGGACTAACGGGCTACACTTTAACCAAGTATCTTACGAATAAAACTAATAAAAATTACTACCATAGAATTTAATCATAAATTAATTTTTTTTGTTGTCTCTTATATATACATACATACATACACACATACATACATATACATATATATATGACCAACAATTTTTTAGACAAATATTAAATAAACATATAGATTCTTTATTCCTGATTAAATTTTAATGATTTGAATCGATCAATGTGTTAAAACATATTTTTAAGATTATCTGCGAGAAATCAACTAAAAATATTACTAGAAATGACTTAATCCAAGCAATGGTTCATAAAACAGTTCTTGTCAACATTTTAAACTACTGTTTGGATCAAGACTTTTTGGGCAATATTTTGAGCTGATTTTTCGCGAGTGTTCTTAAAAACATGTTTTAAATACATTGAACGGTTCGGATTATTAAAATTTAATAAAAAATAAAGAGTTTAGATATTGGTCTAATATAAACACACGCATGCGCGCACACACACACACACACACACACACACACACACACACATATATACATATACATATACATATACATATAGGGGCTGGCTCTATGGTCTAATGATTTTTTAGATCAATATTAGACAAATATCTAAACTCTTCATTCCTAATTAAATTTGAATGATCCGAACCGTTTAATGTGTATAAAACATGTTTTTAAAGGTACACATGAAAAATAAGCTCAAAATATTACTGGAAAGGGCTTGATCCAAATAGTGGTTCATAAAACAGTTTTTGTTAGTATTTTGAATTATTACTTGGATCAAGTCTTTTTACGTAATATTTTGAGTTGATTTTTTGCGGGTATTCTTAAAAACATGTTTTAAATACATTGAACGGTTCGGATCATTAAAATTAAATCAAGAATGAAGAGTTTGGATGTTGGTCTAATATTGTTCTAAAAAATTATTGGTTCATACCCGCGATAAATCAACTTAAAATATTACTGGAAAGAGTTTGATCCAAGTAGTGGTTCATAAAACAGTTCTTGTCAGCATTTTGAACCACTGCTTGATCAAGCTTTTTTTGATAATATGTTGAGCTGATTTCTCGCGGATACACTTAAAAACATGTTTTAAACACATTGAACGGTTCGGGTCATTAAAATTTAATTAAGAATGAAGAGTTTAGATATTGGTCTAAAAAAGTATTGGTCCATGCCCGTAAGAAATTAGCTCAAAATATTACTGGAAAAGACTTGATCGAAATAGTGGTTCATAAAATATTTTCTGTCAGCATTTTAAACCACTTCTTGGATCAAGCTTTTTTCCGATAATATTTTAAGCTAATTTCCCGCGTGTATCCTTAAAAATATTTTTTAAAAACATTAAACGGTTCAGATCATTAAAATTTAATCAGGAATGAAGAGGTTAGATATTAGTCTAATATTAGTTTACAAAAGTATGGTCCATGGAGTCGAAACCGTATCCAATGTATGACTTGTACCAATACGTACTGTACCAATAGACAAACCGGTACAATCTGATATGGTATTCAGAACCGAATTGGTCTCCGAAGACTAGTCAACAATAGATTAGGAATAACTCCAAAACTGACTAAATAACTCAGCTATTAGAAATTAATAAAAATTCACTTCATTCTTTCAAATCAAATTTGGTGGTGTTAAAAAATAATAGCAATTCACGAGACCAACGTGTGTTTTTTTGAGCCGTGTGGTCGGTCAAATTTCACAATCCATGTCTCCCGCACTTTCCACATGCCTAATACCTAAATATATTGTTCTGGAATTTTCCATGATACAATAATAATATCCCAATCAAACCCACAAATTCACTCTTGCCCACTCTTGTGCTAGTGATTTCCCATCACAATTTTATATAATCCCAACCAAACAAATTAAAGAAGTTACAATAATAATATCCCAATCAAACCCACTTATAAAAAGCCAACTACAAACCCATCAAGGACTCACCCCTCTCTCTCTCTCTCTCTCTCTCTCTCTCTCTCTCTCAATTAATTCCTACGAATAGACTCTGAACTTCAGTGTACCCATAAGTTGTAATTCATTTTCCTCCATCCACAAAAATCCCTTTATTATGAATTCAACGGGGAAAGCGGTACCGAAGTTACGGATTGAGGCAGCACCGGCTCTTGTTATTTCACTCATTAAGACTTCAAACTCTCCCAGATTGGAGACTATACCTGAAGAGGACTCTGAGGAGCATGATGATGATGATTGATGAAGACGACTTTTAGAGAGAGAGAGCGAGGAAGAGAGAGAGTTTTCCACTTCTTTGGGACTTTAAGTTGATTCTTTGTTGAGTTTTTATTAGCCTGTCATGGACTAATTCCGTGAGACTATAAAGCAGAGTCCAGTTGTTAGGCCTGATGCTGTGTTTTCTTTTTTGGCTTTGAAATCTGGCCTTACTCTATGTTATGAAAATCTTCAGCAGAGTCTAGTTGTTAGGCCTGATGGTGTGTTTTTTTTTGCCTCTGAAATCTGGCCTTACTCTGTGTTATGAAATTTTACTTCCTTAATTTTTAATGTTGTTTGCGTCTCTCTCTCTCTCCCTCCCTCCGTGTGTATGTCAATTATGTACGGAGTAATAAAAGGCTGCCGTATCTCTATTGAAACAAATTTTCATGAAAAACATGGGACGTAAATGCATGGATACAAATGTGATTGAAATTGTTCGGTGTATAGGTTTCATATGCACTTTGTGAGGTTCACATATATCAAAAGACTCTAAACGCATAGAATATGTATTTAGACATGTATTCTGACATGGCAAGTATTTGCACTAAAGGCCTTGCTTCAACTTTTTATTATTCCTCGATAAGCCGAGGTGTTATTTATTGATACGGAGTTTAATTTTATGTAGTCACAAGGTGAACTAGGACCATCGGAAAAGTTCTACTAGTAAACAACTAGTATGATTTAGGATTGTGGGTAATTGTGTTGGCATTGTGGTCCTGGCACTTCTATTGTTGTGCCCAAATGTTGTCATCTACTCAGTGTTTTGCTCCTTTCTTAACAATTTTTTCTGTTGCTTCTAGGGTAGATAAAGGAAGCAACCTGTTTGACTTCGAAGTTCTTTTTTCATAAAAAGCTCATTCAAAATTGGATTTTTGTATTAACAAATCAAATATGAAAATGTTTTGAAACTCGTTTAACTTTAAAACTAATCATTAACAATCTAGTATTTTGCTTATTCAACATGTAACATTTAAGAATTCAAATCACACACGATCACCTCGATTAAAGTTTGTACACAATCAACTCATCCTCATAAACAATCCAATCGCACACTTTTTTTGTTTTTTTTTACTATTGCTAACTATTCAAATCAAATGTAGTGGGCTAAACCTACAAGACATTGAGCCACGGTACAATGAATTCAAATTAGATTTGGCATATGCTGGACCGAAAACTCACAATATTCGCTCATCATGGTGGGTTTTCTTGGTTTAATTTGCCCCAACGTTGGGCCGGACCAAACTGAAAGCTCCACAAGGCGGCCTCCACATCGTGAAACCAACTCACCTTCGGGCACACAATTAGTGTACGGGTTGGACCGAATAAAAAATGATCAGCATAACCACAGTACAACCCCTAGGCATCAGGTGGATCATCATGGCCACGTAGAGTACCACCTGCCAGTTGGTGCTTCATGCATGAAGTCATAGGTGGAGACAATTATTTCTGATATCATAGTGCATGTGCATAACACATGAACTGGTTAAAGTCGTTCAAACCAGGTGCAACGTGAGGTGGGGGTGGAGGTGGCGGATTAGCATGCGCGTTGCTGGATCCGGCTTGGTTACCAGTGTTAGCCCCGTTTCGTGTCTCAACCATCTACAGTTAAGTAAATATGCTAAGTTTAGGAACAAAATAGATGGCAAAAGTTCTTTTTCATTAATACTAGGAATATCATAACATCATAGCATCATGTCACTACATCATAAGTCAAAACATCCAAATACATCTGAAATATGCATGTATACAGCAAAATGGCACATGGCCTACATGCAAACAAAAAGCCTATCCGACTAAGGTGCATCCTACGTCATCTGACGTCCCACAAAATGATCACCCTACTACTACCCCACTAACGCTGCTCAAAGAAAGAGACTCGGATAATCGCGTCGGAGCAAGTACTCCCGCTCCAAGGTGGCTTCGACAATCCCGTAGCACCTCCAGTAAACCTTGTAACACCATGAGTCTGGATCCCATGGGTTGACTTGTCGTCGATCCTCAACCTTGAATGGGGTGTCAGTGTAGTTGTCAATGTCGAAGAAGTTTAGGTTGCCACGTGGGTTGATGATTCGCTGGCGGTCCAGTGGTGGATGTTTCTGCAGCATGTGTCTCGGCACAGAGTTTCCTACGTTCTTTCGAAATCCGGCTGGTACGTTGAGTAGGTACCTCTGGTCTTGCAGTTGTTCAATGATGGCCAATGGTCCTAAGTAGTAAGGCTCTCCTCTAGCTTTCCAAGGGCAACGGATTGCTGGGGCGATCCTCGCGTAAATCATCGTGCCTGGTGCATACCAAACTGGGCCATCCCAAGTACTCCAGCCTGTCACATCCAAGTGTACTCCAGTCGGCTCTGGGGTTGGGGGGTGCTCTAAGTCACTCTCCGGGTCTTCCTCTAAAGGCTCTTCTTCTTCAATGTCAAGCTCATCAAAGTCATCGCCATCCATATCCGAATCTGCCTCGTCATCAGCATGGTTTTCCTCTTCAGGGTCATCATCATCCTCATTCCATTCTAGCAGCATGTCACCCTCAAAAGGTGGTAAGGGTGCAATAATCTCAGGTGCTGGTAAAGCCAATGGTGCGGGTAATATAGCATCAACTCCGTCTAGTTCTTCCTCGGAAAGGTCAACAAGGTAGTGCTCCACAGGGTCGAAGTCAGAGTCGGAAGACATCTACAAGAAAAATATAAGTATATGCGTTAAACTTATGTTATATGATATTGATCAAGATAATTAATCGCATAATAGTAACTATCCCGGTATACGACGCTCAAAATGTGTGCTACCCATTCTACCCTAGGTCTCAAGTAAAGGGGAACCTAGAGCTCTGATACCACTCTGTAACGCCCCGGATTTCCGGAGACGTTAATTTAAAATAATTTATCAAAAGTCAACCACATTTCCATTACTTAGTCAAAATAAAGTTTGATTACAACATCCGAATTTAAAGAAATTACATTAAAGATTTAAAATTAAGAGCTCGAAATAAATCTAGGTGAACCACGGGGCTACGACATCCTCCTCGAAAGTACCGCCGTTGGTATCTGGATAAGCGGGCTCAGCAACGTCATCTTCGACACCTGGCATGAAAGGCCAGGGGCAGAGAAGTTGCACCAGATGAGCGATTAACGCTCAGCAAATAAAACTACCCTAAATTTCAAATCTATGCAATGGATCAAATGATGCATGATCATGATGATAGTATGAACAGTTAATCAAGTATTATGAACAGAACAATTTAATCAGAGTTGACATAATCAGATTAAACAATAAGCGGAAGCATTAAACACGTAAGTACATTAAATGAATGAAATGGCGACAAAGTATCCTTAAGTCAAACCCTATGACTTGTTTCTAAGTTTCTGACACACGCGACCGACTTATATCCATAAGTGTCCACCATTGTTGACAAGTGTCCAAAATTTCTTTCAAGATACAAAGTTCGGGTCGACACAAGCGTTGCCCGTCATCAAACTTTTATTTTCCAAAGTGGTGTTATGATGTTCCCGACCAATATGGTCCCGACCCCTACGCTGACCTCGTATCCGGCGCTAGTGTACCCAAACATCGGCTCCCGTATCCCATGCTCCCAACCATTATGCTCCCAGCATTATGTCTCCCATATGTCGTGCCTTGACTTGGAAAATATCTAACTCCTCCCCTTCAACTATGTTTTATTTTTGAAAAGACACGACACGGCTTACGAACATAACCGGCTCACGACATAACTTGGCTAAATACATGAGACGTGACCGACTCGGCTCCAAGACACAGCCCGGTGGTAACAGACGTAGTTCGGCTAAAATCCATATCCCGGCTAAAGACATCCTAACACATCTCCCCCAAGGAGTAAGTCAAATCTCGAGTCACCAAACATAAGAGTTTATCAAATTCTCGATTTTCGTTACAAAGCTCGTGACTTTTATGACTCGTGTCAAAATCTCGAGTGTCATCTCCACTAACCTCAAACGTTTCTCATTGACTCTATATAAGTTTCGTTTCAACGACTAGACTCATGATAACATGATGATGTGTTGGAGATGCAAGATTAATCAAGCGAACAAGATAATACAAATAAGCAAGCTATGGCACATAAACGATAAGCGCATACTTTCATTTCGCAAGAAAACTTCTAACACGCTAATTTTTGAATAAGATGTCATCTCCTAATGATATAGGTTACCTAAAGTTTCAAAATGATAATCTAAGCTTGATTATAGGTGTAGTGGTCGTAATGTAAGAATTTGGGCGAAATTCTAATTTTCTGAAAATTTTCACTGTCTGAAAATTTTTCTAAGTATAGGAAAAGTTGAATTTTTCAAGTTTCGAATTAGGGGATAAAAAGTCCCGGAAATGATTCCTTGATTTTTTTCTAAGCACAATGGTATATTCATACGCCTCAAACGCATAAGTTTAGGGTGAGTTTCGGGCCAAAATATAGGAAGAAAACGGGTGATTTTTCTATTTTGTACTAAAATAGGGAGGGCGACATTTTGATTCGAATCGAATTTCAATTTTCTGTAAATGCCATTGTTTCCAAATGGGGGGTATTTCCTTATTTTCATTAAATAAAATTAAAGTAAAGAAATCTAGAATAATGTATTTACTTAAATTTATTTATAGAAAATAAGTATATTTTCATAACACATGCCATGCCTTAACAAAGCCTAAGTCAGAAACTAAGTGTCAAAATTCTATAACAGAGGCACCGGTGTAAGGTTTCAGAGGCACCGGTGTAATGTCTGTTTTCCAGTGTAATACTAAGATACAGAGAGTTAAAGGCACCGGTGTAACCAAAACTGAGGCACCGGTGTAAGGTCTATTCTGCAGTGTACTACTGAGATACAGAGTTGTCAAGGCACCGGTGTAAGGTTTTAGAGGCACCGGTGTAAGTATGAAACTACAAGACTGTAAAATACAGAGAACCAAGGCACCGGTGTAACAAAACTTTGACACCGGTGTAACCATGAAAACACAGAACAATGTAAACTACAGAAAACCAAGGCACCGGTGTATCAAAACTTTGACACCGGTGTCAACATCATCATATACGAAAATACACTACTGGGTTTTGTTTTCTCCGAGCTCCGTGGAGCTCAACATCGATCAATGGCATAAATTAAAGGTTAGGATAGATTCATTTACCTTGGTATTGAAGAATCAAATGTTGAATTGGATGATTTTGGCTTGGATTTTGGTGATTTTACTCAAAGTTTCCCCTCCTCTCTCTCTCTCTCTCTCTCTCTCTCCACTGTTTTTTCTTTCTTTCTTCTCACTTCTACACCACAGCCATGGTAACTCTCTCCACTCTCTGAACTCTCAAATTCGTAGCTAGCATTGTGAGGAGGATAGAGTACAAAAAGAGGGAGGTTGAGTGTAAAGGAGAGCTTTGCATGGAGCTCCATTGGAGGGGGGAAAATTCTGCAGAAAATGATGGAGTGAAGGGATAGCTTTGCTCAGTCATGATGGAAATGAGGGAGTGGTTTGGCTAAAACCATGGGTGGAGGAGGTTTGGCTGGGGAAAGAGGAGAGTGGGGATCAAGGTTGGATGTTCAATGAGGGAAAGGGAGGTAAACGTATGACTTTGGAGAAGGGGGTGATCATTAAGGGAAAATTATCCCATGTGATAGGCTCCACGGGAAATGGCTAATAGAATGGGTTTTGGGTCAAGTCAAAAGGGGTTTGGATCATGGACCGGGTTAAACCAAGTTGGGTTGGGGTTAAGATTAGTCCAATGGGTTGAATCCAAATACACACATGCACAAACCCATGAATATAATGTACGGCTAAAGATAAAAACGTGCAAACTTAATAAATCAATAAATAATTTCATATATCAAAATTTATTTATTTTTTTTTTTTAATTTTCTTTTTTTTTCATTTAAAATTTTTGGGTCTTTACAACCTATCCCCCTTAATAAATTTCGTCCTCGAAATTACATAGTAGAAGTTTCAAAAAGGTAGGGGTGGTTGGCGCGCATAGTATCCTCTCGCTCCCAAGTGGATTCCTCCACATTCCGGTGACGCCACAAAACTCTGACTAGGCGAATAGTCTTCCCTCGTAGAATCTTCTCGCCATGATCAAGGATTCGAACTGGTTGCTCTTCATACGTCGTGTCTGCATCGATGGTGACTTCTTTCCAATCAATGATGTGAGTCGGGTGAGCTAGGTACTTTCGAAGCATAGATACATGAAAGACATTGTGGACTCGATCAAGCTGAGGTGGCAGAGCTAAGCGGTAGGCGGTCTCCCCAATGCGTTGTAGAATCTCGAAAGGTCCAACGAATCTTGGTGAAAGCTTCCCTCTTTTGCCGAATCGGATAATTCCACGTCGAGGGGAAATCTTTAGAAACACATGATCGCCAACGTTGAAAGTTAGAGGTCTGGTCCGCTTGTCAGCATAGTTCTTCTGTCGGCTCTGTGCTGTCAGTAGTCGTTGTCGGATGATCTTGACTTTCTCTGTCGTCTCTTGCACAATCTCGGGTCCCAACAAACTTGTCTCTCCCACTTCAGTCCAACAAACTGGTGATCGACACGGTCGTCCGTAAAGTGCTTCATATGGTGCCATCTCGATGCTAGCTTGGTAACTGTTGTTGTAAGCAAACTCGACAAGTGGCAGATGTCTCTCCCATCCTCCTTGAAAATCTAGTACGCAAGCTCGAAGCATATCCTCTAGCGTTTGAATCGTCCTCTCAGATTGTCCGTCAGTCTGTGGATGAAAAGCGGTGCTCAAACAAAGCTCGGTTCCTAAGGCCTTCTGTAAGCTCTTCCAAAAAGATGACGTGAAACGCGTGTCTCGGTCAGATATGATAGTTACAGGCACACCATGTAATCTGATAATCTCCTTGATGTAAAGGCGGCTGTAAGAATCCATCGTGTCAGATACCCGAATCGGTAGAAAGTGTGACGACTTGGTCAAGCGATCCACTATTACCCAAATAGCGTCGTGTCCCTGATGTGATCTTGGTAGTCCCGTCACGAAGTCCATCGCAATGTGTTCCCATTTCCATCCCGGTACAGGTAAGGGTTGAAGAGTTCCTCCCGGTCTCTGGTGCTCGGCTTTGACTTGCTGACAGGTGAGACAAGTAGCAACATACTTAGCCACATCATTCTTCATTCCGCTCCACCAATAAGATCGTCTCAAATCCTTATACATCTTGTTTCCTCCTGGGTGGACTGCGAAACTTGACCGGTGAAATTCTTTCAGAACTGATTCTCGTAGTGTCCCAAAATCAGGCACAAAGATCCGTCCTAAATATCTTAGACCCTTATCAGTGCCAACTGTCCAACCTGCTGCTGCTTCTCCCTTGGCTAATCGACATCTAATGAGTTCTGATTCTTGATCAAGCATCTGAACTTTCAGAATCTCAGCGTGCAGTCCTGGTGTTGCTGTCAATGCATACAAACATGCTCCTCCTTCTATCTCATGGTGCTGGAGACCAAACTCCTGAATCTGCCCTAGCATCTTCCATTCCCGTACTGCTAGGCTGGCAACATGTCCTCGAGACTTGCGACTGAGAGCGTCAGCCACAACATTAGCTCTACCCGGATGATAAGAAAGCGTGAAGTTGTAATCTTCGAGATACTCCATCCAACGTCTCTGCCTCATATTCAAGTCCTTCTGTGTGAATATGTACTTGAGGCTCTTATGATCTGTGAACACCTCAAACTTCTCCCCATACAAGTAATGACGCCATGACTTCAGCGCGTGAACCACGGCTGCGAGTTCCAAGTCGTGCGTCGGATAATTCTTCTCATGCGGCTTCAGTTGTCGTGAACCATAAGCAATGACCTTATCATTCTGCATCAACACACATCCCAATCCATCCTTGGATGCATCACAATATACGACATAACCCACATCTCGCTCTGGAATGGTGAGTATCGGTGCATTGGTGAGCCTATCCTTCAGCTCCTGAAATGACTTCTCACAAGTTTCATCCCAGTCAAACTTGATTCCTTTCTGAGTCAATCGAGTCATTGGTTTAGCCAATGTCGAGAAATTCAGAATGAATCGTCTATAGTATCCTGCGAGTCCCAAGAAACTCCGAATCTCGAATACTGTAGTAGGCCTCTTCCAATCTCGTATCGCCTCAATCTTACTGTTGTCCACAGAGATTCCTCTCTCTGACACTACATGTCCCAAAAACTTCACTTCTCTTAGCCAAAATTCACACTTGCTGGCTTTGGCATACAACTGATTGTCTCGCAAGGTTTGAAGTACGATCCTCAAGTGCTGCTCGTGAGCTTCTTCTGATGCCAAATATATCAAAATATCATCAATGAATACTACAACAAACTGATCTAAATATGGCGCGAAAATCTTATTCATCAAACACATGAAGACTGCTGGCGCGTTGGTCAAACCAAAAGGCATCACTACAAACTCGTAGTGGCCATAGCGAGTTCGGAATGCCGTCTTAGGTATATCCGATTCTCTGACTCGCAACTGGTGATACCCGGATCTCAAATCAATCTTAGAGAACCAGGTGGCTCCTCTGAGTTGGTCGAACAAATCATCAATTCTCGGAAGTGGATAGCGGTTCTTGACTGTCACACGGTTGAGCTGACGGTAGTCGATACACAATCTAAGTGTTCCCTCCTTCTTCTTCACGAACAAGGCTGGTGCTCCCCATGGTGACGTGCTTGGTCGAATAAATCCCTTATCCATAAGTTCCTGCAACTGCGTCTTCAGTTCTCTAAGTTCTGCTGGTGCCATTCTGAAAGGGGCCATGGAGATCGGTGCAGTACCAGGTATAAGTTCTATGGTGAAGTCCAGCTCTCTCGATGGTGGTAGTCCTGGAAGCTCTTCGGGAAAAACGTCAGCATACTCGCACACGACACGTGGTAATCCCAACTCCGTACGATCTTCATCATTCAGCGTCAGGCTCGCTAGCCAACCAGTCAAACTATCGTGCCACCTAGATCGTGCCTTCAGCAACGATGAAGGTTCCTGCCTATCCCCCTTAAATTTGAAACACGTTCCATCTAAGGAGTAGGCGGTTACCGTCTTCTGATGGCAGTTGATAATAGCTCGGTGGGCAGATAGCCAATCCATGCCCAAAATAACATCAAAATCCGCCATGTCTATAACCCGTAAGTCGCATGTCAAGCGTAAACCCGAAATCTCAATCTCGCACCCTCTACATACTAATCCCACAGATACGATACCTCCCAAGGGTGATGTAACATTCATGACAGATCCAAGTGGTTCAGTCTCTAATCCCAAAGCGTCAGTACATGCAACAGATATGAACGAGTGCGATGCCCCGGAATCAAATAATGCCTTGATGCAAGAGTTGAATAGAATCAGGTTACCTTGGATCACAGATGGGTCGAAGACTTCCTCTTCTTCAGCTTCTCCTTGGAGTGCAAAGATCCTGCCTCCATTATTCTGGTTTGGTCCAGCTGGTCCCTTAAACTTTCCATTCTGCTGATTCTGACCAGGCTTGGGCTGGTTCCAAGTATTCTTTTGCGTCTGTCCCCCAGTCGGGGCCTTTCCCAAAGGTTGCTGGTTCACTCCTATAGCATTCTGAGGGCACTGGCTGCGGATGTGACCTTCTCTTCCACATCCATAGCACACAACTGGGTTTGACCTTGTCTGCTGCCTGTTGGTCTGATTCTGATTCTGATTAGGGTACTGGTTACCCCTCTGCTGTTGAGGTTGGTTCTGTCGCTGTGGCTGCGGTGGGCGATTGTTGTTGCTGTATGGCTTCTGATTGTGGTGGTTGAAGTTATTCCTGATTGGTCCTCCTGGAGTCTGCTTGTTGCGTTTCTGATCCCATATCTTCTTGGAATCAGCAGATTCTCTCTCCATCATCAGTGCTCCACTGACGACACCAGCATAGGTCTCCTCCTTCAATGACATGACGTTCCTTCGAATATGGGGGCTCAGTCCCCACTCGAACTTCCTTGCTCTCGAAGCATCGGTTGGCACGAACTCAGGTGCATGACGAGATAACTCATCGAATCGTGCAGCGTATTGGGTCACTGTCAGTCCTCCCTGCTTGAGATTCATGAATTCTTGAATGAGCGCCTGCTTGACAGGTGTTGGGAAGAACTTGGCCAGAAAGAGAGTCTTGAAAGCATTCCAAGTCATTGTCTGCACATCTTGCGTTGTCTTAACCACGTCCCACCAGTGGTCAGCCTCGCCTTGCATCCGATAGGCTGCTAGTGCCACTCGGTCACCATTGTCTCGAACTTCCATGATCTCGAGAAGTTTCTCCGTCTGTTTCAGCCAGGTCTCCGCTACAGCAGGGTTCGTCTCACCAGAAAAGATTGGCGGTCGGCGTTTGCAGAATTCGTTGAGTAGTACACTCCGGTTCGGTTGAGCATGATGTTGAGGTTGCGGTCCAAACTGTTGAGGGTTTCGTGCCGCGTTGAAGAAAGCTCGCATGAACTGGTTAAAGTCGTTCAAACCAGGTGCAACGTGAGGTGGGGGTGGAGGTGGCGGATTAGCATGCGCGTTGCTGGATCCGGCTTGGTTACCAGTGTTAGCCCCGTTTCGTGTCTCAACCATCTACAGTTAAGTAAATATGCTAAGTTTAGGAACAAAATAGATGGCAAAAGTTCTTTTTCATTAATACTAGGAATATCATAACATCATAGCATCATGTCACTACATCATAAGTCAAAACATCCAAATACATCTGAAATATGCATGTATACAGCAAAATGGCACATGGCCTACATGCAAACAAAAAGCCTATCCGACTAAGGTGCATCCTACGTCATCTGACGTCCCACAAAATGATCACCCTACTACTACCCCACTAACGCTGCTCAAAGAAAGAGACTCGGATAATCGCGTCGGAGCAAGTACTCCCGCTCCAAGGTGGCTTCGACAATCCCGTAGCACCTCCAGTAAACCTTGTAACACCATGAGTCTGGATCCCATGGGTTGACTTGTCGTCGATCCTCAACCTTGAATGGGGTGTCAGTGTAGTTGTCAATGTCGAAGAAGTTTAGGTTGCCACGTGGGTTGATGATTCGCTGGCGGTCCAGTGGTGGATGTTTCTGCAGCATGTGTCTCGGCACAGAGTTTCCTACGTTCTTTCGAAATCCGGCTGGTACGTTGAGTAGGTACCTCTGGTCTTGCAGTTGTTCAATGATGGCCAATGGTCCTAAGTAGTAAGGCTCTCCTCTAGCTTTCCAAGGGCAACGGATTGCTGGGGCGATCCTCGCGTAAATCATCGTGCCTGGTGCATACCAAACTGGGCCATCCCAAGTACTCCAGCCTGTCACATCCAAGTGTACTCCAGTCGGCTCTGGGGTTGGGGGGTGCTCTAAGTCACTCTCCGGGTCTTCCTCTAAAGGCTCTTCTTCTTCAATGTCAAGCTCATCAAAGTCATCGCCATCCATATCCGAATCTGCCTCGTCATCAGCATGGTTTTCCTCTTCAGGGTCATCATCATCCTCATTCCATTCTAGCAGCATGTCACCCTCAAAAGGTGGTAAGGGTGCAATAATCTCAGGTGCTGGTAAAGCCAATGGTGCGGGTAATATAGCATCAACTCCGTCTAGTTCTTCCTCGGAAAGGTCAACAAGGTAGTGCTCCACAGGGTCGAAGTCAGAGTCGGAAGACATCTACAAGAAAAATATAAGTATATGCGTTAAACTTATGTTATATGATATTGATCAAGATAATTAATCGCATAATAGTAACTATCCCGGTATACGACGCTCAAAATGTGTGCTACCCATTCTACCCTAGGTCTCAAGTAAAGGGGAACCTAGAGCTCTGATACCACTCTGTAACGCCCCGGATTTCCGGAGACGTTAATTTAAAATAATTTATCAAAAGTCAACCACATTTCCATTACTTAGTCAAAATAAAGTTTGATTACAACATCCGAATTTAAAGAAATTACATTAAAGATTTAAAATTAAGAGCTCGAAATAAATCTAGGTGAACCACGGGGCTACGACATCCTCCTCGAAAGTACCGCCGTTGGTATCTGGATAAGCGGGCTCAGCAACGTCATCTTCGACACCTGGCATGAAAGGCCAGGGGCAGAGAAGTTGCACCAGATGAGCGATTAACGCTCAGCAAATAAAACTACCCTAAATCTCAAATCTATGCAATGGATCAAATGATGCATGATCATGATGATAGTATGAACAGTTAATCAAGTATTATGAACAGAACAATTTAATCAGAGTTGACATAATCAGATTAAACAATAAGCGGAAGCATTAAACACGTAAGTACATTAAATGAATGAAATGGCGACAAAGTATCCTTAAGTCAAACCCTATGACTTGTTTCTAAGTTTCTGACACACGCGACCGACTTATATCCATAAGTGTCCACCATTGTTGACAAGTGTCCAAAATTTCTTTCAAGATACAAAGTTCGGGTCGACACAAGCGTTGCCCGTCATCAAACTTTTATTTTCCAAAGTGGTGTTATGATGTTCCCGACCAATATGGTCCCGACCCCTACGCTGACCTCGTATCCGGCGCTAGTGTACCCAAACATCGGCTCCCGTATCCCATGCTCCCAACCATTATGCTCCCAGCATTATGTCTCCCATATGTCGTGCCTTGACTTGGAAAATATCTAACTCCTCCCCTTCAACTATGTTTTATTTTTGAAAAGACACGACACGGCTTACGAACATAACCGGCTCACGACATAACTTGGCTAAATACATGAGACGTGACCGACTCGGCTCCAAGACACAGCCCGGTGGTAACAGACGTAGTTCGGCTAAAATCCATATCCCGGCTAAAGACATCCTAACACATCTCCCCCAAGGAGTAAGTCAAATCTCGAGTCACCAAACATAAGAGTTTATCAAATTCTCGATTTTCGTTACAAAGCTCGTGACTTTTATGACTCGTGTCAAAATCTCGAGTGTCATCTCCACTAACCTCAAACGTTTCTCATTGACTCTATATAAGTTTCGTTTCAACGACTAGACTCATGATAACATGATGATGTGTTGGAGATGCAAGATTAATCAAGCGAACAAGATAATACAAATAAGCAAGCTATGGCACATAAACGATAAGCGCATACTTTCATTTCGCAAGAAAACTTCTAACACGCTAATTTTTGAATAAGATGTCATCTCCTAATGATATAGGTTACCTAAAGTTTCAAAATGATAATCTAAGCTTGATTATAGGTGTAGTGGTCGTAATGTAAGAATTTGGGCGAAATTCTAATTTTCTGAAAATTTTCACTGTCTGAAAATTTTTCTAAGTATAGGAAAAGTTGAATTTTTCAAGTTTCGAATTAGGGGATAAAAAGTCCCGGAAATGATTCCTTGATTTTTTTCTAAGCACAATGGTATATTCATACGCCTCAAACGCATAAGTTTAGGGTGAGTTTCGGGCCAAAATATAGGAAGAAAACGGGTGATTTTTCTATTTTGTACTAAAATAGGGAGGGCGACATTTTGATTCGAATCGAATTTCAATTTTCTGTAAATGCCATTGTTTCCAAATGGGGGGTATTTCCTTATTTTCATTAAATAAAATTAAAGTAAATACATTAAGAATAATGTATTTACTTAAATTTATTTATAGAAAATAAGTATATTTTCATAACACATGCCATGCCTTAACAAAGCCTAAGTCAGAAACTAAGTGTCAAAATTCTATAACAGAGGCACCGGTGTAAGGTTTCAGAGGCACCGGTGTAATGTCTGTTTTCCAGTGTAATACTAAGATACAGAGAGTTAAAGGCACCGGTGTAACCAAAACTGAGGCACCGGTGTAAGGTCTATTCTGCAGTGTACTACTGAGATACAGAGTTGTCAAGGCACCGGTGTAAGGTTTTAGAGGCACCGGTGTAAGTATGAAACTACAAGACTGTAAAATACAGAGAACCAAGGCACCGGTGTAACAAAACTTTGACACCGGTGTAACCATGAAAACACAGAACAATGTAAACTACAGAAAACCAAGGCACCGGTGTATCAAAACTTTGACACCGGTGTCAACATCATCATATACGAAAATACACTACTGGGTTTTGTTTTCTCCGAGCTCCGTGGAGCTCAACATCGATCAATGGCATAAATTAAAGGTTAGGATAGATTCATTTACCTTGGTATTGAAGAATCAAATGTTGAATTGGATGATTTTGGCTTGGATTTTGGTGATTTTACTCAAAGTTTCCCCTCCTCTCTCTCTCTCTCTCTCTCTCTCTCCACTGTTTTTTCTTTCTTTCTTCTCACTTCTACACCACAGCCATGGTAACTCTCTCCACTCTCTGAACTCTCAAATTCGTAGCTAGCATTGTGAGGAGGATAGAGTACAAAAAGAGGGAGGTTGAGTGTAAAGGAGAGCTTTGCATGGAGCTCCATTGGAGGGGGGAAAATTCTGCAGAAAATGATGGAGTGAAGGGATAGCTTTGCTCAGTCATGATGGAAATGAGGGAGTGGTTTGGCTAAAACCATGGGTGGAGGAGGTTTGGCTGGGGAAAGAGGAGAGTGGGGATCAAGGTTGGATGTTCAATGAGGGAAAGGGAGGTAAACGTATGACTTTGGAGAAGGGGGTGATCATTAAGGGAAAATTATCCCATGTGATAGGCTCCACGGGAAATGGCTAATAGAATGGGTTTTGGGTCAAGTCAAAAGGGGTTTGGATCATGGACCGGGTTAAACCAAGTTGGGTTGGGGTTAAGATTAGTCCAATGGGTTGAATCCAAATACACACATGCACAAACCCATGAATATAATGTACGGCTAAAGATAAAAACGTGCAAACTTAATAAATCAATAAATAATTTCATATATCAAAATTTATTTATTTTTTTTTTTTAATTTTCTTTTTTTTTCATTTAAAATTTTTGGGTCTTTACAGGGTAAGTGTGTTGATACGTGGTGGATGCGTCGACATAATGGCCTTGGGCCGATGGCATAGGTCCCAATATATGTGGCTTAGAGGTGATCTCTTAAACTTAATGTTGATTAAACAATTTTATTGATTATATTGGTAAATTTGTGCTCTACTCATGTGGATTGCATCTATGTCTCACATACACTCCTGTAATCCGTATTGGGTTCCAGTTTTGCAGGTATAGAGTCGATGTCCACTAAAAAATCATGCGTTTGTACCTCGCTCGAGAGACACATGTTAGGATATGATTTTGTGTGCATAGTAGTAGTTTTTATTTGGGCACGGTGATTCTATTCCCAGACATTGTACTTAAATTGTATAATCTTTTTTTTTTTATAGATGAGACTTTCACTGTGCATTGTAAGACGTTCTTTTGTAGCTATATATATAATGAATTATTTTATCCTTTTTAATTTGTTTATCTTATTTGGGCTATGGACTAGTCTTGTTGGTGCGCTTATCACGTATCGTGTCAGTATAGACCAATTAGTGTTGTTCCGGGACAGGTGACACTTTCTAGTCGACCACCTAGGCACCTTTAAATAGTGTGCATTGTGTTATTGTTCAATTACTTTTTTCCTGCTTGAACTTAATCGTTTAAGCAAGAAATGGCTAGCATGGCATTTCTATGTTTACCCCCATCCAGCTTTAACTCCTGGGAGAAGAAATTGACAGCCAGGCCATTGTCGTGGAGAAACGAGTGAGAGTGGAGTTTCAGGTGGTGCTGGAAATAGAGGTACATCCCATCTTCAAGGAGTTCATGTGAAACAAACACTGTTCTCCTGGTGCTTTGTGCCGATCCCATTCGCTCCCAAAAGGTTGGCGAGGTACTATGCCGACTTCATAGGGTTCATGAGAAATGAACGTCGCTCCCTAGCGATTTGTACCGAGCCGTCTTGCTCGTCGCATGTGAGTTGAGCCACTAGGTGCCGACTTTAAGGAGTTCTTGTGAAACAAATGCTACTCCCCTAGAACTTTTCATCTGCCCAGGGCAGGCGATCTTCAAGTGCAATTTATTCATCTTCATTTAAAGAGGGTGAACATTACTCTCATTCTTGTCTACTCGTCAAGAGTATAATCTATTCATCCTCATCTAAAGAAAGTGAACATTACTCTCATTCTTGTTATACTATTATTTTGTAATTTTTTATTAATTTGTTTTTGTTTAGACTTCGGCTCAACGATAGGAATCAAAATTGAAAAATATGAACTGAAATTAAAAAGAAAAGTCTAATTAATATAATGTTAAATGTCACGCTCTCATTTTTAAATAATATAATTAATCACAATTATAAACAAAGTCTCGCTATAATCTCAAATAAAGTTCCATAAATCATAGGTAATTGCTTGTTTCCAAATATTACAATCCAAGGGGCACTCCCGGCCCGGGTAACCCAAAATAACAAGTTTGTATTAACCCAATATGAAATACTTCCCAATACACCGATTGAATAAAAAACAAGTTATTTTCCATCTTCTAAAAATTTTCTACTAAAGATGCTTCGTAACTCCTATGAATAAATCTCTCAAAAAGATGTATCAACATACTTGTCAAGCAATCCATGTCACTACTCTGAGACGGTACCTGAAAAACAAGGGGGTGAGCTACCAGCCCAATAGAAATGCCTACACTAATATTATGTGAATATGCAATGGTATCACGTTACTTACGGTAAACGATTCATAATTCATATATCAATTCCAAGTCTATAACTCCGACTAGCACATCACCTAACGGTAGCTAGACAATGCCAAGATCAACTAGTACATTTCTGAATGGAAGCTAGACATATCATTACTATCACATCTCCCGTTAGAGGCTAGCCATCGTGCTTGTACATGCGGTATAACATTTACTATTCACTAACCAATTCAAAATATTCACAACACATAAGGCCAATCCCCCAAACACGCGTAATTCATCAAAGAAAGCCCGAAACAATAAATATATCATCTAATGGAAGCCATGATCCAAAACCATAACCAAAGAATCCAAAATCTCAAAACTAAGGTCAAACAATCAAGCGAAGTCGCCCAACAAATCACTGAAGCAACCAAAAGTTGCTTGATGTATTTTTGGACAGTAGAAGTTGCTAGACAATTCGCTAGACAAGTCGCTCGAGCAACTTCAAAGTAACTCTAGTCACTTTGACGATTTCAACATTTTTCAAAATAAATAAATCACAGATTCATTTTTTCACCCAAAAACTCTCAAATTCGACCAACAACACCACAAAATCAACCAAAACATGCCAACACATAATATAGGTGAAACATCTCTATCTCAAGTTTCGGATCGAGTGATTTGGTGAAAAAATAAAAAGTCCTAGCTTTCAAGACTCCAAGCTTCAAAATCAAGCACGATTAAGTTTCGGATATCAATCAAGCACGATGAGAACTAGCAATGTATGGAAGGAATTCGCAAATGGTTGAGAAATCTAAATGGGGTGTAGATAGAGATGAGAGCTCCAGGATATAGAGAAAGAAATAGAAAAAACTCAGATGATATGTGTTTTTTCCTTTTTTCCAAAATCAGATTTTTAACTAAGTCTAAGGATCCCTAGATAGTCTAAACACACCTTACAACGTGCACGTGTCTAAATTAAATCCCCGGGCTCAAGCTCCGCAACTAAAAATTCCGAAACACACAACAGTAAACAAAACGCATATCCCGCAATATAAATTTCAAATAATTAATTAAAACTCAAAATTTTTTGGACCCTTACATTAAAGATACCAATAATTGTCGTTTTATACGTTTTTTGTGTCTAATGAAAGTTTTGAGAGTTTTAATTTTTTAATTTACAGTTGAAGTAGATGAAAAATAGTCAATTGAGAAGTTCCAGATTAGTCTTGAAAAACAGTAAATTATGAAATAGCTAGTGAATAACTAGTCAGTTTAGTTATTGAAAAGTACCAAAAAAGTATGCTCTTCAATTTTTCTATCTACTTTTTTACCTATGGATTCTAGCACCAACACTATTCTCTATTTTACCTACTAAGGCCTTGGATTGCAAGAAAAAAACAATGAATCCATACGTAGAGAGAGGTAGCTGGCTACATTTAACCAGTAAAACATAAAATAGGCAAAATGATGTGGACCGGTTGCTTTTTTAACTCTCTAATTTAGTCTAAATAATGGCTTACCTATATTGACGTTGATGCTTTAAGGAGTTTCAACTAGTTAAGTTAGTTTTATACAAGTGACTTGATTATATTTTCTTTAATCCAAATGATTGGTAATACTCATTCCACCCACGCAAAATAAAAGTATGAATCAAAAGAAAACAGAATGAAGATTATTTACATTTAAAAATTTATAGGCATACATGACAACAAGCTAAGTGAATGAAAGCATGCCCAATGGCCTCAATTTCATTTGCACTTAACTACACCACCACGATATTTTTTCTATACAACGTAGAACTGTTGAAATTAATATCACAAATCTTCAACGATGTCCTCATCTTCTTCATGTATGGTCTCGAGTTCAGGAGAATTGGAAGGCTTATGTGGATAGGAAACAAGTGTCGGAGCAACCTCCAACCAAGAATTCGAGTTCGTAATCTTCTTAGCCATTTTTACCTTATGTTGCAATAAAACATATAGACCAGAAAATCAATCTACCAAGTGAAACCCTAAAGGGCTTGATTCGTCTCTCTTCCTCCTGGTTAACAGAAGAAAGAGAGAAAGATAGTATTACTTTGTGTAATTCTCAAAGGGATAGCTATGCCTTTGTTGGTAAAGAGAGAATGGGGAAGG
The DNA here is from genome assembly GCA_019985065.2 of Arctostaphylos glauca. Taxonomy (NCBI): domain Eukaryota; kingdom Viridiplantae; phylum Streptophyta; class Magnoliopsida; order Ericales; family Ericaceae; genus Arctostaphylos; species Arctostaphylos glauca. The sequence continues at coordinate 27,993,057 of JAHSPW020000005.1, read as the reverse complement.
ATGTGTATGTACAAGGCCCTTTTATATAGTAAAGGCATGAATAAAGGGTGGCAGAAACTGGGCGGACCGCATGAATTTCCCAATTTTAGGGAAAAGAATTAGTGGAAACAAAACAAGAGGTAAAAGAAAAGGTTGCGAGAGCTTTCAGCCCTTTTTAGGCGCAAATCCAAGTCTCTTTATTTTTGTTAAAACGTAAATACTTATCCTAATACACAAAAGAAAAGTCTAGAAACACAGATGTTCTAGATACATTTAAATTATTGGATGTTGATGGCTCCACGTGGATCCAATAATTTCAAACATATCTGTGTTTGGATGTGTCCGGGACATCTATATATATTCCTGACATTACTCATAAACAAATACAATATACGGCCTGTTTGTTTAACCAAATTTGGACATCTAATTGCAGTATATGTAAGATGACCAAATATTCGATGTTTGGCTAAAAGATCTTACCCGCAATAAAAATTTTCAGGCATATAATCACAAGAAATACGTAGTGTACAACACCATGCAAAACAGGACTTGGAGTCCCTGCTGTTCATTGCGCATGGCAGAGCATGCGCATCAAAATAACGTATTTTAGTGCACAAAAATACTGACCATACAGTTAAGCATTGACCGAATAATTTTTGAGCAGTATTTTGCACGCTTAAACGATGTCATTTTGACGTGCAACACGCTCTGTTATGTATTGCAATGGAAAAGAGGAGTTAAATACAACAACATAAGCCGAATCTCATATAAGATGCAAGCTAAACCATAGTTTAAAGGAATTTAAAACATCTTGTACCAAAAACTATAGATTTCAATTTGTACAAAAGTATACATTTCGTAAATGTTTGATACTACCTTTATACAAGTGAAAATTACAAGCATCTCATGAGATCCCACCACAACAGTGACCAATGCATCATATGTTGGAACTTAAATCTCATTTCATACTTATTTTACGAACTTTTATCGACAGCATGACAAAGAAATCTACTAGTAGATTTTATGAACTTTCACCAATGGCGTCACGAAGAGATCTGTACATTTTATGGACCTTCACTAGCAGTGTTACGAAGAGACCAATATATTTGACGCACTTTCATCGGTGCCATCACATGGAAACCATGAAGACCAGTATAGGATAATCATAGCTCAACTATAACCATGCATATGGACTCTAACTATCACTACATGACCATGCACATGCAACAGTGTTTGTCCAGAATCATTACACAATACTCATTCCAATGCATTCACTTAGTAGCCAATTTTGTTAAAAAAATTTCTCTTCAACCGGTTCATATCTTACAATGCGAATATCATAAAAAATACAATACGAAACTTGTTAAGCAATGTTAAACCTAAGTTTAATAAGAATCCTACCTCGAATACGATAATTTCGCAAACCCTAGCATGGTGTGATCTTTACAGTTCGTTTGCGAACGCACCAACACCCGGCTCGATCAACGTTACTGACACCCGAATTGATGCTCCTTCCACACATTCTTTGAGAATCCAAAAAGATTGACATGTACACTCGATCAATCAATCACAAAGATAGTAGGAAGGCTTTCTAGGGTTTTTTTGTATGTTCGGTAATTTGTAACCATAGTCTAATAGAGTTAAAACCCTGATTTTGATTTAAATTATTGAAAAATTATACTTTAACCCCAAAGTCTCATTAAATCTCAATCTAAGTCCCAACTTTTCAAAAAATACAATATAGCCACCAAAATTCTCGATAATCCTCGTTAATTAAATGATAAAATTACTAGATTGGTGACGGCCTCTACAAGGATTGAGGTACATAGTTCGAGACTTAGTCCATCTGAAACTAGTTTAAGCACTTGTAGGTGCCTACACTTTCATTGAAGACAATAATATGTCTCATATGTCATATGTTCTTTTGTTTGTTATGGAAACCTGATATCATCGCTACTTGTTTAGAATGTCATAATTCTTGTAACTCCACACATGATAATTCTGTCAAGATGACACTTCAATGTCAAAGGAGAATGGGATTTAAGTCTGACCATTTGTGACCGTCCGTTTGTCCTGAGAATTTTTTTTATTGTTGATAGCAAGTGTTACATGATTGAAATTTATTTTCGGGAGTTTGCTCGAAGTTTTGAAAAGCTTGCTCTTCTGTTTGGATTATTCTAGTAACTCGTACTTCTGTGTTTTATTTATGAAAGCACTGATATCTACAGTTCAGCTCAGCTTAGTTCGATTTAGCTCAACTCAGCTTAGTTTTTCAAATTAGTTTGATTTTTATTAGTTTGCTTCCTCTTGTTTTACTTCTCTTTACTCTCAATGGCCCAAGCTTGTAGAGAATTCTATTTGTTCTAATTTTTTATTTTTGAATCATTTCTCTTAACATCATAATTTTTTTTAAGAGGTGCATTCTCACCAAGGTAGATATAATTTGTTGGACTTCAGCACATGTTTATTGTTCAAGGGTTGAGGGGAAGTTTAACAAACGGGGCTTAAAGTACCGGAACTATCTATATCCATCATAAAATGATTGATGTATGTTATAACCTAAATTCATATAACTGGTTTATGATAAAATTAATTACCGGAACTATCTTTGATCAATATGATAAATTTAAGTTGTAACTATCATAACTTTTCGATATTTTGCTATAGAAGTAAGATGATTAGTGGCGTTTATATACTTGTCTAATATCAAGCCAAACAAATTATTTATCATATTTTCTGATAAATTCAAAACAATCCAATCGATTTATAATACATTATCATAACTCTTGTAAAACACGATGAATTTATGTGTGTTTTTTTATAGTCGAGATATCTGGTCGGCTTTGAAATTATCTTCAACCTAAGGCCGACTAGTACTCGGGACCAATCTCACTATATAAGAGTTGATAGCACCAAAAAGATTTCGAACTTGAGACTTAAGAAGGAGCATACCCTCTAAGTTCAAAGTTTTGACCACCAGGTCAACTCCTTAGGTTTACAATAAATTTATGTTAAATCCATATGTATACTATCCGTATTTAGCAAATATTCTAAATTTACGATACAATCACGTCATTTTCAAATTTAGTACGAATGAAAGATATTAACATGATAAATGATGGCAACGTGTGTGCAAAGCATGTTAAATTTGGAATAAACTTATGACTACATAATATATATATATATATATATATGGTTAAATTTCGGATGAAAAAAAATTTGAAAACGAGGAGAACTTCAAATTCATCACGTAATGAGAAAAAAGGAGAGATAATATCTTCTGAATATTTTTGTAATATTGTGAACACCGATTGTGATATTGTGAATAAGATATGATGTAATATTGCTATGTTCGTTTTAAGAGATTTGGGAGATTTTTTCCCAAACAAGTTTCTCAAACATTTTTACTTTTTTCCCAGACAATTTTATCTCTCTATAAAAAGTTTCTCTAAAACACTTTTTTCCCAGACAAATTTCTGAGACACTTATACCAAACAACGTCTTAGAGTTTTATTTTTAAAATTGTTTCAGAAACACTCAAAACGAACACTATCTCTCCACAATTTGAATTGGGATCGGTCCCAATTTAATGGCCACAAAAAGAGTAAAAAAAGAATTACCGATTAACATCGGCCTTGATGGAGATTACGTTGTATTAAAGGATGATTTTGTACATGTATAATAGTAGCATGGGTAAAATTGATAAATTACGTACTTAAAGAATCAAATCTAAGCTCAACATATTAAGTAGAGTTACAATTTACGAGGTACTTCCAATTAGTACTATAATTTAATTAACCCTAAAAATTTTGTAAATGACTATAAGGTTCAAAATAAAGCATAAATATGAATAGCCTTATTTTCTTATAAAACATACTCATTCATGACTATGAAAAAACAAATTTGCAGTTTATACTAAAAAAAAACCTAACATTTGTATAGTACACTTTGGATCATAGCTTTCTAAAAACAAAAAGTCTAGAAACACATACTTTTATGCATATATTCGAACACATATATATCTGAAACCGTTCAATTTACGTAGAGCCCCCATTGTTTTGAATAACCCACCTTTGATCTTTGCTTTTGCGGCCAGAAGTGAATACAGGGGACGATAAACCCTCGTCATGTGCCTGTGCCTCTCTCAAATTTAATAAATTCTGTTAGCAATTTCAGATATGTTTGATAATTATGCAGTATTATTCTTATGTATGTCTGAAAAATTAAAAATGTAATTCTCATTTTATGTCTTAATTTTTTCGTATAAATATTTGTCTTTCGTCTTTTAATAATTTTGCGCAATTAAATTTAAAAGAATAGAATTAATTTTAAAAATATTTAATATATCATCTCAGTCTAAAAATATATCAAGGCCAATTATAAAAATAGACTGTAAACTTTAGCCATTAATGTTTCAGTGTTTCTATTTATTTTTAGATTAGTGATGAATGTCAACGTTTAGTATTATTTCATTGTGGTTGAAGAGGAAAACAAATTTTTAAATTCATGATTAACAGTGTGCCCCTCACTATACTAAATTTTTTGATCTACTTTTGATTACACGAGATGTCCACTCGTAACGTTGAGATTTTTCAAAACAAATGCATTTCGTACTTAAATGGGTACTCTGAACAATCTAATTATTTGTATTAATGATAAACTCTATAAGTCGAACAAAATAAATTATTTTTTAGTAGAGAATGAAACCATATAAAGAGCAAAATAACCGCACTGTGCCTTGCAACATTAAAATAGAAAACAGAAGGAAGATTATTTACATTTAAACACTTCTAGGCATACATGACAAGCAGCTAATAAGTGAAAGAAAGCATGCCCATTGGTCATGATTTCATTTGCACTTAACTTCACCATCACAATATTATTTCTATACAAATGTATATGAAGAACTGTTGAAAATATCACGAATCTTCATCGACGTTCTCATCTTCTTCATGTATATTCGCGAGTTCAGAAGAATTACAAGGTTTATGTGGATAGGAAACGAGTGTCAGAGCGACCTCCATCCAAGAATTCGAGTTCCTAATCTTCTTAGTCATTTTTACGCTAAGGGCTTGATTTGTCTCTCTTCCTCCTGGTAACAGAAGACCGAGAGAAAGATAGTATTACTTTGTGTAATTCTCAAAGGGATGGCTATGCCTTTGTTGGTAAAGAGAGAATGGGGAAGGATGTGTATGTACAAGGCCTTTTTATATAGTAAAGCCATGAAAGGGCCAATAAAGGGTGGGTAGAAGGAAAAGTCTAGGGTACCAGAAAAACAAAACTAGAAATGTCTTCAAATTCAAAATCAAAAATCATGATTTATTTGAATTTGTGGGGTATTGTAGCACTCCTCGTGGGTAGAAACTGTGTGGAGTACCACAGGAATTTCCCTTTTTTTTTTTTTTTTTGTGGGGGAGGAGAGGGGAAAGAATTAGTGGAAACAAAACAAGAGGTAAAATAAAGGGTTGCGAGAGCTTTCAGACCTTTTCAGGCACAAATCCAATTAAATAAATATGCCCTTTATTTTTGTAAAAATGCAAATACTTATCCGAGTAGACATATATACGGCCTGTTTCTTTATCTCAAATTTGGGCATCTAATTTAAATATCCAATGTATGGCTGAAAGATCCTATCTGCATTAAAATGTGGTGTTAACTCGATTATTTAATTATATTTTGTCTCTGTTCAAATGAATTTTTGTATTTATTGGTTTAACCTTAATATTTTGTGAACTTTTTATCCGTCTTGATGAGACAAATCTAATAAGTATAAAATTTTATCTCTATTCAAATTCAAATGTATGTTATGAGCTGTGTGATCGCAAAGAAGACGCAAAGAGCATGCGAAAAAAACAGAGTTCCATGAAATAGTAGAGTTCAACAAGTAGAACCTATGTAGCATGGATATATATGAATACGGATACAAACACGGTAACTCCCAAAAACTAAAGACACAGATACAGAGAAAAACGTGGCATTTTTAAAATTATTTCTGAGTTATGCACTTATATTGTAACTACCAAATATTTTCATTTGGACTTCCATCGAATGTGTTGTTGAACTGATAGTGAATGTCTACCAAATATTTTCATTTGGACGTAATCAAATATTTTAAATTATACTTTTGGCCCAATTATAATCAAACTGTAAATATTTACCCTGAAAAACTACTAAAATTTATAAAGGCCACCCACGTATTTCCAACTTGACCCCTTAAAACCATATTTAAATCTATTGGACATACAATACGTGTCCCTACACGTCCCGTGTCTCCAAGTGTCCAACACAGATACGGCGACCTCCTAAGAGTGTCCGTGCTTCACAGATTAAAACATGAAAATTCAAAATCGGTAACTGCTGATTACTGCAAGTATCTTCAAAATTATGAAGTCCAACACTAACAAACAGGCAACACATTTTACCGATTCCTTACAAGAATCTCAACATCTCGGCCATGAGAAGAAGTTTAAACGCCTAGCAAATTCTTACAAAGCCTAACAATAACCAAGCTGTGCCGAGCAAAGTAGGAAAGTGGGCCAGAAATTGTGAAAGAACTCGTCACCCCTACCTAAGAGCTTCGATCAGATAGGAAAGATAAATTAGCGTCTAAATTCGCACAAGACATGCATATTTGTGGTTATAATCACAGAACGATGTATTGGTAAGCGCAGTGAATGTTGAGCTACAAACAGGGCAGTCGCAGAAATTCAAAATACAAAAACGCAGAACTTGTATCTACTTCTCTATAATGCCCAAATAAAGCTAAGAAATTAAGCAAGCAAGAAAATGCCAAAAGAGGGTAATGCAAGCTTGCTGAAGAAAAGGGATTAAAAAGCCTTCAAGGCAATAGAAATGAACAGACATCATTTCATGATAATTAGAAGAGACATTGATTTAAAGTAATGAGATAGCACAAGACAAAAAGGACAGCAAAGATGATGGGAAATGAAGCTGCAATGACAATCAAACTAAATGACATGAAAACTCATAAGCAGTGCATACCAATTCTCTATTTCTCCTATTAAGTAGGGACCTTTGTTAACCTTTAAACCACACGACAAAATAACACCCCCATGCACAATTAATTTCCCAATCATTACAGCCTATGACCCATGAATATTACACGGGATAAAGACCCGATACAACACTGCAATACGAGAAAATTTTAAAAATCAAAATACAGGTACCACTAGTATACATTAGAATAGAACATATTATTCCAGTTTTCTAGCCTTGTATTATGCATTAATAACAAAAATGGTGATAATATCGTTGTATATTTCATATGCAATAGTGCTGTATACAAGTCTACTGGTTGTGGTCAATTATCAAAATCAAATCCTACGAATCAATCACATATAGGACACCATAAAGAAAATATAATATGATGGTCACTTTCGCTGTGTCTTCCTTTCTACAAAGTTTTTGTTAACATACTAGAAATATAATATTTTCCTTATTATGAATGATTTACTCTAATGTTATAGTTGTCATAATTTTAACCTCATAAAAGTTCGGATTCGTGCTCTGAAGTATCTAATACGTCATAAATTAAGAAAATTAATGTGTAACCAAATTTACAATGTTCTTATCAGTTATCAGTAACTTCAGCACTCCAACTGCTAGACACCAGTAGAGTGATACAACTGAGTAAATTGACAAGATTCATAGCACTTCACCAACATTCTGTGGCAACACTCAAATTTCCTTATGCTCAACACCAGATCACTACCCATATCATTGCATTTCACTTGTAACAAAATAAAAAGAAAACCCGACATTCAATTGCAACCAATGAATTAAGACGTGTAACCAAATTTGCCCAGCACATTTTCATCAAATTCAACATTCAAATATCATCACGTCAAAAACCCTAAACAGGAAAATTACATCTCTGAATGGAACCTAACGGGTAATCATTTAAGCTCAAACACCAAAACTCAGAGACATAAGACCCAAAATCGGTAAGTTCAAATTCTGAAAAATAAAAACATACATAAACAAACTCTAAAAACCTTGCCCAATCAGTCCTGAGGGATCTCAACGTCACCATCAGCAATCTCCTGCTGAAGATCCTTAGGGTTCTTACCATCAACAGTACAACCAACAGAAACACAAGTGCCAAGTATCTCCTTCACAGTCCCTGTTAGTTCCTTGGCCATCGATCTAGGCCGCATGACCTTAGCGATCTCAATGACATCATCAAGTGAGATGTTGCCAGTGTGTTTAATGTTCTTGGTCTTCTTCCGATCACGCTCAGGCTCCTTCAGGGACTTGATGACAAGCGCAGCAGCCGAGGGGACGACAGCAACCTATGTTGTTTAATATTTTGGTAGTTAGCAAAAAAGCCATTTTGATCTGTCAATCGATACAATTATCCTCTGAACATGTTCACTCTTTTTATCCTCCGTTCGGATGGTTTTCCAATGAAGGGATTTGACATTACTATTCCATGATCGGAGCTCAAATTTAGAGTTGATAGCTTACATATGGGTATTTAAACACCGACTTCCCGTATTTATCATGATAAGTCTAACATAACAATTCAATAGGAATAATTTGAAACATTACAGGGATCCAACAAATGTATCTCCTTTACCTATCGTCACATTAGTTTTACAAACCACCTGTGCCTAAACCTCTTATACTTCCATTGAATTTGAACGTAAAATCCCTCCATTACAAATCTACACCTAGCCAAAACATTTCAGTCTTAATGAATGCACAAAATGCTTTCCTACCCATACCGTAATACAGGATAAAGCTACAACCCAACTAACAACTTAGATCAGATAGTACATACCTTGGCCTGACGGTTCTGGACTGTGAGCTTGACGGTTACGCGGAGGCCCTTCCAGTCCTTGGCCGTCTCCTTGGCGATGTCTTCTCCGATTTTCTTCGGAGAAAGACCAAGGGGTCCGATTTTGGGGGCGAGTGAACTCGCGGCCCCGACCTCACCGCCGGTGACGCGGACGTAGACATCAACTACCTGCGATGGGTCAAACTTCGGTGGCATTTTGAGGCGACGCGGTGGGGATTCTCGAGAGAGTTAGAGAGTGGAGTTGGGGGTGCGGCGACAGAGAACAGGATTCGTGTGGTTTTTGGGGTGATATATGAGCTAGGGTTTTGAAATGTAGACAGCAAATGACCGATTTGTCCTTGAAATATGTTGAATGGGCTAATTTCTTTCGTGGGTTGCAGTTTTGAAAGCCCAAAACTGTGAAGCATAGAGCTAACGAAAATCTTAATTTTGTTGGATAATAATTGTAGGGATTTGATTTCTAATTTGCACATTTTTTTTTCTTATTATACAAAGTTAATAAGATATTTTTTATTAAATAAAAATTCCCAAGTAAATAGAATAGTATTTTAGTAACTTTTGTATAATAGATACAAAAAAAATGATATTTGAAAATCAGTTCTTAATTCTCGCACTCTCTTTTAATCCATCACTCTTCTTTGTCCGCTTTTGTTGAAAAAGTATGAGAAAATTTCATAAAAATAAAAAAAATAAAGTATTTTTCAAACCAACAAGATAAAGTATTAAAATATTTTAAAATATGAATTCTTGTTTAGACATATTACAGTCACTAAATCCATTTGTGAAATGACCCCTTGTCGAAACTTAAAATCGTGGGCTTGAAAAATCCTCCTTCGTGCCCTTCTTGATACAATTGATCTCCCTCCCTCTATTCGTCGCTCCCTTCTCCCTCCCTCCCGCAATCAAGGCTAACCCTGGAACCATGGCCATCAGGCGAGTCCGCCTTAGGCTCCCTGTCTGAAAATTAGAACCCCATGTCGAGAAATTAGGGTCCTTGCTTGAAAATTAAGGCCTTCGATGAAGTGTAAATAATAAATTCTTAATATAAACCAAACATACTGAAAAATAATATGAAGTTAAGTTTTTGTAGTGGAAAAATATGTTATTATTATCTTTAAGATCCATGGTTCGACATTTTTGATATTTGTTTTTTCCCAGTTTTCATTTCTACCCCACATTCATATTTTGTGTTATCTTTTACAATAGATGAGATTTTAACTATCAAGGCACAATAATTGATTTGTTTGAGTAAGTTTTGTTGTATTTAGTATTTTTTTATACTTTTTGTATTGTTCTTGGCCAAGATTATCAAATAAATATATCGAATTTAAAAAATAATCACTTAATTTTAAGATACGTGAGTTTCCTTGCTAAAAATAATTTGTTATTTTTTCATATTGAGAGAGGCATTTATTTTATTGAACAAATAGTTTTAAGGGTAAATATTGCACTGTGTTAAAAAAATTATAAAATCTCAAAGTATTTTAGTAAAATAACTAAAATCACTTGAGTTGAATTTTTATAAGAAACTTAAACTAAAACGAAAAAAATAATTTTCTCTATTGTAATCATTTTGAAGTTCATTTTGTTGATTTAAAAAAAGACCATATACGACCTCTATCTCATGTTATTTATTTACTTATTTTAAAAGAGAAAATTAAGTAATTTTTTGCATTTTTTTAATTTTTCACATCACTTTAAAGAGTTTAACTAGTTCTTTTGATTGATTTAGAAAAAATCAAAAATAAATTGTGCAAGAGAGTCGTTTACTTTTTTATCGGTTGGGTGGTTGACCCGTCGCTGAGGGTAACCAATCAGTTGTTGAGGGCAATCGTCTAGTAGTCTGTTCAAGTGATGATTTTAAAAGTTTTACACACCTGATCAACATAAAACTAAATCCTACACTTACACTGCGCACGTGCTTACACATTTTATTGTTATTATGTTCATGAACTTCTGTGGGATTTCATGAGAGCGGGATTTCCAACTTGTGACCATATTATCATTATAGTTATGTTTTTATTAAAACCATTGTTATGATATTGTGTTCATGATTTGTTGGAAAATGTGGTATTTATTATATACTGTTAGTTGGTTGTTATGCCGTTACGCTTCGTAATTATCGTAAGTTGTGGGATTGTTGTTGGAGAATTTGGATGTAGTTGTTATTTTGTTGGATGTTCATGAATTTATAGTCATTATACTATCCATTCTTTTGTAAAGTTGTTATAATTGAATTTGGGAAAACCTAGACTTGAACATTCGGAATATTGGTTTGTACGACACTCAGATTAAGACAGCAAAAGGATTATCAAGTGGTTGGTTTAATGTGATCAATTGTGGAGATAAGTAGGGACAACTAAAACGAAATATGGAATTGATGTATTGGCTTGAGTAACTTCAAAATGTCTGTGATACCAACGAGACTCGTATGAGTGTCGCTTAGTGTGCCAGACAATCTTGAACTAAACATGCAGCAGTTAAGATGCTATGCAGTCTTAATGTACCATAACAGTTATTTTTGTTTTGTAAGGTCCTTAACCAGGAGTAGTTGCAGTCGGTTGAGGGTGATTCTATGGGTCATCATACCCCGAAAGGGTGACGATCTTGAATTGAACGTGCAGATCTTGACTTGAACGTGGAGCAGTAAGATGCGCGAGCTAAGACTTGATTCATCACTTTTGTGTTGGCCTAGGTAAGGTGGGGTCGGGATTGACTTGAGTGGACAGTGGAATGTCCCAGCCTTGCAAGGTCAATGGTGACTTCATTGGGTACATAACTACGACAAAGATCATCAAAGGCCCATTGTAGGTAAAAGACTGGTCAATCCCAGTCAAGACCTTTACACCAGATTTGATGGGTAGATTTTGGCTTCCCGAGTAGGGAATCCTAGAAACATTAAATGAAGATTTATAATGAACCTTCTGTTGTTTCATACACTATGTTATTATTTTGCTTTTGCTGTACATGTATCTTTGGGTTTAGTTTTCGAGTATGTTTTTCTACTAAGTGTAACAACTCATGGAGCAATTTCTCTTCCCCTAACATTTCATGCCAAATATAGAATAGTAACTGGAGATATCACCCAAGCAAGAAGAGCCGAACTAGGAAGACAAAGAATTCAACAAGATTTGGTTGATGTATCTTTAGAAGCTTTGAATTTTATAAATTTGTCATTTATATAAACCTACAAGGGTGTTTTTGTTATTTTAATTATAATACTGTTACTAATCATTTTCATTATATGAGGATATTTCTTTTATAATGTTTGATTTACTTAACAAATTATTTTAAAATGGTATTAATAACATTGTTGAAAATCGAGGTGTCACATAAACTGTAAATTATCATGCACCTTTTACCATAGGGGTGTATTTTTATTTATAGACTTTATGACTTAATCTTTTCAAATCTCTTAGCTTTCTAATTCCTTTTTAGAAATGAAGTAGAAATGTCTTCTGATTGGCTACTAATGAGATAAATACGGTATGGACTCTATAGGAAATTATTTTTTACCATTAGAATTTCATTCAATTTCAAACTTCTCATTCTAAGTTAAAGTGGTCTTGGACTCCTTGTCCCTTTCTGATTAGAACATGTCCCGAGATAATCAGAATTCTATTTTATCCATAGTACAAGACTGTTAACCACCTTTCTCAAGTCGGCAATATGCATGTGTAAGAACATCTCTTTGCCGAACTCATTTAAATATCTAAGAAAAAACTTAATAATTCTTATTTAAGTTTTACCTCCTTCAATTTTCCCCCAACTTTGTTTGCTCCTCACCGATCTGATGGAATATGCAAAATTGCAAGAATTCATATAGGCAAATACTTCCTTCTCGAATATACTTCTCAAACCATTACTTAAAATCTATACAGTTGTATTTAATGCGATTGACATCGTTTCAACTTTTTATGGAAGGGTGCGCCTTTTCATACATATCGTTACAAAACTTATTAATATCCTTTTCAAAAAGGAAAAGGCACTTTCCCAATTTCTTTTTCCTATCATTTACTTTCATCCTTGTGACTTTTACTCCTCTTACTCCTTATCTTCTTTCGAAATCTTACAATACCTACATATTTTCTAGTTTAATTGTTCCACCATTCAATTCTCTGTAAGTCCTTCTTGAATCCTGATATTTTCCATTCTATTCTTACTCTTATCTAGGGGTGAAAGAAAAACTAGAAAACCCGAATTGACCGACTTCGATTCGGTTTGGTTTGGTCCGTCCAAAAATTATTCTGGTAGGTTTCAGTTTTCTATTATTGGAAATTCGATTTTTCAATTCGGGGTCGATTTTCCTATTGCCTTTAGTACATCGAACCGAACTGATTTAATTCTAAATCTAATCCTAGCCGTCCAATGATAATCTAAGTTTCTAAGTATCTCTCGCTTCTCAATATCTCTCTCTACTCTCAGTCGCCATCTCTTTACTCCCTGTGTATCTCCATATCTGTATGACACTAGGATGTATCCAGATAATCTTCCACTGTTGATTTCATTGTTAAAATCTGTAGAAATGTCAAAATATATTTGCTAGAAATGCTGGTTGCTTAAAATGCTTGAAATGCTTCAAAATATATTTCTCTGTGTGTGTGTGTGTGTATTAGATCGTTAATTGGGTTTTTGATGGAGTCTAATTTGGAACACTTCTCTTATATAAACTATATTGCACAGAGCCCATGATTATTGGAAGATTACTTATTTGTTGTAGCATGTAATTGTCTAACTTTAAGTCGAACTATTGTTGTAACTATTGCATTGACCTATTTTAACTATTATTTTAACGCATTGTTGTCCTATTTGTTTTTCCTGGATAGCGGATGATCATGAGGGTGATTTTATGAATGATGTAGAGTCACTTGACTTGACGACACGGAGGAGCATGATTAGGTGCCTAAAAAATAAAAAGGTATTAAAGATTGTGCTAGTATGGTTGGTAACAAAAGATCTCTTGCTTGGTCGCATTTTATTCAGTATGAGTGGGGTGATAAACCTAGGGCAAAATGCAAATGGTGTGGGACAAGTTATGCATGTCACTCCAAGAATAATGGCAGAAAATCTATGTTGGCTCATTTGGCATATCAATGTACCAATTATCCCCTAAGTAAAAAATTTACCGGTTCTAAACAAAAAACACTTGGTTTTTAACTGATAAAGGAGGAATGTGGGGAAACAATAGTCAATATTGTGTCGACGAATTTTAATGCAAATGAATGTAAGAAAGCCTTAGCAAAGATGATTATAATTGATGAATTGTCATTTACATTTGTTGAAGGCAAAGAGTTTAGACGATTTATGCGTGTGGCACAACCAAAATTGATAAAAACACCAAGTAGAATAACCATTGCAAAGCAATGTATGGTAATTTTTGAGAGGAGAAGAAAGCTTTGAAGAAAATACTTAGGATCCAAAGAGTCTCTCTTACTACGGACACTTGGACGTCAATCCAAAATTTGAACTATATGTGTCTCACGACTCATTTCATTAATGTTGAGTGAAAATACCAAAAAAGAATTCTCAATTTTTGTGTAGTTCCAAATCACAAGGGTGAGACTCTTAGAAAAGTAATTGAGCAATGCTTGTTAGAGTGGGGGATTGATAAGTTGATTTACTGTTACTGTTGATAATGCAAGCTCCAACAATCTCTTGATTGATTACTTGAAGAAAAAGACTAAAGATAGAAAGACAACTATCTTCAGACCATGATTATTTGCATATGAGGTGTTGTGCTCATTCATTGAACTTAATCGTGGCTGAAGGATTGAAAGACTATTGTAAGGCTGTGAAACATTATGAGGTATGTGAGATCCTCCCCATCAAGGATAGCCAAATTTTGGTCTTGTGTTCATAAAGAAGGGATTGAGTGTAGAATAAATCACGTTTAGATGTGGCAACACGGTGGAACTACACATATTTTATGTTGGAAAGGGTGTTGACTTATCGAAAGGATTTTGAACGATTAAGTGACGACACTCTTTTTAAACTAAGTCCAAAAGAGGATGAACTTGATGAAGAGAAAGAGAAATCGCGAGGGAAGGAAAAAGGGAGGAAAATTGCATTCGGATTCTTTGCATGTCACTTGTAATGAATTTTTTGATGAAATGGTGACCATTAAGATTGCAATCAACGAGATGTGTGAAAAACCGGATATTGTTTTATATCCTTTGGCATGTGGTATGAGAGCTAAGTTTGAAAGTACAGGGGGAAATTCAAAAAAATAAATCAATTGTTGATGTATGCGGTTGTCTTTGACCCTCGGTATAAAACAACATTTGTCAAGTTTTGCTTTAAAAATTCCTTGTCCTACTATGTTAAGGTGGCTGATGTGATGATAGATAAGTTAAAGGAAGGATTGACATGTTTGTTTGAGTGGAATGTGAAGAATACCACAAGTGTGAATTTTCAAAGTAAAGAGGTGGGATGATCATCTAACAAAAACAACATCGTTGAAGATGAAGAAATTGACAATTGTGTGTCTTTGAAATCTCGATTTAAAATGCATTTGGAGGAAGAAACTAACATGCAAAGCAAGTCAGAGTTAGAACGATATCTTGCAGAGAGTTGTGAAGAGGAAACTACACGTTTTGATATATTAGCTTGGTGGAAGTCTAATAGTATTAAGTGTCTCATACCCTCTCAACTTGCACGAGATGTGTTAGCCATTCATGTGTCCACCATTGCAACTGAATGGGCATTTAGTACCAGATGACGTATTCTTGATCCTTATCGGAGTTCTCTTCCTCCAAAGATGGTGGAAGTTCTTATTTGTACCCAACAATGGTTGAGGAGACCATCTTAAATCTCTCTTAAAGATCAACTAAATGAGTTGGGAGAATTAGAATTAGGTAATTTACTCATTTTAGACTTTTAGTATTGAATTCATTTGTTTTATAATTAGTTAGTTAAATGGTGTTGAATGCTTTTGTTTTTGTCTTTTTGAAGTTCTAACAGAATGATCAACCGATAAGTAGTCTTGTGATGTCCTTGATTTGAAATAGCGACAAATGTTGAAGCAAGAAACATCGGTAAGTTACTAAGTGTATTTGACTGAAATATGTGTAAGTGTGTTATAAGTATTTTTTGGACTCCCTATTTCTTCTAATGTTTTGTTACAATTTTTTGAATTTTGTTGCAGTATTTTGGATGTGAAGTTTTGAAAGAAGGTGTTCCAAGTTGCAAAGTGTAGTTCTCTTTTGAGGGCATTGCTATGATAGTATGGTGGATGGTGCAAAATTAGCTTATCAGTCACGAGGTTAAATTTTATGTAGTTTCATTTGGATGATGGATGGTTTTGGAATGATTTGGGCTATGATTTTGTATTTTTGATTCATTACTTCTGGATTTACTTCTTTTTTGTGGGTAGGAAGAATGTAGCAGAGAAAAGAATATGGGTTCCTAAGATTTTGGGCCATGTTTGATTATTTTGGGGGCTATTGGGCTAATAGAGACCATTGGTGGCATTAGGATTATTTCAAAGAATGATTTTTTCTTTTTAGACTTGTTTTATACCCATTGTATAGCTGATTTCAAATGATGCTCTCATCTTTGCAATGCATTTTAAATTCACAGCATAAGCAAATTATTATTTTTTAATTTCACTAAAAAAAATGGCCCAAAAAAATAGGCCCATAATGAAGTCCATTTCGGAAAAACCGAAAAGTCGACCAAAAACCGAACAAACTGAACCGATGTCGTGCGATTTTCCAAAAAATTTGGTTGGGGGTGGGTTTCGGGACTATCACCCCGAACTGATCAACTTAGGGTTGCGACGTCGAAAAATCAACCGAAACCGAACTGATTTCACCCCTACTCATATCCCTAAATTGTTCTCAAATGGAGATCTTCAGGCACCTTCTCTCTACTTTGACAAAAATTACAGAGTTTCGTCGGCATTACAACATCCCAGATGATGTTAGTGGAATTAAACAAATCCAATACCCTATGCGGGGGTTCTCACGACGATACCATCCATATTCCCCTTATGGCCATTACAGAGTGGGGTTCAATTTCCACTCATCCCTTACTACGTCGAGCCCTGGCTACCTACAGGATCAACCCAATACAAATCTCCATCAACAAGTACCGAATCGTCACGTCCATAGTTGAGCTCAATAGACTCGTAGGCAATCGATTTAGGATTATGGGACATACAATACAGCTATGATATGGTCAAATCCAATACACACCTCTATAATCTGAAGAACTGATTTGGGCGTCCTCGGATGGTGGGCTCACCTTAGTGATTCCAGTTGTGGCAATGACGATGACTTTGTAATTGTCATGGGCAATTGGGAGTTTAGCCCTGAAGAGATCGAGATCCAAAGGCTCAAAGTCCCAAGGAGATTCAAGAAACCCTATTAATTCCTTGCCTTCTCTTTTCTATACTATGATAGTGTCTTCTTGACTATGTCTGATAGTTACTTGTTCTACTTCATTTCTTTATTTGTAGTTGTCAATTGTAACAAAGGCCAAGTACTTGCTGCAACCAAACAAGACAACCTGAGAAAAATCTTGAACTACAAAGGCTTACTTGGGCAAATACTTGTCTGAACTCTAAAGGTGCTTCTAAGATACACTTCAAACTATTGTGGGTATAACAAAGATTGTATCCCTATCGCCACTGCTGTTACAGAATAAGTCAAAGGCTACATACCTTAAATTGTGCCCTTACCATTCTTGAGAGAGCTGGGAGGAATAACCATTACGGAGATTGCTCCTAACTTCTCTTCCTCTGAATTCACCTCTTCCAACTCTGTAGACTCATCCACTGCCTCATTCCCTTGCCATATCTAGAACTCTAAAGATGAGTCTGAGATTAACAAAGACACCATGTGCAAAAAGAGAGGTGTGCCAACTATGAGACTAGTTGAAGCTTGGCGGCAGGTCCAAACAATCTAAAAGGAAAGCCATGCCCCAGCCGAGATCGAAATTCCACCACCACCACGTCTGCCGACCTCCTCTCCTCCAATCGACTTCAAGAAGAATTATGTCCCCCTCTGCCCAAGAAAGCATTGAAGAAGAAACACTACTCTACCGCTAGTGGGATGAGCTCATCAAGGGAGGTGGAGACTTAGGCTCCCAAAATCTTGATAAGTGGGGATCACCCCATTGTGTCCTTTAACTCCGTGAAGAATCTAAGTGTTTCCCAAGCTATTGTCAAAGTTGCTCTGCTTCATAAGGATGTGGACCCCTTGACCGTGGTAGACGACGCCACTCTATTGGAATCCATGCTTGCTCACAATTTATGCGTAAGTGAATCCTTCACGTACTTCTATCAGTTTGTTTCCCTTAATACACTTGCATCACAACTATTATGCTACTCTTATTTAATGCACTTGTAATACCATCTCTATTTTTTCCCCAAACTATTCAAAGAACTGTTACATGTCTGAAACGTCTTGCCGACAAAAAAAAACTCATCAAATTTCATGAAGACAATGCTCAAGATTGGAGGAAAAATGGTGACAACTTCATGTTAGAATCCAATGCCAACTTGCAATGGGCACTAGACGCCGAGATGAAAGATTCAGATTTGGAACTAAAACTTGTTGAAGAGAAGAAAAAAACACTTTAAGAAAATAAAAAAACTTGCCAAAGAAAGGAGCCAAGTTGAGACTGAACTTGCAAAGGTGATTGAAGATTGCAAAATTGTCAGACAAGAATGTATGAATGAGGCTACAGATGACTTCGAGACAAAACCATCTCGACATCCAAGATGAGCGCTTTATGTTCACATAGAAGGGTGCCCTCAAAGAATCCAATACCCCAAAACACTATCCCATGTACGCTAACATTTCCAAATTCACTAAATTCGAGGTGGATGAACTCGTAACAAGAGTTAACCTCTCTACTTAGGCAAAAAACCCTCCAACTAATGACTCTATCAAGGTCCAAAAAACCAACCATAGAAGACCCACCAAGGCTGTTGAAGAAGGTGTGATAGGTGTCACCACCGAAGAGAATGTTGCAGGCGCTAGTGTCAACATTTGAATATTTGTTTTCTGTTGACAAAACTTTGTTTTCTTTCTAGCTGAATTCATGATACTCTAATTTGTTTTTTTAAAACTTTTGCTATGATGGCCACTAAGGCCCTGTTGCAGTTTGAAATTACTAACTTTGTTTCTGCAATTTGGGTCATTAAGGCCATGCTCAATACAAATGTCTTTTAAATTTGCTAATTCTTGCAGCGAGATCGATTAACTAGCACTCTTTTGGATTTTCTGAATGTACTGCCTCTCTAGCCAAATTTTATAAGCAAGTGTTAAACTATGAATTCTGATCTGGTACGTGCATTTCAGTGAAGGCTTAAAAGTCTTATTTTCCATCTTTGATAGTTCTCTATAACCTTGAAATAACTCAGGTTTGATGTGTCTTAGGAACATATCGGGCACTCCCTTTGTAAGAGTGAACTCCTCTTTGCTTTCTCCTTTATTCTTAGTCGTACCAATCCTCCTCAAAGATGGAAGATCCCTTTTTGGATGTGGTGGGACTAGCCTTGTGGGCACATCTATTTTCTTAGAAACTCAAGACCAATATCAGTTTCTCCACAGTATCTTTCTCTGTTACTTATGGCTTGATTCTCAATTAACCCCTTCTCTCAAATTCTTTAGCAAGAGTTTCTCATTTCATTTGTCCAAATCTTTAGATAAACGGTAATTGGCCTTGCATCCTACGCACATGCATTCTTCAAATGAAGCTTCTATCATTTGGAGGATTGTTACATGTTGTCGACTCACTTGTTGTAGCACTAGTATCCACTTGAGCATGTGTACCAATGTTCACAATTATACTTTGAGGTTTAACATAATAAGAACTTCTTCCCCTAGAACTACGGGTGTTCATGATGATTCAAACCTGCTTCCCTTGCAGGATGTTTTCTACTCTCTGAGCCAATGATTCTGGTATACTTGTGTTGACAGAAACTTTTTTGATCTTTAGAAATGAATCCCTGCCTATTTTCATAGTATTATTAGAGAATTTTCGGCCTCCTTTTTATATCTTTTTTTGCACCATGTCATGAAAAAACATTACAGGTTTTAGTTGAGTGGGATCAAGAAGCGTGTCACTTACAATATGATTTCCAATTTCTTTCTTCCATGGTTAGAATTTCCAGGCCTGGGCAAAGTTTAATAACTCCTTTCGATAAGAAGAGATTGAATATCTACATTGGAAACATGATATCATTTTCCTTAATCAATCAATTGTTGTATCTTTCCTAACTAAGCCTTGCAAATATAAGGGTCTTGGCCTACTATTTTGGTACCATCAATCTCGTAGTTAGGATCCTTGTAATAAATTGAGCAAGAAGAACTATTTCGATCCAAGTCTTCTTTGAGTAAGGACTCATATCTATACCCTTTGTAAGTTATATCCACTTAGTCCATAAACTCTATTGAATCAAACTTCTTTCGAAGTTCTCTTTCGAACCCATCTTGAGCAAGTCTTACAAACTCAGCCTCTGAAAATGTTACCCTACACTTATTCCTAACTCTTTTGAACCTATTCATGAACTTGGTCACTTTGACATTAGACCTTTATTTATGTCTGGCTAAGTTGGATGTATAGACTTTGGGCTCTGTTGAAATAATTAAGTTAGAGAAAGTGTTTTTCATTTGTTGCCAACTTGTAAGAGTGTGGACGTATATACAATGCAAATGTTATCACAGACAAAGATTTGGGAAAAGCATAAGTCTCATGTAGGCATTCTTAGCAATCTCTCCATACTATGCAGTAAACATAGCTACATATTCTAAGGTACATTGCCTCCTATCCCCATGAACAATGTGAAACCAGCCACTCTAAATCCTCTAGAAAACTCATACTCTTTGTCAATCCACTATAGACATGGTCTCCTAGAGACTAGAGTCTAGATCTTCCAAGCCAATGGCCCACAAACCTCCAGTATAAAGCCTATGACTTGATTTCGTAGCAATGCATTCTTTCCTATATGCATATTGCCTATATTTCTCAAGTTGAAAGTAGCTATTGGTGGTGGATCTCTAGGAAAAGACATTCCTCAAAAAGGTTGGTAAGACCCAAAAAGTGGAACATTGAACATTGGGCATTGGTCCTGTAATAGGTCCAAACTCTGTGTCAACCCTTCTTCTTTGTAAATTTGGCCTATTGTCTTCCTCCAACTCTCTGCCAATGTTGGTTCAAAATGAGGGTTATGGTTTATTGATTGCACCCAGCCCTTTGGTTCCTAGTTAAGTCATTTCTATGGGTGGAAGTAACCTAGACATAATGAACCCTTCAGTCTCCTTATATGGATAACCCATTAGTGGTTTAAGGTCCAACTCGTTCACATAAAGAATGGGATGTTCTCCTAGATGTAGACATTCCATAATTTCCTATAGTTGGTCTAGCTCTTAGAGGGTTGATTTCATTCTTAGTATCGATCCACGTAGAGCTAACATGCTAGGATGCTATTGTTTTCCTATGCCCATAATTGTTATGAGTCTTAACTTCAAGGTTGCTAACTTCGGGAAACAATTTGTCTCATGGTGGGAACCTATTCTTTCTTTTGTTTGCATTCTTGGTGAGTTATTTCATGTTGATTGACACTTGGTTCTATATATTTCCTTCTTCTCCATTCAAACATGAGTCATAAAGTATCGACCTTCCAGATAAAAAGAACTCTTTGAGATGAGGAAATTAATTTCCTTCACCAAATTTAATAATTGGCGCCCAAATTATGGGGATTCAACATCGACATAATCTCCTAGAACAATCTACACTATAATATTGGGATTAGTTCAACCAACATTGTTGGTCTGTCCTAACTATAAGTTCTTACCACTTATTCATAATGAATTCAACTAAGATGGTCGTGTCCTACATGTTGGTTTTGGAAAGTATGCTTATTTCTGCCAATGTAATGTCCTCGGCCTCTATCTTCACAATCATTTTAGGTATAATCTATTGTGTCTACCTCTCACTTTCTTTCTAAATCTGAATCAAAATGAGCATTATCTCATTACTTTCTAATTTTACCATTGTCAACACTTTTCAAATTTTACTAGGCGTGCCAAAAAATGGTATTTGGCTTATTTTACTATAGGGATCACAATCGAGTGCGAGCGTGCAAGAAAATGCTTGTTATTATCTTTTTCAGAATTTATTCGGAAGTCAAAAAGCCAAAACTACCCATCGTTGTGTTATTTATTCTCTTATCTCA
Source organism: Arctostaphylos glauca (assembly GCA_019985065.2). Classification (NCBI taxonomy): domain Eukaryota; kingdom Viridiplantae; phylum Streptophyta; class Magnoliopsida; order Ericales; family Ericaceae; genus Arctostaphylos; species Arctostaphylos glauca. Next base: position 27,971,071 of record JAHSPW020000005.1, on the reverse strand, counting down.
ACGATTAAGATTTTTCTTTTGTGTTGAGAGACAGTTCAATCAAAATTAAAAAACAAAATATTGAAGAACAAGAATGAAAAATAATCATGTGAATTTAAATTCAACCAAAACTTACTTTCAAGTGTTCTCCCTAGATTTTAATTCCTACGAACAAGTTTACCAGCTACTCTTATTGCTATTGCTACGAACTACTGTTATGAGACTAACTCAAGCTACTGATTAACTGCTAAATTAATACTACTTCTATTGATACAAACTATACAATTGCGAGCGAGGCAACAAGTTGAGTGTTTTCTCCGAGGTCTACTTCTTCAATGCATATTTATATCTGTAAGTCGCAACTGCTTCTTATAATTGTTTTATAATGTTTTCCTATTCGTCTTTCCCGCTCTTTTATGTTGTTTAAAATCTCATGTATTTCTCTCATTTAGTCTCCACTACTAGGTTATGGTCATGCAACTGCCCATCTCAATTGAGCTCCTTACATGTCACCCCATCTCTTCCAAGTATTATTACTTTGCTTGACACTTGTCACTTGAACATGAAATTATACTTTTAGCCCCTGGAATGCTTCTAGCAAAGCCATTAGGACATTTAAGTGGCAATAATTATTTTCTTTTAAAATGACGTGGCATAATTGCTGAACAATTCGTCTAGATTGATTATGAACAGTTCTATAGCGATTGGCACGTGGTACAATATTATTATTAGTGGACAGATTTTGAGAGTAAATGGTAACACATTTGAATTGGTATCAAGGAACATATAAAATACCTAAAATTTATGTTTTAAAGTTTCATTACAATTATCAGTAGTCCACTTTTTTATTATTTTTCTCCCTTTTGGTGCTTTGTGGTCCAAAAATAATTCTTTAGACAAATGAATGATGTCCAGTAATATAAGAGTGTGAGTTGAATAAAAATTTTATGTTGATATTGACTAGTGGTACTTGTTGGAGAGGTAAAATAGAGGGAGATGGCATAAAAGGGTAAATTAGTCATGCTACACAAAATTTTCCTATTAATCACGCATTACTAGTGACATGTATTGGGTTACTATTTTCTACGAAAATAAAAGTAGTTGGTTTTTTTAATGTTCTCTTAAGCGAGCGCCCTTAGGGCAATGATTATCAAAATCCTATATTAAATTATTCATCGAAGATTTTTTTTTTTTATAATTGAGATATCTGGTTGGCTTGAGATTAAGATAAGGTAAACCTTGGGGAGTCCTTATTTAAATTACTGACTAGTCCTCGGGACCTTGGGTGAAAATGACCAGAAAAACTCTCATCGACTCAAAGTATTAAGTTGTCGAGTTTCGACCGTATAATATCTAGATTTACAGTTGATGCCCCGTTTCACATCGAAAATCTACATGAGTGATCATTGGTATATAAGGAAGCACGTAAATCTACTACTAACAACTTAGGCTTAAGCAATTTTGGGTCACGTGGTTGGCCTCCAACAAATTGTTAGGTCAACGGTTTACATGGGGCGTTACAAATGATATCAGAGCGATTCATGTATACAATTGAGCGTGGGGTTGGAAATTTGTTTGATAACTAGAAAACAAACCTGGGGTTAGGCTGTGGTGACTCTAATATTCAGCTCTTGCAAGGGCGCAAGGTCTTAAAGGTGAGAAGATTGTGATGTCTCGTTCTACATCGAAAGCCTCTATGAGTGATCTTGAATATATAAAAGACCATGTAAATCTACTACTAATAACTTGGGCCTAAACATTTTTGGGTCACATGATTAGGCTCCAACAAGTTGTTGGGTCAATAATTTACATGGGGCATTACATACAATTCATCTGCTTTACCACTCAAACAGCCCTTTGGATTAATTGTTCAGCGAAGATGAATTCCACCGACTGGTCGATGAAAGATTCTTGCTGGGTTTTCCAAGAATTCATTGTATCCCAAATTGTGACAAGTCTCTAACAAAATAGCAAGCAGCCAGAGTGGCCAAATTTCATAACAAATCTTAAGATTTTACAGAACCAAAACTATTCTAAACAAATTAATCAACCAATCAATACGACTCTTGCATTGAAAATTAGCACGAATCGACTGAAGTAATATCATCAATACTTCGAGATTTTTTTATAGCTAACAACTTAGGCTTAAGCAATTTTGGGTCACGTGGTTGGCCTCCAACAAATTGTTAGGTCAACGGTTTACATGGGGCGTTACAAATGATATCAGAGCGATTCATGTATACAATTGAGCGTGGGGTTGGAAATTTGTTTGATAACTAGAAAACAAACCTGGGGTTAGGCTGTGGTGACTCTAATATTCAGCTCTTGCAAGGGCGCAAGGTCTTAAAGGTGAGAAGATTGTGATGTCTCGTTCTACATCGAAAGCCTCTATGAGTGATCTTGAATATATAAAAGACCATGTAAATCTACTACTAATAACTTGGGCCTAAACATTTTTGGGTCACATGATTAGGCTCCAACAAGTTGTTGGGTCAATAATTTACATGGGGCATTACATACAATTCATCTGCTTTACCACTCAAACAGCCCTTTGGATTAATTGTTCAGCGAAGATGAATTCCACCGACTGGTCGATGAAAGATTCTTGCTGGGTTTTCCAAGAATTCATTGTATCCCAAATTGTGACAAGTCTCTAACAAAATAGCAAGCAGCCAGAGTGGCCAAATTTCATAACAAATCTTAAGATTTTACAGAACCAAAACTATTCTAAACAAATTAATCAACCAATCAATACGACTCTTGCATTGAAAATTAGCACGAATCGACTGAAGTAATATCATCAATACTTCGAGATTTTTTTATAGCTCACAGCATTTGGGTTAGCTAATGCAAACCTCGACTAATTTTTGGAGACTAATTTCACCGCCCGCTGGAGAAGATCCCAATTAAAGCCAAAGAAAAACTATGTAAGAACTGACTCCATAAGAATTAATAGCAATTGGAAGCTTTCGAACTTGAGATCTTAAAAGAGAATAAATATCTAATTTTCAAGTCTTGATCACCAGGCCAACTCTTAGAGTTGAATGCATTGAGAAGAGTCTATACGATCTGTTGGCCAAATGCACACGTTCTATGTACCAAGTAGAATTATGACATTTAGCTAAAATATATCCAATCCGATAAATGATATTACACTTCTAATATCAATAAAATTGAATGGGATTTAAAAATAATACGATGATCAATAGAAGAGTACAAATCATATAAAGAGATATAAGTAATCAGAAAATTTGAGCATATTGGCCGGCACGGGGAATTTCGGGGCCCTAGGTAAGGTTAAAAAATAAGGGCCCTTGAAGAAAATTTTAAAAAATAAAATTTAAATTGTAATAAAGAATTAAAAAACGTAAAACATGTTTTGTTACTTCATATTAATTGATTGAATTTCAAACTTGCTATTATATTTTTTACATATGTAATTCTATTAATCTAGTAGAGATTTCATAAAAAAAAAAAATTCAATTTTGTTGTATGATAGTTATATCGTTTGTCACATAATTGACAAGATGTGAATTTTGTTATAAAATGTAAAGGCCCAGTTTTTTTTTTTTAACTCAATAAAAAATTTTAACTTATTTATTTATTTTTCTTCAAAATTGATTATATTTTTATGTTATTTAAATCAAACTTTGACCCATTTGTTTCTTGATGTACCCATTTTTAAGCTTCTTGGTATGTTTTATTTTCGCTAAAAAAATATCTTTGTATGTCATTATATCTTTTTCTTAATTTTATTCAAATTTTATGAATTTTTAAGCAATAAGTATATTATAAATTATGTATTATGTATTATAAACTTTATACTTACAAAGAAGGGTATTACAATAACAATAAATATTTTTAAGTGCACATGTGCATAACAAATGACTTTTACCATTAAATATTGGACCAAAAAATTAATGGCAGAGTATTATGTCATCTTTCTATAATTGAAGGGGGTAAGTTGTAGCCAAAAAAAGATAAAAGGAGTAACGTGAAAAAAGTCATAGTTGAAGGAGATAAAGTGCAATTAACCCTAAAAATATAAAAAATTAATTTCAAATGAAAAGATTGAATGAATAAGAGTCAGTCAATTCGCAACAATTTCGAGAAAAGAAAAGATAAAGATAAAGATAAAAATAAAAGATCTACTATCTTAGTAAAAACCCAGATCTTAATAAAAAATACTCGAGTCAAAACACATCCATGTTAATAATTATTTTTCAAACTACAATTGTGATAGAAATTAAGATAGAAAATAAAATACATAACATATTTACACACGCCATGTGTTAGAAGACTTGAATAATTGGGATCAATAAGAGAAAGAAAAGTTAAAGAAAGAGAAAATGAATGGACACTAATTGTTGTGGGCTTTAAGAGTTTTTAATTAAAGCAAATTCAATTTCTTTTTTTATTTTTTATTTTTAAGATATTTTTCTTCTAAATCTTCAAAATATTTAATGGGACTTTTCATTTTTATTGGGCCTTGCTTAATAGAGTAGTTGGAATAAATAATTTTTGGGCCTTTTTTTAACTAAGAGTCGAAACCTAAGAAGCCCTAATTTTTACGGGTTTTTTGGTGGCCCAAGGCGGTGGCCTGGTGGGCCTTATCTTTGGGCCGGGCCTGATTATTGATTTATTCGTGTACAACTCGATATACATTAAATTATAATTATGGTCGTTAGATACGCGTGAAACTCAGGTTTAATATCAACATCTTAAAGTTTTACAATAATCATTTAATGTTCTACCACAGGATTTTAATAAACAATTGTGAATAAAAGATTCACAATTAACATCATAATTTTACAAGCAAAAATACGTAGGCTAGAGAGAGACTTTCAGATGAAAAATCGCTCGACATTGAAGCTGTCTCAGGCAGTGACTCTGGTGATTAGGTGAGTTCGCTATACAAAAATGGAATGGTAAGTTTCACTGACCTCCCCTCATAGTTTTAATAATTATAGTTACCTCGCCAATAGTTTTTAAAATAGCACTAACCTCCCCTCTATTTTACTTGTCATTTGCAGATACTCCTGCCGTCAGTTTTCCATTAGTCAGGTGACGAAAAGTGAGATATCAATAAACAAATTACAATAAGTGCCGATTTTGCCTCCCTCAGTCCCTTGCAAACCTATTGCCCTTTAATCCTACTTCCTTCTTTCTATTATGGGTAAAATAATCTTATCGGTCAAAAAGTCCTCAAGAAAGAGTATGAACAAGGTATATATTGGATTCAGAATTGGTTGGGACCTAAGCTAAGCCCTAAAATTAGAATACTTTACTCTTACTCTTTGGTTTTAGGAAGAGAAAAGCATTGTTTGGCTTAATTAGCTGAGATCCTCTTTGAGATGAAATGCGCAAAAATCTTAATCAAAGGACACGTTTGTTTTTAAAAAACTAAATAATGAGATACAATAGCCATTAATATCAAATACATACTCAAAAACAACACCATTAAAATACCTAATTTGACCTATTTTGTATATTTGTTTTTTGTTCCCTCTTAGTATCTAGTCTACTGTAAGAAAATGGACCTAAATTCTGGTGTTTCGATTTTTTTGTGTGTCTATGTTGAACCTTTTTTTCCATCTCAACAACGAGTGAGAGTAAATGAATAATAAATTTTTCATTCAAAAGCTAAAAAGAGTTAAGGTACTTTGCAATGACTCGTAATTTTTAATCGATTTAATATATAATTTGAGCATATTTTATTTTTACTTCGCGTGTATAATTTTTGTTCCATACACGTACATATATATTGTGTATATATTATGTGTATATATTATATTTATTTTATTTATTATTTAATAATAGTAAATATTATTTTTAGATATATATATATATTATACCGTATCTCTGTCTCTCCCTCGTCACTTCCCCCAGCAGCTGCCACCTCCCAACAGCCTCTTATACTCTCTGCCGCCAGCCACCTACAACTTGCCAAGGTTCCCATCCATGGCAATTTTCTTTCCAATTGTCGACCTTTCGGAAAATCCTCTCTGGCATGGATGATGTTCCCCCATTTTTGGCTATAAATAGAGACTCTCTCCTTCACCAAACACACCTCCGCAAGCCACTGGAGCAAGAGGAAGAAGAAAGGAGGAAGAAGAAGGAAGGAGAAAGATGAAGAAGAAGTTTCGGCCGAAATTCTGCCAAAGTGAGCCGGCATTCGAAACTCACTCGAACCTCTATCAAACCTCGAACCAATTGTAAGCCTCCTATCCTTGATCTATTTCAAATGCTTTGGTAGAAAATGAGGTCTAACAGAGTTTCGTCGAAGAAGAATCATCGAGTTGCAGACTACTGAAATTTTTCCCAAGTCCGAATTTCTATTCAGATTTCAGTTCGAAAAATCGAATCCGCGACCAGATCCACGATCAAATGGACTTTTGGACAGGGTTTTGACTGGAATTAAATTTGTTTTAATTATTTAATTTTTACTCTATATTTTATAAATTACAAATTGTACCCTGTTATATAAATTTTAGATTTATTTCATGATTATTATAATTAACTTTTTGGTTCATTACCTTTTTACCCCCTTCAAAAAATCATAAAAAAATTAATTATAAACTCATTTTATAAATATATTTATCTTATAACGTGTATCATTAAATAAATTTTTTATGATTAACTATTAAATTTATATTTATTTACACACTCATCTTATCATTTTGTGATTTCTGTTTAATAGTTTAAATATTAGCCGAGCATGAATAATTATAATTATTACTCTAATTACTTTAATGCTGATCAATTATTAATACTTAGGGTGTCTTGTGGATATCCGAACGTTAAATACATTGATAATGTTATACGATTAGTGGTTGTGGATATATTTCCTGTGAGAATATTATGTGTGTCCTATAGTTGTGATGCGACATGAGCCGAACTTTGACTTTAAGTAAATGTTGTGATAGACCAAGTTTTGTATTACCTAAGCGCTGTAATTTAACCGTGTCATGTGTTTAGCCAAATTACGCTTGAGCCGAATTCATATCTAGTCCTATCGTGCCATTTTAACATAACAACCTTCTAGTGTAAACTGTAAACTTATGTTGTTCTGGCACAGTAACGACAGGATATGATGCTAAAGATAACATATTGATTGGGAACATGACGATCGAAAAATGGTGTGGTTGGAGAGTAGAGTGGTTGCGAAGCTTTGGTTAGTCGGGTGGTCGGGATCGTTATCGTTTGGAAAAACCATACTGGACTTTATTGATTTATAAATGTTGATTTGTAATGAAGTCATTGATGTTAAGAAAGCCTATTTGAAATAAAATCACGAGGCCATTCTTAGAATAATTGATAGAACTATATGACGTGATCATACTTTAGAATATTTAATTCAAGTCGAGGACTCATGAAATGTTTGGAACTGATAGTCAATATGATAATTACTCTAATGATTTCAATTACACTATTTTGATTTAAAGAATGCACTTACTGTTTCTGCACTTATCTCGTCACATGATTAGACCCTGAATTATTTCATACTTTATACACTGCACCTCATGTTATTATGCTTAAACATAGAACTTAAAGGTAGGGTAACTTATTGAGTGTAAAAGCTCATGGTGCAACTTTCTCCTGCCCTTAATGTTTCATAACTAGGTATTGACGACGATGGAGCCGGGCCAGATTATACATCGTACGATGACGCGTATCCCGCAGAAGACACAGTGGAGCCGTGGTTCGCCTACTTTCGTTGAAACTGCTTTGACTTTACTTTTAAAGTCTTTTTGTTGTAAAACAGTATTTTTGAACGTATTTCAATTGTTTCTTGTATTAAACTCATATTTCAATATAATGATAGTATTTTAGTTCCTTCATTCTTTTTATTAACGTGTCCGAAATTCGGGGCATTACATACTTTGATACATATTTCACTATAAACGTTATCTGGTTGATATCAAAATGAAACTCTTAGTTGAAAAAAAATTTCATGACTAAATATTTTTTAGAACCCAAAATATTTATTTAGGACCAAGAAAAGCTCAGTCGGGAAATTCGAAAAGCAAAAAAACGAATCGAACCGATGTCGGTTCAAATCGAAAATTGGTCAGAATCAAGGGTCATAATCTACAACCTAAACCGATTGGTACCGGGATTCCATACTAAAAAACTGACTGCAATCGAACCGATTATACCCTAATCTCAGATCTAATGCAACAAAAGTACACTTCTAAAAAATTTAGCATTTTCTTATTTGAATGCAACGAGTTTTCACCATTCTTTAGTTTTGGTGGAATACCATCAAAAACTACAAACATAAGTATAAAATTAAATCTTGATCATAAATATATTCGCATCCATGCTATTGAAGCGGCGAGGGGAAATTATTAGTCGCAGGGGCCAGGGATAGTATCAAAAGTTTTAAAAAATTCATCAAAGATGATTTTGTTCCTCTCTAAAACATGTAATTTTTTAACCTTTTTTGTTTGTCCTAAATTTTTATCAACTTTGATTTATTTTTTGTATTGTTATCATCAAGATGAGTAAAAAAACGAAAATTTAGATAAATAAGTTTTAAAAAATAAGTAAAATTGAAAGCAATTAATATTTAAGATTTGACCGTCCAAATTCAGCTTTAATTGTATGAAAAGTGTCTAATTAATTAATTAATTAATGAGATATTATTACCTTGCAGGAAGATAAATTAACAGGGACAAAAGGAAAAAGTTACAAAATTTTAAAAATTACAGATATCAATTAAAAAGAATTATTGTGAGTTTAAATTCATATAAATGCTTTGAAAAAACATAGACATGATCCATTCAGAAAATTAATTTAGTTCATACTAATTATTTTATTTAATTAAGAATTTCTATTAGCAAAAATTAAAGTATGAAAATACCAACCTTCTACTAAGGTAAAATAGTAAATGTATAACATTCGTCAGCCTCTGTTTGCTGACAACCCTAATTAAAAAAAAAAAAAGAGGAAGCAAAATAAAATAAGAAAAGACAGACAGGGACTTATGTAGAGAGTGATGTAACAAAGAAAGTTTTATATAGAAAAGTGAGAGAGAGAGAGAGAATTGGGTACCACCATTAATAATGACATGCCTCCCTAATTTTAAATGATTAATGTGGGGTCTTGTTTGACAGGGCTCCCCATGAGTTCAGACCGAGATAGAGTGCGCCAAAGGGTTGTCTGTCCTACTCGATCTCGAGATTCAATCTATACGAGAAAATACCGGTCAGAGACAACTCGACATCTTACCGAAATGCCCTCCGATGGTTAAATAAAATTCAAGTTCATATCTTAAATGAAAGTTTCGAAACCATATTTGACCCTTCCCAAAAAACAATCTCTCTTCACAGCGGATATCTGTTTGGAGCTTTTCATGTTTTTGTGTGTTTAGTCTCTCTTTTCTTTAGCGTCTTTTTTGGATGACCTCCACTCATTTTTACAGGGTTTTTGTACAAATTCCAATGCGTCTCTTGTATTCTACACTGCCTATTCTAGTTAGATGTGACGTTCCGCATAGTTAGCTGGCTTTACAGTGCTATCATTTAAATAAGCCGATTCGAACTGCATCGCCTCGAGGCATATGGGTTGGCTCACGACGACTATACATGATGCTGACCGGGATATTTATAGCACCAATAATTGTCCCTTAGCTCGTTGTTGTGCAGTGGTGTGCTCATGTCATCTGCGGAGCAATGGGTTAATCGGTCTCAAAACATATAATCTGAGGGAAAAGGAAAAGGAGGAGATTGGTTGGACTTCTCTTTAATTTGACATACAACCAAACCCTTTGCACATTAAATAAGATGTGCAACTTGGTTCCTATCCTAAAGCAGTTATATCAAAAGACCCCGCCTAAGGCCTTAATAAATAATCGAGTGCCTGTGGAAAATGCAATATTTCTGTTACTGCCTGTGGAAAATGCAATATTTCTGTGGTCTACTTTGGGTTGCTATTGATGTCCAAACGCTCTGGTTGATGCCCTGGTTGCTTCTGTTTTCTTTCATTGGAAGTTCTTTCTTAGCTTACTGTTAGCTTTGAGGCCTTCCTTTGAATTGGGTGTTTTTGGCTTCCTGGGTGCTGCTTTTTTGGTTTTGCTGATAAGGATGCTACTTTTCTATGCCTTGCGGCTTAGCTGAGATGTGCTGATGTCCTGTTTTGCTCCTATTTTTTCTCCTTCAATAATGGATTTTGTAGTTTTCCAAATAAATTGAGCTAAAACATTCTTTCAAAAAGTGACAATGTTTTTATTAGCTATTTGGTTGCTGCTTTATTTGCTGCAGCATGGGGAAATGAAGCTGCAATTGATAGAAACAAGCATTTAAGATCTCTTTTGACATCAAAAGTATCCGTGGGGCTGCAGTTCGCGAAATTAAGTAGCCACTTGTTGTATATGCATAATGTGGATATATAAAACACTATGCTTAATTCCACATTTCTATGGTTTGTGGACAAGATGAGATATGCATTTTTATTTCTTTATTTTATTTCAAAGTTCCTAACTTTTACTTCTGTTTAGATTTCAGATTTTGGGTTGCAAAGTGGCTCACAGAGCAATGGACTCATCTCACAGTATCACAAATTGGAGGAACATTCGGGTTGAAAATGCAAGACCTTTTTTTTATTTGCCATACTCTCTTAACTTTTTTGTTTTATTTTTATTTCCTTTTGATCTTGTTGTCAAATTATGACAGATACCTTCCACTTGAGTTTTTCAAACATGGAATGGTAGATGAGAAAACTGATTTGTATGCCTATGGTGTATTACTGTATACCTTCCATTCGGGCTTGCAAGGTTCCTGGTATGTAAATGTCCTTGGTGTTAAATTTAAGTTTAAACATGAAAAATAAGAAAGGCGTTCTTTCCTGATTGTGGATGTATTCACATAGTAGTGGATACAAACTAAATTGTTTAACTGTTTTCCTTGGGGCATTTTATTCAGCACTACCTCACAAATGGAGATCCGAATTATGACATCAAAAGAGTGAAACCTCCGATTGGTATTCTGAGGTTTATGTTAATGGCAACCCCAGATAGTTCCTATGCATTATCAAGTGGTGATGTTGCTATTTTGAAGCCAAATGAGCAATCAGATTTCTTCCTTTTACTAGAAATCTAACTTCTTTGTAATGTTTGAGGACTTCCTCATATGGAAGAAGACTTATCATTGATTTGTTGGATTATGTATTTGTACAGGCTGCTTTTGATAAATGTATTGAAGGAATGCCTTCAACTCGCTCTGTTGGTGATCTTTTGCCTGAATTTCACTGTCCATTATGCAAAAGACGTTATGAAAGATGCAATTTTGACAAGTAAGTGTTGTTTTAAGAGTTTTTGTTATAAATGAAAGATTTTATTTGATATATTTGCCATGTGCATTCGATATATGTTTGTGGATGTTGATTTTATAAATGGGGAATGATTAAGGACAATGTAACTTTGAACCACGTTTTTTGCGTTCTGTAACTTCCAATTCTCGTTTTGTTGCTTTTTGTGTTTTTTGTACATTAGATAATGTGGAGCAGATTCTACTTGTGCTGCAATCATACTAAGTGTAAAGTTCTAAAAAAGTGTTGTGGAATAGGAAATTCTAGAATCAAGCACTTGGTCATTACATTGAAAATTAATTCGGTCGCAAAAAAATAGCTTTTGGTACCAAATTGTAGGTAATTAAATGAAATAAAAATAAAATAATTATCTATCGGCGACTAATAGTTGGTCATAAAAAATAGTGTTTAGTGACCAAAAGTTTTTGGTGATTAACTTAGTTGGTCACTATAGGATACCAACAATGACCAAAGTTAGTTATAGAAAAAATTATTTGGTGACCAAAAGACTTGATCATTAAAAGATGTAAAAACAATAACTAATTTTTGATCACTGAAAAAATATTCTTCCGTGACCAAAAATTTTCATGATTAAGTTAGTTGGTCATTGTATGATATCGATAGTGACCACTGTTTGGTCACTGAAAAATCATTCAGTGACCACCATGTATAAGTGACCAACCAATTTTGGTCACCGAAAAGAACATTCAGTGACCACGTTTTATTCACTAAATGATATGCTTTTGTGACCAAATGGTTTTTGGTCATAAATATCTTTTGTGACTACGTTAAGTGGCCAAAATATTTTTGGTCCCAGTTGACTTTTGGTGACTAAATACAACCTTTAGTGACCAATTTTTAGTCACAAAAAGTATTTTTTTGGTAGTGATTCTAGGCCCATAGTTTGAGGTGATATACTCGACTAGATGATTGACAACCTTGGAAGAAATAGATCTTCTACCGACTACTTAGGTCAATAATTACATCACATTACCAAGATCTAAACAAACATGGCATTACCAGATCAGGTACCAATGAACATTAACTGCTTCCCTTTCTAGTTTAACTATACCCAAGACACTGGCTATCACTCATTCAGGATCTAGAGCTGCCCTCACAAACATCTCTAGGGTCACCCTTAACCGTCTACATCTACTCCTACTTCTAGTCCCTTCAATACGTAAAATAAATGGGTCGAACCTCGATAACCAAATTGCCATGACGAGGCCACCCAAACCAATTCACAATTCTTTACGTTCACCTAGGTGTTACTATTCATGAATTCACTTACAATAAACATTTGAAACAACCCCCCCCCCCCCCCCCCAAAAAAAAAAAAAAAAAAAAAAAACCGTGTCAAATTGTCGTTCAAACTAGTGTTCCTAGCGTATATTCTAGGTTTCCCTCCAAATCAAATAATGATAATTTATAGAAAATTGGGCAACATAATAGTTGTAAAATTGAACATCTATTGAAATCCAGGTACTCAATAATATTCTAAAACCACAACCCAATGGCATAGCAACAATAATGATATAAAACATATCAATGGAATACGGTCACAGATGGTAATCCCGCTCTCGCAGAATGCCACAGAGACCTATGGACTTTATAAATATAGTACATGTATGCTTATGCGAGTTTTAATGTGTTCAGTAGGGGTGAAATCAGTTCGGGGTTGGTCGGTTCAGTTCAATATTTTTACGGACTAGTTCGGTTTGGTTCGATTCGGGGTGGGATCAAATCTTTTTGGGGATTTCGGTCTGACCCAAATGGGTCATATTCGGCCATGTTAAAAAATTAATTTTGGGCTCGGTTTGTCTAAATCCGCCACTAATATAGAAAATGTATTACCAAATGGGCCTCTATTTGAATTTTTTCCCATCAAACATCAAATTGGCCCACTTTAAGAAAATATTTCACCAATTTTTCTGTCCAAATAGTAAAAATTACATAATCACAAATCACAAAAGCCAAATGCATCACTAGCTTTTGGTTCGGTCCAAATCGGTTCGGTCTAATACCATTCAATCCAATATTGGTTCAGTTTGGTCCGGTCTAAATTTCAAAAAATTGAGACTAAACGGAATATATTTTGAAAAATCTTTTGTGGATAGAGACTGACCGAAGATCAAACCAAACGGTCGATTTTTTCGATAGGTTCGATTTTTTCAATTTTTCTTTCACCCCTAGTGTTCAAGGTTAGTTTCCATCCATTGGGCTAACGCTTGAAGTAAAAAATAGCCGAATCTCATGCCTGTTCTCAAACTAGGCGATCGCGTTGATGACCAGGTGATGTTCGATCTGACGTCTGGGATTCTGAGTTTCTGGTTTTTTCAAGAACAGAGCCCTAAATCATACGATTTGAACCAAAATTTCCGCGATTGAGAATAGGAATACATCACCTAAGGGTTGAAGATATGATTTTCTACCTTGATTGCACGATTTCATAAAGAACGACTGCGATTCGGCAGAGTTTCAGAGCTCGGCAAAATTCTCTCTCTCTCTCTGGTCTCTGATGTGCAGAATAGGAGAAGAAGAAAGGAAAAAAATGAGTAAAATACTGGGTTTTATGGCACTCAACGGTATAAATTTCCATCAATTGCTAGCCATAAATTCTCATGATTGCTAGTCATGAATCCATGGAGGTTACAAAATCCTAAGGGTCCACTGTTATGGAAGATGAAGAGGAAAGCTCTGCTATCAACTAGTTATCCGGTGTATCTCGCCTTAGCACGTTACACAGTCACACACAATCTCATCCGTTCACTTAATTAGTATAGAATTAAAATAAACATTAATACTAATTATGTCATTAATTAATTACAAATTATTATTTATTAAAATTTGTGGGTTACTGCAAGCTATCTCCCTTTCGTACTTGAAATTACATAGAATTGTCGAAAATAAAAAGTTTGGGGTGATTGGCTCTCACCACATCTTTCGTTCCTATGTTGACTCTTCTAGATTCCTACGTCGCCAAAGAACTTTGAACAACTTAATGGTATTGCCTCTTAGGTTTTTTCCTCTGTGATTCAGAATTTGAACGTGCTGCTCTTCTTATGTAGTGCCTCTGTCCAAAGGGACATCTTCTCAATTTAGGATATGAGTCGGCAATGTTATATACTTCTTCAGAATTGACACATGAAAAATATTGTGAACCCGGTTGAGTTGAGTCGGCAATGCTAGTCAATAAGCAACTTCACCAATTCTCTCTAGAATCTCAAACGGTTCAATGTATCTTGGCATTGACTTTCCTTTCTTATCAAATCGGGTAATGCCTCTCCTCAGCTTGATTTTCAAAAATACACGATCACTCACATTGAAGGTTAACGGTTTCGTTCTCTTGTCCGCATAACTTTTAATTAGGTCTACTTTTAGTTGTCATTGATCGTTTCTTGATGACCTTAATCTTCTCAGTAGTCTCATGGACTAACTCTAATACCAAGAAACTAGTCTCTCCCACCTCATTCTAGCAAATAAGAGACCGGCAAGGTCGTCTTTGCAATGCTTCATAGGGTTCCATCTTTATACTGGCATGATAGCTATTATTGTAGGCCAACCAATCAGTGGTAAGTGTTATTCCCAATGACTTTGAAAATCCAGTGCACATGCTCGTAGTATGTCCTCAATTGTTTAAATTGTTCGTTCTGACTGGCTGTCGATCGAGGGGTGAAAAGTTGTACTCAAATGAACATTGGTTCCCAAGACTTTCTAAAGATTGCCAAAATACTGATGTAAAGCGTGAATATTGATTTGACACGATCGTTATCGGAACCCCATTCAGTTTGACTACTTCCTTAATATATAGTCAACTATAGGATTTTATCGTATCAGACATCTTAACCGACAAGAAGTGTGCTAACTTGGTCAATATGTCCACAATAATCCAAATAACGTTGTGTCCTTATATCGATCTCGATAGTCCCACAGCAAAATCCATTGTTATGTGTTCCCATTTCTATCCTGGAATTGATAATGGTTGAAGCGTCCCTCCTGACTTCTGTTGTTCCACCTTGACTTGTTGGCACGATAGGCATGTGAAAAAAAAACTTGGCGACATCTGTCTTCATACCGCTCTACCAGTACTGTCTTTGAAGGTCCTTGTACATCTTGTTACCTTCCGGATGAACAACAAAACTCGATTAATGCCTTCAACACGAATTCTCGTAAGGTTCCAATATCTAGTACAAATAACATAGATCAGTACCTCAAACCTCTATCAGCATCAATGGTCTAGCATGTCGTAACTTCACATGTAGCTATCTGGTGTTTTGATAAAAGCCACATCTTGGTCAAACCTTTGTACCAAAAGTATCGCCCAATGTAGTGTTGACGTAGCTATTAAGGGAAATAGTCTTGCTCCCTCGGATTCCTTCATTTGCTGTAGGTCAAACTCGTTGACAGACTCCATCAATTTCCATTCATGTGCTGTCAACTTGCTATTGTCGCCCTGGACTTTCGGCTCAGTTCATCGGCTGCTACATTTGCTTTGTCCTGGTGATACAATATAGTAAACTTGAATTCTTCTAGATACTCCAACCACATTCTGTCTCATATTCAGCTCCTTTTGTATGTACAGGTTCTTGAGACTCTTCTGCAATAAATACCTCAAAACTCTCCCCATATAGGTAATAAATAACATGATGCAAATGCAACAGCTGCCAACACTGTATCGTGTGTAGGGTAATTCTTCTCATGAGATGTCAACTATCGTGAACAATAAGCTATAACCTTCTCTCTCTACATAAGCATGCATCCCAAATCTTCCTTGGAAGCAATACAATATACCGTGTGGTTTATGTTCCAATATGGTATGATCAGAACCGGAGCACTGGTAAACCTTCTCTTGAGCTCTTGCAATGATTTCTCACATGCCTTGTTCCATTTGAACTAAAATGACATTTTTAAGCAGGTAGAAAGATGGATGTGATTTTTCCTATTGAAAAAAGAAGGCCACTCCAAAGAAGAACATCGGGAACGCCCAGATAGCATGAGCGCACCGCTCCAGTGTTTCTAGTAGGTACTTGGCATACTCGATCTCGAACCAGAAGTAAGAATCAAGCATGCCTCTAACTGCGGCACCATCCCCTAGAAGAACACTAGCACAGTAGGGTCTCATGGGTCTTTGCGGCGCTCACTGGCTTGTGGGTAGGCACCCGACCTATCCTATTCAACTCGAAGCTCCTATCTCTGGCAACCTCTTTGCCTAGGCCGTGATCACCACCCGATCATCCAAGCAAACAACATCACAGTCATGAACAAATGGAAGTGGGTCTAGTCCACACGCTCTCGAATAGTAGTCGACAAGCTGGCATAGTACGCCTCTATAGTACTGTGAGTGCCGTAGTAGCAAATGGTCGAGTACCCCCCCAAAAAAACCTTATAGACGCAAATAAGATAATCACGTGAAGAAAAAATTGAAGGATTCTTCCCTGAAGACAGATAGTTGACAGGTGTCGGTCCCTGTCACTGAGGAGCTCAATGGGCTCGTAAGTGATTCCCGAAGGTTTATAGATGGCTAAAATAAAAGGAGTGAAGGAGTTCGGCATAGGGTCATGGTCATTGGGTTGAAAGGAGGACAGAAGCCTCGTGCCACTTGCTCGTCCTTGGCTAGAAACTTTGCCCCTTCTGGAGGGTCTGCATGAGCATCTCCTCTGCCTACATGATTTCACGATAAAGTTTTTCGGATTATTATTTCCTCTTGACTAGCGATACATGCATAAAAAGTACAAAATTATGACCAAAAGTTTAAAAAAATCCACTAAATACAAAAATAATCCAACACAAATAGATGTTTTTGGATTAGTTTTGCTTTTTTTGAACTTTTAAACTTTTTGGTTCATTAATTTTGTTTCTCTAAAACTTTTCATCGAAACGAGGCAATAATCAGCTAAAAGATTGACGCAAAACTAATAACTGTAAAAAAATTATATGAAGATGAAAGTAATTCAAAAGAAAAATTAAGCAAAATTAAGCCTAAAACTATAATGTCATCACTTAAGGAAAATAGGTTAAGCAGACAGCACCGGTGTCGGAATTAAAAATGGACATCATCGATTAGATCACGTAGGATCAAAAGTCATAGGATAAGAACGAATGACAAAATAAAAAATCATTCTACTTTAGAGGAAAATGATGAAGATTTAACCCCATGTGAAGTTCAAACTATTGGCTACGCACAAACTGTTGGCTACACCTTTTGCTAACCCGATAAGAAATAATTCTTGATTTAAACATGCATGATTTTTCTATGTTAACCAATGAAAAGGATTTCGTATTGGAGTAACATGCTTTGATTAATAAATTAAGATGCTGATTTTCACTAAGACTACTAGATAAGATTGCAGATATATAATATTCTACTCAAATCAGGGGGTAAATTAGAGATAATTATTGGAGTGTTAAGATCCATACCAGCTAGAGAATCGTATATTTTGCTTTTATTGAATTTGTCATCAAGACTTTGAGCATATTCATTTTCCAAATTACAAAATATATATCCAAAACATTTAAGGTAGTATAGTACATATTTAACTTTGATAAGTTTTAAGTCAATGTATCCTATAGCCATGTTCCATGCCTGGTGTAGAAAGAGAGAATGGACTATAATTCTGTGGGCCTATTAACTCGGTGTTAGTTGTATGTTTTGATGGTCAGATTGAGAGTTATATCCCGACTACAAATTTCTCAATATGGAGGAACTGACAAACTCATGGGGTGTCTTTCTCGATTCAATCTCATGAGAGTCAGAATGTTAGATGTAGGGAATGCACTTGAATATATCCATAAGAACAATTAGCCGAAGGGCATTTTGGGCATCGGTCTGGATGTCTTTGATTGGTTGTTCCTCTCATATGAAGGATCCGAGCATGAGAACTTGAGAAGGACTTCTATAGAATCCACTGTTAACTCTGAACGGACTTGCGTGAGAGTTCATAATTCAGCGCCCCACAATTGGTTAAAGGGGTGAAGTGAAAAAAAGGGTTAGCATGGAAGTCGTGATTTAATTTGCATGTTTCAACTCAATCAAGCAGCATGGGGGCGGCAGCGGAAGCACAAAAGTAGGAGGTATGAGCTCCTAATGCAAAAACCAATAGGGTTTGTCAGTCTACCTCTGTTTGCGCTAAATGAGGTATTATTGACTCAACTAGATGAGCAAAAAAAGAGCCTCGATGCCTTAGAAAGAAGGCGGGTACGATCGAAATACTATCAAGACACAAAAGGAAGGAAGCAAAAATGAGCGTACAGAAGAGACATGAAGACATCTTCGCTCTCAAGTACAGTAGTCTCGATCTAACAAATGGCCTGAAAGGAATGCTGAGTTGAGGCTACAACAAGAGGCAAAAGATGTCCTATGAGTGCATAAATGATAGTGGAAGTTTGAGGCCCAATGATAGGCATGAGAAAACACAAGTAAGACAAAAGGTGAAGGTGGACCTTTGAAGCAAACTCATGCTAGACAAAAGGTGAAGGTGGATCTGAGAAGAAAACTCACGCTTCAGAGATAGAGGGGTGAGAAAATTGCAAACCCCTTTGTCTCGGCACATACTAAGGACTGTTATTTCCCCAAGTTCAAAATGTCAGTCATCATTCTCTATGACGGAGCCAGTGACACCCACACTCAGATCCAATACTATTGCTAGGCCATGATGAGGCACTAATGTGCTGAATAGTCTTAACTAGCCTTGAACACCTATCAGTACTTTGGTTCTACAAGATAGAGCCAAGCTCCAATGGTAGTTTCAGATTGCTGAAAGAAGGCTTCACTGTGAAGTTCTTCACAAGCAAGAAGGCCCTGCAAGGCCAAGTGATCATGAAAATGGGACAAGGAGAATCCCTATAGGCCTATGCACAATGATATTGGAACTATTATAGCGAGGTCAAGGACCTAATGGTGGTCTTCATGGTATGCACTTTTAAAATGAAACTCCTAATGAACTTGCAATCAACAACATTACCGGTAGTTTGGGCATCTATTACCGGTAGTGCAAGGCACTGACTTTTCTGGTTGCTCTTCACTTTGGGCAGTGCCTGCTCCTACCGGTAGTTCAGGCATCTATTACCGGTAGTGTGAGACACTGACTTTTCTGGTAGTTTCTCTCTTCTGGGCAGTGCCTCCTTCTACCGGTAGTTTGGGCACATATTACCAGTAATGCGAGGCACTGACTTCAAACAATATGCGTCATTCTCTTTCACTTCATGACATGATTCTTGATTCTTGGTGACATCTCGGGACTTCATAAGAACATTGTAAAACACTCATTTGCGTACTAACAACCAAAACATGCGTTAAACAGTCAAAACATATTATTATTTATCTGATTGACAATAAACACATGCAAGTCAAGGAGTTTTGGCATTAACTATTTGCACTTTTGAGTGCAAAACACACCCCCAACTTAAGCTTTGCTAGTCCCTAGCAAAAACTCACAAAATTTGGTCAAAATCAACATTTATTTTTCAATCCTACATGCCCATGTAGACGTAATCGCTCATACCCAAAGATGTAAACAAAAACTCATGAGTGACTCATGTTCCGACACTACAAGGATCAATCAAACAAACATAAATATTTGTGCAACAAGCCATTACTTAAACAATAAAGCTTTGACTTCAAATCTCTCTAGTGGTTCACTCTCAAGAAAATTAGATTCACTAAGTATTTCAAGGTGTAAGAAACCAACCCGAAAAAAAAACAAGAAAAAACATGCAACTGCCCAAATTGAATAAAAAAAAGGGATAAGCAACGATTGTAGGCAAGATGCGAATAAGAACAGAATTGAGATGCATGCGATTGACACCATGCGAACTCACAATGTTTTGTTATAACCATGGGAATCATACGGGACTTTTAAAGGCTTGTAATATTCATGTGGTTATATCTATGGTCAACAAAAAGACCTACTGAGATGGTGGCACAAAATAATTGGCTTGGTATCTACTCAGTCACCGTCCGTACTCAATAAAAAAAAGACTACTGACACGACTCTAGACAATAGACTCCATACTCAGCTTGATTAGATCTACTCATCCCCAAAATCAGGGTCCTGATTTGGATCATACTCCGCATCCTCTTCCTCATCATCCTCTCAAATTCTTTTCCTCTTTCTTGTCCCCACTGGTGGTAGTGGTGAATCTGGTTCGTCTTCCTCCGTTTCACTCTCATCATTATCCTCCTCAGCCATATCCCTTGTGACATCCTCAGCCACGTCCTCTGTAGCATCCTCTACGATCCCCTTATCCTTCTGAGTGTTGGCTCTGTCCTGAGCAGGTGGTGGAGTAGATGCATTGATACCATCTAGGGCTACGGACAAGGGTGGTACTGCTGTGGGTGATGGATCATGGGTAGTGGGTACAGGTGGTTTTGCCACCACTCTCACTGGAATGGTTTGAAAAAACATAGGTCCAGCAATAGAGGCGGATTCACCTCGATCCCCATTTGGAGTAACAACAGTGCGCACCTGAATCACAGGTGGTGGGATTGGTGGTAAAATCTGGGTCTCTGCCCACTGTCTCAAACTGTGTACTGCTGCTCCCAACCATTCAGTTTTACTCTTTTCATGGATTTATTTTCGGTTTGTCGCTTTTATTGCTTTTGTTGCTTCTCTTTGTTCTCTCTCCACATCAGTCAACCTTCTTCGAAATTCCATTTGATTTCGCTCCACACTTTCCAACTTTTGCTTTATCTCTTCTTGGTTTTCAATCATTTTTCGAAGTAAACATGAAACATCGTTATTCAATCCGGGGGAAGGTATATCTGTAAAGGGTGGAGTCTCGGGTGCTGCCCGACTTGAGCTAGGTTCGCCAGTGGTGGAATTTGGTACCCCATCAACAGTAGCAGTAGCAGTAGCAGTAGCTGGTTTAGGGTCAATGAGAGCAGTAGTGGGTCTAGGCTGGGGAGTTGGGTCAGTAGACTTTCGGCTCTTTGCTCCGGATTTATTCAAGGTTTTGTTGGATAATGGTCCATTCTTTGGTTTAATCCATTGATCTTTCCCGCCTATTTTCAGTCCAGCCTCTATGCAAAAGTGCGAAATCATGTATCCAAATGCTAAACCACTGTTCAAACTTGAGTCATTTTTAAAATTTGTTAAAACTTCAAATATAATACCCGGTATGTCCACTTTTTTTCCTGCCATAATTTCATATACTATCTCCACCTTAGCTTGTGATGGTATTTTTTCTGACCCTCTTGGTCTGACATTGGCATGTACTAATTTGTTTACAAACCCATGTTTAGCGGTCAACATCCCTTGGGCAAAACTTTTCTTATTTTCATATTCCTTAAGCCCTTCAGCGTTACACCCCTCCTTGGCCAACTCCATCCCTTCTAACTTTGGTATCCTTCCTTGGGAAATTGAACTTCAGATGGTGAAAGGTAAGGGCATCCAAGGTATTCAGCTATGTTTTCAGGGTATATCATGACTTGTCTCCCCCTCACCCTTCCTAATACTATCCTTTGGTTGGGTAGTCTGTGTATTGAGGTATAAAATTTCTGAACCCAAGATAAAACGTACTCGGGCACTGCCTCAAACCACTTAGTTATGCCCAATCCTCGCACTACTGTCGTGATTTTATCCAATTTCACCCCGGTTGTCGAATCATCTATTTGCCTTTCACAAGAAATTGTCCTGCCCTCTATATTCTCTTTCCAACTGAAACTTGGTTTGTGCTTTTTGGAGCGGGATTTACGTCCCAGATTTAGTAATGGACTTTGGAGTTGGTATTGCGGCATAAGGGATGCCAGCATTGGGGCTCTAACAATGGTTGGGGTGGATGGATTTTGAGCAGGTGGTGGTGTTGGGGCTGAAGGTTTAGGGTTCGAGGGTTTGCTTTGGGTATGTTGATCCCGTTTGGCTGTCTATTTCTTTCTCATTTTGGTTCTGAACACGGTAATCAGTTTCTTCAATTCACCCACAGGTGATCAATCCTCCAATCCCAACCTTATCTCTCCCCAGCCATACTTCAATCAACACAACTCAACAGTACACAATAATAACGTAATGCAATAGTGGCGCACAACCACTGTTTCCCAGAAATTCTAACAATGCAGATAATCCCTTACGCCAAGGGTTCAATCAAAATCATAGGGGGAGTAGAAATTACTTGGGTTATTTGAATAGGAACAAGATAAAGAGAGAGAGAGAGAGAGAGAGAGATCGAGGAACCCAGAAGTCCCAAATAGTGCGCTGTGACCCTTCGAATTTCTGAGGAAATTCGATCGAAATTCCCAATTTGCGATGCTGTGATGGTTCAGTAAGGTTCGTATGGTTTGATTTGGGTGGATTTATGGTTTGGATCAAGGATTTTGGAAGAATTTGGGACGATCAAGGGTTTAGGGTTTCAATCGCTTCAAATCGCCTGAGAGAGAGAGAGAGAGAGAGAGAGAGAGAGAGAGAGAGAGAGAGAGAGAGAGAGAGAGAGAGAGAGAATGTGTGTTCAGACTACCGGTAGTTTGAGGGCCAAATATGGTAATAGGAGTTTAAATAGTGGCTGGCATAAATTGTACGAATGGTTTTGGGCCAAATATGGTAATAGGAGTTTAAATAGTGGCTGGCATTACCGATAATGTGTGTTCAGACTACCGGTAGTTTGAGGCACTGACTTTTTATAAGTTTCCCAAATTCTTGAACTACTGGTAGTTTGACATCTGTGTTCCGGCACTTGCATATCATTCGTCAAGCATTCACAAATATTCATGCATGAGTACATTGCAAACACCAAGTGGAGATTTTAGCCACATTATTGTTCCCGTTGAACCTTTCTTCCATTGTTGGGTCTTTTCACGTATGCATGACATTCCATATTGGTGCTCACTTTGAATGTTATGACTAATGGGAAGATGATTCGAGGCCGTCATTTCATTGATAAACCCACCATGTAACAATGTCAACAACTTGAACCATAATTTGAGCCTGTAAATTTCCCCTTATTGTCAAAATCCTAGGAAACCCATGTTCGAAGTCATACTCATGGTCGAAATGTGTGTGGATGTGGTTCATCGATTCGTGGGTCAAGTATGGAAGTTGCAGATGCCAGTTGATCATTATTTGGGAAATCAGAAAATTTAAGGCAGTGCCTCATATTACCGGTAATACCTGCTCCACTTGCCTTACATTACCGGTAGTTCCAGGATCTGAAAACCATAAGAAGGTCAGTGCCTCAAACTACCGGTACTACAAGCTTCATTAATATCACATTACCCGTAGTTCAAGGATTTGGAAAACTTATAAAAAGTCAGTGCCTCAAACTACCGGTAGTCTGAACACACATTACCGGTAATGGCAGCCACTATTTAAACTCCTATTACCATATTTGGCCAAAAACTGTCCGTACATTTCTCTCTCTCTCTCTCAAGCGATTTGAAGATATTGAAACCCTAACCCTTGATCGTCCCAAATTCTTCCAAAATCCTTGATCCAAACCATAAATCCACCCAAATTAAACCATACGAACCTTACTGAACCATCATAGCATCGCAAATTGGGAATTTCGATCGAATTTCCTCAGAAATTCGAAGGGTCATAGCGCACTATTTGCGACTTCTGGGTTCCGCGATCTCGATCTCTCTCTCTTTATCTCCTTCCTGTTCGAATAACCCAGGTAATCTCTATTCCCCCTACGATTTCGGTTGAACCCTTGGCATAAGACATTATCTGCATTGTTAGAATTTCTGGGAAACAGTGGTTGTGCGCCACTATTGCATTACGTTATTATTGTGTACTGTTGAGTTGTGTTGATTGAAGTATGGCTGGGGAGAGATAAGGTTGGGATTGGAGGATTGATCACCTATGGGTGAATTGAAGAAACTGATTACCGTGTTTAGAACCAAAATGAGAAAGAAACAGACAGCCAAATGGGATCAACATACCCAAAGCAAACCCTTGAACCCTAAACCTTTAGCCCCAACACCACCACCTGCTTAAAATCCATCCATCGCAACCATTGTTAGAGCCCCAATGCTGGCATCCTTTATGCCGCAATACCCACTCCAAAGTCCATTACTAAATCTGGGACGTAAATCCTGCTCCAAAAAGCACAAACCAGGTTTCAGTTGGAAAGAGAATATAGAGGGCAGGACAATTTCTTGTGAAAGGCAAATAGATGATTCGACAACCGGGGTGAAATTGGATAAAATCACGACAGTAGTGCGAGGATTGGGCATAACTAAGTGGTTTGAGGTAGTGCCCGGGTACGTTTTATCTTGGGTTCAGAAATTTTATACCTCAATACACAGACTACCCAACCAAAGGATAGTATTAGGAAGGATGAGGGGGAGACAAGTCATGATATACCCTGAAAACATAGCTGAATACCTTGGATGCCCTTACCTTTCACCATCTGAAGTTCAATTTCCCAAGGAAGGATACCAAAGTTTAGAAGGGATGGAGTTGGCCAAGGAGGTGTGTGACGCTGAAAGGCTGAAGGAATATGAAAATAAGAAAAGTTTTGCCCAAGGGATGTTGACCGCTGAACATGGGTTTGTAAACAAATTAGTACATGCCAATGTCAGACCAAGAGGGTCAGAAAGAATACCATCACAAGCTGAGGTGCTGATAGTATATGAAATTATGGCAGGAAAAAAATTGGACATACCGGGTATTATATTTGAGGTTTTAACAAATTTTAAAAATGACTCAAGTTTGAACAGTGGTTTAGCATTTGGATACATGATTTCGCACTTTTGAATAGAGGCTGGACTGAAAATAGGCGGGAAAGATCAATGGATTAAACCAAAGAATGGGCCATTATCCAACAAAATCTTGAATAAATCCGGAGCAAAAAGCCGAAAGTCTACTGACCCAACTCCCTAGTCTAGACCCACTACTGCTCCCATTGACCCTAAACCAGCAACTGCTACTGTTGATGGGATACCAAATTCCACCACTGGCAAACCTAGCTCAAGTCGGGCAGTACTCGAGACTCCACCCTTTACAAATATACCTTCCCCCGGATTGAATAACGATGTTTCGTGTCTACTTCGAAAAATGATTGAAAACCAAGAAGAGATAAAGCAAAAGTTGGAAAGTGTGGAGCGAAATCAAATGGAATTTCGAAGAAGGTTGACTGATGTGGAGAGAGAACAAAGAGAAGCAACAAAAGCAATAAAAGCGACAAACGGAAAATAAATCCATGGAAAGAGTAAAACCGAATGGTTGGGAGCAGCAGTACACAGTTTGAGACAGTGGGCAGAGACCCAGATTTTACCACCAATCCCACCACCTGTGATTCAGGTGCGCACTGTTGTTACTCCAAATGGGGATCGAGTTGAATCCGCCTCTATTGCTGGACCTATGTTTTTTCAAACCATTCCAGTGAGAGTGGTGGCAAAACCACCTGTACCCACTACCCATGATCCATCACCCACAGCAGTACCACCCTTGTCCGTAGCCCCAGATGGTATCAATGCATCTACTCCACCACCTGCTCAGGACAGAGCCAACACTCAGAAGGATAAGGGGGTCGTAGAGGATGCTACAGAGGACGTGGCTGAGGATGTCACAAGGGATATGGCTGAGGAGGATAATGATGATAGTGAAATGGAGGAAGACGAACCAGATTCACCACTACCACCAGTGGGGACAAGAAAGAGGAAAAAAATTTGAGAGGATGATGAGGAAGAGGATGCGGAGTATGATCCAAATCAGGACCCTGATTTTGGGAATGAGTAGATCTAATTAAGCTGAGTATGGAGTCTAGTGTCTAGAGTGTGGCAATAGTCTTTTTTTTTTTTTTTATTGAGTACAGACGGTGGCTGGGTAGATAGCAAGCTAGTTATTTTGACCGTCTCAGTAGGTCTTTTTGTTGACCATAGATATAACCACATGAATATTACAAGCCTTTAAAAGTCCCGTATGATTTCCATGGTTATAACAAAACATTGTGAGTTCGTATGGTGTCAATCGCATGCATCTCAATTCTGTTCTTATTCGCATCTTGCCTGCAATCGTTGCTTATCCCTGTTTTTTATTTAATTTGGGCAGTTGCATGTTTTTTCTTGTTTTTTTTTTTTTTTCGAGTTGGTTTCCTACACCTTGAAATACTTAGTAAATCTAATTTTCTTGAGAATAAACCACTAGAGAGATTTGAAGTCAAAGCTTTATTGTTTAAGTAATGGCTTGTTGCACAAATATTTATGTTTATTTGATTGATCCTTGCAGTGTCGGAACATGAGTCACTCATGAGTTTTTGTTTAAATTTTTGGGTATGAGCGATTACGTCTACATGGGCATGTAGGATTGAAAAATGAATGTTGATTTTGACCAAATTTTGTGAGTTTTTGCTAGGGACTAGCAAAGCGTACGTTGGGGGTGTGTTTTGCACTCAAAAGTGCAAATAGTTAATGCCAAAACTCCTTGACTTGCATGTGTTTATTGTCAATCAGATAAATAATAATATGTTTTGACTGTTTAACGCATGTTTTTGTTGTTAGTACGGAAATGAGTGTTTTACAGTGTTCTTATGAAGTCCCAAGATGTCACCAAGAATCAAGTCATGAAGTGAAAGAGAATGACGCAGATTGTTTGAAGTCAGTGCCTCGCATTACTGGTAATATGTGCCCAAACTACCGGTAGAAGGAGGCACTGCCCAGAAGAGAGAAACTACCAGAAAAGTCAGTGTCTCACACTACCGGTAATAGATGCCTGAACTACCGGTAGTAGCAGGCACTGCCCAAAGTGAAGAACAACCAGAAAAGTCAGTGCCTTGCACTACCGATAATAGATGCCCAAACTACCGGTAGTAGCAGGCACTGCCAAGAAGTGCAGAAACTGACCTAAAGTGGCAGAACCCCGAACTACCGGTAATACGTGCCACACACTACCGGTAGTAAGGGGAAAAACGGGATTTCTATTATTTTTAAGGGATTTCTATTCCTTTAGTTTATCCTTATCTTTTTGTTTTCTAATTACATTAGGAGTGTTGTTTTGAAATCTACATAAGGGAAACCCTAGGAAAAGATGAACAATCAAGCTTTTATTCTAGTTTTTAGCCATCTTTCATTCTGTTTTTGAGATTGAATTCCCAGATTTGAAAATATTTAAGTAAAAGTTCTTCAATTTTCTTGTTTGGATTATTATTCGTTCATTGTTCTATCCTTCTTTTCCTGTTATTAATTTCTCATGGATTCCCTCATATCCATGAGGAACTAATCTTTCAAGGATTCGATTCAACGATGAAACATTGAATCGTGACTCAAGGTAATTCAATTCTCACCTATGATTTTCAATTTCTGATATCGTTTTATTAATCAAGACTTATTTTGAAATTGATTAGAAGTTTTTGTAAAAGATTTTTGATTGTGTGTAGACAAACCCTTTGGCACACACAATTCTTGGATCTATACAAGGTTTTAATTCGAAACCCTAATTTCATACTTGATTATTTAACCGATTATCAGTATTTTTCGAGTTTCTATAAATATTCACTTTTTCAATCATCCGACGAAGGTTCGATGTTAGAGAACCGGAGTTGAGTTATATTTTGAGGATTGGATTATTCCGAGTCGCGATCAATGTGGATCCCGAGAATTGGATCTTGTTTCTTTAGATTTTCATCAAATCATTTTAAATCTCATCACAATATTTTTCACAAATATCAACTATTTTCTTTCTTCTCTCCCGATAAGCATCTAAAGCACTCGTTCCCTGTGGATTCGACTCCGGACTTCCGGATTATTATGCTACAACCAAATTCTTGATCCTATGCTTGGTATACTTTATATTGGCACCGGTTGACGACAAGTAGCCATACTACCAAAACCAGATGCCTTGCCTGCCTCAAATGCCAAGTACCCTGTCCAAAGCTCCCATGACTCGGGGGATGCTGTTATCCAAGTTTACCAAGCGATGTCGTCTGCTGTTTTACGGAGAACCCACCGCCATAAATGCTAAGATGTGGATTGAGCAAATGGAGAAGCTGTTTGAGACTATGGAGATCACTGGGGACGAAAGTTAAGGGAATCAGTGTTGAATGCGTTCCACCAATCAAGCTTTGTAGTTCATCCAAGAGGTACAAGATGTACGAGAATCTTCGGAGGCAGTATGCTTGATGTGTCAACAAGGCAAAACATCATAAACTTGAAGGGATGCTCCAATCATTGCCAATTCCGGGATAGAAATGGAGCGCATCACGATGGACTTTGTGATGGGCTTACCCTGGTCTATGTAGGTTCACAATGCTATATGGGTCGTTGTGTAGAGATTGACCAAGTCTGTCACGCCATCGATTTCAAGCAAGATAAATATTTACATTTTTAAATGAAATCTCACAATTTACCAAAAGTATGCCGAAATCATTATTTTTCATATTCTAATTAAGATCATGTGTTCCAAAGTATTACAATCAATAGAGTCCTACCAGATTCATAGAAACCCGACCCCTAGTTCTAAGCGCGCTCAAGTTAATCATTCCACAAACAACATAAATGAGTGAAAATGGTACAAAACGTCCATAGTATGAAGAAAATAGGGTAAAAAGGTGAACCATAGAGCAAAATAGAACAAAAATAAAAAATCGGACCAAACAACTTGGTCCGTCCGAACGCCCAAAATCTTTGTTTGAACGGGCGTCCGGACGCCCCACTTTTCTGCCCAGACGCCCTTTTGCTCAGAACCCAGATTTTGCTACTGACTTTTCTGTTCCGAGGCTCTTGGTTTTCGTCCGGATGCTCAGGCGATTTTCTGATGCGCAATATTGACAGTTTTCTTCAAGTTCTTCTACACAATAATGTCTATCTCTAAACTTGAATTAAACATGAAACATGGGTCCAAATACATCATAAACACATACCAAAGGTTAGAAATCTCTACCTTGAGTTTTAAACCAAAAGACTTGGTGAAATGGTAGAAATCCTAACTTCCAAGCTCCAAATTCTTCCTTCGCGAGTTTTTTCACACGATCCATCTTCGATTCCAAGTCAAGCATGATGAAAATTTGCAATACGTGGAAGGAATTTATAAATGGTGGAGGAAATTTCAAAGAGATTTTAGATAGAATGGAGAGTTTTTTCTATAGAGAGAGAGAGAGAGAGAGAGAGAGAGAGAGAGAGAAAGAGAGAGAGAAATGGAGAATGAGATGAGCTCAAACCCTCCCCCTAAGCCAAATCAGATTTTTAAGGCCCCCAAGGGCACTTATGTAGAACACCACGTAGTGTGATGTGCGGAATGAAAATAAAAGTCTCAGGGATTGGGTCCCGTAACTAAAATTCGAAACATGAAATAATAAACCATATGATTATCTCGCAATAATATTAATTTAAAATTTAAATTTTTTTGAACCTTTTCAAAGTCGACATATTTCTTGCCGGTTAAGATGTTTGGCACGATGGGGGCCTATAGTCGGCTCTATATTTGGGAGATAATTTCACTACATGATATTCAAGTCATGATCATATCAGATAGAGACCCTCAGTTCACATAAATATTTTAACCAAGTTTGCAGAAGGCCTTGGGGACAAATGCACATTTGAGTAGGACTTTTCATCCTCAAATCGATGGTCAGTTAGAGCACACAATTCAAAAATTGGCAGATATGTTGAGAGCTTGTAAATTGTATTTCCAATGGCATTGGGAGTGACATTACCTTTGGTCGAATTCACTTATAACAACAGCTATCAAGCTAGCATAGGAATGACTACATATGAAGCTCTGTCCGAACGAGATCAGAGAGACAAGTTTCTTGAGGTCAGAGTTGGTTCAGGAAATCACAGAGAAGATCAAGGTCATCAAGTAGAGGTTATTGACCGCTTAGAGCAGGCAAAAGAGCTACACTGATAAGAGGACACAATTGTTAACATTCAAAGTAGATGATCATGTTTTTCTAAAGATCAAGTTGAGAAAAGGCATTATTTGATTTGATAAGAAAGGAAAGTCGATGTCAAGATATACTGGACCGTTTAAAATTTTGAAAAGTCCTGGAGAGGTTGCCTACTAGCAACCGCTGTCACCTCAAGTCGACCAGATGTATAATGTATTTCACATGCTGGTGCTTAAGAAATACATTTCGCTACCAACTCACATATTGAAGTGGGAGGACATCACATTGGATAAGGATACAACTTATGAGGAGAAGTTGATACAAATTCTTGATCATGGCAAGAAGAATTAAGAGGAAAAACAATCAAGTTGGTCAAGACTCTTTGGCGTCATCGGATTCTGGAGGAATCAACTTGAGAACGAAAGGATGTTATGAGAGCCACCCACCCAAAGTTCCTCACCTAGACCATATTGTGATAATTTTGGGGATGAAATTATTTAAGAGGATAAGTTGTAATAACCCTACAATTTAAATTAAATCCAAATAATTTTTATTATTGTCCTTGGTATTTGATTTAATTAGTTTAAATTCAAAATTTTAGAAAATAAGAGGCTTTTCGAGTGACTTCAAACCGCTCGGGCGAGCTATCGAATTACAAAGCATTGGGATTGAAATCTTTTGGGGTTTCATCGCACTCATGACTTTAACTGGAGCTCTTAATAAACAAATTTAGTGTTGCCCCAAATACCATTGGTTTTAAGGTTAAATATCATACTCCCTCCGTCCCGGTTTGTTTGTCCACTTTTTGACTTTTAGATGTCCCAAATTGTTTGTCTAATTTTGAAGTTGACTTGTCAAAATTTTCCTAATGCCCTTCATTTTTAAAAAAACCATGCTTTGGAAAACGTAAACTTTCATTTAATGTTAAAAAAGTTAAGGGTATTCTTGGAAAATAAAATTTTTTAAGAGTAATGATAGTGTTTCATAAATAAGTTAGAATTTCGAGAATGGACAAACAAATTGGGACGGAGGGAGTAATTGTTTTAGAATTTTAGAAAATAGGGAGGCTCTTCGAGTGATTGTAGACTGCTCGGGTGAGCTGTCAAATTACAAAGCATTGAGATTGAAATCTTTTGGAATTTCATCGCACTCATGGATTGAATTCAAGTTCTTAATGAACGAATTTAGTCTTGATTCGGATAACATTGGTTTTAAGGCTAAATATCAAAATTATTTAACGATTTCATAATTATTTAGTTAAGAAATTGATTAGGAAATTCATGGCAAGGGTTGATGGAAATCAATTGAGAATTATAAGGGATTTTCTTCCAACCCACTATATAATTGGAGCTTTAATCCATGAGGCTTTGCACCTAAATTTCGTAATCAGAGATAGAGAGTGTATTGCAAGGTTATTATTAAGTTTCCATAGAAGGATTTTATAAGGTGTTCTGGAGTTCTTGAAAGAAGGATACCCTAAGTCAAAGTTCTGTCTAATTTCTTCAAAGTTAGTGTTCAAATCCACATATTTTTCTCCAATTGAGGTAGAGTTCATTACCTTGAATCCATTAGGTTTCAAGATTTGTTTTCAATTTCAGTTTCAGGTTTAGTATGCATGGTTTAGGGTTTAATTTGAGCTGTTTTTCCAGAAATTTTCTAAAAAAAGAATGCTCGCCCGAGTGTGGTCTAGACCGCTCAAGCAACCTGACCAAATTTTTAGAATACTATTCTGATTCCATAATTGTTCAAGCTCTACCAGAATCTGAATTTTAATAGCTCGCACGAGCGAGCATAGGACGCTCGAGTGACTTGTTCAAATTCTTGAATTTACAGAAATGTTGATGTGTTCATCGGGACCTCGTTCCCACACCGTAAACTTGTCCAGACTACTTTTTCACATTGCACAAGCAACCACGATACTTGATTTATGTCCAAGGATCCCAGTGGGATCTCATGCAAGCAGTTTGACCACACTTTAGCATGTTTAGTTATGTTTGACCATGAGAATTATGGATTGATGATGATGATAGAATATGTATACTTTAGATTTGTGTGACTCTAAAAATGATGTAGTGTTTCGGTTATGGCCGTTGTGCCACATACGATGTTGTTGATTGTTGTTGGTATAGCCGTTGTGCTGTCAGATTAAGCATGTTGTAGTCAATGTAGTAGAAATGATAAACAATGTGGATATGATGGCATATTGTAATTGAAGAATTGTGAGAGAAAATCTAGAGTTAGCGTTAGGGATATCGATTCAAATGTCACCTCTAACAAGAAAGTGGAAGGTGTTGGGTGAACATTATAAATTAGTAAAACTTAGTATAGACAAGTAGTGACAATAATTGAAAATATGTTGAATTGGTATTGGTGCTCGTCGTGACAAGTGTTGTTCTAGGGGGTCATCCCATGTGTTGATTTTAGGCGTTGGCCCGTTATTTCTATTGAAAGACCCAAACTAAGATGTGATTGTATTCAGTTGGAGGTGACTTTAGAGTCGTTTGTTAATGTGACTCGGGATCTCGAGAGAGTAACGACCAGTTTCTTAGGCGTCCTTGAGCCGATAAAAAGGAAGCAACTAAAGTTCGTTTGTATTTGACCTAGTGAAGCCACGTTTTTTATCGGATCTAGTTAGGGCGAGGTAGTTATTGATTTGAGAGGGCGGTACAAGGTACCTTCTTGTCGGGTCAGTATTCTAGTTGGATACATAACCTTAGATCACGGGTCTTGAGTATGTAAAGACTGGTCAATATCAACTAAGTGCCCCAAGTTAGATAGTTGGGTATGAGACGGAGTTCCTCGGAGGTATTTTGAGAAACAATAGAGAATGAAAGCATAGCATACCTGTGTATTTATTCCTATCCAGTCATAATCTGTTTTGTGATATAACCCGCTGCATCCTTTTGGGTTTGTTTTTTGGGTAATATTTCCTAGTGAGGTCAATTACTTATGGGAGCAACTTTTCTACCCTTGGCTTTTCATTCCAAATGGAAATGTGGAAATGGAATTTCCACCCTAACAGGAAGAGCTGGTGGTCACCGAAGAAGAGCCCAATATGTGTCTGTCATACTTTTAGTTTCTCTATTATTTAGTTATTTTAAGAATAAACAATATAAATTCAGAAGGGTATTCTTGTCTTTTTTTTTCAGACCTTGTACTTATTTAATTTTGTTGAAATAAAGGAGTTATCTTTTTAAATATTATTTTGACAAATAAAATAATATTAAAAAAACTTGAATTAATGTTGTCGAAATTCGGGACGTTACAAAATGAGATTAGAATCATCTACTTTTGTTATGTTTAGTGATTTATTTTTAAGTTTTGAAATTTTATTTTATATGTTCAATGTTATTTTTTGTACAATACGTTCCCAGTACGAAATTGATAAATCTAACGTGGGTCATTGGGTTCGCCAATGGCCTAAAGTCTCCCAACACCATACAAGACACATATTTGTGTGGTGCGGTGATGCCATATGTAAAATTTGCACAAACTTTTTAAGGGAAATGATATTCACACCTCTTTTTTATCTATTTGCACTCTTTTTGTTCTTATTATACAAATTTATAAATACCCTTCTATTTAAACACAATAGAATTATTTTGTGTTATCTTTTGTTTGAATAAAAGGGTATTTTAGTAACTTTGTATAATAGAAAAAAAAGAGAGTACAAATAGACAAAAAGAAGGTGTGAATATCAAATCCCATTTTTAATGTTAAAGAGTCTTTGGAGTATGGACTTATATCTCTTCTACGGCATTCTAAAGTTCAAAAATCTTGGCTAAAGATCTGAAATGTATTTAAAATATGAAAAAAAACTTCGATTGGTAGGAAAACTAAGCATATTGAATTTTACTTTTTTCATTTGCATAATTAGCTTGACCAGTCTTTTAAAATTAACTACACAAGGGTGATCACATGTAATAACCACGTGTTGGATATAATACGAGTTGACGCTAATTCATTATTGAAATAGATAACGCATATCACTTACCATGACCACATTTTGTATCCAAATCATAACACAGTCACTACAGGATTATTGCTCCAGATGGTAGGTGTAATGTCCCGTCTCACATTAAAAGTCTACATGGGTAATCCTGGGTATATAAGGAACCATGTAAACTACTACTAACAACTTGGGTTTAAGCATTTTGGGCCACATGATTAGGCTCCAACAAGTTGTTGGGTTAGTGGTTTATATGGGGCGTTACAAATGGTATCAGAGCGACCCATGTACACGATCGAGTGTGGGGCTGAGACTTTGTTTGGTCAATAGGGAACAGACCCGGGTTAGGCTGTGGTGACTCTAGTGTGAACCCCTTACGAGAGCGCAAGGTCTTAAAGGTGGAGAGATTGTAATGTCCCGTCTCACATTGAAAGTCTACATGAGTGATCCTGGGTATATAAGGAACCATATAAACTACTACTAACAACTTGAGTTTAAGCATTGTGGGTTACATGGTTGAGCTCCAATAAGTTGTTGGGTCAGTAGTTTACATGAGGCGTTACAATAGGTCTAAATTTTTTTTTTTGGGTGAGGAATTCTTAAGTTTTAGATAAAATACAACGGTTATACGTTTTTGGTTTATTTATTCTCACAAATCATTAAGGGTGAAACCGGTTCGGTTCGATCTAATTTGGTAAAATTTATGAGACCGAATCGATTTTCTAATGAAATGAATAAATCGAAACTAGACTAATTATACCGGTTCAGTTTCAACCCGTTTGATCCAGTTTCGATCCGGTTTGTGTAAAAGACAAAAGGGAAGGAAAATGGCATGAATAGGAGAGGAAACTTCTGCATGTACAATTTAAAAAATAACTTTGAAAGTTGAATACAGAGGTCATTCATTTTATACAGAGTTCACACCATCCTCAATTTAGAAAGACAAAAATGTGACTTCCTCAAATTATGATCAGATTCATTCAACACAGAAGTCAACGGGTATGAATAGGAGAGGAAACTTCTGTACAATTTAACAAAGAGTTTTGTTAATAACCGTTAGTACTAGGCGATGGATAATATGCATATAATATCAAATAAATTCAAATATCAGTACATATGTTACGGATATCGATGTACTTTTTACATATTATCTAATCTCCACTGGGCAGAAACTTACCCCGAAGCAGGAGTGATTGCAGGAGACTTTGAATGTTCGATTACTCTTGAAATTCAAAAGAATTCGGTTGAATCAAACAAACACGAGAGGGTTCTTTTGGAATCTCAAAAGAACGACTAAATGTCTTTGCGGGATTCTTATCAACAGAGAGAGTTTGAGAGAGAGAGAGATAGAGAGAGAGAGAGGGGTCGAGCGAAGAGAAAGACAAAGATGAGGTAGAAGATTTGAATAGATTAGGATTTAGAGTTTTAGTTAACATTAGTACTATAATACCCAATTGGTCCGGTTCGGTTCGGACTAGATTTTAATACCCATAAACCACACTTTTTTTTTTTTTTTTATTAAAAACTAAAGTATTTTCATGCATAATTTTCATTTTGTTTTTGTGCCAGGTTGAAAATATCGACAAATCTTTTGAATTGATGCCAAAAAATTTCAAAAATAATGCACGAAAGTGTTTTTTATCCGAAAAATTCGAACAAGGACAAATGGTATGACACGGATCGAGTATGTAAACAGATTTTAGAGTGAGGTAATCGTTTTCATGCTAAAGGCCAAATTAATATGGGTGGTTGTTAAACCAGATAATCATAGACAAAAGAAATACCTCAATGAGTTTTAAATAATTAGTAATTCTTTATGTTCCATTCACTCTTTGGTTTCTTGAAAGGAAAAGTATGTCCCCACATTCATCCAACAGAAGCAGACACATTTATGTTCGGATGTATTTGAATAATTTGTGTCCCTAACATTACTCTTCTTAAAAAGTGAAATTATGCCTTCAACTTTATATCCCATGCCTTCTTTTGTTTTGAATGGTTCGATGGTTACTGACACAAAGTAAAATAAAAAAAGACTATCTTCTCACATATGATTAATCTACCAATTAAATGGTCAAATATTGGTTAAGAGAACTCATTGTGAAGTCTTTTATTTGGTTGATCATCTTAAACTTGATGAAGAAGTCTCTCCGAGGTCTCTCTAGACTGTAAAAGCAAGAACCAGTTAGTGTCATCCAGTTATTGTTGTCCGAAAAACACTCCAATACTTAAGTCAGTCTTTGAAGGAGAAGAATTTAACTGAAAGAACTTTAGAATAGTGTGATAAATCATATTATACTTTTAACCCTTGAGTTACCCTTATATATTTGGACTTGGCTTAGGATTCGATCTAGTATGCGCGGAGCATGGCCTCCGTAATGTAAGAAATAATCATCGCCATCATTGATGTCATGCATGAAGAACCAAATGCTTGGTCGAATACTACATGTCAGAGCCAAGACACTTGACATGTGGAAAACGGTTGTAGCCACATTGGCCAAGTCTTTTGGATCAAGTATTCCTTTGGCCCGGTCCACACGAGGCTCACCCATGAAGCAGGCTGGTTGGACAAACCATGCGAACCACGTTGGGCTTTCGGTTCGGCGCATAGCACTTGGTCACTGTACCTTGCCAGATAATTGGTCCAATTCATGTACCAACTCGACCCATATGATAGTCCATCAACTTCTCCTCGGCTCGGCTGTTGAGGTGTTGACTAGAGTGCCGAATCAATCGAACCATTGGGTCGGCTGTTGGAGATAAAGAAAACAATCTGACAGAGAAAGAATAAGATAACAAATTTTGGTGCTGTAATCTCACAGCTTTTCCATTGCCTTACTTCTAATTTATAGGAAACAAAAAACACATGCTAAAGCAAACCTACAACCCATGATCCCATGATCCCATGATCCCATGAACCCATGATCCCATGATCCCATGATCCCATGATCTCATGAACCCATGATCCCATGAACTACAACCCACTATCCCATGAAGTGGGGCACCTCCTACTTTTTTGCTATTAGTTGGTGAAGCACAACACGTGCTATTAGGAACAGAAAACAAATAACTAATAATTTCTATTCTAAACAAAACCAACTTCCTACTTTCTTGGACACAATCTTATCTAACAATCACCCCCTAAGCTTGTGTCTTCACTTGATCTCGACCATGCCAATCTTGTCACGAAGCTCCAGAAACTTGACTCGACCGAGCGCCTTGGTCAGAATGTCCGCTAGCTGATTATTAGTATCCATGTACTCCACTGCTATCTTGCCATCCTCAATGCACTCCCGTATGAAATGGTATCTGGTCTCGATATGTTTGCTCCTATCGTGGAACACCGGGTTTTTGCAAAGAGCAATTGCGGACTTGTTGTCAATGTTGAGCGTGACAGCCTTGGGCTCCTTGTTGATGAGATCACTGAGTAGCCGAGACAACCACACACCTTGACATGCTGCAGTTGTAGCTGCAATATACTCTGCCTCACAAGATGAAAGAGCCACCACTTTCTGCTTTTGACTCTGCCATGTGATAGGGGCAAGACCGAAGCAAAACAACACCCCCGTTGTGCTCTTACGGTCTTCTGGATCACCGGCCATGTCACTATCACTGAACCCAGTTAGAGTAGCCTGACTTTCCTTCTTCTTTCTCCCATAAAAACATCCAAGCGAACGTGTCCCTGCGATGTAACGGAGGATGTGCTTCACCGCTGCAAAATGCTCCTCATGCGGTTCCTGCATAAATCTGCTCACATAGCCAACAGAGTACGCCAAGTCGGGGCGAGTATGCACCAAATACCGAAGGCAACCAACAATACTCCGGTACTCGGTGGCATCAACGAGCGGAGTTGTACTGGACTTGGACAACTTGAGACGCGCCTCCATGGGGACATGGCACGGATTGCACTCTTTCATGCCACTTCGGTCCAGTAACTTTTCTGCATATGCCGCTTGCTTGATACCGATACCGTCCAACCCCTGAAACACTTCAATGCCGAGATAGTATGACAAGAGCCCCAGATCACTCATACAGAACAAATTCTTCATCTCCTGCTTGAACGTGTCGATGGCACCCTTATCTGCTCCTGTGATAACAAGGTCGTCAACGTAGACACCTACAAGCAACAATCCTGTCCCAGAGCCCCGCGTGTATATGCCATGTTCCGCCGTACTCCGCCTAAAACCCAAGGTTACCAAACTCGCATCCAGTTTGGCGTTCCACGCCCTTGGAGCCTGTCGTAGTCCATACAAAGCCTTCCGGAGCCGCAGTACCTTGTGCTCCTGCCCGGCAACAACAAAACCAGGAGGCTGCGCTACATAGACCTCCTCATTCAGTTCACCGTTGAGAAAAGCAGATTTAACATCCATGTGATGCATAGCCCACCCCTCGTGAGCCGCCATTGCAATCAAGAGTCGCACGGATTCAAGACGAGCCACAGGCGCAAACACTTCCTCAAAATCGATGCCCTGCTTCTGAACATACCCCTTTGCAACTAAGCGAGCCTTGTGTTTGACAATTGCACCACGTTCATCTCGCTTCACCTTGAAAACCCACTTGAGACCAATTGGGCGATGTCCAGCCGGTGCATCAACCAATTCCCATGTATTGTTCTTGATGATGGAGTCCATCTCCTCCAACATCGCCTTGCGCCAGCACACCTCCTGTTCGGCCTCCACGAAACTTGACGGTTCCTCTGCCGAAGTCAGGAGCAGCTCCTCGAGATCCTTTGGTTCAATTGGCACTGTTGTGTTGTAGATATCAACGAGGCTGCGGTATCTCTGTGGTTGAGCTGGATCGATGGTTGCGTCGAGGTGATCGTTTGGTGACCAGTGCGCTACCGGAGCACCCCCCAAGCCATGCTCAACCGAAGCTGGAGTCAGTGGTAGTTGAGCCGGACTCATGGCTTCGGTTGAACCATGTTCGGGTGAACCTGGAGTCGGTATCTGCTGCTGTTGTGCCGGACTCATGGATTCGGTTGCTACTGCTTCCGGTCCGCTTCCTGCGGCCTCTGCCTCCGCTCCGGTACTCCACACAGCTCCAACTCCTCCTTCTTCATGGAACTCCGCTGATCCCCACACATCTGCGCCATCATCCCACTGCCATGGTACATTTTCTTCAAATTTCACATCACGACTTACAATTACTTTACCCCGGCGAGGATCGAGCAGACGATGTGCCTTGCACCCATCCTCCACGCCGAGATACACCAACTGCTGACTCCGGTCGTCAAGCTTCTTCAGGTGTGGAGTTGTCACCTTCGCATGAGCCAAACAACCGAATACTCGCAGGTGTCCCAAGTGTGGCTTCTTCCCTGTCCAAGCTTCAAATGGAGTTCTCTCCCCCATTGCCTTCGTTGGCAAACGATTCAAAAGATAAACCGCATGCCTAACTGCTTCTCCCCAGAGCTCGCCCGAAACCTTCATGCTTTTCAACATGGATCGTGCCATCCCAACCACGGTCCTGTTTTTGCGCTCGACAACACCGTTTTGCTGTGGCGTGTAGGGCGCTGTGAGTTGTCGCCGTATACCTGCTTCCTCGCACACTCCAGTAAATGCTTTATTTAGGAACTCCCCGCCGCGATCGGACCGCAGCGTTTTGATACGTTGTCCACGACAATTTTCAACTAAGGCCTTGAACTTCACAAATTCCGCACATGCTTCGTCCTTATTCTTCAAAAAACACACATGTATCCATCTCGAATAATCATCAACGAATAACATAAAGTACTTATTACCTCCACTTGTCGATGGGGTAATTGGCCCACAAAGGTCGACATGAACCAGCTCTAGACACTCCTTTGCCCGGTGCGGCGTCTTTTGCGGGAATGCTCCCCGCGTTTGTTTTCCCACCAAGCATCCGTGGCATAATTGGTTCGGATGCGTGATTAATGGCACTCCTGCCACCATGTTCTTGTCAACGAGAAATTTCAAAGCCTTGAAGTTGACATGACCGAGACGACCATGCCATAGCCATGCCGGATCCTCCATCTTTGTGAGCAAGCAAACCGGACTCGCCCTTGTCAACTCAATATGGTACAGCCTGTTTGAAGACCGAGGCACCTTCATGAGCAACTGCCCCGTCGATTTCTCCAACACCTCCAGCTTGCCTCCGTCCAGCACCACACGGTAGCCGACCTCAGTCATTTGTCCAAGGCTTATGAGATTGCTACACAGCCTTGGAATATAGTAGACATCTTTGAGAGCCCACTGATCTCCATTCTTACACTCAAACAAAATTGAGCCCTTTCCCATAATCTGCACAGTAGACCCGTCACCGAATCTCACCTTATCGGTGATTGCTTCATCCAGCTCCTGGAAATTCTCCCGGTCGCCGGACATGTGGTTGCTAGCCCCGTTATCAAGATACCATGTGCTCCCGGTGGTTATGTCTTTTCCCGTTAGGTACAATTCGGGAAAAACATTGTCCTCCACCAGTAACAAGATCTCCGGCTGCTTCTCTTCCACCTGCTCGAGCGGCGTTAGCTCCTCCGACACCGCGAGCAAAAGTGCTTGCTCCATCGTATCCGTGCGGGCATGGTGTGCCTCTTCTACCTTCCTCGGCTCCTTGCACTGGTTGGCGAAATGGCCGAAATTACGGCAATTAAAACACTGAATATTGCTGTAATCCCGTGAGCCACCACCTGTCACTTCCTTCCCCGTTGAGTTCCCACGCCCACCGGAGCGCCCGCCGCGCCCACGGCCTGTGCCGCGGCCGCGCCCTCGGCCACGAGTACCTGCGTCCTGCGCCTTGTTCTTGCCAGAGACCTCCCCGACTGTCTTCTTCCTGCGTGCCTCCCACTCCGCCTGAGTGAGGAGGAGCTTCCCGTCGGCAGTCGCGCCTCCCGTAGGACGACGTGTTCGCTCCTCGAACGCTTTGAGTCGGCCCACTGCCTCCTCAAATGCTAGGGTGGAGAGATCATAGAACTGCTCGATGCCGGCGATGACGGTGATGAAGCGCTCAGGAACCGTGTCGAACAGTTTTTTTACGAGTGCAGCATCACCCAGAGAACCACCCAGGCTACTGTACCTGACCGTCATGGCCGACAGTCTCTCGGCATACTGATCCACAGACTCGTCCTCCTTCATGCGCATGCCATCGAAGTCACTCTTCAACGTCTGTAATCGCGCATCTCTAACGCGATCGGCGCCGACGAACCTCGTCTTGAGGCAGTCCCAAATCTCCTTCGCCGTGTTCTTGTTCGCCACCTGCATAAGAAGATCTTCTGGCAGACACTGGATTAGATGCGATTTCGCCTTTTTATCCTTCTTGACATTGACGGCCTCCCCGGCCGCTGGCTCGATCGCCTCCCAGACCTCCTGGTCCTCCATCATTGCCTTGACTCGAATCTTCCAGCAAGTGTAATTCGACGTGGTAAGCTGCGGATACACATATCGAAGTGTATCCCGCTCGCCGCCGCCGACTTGAGAACCTTCTCCTCCGGTGACAATGGACATGGTGTTGAACCGGGGATATTTGGGCATACAATAACCGCTCTGATACCAATTGTTGGAGATAAAGAAAACAATCTGACAGAGAAAGAATAAGATAACAAATTTTGGTGCTGTAATCTCACAGCTTTTCCATTGCCTTACTTCTAATTTATAGGAAACAAAAAACACATGCTAAAGCAAACCTACAACCCATGATCCCATGATCCCATGATCCCATGAACCCATGATCCCATGATCCCATGATCCCATGATCTCATGAACCCATGATCCCATGAACTACAACCCACTATCCCATGAAGTGGGGCACCTCCTACTTTTTTGCTATTAGTTGGTGAAGCACAACACGTGCTATTAGGAACAGAAAACAAATAACTAATAATTTCTATTCTAAACAAAACCAACTTCCTACTTTCTTGGACACAATCTTATCTAACATCGGCTAGGAAGCACAAAGGATTGCACGCGAAAAGATATCCACCATACAGAGTTAAATTTGGACCTCCTGAGGTAGAGTTCTACATGTGACTTTCTTATCGAGCGCAATCGAATCAAAAGGAAGTTTCGCACAGGTCTGTTCAAAAGGCAGTCAGGCTCACCGCTTTAAATGGAATGCGAGCCATGTGTTCCCCATTAGAGCATTGTCTGTATTGTAAGGGGCATCATTTGGAAAAAATATAACTGATGAGTGCAAACATTAGTTTTTGGATCATACTTCTAGAATCTGAGTGGATTAAATCCCGAGAAACCTTTGCTGACTCAATCTCCCTGGAAAATGGCGAGGAGGTGAACTGAGCGTGGATGATGTCAGGGTATGACCTCGTCAGCCGAGTCTCATCCTTAGCCGGCCTCCTCCATTTGTATTTGAGTTTTTGTCAAAGATCAGTATGTGGCTCATGGGGTTCGTGTCAAGAAGATTGCTCCTAGTGCTTCTTTTGTCGAGGGGATTTCTCTCGGCGTCTGTGATGGTCATCCAGCTATTGTCGTGGTGCCTCTCCTTCTTCTATAGCCAATCGAGCAGGTTTGTGGCTATTCGTTTTATCAATTTTTGTGCCATAGATGTAGACAGAGAGGCAGCTATAAACTATGAGTTCCATGAGCTGTTGAAAGGTTTGGACTCTTGGGCGTTCTCTAAGCTCATTGCACAAGGGCTGATCAGCAACGGAGCTATGCAACGCTTTGAGCCTACTGCTACAACATCCCAG
Organism: Arctostaphylos glauca; assembly: GCA_019985065.2. Classification (NCBI taxonomy): domain Eukaryota; kingdom Viridiplantae; phylum Streptophyta; class Magnoliopsida; order Ericales; family Ericaceae; genus Arctostaphylos; species Arctostaphylos glauca. The sequence goes on along the minus strand of JAHSPW020000005.1, from coordinate 27,928,424 downwards.
TATTCGGCCTCCCTGGCTCCTCTCATCTTGTCCTTAGCCGAGATCCTTGCATATTTGGCTTCTTGTCGTCGTTCAATGGATGATATTTTGTATTGTTGGTCATGTTTTCCCCCCGAGTGAAATCTACTGCCGAAATATTGAGATTCGATCGTCCGTTGTTTTATGATCTTTTCTCGAATAGAAATAATGATCTAAACCTTCTAGTTGATTCTAGCTTCAGTGTGATCAATGTGAGCTCGAGGGTAGGGATTATAGATCATTTCTTCTTAAGACACCAAAGGATCTTGTGAGCCACTTACTAGATATTGAGAGTCAACAATGACCTTCTTGAGTGCAATGCCAATTTGGCCCAGATTATCACCGGTGGGAATCACCATTTTCGAAACGAAGAAAGATTTGAGAGATCGAATGTAATGAGGATGATGAAGACGAAAAGAGAGGCTCCTACTATGGCCGCCGCATTATGAAGTCCTTATGCGATCGATCCTCTTAGAAGATACTTAATTAGCAAGTCTCTCTAAACTGCAAAAGGAAGAACCACTTACTACCGTCCTACTCTCATCTGTATAGCATGTGCATAGCACGCTCTCGGTGACGTCAGAAATAATCGTTGCGACCATTGATGTCATGCACGACGTTCAAAATGTCAAGTTGAATACCACGTGTCAGAGCCGAGCCACCTGGAGGACATATGGAAAATGACTATAGCCATGTTGGTTGAGTCATTCGGATAGGGTATTCATTTGGCCTAACCCACAAGATGTGTGCTCATGAACATAGTTGTAAAAGGCGCGCCTAGGCTCAAGGCGCACCGAGGCGTCACCCTTGCGCCTGCCATGGTCCGAGGCGAGGCGGGTTGAACAAAGCGCGGGCTTTAGGAGCCTAGGCGCAAAAGGCGCAAAAGGCGCCAGGCGTGAGAAGCGTGCGCCTCTTGGAATTTTAAATTTTCTTGTTGCCCTATTTCCACCGCCACTCTCTCTCTTTTCTGTGCGCGGCTCTCTCTCTCTCTCTGCACGACTCTCTCTCTCCAACCTCTCTGCGCGACTCTCTCTCTCTCTGATCCTATCTGGTGGCCGGCGATCTCTCTCTCTCCCGGACCTCTCTGTGCTTGCTCTCTCTCTCCGATCCTCTCTGGTGATCTGGTGGTGGCGGCGATCTCTCTCTCTCCAATCCTCTCTGCTCTCTGTATGTATATGCTCGGTATATTATCTGTATATGGCATATATGCTCTGTATATATATGTTGTATGTATATATATGCTGAATGCTGCATTTTTACATAATATAAATATATATATATATATATATATATATCAGTATATATATGCTGTAGTTTTGTACTGATATCTAATGTATATATATCAGAATATGAATATGAATATATATATATATATCAGAATATGAATATGAATATATATATCAATATATATCAGTATATATAAGGTCTATGTACTGATATCTAATGTATATATATTCTATATATGCTCTATCTAGTATCTACTTTATATATTTACTGTATATATACTCTAAGTCTCTATCTACAGTATATATCAGTATATATATCAGTATGTATAAGGTCTATGTACTGATATCTAGTGTATATATACTCTATATATGCTCTATCTAGTATCTACTTTATATATCTACTGTATATATACTCTAAGTCTCTATCTATTGTATATATACTCTATATGTATATATACTCTATGTGTATATGTATATGTATGCTCGATGTCGGATGTACTGAATATGTATATATGTTCTATCTATTGTATATACTATTCGTGTATTGCGCTATAAAGGCAATTAGAGATACGCTTTGTAATGTTTTCACTTTTGATAGGTTATTAAAAAATGTCAAGCGAAGGCATCCGAACGGACCCCGCTTGGAAGTATGCCACTTTGGTGGATCCCGCCAATACTACAAAATTCAAGTGTAATTTTTGTGGCCACGTAACAAATGGCGGGGTTTGTCGAGCAAAGCAACATATCGCTGGCGGTTATAGGAATACACAAGCATGCTCAAGATGCCCTCCCGAAGTAAGAGTGGAAATTCAAGAATATATTACGAGCAAACAAGCATTGAAACGTCAAGTGAATATGCTGCCGGATATTGATGATGATGAGTTTGGCGATGATGAAGATGATGTTGTAGAGTTAGTTGGACGTGACAAATCCGTTGGGAGTAGTCAAGGCTCCGTTTCTAAACCTAAGCCGCTAAAGAAGCCAAAGACTAAAGGGCTTATTGATGTATTTTTCACACCCAATCCTGACGTTGTCGTACAAAATCGTAAGGGAAAACAGACAAAAATTGATGCAAATGACCTTTACAAGAAAGAACTAAGAGATTGAGCACTTGTCAGATTCACGAGGTGGATGTATGATGCAGGCATTTCCTTTAATGCATTAAACTATGAAAGTTTTGGGCCTGCAATTGAGGCTATTGGGCAATATGGTCCGGGTTACCTATTTGAATAGGGGGTTGAAGCATACGGATGATCTGATGAAAGATCATAAAAATGATTGGGTAAAGTTTGGATGCTCCCCAATGGCAGATGGGTGGACCAATCGGAATGGGAGGACCTTGATAAACTTTTTAGTAAATAGCAAAAGAGGAACAATGTTTTTAGAGTCCATAGATGCCTCGGGCTATTCCAAGGATGAGTTTAAAATGTTTGAACTACTTGACAAGTATGTGGAGCGGATTGGTGAACGCAACGTGATTCAAGTAGCCACGGATAGTGCCTCGGCAAATGTATACGCTGGTAACCATCCTCTCTACTCTTTATTTCTTTAGTCTAAACTTCTAATAGTAATTAAATTTCTATTTGTATTGAGTATTTTTTTGGTCTAAACTTCTAATAGGAAAATATTTGGAAGTAAAGCGGCCACATCTTTATTGGGCTCCTTGTGCAGCCCACTGTATTGATTTGATGTTAGAAGACATCTTGAAAATACCACATCTGAAGTTAGTTTTTGAAAGGGCTATTGCTATGAATGGTTTCATCTATGCTCGGGCAGGCTTGCTAAATATGATGAGGCGGTTCACGGGAGAAAAAAATATGGTCAGACATGCAAAAACTAGATTTGTAACCGCTTTTCTCACATTAGCAAGGATTCATCAACAAAAGAACAACTTGAGGAAAATGTTTGTTTCAGAAGAATGGGCAAATAGCAAATGGGCTAAAGAGCAACAAGGCAAAAATGTGGCCAAATTTGTTATGATGCCTTCTTTTTGGAACAATGTTTATGCTCTTAAGGTTGCGGGTCTTCTTGTCAAGGTGTTGAGATTGGCTGACGCCGAAAAAAACCACCGATGGGATACATTTACAAGGCTATGGATAGGGCAAAAGAAAGCATAGCCAAAGCATTCGGTGAAAAGGTTGAAAAATATCACGATGTCTTCAAGATCATTGATCACAGATGAGATATCCAATTGCATCGTCCTTTGCATGCTGCTGGGTATTTTCTGAATCCGGAGTTTTATTACTCAAACCCAGGAGTTCGGCAGGGTTTGGAGGTCATGACGGGAATGTATAATTGCGTGAGTAGGTTGGTTGAAGATCCCGACATTGAAAATAAGATCACTATTGAAATGACCACGTACATGAATGCCGAGGGACTTTTTGGATCGCCAGTCGCAATTAGACAGAGAAATACAAGAGCACCAGGTAATCTACCATAATACATGGCTAATTACCTACTTTGACTATAATGGCTAATTATTTGTATTTCACAGCTGATTGGTGGAATGCATTTGGTTCTCAAACTCCGAGTTTGCAAGATTTTGCCATCAAAGTGCTCAGTCTTACATGTAGTGCTTCTGGATGTGAACGAAATTGGAGTGTGTTTGAACATGTGAGTATTTATCTAACGCATTCTTATTTTTTAGTAGATATTTTTTACTTTCTTGTATTAAGTTGTATTTTGGTCATAATTATTACAGCTCCACAGCAAAAAAAGAAATAGACTCCAACAGAAGCGCTTCAACGACTTGGTTTTCATCAAGTATAACAGGAGTTTGAAACGTAGATATGATATGCGAGATACAATTGATCCCATCTCCTTATCCGATATTGATGAGAGCAACGAATGGTTGCGTGGGAGGATGGATGGAGAATCAGATGAAGATGATGAACCAGTGTTTAAGGATGATACTTGTTAAAATTAATGATTTGATTTGATATGGTCAATATCCTTGATTAAGTATTCACCTTTATTTTCTACCTTAACTGTAGGATATTTCCTTGTATCGTTGATTCTTTCCTTGTAAATGTTTGTACTATATTATTGTAAGACTACAATGAATGAAAGTATCAGAAATTTATTCCACAATTGTGTTTATTTGACATGGTATCAAAGCCTTCTTCAATATCCTCTTCTTTACCCTAGGAATTGAAGTTTGGTCCTGTATTCACAATTGTTCTTTCTGTTCATACCATTCCGCTGCGAAGTTTTTTTTGTTTTTACCACTATGACTGAAGAAAGTGGTAGTTCTCTAAAGAAAAATGAACCTACTAGTATCCCTGGGTTTCATATCCAGGAAACTTCTTCCCGAATCACTCCGGAACCGCTTGATGGTACCAATTATGTTGAGTGGTCCTTGAATGCTCGAAATAAAATCCGCGGGAGAAAACGTTGGGGTTTTATTTCGGGGACTAAGGCTGCGCCACAAGATGTTAAATCGGAGGAATATAAAACATGGGAGGATGAAAACTGCTTGGTTAAATCTTGGCTATATGATGCAATGACGAAGGATATCCGATCTCTCTTTCTTCGATTGGGTACAGCGAAGGAGATATGGGAGGCAGTTAAACAGACATATTCGGTTGATCAAGATGCATCAAAAGCTTATCAACTACACTGCGAGGTAATTTCTGTCTGCCAGAATGGAGGTTCGGTTATTGCTTTTTTTGGCAACCTACAGAAAATATGACAGGAACTTGATTAAATTGATGATTGTACGATGGAATGTGCCAATGATATTGTAACATATACCACAAAGGTTAATTCCCAACGTGTGTATATGTTTTTGGCTGGTCTTGACCCTCAATTAGATGGGGTTCGAGGCCGTGTACTTGCTGCCAAACCACTTCCCAACATACAAGCTGTTTATGCTATGGTTTGTGCGGAAGCTAATCGCCAAGATGCTATGCTTGGAGGAAAGATGGGAGAAGGGGCTGTAATGGCCTCTCTGAAAACTCCTACTTCAAAGAAGGATCGGAAGTGTACTCATTGTAATGGTACTGGTCATACGGTGGATACGTGCTTTCGACTCCATGGGTATCTAGATTGGCATCCAAAGGGCAAAAATGCGTCTTATGTGTCTTCCAATGCTAAGGAGGAGGACCCTAATTCAAAAGGGAATCTAGCCACAACTCTTGGATTTACTGCTAAGACTGGTATGTTTTTTATTGGAAATAGTGATTGGATAATTGACTCTGGCGCAACAGATCATATGACTTGTGATCGTTATAGATTTAGTCACTTATCCCCCAAATGTTCCAAAACCACCATTACCAATGCCAATGGTGTATCATCTCCAGTTATTGGAGTTGATACAGTTTCGTTATCTCCCACATTAGCTATCAAAGATGTCTTATTTGTGCCATCATTAAATTGTAATCTTCTCTCCATAAATCAATTAACCAAATCTCATAATTGTGTTGTTCTATTTTTTCCTACTCACTGTGTCTTTAAGAACATCCATACTCAGGAGAAGATTGGCAGTGGTAGACAAGTTGGAGGATTGTACTATCTGGAGGATGGGTTCCAACATCTCAACAAAAATGGGCAAGCTCATGTGGTGACTGAAGATTTGGTGAATAAGAAAAATGAGGAAATTTGGTTGTGGCATAAGAGACTAGGACATCCCTCTTTTGGCTATCTTAGGAGATTATTTCCTTCACTATTTAGTGGATGTAATCTTTCAGATTTTATTTGCGAAACTTGTGTGATGGCGAAAAGCTACCGTACTACTTTCCATTTGGGTAAAAGCAAAACAAATCTACCTTTTTCATTAGTTCATTCGGATGTTTGGGGACCGGCACCAATTTCTACTCTTAATGGGATGAGGTGGTTTGTAACTTTTGTGGATGATTGCACTCGAATGACTTGGCTTTATCAATTTAAGCGCAAGAGTGAGGTTTGCTCAATTTTTCGCATGTTCCATCAAATGGTGACTACTCAGTTTGGCATTCCAATAAAAGTCCTTCGTTCTGATAATGACAAAGAATATATAAAGCAAGAATTGTTGGATTTCATGCACTCAGTAGGGATTGTTCACTAAACAACTTGTACAGATTTTCCTCAACAAAATGGTGTTGCAGAGTGAAAAAATGGACATTTATTGGGAGTTACTCGGTCTCTCTTGATTGGGGTTCATGTTCCCTCTTACTTGTGGGGTGAAGCTCTGAATTCAGCGGTCTACTTAATAAACCGTACGCCATCTAGCGTTCTCAATTTTAGAAGGCCATTGGATGCTCTCTCTGATCACTACACTCTTCCACCAGTAGTGCTTTTGGCCCCTCGAATTTTTGGGTGTGTGGTCTATGTACATTTACATCTGCGTCAACGGAATAAGCTTGAGTCTCGGGCTTTAAAGTATATTTTTGTGGGATATGGGGTCAATCAAAAGGGGTACAAGTGTTATGATCCATCTTCTCGGAGGCTTTATGTTTCCATGGATGTTACCTTTCATGAGAAAGAACTGTTTTATAGGCCAGTGACTACAGATTTTTCACTTCAGGGGGAGAATCAGGAAAAAGTGATAAATCATGAAGAAGTGGAGGCATTTTTTCCTAGAAATTCAGAAAATATTTTTCTGTCTGGAGATTCTACAGACAAGGGTAAATTTTCAGATGAAAGGGAAGAGTTACCAATTGCTGAACCAACGACTTCAAACATCGAAGATAATCCTCTCCATGATAGTACAATGTCTCTTGATAATCCAACACTACCATTGGGTCAATCTTCTCCTGAGATTCCTTTAGAGGTATCCACTATTCCTAATCCTATTTTCAATGATGGTACTATTTTTGAATCTCAAGTGTCTCAATATCGTCTTCCAGCTCGTTCTAATCGTGGTATACCACCCATTCAATATGAGCCTAATCCTAAATGCAAAGCTAAATATCCCATTAGTAATCATGTGTCTTTTCAAAAACTATCCAAGTCATATGCGTCCTTTGTGCTACAGTTATCGTCTGTTCCTATTCCTAGTAAAATGCAGGAAGCTTTAGCAGATGATAAATGGATCCAAGCCATGGCAGAAGAAATGGCAGCACTTGAAAAGAATCATACTTTGGAGCTTGTGCGTCTACCAAAGGGAAAGAAAACCGTGGGATGTAGATGGGTGTTTACGGTCAAGCATAAGGCGGATGGGACAATTGAAAGGTATAAAGCTCGGTTGGTTGCAAAAGGATATACGCAGTCTTATGGGATTGACTATCATGAAACTTTTGCACCTGTTGCCAAACTTAATACAATTAGAGTGCTCCTGTCTTTGGCGGCTAACCGGGACTGGCCACTTCTTCAATTTGATGTAAAAAATACTTTCTTGCATGGAGATCTTATAGAAGAAGTGTATATGGATCCCCCTCCGGGTATAGAGAAATACTCCAATATTCCAACGGTGTGCAAACTCAAGAAAGCTTTATATGGGTTAAAGCAATCTCCAAGAGCTTGGTTCGGCAGATTCACCAAGTCTATGAAGAACTTTGGATATAAACAAAGCAACTCAGATCACACTTTGTTTTTAAAGCACCAAAATGGTAGAATTACTGCTTTGATTATTTATGTTGATGATATGGTGGTGACAGGTGATGATCAAGATGAAATTGAGAGCCTACAGCAATACTTAGCTTTGGAGTTTGAAATGAAACAACTTGGAGACTTGAAGTACTTTCTTGGGATTGAGGTAGCGTGCTCAAAGAATGGTATTTTCTTATCTCAACGAAAATACATTCTTGATTTGTTAACTGAAACAGGTATGCTTGGATGTAAGCCTGCAAATACTTCTATTGAACAAAATCATAAGTTGTTTCACTGTTTGGATGCAACTTCTACTAATAAGGCAAGGTACCAGAGACTTGTGGGAAAATTGATTTATTTGTCCCATACAAGGCCAGATATTGCTTATTCAGTGGGTGTAGTGAGCCAGTTTATGCATGATCCTCGTAAACCTCACATGGATGCCGTGGAACGTATTTTAAGATATTTGAAGTCTGCTCCAGGTAAAGGGTTATTGTTCACCAAGAATAATCACTTGAAGGTAGAAGGTTACACTGATGCAGATTGGGCTGGTTCAGCTAATGACAGAAGATCTACATCAGGATATTTTACTTTTGTAGGGGGAAATCTTGTGACTTGGAGGAGTAAAAAGCAGCCAGTAGTGGCAAGATCAAGTGAGAAGCTGAGTATAGAGGGATGACTTTTGGAGTTTGTGAGTTACTATGGTTGAGGAACTTGCTTAGGGAATTGGGTGTTGACTATCAGGATGCAATGAAGTTGTATTGTGACAACACTTCAGCTATAGAAATTGCTCATAATCCAGTTCAACACGATAGGACGAAGCATGTAGAAGTTGATAGGCACTTCATCAAAGAAAAACTTGAAGCTGGGATCATTATTTTTCCATTCGTGAAGTCTGAAGATCAACTAGCCGATATTCTTACTAAAGCTGTAGCCAGCAATGTTTTTGATATCTCTTTAGACAAGTTAGGCATGTGCGATATCCATGCTCCAACTTGAGGGGGAGTGTTAAAATTAAGGATTTGATTTGATATGGTCAATATCCTTGATTAAGTATTCGCCTTTATTTTCTACCTTAACTGTAGGATATTTCCTTGTATCGTTGATTCTTTCCTTGTAAATGTTTGTACGATATTATTGTAAGACTACAATGAATGAAAGTATCAGAAATTTATTCCACAATTGTGTTTATTTGACAATACTTTGACATGGAGTGATGTTGCTAGAGCTTCTGGAGTTAGAGAAAGTAACAAAACAACTCGAGCAACAACATCAAGAGCACGTGCAAACACATCAAAGAGTTCCACTTCAAATCCGTTACAAATGATAGACGAAGAAGAGGTTGATTCGGAGGAAACTGAAGAAGAGAAAGATGAAGAGGGATATAAATCCGGTGATGGTGGTGAAGATGAAGAATTTGATTTACTTAGTGTTGATTCCGATGATGATTAGTAATTTAGTAGTCATTTGTCGAATTTAACGTTTTAATTCTTATTTATGCAAGTGTTACCGACTGTTTGAAATTTGTTAGATGTTTTTTATAGTTAGTTTAAGTGATACTATCTCTCAAATTCATTGTTTTGGTGTTTACTATTTTAAGTATTCGTATGTGCTATATTTGCTTTTTTTTTTCTTGACTAGGTGCGCCTCGCTTCAATAAAGCCCGAGCCTCGCCTTGCGCCTCGCGCCTAGGCTCCAGATACCCTTTGCGCCTTGGTGCGCCTTTCGCCTTTAATAATTATGCTCATGAAGCATGATTGTTCTGCAAACTGTTCAGAAAATGTCGCGCTTTTGATCTTGCCCATAGGACTTGGTCATTGGGTCTCGTCCATTAAACAGCTCAATCCGTGTGTCGAGTCGGCCCACTACACTCACATGTCTAATAAAGTTATATTTTTCACATCCAATAACTTTATTAGCGAGTAGAATAAAACGATTGTTTGTTTTGTGTTGCAAAAATATGAGAAGTTTATGTTAATCAATGCTATGATTGCATTTTTTCTTTATTCAATCAATTCTTTACTTCTCTTGTCTAGATAAGAAGACAAGTACTGTTTCTTTGGTCTTTGTTTATATAGAATACTCTATCAGTTTCAATTTGTTTGTCCTTTCTTGAAATTACTCTTTCAAGTTTTAACTTTTTCATAATACCTTTAGTTTTTTTAGCATTAAATGACAGTGTACATTTTTCAATGTGTGAATTTTAAAAAAGGAGGAGGACATTAAGAGAATTTTTACAAATCAACTTTAAAATTGGACAAATATTTCGAGATATGTAAAAGTAAAAAAATGAACATACAAACCGGGACAGAGGGAGTATCATTTTGACATTTTCAATTTCGTTATCTGTTTCACTCTTTAATACTTAGAACGTAAAAACCACCTTTTATTATTTTTTTATAATATATGTTAAGTATTCTTTTACTTTTTCAGTGCATCGACATTAAACACAATTCAGAAAGAAAAAACCAGGTTAGATTTGGAAAATACTGACAACCACCAAAATATTAGTACTATTTTCTTGTCTTCATTGACCTTGTTTTAGATTTGGTTCATATCCTTTTAATTTTATTCCTTTCTCTGGCTAAAACGGAAAAACAAACAAACAAAAACATTGACTATAGACAAATAAAAGTAATTAAAGATAATAAAAAGTTTAAAAACACCTTAGTTTTTAAGCCACTGAAAACATCGGTGGAGGTATTAATGAACGACACACCCCGCTAACTTATAATAATCAAGCATGTGGTCAAACATTGAGGATTTTTTCAAAATTATCTTTGAGATATTAGATGATGACCGCATCTTTAATTTGGCAAATTCATGATATTTGGTATAATACCGAATCAATATCCAACCACCATAGTTTTCCAAATGAAATGATAATTAAACATCTCATGGTGTAAAAAGATACGATAATTATTACATTACTTTCAAAACAAATACCCATTTTCTCATGATTTTAAACTTTAAAGAAATTTACACCTCATATAAATCCCCATTAACTCCCAATATATAGCGTAAAATTACATAATTAATTTTAGATTACATAAGAAAATATAAGATCTACGGCCCCACGCTGTATAGTTCATAAATATATAATAATTTTAGAGAGTAGTAAATAAAATTAATTGAGACGCGCGTAATATGATCTGACACTTGGCTATTATATGTATGGGGGAGGCTCAAGGACCAACACTTTTTTACACCGATATTAGACTAACGTCTAAACTCTTCATTCTCAATTAAATTTTGATAATCCGAACCGTTCAATGTGTCTAAAACATGTTTTTAAGGGTACTCGTGAGAAATCAGCTCAAAATATCATCAGAAAAGGCTTGATCTAAACAGTGATTCAAAATGCTGACAGGAACTGTTTTATGAATCAATGTTTGGATCAAGCCCTTTCCGGTAATATTTTGAACTGATTTCTCATGGGTACCCTTAAAAACATATTCTAAACACGTTGAACGGTTCGAATTATTAAAATTTAATCGGAAACGAAGAATTTAAATATTGGTCTATTATTAATTTAAAAAAGTGTTAGTTTATATAACAGGGTGTTAGAAGGATTCAGAGCAGAGCTTATCCATAACATCTCCCCCCTATAAAAATGTCATCAACCAACAATAAGTGGAAACTGAGAGATACAGACAGACTGCTCTTTTTTCTAACATTTACCCACCACCAAATGGCAACAAGAAAGACCTTCCCAGGTAAACCGACCTACATCTATCTCAACGACGGAGATCTAGATCAGAGAGAGACTAATTACTCATCACTAACTCCATCCGATTCCCAATTCGAGTTCGACGAATCTGAATTACTCTGGAACAACGATACTTCCAGCGAAATCTCCTTCCCTTCCGAATCAAAAAACCCAATACCCAATTCGAAGAAACAGGGGAGGAAGAGTGCCGGCGCCCCCTCCACCCCTGATCGGCGGCCCAATCCCTCCTCGTCGTCGTTGCCAGTTAACATACCCGATTGGTCAAAGATCCTCCGCAACGAGCGGCGGAGAGAGGCGGAGGACGGCGGAGGGTACTGCGGCCTAGAGGATTATGAAGACGGGAGGATTCCGCCTCATGAGTATTTGGCAAGGACTAGAATGGCTTCCTTCTCGGTGCATGAAGGTAATGGGAGGACTCTGAAAGGGAGGGACTTGAGTAGGGTTAGAAATGCAATTTGGAAACAAACTGGGTTTGAAGATTAATTAACGTAGAAGATTACTAGTAGTGTAATTTAATAACGGTGGGGGGACTATATGCAATTATATGAAATTTTGGGTAGTTGAAAACTAATCTCTCTCTCTCTCTCTCTCTCTCTCTCTCTCTCTCTCTCGTCATCTGTTTTGTATTGTGAGATCCTCTGGCTATTTTGTTTTATGTCTGAGGATTGTGACTTTCGTTCAGAGGATCTCTCGGATATGTAGTCTAACTTTTGGGGATCGAAGTGGAATATGGAAATCTTAACTGAATTTTAGTTTCCCAAATTGGTATTCAGTTCGCAGTCATGTGTTTTGTCTTGTTAAAGGACTTGGATCTTTTCCTGTCGCCCTTCTGCGTTGGATAATTCAGTTTAGGTTCATTTTGGGGAATCTTTTTTATTTATCTTGATGATCCATTCATTTTTTAAATTTATCAAAATTGATCATGTCAAAAAAATTAAAAATTAAATATTTTTTGTTTTCTTCAGATAAACATATTTTAAATGCAAATTAGCTAATAACTGATTACTGTAATTTTTTGCGTGGTCAATGTTCTCGACGAGTTTAAAAATTGAACTATTTGAATCGTTGCGTCCTGGAAATTTCATATTAGCCGGATTAAACACTTGAGGTGCCCGAGTTATTTTACGTTTATCTTGATAATCTTAAGGGACCTAATCTCCTCATTCATTAAATGGGCGCCCAGTTAAATATACAAGCGTATGAATTAAGTATGTGAGAATTGATAAGAGTTGGAAAATTTTTCTTGTCCTAATTATTTATTTTTACTTCAAAAAGGGGTAATTTTTACTTTTGGTTTTTTTACCATAATTTGGCAAGCTAATAATTGAAGTTCATATTTTTCTAATTAAAAGTTATCTTATCTTTTCTGGCCAGGCTGAAGTTATCACACCATATTTTTACTGACTAAATCATTTATTTTGTCTTTTTAATTTTTTTTATTATTTTTGGGTCAAATTTTTCGTAGATTAAGCATTTGTCTTGACAATAGAAACATAAATTTTAGAAATTATGATCAAAACTAATGAAACTCCCACAGACAAATTTTTTTTTTTATAAAAAAATGACCTTTTTTGTCTGGATTAATATTTTTCTTTCAAGATTTGTTCATCTTGTTTAATTTTTCTTTATTCATCTTGTCCAGACAAATTTGAAAATTTAGAAGATTTGATTAAAAGCTAAAACATTAAATTATTGATTAAAAATAAATTAAGTCAATTCAAATTCCGCCGTAAATATATTTGTATCATATACTTTGAGCTTGAGTGGTATTTTTGTCTTTTCCCTGTCATCTAAGATATTCACCCTGTAGAGTTGGTGGAGTACATCATTCCTATGCAAAATATTGAGTTCATCGAATATCAGTAAATGCATAAAATATATTTGTTGTGAATGAGCAGATTGTATTGTGAATTTGATTTGTGTTCTAAATATTAAATATATTTTACGGATGTCGATGTATTTTTTATATATTATTCACCGCTTAACGATTGGTAATTAGCATTCTCCATTGATAAATTATATGAATTAACTTAACGACTGAAATAATCGAGACAGCCCCAAAGTGGGCTTGGATCGAACTAATTACAAAATGTAACGATATTTAGTTATGTTTTCTAGTTTTTATTATTTATTTTAGATTAATTATTTATTTCCACAAGAAAAAATTGTAAAGTATAAAAAGATAAACCGAGTTAAAAAAGAAATTACATAGACGATATTAAAAATCATTGAAGTCTTTAAAAACTTTGTTTTTTTTTTGGTTTGATCATAGTGTTTTATTCTCTGAATTTAGCTCGTCAACAAAAATATTAATTATTTAAAAAATTGATATAGAACTAAATCAAGACAACTAATGACCTAAATTATGACGAAACTGACCCTGGAAAAGGAAATGAAAGTGATGAGAGGAAGTGTTGATGGGTGGTTCAGGTGGTAGGTGAGAAAAAGCTACTGGCTAACTACACCCACCCTTGAAGTAGAATTCATGTACCCATTGAATGATAGATATATAATACGCCTCTTTTCCTTCTGATTTGTTTTTCCATGCTTGTTTTGATAGAAACGAAACTTCTTTCTGTGGGCTTTTATTAATTTAATCCACATATGGAAAGCTACCCAACCAAATGAGACTTTTTTTTTTTTTTTTTTCCAATGGAGATTGAGACGAGCCATAAACCCAGATGTCTCGAGGTCAAAACTTGGCGACAATATCTAGGGCTACTGGGGGTTTGCCCGGTCATTTTCATCAAAGACCCCGAGAACTGGTCAGTAATATAAGTAGAAATTTCTTCAAGTTTTATCGTAACTTGATCTCAAACCGACCTTATACCTCGATTATATATATAAAGAAAAAAAAGAGACTTTTTGGCTTTGGATTCTCAGATGGAGTTGTCCTTAGAAATGAAACCATACGTTATTCCTGTTTCCTTCTTGTCCCACCATTCTGCTGTACTGGTTTTGTCTCTGCTCTTGGCATTTCCCATTATGGTTTTTTTTTTTTTTTATAATTGAGACATTCGATCGACTTTGAAATTATTTTAATTTAATACTGATTAGTTTTTGAAAGACCCATTTTAAGTTAGAGCTTTTGTCCGATATGAAGTGACTACATAAGAGCAGATAACATTTGAGAGATTTCGAACCTGAAATCTAAACAGAAGCATATATCTAAGTCCCAAGTATTAACAACCAGACAAATTGATTGGGGTTGACATTTACTACTATCAAAGTGATTAAGATATCAATTTTTGTAAAACTTTTATTGAAAAAACTAGAATAAGTATTTATGTTGGTCTACAAAAAAATTGTCATCACTACAACAATAGTGTTTAAATAACATTTCAGTTTTTGCAAACCTATCATTGGAAAAACTAAAATTAGTATTAATGTTAGTCTACAAAAAAAAATTGTCATTACTATCATAATAGTACTTAACTGACGGGGGTAAAATGTAATTGAGAAAATACCTTTTACTCCCCAGGTTTATTCCAGAGTTCGGCCGAGACCGAATAACATATCCAGAGGCACGTGCCGATCACGTGTGATAATGGCCGACACGAGAAGTGCCGATCATACCCATATTTGGGTAACAGAATCAAGTATGGAGGATGCCGACCTGAGAAAGGCGGATGCAAGACTTGTCGAACTGATAAAAGTCGGTCAGGATTACGGGCAGCCCGAGAAAGCGACTGATAATCGTATTTCCGAAAAGGAAACAGAATCCCGAATAAGGTGGGATTCTGTCGGGATCTTGTCGGATTCAGTTACAGACGTGACTTCCACGCCCCATCAGAGGACACTGCGCCAGTGTGGAGCCCTAAGAGAATTAGGGCAGAAGGGAAGGCCCAAAGAGAATTGGGGCCCAAGAAAGTCCAGATTGAGTTAGGGCACCAGGGAAATCTATAAATACACCCTCAGATGACGAATTTGAGGTACGCCTAAATACCCCAGAGATTTCATTCGCTGATAGAGAATATCAGCTTACAGTTAACATTTCCCTGTGAGATTGTGCCTGACTTAATCATCGGAGTGTTCTCCTGCCACAGGGGCAGAGGACTCTTTGACAGATTATTCTTTTGCAGATCACAGGTACACTTATCGAGCGAAGCAACATTTCGGCTGGATAGTGAATCCCTAGCTTTCCGTCCTGATTTCTTAGATCAACCCCCTTACAATTGGCGCCGTCTGTGGGAAAGCTAAAGATTCATGACCGAGATGTCTAGAAAAGATCAGGGGAAGGAACGTGATGTGAAAGGAAGATCAAAGTCCCCCCCTCCAGTTCCACACAAATCTAAGGGCCCCAGGAGGGAGATTCTGAGGGTCCCTCCACCAAAAATAGTAGGGGAGCAACCTGGAGAACAGGTGTTGCATCCCACCATCCCGCTATCTGCCAATACGTCGGGTGCTCCTGCGCTACCCACGCCGTTGCATCTGGAGCAACGTCCATATCGTCCGCGAGAAGCGGAACGGTCAAAAAACAGGGACAGATCCCAGACTCAATCCCGGAATGAGGGAGGGAGAGAATCCCGAACTCATGAACGGTCTCGCCGAGACGAAGAACGTGATAATGCTGATCGGACCCGAAGGAAGGACCAGGAATTAGAAGACATGAGGCGTTACATACGTCGCATGGAAAGAGAAAACCAAACTCTCCGCAAACATAGAGACTCAGTCCGCCAGTCTGTGTCTAGACTTGACGAGCGCTCCGAGACTGGGCCATCTCGACAGGATAGCCGACATGAAGCCAGCAAAAGGCCTCGAGGAGGAGAAAGGCAAATGGGGGCTTCATCGCACCAGGGCGGACCGCGTCAGGAGCGGCCGCTTCCCGACATGAGGGAGTGGCTAAATCAGCGGGCAGAATCAGCCCCAGACGCCCAGCAGAAGCTCCCATATCAGCCTCTGCCGCCATTGGTTCCACCGACCGACATGAGGACTTGGCTGAATCAGCAGCTGGGACTCAACCGCCCAGAGGACGACGCAAACCACAAGGAACTGCAGCAGCTGGCAGTGTCGCCACTGTCAGTTCAGATAGAGACGGAGGACTTACCCAGAAAGTTTGTCCCTCCGAAATTTACAATCTATAATGGACGAACGGATCCGATGACTCACATCAAAGGATTCGTGAACTCCATGATGATCTATGTGGGCCAAGACAGCCTCTACTGCAAGGTGTTTTCATTGAGTTTGGGGGAGATAGCCCTAAATTGGTTTTAGGCTCTGCCGCCGAGATCAATTACAAGCTGGAGGCAACTGGCGGATCAGTTCCTCAAGAGGTTTGTGGCTAACCGAGCACAGAAAAAGTACGTGAACACGCTTCTGGCCTTGAGAAAAGGACCAGAAGAGGATCTCAGACAGTACGCTAGCAAGTACTGGGCCACCTACAACGAGATCGGGGACTGCACAGAGGCTTACGCCGTGGAATCTTTCAGGTTGGGACTATCATACCGAGATCGGCTCAGAGAGTCTCTCACTATTGACCCCCCAAGCACCATTGCCGACTTGATGAGTAGGGTCGAGAAGTATGCCAAGTTTGAAGATGAGATCCGCCGAGACAAAGATCGGCCAGCAGCAAAGGCACACAGGAACGCGGTAATGGTACCTGAGGCCAAGAGGCCCCGAGTTGAGGTAGCCGAAGTGTCACAAACACCAAGGGGGCGAAAACCTCCTGGAGCCCAGGCGTATAAAGCTATACGTACGGTTTTCAACACCCCGATCTACCGGATGATTTATCCCTTGAAGAACGAGCCTTTCTGGAAGTGGCCAGCTGGGTCGGGAGAGATGGTGAAGTGTGACCCGAGCATAGATTGGTGCAGCTATCATCGAAGAAACGGCCATATGACAGAAAGATGCAAGGCGCTTAAACAGTTCCTAGAGGAACTAGTTGAAGCCGGGCATCTCCGACGTTTTATGGCCGAACAAAGGCAACAAGTGGTTCAGCCGGAGCCGATGGAAGCCGAATCCTCTGAGGAAGAGGTGATGGTAACTGGGACCGTGCATGTCATACACGCGGCAACCCCAGTTCTAGATGAGAAGGAAGTTCAGCTCCAACGCCGCCGAGACGGGCACGAACATCATATACAACACCTCGGGCAGAAGAGGAAAGAGCCCGAGACACAGAAGGAAACAATCATTTCCTTTTCGGAAAAGGATTTGGAAGGGGTAACACATCCCCATAACGACGCACTGGTAATCACGCTGCTCCTTGGCACCTTCAACACGGAGAGAATTCTAGTTGACTAGGGCAGCTCAACAGAGATCCTATACTATGATGCCTTCAAGAAACTCCAGCTGGACAAGGCAGATTTGAAGAAGGCCGACATACCGCTCATCGGTTTTAGTGCCGAAGCTGTCTGGCCCTTGGGATCCATTACTATCCCTGTTCGAGCAGGAAAGGTAACCTTGGATATGGATTTCCTGGTGGTGGACATACCATCTGCTTACAATGCCATCGTGGGGAGAACTTGGCTCCACAGGTTGGGGGCAATTCCTTCCACCTACCATCAAATGCTAAAGTTCCCGGGGAAGAAGGGGATTGAATGTGTTCGGGGCAATCAGACAACGGCGAGAAGCTGCTATGTCACATCCATCAAGCACAAACTAAAGGCCGAACATGTGAAGTCCATTGAAGTCCCAGATCGGCCAACGATAGAGGATATCGGGCGCAATCCAGCCGATCGCGTCGTGGAAGAACTAAAGTAGGTACCGGCTCACGAGACAGATCTAGAGCGGTATTTTTTGATCGGGGCAGAGCTATCAGAGCGGGATGAGGAGGCCCTGGTTGCATTTCTCAAGGAGCATATAGATGTGTTCGCTTGGACACCACAGGAGATGCCTGGGGTGAGCCCGGATATCATATGCCATCATCTGAACGTGGATCCTGCCCACAAACTGGTGATGCAAAAAAGAAGAAGACCGGCAATCCAACATGTGGATGCCGTAACAGAGGAAGTAGATCGGCTGCTGGAAGCCGACGCCATCAGAGAGGTGCACTACCCCGAGTGGTTATCCAACACCGTGGTGGTCAAGAAAAAGAATGGCAAGTGGAGGGTTTGCGTGAATTTCACCAGCCTCAACAAAGCTTGTCCCAAAGACAGTTTTTCACTGCCCAAGATAGATCAGCTGGTGGATGCCACAGCTGGGTATCGGCGAATGAGTTTCCTGGATGCATATCGGGGGTATCATCAGATAGCTATGCACGCGCCGGATCAAGAGAAGACGTCCTTCATTACTCCCCGCGGACTCTTTTGCTATAAAGTGATGCCATTCGGCTTGAGAAATGCGGGGGGCGACTTATCAGCGTTTGGCAACTCTCATGTTCAAGGAGTTGCTCGAGAAGAGCATGGAGGTCTACATCGATGACATGGTGATCAAATCCGAGGAGGCCGAGTCCCACATAAACGACCTCGGCAAAACTTTCCAGGTATTGAGAAAATACAAGCTCAAGCTCAACGCATCGAAGTGCGCCTTCGGGGTCAGCTCGGGGAAGTTTTTGGGGCATCTGGTTACGCGCAGGGGGATAGAAGCTAATCCCGATCAGATTGTCGCACTGCAAAATTTACAGAGTCCCCGAACTGTGAAAGAAGTTCAAAGACTAACCGGGATGGTGGCAGCCCTCAACAGATTCATTAGCCGATCTTCCGATCGATGTCGGCCATTCTTCCAGCTGTTGAGGAAACAGTCCAAGTATGCATGGGGGGAAGAATGCGAAAAGGCTTTCCAAGGAATGAAGAACTACTTGGCGAACTGATCGGTCTCGAAATATGTCGTTGTTTAGACCGTATCAGAGTATTTTAAACTACTTGTGCTATGATTTGTTTTGAGCAAAAAGTGTATAGCAGCAAGTTGAGTATCGATCCACAGAGACAGGGTGAATTGGTTATTACTTTTAATTGAATCCTACTCTTAATTTGTCCCGAAACGTTGTTTGGTTTGTTGTGTGATTTAAGACTAGAAATGAAAACACGAGTAATAAATTGATTTAAAAAGTTTCGGGAAGAAATATCTAAGGCTTGAATCCACTCTAATCTTTTTGTAATGACATGAATGTTCCATTTTATGAATGTTCATTATTCGAATCCGTTGAGCACTGTGAAGATAGTTAATCTGCACTGAACTTGTTTAAGTTATTCATGTATACCAACTAGCATAGATTATCTTTGCTTAACACGAATTGTCTTATCAGTATAACCCGTCTCTAAGGCACGGATTATCTGATAGCACAACGCGTCTTACAAGGCATAATCTATCTTAGTTGAGTTGCATGAATCAACGAGCCCTTGGTTGTATGTCGTAAAAATATGCTAACATATAATGAAAGAGAAGATCTTTTGGTTCTATATCATACAACATGGATTCGAATAATGAAAGCAGGAAGTTCTAATGAAACATATTCATTACAATAGGTTAGAGTTTCATCATCACCTTAGACAGAAGATTAGCCGGCCATAGAAGCAGATTCCATTGATTTAGAAGTGAAAACCGTCATTACAACGTCCTGAATATAGCGCTCACCTCCTATCCTTCCCTCTTTCTCCCCTATCTAACCCTGAATTCCTTCCCCAGGCGAAGGATATTCTATTACAAGTGGTCTCCCAGAGAGAAAACTAAAGAAAATCTGAGATAAAATATGATATATATTTTGAAAATCCGGACTTTGCTATTTATAGACGTTTCCACCGCCCTAAGCCGTCCGGACGCTGAAGCGGTCCGTCCGGACGCCTGTGTGACAGCCATGTGACAGCCATGTGACAGCTGTGTCCAGATGTGCAAAAGTCGGCCCGTCCGGACGCCGAAGTGGTCCCGTCCGGACGCCTGCGTGACAGCTGGGTCCAGAGGTGCGTGAGGTGGCGCGAGGTGGCGCCCGGTGGTTGGAGGGAACATCCGTCCGGACGCGGGTCAGGTCCGTCCGGACGCCTGAATGGAATTTTTCGGCAGAAAGGTGTGAGAAGCCATGTCCGGACGGGGATCAATGCCGTCCGGACGTCTATCCTTGTTTTTCGCCACTTTTCTCCTTATTTTGTGGTTATCAGCCCGGACTCCTGAAATTATAGAAAACAAACCAAATTAGTAATAACAAGGCTCGTAAGACGATAACAAAGGTACATTGGGCGATGGTAATAGTACATAATTATGTACTTATCACACCCCCCAACTTACACTTTGCTAGTCCTCGAGCAAAGAAAATTTTACTAACTTTTATTTAAAATCCAACTTTCGTATGGTTCACGATTGCACTTAGCATGTACAACAAGCCTTTTAAACCCCTAGGTGGCCCTAGTGGGACGAGTGAAGTCTCGTGAGGGTTTTCAGCAGCGATCACCCACAAAACACACAAGGAACTGGACACTCAAATGCAACTCAAACCCAACCGACAACCCCTCAAAGTACCGTAGCGACCGCCATGAAAGTCAAGGACAAGATGCTTTATTCATGCAAAGATTTAAACAAGTGAATTCTCGTATTCAATCTACCACAAAAATTAGCCTTTTCACCTACGATTGAATAGGGAATTATCACATAGCATGCGTGTAAGTGAGAACCACACATAGAAATTCACTAACTCCGAAAACAGTTTACACAATATCAATAGCCCGGTGTGTCTCTAAAAACTCACCCCTTCCCCTAACGATTAATCTTTTTTTTTTTTTTTTTTTTTTTTTTTTTTTTTTGTAGTCGTGCAATGCCTGGATCTGTCGGGCTTCTAGTTGACCCATGTAACGAGCTTTAGGTCGGTCATCCCCAAGCCAGATGGCCTTAGGGTACCAGGTTTTAAGAGACCCCTCGGACTTAATTGCTCGAGTCAAAAAGGCTTTAGGGAGAGACCCAAACCAACCACATTCAACCAATGTCTTCACAAGGTCTATCCATCTTTTGACGCGAACAATACGGTGGGAGCAAACCCCGATTGCCCGGTTACTCAATGAACGCCCGGATAAACAATATCAATTTAGCACACAATGTAGGGAAGGGGTTCCAATTAGCTCATGGGCATAATCAACTAACACCGAAATATCAATAGCATGTAAACCAAATTCAAGGCCAGTGAATGATCATAGTGGGACAGTGCGCGTGAAAAGCATGAACTCAAGTGATCAAACACTATCCAACTGTAGATGATACGGGCTAAGCAAGTGCTTAATTTCTATCAACATCTCATTCACAAGCTTAAATCAATTCATGAACTCGTATCAAGACGTCAACTTACATAATAATCATCACAACACTAATCAACGACCATCAATCAAGAGTAAGTGCACTCAAGCATCCAAGGAAGCAAAAAAAAAAAAATTGTTATTTTTTTTTTATTTTCTTTTTATTTTTGAATTTTCCAGACTATTAAAAGCATAAAAAATAAAGTGATCCCTCCCCCCAACTTAAATCACTCAATGTCCTCATTGAAAGCATGAACTAAAAGATAGGACGAGAAAGTAAAAGAGAGGAAAGGTATCACCTTGGAGAGGAGAACAAATAGCAGGATAAATGGCAAGAGGGAGACCCCTTAACTTGAAGCGGAGTACCTGCAATTGTTAGCCTCTACAACAACAAAATAACTACAAGAAAAATAACGACAAAGACTGTGAAAGATTGGAAGGTCTACTTTTCTCCCTAGCCAAAGACTGTGGTTCCCCATTTGTTGGAAGGACTCGTAGGTACTACATACATAGCTTTGACCAGGTGGCTATACTAGACCGTTAGAAGCCGTTCGAGCACGGCGAACACTGGAGGTATCACAAACTCCATGGATTTATAGTCTCCTAGACTTCGAGGTTAAACTAAGAACAAAAATCAATTAAAAGAGTAACAACTAATTTAACCGTGTCCCCGGCAACGGCGCCAAAAATTGATCGGTCTCGAAATATGTCGTTGTTTAGACCGTATCAGAGTATTTTAAACTACTTGTGCTATGATTTGTTTTGAGCAAAAAGTGTATAGCAGCAAGTTGAGTATCGATCCACAGAGACAGGGTGAATTGGTTATTACTTTTAATTGAATCCTACTCTTAATTTGTCCCGAAACGTTGTTTGGTTTGTTGTGTGATTTAAGACTAGAAATGAAAACACGAGTAATAAATTGATTTAAAAAGTTTCGGGAAGAAATATCTAAGGCTTGAATCCACTCTAATCTTTTTGTAATGACATGAATGTTCCATTTTATGAATGTTCATTATTCGAATCCGTTGAGCACTGTGAAGATAGTTAATCTGCACTGAACTTGTTTAAGTTATTCATGTATACCAACTAGCATAGATTATCTTTGCTTAGCACGAATTGTCTTATCAGTATAACCCGTCTCTAAGGCACGGATTATCTGATAGCACAACGCGTCTTACAAGGCATAATCTATCTTAGTTGAGTTGCATGAATCAACGAGCCCTTGGTTGTATGTCGTAAAAATATGCTAATATATAATGAAAGAGAAGATCTTTTGGTTCTATATCATACAACATGGATTCGAATAATGAAAGCAGGAAGTTCTAATGAAACATATTCATTACAATAGGTTAGAGTTTCATCATCACCTTAGACAGAAGATTAGCCGGCCATAGAAGCAGATTCCATTGATTTAGAAGTGAAAACCGTCATTACAACGTCCTGAATATAGCGCTCACCTCCTATCCTTCCCTCTTTCTCCCCTATCTAACCCTGAATTCCTTCCCCAGGCGAAGGATATTCTATTACAAGTGGTCTCCCAGAGAGAAAACTAAAGAAAATCTGAGATAAAATATGATATATATTTTGAAAATCCGGACTTTGCTATTTATAGACGTTTCCACCGCCCTAAGCCGTCCGGACGCTGAAGCGGTCCGTCCGGACGCCTGTGTGACAGCCATGTGACAGCCATGTGACAGCTGTGTCCAGATGTGCAAAAGTCGGCCCGTCCGGACGCCGAAGTGGTCCCGTCCGGACGCCTGCGTGACAGCTGGGTCCAGAGGTGCGTGAGGTGGCGCGAGGTGGCGCCCGGTGGTTGGAGGGAACATCCGTCCGGACGCGGGTCAGGTCCGTCCGGACGCCTGAATGGAATTTTTCGGCAGAAAGGTGTGAGAAGCCATGTCCGGACGGGGATCAATGCCGTCCGGACGTCTATCCTTGTTTTTCGCCACTTTTCTCCTTATTTTGTGGTTATCAGCCCGGACTCCTGAAATTATAGAAAACAAACCAAATTAGTAATAACAAGGCTCGTAAGACGATAACAAAGGTACATTGGGCGATGGTAATAGTACATAATTATGTACTTATCACGAACCCCCCGCTGATCATAACTCCCGAGAAGGGAGATGTGTTAACGCTTTACCTGGCCGTATCCGAGCATGCGGTCAGTGCGGTTCTGTTAAAAAACAAAGATGGTGAGCAGACGCCGGTCTATTATGTGAGCAAGACGCTTCTGGATTCGGAGACAAGATATCTCCCCTTGGAGAAACTGATCCTATCCCTTGTGGTGGCGTCTAGAAAGTTGCAGCATTATTTTTTGGCCCATACGATAGAAGTGCCAACCAAACATCCCATCAGCACTGTCTTGAGAAGAGCGGAACTGTCGGGAAGGGTGACAACTTGGTCTGTGGAGCTCGGGGAATACGACATCAGATTCCTCCCAAGGACAGCAATAAAAGGACAGGTCTTGGCAGATTTTGTTGCAGAATTCTCCCACGAACCAGAGGAGATCGTCGCTTCAATCTCAGAGGAGGACATGCCCGAACAGGGGGAAATAGTTCCCGATCAGACGCCGTACTGGAGATTGTATGTTGACGGATCATCGTGTTCAAGGGGATCTGGGGTCGGCATCGTGATAGAAGAACCAGATGGGTGTTATTTTGAGCAGTCCTTCCGATTGAATTTCAGCGCCTCCAACAATGTCGCCGAGTATGAGGCATTGATACTCGGACTCAAATGCGCACACAATCTGGGGGCAGAACATGTGGAAGTCTTCTGTGATTCACAACTGGTTCTCAACCAGCTCAGTGGTGAGTATGCCACCCGAGATGAGAGGATGGCCGCCTATGCAGAGAGGGCTAAAGCAGAGTTATCAAAGTTCAAGAAAACAATGATGACGCACATCAGCTCAAGACAGAACGAGCACGTAGACGCCTTGGCATGTTTGGCTTCGGCGATACCCAGAGACAAATTCAGGACCATATACGTGGATTCCATTGAGTACCCGAGCATCGACGTCCCAATTGCCGAGAAGGCTTTGGAAATCGATCTCGGCCCAAGTTGGATGGATCCCATCGTCTCCTACCTCACTGGGGGAACCGTCCCCGAAGACAAAAAAGAAGCCCACAAGCTGCGTATCAAGGCAACACGTTTCTGGCTATCACCGAAGCAGGAACTCTATCGTAAGTCTTACACTGGTCCCTATTTAAAATGCGTACACCCAACTTTGGTTCAGAAATTCCTGTACGAGATTCATGAAGGGATATGTGGGAGTCACGCTGGGGGCAGATCCATAGCCCATCGTGCTATATCACAGGGATATTGGTGGCCATATATGCAAGAAGACGCAAAGAAATACGTCCAAGTATGCGAAAAATGCCAGAAATTCGCCCCGATCTCACATCAACCTGCAGCCGATCTGGCACCACTCACCAGTCCATGGCCCTTTGCCCAATGGGGAATGAATATCGTCGGCCCGCTACCCAAAGCAACTGGGGAAAGGAAGTATCTGTTGGTTGCCACAGATTACTTTACCAAGTGGATAGAAGTATCTGTTGGTTGCCACAGATTACTTTACCAAGTGGATAGAAGCCGAACCACTGGCTAAAATCACCGAGAAGAATGTCAAGCGATTTGTGTGGCAGAACATAATCACCAGGTTCGGCATCCCCTACGCCATCGTCTCGGACAACGGAACCCAGTTTCAGGATAAGTTCAAAGCTTTCTGCTCACAATATCAGATCAAAAACTATTACGCCTCAGTGGCGTATCCGCAATGCAATGGGCAGGCCGAAGCTTCAAACAAGACGATATTGGGAGGAATGAAAAAACGACTAGAGAAAGCCAAGGGAAAGTGGGTGGAAGAATTGCCACTCGTTTTATGGGCATACAGGACCACTCCTCGCCGATCTACAGGCGTTACTCCATATTCACTTGCTTATGGCACTGAGGCTGTCATCCCTCTTGAGGTCGGCATCCCGACTCTCCGAACAGAAGTAATGGAGCAAGGTGGCAATGATCAAGCATTGGCAATGGAGCTCGATTTTGCTGAAGAAAAACGAGATAGGGCCATGATCAGACTCGCCGCCTATCAATCAACTCTGTCAAGAACATACAACAAGAAGGTCCATCAGAGGGAATTCAATCTCGGCGACCTAGTCCTACGCAAGGTCATGGGAAACACGAAAGATCCAACTGATGGCAAGCTCGGGGCCAATTGGGAGGGTCCATACAGAGTCATAGGCCGACTCGGGAAGGGTGCCTACAAGTTGCAGGATCTGAAAGATAAAGAAATACCAAGGACTTGGAATGTCTCCAACCTTAAGAAATTTTATCAGTAATTTCTTTATTTCAACACTTGTATTTATTTTTCTCAGTAAATGAAAGTTCTAGTTTCAATGATTCAAACCAGATATTCAGCGAATTTGGTTTTGTGTTATCATAGATGTTAATGTTCAACACTTGAGAAAAGTATGTGCTCAGCCGAACAGACTTGAGAAAAGTCTGATCGGCCCCGCATTCGAGAAAAGTATGAGTGTCCAGCATGTTTGAGAAAAATATGTCTGGGCCTAAGTACAGGATAAACAGCCGAACATACTTAAGGAAGGTTTGCTCGGCTCAATACCTGAGGAAAATTCATTACTTGAGAAGAGTTCTGAATCACCAAACCTACTTGAGAAAAGTTCATGTTTTAAAAGAAGAGTTCATATTTGCATTAATACAAAAGTTGCCGAAAAGAAGTCCGAATTGTATTCATTCATGTGGATTACAGAAAGAAAGTACAGGAATGGACATTCAAAGACACAAAAAAAAAAAAACATGGGAAATCCTTCAGACGATCTCCACTTGATCCTCTTGAGCTCGGCCCTCCTCAGCAATAGGGTCCCCCCCGACGACATCTACTTCATAGTCTTCGACAGTAAGGTCGGCTTCATGGGTCTCGGTCTCGGGGAGAGACTCCTCTTCGTCGGGAAGATCAGAGGAGTAGGGAATCTCCTTGAAAAGGGTCGAGTCAGCAGCCACATTGCAGGCCCTCAGCGCGGCTTTCCATCCCAACGCCAGGTACTCTTCCTGCAGCTCGGGGATCTGATTATTAAGGATGTCCTCAGCGGCTTCTTTCATGCCGAGCTTACGAGCCTCCTTCACCTCCTCGGCGTGCTTTGCCATAAGATCGGTGGCCCTCTTCTTTTCTTCCGCCATTTCTTCGGCATGCTTGGCCTTCAGATCAGTGAGTTCGGCCACCAGATCGGCAGTCTTCTTCCTCTCCTCGGACAGGAAATACTCCGAGGATTTAGCCTGCTTGGCCATCTCTCGGGCCTCCTTCTTGAAGTTGTCGGCCTCGTCCCGAGCAGTGGAGAACTTCAGCTTGAATTCCCTCACTTCGGCCTCAGCCTTATTCAGTTTTTCTGCTCGATCCTGAGCCTTCTTCATACCTAGCATGGATTTCTGGATCGCCTGCAGCATTAACATCAGAGTTATAACAAACACAGAAAAATTTGCGGACTTTATTACCGAGATAAGAGACTTACGAAAATATTGTGCGCGATCGTCATTCGAAGCATGGCATGATCTTCCTCATCGGCGTAGGGCTCGATGTCCTTCGGCAGCATCATGGCTTCGGCCAGAGCCATGGTAGTTCCCAGATCTCGGATCGTGTCAGCAGCCGTGACCGGGGTCGTACCATTTATCAGCAGAGGAGGAGGCCAGGTCCCGGCTTTCTCGGAAACCTTTGATTTGCCCTTCTCCTCGGAAGGACCAGCCTGATGTGCCTTCACCAGTTTCCGTCTCTTCCGGTCGGCATTGGCAGTTTCGGCGTTGGCAGGAGGGAGACTTGGCAGTTTCGCACCCTCGTCTGGCTTCCTCTTAGCCAGAACGATCCCAAAAGGCTTCTTCACCTGCAAGGGAGTCGGCGCCTTCCTCGCCTCGGTGGGAGTCGGCACGATCCCAGAAGGCTTCTTCTCCGACTCGGCAGCTTTCCTCTGCCTTATCATCTCCTTTAGGCTCGGCATATCGGGATTAGACGACATGGCTTCGGCGTCTGTATCTTTCTCTTCCTCGATGTCCAGAGTAATCCGAAGTGGAGACTGCGTCCTTTCAGAGGAAGAAGAAGATAAGGACAAAGATGAAGATGAAGACGAAGATGAAGATGAAGATGAAGAGCTGGAAGATTTAGCCACAGCAGCAACTGTAACTCGGCTGGGTTCCCGGAGATATGGCAGGGGAACACCTTCAGGGACTGCAACCGAAGACGTCTCTGCTACCACCTCGGCAACGTACTTCTTCTCTTTGATATAACCCTTGTAAGACGGGTTATATCGCAGCAGTACTTCGGCAGATCTTGGTTCGGCTTGGCCTTCAACGCCTTTGTACTGAAGAACTTTTTTCAGATCTTCTGGATGTGTAGCCTGCGAAGTCCGACCGCGATTGGCGTTTGAAGCTGCACATGAATAGACAGACATAGTCAGAAGCTATAGATCGGCAAAACTGAAGAAATCAAAAACAAAGGAGAATGGGTGACTAACGGGGTTTCCCGAATCTGCGGGGAACAGGGAGCCTCTTGTGCTCGGGTTCGTCGGCAGAAAATTCCCAGTTTCCCGAGACGATCAGGAAGTCGTCGTCGTTCCCCCTATTCGAGTCAGGGAGATTCGTCACTATCTTCTCTCGACCTCTACGGGACTTCAGATACCACCTCTCATCTTTTTTATAGACCATATCGTAGTTATAATTTATGTCCCAGAGGTCTAAGTTGGTTTGGCACAGTTCGTTCAAACAAACTATGCCCATGACTATACGGTATGAGTTTATGGATATCTGCATAGGGTTCAGCCGATACCAGGACAGAACCCTACGCAGTAAAGGGTGGAGGGGGAACCTAACTCCACCCTCAATGACGGCCATAAGAGGAATGTGGATGGAGTTATCATCCCGAATCTCAGGATGAGTCTCAGGTTTGTTAATCTCTACGTATACGTCGTCTGGAATCTGGTAGTGCCTACGGAACTCTTCTATCCGCGCCGGAGAGGCGAAGTGTTTACGAAAGATCCCCATACTCAGAGAATGAGTGAGGAGGAAACAAGAACAAGAAATGAAGAAGGAAAAACGAGTTCTACAGGAGGTAAACTTACAGAGTATGGGGGAAGAACAGTAGCAAGAAAAGAAATGAAGAAGATGAAGTTTGGGATTTATAGGGTTCTGTGTGGGTAAATCCGAAGCGTCGCACGTTATAAACCCCAACCGTCGGATTCATTACTCCTGGACCAATCAGTGAAGCGCGTCTGAGATGCTCAAGCGCCACGTCAAAACACGAGGAAGAAAAGGCGCGTCGTTCTTTAAAAAGGTACAAACCAACGGTCACGTCGCATTTATGGCGGACAGAGCACGCCCCCAAAAACATGCCAGACACGGATGGAAATCCCCTGTATCGATACAAAAGTCATCATGAATATGCTTTATAGCGTCGGCTACTCTGCCACGTCGGTTCGAAGTAACCGAAGCTAGGGGGCAAGGGGGGAATCCAGCCGAACAGACTTGAGAAAAGTCAGAAGATTCAACACTTGAGAAAAGTTTGCAATCATGCCGAACAGACTTGAGAAAAGTTTGCAATCGTGCCGAACAGACTTGAGAAAAGTTTGCAATCATGCCGAACAGACTTGAGAAAAGTCAGAAGATTCAACACTTGAGAAAAGTTTGCAATCATGCCGAACAGACTTGAGAAAAGTATGTGTTTAAGCCTAACTACAGGTTAAACAGCCGACATGGCTTGAGAAAAGTCAGAACAAGTTCAACACTTGAGAAAAGTTTGGACTCCAGAACATGCTTGAGGAAGGTATGTGTTTAAGCCTAACTACAGGTTAAACAGCCGACATGGCTTGAGAAAAGTCAGAGAAAGTTCAACACTTGAGAAAAGTTTGAACTCCAGAACATGCTTGAGAATGGTATGTGTTTAAGCCTAACTACAGGTTAAACAGCCACATGGCTTGAGAAAAGTCAGAGAAAGTTCAACACTTGAGAAAAGTTTGGACTTCAGAACATGCTTGAGAAAGGTATGCGTTTAAGCCTAGCTACAGGTTAAACAGCCGACATGACTTGAGAAAGGTCAGAACAAGTTCGACACTTGAGAAAGGTCAGAACAAGTTCGACACTTGAGAAAGGTTAGAATACCCGAACAGACTTGAGAAAAGTTTGAAAAGATTCATCACTTGAGAAAAGTATGAAGTCTGAAATTGATTTAGATAATTTACTACTTGAGAAAAGTATGTAGAACAGATAGAGACAAAAGGAGTCAAAACAGTTTCATTTGATTCTTGAAGTCGGGTTACATATGAGTCGCAACTACTTGAGTTACAAAGAAGAAAGAAATAAGCAAAATCCTAAGGCGCAACATCGGCAGCCTGAACTATAACTACGTCCTCATCGGCAGGCTGAGGTTGAGCAACGGGGACACCGGCATCGGCAATCTGGACCGCCTCTCTTTCACCAGCAGCAGCCTGGCCTTCTTCTTCGGTTCCGGACGCCATGACCTCCAGTTGGGTAACGGTCGGAACCCTGGAATAGATAAAAGAATCAGGCGGAACTAGGGCAGCTTCCAGAGCAGCCTTCCAGCATATCCTGACGAGATCGGCCTGGAGCTCGGGCATCTGGTTCTCCACGAAGTCGGCCGCAGCATCCATCATGCCCCTGGAGTAAGAAGCCTTCAGCTCGGCTTCATGCCGGCATTGGAGATCGGCTATCTGATCCTCCAGCCTGGAAGACCTCATCCTTTCTGTCTCGAGCTGGGACTGAACAACTTTAATCTTGAGCTCGGCGTCCCTAGCCTTCTGCCGATAAGAGGCCGTGTCCTCCTGAATTTTTAAAAATCTGGAAGTGGACTTCTTCAACTCCGACTCGATAGTGATGTATCGAGTCTCCAAGTCCTGGAAACGGCTCAGACACATCATGGATTTTTGCGCAGCCTGCAACAAGATCGGGAAATCAGAAGCCAGATATGAAATCGCAAGTAAAGGCAACAGAAGAATAGCCAAAACGGAATACTTACGAAAATTTCGTGGGCCATCACAGAACGCATCAGAGTTGGAAGGTCGGAGCCTGCGTAAGGCTCGACATCTTTTGGTAACATCAGCGCACCCGTCAGGGTTTGCGTGACGTCAAGGTCGACCGCCGAGTCGGTGACAGTGATGGGATCAATCTCATTCACCAGCAGGGAAGGGCGCCATGGGGCGGCCCCCTCAACAGTTTTTGCCTTCTCGGCTGTCTTGCTCTTCTTCGGCAAGGTCGATGCGGCGGGATCTTCCTGAAGAGGGTCCCTTGGCCTCCGCCTCGTGATGAGCGGAGCATCATCTGAAGCCTCACCAGACGCTGAGGTCGGCGGCATCCTCTGCGAGCTCGGGCCGGCCTCAGGTGTTTTCTTTTTCTGTTCCCGAATCATTTCACGTAGACTCGGAATATTGGGATCTCGTGCCATTGGATCGGGAATTTGATCAACTTCCTGATCGTCTCCTGAGTTCCAGTTGCTAAGCGACTCGAAAGAACTGCGGACGGAGCTAAGTGAGATCGGGGAATGCCCGACGTCAGCTACTGTCACCGGTTCCAATCGCCGAGCTTCGGAAGGCGGAATGTAGTTTGAAAGGTCGGCACCAACAACGTCGGCGTCAGGAATGGATTTTTTGCTATATCCCCGGTAACTCCCAATGTATCCCAGAAGCACTTCGGGTGATCGGGCCCAGCTTCCGCCAAAAGATCCTGTGTATCGGGCGACCTTTTTTAGCTCGTCGAGCTTTACCGCCTGTTTGTTTCGATGTTTATTGGCGTTAGTAGCTGCAAGAAAAGATGAGAAAAACGGTCAGTATCAAGATATGTTCGGCATCAGAAAGAAAAAGACAAAGAATCGAAAGACAGGGTCAGGGTACTAACGGATGACTCCAAACCGGGTCGGGATATGGAACTTGGGGCGTTCAGGCTCATCTCGGCCAATCTCCCAGTTGCCAGCAACGATGAGGAAATCATCGTCGTTACCGCGGTTGGAGTCCGTCAAATAAGTAACGATTCTCTCTTCGTTGGGTCTGTTCTTTAAGTAGTAGGCGTTAGGGCCTTTCCTGACCATGTCATAGCAAAATCGGATCTCCCGAAGTCCTATGTCGGTTTGGTTCAGTCTATTTAATTCTACAATGCTATGGATAATCCTATATGTATTGACGGAGATCTGCATCGGGTGGAGCCGGTATCCACAGAGCACTTCACGGAGAAGGCGATTGAGTGGAAACCGAACCCCGCCCTCAAGAACTGCCATCAATGGGACGTGAAGGATGTCAGGATCGTTCCCATCCCGGGCGGTATCCGGCTTATTAAGTTCGACGACAACATCGTTGGGGATGTTGTACCATCGCCGGAAATTTGCCATTTTTTCCGGTG
Source organism: Arctostaphylos glauca (assembly GCA_019985065.2). Classification (NCBI taxonomy): domain Eukaryota; kingdom Viridiplantae; phylum Streptophyta; class Magnoliopsida; order Ericales; family Ericaceae; genus Arctostaphylos; species Arctostaphylos glauca. The sequence continues at coordinate 27,896,388 of JAHSPW020000005.1, read as the reverse complement.
TGTCAACTAAACTCCTAAAAATCCCCATTACAGAAAGCAGAAAGGGACGAAAGGTCAAGAAAAAGGGGGAAAACCTAAGGTTCTGGTTGAAAAGAACTTACAACAGCGGGTGAATTCTCTCTCTGGTGTGAAGACAGTGAAAGATTGCAGAAGAAAAGTGAAAAAGTGAGAACAATCGAGCATTTATAGGGAGGGGAGTCGAACAGATAAGACCCTAAGCCTCCCCCAATGAAAACACTCCCCGTACGAGGCACGCGCAGGAGGCGCGTGGCTTCGAGAGCCGCAAAGCCTGCTGCACGCCTCACCAGACTTTAATGCGACACCAGAGGCTTACGCATGACGGTTCAGAAACCGTCCGATCGAGAATAACAAAGGACGCCATGAGTGCAGTACATAGCCTCGACTACTTCGCCAAGTCGATTTTAAGCAGCCGAAGCTAGGGGGCAATTGACGGGGGTAAAATGTAATTGAGAAAATACCTTTTACTCCCCAGGTTTATTCCAGAGTTCGGCCGAGACCGAATAACATATCCAGAGGCACGTGCCGATCACGTGTGATAATGGCCGACACGAGAAGTGCCGATCATACCCATATTTGGGTAACAGAATCAAGTATGGAGGATGCCGACCTGAGAAAGGCGGATGCAAGACTTGCCGAACTGATAAAAGTCGGTCAGGATTACGGGCAGCCCGAGAAAGCGACTGATAACCGTATTTCCGAAAAGGAAACAGAATCCCGAATAAGGTGGGATTCTGTCGGGATCTTGTCGGATTCAGTTACAGACGTGACTTCCACGCCCCATCAGAGGACACTCCGCCAGTGTGGAGCCCTAAGAGAATTAGGGCAGAAGGGAAGGCCCAAAGAGAATTGGGGCCCAAGAAAGTCCAGATTGAGTTAGGGCACCAGGGAAATCTATAAATACACCCTCAGATGACGAATTTGAGGTACGCCTAAATACCCCAGAGATTTCATTCGCTGATAGAGAATATCAGCTTACAGTTAACATTTCCCTGTGAGATTGTGCCTGACTTAATCATCGGAGTGTTCTCCTGCCACAGGGGCAGAGGACTCTTTGACAGATTATTCTTTTGCAGATCACAGGTACACTTATCGAGCGAAGCAACATTTCGGCTGGATAGTGAATCCCTAGCTTTCCGTCCTGATTTCTTAGATCAACCCCCTTACATTAACTAACATGTCAATTTTTGTAAATCTGTCATTGAAAAAACTGAAATAAGTATTAATGTCAATTTACCAAAAAAAAAAAAAAAAACCTGTCATATAATCCTCCTATATAATGTCAATTTTGATTAAAACTAATATTGAAACAAAAATGCGCATAAGATGTTGAACATATATGTTATATATTAGATATCTTATGAATATTATGTTTGAGGTAGTGGTCAGAGAGGATGTGTGTGAGGTGTTGGATGACTAAAAGTCAGAGATTCGAAACTTGGAAATAAAAGATAATGATGTTTTAGCTATATTAAGCAGATAATAGTATTGTTTTTAATGAAATTTTATGATTTTTATATTTGTAGTTAACGATAACAATTATAATCTATTATTTTATACTTTTTAATGACACTTATAAAGTGTCATCTGTATAAATATCAATAACAGTTATAAATTATCATAAAAAATTAAAAACTTTTAATATCACCTCCATAGATGGCAGTTGCAAAACTGTCATTTTTCACGTTTAATGACAATTTTTAACTGTTATCAGCGACGATTGTTGTTGTAGTGTATAGTATGTACTATGTTGGTAGATTTGTGTTTTGATATAATTTCAAAAATGTGCCTACACTTTTAATTAAGTCACGAATGACCAATTGTACTATCTAGTCTCTTGATATAATTAGTTCTAGTGCACATGAATATGAATTCAGCAAATAACTTTAAAACTGTATTTGAGCTAATTAAATTAACGAATTATGGGACTTACTTTGGTATTAGTAACTCTTCTATTTTTTCTTTTCTAATTTTTAATCAAATTATTTCACATTAGGCGCTCGTCTTACCTATAGAAATTGACAAAGTATAGAATTGAAGACTGAAGTTGGAAAATAATTAAAATAGACAAACAAAAAAATAATTGTCGTTTTTCAATTTTCTTTGTCTTAGAGAATCTCTTTATTCGTGATTTTTTTTCAAATTACTTTTAATTTAAAAATATGTAACAAGTGGTTACGGAAATGAAAAAAACAATGCACTTAATATCTGATATTTTAGTTCTTGGCATTTACATTAAAAAAAGGAAAAATGGCTTATTCAACAAAATTGCTAGCAATGCAACAATTTCACCTCCATGGGGTGTTTTATGTTCCATAGTTGGTTGATGAAGCTAAGGGGAGTGTTAAAAGTACCATAAAACTTTTCCTGAATTCAAAATCAAGGTTAGGATTCATTTAGATTTGAAAATCTATAAATTTAAGTAAATCTAGTACATTCATTTTGAATTCGGGGATGTTTTCTAAAATAAAAATTCTAGAACCAAAGACCAGTAAATCTAGTACATTCAAATAAATTTACGATTCATTGGGATCTGACCTAATATTCAACGTGAATAGAGTATGATTATAGAAAAAAAATGTTTTACAAAAAAAATTGGTGGGTGAGTGTTTGGATAAAATTAGTGAACAAGATGGTAATACCCTCACTCAAGTCATATGTAACTTATATGACCATTTTTCGTTAACCATTTAACGGCTTTACTAACTAAAGTAATAGGTAATTATAAGTTGACCTAAAATACCATGCTTAGAATGTTCAAATCAGAAGTAAAGGATGCAAAGTGACACCAAATATAAAGTACATGAATATAAAGTGTACCTTAACCTTAATCTTTTGCATTAAGGTGACTTATTAGCATATGACATGGAGTTAATGTGCCTTTTATGGAGCCGTTTGGCCACAAGTCCATATCTATGGACTCGATGCAATTAATCCATCTAAATATAGTGAAGCAAATTCAATGAAGCAACAACTAGTATCAGAGAGAAGGGGTCATAAACTAGAGAGTCTTGACCAATTTGAAAGATTATTTAATGTAGTTATTATGGTCTTGTGGTGCAAGTAATTCATCTAAATATAAATTATAAGCAGGGGTCTACATATACCCATTTTCTCGAATATACCCTTCATATAAAAAACTCAATCCAGAGAGCTTGATAGAGAGCGAGCTCCTTCTTCATAGAAACCCTAAAATCGAAGAACCCTTGAGATATTGCACAATGAGATCAGATCTGGTTGCTTCCACACAATGTTGCTTCCTACCATTATAGATCGCACTTCAACATTAGATGATCCACAAAATCATGCTTCGTATACATATTTTTAACAGATATTTGGGCCTAAAGTCAAGCCTAATAAGAAGATGTATAGCAAATATTCGTACAGACCACTCGTTTGTTGAATGAACTTAAATTTATTTGTCCTTGCCAAGAATCTGTGATCGCATTGCGTATCGTTTGTTGTACTACCTTTTCATATTCATCTCAACTTTGACTGTCTTCATGTAAATTGACCCTAAAATTGACTAACCCTTCAAATATCGCATAGCTGGATTAGATTTGGTTGCTTCCAAACCTATTTTATGTATGGATTTATTAATAGATATTTAGACATGAAATTAGCCGTAATAAAGAAATCTATGATAATTATTTTCACACATCATTTGTTAGTTGAATAGACTTAAATTTATCTGTTTTTCTCAAGAATCTGTGATTGCATTGCGTATTGTTCGTTATACTAATAGCAACTTTGATTGTTTGTTCTCTACACTATCTGAGAAATCAATTGCTCATTAACCTCAAATACTCATTAAACTGGTAATTCTACTAACCCCTTCTAGTTTTGGCAACTTCACATTAGGCTAAAAACTCTAAATTATTGCAAATGGATCACAATAAAACTGAAGTACTCAAATCATAAGTAATTTAAAATACAAAGGGTAAATAACGAAATTTTGAACCGTAGGTCCTCATAACCTCCTCTGCTTGAGAAATTTCATCCCTGAAATTACCGTATCAAGGATGGAACAATTCTGGGTATTTAGAGTGAAGTTCCGACTCCCACTCCGACATGGCCTCCTCCACTCTATGATGATGCCACAACACATTGGTCAACATAATAGTCTTACCGTGCAAAACCTGTTCTCATGTATCAAGAATCATCATTGGCCTCTCCTCGTCTAATATGTCATTTTCAACGTCTAACTTTGCCCAATCTAGCACATTTGACTCATCAGATTCATACTTATGCAAGATATATAGACACGTAAAACACATCATGAACCCTTGATGACCTTGATGGCAAGACAAGTTGATACATCATCTCTCCTACTCTTTCCAAAATCTCGAATGGTCCGACAAACCTCGGTGAAAGTTTTCCACTCCGATCAAACTGCATCAACCCTTTATTGGTTTGACTTTCAAGAAAACATGATCGCCCACCTCGAAAGCTAATGGTCGCCTCCTACGGTCGACACTTTTCTGACGGCTTTGGACAGTGAACAATTGTTGTCATATCTGAACAATCTTGTCTATAGTCTCCCGAACCAGATCAACCGAGAACATCTTGCCTTCTCCAACCTCAGCCTAACATATTGGTGATCTGCAAGGTCTGTCGTAGAGTGCCTCATAAGGAGCCATTCCTATGCTCAATTGGAAATTGTTATTATAGACAAACTCCGTCAGCATTGAGTGATCTTCCCGAACTTGAAAAATCTAAGACACAAGCCCTCAACATGTACTCAAGAATTTGAATTGTGCACCAGACTACTTGTCTATTTGAGGATGGAATGGTACTCATCCACAAATCTGTTCCAAGTGCTTCCTAAAGACTCGACCAAAACTGTGACGTGAATTTAGGATCTTGATCCGATACTGTAAACACTGACACCCATGCAATCAGACTATCTCCCAGATATAAAATCTACATAGTGCTTCAACAATATTTGTCACGTGAAGAGGGAGAAAAGAAGTGTTCTTGATCAATTGATCAACAATCACCCATAGAGCATCATGCCCTGTTGGCAAGATCGAAAGTTCTACCACAAAGTCCACGGTCACGTGCTCTCATTTTTATTCAGATACAGGAAAAGGTTGCAACAATCCGATTAGTTTCTAGTGCTCGGTCTTAACTTGCTGACATACCTGAACATTTCAATACAAACAGAGCAATATCATGCTTCATTCCATTCCACCAGTGTTGCCTTCACAAGTCTTGATCACCTTCGTTCTGCCAGGATGTACTATGAGACGAGAATGATGGGACTCTCGAAGTACATTTTAACAGCACGACTCGGGCACAGATACTCAGCTAGCAAATCTCAGCCTCTGATTTGCATGAAGAACTCAAACATCAATCGCTCACCCAAAGCCGAATGGTCCCACACTAACTTAGCCTCCGAGTCATTCTATTCTTTCATCACTATCACCAATAACAAAGGTTGGACTGCTATGCTAAACAAGGCAGTCTTATCCACATCTGTGCTGAACTGGAAAATCTGCTCACCGATTTCTCCAATCATTTTTCATTTCTGCTTAGGCACGCTAACCAAGTTCTGGAGTAAATTCCTACTTAAAGCCTTTGCCACTGCATTTGTCTTACCTTGATGGTGTTGTAATTCAAAATCATATTCTTCCATATACTTCATCCACCTTCGCTGTTTCATATTTAAATCTTTCTCAGTGAAGATATACTTAAACTCTTGTGATCCGAGAAAACCTCGAACCATTTGCCATACAAGTAGTGTCTCCAACTCTTGAGTACAAAGATCGCCACTGCGAATTCTAGATCATGCGTGGGATAATTGTGCTCGTGATTCTTCAGCTGACGAGAACCATATGCGACAACTATCCAATCCTGCATTAACACACATCCCAATCCATCCTTAGAAGCATTACAATACACCGAAAGTTTATTTATCTTCTTTGATGAGCTGCATGAATTTTTGACCTTGAGGGTTTTCTTCTAATTTTTTTTCTATCATTAGATGTATTATAGGGATATTCTCCTTAACTCTTTTTGTCAAAGTTTACTTTATATCTAAATGGAAGGTTGAGAATAAGTATAGTTTCTTATGACTAGCAGCACTAAAAGAGTCTATATTCACTCTTTAAAGTTCTCTTTGTACGGATTTCTATCTATCATAGGTAAAATGCAGTGACTCCTCAGAAGTTTCTGACAATTGTAGGGACGTCTAGGGGTGTACATGGTTCGGATTAGACCGGTTCTGTAAGAATCCAAGAACGAAACCATATCTAACGGTTCCAAAGAATTGAGAACCATAACCAGACCATTACACATATGGAACCAAACCAAAACCAAACCATTAGATCGGTCCGGTTTGGTTCCGGTTCCGATTCCAAACCATGTTAGCATTAAAAAAATTTAAAAAAAATATGAATAGAATAACACTAATTTTTTAAAATTGTGAACAAAATAAACAACATAATAATTGCATCAACTTCATTAATCTTAAAAATCGAATTTATACATCTAATAAGTTTATGAAAAATACAACTACATTGAGAATGAAAGAGTTCTTTATTTTGGAAATGGAAGGATTGTAACTTTTTTGGGATATATATATATGTATGTATATTTTAATCGGTCCGGTTCGGTTCGAACCACGGTTTGTAATTATGAAACCATGGACCAAACCATAATATTTGTTCTAATTTTTTTAGAACCATAACCAATCCACTAAACCACGGAATCAATCCAAAAAGACTGGTTCGGTCCGGTTGGTCCGGTTTAGCGATTTTTTTCGGTTTTTTGTACACCCCTTGGGACGTCCTCTTAGCTTTGGGAAAATGCAGTTATCTCCCGTGCTTTTCAAACTATTACACCGTTAGCCCTCTCCTGTTACTTTCCTTGAGAATAAAGTTACTTTTGATTGAGGTAAGGATAATATTTTTATAAAATGCCTAAAATGCCCTTCACAATGTCTATAAAAATAGAAAAAAAACTCTCCCTAAGACACATAACTTTTGTTTGTCTCCTAACCTCACTAGAAGGATGCAATTTCTTTTATTTTAGTTAAATTGTTTTACACATGGATTAGTTGTTTGTTTGTTTATTTATTGATTTCATTTTTCTCAATTGATTTATAAGTTTTATTTCTTTTGATTTATGCCATTAGTTGATTTATTTCTTTTGATTTAATTCTTTATCACCTTACCTCACTAAATGGTCTAACTTTGCTTTAAGAAAATTTTATACGTCTTATGTTCATTTCGTGAAGATGAAAAATTTGAGCAAAACTAAAAAAAAAAAAAAAACAAAGAGAAAGAAAATGCAAATGAAAAAGGTAGGCTGAATTGGACATAAAGAGTTAGTTCTAATTTATTTGCGAAAAGTAAATCCTAACATAAAAATTTCAAGTGTGAGACTCACTATTTTCTTGATAAGTGAACACCAAAAAAATGTCAAAAATAAACTTTCCCATTATTTTTCATCATTTTCTGACAATTGAACGAAAAAAATAATAACGAATCGGCATTAAACATTACCAAAACATGCTTAAAGAAATTATTTTATTTAAAAAATAATAAAAAGATCAAGAGTTGAAAATATTACATTGACAGATTAATATGTCAAAATAATAATATATTAAAAAAATAAAAACAAAAAAACAAAAACAAAAACAAAAAACAAAAGTAAAAGAAAAAAAATTCTTATTTAGTCCTTGTCCATTTGGGGAAAAAAAAAGTAACCGATACCGCTCATTTGAATCTCTTTCGGTCGTGCTATTTGAATTTTATTCTCGAATAAATATTAAAAATTCACCGTTGACTAAGAAAAATATTTCAAAATTAACTGTGAATTCAAAATTTTAAAATAAAATTTCGTTAATGGATTCATGTTTTGAAACCTCGGGGGAGTTCTCTGCGTTTGTTGATAACCTCAAGGGAGGTGAGTGTATTTTACCCTAATATTTAATATCTTTATCTTTATCATATATTAAATTTATGTGCCAATAAAAAAAGATTATTGACTTAACTATTGATCATGTGAAGTGGTTTGATCATTGGTGGGTGAATTGCTAGCGTACTGTTTATCCACTGAGGTCAAGGTCTCCACTGAAGAATAAAATTGGTTATATATATTCAGCCAATTATCACTACTATTATTGTTTTTTATATTGTTAAAGCATATTATATCCTTATTATTGCTTTTTTTCAAGTTTTAGGATATCAGTCATCACGTAGTGTACCAAAGCGTAATTTGCTTCCTCTTTCGACATGCGACACCGTTACATTTAGATGTACGTGTGCCAATAAAAAAAATTACATTAATATAGGTCAATTCTCGTTACGTAATGGTTTATTTTTTATCCAGGACTGACAATTCACAGGTGTTACAATAATAATCAACCAATACAACTATTTAGGTACTTCAAATAGTTTTTGTTAAAAATTAATTTTTTTTAAATCTACGATTGAGAGGCGTATCTCTCCATGAGATCGAAGACTTCACCGAAAATTGTTAATAATCTATTCCCGATACGTAGCATTCAATAGTTTTGATGACCTTACACTACAATTAGTATCATTATGTTGGCCTATATTGGTATATATTTAAAACATTCTTATCTATCCTCTCTACTTTTCTCTTTAATTAATAAACAATCTATGTGCTGTTAAAGGGTTTTGGGCATATAGGGTAGGCCCATCTAGTTCCTAATTGATGAGCACACTAATCTTTTAGGTATTCAATTGTAGCAATTCATCTTGTGGAACTAGATAATTATACTTAAACTACCAGATTAGGTCCAGATGGTCCCATGCTACTATCTTTGGATTGCTTATTCGGGATTTAGGCTTTAATTAGCAGATACGGCGTTACTATTTGAATGCAAAATCAGATTTACTTTATATGGACTGTGACATCTGATTGCAATAGCGAATTGAAAGTTTGCAACCGCTCCTATGGAGCCCATCCTTCTTAAGATATCAAGTTCGCAATTTTTCAAGTGTTATTAATTTTTATGGGATTAATCTATACATGATTTTCTTCAGACTTTAATTGGGTCCTCAGCTATTGGACGGTATGGTTGGTTCTCTAGAAATTAATCGAGATTTGTGTAAATTGGTCCGAACACTGTGAGTTACAAAAAGACAAATATGTACTTATTTTTTATTTATGAAAATTGGTAGAATTTTATATGGTGATGTAAACATATTTGAATTTTGACTAGATCAAATCATAATTTTTTAGAGGGTAAGAGATGAATATAGTAATAATTCTATAAGAAACTAAACTTATATATAGTATTACTAAAAGGACTATAAATTTTGGATGGCGTCAAGATCATGCTGATCTTACAATTGTTCCATCACTATTTTTCTGAATGGATGCTATAGTGATACTAAAATATTGCCAATTTATAGATATTGTGACATTTGACCCAAATTACGAGACCAATACAGGGAATGGCTGTTTCGGTTGTTCATCGAATCTAATAATAATGTAACGTCTTGACTTTTAGGCATGTTAATAAAAGAATATTTTAAATTTCAAAATATTTCTCATTTTCATATTAAAAGGAAAAGTATAAATTTTGATTTATACAATAGCTGAAATATAAAAATTAAACTCGACAGAAGGTAGTATACATTCCAAAATAATGTTAAGAAAAGGTTTACAGAGCAACTAATAACCTAACTAAATCTACGCTCGGTATAGTCTTCTTCCATGATGTTGTTGTCGGTCAGATAGTTTGGTTCTTCAGTCCCATCTTCAGTAACTGACATGAAATTCCAAGGGCTAAATGTAGCACCATGAACGATGAGGCTCAATAAATTATCCTACTCTTAATCCAATTACATGTGTATGACAAATATGATATAATATAGTATGGGCAGTTATACGGAATCAATAATACATAAGTGCAATAATTAAAGTAAAGTAAAGTGTTGTCAAAGTCTAAGTTTAAGTCCAACCGTTAATCCCAAAGTGTTATCCATTGAACCTTATCCTCAAGAGTTTATGCAATAACTATATCCTCAATTGTTATCCAATAGTCTCGTCTTCCAAATCAAACCATTTTAGCCACGCTAATTATCACGTCGTAGAACGTTAACTGGTCGTGCTAATTGCCAGGTCATTGAGATGAACTCATCTCCTGTATTTGTGATTTTCTCGTCCTATTTGATCTGGACCTATGTTGACTAGCCCAACCATTGTCGCTCTCGAACGCCATGTTTACAACCATTATATTTCTAAATGTTATATTTCTCGTACATCGTGCCTGGACACAAAAATATATTATAAATTTCACTTCTACTACGACTAGACTTTATGAAAATGGACAGGATGTGTCTTAAGAATATACCTCAGTTGAAGACATAACTTAGCTCAATATGCGATATGGTTCAAGACGTAACTCGACTCAAAACACCATATGGCTCAAGTTATATCACGACTTAAGACATTTTAAATACATGACACAAACTGGGGACAAAAATCCACGATGTTCAAGTCTCTAGACTATGTTTTCATACTTTACCACTTAGGTGTATCCAGGGACCCTAAGTCCGAAACAATACTATCATACTCTGATAAATCCATAACCTGATTGTTCCATACCCATAACAATAATGCTCTTAAAATTCATTACATTGAATTCATTGGTTATTCATGTATCAAAAGTATGATCATGCAATATATGAAATGCCTAGTTTGAGACTTGAGAAAATCTATAGGTCAAGATGACAATCATGTATGAAAATCCATATTGAGCACTTAATTTGAGATTATAAAGCACGTTGCATTAAGTAAATTATAAAAATTAATTCTCGCTTCCTAATTAAATTAAATTAACTCCTAAATTAATTGTTTATAGGGTAAATTAAATCAGAGTCCTGTTTACCTTTACAATGTAGTGTTTAATCCCATACACTTTTTTAACTTATGTTTTCATCCTCATTTTTTATGGTTCGACAAGTTTGCCCTTATTTTCGGGTGTTAGATTACCCTCTTATCCTTTTTTAATTTGGATCCTATATTCTGATTTGGTAATTTATAATTGTAATCATAAATATGGCTACAATTAGGGGTTTAAATAAGGTAACGAGTGGTCTAATTATAGCCAGATTGTCGTTGGATTTTGTTCATGGATATGTATTCGATTATGGTAAATTCATGGTGAGATTTATCATATTTTACCATAGTATCAGTTCGCCGGATTTTTTCCAGATTGTAGTAATTTACCATGTTATGTAAGTTAAATTTTGATAAACTGTATTGTATGTTCAAATTAACCATGGAATACAAATTTACCATAACAATCAAATATACCATTACAAATCTGGGAAAATTTACCATTCAAAAACCAAATTGTGTAATGGCATTCCTCATTTGCCTCGTATACATAACCACGCAAGTTTACTTATCTGGTATTCAAAATTCACCATACAATCGCAAAAATCGTACACGACCGTGTGGCTGAAATTTATCATCAATATCATGTGTTGAAATTTACCATAAACGTAATTGTGTTTCATAGATTCTGGTGCAGATATGGGAGCCTCCAAATGCTGAACTATAATTGTCTTTCTCTAAATTCAATAGATTTGGGTACTGAAATTTACTATAAACCTAATTATTTTTTATGTACCCGACACTAAAATTGACCACATCTATTGAATTTTACCATCAACATGATTAGTAGCATTCAGTCCACAAAAAATACACAGAGACCATGAATATCATGTGGTGAAATTTACTATCAATCTAACTACAATTATCACCCCTTCTATGAAATTTACCACCGCACACAAAAGAGTCTAACATCAAAATCATGTACTGAAATTTACCATCAAAATTAACTGACCAAAGTTGAACATGAACCCACAGTGAAATTGACCACATCCATTGAATTTTACCATCAACATGATTAGTAGCATTCGGTCCACAAAAAATGCACAGAGACCACGAATATCATGTGGTGAAATTGACCATAAACCTAACTACAATTACCACCTCTTCTATGAAATTTACCACCGCACACAAAGGAGTTTAACATCAACATCATGTACTGAAATTTACCATAAACCTAAATACTCATTAAACTGGTAATTCTACTAACCCCTTCTAGTTTTGGCAACTTCACATTAGGCTAAAAACTTTAAATTATTGCAAACGAATCACAATAAAACTAAACTACTGAAATCATAAATAATTTAAAATAAAAGGGTAAATAACGAAATTTCGAACCGCAGGTCTTCATAACCTCCTCTGCTTGAGAAATTTCATCCCTGAAATTACCGTATCAAGGATGGAACAATTCTGGGTATTTAGAGTGAAGTTTCGACTCACACTCCGACATGGCCTCCTCCACTCTGTGATGATGCCACAACACATTGGTCAATATAATAGTCTTACCGTGCAAAACCTGTTCCCACGTATCCAGAATCATCATTGGCATCTCCTCGTAGGATATGTCATTTTCAACGTCTAACTTTGCCCAATCTAGCACATGTGACTCATTGGATCCATACTTATGCAAGACATATAGACACATAAAACACATCATGAACTCTTGATGACCTCAATGGCAAGACAAGTTGATACGTCATCTCTCCTACTTTTTCCAAAATCTCGAACGCTCCGACAAACCTTGGTGAAAGTTTTCCACTCCCATCAAACCGCATCAACCCTTTCTTGGTTTGATTTTCAAGAAAACATGATCGCCCACCTCGAAAGCTAATGGTTGCCTCCTACGGTTGGCACTTTTCTGACGGCTTTGGGTAGTGAGCAATTGTTGTCGTATCTGAATAATCTTGTCTATAGTCTCCCGAACTAGATCAGCCGAGAACATGTTGCCTTCTCCAACCTCAGCCTAACATATTGGTGATCTGCAAGGTTTGTTGTAGAGTGCCTCATAAGGAGCCATTCCTATGCTCGATTGGAGATTGTTATTATAGACAAACTCCGTCAGCACTAAGTGATCTTCCCGAACTTGAACAATCTAAGACACAAGCCCTTAACATGTACTCAAGAATTTGAATTGTATGCTCAGACTACTTGTCTATCTGAGGATGGAATGGTACTCATCCACAAATCCGTTCCAAGCGCTTCCTAAAGACTCGACCAAAACCGTGACGTGAATTCGGGATCTTGATCCGACACTATAGACACTGACACCCCAAGCAATCAGACTATCTGCCGGATATAAAATCTACTTAGTGCTTCAACAATATCTGTCACGTGAATAGGGAGAAAAGAAGTGTTCTTGATCAATCGATCAACAATCACCCATAGAGCATCATGCCCTGTCGGTGAGATCGAAAGTTCTGCCACAAAGTCCATGGTCACGTGCTCTCATTTTTATTCAGCTACAGGCAAAGGTTGCAACAATCCGATTGGTTTCTAGTGCTCGGCCTTAACTTGTTGACATATTGAACATTTCAATACAAACAGAGCAATATCATGCTTCATTCCATTTCACCAGTGTTGCCTTCACTAGTCTTGATCATCTTCGTACTGCCAGGATGTAGTATGAGACGAGAATGATTTGACTCTCGAAGTACATTCTAACAACACGACTCGGGCACAGATACTCGACTAGCAAATCTCAGCCTCTGATCTATATGAAGAACTCAAACATCAATCGCTCACTCGAAGCCGAACGGTCCCACACTAACTTAGCCTCCGAGTCATTCTGTTGTTCTTTCATCACTATCACTAATAACAAAGGTTGGACTGCCATGCTAAGCAAGGCAATCTTATCAACATCTGTGCTGAACTGGAAAATCTGCTCACTGATTTCTCCAATCATTTTCCATTTCCGCTTAGGCACGCTAACCAAGTTGTGGAGTAAATTCCTACTTAAAGCCTTTGCCAATGCATTTGTCTTACCCTGATGGTGTTGTAATTCAAAATCATATTTTTCCATATACTATATCCACCTTCGCTGTCTCATATTCAAATCTTTCTCAGTGAAGATATACTTAAACTCTTGTGATCCGAGAAAACCTCGAACCATTTGCCATACATGTAGTGTCTCCAACTCTTGAGTACAAAGATCGCCACTCTGAATTCTAGATCAAGCGTGGGATAATTATGCTCGTGATTCTTCAGCTGACGAGAACCATATGCGACAACTATCCCATCTTGCATTAACACACATCCCAATCCATCCTTAGAAGCATCACAATACACCGAAAGTTTACTTTATCTTCTTTGACGAGCTACATGAATTTTTGACCTTGAGGGTTTTTGTAACACCCTGAATTATTTACAGTAATCATATGCATAATTTAAGTGTGTGTTGTGTTTAATTAATTGGATAACGTGTTAAATTAGTTGATTTAGCAAGTGAATGGGTTGGATTATGCGTATGTGGCATTATATGTACGATTGGTAGGAGTTGGAATATAAGGACACATGCACACATGTACACTAGATTATTTTTCTAAAACTTTCTTGATAAGTATAAGTTCTCTTTCCTTCCAAAAAAGAAAATATCTAACGTTAGAAAGAGAGAGAGAGGAGAGAAGAGAAGAAGAAGAAGAAGAAGGAGATGAAGAAGAGGAGATTCAAGAGGATCATCTAGGGCTTCAAATTAAGACAAAAATTGAGACCGAAACAGGCACGTCCGAGGTGCCGATACAGTAGTTGTGTCTTTCATTTTGGAGACCGAGGTGAGTGTTGATTTATAGATGTAATTACTTTTGAAGTGAGCTAATATAATAAATTGTGGCATAAGTGCCGATGGGACCTTCGGGTCGGAACTAGGTAATTGTACCGATAAGTGACGGATGCGCCGATATAGTGGCCTTGGGCCGATGGCATAAGTGCTGATATAGGTGGCTTATAGCCTATCTCTTGGATTTAAATGTTGATTTACTAGTTTTCCTTTGATGAATTGTACTGGTAAATTAGTGCTCTACTCCTATGAATTGCATCTATTTCTCACACACTCCTGGAATCCATTTTGGGTTCCAGTTTTGCAGGTATAGAATCGGTGTCCACTACAAGTTTAGTCGTGCATGTACCCCGCTCGAGAGTCCTGAGTCGGGTTTTGGTTTCCTTGTGGATAGTTGTGATTTTGTTTTGTTTTTATTGGCCACGAGATGCTATTTCTAGGCCTTTTACTTGGCTTGTATAATTTTATCTTATTTTTTTCTTTATGTTTATCTTTAGATGAGACTTCCGCTGTGCATGATAGAATGTTCTTTTGGAGTTATGTGTTATTGAGCTGCTTTGTATATATATATATATATATATATATATATATATATATATATATTTTTATCTTGGCTGGCTTGTGGATTAGTCTTATTGATGCACTTGTCACGTGTCGTATCGGTATGGACCAATTGGTGCTATTCCGGGACGGGGGGTGAAAATTTTGGTATCAGAGCGATGGGTGGCTTGTAGTAGACGATAGGGTGTTGATATTTTCGTTTGAGTTGAGTCTAGTGTTGATTTATCTAATATGATAGATTTGGATATATGTTGTGTCATTGTTAATTGAACTGTATCAGGTCGGAAAGAATGGAACCGAGAAATAAGAATCAATCGGAGGGTGCACCACAAGCTGCTACAGGGATAAGCGATATAGATAGATTCTCGCAGCAATAGCACAATACAGTGAGCAACAAACTGTGTTCATGTTGTGGCAAAACCAACAAGTAGCAGCAGCTGTTACAGGCACGAGACTATTGGAGAAATTCAAGAAGTTGTTCCCAACAGAATTTGTGGGTACAGTTAATCCTGTTGATGCAAAAAATGGGCTAAAAAGTGTTGAGCGGGTTTTGGTGACAATGGGAGTTACGGAAGAACAGAAGGTGACCCTGGCAACTTTCAATTTGAAGGGTGAAGCATTAATATAGTGGGAAGCAATTCAAAGACAGCTGACGGCTCTGTTACCCGGTGTTCAGCTGCCAGCACCACAGATGGTCACGTGGGCAAAGCTTGTGAAAGCTTTCAATGATCAATACTTTCCAGAGTCGTACCAATTCGAACAAGAGGCGGCATTTATCAATCTTAAGCAGGGAAGTATGTCGGTGGCGGAGTTTGAGGCCAAGTTCAATGCTCTTTCGAGATATGCTCCAGATATGGTGGATACAAATGAAAAGAAATGTAGGCGATTTAGGAAAGGACTGGAAACCAACGTTGCGACACGATTGACATCTTTTAGGGAAAAAGATTATGCAGATTTGGTAGATATGGCCAGAAAAGTTGGCAAGGATGTTTAAGAAATGTTCGATAAACGAGAACAGTTTAAGAAAAGGAAATACGATGGGGGTCAAGTCAGTCAGGCAGGCAAGTCAGGGGGTTATTATAAGGGTGAAAATAAATTTCAACATATAAAAGGACAAAGTAGATTTAAACAACAAAGTGGACAAGGGCAAGGAGAAAATAAGCAGAGTACGGATAGAGGAGGTGGATCAAGTGGTCGAGGGACTACTTTTCAGTGTTTCCGTTGTGGGTCTCCTAACCATCGTGTTAAAGATTGTCCCGAGGTTAAGAAGGAAACCAGGTGCTTCAATTGTGGAGAAATGGGCCATATAGCAACGCAATGTACAAAACCTCTAGCACCAATATCATCTTTAGTTGGTAGTGCGTCTATTGGACGTGGGACATCTTCGTTTGGCCGAGGTGGAGGTATGGGTGGTTCTACCGTACCGGGGAGGGTATTTGTCATGACACGACAAGGTGCACAAGCAACTCCTGAGGTGGTGACATGTATTCTAAAAGTTTCTGGTATTACTGCACAAATTTTAATTGATCCGGGTTCTACGCATTCTTTTGTGTCGAATGTGTTTGGTATGCATTTGAATAAGACTTGTGTATTGTTAGATACCCCATTGGCGATATCAACTCCTATCGGAGAAGTGGTGGTAGTTGGAGTTTCATACCCAAATTGTGTTGTATGTGTTGGTAATAAAGAACTAGAGACTAATTTAATTCCTTTAGTTATGTCAGATTTTGATATTATCCTTGGTATGGATTTTCTGTCAACGCATCATGCATCTATAGATTGTTTCAATAAAGAGGTTATTTTTAAACTACCTGGTGAGGCAGAAATCAAATTCTATGGAGATAGGGAGAATTCTTTGAATGGTGTGATTTCTGCATAGCGGTGAAATTATTGAGGAAGGGATGTCAGGGGTATTTGGCTTACGTGGTTGACACAGCGAAGAAGCCAGTAGAAGTATCTGATATACCAGTTGTGGAAGAGTTTCTAGATGTATTTTTCAGATGAATTGTCGGGGATTGTGCCGGACAGGGAAGTGGAGTTCACCATTGAGCTACTACCAGGGACAAACCCTATTTCTATTCCACCGTACAGAATGGCACCAGTAGAATTGCTAGAATTAAAAATTCAGTTGAAGAATTTGTTGGATAAAGGATTTGTGCAACCGAGTGTTTCGCCTTCGGAAGCACCGGTTCTCTTTGTGAAAAAGAAAGATGGTACGATGCGCATGTGTATTGACTACAGGCAACTGAATAAGGTAACAGTACGAAATAAGTATTCATTGCCTAGGATTGATGATTTGTTTGATCAATTGCAGGGGGCAACTGTATTTTCAAAAATAGACTTGAGATCAGGATATCATCAGTTTAAGGTAAAAGGAAGTGATGTTCCTAAAACGGCTTTTGGTACGAGGTATGGCCATTTTGAATTTCTAGTTATGCCTTTTGGGTTGACGAATGCTCCTGCAGTGTTTATGGATTTGATGAATCGAGTGTTTGAGCCATAACTAGATTCATTTGTCATTGTGTTCATTGATGATATATTGATTTATTCTCGGACTAAGGAGGAACATGAATGGCATTTGAGAATTGTTTTGCAGACTTTACGAGAAAAGAGATTGTATGGGAAGTTGAGTAAATGTGAGTTCTGGTTGGACAATGTAGTATTTTTGGGCCATGTGATATCCAGTGATGGTATATGCATAGATCCAAAGAAGGTAGAAGTGGTAGTAAATTGGGAAAGATCAATTAATGTTTCTGAGATCCGAAGTTTTCTTGGCCTAGCAGGATACTATCGAAGATTTATACAAGGTTTTTTTGCTATTGCATTATCTTTGACAAAGTTGACAAAAAAAGATGCAAAATTTATTTGGTCTGAGGAGTGTGAGAATAGTTTTCAAGAGCAGAAGTCTAGACTTGTGTCGGCCCCAGTGTTGATTATACCAATGGGTACTGAGAATTTGGTAATTTACACTGATGCATCTTATCAGGGGCTGGGCTGTGTTTTAATGCAGCGGGGTAAGGTGATTGCCTTTGCGTCAAGACAATTAAAAAAATCATGAACGCAACTATCCTACACATGACTTGGAATTGGCAGCTGTAGTATTCCCACTCAAATTGTGGAGACATTACTTGTATGGGGTAACTTGTGAGATTTACACGGATCATCAAAGTTTGAAATACTTATTTACCTAGAAAGAGTTAAACTTGAGGCAAAGAAGATGGATGGAGTTGATTAAAGACTATGATTGTTCCATTCATTACCATCCGGGGAAAGCAAATATAGTTGCCGATGCTTTGAGCCGTAAGACAGCTGGGAGGATGGCGTGTGTGCAGTGCGCCAGAGTCACAAATTTTACTGAGTTGAAGCAGATGGGGATGGAGTTTCTTTTGGGAAGCAGTGATGCTTTACTGGCACGTTTTAGTGTTCGGCCTTTTGTTTGTAGATCGTATATGGGAAGGACATCGTCAAGATCCTCATTTGGAGGAAATCATGGAAAAAGTAAATAGGGGTGAGATTTTTGAATTTAGAATTCGAGATGATGATATGCTTCTATTTGGGAAGAGAATGTGTGTACCAAATGATGCAATCTTGAAAAGAGAAATATTGGAGGAGGCTCATAGTTCTGCCTACGCTATACATCCGGGGAGTACAAAGTTGTATCGTGATTTGAAGGAATATTTCTGGTGGGTTGGCATGAAAAGAGATATTGCAGAATATGTGGCTAGTTGTTTGACTTGTCAACGGGTCAAGGTTGAACATCAACGACCGGCAGGTTTGTTGCAAAATCTCCCTATACCAGAGTGGAAATGGGAACACGTGACAATGGATTTTGTTACAGGACTACCGCGTTCAAGGAAGGGGTATGACTCCATTTGGGTTATTGTGGACCGACTGACAAAGACAGCTCATTTCTTACCAGTTAAGATCACATATACTACGGATATGTACGCTCAGATTTATGTTAATGAGATTGTTAGATTGCATGGGGCGCCTGTGTCTATTATCAGTGATAGAGATCCTAAATTTACTTCAAGATTTTGGGTTAGTTTGCAGCAAGCTATGGGTACATCTTTGAGGTTTAGTACCGCTTTTGATCCACAGACTGATGGGCAGTCTGAGCGCACTATTTAGACTTTAGAGGATATGTTGAGGGCGTGCGTTCTTGATTTTACAGGTAGTTGGGATGAGTATTTGGCACTAATCGAGTTTGCTTATAATAATAGTTACCATAGTAGTATTGGTATGCCACCATATGAAGCTTTATATGGCAGGAGGTGCAGGACACCGATTTGTTGGAATGATGTGGGTGAAAGAAAAATCTTGTACAGGCAGTTGGAAAAACAAACTGATGATGTGCAAGAAACAGGGGATGATAAGGTTTTAGGTCCGGAATTGGTTCAACAAACAGTTGATGGTGTTAAACTTATAAGGGAGCGGTTGAAAATCGCGCAAGATCGTCAAAAGAGTTATGCGGATAAACGGAGGAGAGACTTAGAATTTGTTGTGGGTGATCGTGTATTCATTCGTGTGTCACCTTGGAAGGGTGTTGTCCGTTTCAAGGGTAAAAAGAAGTTGGCTCCGAGGTATATTGGGTCGTACGAGGTCACCGAAAGAGTGGGAGCAACAGCGTATAGATTGGCTTTACCAACGGAGTTGGCACGGTTGCACAATGTATTTCATGTTTCAATATTGAGGAAGTATATGCCGGATCCAACACATGTCTTGGGTATAGAGCCAATTGAATTGAAAGAAGATTTAACCTACATTGAGGAACCGATGAAGATTTTAGACCGGGGAGAGCGCATCCTTCGTTCCAAAGTAATACCGTTAGTGAAAGTGCAATGGTGCAGTCATGGGACGGAGGAAGCCACATGGGAGACTGAGGAACAAATGCGAAAGGATTATCCTCATTTGTTCGGTTCAGGTAACAATTTTGCGGACAAAATTCCTAAGGGGGGGAGATGTGTAACACCATGAATTATTTTACAGTAATCAAATGCATAATTTAA
The DNA here is from genome assembly GCA_019985065.2 of Arctostaphylos glauca. NCBI lineage: Eukaryota > Viridiplantae > Streptophyta > Magnoliopsida > Ericales > Ericaceae > Arctostaphylos > Arctostaphylos glauca. Next base: position 27,876,150 of record JAHSPW020000005.1, on the reverse strand, counting down.
GTGTGTGTTGTGTTTAATTAATTGGATAACGTGTTAAATTAGTTGATTTAGCAAGTGAACGGGTTGGATTATGCGTATGTGGCATTATATGTACGATTGGTAGGAGTTGGAATATAAGGACACATGCACACATGTACACTAGATTATTTTTCTAAAACTTTCTTGATAAGTATAAGTTCTCTTTCCTTCCAAAAAAGAAAATATCTAACGTTAGAAAGAGAGAGAGAGAGGAGAGAAGAGAAGAAGAAGAAGAAGAAGAAGAAGAAGAAGAAGAAGAAGAAGGGGAGATTCAAGAGGATCATCTAGGGCTTCAAATTAAGACAAAAATTGAGACCGAAACAGGCACGTTCGAGGTGTCGAGACAGTAGTTGTGTCTTTCATTTTGGAGACCAAGGTGAGTGTTGATTTATAAATGTAATTACTTTTGAAGTGAGCAAATATAATAAATTGTGGCATAAGTGCCGATGGGACCTTCGGGTCGAAACTAGGTAATTGTACCGATAAGTGACGGATGCGCCGATACAGTGGCCTTGGGCCGATGACATAAGTGCCGATATAGGTGGCTTATAGTCTATCTCTTAGATTTAAATGTTGATTTACTAGTTTTCCTTTGATGAATTGTACTGGTAAATTAGTGCTCTACTCCTATGAATTGCATCTATTTCTCACACACCCCTGGAATGCATTTTGGATTCCAGTTTTGCATGTATAGAATCGGTGTCCACTACAAGTTTAGTCGTGCATGTACCCCGCTCGAGAGTCCTGAGTCGGGTTTTGGTTTCCTTGTAGATAGTTGTGATTTTGTTTTGTTTTTATTGGCCACAAGATGCTATTTCTAGGCCTTGTACTTGGCTTGTATAACTTTATCTTATTTTTTTCTTTATGTTTATCTTTAGATGAGACTTCCGCTGTGCATGATAGAATGTTCTTTTGGAGTTATGTGTTATTGAGCTGCTTTGTATATATATATTTTTTTATCTTGGCTGGCTTGTGGATTAGTCTTGTTGATGCACTTGTCACTTGTCGTATCGGTATGGACCAATTGGTGCTATTCCGGGACGGGAGATGACAGTTTTCTTCTAATTTTTTGGCTGCCTATGGTTTTTATTTATTTTTTATTTTTGTCTTTATTCTTTTTTTTTTTGCATTTATTGTTTAAACCTTAATGTTTTATAGTTTATTGGTCTGTCTTGATGAAAGGAATCTAAAGAGTATAAAATTATGTTCAAAACTTAAAAAAAGGTCACTAAAGACGATGAATAAGTAAAAAAAATTCTGTTTTTTGATTTATTTTTGTCTTTTCTGAACTTTTTTTAAATTTGGCCGCTGATTGATAACTTTTCTGAAAGCTCTTGTCGAGATGAACCAATAAATAAAAAAAAGTTGATGAAAAACAAAAAATTACAAAAAGAATTCAAATAAGGACGAAAAAAATTTAATAAATACCATAGTCCAAATGGACCATTTTTCTGTCTTTAGATGTGTTATAAGGATATTCTCATTAACTCTTTTTGTCAAAGTTTACTTTATATCTAAATGGAAGGTTTAGAATAAGTATAGTTTCTTATGACTAGCAGCGCTAAAAGAGTCTATATTCACTCTTTAAAGTTCTCTTTGTGTGGATTTCTATCTATCATAACATTTAGGGTAAAATGCAGTGACATCCCCAGAGGTTTCTGACAATTGTAGGGACGTCCTCTTAGGTTTGGGAAAATGCAATTATCTCCCCTGCTTTTCAAACTATTACATGGTTAGCCCTCTCCTATTACTTTCCTTGAGAATAAGGTTACTTTTGATTGAGGTAAGGATAATATTTTTGTAAAATGCCTAAAACACCCTTCACAATGTCTATAAAAATAGACAAAAAAAATACTCTCCCTAAGCCACACAACTTTTGTTTGTCACCTAACCTCACTAAAAGAATGCAATTTCTTTTATTTTAGTTAAATTGTTTTACACATGGATTAGTTGTTTGTTTATTTATTTATTGATTTCATTTTTCTCAATTGATTTATAAGTTTTATTTCTTTTGATTTATGCCATTAGTTGATTTATTTCTTTTGATTTAATTCTTTATCACCTTACCTCACTAAATGGTCTTAACTTTATTTTTAAGCAAATTTTATACGTCTTGTGTTCATTTCGTGAAGATGAAAAATTTGAGCAAAACTAAAAAATACAAAAAAATTAAACAAAGACAAAGAAAATGCAAATAAAAAAAAGTAGGTTGAATTGGACATAAAGAGTTAGTTCTAATTTATTTGCGAAAAGTAAATCCTAACATAAAAATTTCAAGTGTGAGACTCACTATTTTCTTGATAAGTGAACACCAAAAAAATGTCAAAAAATAAACTTTCCCATTAATTTTTCATCATTTTCTGACAATTGAACGAGAAAAATAATAATGAATTGGCATTAAACATTACTAAAACATGCTTTTATAAGGAAATTATTTTATTTAAAAATAATAATAAAATTCAAGAGTTAAAAGTATTACATTGACAGATTAATATGTCAAACTAATAACAGATTAAAAAAGCAAAAGGCAAAAAAGAAAAAGAAGAAACAAAAGTAAAAGAAAAAAAATATTCTTATTTAGTCACTGTCCACTTGGGAAAAAAAAAAGTGACCGATACCGCTCATTTGGATCCCTCTCGGTCGTGCTATTTGAATTTTATTCTCGAATAAATACTAAAAATTCACCGTTGACTAAGAAAAATATTTCAAGATTAACTGTGAATTCGAAATTTCAGAATAAAATTTCATTAACGGATTCATGTTTTAATTCTGTAAAAATAGGTGTTTGCCATTAAATATTTCAGATTATATAGTTAAGGGTAATATTGTAATTTTATTTGTAAATGTAACGGCATTTCTTTAAAATTAACAGTAGAGGACAATGATCTAACATTTTCAAAAATAGGGGAGGTTATTGCATTTTTTGAAACCTCGGGAGAGTTCTCTGCGTTTGTCGATAACCTCAAGGGAGGTGAGTGCATTTTACCCTAGTATTTAATATCTTTATCTTTATCATATATTAAATTTATGTGCCAATAAAAAAGGATTATTGACTTAACTATTGATCACGTGAAGTGGTTTGATCATTGGTGGGTGAATTGCTAGCGTACTGTTTATCCACTGAGGTCAAGGTCTCCACTGAAGAATAAAATTGGTTACATATATTCAGCCAATTATCACTACTATTATTGTTTTTTATATTGTTAAAGCATATTATATCCTTATTATTGCTTTTTTTCAAGTTTTAGGATATCAGTCATCACGTAGTGTACCAAAGCGTAATTTGCTTCCTCTTTCGACATGCGACACCGTTACATTTAGATGTACGTGTGCCAATAAAAAAAATTACATTAATATAGGTCAATTCTCGTTACGTAATGGTTTATTTTTTATCCAGGACTGACAATTCACAGGTGTTACAATAATAATCAACCAATACAACTATTTAGGTACTTCAAATAGTTTTTGTTAAAAATTAATTTTTTTTAAATCTACGATTGAGAGGCGTATCTCTCCATGAGATCGAAGACTTCACCGAAAATTGTTAATAATCTATTCCCGATACGTAGCATTCAATAGTTTTGATGACCTTACACTACAATTAGTATCATTATGTTGGCCTATATTGGTATATATTTAAAACATTCTTATTTATCCTCTCTACTTTTCTCTTTAATTAATAAACAATCTATGTGCTGTTAAAGGGTTTTGGGCATATAGGGTAGGCACATCTAGTTCCTAATTGATGAGCACACTAATCTTTTAGGTATTCAATTGTAGCAATTCATCTTGTGGAACTAGATAATTATACTTAAACTACCAGATTAGGTCCAGATGGTCCCATGCTACTATCGTTGGATTGCTTATTCGGGATTTAGGCTTTAATTAGCAGCTACGGCGTTACTATTTGAATGCAAAATCAGATTTACTTTATATGGACTGTGACATCTGATTGCAATAGCGAATTGAAAGTTTGCAACCGCTCCTATGGAGCTCATCCCTCTTAAGATATCAAGTTCGTAATGTTTCAAGTGTTATTAATTTTTATGGGATTAATCTATACATGATTTTCTCCAGACTTTAATTGGGTCCTCAGCTATTGGACGGTATGGTTGGTTCTCTAGAAATTAATCGAGATTTGTGTAAATTGGTCCGAACACTGTGAGTTATAAAAAAAAAAATATGTACGTATTTTTTATTTATGAAAATTGATAGAATTTTATATGCTGATGTAAACATATTTGAATTTTGACTAGATCAAATCATAATTTTTTAGAGGGTAAGAGATGAATACAGTAATAATTCTATAAGAAACTAAATTTATAGATACTCTATTTTTCTTAATGGATGCTAGAGTGATACTAAAATATTGCCAATTTATAGATATTGTGGCATTTGATCCAAATTACGAGACCAATACAGAGAATGGCCGTTTCGGTTGTTCATCGAATCTAATAATAATGTAACGTCTTGACTTTTAGGCACGTTAATAAAAGAATATTTTAAATTTCAAAATATTTCTCATTTCATATTAAAAGGAAAAGTATAAATTTTGATTGAAACAATATCTGAAATATAAAAATTAAACTCAACAGAAGGTAGTATACATTCCAAGATAATGTTAAAAAAGGTTTACAGAGCAACTAATAACCTAACTATATCTACGCTTGGTATAGTCTTCTTCCACGATGTTGTTGTCGGTCGGATAGTTTGGTTCTTCAGTCCTGTCTCCAGTAACTGGCGTGAAATTTTAGGAGCTAAATGTAGCACCATAAATGATGAGACTCAATAAATTATCATACCCTTAATCCCATTACATGTGTATGACAAATATGATATGATACACTATGGGCAGTTATACGGAATCAATAATACGTAAGTGCAATAATTAAAGTAAAGTGTTGTCAAAGTCTAAGTGTAAGTCCAACCGTTAATCCCAAAGTGTTATCCATTGAACCTTATCCTCAAAAGTTTATCCAATAACTATATCCTCAATTGTTATCCAATAGTCACGTCTTCCAAATCAAACCATTTTAGCCACGCTAATTATCACGTCGTAGAACGTTAACTGATCGTGCTAATTGCCAGGTCATTGAGATGAACTCATCTCCTGTATTTGTGATTTTCTCGTCCTATTTGATCCGGACCTATGTTGACTAGCCCAACCATTGTCGCTCTCGAACGCCATGTTTACAACCATTATATTTCTAAATGTTATATTTCTCGTACATCGTGCCTGGACACAAAAATATATTATAAATTTCACTTCTACTACGACTAGACTTTATGAAAATGGACAGGATGTGTCTTAAGAATATACCTCAGTTGAAGACATAACTTAGCTCAATATGCGATATGGTTCAAGGCGTAACTCGACTCAAAACACCGTATGGCTCAAGTTATATCACGACTTAAGACATTTTAAATACATGACACAAACTGGGGACAAAAATCCACGATGTTCAAGTCTCTAGACTATGTTTTCATACTTTACCACTTAGGTGTATCCAGGGACCCTAAGTCCGAAACAATACTATCATACTCCGATAAATCCATAACCCGATTGTTCCATGCCCATAACAACAATGCTCTTAAAATCCATTACATTGAATTGATTGGTTATTCATATATCACAAGTATGATCATGCAATGTATGAAATGCCTAGTTTGAGACTCGAGAAAATCTATAGGTCAAGATGACAATCATGTATGAAAATCTTTTTCTTTTTTGATAACCGAGGTATCCGGTACGGCTTGGGGACCAGGCTGGGATTGCCTGGGGGGTCCCCCCACCTAATGCCGACTAGTCCTCGAGGCCCTGAAGTTAACGACCGGGCAAACCTCCAGTGGCCCCAAAGTGTAGTTGCCAAGTTTCGAACACAGCATCTGGGTTTACAGCTTGTCAGTCCTACCGCTTGAACAACCCCTTGGGGTTCATGTATGAAAATCTATACTGAGCACTTAATTTGAGATTATAAAGCACGTTGCATTAAGTAGATTATCAAAATTAATTCTCGATTCCTAATTAAATTAAATTAACTCCTGAATTAATAGTTTATAATTATAATTTTATTATTCACTGCTTGAATTACGGATCGAAATCTCACAACATTCAAGGAAAGGAAGTAAAGATAAACATTGTTTTTAATTGTCAAAAGTCGTGTATTAAAATTAACTAGCTTGCAGATAGCATTGGTTTCGAAGAGGGAAAAATAAAGAACTTAAAACTTCTCAAGGGATTACTACATCGATTTGTGTTTATTTTATTTTCACTCTTTTTAACATGTTCCGATGGCCTATATACCTTGGAATTTGCAATTCATTTTGACTCATTTGTCCATACACAAAATACTGATTGAATAATTTTTGGATAGTATTTTGCGTATCAAAACGATATCGTTTTAACTCATAACACGTCTTACTATGCACAATGCATAACAGACTTTTTCATTCCATAATTTCGGATGCCCCCTCAAAAAATCCATCCACTACATCAAATTTTATATAAAAGTTACATTGTAAAATAAAAACTCCACTCAACCTCAAATTGGGATAATTTCATGTCTTCGTACAACCATTTTTTTCCCCAAAATCAAAAGTTATAATCACTATAGGCAATCTAGAATGAACTGGATCCAGCCCATCCTAGTTCCCTAAAGGATACCAGAGTAACCAGACCATGTTGTTGGGCTTTTTGTGGGCTATTACTGGGTCTATTTTAATGACCGAAATAATACAATTTTTAAAGTTAGTCAGTCAGACCCAAAATTATTTTTATCAAATATTAATAATATGTTTTCGTAGCACACTTTTGATGAACGTGATTTTTAATGTGAAACATATTAAAAGACAATCAAAGACAATCATCATCCTATTGGGTGAAACATATTAATTAGTAGTAGTAAAAGTCCACAGTACATAATTGCCCAGATACAAAAATCAAATAATTTAAAAGTCCCCGTTTTCTTGTCGAGAAGCCCATATATACAATTTCAAAAGAAAAAAGAAGCCTACATACGTGTATACACATTTTTGTACGTATATATGAGCACCCATTTCGGGGTGAGGTGGTTTTGCAGTGAAATCGGGCAAAATCAAGGCTTAGGATTCATTTAGATTGAAAAAGACCAGCAAATCTAGTACATTCAAATAAATTTACGATTCATTGGGATCTGACCTAATATTCAACGTGAATAGAGTATGATTATAGAAAAAAGTTGTTTTACAAAAAAATTGGTGGGTGAATGTTTGGATAAAATTAGTGAAGAAGATGGTAATACCCTCACTCAAGTCATATGTAACTTATATGACCATTTTTCGTTAACCATTTAACGGCTTTACTAACTAAAGTAATAGGTAATTATAAGTTGACCTAAAATACCATGCTTAGAATGTTCAAATCAGAAGTAAAGGATGCAAAGTGACACCAAATATAAAGTACATGAATATAAAGTGTACCTTAACCTTAATTTTTTGCATTAAGGTGACTTATTAGCATATGACATGGAGTTCATGTGCCTTTTATGGAGCCGTTTGGCCACAAGTCCATATATGTGGACTCGATGCAATTAATCCATCTAAATGTAGTGAAGCAAATTCAATGAAGCAACAACTAGTATCATAGAGAAGGGGTCATAAACTAGAGAGTCTTGACCAATTTGAAAGATCATTTAATGTAGTTATTATGGTCTTGTGGTTCAATTAATTCATCTAAATATAAATTATAAGCAGGGGTCTACATATACCCTTTTTCTCGAATATACCCTTCCATATAAAAAACTCAATCCAGAGAGCTTGATAGAGAGCGAGCTCGTTCTTCATAGAAACCCTAAAATCGAAGAACCCTTGAGATATCGCACAATGAGATCAGATTTGGTTGCTTCCACATAATGTTGCTTCCTACCATTACAGATCGCACTTCAACATTAGATGATCCACAAAATCGTGCTTTGTATACATATTTTTAACAGATATTTGGGCCTACAACCAAGCCTAATAAGAAAATGTATAGCAAATATTCCTACAGACCATTCGTTTGTTGAATAAACTTAAATTTATCTGTCCTTGCCAAGAATCTGTGATCGCATTGCGTATCTTTTGTTATGCTACCTTTTCATATTCATCTCAACTTTGATTGTCTTCATGTAAATTGAAACCCTAAAATCTACTAACCCTTCAGATATCGCACAGCGGGATCAGATTTGGTTGCTTCCAAACCTATTTTATGTATGGATTTATTAATAGATATTTAGACATGAAATTAGCCCTAATAAAGAAATCTATGATAATTATTTTCACGCATCATTTGTTAGTTGAATAGACTTAAATTTATCTGTTGTTCTCAAGAATCTATGATCGCATTGCGTATTGTTCGTTACACTAATAGCGACTTTGATTGTTTGTTTTGTACACTATCTGAGAAATCAATTGCTCATTAACCTTAAATACTCATTAAACTGGTAATTCTACTAACCCCTTCTAGTTTTGGCAACTTCACATTAGGCTAAAAACTCTAAATTATTGCAAATGGATCACAATAAAATTAAACTACTGAAATCATAAATAATTTAAAATAAAAAGGGTAAATAAGGAAATTTCGAACCATAGGTCCTCATAACCTCCTCTGCTTGAGAAATTTCATCCCTGAAATTACCGTATCAAGAATGGAACAATTCTGGATATTTAGAGTGAAGTTCTGACTCCCACTCCGACATGGCCTCCTCCACTCCGTGACGATGCCACAACACATTGGTCAACATAATAGTCTTACCGTCTAAAACCTGTTCTCATGTATCCAGAATCATTATTGGCCTCTCCTAGTAGGATATGTCATTTTCAACGTCTAACATTGCCCAAAGCACATGTGACTCATCGGATTCATACTTATGCAAGATATATAGACACGTAAAACACATCATGAACCCTTGATGACCTCGATGGCAAGACAAGTTGATACGTCATCTCTCTTACTCTTTCCAAAATCTCGAATGGTCCAACAAACCTCGGTGAAAGTTTTCCACTCCGATCAAACCGCATCAACCCTTTCTTGGTTTGACTTTCAAGAAAACATGATTGCCCACCTCGAAAGCTAATGGTTGCCTCCTACGGTCGGCACTTTTCTGACGGTTTTGGGTAGTGAGCAAATGTTTTCATATCTGAACAATCTTATCTATAGTCTCCCGAACCAGATCAGCCGAGAACATCTTGCCTTCTTCAATCTCAGCCTAACATATTGGTGATCTGCAAGGTCTGTCGTAGAGTGCCTCATTAGGAGCCATTCCTATGCTGAACTGGAAATTGTCATTATAGACAAACTCCGTCAGCACTAAGTGATCTTCCCGAACTTGAAAAATCTAAGACACAAGCCCTCAACATGTACTCAAGAATTTGAATTGTGCACTCAGACTGCTTGTCTATCTGAGGATGGAATGGTACTCATCCACAAATCTGTTCCAAGTGCTTCCTAAAGACTCGACTAAAACTGTAACGTGAATTCGGGATCTTGATCCGACACTATAAAAACTGACACCCTTCTCCTAGATATAAAATCTACTTAGTGCTTCAACAATATCTGTCACGTGAATAGGGAGAAAAGAAGTGTTCTTGATCAATCGATCAACAATCACCCATAGAGCATCATGCCCTATTGGCGAGATCGAAAGTTCTACCACAAAGTCCACGGTCACGTGCTCTCATTTTTGTTTAGCTACAAGCAAAGGTTGCAACTATCCGATTGGTTTCTAGTGCTCGGCCTTAACTTGCTGACATACCTGAACATTTCAATACAAACAAAGCAATATCATGCTTCATTCCATTCCACCAGTATTGCCTTCACAAGTATTGATCATCTTCGTACTACCATGATGTACTATGAGACGAGAATGATGGGACTCTCAAAGTACATTTTAACAGCACGATTCGGGCACGGATACTCGGCTAGCAAATCTCAGTCGCTAATCTGTATGGAGAACTCAAACATCAACCGCTCACTTGAAGCCGAACGGTCCCGCACTAGCTTAGCCTCCAAGTCATTCTGTTGTTCTTTCATCACTATCACCAATAACAAAGGTTGGACTGCTATGCTAAACAAGGCAGTCTTATCCACATCTGTGCTGAACTGGAAAATCTACTCACCGATTTCTCCAATCATTTTTCATTTTTGCTTAGGCACGCTAACTAAGTTCTGGAGTAAATTACTACTTAAAGCCTTTGCCACTGCATTTGTCTTACCCTGATGGTGTTGTAATTCAAATCATATTCTTCCATATACTTCATCCACCTTCACTGTCTCATATTCAAATCTTTCTCAGTGAAGTTGTACTTAAACTCTCGTGATTCGAGAAAACTTTGAACCATTTGCCATACAAGTAGTGTCTTCAACTCTTGAGGACAAAGATCACCACTGCGAATTCTAGATCATGCGTGGGATAATTATGTTCGTGATTCTTCAGCTGACGAGAACCATATGCGACAACTATCCCATCCTACATTGACACACATCCAATCCATCCTTAGAAGCATCACAATACATCGAAAGTTTACTTTATCTTCTTTGACGAGTTGCATGAATTTTTGACCTTGAGGGTTTTCTTCTAATTTTTTTTTTCTATCTTATAGGGATATTCTCCTTAACTCTTTTTGTCAAAGTTTACTTTATATCTAAATGGAAGGTTGAGAATAAGTATAGTTTCTTATGACTAGTAGCACTAAAAGAGTCTATATTCACTCTTTAAAGTTCTCTTTGTGTGGATTTCTATCTATCATAATATTTAGGGTAAAATGCAGTGACCTCCTTAGAGGTTTCTAATAATTGTAGGGACGTCCTCTTAGCTTTGGAAAAATACAATTATTTCCCCTACTTTTCAAACTATTACACTGTTAGCCCTCTCCTGTTACTTTCCTTGAGGATAAGGTTACTTTTGATTGAGGTAAGGATAATATTTTTGTAAAATGCCTAAAATGCCCTTCACAATGTCTATAAAAATAGAAAAAAAAACTCTCCCTAAGGCACACAACTTTTGTTTGTCACCTAACCTCACTAAAAGGATGCAATTTCTTTTATTTTAGTTAAATTGTTTTACACATGGATTAGTTGTTTGTTTGTTTATTTATTGATTTCATTTTGCTCAATTGATTTATAAGCTTTATTTCTTTTGATTTATGCCATTAGTTGATTTATTTCTTTTGATTTAATTCTTTATCACCTTACCTCACTAAATGGTCTTAACTTTATTTTTAAGCAAATTTTATACGTCTTATGTTCATTTCTTGAAGATGAAAAATTTGAGCAAAACTAAAAAGAACAAAGACAAAGAAAATGCAAATGAAAAAGGTAGGTTGAATTGGACATAAAGAGTTAGTTCTAATTTATTTGCGAAAAGTAAATCCTAACATAAAAATTTCAAGTGTGAGACTCACTATTTTCTTGATAAGTGAACACCAAAAAAATATAAAAAAATAAACTTTCCCATTATTTTTCATCATTTTTAGACAATTGAACGAGAAAAAATAATAACGAATCGGCATTAAACATTACTAAAACATGCTTTTATAAAGAAGTTATTTTATTTAAAAAATAATAAAAAGATTAAGAGTTGAAAATATTACATTGACAGATTAATATGTCAAAATAATAATATATTAAAAAAAGCAAAAGGCAAAAAAGAAAAAGAAAAAACAAAAGTAAAAGAAAAAAATATTCTTATTTAGTCACTGTCCACTTGGGAAAAAAAAGTGATCAATACCGCTCATTTGAATCCCTTTCAGTTGTGCTATTTGAATTTTATTCTCGAATAAATACTAAAAATTCACCGTTGACTAAAAAAAAATTTCAAGATTAACTGTAAATTCAAAATTTCAAAATAAAATTTCGCTAACGGATTCATGTTTTAATTCTGTAAAAATAGGTTTTTGCCATTAAATATTTCAGATTATATAGTTAAGGGTAATAATGTAATTTTATTTGTAAATGTAATGGCATTTCTTTAAAATTAACAGCAGAAGACAAATGATCTAACATTTTCAAAAATACGAGAGGTTATTGCATTTTTTGAAACCTCGGGGAGTTCCTGCGTTTGTCGATAACCTCAAGGGAGGTGAGTGCATTTTACCCTAATATTTAATATCTTTATCTTTATCATATATTAAATTTATGTGCCAATAAAAAAGGATTATTTACTTAACTATTGATCATGTGAAGTGGTTTGATCATTGGTGGGTGAATTGCTAGCGTACTGTTTATCCAAACAATATTTGACCGATACCACCAATATCAGTCATCACGTAGCGTACCAAAGCGTAATTTGCTTCCTCTTCGGACACGCGACACCATTACATTTAGATGTACGTGTGCCAATATTAAAAAAATTACATTAATATAGGTCATTTCTCGTTACATAATGGTTTATTTTCAATCCAGGACCGATAATTCACAGCTGTTACAATAAAATAATCAACCAGTACAACTACTTAGGTACTTCAAATAGTTTTTGTTAAAAATTATTTTTTAAAATTCACGATTGAGAGGCGTATCTTTCCATGAGATCGAAGACTTCACCGAAGATTGCTAATAACCTATTCCCGCTACATAGCATTCAATAGTTTTGATGACCTTACACTACAATTAGTATCATTATGTTTGCCGATATTGGTATATATTTAAAATATTGTTATCTATCCTCTCTACTTTTATCTTTAATTAATAAACAATCTATGTGCTGTTAAAGGGTTTTGGGCATATAGGGTAGGCCCATCTAGTTCCTAATTGATGAGCACACTTATCTTTTAGGTATTTAATTGTAGCAATTCATCTTGTGGAACCAGATAATTATACTTAAACTACCAGATGAGGTCCAGATGGTCCCATGCTACTATCTTTGGATTGCTTATTCGGGATTAAGGCTTTAATTAGCAGCTACGGCGTTACTATTTGAATACAAAATCAAATTTACTTTATATGGACTGTGACATCTGATTGCAATAGCGAACTGCAAGTCTGCAACCGCTCCGTCTCTCTTAAGATATCAAGTTCGTAATGTTTCAAGTGTTATTAATTTTTATGGGATTAATCTATACATGATTTTCTCCGGACTTCAATTGGGTCCTTAGCTATTGGGCGGTAGGGTTGGTTCTCTAGAAATTAATCAAGATCAAAAGTACTCACGTATACGGGCCATGGAAGACCACAATAGATGTATGGACGCTTTGATTCCGGATAATGCCAATCCTTCTGTTAGCACAATTCAAAACACATCAACAGAATGCAGGTACAATGGATGTTAAATGACTATGTTCAATCTCAGTACCTTACGCCTATTTTACGACAAATAGTTTACACAAACATTAAACATGGTAAATTTGAATACTGCACAGTCCACAATCTGTCATTTATGCTAATTCCCAAAAAAACAGCTAGGAATATGGTACATAGAATCTGTTAATTCTTTTTACAAATTCCCACAACAAATAATACAAAATCTGGTACAGTTATGATCTTAACTCCTAGGTTGCGATGTTTACGTACTTACGGTAAATTTGGTCTGCATATGGTAAATTTGTTCAAATAGGTTTCTCGGCTTACCTTGACCCCTGAAAATTCATTCCTTTCCAGATGAAGGTAGACAGCATGTAAATTAGTATACAAGCAAGGGGAAAACTTGTTTGCCTAACCCATCCCCACAAAAAGTTGAAAAATTCCCCAGAAGGAGAGGGCGGAAAAAATGGAATCTGGTACAATTATGGCTCTTAATTCCTAGGTTGCGATGTTTACATACGTATGGTAAATTTGGTCTGCGTATGGTAAATTTGTGAAAAAAGTTCAAACAATTACAACATGATATATTTTCATGGACCTATACGTCATCTAATACGAAGAATATGGTAAATTTCTCTCTATGCGCAAAAGCGTGAACTATTAGGTTTTGATGTTTACGTACTTATGATAAATTTGGGCTGGAATATGGTAAATTTACATGGACCTAAACAAGTTGCCTTCATTTATTAGTGAAGGATATACAACGGGCAGGATATACAATGGCAAGAAGTCATCCATGAAATATGAGGTCTCAATTCCGGTGGCAGAACTGTTTTTATCATTTTCGCTCACTGTCAAGCTAGCCAATTTTCTACTCATAGTCAACTAGCTAAAAGTTGGAAATGAATTGTTTCCTCTGGTTGGGAAATCAGGTACATATTGACACGTCTGTTGTTTCGGTATAAATAAATCATTTTAGACGCCCAAAAATCTGGTACAGTTGTGGATCTAAAACTCCTAGGTTGTGATGTTTACATACTTATAGTAAATTTGTTATGAATATGGTAAATTTGTACATATAGTCAGACATTTACAACATGGTAAATTTGCATGGACCTATACGTCATCTAATATGAACACACATGGTAAATTTTAGAGTGCAGGCACCAGACAACACGAAACCAATTTAGTCCCAAACATCACGACCAAAAGTACAGGCACCAAAAACACAGTTCTTAAACCATTTCATCCAAATCAGTACGTAAAGGGAGTACAAACATCTAGATGATGGTTAAAATCGAGTGCTAAATCAGAAACTGATTACAGCATCAATGAGTCGTAATGAGTCCTACTGAGTGGTACCTGTTCACGAATGAGTCCTAATGAGTCGTACCTGCTCAGGCGACGCAATGGGTCCTAATGCTCTCCCTTATACCACCGAGCCCCGTGAATACGCATCAAGGGTCTGACTTAGATGGTAGATCGAGCCCCTAGATCGCCGTTCGTCTGCACGCTATTGCGATTTTCGAACCCTAGGATAGAGGCCGAAACCCAAAACACAATACAAAACAACGGTCAGGTGTTCGATCGGAACACCACCCAGTCGCCAGTCCCACCAAAGTACAGACGTCGTCAACAACTCGGGACACTAAATCGCCGGTCTTCAGATGCTGCAGCGGTAATCGGACCGTAGGACGGGATGTGAAGCGCCGACCGTGAGAGAGAATACGAACCGTCTGTGAAACCGTCTGAGGTCTTTGGATAGTAAAGGTAATAACAAAGGTAAGTTGGTAAACACATCCCTTATTTTTAGGACAATCCTGATTTCGTGCTCTATTCATTTTTAGGGGCATTTTGGGTATTTTTTGAATTTTAGGATGAAAAATTAATGTTGAAAAGTGTTTAGGATGAAATACTAGATTAGTCTTAGAGATAGGACTCACCATTAAGTACCCCAAAAAATAATAACGAATCGGCATTAAACATTACTAAAACATGCTTTTATAAAGAAATTATTTTATTTAAAAAATAATAAAAAGATCAAGAGTTGAAAATATTACATTGACAGATTAATATGTCAAAATAATAATATATTAAAGAAAGCAAAAGGCCAAAAAGAAAAAAAAAGTAAAAGAAAAAAATATTCTTATTTAGTCACTGCCCGCTTGGAAAAAAAAAAAAGACTGATACCACTCATTTGAATCCCTTTCGGTCGTGCTATTTGAATTTTATTCTCGAACAAATACTAAAAATTCATCGTTGACTAAGAAAATATTTCAAGATTAACTGTGAATTCGAAATTTCAAAATAAAATTTAATATTGTAATTTTATTTGTAAATGTAACGGCATTTCTTTAAAATTAATAGCAGAGGACAAATGATCTAACATTTTCAAAAATAGGGGAGGTTATTTAATTTTTTGAAACCTCGGGGAGTTCTCTGCGTTTGTTGATAACCTCAAGGGAGGTGAGTGCATTTTACCCTAATATTTAATATCTTTATCTTTATCATATATTAAATTTATGTGCCAATAAAAAAGGATTATTGACTTATCTATTGATCATGTGAAGTGGTTTGATCATTGGTGGCTGAATTGCTAGCGTACTGTTTATCCAAACAATATTTTTCATGTCAAGATCTCCACCGAAGAATAAAATTGGTTATATATATATTCAGCCAATTATCACTACTATTATTGTTTTTTATATTGTTAAAGAATATTATATCCTTATTATTGCTTTGTTTTCAAGTTTTAGGATTTCGGTCATCACGTAGTGTACGAAAGCGTAATTTGCTTCCTCTTTCGACACGCGACACCGTTACATTTAGATGTACGTGTGCCAATAAAAAAATTACATTAATATAGGTCAATTCTCATTACGTAATGGTTTATTTTCGATCCAGGACCGATAAATTCACAGCTGTTACAATAATAATCAACCAATACAACTATTTAGGTACTTCAAATAGATTTTATTAAAAATAATTTTTTAAAACCCACGATTGAGAGGCGTATCTTTCCATGAGATCGAAGACTTTACCGAGGATTGTTAATAACCTATTCCCGCTACGTAGCATTCAATAGTTCTGATGACCTTACACTACAATTAGTATCATTATGTTGGCCTATATTGGTATATATTTAAAACATTCTTATCTATCCTCTCTACTTTTCTCTTTAATTAATAAACAATCTATGTGCTGTTAAAGGGTTTTGGGCATATAGGGTAGGCCCATCTAGTTCCTAATTGATGAGCACACTAATCTTTTAGGTATTTAATTGTAGCAATTCATCTTGTGGAACTAGATAATTATACTTAAACTACCAGATTAGGTCCAGATGGTCCCATGCTACTATCTTTGGATTGCTTATTCGGGATTAAGGCTTTAATTAGCAGCTACGGCGTTACTATTTGAATGCAAAATCAGATTTACTTTATATGGACTGTGACATCTGATTGCAATAGCGAATTGAAAGTTTGCAACCGCTCCTATGGAGCCCATCCTTCTTAAGATATCAAGTTCGCTATTTTTCAAGTGTTATTAATTTTTATGGGATTAATCTATACATAATTTTCTTCAGACTTTAATTGGGTCCTCAGCTATTGGACGGTATGGTTGGTTCTCTAGAAATTAATCGAGATTTGTGTAAATTGGTCCGAACACTGTGAGTTACAAAAAAACAAATATGTACTTATTTTTTATTTATGAAAATTGGTAGAATTTTATATGCTGATGTAAACATATTTGAATTTTGACTAGATCAAATCATAACTTTTAAGAGGGTAAGAGATGAATATAGTAATAATTCTATAAGAAACTAAATTTATATATAGTATTACTAAAAGGACTATAAATTTTGGATGGGGTCAAGATCATGCTGATCTTACAATTGTTCCATCACTATTTTTCTTAATGGATGCTATAGTAATACTAAAATATTGCCAATTTATAGATATTGTGACATTTGACCCAAATTACGAGACCAATACAGGGAATGGCTGTTTGGTTGTTCATCGAATCTAATAATAATGTAACGTCTTGACTTTTAGGCACGTTAATAAAAGAATATTTTAAATTTCAAAATATTTCTCATTTCATATTAAAAGGAAAAGTATAAATTTTGATTGATACAATATCTGAAATATAAAAATTCAACTCGACAGAAGGCGGTATACATTTCAAAATAATGTTAAAAAAAGTTTACAGAGCAACTAATAACCTAACTATATCTACGCTTGGTATAGTCTTCTTCCATGATGTTGTTGTCGGTCGGATAGTTTGGTTCTTCAGTCCCGTCTTCAGTAACTGACATGAAATTCCAGGGGCTGAATGTAGCACCATGAACGATGAGGCTCAATAAATTATTATACCCTTAATCCCATTAAATGTGTATGACAAATATTATATGATATAGCATGCACAGTTATACGGAAGCAATAATACATAAGTACAATAATTAAAGTAACATAAAGTGTTGTCAAAGTCTAAGTCTAAGTCTAAGTCCAACCGTTAATCCCAAAGTGTTATCCATTGAACCTTATCCTCAAAAGTTTATCCAATAACTATATCCTCAATTGTTATCCAACAGTCTCGTCTTCCAAATCAAATCATTTTAGCCACGCTAATTATCACGTCGTAGAACGTTAACTGATTGTGCTAATTGCCAGGTCATTGAGATGAACTCATCTCCTGTATTTGTGATTTTCTCGTCCTATTTGATCCGGACCCATGTTGACTAGCCCAACCATTGTTGCTCTCGAACGCCATGTTTACAACCATTATATTTCTAAATGTTATATTTCTCGTACATCGTGCCTGGACACAAAAACATATTATAAATTTCACTTCTACTACGACTAGACTTTATGAAAAGGAACAGGATGTGGCTTAAGAATATACCTTAGTTGAAGACTTAACTTGGCTCAATATGCGATATGGTTCAAGACGTAGCTTGACTCAAAACACCGTATGGCTCAAGTTATATAACGACTTAAGACATTTTAATTACATGACACAAACCGGGGACAAAAATCCACGATGTTCAAGTCTCTAAGACTATGTTTTCATACTTTACCACTTAGGTGTATCCAGGGACCCTAAGTCCAAAACAATACTATCATACTCCGATAAATCCATGACCCGATTGTTCCATACCCATAAAAACAATGCTCTTAAAATCCATTACATTGAATTCATTGGTTATTCATGTATCAAAAGTATGATCATGCAATGTATGAAATGCCTAGTTAGAGACTCGAGAAAATCTATAGGTCAAAATGACAATCATGTATGAAAATCCATATTGAGCACTTAATTTGAGATTATAAAGCACGTTGCATTAAGTAAATTAGCTTGCAGATAGCATTGATAAAACTTCTCAATGGATTACTACATCGATTTGTGTTTATTTTATTTTCAGTCTTTTTAACATGTTCTGATGGTCTATATACCTTGGAATTTGCAATTCATTTTGACCCATTTGTCTATACACAAAATACTGATTGAACAATTTTTAAATAGTATTTTGCGTATCAAAACGATATTATTTTAACCCACAACACGTCTTACTATGCACAATGCATAATAGATTTTTTCATTCCATAATTTCGGATGCCCCTCAAAAAATCCATCCACTACATCAAATTTTATATAAAAGTTACACTGTAAAATAAAAGCTCCACTCAACCTGAAATTGGGATAATCTCATGTCTTCTTACAACCATTTTATTTTTTTCCAAAATCAAAAGTTATAATCACTTAGGCAATCTAGAATGAACTGGATCCAGCTCATCCTAGTTCCCTATAAAGGATACCAGACCATGTTGTTGGGCTTTTTTGTGGGCTATTACTGGGTCTATTTTAACAACAATGCTACATACACACCCCCAATACACACCCTTGTGGGACCCATCCCACCCTCCACTCTCCTTCTCCCACGTACCTCTCCCTCTCTCTCTCTCTCTCTCTTCCCTCTTCTCCTACAACCCTTTATCTCTCTCACACATTTATTTTTTAAATTCTTATTGTTATTCTTATTTTTTAGTTATTTATTTATTTATTATTTTAGCATTATTTTTTTTATAAATTATTAGTTCATCTTGACGAAAAAAATCAAACAAGTAATTTTTTTTGTTTAAAGGTAATTTTTTTTTACTAGAGACAAAAAATAAATCTAAACGTAATCTGTTTTGATTTTGTTATGATTTTTTTTAGTTTTTAATATAATTTTTTATTTTTTAAAAATGTCTCATCGAGAGTAATTAATAATTAATAAAAAATTAATAAGTCAGATAAAAAATAAGTTCAATTAGGCGAAAAATGACATGTATTCATATTTTTCGTTTATAAAAAGACTTATTTATTGCATGTACATGTGATTCTTCAAATCTAATTAGTTTATCTGATTAGTTTTACCTAATCAGATTTGTTTTACATAATCAAAGTATACTACATGTTACAAAAAATTAATTCTGATTAGTTTTGCCTAATCGGGTCTTACTATTTTTTTGTACTTTCTTCTTTTTACCGCGCGATAATTAATAAAATATTATTAAGTTAGACAAAAAATAAGATTCAATTAGACAAAACTAATCAGATAAATTAATTAGATTTGGAGAATCACACATACATGCAAGAAATAAGTATTTTTACAAACGAAAAACATGAATACAATACGTAACATGTTATTTTTTGCCTAATTGAACTTATTTTTTATCTGACTTATTAATCTTTTATTAATTATTAATTCTTCTCGATGAGACATTTTAAAAAAGTAAAAAATTATATTAAAAACTAAAAAAAATCATAAAAAAACTCAAAACAGATCACGTTTAGACTTATTTTTTGTCTCTAGTAAAAAAAAATTTTTAAATAAAAAAATTTACTTGTTTGATTTTTTTCGTCAAGATGAACTAATAATTTATAAAAAAAATTAATGCAAAAATAATAAATTAATAAATAGAAAACTAAAAAATAAGAATAAGAATTTAAAAAACAATTGAGTTGGAGAAATAAAGGGTTGTAGGGGGAGAGGGAAGAGAGAGAGAAGGGGGAGGGGGGGGTACGTGGGAGAAGGGGAGTGGAGGGTGGGGTGGGTCCCTCAAGGGTGTGTATTGGGGGTGTGTATTAGAGGGTGTGAGAGTAGCATTATTGCTATTTTAATGACCGAAATGATACAATTTTTAAAGTTAGTCAGTTAGACCCAAAATTATTTTTATCAAATATTAAATAATATGTTTTCGTCGCACACTTTTGATGAACGTGATTTTTAATGTGGTTGATGTTGCCGAATGGTTCTAAAAATTGAATTGTCACAATTATTGAAATGGGTCCAACCTATCTTGGACAAGACCTTCAAAAACTAGGAAGATATTGGTCCCATTTGGCCTATAATTTTTATTTATTTTTTATTTTTATCTTTATTCTTTTTTTTTTTTGCATTTGTTGTTTAAATCTCAATGTTTTGTAGTTTATTGGTCCATCTTGATGAAAGGAATCTAATGAGTATAAAATTATGTCCAAAAATTAAAAAAAAATCACTAAAGACGACGAATAAGTACAAAAAACTATGTTTTTTGATTTATTTTTGTCTTTTCTGAACTTTTTTCAAATTTAGCTGATAATTAATAACTTTTCTGAAAGCTCTTGTCGAGATGAACTAATAAATCAAAAAAAATTGATGAAAAACAAAAATTTGTAAAAAAATTTCAAATAAGGACGAAAAAAATTTCAATAAATACCACAGTCCAAATGGTGTTCAAAATGATTAATTCATGAGAAAAAAAAGACATCATGAAAAGGGCCTTAATTTCTCAAATCAAAAGCAAGCCCCTTTGATTATGATCATGGACCAGCACTTTTACATTGGTGGGAACACTTATGAAAATGCATATAATTCAAGAAGAATCCCAATTTTAGAAACCCAAAATGTTAGGAGTGAATAGTGACACCCTAAAACTAGGGAGTCACTATTAATTTTGGAAAATAGGGAGGAAGAATAGAGAGGCTGATGTGAGCATTATTAAGAGAATTTGCTCCTCAAATTAGGGAAGTAGGGTGTTTGGGGAAGTTGATGCGGAACATCAGCCTTTTCATTTTTTTTTTCAAATTAGAGAAAAAATTTCACTTTTCTATTTTAGGGAGCCATATTTTATAATGTCTCCTATATCAGACTCTCTATTCTATCCCTATTATATTAAAATATTCTTTTTTTCTTTTTATATTTAATTCAAATGTTATAGGGAAGGAGAAAGAAATGAAAAAAATAAAAATAAAATGATAGGAGTGAATAGTGACACCCTAAAACTAGGGAGTCACTATTCATTTTAAAAAATAGGAAGAAGGAATAAGGAGCCTGATGTGGGGGTTGTTAAGAGGATTTGCTTCTCAAATTAGGGAAGGAGTATCTTTGAGGAGCCTGATGCGGATGCTCTTATGAGTTATATTTTTAGTAGGTAGCAATAATGTGGTTTTACGGATCTCATTTGAAGTACGCAAGAATGCAAGAACGTAGTGCGGGGCTTGACATTTGTATTATCCAAGTTTGACCTTAGTTTGGTTGTCCATTTAGTATTAATAATAGGGAAATGCTAACAACAGCCCAAAGGGCGTTGTTTAGTGTTCCATCACCTGTCAGGTAGTACGGGTCTTTTTGACAAATTGTAATCAAATGTCAAGTTGTACAGAGGAGGACTAAGGCTAAATTATAAAAACTTTCTCAACTTTTTTGAATATTGTACATAGCAACCATGTTAGAACCCTCCACTCTCAGTATTACCATGTCACCTTCACTTTTCAAATCTTCTTAATTCTATTAAGTACTGAATTCACAAAAAAAATGCGTACTCAAAATTGTATAAAATATGTATTCCTCTTGCATCTTAAAATATATATTATATACATACATATATTTGTTCTTTTTAAATATTTCAAGTTTGGCTTAATACATAGATCATCTCGCTTACCATAAACCTAATTTGCAAGACAAAAAATTGTCAAATGACCTTCCATCTTTAGGAGGTAAAAAAATCAATGTAACTTACATGTAACATGATATTTTATTTTTTATTAAAACTTGAGCACCCAATGTGCTTCATCTATTTGTGGAGTGTAAATAGTCATTTTTGTGCTACATGTATGTAATTTTGCTTTTTTTTTTCTCTATTTTTTGTTATTGTGTTTTTAAGGATATTTTTTAGAAAATTGTGCATATAATTTTTCAGGAGATTATTTTGCTTTCATTTCTTTAAGATGTGTTCATAACTGAAAAAATAAATAAGAGGAAAAAAATGCCATTATTGGTGAGGAAAAAAATACCACCGTAAATAATGGCATTTTTTTCCTAAAGATGGAAGGTCATTTGACAATTTTTTGTCTTGCAAATTAGGTTTATGGTAAGCGAGATGATCTATGTATTAAGCCAAACTTGAAATATTTAGAAAGAACAAATATATGTATGTATATAATATATATTTTAAGATGCAAGAGGAATACATATTTTATACAATTTTGAGTACGCATTTTTTTTGTGAATTCAGTACTTAACAGAATTAAGAAGATTTGAAAAGTGAAGGTGAGGCCCTATTTGGCCAAAAAAAAAATTTTAACTTATTTTTTGTCTTTATTCAAATTTTTTTGTATTTGTTATTTTTATGTCATTTTTTCGTGGATTATTGGTTCGTATCGACGAAAGGAATCTAAAAAGTATAAAATTATGTCCAAAAGTTAAAAAAAAGTCACTAAAGACGAAAATAAGTCAACACGGACGCTGTTTTTGACTTATTTTTTGTCTTTTCTGAACTTTTTTCAAATGTAGCCGATGATTGATAACTTTTCTGAAAGCTCTTGTCGAGACGAACCAACAATCATCAAAAAATTGATGAAAAATAAAAAATTAAAAAAAATTTTCAAATAAGGACAAAAAACTAAACAGTGAATAATCCAATAATAACCACAGGCCAAATGGACCCTGAGAGAGTGGAGGGTTCTAACATGGTTGCTATGTACAATATTCAAAAAAGTTGAGAAAGTTGTTATAATTTCGCCCTAGTCCTCCTCTGTACAACTTGACATTTGATTACAATTTGTCAAAAAGACCCGTACTGCCTGACAGGTGATGGAACACTAAACAACGCCCTTTGGGCTGTTGTTAGCATTTCCCTTAATAATAATTAAAAATTCGATGAATTTCTATTTTTTTATATTTATAAAAAAATTGTTGCCCCTGTGCCAAAGGCTTGCGGGGCTTACCTCGAGGCCGACCTTGCAAGGACAAACAGGAATATGGAAAAATTATTGAATGGTTTTAGATCATGGTTCCACGGTACCATATGACACTTAGGGCCTGTTTGTTAGAGATCAAATGAAAGGGTAAACTTATAATTCTGAATATGACAATTCGAATTGTTATGTTGAGGATTTGTTTGTGTCTTGTGCTGCAGATATCATATCCGTGGTCCAAATTTTATTTGCTTGGAGGGAATAAAATTATTATACTTCTCCTCCTATTCATATCGTAGCCTCATTCATTTCCCCTCCAATTTACACAAATACCATTATAAAAAAAGTCATTATTAATTATGAAAATGGATCCACTTGCTCATATCTACTATATATTATTCTCAAAAAGTACTCAAAAAATTTATTTATAATTATTTATTTTTATAATAAGTCTGTTATTCTATTATATTTTTTGTTATTAAATTCATTATTTTCATAATTTTTACCACTAACAAACAGATCATTAACTTCTAAATAACTCATGAGAGTCATGCCTAGGTATGTGCACCACACTCTCGTATGGTAGTTAAAGAATTATGAAAAATTTGATATGCAAGGGCTGTAGTAATTATTCAATTATAGTTTAATTGGTTTTTTTGTTATTATTTAAATTTTTTTTATTTTTTGTTTTAGGTTAATTTTTATGATTGTCAACTTTTCTCGACAAAAAATTTGAGAAAAATATAAATTTTTTAAAAAACTAAAAAAGTTTAGAAAAAATAAAAAATAAAACAAAACAATGTCTTTTTTGACTTATTTTTCATTTTTAGTGAATTGTTTTAGTTTTTAGATATAATTTTATATTTCTTAAATTTTTTCTCCAGATGAACCAATAATTAAAATAATAATAATAATTACAAAGAATTAAATAAAAATATAAAATAATTAATTTAAATAAATTAAACCAAATAGAGTATATTGACCTGCCCGAAGAAATAGTTAAGACTTAAGATACAAAAGAAATAGTTACAGATTCATCTGCGTCGGGAACTGTATCTAGAACTGCGGCCGAAGTTCATCGAAAGTTCTGATTATATTTTGAGAGGGAGAGGGAAAGATAGAGAGAGAGAGGGGGGGGAATGAGGGGAGGAGGGAGAAAACCAATTCTCGTTGGGTTGGCGTTGGCTATGCTATTGGGTATTACCGTTTACTTCAGGCTTTGGTTTATCGATTACAGAATTTCTTCTGACGAGGCTGAATTATTGAGGTTGGGTCCAACTTTCCTTCCTTTTTTCCCTTGAAATTTCTCTTTGCACCTTATATTTCACTTTATTCTGTAATTGCATAGCTCTACATAGTGCGGCATAAAACCTCTCATCAAGATTTCAATGCTGGAATATATCTGTAAATTTTGAGAACCAAAATGGTTGATTAAATATCTAACTGAGAAACCCTAGTTTCTTTTTATTTTGAATGCTTAAATCAGCTTAGCCTAGAGGAATACAGACAGAAGGAAAAGGGTAGACATAATTAAACTGTGAAATCCATCACATACCAATTAGGAAGCCCTCAATTTAGCATATTGTTGCAATTTGCTCTACATCTCCTTGTATGTCGTGTCCTTGTCAAATATAGGTTAATAATTGAGATCTTTGACTTTACAATGACATATGAATTGTTATAAGTATGATCCCATCTCCAATCAATCACTACACATACTAATTATAGTGCAGCACTCTGTAAAATACTTCAGAAATTGATTTTCTAATTGTATAACTTAAGTGATATGTGTTCATCTCGTTGTTTGGTATCAATAATCACAAAACATTTCAGAAGTAGAACATGGAAGTTTTTCAACTCAGAAATGTTTAATGTTTTCCTATCCTTTCGTCAATATCCTTAACCTAAACTTGTGTGAATTTTGAGAGGAAAGAGATATGTATACACTCAAAACTGGTCTTGGAATTTGTTATAGTACTGCCAGACTTCCATTAGTTGTTTGTCACTAACTATCCCTCCCTCTCACTGAGCTGTCCTCTGTGTGTTTGCTTATTGATTATAATCAATTCTTTACATTGGTAGTTTGGTTTGTTTGGATTCAAGCTTCTGTTCTTTTCTTTTTGCATATGTGAAGATGTGTTTAGCATTTGTGCTTTTTATCTCGTGTGCTTCAGGCTTTCCACTAGTGAATGATATGTCTATTTCTGACTTTTTGTAGAAGACAGTTTGATCTTGCTAACAGAGAGGCAATGGAGGAATCTGCAGAGTGGAGGTTGAAATATGATGATGAAGTTGAAAGGTCTAGGAAGTGTTATGCGGAACTGATTGAGGTAAGCATATTTGATGGTCTGCTTTCCAAAATGTATCAGCATGATTAGTGATTTTATTATCAGCTGCTATGGTATTAGCAATTGGGCAAACTTTTTTTTTTCTTTTCATATTTTTCTCATTTTGATATGCAGGGTGATTGGATTTTTCTTTCATTCATTGCTTCCTTGTGCAATTAAGTCATCAAGTAGGTCTATAGTTGAAAACCATTACATTTTAATTCCCTTACATGTCACGTCTCGACATCTAGTGCTTGATTAGATTTCTACTTGTCTGCAAGAATGTGAAATGCTTGCACAATTATATCTACTTGTTAATTGTAACTTCCTAATGGTTGGCTGCTGCAAATTCATGCCCAATTGTGAACTTAAGAGTTTTCAAGGATTTTTGTGTTCATGGGCCTGCCTGTTTGGTACTTTTCCTTCTTTTTTAGCAATCATGCAGCATTTCAGTTGTGTTTGGCTATAAAACTCGTTTAAGAGAGTTTTGTAGTGATAGCATAAAGTAAAATAGTAATATGTAAAAACATTTCTTGCTTGATTGAATTGATTTATGCTGTTAACTTGCAACACAAAGGAAAAATTCAGAAGAAGATCACAACAAAATATGAAGATTTAGCTATAAAGATCTCTCTCTCTCTCTCTCTCTCTCTCACACACACACACACACACGCGCGCGCACGCACGAGGTAGGCAATTTGATTTGCTGTTTTCTTATGACATTGTTGATAATCACTGTAATCTTCCCTAGGACATAAATGAATGGCATGTGATTTTTTGCAAAGCTTGTGATCCCTATCAGCAACAAAGTACTTTAGAAGGGGATCTCCCAGGATGAAATTTCTCTTTGCTATTCCCAATATATGGTCACTGAACTCTATTGTATGTCATTTGACGGATGACATGTCTTTCATGATATGTATTAGGTGATTGTTTTAATATACTATTTAGCCAATGGATGGTCTATCCTAGAAAAATATGATCCGGAGGGCCATCGGGATCTGCTCGAATTCTCTTTTTTGGAAGCACTTCTTATGTTATTTAATACATAGTTCTAATTTATAAAGAAGCCGTAACAACTGAAGAGTCTGAAAGATACTCGTGACTTGTGAGTAATTGACATCAAAGTACTAGGACCGGTAAGGCTTTTTGTGAAGATATTCTTAAATCCCAAGAGTTGCTTCATCCAGTGAGTTTTATTACAAATTTGCTTACTCTGAACAGATATTCGTAAATATGCGATTAGTATCTAGTCTTTTTGAGCCAATTGTTGTCCTTGCTCAAGTGGATCCTAAAACTATGAAGTCCAGTATATTAGAAGTCGGAAGTTGGTCCTACTAAACATTTTGTAGCTTGTTTTATACCATTTCTTTTGAGCTCTATTGTTTGCATTCTTCACTAGTCTAGTTTCAATGACTTCAAACACCAGATTTTGTATGGTAGTTGGTTCATTGGAGTCTCAAAACTTGGTGCCCAGATAGTACCGACTGTGGCTAAGATTGGGAATCGTGGTGCTGTAGATTAGGTTGTCTTCGATCAGTATGTTGTGCTCAGGTGAGGATTTAGGGGTCTGAATTTAAGGTCATTGGCTCGCCACTTCTACAGGAGGACAATGTGTTTGGACATGTTCCCCTTTGATTTGGGCTAATACCACATTTCTATATCAGGTTAGTTAATGAATACGATCTGCTCTGACCCTTAAGAAGAATTTACCTATGTAACCAACCTTTAGAGATGGGAATGGCTTTTATCATTTGCTTTTAGTTTGTGTGTATCTTACGTCCAGAATTGATGCTCCTTGACAGATGAAGAAGTCTCTGAAGACGAAGGTGGAGGATACTAGCATTAACAAGAAATTGGAAATGCTAAAAAAGGTGGTTTTTCTTGAACCTGTATAATTAGGTTCCTTTGGTATTCATTTGGTATTTTTCTTCATTATTGAGATGCCCATTTTATCTCATTTGCGATTGGAAATAAAACTATATATTTTTGGTAATAGTTTCCCAGCCAGATCCATGTTTATTTCATTATGACATTTTGCCGTGCCAGGAAAATTTGGACTTGCTTGAACGAGTGGAGTTCTTCAAACAAGAGCTCGAAGGCGAGAAATTGAAGTGCAATACGCAATAGATATAGGTGTCATTGGAAGATCCATTTCATGTTATGCATCATATACTCCAGAACTTTTCTTGCGTTTGGTGAAAATCCGATCAATCGACGACTATATATACTTCTGAAGTACAAGTTTTGCACTTGGGCCAGAGATGTATGTCCAGGGAATGGTAAGTTTGTCAAATTGTGCTTATGCTCTTCTGGTCAAGCCACCCCCAAGAAGCCCTTTCATGAAACTTAATACACTTTCAGTGAGACTTATTCGTCGCAGTGTAATTCTCTGGGCAGCACCCTTATCTACTTGTACAGCGAAACTCATCCATACTATTGTTTTTTCCTCTTGTAATTGAATGTTATAGTTTTACCCTTTTCTGTTCATTTTTTTCATTTGAAGTATAAACAAAAAATTCTTAACTCAATCCTGTCTAAAGAAAAC
This sequence comes from Arctostaphylos glauca, assembly GCA_019985065.2. Classification (NCBI taxonomy): domain Eukaryota; kingdom Viridiplantae; phylum Streptophyta; class Magnoliopsida; order Ericales; family Ericaceae; genus Arctostaphylos; species Arctostaphylos glauca. The sequence goes on along the minus strand of JAHSPW020000005.1, from coordinate 27,847,784 downwards.
GTCAGATGAAAATTAGTCTAATGAAGGTGCCAAGTTCAATTCCATGTGGGGGCAAAGTTCTAATTTCACAGCACAGTTGAAGCATAAAGTTTTATTTTGGGTCTGTTCTTGTTGTTGAGTGAGATGTAAGAATATTATTGGAAGGATCTAAAGAAAGAAATAAATAAATACACAGAACAGATTGGTTCGGATGTTTTTTTCTTGATTCTTTGATTTGGATGATAGCTAATATTCATGCTTGAAATGTTGGGATTTACTCGCGTCAGGTGGAGCAAGATCTCTTAACTGTTTTTGGGCGAGGGCTCCGGTAGATGTGTTGAATTTAATCATATTGGAATCTCTTTTCTTTGTGAACTACTTAGATTTGATATTTAGTTTTGTGATGCTTTCATTGACTTGGATGAATTTGTGATGACTAATTCCCCAACATGAAATTCTTCTACGACTAGAGTGTTGGTTAAAAACATAAAATACATTAGAATAAAGCTTCTGAAAAATCATTTCTTTATTGAAGTTATGTTTTGGGCTATAAGCCAAAATCATAAATTGTGGACACGGACACCCTCCGCAGAGCAATCTTTCACAGAATAAGGCATGGAATTTTCCTAGTAGGGTATGAAGACAAGTATGGACATAATAGACAATGAGCTATACCTACTAAGTTATCATTTGATCAGACCCAAAAACAGGGCCTAAGCTTTAGCTTTTTTACTTCATAAGAAATGCATTTTAAGGTTCCTAGTTTACCAGCAGATACCCATAACTAACCAATTGGTTGGGTGGAAGCAATCAGAAATAGGAGGTTTGTCATCTTCCAGTTATTGGATATCTTGTTATTGTGTCGACCAGTTTCCTGTTGTTGTGCACTTGACTCCTCCTAGCAGCAGGTTTGGAGCTGCTTCTTCCTAATTTAGCGGTGGTGGGCTACCGGCTACGACTGCAGCATCATCTCTTCCATAGCTTTCTCCAGCCGGCAGGGTAATGTGATTCCCTCAAAACACCACAGCTGGATCTGCGCTTTCTTGAACTCAGATACCGAATAAATACCCTCTACATCGTAAGTTTTTCTCCAATTGAATGGAGCCTTAGGTCTGGTTCCCTTGTCAAATGTGGTGTGGAGTAGTGTAGTGTAGTGAAGTGAAAAAAATGAAATATATCATTTTTTTTTTCTTTTGGTGTTCATTTATTGAAATATATATATATATATATATATATATATATATATATATATATATATATGTGAGAGAATGAAATCATAATAAGATTATTGTGTATGACACTAACATGAAAACAATCATGCAAAATTTTGTATTTTTTAGCAAGTTTTTGCTAATTGAACACACAAGAAATTCAAGAAAGTTTTATTTTCTATTATTTTATTTTATTTCTTAGAAACTGAACATTTTTTTTAAAAAAAAAAAAAAGGAAAAGTTAAAATAAAAACATAAAAATAAAGTTATAACCGGAAATGTCTTGACTTATCATTTTATCCAGTAAACTACTAGAAGCTCATGTACCTAATGCCAAATTAATCGTATCGTATTCTAAGCTGGAGAAAACCTCCGCTTTCGGAATTGTGAATAACTTAAAGAATATACCTGAATTCTCTTTAGTTAATTGTATCGCCTAAGCATCCATAATCTCCATTAGCTCATCGAACTGAGAAAATGGGTATTCCTGATTAGTTTTTCTTTTATTCTTATTGGTACGTTATGTGGATACATCATTTGCTACTCAAAACTTCAATTATACTCCAAATAAAAATGCGAGGCTAGGTAAATGATTCATAACCACATAGTTGACACCCCGCACACGAGCGAGAGAGAGGGAGAGAGAGTTATGAATGATCTTTATATTGGCCATCGAATCACCTGCATGCTTTACTATTGTGTAATACTTCCAGGCATATTTAGATTGCCTTTCATCATCTCCTTCGTTGGTAATTGTCATCTCTCTCTCTCTCTCTGTGAACAGAAGGATGAATTAATATAAATGATGAAGTTGGGCTAATATAGGCGATGAAGGTGGTTAAATTGCGTAAAATTGAGGAGGCAGAGGTAGTGGAGTAGTGTTAGGGCCCAGATTTCCGTTGTCTTGTTTGTTACAGAATCAAACAATATAATGCCATGATCATGACCAAATAACAATATAGGTGAAGAAAATAAGGAAAGACATGAAAAACGACGGTTACAATAAGGTTCACAATTGGATGGAGAATTATTTTTAGGAAATAAGTTATAAGAACATGCACAACAAACTAGATAAATCAGTATTGTAGCTAGTTTAGCTAGCCAAAACTATAAAATCAACCCTCCAACATCCTCAATAGTAGACTAGCTAAAATGCAGTTTGCTACGGTGATTAACTTAATTTGCCTAGGCATTATTCATGAGTAATATAATATTTTATTAGTTTTCTTTGATTTCTTTCAATATCTCTCCTCCCTAGTTTAATGTAAAGAAAAAATTGAAAAAGTCAAAAATGCATATTTTAATAAATAATTGCTAAAATGAAGAGTATTATTTGAGTTCTGAAAGAAAAGATGACTAGTTAAAATGATATTATAGAATGTTCACTAGGTAAATTATCAAGTCATTGTTGCACATGCTCTAAAGAGGGATAAAATACGAAGAGATATTATTTTTAGGCGGTTGACCCACATTGATTTGATGTTAACAGAGGGAAGATAAAAAAAATAGATGGTTTGAATGAGAGATTAAACAGAAGTATAAATTTTAACTTGGTTTGAATGTTTTATGAAAAGGGGATAAGGATCGGTGAATAAGAGAAAAAAACTATCAAATGATTATTTTTTGCCCTTATGCAGTACTTGATTATAAATTAAAAATAGTATGTAAATGCAAACCCAATATTTCTGCCTCTTGCTCTTGCTCTTCTTTTCTCCTTAATTACTTTATGTTTATTGTTGTCATCCTTGATGGCTCCCTATTTCGCATTCACGAAAAATTAAGTTTCCAATCAAACAATACTAGAAGTAGAGGTTTTCAATGATATAGTTCTCACAACATGTTTACATTAAGGCATTACATAGTACTAATCAATTTATCAACTAATTGTTAGCTTTATGTTATGGTATGCATGCATGCTATAATTGATATGCATGCATGCTATAATTGTTAACATGTACACAGATTAAGGAATGCATCTCACAATGAACGTTTCTATTTAAAATCTACTCTTAATCAAACACACACACATACACTATTTGCACCTTTGGTTCAGCTTGCCTCATATCAAAACCATACAAACCTATATCGCATTCGATATTGTAGTACAAATATACAAAATAAATCCATACATGCTCGAATATTACCCCACAACTGTTCAAAATCTCACAACACAGAGCAAAATCGCTACAGAAATCACACATAAATCCACACCTTGTATGAACTTGCAACAGACAAGGTAACAAATGTATATTAGCTATCGATGTCGCAGTACATAGATCAACAACAGAAGGTGCATGCGCAAACAAAACCCAACCTATTCAAACAATGAAATCGAAACTAAAAGATCATGGTAGGAAATGCATAGTCATGACACAAATCACAAGTAACACAGAGTAAGAAGGGAAGAAGGCAACACAGAGAACCAATCCAACCCTAGCCCTTCGAGCACTCCCCAGCCGAATAATAAGGGTTGTAATCGTCAAATGGCCAACCCTCTACTACAGGATAACATTTGATGAGGCTAAGGGGTGCCAAACTTAATCAAGGAGATAGCACCGTTCGTGTTAAAGGGTTGACGGAGACCAAAAATAAGAAGGGCAAAACCAGAGCCTTCAAACTGGGGATATCTCCTGAACAGGCGCCCCGGGGGGGGGGGGGGGGGGGGGGGGTGGGGGTTAAACCCTCATCGAAATGGATCGTATGGATATTGCTTCTTTCATACTTGTTTAAAACAATGTCTTTGTGACAACTGGGCCAACCTCGAGTTTTTGGGTCCCATGCCAATATTTAAAGTTTTGAGATCCTCTCAATCGTTATGAACGGCAACGAGACAGGTCGAGGGCAGATTTGATCATCTCCGTCTCGATTTTCAAATTCAAAATTTGCATCTATCTTCGTCCTGTTCCTTGAAATGGAAATGAACCCCATCCTCCATTTCTGCCCTGAACGGAATCGTGGATTCCCAACTTGCCCCATTTTTTTAATTAAAAAAATTAATTCATCTCATATAAAAGTATAAATCTACAATTGTAAGATTAGTGCATAACATAGAGTTTAAATTCTATCCAACATCACAAAATAAAAAACGAGAATGAATTGAAAATCTATCTTTTGAAAATCTATTGAAAACTAATACATAAAATAACATAGTGTCTAAGTTGAAGCCTAATACATAACATATATATTTTGAAGATCTATTTTTATATAAAGTAAAATAAAAACTCTAAACTTTATTTAAGAAGAAAAAAAAGAATGATAAAGGGGTTAAAAAATAAAATTATAAATACTTACATGCAAAGGGGGTTAAAAAGTAAAAATAATATCTATTTAATAAGTATTTAAAAACAGATCGGAGAATAGGGTAGATGTATTAAGACCTGCCTCCGCCTTATTCCCGCCCCAAATTTAATTTCAACAAAAATTACATGTAACAATTTTTTGTTCATACAATCCCACAAAATTTTAATTTTTGTTGGAGCATTTCTTTTATTTAGGATCTATTTAGCCTGTAGTAATTATTGAATTATTATCTGATTATTTTTGTATTTATTTAAAAAAATTAATTTTTTATTTTGTATCATTTTTTTGATGGTTATTAGTTCCAATGTTATTATTACCGTACCGTACCGGTCGGTACGTATCGTTTTGACATAGAAACGATACCAAATACTCCTAGTACCGTAACGCTTTCAATACCGGCCGGTACCGGGTTTATTTTTTTTTTCTTTTTTAAGAGTTGCGAAAAAAATTAATTTTTTCTAGGCCTTCTTTCTATAATTTATATATATATTGATAGTTGTGATAAATCCGATATGGTACCCGGTACATGACCGGTACTGGTACGTACTGTACCAGTAAAAAAATCGGTATCCAAACCGATCCGGTATTCAAAACATTGATTAGTTCGTCTTGACAAGAGATTTCAGAAAAATATAATATAATATCCAAAAACTAAAGAAAATTCAGAAAACACAAAAAAAAAAAAAAAAACTCAATACCTCTCTTTTTTTGACTTATTTTTATTACTAGTGAATTTTTTAGTTTTTCAACATAATTTTATATTTTTTAAATTTCTTTCATCGAGGCGAACAAATAAATCATAAACAATAATATAAAAATAAAAAATACAAGAAAAAATTGATAAAAACAAAAATAAAGATGATTTATTTTTAGTTAATTGCGAGGGTAGTATAGTAATTTAAAAACAAGAGAAGAATAAAGATTAATAAATAGAAAGGTATTTTAGTAACTTTGTATAATAAGGACAAAGAAATGGTGTGTAAAAATCACTTTCCTTAAACTTATTTCCATAACTTTTAACTAATATTCGTTAAGTGTAATTCTCTATCATTTTTGATTGATGTTGTAAATAATACGCACATTTTGATTATTTAAAATATTAAAATAATATTTGATTTTACATTCAATATATTTCAATCTGACATGTTTTATTTTATGGAATAGGCAGCCTATAAAAGGTGGAGAAATTGAAGGGGGGCTAGGACATCTGTGTAACTGCATTAGAGAAGACTTCATACATGGTTTCCCAGCACTGCAAAATGAGTGATATAAGTGATCACAACTACCGATTCCTTCTCCCCCTTCACTCCCCCCAATAGACTAGGAACTCTTCCCTCTCTCTCTCTCTCTCTCTCTCTCTCTCTTTGTGCAAGGGAGTGTGTGGAGACAATTACCATAACACGACATCACTTTCTTTTTCACGTAAATCTTGTGTTGAATTTTTCTTCTTCTGAAGCCGATTCAATTTTATGCTTTTGAAAGATCAAAAGAACCATTATAACAAATGGCGTTCATGAGGCTTGGTTCTAAATCCGAAGCATTTCATCGTGAAGGCCAAGTTTGGTAACTACACTGCCATTTTCTTTTGTACATTTCGAATTGAACTCCGTTTTCCACTATTAACTCGATAAGATTGGTTTGGAGGCATTCAGCTGACACGGGTTCCTGGTTATATTTTGGCAAATGTGAAGTGGGTTTATCTTGTTTCTGCATTTTGGAGTTGAACTATTTGGTGTTAATACATAAATTTGGAATGTGAAGGTTTTTCGTTTTGGTTACCATACATTCCAGGTCCTACGGACTTATGTTTTTGGTGAAATAATGTCTATGTGGATGTGAGCTTGGATGTAATTTCTATGCCGAGGGGTCAATTAGACGTAGTGAACTTACTAAGATCTAAGAGCTTGATTGCTAATGAATTTATGTTAATTAGTTTTTAACCATTTGAGAACATAGCAATCCATTATAGTATGCATATGATGTTCATGCAAAGAGAGGTCAGGTGAGAAAAACAAAATCTCAAATATAATGAATGGCCTTTAATTTGCCTCCCCTACTAATTAAGCATGTTACTGAACAATTCAAATATTGCTGCACTATGCATTTTGTCATTGTCAGCAATTAGTTACTATTCTCATATTCACTACATCTCTCAATGATTTAAACATTACTCCAATAGTGCTGCGACTCCTTTCTGTTACTTTGTCCCCATTTTCTTTTTGTTCTTTTTTTGGTTTTTTTTTTTTTTCATATGTAAGCATTAATCTTTCTTACAATTTGCATTTCTATTGAAGAATCCTTTGTCACCGTTATTTGGGGCTGGCGACGTAGATTTATTTTCTTGTAACATTCTCTTATGATTGTAGAGCAATTGTGTAATGTGATAACACTTTACTTGTGGACCGCATCTGTGTTGCACTTCGCCATTTTATCATGTATGAATCTCATTCTATCTTCAATTAGTAGAACCTATAACTTTCTTGTATATCCTATTTGTATCTAGTCCTCAATTTCCTCTCCTATACAATAATCGGTCATAATATTCTCATTTCACCCACAATCATACCTTGAACTTGATATCTTTTCATTGCCTTTCTCCACATATGTGATTGTTAGAAACATATCAATTGAAACCACGTCCCTTAGCATTGTACATTCATGCATGCCTCTGCATCTAAAGCTAGGGTAAGACGGTGAAAGAAAGCACAAAGGCAAATCAGTCTTACATGTATTGATAATACAATGAAGCTATTTTAGGCAATCCAAGCAAACCTTTACCATGTGATCATCAAATTAAATGGTAATAGTTGCTTAAAGTTAGAGTTATATTTTCACATCAGTTAGAGAGCTATATGGTTCACAGAATGTAATCCATACAAAGCTTCTAAAGTGAGGTCACAGTGACATATTTGACGCTACTGCAATAAAGAATCAAGTGGATGTGTAATGAGGTGAAATGAAATAGTTGGTTACTTGGTTCATTCTAGAATAGGAGTTGTGATATGTCTTAGTACCTTTAAACCTGCTATTTACTGTTTCGGTAGTTTGCAAGATATGGGAAAGCTCCTCATTTTCTTGGCATATCTCATGACTTTCATGTTGTAGGCTACATAATTGCATGTATGCAGCAAGTAGAATTTTTTCTCCTATTATCTTGTGATTTATTCGGTACCAAAAGTTGGAATCATGTGGTGATTTTAGAGATTGTTCTAAAAGTCACGAAAAGACTTTGATCAAGTAGGTGCAACCTTGGTCTTTGAAGTCAAAGCCTGATTGTATTTGTTGCCTTCAAAATTTATAGAGGCAACTTAGTAGGAAGTCAGTGAACCATTATTTATATAGCCAGCTAAATAGTGGTAGTTAGATATTGTTTATCACCAAAAATGGAGATACGAATCAATACCCATTGTGCTTATAGGCCTTTGCAAGTAACATTGTATGTTTTGATACCTCAGAAGGTTTATATGGGTTCGTGAATTACTGGTTTTGTCACCATAAAAATTTGCATGTGTAATATGATTTATTGTACCTTCACGGAGCTTCTTATGCTCTCTTTCCAGGCAGTGCACAAGTGGGCTTCAAAGTGATGTAACTGTTGAAGTTGGAGATATATTCTTCCATCTTCACAAGGTGCATGTTTCTCATGAATGTACATAAATTATCTTCACTTGCTTTCTTTTTGCTTTTAGAATGTTGCCATTTAAATCAATTCAACCATTGCATATTGATGTTACTTTCTTAAAGTTTTAATTTGTTCTCCATTCTGACATTCTTCAGTTTCCCTTGATGTCAAGAAGTGGACTACTAGAAAAGAGAATTGGAGAATTTTCTAGTGGTGATGGATCAGTATGTGTGTTGCAACTTCATGACATACCCGGTGGAGCTAAATCATTTGAGCTCATTGCCAAATTTTGCTATGGCGTGAAAATAGAGATCACTGCTTTGAATGTAGTTGGTCTTAGGTGTGCAGCTGAGTACCTTGAAATGAATGAACATTTTGGAGAGGGAAATCTCATTGCCCAAATAGAGGGTTTCCTGAATGAAGTTTTTTCCAGTTGGGCAGACACAATCAAGGCTCTCCAAACCTGTGAAGAAGTTTTACCTTTTGCAGAGGAACACCATGTTGTCTCTCGATGCATTAGTTCATTGGCAATGAAAACCTTTTCTGATACAAACTTACTCAATTGGCCTGTTTCGGGATCCAATAACTCTTCGAGCCCTAGAAACACCATGTTATGGAACGGTATATCCACTAAAAACAAACCACAAAGTGTCGGTGATGATTGGTGGTATGAGGATGTGTCCTTCCTTTCATTACCTCTCTTCAAAAGACTTATTCAAGGTATTGAATTAGGAGGCATGAAGCCTGAAAAAATTGCTGGGTCCCTCGTGTTTTATGCCAAAAGGCATCTTCTATTGATGAATAAGGACACAAACCATGCTAAGCCGGGGTCCACCATATCTGCCCATCCTGAAGCAGATCAAAGGACTTTACTTGAAGAGATTGTGGAGTTAATTCCTAATCAAAAAGGGGTTACAAGCACGAAGTTCCTTCTTAGATTGCTCCACGCTGCTATGATTTTGCATGCGAGTCCCTCATGTAGAGACAGTTTAGAGAAAAGAGTGGGGGCCCAGTTAGACCAAGCTTCATTAGAAGATGTGTTGATACCAAATATGGGATACTCAGTGGAGACTCTACATGATATAGATTGTTTTCAGAGAATTTTGGATCATTTCTTGCTAATGGATCAGGCTGCAGCTGCATCATCTTCTTCTCCTTGCATTGTTGAAGAGGGACAGTCAATGGAAGGGGACCCGCATTCACTGACATCGATTACAATGGTGGCCAATCTGGTGGACATGTATCTTGCTGACGTGGCCCCAGATGTTAATTTGAAGTTTCCGAAATTCCAGTTGCTTGCTGCTGCCATCCCTGATTATGCCAGGCCACTTGCTGATGGCATTTACCGTGCGATCGATATATATTTGAAGGTAAAAAAGTCTCTACAAAATTATATATTCCAAGGAAAGTGATAAAATAAAAATGAAAAAAAAAAGTTAAAGAAATATATTGAATCTTTTGGAAGTTACTAGACAGATGACTTAGTTCTTTATGACTATTTAGCTTTTGTGAATGTGCATTTGTTTAATAATACGTTATTAAAACTTGCGCATGCTATCCTATCTCTTATTCTAATTAGTAGGTAATAAGGCATCCATGCATCCATGTTATGTACCCCTTTGGCCACACACTTTGCTTCAAAACTTTACTATAATCTAAGTGGGCCTCTAATGCAAAACCACCACATGCTTCTCAAGCTGTGTTACCAGAATACGCTAAGACCCTGGTGATTAGGTGTTAGAAAACATCATAACATGTTCCGAAACATAGTACATTATTGTACTGAGATGGTGAATTTAGTGATCCAATGCGATCGCAAGGTTTTTCCAAATTATTTCAATAAGAAATCTAGATTGACCAAGTTGCTTTCCAAGAAAAAAATGTTAAAGACATTGCAAGGTTGTTTTACATTAACATATTTGATGATTATCTTTTGCAAAAAGTACCGTGATTTAGGCCATAGGGCATACCATGTTCCCGTTCTTTGTACCAAATTCCACTTAAACATGTTCTCATGTTTGTATCTATCTTATGGATAGCCAGAACCTTGAAGATATCCCGCTGGAATTCCTCTTCCCTAGAAAAAGGAAATATGTTAGCTTGTTATTTGCAACTCCATTTGAACTATGAGATATTTTGTAGTTAATTTGGAAATATTCATCTTGTGGTTGCCCTTCTTATTGTATTTCTTCAAAAACATGACATGACTTCGCTTGTTTTCATTTCAGTTGGAGTTGTCCTATTTATAACTGTTATGTGTGAAATACTATTTTTTTAGAAGCTACCTTCCTTTTTTCTTGGCTACATATTGCCCCACTAAAGTCAAATTTTTTGGCTATAGCCCTTTCCTTAAACACGAGTTAACATGCAAATACTTTCACAGGGCAAACTAGAAAGGATGAGTCGTAAGGTTTGGGCTTAGACTTTACTGTAATATGTATCTCAGCCAAGTTAATGGGCCACATTGACACCTTTATCTGATCAGGAATGTACTTCTGAGCATGCTAACAAATTTCATGATTTCAGGCACATCCTTGGCTTACAGATTCTGAGAGGGAGCAAATTTGCAGACTCATGAACTGCCAAAAGCTCTCATTAGAGGCTAGCACTCACGCGGCTCAGAATGAGAGGCTACCTCTCCGTGTGATAGTCCAAGTCCTATTCTTTGAACAACTTCGCTTGCGCACGTCAATTTCTGGTTGGTTCTTTGTCTCTGACAATCTGGAGAACTCACAAAATCCCAATAGAAACCTTGCACTCATCGAACAAGATAGGGCAGTGGGTATTGATGATGTTAAGGAACGCCTTTCTGATCTTGAAAAAGAGTGTCAGATGATGAGGAGGGAGATTCAGAAGTTGGTGAAGACAAAGAGAAGTTGGAATATTTTTTGCAGACGGAAATCACCGCATAGCAATACCAAACTACCAATGCCTTCCAGTTTGAAGCCACCAACACAATAGTTCTGAAAATGTTGAGTTGGGGACTCAATCTTTGAAACGTCAAGTAATTTGTCGTTTGAGTATATTTATTGTTATTTCTTGAATAATAATGGATTGGTCTAATTTTTTATTTTCCCATATCTTTTTCTATTCATAAGAAAATGGCCAAATAGCTTTATTTTTTTAAGAGTAGTTTCTAATTACATTGATTATTCGACAACTTTGTTTTGAAGTTTTTATTCTCATTCATAGAGTTATAAGAATACATGAAATGACGATGCACAACTTCAATATGAATAAGTATATGCAACCCATGAGCCAATGGTGGAGGATGATGTTGTCAGATGAAAAGATACAAGGGTTCATGTAACGCCTCGCTTCTCGGCAATGTTAATTAAAACACTTTAATTCTGTTTTCTTTGAATAAAACACGAAATGATAGATGTGGATTTTAAAATAAAAAGTTATTTGCAGAAGTTTGACAAAAATTACTAAAATACTCTTTCTGGGATTACATTGTGAATTGAAAATAATTTACAGAGCTTCTAAGGGTAAAATCTCCATGTACTGTCATGGTCTTCAGCTCAAAAGCACGACTCTTCTAGCTACTATTCTACATCTGGCATGAACTATTGCTAGGGACAGAGAAATTGCTCCATGAGTATAAAATACTCAGCGAAAAATATACCCGAAACACTAACCCAAGAAGTTTGCAATTTAACAAATATAATAATCACATTAAAGAATATAGAATAAAGTAGCAAAAATAAACACATAGGTTATGAATCTTGTATTTAAGTTTCTAGGATTCACCTCCTTAGAAATCCAATTTTACCATCTTAAACACTAGCATAGGCAATTGGTTGATATTGCCAAGAGCCCATAGTCTAAGGTTATGTACCCGACTGAATACCGACTTGGCAAGACAAGGACCTTCTGCCGTCCACTCAGGTCAATAGCTACTTCACTCTATCTAGATCCTTTGCTACATGGCTTCACCAGGTTCAGTCACCCCAAACCTTAGCCGCTTCTCCGTACCGGCTCAAGGACGCGCGAGACATTGGTCGCCACTCTCTCAGGTCGGGAGCTGCCATCATAGACGTCCCGAAGTCACCTCCAACCGTCTCCAGCTCCTCCTAATTGGGACCCTTATAATCAAATCATAATCAAAGTGGCATAATTACGCCATAACCACGTGGATCACATCCGAATCAAACTGCCACCACGGGCGAAACCTTTTTACTCTTTTCTTTAACGTTTCTTAGTGTCTCTGCACATTATTCGAATACAATGCACGCTATGACATCCAACCTCTGCTTCCGTGTCTCAAGCGGCATCCTGTCCAGTGTCCCTAACGTATGACTCTAGAGTTTCCCACATCAAATACAATACATCATAAATTCCATCAATATAACTATCAGAATCTCAACAACATTTCACTTTACTTGCAACAACATAACAACATAGCAAATATGGTCAAGTTGGCATTCCTACTCTCACGAGATCCTATGAGGATTCGTGGACATCACAACACATTAAATAGTGCATACATGTGTGAGTGTTGTGTGATTGTGACAAGATTTAATCATTTGGGCCATGACCCGATAAAAAAAATACACATAATATCTACAAATTGCACGAAACTAGGGTTGCAAGGTATGTGTTTCTACCTTAATGGTGCGATTCCGATATAGGTAACGACATCAAAATGGTGGTTTGACTTCCTTGTTCTCCAGCTAAAACTCTCTCTCTCTCTCTCTCTCTCTCCGCCATTGAAACGCACTATTTTCTATCTAATCTCTCTTTATGTTCTATACTGTATTGGACGTGAATGAAAGTAAACGGCTGATGGTTTATATAGGGATCTCATAGATCAATGATTATGATTGGTTTTAACGGACAGTTACAAATCCAAACAGGTTGAAATGCACCTAGAAGGACAATAGTATCAAATTCAAACTTGGCTTCCAAGTTCACGACCCTAGAAATCCTAAACGTTCAATGGCATAGGAAACGAATTGGAATTTAATCTAGTGTTACTACTCTTTTATGCTTGAAATGCTATAGGCCATAGAATTTAGGCAACAAATTGGGATATATTCAATCTTCTAAACTTGGTCAACCAAAGAAACGGCAAAAGAAAGTTAAAGGTCATGAAAAACAAAATTTGGTTTCTGGGAATTTAAAACCCGATTTCCTCCATAAATTCTCCGATCTAAATGGCAGAGAAGTTTTCATATTTTTACCTTGTTGGAGGGGCGACCGTCCGTTAAACTACCAAAGAAAAAAGGGTAAACCAATGTGATCATGACATTGTAGGTGCTTGCGAAGGGACGGATGCGACTTCCCTCAGTTAGTTTGGGTGGCATAGCCCGGTGGTACTCCCCTTGTCACACAATCACACGTACACTCGCATTATAAATCAGTCTTTCGATTTACTAAATTATGATAAAAATAAATAAATCAATATGGATAAATTGCATTTTAATTAAAATGAACCAAAATAATGTCAATCAATGATCAAAAATATCTTTTTTTTTTTGTTTTTGGTTCAAAAATTCGGGTCGTTATAGTTCATGTAGGATTCTTGAACTGCTCTATGGGTTAGCATTTCTTTAACTTAACGTGTCTCATACTGAATATTTAGTATGGAAGCAGACTTGCGCTATGTTGGAGTTAACCTTTGTTTCCTGATGTTGGAATAGCATTATGGTAATTTAAACAATCAAAATTGGTAGACTTAATAGAGACAAGTTATGCAATTTTCCACACTACTCAAACATTTGTGTTGTGGGTATATTAATCTATAGGAATTTGGTTAAAGATGATAACACCATAACAAACAATTTCAGGAACGTCCTCCCAAATAAAACCACCACATCAGCACACTTGCTAAAGCGCAAACAACACAAAAAGCAAGCAACCAAAGTACAATTCCAACCCAATTCTGGCCTACTTCTTTCCCTACCTTGAATTATAATAGAGTCGTTTAATTGCATACAAAGCCATCTATTGTCTGTTGTCCATAGAGTGAGGCATTAGCTTCCAAAAACTACTTCTAGCCCCTATACGTGGTTCTATTGCTGCAATTACCCCCTTCATGTCTTTTGCACTTCTTTCCAGTCATATTTAGTGCAGGGTTACTGCCAAAGAGAGCTTATAATCCTCCCAGCTATATTTGTTCTTGACCATTTTAGTTATGCTTGACTGTTTGTGCTAAGGTAGTCTCTCATTCTAGGCTTTGCCTTAAGGCATACACCAATTTCATATCATTCTTTTCTCACAACATGGTTTCCAATCCACAATTAGATCTCGCTCATCATCATCATCATCGTCGTCATCATGATTCTTTAGTCCCATTTTAGATAATGAAAAAGAACTTGATGGATTTTTATTTCACAATGAAGGTATAATGAAGACCCCAAAACAATATCTTGGCATTACAATTATGCAAATCTCATTCCAAACAATCACCTGCATGTTTTGCAGGAACACAAAATAAAAGATTTACAATGGTGGATTAAAAAAGTAGAAAGAGAGGAAAAGGAGAAGCATTCTGCTTAGAAAGTTGTGATTTTTCTTCAATTGCGATATTTAGCAGGGTGGAAGGTCTTTAGGAGGTGGTAGAACAGATTCTTCGGCTGACTTCCCATTCTCAACCACAAAAGCCATCTTTAGTCCCCACATTGTGTGAAGTTCTAAATGACAGTGCATGAACCAGACACCTAAAGAAACAGACGCATACAATAGTTAGCCTCTTCATCAAATTTGAAAAAATGTACTCTTTTTAATTCATTTACTTAGAGTATTTGTTCATCTGTTACCTGGATTATCAGCTCTGAACCTGAAGGCAGTCCAACCCCCAGTAGGAACACCAACTGTATTTCTCTCCGGTGGATCAACCAAGTTGAATTTAGCCGGATCTTTCTTGGGGTCAAAGTTTCCAATCCCAGTGCCCACAACAAAGAAGTTGAAACCATGAAGATGAAACGGATGTGATTCAACAAAGAGGAGGTTAGTGTCTTGTAGGACCAATTCAACTGTAGAATTGAAAGGTAGTTTACTGAGCCTAGTCCCAATGGTAGTTCCAAGGTTTGCAGTAAGTGGTGCACCCGTGTAATTAAATGGAGCCGGCGGACGATCTGGAAAATTGGTTCTAAAAACTCCAGAAATATTTGAATAATGAGCCTGTAAAAGCCCCACCTTAGGCATCACAAATGTGACATTGTTTAATGAAGCCACAACTTGAGTTCCATTTTGACAAGTTGGACACGGATTCATTCCTAAACCGATAGTGTAAAAAAGATGTCTATCAACCTGAAGAGGGACATTTGCAGGGAACTGTGGAGAGTTTAGACTTTTGAGTTTGCTATTATAGCTCATAGCGAATTTGGTGTCGTTTGGAGCTGGTAACAGGGGTAAAGTTGGAAGAACTGTATTTGGGATGCCTTTGTATTGTAAAATAGCAGTAGCAGTTTTATTATCCACTGTGATTGGTGCATCTTCGAAAGCCCTTGCAGCCATGAAATACCGGTTAGGAGATTGGTCCGCTTTTACAAGAACGTTTGTGGTTTGACCTGGGGCGATGAGTATAGCTTGTGTTGTAAAGGGTTTCACATAAACTGCATCTATCTCCACTACTGTCATGTTGTGACCAGCTATGGAGAAGAAGAGCTCGTCATTCAGCGCAGCATTGATTATCCTCAAGAGGTATGTTTTTCCGAACTCAACCTCCATGGCAAATGTATCTGTTATAGTGAAAAACTCAACATAATTACACAGTTGATGAAGGTAACTAGGACATGTGGAAGTCTCTATCTGTTTGGTATTGTTTCAGCTTTCTTCGATTTTGATTTTCACCACTTCCAGTAAACAAAAGGAATGACTTCTTTGAAAACAATCATTGTTTTCATATTGATTTCAAACTTTCTATGAAAAACACATATAGGAAATTTTGAAAGATGGTTCTAGTGTTTCCTAAAATTTAGGTTGTTTTTCTAAAAAGCTACTCATAATCAATTTTTGGAAACATTTCGCAAAGTAACTTTTCTATGGATTTTATAAAATGAAAACTAGAACCAGAAAATGAAAACAATATCAAACAAAATCATTCATAATCAGCACTGGGTTTTTACATTTCTCAGAGCATGGAAATAGCGGCCCTGGTTTCCCGTTGATTGTATGAGCATCGGACGGTTGCGGTGGCAACCCCAACGCATTAGCTTGGTTAACAATTGTTTCAACATCCTGATTCCACCATTCTCCTGCATGAAAAAATATGCAATACATTATTACGTCCATGTTAGATACTTAGTACATGATTCTAAACTTACAAGTTTTTGAAAAAGGCGTTGAGAATGCAGTGTGGCAACACTATCATGATGGCAGTGTAGGCCGCATCAAGGATGAACATATTGCAATGCTACGACAACTGCAATTTTTTTTTTTATCCTTTCGAGAAAGAAATAGGTTTGATAGCATTGTCTATCCATTAGCTTCAAGATTTCTCATTGACATCTAACAAATTCTGACCTAAAATTAAGTTAGTTTCCTGGTAAGGTTGAGGGAATGGAAATGGAGTTCCTTCCTTCGGCATGATGACAATGGCGCCATAAACGGTTGCTCTTAACCACAAGATATGTGCGTGCCACCATAACGTCCCTCGTTGACCCGTGACAGTGATATTGTAAACATAGCTCTTTCCGGTTTGGACTGGACACTGTGTTATATACGCTGGTCCATCTGCCCAGCCGTTGCGAAATTGTTTCAAGCCATGCCTTGAGAAACAAGAACATTTGTGTTATATAGAGTGTAGTTTTTCCAATTTCCATGCATTAAAATGTTATACACAAGCATACATACCAATGAATAGAAATGTTGTATTGTGCATGGTTGGTGACATTTACAAGGAGTTGATCTCCTTCTCTAACATAAACTGTAGGCCCTGGAAACATCCCATTAACTGTGACTATCGGTTTTGCATGGCAGAGCCTGCTCACATTATTCACTTGTATCTGATAAACAAGAAAGGAGATTGGTTATCAAAAAAAAACAAGAAAGGAGACAATAAAAACAAAAAGCATGTAGTCAGTTTTTTCTTGTTTCGTTTTCAAAATGCACG
This sequence comes from Arctostaphylos glauca, assembly GCA_019985065.2. Lineage (NCBI taxonomy): Eukaryota > Viridiplantae > Streptophyta > Magnoliopsida > Ericales > Ericaceae > Arctostaphylos > Arctostaphylos glauca. The sequence continues at coordinate 27,830,611 of JAHSPW020000005.1, read as the reverse complement.
AAAGTTGGAAGTATAAATAGAACAAGGTTGAATGGAGTATGGAACCTACATTGAAGTCATATGTCTTCAATGCCGCATTAGCAGGAAAATAATGAAGGCTGATGAAGAAAGAAATGTAAAGGAGACATCTTTGCAGCCCTCTATAACTCGGCACCATTTTTATCCGGTGAAATGTGCTGCTTTCTCTAGGAGGGAGTTTGTATTTTGGATGCAGGAGAAATATGACTTTTATAGAAGCTGACCGAGTTAACAGAAGGTTAGGTTGATGAATTAAAAAAGAGCTGGGGGAGTGCAACTTCAATAGACATTAGGTAAAGCAAGTGCAAAGAATTAAACAAAGCTTTGAAGCAACTGTTATAGATGTTGAGATATCCCTGTAATGTTAGTTGCCAATACACCAATATGTACAGGGCTACAAGTGTCTTAGGAGCATAAAATATTAGGAATGGAGTACCTTGAAAGGTGCCAATGAGTAAATGTCTTCATATTGCTTAAAAGTGCCAATAATATTTCTATGAATACTAAATTGAGAGTAGTAGGTGGAGAAGGACATCCCCCCATTTCACTCATGTTATTCGTGGGCATATGGTCCTAAACATTGTTAGGATGTCCCTGTAATCTTGAAACAGAGGTCATGGGCCTTCCCTTCTCACATTGACTACATTGCTAGGCAGTCGCAATCGGGTTTTGATCACTTTACTCTTTTAAGTCCAGATCTGCCACAGAACCGAGAGCAATTCTAATTGCCCTGCTGAGTCCCCTGGCTTATAACAATGGGTTTCTTCACTGGGTTGGATCGGTTTAGATTGGGTCGGATGAATTGCCAACCCAACCCAACCCAACTCAACTCAGAAAAGGGAACGGTGCTAATCTTTTTTTTGTCTTTTTCCCTGATAGGGCTAATTAGGTCAGTTTATATGCTTAATAAATAATATTTTCCCACTTTATAAATACCAAGCAATTTCTAGAGAATTTTATGGCTTAAAATACTTAGTAAATAACTCAGAGGATGCATGTGAATTTCTCAATTCCAAAATGATACATGAATCTCTTTCTAGATTTTGGTCAAATTTCCTTCTAGAACTGGGACACGTTATAAATATAATATCATTTGATTATTATAATAAGCAAAAAGCATGAAAGTGAATAGCCTGAAGTGTCAAATTTGGATGGAATAATTCAGCGCAGGTAATCTGTCCAATTTTCACTTTTTCTTGGCCCATTTATATATCAATGAATTGACCAGATTAAACAAATAGTAATGCTAGGAACATAGATGTGTTCGACACATTCGAACACATTCGGACACAGATCCGTTAGATGCACATGTGATTCTTAATAGGTTGAGGGCCCCATGTGTATCTAACGTCTAATAACACATTGTGTTAACATGTGTTCGGACACATATGTGTCCTCAGACTTTTGCTTAAACAAAGGGGTAAAGTTCTTTATACCTATGCATGCTGGTATCACTTTACATCATTCATTTCTAATCAGGTAAAATGCATTGACCTCCCCTGGATTTTTAACAAATGCAGGGACTTTTCTGAGATTTTAAAAAATGGCAATCGTCTCCCGTTCAAAATGCAATCATCTTCTTTGCTTTTAAAACTATTAGAGTATTACCGTATGCCATTAATTTTTTATTAACACCATGAACTTTTATTGATAAAATACTAAAATGTTTCTCTTTATAAGATGCCCCTCTCAAATATTTTTACCTATTTTTTTATATATTTAATCTATTTATGTGTGCATTAAAATATATATTCTATAATTATATATATGAACGTATATAATGAAAATAATTTTTAAACTTAAAATTTTAAATGTTTAAATTAAATTAGACTTAAGTTATATTTTTTAAAAGCTTGTCCAAACAAATATGTATTTTATATATAAATAATTATTTGTCTTAAAAAATATATATATTAATTTATCACTTAATGCATATTATTAAGTTCGCATTCTTTATGTATATTTTACCTAATAAAAGCACATATACATTTTTAGTCTATCTTATAAGAAAAAACGTTATAACTTTTAATTTAAATTAATGTTTTAGTTTTTTATTCGAGCTTTAAATGCTGAAATTAAATTAAACTTAAGTTATATTCGTTAATTGTATAAAATTACTTAGGCATCTTATGTTTAGTAATTATGTTTAGTAATTATTATTTAGTTTTGTAAAGATGATATATTTACTTAATGAATCTCATTATTTTTTCGTCCTCTATTTGTATTTTATTTAATAAAATAATATATGCATCGTAACTTTTTATATCAAGAAAAAAAACTCTTATGAGTTTGTTAAAAAAATTCATGTAATTTACCTATAACACATTATTTTTATTTCTAGTAAAACTTGAAATACTGAATTTTGTTGATTTTATATAACAATTTTTATATATTATATTTTTTGAACATACATATTTGGTTTTTTTTTTTTTAGTTTCTACATGTATTTTATCAACAAAAAATACATGTACATTGCTATTTGACCTAACTTAACTAGATTTGTTTTTGTTCTTATTTAAAATTTTTTGCATTTGTTATTTTTGCATGATTTTTTTGTGGTTTCTTTTGCTTTTGTCATTATTTTTTACTCTAAGAATGACATTTGGTCCACACTGATACATTTTGTTAGGAATGACAACGGGGCGGATCGAGGGTGGATGTGACTATCCTCGTCTCCTATTTCCGAATCTATATTCAATCTCCATGCCCATCTCGATCCCCGAATGGAGATTATTTTTACCCTCCACCCCCGCTCCAAATGGGGAATGGAGATCTCCAAATGGAGAACGAAGATCCAAAAATTAAAAAAAAAAACTAATATTTTCATTACTGTTCATAAAAAAAACTAATGATATTTACTTGCATTTGAGTTTTTTGAATGACATTTCTTATTATTTAGTAGATTTCGATACTCCTTACTGTAAAATCTATACGAAATTTCTACTATCAAAACAAACAAGTTGCGTTTCATATAAATCGAGACTTATAGCTTGATTACTCATGACAGAAGAAAACCTCACCCAGAAAGAAGATTATTAGACGAAAAAGTACCAATTTAGCAAATCGTGTATTTCGTTTAGCAAAAAGTTGTGGCTGGAATTAAAAGTTGACAAAAGATAAAAACTAAAGACCTAATCGAATTATACACTCTTACAAGTACATGGGAAATGGGATGGGGAATGGGACAGGTGAAATTGCCATCCCTACATTTTGTTCCTAACTCTAAGGACGATTCCGGTAATAGATAACATGTCCATAACCAGGAAAAAAAATGAAATTATATCGATAAATAAAGAAACAATCAAGTAATGCACTTGTAAAAAAAATTAACTAAAATAAAAAGAATCACATACCTTTAGTGAGGAGAGTAGAGAAACAAAAATTTTATGCCTTAGAGAGAGGTTTCTTTTTTTTCATTCTTATAGCTATTATCAAGGATTTTTTAGGCATTTTAAAAACATAATTAATATGCTTACCTCATTAAAAAGTAACAATTCTCTCACGGGAACTAACAACAGGGGTAATAGCTTAGTTGTTTTAAAAGCAGGAGAGGTGATTTGTATTTTTTAAAACTTCAAAAAAAGTACTTGCCATTTATCAGAAATCTCAGGGAAGGTTAGTGCGTTTTACGCTTTCTAGTTTGAACATTTCAACACTCACATTTTATGTCAACTTCTTATTGTCCCTTCTTATAGTAAAGGCATAAAAGGGTTAAGAGAAATGTTCATGTGAATTGCATGTAACCCTAATCAAGAATGTAAAATATTGTTTCAATTATTTCTTTTAAAAACCCTTTAGTTTTATTGTGGTGACAAGTTTAATGACAGCATCAGACCTTAATTAAGGTCCTACTAACTTTTTTTCTTTCCACTAAACACTCCATATTTCAAAACTAAGCCATTTGCTCCTCTTCTTATTTCTACTGTGAGCCATCATTTATTGGATTCGGGAGGAGGCTGCAGTGCACTTCCCTTTAGTGTGTGTATAGTGCAGCCAAAACGACGTAGTTTTGCCCTTGAAACTTTATCGTTTTAACTTATCACGAGATTTGTTATTAAAATGCATGGAATCAAAACGATGCAATTTCGAAGGAAAAATAAACAAAACTACGTCGTTTTATCTACACTACACGCGCATTACAAGAAAGTGCACTACAACTTTACACGAGGCCTCATTTATTACCATCATCAAAACTCACATTTTTTTCCCCTCTTTTCACGTCTGTTGTCAATCACATTAATTTAATACTATCACCAAAACTAAGCAATCAGCGCCTACCTCCAATTCACCCTTCTCATGGATATAGTCAAACACTCACATACTATATTCAAGATGAGAAAAGTAAAATTACGGACGTACAAAATAATTTTTAAAAAATGTTTACTGAGTGGGTTAAAAAATAAAATTACTGAAATAAAGTTATATCCTCATATGGAACTCATATGATTCCGTTAATCATTTAACGGATTGGCTAACGGAAGTGAGCAATTGGAAGGTGACGTCAACTGTAGAGTGCAAAATATATTTTACCCTTGTAGTTTAGAGCTCCGTTAACCACACGATCGACAGTTAACAGAAGTCAAACACGACACAAAGTTAGTCGCTTAGAGTTCGTATTTTTTTGACATACACAACAATACATGACACGATAACACGAATAATAATTAGTATGACACGATGTGACAATACGAATAACAAATCAGTCAGGATTAAACCGAAGAAAGTCGAAATACAAACGTTGAATCCAATTAATAGAAAGGTAGGTATGAATATTGTAACGATTAGCTATGGATTTTTAGGTGAAGCAATATATAGGCCATGTTTGGTAACCATTTCGTTTTCTGTTTTCTGTTTTTATTTTCTGAATTTTCTGGTTTTTGAAAAAAAACACGTTTGGTTGATTTTTTATTTCCAAAAAACTGAAAACAGTTTTCATTATTTTCAAAAAAAGTGAAAGTATGAAAAGTGAGCTTTCATTTATTTCAAAAACAGTTTTCATTATTTTCAAAAATCAAATATATATGTATGTGTATATATATACACTAGACGTATATATAATTATATATTCGCGTATTATACATGTATTTATATATACACATATATTTATTATATGTATAATATATATATTTATATAATATGTATAATATATATACTTATAAGTACATACTTATATACATATACATATGTATTATAATAGTTATGTATATACATATAATCTATATGTATAATTATATGCATATGCATATATACATGTATAATGCATATGTATATACATGTATATGTATAATGTATTCTAATGTATATGTACATACATATATATAATGTATATATATTTATATACATATACATATGTATAATGTATATATATTTATGTATACATATATATATACATACTTATAATAGTATGTATATATATACATACATACTTATATATATCATAAGTATGTATATATACACACCCTTTGATATATACTTATATACATGCATATACTTATACATATATATATAAGTATAAGTATATTATATATATACACACACTTATATATATGTATATAAGTATATGTCAAAGTTATATATGTATATATATATATACACACATATATATATAAGTCTTAATACACACACTATAGAGTCTATATATATAACAAACTAAAAACAAGTTAACACAAACAAGTTTTTTATTTTTATTTTTTTAAAAATAAAAATAAAAATTAGAAAACAAAAATAGAAAACATAAAACAGAAAACAGGAAGTGTTATCAAACAAGCCCATAGCTTCTTTCAACTAAATAAAATTTCTTGGAAAACAAGAATACTTTGAGGTTGATGTAGCTTTTTATTTCATATTTGAGGTTAATGTGATTATTTTGGCTATTCTTTTTGAGTTAAAATAATAAGAGAAAACTTATAGAATGGTAAACATTTTTCCGAACAACTTCATCAAATAGGGATTATTATGATGAAATCTAACTAGAGAGATAGAATAAATTTGATATCCTTGGTATTTTCGATTTACAAATATTTTTTTTTGGTCATAAAATGCTATTACGACATAAATTTAACACGAACCAAAAATGACACAATAAAGTATATATGAAACATAAATGGTGGGATTAGCGTTGAAATTAAGAATTGTGACATGAATCCTAAATAACACGACAATTAGCTCATTGAAGTGCCGGACTGCCGGGTTCAAATCCCGACCCTCTCTCTCTCTTTCCTCCGCTTGTCGAAGAATTGCATGAAAATGAAAACATAAATGATAGGGACCGTATAGAGAGTGGATAAAAGTCGTGCACTTTTTGAACGCGGTGAAAAAATTACACTAAAAAAATAAAAATAGGCATGATCAAAATGAAAACATATTTATGAGGCAGGCATGAGCAGGAAGATAAAAAAAGGTAGTGATGCACCAATTATATGCGTAGAATTGCTTACAAAAGGACACACAAACTTGTGAGTGAATTCGGGGTAAAGCTGTTTCTGGCATTTTTTTCAACTTCAAAGTTTCACCTTCCATGTTCTTGTTAGTGACTGATCTCTGTGCATTAAAAAAATTGGTGATGTTAATATGCCTTGGAACATTGTTTTCCACCCACCTAGTCTAGAATCTAGATGCCTTCAACCATACATAATGCTTGTCATTTTCTCTGTTTCTTGTCTTAGAGCTGAGTTGGCGGACTGACCCGTATCCAAAACGATGGGTCGAATAGCTGGGCAAGGACCAGGATGGTGTGGGTAATATCGGCCATGATAGATTGTTGACATGAGATGGGCTTAATGCGTGAACTGATGACATGCCGCTTAGCCGACCCGACGTTTGGCCATGCGGCCATAATCTTCTCGAATTGGAAGGAACCCGAATAGAAAAGTGCAGCATCTTGGTGTGTTCTTGTTTATAAAACTCATTATTGTGGTGCAAGATAATAGCTAGATTTGACAAAATGCAATAAGCTAGGGAAAAGATTCCAAGATGAACAATGCTACTAACACAGATCTGTGTACACAGATTTTCTCTTCCAAGATATTCAATTGCCAAATCAAGGTACTTGATGACTTATAAATATAGAATCACAAGGCAAAATCAAGTATTCTATCAATTACAAGTACAATTAGTGTTGTGCTCACATTCCACGTGTTTTAACGTAAGCATCAGAGTGTTCTTTTTTTTTTTTTTTGCTGATAATGGGTTGTTCCCTACGCAGTCCACACAAATAACTCAGTTCTCGGAGACAGATCAAATCAGAATTGATGGATCACCATAACACTATATTAATTTCTCTCTCTTTTTTTAAAGATTAATAAGGAATATTTATAATAAATTTGTACAATTTGGTAATTTTGTTTTGCAGATTCCACCAAATTTATTAGGAAAATGATGGAAGATTTGTGAAAATTTTACATATTTGTGATAAATTGTATTTTGGTTTTTTTTTTTAATAGTTTTATTGTCTTAAGATTTGTTTATTGTTTTTAAAGTTTGTTTTGAGATTTTAGAGAAATGAAAATTGGAGAGAAAATATTATGAATTTCGTATTTTGGTATTCAAATTGAATGGGACCCATACTCGATGGAATAATTGTTGTCAAGCTCAGTGACGGTACGCCACGTTGGTGCCAGGGGACAGGGGGCGTGTGTCTGCTCGATTTTTGAATTATTACGCTTGTACTCTTTCATTTATAATATTTTTTGTTTATTCTCCTAAAAAAATGCACTAATATTCTTTAGTGTGGGGTTGCAAAGATTTATTAATCTGATTTGATTCGTTTTCAAGATTTGAGTTACATATGTAATCTGCACAAGAAATAACTAGTTAGTAACACCCACCCGTTACTAGTTAGAATGTACTCCGTTGCTTAACTTAGAACCAATGTTGTAGATACCGTACCGTACCGGCCGATACGTACCGTTTTGACAAAAAAACGGTACCAAATACCTCTAGTACCGTACCGTTCTCAATACTGGCCGGATACCGGCTATATCGTCTAGTACCGGCCAGTACCAGATTTGTTTTTTTTATTTTTAAGAATTACGGAAAAAATTAATTTTTTTAGGGTTTCTTTCTATAATTTTTATATATATTGATAATTGCGATAAATCCGATACGGTACCCGGTGCATGACCAGTACCGGTACGTATCGTACAAGTAGAAAAACCGGTACCTAAACCGATCCGGTATTCAGAACATTGTTTAGAACACGTAGAATAAAACGACAATTCTAATTGCACTTATTATTGATTTATATATCTGATTTTTCTTCTTAATCTCATATTTATAAGCCATCAAGTACTTCTGTTTGGTGATCGAATATTGTGGAATTCTTTCCCTACTTGTGGATTACTTTCTCAATCCCTTTCCAACTTGGTTGTTACCAATTCTGACTATTTCCTCAAAGCGCAAGGATTTTCTAAACAAGAGCCTTGCATCTTTGTTGTTTCATATCCAGGCTACCTTTCATTTTGAAAAGGAATTTGACTGTGTCCGGACAGTCGAGTGTTTACTCAGCATGGTGATGACCTATATATCTTATTGACTTGTATTTCTGTCTAAGTCAGGTATCATCAAGGCCAGTCAACATCTCGACATGGAGACAGCCATCCTGCTGAGCGGCCAGAATTCGCTCGAGCGAGCCATTAGTTTTCAAGTTCTATAATTTCTGATTTTTTTTCGAAAACAGGTTGGAAAATCATGATTTTCATGATTTATGGACAAAAAACACGATTGAAACAATAATAAACATGTGATTGATTGCGAAATAAGGTTAAATAATGGAAGCGAATCCGAGAACTTTGGGTTGGGAAAAGCTTCGCTATGGTTGACGTCTTTCTCTCTCTCAAAACTCATTCTTTAATCACTACAACAAAATCATGCTACGCCTATGTAACCTAGTATATCGGCAAATACATATTTGCATTGGTAAATGATTTTATCGATGAAAGTCTTTACGTTGGCACCTTGGCGCCATAGGCATGCCGGTAAGATTTGCTTATGCGAACTCTCATCATCGGCAAAAGACAATACATTCAGTGACATGAGTTATCGTTGGCAAAAGTATATTTTATTTCGTAAAATATAATACTCTATCAATATGATATTACATTGGTAATACTAAAACTATTGGCAACGTGGAATTTTGTTGCCAAAATTAAGTTGTAGATATTTGCTAATATTTTTTAACAACTATTTTTGTGTGTTGGCAAAAGAAATTAAAATTACATACTCCCTCTTTCCCGGTTTGTTTATCCATTCTTAAAATTCTAACTTAATAAGGGAACACAATGATTACTCCTAAAAAATTTAACTTTTCAAGAATACCTTTAACTATTTTAGCATTAAATGAGATGACACAATTTTCAATGTGTGATTTTCTAAAAGAGTGAGGGCAATAAGGGAACTTTCACAAGTCAACTTTAAAATTGGACAAACATTTTGGGACATTTAAAAGTCAAAAAGGAGACAAACAAACCGGGACAGAGGGAGTATAATTTTTATTAAAATTTTATTTTTCTCAATTACTTAATAACATACATTTATCCATTCCTTATAACGACCAACTCCCACAATGTACAATATTATCCGCTTTAGCTGCAAAGTTTTGCAGAATTCTTAGTGGGTCACCCATCGTTACATTGCCGCGGCATGAACATGTTTAACTGTGTATTTTCATTGGACTTTGGTACCCTCATAACTTTGAAAGACCTTGTACAAAGTAAAGTGATGACGTATATATAGATTTACATCCATCAAGCGATGTAGAATCTTTGACCACCCATCCAAACGTCTACCAAAGCTCTTATTTTCGGACGTGCGGCCTCACAAGTGGAACAAATGTACAAATAAACTAATACAATTCAAATACCAATTACAATAAATCAGTTATAATTGCATTAATATCAATTTAAAAATATTAAATTGTACTAGACCACAATGCCTTACAATCTATATAACAAAATAGGGAGTTATCTCCAAAAAAATATATATATTCTTTTTCTTACAAATCTCAATAATTTATTCTTCACATTTAACGGTCTAAAAATATCCTTCTCATATACTAACTTTTAGTGGCATTTTTCATGGCAAAGGTCTAATTAACAAGATTGACAAAAAATATTATTTTTTAACAAATCTCAAACTCTTTATTTTACACATCCAACGATATACAAATAAGTATTTTTGACATATTAACTTTTGAATGAAAATTTTAGTAAATCTTTATTATATATTTTATAAATTTTAAGCATTTATTCCACAAAATCAAATGTCTAAAAAATTACTTTAAAAAATTAACTTCTGAATGACTTTTGAACAAATAGTTTTTTTTAATACAAATTTTAACCTTTCATTCTTCAGATCTAAGGATCTAAAAATATTAATCCACAAACTAACTTTTCAATTTCTTTTTCGTAAATATTATTTTTTTTATGACAAAAAACTATATAACAAGATATGAAGGTATCTCTAAAAGAATATTATTTTTCTTACAGATCTCAACCCTTTATTCTTCACATCAAATGGTCCAAAAATATTCCTTTCAAAATCGAACTTTTAGATAGCACGGGTGAAATCTCAAGCAACATGAGTTAAGAAATAATTCGAATGCCTAACCAAGAAAATTAACAAAAAAAATTAAAAATATAAACTATATCAAATCGAAATAACAGTTGGACATTTTATTTGAGTTATATACTATTCAAATTTTTTGATGGTTAAGATGTTGGCATTCTAAGAAGTAATGAGATTTCACACCCAAAAGTGCAACTACGTACGAATTGCTATAAAATTATAATTTTAAACCCACTTTTGCATATTCTATATAAAAAAACACCATGATGTGGACCGGGGCTCCCGCGGGGGTGGGTGAATATTAGGTTCGAGTACTTTCCCTCGGATGAAGCCATGTGCTTTGCGATGGATAGTGAAATAATCATACAAAAAGTGTCATTCAAATAATAAATTTTGTCTCGATCAAGAAGCTAGCATTCTAAATTCGATCCAGCCAAATTTTTTCGATAATGAATTAATCCAGCCATTAGGCGGTGGATAATATACACTTAAAGACAAATAAACACGAATATCAATAAAACATTATACGGATATCTATACATATTCATGGATATCAATACACAGTTTCCGGATATCGATATGCGATTGTACATTCAGGTACAACATAAGACTTAACTTGTTATCAACTGCATTGAACTTATAGATTTTTCAATTTAGTACCAAGTCAATTCTTACTGTAATGACCCGTAAAATTTTAATCGAGTAAATAAATAGTTCGAGCAAAATTTTTTTCTCTACGTATAATTTTTGTTGCGTTTGCGTACACGAATATGTTGATGTATATATGTGATATTTAATATATTTATATGTTAAGTGTATATATGATTATTATTTAAAAAAATTAATTAAAAAAAGAAAAGAAAATGATGTTATATATTTAAACTAATATATTTTTTACATAATATATATGTGTGTGTTCTGTGTGTGTGTGTCTGTTTGTGTGCTGTGTATATAACAGTAATATATATATATATATGTGTTTGTGTGTGTGTGTGTGTAACGTGTATCTCTCTCTCTCTCTCTCCGCTTCTTATCCCCGACAACCACCACCCCCCTCCAGCCACCTCCCTCTCCCATCAGTCCCCTGCCACCACCAGCAGCCCTACTCGAGCCCCCACCGTCAGATCTCCTTCTTTCCTGCTCCACCATCCATGGGTTCCCAAACTTTGGCTATAAAATGGAGCTCTCTCTCTCTATTTTTACCACCCCGCAGTAGCAGCAAGGTAGAAAGGATGAAAGAGGAGGAAGGAACAAGAAGAAACGCAGTCGCTGCCGCGAACCGAAACGCGACCAAAACGCAACCAAAACTCCTCGGAACTTCGAACCGATGTAAGATTCCTATTCTAGAGTCTTCGTTTTAATGTTTCGGAGTATTTTCGAGTTGTTCCGAGGCGTTTCGGTGCCTCATCGGAGCTCGCTGGAGCTTCGCCGAATTCTGGGTATTATAACAGTGGAAAACGGGGGGAAGTTCAAAAAATGAAACAATTACACTTAGCCCCCCTTTGTTTATTTTAATTATATATGTATATATTCCTTATTATAGTTTAGTCCCTTTGTAAAAATTACAAAAACTGCCACTGTCAAAAAGAAAATTACAAAACTGCCACTATCAAAAAAATTACAAAATTGCCACTGTTTAGAACTTTCAAAAAACGCCCCAGGTAATAAAACAATTACAGTTTTACCCCAATAACTATAAAATCTAAATTTTAATCCCCGTAATTAAATAAATTACATTATTACCATAAAATTTTATAAATATTAATTCAAAAAAAATTAAAATTTGAATTATCATTTAAGAAACTCCTCACTTTTGAATTGCAAATTTAGTCCTAGACTAATAAAATAAAATAAGGCCCTAGCTTAATTAGTTATATGTTTGTACCATCTTTTATTTATTACATAATTAATCATAAGTTATGGATAATTATGAATTACATTAAATCAATATTTAATTCACAAGACTCAACTATGTTAATTAAAATGTTACTCTTAGTTATTTTAAAATTATAAAAGAAATCTTAAACAATTTAATTTATTATAATTAAGTACTAAACTTAAGAGTGATTTCACACGTATCTAATTAAACCTAGATTATTTTAAGTATACAAATGAACCTATCATGATAAGTTTATTATTATTAATTTGAGATTTTTTCGATAAAGATAACTTAACCCTAGTTCACACTAAACTATTAAAATTATCCGAATACTAATAAATAAAGGATTTTTCCTAGCATTATTTAAAACTTTATTTTTGATTCTCACACTATATTTAAACTTGTAAATTAAGTTCTAGATTATTAAATTACCACATTATCCTTGTATTATGTTATAGGTAAATTGTGTGAGAAATTATAAAGTCACCCTAGAGTTATATTTATGAAATTAATTCAAATTAATTAAATAAACTTTTGAGTTAGGAAAACGTTAATACACTCTTGTAAACTCTAATTAAATTATAGACTTACTTTAGATAAATATTATGCATCGCTCAACTTATTTGACTATTTATGATGCACCGTCATATTCAATTAATTGATTACTATCTTTCTAATTATATGTGAGTTAGTTAGTCAAACACAATAATTATTTTATCATCATGCTTTCAATTATTTAATTATCAGTCTTTCAAATATATAATATATTACATAACATGATGTTAGTGGATCAATATTACGAGATGCACTCTTATTATTTTAAGAGAAGGAACAGAAATTGGTGCTTTAGGGTATCCCGTGGATTTCCGATCATAGAAACTTATCAAGAACTGTATAATTTAGTTGTTGTGGATTATGTTCCCCGTGGGAATATTATGCGTGTCTTGTAGCCATAATGCGACATGAGCCGAACTTTGATTTTAACCAGAGGATGTAATAGACCCAAACTTTTGTATCACCCAAGCCCTGTAATTTAGCCGTGTCATGCGTTAGCCAAATTTCGCTTGAGCCGAAGTTATATTTAGTCATATCGTGCCCTTTTCTAGTCTAACGACATTCTAGTGTAAACTTTAAACTCATATTGTCCGGCACGATAGCGAAAAGATATAATGTTAGGAAAAGCATCTTGATTGGGAACATGACGATCGGGAGCAGTGAGGTTGGGGCGCATGGCGGTTGGGAAGCATCGATTGGTCGGACGGTCGGGAGCACCATACTTGAAATATTGATTCAGAATATATGACGATGTCAATGATGTTAGAAATCGTATTTGAATTATATGACGTGGTCATACTTTAGAATATCTGATTAAAGTCGAGTACTCATGAAACATTTTGAATTGATAAATCTTGTGATAGTTTTGGCTTCAATTATACTATTTTCGGATAAATCTTGTACTTATTATTTTCATACTTATTTTATGGCATGATGTTACTAAATCTTGATTACTTCTATACAATTACACATTACATATCATCTTAATGCTCTAAAACATTAAAAGAGAAACTTAAGGGTAGGGAACTTACTGAGTGTCAAAACTCATGGTGCAACTTCCTCCTGCCCCTAGTATTTCATAACCAGGTACTGACGACAATGGAGCCGGACCAGACTATACACCATATGATGACGTTTATCCCGCAGAAGACGTGATCGAGCCGTGGATCACTTAGACTAGTTTAGACTGCTTTGACTTTACTTTTAAAGTCTTTTTGGATGTAAACAGTCTCTTTTAAAATGTATTTTGACTATCTCGTGTATCAAACTCGTATTTCAATATAATGATGGTATTTTAGTTACTTTGCTTGTTTTATTAACGTGTCCGAAATTCAGGGCGTTACAACTTGGTATCAGAACTTAGGTTTCACCACTTGTCGACCTTGGGTAGACTTCGGTAGCTTACACTTTCGAGCGTTCTTACTCCGAGTAATTAGACCTTTTCTTCGTCCTTTTCCTTTTATGATACGATATACATAAGTCTAATCTATAATTATTTTTCAGATAGATTATAGAAGGGGACCGCAATACTCAGACCACGACATCTCGGAAAACGAACTTATGGATGGGCTACCAATGGACGAGCCACAATTGGTCCCATATTCAGATAGCAACAGCAGCACTGACAATAGCAGTACTAACGACGACAACAGTGAGAATGAGGATCCTGAGGAGCCTCCTTTCCCTGGAGATGACGAATATATTCCCCCCTTCGAGGCACCAGAGATGGATTTACCCGATGACGCACCGGGATACATAGCACCAGTGGCTCCAGAGCCATTACCGGACTGGGAGGAAGCAGCACAGTGGCTCTAGTACGAGCCAGTGCATAGCGACGAGGAAGATGACGGCGAAGACGCTTACCTTGAACAAATCAGAGTATACGAGGAAGCCGAGGATGCCAACCCGGAGAGCGACGTGGAACAACCACCGACACCTGAGCCCGAAATGCTACCAATGGAAGTCGAAACCTGGAGACAGTGGGGTTCTACCCCTGACATCGAGGCCGGCACTATGGTGTATGTGAAGATTTCACCATCAAAAAGATGCTTTTGGAAAGTGCGCTCGGAGCCTTATTTCATGGGACCAGTGATGCTCCTAGACCAAGATCCCAACGGCAACTACCTACTGAACTTGCCCGCCGAATTTGTGGAGAAGGTGGGAAACATCGCGCCCCGCTCATGGGTGCAGATAGCAAGGCCGGCTGATGAAAGTAGGATCGTGGATCCCAAAGGAGATGTTGACTTCATCAATCGGTTCGTCTACATAGAACGACCCTTCATGATTGAAGATCGTCAGCTACAAAATCCGTGGGAGTGTAACTCTTGGAGTTACAAAACTTACTGGCAATGTTTTGGCTGTATTGAAACCACTCGAGAACATGAATCTCGCCTCCGCCGAGACTATCCCCGTCTTTTTCGGTGACGGATTAGCGTAGTGTAGAGAGTGTTATTTTGCGAGCATAACTAAAAAAATCTTTGTAAAACACTCCACAACATATAAAATCATAGCATACATTCACTTTGTAGTACGCATGATTCGGCTTAGCTATGTTTAATGACTTAAGTTTTAATGAAGTGTTCTCTTTCATGAATTGTGTGCTTCACTCGTTCTTATTTAGGCCTATATGCTTGTTTAATTGTAGAAATATGGTAGAAACACGTAATGGAGCGAACACGAGCGACACAGCTGGACACAATCAACATAACCAACACTGTCAACCACCACCTCCACCCCCCACCTCAGTTAATCGTACAGCTCCGCCGCCTCAGCAACAATATCAACCGCATGCACCTCCGCATTACTACGGGCAACCCAACCGTAGTATCTTGCTTAACGAGTTCTGTAAAAGACGACCACCGGTCTTCACCGGCGATGTTAGTCTTGGAGCTGCAGAGGCTTGGCTTAAGCAGACTCAGAAGCTTCTGCACATCATGCAAGTCCCCGACAATGGAGATCGAGTGGCCCTAGCGACGTATCAGCTTCAAGGAGAGGCAGATTACTGGTGGGACCTAGTGAAGACAACACACGATGATGAGACGATGGATTGGGAGACTTTCAAGACTTTGTTCTTGGCTAAGTATTTTCCTACCCCTGTGAAGCAGGCTTTGATTCTAGAATTTCTAAACCTCAGACAAGGCAACCGTACAGTTACTCAGTACGCCGCCCGCTTTGAAGAACTTTCTCGACATGCCCCTGAGCATGTGGCAACTGACACCACCAAAGCCAGGAAATTTGAGTGGGGACTCAGCCCCTACATCCGGAAGGGTGTAGAAACTCAAAGAGAACAGACCTACGCTGGAGTCGTAGAGTGTGTTCTACTGGTAGAGCAAGAAGCATCTGATTCAAGAAGAATCTTTGACAGCTGCAATCGACCACAGTTAGGTGGACCGATGCGAAATTCAAGAGAGAACCCCATACAAAGGCCTTACAGCAACAACTTCAGTAACAACAACACTGGAAATTTTAACCGCAACAACACTAACACTGTCAGCCGCAATAATGTCAGCAACTACAATCAGCATCCACCCCAGCAAAACTAGCAGTTTCAGCAGAGGAGTGCTCCTTATTCCACACCACATCACCCGGTGAAGCAGAATCCTGTCACTTGTTTTGGTTGTGGCAAAGAGGGCCATATCAAAACTCAATGCCCATCCAATGCCACTGGAGCTAACCAACAGAGAGTGGGAACCACTCCAGCTGGAGGACCTCAACAACAGGCACCAGGACAGTGGCAGTCACGGAATAATTTTGGCAACCAGCAGAGGCCCGGGTAGAGCAATCAAATCGGACAGAATAGAGGACCGACTGGGCCCAGGCCGAACAATGGAGGAAGGATCTTTGCCCTCCAAGGAGAAGAAGAAGCTGAAGCCACAGAAGAAGAAGTGTATGATCCTTCGGTCATACAAGGTACACTAGTACTGTTTAACTCATGTATTACAGCTTTATTTGATACGGGTGCTTCGCATTCGTTTATATCAACTGCATGTGTTAGTACTTTAGAACTTGTACCTGAACAACTAGAAACTCCTATGTGCGTTACCTCACCTTTAGGAGACTAGTTTCTGTGGGCTTAGTCTGTAAGAACTGTGAGATAGAAGTCTCAGGATTGCGCCTAACATGTGACCTTCGAGTCATAACCATGGCCGACTTTGATGTCATCCTAGGCGTGGACTGGTTGTCCACTCACCGCACTATTATCGATTGTCACCAGAAGACAGTGACGACCTACTCCTTAGATGGAACTTGTTTCAAATTTAAAGGGGATAGGCAAGAGTCTTTATCACTATCGAAGACCCGATCGCGATGGCATGACAACCTGACCGTATGGTTAGCTAGTCTAACATTAGGACAAGAAGATCGGATGGAATTGGGATTATCACGCGTAGTTTGCGAGTACGCCGATGTATTTCTTGATGAGCTACTTGGACTACCGCCGACCCGAGAATTGGATTTCACCATTGAGCTTCTACCCGGAACAACACCAATATCCATGGCACTATTCAGGATGGCACCGGCCGAATTGAAGGAATTGAAGATTCAGCTTCAAGAGCTTCTAGAGAAAGGATTCATTCGCTCGAGCACTTCACCATGGGGAGCCCCAGCACTGTTCGTGAAGAAGAAAGAAGGAACACTTCGACTTTGTATTGACTATAGACAACTCAATCGAGTCACGAGTAACAATCGATATCCACTACCTCGAATCGATGACCTGTTTGATCAACTTAGAGGAGCAACTTGTTTCTCAAAGATTGATTTACGATCCGGGTATCATCAGTTGCGAGTTAGAGATTCTGACATTCAGAAGACAGCTTTCCGAACAAGGTATGGCCACTATGAGTTTCTAGTGATGCCTTTCGGACTTACCAACGCACCAGCAGTATTCATGTGCCTCATGAATAAGATTTTTACTCAGTACTTGGACCAGTTCGTAGTAGTATTCATCGACGACATATTGATCTACTCAGTAACAGAAGAGCTACATGAGCAACACTTAAGGACCACACTTCAGATTCTATGAGATAACCAGCTTTACGCCAAAGCTAGCAAGTGTGACTTTTGGATGAAAGAAGTCAAATTCCTAGGACACGTTGTGTCAGAGAAAGGAATCTCCGTCGACGACAGCAAGATCGAGGCCATCAAGGATTGGAAGAAGCCTACTTCAGTTTTTGAGATTTGTAGCTTTCTGGGACTAGTCGGTTATTATAGACGATTCATCATGGACTTTTCGGCTTTAGCCAAACTGATGACTCGGCTAACTCATAAGGGAATCAAGTTCGATTGGAACGATGCATGTGAGAAGTCTTTTCAAGAGTTGAAGAATAGATTGACCAATGCCCCTATTCTTATCGTTCCACGACGAGATATTGGGTACGTCGTCTACTGTGACGCATCGAAGGATGGATTAGGCTGTGTGCTTATGCAAGAAGGACAGGTCATGGCCTACGGATCACGCCAGCTGAAGATACACGAGCAGAACTACCCGACTCATGACTTAGAGCTTGCCGCTGTGGTACACGCGCTTAAGATCTGGCGTCATTACCTTTACGGTGAGAAGTTCGAAGTTTTCACGGATCACAAGAGTCTCAAGTACATATTCACTCAGAAGGATCTGAATATGAGACAACGACGTTGGATGGAGTATCTAGAGGATTATGAATTCACCTTGTCCTATCACCCGGGAAAGGCTAACGTCGTAGCAGATGCACTTAGTCGCAAGTCCCGAGGACACGTTGCCAGTCTGGCAATCAGAGAGTGGAAACTGATGAACCAGATACAGGAGTACGGACTCTAGTAGAATGAACAACAAGGAGGATCTTATCTGTGTGTAATGATAACTACGTCGGCACTTCATGAAGAAATTCTGAAGGTACAGATCCTTGATTCAGAGTCAGATCTTGTCAAGAGCCGACTAGCTAAAGGGGAAGCATCAGCAGGATGGACTATTGGAGCAGACAGAGGATTGAGATATCTTAGACGTCTTTTCGTGCCAGACTTCGGTACGCTCAGAGAATCAGTATTGAAAGAGTTTCACAAGTCAAACTTTGCTGTCCACCCTGGAGGGAATAAGATGTACAAGGACTTGAGGCGAACTTATTGGTTGAGCGGAATGAAAAGAGACGTGGCCAAGTACATAGCCACTTGTCTCACATGTCAGCAAGTCAAGGCAGGACATCAGAGACCTGGAGGAACGCTACAGCCGTTGCCTATACCAGGATAGAAGTGGGAGCATATAGCGATGGATTTTGTGACAGGACTACCGAAGTCAATTCAGGGACACGATGCCATCTGGATTGTCGTTGACCGTTTGACTAAGTCGTCACACTTCTTACCAATCAAGCTATCTGACACGATGGATTCGTACATCCAATTGTATATCAAGGAGATCATCAGACTGCATGGTGTACCAGTATCAATTGTATCAGACAGAGACCCAAGATTCACGTCAACTTTTTGGCAGAGCTTACAGAAAGCCTTGGGAATATATCTTCGTATGAGTACAGCTTTTCACCCTCAGACAGATGGGCAGTCAGAGCGAACCATACAGACCTTGGAGGATATGCTTAGAGTGTGTGTCCTAGATTTTAGAGGTAATTGGGAGAGACATCTACCACTAGTAGAATTCGCTTACAACAACAGCTATCAGGCGAGTATCGAGATGGCGCCGTACGAAGCACTTTACGGACGCCCATGTCGATTACCTATATGCTGGACTAAAGTTGGAGAGACTAGTCTTTTAGGACCAGATCTTGTACGAGAGACCACAGAGAAAGTCAAAGTCATCCGACAGCGACTTCTGACAGCGCAGAGTAGACAGAAGAGTTACGTCGACAAAAAAACCAGACCTCTGACTTTCAACGTTGGAGACCACATTTTCTTGAAGATCTCACCACGTAGGGGAATCATCAGATTTGGAAACAAAGGGAAGTTATCGCGATATATTGGACCATTCGAGATATTGCAACGAGTCGGAGAAGTTGCTTATCGTCTCGCACTTCCACCTCAGATCGATCGTGTGCACAATGTGTTCCATGTATCCATGCTTCGCAAGTACATGTCACATCCGACTCACATTCTCAACTGGGAAGAAGTCACCATCAATGAGAACACCACTTACGAAGAGCAGCCGATACGCATCATTGACCATGGAGAGAAGACTTTACGAGGAAAGACCGTCCATCTTGTCCGAGTCTTATGGCGCCATCGCAACATTGAAGAATCTACTTGCGAAAGAGAAGACATTATCCGTGCTAATCACCCACACCTTTTTAATTCTGACACTTTGTAATTTCGAGGGCGAAATTTGTTAAGGGGGATAGGTTGTAATGACCCGTAAAATTTTAATCGAGTAAATAAATAGTTCGAGCAAATTTTTTTTTCTCTACGTATAATTTTTGTTGCGTTTGCGTACACGAATATGTTGATGTATATATGTGATATGTAATATATTTATATGTTAAGTGTATATATGATTATTATTAAAAAAATTAATTAAAAAAGAAAAGAAAGAAAATGATGTTATATATTTAAACTAATATATTTTTTTATATAATATATGTGTGTGTGTGTGTGTGTGTGTGCGTGTGTCTGTGTGTATAACAATTATATATATATATATATATATATATATATATATATGTGTGTGTGTGTGTGTGTGTGTGTGTGTGTGTGTGTGTGTAACGTCTATCTCTCTCTCTCTCTCTCCGCTTCTTATCCCCGACAACCACCACCCCCCTCCAGTCACCTCCCTCTCCCATCAGCCCCCTGCCACCACCAGCCCTGCCACCACCAGCCGCCCTACTCGAGTCCCCACCGTGGGATCTCCTTCTTTCCCGCTCCACCATCCATGGGTTCCCAAACTTTGGCTATAAAAGGGAGCTCTCCCTCTCTGTTTTTACCACCCCCCAGTAGAAGCAAGGTAGAGAGGAGAAAAGAGAAGGAAAGAGGAGGAAAGAAAATGAAGGAATAAGAAGAAACGCAATCGCTGCCGCGAATCAAAACGTGACCAAAACTCCTCGGAACTTCGAACCGATGTAAGATTCTTATTCTAGAGTCTTGGTTTTAATATTTCGGAGTATTTTTGAGTTGTTCCGAGGTGTTTCGGTGCCTCGTCAGAGCTCGCAGGAGCTTCGCCGGATTCTGGGTATTATAATAGTGGGAAACTGGGGGGGTGGGGGGGAAGTTTAGAAAATGAAACAATTACACTTAGCCCCCCTTTGTTTTCCTTATTATAGTTTAGTCCTTTTGTAAAAATTACAAAAAATGCTACTGTCAAAAAGAAAATTACAAAACTGCCACTATCAAAAAAATTACATAATTGCCACAGTTTAGAAATTTCAAAAAATGCCCCAGGTAATAAAATAATTACAGTTTTACCCCAATAACTATAAAATCTAAATTTTAATCCCTGTAATTAAATAAATTACATTATTACCATAAAATTTTATAAATATTAATTCAAAAAAAATTAAAATTTGAATTATCATTTAAGAAACCCCTTACTTTTGAATTGCAAATTTAGTCCTAGACTAATAAAATAAAATAAGGCCCTAACTTAATTAATTATATGTTTGTACCATCTTTTATTTATATTACATAATTAATCATAAGTTATGGATAATTATGAATTACATTAAATCAATATTTAATTCACAAGACTCAACTATGTTAATTAAAATGTTACTCTTAGTTATTTTAAAATCATAAAAGAAATCTTAAATAATTTAATTTATATAATTAAGTACTAGACTTAGGAGTGATTTCACACGTATCTAATTAAACCTAGATTATTTTAGTACGCAAATGAACCTATCATGATAAGTTTATTATTATTAATTTGAGATTTTTTCGATAAAGATAACTTAACCCTAGTTCATATTAAACTATTAAAATTATCCGAATACCAATAAATAAAGGGTTCATCCTAGAATTATTTAAAATTTTATTTTTGATTCTCACACTATATTTAAACTTGTAAATTAAGTTCTAGATTATTAAATTACCACATTATCCTTGTATTATGTTATAGGTAAATTGTGTGAGAAATTATAAAGTCACCCTAGAGTTATATTTATGAAATTAATTCAAATTAATTAAATAAACTTTTGAGTTAGGAAAACGTTAATACACTCTTGTAAACTTTAATTAAATTATAGACTTACTTTAGATAAATATTATGCATCGCACAACTTATTTGACTATTTATGATGCACCGTCATATTCAATTAATTGATTACTATTTTTCTAATTATATGTGAGTTAGTTAGTCAAACACAATAATTATTTTATCATCATGCTTTCAATTATTTAATTATCAGTCTTTCAAATATATAATATATTACATAACATGATGTTAGTGGATCAATATTACGAGATGCACTCTTATTATTTTAAGACAAGGAGCAGAAATTGATGCTTTAGGGTATCCCGTGGATTTCCGATCATAGAAACTTATCAAGAACTGTATAATTTAGTTGTTGTAGATTATGTTCCCCGTGGGAATATTATGCGTGTCTTGTAGCCGTAATGCGACATAAGTCGAGCTTTGATTTTAACCAGAGGATGTGATAGACCCAAGCTTTTGTATCACCCAAGCCCTGTAATTTAGCCGTGTCATGCGTTAGCCAAATTTCGCTTGAGCCGAAGTTATATTTAGTCATATCGGCCCTTTTCTAGTCTAACGACATTCTAGTGTAAACTTTAAACTCATATTGTCCGGCATGATAGCGAAAAGATATAATGTTAGGGAAAGCATCTTGATTGGGAACATGACGATCGGGAGCAGTGCGGTTGGGGCGCATGGCGGTTGGGAAGCATCGGTTGGTCGGACGGTCGGGAGCACCATACTTGAAATATTGATTCAGAATATATGACGATGTCAATGATGTTAGAAATCCTATTCGAATTATATGACGCGGTCATACTTTAGAATATCTGATTAAAGTCGAGTACTCATGGAACATTTTGAATTGATATATCCTCTGATAGTTTTGGCTTCAATTATACTATTTTTGGATAAATCTTGTACTTATTATTTTCATACTTATTTTATGGCATGATGTAACTAAATCTTGATTACTTCTATATAATTACACATTACATATCATCTTAATGCTCTAAAATATTAAAAGGAAAACTTAAGGGTAAGGAACTTACTGAGTGTTAAAACTCATGGTGCAACTTCCTCCTGCCCCTAGTATTTCATAACCAGGTACTGACGACAATGGAGCCGGACCAGACTATACACCATATGATGAAGTTTATCCCGCAGAAGACGTGATCGAGCCGTGGATCACTTAGACTAGTTTAGACTGCTCTGACTTTACTTTTAAAGTCTTTTTGGATGTAAACAGTCTCTTTTGAAATGTATTTTGACTATCTCGTGTATCAAACTCGTATTTCAATATAATGATGGTATTTTAGTTACTTTACTTGTTTTATTAACGTGTCCAAAATTCGGGGCGTTACACTTACAACTTTTGATCTAAATTGTTAGGATTTTATATCTCACTGATTTCATCATCGTCACAAAATCAGAGATCATCGGATGTCGGTTTCCACGTGATCGGATGGAATTTAATACATCACTAGGCATTAAAGTCTTATAGTGGTTCATCTTAACCACCACTTGAGTTTTATTTCGGTGATTAGAATCGTCTATCTTTACATATAATGTAGTTTATCATTTGAACAAAAACAAAGTTGATCGCATATTAGTAGACATTTAATAGCCCAAAAATATCATTCAAATAATAGTCCAAATGTCTCGATTGAAGAGCTTTCTAATCTCGATCAAATTCGATCAACACAAATTTTTACGAGAATAATTTAATATTGAAGAACAACAACAAAAAAAGGTCTTGATCGTTAAAATAGTTTCAGTTTATTAGGATCCGACAAGGGAGTGATATTGAAGTATTTTCCTTGATTAATACTATATTACTTTATTGTGTTATATTTTTGCCGATATCGTATTGTTGTCGCTAATCATTTTCAAAATATATTATCTTTTGGCGATGCAAATCGCGTCGCTAAATGCGAAGACTTTTTGGCGACAACATTTCTCATCGTCAAATGTATTGTCGCCAAAGCAAATTATTTTTCGGCGATGCTAATCGTGTCACCAAATGTGAAGACATTTTGGTGACAACATTTCTCCTCGTCAAAATTATCGTCGTCAAAATAAAATATCTTTCGGCAATGCAACACGCGTTGCCAAATGTGAATATTTTTAGGCAATAATATTTCTCATAGTGGAAAGTAAGTTTGTATACTCCCACGTGTTGCCAAATTAAGACCACTTGAGGTGAGTCTTAGTAAGTTTGTATACTCCCATGTGAGGAGTTTAAACCTTGAAAGGAATGATTAAAATCCATTAAGGTTTGAATGACAAATTAATTCTTTAAGTATGCACCATGTGTTGTATGCAGGAGGGTGATAGGTCACACGTGCCGCTGCCTCCGCCTGCCTTGGTCCATGGGTCATGGGTCTAGTTTGGGCTTGGCTTGGCTTGGCGTGATGTGATTCTTGGGCCCTTAAGCCCAAGAGGTTGGGTTTGCTCGCTTGGGCCACGTAATGAGCTTGAGCCCATTTTAGGTGTGTATTAGAGGTGATAAATCAATTTAAAAGCAAAAATCAATTTCTAATCTAAAACCAAAATTAAATTTTAAGATTTCTTAATGACTCTTATGCGTTGGAATTGAAATTCCTAGTAGAGTATTTAAGATGCTCATAATAAGAGATCACCTATGTGAGTGTGAAGTGGAGCCGCTTCAACAAGAATTTGAGAAGGCGAAATTCTTAAAACACTTGCAGAACCAGGACTTATGTTCATGGCCAAAAGGAACACAACAATGAGAACTAAATTGTGTTAGGAGAAGTTCCTGTGTGAAGTCTATTGTCTCGATTTACGGCAGAACAGTTCAAAACATCATGTTCACTGGTCAGCCAATAAATCTGATGGGCTTTCACAATGGAAGGCTCAAAGCCAAAAGCTACCTATCCTATGCAAGGATTATCTGATGTGCTCTCTCTCTCTCTCTCTCTCTCTGAGTTTGATTTGTATTTTGTGTCAGTTTTTAGCCAAGTTCATTCATGTGGGGGATTGTTATAAATTTGGTATGATTGTGAATGAATTTGGGACACCGAAGGGTCTGACAAGGCAACCGAAACGTCTCAGCGGTTACAATCCATTCATGGTTGCATTGATGTCCATCAATTGCACTATTGATATCCATTTATTCCTCTATTTATAATTTCAGCGATTTCAAAGTTTTAGAATTTGTATAAGTCGTGAATTCTTTTATTTGTTTTAGATCACCAAAAAACCAAATGGTTTCTATATGATTTTTACGGAGAGAGAGGCAGACACAATTGGTTCGACGGACAGTCGATCGGATGGTATTCCATCGGCCGACTGAGCCGTTTTATCCTAGGAGACAGGCTTCGAAACGATCCTCCAACACCCATGGGAGGCGGCGAATCTGTTTTAAGGGGACTGTGATACACATGACTCAGTTCGGCATTGTATTTTATTTTCTGAACTGATATTGTAATTTCGTTCTGTAATTTTCGAATTGTCGATTACTGAAATTATTTTATGAAATTGAATCCGATCAACTTGTTCATATATTTTTTCCTACATTCCTAACAGTAAAGAGGGAATTGAAGGAAAAAAAACATAATCCCATAGTTCTCGCTCCGCCACCTCATACAATCTCATCCGTCAATTGAAAAATTAATGTAAAAGGCTAAATTGATAATTAAACATGAAACAAAATTTGTTTAAAAATGATTTTAAATCTTTATTAAAATCCCAAGCTATTACACGTCAGGTTGATTGTTTGGCAATTGAGTCGTCTGGATAATTCGGCTTACTACGTTTAGTATTAAAAAGTACCAAACAACTATTTGTATTTGTCTTAAATGTGATGAAGGAACCCATGCATTAACAAATATTTTTTGTTATCTCAAAAAATTTTAAAATGAAGATTATATATATATCGTAATTATCGTTTTCATTTCGAAAAACAAACTCATTTTACAAAATTTATTTTACACAGATTAAAAATGACATTACACTTGATTGTGAAGTTTTTTTCAAGGTGACAACTAACATGTGTCCCGTCTTAATTAATTTTTGATGCAAGCTTGAAGGGATTTGTTAAGTGAGAGCATAAGCAATGATTAAGCTTGCTACTTTGAGCTCGCAAAATTTGACTCTTAAGATTGTTTTATTGGCCATTAAACTCAAGTTCTCAAACAAATATGCATTATAAAGATATTAAATGTTTTTACGCTGAATTACGAACATTGTTGTTTGTGGAAATCTTTTTTTTTTTTTGGGGACTGTTTTGTTTTTTTTGTCTTGTTTAATTTGTTTTGGCGTGTAGCGTTAATGATGATGAACAAAAAGAGGCCCCTCCCTCCTCCAACATTCTCATCAACCAAACATGGCCCCATTCAGTTACTGGTTATCCCAAACATTAACATCAAACAAATACTTGAAAAATTTGTTCATAACATGTCTGCTACCTAATTGGCCCCCCTTGTTGTTACTAATTACCGACACTTGGTCGTTTCTTGTAGCAACTTGATTTTTACCCTATCCAAGCATCCAGACTAGTATACATGCCCCTCTCTCGACTAATCGTAGGATCCTCAGGAAAACAAAAATTTCAAAGGCCTTAAAGATTTGATAACCAAGGTATCTGGTTAGCTATGAGATTACCCCAACCTAATACCAACTAGTCCTCAAAGGGCCAATCCCACCATCCACTTGGATGTGTCCTTTAAAGCCAGAGTATTTTGCCATGTATGAACTAGCCTCATAAGAGTTGATAGAATATGAGATTTTGGACGGAACATACATCTAAATTTCAAATCTTGACCACTAGACCAACCCCTTTGGATGATTTGCTTGATTTGATCGGAATTGGAACAAGATGAGGGTGATGACATCACTTAGGGCACTTATTAAGGGTGTTCAATGACATATGTTGGTAGAATTTCAAGGCACTGGGATACATAACAAGAGGTCGAGAACATAACACATAATATAAAGAGTAATGTTAGGAATATAAATCATTCGGGCATATCACCATTTGATGCACATGAGACTTTCAATAATTTAAGGGCTCCATGTGTATCTAGCAGTTCTGGACACATTTGTATCAAGATGTGTGTCCAGATGTGTTCCAATAGTCTGGGTACAAGACTTTTCCTACTATAAATAGTGGGGCCTGATATTAGGGATGGCAACGGGATGGATCGAGGCCAGATTTGTCCGTCTCCACCTCCGATTCCGGAGTCTGAAATATACCTCCATTCTTGCCCCGAATAGGGTTTGGGGATCGTGGATCCCCGCCTCATTTTTTTAAATTAAAAAAAAACTTAGTTCATTAAGACAAATTGAGATTTTTAAGATTATATTCTATATTAACCATTTCAAGACAAATTGAGTTTTAACTATATAAAACCTTACATACATCTATACACATATATAGTCTCAATTTTATATGCGTATATACATCTATACATGGGAATAAACTAATATACATATATTTACATCTATACATGGGCAATTTTACACGGAGTAGGGAAAAAAATATTTAAAAAGTTTAAAAAAATATTATAAATAGTTATAAATAAAAAGGTTAGAGAATAAAATAATAATTATTTAAAACAGGGTGGGAAACGGAGCGGGGAACGGGGTGGGGGTACCAAGCTCCGCCTCCGACCTGTTCTCGATATTTTTTCTTACTTTCTCCTCCAAATCCAATTCGTTCCCCAAAAAAATCCCCGAAACTCCAATCCGAACAAATCGGGGAATGGATCGGAGCAGAACGGATCGGACAGAATTGTCATCCCTACCTGAGATGCATATACATGAGAAAAGGCAGTAGAGCAAAATACTTGGATCAAGTTACTATTAAAAGGGTGCATTTAGTACTTACAATATGAAAAAGGAAACCAAGCTTCCAATTGAAGGGAATAGTGAAATTTGACATACTGAGGTCATTTGCAGAAAGTAATATACAAAAAAGAACCCTTCACATCAAAAATATCAATATTCTTTTTCTTATGTTAGCCTCTTGTCAATGCCAAATCTATGACACCTCCCTATGACGCGAATCCGTTACATGAGATGTCATATGGTTGAGAGTATTCGAGCTGCTCCATCTCCCAGCTTGATTTCGAAGCAACTCTTTCATGGCACGGAACATACTCCTGTTATTTGCAAAAAGAAAAAGATGGTACTTAAGCATATTAAGACTACCTTTTCTCCACTAACAACTTACTTGAAGATGCAATTATACTAGAAAAAGATCAATCTATAGCAAGAAACACTCGTGGCACTTTGGTTAAAGAATCGGCGTCAAGATAGAAGGGGCGGGACATATTTAATTAGTTCAATTTCAACTTACAAACATGTATATAATATGCATTGCCTTAAAATGTAGTAACTCAATTGGCTACTTCGCTGCATATTATTTGTGTTTAGAAGATTCTGTTCATGTGCTTTTAAATGTCCATTGAAATACAAACAAGGAATAACACTGAGTTGGATGTTAATCAAAAGGAAACAGATGGCAACGATTTTGCAAGACAAGTAAATGGTACGTATAGCATTGATGCAAAAGTGGTGTTAAACTGTTTGATGCTGCTGTTGAAAGATCAAGAATAGCAAGTGATCGTAGTTCGTAGTAGATTTAAGAATCTGTAGGGATAATGGGTGGAGGAGATGAAGGACTTTCTGATTTTACTTCGTATTACCTCCAGTTTCTTCACTAGTTCCTTTGCTGTTGGCGCAGACACAATGATATGGCGTGCACTTGGACTTATGAAACCTTCTTCCACAGCTTTGTCGATAAATGACAGCAGCGAATTGTAATATCCATCAACATTCAGCAAACCCACCTGCAAAAGTGAAAACATCGCGAGCATTCAACAATTATTAGCACACAATCCAGTTAACATAGTAGAAGTAAGGACCGATAAGTGCAGAGGTCACCAATAATGGAACAAGATCTCAAAAAATTGCAAATAGAAGTATTACTGGTTTATCATGTATGCCAAGTTGAGCCCAAGTTATGACTTCGAGTAGCTCTTCAAGAGTCCCATAACCACCTGCATGCGATTCAAATGAGTTTTCTTAATCTCGGGATTTGTACTAGTTGCATTAGATGACATAAGACATAAGTACATCACATTAGTTCTCTTTCTGATTTTTGCCAAAGTTTTTTCTCCAACTATATTTCCAAACTCGAGAAAGGACCTTGTGTGCATCCTCAGATAACTGAAGAATATGTTGAAGCCATCGCAGCTCAAGTATTGCCCATCACTTTTAAGTAACTTGAGTTATATAACTAACTGGTGGACAGTATAGGCCGATGAAGACCCAAATGGAATCTAGGGACATCTAATATGGTGAAATGCAAAATCACTTGAGAAAGTAAAAAGAATTAGTAACAAGCAAAATTGCTGAAGAGGAATATCCAAAGAATATCCAACTAGAATCTAGGGACATCTGATAGGCTAACACTATTGGCGTACGGTTGATTGTTTTGAACAAGCACAATCACCTCTGGTTTTCAATATTGGTTATCTGTCCGTTAAAATTATTTGATTGTTAAGAGCAGAATTACTTTGGCCAAGAATGAAAATTGTGTACTATGTCATCTTAAAATAACAACCATAGCTCGTGGTCTGAAGGAAACGAAGATTCGGCATGTCAAATTGGATTTAGCAAATGACGCTACCATTGTAGTCAGTGGACTAAATACATATATCTATTTCAAATCCATCTAGTTTTGTAAACTCTTGAATCTTCTTTCAATGCACGGCGTTACCCCAAAAGGACACAAAAAAAGAAAAAAAGACCAGTGGATCTCATCTTTCTTACAATTTTCAGAACTCTATTATTTATGTATTTGTTAGAACATGAGGCATGATTTTCTGCTCCGGTGTCTCATCAGTTATCACACAGACTCAAGTATAATGATTTATTCAATATCTTCCTCTTTGGGAAGTGGTTGGGTTGCCTATGGACAGTAAAATACCTGGTTCGCTCCCTTTAGTCCTATCCTCACCTTTACAAATGTTTGAATTCAACCACATGACAAAAAGCAGGGTTGCATATGACTGACACCCTGCTCTGGGTTCTACTGCTACTTGACAAAAACTACCTGATCAAAATTTGACTTTATTTCCATTTGCTTTATTTTCCCTTAGTGGAAGGTGTTTTTTTGGGTCATCAGAGGCTACTACTACTAACGCAAAAAGGGAAAATTCGAGATAAATGAGTAAAACACAGAAGTAGGATTATTCAGGGTCACAAGCTCTAATTTTCAGTGTAAGATGTTGATGTGTCAATATAGCATTGTTTGAAAGGTTGACTTCTAATGATGGTGCCTTGGGTTTCGTGAGCATGGTTCAAAGGGTTTTTGACCATTTCTAGCCCTCACACAGTTGCTTTCACAGGATTACAAACACCATTATTGTTCTGTTCAGATACAAATGTACAATACATATTTTCAGTCATTTAGTTAAAAAGTAATTTCTTTGAAAAAGGAGAAAAAAAAAAAAACTTGCACATATTTTAAAGAGAAAGTCAGGGTCCCCCTTTGCCATGGCACTTTTTCAGGGATTGCAGAGGTAAATACTTATATTTTCTGTTTTGTTTGTGAGTAATTTTGACCAAATAAATAGAATACAGTACCCCTTAAAAGGCCCGACAGTCATGATAATCAACTTCTTCTTTGTAACTTCGTTAGCATTCTCTTTTTGTGCTGTTGTTTCTGGTGCAATACATTTGTTATATCAACATTACCCAGAAGATTTCCACAGTACAGAGTTTACTATTGGGTCACACGAGGACAAATGCATGCTTCGTCTTTCACATCATTTATCAAACAATTAGAGTGCAGTTCCTCAAGGAACAAGTTAGGGTAATCAAAACATGAGATCCCTGCAGTTTGAACATCCAGTTCTTACACATTTTTTGCTACCTCTAAAAAGAACCAAAACAAGAGACATCTAATCAAATTATTCATGCTAGAATTAGAAAAGCAAAGGCACCTGAGGTGCTTTAGCCTCAGTTGATTTGCTTCATATGGTTTTAGTGCAAAATAGTGAAAGAACTTTTGCAGGGTTTATTGCATGCACAAACCTGGCAATGCAATAAAAGCATCTGAGTGCTTAGCCATCTCTGCCTTCCTTTGATGCATATCTGCAACTGCCTTCACTTCCCCTACTGTTTCACCAGTTAACTGCCAAATGGGTGCCAAGACCCACAGGGAGGAAGATGTTAAAACAACTGAATTTTGAGAGAGAGGTAGAGGAGAGAGAAGACTGGAAAATATCATTGAATGTCGTGCACTTGTGCAGTGAAGCAATGATGAGGGTTGCAGGGATGGTGCACTTAGTCCAAAATCCTTCAGTCAGCCCTTCCATCAGCCAATAGTTCATGGATTTACCAGATGATGTGTGTGTGGTGTTTGTATTATGTTGGAATGAAAATATTCAGAATCTTGAAAAAAATGAGCTGATTTGATCAAATAAAGATGTAAAAGATATGGTAAAAATAAGTAAAATATTTAAATCTCAAAACAGTGAGAGTGGTGAAACTCTGTCCACAAAAAAGAGTGCTATTAATAAATCAATTGAGACTATTCATATAGTTGTTGCAAGGACCAAGAGAGAAGCAAATCCAAACAACTACATAGAGGTTATACACATGGAAAAGAAAAGTCGGTAAGGAAAAAAACAAAAGTAATAAACCCCACCATGGAAAAAGAATAACACACCCAAATAAAATAAAATAAATGGGAAAAAATAAGAAGAAGTAATAGAAGTTCAGTGGGGGGGGTTTCCTTAAGCTGTTGATTATAAAAGAAAAGGTCGAAGACTTTTTGAGAGGTGTAGCAGTCAAGCAGGCGACATACCTCTCGAGGCATGAGAGTCTTGGGAATCACTCTGCAGAGAGACAATAACATGACAAAATTAGTTGTAATACAGCACAAAACAAATACTACTAATATTAAATGGCCTACCAAGAAATAATTATCTTTCTCATGCTAATTGATGTTTTATTATTGGTTGTTTTCCGAAGTTTTGAGGCAAAAAAAAAAAAAAAAATGATAAATTAGAAGAGAATTAAAGCTCACCCAATGACATGCCTTCCACCATCATGAACAGCTTGTGAAACCAAACCCATAAGGCCTATGCTACCACCTCCATAGACTAAATCAATGTTCCTTGAGACCTTCAAAAAAACCAATGTCAAATTAGCCCACAAAGGTTACATAACAGATATGTGACGAACCCTTTGCAAGAAAATAGAGCTTTTCTGAGCAGTGATTGGGTCGAAGTGTATATGTGCACATTTAACCCTCACAACCCAGAAGATTGCAGAAATAAAGATGGAAAGGTAAAGTTGGATTTTTCAGTAGTCCAACAAGATATTGGTTTCGTTTGTGCATATTTCTTTCCCATATAGGGGGAGGGAGAGATAGGAAGGCAAAGATTGAGAGATGGAAAATTGTATCCAAACAGAGCAGAGGATATCCACAAACATGATACGCCAGAGCAGGACAAGAAGCAACTTGCAACTCAGAAAACTGTAGAATGCGATGAAAAAACTACGAACCAACTTACAAACAGCTTTAGTACATGATTTCGATCAAAACCCAGATCAAATCCAATAGAAAACATAGTTCCAAATGCATTTTGACAAAACCCAAATGGACAAAACAAACACATATGTCAACACCCATGTGGAAAACGTCCACACTAATACCATAAATTCACTAAAAACACCGTAATAAACGCATCTTTTTTGCAAAACCCACATGACAAAACTAGCATTTGTCAACAACCCATGTGAATAAAAGGTTAAATTTGTAGGAAAAAAACATAGCCATTAATTAGACGAAAGCTATACCAATTCATTTCCAAGCTCAATAGCAGCATCTTGGTAGCTGCTCTTCTTCCCCTGGCTACTCCCACAGAAGACACAAATACTCTTGAACCTGGATTGCTTCATTTCACCCTCTCTCTCCATTACTCTCTCTCTCTCTCTGCGTGTGTGTGTATATTTGTCTCTACCCCAAAACGTTTTTGCTGGGTTACAAATTACAGGGTGGGCTGGACAAAGGAAGAATCTGCCTCTCTCAATTCCTGTACAACTCTGCTAAATATGACCTATGTATATGTATTCCGCACACGGCCCATATATATAGTACACACACGACTCACTACACAACAAGTATCAATTTGTAGTCTTTTTTGCTTGACCACTCCTCACTCATCACCCCCTCACCAATGAGTGTAGTTATAGACGTTATGGCACGTGAGTACCTTGGCACGCGAGTTTCCCTACTAGGCAATCGCACGTGCCAACCGCAAAAACTAGCGCCAAAAAAATAAATAAATAAAAATAATACTGCTTTTAGTGTTCATTTAACATTTAGGAAGTTATAATAATTCCCACAAAACTTCTTTTATAAAATCATTCCCAAAATTATTGAATTAAAATTCACTTAGTATTAATGAATTATAATTTTTTCTCCTCCCTCTCCCGTCTCTATCCTCTCCTTCACTCTTTTTCATGTATTAAATGATTACTCAAACTTGACACATATTTTATTAAAAACTAGCACGTTTTGGCGCAAAAAAAATACCACAACCCTTACCCAAAATATGCATTCATTAGCTAGTTCCTAGCACGTACCACTAATATACTAAATAGCACACCCATTGAAGATGACTTTAATTTGAAACTAATAAAAAACAAATTTAAAATAATTCTGTATGATCAAGTAAAGTTCTTACAAGAATGGACAGTTAGAATGTAAATTTAATGTGATAATTAACACTAGAGCGTATTTTGTTCATCATCTCCTTTCAAATAAAAATTGATAAAAGTGCATATCGTCAGATGGTACATTTTCTCTTTTCCAACGAGAGAGGAAATTTTTTAGTTATTTCCAACCGTTCGAATAACTAAATCAAGGACAATATATGTAAGACTATTTTACGACAACTCTTCTTTTCGTCTCGCTATTAGATTGAACTACTTGCAAACATCACTTGGCTATTGTTAGGGGTGTAACCGGTCCGGTTCGGTCCGGTTTGGTACATTTTATGGGACCGAACCGATTTTCCGGTTTGAGAATTCTATAAACCGAAACCAAACCGATTACACCGGTCCGGTTTCATCCGGTTTCGGTCCGGTTTGGTCCGGTTTCGGTTTTTGACCTTTTCAACAATATTTTGGACAATTTCAATGAGCAATTTGTTTACATAGAACGAAAATGCAGAATAAGCAGAGCTATAATTTATGTCGATGGTAACTCGTAAGTGACATTGTGAGACAATTCTGAGTTACAACCTGCTATATTTACATAGAACGAAAATGCAGAAACACCTAAAGCAACCCCATAAGTGAAATGAAACACATAAAATAGGTAACTCCATAGAAAAGGAGCAACCCGAACACAAATGATGTAGGACACAAATGTGTTCAAATTTGTCCGGGTCATTTTCCAAACCTAAGTAACAATCATCGTGCATGAAGGATCACAAAAAAGAAACCCCCACAGTACAGAAAAGAAGAAATGTCAACAAAAGTTGAGATAGAGCATTGTACAAAAAACAAACTTGTTGCACCCACTAATCAAACCACATGAATCTCTTCTTCCTCCTTCCTTAACAGCACTTTAGCATTCCTCCAGAGAAAGACGAGAGAGATGCGGCCAGAGTTGGACGCAACCAGATGCAGACGAGAGGCGCTGATGGGAGGAACAGGCGCTGATGGGAGGAACTAGAAGATAAGATCTAGGGTTTCAGCCTTCAGGGGTAATCTAAATGTGGAACATTGGGCTACACCGGCTAGTGGGCTGCCTCTGACCGCCAAAACTAAAAATATAATATACATATATAAGTGTAACAGAGGCTAAAAGTTAAAATATAATATACATATAAAAGTGTAACAGTTAAAATATAATAATTAATATATATATATATATAGATATATATATATATATATACCCAACCGGTCCGGTCCGGTTTTTCAACCCCTTAAACCGTAAACCGGACCGAAAATTCGGTTTTCAAAATTCTCAAACCGAAACCGAACCGAACCGATTTTTGAGCTCTTTAAACTGTCGGTCCGGTCCGGTTTTCCGGTCCGGTCCGGTTTTCCGGTTTTTAATTTCACCCCTAGCTATTGTGACTTTCTGACTGCCTCTTTCTCACGCATTGATCAAGAAAATATCGTCTAGATTTGGGCTGGATACTTAAAAAAGTTATCACTGATTTGGTTGGTTTCGGTTTTGCTAGAGTTAAAATTGCTATAATTAAGAGAGTCATTGATGGGGACCAATCAAATTTTAAAGGACAAATTATTTTAAAATAAATAAATTTCTATTCTTTTGGGATTTGATTTCCCTCACACTCTCCTACGATTCACTAACCAAAAAAAACTCACTCATCAGTCTCTCTCTCTCTAAAGTGTTATTGGTTGAGAGTTTTTTTTGGTTGTAGTGAGTTGTGGGAGAGAAGAGAGAGATTAGAATCAAGTCCCATAAATTTAAGAACTAATTAAATTGCTAATGAAGTATTACTGGCTGATAGAGGGTACACAATAAGAAGTAATCCTTTCAGGTTTGATTAGTCCACGTCAATGATTCTAGTGACTCTAACAATTTTGAATCTAGCAAAATCGAGTTGGGGATAGATAATCCTAAAAATCGAGTTGGGGATAGATAATCCTAAAAATCAAGTTGGGAACAGGTAATCCTCAAAATCAAACATCAATATGTTTTTTTTTTAAAGTAATATTCATTAAAAAAAAACTTCTTAAGGAAAATATGTTTTATTCATGTACATACTGATGTTCAACAATAATTAGGATTTTTGCATGGTCCACAATCTCAACAGTCAAATATTTATGCAAAATTGAGATCACTTGAAATGAGCCCTTTTTCGGGCTTACAACAAAACTTCTACTCCCGTCCTTAATATAATCTCATACATGAATAAACACATGATACATATGGCGGATTATACAACCAAATAAGCTATAGGTTATTTGTCTGAGAACATATAATGATCCGTTGGCTATCGAATAGAGAGTCCTGTTGCGCGCAGTGCATAGCAAGATCCCCATTTTCCTTGGCTATAATGTCACCTATTTTTATCCCTCCCATCAAATAGGGCCTTTCTTGTTGCAGTGAATTGAATTCATTACCTCAACAAGACAACAACCGGATATGCAATACATGAGTGGAAAACACACACGCGGACATTGTATGGGAAAATTTGGTTAAAAATAAGGATTTCAGAGGATGCCATAAGGGAATGTGCAGTGTGTGTGTGTGTATATATATGTATATATATATATATATATATATATATATATATATATATATGTATATATGTATTATATTTCAGATGAAATCTCCTACTCTTGGTTTTTTTTTTTTAACTATATATCTATACATATATTTGACATGACAAACCTACATCTACTCTAATAGGGTAAGGAAAAGGGATCGTGGAATTTATAAATTACCACTTGGTCGAATTTATAGTCCAAACCTTAAGCCTAATAAGGAGATATCATCTATTTCTCACGGGAATTGCTATTCGCAAGGAAGCCTATAGAAAATCGCATAGGGATCACAGGGCGAAGGTGAGAAAAAGAAGCAAAATTTTCAAGCAAAGAGAAATCCCACGATGTAATTACTGTGCGATTTCCTGCGGGTGTTTTTGCGAATAGCAATTCCCCACATAGTGAGGTGTGTCTATATATATATATGATTGAATAAACATGTGGGTAATGGGCTATCAAATTGTACCCCCATCCACCCTCCTTCACTCGACACAGTTGTTGTATGCATAGGAAACATTTCATTTTTATTTCACGCGCCACCCATAACCAACACCCCAACACTTCACCTCACCAAGCATGCTGTCTCTAACCACATCCATCCCCACTAACTTCCTTTGCCTCCCTCTTCTCCTCCTACCATCATTTTTTCATTCCCTCATTTAAAATAAAATATTGGATATAACAGTAATATCCCGCTAAAAGTAAATATCGGGTCTAACAGTAATATTATGCGGTCATATCTTTTTTTAATAAGAAATATGTAGTGGGAAAAAAATTTCATACTTGAAAAGTTGAAGTTAAAAACTCCAACTATGGCCGAATACGCTAGCTTTTTTATTTGCTTGAAATTTTAACTCCTGGAGAATAATACACCATTAGAGAACCCTTCGCTTGTAGGCGGAGGACACTCTGATGATTAAGTCAGTACTTAAATCATGAAAAACAATTCAAATATGTGTATAAAATAGCAATTCATGGTGTACCTTTTATCTTAGACGTGTACCTTTATTTATAGTGGTTCTCCCTCAGTAATTCACTGTGTATCTTTCTCCTTAAAGGTCAGTGGTGGATCTACAAAGGGGGGAGGTGTCATGTGACACACCCCATGCTCCACTTAAAGCTTTTTTTTTTTTTTTTTTGAAGATTTTAAGAGTTAATCAAGTTTATTGCACAATACTGTGATACCCCCATACCCTTTTGCTTAGTCAAACTCTCTCCAATCTGGTTCATTAAATTTTGAACACCTATATTTTTTTGTTATTGAATACAAATTTAATTTTTAGTTGTTCATTTATTTTGATAGTAACACCTCCTGGTTCAAATCCTGGGTCCGCCCCTGCTGAAGGTGTACATTTACTTGTAGAGGTTCTCACTCAGCAATCTTAGTCTTAATCCAGTACCTTTATTTAGAGAGGTTCACATACAATGTGCGTCGTCTTTGGGAAACATAATATAGAAAACGACAGGAAAATAAAAATTGAAGGCCCCACATTGCCAACCCCATTTAAGAAGAAGTCTCCCCTGCGAGATTTACCTCTTGACAGAGGGCAGAACCTGAATTGTGATTTACGACGAGACTTGAATTGCGATCCCCCATGAAGTCTAAACCAAGATGTGCCACAAAAACTTGAATTGAGAAGCTAGCCTCACCGTAAGAAGTGACTGGGGATGAGACACGAGATTCCACGGGAGAAGGGAAAGGATTCCAAACCTATGGGGGTTCCCGTACCCGAACTACTGTTGACTCCAAAGAGATTGCAATACTAGGGACAAGCTACGAAGACAGGATGATCAGGTATGTGATCTCAACTACTATTTGTACAAGGCAGAAAAAGAGATTAAGGAGTTGAAATGGGTCCGAAAACGAGATCATTTGGCTCATACCGAACATGATAAACAGACTAGAACATTTAGGTGCCGACATGATACCTGTGATATCCATGTACCAAGAAGAACGCAGAGGCCCCCATTGGGGGCATGATCCCCAAAACAACAGAGAAGGATAGGCTTCGAGCGGTACAATTTGAGCTCGACCAAACCCTTTTGACATGACGGAATGGCTGAATTAATAGTAGGGATTGCACCTAGTAGCTAAACACATAGCCACACTGCGGCAACTAGCATCGTCACCTCTATCAAAGGAGATAGAGGTGGTGGCCTTGCCGAAGAAGTTTACTCCACCGAATTTCCAAAGCTACAATAGCAGGACGAACCCAATGAATCATGTCAAAGGGTTCATTCAGTCGATGTTCCTCCATCTCATAAATGAGCACATGTATTATAGGGCCTTTGCCATGAGCTTTGCGGAGGCTGCCCCCGGTTGGTACAATAGACTCCCTTTGCATTTAATAACTAGCTGGGGACAATTGGTGGACCAATTTTTGGCTAGATTCGTTGCCAACCGATCTCAGCCAAAGGAATTGGACGCCCATATGGCAACGAAGAAGCAACCAGACAAGGCGCTCATAGATTTTGCAAACAGATATTGGGCCATTTACAAAGAGGTGGAGGATTACAGCGAGAAACACATTGCAACCACATTAAGTTTGGCTTGTCTGCTGGCGAGAAGCTGTGCAAATTCTTGATGATATGCTCAATTGATACAATTGGCCACCTCATGATCCGAGTAGATCAGTACGCAAAGCTTGAAGAAGATATGCTTTTGAAGACAAACAAAGTGAGCTCTTGAGCCCACAAAAGTGCTGTTGTAAAAACAAAAGAGCCCAAAAAAGAGTGAGAGAGAGAGAAAGAAAAACATGAAGTCGAATTCTCGAAACAAGACTATAAGACGCCTGGCCCTCAGGCTTTCAGAGCCGTAAAGACAGTTTTCAACACACTGATTTACAAGTTGATATGGTCGTTTTGGAAGGAACCTTATTGGAGGTGGCCGCAGAAATGGGAGGCGACCAGAACAAAAAGAAGACAAAAGGGGATATGTGCAGTTGTCGTACAGACTTCAGCCACCTAATCGAAAATTACATAGCTTTCAAGAGATTTCGTGGAGACCATCCATCCCAAAAAGTATATAGCCGAGATTAGAAAGGAGGGCGCTTAGTATCAGCAGGGCAACGACTCTAATTCATTCGAGGAGGACACACATGCCACGATCATCATCCATGTCATTCATTTGGTAGTCTAGCCAACCAACAAGAAGGAGGCTAGAACATAAAGGCACAGGGTTGGGCACCAACATCACATCTTAAAGCCCGGCCAAAAGAGAAAGAAGCCAGAGGAAGAGCAAGATATAGAGGTATCCATCACCAAGGAAAACCTCAAAGGGTTCCAATTCCCTCAGAAATATGATTTGGTCATCACCCTGATGCTCGACACGATCTACACAAAGAGAATTCTTGTCAATTAGGGTAGGTTAGCGAAAATACATTCTATAGTTCCTGGCCATTGAATGCAATACTACGGCATTCAAACACCCACTTTGTTATGTATCATAATTGAATAAATCTACTAACACATTAAGTCGTACATCAAACGGTACATTATGTTATATGACATGTCATTTTAAGTATAAAATATAAAAACAGGTCTCATGAATTTTGATATATGTTCAAACTAGTGTATGTCACGTAAGCATAATATATAACATGATGTACAGTATGAAATGTTAATAGCATTGCTCATCATAATTACCTATACTTTTTCTGTCCCTTAACGTTGGTTCCTTTTACAAGTTTTCACTTTTTAGGAGAACATCCATAAAATATATATCTCCTCAAAAAGTTATCTTCAATTTTTCAATGTTGTCCCTTAATGCCCAACTTTTATGCTATTTTTAGTTAGTTATAAAGGTTGGTTTTTAAAAATTTATGCCCTTTTTTGTGTGATTTTTTAAAAGAATCTTACATATCATAAATTGAATAGTAGATTATCATCAAGGGATAAGCGGAGTAGTAGTACTCTAGGACATATCACAATTCTTTATTCTATTTTTCCACCCAAAACCCATTGTTTTTAATTTCTTATTATAATTATGAGCTTGAGTTGCTTCATTTTTTTTTTTGGGTTATTTAATTTAGTTGCATAGATTGGTGGAACTAAACTAAACCCATGCTTTTAGAGAAAAACATATACAAATGAATGTAGGTATAAACTAGTATTATATTTGTTTAAGTGTCTCCAATCCCCAAGTCGGCCTTTCTGGCTCTTTTATGCATATTCTTTTTTTTATAATATGTGTCTAAGAATTAGGCCCACTCCCAGTGTTTTGAGATTATAAACTTATAATTACTTCTGCCAAGTTAATTAATATATTTAGGGTAGAGCATGTAGTAATATATATAATATGGTTGCATGCGCGTTTGATCGCATGTTTTTGTGTGTTTGTGAGCTCGGGCATATATGCTAATGTCTATTGCTTTGAGTGTGGGCGTTTGAGTGCTGTGTGCTGTGTCTTGGTTTTTTCGGATGGATAAAAATTTCTAATACCATTAATTTATTTGTTTAAAGAATGAAATGTAAGTGAAAATCATGCCTCTAACAAACATTCACAACAAGACAAGTAAGTGTACTTGAACAAATATTGAGTGGAATTAAAAAGAAACTTTGTCCTTATTCTCATTTTAGAAAATTAAGAGTAAACTAGATGCTGGGCCACGCGTAATACGCGTGCGAGTGAAACATCATTAAATACATGAAAAAATACGTATCAAGCTAATATCATTTCGGTCATTATAGACCCAAACAGAATTTTGAAGAATAAAATTAGCGAAAGTAAAAAGTTTGTACGTATTTCGAAAGTAAAAGTAATCATGTGCATTAATCCAAAATGAGTTGATTATTACATTTGAAAATATCAAGAACAATTAAAAGATGAAGGGGGTTAAGTGAAATCGAGTGATAGATAAAGAAGATTTTATGTAAATTACCCTAAATATTGGGTATATAAGTTTGACACGGCGTGACTACCGCCAAGCAATTAGTTCTCTCATAATGTTATACAACGGTATGTTACATAATACTAAGGATTTTGTGTTTAATTTGTCTTATAAATCTATCATTTTCTTTCTTTCTCTATAAGTTCATTTAATACAAAAATGAAAAATGTTAAGTTTAGCGTAACTTTTTGAAAAATTATTATTTTTCATTATTTAATTTCTTTCAGCACTGTCAAAGTTATCAATCTCGTACCGGCAAGGGTACCGGTTTTGTTACTGGTACGGTACGTACCGGTACCGGTACCGTTTCGGATTTATCGCTAAAAAATAATATAATTTTTTTAACTAATATTCTTTACAAAAAATTACATTTGACATATAAAGTAAACCCGACAACTTAAAAATAACTCATAAAATATAATATTTTCAAAGGATAATAATAAACCTATGATATTTCAATATCATATAATACAAAAAATTTATAAAATTAGTTAGCATACGCTTGATTAGAAAGAAA
This sequence comes from Arctostaphylos glauca, assembly GCA_019985065.2. Taxonomy (NCBI): domain Eukaryota; kingdom Viridiplantae; phylum Streptophyta; class Magnoliopsida; order Ericales; family Ericaceae; genus Arctostaphylos; species Arctostaphylos glauca. The sequence goes on along the minus strand of JAHSPW020000005.1, from coordinate 27,788,795 downwards.
AATTAATATTCATTTTAACATTAAGGTATGAAAAGAAAAAAAAGAAATATTAATATTCATTTTCTTGTCTAGAGAAATTGAAAAGAAAAATTAACATTCATAAAGTATCGAAAGTGGAAAAAATAAATATTTATTTTCATGTATGTATGAAATTATAAATAAAGGTTAACATTTATTTTTTATTTTAAATTAAAAAGCAATGTTAAGTTAAAAAAAAAAAAAAAAGAATGTTAACATTCATAAAAAGGAATGTTAACTTCAAATTAAAAAAATGATAATTTTTCCTTTTAATTTTCGTAAAAAATAATGTTAACTTTTCTTTTTGTATTATAAATTTTCATACCTTAATTAGGAATATTTACAAAGAAAATGACAAAAAAACAAAGGAATATAAATGTAATTAAAAAATACATAAAAAGTAAAAAAAATTAAAAAAAAAAAAAAGAAAAACCGGAACCGGCCGAGATCCGGTATTTGGCCGGAACCGCCGGTATTCTCGCCGGAACGGTACAGACGTCCGACGGCACCGGTTTTGGTCCGGTACGGGACGTACCGCCCGGTACGGGATTAATTACTTTGAGCACTGTTCACTTTCTTAAGGCATCGGGCATAGGAAAACTTCTTTCACATCAAAGGCTACTATGAGGTACCAATTAAATCCGTCATGCTTATCTTCACCGATAGCCAACGACCTGAACACTATGATTAATGGTGAACTTGGAATCAATGCGGATATTGACATCAGCATCGGAGCTCCCGTCGTGGGGATTCATGTCATCGAGGAAGGCTAAGCACTAGGAAAAACAACCCTCGCTTTTCACTGCTCCCCTCAAAAACTCCCCTTGTAGTTTCATTTTTTACGAGGAGGGACTCTTGTCATGAACAAACACTATTGTTGAATCAGAATCATGCTGATATAATAATCTTACCTTAATTTTTAATGAATTATTAGTTAGTCGTGATGCTATCACTTAGCAATGAGAAATCTCAAATGTTATGCAATAGTAGGTGACGTACATATACTAACGATTTTGTATTTATTAGTCTTAGATATCTATCATTTTGTTTTATAAGTCTATTTAATACAAGAAATGTGACAATATTAAGGCTAGGTTTCACGTAACTTTCTTTCAAGCTATTTTTTTTTTGTCCTTATTTAATTTTTTTAATTTGTTAGTCTTACTTCAATTTTTTAGTAAACTATTACTTCGTAGTGACGAGAAAAATTTGACAAAATAAACAAATATGAAGTAAATTTAAAAAAAAAATTCAAACAAGATAACAAAATTCAAAAATAACATTTGTTTTGATTTATTTCTCCAATAAACTTTTTTAATTTTTTGATCATAATATTTAATATTTTTTTTCCTCTAGACGAATAAATAATTCATGGAAACATGATGTCAAACTAAAAAAAAAAATATCTTAATAAAAACAAAACAAATAATCCGAAAGCATGCAATATTAGGACAAGCGGGGGCTTATTATATTGTGCGTAATTTTAAAATACGTATTAACGACCTGAACACTGTATTAACTTTTAGTACGGCACTACTAATTATACGACTCCCGTCTAACAATGTCTGTGCTCCATTGAGAAAACCGACAAAGAACCGGCAAATAAAAAAACCCAAAGAACCAAAAGGGATGGGGAAATACTCGAAATAATTAAACAAACCTACAAGGGGAAGTGGAGCAGAAGCATTTTGGTGTAAGACGCACGTCTACGACTTCAATATACAGCAAGGCGTGAGTAAGCACCAGCTAATATTAACCTCGAGGATTGTTGAAGTGGTAGAGCGAATCAGCCGTAAATCTAAATATTCTGCGGTTCAAACTTGACAACTTAATACTTAAGGTCATTGGGGGGTTTGTCCGGTCATTTCCATTCAGGATTTTGAGGACTAGTCAGTAATTTAGACTCTTTCTAACTTTATCCCAATTTAGTCCCAAGCCGACCGGATACCTCGACAATAAAGAAAAAAACAAAAACACCAGCTAATATTTTCTGAACATTGGTTTTCTGTGTTCTGCAGCATCAATATAATTGTTGAGATAAAATTAGCCAGAAGAAGCAGGCAGAGGAGATGCAATGCAATGCTGCCATTCCTCCCCACCAACACCCGACCTGTCCTTCACTTACCCTTCTTTTCCCAATGCATCATCTGTATTCCACCTCTCTCTCTCTCTCTATCTTAATGCATCCTCATATGCATACGAACTTATGAGGGTGAAGGAAAGTGGGAGTACGAGTGTAAAAACGTCTCTCAAAAACATTCTAAACTTATAAAATTTGAATTTTATAGCCAAGAGTCGTATCGAAAATTTATTTCAGAGCATTCTTCAATGACAAATTAAGGAACTCAAAACAGAGAAAATTCCAAGTAATCACGACTTGAAAAATATGTTACAAGTGGTAGTAAAAATGGGTTTGTTTATAAAAATATAAAGCTTTTTGTTAAAGGTAAATTCTACCCATTAGTTGAAGATATTAAGGAAATATAATGACAGCCCTAACAATTTAGGAATTAAAAAGGCTTAACATTCAAGATTACAAAAAAAAAAAAAAATCAACAGATTTATCACATTAGGAATCAAAACCTAATCTTACGTGATTAAATAAGAAAAAGTTACCTTGTAGATTAAAAAAAGGGGGTTTTAGAAAGCACAAGAAGTGAAGCGAATAATTATCAAATAGTACGAGTACAAGAATGATCGTTTGGGACGATAAATGAAAGATATTATACGTTTAGTTTGGGACGATAAATGAAAGATATTATACGTTTATAGGGGTCCAACTGTAATAGCCAAAAGTCCATGCTTTATTACTCGATACAAACTTTCCCGTCCATGTGTTCCGGTCTGTAAGCCTCAATGTCAACATGCTTTATTACTTGATACAAACCTTCCCATTTTGGGCCATGCCTTCCATTAGTCTTCTTCTTCTTATTCCCAACTTTACGAAGTACCAGGTTGTCTGGCCGAAATGTTCTCTACCAATGCCAATATTGAAGCCCTTGGGCAATTCTGCTAACAGACCACTAGACAAATTCTTGTTGTGTCACGTCTTTCTTTGACCAAGTCCAAGTTTGTGGACACAACTTCACCATTTTTCTACTAATTGAAAGTTTTCATTTAGATAGTTGGCAGTCCGGCCTCTAAAGAAATCACTGCTCTAAAGGACTCACTACTTCCATGCCGAATGCCAAGGTAACAGGAATTTGCCTGGTTGACCAATGAGGAGTTATTTGCTATGCCCACAATACGTTGGGTAGCTCTTCGGCCCACTTTTTCTTTGTAGCTTTGAGCCTCTTTTTTATTCCAAAAACTACCATTTTATTGGATGCTCCGGCTTGCCCGTTGCCTTGCAAATAACTAGGGGTTGAGTTATAAAACATGATTCGGTGTTTGGCACAAAAACTCGTAAATAGCTCCTTAACGAACTGAGTCCTATTGTTAGATAAAAACGCATATGGAATGTCAAGCCGAGAAACAATGTTCCTCCAAGCAAACCTCTTTACATCCTAGTAATTTATAGTAACTAATGGCTCGACCTCAACCCACTTCGTAAAGCAGTTTGTAAATGTTATCAATAACTCGAATCCTCCTGGTGCCATTGGTATGTTTTCAAGAATGTCAAGTCTGCACTGAGCAAATGGCCAAGGGTTGGTCAGAGGATAGAGTTTCTCGATGGGTTGCCGAATGATCGGCAAAAAGCTCTAACAACTATCACATTTCAAAATGAACTTTCTAGCATCTTCTTGTGTTTTCAAGCACTAATATCCCCGCATTATTGCTTTGTGGGCTAAGGATTTTCCCCTAAATGGAAGACACAACTACCAACATGAATCACATGTAATATATTCTGTCATGGTTGGGTGGACACAATAGAGGTACAGACCTGAAAATGACCGTCTGCATAGTTTGGAGTCTGTGAAACCCAAAACAATGTCGACTAGTGCACAATTAGGCGGGCCTTCTCTTATCAACTAGTAGCTCGTCATCCTTCAAGTATGTCATAATGGGGTCCATCCAACTTGGACCAAAGTCAAACGTTTTTACCTCCATGGACTGGCCCTCTTCTATGGTTGACTGAGCCAATGTGTCAATAAAAATAGTATGAAATCCAACTGCTTTGGTCGTCGAGACAACTCCGGGAAGTGGGTCGCCATGCAAATTTTGCTCCCTTGCGACCTATTCAATCTTTATACCTTTCACTTTCTTGACCAACTTCCTCGTCTTGCTCAAGTCCTTACCCATTCGTTTGTCGCTGGTCTCATATTCCCTCGATATTTGGTTAACCACCAGTTGTGAGTCACTGAGAACAGCCATCTCCTCAACTCCCAATGCTTCGGTTGTCTTAAGTCTAACCATAAGAGTTCATATTCTACCTCATTATTGGAGGGATAGAAATCTAGCTGTATTGAATGTTCATCAACCAACCCTAAAGGTGAGATTAAAACAACCCCGACTATGCCCTCCCCAGTTGTTTGAAGCTCCGCCTACATACAATATTCATATGTCCTCATAAAACATGGACAATGCAATGGAAGGTTCTCCCTAGTCAGCAACAAGCTTATTCTATGTTTTAGTTTGTGCTTTTGGCCGAGGTCTGAATTCGAATATGAAATTGGCCAAGATCTGAGCCTTGGTGGCCGTATAGGACTGATACTGAATGTCAAAGTTGGTCAATTCGATGGCCTATAAACATATCATCCCGGATATGTCCAATTTCATAAGCTAAGACTTAACTGGGTATTAGGTCAGAATGGTAATTGTATGAGCCTGAAAGTAAGTTATTTTTGTGGATGCCATAACGAGAGCAAGTGTCAGCTTTCCAAAGAGAGATAACTTGTTTTGGCACTGATGAGAGTTTTTCTTTAGTAATAGACCGCTTTGTACCCCGTCTTGATCTGCTGAATCAAAATCAAGCTGACTGTATGAGTTGACACTACCAGATACAGATAGAAGGTCTCTCCTTCCTTTTTTGATTTGGTGAGAAGTGATGATGAGGTAAGTTACTACTTCAACTGATTCGAAGCTTGATCACATTCTTCATTCCATTGAAAGTGTCATTTAATGTTCTTCCTTAAAATCTCAAGAAAATGAAAGGGACTTATCTGATGACCAACTAATGAATCGGTTCAAGACGACTGCCATCCTGTTAAGCTTCCATACTTCCTTAAAGGTCATGGGTCAATAAAGGTGTTGGATCATCGTGATCTTGCTCAGGTTGGCTTCAATTCTCCTCTGGATCACCAAGTAACTGAGCAACTTGTAGGACTCGACACTGAACGCACACTTGAAAGCGTCCAGTCTCAGTTTGTGCTTCTAGAGTATGTTGAACACTTCTTATAGGCCTGCCAAATGGTCCTTACTTCGTGAACTCTTCACTACCATGTGATATATGTATGCTTCAGCACTGTTATCGAGCTGGCTCTGAATAGTACACCGATGCGATGGATCGACATTGAAGTGATGACAGATAAATTTTAGGTCTACTCTCAACATCTCATACAGGGCCCAAGGAAATACCGTGATGTTCCTTTTGAGGAAGTCAGCCATCTCTTTCCTTTTCCCCTTGGTTAAGGATGAATCAATGAGAAATAATTTCTCTTTGTCGTCTTCATCCAGTGGTACTGTGATCAAGTCCTCAACTGCTTTCTCAGCGCCTGATGTGCCGACCTCTTCAAGGACTAGTAGGCCGGCACCTTAACCTGGCGAACCTATTCGAGAGCTGTCTTACTCTTCACGACAAAGATGTAACACTGTGACGTTAGGGTCTTATCCAATTCTTCATTTTCAAGGAAGGATTTCATGTGGTTTTCAGTTATAATGTTGATTAAAAAGTGTTTAGGTCATAAGTATATGCATAGATGTGTCTATGGTTGTATACTGCATGGATTCGTATATTTTTTGTGGGTTTTTGACAATTTATGCGAAGGGAAGTATGGCTAAGCATATTATGTTCAGGACAGAAACAAAACTTACGGTCTGTCAAAATTTGGCTCAACGACCACCAATTATCCATTTTCCGTTAAATGAACTTACTTGTTTTACTACTTATAATGTTCACCTAACACTCTTTGCTTTTGTGTTATGGTGACATTTGAATCAGTGTTCCTAACGTGAATGCTAGATTTTCACATAATCATCCAAATCTAAATACAGTTTACTATATAGTTTACAGCACGACGGCTTACCTACTTTCAACGGTTGGCACGACAACCACAACATCACTATCTATTTACAACTTTGGTTAGGACAACTGCTAGACCCAACCTCCGCTATTATTGTCACACTCCAATTCATGCAATCTTAACTACCAAAATTCATAAACATAACCAAAACACCATTAGCACACAATTTCATGGTTAAAATTGGTCAACTTGCTCGCACGAAGTTTCACAAGGAGCCGTGGTCATGTATAATGTGCTCATGGATGCGTGTGCCATGTGTTCATGCAAAACAGTGGAGGTTATGTTCTGATTCTATTGCTGGAAGGCCCTGTCAAAATTTTGATTTTAGTAGATCGCTCTAGCGGTCTGTCAAAATATCGAGTTCTGATTTTCTGTTTCAAAAATGTCACAATCTATCAGAAGTTAGACAAGTCGCTCGAGCGGCCGATAGCTCACTCGAGCGAGCTATCTTTTCCATTAGCTCTAATTTTAGGGTTTTTTTTATTCAAACAACTTGATTTAAACATCAAACTACGATTTCAGATGATTATACAGAAATTGGTCTTGCAAACAAAAACTTTATGGTTTGGCAAACAATAATAGCCACTTATCAATTTGATAAAATAATAGACGATCAAAATGAATTTCATGCTTTAAAAGATATTGACATACAAATCCTAACATGCTTTCTTAACAAAAAAATATATCAAATACCTATTGTAAATCATAACCTAAAGGTGGCAAATGTTTCCCCTATCTTAATCTTGAAGACTTAGCTATCAAAACGACCTCGGATTCGTGGATCTTGCATGGACAGAACCTTCCTCAAAGAACCACATCAAGAACAACTCACACTTCTCACTCTCTCTAAAACTCTCTGATAATATGAAATCCTACCGAATAATGAGGCTAAGCCTCATTTATATAACAAAAACATCAATACTTATGTGATAAAAGCCATAACTTTCTGTATAAAAATCGAAAACAAATAGATTCCTCTATTAATGGCAATATCGCAGCAGTTGCTGCGTTTTGGAATTTGTACAGGTCACTGGAGTGGCCTTGAGTGGTATCCAAAAACCAAGGTCAGTCGAGCAGTCTTCAAAATTCTAAAAGCCAAATTAGAGTAATAAAAATTAAATTATTAACAGATAATTGATTTTTATTAATTAAAAATATCGGGTTATTACAAAGAATTTAAAAGTTCTTGACAGAATCTTAATTAAGAAGATGAATCTTTAATTCATAAATTCTTTCAAATTTTTATCTATACAATCTCTGAGATTTTCTATCTCTAGAATTGCTTTGGGTGTATTGAATTCTATTATGTTCATTGAAAATTTAGAGATTTTTTTGAACTTTTCTAAGCTCGCTCGAGCAGCCCGTGCTAGCTCTAGCGACATTCCACATTGTACAGCCACAAATCACTTCATTGATTCCAACTTTGATTACCATTTTATCTTCTCAGGATATATAGATTACTTTGACTTTTAACAATCTAATCTAAATACTAATTTATCATGAACCAATTTCAAACCAAATAAAAAACCTATCAAATGTTGAATTCAATTTTATTAAAAATCAAATTTCTTCAAATTTATCAATTCAATAATTATGAAAACAATATATGCAGCACGAGATTATCGCTTATTATAACCCATCATTTATTACTGCAATTGTTCATTTGGACACAATAAAAGGACATGAAGTCGTCATTAATCCTTTCTCTTCAAATACATAATTGACTACGTACATTGTTAGAAAACAAGGTGGAATATTATTTTTTCAAGAGTGCTACATACACATCATTTTAACACATCACTTTTACACATCACTTAAAACTACGTCGTTTTATATTAAGGAAGATCCAAATATATTTTCAGCGATATGGGTCAAAAACAAATATGGTTTTTTTTCAACACAAAACTACATAGTTTTGAATGATGTGTAAAAGCGATGTGCAAAAGTAGTGTGTCTTTAGCATTTTTGTTATTTTTTTAATCACTCTCAAATCAAAGTGTAATCCCCATTTAAGATATTTAAAAAAGGTGATAATCAGAGAAATAAAATTAGTCATTTAATTTGGGCATATGGTGAAAAGGACCGATAGATCCCTTGGAGACAATTGGTCCCAGGACAAACTTCCAGATACCTAATTTTGTTCCACTACATATATTTCCTCCAATCACACCAGAAGTTGCATGTAATCATGTTATAGCCCCTAACAACGACATGACATCTGTCACATTGCCCCACTCAAACTCTTCATCTGAAATTACTACTTTTTTTTAAAATTTTTTATCTTTATAATTACATGGTCTCTGAAAGGTGGAACATTTGCAAGGATTCCTTTGTCTCCATTAAAATATTAAAAAGTATTTTTGGCTGAGTTTTTCATTCATTCTCAAGCAAAAGAATGTATAATTTGCTTACCCCTTTTTTTCCTATCCACTAATAGGCAAAACATTGACTATTGAAAAGTGCAGAAGGTATATTCTTTGATCAAATACTTTTGGATCTTTGTGCCCACTCCATATCAATAAAATGACAATTCAATCACCTTAATTTCTAAAATTGCACGTACGCCCCTTGTTAGATATATAAAGACTTGAAATTTTGTTAAGTCACCTATCAAACTTACGAAAATGCCCTCGGTTTATCCTCCATTATCTTCTCCTCCTTTGTTAGATCCTCACAACCCCTTTGGCTAACAAGGTGAGAAAAGAAAAGAAACGAGTATGATTCCCCTTAACGAGGAGAAACAAAAAATAATAATCTCTCACCATCTTATTTGGATAGACAAAACAATAGATAGTGGTTTCTCTTTTTTTTTTTTTTGTATCTATTTTGTTTGACTAGCCTTCATAAGAGAATAGAACGAAAAGTGTCATACTTATTTTACCAAAATACCTTTTGTAGTCACCGAGGCAAAAGGAAAGGGAAAAATTAACAACATAAAAAATTGAACCCTTTCAAGTTTCTTTTCTCATGGAATCTCACACAAATTTGTTAGAATCAAAATGGAGGCTTTGAGTGATTCTTTATTCTCATCCTCTCTTTGTCTTGTCTCATCATTCCTCGTCTCTTTGTCAAACCAAACATGGAAGAGACTTCATTCCTCCCATTTTTTTTTTATTTTCTCTTGAAATCCATCAATTCAAGGGGACTGTTATTATCTCCTCTCATCTCTACGAGAGAGAGGAGAACCAACCACCGTTTGCGCCATCCATGCACACTGTTTGTGTTTGCCTATCACTATGATTTAAATCGAACATGTGGGAGTAATTTTAAAGAAAGACTGGGTGACTGAAAAATATTTAACTCACAATTAAACTTGAGGCTCAAACTCTTGACTTACAAAATGAAAGTTGTACCCCCACACACAGATATATACAATAATTTTGTGTGTCACTAGTTTTCATAAAGAAAAACACTCAATTAAAGAGTTTATTTTATTTATTTATTTTGGCTCGCAAACTAAGATTGTAGCATAAGGCAGATCCCATGCCCTCGTGAATAAATTGATTTATTCACAGAACTTGTTAAGCTCTTGATTTTTCACGTAAATGCAATTTTTTAAATTTTATTTCGATGCATCAAAGCAAAATGTTGATAATGAATAAGTCGTCAAGTATTTATTTTTAATTGAATAAAAAAGGCGAAGCACTGTCTTCTACAATAATGGCAGACACAATAAAAAAAAAAACTTGTAAAAGCTTTTATTTTATTTTTTTGGCAAAACTCAAGTAATTTGAAATTGAAATTCTTATCTTCCAAACTTAATGTACCAATTAAACCTGGTGATTTCAAGGTCAAATTCGTGTGTTGGAAGAGAAACACAGCTTATATAAAAAAAAAAAAAAAAAGTGTAGACATATATCTACTCCGTCATTAGAGGAAGATGATATTTCAAGGTTAAAGCAACACGAAACATAATATTTCAATCTAGTTTAAGTTAATGCCTAACCACACACCACATAATATGTATTTTGACAATATCTTTAAACCAAACCTATTTTTAAAAACTTAAGAAACCCTACTTTTATCCCTATCCTCGTAGATAACTTGTTCTTGATAAGATGTGTTTAGATCTTGGAATAGTGTAAGAAAATGTTAAACATACAATAAATTACACCAATTCTCTCAACAAATTCTAGAACAAAACGCGGCCCGTAATGATTTTGTAGGGCCCATAATGATTTTTATTGATGATTTGAAGCATAATTGTTTTCTAGAATAAGGTCATTGTGTGATCAGAATCTAAGAGAGGATTGAATTCCAGATGTAGCCTATATATATGGTGGAAATCTTGTCATATATAATAATACAAAAGTCACGCTTATATTAGTACTTGTGAGGGTTTAGCTAGGGAGAAAGATCTGGAATATATAGAGTTGGGCAGTTTTTGTCCCCATTTCACACACACTACAAGCCTAGAGATAAGAAATAGGGTCTCTCTTTTCAAACTTGAGACTTAATTGCTTCCATGACATTTTTATTTTACCCCATATGACCACCTGCTTGTATTCTATATAAACCGACAATATATATAGTTGGCGACGTTGGTTAAATTTATAGGGCCCAGAGGTCTAAATATTATACCAAAAAAATGTGTGGGATTTATGGCAGAGTTGGCCTCTCACCAACTTATCCCACTCTTGTATCCCATGTAATTCCCTTTTCATCTTTTATCATATTTCATTTTGCCTTTCAATAATAATATAATAATATAATCACAAAAAACAACATATACAATACCATGTGAATTAAAAACCTCATTTTTATTATCCAATGGAACCATAATCATATGTGTTAGATAGGAAATCGACGATTAGGTAGGTCTTCTTGGCTCTTCCCATGCAGTCTTCTCGGCTACTCAATCCGGGTGTCTACTCGACCAAAAGTGGTTCTCAGTTCGGGAAAAGCAGGCTCCACCCTTATCCAAACAGGGGTCTAGGGCGGTTGAGAGATGATTTTCACGAAGAAAGACTCCTAAGGAAGACGTAGCACCTTGTCCGCGGAGTTGAAGGGATGCTCTTACATCCTAGTTATGCGGACAAAGGCTCCGAAAACGACATCTTATCACAACCCCATGAAAGCAACCCCCAAACAGGACTCAAATAGCTAAGGAGACAAAAGGCGTGCCCGAAATATCTGCATAGGTACGGTCTAACACTCTCACATTATTCTTCCTGTCTTATCTTCTCTCCAAAATGATTATCCCGATTCGATGTAGGCCTCAACGTGGTGTTGGCCAGCACCACACTAGTGTCCTAGCTTCTTGCAGGTCATTGCTCCGAGAAAGAATTGTTAGAGGCGATATTAGTTGGTGCATTCTGTGAGAACGACCCATTTTGTCATCCCGAAAAGGAAAACTTTTTTTTTATTGGTAATCCTCTAGTGGACCTCACTCGGTCGATGGCCAACCAAAATAACAACGCTTGAAATGTGGTTGCCTCCAATGAAAATGAAGACTCTCTTGTCGGACACCAATGGGACGGCTAGCTACGGGAGGCGTAGAATAAGAATTCTAGTGTTAACCCGACGCATTTCTTGAATCATCTCAAGACCAAGCTTATAAAGTTAGCCTAACGTTATGTAATGAAAACATAACACAAGAAGGAGAAACATGAACAAGATAAATGGTAACTTACCTTGTATTGGAATGCTGCAAAAGATGGAGAACACAAAAATTAATCTTCTATTTTTTCAATGAAACTTGATTATAAGATAGTAAAGTGCAAGAAATTACAAGTTAAGCAAAAACTATCTATGGAGGAATGAGCTCTCAACTCTCTCTAGAAAACTCTAAAACTAAAAACTAGTAAAACAATGTAATGGAAGACATCTCAAAAATCTAATTTTTTTTGGCCATCTAAACACCCTCCAAAAGTCCAAGGGAAATGACATAAATCACCCATAATTTATGGCATTATTTGGTCTTCAAGTGGGCTTTGCACGGGGCTTGAGGCAATCCCTAAATATCCTCAAGATATCAGCAAAAATAAGCTGTTGAATTCCCTGGTTTATCAGTAGAGCAATTCTGGGTCATCGGTAGAAGTATGTTGCAATATCTCATTTTGCCTTCTGAAATCACAAGTCTACTGGTTGACCATTTTTTAGTCTACCGATAGAAATATGTTGCAATATCTTATTTTGACTTCTGAAATCATAAATTTATCGATCGAACATTTTTGGGTCTACCGGTAGAAGTATCTATAGCTTGTTCTTTCCAACTACAACCCTCAGCCTCTCAAAATTCCTTTGATCCACGACAACTTTCCTGATTCTTAATTGATTTGATAATGCGCCTCTAGACTTTGAAATTTGATAGGAATACTTGGGCATTGTATTGACAGTCCGAGATACTCATTTAACGTGATTGACCTGCAATGGAACAAAGAATACCTTACATGAGATATTGACTATAATACGCAACAAACTCGTGCACGCATGCCATAATGGAGATGATGAGCCTATAGATATGCAATATTATGCACTTGTCAAAGTTCTAGATTCTGCAGATAGAAAACGTCAATGGAACCAAGGACCCAATAGAGCATTTGGAAACTTACAAGTCCCTCATACACCTCCAGGTGATCTACGACGAGATTATGTGAAGTGCTTTCTCGACCACCCTGAAGGGGATTGCCTTGGTCCAATAAGTTGAAGTTAGGTACAATCGGAACCTTTAATCAAGTAAGTAAGGAGGCTCGTGGGTTATTTCATTGCCAGAGAGTGGTAACAGAAGTCAGCCACGTACCTCCTCAAGAAATGCGTAGGGGGAAAGTATGAGGGAGTATACCATGTGGTTCAACTTAAGGTCCATGCAAGTGGATAACACGGTCGATAAGATAGGCATGGCAGCAAAATAGGCGGGTTGTGGCCCAGTCAATTGCTCTTCTAGCTGTTATCATGGTCTCCACAGAACAGGGCAAAATTGATGCTAAGTGTGCAAAAACATATGAACGTTGCGGATATGATGAATGTGAGGAGAAATATGGACAACCAACCTAGGGGTAGATAGGGAATAGATTCAAAACAGACACGGACAGCAGGGGCAATAAAGCAATAACCGAGTAGAAAAAAGGGTGGGACCCAAAAGCCACATTAGGAGGCGAGCGCTGCCTAATAAGAGGTTAATTTAATACACACCATTGGTTGCATCATCCGAGCAAATACTAAGGGGGTTGAGGAATGATTCGGACCTGAAATGGCTTGGAAAACCACAGGGAATACTTGATTGATGGTCTAGAGAAAAATATTGTCAATCTTATAAAGACTATGATTCAAATACCGATGATTGTTTAGACTTAAAGTAGAAGAAGGAAGGTCTAATGCAGAGGGGCAAGCTCCATTGATTTGCGATGGATAAACTGTTGAGGCAGTAAAGAGAAAAATCAAACAAGAATTCCCCCTCAATAACCCCATCGGGGCTATAAGAACCATATCAGGGGGATTGGAAAAATAAGAAGATTTGAATTCCACGCAGAAGGCACGTGTGAGGAAAATTCACTTGGTAGGGGAGATCATGAAGGTATAGTTGAACAAGAAATCAAACAAAGATCCTTCGGAAAAAAGAGCCGATGATAACTTTCACAGGGGAGGATGTACAAGGGGTCCACTCACCCGATGATGACCCATTAGTGGTCACCATCATCTTGACTAATTACAAGACAAGTGTGTTGATTGACAGTAGAAGTTCAGTCAACATCCTATTCCTACGTGCCTATGATCAGTTGGGCTGGAAAGGGAGAGGCTCTGGCCTATACGATTGCTGGTTGTGGAATTCTCTGGCGACTACATGTATTCCCTAGAACAAATTACTCTACTTTTGACTGTAGGGGATGAGGAGAGGCCAACACTAACCATGATGGTCGACTTCTTCAAAGGAGGAGAACAAAGGAAGACTCATGTCATGAAGAGATTGGAACTTCGTCTTTAGGGGGACATCTGCTTGGTCTGAGTAGAGGATGATTGTGAGAGAAGTTCGAAAACCTAATAAATGTCCAGGATGAGCAAGTGTATCCATTAGAAGATTAAAAGCTTACTTCAGGAGATCTTTGGCTCTATCAGCATCAACAATACTTTTTCCAGTGACAGTAGAGGCACCACTAGTAGAGGTCGTTTTACGTGAAACGGCCTTGCATTCCCTAAGAAGACGAATGCGGACTCCCACGGCAACACGCCACTATCCTGGCTGGAAACTTTCTCAAAACGGGCAAAAGTTTGAGAGCCTTTTCCTTGATCTTTATTCTATAAGATAAGATAAAGTCCATCAGAGTAAAGAAACAAAAAGAAGAGCAAATGTAAGGAAAAAGAAGAAACACATACTATTTCAGGAGAGGCCACATCAAAATTTAATCCCACAATAAGGTCAACGGGATTTTGATCAAAGGGAAAAACATGTATAGATTCTTCTTCTTCTTTTTCTTCTTCTTCTTCTTCTTCACCAGATGCTTAAGGCACAATTGGAAGCCAACTTCTTGACATGAGGTTTTTTGTTACTAGATTTGGAGATTCCGCCCGATCTAACTATATGGGTTTAGCAGCAGAAGTCGGAGGTTGATTGCTTGGTTTTAGAATTTCTCCTAAATAGACACCATGGCAGGTCCTTTTCGTCCCAACAACTTGTAGACATGCAATCATGATTAATGCAAAAGGTCTTTGATAAATAAGATCCAAGATATAAGAAGTAGCAGACTTGCAAAAGGAAGCGATTCCTTGCCAGGGCTACCTATAGATTTGGTGGTATCTAAAACTTCTTTCGACTACACATATGGTTGGACAATTGTTCCAAAACAAGATGAAAAAGACAAATTAATGGTACAATTTAGGTAAGACCAAACATCATATGGCCGCATATTCACCTTGTTTAGTGAAATCAATTAAAGTCATGCGGCTTAATTTGTAGGCATCCTCTATTTTCCAGAACGGAATATTAGCCTTTGCTATAGTCACTCTTTGAGAACGAGAGGATATAATACATACAGTCCATCCCATCTTAAGTTGTTAACAAAATCAAACTTTATATCAAGAGTAGGAGGAATATGTCTGCCATTAAGTTTCTTGAAGGATTCTAGAGGGGGGGCCTTTTGCCAATTATGGTGTAGGCCTTCCACCAAGCTGAAGTAGTTTTTTCTTTCTGTTACTCTGCAATTTTGGTTTGTTCTCATAAATTATGAGTTTGAGGGGGAGCAATGTTCTAATCATAAAAGATTTATGTAATTAAAAGGTGGGGCCCTACAAAAATTAAATGTTGATAGAAGATGGTTTGGTTCAATTTCAGCTAAATGATCGATGGGGCCCGAGAAGAAGAAGTTGCTAGAAGCATGGGGACATGTGACAACATGGGGAGTTCCATTCAATATTTTCTCAGGCAATCAAAGACTGAGTGGGACAATTGGCATTTGGGGAATGTGTTGTCGCACAAGTGAATAGAAATGATGGGCTGAAAAAGAAGATTTGTTTGCTAACCACTAATGGTTAATAACAGCTTATAAATACAATTCAAGACTGTACCGGGAAGGGGTCTAGTACCAATAAACACAAACACATTACACATTTTCGTAGCTATTCAAATTTGTTGTCAATTTTTTTGCTTTCAATAACTAGAATTAGAATTATTTCGAGTATCACTCCCACTTATATATTTAAGTAGAAGAAATTCTCTTTGCTTTAATTTGCTTGTTTTTCAGTCATTCAATATAATTTAGTCTGTTTCATTTTGTATTTAGCTTGGTTTATTGTCACTTGAAATTAGAAACCTCTCGATTGACGAAAAACCCGAACCAATTCATTCCCAACTTCCCTTAGACCGCGCACAACGCTTGAGGAGGTTAGATTTTGTGGGGCAATTAATCAACACGACTTTGAGCAATTCCAACTCATGGCACGCCATCGCTCCCACGTTCTTACACATGTCAACCGTCGCAAGTGTTTATTCTTTTCTCACACTTGTGTGATTTAAAGGAGCAACAGATGGCTAAGTCATTACTAAGATCGCAAGAAACTCTCTATGCAATAGTTATAGACAGTGTAATAGCATGTGTCTTTTACCTTGACTCTGAACATTTATTTATGGACTTTTGCGATCCAATCAATGTGTGTTCTACTCGGTTTTTAATTTCTCATTAGAAACGATTAGAAGTGCCTTCTGATTGGATACTAATGAGATAAACCCGACTTTGACCCTCTAAGGACTTATCTTCTACTATTAAAGTTTCATTAAACCTCAAACTCCTCGTTCTGAATTAAACTGGCTTGGAACTCCTCGTCCTTATCTGATTAGAACTACTCCCGAGATAATTAGAGTTCTAACTTATCTCTACTAACCACCCTTTTTAGGTCAGCTAGCTACACTGCGATCTCGGCATCACCCACGTGAGCAACAATATCCTCTTACCAAGCTGACCACTACTTTAGTATTTCATTTCGAACAAATTAAAATATTTTATATTTGAGTTTTACCTCTGTCAAAGATTTTATTGACTGAGCACAGTGTTTATGTCTGATCAGTTCTGTTGTTGCAAGACGCACATTCCCCTACCTCTCCCAGTCTTGTACCAAATCTGAAGAAAGTATGAAGGTGTGCTTTCACAAATAAGGCCTTATGATAAACTAGCGATGGAATTATGAAGGTGTGTCGCAAAGATAATACTAGAACCACACCCAAATTTATATAAGTTTCTTCATGGTTAAAGTATTTTCCATGTCACATATTCTTCTAAATGTTTTTTGGGTAAAATGCACTGACCTCCCTTGAAGTTTTTGACAAATGCAGGAATCTTGTGATATCTCGTCCCACATCGAAAGTCTACATGGGTGATCCTGGATATATAAGAAACTATGTAAATTACTACTAAAAACTTGGGCTTAAGTATTTTGGGCCACGTGTTGGGCTCCAACAAGTTGTTCGGTCAGTTTTTTACATGGGGCGTTACAAATGGTATCAGAGCGACCCATGTACACGATCGAGTATGGGGTCGGGACTTTGTTTGGTCACTAGAGAATAGACCCGGGGGTTAGGCTGTGGTTACTCTAGTGTTCAACCCTTGCGAGGGCGCAAGGTCTTAAAGGTGGGGAGATTATGATATCCTGTCTCATATCGAAAGTCTACATGAATGATCCTGGGTATATAAGGAATTATGTAAATTACTACTAAAAACTTAGGCTTAAGCATTTTGGGTCGAGTGGTTGGGCTCCAACAAGTTGTTGGGTCAGTAGTTTACATGGGGCGTTACAAATCTCCCCTGAGGTTTCAGAAAATACAATTACCTCTCCTGCTTTTGAAACTATTAGACTGTTACCCCCTGCCGTTAGTTTTCCATTAACGCCATTAGTTTTTATTGATAAAAATAAAAAAATACCCCTCTTAAGATACCCCTTTTAAGTTTTTTATCCGTTAATGCATATTTTTAAGTTTGCATTCCTTTTGTTCATACATATATATTGTTAGTTTATTTTATTAAAAAATGTTATAATTTTTAATCTAACTTATTATTTTTTTGATATTTTACTCAAGTTTATGTACGAGTTTTAAATACTAAAATTAATTTAACTTGAGTTCTATTAGTCAATTTTATAAAATTAGTTACGCACCTTACATTTTAGTAATCATTTTTTACTTTTATAAACATGATATATCTAATGAATCTCATTATTTTTTTCGTCCTCTATATGTATTTTATTTAGTATAAAATATATATACATCATAACTTGTCATATATCAAGAAAAAAACTCTTATGAGTAAGAAGGTTTGAGCAACGTGTCAGATATGATATCGATGTAATTTATTTTTTCCTCAGTTATGGGCGTGTATCTAGTACCAAAAGCTTCCATAGGATTAGAAACAAAATGTGTCATTATGGTGCAAATATAATTCTTAGAGTCACAAATAATGACAAAAATAAAAGATAACCCCAAAAAAATTATGCAAAAGTAACAAATACAATTTTTTTGAATAAAGACAAAAAAATTAATCTAATTAATTTAGGCCAAATAACAATGTACATGTAATTTTCGTTGATAAAATTGATGTAGAAACTAAAAAAAATAGCCAAACATGTAAATTCAAATAATTATTTTAATTATAAATATATAATATAAAATTAACCAAATTAATATTTCAAGTTTTAATAAAAATAAAAAATATTGTGTTATAGATAAGTTACATAAATTTTTTTAACAGACTTATAATAGTCTTTTTCTTGATATGGCAAGTTAAGATATATATATTTTCTATTAAATAAAATACATATAGAGGACGAAAAATAAATGAGATTCATTAAGTAAATATATCATCTTTAAAAAAATAAATGATGATTACTAAACGTAAGATGCGTAGGTAATTTTAAAATTGACTAATATAATTTAATTTTAGTATGTAAAGTTCGAATAGAAAAAAGAGTAAAATATGAAAAAATAATAAGTTAAATTAAAAGTTATAATTTTTTTGATAAGATAGACTAAAAATATATATATACTTTTATTAGCTTAAATGTACATAAAGGATGTAAACTTAACAATATACATTAAGTGACAAATTAAAAAAAAATAAAAAGATTATTATTAATCTATAAGATGTATATTTATTTGCACATTCTTGACAAAAATATAACTTTAGCCTAATTTTACCTTAACATTTAAAATTTTAATTTTAAAAATTATTTTACACTATATACGTTCATATATATAATTATAAAATATATATTTAAATGCACACATAAATAAATTAAATATATTAAACAAAAAAGAAGTAAAAAGAACTAAGGAGGGACATATTAAGAGGGGTATTTTTGTCTTTTATCAATAAAAACTAACGGAGTTAATAGAAAACTAACGGCAGGATGGTAATAGTCTAATAGTTTCAAAAAAAAGGGGAAGATAATTGCCTTTTCAAAACTACAAGGGAGATCCCTGCATTTGTTAGAAACTTCAGAGAAGGTCGGTGCACTTTACCCATGTTTTTTTCCTGTAGTGGCAATTTGGGGGGGAATGTGGTCCCAATGCATCTTGTGGTGAAAATGGAAGGGTAAATTACATTAACCTTCCCTGAGGTTTCTGTCAAATACAGTCCCCCTTGAGATTTTTGAAATTACTATAATCTTTCTTATTTTTTAAACTATTATGCAATTACCTCCCTATTGTTAAAATCAATCAAACATCATAAGTTAAGCTATTAAACCTTCAAGTTTGAGTTTTTTTGACAAAATAAATTTTAACATAATTCACATTACGTTTGAAATAGCCTATTTTGAATTTTTTAGATTTTTCTGAAGTTGAAAATCAAAGAAATTTTAAAATTCTGTCAGAATTTCGACTTCAAAATAATTTTAAAATTTCAACATAAGTTACTTCCAGCGTAATAAAAATTATATTACAATTTATTTTATCAAAACAAATCTCAAAATTGAAGTTTTAATGACCTAATTAAATATAGTAGACTAATTTTAACGATAGGAAAGGTAAGTGCATAATAATATGAAAAGTAAGGGACGTTAATGTAATTTTAAAAACCTGAGGGGGGGCATTGTATTTTTCACAAACATCAGGGGAGATCAGTGTAAATCACCCAAAATGGAAAGGACTAAGGAGTGCTCGGAGTTTTATGCAAGCAGTGGATGCTTTTTGCCTGTTGCAGGAACAAGACAAACCTTATTTTGTGCTCAAAATTTGAAGTCCTTTTGTCAGTTTCAGATCTAGGGATGTGCAAATTAAGCTCTACCCTCCTCCTCACATGGTGGAAACACACAACCAATCAGAGTGAGACACGTGTACCTATTTAGAGCCTCTTAGACTAGCTCCTCACAATTGCAGACCCAAAAACAGGTTCTCAAGCACAAGCAGAATATCTCCATAAATGGATATTTGGGTGAGTAATAATACGGACATGCACCTCTACTGTAGTATGGGTGCCATATGATCATGGTTGGTTGTTGGCAGGGATGAAAGGGTACCCTGATGAAACAAAAGCCTAATTTCTAGGGATTGGACCATAGGTTGGGGTGAAGGATTTTTTGCCTTTTGACCCCACCCAAGTGGAGGATTTTTGTTTGGCATGTTTGTAATGGCTTGGCTCACTACTTTTGTTTTTTAATAACCGAGGTATCTGATCAGTTTGGAGTATGTCTCACTTATTGCCGACTAGTTTTTAGAGTCCTGAAATTAATAATCAGACAAACTTCCACCAATCTCAAAGTTTGTGATTGTCAAGGTTTGACTTCAGAACGTCTGAATTTATAGCTTATCTCAATCTCCACTTTGAAAACCTCTTGGGGACGGTGTTCTTTTCTCTTTTTGCCAAAACCAAATATCCTCCAAAGTAAGATTAAAACAAATTGAAATAACTTGAAATGTCTGGGTAAAAGAATATTACTACGTCAATTAATGGATCTTGTAAGACAGAAGATTACCAGTCAAAAGGTTTGGTCATCTTAAACATCCATAAAAGTTTGGAAGTTTTTAAACCTCAAATTAAAGGAGCATTGTCAGAAAGTGAAGTCTTTTCGCTTAAATTTCCTCTTTGATTCCTTTATTTTTGTGTACGAAACACTGTTCGGACGATATTCTTATAGCATTCTGTTTTTTTATGATCAAAACGTGACGTGATGTGCAGCAGGCTCGCTCTTTCCTTTGTCAAGTAATGACACTAAAGGCTATGCTAATTGGGCAAAAGATCTATGGTGTAGGCGTGGAAGGAAAGTGATGTTAGGGAATAAAAGTGAGTTAGTTAATTGTTAAGGGGTCTAATCAGAATCAGTGACCAAAAAAATCAACAAAGTTCACGCGATTTCTTGACCCCACTTACGTAATTACTAATGTATTTTCAATGCTTATTTAAGGATCTAGACGGTTAATACAGTTTGTTCATTAGTCAAACTACGATGTGCCATTTTATTATCTAAAAATTATTTATTGCACCAATGCATGCCATGTATTTTCCCAGTTTAGGTTTATGTATTTTTTTTTTTTAATTTACGTTTTATATTAGTATAGGTACGAACGAACGTGTTCTGTAACAAAATGAAGTTATGCGTTTTTGTGCTTAGTGGGATTTCTATGGTTCGTTTGCAGTCTCGGTCTTGAGATTTTGAGGGCTCAGGATCGAACTTTCTATATAAAATAAAAAGTCTTCATAAAGAAGAGTATACAAAAATAGAACCATTACAAAATTGTAAAAGTATAATTGCTCCAAAATAAATGATTGTTTTAATAATTCAAAATGTATCATTTTAATATTACTCTTTTTACATGTTTAGTTGTAAATGAACTAGATAAGTTTTCATAATGAAACTTATTTACCAAATGGCCACGCTTTTATCGATTGTTTTATTATTTTTCAATTTCATCTCTATTTTAATCCATTTACTAATGCAAATAATATAAAAAAAAAATTGTAGCCAATTAAGTATTATTTCCCCCCATCCTTGAACAACTTACAGCAAAAAAGAAAAATATTTTATTCACCACAGTTGAGTATACAAGTTATTTTCTATCTTGTTTCTCTCTACAATATTATATTTAACTGATTTTTTCTATTTAATTTAATTCATCCGATTTTTACACAACAAGAGATTTTGAACAGAATCTTGTTTTAGTTATTTTTAAATTAGGCCGCAAGTTCTTGGTTATTTCAATATTGACATCGAACTTATTTGGCCCCTTACAACTTATATTGGTCCTATTTTATATTAAGACAAGCTTAAAACAAATTAAAAATTAGTCCTAATATAATAAAGACCGGCTCTATTCATTTTTATATACGTAATTTTTTGAATAAGGACTTTTTATAATTCGTGTTGCGTGTCAAAACAATGTCATTTCGACGCGTAGAGCAATCTCTTTAATTCTGTCGGCATGTCGACGATATGCATCAAAATATTAGATGATTCTCCTCCAATAACGACAAAATTAAAGTTTGGGTAAGGATATTACGATATAACGACAAAATTAAAGTATGCTCCCTTTTGCTAGGGCATAGGTATTTAAAGAACCAATAGCTACACGTGATTTGGTTGCAGCATCACAAAATGTCAACATTAGCTAGAAATAGAATCCAATTCGAATTTAGATTTTTTCTTATCACTTAATAAAAATTCGTACCAATCCCATGTTTATATCGTGACATACACTGTTTGAGAATTTGTGTGTCCCGTGTTTCTCTTAAAAGTCATGTGTTTGTGTTCGTATCATTTAGAGATGGTAATTTCGTCCGATCCGATCTGTTTGGATTGGAATTTTGGAGATTTTTTTGGAGAACGAGTTGGATTTAGAGGCGAAAGTAAAAAAAAAAAAAGAGAACGGGTCAGAGGCGGGGTTTGGTACCTCCACCCCATTCCCTGCCCTGTTTTAAATAATTTATTAAATAATTATTATTTTACTTTCTGATCCTTTTATTTATAACTATTTATAATATCTTTTAAACTCTTTTAATATTTTTTTTTGCTAATCTGTGTTAAAATTACCCATGTATATATGTATATTAATTCATTGCCCATGTATAGATGTATATTAGTTCATGTATAGATGTATATACACATATAAAATTAAGATTATATATGTGTATAGATGTATATACAATCTCATATAATTAAAATTTAATTTGTCTTGAAAAGGTTAGTCTTAGATATAGTTTTGAAAATTTCAATTTGTCTTGATGAATTAAGTTTTTTTAATTTAAAAAAAATGGAGTGGTTGGGGCGGGGATCCCCAATCCCCGTTCGGGGCGGGGATGGAGAGTGAAGTTCGTTCTCTAAACGGGAAACGGAGCATGGATGGAAGAGTAGAGTTCGGATTTGAGGATCAGAGGCAGTGATGGGCAAATTCAGTCTCGATCTGCCCCATTGCCATCCCTTGTATCATCATGTCAAAATCAAGATTTGAATGATGTAAAAATTAAATAAAATAAGAACAAGTGCACAAATCAAACATCAAGGACTATAATTATCTTTAACACTAGAATCGATCTCTACATTTTAATTGAGAGAGAATGATTTGATAATTTTTTACTAACAGGTATTAGAGACAACAAAAGTTTGAGTTTTTTTTTTTTTTGTAAATAAAAAGAAAATTAGAGTGTAGGATCCATCACTTGCACAAAAATAAAAATCATGATGTAGATACAAATTGTAAATATGCTACATTATTAAAACTAGGTCATACTCACAATCTATCTCATCTAAATAGTGATTCAACTTTAATTCATATAAACATGGTAGCATGAAAATAATTAAATAATTGTTACATTTATGATCGCAGAAAACAAATATAACATATATTGACCTTTATAATAATAATTTGATTTGAAACAAGGTCTGAATTATATAATTATAACATTTTTTTTTTTTTTTGGAAAAGTCTACTAGGAAAAGAAGAAGTGCCCCTGTAATGCCCCCGTCATTTGAGACGTCAATAAAAGAACTTTTGGAAAGCCACCATTTCATTTAAAAAGAAAAAAAAAATTACAAAGTTTGATTTGTAAAATATATGAAATATGAAATTAAGACTTGCACAAAGGTGGTATACACTTTAAAATACATTTCAAAAAGGTTTACGGAGAGATTAAACCAAGGCTCGATGAAATTCTTGTTCACGAAGTTGTTGTTGGATGGATCCGGGTCTTCACACTCACGCCTTTAATACCTGGCGTGAAATGCTAGTGATAGAATATAGTACCATGAGCTATGAGACTCATGAGTAAGCTATCATACCCAAGGGCGGATCTACATGGAATTTTTTTTATATGTAAAATGTTATTTTAAGTAATTTTAGCTCACCTTATTATTTGCAATCCAATAAATTTTATACCCCAATTCATTTTTAGCCTAGCTAGCGTAAGTTCAATTCTTGGTTCCACCCTTGATGATACCCTTAACCATATGGGGCAGAATGATATGTTATAATCTCAAAAAGCACAAAACAGACACCAAAAATGATATGTTATAATCTCATTGAATGAAAGCATAACCAGCTTTCTGACATTGATTAAGGGAAAAGCAAGCTTTTTTGAGTCTCAGTACGTTAGAAAAGGTTTCAAAAAAAAAAAAAAAAAAAAGGAAACATAATGGGCAACTTCTGATCTCCAGATCCAGATTCAACTGGTCCAAAATGACGGCAATGCATGCCTATATCTTTTTAGTTATAATAATCATACGGAGAAGATTCTATACCTTTTTTTTTTTTGTTAAGACAAAAAATAGAGGAATGGACAACCCGGTATACATGGCAACTTCTCTAAGCGTGATCATAAAGACCGTAGATCCGCGTTGAGTTCTGTGAGGAACCAATTGTCCTTTCATTACTATTATCCCACCAATGGTTAATGAATCACATCCGGATTTCACATAAGGGTAATGTTTGAGGGAGCATCGATTGCACGACTCAAATATTGGGCATTTTTGTTTTTTGTTTTTTATCAGCAAAAATAATAATTTATTAGGCGGAGAAAGGGATTCCAACCAAATGTTAGAAATTAAATTCCTAAGGGCAAAGCCCTATATAAACACTTGTAAGCCCAAAATGCTTAGATAAAATACTAAAAACACACACCTATGAGCCAAAAAATCCAGATAAAACAATACAGCTCATAAGTCACAGGACAAAGCCCAACCCAATAAAACCCTAAACGTAAACTAACTCATTCTCGCACAACAGACACCATCGCCGTCCACCAAACTTATGGCAGCCACCGACAATTCACCACCACCCAAAAACAACCAAGCCACAACCGGCAACCCCATGGAGGGACGGACTGTCAACCAAAACCTCAGCCTACCTCAGATTCTCAACCAAACCGTTAGACAAGAACCGTGACCACAGAGGGAGACGACGACGAAAGATCACCATCACCAAAACAATAAACGTGCTTAAATCATTTATCACTGGTTAATTACAATACTTAAAGGTGAGAATCCATACCTTATTTTCTATTTTCATCCACTCAAACAATTAAGCTGGTATGTACTATGTAATGGTCAGAGTGTCAATGAAGCCCTTGATTAGCAGTAGGGTACCCTGACTAGTTCCTAAAGAAGGACGGCAGATATCTGGTTGAAACCCCTAATGAAAACTTTATAAGTGTATACTAAATCTAAAAGAGTTGCTTTATTAGGTTTGACTTCAGTGATAGTGAAGCTATATTTATGGTGCTTTTTATGCAGTTCAATGATTCTCTTCTTCATTTCTTTTTGCATGGTTGGTCAAGCTCATAATACCATTCTCTTTAGGATTCCAAAATCTTCAAACTGCATGTACTTAAAATTTGACCCCTGTTTTCTAGTTTCTACGGTTCTGGTTCAAATTACAAAGAGCAATCGCATTCTGACCGCTCATCTCGACGATTAATGATTCAATTTTGCTAAACATTTTCACGTGTCAAAGTTTTATTTAGAGTCTTTTGAATTCATATTATAGCCCGTAAGAATCTTTTAGTAAATTTTGATCGTCATAAAAATAGTTGGAGACAACTGAGATTAGATGAACTACTCTTTGCACTCGGAAGTCCAAGCTACCGAGAAGCGAAATTCCTTTAGATTTTAGGACCCAACGGCCAATTTGTTTGCAATTAAATTTTTTAAAAAGAATATAATATATAGTAAGAAGGAGATATAATGAGGGAAGATTTATTACCGATATAAAGGGTTCATTTGACTATTTTTTAGAATGAAACATATGGTAGTGGTTGATAATTTTGTAATTGATAGTCACATTCTCGTAATTAATAATAACAGTTACGTAAATAACAGACAATATAGAACATAAATGGTAGATTACTTTTATCTCATTCCAAATGAATAAAATAATTTCTTAAAATATCATATCCAAGATACAAATAAGTAAATAAAAACTCGAGTAATCATATTTAAGGTGGTAGCATTAGACTATTTCTATGAGTTTAAACAAACAGGGCCCCAAAAGCATCAAGCAAATTTAATGGCCATATGGGGGGAAGGAGTACATGTATTGTTGCAGGGCATGGGTTTTAATAAGCAATAGACAGTCCGGTCCACCTTCTGGGGTATTGTCTCCCCCTTCTTATGGCTAAATAAACAAGTCTCCAGGAGTACACCAGATTTGGACCAGGTTAGGTTTTTTTCACTTTTCATCCAACGGTCAAAATTAATACAGAAACTTTATCTCATTTTTATTACGTCCACACCAAGTATAATTTACTAGCATATATATATGATCAATCCTCTTAAGATAGTATTAACTTATTCCATGGTGTTACCTTATTTTTAATTGTTTTCTTAATTTCTCCAATCAAACAGGCCATTAGACACAAGGCTCCCACTTATATAGCACAATAAAAGTTTGTCTGCTTTCTACTCTCTCAGCTTAGACACAAGGCTCCCACTTGAGCTCGAAGAAATGAAGAGTTTTTGTGGGGATATTCTTTTGCTACAGTACAGATACCACCACTAGACCCACCAATCCTGTAGCGCCTATCCGCGCTTAAGATGTGCACCATCAAAGCGATGTCGTTTCAAACAAGAAACTCGGCCCTTAATGATCAGTTGAGTTTCTCATCCCAAAACATCATCATTTTGATGTAAATTTTGAGTGAGAATAGGCACTACAGAATCTCGAAGTCCTAACAACACTACCCATAAAGGAAAAGCGGCTTCCCTCGCATCTTCACCTTGTAAACTTAGTAAAATACCGCATTCCCAAGGGTTAGATCCACTGTGTACAGGTAAATGGAATCTTTATGCTCAAAACCCCGATTTCTTTCCACCGGTTCTTCAGTCTTGTTACGACTCACCCGTAGTACTAAGTGAATGGAGAGAGAGAGAGATTGAGCGAGATCGAAATCATGGGGACTACTGTTTGATCATTTCAATGAATCTAAAACCCCAATTCAAATTCTTTTTATGTAATTTCCACTGGCACCAAAAATGTGGTTCTGTTTGCTTTACTGGCCAAATCTGGCAACATATCACTCCTCTCTTTAAAAAGACAGTACCCCAATTAAACAGATCACCAATAGATCTAGCAAAGAGAGGGACAAATTTATGGTGATCCCATGGCATCTTAATTTAAAAAAATCATCCCTTTTTAGTTATTATTTTTATCTCATCACTTTTATCTTCCTTCTGCTTAGAATACTATATTAACATACTCCTATCCTTTTATATTTATATCGTGATGGGCAGGTCTTGGATGGACTCCAAGCCCCTTATTAAAGACACTGGAGGATTCAATCTTCCTTTTTATGGGCTTTTTATAGTTTCATTCTGATTATACAGACCATTCACGTTTTTTAAATTTTATATTTATTAACACACTTATAGTGAAAAATATGAGTTTTGATTTAGTCTTGTAACAGTTTTTTAAGGATAAACATGTTTCAAAAGTCATATCTAATAATATGTTACAAATTAATGATGTCTATTGAGGGGTCTCCGTTGGATCCACGTAGATTAAGGTGATTCATTGGCCTACACCACTTTGAGTATTTATTTTGTTGCACTTGGACTCTACGTATTTAATAAAGTCAATATAAGATAAGGTTCATCATAACTAATTATTATATATGAAAAAATATATTTATGGATAATTAATAAAGACACCTAATGGACTAGATGTCTTAATAATGTTATATTTATAAGCTCTCTTCTCTCCTCTATGAAAAGAAGAACACCCAACTCTTTGTGAGTATCGATTTCCATCAATAACAGATTTTGGGTTAGAGGAGAAGGTGATCAGCCGAGAATCAAAAGTCTAGCATGTGGTTTCTTTCTTTTTTATTCTCAACAGCGAATAAAGATACGTTTATTCTTGTTTCTTGAATTGTATTGAATTCAATAAGATCCTATCAAGATTATGTTTGTGTATAAAGGTTAAACATAATTTTAATCTAACAGTCTCAACCAGCAAAATAGATCCAGAAAGGGCACAAAAATAGTCAGACTGAACCATCTAATATCTTCAAGAGGAGTTCTAATCAAGGTCCTTGAAAATAATCTTGAATTCAAAATTAAGGTTTAGGATTCACTCGGGTTTAGAAATCTACACACTAAAGTAATTAAACCTAATCCATTTATTTTGAAGTTTCTAAAAAAGAATTTGAAAACTTTTATAGGATCATACATCTTTCCTATATTTGAAGGAGGACAGCAAAAGATGAAAGTCCATTTTGGGATACCCTTTAACCTTTTTTTATTTATTGGGTTTATCCCCAAAAAAAAATAAAAAAATAAAAGCCCAAGGCAGATTACTCAGCAGATAGTCAAGGTGGGGTCCAAACTCTGCTGACTTGTAGCAAAGCTTCACACCGAAAGGGGTTTCTTTGTTCTAGTATGACAAGAAACTTAAAGGCCCCATCCATGCCTAACCCAAATTTATGATAAATAAACATAACCACATCAGAAAAAAGGAGGTTTTGATACAAACAAATATGGAGGGTGGTCTGACTAGTTTTTGGGCCCCACAACTGTTTTCACCCTCCCTCCTCTTCATTAATCTTGTCCCTCTTTTAGAAGCTTTTCTATGTTTCACCCTCATCACTTTGTCTACCATATCCACACTTTCCATCACACCCAGCCTTTTCAGAAGGAAAAAAAAAAAAAAACACACAAACCCTCTTTATCTTTTTGGATTTCTTTATAGTTTGGTATAAAATTTACTTGTAATTTAAGGTTCCACCTTTCATACTTATGGTGTTTACAGTTTATACAATCATTAAAGTTTTAAACCTTAAGAGATCGGAGAACCCATGTGGGTGAATTTATTAGTATGCTGATCACCACAGTCAAAAGAATTTAACCTTAAGAAAGTCATTCAACACAGAAGAAGAAAATGTTTGACTAACCTTAAATTAATAGGTATCAAGACAATTTATCAGCCATCTACCGACCAAAAGAAGCAAACCCTGTGTCGGGCCGGTGCTCGATTGGCTTGTTTTATCGTAATTGAAGATTAAATCAGTAATTCATGTCATTTCATTAACTGTAATAAGGGGCGGAGCTATGGGAGCTCGGGCCAAATACCTTCTTATTTAATATATATCTTATAGTAATATGAAGTTTATGTGTAATTAAATACTCACGATACAGTTACGACTTTGTTCTCTAAATTGAAACTGTAGCATGAGCTGAAATATCGTCATTTCGTATCGTATTAATTTGCGTAGCAGAATATTTATCGATGTATGACTGATACAGTTCGATATAAACTGATATATGATTGTATCATCCATATATATTGTTATGTATCATGCTACTGCGATTTAAAACTTGAATAAAGTCAAGTTTGGACATAAAAACAATAATTTTACTTTCTTCCTTGAAAAAATTCTCTTACTTTTGTCATAAAACATAACCTACACTTTTATCTACTAAAAGAAAAGAACATAATAATTTCACATTAACTTGAATACATGTAAAGAAAGAATATATAATAAAGAGGCTGCATTTTTATGAATGAAATTTTTATTACTGGCCATGTTAACGAGTTACACATCAATTATGTTGGTTCTCCTTCCTCTTTTTTATAAAGTCTTTGGGAACCCTTACCTTAAAAGTCAATTTTCAATATTAAGTTAGGCCCATGAATTTCTAACATGGTATCAAAATTAGGTCCATTACGTACTCATTACGCACTCGGATCCTCTTGTCTAAACCCTCTGACATTTTCACACACAACTACAATAATGCTTAAAATGACACTATCAAAGTGAATAAAATGTCAATTTTTATAAACTATCATTGAAAAAATTGAAATAAGTATTAATATTGGTCTACAAAAAAAAAACTGTTATCGCTAGTGCAATAGTGCTTAAATAACTTGTTAGTTTTTGCAGACTTGTCATTGAAAAAACTGGAATAAGTATTGATGTCAGTGTATAAAAAAAAAAAAAAAACTGTTATCACTACCACAATAATATTTAAATAACATGTCAATTTTTACAAATTTATCATTAAAAAAATTGAAATAAGTATTGATATTAGTCTACAAAAAAATTATGATTATTACCACAATAGTACTTAAATAACATGTCAATTTTTGCAAACCTGTCATTGAAAAAATTAAAATAAGTATTGATGTCAATCTACAAAAAAAATGTCATATATTGTCTTTAAAACTGACAATGAAACAAAGAACGCACATAAGGTGTTGAACACATATGTTATATATTAGATATTATAAATATCTCATGAATATTATGTTTGATGTAGTAGTCAAAGAGAATATACGTAAGGTATTGGTTGGATAGAAGGTCAGCAGTTCAAAACTTGGGAAGGAAAGATAATTGTGTTCTGACTATATTGAGTAAATAATGATGTTATTTTTAATAATACTTTGTAACTGCCATATTTATAGTTAACGATGACAGTTATAATCTGTCATCTTATATTTTTTAATGATACTTATAAAGTGTCATCTGTATAGATACAATGACAGTTGTAAACTATCATAAAAATTAAAAACTTTTAATGTCACCTCCATAAATGATAGTATCTTTTACATTTATTGACAGTTTTTAACTGTCATCTTTGACGATTATTGTAGTAGTGACATCTGCGATCCACGGGAAGAGAGGGTGTTTGCGAGTTCTGCCTCTCATATGTTGGTCCTCATTCTCTAATTATAAGTCTTGGGCAACCTTTACCTTAAAAAACAATTTTCAAGATTATGAGTTAGGCTCATGAAATTTTAACAGAACATTCGGTGACTATCGCATATGAATTCTGATTTTACCGCTGACGATAATATCCTACGTTTTAGAATAAAAGAGTTAAGAGTCCATTATACTTAAAATGGAACATTACTCTATGCTAATTAATTTGATACTTATTTGTTTAGTAGGTTTTAATATAATACTTGTTCACTTTGGCTTTAAGTCAAAGATAGCGAAGATTA
This sequence comes from Arctostaphylos glauca, assembly GCA_019985065.2. Taxonomy (NCBI): domain Eukaryota; kingdom Viridiplantae; phylum Streptophyta; class Magnoliopsida; order Ericales; family Ericaceae; genus Arctostaphylos; species Arctostaphylos glauca. Next base: position 27,757,751 of record JAHSPW020000005.1, on the reverse strand, counting down.
GAAGTTGTACTAGAATCATTAAAGTGTTCATTTATATATATATATACCTTTAGACAAATGCAAACAACTTGCAAAAAAAGGCCTAGAAGTCATTAAACAAACACCCATGAACCATTTTGTTTGAATGAAACATGCCACCAGAAATTATGTCACTGCAGCAGCAAGAGTTACAACTATGATTGCAGTAACTTTATTGCGGAATGATCATTTCTTAATGATGCACTCTCATGCTCTTGGTTCTCTAAAACAACTCTTCTAGTCAAACTCAGTGTCTACATGTTTTTCCTAGCTTTTCAAAAAGTACAAACAAGTTTTTTGAGTTTAATATATATACATATATATATATATAGGTATTATATATATATATAAAGCAGCTAAATAAATATTTATTAATCTTTAATGTTACTTCCATATATATAAATAATTACTTGTTACTAACATCACTATCCAAGTTATTGGCTTGATTTATTTATGACACTTATTTTGTTTTTAAAACTTGAATATGATAATTACTTCCATCTATTTTTAGTTTTATTATTCTTCTATAAATTCTTTCGGGTACAAAAATATTCGGAAAAAAAAAAAAAAGCCTATCTCTACCAAGAGTGGGTTTGGTGGCCTCTATAGTATTCTCCAAATTGGGAATGGAATAGGGTCGCAATCTCTACCACCCATGGAATATAAAAGCATGGATTCGAGAATATTACAGTGAAGGGTGCACTAGAAGAGTGAACTGAAGCTAAATGATGTAGATTTTCTCGACTTAATTTTTTTAATTTATTAAATTTATATTAATTTTAAAAATACAGAAAAAAATACTCGATTTATACAACACTATGATACACTCTTGTACTACGGCTTTTCCAATCCTTAAAGGACATATAAAAATATTCCTAAACTTTTTATGAAATTCAAAATTAACCACTTGAATGTATCATCGTAGATCATGTGAATGGGGGAAGAATCTCTTTAATTATCTATCACTATCAGGAGACAAAGCTTGAATGAAGTGGAGGAAAAGACAGGGTTGCAGTAACGTAACCCATGGTACTTATGGATGTCCAAATGCTTTGCTGCGTGATTATAGCAAAGGGATCCATATTTGGCCATGGCAAAAACATAAAAACACTGGGAAAAGGTCCTTTTAAACATGGCAGGCCCATAGTTTGTCCTGGCAGAAGACAAGCAAACAAACATCTTTTTGAACATACTACTTTAATTTAATGACTATTGAAATGATTTCGCATAGCCAAAATCGTTATGAACGTCCGTAGACAAGTTACCCCAAGAACAACCAACCATACACATTATGAACCTTCGAGGGAGGAAAAACCTTTTATTGGCTTAATTCAAGGAGAAACTACCTCGTGTTCTTGATCACAATAGAATACTTTAAAAATGACTAGCACTTGGTGTCCACACATTGCGTATGCTCATAAAAGTAGAGAAAAACTATCTACTTGGTGATTTGTAAAGTTGATTAATGATTTCTTCGTACACATTAAAATAAAACATTACAATTTGTAAATACCTTTTGGGATATCCAATAGGCTTTGGGCCCATTATGTGAGGATAAAGCCCTCTCAGAACTCCTAGCACCTTGACCCATAATCCAATCCAACCCCAAGTAACATTGTGGGCCTGGTGAATGTCCATGAAACATGCCTTGAATTATTGAAACTACGTACCCGAGTTTTAGGACACATAAATTAAATAGAAATGGACGAATTTCATATGTGAATGTTGCACTAAAAACATGTATTCAGAAGTTGAGAATAGGCTTGCTTAGTCAGTTAATTAGCTCACATTTGATTGTCGAATTAACTACTCCAATTTTAAAAGTGATGAAACAAGTAATAATTATTTTAACTAAAAAATCCCCAAAGAATATTTTAAAATGGATTAGACATCCCGAGTTCTCTTCGAATAAAACAAAATTGTTCTTCAATAAGGGGTTTTGTAAAAATGTCCGCCAATTGTTTGTCGGTACTAATAAAATCAAGAACGATATCCCCCTTTTGAACATGATCACGAATAAAATGATGTCTAATTTCAATATGTTTTGTTCGAGAATGTTGAATGGGATTTTTCGTTAAATTAATCGCACTGGTGTTATCACATCTAATTGGAATATGATCATAATGTAAATCAAAATCCTCCATTTGCTGTTTGATCCATAATAATTGAGCACAACAACTACCAGCAGCTATGTATTCAGCTTCGGCAGTCGACAAGGCAACTGAATTTTGCTTTTTGCTAAACCACGACACTAAAGAATTTCCAAGAAATTGACATGTGCCACTGGTGCTCTTACGATCAATTTTACTACCAGCATAATCAACATCCGAAAAACCAATTAAGTCAAAAGAAGTATTTTTAGGATAAAATAGCCCCAAATTAGGAGTTCCCGCAAGATATCTAAAAATACGTTTGACAGCTACTAAATGTGACTCCTTTGGATTAGATTGAAAACGAGCACATAAACAAACACTAAACATGATATCGGGTCTACTAGCAGTAAGATAAAGCAATGAGCCAATCATACCTCGATACATTTTAGGATCTACTGATTTACCATTGTCATCTTTGTCGAGTTTAGTGGCCGGGCTCATTGGAGTCTTCATGATTTTAGAATCTTCCATCTCGAATCTTTTGAGAAGTTCTCTCGTATACTTTGCTTGATTGATAAAGATTCCATCATTTGATTGTTTGATTTGAAGCCCAAGGAAGAAATTGAGTTCTCCCATCATACTCATTTCAAATTCACCTTGCATACATTTAGCAAACTCTTTGCATAGCTTTTCATTAGTAGCACCGAAAATAATATCATCAACATAAATTTGAATAATAAGCATGTCATGATTTTCAGTTTTTATAAAAAGTGTAGTATCTAATTTTCCTCTAGAAAAACCATTAGCAAGTAAGAAGGTGCTGAGTCTATCATACCATGCACGTGGAGCTTGTTTTAAACCATAAAGTGCTTTAGAAAGTTTAAAAACATGATCAGGAAATTCATGATTTTCAAAACCCGGAGGTTGCGCTACGTAAACTTCTTCTGAAATAAAACCATTTAAAAAAGTACTTTTTACATCCATTTGAAAAAGTTTAAAATTTTTAAAACATGCAAATGCAAGCAACATGCGAATAGCTTCTAATCTAGCAACAGGAGCAAAGGTCTCATCAAAATCAATGCCTTCTTCTTGATTATAACCTTGTGCAACTAATCTAGCTTTATTTCTAACAATATTTCCTGATTCGTCCAATTTGTTTCTAAAAACCCATTTAGTACCAATAATAGTGTGATCACAAGGTCTAGGCACTAAATCCCAAACTTTATTTCTTTCAAATTGACCCAATTCTTCTTGCATCGCTAAAATCCAATTTTCATCATTTTCAGCTTCTAAAAAATTTTTAGGCTTAATTTGAGAAACAAAAGCTAAATTACCGCAAATATTATTAAGAGAAGAGCGAGTACATATACCTTTCGAAGGATCTCCAATAATTAAGTCCTTTGGGTGAGTTTTCACGAATCTCCATTCTTTTGGTAGATCCTGATTGCTGACAGGATTTTGTGGTTGATCAAGGACCATGTCATCCTTTACTTGAGTGCGTTCATGCTGGCTTTCGCTGTTTTCCTTATTAATGGACAAGTCTCGCACTTCCTTTATGATATCTACCTCATCATCATCAATAACAATCTTGGGAATAGATGGGTTAGATTCATCAAAAGACACATGAATAGATTCTTCTATAAGATGAGTACGTTTATTGTAGACTCTGTATGCTTTGCTAGAAATAGAATAGCCAACAAAAATTCCTTCATCGGATTTTGAATCAAATTTTCCCAAATGATCTTTTCCATTGTTTAAAACAAAACATTTACATCCGAAAGCATGAAAGTAACTAATGTTGGGTTTTCTACCATTCCATAGCTCATATGGTGTCTTTTTGAGGATGGGTCTAATCAGGACCCGATTTAAAACATAGCAAGCGGTATTGACAGCTTCTGCCCAAAAATATTTAGGTAGAGAGTTTTCACAAAGCATTGTTCTTGCCATTTCTTCAAGAGTTCTATTTTTCCTCTCAACTACCCCATTTTGTTGAGGCGTGCGAGGTGCAGAAAAGTTGTGATCTATACCATGATCATCACAATATTTTTCAAACAAAGAGTTTTCAAGTTCTCTACCATGATCAGTACGAATGTTTGAAATAACAAAACCTTTTTCATTTTGAACTTTTCTACAAAGTTTAGTAAATGATGAAAAAGCCTCGTCCTTATGAGTTAGGAACATAACCCATGTAAATCTAGAGAAATCATCAACAACAACAAGACAATAGTATCTGCCGCCAAGACTCGGTGTTCTAGTAGGTCCAAATAAATCCATGTGTAATAGTTGTAATGGCCTTGCAGTAGAAATAACCTTTTTTGATTTAAAAGAAACCTTGGTTTGTTTACCTTATTGACAAGCATCACATAGTCTATCTTTTTCAAATTTGATTTTTGGAAGACCAACAACTAATTCTTTTCTAGAAAGTTTTGAAATTGCATCCATGTGTGCATGTCCAAGGCGTCTATGCCATAGCCAACCATTATCACTTATTGCAGAAAAACATTTTACACCTTTTTTGCTTAAATCATTTAAATTAAAAACATAAACATTTTCAAGTCTTTGACGGACAAAAAGTACCTTGTTGTTTTCTATGTTCTCAATAATGCATTCCGATTTTTCAAAAGTAACTCGATTACCCTTGTCACAAAGTTGACTAATACTTAGAAGATTGTGTTTTAAACCATCAACAAGTAAAACATCTTCTATAATGGTGGTCGGGGTATTACCGATGTTACCTACACCGATAATTTTTCCTTTGCTATTATCACCAAAAGTCACGAATCCTCCATCTTTTGGTGTTAGAGAGTTGAAAGCTTTTTCATCGCCCGTCATATGCCTTGAACATCCACTATCGAGGTACTACTTTCCTATAGTTGATGTGGACTTGAGGCATACCTACAATAGCAAGTCAAGGTTTGATTTTTGGTACCCAAATCATCTTGGGTCCATGAGGGTTAGCTTGAGCAAAATATGTTTGGTTCTTTTGAACCCAAGTTTTGTTGACATAAGTAAATGAATATCCCTTCATAGGACAAGAAGGTGAAATATGTCCTAATTTACCACAATAATGACATGTGAGTTTAGAATGACCAGATGAAGGATTTTTCTCAAAAAGATTCTTGTAAAAATTCTTATGCTCGTTTGGGTTATAGCCAATTCCAGTTTTATGAAAAAAGCATCTTTGTTTTCCAAGAAGTAAATCCAAGCCATCTTTTCCTTTAGTGAATTTTGAAAGAGACTCAGTCAAATCATTTATTTGTTCATGCAATGAATCAACATTTGACTTCTTTCTCAAATCGTCATTTTCTTTTTCCAAAATATTTTTCTCTTCAATCAAATCATCCAACTCTTTTGAAAGATCTTTTGCGAGTTTCTTAAGACTAATATTTTTAGAACTGACTTTTTGAAAATTATGTTGCAAACTTTGAAAAGCATCTAATAATTCATTAAAAGACAGAGCAGAGGGGTCAAGATATACCTCACTTTTTTCTTTTGCCATGAAGCACAAATTTGCAATTTCTTGCTTCTCGTCATCACTGTCAGAGCTGCTATCATCACTATTGTCCCAAGCCGCTAACATAGCTTTCCTTTTGTCTTTCTTTGAATATTTCCTTGCTTGGGGACATTCAGATTTTATGTGGCCGGGCTTCTTGCATTCGTAGCAAATGATTGGATCTCTTTTGCTAGTTTCTTCCTTGTTTCCATCTTTCCTCGGAAACCGTCTATCTTTCCGACCATTTTTATTCTTGAGGTACTTTTTGAAGTTCTTGGTGATGAGAGCCATATCTCCTTCTTCACTTTCATCGCTTGAATCGTCATTGCTCTTTGATTTGCTTGTAGTTCCTTTAAGAGCAATATCTTTTCTTTTCTTGTCAACCTCCTCATTCATTTTGCGATGGATTTCCTCCGTCATAAGGGATCCCATAAGCATGTCCATTGTATAAGTTGAGAAGTCCTTTGACTGCAGAATGATGGAAGTTGTAGTATCCCAATTCTGTGGCATAGATCTAAGAACCTTCCTTGCCATCTCAGATTCAGTATAAGACTTACCAAGAGATTTCAAACCATTAGTAATATTAGTAAATCTCGAAAACATTTGAGATATAGATTCATCCGGTTGCATTTTGAAAAGCTCATAGCTATGAACAAGAATATCTATTTTGGACTCCTTAACTTGACTATTCCCTTCATAGGCTATTTCTAATTTATCCCAAATTTCTTTAGCCGTTTCACAAGCAGATATTCTATTATACTCATCAGTACTCAATGCACAATAAAGAAGATTAATAGCTCTAGCATTCTTTTCAATTTTGATTTTTTCGGCATCGGTCCATTGATCTTCTAGCTTAGGGACAGTATGGTCTCCGGACTTCTTAGTCGGGATAGTAGGACCATTGGTAATAATTCTCCACAAGTCATAATCAGTAGATGTGACAAATATCCTCATTCTATTTTTCCAATAACTGTAATTTGTTCCCGTGAACAAAGGAGGTCTATGGGACGATTGTCCCTCGACATTAGAAACGTTACTAAGGGTTGCCATGGATCTCTCTTAGACTGTTAAGTCAAGAAAAAAAAATTAACAAGAGCCGAGGCTCTGATACCAATTGTTACCCAAAAGGCAACCTAGAGGGAGGGTGAATAGGGTTGCTAACAATAATGTCTAAATAAAAAATATATTGATTGAATGAGATCAATAAATAGCAAAGCAAATAAATAAATAATTTGCACGACAAAAATAAATGAGATAAGGGAGAGAGATGTCACGCAGATATATATAGTGGTTCAGTCTGAGCTTTGTCCACTGCTCAGCCTAGTCCACTGGCCTAAGGAGTCGCTGTTTTACTAATCCAATAACCAGCTTCGGGTGCCGATTAAACCTTACAACCGCAACTGCTAACTTTCCCGAGGAGTTAGCGGAACCGCTAGAGTTTATCCCCAAACTCTAAAATCACTACGCCAAAACCAAACCCAGTTTTGTAACCGTAGCAGAACCTCACTGAGAATTATGCAAATTCTCAATACTAAAAGTGAGAAGAAATTATGAAGTGGAAAACTCTCTGAAAGAGTAGATACACAAATGTCTCTAAAAAAAAATGTGAAAGTGATTGCTCTGTGTTGAAGTTTCTGGACTTGTATTGCTCTGAATTTGCTTGGCCCCTTCTCTTCTGCTGAAGCTTCCATTATATAGCATGAAAAAAATTATGACCGTTGGAAATATTTCCTTTGAAAAAAATATGACCGTTGGAAACATTTCCTTTGAGAAGAAAATATGACCGTTGGAAACATTTCCTTTGAGAAGAAAATATGAACGTTGGAAATATTTCCTTTGAGAAGAAAATATGACCGTTGGAAATATTTCCTTTGAGAAGAATTTTCGTTTGGGAAATATTTCCTTTGAGAAGAAAATATGATCGTTGAGCAGAATTTCCATTTGGAAAATATTTCATTTGAGAAGAAAATATGATCGTTGAGCATAATTTTCATTTGGGAAGAGAGCGCTAGTTGGGATGTATCCGTTGCAAAAATCTTTCTACAAGATTTGATCTTTAGTAATTTAAAAAGTGAACGTTGAGAACAATTCTATTGGTGGAACAATCTTCATAGCCTTGAAGGATCAATTATCATTTGAGAAAAAAAATTGTCTACTTGCAAGACATGGAGTGTACCATGGACCAAATGTCAACCTTGAAAGTATTACACGTGGGCTTAAGAAAAAATGGTGAATATTGGTTAAAACCAATTGGTCTAATAACAATTCTTTTCCCTGAGATAGTTAAAAGAAAATGAATTAACATTGTTTTTCAAGAAATCAATTTTGTCATAAATCAAAATCAATTATATCTAACAACAATGCATAAGCAATCATATCTGCATAAGCAATCATATCTGCATAAGTATATTTCTGAGATGGACGAATCTCCCTCCTTGGCTTATCTTTTCAACGGACAACCGGCAGTGCCACCTCCTACAATTATATAGTCATAGTAATCCTCCGATGGAAAATTTTTGGCGTTAAACACAACCTTTATATAACTTTGATTTGGTGCAAAAATTCAACAACAATGATTAGTTTCTATTTTCAAAACTGAAGCAAAACAGACGACAAGAAACGAAAATTTGGATGTTCTAATGAATGTCGTTTAGGTGATGTTGCTCTACACCATTTTCTGTATCTGAGTCACGAACTTCTTCCCCAACTAGCTGGTCACTGTTCTTCTCCCCTTCTAAAGTTTCACATTTTAGTTTCATCTGCTTCAAAATCCTCTCACCATTGTCTTGAACATCAGTACTTGCATTTTCTTTGATTATAGAGTTCTCATCAAAAGTCACATCCCTGCTGATAAAAAATTTGGATGACTTTTCATCAGAAAGTCATAATCTATACCCTTTCACTCCGAATCCATAACCTAATAAGATACACTTTTTAGCTCTAGGCTCAAGTTTACCCTCATTGACATGAGCATAAGCAGGACAATCAAACACCCTCAAATTTGAGTAGACAGCCAAAGAATCAGACCATATCTCTATAGGAACCTTGCACTCAATGGCAATTGATGGAGCTCGATTCATCAAATAATAAGCAGTAAAAATCGCTTCAGCCCAAAACTCTTTATCCAAACTTGCATTGGATAACATAAAACGAGCTCTCTCCAAAAGAGTCATATTTATCCGATCAGCCACACCATTTTGCTGGAGAGTTTTTCTCACCATGTGATTCCTCACGATGCCTTCATCCTTACAGAATATTTTAAATTCTCCGAAATAAAATTACAGATCATTGTTAGTTGTCAATCTTTTAATCTTTTTACCTGTTTGCTTTTCAATTATAACCTTAAATCATTTGAATGTAACAAAAGTATTACTCTTGTTTTTCAACAAATACACTCAAACCTTTCTATAATAGTCATAGATCAAACTCATAAAATATCGAGAACCACCCTTGGATTTAATAACAGAATGACAGAATGACCCTAAAGATCTAAATGAAAATAATCCACCATACCTTTAGTTCAACGAATAGCTGTGCTGAATTTCACCCTACACTACTTGCCATACACGCAATGCTCATAAAAATTTAGCTTTTTCATCTTCTGTCCACAGAGCAAGCCCTGTTTGCTCAATTCTGTTATTTCTCTCTCACTCATATGCCCAAGGCGCATATGCTATAATTGAGTCAAATCTGAATCCGATACTTTCGATGATGAGATTGTTGCTGTAGCCCTAAAATTGCACTTTCCTGTAAAACATAGAGATTACCCACCTTCTAACATTTCATAAGAACCAACGCACCTTTCGAGACTTTCAAAACTATACCTTCAGTCGTATACTTATAGCCATCTGAATTAAGGGTACCTAAACAGATAAGATTTTTCTTCAAATCTAGAACATATCAAACATCTAACAGTGTCCTTACAATACCATCATGCATCTTGATCTTAATAGTTCGAAACCCAACAGTTTTGCAAGCATGTTATTGTCCATCAAAACTGTACCACCATATGCCAATCATAGGTGGTAAAACAATCTTTAATCGGACACATATGATAGGAACAATCTGAATTCAAAATCCACTATATATCCGAACGAACATCACCGGCTGAAACTGATAAAATATTTTTCAGCCCGTTAGAATCCTCAGCAATACTAGCAACTATCTTTTCTTCCTTGTTATTCCTTTTCAATTTTGTACATTCGGTCTTATAGTGGCTTTTATTTTTACAATTAAAACAACTAATTTTCTTCTTATTTTTCGACTATGATCTAAATGTCCCTCTATTCTCATTAATCCTTTCTATTATTTTTTCGCGCATAAATAACCCGTCACCAGACTCCTCACTCTCACCAGACACCTTTTTTCTCAATTTCTTAGAATATAAACTGAATTTTACATCCTCTATTGAGATCGTATCATTTTTGTAGAGTAGAGTAGTTAAAAAGTACTCATGAGATGGAGACAGAAAACACAGAATAATTAGATCCCGGTCTTCATCGTCAATTTTAACATTAATATTTTTCAGATCCATAATGATTCTGTCTAGCTCATTAAGATGATCTTTGACTGGTATACCTTCTCTTATACGAAACGTGTAGAGGCCATCTCAAATATAGTCTGTTTCGTCAATGATTTGGTCATATAGATATTCTTTAATTTCAACCATAATCCCACTACTATAGTCTCCTCCTCAACCTCGCGAATCACATTATCAGTCAAATTTAACTCAATCGAACTGAGTGTCTTCTCATCAAGAACCTCCTAATACTTGGCTGACATCGTTCCTAACTTCTTGGCAGATCCAAGTAAAGCCTTCTGCAACCCCTTGTTAAACCAACAAAGTCTTCATCTTCATCTTCATCTTCACTCTCCATATACTAAAGTTGCTGCTATGCCCATAGAACTTTTGAACTTCGTATTTAGCCGCCATAACCGTAAACGATGGATCGATCATCAAAGTTTTGATACCAATTTGTTATGAAAAATACGATAAAAAAGAAGAGATAATTAACACGAAAATATAAGACACATAGATGTACGTTGTTCCGAATAAACAATAGCTTACACGTGCATCTACGGGAGGAGAGAGAGAGATTTCACTATGATTAAGAGAGATTACAAGGACCGACTATGATTCGAAACCCTAATGTGAGATACCAATCAATTAGATCTCATCAAACTTTCTTCTAGGATATCTTTTAAAGAACCATGTCTCTCATATTTATAGAAAGAATATGAAAGAATAACAATCTTTAAAGAATAAGAAAACAAATCTCCTAAAGGATAGGAAAGCATCTTAAATAAATTAGGAAAACAAATCTCCCAAATCTTATTAGGATTCTCGTGCATACTCTTATTACCGGTAATACTGACTGTTATCCCAAAAAATTCAAAACCTCCTACTACCAGTAATGATGTTGTTATTACTTGGTACTACCGACAGTTGTTTCAAAAAGTCAAAACCTCTTATTACCGATAGTTCTAGCGCTACTACCAATAATACCAGCTACTGTCCAAAATCCTTCCTCCCTTGAATTCAAAGCATCATTCAACAGTATTGATACGGTATTATATAAAGCAGCTAAATAAATATGTATTAATCTTTAATGCTACTTCCATATACATAAATAATTACTTGTTACGAAATATGTATATAATTATTAACATCAAAATTCAAGTAATTTACTTGATTTATTTTATGATAATTACTGTTTTTATGTTGTTTTTAAAACTTGAATATAACGATTATATTTTTACTATGAATGTTGTATGTGCACTTTAGTTTTATTCTTCTTCTGTTTCTTCTTTCGGTACAAAAAATTCGAAAACAAATCCTATCTGGAATAAGGTTGCAATCTTGAGCACCCATAGCATATAAAAGCATAGATTTGCTCGACTTAATTTTTCTTAAAATTTATTAGATTTATATTAATTTAAAAAAAACAGAGACAAAAATACTTCGATTTACCGTACTACACCGCTACAATACACTCTTGTATTACAGCTTTCCCCTTCCTTAAAGCACATATAAAAATATTCCTAAACTTTTTATGAAATTCAAAACATACCACTTGAATGTGACATCGTAGATTATGTGAATGGGGGAAGAATCTCTTTTATCTATCACTATCAGGAAATAAAGCTTGAATGAAGAGAGGGTTGCAGTAACCCATGGATGTCCAAATGCTTTGCTGCGTGATTACAGCAGAGGGATCCATACTTGGCCATGGCAAAAAACTTAAAACACTGCAAAAGGTCCTTTCGAATATGAGCGGTTGTTGATCTGACAGTCAAAACTTAAGACTTAAAGGTTGACTCTTATTTCTCAGGTTTTCGGAACCTCTCAGGTACTATCAACTCTTACAGGGTCTATTCATATAGGACAAAAATTTTGAATTAAATGGGGCCCCCTCAAGTATACGTTGAAATTGATCCCCCGAAAACTAGTCAGTATTAGGTTTGACGTAATTTTAAAATCGACCGGATACTTCAGTTATAAAAAATAAAAAATAAAAAGACATGAGCGGCCCATAGATTGCCCTGGAAGAAGACAAGCAAACAAACATCTTTTCGACATGCTACTTTGATAACCACTGAGATGATTTTGTACAGCCAAAATGGTTATGAACGTCCATAGAACAACCTACCAAAGATGATATGAACCTTGTTGGAATCAAAAGCAAAAATAGGAGAAAATAAAAAAGAGTCCCACGTCGAAGAGGGAGGGAAGACCTTTAATTGGCTTAATTCAGGAGAAACTACCTCGTGTTTTTTACATTAGAATGACGAGTTCCAAAATTAGAATCAATAAACTCTCTCTGAATTCAAAATCAAATATAGTGATTCACTTAAATTTATAGGACAACTAGTACAAGTAAAATCATGACTTTTGATTTTAAATTCAGGACAAATTTCTTGATTTCAATTCTTGGGACTGTAGACTTTTCCCGATAGAATACTTTAAAATGATATTCAACTCTCATTTTCTTCATACACAATAAAAATAATACGTTACAATTTGCAACAATTCAATACCTTTTGGGGTATACAATGGGCTTTCGGCCCATTATGTGAGAACAAAGCCCTCTCAGAACTCCTAGCACGGGCCTTGACCCGTAATCAAAGAACCCAAGTAACAATATGGGGCCGGTGAACTTTCATGAAATGTTGGGTGGATCCTTCCTTAATTGGGGAATTCTTCATGGGTTTTTTTATGGGCCAAATTAATTTAGAATTATTTTGTTATTTATCAATAGAAAAGGGGAATGTTTTAGTTTTTCCATCTTCAATGGAACTAATTGGGTGACTTGGAAAATTAAACCGGAAAACCTCGTGTATTGTAAAGATTTGTATGGCCTATTGAAGCTAAGGCTAAACCTGTCGATATCTCTGATGAAAATTATAATAAGCTTAATCAAAAAGTCGTCGAGCTCATTTGTCAATAGATTGGTGATACTGTTTTTCATTATGTCTCAGCGAAGACTTCGGCTTTCACTCTTTGGACCAAATTAGAGGACCTTTATGATAGAAAATCGGCCACTAACAAATTAAGCATTCTTTTTTAAGAAATTGGTGAATTTAAAATATAAAGAGGACAAGCCTATTATGGAACATTTGGATGAAATGAATAGCATTACTAATTGTAGATGGGTGAATTTTCTCAATCAGGATGGAAAACTAGGAGCTCACTATCCAACCGAAACAATGCTCTCAATTTGGGTGGACCTGTGATCTGTAAAAAAATAATCCGTCAAAGAGCCATCTGTCGCTGTGGCAGGAAGACACTCCGATGATTAAGTCAGGCCAAAGCTCACAGGAATAATAATCCAAGCTAATATTCTCTATTAGCAAGCGAAACTATGCACTAGTTAGAACGTACCTTTTTTGTTGATCTGGAGCTTTATTTATAGACTTTCTCTTTAATCCCAATTCTCTTAGGATTCTAATTGGAGTGAAGTGCCTTCTGATTGGCCACTAATGAGATAACTCTCTATCAAGTAGTTATATTCTATCATTAGAGTTTCATTCAATTAATACTTCTCATATTAATTAAATTGGCCTTGGATTTCTCATCCATATCTGTTTGAACTCTATCCCGACTTATTCGGGATTCTGTCTTATCTCGGAGCAACGGTTGCTCATCGCCTTTCTCGGGCCAACTATAGTTCGGGCCGACTTTATATGGTCGGCAAGATGTGAGTCCGCCTTTCTCAGGTCGGGTTTGCTCAATACTTGTTTTTGTTGTCCTGACTTATGTATGGTCAATACTCCTCGTGTTGGCCATACCCTCATGTGATTGGCACGTGTCTCTGGACATATCATCCGGTCTCGGCCGAACTCATTACTTACTTGGAGGGGATAAACGTATTTTATTGATTACGTTTTTACCCTCGTCAATTGCCCCCTAGCTTCGGCTGCTCCGTACCGACTTGGCGGAGTAGTCGAGGCTATACAGTGTACTCATGAGGCATGCTCTGTCCCTTAATAAATGCGATGTGACCATTTGTGTACTGCTTCTTATGGAAGGACGCACCTCCCGCGCGTGCCTGATGCACCGTTTCAGTGCCCCTCTTGGTAATTAATCGTCTTTACAGGGGTGAAGAATCCTTTTGTCCATTAATTTCGTATCCAGGGGTGAGGGATTCGTTTATTCTGTCTCTTGACCTCCCATTGCTGCTCTTTTTATCCTTCGTCTTCATCCTTCGCTTTTTCTGTTTTCTTCTTGCTTCTGTAAGTCTTTTGGGTTTACTCTGTTTTCTTCGTCCTTTTTTCTAGCAGATCTCTCCCGTATCCATTCTCTGAATATGGGAGTATTTCGTAGACACTTCGCCTCTTCGGCGAGCATAGTGGAGTTCCGTCGTCACTACAACATTCCAGATGACGTAGTAGTTGAAATCAACCGTCCTGAGACTCATCCTGAGATTCGGAATGAGGACTCGATCCATATCCCTCTGATGGCCGTCACAGAGGGCGGAGTTAGGTTTCCCCTCCATCCCTTACTCCGCAGGGTTTTAGCCTGGTATCGGCTTAACCCTATGCAAATATCCATTAATGGGCACCGTTCGCTTAAACGAACTGTGCAATACGAATCTAGGATTATGGGACATCAATTATAACTATGATATGGCCTATAACAAGGACAAGAAATGGTATCTTAAGTCACGTAGGGGCCGTGAAAAGATAGTCACCCATCTCGTAGATTCCAATAGGGGAAATGACGATGACTTCCTGATTGTGTCTGGCAATTGGGAGTTTTCTCCCGACGAACCCGAGCCTCGCAGCTTCGGGCAACCCCGTTAGTCTTCTTTGTTTGTCTTTTATTGAGTCAATTTTACTACTATTGATTTGTCTCGGCTAATGATGTCTGATCTCTTGCAGCTGTCAATGCAAACCGAGGTCGGAAGATCTACGCCACTAATCCGGAAGATCTGCAGAAGGTGCTGCACTACAAAGGCGTAGAAGGGCAGGTGAAGCCGAGATCCGCCGAAGTGCTACTGCGATACAACCCGACATACAGGGGTTACATTAAAGAGAAAGCGCACGTGGCCGAAGTAGTTGCCGAACAAACTGAAGGGTCTGTCCCTGAAGGCATTCTGCTGTTGTATTTGAGGGAACCGCACCGCGTAACCATTGCTGCAGTTGCCGAGGTTTCGAGTTCGTCCTCCTCATCCTCATCGATGGGTAATTCAGGGTCTTGGCCCCCTACGCTCTGGAATACCGAAGACGAGGAGGAAATCGACCAAGAAATTATGTCGAAGAATCCCAATGTTCCGAACTTGAGGGAGCTGATGAAGCAAAAGGCAAAAGCGACTGCCAAGGCGAAAAAGGTGGCGACTCCCACTGAAGCGAAGAAGCCATCCGGTGTGGTGGTGGCCAAGAGGAAGGCCGATGAAGGAGATGCCCAGGAGCATCCTTCTTCTGTATTCGCCGAGGCAGGCGAGGTTCATGCCGGCTCCAAGAGGAGAAGGCTGGTTAAGGCCCACGCGGCTGGTCCCTCTAAGGCAAAAGGGAAGTCGAGACCTCCTAAGAAGGCGGACACATGGGCTCCAGCCCTCCTGGTATCTAGCGCCAACCCTATTACAGTTGCCGACACTGTAGGCGACTTGGGTGTAGCGACTGCTTTGGCCAAGGCGCTGATGCTGCCCAGGGATATCGAGCCTTATGCCGAGTCAGATGATCGATCTCTGCTGCGCACTGTGGTTGCGCATAACATCTTCGTAAGTATCATAACACTTGATCTTGTCTTTGTTGGTTATCAAATTTCTTATTGTTTTGTTTTCTGCGCAGGCAATCCAAAAATCCATGTTGTGTCTCGGGCAGAGTCAAGAGCGAGAGACCAGGCTTAATCTGGCAGAAGCCGAGGCCCGTGAGTTTAAAGCCAAGTTCTCCAAGGCGCAGGATGAGGCTGATGACTACAAGAAGAAGGCGCTGAGGGCATGCAACGTGCCTTAGGACTCTTTTCCGTTCAAGGAGATTCCTCATTCATCTGAGCTCAGCGATGAGGAGGCCAAGGATGCCCAGACTGAAGGGCCGGAAGGCGGCATCACCGACCTTACTGCTGATGATCAGGAAGTTACTAGTGTCGAAGAGAATGCTGCAGGGAGAGAGCAACTCCAGGAGGGCCCTGTCGACATCGTCTGAAGTATGTCTTTGTTTTTACACAGTTTTTAGTATGTAGTAGTAACAAACTAGTTGTTTCCACTTTCGCACCCTTGTTTTTTGGATGTATTTCGCACATGAATGAATATACAATTCGAGCCTTTCCTTGGCAATTCTTGTCTTGATAATTTCTTGGTAGCTTTTGCTTGCATGAAGTCGGTAATCTTACCCGTACTTACGATCAGTACTTTGAACCGTTCCTTAATGTACTCAACTCAAACTTTTTTCTTAAGCTTGTTCGGGTGTTTCTCACACTTGGGCATTAAACACTAACTCTTCTCAAGTATGCTCGGGGGTTCACACTTTCCCCAAGT
The DNA here is from genome assembly GCA_019985065.2 of Arctostaphylos glauca. NCBI lineage: Eukaryota > Viridiplantae > Streptophyta > Magnoliopsida > Ericales > Ericaceae > Arctostaphylos > Arctostaphylos glauca. Next base: position 27,741,171 of record JAHSPW020000005.1, on the reverse strand, counting down.
GTTGAACTTGCTCAAATTTTTCTCAAGTTTGTTTGGCTGTTTAAACCTGTAATCAGGTTTAAACACATACTTTTCTCAAATATGTTCTGAAGTTCAAACTTTCCTCAAGTTTGTTCGGCTATTTTAACCTGTAGTTAGGTTTAAACACATACTTTTCTCAAGTATGTTCTGGAATTCAAACTTTCTTTAAGTGTTGAACTTGCTCAAAATTTTCTCAAGTTTGTTCGGCTTGTTTATCCTGTAGTTAGGATTAAACACATACGTTTCTCAAGTATGTTCGGGAGTTCAAACTTTTCTCAAGTGTTGAACTTTCTCAAACTTTTCTTAAGTTTGTTCGGCTGTTTAACCTGTAGTTAGGATTAAACACATACTTTTCTCAAGTATGTTCGGGAGTTCAAACTTTTCTCAAGTGTTGAACTTGCTCAAACTTTTCTCAAGTTTGTTCGGCTTGTTTATCCTGTAGTTAGGATTAAACACATACTTTTCTCAAGTATGTTCGGGAGTTCAAACTTTTCTCAAGTGTTGAACTTTCTCAAACTTTTCTCAAGTTTGTTCGGCTGTTTAACCTGTAGTTAGGATTAAATACATACTTTTCTCAAGTATGTTCGAGAGTTCAAACTTTTCTCAAGTGTTGAACTTGCTCAAACTTTTCTCAAGTTTGTTCGGCTTGTTTATCCTGTAGTTAGGATTAAACACATACTTTTCTCAAGTATGTTCGGGAGTTCAAACTTTTCTCAAGTGTTGAACTTTCTCAAACTTTTCTCAAGTTTGTTCGGCTGTTTAACCTGTAGTTAGGATTAAACACATACTTTTCTCAAGTATGTTCGGGAGTTCAAACTTTTCTCAAGTGTCGAACTTTCTCAAACTTTTCTCAAGTTTGTTCGGCTTGTTTATTCTGTAATTAGGATTAAACACATATTTTTCTCAAGTATGTTCGGGAGTTCAGATTTTTCTCAAGTGTTGAACTTTCTCAAACGTTTCTCAAGTTTGTTCGGCTTGTTTATCCTGTAGCTAGGATTAAACACATACTTTTCTCAAGTATATTCGGGAGTCCAAATTTTTCTCAAGTGTTGAACTTTCTCAAATTTTTCTCAAGTTTGTTCTTACATTCTATTCATGCATGCACTGGATTTATCTTTGCCCCCCAGTAAGATAGTAAAGGTGGCCACAACATTGATAGCCTTACTGAAAATCTACTCATAAATTGAAACTGATGCTTTTATTCATTAACAATCAAATGTAGCAAACATAAGTACTAAAAAAGGAAAGTCTACTGGTCAAACTTCTTAAGGTTGGAAATATTTCAAGTGCGGGGTATTTCTTTGTCATCAAGGTCTTGCAGTTTGTCGGCGCCCTTCCCGAGGCGTCCGATTGACTCTGTATGGACCTTCCCAATTGGCTCTGAGCTTGCCATCAGTTGGGTCTTTTGTGTTTCCCATGACCTTTCGAAGGACCAGGTCATCGAGATTAAATTCCCTTTGATGGACTTTCTTATTGTAAGACCTGGAGAGAGTGGATTGATAGGACGCCAGCCTGATCATGGCCCGTTCCCGTTTTTCTTCGGCGAGGTCGAGCTCTACTGCCAATGCTTGATCGTTCCCTCCCTGCTCCATTAACTCGGTGCGAAGAGTTGAGATGCCGACTTCAAGCGGGATGACAGCCTCGGTGCCATACACGAGTGAATACGGGGTGACAGCCGTTGATTGACGTGGGGTGGTCCTGTATGCCCACAGGACAAGCGGTAGCTCTTCCACCCACTTTCCTTTGGCCTTTTCCAACCGTTTCTTGATTCCTCCTAGTATCGTTTTATTTGAAGCTTCTGCATGCCCGTTGCATTGTGGATATGCCACCAAGGCGTAGTAGTTTTGAATCTGATATTGTGAGCAAAAGGCCTTGAACTTGTCCTGGAACTGGGTTCCGTTATCCGAGACGATGGCATATGGGATACCGAATCTAGTGATGATGTTCTGCCAGACAAATCGCTCGACATTCTTTTCTGTAATCTTGGCCAGGGGCTCGGCCTCTATCCACTTGGTGAAGTAGTCTGTGCCGACCAACAGATACTTCCTTTTTCCAGTTGCTTTGGGAAGCGGACCAATAATATCCAGGCCCCACTGAGCAAAGGGCCATGGGCTGGTGAGTGGTGCCAAGTCGGCAGCGGGCTGATGTGTGATCGGGGTAAATTTCTGGCATTTTTCGCAAGTCCGGACATATTTCTTCGCATCCTCCTGCATGTAAGGCCACCAGTATCCCTGAGATATGGCGCGATGGGCGATGGATCTGCCCCCAGCATAGCTCCCACATGTCCCCTCATGAATTTCGAACAGGAACTTCTGTACTAAATTAGGGTGCACACACTTCAGATAGGGACCAGTGTAGGATTTTCGATAAAGTTCTTGCTTAGGCGAGAGCCAGAAGCGCGTTGCTCTGATTCGCAGCCTGTGAGCTTCCTTCTTATCCTCAGGAATTGTTCCCCCAGTGAGGTAGGAGATAATGGGATCCATCCAACTTGGGCCGAGATCGATTTCCAAAGCCTTCTTAGCAATTGGGATGTCGATACTCGGATATTCAATGGCGTCCACATATATGGTCCTGTGCTTATCTCGGGGTATTGCCGAAGCCAAACATGCCAAGGCGTTTGCGTGCTCGTTTTGTCTAGAGCTGATGTGTGTCATTTCCACTTTCTTGAACTTAGATAACTCTGCTCTAGCCCTATCCGCGTAGGCAGTCATCTTCTCATCTCGGATGGCATATTCTCCGCTGGTTGAGGACCAGTTGTGAATCACAGTAGACCTCCACATACATTGCCCCCAAGTTATGCGCGCACTTGAGCGCGTGTATCAACGCCTCGTATTCGGCGACATTGTTGGAGGCACTGAAATTCAGTCGGATGGATTGCTCAAAATAACATCCATCCGGTTCTTCAATAACAATGCCGACTCCAGATCCACGCGAACATGATAATCCGTCGACATATAACCTCCAATACGGTATTTGGTCGGGAGCTAGCCCATCTTGTTCTCCCTGTTCGGGCAAGCCCGTCTCTGAGATTGAAGCCACATCTACTGCAGGCTCGTGAGAGAATTCTGCAATGAAGTCCGCTAGGACTTGTCCCTTTACTGCTGTCCTTGGGAGGAATTTGATGTTGTATTCCCCGAGTTCTACAAACCAGGTTGCCACCTTGTCTGACAGTTCTGCTCTTTTCAAGATAGTGCTGAGGGGGTGTTTAGTCGGTACTTCTATCGTGTGGGCCAGGAAATGGTGTTGTAATTTCCTAGAAGCCACCACAAGGGACAAAATCAACTTCTCCAAGGGGAGGTATCTTGTCTTCGAGTCGAGAAGTGTCTTACTCACGTAGTATATCGGTGTCTGCTCGCCATCCTTATTCTTCAGCAAAACTGCGCTGACCGCATGCTCGGACACGGCTAGGTATAGTGTCAATGTATCTCCCTTCTCGGGAGTTGTGATCAGAGGTGGGTTTGCCAGGTAGGTCTTGATCTCTTGGAAAGCCCTTTCGCATTCCTCCCCCCAGGAGTACTTGGACTGTTTTCTCAACAGTTGGAAGAATGGCCGACATCGGTCGGATGATCGATTGATGAATCTGTTGAGAGCTGCTACCATTCCCGTCAACCTCTGAACCTCCTTCACAGTTCAGGGGCTCTATAGATTTTGTAGGGCGATGATTTGATCGGGGTTGGCCTCTATTTCCCTCCGCGTAACCAGATGCCCCAAGAATTTTCCCGAGCTGACCCCGAAAGCACATTTCGAGGCATTGAGCTTGAGTTTGTACTTTCTGAGTACCTGGAAAGTTTTTTCGAGATAGTCGATATGGGTTTCGGCCTCCTCAGACTTGACGACCATATCGTCGATGTACACCTCCATGCTCTTCCCGAGCAGTTCCCTGAACATAAGAGCCGCCAACCTTTGATATGTTGCTCCTGCGTTTCTTAGTCCGAACGACATTACTTTGTAGCAGAATAATCCACGTGGAGTAATGAAGGACGTCTTCTCTTGGTCTGGCGCACACATGGTTATTTGATGATATCCCCGGTATGCATCTAAGAAGCTCATGCGCCGATACCCAGCTGTGGCATCCACGAGCTGATCTATTTTAGGCAGTGGGAAGCTATCCTTGGGACAGGCTTTATTCAGGTTTGTGAAGTCAACGCACACTCTCCACTTGCCATTCTTCTTTTTAATCACCACGGTGTTAGATAACCACTCGGGGTACTGCACCTTTCTTGATGCAGACCGGGTTGCGTCAACGTGGTTGGACCGGTTGCGTCCACGTAGGCCTAAAACCGAAAAGGCCAATTTTGCCGTTTATAGTAATATTTAGATCGGTAATAACTTTTGTTAGGAAACTCTGTTTTATTCGCCGTTTGTTTTGGCAACCTTATATTTCTTTCTAGTTTCTGATTTACTAGTCAAATCAGAACTTTCCTTTTTTGGTAATTTTCGTATTTATTCCGATTTAGGGTTGATTAGCGGCCTTAAAAGGTTTCCTAAGTTAATTAGGGTTTCTTTCACCTTATTTATATGCTTGTAAGCCCTACGGCAGTTTTAGTTGTTATTGAATTAAAAAAAACGAGTTTTACTCATACTTTGATCGTTTAAAGAGGGAGTACCTCTGGGTCGATCTTTTTGTTCGTGTTTCTCTTGCACGATCAATTTCGTTTCCATAGGCTGTGCTGCATCAGTTGGTATCAGAGCTCAAGTTCCAATTCTGACTATGGCCGCGAGACGCGCTGGAGGTCGAGGTGGACGAGGAGGTCGTACAGCCGGTGTTGACGAGATCTATGAACGAGATGATGTTGCTCGAGATGCTCGGATGGAGGACGGGTTTCAACGGATAGGGTCGGCGCTCGAGGCACTCACGCAACGCCTTGAAGCCCTAGAAGTTGGAGACCGGACTCGCCGTCGTCCTGTTAGACCTATTCTTTAGGAGGAGGAGGGTTTTTCGGATGATGAAGGTTCCAACCCTTTTGCTGGTCAGTACCAACAACGGGGGAGGGATAGGGGGACCATGGCTAGAACCCATGATTTTCATGCGTTGGAAGGAATTTTTTTCGATGAAGATTCGACAATTTCACAACCATTGGTTGATTGGAATTTGCCTCCAATTTACGATGAGTACACAGAGGAAGGGTTCTTAATCCAAAGAGATCAATATTCTAGTTCAACACCAAATGTGATGAGTTTAATTGAGTATTCTGAACTTCCCAGCTACGATGAATATCTTCAACACATTGTGGTGGAGGAGAAAAAGCAGATATCTGCTCCAAAAATCCAACAAGGTCTTCTATCGGAACCAACTTTGATCTTGGGGAAAAGGAAAGATGATGGTCAATGTGACTGGATTACATGCCTAGAGCATAATTTGAAGGAAATAGTTCATTTAGTTTTTGGTGACACTTTAATGATCGGGCGTGGAAGAATTAATTTAAAGTACAAGGTTGATGCGGACAAAATTCGGCTTTCTAAACTATTTCAAGCCATGGAAACTCGAGGTCGAGTTTTTGAAGAAAGGGAGAATGATGCAGGAGCATAAATGATGGTGGCCGAAAGGGGCCTAAGACCCGGACGGACTTAATCGGAAGAATTCGAGGGCGAATTCTTTTCAAGCAGGGGAGGATGATGCAGACCGGGTTGTGTCAACGTGGTTGGACCGGTTGCGTCCACGTAGGCCTAAAACCGAAAAGGCCAATTTTGCCGTTTATAGTAATATTTAGATCGCTAATAACTTTTGTTAGGAAACTCTGTTTTATTCGCCGTTTGTTTTGGCAACCTTATATTTCTTTCTAGTTTCTGATTTACTAGTCAAATCAGAACTTTCCTTTTTTGGTAATTTTCGTATTTATTCCGATTTAGGGTTGATTAGCGGCCTTAAAAGGTTTCCTAAGTTAATTAGGGTTTCTTTCACCTTATTTATATGCTTGTAAGCCCTACGGCAGTTTTAGTTGTTATTGAATTAAAGAAAACGAGTTTTACTCATACTTTGATCGTTTAAAGAGGGAGTACCTCTGGGTCGATCTTTTTGTTCGTGTTTCTCTTGCACGATCAATTTCGTTTCCATAGGCTGCGCTGCATCATCTCTGATGGCCTCGGCTTCCAACAGCCGATCTACTTCTTCTATCACAGCATCCACATGTTGGACTACCGATCTCCTTCTTTTCTGCATGACGGATTTGTGGACAGGATCCACATTCAAGTGATGACAGATAATATTCGGGCTCACCCCAGGCATCTATTGTGGTGTCCGAGCAAATACATCAATGTGCTCCTTAAGGACCTTTATCAGAACTTTCTCGTCCTGCTCTGATAACTCTTCTCCGATGAGAAAGTACCGCTCTGGGTCTGTCTCATGAGCCGGTAACTGCTTGAGTTTTTCCACAACTCGATCGGCTAGATTACGCCCGATATCCTCTATCGTCGGCCGATCTGGGACCTCTATAGACTTTACATGTTCGGCTTTGGGCTTGTGCTTTATCGAGGTGACATAGCAGCTTCTCGCCGTTGTATGATTCCCCCGAACACATTCGATCCCCTTCTTACTTGGAAACTTCAGCATCTGGTGATAGGTGGAAGGGATTGCCCCCATTCTGTGGAGCCAAGTTCTCCCCACAATGGCATTGTATGCCGATGGTACGTCTACGACCAGAAAGTCGATATCCAAGGTCACTTTCCCTGCCCGCACGGGGATAGTGATGGATCCCAAGGGCCAGACTGCCTCGGCGCTGAATCGATGAGTGGAATGTCGGCCTTTTGCAAGTCTACCTTATCAAGTTTTAGCTTTTTAAAAGCGTCATAGTACAAAATTTCTGTTGAGCTGCCCTGGTCAACTAGGATTCTCTCCGTGTTGATCGTGCCAAGGAGCAGCGTGATTACTAATGCATCGTTGTGGGGGTGCACCACCCCCTCCAGATCCTTATCTAAAAAGGATATAACCGTGTCCGTCTTTGTCTCGGGCTCCTTTCACTTTTGCCTGAGATGCTGAACGTGATGTTCATGTCCGTCTCGGCGTCGCTAGAGCCGTATTTCTTTTTTATCGGGAACGGGAGTTGCCGCGTGTATGACATGCACGGTCCCGGTTATCGTCGCCTCTTCCTCAGAGGATTCGGTTTCCATTGGTTCCAACTGAACCGTTGGTTGCTGCTGATCGGCCACAAATCGCCTAAGGTGCCCGACTTCAACTAATTCCTCTAGGAATCGTTTAAGTGCTTTGCACTTCTCTGTGATATGGCCATTATTGCGGTGATAGCTACACCAATCTCTATTCGGGTCGCGTTTTACTGGCTCACCCCTGACCCTGCTGGCCATTTCCAGAAAGGCTCGTTCTTCAAAGGCCAGATCAACTTGAATATTGGAGTGTTGAAAACCGTATGTATCGCCCTATACGCCTGGGGTCCAGGTGGTTTGCGCTCCTTCGTCACCTGCGCTACTTCGGCCACCTCAGTTCGTGGCCTCTTTGCCGCAGGTTCTATTACCGCACTCCTATGCGCCTTACCAGTTGGCCGATCCTTGTCTCGGCGAATCTCGTCTTCAAACTTAGCGTACTTCTCGACCCTTCCCATCAGGTCGACAATTGTACTCGGGGGATCTATCGTGAGAGATTCCCTCAGCCGACCTCGGTATGACAAACCCAGCCTGAAGGATTCTACAGCATAGGCCTCTGTACAATCCCCTATCTCATTGTAGGTCGCCCAATATCTGCTGGCGTATTGCCTGAGATCCTCTTCCGGCCACAAGGGTGTTCACGTATTTCTTTTGTGCTCGGTTAGCCACAAATCGCTTGAGAAACTGATCTGTCAGTTGCCTCCAGCTAGTAATGGATCTCGGCGGGAGGGCCTGAAACCAATTTAGGGCTGTCTCGCCCAAACTCAAGGAAAAAATCTTGCAATAGAGGCTGTCATGGCCTACATAAATTATCATGGAGTTCACGAATCCTTTGATATGAGTCATTGGATCCGTTCGTCCATTATAAATTGTGAACTTTGGAGGGACAAACTTTTTGGGTAAGTCCTCCGTCTCAATCTGTACTGACAGCGGTGACACTGCCAGCTGTTGCAGCTCTTTATGATTCTCGTCGTCCTCTGGGCAGTTGAATCCCAATTGCTGATTCAACCATGCTCTCATATTAGTAACCGGAGCAACTGGTGGTACGATTTGATATGGGATCCCGTGCTGAACATTTGGGGGCATCCTCGCCCGCTGAATCAGCCATTCCCGCATGTCGGGAAGTAGTTGCGCTGGAGGTAATCTGCCCAGATTTGACGGTGCCCCAGCCTAGTTTTCCCCTCCTCGGTGCCTTCGACTTGGTTCGTGTCGGCTATCCTGCCTTGATGGCCCAGTCTCGGAACGCTCATCACACCCAGATACCGACTGTCGGGCCGGGTTTCTCTGCTTGCGGAGAGTGCGGTTCTCCCTCTCCATGCATCGTATATAACGCCTCATGTCCTCTATTTCTTGGTCCCTCCTCCGGATCCTATCGATATTATCGAAATCCTCGTCTCCACGAGACCCTTCATGAGTTCGGGATTCTCTCCCTCCCTCATTCCGGGTTTGAGTTAGGGATCTGTCCCTGTTTCTCGACCGTTCTGCTTCTCGCGGAATATTGGGACGCTGCTCCAGAGGTAGCGATGGCAATGCGGTTGGTAGCACGGGAGCTACCGGAGTATTGGTGGGTAATGGAACGACAGGGGGCGGCACCTGTTCTCCAGGATGCTCCCCTACTAGTTTTGGGGGTTGAACCCTAGGGATTTCTTTCCTAGGTCCCCTCGACTTATGTGGAACTGGAGGGAAAATTTAGATATGTCTTTCCCTTCACGCTCCCTCCCCTGATCTCTTCTGGGTGTTTCAGCCATGAGTCTCTAGCTTTCCCACAGACGGCGCCAATTGTAGATGGGTGGATTTGCTCAATCAGGACGGAAAACTAGGAGCTCACTATCCAACCAAAACAATGCTCTCAATTTGGGTGGACCTGTGATCTGCAAAACAATAATCCGTCAAAGAGCCCTCTGCCGCTGTGGCAGGAAGACACTCTGATGATTAAGTCAGGCCAAAGCTCACAGGAATAATAACTCAAGCTAATATTCTCTATTAGCAAGCGAAACTATGCACTAGTTAGAACGTACCTTTTTTGTTGATCTGGAGCTTTATTTATAGACTTTCTTTTTACTCCCAATTCTCTTAGGATTCTAGTTGGAGTGAAGTGCCTTCTGATTGGCCACTAATGAGATAAATCTCTATAAAGTAGTTATCTTCTATCATTAGAGTTTCATTCAATTAATACTTCTCATGTTAATTAAATTGTCGTGGATTTCTCATCCATATTTGTTTGAACTCTATCCCGACTTATTCAGAATTTTGTCTTATCTTGGAGCAACGGTTGCTCGTCGCCTTTCTCGAGCCAACTGTAGTTCGGGCCGACGTTATATGATCGGCAAGATGTGAGTCCGCTTTTCTCAGGTCGGCTTTGCTCAATACTTGTTTTTGTTGTCCTGACTTATGTATGGTCAACACTCCTCGTGTCGGCCATACCCTCATGTGATCGGCACGTGCCTCTGGACATATCATCCGGTCTCAGCCGAACTCATTACTTACTTGGGGGGGATAAACGTATTTTACTAATTACGTTTTTACCCTCGTCACTAATCAACTTGCTTCTATGAAGATTATATTTGATGACAAGTTGCATGCTTTGATACTTCTTAGCTATCTCCTCGAAAGTTACGAGACTTTAGTTGTGACGATTAGTAACTCGGTGTCGGATGGAGTCGTTTCGATGAGTCCAATTACAAATAGATTGTTGAATGAAGAGATAAGAAGAAAATTCACAATTCTTCACATTCAGAGGAACTTGTTGTGAAAGAAAGATGGAGATCTAGAGGTAGAAGTAAAACCCCTTACTACCGTGATTGAAGTCTCGATAAATCGAGGGGAACATCACTTTCAAAGCAAAACATAAAGTGTCACTATCTCACAAGAAAGGCGTCAAGGACACATGAAGCGGGAATTCCTCAAACTCAAGTACAACGAGGAAAATTGCGAGAAGCGTGGCGAAAAGAAGCAAGAAAACACGGTGGGGGTTCTTTTGATGGTAAACTCATGGTGATATGTAATAAGAGTTGCGTTAATTTGGTGAGTCTATAGACTAATTGGGTGATTAATTCTGGTGTTTCTTTTCATGTCATTTCACAAGCCAATTTCTTCACATCTTAAAATGAAGAAGATTATGGGTTTGTTCGAATGGGCAATGAAGGCTCATCAAAAATTGTTGGCATGAGTAATGTTAGCTTGGAAATAAATGTTGGGTGGAAGTTGATGCTTAGAGATGTGAGACATGTTCTAGATATTCGTCTTAATTTGATCTTCACCAGAAAGTAATTGGATGATGAAGGCTACAAATAAAAACTATGACAAATGGAAACTTACAAAGGGTTCTATTGCAGTGGTTAAAAGGAACAAGACTTGCTCACTTTACACGATGAAAGGAAAAATTTGCAAGGGGATTGTGAATGCATTTGATAATGACTCATCTATCGAATTGTGGCACAAGAAGCTTGGAAATATAACTGAAAAAGAGATACAAGTTTCTGTCAAAAAATAGCTCTCACCCGAAATGAAATATATACCTCTCAAAACTTGTGTTCATTGCTTGGCAGGTAAATAAGATAAAGTTGCATTTCGTAGGTTTCTTACTAAAAAACCTAATTTGTTAGACTTTGTGCATTCTGATTTTTATGGTCCTTTAAAAGTTAAATCTCATGATGGTACGCTTTATTTTGTTACCTTTATTGATGATCATTCAAGAAAATTATGGACTTAGACATCAAAAATAAAAGATCAAGTTCCAATGTGTTTAAGTATTTTCAGGCCAATGTTGAAAGCGAGATCAAGAAGTTAAAATGTGTTCGTTTGAATAATGGTGGTGAATATCTTTGACCATTTAATGAATTTCAAGACTGAAAGAACAAAGGAACACATACTCAATTCGTTCTGTGATTCGTCTTATATTATAAATGATATAACCATCTCTTATATAAGGATAGATAAAGTTAAGAAAGGAAACATTACAATTAAAGAGATAATATAAGAAGGGAACGTAATCGCGAGAATCGGAAAACTAGACAATCCAATCCCGCCAATTAAAGAAATAAAAATAAATATGATACATCTAATACAATAAACTAAATATGGTAAAAAAAAAATCCGAGGATTATCACTTGACTTCCAGCAAAAAATTTCCAAACAATCTGGAACGTTCAAGATGGAGCGGGATGCAGGTGAAGTATTTCACAGAATTCTGAAAAGAGTTGAACATGTAAGTTTTCTCTAATAATATTAAAATAACAACTCACTTTTATGCCATGATCTCGCAAAATAAAATATTAAGCAGAGATTAACAAATAATAGCGGCTAAGCCATATTTATAAACATGCTCAATATGTCCGGATTTATCCGAACAGAATTTGAACGACTCCTTTTAATAAAACAAAGTTATTTTTACAAAGAGCATTGAGCCTTAAGTGGAAGACAGAGTTCTCTCACTTAACTAATTTTCTAGCAATTTAGTCACCTTAAAGCGATATAAGATCCGATCCCCTTTTATAGATAGAGTGATGATTGGTTCCCTAATTAAAGTTAATTCCTAATTTTCATCCAAGTAGAAGTTTTATTTGAAGATTTTTAGTCGAAAAAGGAAAAGAGCTAATTAGTATAAGACAATTAAATAATGTATTGATATGCTCTTGGATTAAGATTTCGTCTAATTTGTAAATTTTTAAAATAAAAAAAAATTTATGCAAGGGTTTCATAATTGGAATGAAAAAATTTATGTGGTTTTAACTGTTTGACGAACTCTACTTGATGAACTATTTCTTTGTTTTTTAATGCAGTTATATTTGTTTATGGAATGTAATTTGATTTGAATTGTGTTTTATTTATCGGTTTGTAATTTTTAATTTTTAATTTTATTCACTTGGTTCAGTTTAAATTGGGCTAAGTTTTTATGCGCTTGAAAAATGCATGACCTAGTACATTACCCAAAAAATAAAACCCATTACAATTAGACTTTTTCATTTTATACATTTTTTGATTATTTTGGCCCAGGCCATCCAAATCGGACCAAACCGAAAGACATCGGTCCGGTTTTCAATTTACATTTTGCTCAAATTGAAAAACCGGTTTGGTCTGAATTTATAAGATCATACTGGACCAATTATACCCTACCTAACTATTTGTACATAATTTGTACATAGTGTTAGTACCCATAGTATTTTCCATGGTGAACCCCCAACATATTCTGTCCACTTTGAACCTCCTCTGTAAACTACCCTCCAAAAACTACCTACACCAGGAACTACCACTATACAAAATTATTAATCTTGTATCAGCAGACATATTGATTTTGTTATTGACACGGTACGTATCGATATATATTGACATACCGTTATGTATTTATTGTTAAAAAATAATATAACCCTTTCAAATAATAGTTTTTAAAAAAAAAATTACATTCAACATAAAATATAACTTTACAAATTACATTTGAAAGAAAATCCTTTGGAGTCTGATAACACTTAAAGAGTCCTTTGGATCTTTGATAACAAGAATACAGAAGCAACAAACAGGAAATCATAAAAATAATTTCCGCCTACAAAAATGGGTACTTCTTTCGATAGAAAAATCTCAAATAAATTCAGAAAAAAACCACCTCTAATAACTTATAGAAATAAGGTATTTCAGCCAACAAACCAAATATTGAGCTTAACAAAATAGCAACAAACCAAAAAATCACAGCGAGTGAGCGTTTGCGCACACAGAGAGAGAAAGAGAGATCGCTGGTTGGAAGAAGGATACACGAGAGATCGCTGGTTGAGTGCAAGCTCCGAAGTCGGCAGAGTTGTCAGCCAAACAGGAACGGAGAGGTAGATTTCGTTTTATTTTTTCAGAACAGATCAAGGAAGAATGCCTTAGGACCTTAAACATTTTATGGCTGCAACGAATAAAAAAAATTCAGTATACAGCTAGAACGGCCATAACCAACCGAAACCGACCAGGCCAACCGGTAACTTGGCCGGAACATAACACACCCCAACATGCCTCGCTAAGGCTCTGGTATGGGACGTACACCCAGTATTGGACAGTACAAGACGGATCTGATAACTTTGCCACTACCTACCCCAGTCCACCCCACCATGGATCTAATTAACTGCTACCACAACATTAGAGATGAGTAGAATAGATATTTTGAATTTATAGATTAAAAAAAAAAAAATCGAGTTAATTTTTAAAAAAAATAGTTGAACAAATATGATTTTACCTTCAACTGAGTCACATGTAACTCACTTGATTTTTTCCATTACCCCTTTTAACAATTCTATTAACTGGACGTGAACATTACAACCTAAAATGTGAAAAATCAAAATGTATCAATTGAAAATAAAAAGTGAAAAGTGACACCAAATATAAAATGCACCCTCCTCTATCTGAACTATGCTTCGCGAGAGAAACATTCAGCCGTCCAACAAAGGGATTGCCTAGGCATGATCCTAATGAAAGCTCAAGCTCAAATATTTGAATCCCGCGGTTAAATGGGGTTTACACAGGAGTAGTTGCATATCTGCTGCTAACAAATCCACCATCACTAAGTTTTTCCAAACAGAGAGCCAAATGATTAACCAAAAGTACTACGCGATGAATTACAATCACTGTCTCGTCGAAAGTGTAGCATTTAGAACACACACCCCAAAAGTTTCAACATCCGTTTAATCACGATAACAGAGATTTAAGTACACAGTTTTGGCCTAAAGGATATACTGAGTAGTCTATTCTTCAACTGGACAACAACAAAACATTGCAACTGCATCACCCCAGAAACCTGTTATACAATTAATAGATCTCTAAGAATTAAAAGTAAACATACGGTTAAAAACGTGACCATCGAATGCTCAATTTCATTAGGACTAAGCATGATATAAATTGCAAGTCATTTTTGGGAAACATAGGAACTTGCAGAACAAATGAAATCTCGGAACATATCTGGTAACTTACGTGTGATCTTAGCTGCAAAAAGCTCAAAAGATCCAATACTCAAAACTGACGCCTTGGCCGAGACTCAGCCATGCTTACTCGGATTGACCTGCCATTTAAGTCCTACAGCAGAAATTTCAAGTCAGTTTAAATAGGGAGAATCAGAATTAAGGATTCTAGTACAAGGAAACCTCTTAAATAAATATATGCACCTATTGAGGTAATAGGATAATGGAATCAAACTCCTCAACTCAGAGAGTCTGAACAAACAAAATAAAGAGACGAGACATGCATAATGCATTGTCAACAAAAACAATACTTATCAAATATAATAAGTTACATCAGATATAAGCACAGTATTTTTTTTTTTTTATGTAAGCTCTGTACGTGTGGAGATTGACTAGAAAGTTGGCAGAATGACAGCTTCCTCAATTGTTTGGGAATTTTGTAGTCAGTTTGATAAAGAACACTTACAAGCAGACACTGATATCATGAGCCTGTAAATTACCAGATGCATAACACCTTCCAAATGGTCATATCCCATTTAAAAAATACATCACCTTATGTAGCACTGACACGGACATGCAATACAACACCAACACTCTGACACGCAACTCCTTATCTCACTCATGACACTCTTGACCTGGAGAATCCCCCTTGGGGTACTGAAAATCATCAAATGAAAAACCCCTCCCCAAGTGGATTATGATAGAGTAAGCGCCTTTAAATTTTGAAAATTTGGAGGACAGCACTGACATGTTGGGAACACGTTTTAAAAAATATTGATGCATTCTATTATGAGTAGAAAATAAAACATAAGGCTCTAGTTATTATGATAATGAAATACCATATATACCTTAAATCCAATTTATCATTGATCATTCATAAAAAGTACTCTGACAAAAAGCATTTCATCATCTGTCTTTATAATTAATAGACCATCATCTGTCACACAAGAAGAAAACATTCCTAAGCTTTAACTAGAGTCTGCTATTTCTTTCAACACCCCTGACGTGTCTAGCGAGTGTCCACAGTGTCTGGTTTTAGAGTGTTCGTGCAGTACCCACAAGAAAAAAGTTGAGAAAAAATAGGACATCTGAATTGGAGTGTGGTGTGTCCAGAGAGTGTCGGTGTCCTACGATTGTCCGACACCGGTACATAACCTCCGACAAAGTGTCCGTGCTACATAGCATCACCTGATGAAAATATTGAATAAATGCATATGCCTAGAGCAAGAATCGATGCATGCTGGTTACGAAATTTTTACAGTCGACAGCTTATCTATAGTGCCACAAAATCCCTGTGCACAAAAGACCGTAGAAATAGAGAGTGATGCATGCTCCCTTGTACTTTGCAATGCTAATGCATGGACTCGCTGATGCAAAATTGACTAGCAAAAAGGAATAACACCAGGTTTTTGCATCATTGATAGTCAAATGTTACAGCGAATGTAAAAGACTATAAAGGCAGGTATGTACTTGTGTGCAACATAGCAGCCAAATAATAAGTGTACATGTGTAGCAACTATAACACAATAAAAAAAGGCATAAACTTGTGCATGTAACATAATGTAATATTCAGTACCCATGTAACAACAATCACAAAAAAGATCACTAAAGATTTACATTTCCTTTTACAAATTTGGCTAGCAAATAAATTATATGTAGGGACACGAGACATTTTTGTGCAGCAAACTAAAATTCAAGAGAAATTCATGCAATGGTCAATCAACTCATAAAGGTCTTGTCCCAACTACTTTGGGTCGGCTACTGAATACTGTTCACCATTGGCATTCTACTCTACCAAAGAGTACCATTCAATTAAAAGCAAGCTGATTATGTGGTTCTTTATCATTCCAACCCATGTTAATTTCCGTGTCCCTCATCTACTAACATTGCCTTGAGCTTCAACAGAGTCACTCTCCCTAAATGGTGCATTACCGGTCTTCATTGTACATGACCAAGCCATCTCGATGGAATTTTTTCATTTTATCTGCAATGCTCACTCTTAAAACTATTTCCAGAAAAGACCCGACTTCATCATACTACCAACGGAAGATTCACAATATTTTGTACAGAGGGATAGAATTTCAGCTCTGTACTAGGGAACTGAAGTTTTTTCCCCAGCAAGTGTTGATAACCTCAGCAAGACTATCCAAGATGACAGTACAGAAATGATAAACTAGATAGGCTTAAGTGGTCCACCACTAACTAATACAAGTACATTTACTTTACCCGTAACTTGTTAGCAAACAAACATGGAAGGAATATAACGACAGTATACAATGTGGTGAAGGAAATGATAACCATATACTTACAGCACCGTCCAATGATTCAATAGCAATGCTGCACTCATCTATAGAACTGTAGGTGACGAACCCAAAACCCCTTGATCTGCCGCTTTCTTTGTCATAAACAACCTTGGCGTCAATAACCTTTCCCCGCTCACTAAACAAGGTTTCAAGGGCTAAATCATCAACACCCCAGGCAAGATTGCCCACATAAACCTTATTTGAGCTATCCATACTTCCCCCACCCCCTCCGACCCTGGACCCTCTGAAGGAATCTGTCTTCGGAGGAGGCGGTCCATAATTTACCCTCAATTCCCTGCCATCAAGTTCCTGCCAAACACCATAAAACTCTAAACTTTAAGAGCTAAATCAAAGAAAATATACGGACATCCATTATTCCTGTTTCTCCATTTAGATATTCACAAATCAAATGTGGACAACAACAAAGCTTACAAAGCCGTTAAGTTGCCGAGCAGCCTCCTCAGCCTCCTCAGCCGTAGACATTGTCACGAAACCAAACCCTCGGCTTCTTCCAGTTATCTTGTCATATATAACCTACCAAAATAGGCTAAGAGCGTCATTTTTTTTTCTCAAGAACACGATACAGAATTGAGTTTTCCTAGAACCAATTTCTTGAGAGAGAAAAAATTAGTAAATACAAAGATAAGAAAAGACAAAAAATCTTATCTTCATTGCTAACCAAGGCTAAATCCAGCTTAGGGCCTTACCTGATTTATTGGTAATTATAACAGTAGCCTTATACAGAACATTTCGTTCGTATACCACAAGTAAAATTATACTATGCCCTAGTATGTTTGTACTTCAAGTCCTCTGTGCTTCTTCTAAATTATAGAAGATCCATAGTATTTTGTGCATATTATTCATTCAAAACTTCCATAAAAAGCGGACTATATTACAACGTTTGCACTTATTAGTGAATTCTAAAGCCTAGTCATATGTCAGTGTTGTTGATTGTGCGAAAGAATTCTAAGTTGAGAATTAAGTGCGCCCCAGGATAATTTCTGGCTTTGCCCCAAAAATCCACACTTCATCCAAAGAATCTGATAATTTAAGCAGAATAGCTACAAAAATCACAAAATAATCTGAAGGAAAAATAAACGGAATCGTCCAGCAAACACGAAATTAGTCAGTAAAGCTACAATAAACCCTGGAACCAAAAAGACACACATGAATTTCAGATACTCTGAATACACGAAACCGATAATTTCACAATACCTCCACCATCTCCACGTTTCCGACTCGTTCGAATATCTCGGAGAGAGCCGCACTGTCAACGCTAAACGGTAAATTCCCAACGAAGAGCTTGAGGTCAGGCGAGAAACTGGGAACCTCCTCATCGGTCAATGCCACCTCCTCTCCTTGCTCGAACTCGGATGAAAGGGAAACGTTTCGGGCGACGAATCGAGACGGCGATGCCGAGGAATGAAGAAACGGGGAAGAACCGGATAGGAGAGACTTGGGCTGGGTTCTAAGGAATGAGAGAGAGTGTGAAGAGAGAGCGGTGGTGGGTTTGGAGGAGGCAGAGAGGGGAAGGAAGTTTGGGGTTAAAGCAAGAAAGTGGAGGGAAGAAGCAGAGGAAGCCATTGCTGGTACAGATAGGGGATAATGTTTTAGGGAAAGGAGAGAGAGAGTGGTGTTGTGAGGAGGGGAAGAAACACGGTTTGGATATTTACGGGGGTAAGACTCTACCAGGGGAATTCGGTAGAAGGTTGAAATTGCAAAGTGGTACCTGAATTTGAGCGAAAATTACACTTCACTCTTGGTTGCATATAACCAATAACCAGAAATTATTTGGCTCGAGAGCATAGTTACGAGATAACAAGGTGTTAGTTACTCCATCTCGCCTAACCATCTTGGTTAATCTCTACTCACCATTTATGTTAACCTCATGTAGGGAAAGGAGACATGCAATTTGAGTAAAACGATAAAGAATAATCTTGTATGCAATACTAAATAATTGACATAAGTACGAAAACAGTAAGCACACATAATGTATTCAAACTAAACAGAACTTAAATTGTCCTAGAATACAGGAGTATTGTGCGCTACATGTTGTACGCCATTGAGCTTGTAAGCTTACACCATGTTATCACTTGGACAGAATTTTTATTTTTATTTATTAACTTGATTCAGGATGAAACTATTTATTATCATGTACATAACATTAACATGTAGTATCATGCTCACAAATATTTCAAAAATATTAAAACCACATGTAACGTCTTGATTTTCGAAGATGTTAATACTAGGGGTGTACAAAAAAATCGGAAAAATCGCTAAACCGGACCAACCGGACTGAACCGGTCTTTTTGGATTGGTTCCATGGTTTAGTGGATTGGTTATGGTTCTAAAAAAATTAGAACCGGATATTATGTTTTGGTCCATGGTTTCATAATTATAAACCGTGGTTCGAACCAACCGGACCGATTAAAATATATATATATATATATATCTCAAAAAAGTTACCATCTTTCCATTTTCAAAATAAAAAAACTCTTTTATTCTCAATGTAGTTGTGTTTTTCATAAACTTATTATATGTATAAATTCAATTTTTAAGATTAATGAAATTGGTGCAATTATTACATTGTTTATTCTGTTCACAATTTTAAAAAATTAGTGTTATTCCATTCATATTTTTTCTGAATTTTTTAAAATACTAACATGGTTTGGAACCGGAACCGGAACCAAACCGGACCGGTCTAATGGTTTGGTTTTGGTTTGGTTCCATTTGTGTAATGGTCTAGTTATGGTTCTCAATTCTTTAGAACCGTTAGATATGGTTTGGTTCTTGGATTCTTACAAAACCGGTCCAATCTGGACCATGTACACCCCTAGTTAATACAAGAAATAAGGTAACAAACTCCAACATTTCATTAAGATAAAAATATAGTACAGACTTTTATTCTTTACAAAATATGAAAATACTAAAATAGAGTCCTCAAAAGTGAGCTTTCCACAAAAAGATTTTATGTAAGGAAAATCAGAGCATATCTACACTTATACTAAGAAAATCACAGTACAACCATGTATTCCTCGTGGAATGTGTGTTCATGGGGCGGGTACTTTGGATTGGCTTCGGCTTCATATATACTTGGCATGAAATGCTAAGAACAAAGAAATATGCACCATAAGTTATGAGGCTCGATAAGTTATTCTTATCCTTAAATTTGCTCTTTTTAATCAATAAGTCAATGAGATAAAGTAGACATGGCATTCAAATGCACAGTAAATGTGGAAAAGCAATAACATGTATATACAAGAGTAAAATAAAGTAAGTGAAGTGACGTCCAATCTAAGTTTGCTAATGAGAACCTCAAACATTCATTGTCTAATCTCACATACAATCAAAATTTCAAATGTTACACAAGTCCTCATTTGAATCATCAATCTCCAAGAATGACCACATGTCATTTAATACCAGTAATATTCCATTGTGGTGCTCCTGTCTGATAATGATTCCGATCGCCATGCTAATCTTGCTCCCCAACTATCACGCTCTTCACCATTATGCTTCCTCTTGTAATGTTTTCAACCCTTACACTCCCAAATATTATAGTTTCTGACACTATGCCAACAACAAGATACTTTTTATACTTTACTCGACCACAACAAGAGTGCATTGAGAATGGCACGTTATGACTAAATATAAAATGGTTCAAATACATAACTTAGTTAAATTTATGACACGGCTAAATGCATGCACTCGACTAAAGACATCACTTGGATAAATAAACCTTAGGTTTTAGTCAAAGTTTGGCTTAAATCAAATCACGGCTAAAGACGCACAAATATTCTCACAAAGAATATAAAGCCCAAACCAGTTTCAATTAAATTTTATTTCCACAAGTTTTATCAAATTTTTCAAACTTCGGATACTCACATAATACCCTCCATTTTTGAAAATATGACTAACGTGCTAATCCTAATAGTCCATAATCGTGTCGACATAGCGTTCTAATATAGTATAAGAATTCATAAATATAATTATGCTTTTAACAGTGATCAATTTCATGACATCAGAGTGGATTAAAAAATACAACTAGTCTATATATAGGTAATGATGCATGAATAAATTTTAGAATGAGGAATCATCGTAAACAATGTAAATTAAGGTACAAGCGTAATTTGCGATATATTTAGGGATATTAAAAGGTCATTTATCAAAGTAAGGTTTAAATAGGAAAAATATAGGGGCCATTATGCGATTAATATATTAATTTTAGGATAAAATGTAATTACCAAATTATAGGTTAAGTTATGTAATTTACATGAATAATTATATGATTAATCTAAGTCAAAGGCAACATTATCATTAATATTATCTAGGTAAAATGCGCTAATAAAATCCATAGAGGCAAAATCGAGATTTTATGAAGGTAAGGGCAACTTTGTAATTATCTGATCGGGTTAAAATGTGATTAAAATATCAATGGGATTTAGTGCGTAGAATAAATTATAACTAAGGTTCAATGTATGGTTTAGAAAACGGTGAGGGAAATGGTATATTTTATAATATAAACTGTCGGGGTCAATGCAGTAGGTCAGTTGTCACTCGTGTCGTTACCCTGGTCAATTGGTCAATCGTACGTCCTCATGCTCGACCTCGCGGTCGGATGTCGTGGGCTCTGTAAATGAGTTTTCCTCCTTCTTGGTTGCATAGTTTTTCCTCTAATTTGCATCAAAGTGAATGGTTTGGGAAGGTAAGGGGAGCTTACTCTTACTTTAATGTTTTGACGAGTTTTTTCGGGGTGGTTTTCAGCATAGTCTTAGCTCAACACCTATCTATCTCATTCATCTTCCTTTCTTCTCCTCATTTTTGTACCTTCTTGCAGCAGATTGTAGATCCACTGTGAGTATTCCATAGAGGCATTGAGGAACATTCTTTATTTTCAATGCCTAATGCGCATGCTTGCTAAGGGAGACACTAGTCTTGAGGAGTCTAGTCATCCCTCGAAAGTATGTGAATCTCTCTATCTAACCTTTTTGGTCAAATTCCTAGATATTTCTAAATGTCTATTTTTCTATGCATGTTCCAACTAGTGACGCACCTCAGGGTCTAGGTGGGGTCTCGTTGAAGAGGAGCTATTCTAGAGTGCTCAAGGTTTTCTCGTGCAGTGCACTCAAGATTTCGATGGTCGCGTGCTGAGAGAAGTGACTCTGAGCAGAAGGAGGAGGACTCCCAGACGGGACTGAGGAACAAAAGGACAACTCGTGAGCATTGTCTGCGCGCCTTTTTTTTATTCTTTAAGGGCCTGTGTGCCCTCGTAAAGATTGGTAGAATAGTCGTTTGGGCATGCATGCCTGTTTTTTTTATGATAATTGGGCCGAAGTGCTCGGAGATACTTTCGCTTTTCATTCACCACTTTCAGTACATTGCAGATGCTTTCATTACTTGCACAAGTAATATGTATTTTTTTCTTTTTTATTTGCAAACCAAAATTCGTTACTTGCATGGACAACTACATTGACCGCAAATGAAGTTACAAACTATAATGTATAGGAACATACTTCAACAAAACAACGTCAAAGAAAAGACTTCTTATCTAAAATGATATAACTTAAAACATATTGTTGTCTATAGCTTCGGAATGTTGAGAACATAAACCAACTCTTTCGAACACGGATAAAGTTTCCGAAGTTAAAATTGTTGTGGAAGCACAAGGCCGAAAAATCTTGAGATTTGCTACGTCATAGTTCAGAAGAGGCATTAGATGCTAATGTGCGGCGATGACTTGGCGTACGGTTTTTTTCATTCTGGTGATTGCTCTAACTCATCTATCATCTCATTTCGTCAACTATGGACTGCCTATTTGTAGAGATTCTTTGGCTTGTTCTCTTGACATATGCAGGGGATGAACTAGGATTCAAGATATGGAGGGCCGGGACTTTTTTTTTTTTGAAAAGGGACGGGCCGAATATAATTTGGGGGGCAAAATGTAATTTTTTATAATTTTCAAAATTTATACCTATGTTAATTTTTTTTTTTTTTTGTGTTGAGGGGACTCTCGTAGTCTCCATGTAACTCCTCCCTTGGACATACGCAGTACTAAACTGTCGTACGTGGGTAGACGGACTAGCATGCACCATTTGTGTCAATCTATCTATTTTGGCTATAAATAACCCAATTTCGGCCATGAGACAAGGTACGTTATCATCCCTTATCTTCGTCTACATTCAATTATTCACTCCAAAAGAAGTTATTCTAGGTTGATCATTAGAGGGTTCTTGACTGGACAACCACGCTTGGCCACAAAACTTGCGTGCAGAAGCCCAAAGCATGAGTATAGTTCCAATTACCATTTTTAGGCACCATCACCCATGATTCTATATTATCATAGAAGGTTTTGTGTTGCATGTCGATGCATAAAGATTGACATTATTGGTTAATGTGTAAATAGTGGTGGTTGGTGAGAAAAAATAAATTTTGCACTTCCCATTTTACTATACACAACTTATTTTTATCTTTATTCATATGAATTCACATTAATATTTTTTATATATCAAAAAGTGTGCCAACAAAAAGATGCTATTGAACTTCCACGTGAATAAAAATATTAAAAAAGAGCCCAAAAAATCAGTACCCAAAACTTCTAACTAGTTCCTAACACTGAGCTATATCTCTCAAGAGGTATGAAACGCCCTAACCAATTTCCTTGGAAATATTGGATACATTATCGTTACCTTCATCTGATAATTACCTTTCTCTTAGAGTTGCATTACAAAAATGAAGTCAACCTGATTTTGATATCAACCGGAGCAGAGTATATTTGTCCCAAGTATTAATAACAAAAAAGTTTAGCCTTTTGATTGAAAAGAAATAAGCGTTATTTTGATGCTGATTCTCTTTTTTCAGAAATTAAAACTGAGGATGACACTGAAGTGGCTAAACGAGACACTCCACTTTTTTTTAAAATAAGTCACTATCTTTTTTACACTTTTTTAATGAAGAAGAAAGCGAACGGGATCAATGTATGTTTTTCTCTCATGTCTTTCTTCATTCATGGTTTGATATTCTGATGTCCAGGCTGTAGAGGAATCACACCATCTCCGAACTTGGTAATTAAACTCTATTGCAACCCAGATGAAAAAGCCATCTTTTGGTACACCACTCTCTTCAGTAGGACAACAAAGCTCACAAACAACATTCCGTGGCTTGGTGGGTTGGACGAGAATTATTGACTGGAATACTGAACAATAAGCACAATAATTCCTCGACCATTTCCTCCTCAAATGTATGCAATTCACTGTCTTCATTCATAATCATCTTGGGGAAAAAGTCGTCATAGAGGAGCAGATGTGAAACGTCAATTTGCACCACTTCTTTAAAGTATTACCGGACCCTAACTTGATTGGTCCAGTAAAGCTGCCCATGGAATTAGCACACTGGTCCAAACTAGTCATACTCCAACCGTCTATCTTTCTTCTGTCAAATGATTTGAGCAAACTTTTATCGCTATCCGATCAACTTGATTTTTGTTGAACAATAAACACATAAAAAATTACAACGTGAACAGCTAGAAATAGGACACGGAATTGTAATGAGTCTTGTATTGCATCACATGAGAGAAACTTAATTCCAGTCGCACAGTCAACAAACTTTTAAGCAAAAACATGAAAATAAACCATACGAACACATTACCACCATATTTCCTAATTCCTCAGCGGCGAGATTTGTTTTCCCTTAATTTTTTTGGGGTAAAGTGTCAGCTAAACACTTCAAAAGCAAACTTCATACGGAAATTCAAAAGCGAGAACCATAGGAATGAATTCTCAACAGCAAAACAGGAATCAGAGAGACAACTCACTACTAGTTCGCCGAAAAAAGAAAACCTACAAAATAGGATTTTCAGCAATGGTTGCTTTAATAGTTACCAATGCCAATGGTGGTGCCTGCTTTAAAGGATAACACACAATATTTTTTCCAATGACAGGGAGGTGCCAATAAACAAAACAAAGCTTAAATCTTGCCTGAAAAAAAACTCATCATTTGTTATTTCATGCCGACTGTCAAGAATATCTACCCTATTTAATGGACTATGTCCTTCTCTCCTTAGTCAACAGTAAATGAAAGCAGTAAAATGATGCCCAGCTAAACCCCCTAAACCCAGAACTTAAAGCAAGAACATTAAGGTTCTCGAAGTTAATATTTCGACCACAAATTCTCACCTCAGAACAGACAGGGGAAAAGGATCAATGAAATCACCACGCAGCGGCAACCTGTTTCTTCCCTTTCTTGCTCCCAGCAGCTTTATCTTTTCCCACAATCATCCTCGATAGAATATCTGCTTGCTTTGTATTTCCCTCCTCATTAAGATTTTTGATGAGATCCTCACAGCTTTTCCAATCAGTAACTCCTCCTTTCTCCATCATTTTACACAACACCGAATAGGCATTGAGTGTCTTCCCGGCAGATAGAAGGGCATCCAAGACCTTATCATAACTTGAAAAGTCTATGTTGCAGTCACGCTCCAAACCAAAGTCTAAAAGCTTCAAAGCGGATATTGTTTTCCCTTTCTCGCAAAGAGCCGACAAAAGATTGTCATAATCAGGTGACATTCCACTATGCAAAAGTAGCTCAATTCTCCCAAGGGCTTCCTCAACATGACCCCTCATGAGAAGAGCTTCCAATATCTTAGCAACCAAATCCATGTTTTCCTTCACTCCCTTTTCAACCATAGTCTTCATCACACGGCTTGCCGTCTGAACCCTACCATCTTCAAACAGACCCTCCATCACAGATCTATAAAGGGAAGAATCAGGAAGGTGCCCTTGTTCTATCATGCTATCCAAAGCTGTTTTAGCATCAGCTGGTTCACCTTTCTTCAGGTAGCTCTCAACGAGCAACGTGTGCGCAGTTAATTCTGAAGGAACCTTTCTCCTAATCATGATCTTCAAAATTCCAAACGCAGAATCAGGTGTCCCTTCTGTTGAATGCCCTCGTATGAGATTATTGAACGCAACGGAATCCTGAACACCTTTTTTCATTAACTGCCGGAAAAGGGTTTCAGCTTTTGATGTCTGGCCATTATTGCAGAGATACGTAATAATCGGGTTATATGCACTAGCCTCCATCTCTGTAGTGCTCTGTGGCCTCAAAATAATTTCCTTCTCAATAAGCTTATCCAACAAATTAACTGCACGATCATATACCCCAGCCTTACAAAAATTCTCAATTAAGAGGCCATAATGTCCAGCCTCAGTTGGAATGCTCAATCTAATCATCGCTTTGAGCACATCTGCAGCTGCATCCAAGTTACCTACCTTGCACTGTCCTATTATCAATCTTTCAAATACTGAACTATCCTTGGGAGGAATATATTTCTCCACCATCTCTCTCAAAATGTTTTCAGCCTCAGTCAGTTTTCCTGCATCGCAAAGCCCAGGCAACAGGGTAGAGTACGTCACAGCATTTGGCCGAATACCATAACTTTTCATCTCTTCAAGCAATCTCAATGCATCATCAACTTTTCCAACTTGAACATACCCCTTAATCATGGTAGTATAACTCACCACTGTTGGAGCAATATTTCTCCCCTTCATCTCCACAAAAAGCTTCTCTGCCTCCTCCACGTTCTTAACCCGATGATACCCATTAATCATAGTATTATAAGTAACAACATCAGGCGAAATCTCACGACTTTTCATGTCCTCAAAAAATCGATTTGCAGTCTTAATTTTTGACGAAAGGAAGAAGCCCCAAATCATGATATTGTAAGTGGGACAAGTTGGCACTATCCCTTCACTCAACATCTTATTAAAATACCTCTTGGCCATCATATACCGGCCTCTTCGCATTATCACCTTAAACAAAGTATCATATGTCTTTAATGTCCTCTCAACACCCAATTCCTCCATTTTCTGAAAAATCTTCACACTCTCTTGGACAATACCCTTCTTTCCATAACTATCAATTAACATAACAAACATGTCCTCATCCCATTCCACACCCTTCTTGGGCATATCCAAAAGGATACACCGGGCATGGTTGAGCTTTGAAGCTTGGCCCAGAATTTCAATTATCTTGGAATGGGTCTCTCTATCATGAGAAAACAGCCCAGCCCGCTCGACCCACCGGAAGAACTGGAGAGCGTGGTCCGCATTCCGAGCACCATGCATTACATTATAAACGAGTGAATGGTCAAATTCAGGGACTAAACTCTTAATAGAGTTCTGTAAACGAGTCGTCCATGGCCGATTGGCCATCATTCTACATATAGTATCCTCTAATTTTTCTGGGTTTCGATGCTTACCTCTTGGGATTCTCTGATTCACTGTCCCTTCGAGATTTAGGGTTTCGGGCACAGACGCCACAGGTGGAACAGTGGATTCTGGGTCTGGGTTTGATATTGGATCGCTCGAAGAGAGTGAGCTGTCGTCATATGGGAGGTTCGGAGAAGGTGATGAACAGAAGAAATAAAGGGATTTGAGGGAAATGGTATTAGAAATCGTCGAGAGACCAGAGTAAATCCTAGGTTTCAGTTGATGAGGCTTCGATGCAGAGATGTAGGCCATTTCTCCTTGTTTTTTGATCTGTGAGATGACAGAAGAAACTTAGAACGGGTAATTTTATCGCTATTGCGTCAAGTATCGATCTTCATGTGAATTGAGAGACTGTTAATGGAACGTTGCAGCGCAGGGTTTAGAAAGAGAGGGGAGAGAGAGAGGGAGAGAGAGAGAGAGTGTCAGTCACAGGGTTAGGGTTTATGAGAGGAAATGGGTTAAACTTCCGTCCATTTGGCAATGCTACCCAATTCGATCCGCCCCGCCCCATTACCGTCTCAAATGAATTGAACCTTTTCGAAAACAAAAGGCATATGAACATGCCATTTCGTGATGTATATGTACTAAAAAGTATGTTTCTAGACCTACTCTTTCAAAAAAACAGTTTAAGGAATACATTATTCCGGTTACAGATTTGGACAAGAATAAATATATTTGGAATCGTTTGATGGACGAGAAACTCATATTATTTTGGAAGGCTCTATGTGTATTTAATAATTTTAAATACATTTGCATCTAAATTTGTGCACAAATAATGTATTTCTAAACACTTTTTCAAAAAAAAAGTCTAAGAACACGTTATTTCGTACACAAATGTATTTAGAACTATTCAATGCAAGTGGAACCCATATTATTTTGAAAGACTTCATATACATCAAACGATTCTGGACATATCTCTAGATTTGTGCACGAAAAATGTGTTTCTAGACTTACTCTTTCGAAAAGGAGTCTGAGAACACGTCATTCCGTGTGGAGATCTAAATACAGACGTATCTAGAACTGTTTGATGCACGTTGAACCCATATTATTTTAAAAGGTTCCATGTGCATCTAACAGTTCTAGACATATGTGTATCTAAATTTATGCACGAAATACGTATTTCTAGACCTACTCTTTTGAAAATAAAAAGTCAAAGAACACCCCCTTCCATGCATAGATTTCAAAACTAATGTATCTGGAACCATAAGATACACATGAAGCTTATATTATTTTAAAAGGCTTCACGTGCATATAACGGTTCAGGATATATCTGTGTCCGAATTTACGCACAAAAGATGTCTTTCCATTGAGAGATTTAAAAATTACGACGCTAAGCCGAGAACATTGAAAATTCTTGAAGATTCAACTACAATGGATTTTTTTTTTGGAGAAATTTGAATATTTTGACCATAAGGTTTTTTTTGAGAAATTTAAAGATTACGACATCAAGCAGAGAATTTCAAAATTTCTTCAGAATTATGAGTTCAAAGTTTTTTCAGAGGCCTGCAGATTTAAGTTGAAAATTTTGAAAATTCTTTAAGATTTAACTCCATGATTTTTTGAGAGACTTGAAAATTATGACTTGAATTCAAGAATTTTGAAAATTCTTGATGATTCGACTCTAAGATTTTTTTAGGGACTCGAAAATTATGACTCCAAGTCAAGAATTTTAGAAATCGTTGATTTCAAAATTTGAGTGACTTAAAAATTTAATATAAGCCGCAAAAGTTTTATGAAAATCTTTGAAAACTTAATTTCAAGATTTTGGTTGAAAATTCAATTTCAAAATTTGAATAACCTATAAATTACATTCGAAGTCGATTTTTTTTTGAAAATCTTTGAAATTTTGATTTTAAAATTTGAGTTATTTAGAAATTTGATTTAAGCCGAAATATTTTGTGAATGTAATTTGATTCAAAGGTTCTGAAATTTTCAAAAATTTGATTTCATAATTTGAGGAGAGTTTCGGAAATTAAACTCCAAGACATTTCATGATGGCTTCCACATCTTCTTTCATTTAAAGATTAATCACGCTAACCCCCTTCTAGTTCGGCCAAATCCACGTTAGGCCCCAAACTCTATATTATCACAAACGGGTCATAACTACATAGAAAATTGTTGAAATCTTAATTAAATTAAAAATATAAGTAATAAAATTTCGGACCACAGGTCTTCATAGCATGAGTTTTATGACGTCACCGGAATATTAAAAGAATCTACTTGGGAATGCAAAGGCGTTATACAAGTGAATTATCTTGAACTTTTTGAACCTCCTGCTTTGGAATTTCGAGGATTGAAATTATTAAGGAGACAGGTTATAAATGACATGAATAAATTTAAATCGATTAAAATAATTTATGCAAAAAAATTTGGAATTTAAATCATTATTCGAATTTGATTATTTTTTACATAAATATTATACATGTATGTGCATATTACATTCATACATGCATACCATTAAGTATATATAAGTTATATAGAAATATATATACACCATATATCTACATATACCAATATATATACATGTATATGTATCATCATCACTTGATACCACCCACCCCTTGCCTTCTTCTTCCTTCCATGCCATCTCTTCTCCCTCACTTCACCACCCACTTTTGCCACCTCCTCTCCTATCTCTCTCTCTCTCTCTCTTTCTCTCTCCCTCCCTCTCCCCTCACATCCTGTTGCAAAGCCCAGGCATCCTCTTGCCCACCTACCCAATCCCTCTTTTTTCTCAGCTCTACCCTCACTACAAGAAAAAACATGTTTGATGACATGAAAAGATGTCACCGAAAGTCTAATTTTTGTCACCTTTATCATTGGTGACACCTTCGCGACACAAGGAAATGTGTCACTGTATCCATGACACTAAAACTCAAGGATGACAAAATTGTGTAGTTGTCAAGGAATGATGCCAGCGGTGACAAGAATATGATGTCACCAAAAAGAAAAATTTCATGACAAAAAATGCCGCTGAATGTAAATTTCAACAGTGACAAGAATATGGTGTCACCGAAAATAGATTTTTCGCGACAAAAGATGTCGCTGAATGCAAGGTGACTACAATGTGGTGTCACCGAAGAGAGATTTTCTATGACAAGAGTTGTCACTGAAATTATATACCATGACAATCAGATGTGTCACTGATAATATTTTCAGATAGGTGAACAAGGGTGACAAAATATTTTTTGTCACAAAAAAATAGAACTTCAACGACAAGGCACTCAACATAATTGTCACATAAAAAATCATTTTTCATCTGCTAACAAAGTTTTTAATATTTATATCTTATAATTCACCCTTAGCAAAATCTTATATAGCAAAGAAACAAAATATCATTCATATCAAATATTCAACAAGTCAACATTTACCATCCAACTTCAAAACATTCATCATCCAACAATAAAAACTTCAAACTTAATAATATTACCGAAACTATGAAATATCTATACATATTGCACGTTTCCAATGACAAAAAAAAAACTCAACAACTGTTCCAATCAACTACCAAAAAGTCTTCAACTCCATCTTCGTTAATTGCCAAAAAGTAACTCCATCTCGTACTTACCTGTACAAAATTGCAAAAAGAAAATGAAATTATTTAACATGTCAATAACACAACTCAAAATTAATGAGCACTTCAGTGCTATAGTATGCAAGAAAAGAATACTCATTGTCCAACTTGTTAATGGCCTAAAACTAGTGGATTTCAATGACAGTTTTGTTTCACAGACAAAATACAACAACACACATCCTAAGGCCTTCAATGATAATCAAGTAGTATGGTGACTTTAAGCAACTGTAAAGAGTAAAAAAACAAAAAAGGCCAGCCACCTGAGATAGACATCGGCTAAGGTTGACGACATTAGCAAACTCGGCTGCTGCAACCAAATCAAAGACTTGGCGACCTTCATTGCACAGCGTCTTCGAGTCCACAAGCTAATTCTCTCTCTCTCTCTCTCTCTCTCTCTCTCTCTCTCTCTCTCTCTCTCTCTCTCTCTCTCTCCATTGTATGAAATGTTGAAGATCAATACAGTACAATGCCTGAGGTGGGTAGTCTTAGTGAGGCTGTTTAGTCTTTTTCACCAAAAGAGAGAATGGTGAATCACCCAACAAGATCGTAATCAGTTGCTGTTTTAATGGAGTATTAGACTTAGTTCAACAAATTCTATGTACACCTTTGCAGTTTTACAAGTGGATAATTGGCTATAACTCGTATCAATGAAGAAATCGGAAATGGTCCGAGATTAAAACAACAGGATCCATCAAAACACTGAAGTAGTATTGCACCAAGGTTAGAGGACCATGAGCACCACCAAATGAGAATAATTGCGAAAACTCCAAGGTAAAAATCACATTCATAGATAATGCATGCCAGGTAACAGAACAATGGTTGTGCTACGCCCTCGACCAGCCTTACACATAAGGGATGTTGGTTGGAGAGTTTATGTGCACAACCTTTGGGGACAAAAATGACAGTATGTATATCAGAGACCAAAGTGCCACCATGCGAAAATTTGGGAACCAAATATGTGGAGTCAAAGTAAAGAAAAAAGAGAGTGAAACAACATCAATAAGACATACAGGGGCTTGTTCTTGGTGCTCTTGGTGCCTTCCAGGTCCTGTGATCGATCACTCATGGAGTGCCTATGAATAAGACATACAGCTGATCAATTAAGGGGTTACATAAATAAATTAAAATAATACCAAATGCTAAGAAAAGGGTTAAAGCTAGTTAATTGGTCCTTTTATGTGCAATGGGTTTCTTAAACATTTATTTTTTGAACATAAGAAATAAAAATATGCATTATCTTTAACAAGCAATAAAATCAGAAAGAAGAAAATGATTAATGTAAGGCCATAGACATACATACAGAGAAATGTTTATATATACCCAAATGCTTTCGTGCTAACCATTTTTTCCAACTTTTACAGTTTCATTTTTGGGTATGAAATTCCCTCTTCTGATTTCTGTTGCTCTTTGTGCTGATATTCGAAATGGCATTCCTTTCCAATAAAACACGACAAATCTTACGTTCTCCTTGTGCTTGGGAGACTAACATTAACTGAAATCCATTGTTTTTTGGAACGGACTGATAGGAACCATAACAATTGCTAATAATTAAACCCACAGTATGTCAATCACCATCATCTTCGCTCCATCCTTTTATATAAACCATTACCAATATAACTTGGGACAAAAAGTGTTGACAATGACCAACTATTAGTAGAATTTAATCAGTTGGGTTATCTAAGGCATGGGTCGTATTATCACAAACAAACATCTTTATGTACAAGACCACTCATAATCTTCAAAATGTGTCCAGACCACCCATAATCTTTTTTTCCACCCAATTCAGTTGTATCCTGAATCATGTTTTTTTTTTTTACTTTTCTTAGTTTTTTTGTTTCTTGCTAACAGAAACATCGTATCTGGAAGAGTAATCCATGAAAAATGAGAGAAACAAAAGCAATTGAAGCGCTTACTGCTGAAGAGAAGAGACGGCATGTTGAACTTCGCCATTTGATGACTGACCTAAAACCGGAATCATACTTAAAAGCATATGATGCCCTTTCATCTTCCATCCCATCTACGAACTCCCATTCAAATTCATCACTGTGAAAATTCAAGTGCGTTGTATGATTGAGTGGCTATGGAGAGAGAGAGAGAGAGAGAGAGAGAGAGAGAGAGAGAGAGAGAGAGAGAGAGAGAGAGAGAGAGAGAGAGAGAGAGAGAGAGAGAGAGAGAAGGCGACCTACCAAAGGGCTTCAATGCAACCGCACACAGGTTAGGTTTGTGTTTGAATGAGGGAGGAGGAGTCTGGAAGTGTAATGTTAATGACTAATAGGGCAAAGGTTTTTTGTGACAAACATTTGCTTATCGAAACTAAGTAGTTTTATTTTATAC
This sequence comes from Arctostaphylos glauca, assembly GCA_019985065.2. NCBI lineage: Eukaryota > Viridiplantae > Streptophyta > Magnoliopsida > Ericales > Ericaceae > Arctostaphylos > Arctostaphylos glauca. Next base: position 27,708,656 of record JAHSPW020000005.1, on the reverse strand, counting down.
ATTTATCATGACACTAAAAAAAAAAAAATTCAGTGACAATTCAAAATTTTAATCCCGCCAAAATAAGATTTTTCCTGTTTGCGCCCAAATTGATATTGTTAGTGACAAAAAAACACTTGTCACCAAAAATTAAATATTATATGACATCACAACTTGTCCCTAAAAATAAAAATGTTGTCACCATAAATTGCTTTCATTTGGCGTCCAAAACTCATCACCTTTGGTGACAGGGTTGGACTTTCTTATCATTATTGTTACATTTAATGACACGCTGCATTCCAAGGGTGTCACCATTGATGTTTTTTTCTTGTAGTGCCATTCTCCCCACTCCTCCCTTATACAAATGCTACGCCCTCCTCTTCTTCAATCATTGAACATCAGAGTAAGGAGAGAAAGAAGTAGAAAAAGAGAGAAAATTCAACAAAAATAGAGGCTTAGGAGGATAAACTCATTTCAAACCAATCCAATATCAATCTACCTCTGAACTTCAATATCAAGGTAGACAAACCTTACCCTATCCTTATTCTATGTATTTGAATCCTCCATGGAGCTTTATGAAGTTTCAATTATTGAAAAACCAGTAATTTTGTAGCAAAGATTGAACTTCTACCGCTAGAGGTTTCTTCTTTATCGGTACAACGAGCTACTGTCTTAGTGTAAAATAATGCTTCTATTGGTAGAACTTTTTCATATACCAGTACAATGTGTTTTTAGTTGATTTTGAATTCATGCTTCTACCTATCAAAACTATCCTTCTATCGGTACAACGTACTGTTGTTTTATTGACCACATAGAGCTTCTATTGGTAGAACAATTAGCTTCTATGGATATAACTTTACACTGTATTCATAAATTACTTACTCTTCACTTGAACTTTGGTTTTTATATGGGTCGCTAAACTAATGTGAAAATTGTATTGATTCAAATTTGAAATTATCAAAATTGTTTTTATACCATTCAACATTGTTAGAACTTATACTTCGAAAATTGCCTAATTGATAATCACTAACCTTGAACTCATGGACATTTTCTTAACTAAGATGAAACATCAAACCCTCTGCACGTTGTATTCCTAACGTGTACATAAATTGATAAACCTTGTATGTAAATTGAATTAATCATTTCATTTATGATTTTCTCATCTTGTCGATTGGTTAACTATGTGTTAATTAAAGAGTGTTGGACGTAACACGTAACCTAGAGTCACCTTGAACAATTCGAATGAATGCGTGATAACATAGTTATAAATGACTTAGACTTCATGAATATTCACCGGTAATACCCTTAATTTTTAATTCAATTTAAAATTATTTAATTAGTAAATGATATAATTTTTATTGTGTTTGTTTTGATGTTTTAAAAATAGAAAATTTTATTTTATTTTGCTAGCTCACTCGAGCGAGTTTAAGGCCACTCGAGCAATCTCTTCAAATTCTAAAATTGCAGATCTGGGAGTTATGGAGGTTTGATGAGGAATCGGTTTCTTCTGCGATTTGATGGCCATGGATATGTGATTAAAGGCTAACATTATTATATAAACCTAAGAAGATATCTATTTTGTTTTTACACTTACGAAATCAGTATTTTCAAGAGCTTTAGGAGGGGATTTTCAGAAATGATTTGCAAGTTCTTGGGAATTCTTCAGAGAGGTGGATTGCCATTTCTAATTTCTTGCCATCACGTTAGTTTTGTGCTTTGATCTTCAGATTGAGGTAGGCAAAGTTACCTGCTAACCCTAGATTTTAACTTTCCGTTGTTAATTTTACTTTGAAGGCATGAGTAGAAAAGCATGTTTAGGGTTTGTCTTTCTTGTTTTTGATGAAATCATCCGATTCCATGTATTCTATGATTTATTTTGATAAATTAGTTTAGGAAAAAGCATGATCTACACTCAAGTTAACATTTTAAGTAGTAAAATTCCGTGATATCTATGCTCTTCTTGAGTGAACCAGTTTTGCAGAAAGCCCTAAAACCCAGAACCTAAAAAAAACGAATGAGCGAGCTCTATGTCACTCGAGCGACCTGGCGGCCGAGTTTGTCAGAACCCATAACTCAATAGCTTCCTCAAGCGAGCGACAAGCTGCTTGAGTGGTCTGTTGAAAAATAGAAAGTGTTGAGAGAAAATCCAGATTGATTAAACCATGTATTATGCTTTCAGGCTCTGTTTTACTGACCATTAAATTCACAAAGTTGTTGTTAAACTATCAAGATAAATGTTCTATGCATGACATACGATGTTAGTACATGTTGTGGTTGTTAGACTTGTTTATCGTATGTTAAGGATATAGTTGTTGGTGGTTCCGAGTTCAGCGGTTATTTTGCCTAAGGTTTATGATTGAGATCTGTGGAAAGACAGTGTTGTATGTAGAGTTAAGGGTTGCAGATAGTAAACATGATATATGAATTGGGGTCACGGGAAAACTTAGAATTTATGTTAGGGATACTGATTCAAATGGCACCTGAATAAGGCAACGGAGGATATTAGGTGTTTATTATAAGTAGTGAACATGGTAGAACCTTGTGAGGAAAATTTAATGGAAACTGATAACCTAGTGTGGTTGGCCTAGTGTGGCATGATATTGTTGGTTGAGTTACCGGATGTTATATTGTTTAAGGTCCCCTACTAAGAGGAGTTGGAGACGATAAAGAGTGACTTTGGGGACGCCTAAAAAGGCAACTCCGAACCCCGATGGAATGACAGCTAGTGTACTGTGCGTCGAGTCGATAAGGAGAAACGCTAAAGTACGTTGTGACTGGATCTAGTGACGTCATGTTACGTGGGATCTAGATAGGGTAAAGTAGGAATTGACTTGAATTGACAGTAGAAGGTCCTTTTCTTGTCAGGTTGTACTTCAAACTACGACCTCTCCGGTAAGTAAGGACTAATCAATACTAGTTAAGAACCATATGCTAGTGTCTAAGGGAGGATATGGTATTCCTTACAGGTATCTCGAAACATAAAAGGATTTAATAAAAAATTGAAAAAGTGTTATTGTTCTTTCGCAAGTTATCTACTGTTTATATTATTGTCCATGATGGTAATCTTAACTGTTTAGTGTTCATAACTGTTGCATGTTGTATCAATTGTGGGTTTTGTTTTTTGGGTACCTTTATCTACTGAGTTTCATTACTCACCGGTACAATTTCTCTGTCCTTGATATTTCATGCTAGATGGAGATGTGCAGACGGATGAGTCATCCATGCAAAAAGTGCAGGGAGTCAATAGAGAGAAGTTGTTCACCTGGATGTCATATCCCAAGATTGATGCTCTGATATTTAATTTATTTTATGTTGTAAAATAAATGTAAACCCCAAGGAATAATTTGGTCATTTTTAATTATGTTCTTCCAAACTATGTTTTATTAATAATTATTAATGATTATTAATGATTAAGGTTTATTTATTTAAATCAAATAAAAATGGGAGTCCTAAGAATTATTTAATGTCCTGAGAAATCGGAGCATTATATCACCATCGTAATGGATGTTATTATTTTGGATTATATTTGGAATGTCTTGAGTCGTGCTAGACTTGAGCCAACCAAATCTCTTGGACCAAACTAATATTTTGAGTTGAACTATGTCTCGAGCCGAGTTATTTCTAAGTCGTGTAATGTCATTAACCGAGTTATGTCTTGAGCCGATATTATTGACTGTGTTGTGTTCACTTTTCATTAAGTCTAGTCGTTTGTCGTGAAAAGTTTAGGTAGTCAATTTGTGTTTGGACACGACGAACATAGCAGTCAAGAACATAATAATTAGAAACATGACGAATGAGACCTAACGATTGGGAACGTAGGGATCGAGAATGCAGTATTCGAAAAAATAGCTATTCGGATCATAGTGAACAGAACATCTTGAATATATTGGGATATCAGTATTGATGACTTTTCAATGACGTGGTAAGTAGCGATGTCAAAGATTGATGATTTTGATGTTACGTACCGTTTGTCCATGACTTGAGATGACATTTGACTTACAGAATTGATGATTTGACGCGATATTATATTTAATATTTTCCTTGTTTATTTTTACACTGATGTATTACTATTTTTCTTTAAATTGTGCATCATTCTATTTTTTATATACTTGAATTGAGCAAATGGGTAAGACTGTTTATTAAGTTTCATAGTTCATGGTACTACTTGCTTGATGATTCGACGCAACATTGTATTTAATATCATTCTTTTTTATTTTTGCACTTATGTTTATCTGTTTTCCTTTAAACTATGCATAATAATATTTTTTTATGTACTTGAATTGAGCAAATGGGGTATTTTAAAAAATAAAAGATTATGTCTAAAAATTTAAAAAATTCATAAAAGACGAAAATTAAACCGAAAGAAACATTGTTTAGACTTATTTTCTGCCTTTAGTGAATTTTATTTTTAATTTTTGGATATAGATTTTTATTTTAAAAAAATATCTAGTCAAGACGAATTAATAATTAGACAATATCATTAGTTCATTTCGATGAGATGTTTTTAAAAAGTAAAAAATTATGTTTAAAAACTAAAAAAAATTCATAAAAGAGGAAAAAAAAAATCGAAACAGGCCTGTTTAGGTATATTTTTTTGGCTTTTGTAATTTCATAAAAAAATCATAAACTATGGTTTAATTGGTGAATAGTAACTTGCCAAAATAGGTGAAAAACTATAACAAAATTAAATTTCACCAAGGCTCAAGCAATGTTGAAGTACCGCCATTTTCACATTGTTATTGGACAATTTAACAAAATAATTTGATCAGAAACCTTAGTGTGGACATAATTTCTTGAATAAATTAAATTTCCCCAAGGATCAAGAAAGATTGAAAGAAAGTAACCCTACAACATTTTAAAAAAGTAAAAATTTATGTCCTTTTTGGGCCAAATCAATGGGATCCTATAGCAGGTTTTATCCATTTATCTTTTTTATTGGGTTCTACAACGTCCAAGATAACCTACGGACGTTAACGATTGTACTCGTGTCACAAAATAAAAAATACATGGACCAAATTGAATACAGAGAGACCAAAGTGAGACAAATGTGAAAATACATGGACCATTAAGATAAATTATCCTAAAATAAGTGATTTTTCTCTTGCAAGTATATCATTTTATATGTAGATTACCAGAATTGATGATTATGAGATAACCTTTTTATAAATTTATTATTAGGAGTATGGCTTGGTCTTGCACTTCTGTTATAATCAATTTAGGATTTGCTTAGACAATTTTTATGAATAAATTTACGAGTCTATTAAAATGTGTTCATTGGACAAATGTGTTGATCTTTATTTCTTGCGTTACTTCTTTTATATCTCTATTTCCATGACATGAGAATTATTGAAGTGGGCCATAGATGATACTATGTAATTTTAAATATTACGTAAGTTGGCTAATTATTTTACCTTAGAAAAATACCACTCAGTTAACAAGCTGTAGAAAGCATTAAGTCCGCACTACACGTGCACTGTAGAAAAATAACTCCCTCAAATTCTCGATCTCTCACATATGACCCTATTTAGATTGTGGTAATTATTGAATTATTATCTGATTATTTTTATTTTTATTTAAATTTTTTAATAATTTTTTATTTTGCACCAATTTTTTTTATATTTATTGGTTTATCTGAACGAAAAAAATCTAAAAAGTATAAAATTATGTTCAAAAATTTTAAAAAATTCAAAAAAGACGAAAAATAAATCAAAACAGAGTTCGTTTTAAGTTAACTTTTTTAGATTTTTAGTATAATTTTGTACTTTTTAGATTATTTTTGTCAAGACGAACCAATAAACATTAAAAAATCGACAAAAACATAACAAATATAAATTTTTTTAAATAAAGACAAAAAAAATATCATAAACCAAATTGGAACATCAAATATCATAGGTGTTTACAATACTTATGGTCGTTGTTCTGTAGCTCCTCACTACATCATTGACTTCTGTAGCTATTTTTTCCATAGAATAAATTAGCCCTCGTGGTCATGTAAAACTGTCTTCTCATTTTATTAGAGCATCAAAGGTACTATCAACTCAACTTTATCATGTCATCAAAATAAAAGAATATTCTTCTTCTTTGTTAGGTCAAATAGTACAAATTTAGGAATGACCCAAAGACTTAACCACGGGTATGTCCTTCAGTTGTGCTTTTGTAGGACAGGTAAGCAAATTTGACGAATTATTTTTGTAAAATATTTAGCAGGAATAAATCTATATATACTGTATAGGAAAAAATAATTTTTTATATAATAATAGAATTTTTTTTAACTTGTAGGGACAACCGCCCCTATTGACCCAGCTCCTTACTTTTATCTAGCAGCATAATTAAAATTTGTCAATTAAAGACAATTAAGATGAGCACGAGACACATGTGATTCGCAAGTGAAAATAACGCTAGTCATTTTACATAATTACCTCACACATTTTGGAGGCACGTATTGTCTGATTTTTTTCACCCAATAAATTAAAGTCAGTATGGTGTAATAATAAATTGCCCAAATGGGTATGAGAATTAGGAAAGGAGGCCCTGCTATGCATTGCGCACAACAGAGTGTGCTACGCGTCAAAATAATGTCATTTTGGCCCGCAAAATACTATCCGAAAATAGTTCTTCGCTGACCGAACAATTTTCAATCAGTATTTTATGCGTCAAAACGACACTATTTTAATGCACAACAAGAACTGCCGTGTGCGCAGTGCACAACAGTCTCTCCATTCCTGGAAATTGGGAAGGGTTTTTGCTGTCCCATTGTAACCACTTCTCACTTCCTATATATATCTTTTATATATGCATATGGCAGGAGTTGTTTTCTTAACCTAGGGACTTCTATTCTCATATTGATTTTGTGGGGCTACTTATTTATATTTTTAAATTAATTTGTTATGTCTTTGTTGTAACAACTTGTATCATGTTTGTTGTATTGTGTATTTTCTTTCCACATTTTGTTAATGCTAGTGTGTTGCAGTTTTTATGTTTAATTTCGTGATATGTTGAAATAATTTTTACTTGATTAACTTTTTATCTCATACATATTATAAATTCTTTAGTGTATTTTTTTTTAGATGTGTAGTTGAATACTGGGTACATTCATTTAACTTTATGCGTTATCTGTTTGGATATGAGTTTGATAACTTTTAAATAACCGCATTGGGTATGGATATGAGTATAGAGGTGGGTATAAAATTTGAGAATTTGATAACTACTCCCGATCTAAATCCTACACGTTACCATCCCTATTAAAAAAGAAGTTAAAACTAACAAACAAATATGTTTTGGATTAGGGCAGTGATGTAGGAATAAGCAACAAGCAAAATTTTATTTCTATCAAGGTTAGTCAAACAGTAGAACGCCTGAGTAGGATCAGAGTGTTGCAATTGTAAATATTATTTGTATTTTTGAAAATGCATCATTTTTAATAAAAATAAATAAAGTAATTTTCCCAATATTAAATTTTTTCTGTATACCAATTGAAAGATTTCAATTAATTCTTGAAAGTAGTGCATAACATGTCAAAAAATGAATCACGACAACATTTTATTTTTTAACTTAACATGACATGACTTTCAACCCAAAAAAATTACATGTAACGGCCTAACTTTTGGGATTAAAGCAACTGAAAAAGAATGTTTTTTTCACTAATGAAAATAAGTTGTGATTACATAACTAAAATACAATAAAAATATAGGAATAAGATAGAGCTTGACAATAGCTAAGTGAACCACGGTGCTATGGCGACCTCATCGTAAGCGTTGTTGGTTGCAGGATAAGAAGGCTCGACTACATCATCATTGACACCTAGCATGAAAGACCAGGAGTTGGAGAAAGTTACACCACGAGCAATAAAGCTTAGTATATAAAACCTATTCGCAATCCAATTTATGGAACATATTGAATGATGCATGAACATATCATGAAGCAATATTAAATATGCACAGTAATAAATCAAAGTATGATGTGCGCAAAATAAGTCCAAGATCGACGACTTTCTAAGACTCACTCTAAGTCCTTAACACATGCATGTGTTTGACCATTTCTCATATTTGTCAAAATCTGTTTCAAAATCCCCAAGTTTGCAGTCAACACCAGCATTGTCCATAAGTCAAAAATCTATTTTAAAATGTAATGTCATGATGTTCCAGACATATATGATCCCAAATCCCAAGTTGAATCTCATATACGACGCATACGTACCCAAACATTGTTTCTCGTACCCCATGTTTTCAACCATTATGCTCTCGGGTGTTATGTCTCCCACATGTCGTGCCTTGATATAAAAACTTAGCTCTCCCTCCGAACTATGATTTATTTACAAGAAGACACAACACGATTAATGAATATAATCGATTCACAGCATAGCTTGGCGTAATACATGAGATGTGATCGACTCGACTCCAAGACGTAGCCCGGTGGTACCAGACATAGTATGACTAAAATCCATATATTGGCTAAAGACATCCTAACACGTCTCCCCAAGGTGAAATTCCACATCTCATAAACATGTGTTGGTGGTTTCCTCAAAATCCCGTTTGTCCTTCAAAATTCGTGAATGACCATGCCCAATGTCACACGATGTTAACTTAGACCTATGTTTCTAAGTTGACAAGCTATTCTGAAAACAACTTAGGAACCTCATGATGACATAAGTATAACATGGTTTACAATGTCAAATGTAATATAGAAACCACATATGCAATGCACGCAACATAAATATGACTTGAACTACCCTCTTAATATGGATAGAATGCATAAGTCATCCGGATGGGTAATTCAAAGTCATCCAGATGGATGACCATAGGTATCCGATTGGGTAATGGCATAACAGTATAGGTATGGACTAAGAGGTAGCTAGGGTCATCTGGTTGGTCTCAGTGCATAAAGATATGGAACATCAACTCATTCGGTTCGTCAAAAATAGGTTGATTTAGTTGAGCTAAACTAATTTGGTTTCAAGTCCATAGGGCATCTGGAGGGCTAAATGGGCAACGGTTGAGTGTTCTTAGATTTCAACACAAAATACCTATTGGCAGTTATGTCATTCGATTGGTTCAAACTTGCCATCCTGTTGGGTCAGAGGTTTTATAGTGTGAATACAATACAGACTATCATTTCATTTGGTTAGGCAAGAAAATTCATCTGATTGGGCATGTCTTCTTTTCTAAAAATTTAGAGTTCGTCTTGATTTTTCATGCTTAGTGAAGCTCAATCTTAGGTTTATATCATAAATCGAATATAGACTAACATTTCATCTGGTTGGGTAAGAAAATTAATCTGATTGGGCATGTCTTCTTTTCCAAAAATTTAGAGTTCGTTTTGATTTTTCATGCTTAATGAAGCTCAATCTTGGGTCTATATCATAGACTGAAGTAAGGAGAGGATTCAATTACCTTGTAGGAGTGAATTGAAAGCTTGAATTTAGAGGATCCAATTTGATTGGAATGGATTGAGCTCAATTCGAAGGTTGACACTACTAAATTCTACATCTCCCTCTTAATTTTGAAATTCAAAATTGTGGCGCCAACAAGATGGTTGATACTACTAAAATAATCGTCAAAGATGACAGTTAAACACTGTCACTAAACGTGAAAGTTAACAGTTTTGCAACTGTCATCTATGGAAGTGACATTAAAAGTTTTCAATGTTTTATGATGGTTTGCTACTGTCATTGATATCTATACAGATAAAACTTTTAAAGTGTCATTAAAAAGTATAAGATGACAGATTATAATTGTCATCATTAATTATAAATATGACAGTAACAAAGCGTCATTAAAAATTATACTATTATCTACTCAATATGGTGAAAATACCATTATCTTTTCTTCACAAGTTTCGAATTTCTGACCTTTCACCCAACCAACATCGTATGTGCATTCTTTCTAACGACTACATCAAACATAATATTTATGAGATGTCTACAATATCTAATATATAATTTATGTATTGAACACCTTACACGCATTCTTTGTTTCAATGTTAGTTTTAATCAAAATTGACATCATAAAGGGGGATTATATGACAATTTTTTTTAGACTGACATCAATATTTATCCAGTTTTTTATTGACAGGTTTGTAAAAAGTGACATATTTATTTAAGCACTATTTTTGTAGTGATAACAGATTTTGTAGACTAACATCAATGCTTATTTCAGTTTTTTCAATGACAGGTTTGTAAAAACTGACATGTTATTTAAGCACTATTGTGATAGGGATGACAGTTTTGTTTGTAGAATGATGTCAGTACTTATTTCAGTTTTTTCAACGATCGGTTTGCAAAAATTGACATATTATTTAAGCACTATTGTAGTAGCGATGACAGTTTTTTTTTAGATTGATATCAATACTTATTCCAGTTTTTTCAATAATAGTTTTAAAAAATTGATATCTTGTTCACTTTGATAGTGTCATTTTAAAGCATTATTGTAGTAGTGTGAGGAGACCATATGTATAGTAGGGAGGTGGAGTACATAGAAATGACCATAAAATCCTTGGATTCCAAATGCCATGTGAGCTTGAATAGAGGTTTGACAGTAAAACCATAAAATGCTAAGAGGTTTGGCTGGAGGAGGAATTTTGAAGATGAAAACCATGGTCTAAGGAGATTTGAGAAAGAGTGAAGCCCAAAGGGAAAAATGGTATTGGGGAGGAAGAAGATCTTCCCTACCATGAGATTTCTAAAGTGTATAAATGATGATGAAGGAAAAAGAAAATGATCAAGTTAATTAGTGCTCATGGTAAATGGGATGATCATATGGATCAGGGTTAGAGCCGAATGGGTCTTGGATCTAGGGTTTGGGTTATATGATAAGGCTAGCCCATAGACTTGGGCCGAAGTGAGGTTGCGATTGGGCTAAGTCCAATCTACGGTATAATAAAAATCCAAACATAAATCTCATGCAAGCCCAATGAATTATGTAAAATGAAATTATGAAATAAACTAAATAATATGTACTAGAAAATTCTTCAGAATTGGATTTAAAATTTTCTTATTCATTACATTAAAAAATCCTGGTCTTTACATTGTGTTAATAAATAAACTAAGCCAATATATATATAAGCTTCTATTGAGGGATCCCTCATTTATTAAAATGAGGACTTCTCATTTTCCAATCAAATATTAATGATCGGAATCATTCAATGTGTGCAAAATATGTTTTTAAGAGTACCCAAGAGAAATCGGCTCAAAAAATATCGGGAAGGGTTTGATCCAAGCAATTATTCATAAATGCTGATAGGAACATTTTTATGAAAAACTGCTTTGATCAAGCCATTGTTAATAATATTTTGAGCTGATTTTCTGCGAGTATCCTTAAAAATATATTTTAAACACATTGAACGGTTCCAATCATCAATATTTTGATCTGGAAATAAGAGGTCCTCATTTTAACAAAATGAGGGATCCCTCAATAGAAGCTCACTCTATATATATATATAGAGTGAGCTTCTAATAAGGGATCCCTTATTTTGCTATGGTGTGGACCTCCTATTTTCTAACCAAATTTTGATGATCCGAACCGTTCAATGTGTTTAAAACATGTTTTTAAGGGTACCCGCAAGAAATCAGCTCAAAATAATATCCAGAAAGGCTTGATCCATTCAATTTTTCATAAAACTGTTCTTGTCAGCATTTATCAAAAATTATTTAGATCAAGTCCTTCTCGATATTATTTTAAGCCGATTTCTTGCGAGTACCCTTAAAAATATGTTTTAAACACATTGAACGGTTCGGATCATCAAAATCTAGTCAAAAAATAAGAGGTCCACACCGTAGCAAAATAAGGGATCCCTTATTAGAAGGGGACTGATATATATATATATATATATATATATATATTTGATAGTTTTATAAATATAATTACTGACAAATATACCAGCCGAGTGTATCAATTTCACGTAATTCTTTCTTTTTTATCATGAGATATAATAGTGTATAACCATCACGTGTTCTGAACTAGCTAGTTTGATAATTAAGATGCAATGAACCAGTTGTTCCCGAAACTAATGAGCCAGTCATATACTAATCCCATGCTACGGAACCCAAAACTAAATTAAATTAACCAACCTAGATTCTTGTCAACATGGGTGACCAGAACCTCGTTGGCTTTTATAGGGATTTGTATCCTATTAACGGTTTCTTAAGTTGCCCTAAGATAGGTGAGTGGTAACTCAAAAGGGTTGTTCGGGTGAAAATCGGGATATGAGCTGTAAATCCAAATGTCTTGAGATCGAATCTTGACAACTACATATTTAGGGTTACTGGAGGTTTGTCCGGTTATTAACTACAGGACACTGAGTACTAGTCAGCAACAGGTGTAGTATACACTAAGCTGACCAGATATATCGTTTATCAAAAAAAGGAAGGAGTACTGTTTGTTTTGCATTTATATCTTCATACACAAACATCTTTTTCATCAGATTTTTCACCTAAAATTATGTGGACGATTGGAGTTGTTATTTACTTCTCGACATGTAAATTATCTGCGCAAGATATTTGACCAATCGGATATTGATAAGTGTCTGATTCAAATCCGAAATAGTATACAGTGAGAATTATAACAATTTATTTTTCTTAAGAAAACTGTAAAAAATTTAGATTCAAACCAAAGTCTGCTCAAACAAATTTTTGTTATGAATATTTACATATTGAAATTAAAACTGAATGATTCAAATTATCAAAATATATTTTGGACCTCACTCAATTAGGTGGTGTATTTGTAAAGTATATAAATGGAATTATCCTTTGCATTTTCAATGTTAAGTACTTCCTCTTCCAATTTATTTGTTCAGTTTTGTATTCGTGCCTCGCAAAAAAAAAAAAATCATATATTTTTATTTTCATAGTCTTTTTTTGTAATTAAAAAAGATTTGTCTCATAAAATTAATTAAGATCTATCAAACAAGATATATATTGCATATAAAAATTAAGCAATATAAACTGGAAAATATAAACAATTTTTTGACAAGTCCAAACTAATAAAAGTGGAGGAACAAGTAATAGAGAGTATTTTTTTTATAAGCTGATTAAAGAAACAAAGTGTAATTAATGTTATGTGATCAAATTTTATAGAGGTGGTTTTGTTGTTTTCAAAGTACAGTGAATGTGTTCAACATATATTGCTTTGATTGGTCCAATATTGGCACGTTATGTGCATATATATTATATATTATATTGCTTCTATTAATAAGTTAACAATTAACAATATTGGCTAGGGAGAAAGTTTTCAGTTTGATTCACTGAATGGCTTAACTGCACAAGATCGACTAGATTAAGCACATGGAGAGAGAGAGAGAGAGAGAGAGAGAGAGAATTCCAATGTCTAAAGCTCTGAACCCTAATTATTGGATCCATGAAGTGGCTTTCTAGTTAGAACTTGCGGGTTGTGATTCCTGCTGCGAAAATACTTCTCTGACTCTGCTTACTATATGGGTATTTCAACATATGTTAAGCTTTAATATTTAATTCTTCATTTTTCTAGTGGCCTCGATGTCAACAAGCTACTCAATTAGCAAAGGTGACCATTTATAGTATTATCAACCCAATTGTTGTGTGGGGTAGGTCAGATTCGGAGTATAGTTCGTCCTCAACCCATAATCACGCTCAGCTCATTTTTGCTGGGCTGAAGTTGGATTAGGTCCAAGAATGAAATTGTTTGTCATTTGATCGAAAGGTTTGACAAGGTCACCTAACTTGTCTCGTTTATTGCCAAGCGAACGACATGTCAAGTCCAACCAAACCTCCACTCAGTCGGCATTCTTTACCGGATTTGAGATCTCTCAAGCCGCAACCTCTAGTCATGCCGCGGAGGGCTCTACCCTCGGCATGGCCACGTGGAGGTGTACTCCCCCACGTTGTGAGTGGTTGCCCATGAAGATGTGGGGGAGAAACGGTTACAAGACATGTAAACGTGTCCGTCCGATTCGCACAGATGTGGGGCACGTGGTAAAGTCATCTCGATTTGCGGCCCACCACTTAGCATTCTCAGTCGGTGTCCAAGGTAGTCTATTGGGAACTCTCTCTATAAATATCCCATGGTTACTCGAACCTTAGGTATGCGCACACATATATATTCCCACATGCTTCAAGTTGCTTTCTACTCTTTCAGAAACTAACTAAAATATTAGAGTGCTCATTGGAGACCCAACCACAATCGACACTAATCTAGTGTTTGAGTTATTTTGCAACACAACGAAGAGTGATCGAAATTCAAATGAAAATTAAGTTTGAGAGCATATTCTGGACTCCACAAAGTGTATTCGTTTCCTAACACTATAGAGTGAAGATCTAATTACTTTAAAGTCTTAAACAAGAAATAAAAAGAAACACAAATTAACAATAGGTGTGGCCTTATCTTTTGTCTTATTTTTGTTTTCTTCTAAATTGAATTTACAAAGCAAAAATTATGAACAAATGTTGAAAAGAATTCATTAAACGAAAAAATAATTCAGGACCGATTGAATTTTTATACTATTTTTTTTATTTTTGATCTATTTTTATGTTTTGAAAATTATCCAACTTGATGATTTTTTATATTTTTTAATTCCTCTAATTATTTTTTAATTATTTTAATCAAATTTTAAAAAACAAATTAAAAATTTCAAACAATATTAATATTTTGACAGGTTGACATGCATGCAATTACGGTTAACTTAGGAGGTTGATGCCCTTTTTCTATTCTATTAATTTTCCGAACATGCTTTGTGGCTAACAATAGTACTAGCAATAATTTGGAGACAAAATTGGGGAAAGGGAGTATTTTTTTAGTTAAAATGTCATTAAAAATAAATAGAGCCATGTGCTTTGAAATTGCGTCAATTGACCTGTCCCTCATCATGCATTATGCTTAAGCTATTTTTTTTTTTGCTAAGCAAAAGATTTCATTGATCAAAAGTAGGATGTACAATGATTAATGAGGGCTAAAAGGATCCAGTTGGCAAGAAACCAACTAGAGTAACCTAAGGTTGGAATCAAAAGCCCAGGAAATATTAAAGCGGGAAACCACAACACCAGGAACACCAAAGATACTAACACCAGGGACACTAGGAAAATAAGAAACGAGACGCCTTCGAAATCACTCCCTTCTCCTTCGCATCAATCGCAATTTCAACCTCCTGATTCCGTCCAGCCTTCTCACCACTTCGTCAACCGAGTATTGCGAAATGTCAAGCTTTGTTTTGACCCAAAGGGCCACTCTGAATTTGCTCAGATCAGCTACCTCCTCCGCCGATTTCCTGTCATTCCTGAAGATGAGGTTGTTTCTTGCCCTCCAAATAGACCAGGTTGTGGCGTAAACAGAAGCCCACCATAGGGTTCTTTCGAGGGGATTGAACTTTGATCCTGGGAGGCCGTCTAGAAGATGATTTACCTCAGCTGGGATTACCCAGACAATGCCCCACCATTTGATGATGTAATTCCACACTTCCCAGGCAAAAGAACAATGTAGAAGAAGGTGGGTTGAGGTCTCTTCTTCTGTCATACAGAAACTGCAGGTATGATTTGATTCCTCGCTGAATTGGATTCCTCTGTGAATGAGAACAGATTTTACCCCTACTGCGTTTTGGCTTGCTAGCCAATAGAATAACTCGACCTTTGGAGGTGTGATTCCTTTCCATACATTTGACAACCTGTTATGCTGAGTGAATTTGGTATCTTCCCACTTTGCGTATGCTGATGAAACAGAGAATAGTTGGGTATTGCTCTTATTCCACATCCAGGACATTGTATCGTGTTCTGAGGTTTTAGGAAGCAGGTGGGTAAGTCTTTGTAATAATTCGAATAGGAGATCAGATTCCCAAACAAATAGTGGTCTTCTAAAATGCAGAATCCAGCTCGTGGTGTCCACCATTGTATTAATGAAGTCCTCCTGTTGGCATGATAACTGATACAGCCTTTGGTATTCGTCTTTGAGACACCTATCCCCCAACCAGACATGTTCCCAGAATTTGGTTTTGTTCCCCCCTTTGACTAGGATTTTGAAACCCATCAACACCACATTTGCAAAGTCTGAGTTTCTGTTTGGATCCCCTACAGCACATATGTCTCTCCAAGTTTGTGATGTTCTTCTAGAGTTCCTTAAGGTAGGTAGCCAGGATGAAGGGTCTAGATTATATTTCTTTGAGATAACCTTATGCCACAGACCTTCCTTTTCTTGACTAAACCTCCACCACCATTTGGCCAACAAAGCCAAGTTATGTTGTTTGATTCTTTTGATGCCTAGACCACCGAATTTCTTGGCTTTAGTTAGAACCTCCCACTTGACATAATGCAGTTTCCTCTTGGTTTGCGAATCTCCCCAGAAAAAATCTCTTTGCACCTTTTCTAACTTGTGAGCCACTGAAGCAGGAATTTTATAGAGGGACATAAAGTAGATGGGTAGATTGGCTAGGGTTGATTTAATCAAAGTGAGGCGCCCTGCTTGTGATAGTAATCCCCTTTTCCAACTGGCCAGTTTCTTCTTTGCTCTGTCAATGACCTGAAACCAAGGCTCCTTTCTTTTTGGATTAATACCCAGAGGCATGCCCAGGTATTTGAATGGCAAGGAATCTTCCTTGCATTCCATGATTTTGGCTAATTCAGCTCTTAGGGAGTCAGATAAACCTATCCCACAAATGGTAGTCTTTTGGTAGTTAACTTTGAGCCCGGAAACAAGGTTGAAACATCTAAGAATCCTTTTAATAGCCTTGATTTCTTCCAAATTAGCTTGAGCAAATACAATGGTATCATCCGCAAATTGGAGGTGAGAGATTAATTCTCCATTCATCCCTACTTTAACACCAGAGATTATACCTGCCTCTATTGCCCTTTGGAACAGAATGTTGAGGGCCTCCACTACTATATTGAAAAGGAAGGGAGAAAGAGGGTCACCTTGTCTCAACCCCCTGCCTGGTTTGAATTGTTTGGATGGGGATCCGTTGATTAGGATAGAGATAGAGGAGGTGGATATGCACTCCTTGATCCATCTTCTCCATTTTTGCCCAAAACCCATGTTTTGCATCATTGAAAGCAGGAAATCCCAATTAACACAGTCGAAGGCCTTTTCAAAATCGAGTTTGATAATCACACCAGGCTTCTTGGATATCTTCCACCAGTGGATGATTTCATTGGCAATGAGAATGGAGTCCAATATTTGCCTATCCCCCGTAAAAGCTCCCTGAGTTGGACCGATGATCTTGTGCATAATGGGCTTTAACCTTTGACGAGGACTTTTGCAAGTATCTTATAGATACAACCAACTAAGCTTATGGGCCTAAAATCCTTAAGATCATTTGCACCAGGAATTTTAGGAATTAAGGCAATAAATGTAGCATTCAAGGGATGGGGGATCCTGCTATTTGAATAAAATTCATGGAAAAACTGAAAAACCTCATGCCTTAGGAAGTACCAGGCCTTTTTGATGAAATTGAAATTGAATCCGTCAGGTCCTGGGGCTTTGTTGCTGCTACAGTTTTCCATAGCTTGTGTGATCTCTTCAGTTGTGAAACTTCTCTCCAGGTTGATAGCATCCGAAGATGTTATGCGGTTTGCAAAGTCCCCTGCTAATGTAGGCCTCAGAAGGTCATGTTCAGCAAATTTTAGAGCAAAGAAGGAGGCAGCATGCTCCTTGATTAGGATAGGGTCCGTGAGCATTCCATGAGAGGAGGAGATAGCAGCTATAGAGTTTGTGTAGAACCTACGGTTGGCAGCAGTTTGAAAAAACCTGGTATTTTTATCCCCATCTTTAAGCCATAGAATTCTAGACTTTTGTCTCCAAAAGGTTTCGGCTAAATTGGAGAAATGCATCAAGTCTGCAGTGGTCTTTTTCCTTCCTTCCACCTCTGCAGGAGATAGTGGTCTTTGTTCACAAAGAATGTCCAGCCTGTGGAGACTATCCTCTGCCTCTCTAATCCTGGTGTTAAGATCACCGAAATCAGTCTTACTCCATGCTTTAATTCTAGCCTTCATAGCTTGAAATTTCCTTGCGATCCTGAGGCCAGCCCACCCTTGCACTTCACAGCCCAACCATGCCTCCTTGGCCACTCTCAAACACTCAGGGGAGGTAAGCCAGAAGTCAAAGAATTTGAATGGTTTCGGACCCCAATTGGTGGTGTTATCAGTAAGGGCTATAGGACAATGGTCTGAGGTTGCTCTTGGGAGGCCCCACTGGGTGAAACGGTAGGAGTTCAGGAACTCTTGAGTGCAAAGAAATCGATCCAATCTGGAGAGGACCGGGTTCTCTTGGAAGTTAGACCAGGTAAAAGATCTACCATGGAGAGGCAGGTCTAATAATCCCATATAGTTAATAAAGTCAGCAAAGTCCCTCATGCCTGTAGATGTTCTATTGCAACCTCTTCTTTCTGCTGGGGAGGATACCTCGTTAAAGTCACCACCAAGAAGCCAGGGTAGTGCGATCCCAGCTTTAATGGAGAGCAATGTGGACCATAATTGTTTCCTTTCCGAAGGTAGGTTGGGGGCATACACATTAGCTATTACACATTTCCAGTTGTCTTTCAAAGAGCCCTTTAGGACTATGAAGTTCTTGTGTAGTTGATCTGATTCAAGCTTGAAAACCATAGGATTCCATAGTGAGATGAGTCCACCCGAGGCACCATCAGATGGCATAAAACAAAATTGGACTTCAGAAAAGTTCCAGAGCCTCTCAGCCACTGTTTGAGAAAAATCACCAAGTTTGGTTTCCTGGATGAAAACCAAATCAGGCTTTTTGAGTTGGATAAGTCTGGATAGAGCTCTCTTTTTCCTTGAGTTACCTAAGCCCCTTACATTCCAAGATAGGATTAACATTTTAATAAGGAAATTCTGGATCAACCCCAACGAGCAGCCTACTGATTATCTGCATCCCCCTTCTCAGCCGTGTTGGCCTTGGAATAATTATCAGCCTCTTCCACAATCATTTTCCTCCACTGTGCAATATGCTTCTCTGAAAATGGAATGCCAAGCATTCGGGCAGTTCTAATAGTGTCATTCACCTCCAGTTCTAAGCTTGATTCAGAGTTTGTTTGAGGCTGATGCTCTTGGTTAGTAGTATCCTGTGATGCATTGATTGATGATATTTGTTGCTCCATTGATTGAGATAATTGCTGCCTTCTCTTCTTCCTGTTGGAGGCTTTATTAAGATCAATAACAATATTGATGCTAGGATTGGGTTGGCCTGGAGGTAAAGGATGTGGACCATCATCATGGGTATCGAGGAGGTGGGATGGGCCTGTATCAGGACCAATGGGTAAAGGGGGAAAATCAGGCCCATAAGGTGGGGGGGGGGGGGGGGGGGGGATTGGCCCTTTCTTTAAGGGAGTTGTCACCATCAACACAGTTGACTTTAGATATTGCATCCTCCAATGCATTGATTTGGTAAATCTGCTTAGCCGAGCTACTATCAGAGCCTATTTGTAGGCTTGCTTTACACTTTTCTCCATTTTCTGCAGGATGAGCCAGCTGGTTTGTAGCCTGATCTTCAAGATTTTGCTGTCCAAGTGGGTCCTTCTCAGGTCCAGCGTGGCTGTCTGGAACAAAGGACGGAGCCACATAGGATGCCAGGTTGTCATCTTCCACACCTCCACAGCCGTTCTGCAGTACAGGGTTGGGGACTTGAATGCCATTGAAGATGGCTGCATTAACTTCTGAGGTAGAAGAGATGTCCTCTTCTACAAGTACATCAAATACCCTGCCTCCAGAGGTCACTTTGATCCATTCATTAATTCTTCCTCTTTGCTTAGTAGCTATAAAGACTCTCCCAATCGAAAATGAGGACATTTTAAGCGTATCCTCCCCCAGGAATAGGAAATCTCCCCAAAGATCAGCAATACTTATGAAAGTTTCTGCCCCCCATGCATCAAGGGGGAGACCTTTACAGTGGATCCAAGTCACCCTTTCAAGATTTGCAGGATGGCCATCCCATTTGGTAATGTAGGAAAACTATTTCATAGCACCCTGGTGTGATATGAAGTCATCTCTGATGCTTGCATTGCTGAATGTTAGAATGATTTCCCTTTCCCCCGTATCTCTCACCAGAATGTCCTGAAGACCTTGGGCCACCAGGTCTTCCTTGATCTTTGTTGTTGGTATTCTGGGTTTCCTGATAGCAATGGCACTCCTAAGAAGCCATTCTTTTCCGTATGGTTGGATCACAATGTTCTTGGTAGGGGCTGACTTCTTTACTTCTCCATTTAGGGCCTGGGCATAGGTCTTGCCATGAGTATTGATGGGTTCCCAAAGGTTCCTTCTGTCTTGGGTTGCAGTGGGGACTACAAGAGTTTTTGTATTCAAATGTTGGGGAGTGGGATAAGGATCCTTCCTGTCAGCCTTTGGATTTCTAGAGGAAGCTCCAGCTTGATCTGCTATCTTAACCACCAGCTTCCTCTCTTCCACCCAGAGCCCATTGGTCTTGGAAATGGCTACATTTGCAGAAGTGGGGCTGTCATATCTTACAAAGCCAAACTTTTTCCCACTGATTTTACTTCTTTTGTAGGGGATGAAAGAGTTACGGACAATACCATACTTGTTGAAAAGATTACCCAACCATTTTGTGTTGGCATAGTCAGGGAGGTTATCAACAAAAAAGGTGATGAGAGGGAGTCTTTCACGCATGATCTGACTTGGGTTGTGTCTGGGAATGAATCTCTTTCGGGGTAGTACAGGCATCCATTTGTCAGCCGGATTGGGATGGTGGAGTTTTGTTGAAGATGGTAGATGCTGGAGGAAATGAGTGTATTTTAACGGGGGTGGTGGAGGAGGTGGTGGGGGTGGCGGAGGTGGTGTGGTGGGCAAGGATGAAAGTGGGGGGGAAAAGCTCTCTCTCTCTCACTCTCTCTCTCTCTAGACATTTTCAACATTATGCTTAAGCTATTCAAATTCCAATAATTCGAATACGACAATTAATTTCATTATGTTTTTTTGATCACTCATGTTTTACGGCTTTTATAAACATTTAGACATTGGGATACAGATGTTTCAGAACTATTGAATTCCGTGAGAATTTCTATAATCATATGAACTTTATATGTATTCTTTTGGACACATCTGTATCCGAATATATACAAAACATCTCTATTCCTAGATTTGTTCTATTAAACTAACCCAGATATTTTTTGTGAGTAAAAGTATTAAACTTTCCACACACAAAAAAAAAAAAAAAAGGATAAGTGATTAACCACCGTGAGCCTTGTCATCACGTGCTGTCCAAACACTTTGTCTCAATTACAAATTTATGTTTTCCATAGATTTAGGTTAAATTTGGACTAAAATATTTTTTTGTTAAAGATAGTGACGATTATTTAATATTTCAGATTTTGCAAACTTCTTTCTGGCTATTTTCAAATTTTTATTTTCGTTAATAAATTTTGTGAGGCGTTTGATTATGATTTTTTACTTTTTAGATTCTTTTTATTTAAAAAGAATGATTACTTCAAAAAATTAACACAAACTTGATAAAAAGTAACATAATAGTAAAAAAAAATAAGGGGTACTTATTGTTTGGTCCTATCTATAAGCTTACGTAGTATTTCATTCCATTCACTTTTGAATGTTAAGTTTTGGTCTTATTTTTTCAAAACTATCCAAATTACCCTGATATGTAAATTGTCACTTAATCATTAAAACAAGGGATATGCTCACTGTCTTTCCATATCAGTTTGGACACATCCAGTAGCTAAGATCGTGGAATCAACATAAATAATTCTATATGGTAAATTTAAAAGGATTATGGTAAATTCGAAAAAATAGCTTTAGTTCCTGCATTTGAAGGGATTCAGATTTTCTTTTTCTTTTTCTGATGGTTGATTTGATAAGGTCTATAATAAATTTGCAGCTCTTTCCTATATGTATGTTGGTAATTTTACTGCCCTCTACAATTGTGCCGGTAAATTTACTTATCTAATGGTTTAAATTGTTGCAAAAAAAGTTTGTTCTTTTTCGATGGTAAATTTACAGAAATTGCTCTAATATATACTGCCGGATTAATCTTAAACACATTTATTGAAATTTATTAACATCTCTAAACCTATTATAGTGACTATTTATTAAAACATATTACACTAAAACCGAACGTCGAAGTTTATTTGTAAATAATCAACATAAATAATTCGACGTGGTAAATTTAAAAGAATTATGGTAAATTCGAAAAAACTACATTGAACCTACAGTAAGTACTTCAAGATCCGGATTTATTCGTAGGCGATCGACATAAACAATTCGACGTGATAAATTTGAAAGGATTATGGTAACAAATTTCTTGCAATGTGTTTCACTATAACAATCACTATGACAGATTTTAGAGATATTAACATATTTTGATAAATGTGTTTAAGATTGGGTGAATATTTTTTCGGATTCCGACGATATTCTCAAGATTGTGTTTAAGATTCTGATAAGTATCTTAGGGATTCCGGTGATATTATCAAGATTCTCTAAAACTTGTTTACCATATTTGATCCCATAATTCAACCAAATCAGGAATTATGTATTTTCATTTAAAAAAGTATAAAATAGTAAATTAACACTCAAAATTAATGGCAAAAATATCAATCAGTGTAAACATGAAATGGAATCATAATCTCAAAAAGCTGATAGGATAAAAACATATAATAATTGGGCTCATAGGACCCTGATTTAAATTACCCAGAAAATAAAGACATTAAAACTCAATAATTTAAGGCCAACGAGGCCTTAGTATTGGAATCTACATAAAATTAGGGTGGGGTGAGCATTGGGGGTCCACGTGAATTTATGCTGAGGAGGATTTTGAACACCACGTAATTGTCTTTCAAGTGTGTCCAATAATTTATTTTTTTTGGAAAAACTCTCAAAATAAATTGAAATGTTTCTTTTACAAAGTTTGCGGAGCATTTTATTTATGCTAAAAAGTAGTCATACCATCGAAAAGTGTCATACTTTGTGTGATGCCATTTATAACATAAATAAAGATCATCGTATCAATTGGAATAAAGTTAAGGCATACTAGAAAGCCGCCAATTTACATGAAAAGTTACCCGCATATTTAATGGACAATGCAAGTTTAGCGAAGCTGAGCTCATTTATGATCTGCTGATAAGTTTTTTTTAGTCTCATTTTGTAACAATCCAGTATTTTTCTAAGTTAGTAACAATAATCTTTATCGAATTAAATTACTTGATTGATATTTTTGGAATAATTAATTTTTAACTAGTAACTCTTATTTTTTTCGATTTAATTGATATTTTATTCTGGACCATCTAGATTCATTGAACCTTCGGATATGAAAGGTTACCTAATTATTTTGGTAGAAATCCTAATAGAATATATAGTTTCTATATTTTTTTAAAGATTTCAATTTGATTATATTTTATATGATTTGGTAATAGCCTCATTTTAAAAAAAAAAGGTACCCTTTTGATTCATATCGTATTTGGGCACTGGTCCCGTGGCCTATTTATACCACACCTATTTGACCATTTATTCATTTTTTATCATCCATAATTTTGATACGCGCATATTGATTTTTATGAGATATCTTAAAATCTCACGTTTTATATTTTTTTTAAAGTTCCACGTGCGTTTTTTTTTCTTCTTCTTTTCATCCTTCTTTTCTCTTCTTTTCTGCTTTTTGCTTTTAGCTGCCGTGGTGCTCTCTCTCCTCTCTCTCTCTCTCTCTCACACGGTAGTGGGAAAACCCACTATGGTGCTCTCTCTTTTGTATTTTGTTTTCTTATTTATTCATGTAGTTGGTATTACTACATTATTTTTGTTATTATATACATATTATATTTAAAGTATACAGTATTCTATTATATATAAGTAGCAGTCCACTATCTTTTTTAGTACTGATTCTATTATCTATTATATTAACACACTGTTTTTCTATTAGTTATATTCAATGAATGTTTTTGATTTTTTTTATATAGTGTTGCGATAATTAAATCTCGGTATGGTGTTGGTTCGTGGGTTTCGGTAGCACTTTATTTCGTCAGATCAAGGTAGAAATTTCAGACTGAGCCTTATTTATGTATTCAATTTATGAGTAGGTCTAGTTTCTATTCGATGTGCATGTAGGGTATATGAATCGACTTGTTAACGATTAATTATTTTAATAAATAAGGTATTTGATTGCGTTAATTGATCATGTTGTGAATTGAATAAATATTAGGTGTTAGGTCGGGATTGGATCTGAACTATAGGAATACTAGATATTTATTGTATGTGATGATTCGTGAGTTAATTTAATTAGGTTGATCAATTAGAGGACTATTACTTGTTGAGACCAGTTTGTATGCTAGGGCCCATGAACATTGTATGTAACTTAGATTCGGTCGATATTGATACTGTTGATTTTATTACAATTTAATTTATGCTCAATGCATATTTAATTAAAATCACATGATGGAAGTTTATGTTGAGCATAACGGATGAGCATTGTGCATGTATGCATGGAAATTAAAAGTTAATTGAATTACAAGGTTAGATGATCTCATTGTTGCAATAATGAGTAATGATCAGAATAATTTGGATATGTGATGGATTATGCGGGATTGCGAGACCCCAATGTGGTAATACCAATGAAGGGAATTGCGAGACCCTGAAGTTGTAATTTGGCGAAAGGGAATTGCGAGACCCTGATGCTGTAATACCAATGAAGGAGATCGCAGGCCCCTGGAGTTGTGATTTATTTTAGGGGGATTGTGAGACCCTAGTATAGAGATAATAATAATGAAAGGATACCCAATGCGAAAAGTTTTATTCACGACATGCATATTCATATTGTTCATCACTCTTCACATGTTTGCATAGACTTATGATTATGTCTGTTTATTTGTAATTGAGGGTAATTTTAGATTTTTCTATTGAGTGTAAATCACTCACTGGAGCTACTTTTTGGCCCTTGGCATTTCACACCAGGTTTTAAGGAACAGGTCGATGGGGAACAGGACCCGGAAGTTCAAGAGACTGAGCTGGATGAGAAAGACGTACCGATGCCATGCCTATATCAGTAACAATAAGATAGTTTGACCTAATGTGTCCTCTTAGATGTTTTTAGTTAATGAGATTTATGACTTTAGTATTTGAGTTTCGAAACAATATAATAAACTAAATTTTTAGGTCGATTGTTTGCCGACAATTAATAAATTATTGAGCATTGGGCTCTTATTTTTAATTGAAATTTTTTATTCCGTTGCTTAATTAATATTTTTGTTTTTATGAAGTTACACATTTCTTAATGAAACTTTAGTTTTCATCCCACCGGCTAAAATTTATTATATTTTGGTCCTCACTTTCAAATGAATCCAATCATATCTTTGGTTCCATGTCATAGTCAAAACATTACCCTTTCATACTCTCTTCAACTGATTTCTTTTCTCTCCGGTATACGAGATTTCGGTCGGGAAATCCAGAAGTTAACGGATAAAAGTTCGGATGGTAGTTTATGATATGGTAAATTTATTGATGGTAATATCTGATAAGGTATTTATTGTTTGATTTTTCCGAGCTATAACACTCTTTGTCCAAATTTATTATATACTATTTAAATTTATCATCTTCGTGTACAATATGCTTTTTTCTCATCTTGGCAATGTTTTGATTCAAACTATTCAAGTGTACAACCATTTATCATTTCAACCGCATGCAAAAACACACGAATTAAATGTAGAACAAAAAAAATATTAATATACTCACCGCATAAAAAAAAATACTCTCGAAAAAATTGTTAGAATAATGAACATTGTGAAATCTTTTTACCAATCTTACCAATAGTATATGAATTCAGTCTATTATTAACCTAACAACATCTATTAATGTGTATTAAAGAAACCAAATATATTTACATCTTCTTCTAGTTTGAAATATTTTATCCCTATTTGAAACTCCTACATTCATGCCTAATTTATTACATAGCATTAAATCTCACAAATCTTAAGTTTAACTGAAACCTATACAAATATATATATGGGGGGACTCAAGGGACCAACACGTTTTTAGACCAATATTAGACCAACGCCTAAACTCTTCGTTCCCGATTATATATATATATATATATATATATATATATATATTATATATATATATATATATAATAAGGGCAAAAACGTCAAATCAGCACCAAAATAAGGGCAATTATGATAAAAAATATAAAATTAAGATTAAATCATAACTAAAGGATTTATTCATCGCTAGTGCATCCTGCAATGTAATTACCCTCAGGTGCGGATTCAGCCTAAGGGGAGGTAACGGGTGCCATCCTTAAAAAAAGTTAAAAAACAAATTTTGTTCTTATTTTCTTAATGTTTATATGTCCTTTGTTTAGTACTCCTCAACACAACCACGTATATCCTAAATTCATTCTCTACTAAACATTTGTGTGGAACCTTTACTCATACTATATGTGGTAAAAATACTAAATACCACGTTGCAGTGCCCATGATGCATTGCATAATTTTTTTATTTAGGTTAATTAAGAAATTTATAAGAATACATATGAGAGATATTAAGACAAGTGACAAGTCATGATTGAACAGTAAATTTAAAAGACCAAATTTAATTTTTGGGTGCGTCACTGAATACCACATAGGTGCGGCCAAGAAGTCACGAGACACTATCTATGTATGCTAGTCTTTGGCATTTTTCTTGGTTGTGGTTTTGCTAGATAATTGATAGTGACAATGAGAATTTCATTAGATTATTCATGTGTGTCCCTAATTAGATGCAGGGTCAGTTGTGCCCCAGGGCACACCAACCCCCACTATGCCTATTTTTGGGCTTTTTTCATACTCAATTTTATATTTGGAACAATTCTGTCTATGCAAAAATCTAAATTGATCGTATATTATCTGTTGTATAATCAATAATTTTTTAAAATCATAGTAATTGTCCAATTGTTCTAAGGAAATGTTATCCAATCATACCAAGTTTAGACATAGATAACATGCCAACTCAATGAATCAAACAAAATGAATGATTTGTATCACATAAATAAGCTTTGGATGAATCTTATATAGAAAATACAACAGTCTGTTGTGCCCCTAAGTCTTTGGTAGACACAACACTGTGGAAAATATTATTTATAGGAAAGCGTGCTAAAAATAGTTGTAATTATCATTTTCAGAATTTATTAGGAAGTTGAAAAATCAAAACTACTATAGTATGATGTATTATGTGTTCCCTTACCTCAACAAATAAGAGGATTTTTATTATATGTTAATGCACAGTTCAATCGAACCCCGATATACCCATTACCAAAAAATGAACATCACTTTGGGACACATGCGGATAGTGCTGCGCCCCCCCCCCCCCCCCCCCCCCCCCCCCCCCCCCCCCCCCCCCCCGCGGGCCGGGCTAAAACTAGGCCAAAAGAGCTCGCTCTCTTTTTTTAGTTCAGCTGAGAAACTCTAGTTTTATAAAGGACGCCACTCAATGAGAGAAGTCCCTGAGTCGAGTCTTTAAGAGTTCATCCCAAAGAAAGCGAATCCCTTATGATCGGGATGATGTAGAAAAAAAATCCAATAGCTTGATGTTGGCTCTAAAGCTAAAGCTTTAAAGAAGAGAGGTATTAGCGCTAATAAGAAACATTAATTTCATAAGAAAATTCTTTTTTTTTAATCTAAGCAGAAATTTTGAACAGTCATTTCGATCTTTATTCCAAGAAAGAGAGATCTTAAAGAAAAATATAAATAAATGACAAACTCCATTATACAAATGACAAGACAGGACTAAGGCAATAATCTTGACGAAGATTAAGATGAGTTTTGATGAAGAAAATAAGAATTAAGACGAAATGAAGCAGTAACTAGCACATTAAGCTAAGATCACCACTTGGAGAATGTAGAGCCTTTCTTTCTCTATTGTCTTTCTTAATAAGTTAAGTTAATTCTTATTCATGTGGTCGTTCTCTGTTGCATTGGTGTTTTCACTCCCCACTCTTCACCATAACAAAATGTTTCCACTACATCCCAAAAGTAATCGAAGGAAGTGCGGCGGGTTCAAGTAGGAAAATGAATTAAGAAGTAGGGATATGCTCTCTTACCTCAACGAAGATAATTTTTCTTAAGTGTTGACGCTCAGTTTTACCAAAGCCCGATATATGTTCTCTTACAATCGGGTGTTCTTCCCAGACATCAATTCCTTGAAACAAGTCTGCGAGCTACTGCTACTACTATTGCTACTAACTATTGCTATGAGAACTCCTTCACCCTCTCTCTCTCTCTCTCTCTCTCTAGAGCTTATGTTTTTACGTGATTTCGTGTACGAAAATAATAGGTTAGCTAGGTTTAAATAGAGATATAGCCTCATAAATGCGTAATCAAAACCAGAAAAATAGAATTCTAGCATAAATGGCCATCACAGCACAGTTTGCCCGTTCGGAATTTGAACAGGTTGCTCGAGCCAACTCCAAAAGGTAAGGTCACTCGAACGAGCTCTAAATTTCAAAAGCCTGGTTTAAAAATAAAAAATAAGACTATTAATGAAAATCCAATTTTTAATAATTAAAATTAAAATTAAAAGACTGAGACTCAAAGGATGCTGGTCTTGGTCCAATTCCTGACTCAGTCGAAGAGCCAGGCTTATACATCTTTAGATTGAAATTACTTCCATCCCTCCAAGCTTAAGGATGAAATGAGTTCTCCCCTTGGACTAAACTTGCATTGACTTCGATTCCTACTTAAATGAATGATGAGTTTCCGTCTCCTAGTTTTAAATTCACAGCCCTACGAATGAACCACAACAATCAAATTGGTTCAAAAGAAGGATAGATACGTGACCTTAGCTTAGAACATAGGCTCGTAATGAATATTGATCCCCCCTGAACTCCTTGAATTGCCATGACTTTTTTGCTACTCTCGCCTTTTCCTTTTTTTCTTTCTAAAATTTGAGTAACAGTTTCATGATTTTTTGGCTACTCTCGCCTTTTCCATTTTTTCTTTCTAAAATTTGATTTGTTTTCCTCATTCGATTCCCGCTACCAGGTTATGGCTATGCAACTGCCAATAGTCAATGGGAAATATAACTACCAATACTTATTTTTAGGGATGATAATTTGCACCAAACCGATGGTTACCCGAACCAAACCGTTTAATTATTTTCGAACTGTAACCATTTTTTCTCCCGTTGGTGTGGATATGGTATAGACGGACGAATATCCGTTCGGGTTTGATTCGGTTATGGTTAGCAGAATAACCGAACCGTTATCCGAACCCGAACTAAACCGAAAACGACATTGTTTTACATATACACACACACATATGTATATAATATATATTATAATTTTATAACCTTTTGATTTTTACCCGGTGTACATATATAATATATTATAATTTTATAACTCTTTTACTTTTTAGCCCTTTGGGCTTTGGTGAGTTAACCTAAATACTAAGCTAAAATCTATCACATTTAGTCAAAAGCCGAGCCAAGATAATGTTTGCAGTTAAAACTTAAAACTAGTGGCTACCGTTAGTATCTTTGAATTGAAGGATGAGAGAGAGAGAGAGAGAGGGTTTAGAGAGATGGCGGTTCAGTTTGGTTCGATTCGGTTTGACTAATTAATAACAGAACTATTTGGTTAACCGTTCGGTTTAGAGAATAACCGAAGCCCGTTTGGTTTGGTTATAGAATATTATTTCTCCCTCCATTCGGTTTTCAGTTCGGTTTCGGTTCGAGGATCGTGTTCGGAGATCGGGTTCGGTTATCCAAATAACCGAACCGATCCGCACCATTACCATGCCTAGTTATTTTTCCCTTAAAACAGGTCACTTAATGATCAATTAATTTATTTTAATTGAGTGAGTAGTTCTATAGTTATCGCCACGTGACACGTCCTCATTAGTGGACGAGTGTAAACAATTATAAAGCAAAATAATCCTCACCTCATGTCTGTTCTTATTTCAGAAAATTATAAAAGGACAGCAAAAAAATGCCCACGAGAAAGTTGATAAAGGCAACTTAAATAAAAAGGCTTAAAAGAAACAAAAGCTTTTGAGAAATGGAGACATGCATAGTTATCCTTAACTCCTAACAGTGACATAATAAATAAATTAATCGATCAAAAGTTGAAGCTTTTATAGCTGTCTAAATAATAAATCCTTATTGGTCACTAGGGATGGTAACGGGACAAATTAGAGGTGGATGTTACTATCTCCGTTCCTGATTCCCGAGCGGATGTTATTTTTACCTTTCATCTCCGTTCCGAACGGGGATTAGCGATTTCCAAATGAAAAATGAAAATTCAAAATTTTTTATAAAATTAATATTTTCATTACTATTAGAAAAAACTAATGATATGTACCTCCATTTGAATTTTTTGAATGACATTATTTACTATTTAAAAAATTTTGTCATTACTGCACAGATGTGTCATGAATCGTTAGATATATATAAAATTTATAAATTATTAAAAATATAACGTGCATCTAATAATTCTGAATATATTTATATTTGAATATATTCGAAATATCTTTATTCTCTTAAAATTTTGAGAGGTAGTTTGACATAAAAGCAACAACGGCGGTTACTATAAATCAAGCACGAAATCCTCCATTGCTGTGGACGTCGTCGTTTCATCGGCTACCGACGTCGTACCTCGGAATGCATGTCCGGGAATTTTTTTTCTAGGGAAAAACTTATAGAAATACTTTTCTCGAGAAAATACAGGCCACCTGGCACCATCAATTTGAGTGAGAGCGCAAAAATTGGAGAGGTTTTAGAGAGAGAAAACGCTGTCCGTCTTCTACAGCTCCCATCCGAGGAAGCTTTTACTCCTTTTTACTTCTCCTTCTTTACTTTCTCTCTCCACTCTCTGTTTATCTTTTACTAAATTTGTGTTCTCTCTCTAGAGATCAAATAATGAGTGGCCTCGTATAAAAAACGTTTGATGTATAGTGAAGCCCTGAAGCATAGTGATTGTACGGAAAAGAAATAGGAAACCTCCTGAAGAAGAACTGAAGAAGGTACTAATGTTACTTTTGGAAAACCCTAATCATATACTCATATCTGTAGCTAATTGGTGTATGTATGTATATATATGCTTAACAGAAGTATATCCCTGTGTGAGAAGTATGTACAATGGTCCCAACCCAAGATTTCCGCCATATTCAGATCCATGGTGTTTCTGTTCATTGATTCTTTATCACTGTAAGATCATTTCTGGAGTTTGGATTATCATTTCCCCCTGTTTCCTTTTCATCTCAGATGTTTAGGTTGGGGGTGGGGAATTTAGCAGTTTCTAGATTTCTGGTTTCAGTATTGAAATTTTTCATTTGGTCTTACAGCCAAGTGTAATTTATTTCAGTAGTGTTTTCTGTTACCATAGTTTCGAGAAAACTTATTAGTGAATTGATTTTGTCTATGTAAGAGCATCTCCATGATTTCTCAAAGCCAAAACCGTATTTTGGTTTGCAGTATTAAAATCCCGTTATTTGACAATCTCGCTCCAATGGTTGAAGAGAGATTGTGAGAATTTTTCTTTTTGGCTTCAGCCATTTTTGTGGGCCATAAGAAGAAAATAGACAAACAATGTGGTTTGAGCCAAATTTTGCACAAGATTTGAAAAATATGTGGCAAAAGGTTGGAGCTGGGAGATTTTGAGAGATTTTGCCAAATTATGGCTTTGGCTTAGGGTCAGTGATGCTCACATGAATCTTTTCAGTTTTTTTCTTTCCTTCTATAATGTCAGGAGCCAACTCATTGAACTAACTCTTTTGTTAGCAAAATCATATTTATGGTATGATTAGGTGGGTACGTTACACATATTGAGCCGGTGAAAATCTTCTGCATAAAATGCGACCTTGCTAAATTTTTTATTTTTTAGGTCGTGAATCCTATTACCAATCTTTTGGCTTAATGCTCTTTCTTAAATTGTTTTGAACCTCATAACTTTTAGTGCTCAACGCATGTTACATTGATTAAATTTCTAAGGTAAGTTTCCTTTGATATTTGGTATATTTTGGGTATTTTTCTTGTTGAATCAGGATTAGAAGTTTGAACAGCTGTTCGGTGAGGAAGTGTTTTGGTGAAATGGAACTTTCTTGAGCTTGTTGCATGGATTAAAAATAATATTAAGTCCCAGTTGTGAAATTAGCTCTAGGGAGGAACTTTTCCTATGTCCACAACTTTGAAGAAAATCAAGAGTTTATCGGATTATCAGCATTGGCAATGAACTTAGTTTTGACTTTGAACAGAACTAGCTAAAGCCTGATGCATTCTTCGAATCTCCAAAGATGAGCTATCGGTTATATACACATGTTTCCTTGTCATGATGAAGATTGGCAGTTTTGCAGCGAAATCAAATCTCGTAATTCCGTGCCTGTATTTTCCTCAATAGTGGGGGGATTCTTCTTCTACTTTGAAGAAACAGGTACCTAGCAGGCTTCTGAAGTCCTGTATTTTTGAAGAGAACGAACGAAATGGATACTGAAATTCTGAATACTAGACATCAACCAAACATTGGACAGCGGTTATCACCTGCTGTTGTACCTGTGCTTTTGATTGCAATAGGATATGTTGACCCAGGAAAGTGGGCTGCAACTGTTGAGGCAGGGGCCCGTTTTGGTTCTGATTTTGTTGTGCTTTTGCTTGTTTTCAATTTCACTGCTATTTTATGCCAGTACCTTTCAGCTCGTATTGCTCTGGTCACTGGAAGGGATCTTTCCCAGGTATATCTCCTTTGTTTTCTTGATTTCATTTGTCATGAAGTCCATTAGTATCTTATTCTTGTATTGTTCGGGCCTCAAAAATTTTGAACTGTTAAGGAAGCTTTGTTTTGTAATTTTTTTCTCATTGCAAATGGAAGAAAATTGCGAAAAGGAGAAGTTTATTGTAGTTTTAATTTTGGAGGCATGTTTGGTTACACCGGTACGAAATAATTGTTACGTTATTCAACTTTGATAGGGATGCGGATGAAAAGGTATGTAAATCTTACCTTACAATAACAGTGACTTTTTACGTTAAATTTTGAGTTGGCTTCATTGATCGTAGTGAAATAGAATGTGTTTTGAGTAACAAATGCGCAAATTTTTCTTGATGACCTTGCATTATATCATGTATAGTTGGGTAAGCACATTGTTGAATTTAGTTGCACTCATGATTCATTCAGTTAAAGTTGGATTTTTTTCCTTTGCAAATTTCAATTCCCAAATTGGAGTAAATCCATCTAGGCTCAACAACTAAGTTATGCTGTGCCTTGAACCCTTCTCATCTTATATAGTGTTGTTTTCTGTGCTTTAATACTGCTAACAAATGCTGGTGATTTATGTCCCTGCTCTTGCGCTAGTTGCTAGCTGCTTATATCCTTTTCTTTGATTTTGCCTTGGCGATGCAAAGATTTGCAGCAGAGAGTATGACAAGGCCACTTGCTTATTCTTAGGAGTTATAACAGAGCTTTCCATGTTTGCTTTAGACCTTAGTATGGTAATTGTTCTCCCTCTTCCTTAATTATCCTTCGATGGTACCTTTGTATTATTTTTGAATCGCAATCCCTCTCATATTAGCCACTTTTCTGCTAGATTCTGGGCACTGCTCAAGGGCTCAATCTAGTTTTTGGCGCGGACTTATGCACTTGTGTCTTTCTGACTGCTATTGATGCTGTTCTAGTTCCAGTTTTTTCCAACCTCCTGGTATGCCTGGAAACTTTCTCATCTGCATAAAATGTCAGTCCCATTATCTTGGAGTGACTGAATTATAATTTTAAGGAAAACACATTTTTCAGGACAATGGGAAGGTGAAGCTCCTTTGCGTATCAATGGCTAGCTTTATATTTCCTTTTTACATAATAGGAGTGCTCTTTAGTCAACCAGAAGTTTCAATGTCCACAAATGGGATGGTAACAAAGCTAAGTGGGGAGAGTGCATTCATGTTGATGAGCCTTCTTGGAGCGAATATCATGCCTCACAATTTTTATCTCTATTCCTCTATTGTACAGGTCGCTCTCTCTCTCTCTCTCTCTCTCTCTCTCTCTCTCTCTCTCTCTCTCTCTCTCTCTCTCTCTCTCTCTGTGAGTGTGTGTGTGTGGGCCCATCTTTGTATTGCAATATGTTGACTGTTCTTACAACGTAGCATCTTTCAGATCATGAGCGTCCCATAAGGTGAAATTTCCTGGAACTTGCATTTTTAAGCATTGAAGTTTTGACTTGGTACATATAGGTGTCAAAACTGGAGAGAAGTAATCGTTTGGCTTGATGTTATAGTGCTTTGAACTGTTGTTTGTTTACTTCCACTTGTGATATATTGCACTTTCAACCATATATGACTCTATCTACTAATGTTTTCCTTGGGGATTATGATGTCCGGAGGACCAAGCATGGAAAAGATGCAATAATGCCAAAATTCTTTTTGCCTGCGACCCCTATAATAGAGAAACATATTTGGTAGGCAAATGAATGCAAAAGGTGTTCGAGGGAAAATGTTGAACCATTTCGAATTATGACCGGTGCTTGCCATCTATTTTATGCTAAATATTTTATTTCAATGCCAACAAGGGAGCTCTGGTTAAAACTGTATTAATGTGAGGTGAGTGGTAGCAAGTGTCCTACATTTTCAAAATACAGTGGCATGGAGGGAGGCAGGAAACCTTTACAAAGTCAGGCACCTTGCCGACTTATTTTTTTTCTGCTGAGCAATGTGAAGTGTCATCTCCATGGTAGTTGGATCATACAACCAAGATTATGGTCTGATTTCTTGTCTATTACAGTATCCTCTTTTGTTTTTAGTTGTCTCCCCCTGAAGTTGTATCGCATAATCGAGTTTCTGGTCCACTTTCTTGCTTATCAAAGCAGCCTCTTTTGTTTTCAGTGCATTGTTGCATACAAAACCATTTTCCTAAAGGTAGGTGTCTGTGAGATAGGTAGCCTATGTTATCAGAGATAAGAGAAAGTGTATAGGGTGTTAACTAACCCTAACACAAGACAATATTATTTATATTAATGAGTTCCACATTACATGACTAAGATAGGCGATGTGGGACAAACGTCAATCTACTAATACAAACACATTCTAACACTCCCCCTCAAGCTGGAGAATAAATATCAAAGAGTCCCAGCTTGTTACACAACAACTCTAACCGCGGCTTGAACAATGATTTGGTGAACATGTCAGCTAACTGGGCACCAGTAGACACATATGGAGTAGCTATCACACCACCAGTCAACTTCTCACGCACTAGATGACAATCAACCTCAATATGTTTAGTTCTCTCATGAAAAACCGGATTGGAAGCAATGTGAATGGCTGCTTGATTATCACAATACAATTGTATAGGCAACTGAACACTGAACCCAATCTCTTCAAGAAACGATCTCAACCATACAACCTCACATGTGGTATGCGCCATTGCTCTATATTCTGCTTCTGCACTAGACCGGGCAACCACTGTCTGCTTCTTACTCTTCCAATTCACAAGATTTCCACCAAGAAAGACACAATATCCAGTAGTAGATCTCCTATCAGATGGTGCTTCTGCCCAATCAGAATCAGTGAAAGCCTCAACACGTAAGTGTCCACTGGCTCGATACAACAGACCACGTCCTGGATGTAACTTAAGATACTTCACAATTCTGAGGACAGCCTCCCAATGTGGATGACGAGGGGCGGACATAAACTGACTCACCAGACTAACTGCAAACGAGATATCCGGACGTGTAATGGTGAGATAATTTAACTTACCAACTAACTGACGATACTGATCAGGATTGTGAAGTAGCTCCCCCTGGTCCACACAAAGTTTGACATTGGGATCCATAGGGGTCTCAACAGGCTTAGCTCCCAACAAATCTGTATCTTCAAGAATATCCAGCACATATTTCCTCTGTGATAAGCTAATACCTTCTTTGGATCGGGCCACTTCGATACCTAAGAAATACCGAAGTTTTCCCAAATCCTTAGTATGGAATTGCTGATGTAAGAAGGTTTTTAGCTCACCAATACCTTGCTGGTCATCACCAGTGATGATAATATCATCCACATATACAATCAATAATACTTTCCCTCGAGCAGAAGTTAGAGAAAACACAGAATGGTCAGTCTGACTACGATGCATGCCAAATCTCAAAACAACATCACTGAACTTGCCAAACCAGGCCCTAGGGGACTGCTTGAGGCCATAAAGAGCTTTGCGAAGTCGACATACCTGAGTACGCTCCCCTTGAGCAACAAACCCAGGTGGTTGCTCCATATAAACCTCCTCCTGAAGGTCCCCATGAAGAAAGGCATTTTTGACATCCAACTGGAACAATGGCCAACCCAGATTCGCAGCAAGAGGGATAAGAATCCGAACAGAACCAAGTTTGGCAACAGGAGAGAACGTCTCGGAATAATCAACACCATAAGTTTGGGTGTAGCCTTTGGCCACAAGACGGGCCTTATATCGCTCAACAGTGCCATCTGGATTATACTTGACAGTAAAGACCCATCGACAACCAACAGTAGACTTTCCTGACGGAAGAGGAACCAACTCCCAAGTGCCATTGTCATGGAGAGCATTCATCTCAATCTCCATTGCTGTCCGCCACTCAGACAAAGAAAGGGCCTCCTGTACAGTGTTAGGAACATATATAGAAGAAACTGACGAAGTAAAGGCACGAAGGGAAGGAGACAGGTGATCATACGACACATAGTGAGAAATGGGATGAGAAGTGCAAGTGCGAGTACCTTTACGTAGAGCAATAGGAAGATCAAGGTTGTCAGGATCCCGCAACGGAGGAGAAGACGGAGCGGTGGTTGAAGGTGGGGCTATTTGCTCAGATGACACTGGTGGCTCAGGCGGAGATGGCAATATTGGAGGTTTAGGACGACGAACATATACCTGTAAAGGTTTTGGTAGAGGAGGTGTTGGTGGAGGACCAGTACCTGACGGGACAGCTATAGGAAACACTGACTCAAATGCAAGCCGATCAGTGACAGTAACAGACTCTGAATAAAACGGGAGTGACTCATTAAATGTGACATCAACACACACAAAATGACGACGTAAAGATGGAGAATAACACTTATACCCTTTCTGAGTCCGAGAATAACCAAGAAAAATGCACTTAATGGAGCGCGGGTCAAGTTTGCTCCGGTCAGGATCCAGAGCATGAACATAACACGTGCACCCAAAAATTTGAAGGGGTAATGAGTGGAGGGGACGACCGGGAAACAAGACCTTATGGGGTATCTGACCTTTTAAGAACAGTAGAGGGCATACGATTAATCAAATAGCACGCGGTAAGAACTGCGTCACTCCAATAAGATTTAGGAACATGCATTTGAAATAACATTGCACGCATAACTTCTGATAAATGTCGAATCTTGCGTTCGGCAACTCCATTTTGTTGTGGAGTCCGAGCACAAGAAGACTGGTGAAGAATACCGTGATCATCAAAAAACTGAGAAAAGACTTTATTAAAATATTCATGGGCATTATCAGAACGAAATATGCGAATGCAAGTATCAAACTGGGTTTTGATTTCCATATAAAATGACTTAAAAATAGAGTATAACTCCGATCTCTCTTTCATAAGATAAAGGTAGGTAACACGAGAGAAATCATCGACAAAAATAACATAATACTGAAAGCCAGAAATGGTAGGAACATGCATGGGGCCCCAAATATCAGAATGAACTAACTCAAATGGATGTGACGCACAAGTCTCAATCCTAGGATAAAAAGATACTCTATGATGTTTGCTAAACTCACAGACTTCACATGGCAAAGCATCCACACGGCTACATGAAGGCACTAGACTTTTAAGGTTCTGAAGTGATGGATGACCAAGACGACAATGGTGTTGATATGGTGACACTGATGACTGAAGAGCAACAGAACTAGGGTGAACATTATCTGTAAAGTAATATAGACCACCACGTTCAACACCACCACCAATTTTCCTTCCCGTCTTGAGATCCTGAAACACACAACCATTAGGAAGAAATGTGACGGAGCAATTCAAAGACTTGGTAAGTTTACTAACAGACATAAGGTTTAATGGAAAACTAAGAACTTGCAGGACGGAGTCCAAAGTAAAAGAGGAAGTAACATGAACAGAACCCAAACCAGTAACATTGGTGGTAGAACCATCAGCTAAGGTAACACGAGATGGTTTACCGAGATACTGACGACCGGAAAGAATAGAAGAAGTACCAGTCATATGATCAGATGCACCAGAATCAATAACCCAATGAGTAGAAGACAAAGAAGACGCAATGCGAGCAGCGGAGGAACTTGTCTGAGATAGCGTAGCAGTGGATGAAGAACCCATAGATGAAGGCTGAATTGACACAAGGCGTTGATACTCCTCTGCAGAAATAGTCACCATGGTGTCGGCATAATGAGTAACCGGCCCTATATTCTTGGAAGAAGTAACCTGATGAGCCTGAGGAAAACCATGAAGATCATAACAATACTCCACTGAATGACTTGTACCCCCACAATGAGTACAAAATCGGGTGCCACGACCACGACGAAAACCATAACCACCTCCCTCGGACATGCGACCATAGCTAGAACCTCCAGAACGAGAGGCACGACCACCAAAACTACAACCACCAACAACACCAGAAACGACTGAAGCAAACTCCATAACCAAACCCAAATAGCAACACCAAATTCACCAATGAATCACGACCAATCAACTGATCAACCACCACTCAAAAGTCACTACACTGCCAAACTCCAACTATGAACAACAACTAGTCAACTATACGAGATTGTTCAAGACTAGAACACTATTGCAAAGACCCTCAATTCACCACGAACACCACCGACAGACTAATCAACCCAACTGAATAATAGCAAACGAAAACTTAGCAGGAACTTGAGCGGAGAAGTGCACAACACCAACAAACCCAACTACCAACACGAAATCGACTAACACCAGTGGAAATCAACTAGCAACTCCAACACCAACACCAACTAGCAACACCAACAGAAACCAACACCAACTATCCACGGGAAACCAGTCATACCACAGCCACCAAACAGTAGACAGAGGTCAGAGATTAGTGCCAAAAGATGAAAGAAACCACATACCAATGCACAAAAGCCCTCTTGGCATACATCAGATCAAACTTATGATCGATCCTCGAAAACACCTCAGCCACACTTGTCAAGTTGGAAACCATACAAACAGCCCTCTGGACCTTAGCCAAATCCCCACCAGGCACCACTGTGGGAGGCTGGAACAGCGAACAGAGGCAAAAAATCAGTCTTTGAAGGCGGAAGCAAACGGCTAGGGGCTGAACAGAGGTCAAACATCAGAATGGTGTGCGGATCAACAGAATCAGAATGGTGCCGGATCAAACAGAGGTTAGAACATCAAACAGAGGCTAGAACGGTGCGCTAATCAGAACATCAGAACGGTGCGCTAATCAGCAGAATGGTGCCGGATCAAACAGAGGGTTTCTGGTTCTGGATCTGGCGGCTGAGGGTGGCGGCTAATGGTGATGTGGTGGCTGGCGGCTGACCCAGGCTGGAGGCTGTGAGGCTAGACAGCTGGAGGCTGTGAGGCTGGAGGCTGGCGGCTGACCCAGGCTGGACGGCTGCCCTAGTAAGTTTAGGGTTAAGGTTTAGGTTTAGGGTTAGGCAGATTTTAGGGTTAAGGTTTATCTAGGGTGGAATACGGACCCGCTCTGATACCATGTTATCAGAGATAAGAGAAAGTGTATAGGGTGTTAACTAACCCTAACACAAGACAATATTATTTATATTAATGAGTTCCACATTACATGACTAAGATAGGCGATGTGGGACAAACGTCAATCTACTAATACAAACACATTCTAACAGCCTACAAAAGCTTAAATCAGTACCTTGAGCATAAAACAGTTGGTTTCAACTTTCAAGTAGGCCAATAGTGAGTTAAGTCATGTATTGAAGTGGTTTGGCCAAACTTGTGTCACTTTTCAAGTCAAGCTCTGCTCACTTTACTCAACTTATTTCATGTTCTCCTACGAAATAAGAAAAGAAAATCGTATCTAGAGAAGATACACTAAGGGTAAGCCCATTGTGTGAAATCCATGTCGTGCTATTTGGAAAGTTAAGACCAGTAGCCCAGTTTGCATTCATTGTGTGATACCAACCTGCTGTAACCACTGGAATGGTGTTCCATTATCATCCACACAAAACTTGCAAGCTAGTGGAGACTACATAAATCGTACTGTATCAATTTCACGATGAAAAATAAGGCGAATGAATATATCTTCTTTAATGTATTTGTATGTTAAGAACACTGAATATAGAGAATGTAATTTCATCCTTCTTGTAAGAAAATAAAAGGGGTATACCAAACACCTGATGATCCTACCTCTATGCACATCTCACGAGATTTCTACAACATTTTCTGACTTGTGAAGCAGCTACTAGAGTCCCCACAAGATTTCAAATGTTTCAATCCCTAGGGCTACAATGGTGCCCTAGAGAGAGCTAGGAGAGAAGGAGAGATGGAGAAAATATATGGTAGTTGATGAGAGAAAAAATACAACGCCGTATTTTTTCTGTGTCATGATAGTGGCAGCTCTAGAAATTTTGCCAGGTAGTCAACAATTTACTTAAATTCTACCTGGTATGGCTACTGGGTATATTAAAAGATCATAAATACATTGACATCGCCGTTTAAGAAAAAATTGCAAATATATGATATGCCCGTACAATGATTTTCAATGTTTTTTCATAGTTTCATTGGAATTGTTGCATAAGAACTTTGTTATCAATATTCTCATTTGTGTGTAGTCAAGCAATCATGTCTTCACTCATCACTTCTTTTCTCAATATTGTTGCAGTTTTCATTAGTTGTGTCAATTATAATTGCACAAGCAAAATGTCCTGATAAGTACTTTATATGATAAAACATTCCATTTGTTAGGCAAAAATTTAGGTTGTGTTCGGTTGAGTGTTTATGAAATGATTTTTGAGAAAAAAAACTCTTGAGATGTTGTTTGGTATAAGTGTATCAGAAAAAATTTAAAAATTTGGGAGTTAAATTTTTTCGGCATTTTCGAAATGTCTCTCTCTCTCTCTCTCTCTTCTTTTATATAGAGATGAAATTGTTTGGGAAAAAAGTAAAAATATTTGGAAATTTTTTTCCAGAAACTTGTTTGGGATTCTGGAAAAAATTTCTCAAACAAGCAAACGAAC
Organism: Arctostaphylos glauca; assembly: GCA_019985065.2. Lineage (NCBI taxonomy): Eukaryota > Viridiplantae > Streptophyta > Magnoliopsida > Ericales > Ericaceae > Arctostaphylos > Arctostaphylos glauca. The sequence continues at coordinate 27,667,623 of JAHSPW020000005.1, read as the reverse complement.
ACAACCTTAATCTTTGCTTAGCATAATCTCACTTAAATAAATAGTAAGTTTTATTATGTAGGTTGGACTGATTCAAAATATAACATATTTTTTAATTATACCTTTTGGTAAAAGAAAACCTTTTGATTCCAACTGTGTAATTTCAAGAGCTAAATAAATAAATAACATGGAGTTTATTTATTTTAGTATAGTTCATGTTGAACCTCTAATTTTTAGTGAATATTTGGACTACACAAAAGATTGTGAGAAAACGGCATCACTGCTAAAAAGAAAACATCTGAAATAGGTTGACACTCAATCCTTAGCCAATCATATATCATTCACATTCAAATAATGTACACTAATTGTGACTTAACTCATATAGTGGGTTGTCTAAGTATCCGAGTCGAGAATGAATCTGGACTGGAATCAAGTCAAACCGTAGTTCTAATTTCTTTTGTAAAATATTTGATATTGGTGTGAATATTTGAGATTCATTTTTTAGTTAAAGTATTTGATATTTGATATATATATATATATATTTCTAGGAAAATTTTGACTTTTTTCTCAAGTGGCTCATGGTCATACCTTATTGAGATATTTTTAATTTTTAACTTAAGCAAATTAATTACAAATATGCTTAAGACCTTAAATAGCCAACTTGGGTTGAGTTTTTTTTTTTTTGTGGGGCCACTAGGGGCGCAATTTTGAGGCCTGCGAAGGGCAAATTTTACAACCCGCAAAGGGTATTTTTTTTAAAGCCGCAAGGAGCATTGTGGAGAGCCGAGTGAGCTGTCAATTTATTTTCTTTGTTATTTATATACTTTTATTATTATGGATCCAGTTGTGTTTATGTTTTTATTTATAAATCGTCCATCATATGACCACTAGAGGTGTAATGAATGTTTATAAATTTTGAGAGGCCACGAGAGGCTACTTCAATGGCGGACTTCTTAGGGGGGAGGGAAGGGGCAGTCTGTGCATCAATATTTTTTGAGACCGTGACGGGTGTCAATAATTAGTTGAGACCGCAAAGAGGTGTTAATATTTTCGAGACCAGAGGGGTTGTCGATATTTTTTTGAGATCACAGGGGGTGTCAATATTTTTGAGACCACAATGAGTGTCAATAATTAGTTGAGACCACAAGGGGTGTCAATTATTAGTTGAGACCACGAGGAGTGTGGATATTTTTTGAGCTGCGTTAAGTGTCAATAATTAATTAAGACCATAAGGGGTGTCAATAATTAATTAAAACCACGAGGTATTTTAATATTTTTTTTAATACCGCCAAGGGGGTCGATAATTAGTTGAGACCGCGAGGGGTGTCAATAATTATCTTGAGACCGCGAGGAGCGTTAATATTTTTATTAATATCACTTGGGGTGTCGATAATTAGTTGATACCACGAAGGATGTCAATAATTATTTTGAGACCGCAAGTGATGTTAATACTTTTTTTTTTTTAGGCCACGGGAGACATGGAAGAACCTGACATTATTACCGAACTCAATTTGCTGCTTGTGAATAATAGACATGGGCCTCTAGAGAACCCAAAATCTTGGGTGAAGCCATGCAATTTTGAATCTAAAAATTGCATCTTTAGAATTAATGTGACAAGGTTATGAGTTTAAATGCTTGATTCGGTACCAAAAGGCTATTTTTCCCTTCCGTGGATAGTTAAAAAAAAAAAAAATCAGTGAACTTGGACATAGACAGAGACACGAGAAAGGTACTCGGTATTTTAGATGTAAAAGATAAACATCAACAAGTTCGAGATAACTCCCAATTTTAATGTATAAATATACATAATGTTTGGAAATGAGGAGTATTATTTTGAAAGTAGGAGAGAGAGTATATTTTCTTCAAACCCGAGAGAGGAGAACAGAGAGAGACCGAATGAGGGAAGGAAATTTCTTACACTAATCTTCACTGAAGAACAACGGTATGTTGCTCCCCTTGTGCACTACTCTCTTCTCTTTTTTATCTCTATCTCCTATTCGTGCAGAACTTTTTTTTGCCTCCCCTTTTCTTCTCACTCCCCTTTTGTTCTATACTTGTACTGTATATAGGAAGACACCCACGATTTATTTTTAACTACAGAGCACTAAACCCCTAACTACCACGTAGCCCTTCCACACTTCCACAACTCCTGTAACTGTCCCCCCCTATTTATGGATTTGACAACAGCTGTTTTTTAGTTTGTTGTGGGTACACAACAGTTATAGAAGTTACTTGCACGTCGCCTTTTTTTTTTTTGCTTACGTACCCAAATTTAAAATAATCCCACTTTCACATGTGGGCATGCTCCACCTGAAGGTTATTTTTTTTAGCTTCGTTAACTGCACACTGACTCCTATGAGTCACGTGTCCTCCTTTTTTAAACCCCTGGAATTTTATTTCATCATTTAAAAAAAAAATTGGGCTGAAACATATTTGATTTTAAGTTATTGGGCTTAAGTCCTAGTTCAATAACTTGATCATTTATCTTGAGCAAGTAAATTAGCTACTAGTTTTTTTTAAGTGTAGCCATTTAATTTAGTCAACATCAGTGATATTTACTGTTGCAATAATAGAACACCACAACATTAGTGATATGTACCATGCAATAATTGTACACCACGCTAAAATCAAGATTTGACGGTCAAATTTAGTAACATAAAATTTTATGTTAAACACCATTAAAGAGGCAGCAACGTAATTCAGAGAGAGTTGGATATAGAAAATGGCCAACTCATATTCACTTGTTCAATTAGTTTAATATGTTTTAAACATGTCTTTAACTTCTTGATTTTACCTAGGAGTTGCCTTTGGATCTGAATCTGGTGTTTGAAGTTGAAGTAAAATGTATACTTCATGAGTGTAAGAAAATTAAAAAATGCCGGGTTATCAAGGTGAATAATTCGGCTAACAAGCCAGTGTCTTAGAATATAGGTATATATTAAACAGAGATGAGACTTTCATATCTCTATCACTTGGGTAGTTAAATTCACCTAGGTCTTATCACTTGTCATGCGCAAAAGGAATATATATGTACAAACAGATATCATTCATGTGGACACATCCCATGGGCCCCATTTAACACTTCTAATTTTTAAGTGACAAGGGAATGTGAGCAGTTGTTACCAAGATTGGAGTTTATTCATTTTGTAATGTCTATTGCTGATTGCTGTTGGAAGCCGTTTTGTATTCTCTTGTGATTATACAGTCATGGTACTTTGAGTGCAAATAATTGAAATTGTGCTCGGGTTTTGCATTCTTGCAGCAAGAACTGGGAGCACCAAATGTTTCCAAGGGACTCAAGTCTCATGACCATTTATTTGCCATGCTTTGCATGTTCAGTGGCATTTTCCTGGTGAATTATATGCTGATGAACGCAGCGGCAAGCGTGTTTTACAATTCAGGCCCTGTTTTGCTTACTTTTCAGGATGCATTGTCGCTAATGGATCAGGTATGATTTTCCATAAAGCAATTCTTAGTTCTCTGACTGGAACCTTTTTCGCATTTACTATCCATGAAAATCATTAGTGCAGGCTTTTAGCAGTTCAACAGTACCCTTTGCCGTGCTACTTGTTCTGTTTGTTTCCAGTCAAATCACTGCACTAACTCTGAATCGTGGTAGACAAGCAGTTCTGCATGATTTCTTTGGAATGGATATTCCTGGTTGGCTTCATCACTCTATAGTCAGAATTGTTTCCATTCTTACAGCCCTCTATTGGATATGGCATTCTGGAGCTGAAGGTATATTTCAACTGCTCATATTTACACAGGTAGTTGTTGCCCTTGTGGTGCCGCCTTCTGTAATCCCCCTTTTCCGGGTTGCCTCCTCAATATCAGTAATGGGTGTCCACAAGATTTCTCAGTTTGTGGAGTTCATAGCCCTAGTCATTTGTTTTGGTATGCTGGGTTTGGAGATTATATTTCTGGTAGAAATGATATTTGGGAACAGTGATTGGGTTGGTAGTTTGAGGTGGAATGTCGGGAGTAGCATGTCGTTATCATATATGGTTCTTCTCATCACTGCTTCTACTTCACTTTGTTTGATGCTTTGGCTGGCAGCCACACCATTGAAATCATCGAGTTCCAGATCAGATACTCAGCTACTGAATTGGGATATAAAAGACACGGTACCTGAGTTGTTTCCAGATGGGAGCGAAAGTGATTTCCATGAAACTAGGAGTCATTCCATGGTATCCATGAAGAACCAAGAACCGGAAATAACACCAGGAAACTCCTTGGAGAATTATTCAGATATGTCAACAAGAAGTACCAACCTGAATTTTCCAGCGACACTCCTGTATTCTGATCGTGTTCCTCATTCGCCTACTATTGAGGAAAATGGTTCTAGTACAACGTGTCCTAAGCCTTTGTTCAATTCAGAAGCATCACCTGCTATAGATGAAAGCATTGTGGTTTCAACTGTTCTTAGTGAAGATTCTGTTGGTTTGAAGATAGAGTCAACAGGCTTAGTAGATAAGACTCTGAAAGTGGAGGGAAATTTTCAGACCTGGAATGATGAGGGAGAGAATCGGGAGACCAAGGATTCTTCTAAACGGTTGGCTGAGACTATCCCCTCTTTATCCTCTGAGGGTCCAGGGTCGTATAGGAGTATAAGTGGGAAAAGTGATGATAGTGGTAGTTGTGCTGGAAGCCTTTCAAGATTAGCAGGATTGGGCCGGGCTGCAAGACGTCAGTATGCTGCAGTTCTTGATGAGTTTTGGGGACAGCTGTTTGATTTTCATGGGCAAGCAACAAAAGAAGCAAAGGCTAAGAAACTGGATCTGCTACTGGGGGTAGATTCAAAGGTTGATGATCCAAAGCCTGCTACTCCACTGAAAGTGGACATTGGTGTGAAGGAATTTGCTGGATTCTCTTCATCTCCAATTAGTTCAAGTATGTTTGATTCTCCCAAGCTCCTTCGGGTACAAGGTAGCATGGCAACATCCTATGGGGTTCAAGCGGAGTCTTCCTCTTCGTGGTCCCGCCGCATGCAGTTGTTGGATGCATATGCGCAAAACACTAGCCACGTCTCTCTAGACTCTGGTGAGAGGCGATATTCTAGTGTGCAACTTCCACCATCTTCTGATGGCAATGACTACCAGCCAGCCACCATACATGGCTGCCAAATTGTGTCTTATGTTAGCCGGATCACTAAAGAGAGAAAATATGGTTACTTAGATGGCCAAGTAGATGCACTTATTCCCAAATCCCCAACTTTAGGCATATCAAGTTACATAGATCCACCGGGTTTCACTCGGGCAGGAAAATTACAAAATGGTTCAAGAAATATGAAGCCACCTGGATTACCAAATCGGGTTCTATCTGCAAATATTCCATTGCCATCTGAAGGGCTTCTTAATGATCATAGCTCGGCTTGGCCTGCTGAGAATCTGAATGCCACAATATATGAAAAGAAATATTATAGCTTACCGGACATATCTGGATTATCTCTTCCTCACAAGAATGCATATTTGTCCGATAGGCGTAGAGATAGTCCCATTGGACACGGGCCATCTCTATACACGAGTAATTCAATGAAGTCTGGAGCTCCTCTGGCATTTGATGATCTCTCTTCCTCAAAACTATATAGAGACCCATCTCCGGTACAGTTGACTTCAAGCTCAGAAACCAAATCCCTGTGGTCGAGACAGCCCTCTGAACAGTTTGGTGTAGCTGATAAAACTCATAATGTTGGGGGTGAGGGAGTTGGGCATAAGAAAAGCGCACTTTCTCCAGAAGCTTTGACTGTTGTGGATTTGGAAGCAAGGCTACTTCAGTCTTTCAGACATTGTATTGTGAAGCTTTTGAAATTGGAAGGGTCTGATTGGCTGTTTAGACAGAATGACGGGGCTGATGAGGATCTTATAGATCTCGTGGCTGCTAGGGAGAGCTTTTATGAAGATGAAACTAGGGAGATGAACCGAGCGGTTAGCACGAGCGGATCTCTGTATTCCTTGGAGAGGAAGCCAGGTTCTTTACTGAATAATGAGGAGACAGATTATGCCAAGTTCCTGGTTTCCTCTGTTCCTCGTTGTGGAGAGGGTTGTGTTTGGAGAGCCGATTTGATAACCAGCTTTGGAGTGTGGTGCATTCGCCGGGTTCTTGAGCTCTCACTATTGGAAAGTAGGCCAGAGCTGTGGGGGAAGTATACGTATGTTTTAAATCGTCTTCAGGTAAAATCTTCGTACTCCATGTATGTATGTGTGTATGTGTATGTGTATGTGTATGTGTGTGTGTGTTTTGCATATACAGTTTAGTGCATTCATTGAGGTACGTGATATCCCTTGTGTAACAAATTGGAAAATCTAGAGGTATCCCACCCCTTGCTTGATGTTGGTTCAAAGATGAGGGTTTTAATGAATGATGGTTGTATTTGCCGATTTTGGCTATAGTAGCTTGGTCCTACGGTCCTACCACATTGATGTTCCAATATCTTCCTGTCAAATTTTCCCACACTCGACCTATGTGCTCCTTTGAAATGTACACGTTATCTTATCTATGCTATTGGATCTGTGTTTCCAGAATTTCAAATGCTACTTTTGAATTTCACAAACCTGAAAATTAGCATAGTTTTGATTATTTATGACTCATTTGTGGAAATCTGAATTGAATTCTTGAGTACTTCGCCGCTGTTGACCAAGTTTGTAAAATAAACTATTTGATTTCTTTCCAGATTCTGAATCTGAATTAATTGGATTTTGCTTTGTAGTCGGACTTTTCAGCTGAATTGGATCAATCCATCAATTGTTCCGAATTTAAATTGCTGCAAATTTTCAATTAAGTCCACTTCTTGGGAAAAAGTTAATACTGTAGTGAAATAAGTTGCCTCCTTATTTCCCCATGAATGGGCTACACTTTTTTCATTGAAGTTCAAAGTGATATTCACTCCCTATTACATCCAAAGACTTGGGTGTTGATTGGGATAATGTTATCTTGCCAATTTGGGCACCGATAGCTCAAGAAAGCTCAATCCCATGTTCTTGAGGTTACCTTTACAGCGGTGCATGCAAGTGCAACTTTTCTGTTCCTGTTATTGCATAATCCCACAGACCAGCATATTTCTTCTCACAAGCTTCATTCTTTATCGCTGCCACATGCAGTGCTGGTAAAGTCCTGCTCCTTGTGGTTGGGCTTTTGTTGTAGCAACCATGTTGTCCGAATCAAGTCTCATTTTATCACCAATTGCTTTTGCCTTAAACTTCTGATGTATAGCTTCACTTCAACATTAAGACTTATCAGTTTTTAACTTTTTAATGGTGGTGCTCATTGTGTGAAGAGTCTGTTAGTCAATTATACGATTCTTTATATTGTCTGGCATAGTGGGCTTATTTCTATACGATGAGGTATTTCATTTTTTTTGATCGGAGACATACTGGAATTGGATATATGTCTGTGAGTAGTAAATAGTAAGGTACTGGCACTCGTTCGAAAGTTAGGTACCTTGCTAATTTGGATGTAGTTTTTGTTTCCCTAGGCTCAATCATGTCAACTTTCTCCCTTTCTTCGTCTATGTTGTATCTCTAATGGGAAAATAAACATAAAAGGATCTCAGTCACAATTCTCAAAAGCAAATGATAATTTGGGGCTTTTTCTGCTTGCCACTTTTACTCAACTTTTTGGCACTTGCAGACAAGCTTAGGCTAAAGCAGTAATCTTCGCTGTGAAATTTCTAAGTGATTCAGATAGGAATGTAAATGCCGGATGGCCACCAATTCCAAGCTGATGTATTTGAATATCTTCTATTCTTGTACACTTTTTCCTTATCTTGGCTTTTTAGTCTTGTGTTCTTTTTTCATTTTTATTTCCATGAGACATGCATGTTTATTAGTCTATATACTGATTGACAGGGAATCATTGATCTCGCTTTTTCGAAGCCTCGTTGCCCAATGACCCCCTGCATCTGCTTGCAAATCCCAGCAACCAACCCACACAGGTCAAGCCCCCCACCTATTTCGAATGGAACCTTGCCGTCGGTGACAAAAGAAGGAAGGGGGAAATGCACCACCGGAGCAACGCTTTTGGACATAATCAAGGATGTTGAAAATTCAGTATCCTCCCGTAAGGGTCGGACTGGCACTGTGGCAGGTGATGTTGCTTTCCCAAAAGGAAAAGAGAATTTGGCTTCCGTTCTGAAACGATACAAGCGTAGATTGTCCAACAAACCAGCTGGGAACCATGAAGGTTGGTTTGGGTCGCGCAAAAGTCCCGCTTCAGTCTCTGATGGTTTGTAGTGCTTTCCTTGGAAGTCCATTCAAACTTGGTGGATGATCTTTTGAGGATTTTGGCTTTGGAGAGCAACACTGTCCATGCTTTTGTGCTCTCTCTCTCTCATGTGTATTTAGCTCCATGTACATTGTGTATACATAGAATAAATTTACGGGATATGTAATTGGAGCAGAATGGAAGAAAATGGGAAGAGGAATGGCGGAAAGTGGTAATACAATCGCTGTTTCTGTCATTGTCTCGTGATACAAGTCAATTAAATAGATTAAGATGGGAAATGATTTTACAATCTAACGCTCCTGTCTGTCTTTTTAGCCTCTCATAGGTGGTGTGAGATGCTTATAGATTTGGTATGCTAAAATCTTTAGCAGTAGAATATGTTATATAATTTCACTGTGAATGTGTGCACAAGGCTATAATTTATGCTGTTTTTTATAGCACTCCCTTTATGCTGTTGATGTGCAAAACTTGAGTCATATTTCTCCCAAAGAAAACTCACTCTCTCTCTCACACTACATTTTCTTCCATTTCTGGTACCTTGGTTCTATTTTGAGTTCTCATTGTTAGCTGTGTAGGCATTTGCAGGTGCCAGAATTCTAATTTGGGTCCCTGCTAGATTTTATTCGGCTGGAGGAGGCCCTTTTAAACATGGATCCTTTTTCTTACTCTTCAAATTTCAAATATTGGCATTCCACTAGACTTCACTCCTTTGGAAGTCTACAGCATGCTATCAGAAATAATAAAAAATGACAAATAAATAAAGATCCTCTGACCTGCACTACAAAATTTTACTCCTCAAAATGCGATGTTAAATGGAAACTAGAAGTTCATGATGTTGATTTTATTATATCTATTGGATAAAGCTTTAAGAAGCATGTGATAAAATGAAGGCTTATTTTTTCACACTTCCTAAACTATCACCTAAAATTACTTAGCCCTCTTTAAAAAAGAATTGATTCACTATGAACCTGAAGTAATGGTTTGTGCCTCTTTGACCACTTCTATTAGTCTTCCGTGAGAAATGTGAATGGTAAAGTAGTTTTGGAGGGAAAAAATATTTTGTTCTTCCGGAATTGACCTTTAGGGAACCTTAAACCTAAACATCCATTATCTTCATCTTTAGTAATTCTAAATGCACACTCTCATTACAATCTCTCTCTTTCCTCTTATTCCTTTCCAAATCTGAACCATGTCCTCAAGTAATCGAGCTCGAACAATAGTTTTTAAACCGCAGAGCACAGACAAGTATTTTGTCGTTGCAGATATAGAGCTCCATGTGAATGTCAATGCCCGAAAATAATTCAGACTGGAGATTCTTTACTTGTTTAAATTACAAGGTAAGGGGAGATTTCATACGTTAACTGCGTTATTTTTTCTATTTATTGAAGTTTTAGTTTAATTTTTTCAGAGGAGAATGACTGTAATTTTTTTATTTGGGTAGACCTATCCATTATGATAGGGGAAGAGAGTATGCCAAAGTTGTGAATTCGAAAGGGCAAAGATAGAGAGACAGTGAGACAAGCTAATAGTGATAAATGCATGTTTGCAAAAAAGAGAATAATAATTTATTGGAGAAGGTGTTGGAGTTGTCCCAACGAAAAGGAAATTTGGAGGAGGACAAATTACTAGTGAAAAGGAAGCTGATGAAATTAGGCATTTTTTCGTATTATCGGTAGTTCTAATCTTTGTTGTGTCTAGTGTGCGAAATGAAAGAAACAATTCTATGTAGATGTAATGTTTCTTGATTCCCAAAAATGGAAATGTTTGATGGAGGTTGACCCTATAACTTATGAATGTATTTGCTAAATGAAAATGTGATGTATTAGCTGTGTCTAATGTCTTTGTTGTTGAAATGAAACAGGGCAAACATTCATAAGAACATATATTTCCATTAAAAAAAGACATTGCCATTAAGACCATAGCATAACATAACATTGCATGTGTATTTTTCATTTTCATTAAGAACACACATTTCCATTAAGAACACAACACTGCATGTGTGTTCTATACATTCTATACAATATGCCATTACATTCAAACCATACATTGTCAACTATGAATTGCCATCGCCATTCAGAACACAAACTGAAATGTCAAGAACACACTTTGCAAAACTGCCAATTCAACACAACACAACACAGGTGTCACAGAAAACACAACACAACAGTGCCAACTCAACTCAACACAAAACATGTGTCATTGCCACTCACACAAACTGTCATTGACACATTAATTAAGATATTTATAACACACAACACAATAGTGTCAATTCAACACAACACAACACATATACCATTGCCAGTCATTCAACATTACCAATGACACAATAATTGAAATATCCAAAACACGTAGCACAATAGTGTCAATTCAACACAACAGTGCCATTTCCATTCAGAAAACAACGTTCAAGACAATATTTTCAATATCTGCAGTTTTATTCAACTCAGAACATAATTTTCACTATTATTGTTCCAACATAACTTTCAAAACATAGTTGAGATAAACAGAACTTCACAAATATAAGTTCAACATTAGTTCACTAAGATAACTTTCAAAATATGCAGTTGTTCATAAGACATAAATTCCTAATATAATAGTTCTCTAAACATTAGTGCCCAAACATAACTATTCCAACATATGTAGTTTCAACATTAGTTTTGAAAACATCAAGTGCTTGACTTCTTGGTGCTTGTTATATCCATCATGGGTTTGAGGTGTAATTGACCTACTAGCTGGTGTGTTTTACTTATGGGTGCTTCTTCAATTCTCTACATGCATTGCAATGGTTGTCCTTTTAAATCCATAAGAAGCAATTGATGACCTTGGTGTGCTTAACCTACTAGTTGGGATTAAAGATGTAATTCTCAAATCTTATTTTTTGGTATTCCTACATTCATAAGTTAGAATATGAATACAAAGTAAACATATGCTTTACTTAATTTTTTTTGGAAAAGTTGTACAATTTGGGAACATAACAAGTACAACTTAAAGAATTAAAAACTTTACTTCTTCATTGTTGAGCGCATAATATTGCATATTTAACGGCTCAACATATTCATTTTGACATTCGTTCACGTGTTTATTCCCACTTTATTGTTGATATTGCATGAAAAGTATTGTTGTTCTATTTGTAGGTTAATCACATTAGTAGAATACCCGGGAGTCTAAGTGAAGCCTAAGGTGCTGTTTAGTAAAACTGAGAGCTAAAAACTTAAAACTAAAAATTAAGAACTGAAAACTAAATATTAAATTTTTTAAGCATGAAAGTTGTTTGTTATGTACTAAAATTTAAGTATTGAATTAATTAAAACTGTTTGGTCTGTAAAAGGAGCTAAAGTTTAAAGTTAATTGATTTTTCAACTTAGCCCACAATAGACCTTGTAACACACCAAGTCACACCTGATGTTGTAGGTGTGGTGGTGGTGGTGGTGGTGGAGTCGAAGGTGATGGAGCGGTAGTTGGTATAGTGGTGGTGGATGGCGATGGTTGTTAGTGGCGGTAGGAGATAGTGGCGATGGTTGTTAGTGGTTGTTAGTGGTGATGGTTAGTAGTGTGGTGGTTAGCAGCAATGATGGTTAATGCTGATGGTGGTTAGTGTCGGTGGTCATTAGTGTGGCAGTGGCGTGTGGTGATGGTGGTGGTGGTGGTTAGTCGCGACGACCAACAGTGTGGTGGTTAGTGGTGGGTAGTGGGTGATGAGTGGTGGGTGGTGGTTAGTGGCAGTGGTGGTTAGTATGGTGGCAGGTGACCGTGGTGACGGTGGTTATTGTCGGTGGTCGGTAGTGTGATGATGGCGGGTGTCAGAGATCAGCAATGTGGTGGTGACGGGTGACGGTGGTAGTTAGTGGTGGATAATGGTGGTGGTTAATAGCGGGTGACAACAGTGGTGGGAAGCGATGGTGGGAAGCGATGGTGGTGGTGGTTAGTGATGGTGGTCGACAGTATGATGATGGTGAGTGCCGATGATCAGCAATATGGTGGTTGTTAGTGACGGTGGTGGTAGTGGTTAGTGACTGATGATAGCGATGGTGGGCGGCGATGGTGGGCAACAGTTTGGTAGTTAGTGGCCGTGGTCAGCAATGTGATGGACGAACTTTTTTTTAAAAAAAAAAAACTTTTTTGAATGTATTTAATTTTTTAATTAAGTAGGGGTAGCTACTTAACATTTTACTTTTTTATTTTTGCTGAAAATTTAATATATTAAGTTTCTCAAAGTTTCGTTATTAAACTGACTTAATACATTTTTACTTAACCTATTCAGTTTTAAGGGTTGAAAATGAGTTATTAACAACCCTAAGTGTCCCCCTTGCAGTCATGAAGCCTAGAGACAAGTTGACAATTCATTGAAGGCTTGGAAAATTCGAAGGATCCTTGGAATGAAGAAATATCAAAGGTCTAAGGTTGACCAAAGTCCAGAAATGTAGAGTTATAGACTTATAAAGTGATCGGTCTCTTGATGATCAACCATCAGATCAAGGTCCTATGTAGCAGAAGAAATGAAGATATATAGACCTTATTCAATCGGTCATTAAGGTGCGATTACACTAGTCAAGTTTCAGTTTAGTGGATGTCAAGAAGATGCAAAGAGGTAGAGGGACCAATTAGTTCAAGGTTATTCAACCAGTCAAAGAGCATCAAGTGAAGTCTTTTGAGATGCAGAGTGTTGTCTTGACTGATCAAATTGTCTTAGTGACTGGTCAATCAAGGTCAACTGCAATCCCTTTTCTTTGAGTTTTTGGCCAACTTTTTGAGTACTTTTGTAAAGGTGCATTGGGACCTTCACCATACCCATTGAGACATAAAATTTTCAGAATTTGAGAAGGTTTTTGGTCACTTTTACATTTACTTTTGGGATTTTATTTTGGAGGAGAAGCTAAATCATAGGGAGGGAGTTTCATAGTATTACTTAGTCCTTATATATTTATCATCAATTTTTCTAGCAAAGTTCTCTTTAGTTTTTCAGAGTTCCTAGTTCTTAATTCTTAGTTCTTGTTCTAATTCATTCAACTGTTGGAGAAGATTCAAGTATTGTAAACTTTATTTCTACTTATTTTTAATATCAAGTTGTTAATTAAGTTTATGGTTATCATGTCTTTCATTTCTTGTTTAGTCTTCATTTTCATCATGACAAGCTAGGTTTTTAGGCTTGGTCTTGGGATGAATTTCATCCTATGACCTATGCATAAAAAATATCTTCAAATAGAATTTCAAAGCTTGTTGAGAAATGAGTATTTTTTCTTCTTTTGAAACTAGTATGAAGTGTTAAATCATTGATTTGGTGTGCACAAAATACTTTTGGTACATCTAATACTTGGATCAATGGTCTTCATGTGTGGACTTCTTGTTTTAGGACAATCTCATTCCATTACACATCCTTAGATTTGAATGGTTTTCTGGCTAAAAACATTTGACTTTGTTCTTGGTTGAGTGATAGAAGAAGATATCCAATACCTAGGTTATGGATGAAAGGATTCACAAAACCACATCTCCCTTTGTTTAACTACTTTCTTTGTGTTGGTGTTCCTTTTCTAGGTTAAGAGTTACAAATCGAAACGACAAAAAGGTTAGCATCCTAAACGTTACACAAGTGCAAAATTACTCAGCAAAAACCAATAACCGTATTTCCCTATAGACCGATACCTAAAGTTTTTCCACTATACAATCCATTGCAAAAGAGAGGGACTTGCAATTTTAAATGTGTTGAAATTGGCGCCGCAATGATACACACTCACGTCGAGTACACCATATTTTTGGTGTTGTTGCTAGGGACTACAGTAATATTTGGTTAAAATATTTTCCATTGTATATATTTATTTTCCTTTTTATTATCTTAGTTTTAGGTTGTCCTAGTAAGTGTTGTAGGAAGAGCATAAAGCTCCATGAGTGTTTACACTCGAGATCGTACTAATAGACTTGTAAGAGTTTACAACCACCCTACAAACACAATAGCTGTGAACGAGTGAGGTAAACACAAAATTATGAAAGAGTATTTAAATCCTACACTCATAGTTACATCTTCATGAATAGAATCTAACGACCCAGTTACCTCAACAAATCAACTTGTTGTAAAACCTAGCATGTTGCATTTGTTCTGTAACTTTCATGAAATGCAGTTAGAAAATCCCTACCTGCATGTAGGAGATTTTGAAGAAATAGTCAATACCATGTGTTCCTCAGCTCTCTAGCTAGAGTCGGCCAAATTGAAATTATTTTTCATTTTCACTGAAGGACAAGGTCAGGAGTTGTCTTTTTCCTTAAGACCATGTTCTATACCTTTGTGGGCCAAAATGCAATGAGAGTTCTTTAGGAAATTCTTCCCTAAGCATTGGACCACAAATTTAAAATTTTACTAAAAAACCAAATGAACCTTTCTATTCTTGCTGGGTAAGGTATCAAGATTATTTGAATATAGTTCCTCACCACAAGTAAGATGATTGGCAAGTCGTGAGTTTCTTCTAAGAGGAAATCTTAACCCAAAATCACCAATGTATTGATATGATGTGCAATGATGAGTTTTTAAATAAGCAGCCATCTGAGGCTATTACATACTTCAATACATTGGCCAAAAACAACCATTCATGTGATTACTATGATCCCAACGATCGATTAAGCAAAAATTCTATGTTTAGCCAAGTGGGTCCAAGCAAGTATGTGTTGAAAGACAAGAATGACTGCTATAGAAAACTTGAGCAAATAATGAAGAAACTGAAAAACCCATAAGTAAACAAGGTTCAATATACTCATCTTTAGAAATCTGTGTCATTTGTGATCTCTAGGAGACTCCTACTCAAGAATGCCCTACGATACCTGCCTTTAAGGGGGTATTACACGACAATGACCAAGCTAAGGTGAATATCCTAAATCAAGGACAAAAGTAATACAATTCATCTTATTCTAACACCTACAACCCTAGGTGGCGGAATTATCCTAACTTCAGTTGGCGGAACAATGAGCACGCCAGAACATCTCAAGGTCCACCTAGCTTTTAGAATCAAGGCCCGTCCAATTCTCAAAATCAAGGCCAATTTAATTTTCAAAATCAACCTCTCACATTCCATCCAAATTCATATTCTCAAGGGCAAGGACTGCCATGATACCAACCCAACAACTAAAAATTCACTCCATAAGGACCTGTTGTGGGTCCTAATACTTATCAACCTCCAAACAAGTAAAGTTTGGAATATATGCTCCAAATTTTTATGTAGAGGCAAACCAATATCAACAAGAAAAACACTTAGGTTATAGGAGACATCCATTCTTAATTAACTAAGTTGACCACTTCCATAGGGTCAATGCAGCAAGAGAAACGTAAGTTTTCTACCCAACTGCAAGCCAATCCCAAGGTCTACAATTTATGAGTAGTTTTGTCCCATCTGGTTCCAATATTAAACAAGCTAAGTTCATTGCCACATTGAGGAGTGGTAAGGAGGTCGACAAGACCATCCTGTAAAAATCTGTATCTCTTCTGGTCCCCACAAGCAATTTTGATCTAGTGGGATCGAAAGATGATGAGCCTACTTATTTCAAGCAAGATGGAGACACCTATGTTTCCATTTGTCCGATTCTAGTACTGTATCCCAAAGATCACGGGTGCAGTCTAAACCCACAAACCATGCTGAGATTTTTGAGATTTTTAAGCAAGTGAAAATTAACAGTCCTTTGTTTGATGCCATTAAGAAAATACCTTCAAATGCAAAGTTTCTTAAGGACTTATGCACATTCAACCGTAAACATAATGTCCAAAAGAAAGTGTTTCTTACTCAGAAAGTTAGTTCAATCATTCAAACCCCAATTGCTCGTAAGTATAAGGACCCTAATTGTCCTACCATTTTGATTCAAATCAGGCGAAAGAGAGTTGAAAAAGCTCTGCTAAATTTGGGGGCCAGTATTAATCTGATGTCATACTTTGTGTATGAATAGCTTAGGTCGGAAGACATGAAGCCAACCTTGGTTATTGTTTAGTTAGCTGAACAAAGTGTACGGGTGTCGAGAGAGTTGGTTGAAAATGGTTTGGTACAAGTGGACAACTTTATCTATCTTGGCGGTTTTGTTGTGTTAGATATCTGCCCAACGTCAAATTCACAAGCCCGAACTCCTATTATACTTGGAAGGCCTTTCCTGGTTACGTCCAATGTTAGCTATGAATATGAAATTTGAGTACATAACTCTATAACTTAATATCTTCAATCTTGCGAGTCAAATGAGGAATGATAATGATATCCACGAGGTTAGTCTCAATGATACACTTGTTCAAGAGCACGTGGATACTCATTTGTATTTTTTATCCCATGAAAATCTCTCTTTGCTGTAATGTTCTTGGATTCATCTAAGGTAAAGTACTTTTATTTGGTCATCGAGGGTGAACATGTCTTGGGCATCGAGAGGTGGATGCCCACTTTTTAAGAGTTGCCATAGTTGAAATCTAAAATTTTTCCATCAAGTGTTCAACCTCCTAAGTTGGAGCTTAAAATTCTTCCGGATAACTTGAAATATGATTTCCTTGGTGAGGCCAAGAATTATCTAGTTCAAGGGTTCGGATCTTTCTTCATCCATCTTTGTTCAAAATTTGAAGAGACCTGTTGGGTGGATGCTTCCATAGGAGTGGGCTCCTCATCTAGCCCTTCTTGTTCAAAAATCATTGCTTCAAGAAGCCCTGACTGATAACCAATCAAAGAATTGGACGACGCAAGAGTATCATTTTTTGACTCATCGTCTCTGAGTAAAGATGATTCGACATCCCTTAAAGTCTCATTTTCCTTCTAGCAAAGTTCCCTCTGCACTTCTTCGACGGGATCCTCCTTTGACTTCTTTGAAAACCTTGGATTTGGTTTGAATGTCATCCATGTATGATCTCTTGGCAATGCTTCTTTCTGTTGAAAAAAAGTGTCATCTTGTAAAGTTTTCTCTGTGATCTCTTGGCATTGCTTCTTTCTGCTGAAAAAGAGTGTACATCCTGTAAAGTTTTCTCTTTTGTGTGCCGGGCAGCAAGGGAATCATTTGTGGTATCTTTGTTTGTAGATTTCGAAGCACCCATTGATTTGGGGCTGACTAAAGGGGTTTCAGTGTCTTTGTCCCTGTCCTGGATAACTCTTTTTAACTGTGGTATAAGTCTGACTTGGTCTATCTCAAGAACCAATCTGGTACTCCTTCTACAAGGGTAAACTCATTGGCCTCCCTTCATTTTCTCTGCTTGAATCGACCTGCTTTGGAGATTGGGACCCTCTCTTAGAAGTTGATGGGATTGGACTTGTAGGAATGTTTCTCTTATGTGATATCCAAGACTTAGAGGTTTCTTCCCGTGAAGACCTGTTTTTCATTTTATGGTGTTGTTTGTCAAAAGATATGTCCCCGCTTAACTTGTTTGGAAAGATCCTTTCTCCTCGTTGATCGAGGTCTTTAACAAGTAGATAACTAGCTATGCATTCCCGGCATAAGCACTCCAAAAATGAGGCTTGTAACATTGGAGAAGGCATGCCTCTAGCGCTTGATTCCCCTATCAAAATATCAGTAACAACATGAGTATACGAGTTTGTCTTCACAATCAAAATCTTTGACCTACTCTAATTAGGCCTTTTCCTTTAAGGCTATGTGTATTCATACTAACTTGAAAATCCCTTCCTGGAAGCTCTTTTGCACTTGTTCAGCCAATGATACTGGCGTATTGGCATTGACAGAGACTTCTTCAATCCCTTCCTGGAAGCTCTTCTGCACTTGTTCAGCCAATAATACTGGCGTATTGGCATTGACAGAGACTTCTTCAATCGTAAGAAATGCATTCCTGTCTATTCTCATAGGATGCTTTGGGAATTTCAGTCTTTACTTTTTAATTTATTCCTGTATCCTGTCACAAAACACATTATAATTCTTAGTTGAATAAGACTAAGATCATGTCATTTACAACATATTTTTCCCTTTCTTTCTTCTAGAGTGGGGAATTTAAGACCAAAGACAAGTCTTATGACTCTTTTAGACAATTAAAAATTAAAAAATTTCATTTGCTTTATATACATCAAAGGAATATAATTTCTTGATTTTCTTTTTCTTATATAATTGATCGATCGCAGTGTCTTTCTTAACTAAGGCCCCACAAACACAAGAATCTTGACCTATAATTTCAACATCATCGATTTTGTAATTTGGATGTCTATAACATGTGTTGTACTATTTCGATCCACCTCTTCATTGAGCAAGGACTCATAACGAGCAACTTTGTAAGTTAGGTCTACTAAGTTCTTGAACTCTATGAAATCAAACCTCTTTCAAAGTTCTCTATCCAAACCATTCTGGGCTAAGTGAACAAATTCAGACTCAGGGAGTGTTACTCTGCACCTACTCCTGACTCGTTTGAATATGGTAATGTAACGCCCCGAATTTCGGAGACGTTAATTTAAAATAATTTATCAAAAGTCAACCATATTTCCATTACTTAGTCAAAATAAGTTTGATTACAATCATCAGACTTTAAAAAAATTACATTAAGATTTGAAATTAAGAGCTCAAACTAAAACTAGGTGAACCACGGGGCTACGAAATCCTCCTCGAAAGTACCGCCGTTGGTATCTGGATAAACGGGCTCAGCAATGTCATCTTCGACACCTGGCATGAAAGGCCAGGGGCAGAGAAGTTGCACCAGATGAGCGATTAACGCTCAACAAATAAAACTACCCTAAATCTCAAATCTATATAATAGATCATATGATGCATGATCATGAAGATGGTATGAGCAGTTAATCAAGCGTTATGAACAGAGCAAGACAATCAGAGTTGACATAATCAGATTAAACAATAAGCGGAAGCATTAAACAAGTAAGTACATTAAATGAATGAAATGTCGACAATATATCCTTAAGTCAAACCCTATGACTTGTTTCTAAATTTCTGACACGTGCAACCGACTTATATCCATTAGTGTCCGTCGTTGTTCACAAGTGTCCAAAATTTCCTTTCAAAATACCAAGTTCGGGTTGACACAAGTATTGTCCGTCATCAAACTTTTATTTTTCAAAGTGGTGTTATGATGTTCCCGACCAATATGGTCCCAACCCCTACGCTGACCTCGTATCCGGCGCTAGTGTACCCAAACATCGGCTCTCGTATCCCATGCTCCCAGCATTATGTCTCCCATATGTTGTGCCTTGACTTAGAAAATATCTAACTCCTCCCCTTCAGCTATGTTTTATTTTTGAAAAAACACGACACGGCTTACGAACATAACTGGCTCACGACATAACTTGGCTAAATACATGAGACGTGACCGACTCGGCTCCAAGACACAGCCCGGTGGTAACAGACGTAGTTCGGCTAAAATTCATATCCCGGCTAAAGACATCCTAACACGCCTCCCCAAGGAGTAAGTCAAATCTCGAGTCACCAAACATAAGAGTTTATCAAATTCTCGATTTTCGTTACTAAGCTCGTGACTTTTTATGACTCATGTCAAAACCTCGGGTGTCATCCCCACTAACCTTAAACGTTGCTCATTGACTCCATCTAAGTTTCGTTTGAATGACTAGACTCATGATAGCGTGATGATACGTTGCAAATGCAAGTTTAATCAAACGAACAAGATAATACAAATAAGTTAGCTATGGCACATAAACAATAATCGCATGCTTTCGTTTCACAAGAAAACTTCTAACACGCTAATTTTGAATAAGATGTCATCTCATAATGATATAGGATACCTAAAGTTTCAAAACGATAATCCGAACTTGATTATAGGTGTAATAGTCATTATGTAAGAATTTGGGCGATGTTCAAACTTTCTGAAAAATTTGACTGTCTGAAAATTTTTCTAAGTATAGAAAAAGTTAAATTTTTTCAGGTTTCGATTTAGGGGATAAAAATTCCCGGAAATGATTCCTTAATTTTTTTTAAGCACAATGGTATATTCACACGCCTCAAACATATAAGTTTAGGGTGAGTTTCGGCCCAAAGTATAGGAAGAAAAGGGTTGGTTTTTCGATTTTGTACTAAAATAGGGAGGGCGACATTTTGATTCGAATGGAATTTCAATTTTCTGTAAATGCCATTGTTTCCAAATGAGGGGGTACTTCCTTGTTTTCATTAAATAAAATTAAAGTAAAGAAATCTAGAATAATGTATTTACTTAAATTTATTTATAGAAAATAAGTATATTTTCATAGAACATACCATGGCTTAACAAGCCTAAGTCAGAAACTAAGTGTCAAGATTTCACAACAAAGACATCGGTGTAAGGTTTTCAGAGGCACCGGTGTAAGGTCAGTTCTGTAGTGTACTAGTAAGGTACAGAGAGTAAAGGCACCGATGTAACCAAAACTGAGGCACCGGTGTAAGGTCAGTTCTGTAGTGTACTAGTAAGGTACAGAGAGGTAAGGCACCGGTGTAACCAAAATTAAGGCACCGGTGTAAGGTCAAGTTTACATGCAAAATAGAAGTACTGCAAGGGGAAGACACCGGTGTAACAAAAACTGAGGCACCGGTGTAAGCATGAAAATTCAGAACATTACAAAATACAGAAAGCAAAGGCACCGGTGTATCAAAAACTAAGGCACCGGTGTAATCATGAAAATACAGAACATTAAAACATACAGAAAGCAAAGGCACTGGTGTATCAAAAACTAAGACACCGGTGTCAACATCATCTTCTACGAAAATACATAACTGGGTTTCGTTTTCTCTGAGCTCCGTGGAGCTCAATGTCGATCAATGGCATAAATTAAAGGTTATGATAGATTTATTCACCTTAGTATTGAAGAAACTAGCCTTGAATTGAAGGATTATGGCTTGGATTTTGGTGATTGAATTTCAAACAAGTTCTTCCTCTTCTCTCTCCTTCTACTATTTTTTCTATCTTCTCACCTCTAAACCACAACCATAGCACTCTCTCAACTTTCTGAATACTGAAATTCGTATATGTGATGGGAGGAGGAATACAATTGTGTATATAGAAAGAGATTGAGTGTAAGAATGCCCCTTTGCATGGAGCTCCATTGGAGGGAGGAAGAAAATGGCTGCCATAGGTGGAAAATCTACTTTATAGTGGAATAAGTGAAGATTTTTAGAGGGCTTGCTGAAGAAGGAGATGAGTAAGGGGCAAGGAATGCACAACCATAGGCGAGGGGAAAATCTAATCAGTTAATGGTAACTTGCAAGGTTAGGCATAAGCATGCCTTTGATGGTTTTCTCTGAAGAATACAACGTGAAAGGATTAAGACCATAAGGGGTGATGATGACTAAGAGAAAAATTATCCCATGTGACAAGTTCCATGGGAATTGGCTGATGTAATGGGTTTTGGGTCAAGCCAAAAGAGTTTGGATCATGGGCCGGGTTAAACCAAGTTGGACTTGGGTCAGGGCTTGGTTCAAGCTTCTTAAATTTCTGATGGGTAAAGGATTTGAGCTCAAGTATAAGTGGCCTAACGGGTTAGGTCCACACACACACACATGCACAAATCCATGAATATAATGTATGGCTAAAAATAAAAACACTCAAAACTAATAAAATCAATTAATGATCTCATACATTAAAGTTTATTATTTATTTATTTATTATTTTTAATTTAGAAATTTTGGGTCTTTACAGGTAATAACCTGAGCCATTTTCTCTTCAAGTCTTTGCCTAAGCTTGGATAAATCATTCATAGACACTTCTAGCTCTATTTGAAAGAATTGTTTGTGAAATGCTTCTTCCGTTTGTTGCCAGCTTGTTATGGTACTGGATCCTAAACTGGTGTACTATCGAAAAGCAGTTTTGGATAATGAATTAGAGAAAAACTGAGTTTCATAAAACCACTGTTAGCCAATTCTCCACATTGGGCTGTGAATTTGGCCACATGTTGTAAGGTCGACTATCTTTTATCCCCATAAAATAGGATAAAATCAGAGATTTTAAAACCTCTAAGGAACTCATACTAATGGTCGATCCACTTTGCAAATGGTTTTCTATAAACTGGGGTTTAGACTCCTTGGGCTAATGGATCACATACTTCCTGTATGAGATCTAATACTTGATCTCGAAGTTTAGGGTTTCGTCCTAAAGAGGATTTCTAAGGTTTCCTGAGTGAGCTGCAGCCATGGGTTTTGCCTTAGTTACTGCCACAAGAGCATGTACGAGTATAGGCACAAGTCCATGTATAAGGATTGCCATAGGTGTTGGCACCCTAACATTTGGGGCTCTAGGCATGCCTAGAAAAGGCTGATATAAAGGTAGTGGAGGTGGTGCGCCAAAATACGCCTACGAAGGTGGCATGGGTGGTAAGTGGGACACTAGGTTGTACCTCAATGAAAATTCCATACCTCGTCTCAACCTTTCATGATTGGGTATTTGCCTTGAGGTCTTCGTCCAACCCCCCAATTATTGGTTCCAGGGGCTGACTTGTTAAGGGGGCAGAGAGTCACTTGTCACCCCCAGGTCGAATTAAAATAAATAAATAAATAAAAATATGATTTTTTAAACCTATCTCGCACAACTTTTCCATAGCCCTCAATTCATTTTCGTTACTTTACTTGTCTCTTCGGCTGTTCCATCATACCATCACCATCTTTTTCAGACCCAGCAATCGGTAATTGGCAATGGTATCATCCCTCCGGACCCTCTGAACTAGTATTTCTCTCTCCCTCTCGTTCTCTCTCTCTCTCTCGGATTGCGCCATGCTGCCATCCATGTGTGGTGTGCCGATGTGCGGCACAGCGCCACGGTCTTCAGTCGATAACTGAAAGGCGCAAGCAGTGCGGCTGTTGCGGGCTGCGATAAGTTTGGCAACTGCAAAGCTACAATAGGTGGCTAACTTGTTTTTATTTTTGGGATTGGGGATTTCTATAGATAATAAATTAAATATTAATATTTAATGGGCTAGTGAATTTGTACACAATCAAAATTATGATTATAGTATTATTAATTATGCTACATAGCCTACATCAGTACGTTGCTACTTATATATTATATGATTATTTTATTATGCATGATGCCTAATGCCATTATAATTACTAGCAGCCGGAGCACACACGCATCGTCAAGCATTTGTCATGTTCTATGGCCTTCCATTTTCTACGTGTTTATTCCTCTCTCATTGTTGTGTTGCGTCTTTAGGAGGAAGACATTGTCAAAATAGGTGTTGCCATATACATTTTTGTTCTTGTATTCAACTCGAACCAGTTGGATCTATCATTTGTCCTACAAATTTTATTCTTAGTTTTTATTTTATTTTGTAGTGACACCCCCAACTTACTATCTTGGGTCCGCTTTTGAGAAACTCTACTCTATCCCACTCCTTGTGTACTAGGTAGGTCATTCACGTTTAAAAAAGCCACTTGGGCGTAATAAATTCTAGGATCCTCACTCTTAGAAGCACCCCCATGATGGTTTAAGATCTGACAGGGGTGGATAGAGTAACTCCTCTAGACTAAGACAATCCGTGTCCTATGTTCAACCTGCCTCTTCGTGAATTAACCTCATTGATAGAATTTCCTTCAAAGAATCCAGGTGGAAAAGTTATCTTCCCTAACAAGCCTTTGGTCTCACTAGTTTGAGCTCTAGAGAAGAATCCACCAGAGAGAATTTGCCTCATGGCTGGTGTCCATTTCTCCATATGTCATAACAAGGCTCGTTGAGACGAAGAGTTCTCTTTCAATGAGTTCAAAAGTTGGTGATTAAATTGTTGAGATCCAACCTTTATCAGATCACTTAATATATCACTCAAGGGAGTGGTTTGACCAACTACACTAGTTTGGCCACCTTGGATATTATGACCTCCAGGGTCAGACTGAATATGCTGACTACCTTCAACCTCAACTCTAGAGGAATGTGGTGTTTTTAATTTCTAGCTTTGACCATACTCAACACTTATGTCTTACTGGGCGTGCTAAAAAAGATATTAGCTCCAATATATCTCAGGGCTAAATATGTGCCCAAGCGAGCCAAAAAAGACTTGTAATTATCTTTTTCACAAAACTTTTAATGTGGTAGTTAAAATAAACAATCACTAGGCATTTGTGTTGTCTGTTCTTTTATCTCACGGAGATGATTTTTCTCAAGTGTTGACACGCGGTGACTCAAAACGAGAAAAATAGAGATGAACAACACAAAGAATGTAAAACGAATTAATTTCGAATGACAATAAACTTACATTTGAGAAATACAAAAGATTCAAGTTGCTTTAAATTAAGGATTACAAACTGTTCCTATCGGCACAGACTACAACTAAGCTAAGTACAACTATTGTTACTACTACTACTATAGTTACACTAAGCTAAGTATATGAAAGAAAAGACATATGAAAAAAGATAAGTTTTGTGGCGGAGTTCATCCTCCTTTTTCTTCTCATTCTTGGTCCAATTTATATACCGAATAGTGTTTGGCGCCTCACTTCCTGGAGTTTTCCCATTTGAATCTTGAGACATTAAACTCGCTTCGATATAGGACCAAACCATGATTGATGTACTCAGCCATGTTCTCCCTCTCTTAACATCCATCACTTTACGTCTCCTCGTTTTCCTTTGTTCCAAACATGGACGTGCACGACGATTGGAATAATCGCCAATGCATATGGAACGTCGTCATTCTACCTTCCGCATACATCAGCTCGTAGCAGTTAATAAATTGCCTCCATAAGATCGAACGATACCGTTCACACTTCCTATGTTCTTTTGTCGAGTGTGAACACATCTACAACATGATACCACATGTATAGTTTTCGTTGGTGGACTTATTAGCTAGGGCGCCAACAAGAAGATAGAGAGGGGGGCGAAATCTATAGTGATAGTGCAAGCGGAGGGAGCAATTGGGTAAAAACCAGAAGAAGAGTCGCACAAAATGACATTGTTTTGAGTCCTTGAAGCACTTGAGTTACTTGCCTCCAAACCAATATTATTTTTTGCGGGACGCGGGTCCCATTCTTTATTATAATACTACAGAGGGTAAATGGTGGGTATGTTTGTGAATTATTTAAAAAGTGAAAGGATACAATAGCAATCAAAATAAAAATTCACACCTCTCAACTTACTTATCTTATTCTTATTTAAAGGGACTCAGTACCAACTATATTAATCACAAAATCGACCTCTAAAATCAACATCCCTTTGTTAAGGCCCACTTCCTCTGTTAACAAAACTAATGGTTTATTCGGTCTGGATTAACTACCTAAATTATTTTGTCTTTATTGGTTCGTCTCAATGAAATGAATATAAAAAGTACAAAAGTATGTCCAAAGTTAAAAAAAGTTCACTAAAGACGAAAATAAGTTAACACATACGCTGTTTTGGGCTTATTTTTTGTCTTTTCTAAACTTTTTTAGTTTTTCAAAATATTTTTATATACTTTTCTGAAATCTCCTGTCGAAACGAACCAATAACCATCAAAAAATTGATGCAAAATTAAAAATTATAAAACAATTCAAATCAAGAAAAAAAATAATCAGACAATAATTTAATAATTATTACAGTCCAAATAAATCCTAATAACAACAGGAATTGTTTTCAAAAGAAAATGAAAGGGGAAAATTCAAGGCCGCAGCTACTGGAGAACTCGTAGAAATATTCTATTTTTTATGGGAGCCAGCCAGTTGAAGAAAACGTGACGGCATATGTTTTGTTTAAATTACTAATATGTTTTGTTATATATATATATATATATATATATATATATATATATATATATATATATATATATATATATATATATAGACACACACACTCTACTGGTAGTGGCTGATCCACTTAAGGCAAAGGGGGTCACGTGATCCCTTGCAATTTGATCTCTTTTTTTTATACGTATATTTTTTGAAATAGGGTGAATATTATGTGCACAGATGCCATTAACAAAATTTTATTTTAAAATTTTAAGTTTGCGGTTAATTTCAAAATATTTTTTAAGTTAACGTGAATTTTTATAATTTTTTCGAAAATAAAATTTAGAAACTACGACCAAAAAGGAATTCAAATGAGCAATATGGGCATTTTTTTTTTTGGCTTCTTTTTTTTTAACTTTTGCCACCACCGCATTAAAAAAATTGACTAATACCATTTATTTGTACCCCTTTCGATCTAGTTATCTGAATTTTTTTAAAAAAAAATTCTAAAAATTTATCGTTTACTTAAAAAAAAAATTCGAGATTAAACACAAACTCAAAATTTTAAAATAAAATTTTGTTAATGTGTGTGTGCACGATACACAAGAGGTATTTTATTTAAAACCCACAACGGTACCGTTTTCCTCACACATCACATACTCCATTCTCATATTTTTGAAATGCAATTTAAATTTGAGTTAAAGTTAAATTTGTTTTCATTATATTACAGTGTGACTTTCGAATATTTTTTAAAATTTATTCTAAATAATTGACTATTTTGTATGAAATTTTTGAATCCGACATTGTCTATAGATTGTGCACACAACATAAGTATTTTGTAATTAAATATGTAGAGTGTGTGAGCAAAATATGAGAGTGTGATATACGCGTGAGATTTGAGTTAGGCGTGGAATTCGAGATGTGACACAGTTAGTTTTGAACATTATAATTTTACTTATTTATTCTGATAATTATTTACTGGCACATTAAAAGTTAAAAAAGAATTAAGACTTAAACAGAGAATATTTTTATGACAGCTGCGTTTTCTGAATCACAAAGAATAGCCCTTTTATATTAGAATATATATATATATATATATATATATATATATAGGAACGCGGCTCTGGGCAGTTCGGGTTGAAGTTGACAATTATATGAAAATATTTGGTCTATAAATTCTAATTTATTTATTTTCTGTTTTTTATTTAAAAAATTATATTTGTTATGTTTTCATCAATTTTTTGAGATTTATTGATATGTCTTGATGAAAGAAATCTAAAAAGTATAAATTTATATCCAAAAGTTAAAAAAATTAGAAAAGATGAAAAATCACGTGTTTGACTTGTTTTTCGTTTTTTCTGAACTTTTTTTAGTTTTTGAACATAGTTTTATATTTTTAAAATTTTTTTTGTCTAAATGAATCAATAAACAACTAAAAATTAATGCAAAATAAAAAATTACAATTTTTTTAAAAATAATAATACAATAATCTAATAAACATCACGGTCCAAATGAATGATACCAGCCGTTCATCTTAGTAATTAATGATTTAAATTTATTAAAAAAGTAATCGATCAGAGTATGACTGTGGAGATTCTAGTGAATAAGAAATTATTAATAAATTTGGCTAGTAAATACGTCTGGGTTCATATTGGTAGTGGCGTGGCGAATTCTGGGTTCATCATTCACATTCAGGTACGTAATTTTCTTGGGTGGAGCATTTGATTAAGACCAAAGTTTATTTGTTTGAGATCAATCAAGTGTTTATTGGAGTTTCTTTTGATCGATTCGTTGCACCTGAAAAGCTGTCTTCGACAAATCTTTCCCCTTTTTTACAAGCTTTTTAACTCACTTCAATGTCTTCCCCCCTCCCTAATTTTCCAATATGAGATAAAGCTTCTCCATCTAAATTACCGACTAATCCTCAGCTCTGGACGAAAACGACCGGATAAAGCTTCTCCATCTAAAATACCGTCATTTTAACACGCAGCAAGTCCTGTTATGCGCAATACAAAACAAACTCCTTCATTCCCCTTAACATGTGGGTATTGTTATCAGTAATCCTAACGACACACACGAAATCACACAAATTTGCACACATAGTCATAATAGAAAAGGAATCCACGCACCCTGCACGTTAGTACGAACCCAATGAAATGTAATCACTAGTTTTTAGTCTACATGTCTGTATAAACAATTGCTTTTGGATCAAAAAGAGAGAAGAAAAGGCATTGGTGTGCAACCTTTGTTAGAGAAGAAGTAACATTGATTGACGTCTTTAAATTAGGAGGCACAATAAAAATTAAGTGGCCATTCAAATTAATTTGTTCGTCAATGTGTCCTTATTCTTTAGGACTCCTTTTAAGTTGAGCTTCTTGAACATTTTTTATTGGGTAATTTGTTTAATTTTTGTTTTTGGTAATAGAATGACTAGCTCTTCGGCATTATTTCTTGTGTTCCTAATTTGTATTATTCATTGCCAAATCGCCGCCTATGGTCGCCAGTCGTCCCCCGTCACCGCCTATCGTCGCTATCTACCATTGCTGCGGGAGCAATTGGGAAAGGGTGGGAGATAATAGTAGGCAAATAAAAATTAAAAGAAGAGTCACACAAAACGACATGATTTTAAATCCCTTAAAAGTACCTTGCCTTAAAAACGGTATCATTTTTGAAGGGATGTACATTTCTAATGAGGGAGCTAATTACTACAGCATTCCCCGGATATTATTATAGAAGAATCAGCCCAGCCACAGTAATAACAAAATCCACCTCTAAAATCGAACATTACTTGAAAAGGAAAGGGTAAAATACTGGAGAACTCGTAGAATTTTTTATTTTTTTTTCTTTTGTGGGAGCCAGCCAACTGAAGAAAACGTGACGGCAACCCATTTGACCTAA
The DNA here is from genome assembly GCA_019985065.2 of Arctostaphylos glauca. NCBI lineage: Eukaryota > Viridiplantae > Streptophyta > Magnoliopsida > Ericales > Ericaceae > Arctostaphylos > Arctostaphylos glauca. The sequence continues at coordinate 27,638,977 of JAHSPW020000005.1, read as the reverse complement.
CTTTCTTTTTTATAAATTTTTTTGTCTTTATTTAATTTTTCTACATTTATTATTCTGGTCTTAATTTTTTGTGAATTATTGGTCTGACGAAAGAAATTTGAAAGGTATAAAATTATATTCAAAAATTAAAAAAATATCACTAAAGATGATAAGTAAACACAAAAGACTCTGTTTTTGAATTATTTTTATTTTTTCTAAATTTAGTCCATTATTTATAATTTTCTTGAAATCTCTACCTAAGACGAATCAATAATTCATAAAAATTTGATGAAAGACAAAAAATTGTAAGAAATTTTCACACAAGGACCAAAAAGTAATACAAAAAAGAAGTCAAGCATATTAGAAATTATCGGTGAGTGTTATACCCGCGCATGTGTGTGTAATTGACTATGTAAAGTGTGAGAGTATGATGTGTAAATGAAATGTGAGAGTTAGTCCTAAAAAATTATTGATCGGAATATTACTGTAGAGATAGTATTGGTCCTATTGGATAAGAAATTTTAAATAAATTTGGACCGTAAATGAACACATCCAATATTATTGAAACGGGCTGTATTTTGTCTAAAGGTGGGACCGCATATAAATATATATACAAGACAAATCTTATATTTATACTGGTAGCGGCGAATTCTGGGCTCTCTCTCTCTCTGGGTTCATCATTCAGGTACTTCTGGCTTCTTAATTCGCCTTGTTGGTTTCCATGATTTAGAAGGGTGGAGTATTTGATTGTTTGAGATCAATCAAGTGTTTATCGGAGTTTCTTTTGATCGATTCGAAAACCTCTATGCCTTCAAAATTCATTGATTGAGAATTACGGTCATAATCGATCCTAAATTTTTTCGACTTTCTAAATTCGTCAAATCTTTCCCCTTTTTTGAGGAAATTACAAGCTTTTTAACTCAAGTCAATATCTTCCCCCTCCCTAATTTCCCAATCTTTTTTAAACTGAATATGCCGGAAAATTTTTATTTTTTTATTTTTTTTGGTTTGTAGGGTGTTGTTGTTTTTTCTGCTTTCAATATGAATCTCACTTACACAGACCTCTTTCCAGTAGTTGCCTGATAATTTGGGTGTGTTTGGACTAAAAATGAAGTTTGGAATATTTGATTTTTGGTTTTTTTTTTTAAGAGTCGCTATATTTTTTTGAATTAATATTCATCGTGACGAAGAGATAAAATTTTTGAATTTTGAATTTTTTTAGTGTTTTTAGCATCGTTATTTTAATTTTTTGGTTATTTAAAGCTTACTAGTAGTCCTACATATTACTAGTAGTACTCACAAATTGAAATCTTAACAACACACACAAAATCACAGAGACTTGCACACATACACATAATAAAAAAGGAACCCACACGCACTGCATGTTATAACGAACCCGATGAATGTGATCACTAGCTTTGAGTCTATATACATGTGTATAAACAATTGCTTTTGCACCAAAAAGAAAGAAGAAAAGGCATTGTTGTGCAGCCTTTGTTACACCAGAAGTAACATTGATTGACGTCTTTAAATTTGGAGGCACAATAAAGGTTAATTAGCCATTCAAATTAATTTGTTCGTCGATGTGTCCTTATTCTTTAAGACTCCTTTTAAGTTGAGCTTCTTGAACATTTTTGATTTGGTAATTTGTTTTGTTTTTGTTTTTGGTAACAGAATGACTAGCTCTTGAGCCTTTATCTGGTGTTCATCATTTCTCTTGTATTATTCACTTGAAAAGAATGACCGGCAATTGGCTTAAAATATTACCAAGAAGGGCGTGATCGAAGTAATTTTTTATAAAACTGTTCCTGTCAGCATTTATGGACAACTGCTTAGATCAAGTCCTTTCTGATATTTTTTTGAGTAGATTTCTTACGGGTACCCTTAAAAACGTGTTTTAAATACATTGAACGGTTCCGATCATCAATATTTGATCCAAAAATGGAAGGTACTCATTTTAACAAAATGAGGGATCCCTCAATAGAAGTTTACTATAAATATATATATATATATATATATATATATATATATATATAAACCAACACTTTTTTAGACCAATATTAGACCAACACCTAAACTCTTCGTTCCCGATTAAATTTTGATAATCTGAACTGTTCAATGTGTTTAAAACATGTTTTTAAGGGTATCCGCAAGAAATCAGCTCAAAATATTACCGGAAATGACTTGATCCAAACATTGGTTCATAAAACAGTTCATGTCAGCATTTTGAACCACTGTTTGGATCAAGTTCTTTCTGGTAATATTTTGAGCTGATTTCTCGCGGGTACCTTTAAAAACATGTTTTAAACACATTGAACGGTTCGGATTATCAAAATTTAATCGGGAACGAAGAGTTTAGGCGTTGGTCTAATATTGGTCTAAAAAAGTTTTGGTCTCTTGAGCCTCCCCTATATATATATATAGATATAGATATATATATATATATATACACACACACACACGTCTTCTTGATATTTTTCTCATTTCGATGAAATGACAAAGGGATGCAATCTAAATTTGTTGATCTGGACCATGATGTAGGGTTGGCTTTGAAAGAGCTAATTCAAGCAAATCATGGGATACATAGTTGTGATATCATTGCCAGTGATTTTGGTGTTGTTGATTATAGCTCTTGCATGCTACCTTTTTGGTAGGGTGCAGGGCCGGACTGAAGCAGTGAGAATTCCCCAGTACTATGGGCCTCCGGCACCTCCACAAGGACCTCCTCAATCTCAGGACCCTGAGAAATAAATTTGTGGTAACAAAATGTAGATGTGGTTTGATGATAGCATATGTTTTTGGTGTTGGGTTCATCGTGTAATTGATAATGTTCTCTTAGCCAAACCAACAAGAAATGTCTGGAGAGAACAATGAACACTTGATACCTTAATTAAGTTCTTTTTCTTCTCCTTTTTTTGGACATCAAGCTACCCAAAAGTCAACTGTGAGAATTTAAAAGGTGGAAAGACATTATTCAATTCTTTTGCTAATCTCAATCTACATTGACAAAGTTTTAGCTGAGTTGATGATCGTTAGAATTTCACTTCTATTGTAAAAATATTTAAAGGACAGAGATTTTATAGAATTGAGTTACGAGGTACAGTTAAATGTTGTATTTATGCAAGAGAGAGAGTGGACACCAATAGACTTAGGCCATGTTTGTTAATTCTCTTAGCACTTGTGATTGGATTCGTAATCCCGTTGGTCTATTGAGTGGATGTTTGATTGCAAATTAGGCTTGAGACTATGAAGCCCAATGGACTATGAGTCCTGGGACTAGGTAGGTTTCATAAAGACCTTGGGGGAGGTGTTCTTAACAGTCCAGTCCAACCATGTCCCTTACTAAATGACCTAATAGCCCCTGATAATTCATGTTTATTATGACTCTGTCCTTAACCCAACTTATTCCAAGCTTCTAAAGCATACTAATATACATGGTGTGTTCGTTTGGGTGTTTCACAAAAAATTTTGGAAAATTTTTGTGAACTATATTTGGAAATTTTTTTCCCAAACATTGTTTGTTTTTTTGTTAATCATTGATTATCATTGCATCATCATGTTTGTTAATAATTAATACATTAAATAATCATACTTGATTGCTTTTGATTGTTTACGACACTGTTTATTTGATTCTCTTTTTGTCGTGTTTTTTAAATTTTATTTTCAAATAAAAATTAAAAATTACCATTGACTTATTAAAAAAATATTTCGAGATTAATTGTAAATTCAAAATTTTAAAATAAAAAATTTTGTTAGCAGACTATGTGCACAAAGCACACAAAAAAAGTATATTCTAAATACAATATTCATTTTCCTAGAAAATAAGAGAAAGAAAACCTTGAAAAGCCAAAAAAATTTAACTCCCCAATTTTTTATGAAACACTTACACTAAACAGCATCTCAGAGATTTTTTTTTTTCCAAAAATCGTTTCAAAAACGCTCAACTGAACACACGTTTAGATTTGAATACTCCCATAAAACAAACCCATATTCTAGATTTGAATACTACTGATTTTGAATATTCTGATTGTAATGTTTTTACAATTAGATTTGAATATTCTGATATGCGAATTAACAAGGTTGTATAGGTAGACATGGTTATCATGCTCACACCTAACAATTCGAATTCATGGCCTACTTTTCGCAACTATTAGACAGCCCAATTACCATGCTCATACGCATCAGTGTCTATATAAATATTGGTATCACTAGCTATCACATTTTGCTGGCCAGATAATACCATTTCTCCACTCAAGAACTACAGTCCAAAGCATTCACAAAAAGAACCAATACAAAATTCACTTCCTCAGAGCTTGCTTAAGAACTATTATAATTGAACTAAAAAATGATGCACTCTGTCTTGCAACAGAAAACATATGGGATCATAAAAACTGCACAGGACCTCAAACAAATGTTGTGAGAAAACATATGGGATCATAAAAACTATTATAAATTTTATTGTTTAATGAAATTTTTTGAAGTAAAATAGAAAATAAATTTATAGACCATAGGTCCATAACCATTAAGTCTTCAAAAAAAAAAAAAAAAAGGAGTAAAAAAAAAATTTTCTAAGTGGTCAATCAAAAGACACAATAAAAAAATAATGGGTAAAATTGAAAATCATGATTTTTATTCTCATCCTTTATCTTACAAACAAACACTAGTCATAGACTATTAGTCAAATCCCGAGTCCTAAACAAACATGTTTGTGGGTTTCAAACGTAATTATTAATAATTCATTGGTATTATGAATTCTATCCTAATCTCACACTCTACGAATCCCATGATTTTGAAGCCGTTTATCAAACGGGGCCTTAGTGATCAACAAAACTTAAGAAGGCAATTCATGTAACGCTCCATAATTTATGATACATGATAATGAAAGAAAATTAATTAAGCAGCAGGATAAATTTTTTTCAATTAAATAATATTTAATTTCTAAAATATTTATCAATTGTCGGCAAAACAGCCAACTCAAAACCAAGTTAATTGAACAATTTTAAAACCTATAACTTAAAATTTAAAATTTATTTAAATTAACAAAATAAAACGAAATAAAGAGACACCCTATGTTCAAGCCAAGCGACTATCATCAGTACAGTCATGGCTCTTGAGCTTCCATCTCATACACCTCAACCTCTTGTGTTTCAATTGACGAGTATTAGTTATCTCCATCATACTCATAGATCGACGGGTGCTGTAGAAGTGGTTGCAAAACTTGCGCTTCATCTACTCTCAATTGTCAATTGACTCCAATTGTAAGTCTGTGTACCATTCAAAAACAAAATGAACAGACAAACTATTTGACAAGTAGATCTCCTTCCATCCCAGCATTATTGCAAGTTTCAATGAAGTAGACAACATGTTGCTTTGGATTTCCTTTCGCATAGAATAGTTAAGATTTAGGCACTAATATCCAATAGGCATCCTAAAGTAGTCGATTCGCTTTGTGTAAGATTTCGAATACATGAGATTGCTTTGTGGAGCTCCACCATATTGTGCCATTATTGTGTTTGTTATCATGTCGTGACGTTGTTGGATAGACAATACGACGATAGAATTCATTGACATGCAACAGATGCATGGTTGATGTCACCATAATTCCATTGCTTCAATGAGGAAATATGATTTTCTTCAACCACTTGCTTCATCTTTGTGTCTTGGTTCGGGTCAATAGTTGGTGTAACTTGTGGCTTGAAACTAGATGGATGGGAATTGCCTTGGCTAGCTTATCCAATGTTATGAGCCTCGAGTTTGTTCATGAGGGATACAATTTAGAGGTCCTTGTCCTCCGTCGTTTTGGTGAACTTTTTTATTGTGCGAGCCACTATCGCCAGTTGTTCCTCTAGTGTTGATGTGCCAATGGTCATGACTTGCATTGTTACTGAATACGATGACTCTGGGCGATTTGAAAAGGCTGAGTGTTTTGGCGATGAAAGAGAGGATTCCGAATGCGAACCTGTGCTTGAGTTTGCATAATAAATTGAACGAGAAGGGCATGGCAATAAGCTTGCCGAGATCAAATTCTTGGAGTCAGATGGGCGCTTTTCGAAGCCCTTTTTCTCTTTTTTCTTCGCCGCAAGAATGGTGACGCTTTGATATTTGTTGTGCAGTACATTCGTTGGACTAGTGCTTGATGCAACTCTAAGATTTACAAGTGTGAGACCCCGACCCAAATAAAGAAAATAAAAAGGGAAAATAAAAATTAAAAAATAATAATAGTAATAATAATAATTGATAAATTTGAAAATTCGGTTGAATTAATTCCGATGATATTTTAGAACGTGTTTTAATTCCAGGATTTGATTGGGCGTAGTTAAAATAACGGGTGATTTTAAAAAAAAAAGAGAATTATATGCTTTTGTAGAATTGGTGTGAGTTAATACACCAAATATTTCTTCCAAAGGGGGTTGGATATTTTGATGTTAGATAGAGATTAACTTTGGCTAGTCATCACCAGCTTCTCCTATTAGTTGACACCAAGCTGCTTGTGCCACCTCAAGCTTTCCTCATGAATCTTTATAAAAACATGTCCAGAGCTCTCTCCCGGCCTCCTTTTTCATTTGGTTCAGGCGTGAGTTTAGTGAGAGAGAGAGAGAGAAGAAGAAGAAGAAGAAGCCATTGAAGAAGTACCTCAGTTTTGGGTATACTTCCTTGCTTCTCTTAGTTTAAAGGTTTATATAGTAATATAAACATGAAGTAAACTAGTCTAGACTTTAGATAGTGATCATAAGAGTGTATATGAAAAAAACAGAGGTGTTAGTTGAGATAATAGAGAGAAGCCATGGCTGAATTTGGGGTTCTGCCACTTCAATTTAATTTGCGCACTTCTGGACCAGTGCCTTCTATTACCGGTAGTCCGGGGCTTATTACCGGTAGTTTGGGGCACTGACTTTTCTTCAGGTGGATCTTTGCCTTCTATTACCGGTAGTCCGGGGCTTATTACCGGTAGTTTGGGGCACTGACTTTTCTTCAGGTGGATCTTTGCCTTCTATTACCGGTAGTCCGGGCTTATTACCAGTAGTTTGGGGCAGTCATTACCGGTAGTTTGGGTATTCATTACCGGTAGTCTGGCACTTATTACCGATAAATATTAGGATTTTATTAATGTCATTGACCATTAAACATCGGTATTAAATAAAGTATCATTGATTTATTGTAGGAGATCGACAAAATAATTAATTACTCAGACAAGACAGAAGGTGAGTTCAAACATGACTTGTTACGTGTATAATTTTAAAAGCATGAAAGCATGAGATATTTCAATGTTATATGTTGTTTTAAGCATGAAAATGCCATGCTAGATCATATTGAATTGTTCATACTTAGACCATGCGTTAATTAAGAAAACATTGATTAATACGTTGAAAAGTGGTTCAAACGGTACCCCAACCGCTAGGGGATTAGAATATAGCGAGAGGTGTGAAACAAGGTTGTTAACCACGGCCAATGTGGTTTATGGATGACGTCATTCCACGTATGCGATGATGCATAAGGGGGTAGCTCCCACCTACGAACAATTGGCAACCGTTTAAATTGAACTAAATGAGATAAGCTTGAACAAAGTCCTAGGCTTGACCTTTTGGACTATGCTGTTAATTATGGTTATCAAGATCATTATGTTACATGCATTGTGCATATGAATAACATGGCAAACTCGTAGAATTTCATATTTGAATTCACTCTAGCTTTATGCTTAAGAATGTTGTAATACAACATTACAGGTGATGATAGATGACAAGAAGGCCGTTATGCCACGCCTAGCTGCCTATACATAGAAGGTGTTGAGTTGATTACATTTGAGCCGGTTTTGATGACCGTAGTGTTAATGAGTAAAGTAGTTAGGCATTATTTGTGCTTATAACTGTCTGCACGCACAACTCTAGTTTATTTTGTTTATGCAACCATACTCTGATAACCTTTAACTTTTATATACATTTGATTGACGAAAATCCTTAAACTCATTGTGTTAGAGGCCTTAGTGAGTTAGACTCACTGGCCAGTCACTAATCCTTCCTATATAAGGATGGGTTGTGACAACAAGGGTAGCGATCACCCTAGTTTTGCTTCGCGCCATAGGACTCATGGAAGCATTATTGCTACTTACGGTAATGACAATGTTCTTGATAGTGTTCTTGACAATTTGAGCAGTTTGAATCTTCTTATAAGCCATTCATGAATAACTTGCTTTTAGAGAAAGAGATGAGAGGTAGAGAGGTCCCATCGGACATGCCAAATTTTTAACACACAAAATTGAATCTTGCAATAAAAACGCAAAAAAGATGCACAAAATAATATTTTTATTAATTTAAAGAAAATGAAAGTGAGTACAATCCTCTATTGTGTTCTTTGCGATGCAACGACGATTCATCTTATTTAATCTCCGACTATGATGGTGATCTAACATCTGTAGAAGCTTGTTATTGAACGAACCGATTAATTACTTCTTAAATGAAGAAATTGAAGTAGTGATTTTGATAGAAGGCTTGAACAATTTGATCTCGAAAGAATAGTGAAAACTCTAAGCGACTTGACATGAAGAGTGCAGTTGTAGATGAATCGTTGTTGTTTAAGTACTTATTGATTCTCCGCAAGAGCTTGAGAGAATGATTCAAGAAGAGAGTTGGGGAATGCTTAAATGCTGGAGAATTTTCTTGGCTGGAATCTTGGTTTCTTCATACTGAGAGCCTCTATATATAAGCTAGAATAGAGCATTCTTAATTCGAAAAATGCTTCTTAATTGATTTATCTTTCTAAATAAATTTGTCTTCCATTTATATAGGAAATCTTAAGTCAATAAAAAAATAAATAATACAATAAGAGTGTTATTTATTATTTATTTATTGACTTAGGAAGAATTTGAAGGGGCTGCATCTTTGGATTAACTCAGTTTTAGGACCATTTAGCTACAATCCGTCTATTTTGGTCTCCATCACATTTTTAGATGGACCAAGCCAACATAATTTTAAGGACCCAATATTTATTTGAAAACTAGTTTGACTAAGTTATATATTTTTAACTTTAATTAGTGAGGAATATATTTTTTTTCCTGTTCAATTAAATCATACAAAATTTTAATGTCTATAGCATGCACTGCTGGGTGCAATAAATGCAAGATATCGTGTATAATAGAGTGCTATAAATAAAATACCCCCTTGCACTTTACTCTTTCATGTTTATTTGTAAGGACAAATTCCTAGAATTTCATCTATAAAATAGGGGACTTAGTTTATAGTCTTATTTATTCAGAAAATAGGGAGAAATGGCAATGTAAAGAGCGATAAAAGAAATAAAAAGAAACGTTTCAATAGCATTATCATGAAAATTAATCTCTTTTACGATAATTTCTAAAAAAAAGTTAACTATATTTTTTATATATTGTGTTTAACCGTTCTTTTAATTTGTTTACTATTATAACAACCTTGCACTTTTTTTTACGATGATAAAAAGTCAAACATTTTGACTAAGATTAATTTTTATTTACTGGCAACAAAGTTAATTGAAAAAAAAAAATTATCTAACCTCGTACGTAACAATAGGAAACTTTTACTCCCACCAAAGAAACAATGGTTTTTGTACTTTTGAAAATTTTTCCCCCCTTCTTTTCTCTTTCTCTCTCTCTAGTGGCCCCACCTCCCCACATGTTTCCTTGCACCATTCCTTGCACTACTCCTTGCAAATAGCAAAATTGCCAAAGAAATGATAAAATTAAGGTCCTTTTTATCCTAAATTTTCAAATACCGTTGCCACTATATACACAACAGCCTGTTTAGTGTGCCAAAATGACGTTGTTTTAGTGTGCAAAACACTGTCTGAACAATTAAACGTTGACCGAATCGATCAGTATTCTACGCAACAAAACAACTTCGTTTTGCCCCGCACAACAGCCTCCTTAATTTCATTTTTTATTGTTTATTAACATTTAAGGTCCTTTTTGTCCTAAAATTTCAAATATTATAGCCACTATTTTTTTGTTGTTTTTTTAACATTTTATCAATTTCACGTAAATTTGTTTGTATTATGTGATTAAGAATTATTAAAAGTTCACTAAAAACAAAAAACTTAGGAAGTAGTTAGTCCTTGCCTTACGCCGGGCTTAGACGGAGATTACCACTTGGATGAAATTTCCCTCGAATGTCGTCCCAGTTATATGATCAACGGGATCAGTCGGCTAGAGAGCGCGAGTTGCCAGAAGCGAACTTCCGGGCAAATCAAATCAGATAATTTTTACAATAATATCTAAAAATAATACTCAATCTAAAAAAGAATTAGGATTAATTACAATTTGTCCCTTCCAACTATTACCTTTTTCACCTTATCTACTTGAAAGTCTTTTGGTTACGAAATTACTCCCTTCAACTATGAAAAAGTGGCATAATAGCCCTTCTATTAGTTTTTCGTCTAACATTTAACGGTAAAAAACATATGATTCTCGTATGAGTAAATCAAAATATCAAATACCCTTAGAAATATACCAATGAGACTGAAACACCCTTAAGTGATGCATACAGATATTAGAAGTAACATTTTGGACGATAATTTATTCACAAAACTTGAGAATAGTCATCTATTACATTGCATATATTATAAGTAAGATTACCACATTCAGTCACTGGATATTTCATGACAAATACATAATACACTAAGGCCCCGTTTGATAAACTTCTTCGTTGATTGGGATTCGTAAGGTGGTAGGATTAGGATGGGATTCGTAATACCAAGGGATTATTAAAACCAGTGTTTTATGTTTGTTTGTACTCGGGATAGGATTAATAGTACATGGTTAGTGTTTGTTTGCAAAGTAGGAGGATGGGATTAAAATACCTATTTTCCAATTTTGCCCTTGCCTTGATTGTTTATTTATTCTCTTGTGAGCTTTATAAAAAATAGATAATGAAATCTATGGCCAACAAAATAAAAATTGAGCAATATTTTTTTATTTATTTATCCAATTTAAATTTATATAACCATAAAATCTTTTACAAATAATTATTTGTAAAGGAAAATTCAACATTTGTTAAGTATCACTCAATTCCGAATTGGCATTAGCAAGGGAAATCCCAAGCTATGAAAGATTTATGTTTGTTGGCATTGACAAGATAAATTTGACAAGAGAAATTCCGAATTGCCATTAACAATTTCGAAATATACATAACCAGCTTAAAGAGGTAACATATTTGCTTATGCAAATTACACAATATTAGTGTCTGAGTTTTAGCAAACCAAAAGGATCGTTCCAATTTTAAACACACAGTTTAGATGTTACTATTACTAGAAGAAAAAATACCAAATAACATATTGGACTAAGAGTGACATAGCGGCACCGAGAGTGAACCACGCAAGGTTATGGCAACATCGTGACCGTCCCACCACAGATTCATGCATATTAAGGTCGGTGTTTGTTGCACTTTGTTCAACAGATGATAAAAACGGGACTTGAGTGTCAACTGCAGGCCTTCCAATAGGCGTCGTGGAAGTGTAGTCCGAATGAAATGCAATATTCGCCTCCTCCAAAGTCCCAAATTTCTTAAATATTGCACGCGGATATCTAGAAACTTGTTGGCTACAAGCTGCCCAAGAGTCGTAAATCCCCGGAGTACGTCCCACGTACACAACGTAATAGAATTTCTTGGTTGCCATTTTTAGGTGCATAAACTTAACCTGTCCTCAAATAAAATTCAGTATGTACAAAACAACATAAAACATAAGCTCATGGCTAGATAATAATAAACAAACAAATAAATAAATACCCTTCAAAAGAAAATAAATTAATTATATTTTTCGGGGAGGTTAATCATTTTTTATCCTTTATTTTTAAAGCTACTAGTTATGGAACATTTCTCATTATCTACACTTAGTTTTACAAACTTCTAACTGCAGGAAGCTTCCAATCAGTTATTTGGATTTCTACCACTTTGAATTTCTACCACTTTGAAGCATCCAATCAGTTATTTTTCTTCCAATCAGTGTGTATATAAGTCCAAGTGGTTGGTGTAATTCTCATCAATACAACTCAATTTTCACAAAAAAACTTGTATAGGTCACTTCAGCAAACATATGAACTGATATGTCAAAAAAAATAGAACATAAGCAGAGCCACTTCAGCAAACATATGAATGGCTGCAAATAGAGAAGTAGCAGATCATATTATACAGATCATGCATATAGATCAGCACGCATGCAACAGATCATACACGCAGCAGGTCAGATCCTACAAGCATTGCAGCAGGTCATATTATACAAACACGCAGCAGGTCATACAAAAGATCATACACGCAACACGCATGCAACAGATCAGATCATACAAAAGCCTAGATCCTGGATCAGGTCGAAGAATGCTGAAGATAGTGGCCTCGTGGATTTCCAAACAAAAAGCATTAAACTTCAGCTTCAACACTTTTCACATTCTGTACTCCAATAAATCCATTCCTGAGCTACATTCCCATTCAAAGTTCACTCTACAAGATCAAATGCCATCCACATAACATTTCACGCCACACCGAGGGATATAATGTGAAAGCTACAGCACATACAAGATGCAAAGGAATCCACCACATGAAACATGCTACTCTACTAAAAGGCATCAAAGAATATCCAGAGAGTTAGCACATTGCCGTTGACATGGGGATAAGAACATGCAACAAATCCAGTTGATTAAGACATAAGGCTTAAATTGGTTGGTGATTATAAAATCCAAAGGTCGCCAAAGATAAAAGAGAAGCAGAAGAGAGTTAGCTTCTCCGACCCAGATCAGATAAGAGTCTTACAAAGGCCATGAAGGGTCTGCACTGAAGAGTATATTATAATATTAATGAGCTTTCCATAAGTAACCTCAATGGGCTAAAAACACTTGCAGACATAAGTCAGCAAGAGAAATACAGATCAGATTCGGCTAAACATACAAATTGGTAAAAAACATACATGCATGCCGAATTGGGCTTAAACCAGGAAACACCAGCAGATTACAACAAATGGAACTCTTGCAAATATTATGCCAAGACAACAAATGGACATATCAGTAGAGATATCACTAATCCATGAGTGCCACCATTCCATTTCATCAGAATCAGACATGCCGAATTAACCAAAGATCAGAAACAACTCTATGGCATTCAACCACTGGACATTCAAGTGTCTGCTTCTCAACCACTGGACTTCAACAAGTGTATGAAAACAGGTTACAAACCAAAGAACACTATAGCATAAGTGTATGAAAACAGGTTACACATGTCCAATCCAAATGATAATAACAGCTATAGCATAAGTTAAGGTTCAGCATAAGGCCATTTACTAAACCCAGATACATATTATGCAGACTACATGCAAGAGTACAAACTCTAATAAGCATAAACCCATCGGAAGATATATGATGGTCAGCTATACAACATGCATACACACACCTGCATACAATATGCCGGATATATGGTGCAGCAGCTCACAGGTGCAGCAGATCACAGGTGCAGCAGCAGATTCGAACCATATGTTCATAACATATGCAAAACCATCACAGGTGATTACATGTCATTTGATACATAGGTGATTACATAGGTGATTACATAGGTGATTACATGTCATTTGATACATAGGCCATTTGATACATAGGTCATTTGATACATAGGCCATTTGATACATAGGTGATTACATATCAGCACCATACATAGGTCATTTGATACATAGGTGATGGACCGATTACATGTCCCAAAAGCAGTTTGCGGGTCATTTGATACATAGGTGATGGACCGATTACATGTCCCAAAAGCCAACTACATAGGCCTATGCATTGCACAAGTAACGTAACTAATCATTGGCAATAAGTTACAAAACACCAATGACGAATACATCAAGTTTGCATAAGTTTTACACAAAAATATGGACCGTAAGTAACACAGGTCCTAGAAAAGCCCATTCAAGAGCATGATAGTCCATTCGAGCTTTTGCTCTTCAGGTAGACTGAAGAACAAATCAACGTGTTTAGGATTGTCGACTATCATGGTCGCAGCCCTCAACCGTTGTACAGATTCAAGTGGCAAAGTTAGAAGAGCATCATACACCTCCTTCCTAGCATTGGACATGTCATGAGCATGGCATATCCCCTTCGCCATCTCAGCCATCCTGATGTTTGTGTTTTCGAAAAGGGTCCCAAAAGTTCCAGCCATCTCCGATAGTCCTTTTAAGATTTCATCACTGGGTCGGGGTCTTTTTTTTCCACTTATCTTAGTGGCAGGTGGTGTAGCGGCTTGTGGCGTACTGTGAGACATGGTGAAATCCATATCAGGCCCCAACGAAAAGTCAAATACAGGAGAGTAATACCCTTCATCCGGTGTCTCCTCCCTATTCATTGCTGCAGCGGATTCAGTTGGAGCCTCAGCGTTATCTCCATTAGCTCTATCTTTGCCAAACAGGTTGAGCCAATCATCGTAGTAAGGAAAAGGCTTATTTCTCATTCCCTTCGCATCGGAGACACGCTGTAAGTGGTTACAACAAATTTTTATCATGTCTAACATAATAATATAGGTGAATCAAAAGCAGATTACTATTTTGTAATGGGATATAAGTTTATAGTGTCGTACCCTAACGTAATTCTCCCACACGTCATCGCTATCCACTAGGACCATTTTTTCCACGTCATCCCATCCGAACCCACTCGTACGAAGCATGTCTTGCAGGTGGTTATACTATTTCCGCCAAGTTTTTATCTTTGATTCAATGTGAGGGTGCCCTCTCAAATCAGTACCTACGAAATTTAGAATTATCTTCTTCTCACACTCCCCATAGAAGCCCCCTTTGAATTGCCCACAGTCCAGTTTCCATGTAGCGTTTTCAGCGATCAATTCTTTCATTGTGTTCAGCAAGAATTCCTCCTCACGTTTGTTCCAAAAGCGCCTTGTGGCTTTTACCGCAGATGCTTTCTTAGACATACCTACGTAGTTAGGTATTAGCAATACAACATGCATACACACACATAACATAGTCCATTAACATTTTGAAATCCAGTCCACTCCTCTTACAGTTCAAACACAATAATGCCGAAACAAAAACCATTACTAATGCAGTCCAAATTAATAACTGAAAGTCTGAAATGGAATAACAAAGTCGTGGAATGTTATTACAAACATAGAAAATAACTTCAGCGGCCTAACTATATCAATGCCCATCTACCGACTGGCCTGCCACTCGTTGTACATTTGTGTGGCTAATACGGTCCTCCATTCACTCCATTGGTCTGTCGCTTCTACGACATCAATAAATTCGTCCCCCACCTCCATTGGTTGCTCGTCTAACTGTTGTTGGACATGTTCTTCCAATGGATCAGTTGGCATTTCCCGTCTGATGTGGTTGTGCAGGAGACAACACGCAGTGATTATACGACATTGTGTTTTGATGGGGAAAAAAGAGTGAGACCTCAAAATAGCCCACCTTGGCTTAATCATTCCAAAACACCTCTCAATCACGTTACGAGCGGCAGAATGCTTCATATTAAAAAACTCTTGAGGGCTCGTAGGAGTACGACCATTTTTTCACGTGCTCAAGTGGTAACGTTGCCCTCTATAGGGTGCTAAAAAACCCTCCCTGTTAGTATAGCCGGCGTCTACAAGATAGTAATGACCTGCTCAAAAAATAGGCTCACATGTAATCAGAAAGTTGTAATTTTACCATTGACAAAAATTTTACAATTCGAGGGTCATACCGTTTGGGACTCTCAAGCCATTCCCTCTAGTTACAGCATCTCTAAGCACCCTAGAGTCAGATGCTGATCCTTCCCATCCAGGCATTACATATATAAATTGGGCATCCGGAGAACACACACCCAACACATTTGTTGCAACTTCACCCTTCCTGGTTCTATACCTTGGTTTGTCAAGAGCTGCAACGCGGACATCTACATAGGTCCCATCCAGTGCTCCAAGACAATTCTATGAAAATATGATTACATGTTACTTTTCACATATGGTAAAAGTACATTGACTTAATGCACTATCGTTACGGTAAACACTTACCTGAAACCACCGCCACCGATCGTCATGGGAATTAGGAGGAATTGGCTCTGGGGCTTTAAGTAGAATATTATGGAGGTTCAACACAGCCTTGAGTGCCTCATTGAAGTACTTACTTATTGTTTGGCCACTCCTCAAGAAGTCAAACTTTATATGGCGATTCTTTTTGTGATGGGCAAGGGTCCATACAAATATCGCCATTTTTTCCTCTACAACAACATACCTTGAATCGGACAACCCAACGCCTCTTGTCATCATGCATAGTCGCATGAATGCATGTCTACTCATTCTTAGTTGGTTAAAGCAATCTTCTTCACTATTTTTAACCAACCGGTTTAAACGGTCTAACTGCGTATGGAACGGATGTGGATTTCTAATAACAACATCCCTATGTTGGATCCCTTCCACGGCGGCATGTATCATGGTCATGAAAAAGGCGCAGGCATAGTTCAAGGATGTAACAACATGTTGTAAGGCGACAAAAGCATTCACCATTTCATCCATGTCATCTATCTCGCCTTCATTGTCCATTGTTCTACATGTTTCATACAAGTCAATCAAACGAACAACCTTAACACATACACTGGCCTCTGACCAAGTCTAAAAATACACAATATTATGAACTTATCCCCAACATTCATCACCCAACAACCCACATCTCCCTCTCTCTCTCTCTCTCTCTCTCGAATGTGGGGAATTTCTAGTTTTGCCAAACAAAATTGCACAAGACCAGGAGAACCAATGGTTTTTGCAGTGGATATGGAAACAGAAAATTAAGGAATGTTTAATTGGGCATACATAAACATGTGTTTTTCATCCCGTAAGTTAGCACATCTAGCTTCTGCTTTAGCACGTAAAATCATCTATCTCAAGTTCAGGTACGAAAACAAGGTAAAACAAAAAAATCTACAATGATTTAAGTCAGCGGTCATAATTTCGATAAGTGGGAGGTCGGTTGGTATGATATAATACTCGAAAACAATTTCTTTTTTCTATGCTTAGATTGTCATTGTTGGTATTGAATCACAATATCAGAGATCATGCTAGTTTTCGAAAGAGATCATGCTAGTTTTCAATCCATTTCCAGAATATCAGATGTATATAATGCAAATGACCAGTTTAAGCTCTCAGCAAACTATGTTCCAGATATCTGTGTATGGCGCAACATCAGGTCTTTTTCATGGCGAGATTCAGAGCATTTGGATTAGTTATACACGTGATATGTTCACAAAAACAGATTACAAAGATTTCAGCATAAACCCGAACAACCTGCAGCTCCAAATCGCGCAACATCAAACAACCATACACGGGTGAAAATGACCGACCTCTAGACTCGAACAACCAGGAATTGCATGTTCAAGAATAAAAATCTGTAGGAAATCGACAATGAATGCCAGATGCAGACCAATAAATTGATGAATCGTGCACGAACGAAAGTGATGAATGCCAGATGCAGACCAAAAAACGCGAACAACTAATCGCATGTTTAAGAACAAATCGAATGGGGAAAAATCGGTTCAATCACCTGTGTAGGCGAGCTTCAGATCTGGAGTTTTCTTCGCTAGGGCCAAATGGGTCAGTCAAGTTCTTCAACGGAGGATTGGGTTGCTAATACCTGGTCGAACACGGTATTAGCAATCCGGACTGTTCACCGGCTTCATCGTCCGAGCAGCTTCGTAATCCCAGGTCCTTCTGGTTTAACAAACAGAGGCTAGGTATCCCCATGGGACTAATACTCCCATCCCAGGTGCTTAGACGTTTAACAAACGGGGCGTTAAGTCACCCACAAACACCTACTACAAGTATTACAACCAACAAATAATGAGATTCTTTTCTTTGCCTTCTCACATATGCAATTTCGTATATAATGATTGGACGACAGTCTTTTGATTTTCAACTCTTCCTTGCAGTACTTGATTGATCTTCACTACAACAAAAACCATATACGGCGACAAAAGTGGAAGACGAAATTTAATTTTGTCACCAAATGTGTATGTATGGCGATAAAAAAATAAATTTGTCGCCGTTTTTAACACAATTGCGAGGAAAATAATTTTGTCGCCAAAATTAAATATTTGGCAAGAAAATATTAATTTTCCTCGCCAAATGGGTACTTTTCGCGATGAAATTTTTTCTCGCCAAAATTACCATTTTTGCGAGGAAAAGTTTCGTCGCCAAAAGTACCCATTTGGTGAGGAAATAGTTTTTCTCGCCAAATAGGTACTTTTGGCAAGGAAATTTTTTCTCGCCAAAAATACCCATTTGGTAAGGAAAAATATGTTATTTTCCTCGCAAAATAGGTACTTTGGCGAGGAAAAATTTTCTCGCCAAAAGTACCTATTTGGCAAGGAAAAATATGTATCTTTCCTCGCCAAATAGGTAATTTTGGTGAGGAAAATTTTTCTCGCCAAATAGGTTATTTAGCGAGGAAAAGTTTCCTTACCAAAATTATCATACTTTGGCGAGAAAAATTTTCCTCACCAAAAGTACCTATTTGGCAAGAAAAATAATATATTTTTCTCAACCAATAATCAAACTTTAAGTTTGAATACGTATTTATAAGTTATTATGTTAATAATGTAATTTATTTAACACAGAAATAAAATAAAACTTTATAATTATTTGGGTACAAATGTAATTTTAAAATTAAGATAAATTTTGTGATTTATTTACCACAGGAGTAGTTTTGTAATTTTTTCTACATAAGGACAATTTTGTAATTTTTCTGATACAGGACAATTTGATAATTATAAAATAATATGAACTAAATCTACAATATAGTAATATATACACACACACAAATCAATAATTAATTAATCTTTGGCGAGGAAAATAATATATTTTTTCTCGCCAAAATTACCATACTTTGGCGAGGAAAAATATATACGTTTTCTTGCGAAATAGGTACTTTTGGCGAGGAAAATAACATATTTTTCCTCGCCAAAAATTAATTAATTATTGATTTGTGTGTATGTGTGTATATATATTACTATATTGTAGATTTAGTTCATATTATTTTATAATTATCAAACTGCCCCGTATTATAAAAATTATAAAATTGTCCTTATGTTGAAAAAATTACAAAACTACCCTATGGTAAATTAAATTACAAAATTTTACCTTAGTTTTGAAATTACATTTGTACCCCAATAATTATAGAGTTTTATTTAATTTCCGTGTTAAATAAATTATGTTATTAACATAATAACTTATAAATACGTATTCAAACTTAAAGTTTGATTATTGGTGAGAAAAATAGCATATTTTTTCTCGCCAAATCAGTACTTTTAGCGAGGAAAATTGTCCTCACCAAAAATTACCGAATTGGCGAGGAAAATGTTATTTGGCGAGGAAAAGATTTTTGGTGAGGAAAATTTTCCTTGCCAAATAACCTATTTGGCGAGGAAAAGGTTATTTGGCGAGGAAAACGTTTTTGGTGAGAAAACTTTTCCTCGCCAAATAACCTATTTGGAGAGGAAAATGTTATTTGGCGTGGAAAATTTTCCTCACCAAAGCTAACTATTTGGCGAGGAAAAATTTTCTCACCAAAATTACCGTACTTTGGAGAGAAAATTTTTTCTTACCAAAAGTATCTATTTGACGAGAAAAAATATGTATGTTTTCTCACCAAATAGGTACATTTTGCAAGAAAAATAACATATTTTTTCTTACCAAATAGATATTTTTGGCAGTAAATTATCCTTTTTGTCTCCAAATAGGTACTTTTGGTAAGAAAAATAATATTTTCTCGCCCAATTTATACGTTTGGCGAGGAAAATAAAATTTTATCTCCGAACGACATATTTTTGGCGAGAAACTATTGTTTTTCTTGCCAAAAGTAGCTATTTGAGGACGAAAAATATAATTTCATTGCTAACATAAAGATAAATTTTGTTGTCAAAAATGTATATTATTATTATTTTATATATATATGTACATATACACGTGTTCAATTAGTGCAATACAAATAGATACTAATAGGGGAGGGAGGGAGGGAGAGAGAAAGAGTGTTAAGAAAAGGATAGATTTGAGATAAATTTATAGTTTTAAACATATTTTGGATAGAGAAAAAAGGGATGGGAGAGAGAGAGAATGAGGGAAAAGAAAATGAGCAGAGAAATGGAAGAGAGTGTGGAGAAAAAGAGAAATGCGAGCGTGAGAGATATAGGTTTTAGATTTTAAAATTTAGAATAGAGATGGAGAGGAGAGAGAAAGAGGAGAGATAGAGAGAGTGAATAAAGAGATAACTTGAAGATATGTTTAAGGTTTAAGATATTAGATTTTAGAAAGGAAGAAAGGGAGAGAGAGCGAGATCTAGAGAGAGGAGA
Organism: Arctostaphylos glauca; assembly: GCA_019985065.2. NCBI lineage: Eukaryota > Viridiplantae > Streptophyta > Magnoliopsida > Ericales > Ericaceae > Arctostaphylos > Arctostaphylos glauca. Next base: position 27,618,675 of record JAHSPW020000005.1, on the reverse strand, counting down.
GGAAAAAAGAGAGGTGAGAGAGAGAGAGAGAGAAAGATGGGAGAGATAGATTTAGGATTTAACATAAACAAAAAAGGAAAGAAATAGAAAGAAAATAAATAGATATGGAAAAGGGTGAGAGAGAGGGAGAGAGAGAGAGAGATAGAGGAGTTTAAAGTAGTGATATAAAGGGAAGGAGAGAGAGAGAGGGACAGAGAAATGAGAGAGATAAATTTAGGATAGTGATAGAGAGAGAGAAAAAAGAAGAAAGAAGAAAGGAGAACGGGGAAAAAGGAGGAGGAGGAGAGAGAGAGAGAGAGGGAGAGAGAAAAAAATTATGTATAACATCTAAGAGTTTTTTGCGTGAAAGTATAGGAGACAAAAATTTGTGACGAAAAATTTCGTCACCTAATGGGTTGGTGACGAAAAATGTAGTTTTTGCTACAAAATTGTTTCGTTTACAAATCAATTTTGTTGTAGTACTTCTTCAACCCATTAATCTCTGTCTTCAACATGTTATTTTTTACCCTTCTTCGATATTCTACTCCTCTTTTACAAGTGGTGTGATCACTTTATGTGAAGAAATTGAATCCAAGTTTAGACGAAGAAGACAATCACGTGGCAATTGATTGTAGGAGCAATCGAGTCTTACTTCGGAATATTTAGTCTCACTGGTATATTTCTAAGAATATTTGACCGTTTGACTTACTCACGTGCTTTTACAATTAAATGTTGGACGGAAAACTAACGGGAGGGCTAATATGCTAAATTTTCATAGTTAAAGGGGGTAATTGGTAATACAAAAAACGTGTAAGGGGGTAAGATAAAAAGGATAACATTTGGAGGGGGCAACGTGTAATTAATTCAATAATTTATTACAAACTAAGCCCAAAAGTTGGCTAATCTCTGTTTTAAGTTTACGCTGTGTTTTCGTTTGGTCAGCACATCGTTCATGGCTTCCCAAATCGCGAGACGCGTCCTTCGAAGCCGTGCGAGACAGATCTTCTCCAATCAACCCACAAACAACCCTAGTTCAGCAGCTAGGGTTTTCTCGTGCTTCAATCGGAGCCTCTTCTCCGGCGCTGCCGAGTCTGACTCCAATTTGATCCGAGCCACACTCTTTCCCGGCGATGGAATCGGTCCCGAAATCGCCGAGTCCGTCAAACAGGTTCCTCTCTCTATTATATACGCGTCTTAGCGTATTCATAAGTGTGTGAATTTCGTTTTCCCCCCTACTGATCATCGTATGCTTGTAAGTCCTTTTAGGCTATTGATTTTTTTTTTTTTTTCCAATTCGAACTTTATGCATGAGCGCTCCTCTTGTATATTTGCAGTGCCTTTGTGGGGTATTTTTTTTTCCCGTTCCTAAATATTCGTACACATCGAAATTGGCATGTCTATGATGCTGTTTGTGGTGTATGTAGTGTGACGAATAGTGTTCTGGCAATCTCCGTCCCTTTACTTAAAAAAATCTAATGAATGGAAGTAAAAACTTTATCTGATATGACGCATTCCAATTTAAACCCAGATTCAATCATAAATTTGAGCTTTATATTCAACTTCTACTCTGCCTTGAAACATTATGATCGCTGCTTTATGTGCTTTGTGGGTTGGTGTTATGTAATTATTACGCAACACACTGGTTAACGTGTGCAAAATACAAAATGGTGTTTTGAAACACCAATTAGATAGTTATAGGGCTTCTCAAAGGATTGTAAGGTAACATCCACACATTGATGTGGCAGTGTCAGACTGTTGTCATGTATAAACATGTTCACACGTGGTGTTTCTTGCAGAGTGAATATCTACTCATCGTCATTGGCTGTAGATCCTAATGGTTGTAGTTCTCTAAAGCAGGTATTCAAAGCAGCTGAAGTGCCAATTGAATGGGAGGAACACTACGTTGGGCAGGAGGTTGATCCTAGAACTCTGAGTTTTCTCACATGGGAAAGTTTGGAATCAGTACGGAGAAATAAGGTTGGCTTAAAAGGGCCCATGGCCACACCAATTGGAAAGGGTCATAGATCCTTGAACCTTACTTTAAGGAAAGAACTCAATTTGTATGCCAATGTTAGACCTTGCTACAGTCTTCCTGGATACAAGACTCGCTATGATGATGTAAATCTAGTCACCATCCGGGAGAACACAGAAGGGGAGTATAGTGGTCTTGAACATCAAGTAAGTTTATTTGATAAATGCATGCATAAAAATATCCATCTCATGTTGATTTGATAGAGTTCCTTTTCCTGGTGTTAGGTGGTGAGAGGTGTGGTCGAAAGTCTGAAGATTATTACTCGCCAAGCAAGTCTTAGGGTGGCTGAATATGCCTTTCACTATGCCAAGGCCCATGGGAGAGACAGGGTGTCCGCAATCCACAAAGCCAACATCATGCAAAAGACTGATGGCCTTTTTCTTAAGGTCTGACTTTTGGAAATACTTAAAACACTAGATAATATGGTTGTGTTAATCTATGGCACAATATTTGAGTTTGATTGGTTTTTGTGCAGTGTTGTCGCGAGGTCGCAGAGAAGTATCCTGATATAAAATATGAGGAAGTGGTCATTGACAACTGCTGTATGATGGTATAAACAATTCTCTCATTGTGAATGCTTGTGTCGTGTAACAGTCCCCTAGTGTGGTGCATTGAACCACTGTCTCCTTTCTTCCGACAAAAAAGTTGGATTTCAAAATGATGACATTGAAAAGGCGCTTCCGAGTTTTTCCTTCTGAACATAAGTGGATGGAATTTTTCATCTCAAAATGGAAGTTAGTGAATAACACTAACTAGTTGCTTTCCTTTATACAGCTTGTGAAAAATCCAGCTCTTTTCGATGTTCTGGTGATGCCTAATCTTTATGGTGACATTATCAGTGATCTTTGTGCTGGGTTGATTGGTGGATTGGGCTTAACACCAAGGTATTTTTATTTTGATCTATGAAACATGGATACTGATGTGAGATACAGATACAATACAATATAGATACGACGATATAAGAAAATCTAGAAATATAAGATTCGGGTACGGTTAGGAATTAAATAATAATATAATTTTACTAGGATAGTGATAAACTATTATATTTATCTTATGTTATTTTTAAGCTTAAACTCGGTTACTTCTTGAACATTTAAAATACAAAGTAACAAAAAACACTTATCACGCAATGAGGATATTTAATATACTAAACAATAATGAAATTATTTTTTTTAACCACATGTTTGACGTTTCTCTCTAAAGAGTAAGTAAAATGTGAAAATTTTATTCTTTTTTAATTCCAAAGAATTTAACTCCAATACTATGCAAGAAGTGTCACAATCTTAGTTTCATAATAATTTTGGATATTAGTATCCGATACGTCAAAAATAAAAAATAGTGGTTTTATATTGTGGATATTTTTCGGGTATGTATCTGCGAGCATCCGTATCCAATGCGGATACAATACGAGTATCGTAACGACTCCCATCTAGAAGTATCAGTGCTTCATTGTTTTTTATACTACTAAAATACAAGTTTCCGTACAGAAAATGCTAGATAAATACACGCCAGCTTACTTCATTTGACTCCTGTTCAGCTGCAATATTGGTGAGGGAGGCATTGCTCTTGCTGAGGCTGTACATGGTTCAGCACCTGATATTGCTGGAAAGGTTGGTCAGCTATTTCATTTTACCCCTATAATAGGAAAGGGCAGATTTACTCAATTCAAGAAAGATAGAATAGAGCTATTATTCGGGAAGATTGATTGATTCAGATGCTAGTACTGTGGATTTGTGGTCATTTAGTGGGGCTGTTGGAGGATAATATTTGGTCATAAGTTCAGTACTTGGGATCCTTTGTGTATATTATCTGATATCACAATTCATTGCTTCTCTGGACTTCTGACCAAATATTGGAGGTCTGATTATTGGTTGGTGAAGATAAGTGGAGAAATATTATGAGGATTCTATACTATTTTAGTTGCTCTTTTCCCCTGTTATGTTACTTGTTATGTTTTCTCTCCATCAAACTTGTCCATTTTTTTGGTGCTATTTTCATTTTTTAGCAAGTCAACGTCTTAACTAGTCACACTTTGGTTCCAATCTGTGTAGAATCTGGCAAACCCAACAGCTCTACTCCTGAGTTCTGTCTCGATGCTTCGCCATCTGGAGCTGCATGATAAAGCTGACCGTATCCAGGATGCTATCCTTAAGACCATCGCCAAGGGGAAGTACCGAACTGCGGACCTAGGTGGCTCTTCATCGACCACTGATTTTACAAAAGCAATTATTGATCATCTCTAAAGGTGCTTCCTTGTATATTGATTCTGGCAAGGGCTTGTTAACAAGTTGTTCCCTGTACCTTGATGATTTTGAAGAAGATAATGGACTATATCCTGGCATGAATAGCTTGACCATATTTGCGGGGAAAATATAGAGGACTGTCTGGTGGGGAAGAAAGCTTTGTTCCTCGCATAAAGTACCTTAAATATTTTCCTATTCTTATTTTCTCAGGTGGATAAAAAGTTTCGCAATTTTTTTCTGTCCCAATATTTTTTCCCCCTTCTTTGTACTCTTCTGTGCTGTAACTCTTCACTTCGTCTATAATAAACAGGGGGGATTGCTTCTAGCTGTTTCCAGAGCATGGTTTTAAATATTTCTTCTCTGCACGAATTAATTTCCTCAAGAACAGAAGTTTTGCACAATTATGCTGAAAATGAATGTTTTATTGCTTGTGACAAATGGATCTTTTGCTTTAGAAATTAAGGTTATCAATACCGTATCGTACCATATTGTACTAACCGATACGTACTATTTTGGCGTAAAAACCAGATACCTCTAATACGTATTGTTCTAAATATTGGCCCATACCGGCCGGGTACCTATATATACACACACACACACACACACACACACACACACACATATATATATATATATGTATGTATATATATGTATGTATATATATGTATGTATGTATATATATATATATATATATATATATAGGGATAAGCTCAATGAACCAAACAATTTAAACCAATTTCCTACCAATTGCTATGGCTCTTGGATCATCTCTAATCCAAGGGTGGAGATTAAACCTCTAAACCAAACCTATCTCAGTCACTTTTGCAAGCTCCCCAACCCCCCACCCCACCCCTTTAGCATGCACTCTCTCTCTCTCTCCCGCTTTTACAGTCCCGCTCCCTCTTGCCGCCGCCGTAGATTGCTCCCTCCTTCCGCCGCTGGCCCCATCCCCCTCCTTTCGCTGCCTTGCGCCATCGCTTGTCACCTTCCGCCGCCGGCCCTCAACCCCATATGTACTTATCAAAAGGCCCAAACTCGTCTATAATCTGTAGCAAAGGCCATAGTAGGAAGAAAGTTAAAAAGACTCGTGTAACTGTAGGTCGCAAGAAAAACTCAAGACTGTCTAACCAGTCAATGCTGAAATCCACATGTGGTTATCAAACTTAAGTTTGAGCTACTCTCATTGAATAATCAAAGTCAAATTTATTTTATGTCAAAATAATGTCTATCCCAACCGTGCCTAAAATTTTTGATTAAGAGATGCTCTTACGAAGGAAGTTTGAATTTTGTGCAGGAATCAGAACTTATAATCATCCAATTTTACAAGTGGTAAAATTGTGATTTCCAATCAGAAAAATCAGGTTCCGGTTACCAGGAAGTAGACAGCAATCCAATGCTCGGTGCAACTATTGGTGGAGCAGGCAAATGGCACTAATCCCGAGGGACAACTGGACTAAGCAAAGAGGGCCCACACCCAAAGGTTGACACGTGTTGTCGTGTTAGCTTGGTCAAGGTCAGAGGTTGCTCATGAGTGGCTCATCTCTTCTCCATTCACTCTGAAGATTGAATCAGTCAGATTCCCGTTTAGCTTCGCTCACCCAAAATTCAATAAATATGAGCCAAAGACCAACTCATATACCCATTTGACACATTACAAGAAGATAATGTTTCTGTACTCCCCGAATGATGCCCTGATAGGCAAGTTTTTCCCCTCCAGCCTCGAGAAGCTCAGCCTATTATGGTTTGATAAATTGCAAAGGGGGTTCATCTCTTGCCAGAAAGATTTGTGCTTGGCATTCTTGGCCTAGTACATCGCCAGTACGAAGGTAAAAAAAGGAAGTCGACACCTTGCTCGGATGAGAAAGTCCAACAGAGAGTCCCTTTGGCAATATGCAGCTCAGTCTCGGTAGCTGTACAATGAGATAGAAGAATGTGACGCCAAGATTGCTATTACGTTGTTTAAGTTCGGCCTTGGCACAAAGAGCAAGATTTTTAAGGATTTGTTGCTCATTCCTCCAACCAACAATGATGAGCACATGAGCTGAATTGAGTTACACGCTCAGTTGGAAGAAGCAAAGGATAAAGGAAATAAGCTGAGCAAAACACCACTAGCAAAGTTGGAGGAAACAAAGCAGCAAAAAGAGACAAATGTGGTTCAGACAGGAAAGCAAAAGGAGCCTCTGCTATTTGAATATGTGGGGAAGAAGATAGTTTTCAAGATTCCAATATACCAATTAATAAGGAAGATATAGAGCAAGTCATTCTTCAAATGGTCGAATAAAATGATGGGAGAGCCGAAATCAAGGAAACAGAGGTTGAGATGTTCGTATAGGGATCGAAGGAATTTAGTACAAATCCTTTATAGAAGAGTTAGTGGTTACTGGGCACTTAAAGTAATGGATTGATGAGGAAAAGACAAGGACAAGGGTACTAGAGAATGACAATGACCAAGTAGCCAAGATAGAGGAGGCGCGTATAATCCACGTGATCCATGATATGGTGGATCAGGCCACAGAGGAAAAGCTTAAGGCCGAATAGCAGCATGTTGCTGTAGGAAAAGAGCTAATGAATATAGAGCCAACTCCAAAGAAGAGCCAATCGAAGTCAGAACGAGTAATCTCTTTTATTGAAAATGATTTGGAGAAGGTACAACATCCACACAATGATGCTCTGGTAATCCACGTGATAGAGGAGGCGCGTATAATCCACGTGATCCATGATATGGTGGATCAGGCCACAGAGGAAAGGCTTAAGGCCAAATAGCAGCATGTTGCTGTAGGAAAAGAGCTAATGAATATAGAGCCAACTCCAAAGAAGAGCCAATCGGAGTCAGAACGAGTAATCTCTTTTACTGAAAAGGATTTGGAGAAGGTACGACGCCCACACAATGATGCTCTGGTAATCAAGTTAAAATTCGACACATAGTTTGTCAAATGAGTGTTGGTCGATCTTGCCAGTTCGACCGAAGTGATGTACTACAATTTGTTCAACAAGATGGGGCACGCTGAAGTCGATCTCCAACCGATCGAAGTACTTTTGGCTGGCTTCAATGGAGCTTCAATCTGACCACTCTATAAGTTCACCATCCTGGTCGTTGCGGGCTTGGTAACTCTACCAACGAAATTTGTAGTGGTGGACGTCCCATTACCATACAACACCATTGTCAGCAGGGAATGAGTGCACAAGTTGGGGGGAGTTGCCTCCACCTAGCATCTGGTCCTAAGGTCCATTGGGCCAAAGGGAGTAGAAAGTATCTATGGAAACCAAGTGGTATCCAAGCAATGCTATATTGCTATAGTATAGAGCTAGACCACCCCTGAATAGGTTCATTGGGTTAAAGCGCTCGACTTGCCAATCCTAGAAAAGGTCGACACCTCAGCCACCAAGAAGGCAATCAAAGATATGATCACAATACCTTTAGATGAGGAGGATAAGGAGAAGTTCTTTCTCATCAGCTCATCTTTGGCTTCGTTTCTTCTTCACTCAACTAGATGAGATAGGCTTAACAACCGGTTGAGCTAGCACTCTGTATCTCTGCCTACTTTCTTTTAAGTCAGTTAATCGGATGACTTGAAGATTATCAACTATTACCTTAGCCTCTCTGTATTTGCCTAATCCCTCTGATCTGTATATCAACAAAATGACATTGGATGACTGAACCGGTTGAGCTGGATCTCTATACTTTGGATCCTTCTCTTGCAAAGGCCTTCAACTAGATGAACTAAGATGAATTAACTGATTTACTTTAAGTCTACAACTCTGCAAATTCAATCCTTTAAACTTCAACCCTCAGCCTTTCAGTAATTATTCATTCCATGAAATTTTCTCGAGCTTAATGATTTGACAGCTTGCCTCTGGGCTCTGGGACTTCATAGGAACACTTGGACGTCATGTTGATTTCTAGGGTACTCCTTTAATGTGATTAACCTGCAAAAGGAATAAGAATACCTTACGTACAATATCAATTATAACTCAGAATAAGCTCACGCACGCATGCCAAAATAGATATGTTGAATCGTTAGATATGTAATATTATGCACTCATCAGCAATCACTATGTCATTTTATTCCATGTGTTCTAACTTGAGTATCGAAGTATCTTCCAATTGGTAACGACTGGGTAGGACTAACTAGTTATTCCTTGCTCGGGCTACAAGTGTAACTCATATCAGTTTGGTCAACCTTCATAACCCCCGCACGAGCGCCCGTGTGTGTAAAACTTATTATTTGAGCACTCTAATGGTTGTTTGATCACTTGATAAGCAAAGATCCATTTCACACTCAAGAAGAAGGTGAACAACTAGTTGGTCCTAAATTATTATATATATGAGTGCAATTAGTATACTTATGTATCCTACGCATCACGCATGGCCCAATATCGCATTCTTAGTCAATCTCTTTGCGTGATGCTTCTCCTACCTAAAGACACTGTAATGACATTAAACATATATTACGTTGTCTCTAAGTTAAAACTGAAATCGGTTCATTGTATTCAAATGGGTCAAAGTCACAATTCATTGGATATGGAGATGTTGGTTATCTATTTGACCCACACAAACATTTTGTCGCAATAAGGATTGATATTTACATTTAGTGGCACCTATATCATAGCGCATTGTAAAGCAAATATTGATTAACACGTCTTCCAATCATTCTAAAGTACCACAATTCATGAAGCAAGCCAGGAATGCATACAGCCAAGATATAATCCAACATATTTGAGAAAGAAGTGGATTACTCTCTGTTAGAATATTAGATTGAAATAATTAGTTTAGTCTCACATTGCTTATGAAAGGAAACATGTAGTCTGTGCACTTAATATAAATAAAGCTCTTATGTTAGGATGTTTATTATCCTATAAACTTCTCTCTCTTTTTTATATCCTGTTATCATGGTATCAGAGCACGATCTTATTCCACCCTAGATAAAACCCTAACCCTAGAAATAAAACCCTAATATTTTCCCACCTTAGATAAAACCCTAACTCTAAGAATAAATCTTAATCTACAAAATACAACCACCACCGCCCCCACCTACTGCCCCCATTGTTGTAGCCGCAACCACCAGCCACCACTGTTGAAGCCGCTAGCCACCACCATTGCTGCCACCACCTACTGCCCTCCCTGTTACAACCACCAGCCACCACTGTTGCAGCCGCCAACCACCTCCCTTCTGCCCTCTCTGTTGCAGCCACCAGCCACCACTGTTGCCGATGCCCAGCTGTCACCCCACTGCTACTGCTGCCCACCTGCTGTTCTTTGGCCCAATCCCCTTTTCTGTTGCGGTTGTCCTCCTTGATACCAGACCCTACCTCCGTTGCTGCTGTTGTCTTGTTGTTGTTGCCCCCTTGGCTGATCTATGTGCTCTACTTGACTAGATATATTTGCGTCCGCTATTGGTGGTCGATCTGATCTTCGCACCATTCTTTTAGTTCGTTGCGCCCTGCGATTGATTATCGCGATCTGTATGTCTTCTTATTGATTTGATCAGATCTACCTATTTTATGTTGTTATCCCCCATTATTTGGCTGCTTGATTTAGGCCGTCGTTGGTTATTTGGTTGCTCTCTTGCTGTGTGGCTTATTCATTGTCTTTTGATACAATGACTGAATGGGGATCTGAGTCTGCCACCTCTCATGTTACTCCTACGATTCCTAGTTTTTCTCGCTTTCGTGACAGGCGGCCTATTAGCTCTATTCTTCTGAATGAAAAGAATTATACTCTTTGGACTAAAGCTGTTGAGGTATATTTTGAGGGCGATTCAACCTCACAATGGCTTACTGATGATCCTCCTCTCAAAAACAGTTCGCTGTTTTCGACCTGAAAATCTGAAGATGCTCATATTCGTATCGACTTATGGAATAGTATGGAATCTCATATTAGCGGTCCCTTGATGTTTTTACCTACCGCCAAGCACGTATGAAAACAAACTCAGGAGATGTATTCTGGGGTTAATAATCTTAGACGGACATATGATCTTCACCAAGCGTTTTTCTTCCTAACTAGGGGTGACTAAACTTTGGAGACTCATTATGCTCGATTTTGTGGCCTTTGTGAGGATCTCAAAATCGTTGAGCCTATTTTTGTCGATATTCAAGTTATGGAGCGCCAGCGACAGTCTCTATTTGTTGCACACTTTTTATCCAGTTTGCCTCCTACCTATGATTCTGTCCGTTCACAGCTTCTGGGAGACCGAACATTACCCTCTCTTGGCGAGGTTTTCAGTCGTATACGACAGGCCACCATCTCTGATACTGGTTCCACTTCTGGGGCTCTGTTACCTTCTGATCACTCTGCTTTAGTTTCCCATGGTGGTTGTACTTGTGGTAGCTTGCCGTCAGGTAGATTTAGCCGTGGTAATTTTACTCATGATTCAAGCCGAAGTGGATTCAACCGTGGTTCGGGCCGAGGTTCAGGTCGCGACTCTGACTGTGGAGGACGATCATCTAGCGGAGGTGGCCGAGGCCGTGGGCGGGTACCTCGTCATTGCACTTGGTGCAATGCTAATAATCATACCATTGACTATTGTTGGGATCTCCATGGTCGTCATTCTACTCACCAGGTCACTGTTTCTGAGGATAATGGTATGCAGTATTCTTCCAATACCGCCCCTCGTGTAGTTACTATTCCAGAGGAAGAGTATCAGCAGTTTCAGCAATATCAGTCTACTCAGACTTCTCATCTGACATCCGCCTCCACAGCTACGCTTGCTCAAACAGGTCCACCTTCTGCCTATCTTGCTTCCACATCTCCATGGGTCATTGACTCTGAGGCTTCTGATCATATGACCGGTGCTCCTGCTACCTTATCTGATTGTCGTCCCTCTAGGACATCTTCTCGTGTCACATTAGTTGATGGCTCTACTACTCCTATTTTTGGTTTGGTTTCGATTACTTTAAATTCTCCTCTTTGTTTAAACTTTGTTTTACATGTTCCTCGCTTTCCTTTTACTCTTTTGTCTATGAGTCAAATTACCAAATCTTTAAACTGTTCAGTCATTTTTTTTTCCTAATTTTTATATCTTTCAGGATCTCCGGACGAGGACGAATATTGATGGCGGTGTTGAACGCGGTGGTCTATACTACTTTTTGGATGGCAAGCCATCTCCCTCTATTGCATTTCAATCTACCATTTTACCTTACCAACACCACTGTCGCCTTAGCTATCCGTCGCTTTCCACCTTTAAACGGCTGGTCGCTTCATGTAGTAATGTTGAGTCGCTTCTTGGTGAAGCTTGTGAGTTTAGTAAGCATCGTCGTGTTTTTTTCTCTCCACGAGAAGAGCGTCGTGCTAAGTCCTTTTCATTTAGTTTATTCAGATATTTGGGGTCCTATGCGGGTTCTCTCACGTTCTCACTTTCAGTATTTTGTGATATTTGTTGATGATTATTCTCGTGCTACTTATATTTATCTTATGCAACACTGGTCTGAGTTGTACCTTATTCTTAAATAATTTTATGAGGAAATAAAAACACAATTTGGTGTGCCTATTCGCCTGTTTCGGTCTGATAATGCTCGTGAATATTTTCATCAATCTTTATCATAATTTTTGGATGCACATGGGATCTTACACCAGTCCTCTTGCGCTCGCACTCACAGCAAAATGGAGTTGCCGAACGTAAATTGGACCACATATTGAACATCACTCGTGCTCTTTTGTTGCACATGCTGATTCCCAAATCTTATTGGAGTGATGCCGTCCTTACTGCCGGTTTTCTTATTAATCGGATGCCGTCTCCTGCCTTAGGTGGCCAAATCCCATAAACTTTACTCTATCCTGTTCGCCCACTTTACCCCCTTCCTCCTTGGGTTTTTGGGTGCACTTGTAATGTTCATGTCCTGGATCCTGGTCGGGATAAACTTGATGCCCGATCGATCCAGTGTGTGTTTTTGGGCTATTACCGCACTAAAAAAGGCTACAAATGTTATTCATCCACCTTTCGCCATCAGTTGTGTGTGCCGATGTTACTTTCTATGAGTCTGTCTCTTATTTTGCAGGTTCTCCTTCCTCTTCTGAGGTTACGCCCGTTCCCATGCCCCTTTTGGACCTTTTTCTGCCCCCACCTTTACAAGTCTATGCTCGTCATCCAAAAAGTTCTCCAGCTCCGCTTCCACCCGCTCCTGACTCCTCTCCTCCACCAAGAGATCCGCCTCCGCCGCCGTCTCCTCCTCCGGCCCCTCCATCTCTTGCTTCCTTGCCCATTGCCCTTTGCAAAGGTATTCGCTCTTGTACTACTTTTCACCCTCTGGCTCAGTTTGTTTCTTCTTATCATCTTTCACCCTCTCTGCATGTCTTTTCTTGTTCTGTTTTCTCTATTTCTGTTCCTAACACTATTTAGGAGGCCCTGTCTATTTCTGAGTGGCGGATAGATATGGAGAAGGAGATGACTGCTCTTCACACCAACCATACTTGGACATTGGTCTCTCTTTCGCTTGGGAAGTCTACTGTTGGGTGTCGCTGGGCGTTTACTGTTAAGTTTCATCCTAATGAGACGGTTGAGTGCTACAAAACTCGTCTTGTGGCCAAAGGATATAGTCAGACCGATGGTGTCGACTATGCCGAAACTTTCTTCCCAGTTGTCAAACTTGGCTCAGTTCGTCTTCTTATCTCTCTTTCTGCCAATCTTGGTTGGCCCCTTTTCCAATTGAATGTCAAAAATACCTTCTTACATGGCGACCTTGCCGAGAAAGTTTATATGGAGCAACCACCTGGGTTTGTTGCTCAGGGGGAGTTCTCGCACGTATGTCGCTTTCGGAAAGCTCTCTATGAGCTAAAACAATCTCCGAGTGCTTGGTTTGACAAGTTCAGTGATGCTGTCCTTCGGTTTGGTATGAGACACTGTCATTCTGATCATTTTGTCTTTTCTCTCGCATTTGACCAAGGGAGAATATTGTTGATCGTCTACGTAGACGAGATTATTGTTACAGGTGATAATAAGAAAGGCATTGATGATCTGAAATTGTTCCTACAACATCAGTTCCGTACCAAAGACTTAGGAAAATTAAGATATTTCTTGGGTATTGAGGTGGCTCGGTCTAAGGAAGGTATTAACTTATCACTGAGAAAGTATGTGCTGGATATCCTCGAAGAGACTGGCTTACTAGGGTCAAAACCTGTCGAGACTCTTATGGATCCTAATGTCAAATTCTGTGTTGATCAAGGGGAGTTGCTTTCTAGTCCTGATCAGTACCGTTGCTTGGTTGGAAAGCTAAATTATCTTACGATTACTCGTCCGGATATTTCCTTTACATTGAGCCTAGTTAGTCAATTTATGTCTGTTCCTCGTCTTTCACACTGGGAAGCTGTCTAAGAATTGTGAGGTATCTGAAGGCCCATCCGGGACGTGGTCTATTTTATCGTACTAGTGGACACTTGCGAGTTGAAGCCTTCACTGACTTTGATTGGGCAAGAGTCCAACCTATAGGAGATCTACTAGAGGATATTGCATCTTCCTCGGCGAAAATCTTATCAATTGGAAAAGTAAAAAACAGACAGTAGTTGCGCCGTCTAGTGCTGAGGCCGAATATAGAGCCATGGCTCATACGACTTGTGAGATTGTGTGGATTCGTTCATTCCTTGAGGAAATCAGATTTCCAGTACGGTTGCCTGTAAATATATATTGTGATAATCGAGCTGCTATTCACATAGCCTCCAATCCAGTTTTTCATGAGAGAACTAAACACATCGAAATAAATTATCATCTTGTCCAAGAGAAATTAACGGGTGGTGTTATTGCTACTCCCTTTATATCTACTAATGTCCAGTTAGCCGATATGTTTACTAAGCCGTTGTTCAAACCACGGCTAGAGTTACTTTGTGACAAGCTGGGACTTATTGATATCTACTCTCCAGCTTGAGGGGAAGTGTTAGAATATTAGATTAAAATAATTAGTTTAGTCCCACATTACTTATGAGAGGAAACATGTAGTCTATGCACTTAATATAAATAAAGCTCTTCTGTTAGGATGTTTATTATTCTATACACTTCTCTCTTTTTTTTGTATCCCGTTATCACTCTCAATCAAAGAAAGTCTAACAATACAATACGAATATAGTTATGCATATACTACATAGATCAAAGGTGGTTACTTTGAAGGTAACAGAGTAAAGCATATTTCTTCCAAATTCTTTTCAACACATAAACTTCAAAGTAATAAAGTTATTGATATCTAGCGAATATGTTCAAATAAAAAATTAGCAAAAAAGTTTACCAAACCATTTCAACTGTAATGTTCACGAAACTAGATCAAACTATTGGAACCCATCAACTCAAAATTTTATCATGCGTTGTTAAGGAGAAGAAAATAATCCGAACATTATATATTGATTGTATTTTTTCCCTTCAGTATAAGGTTTTTTTCCACTGGATTTTTGCTTAATACTATTTTATTGAGATAATTTAAAGTCACACGTCATTGTCACCTACAAACACAGTACTACTGTACTGTGTTTGCTTCATCAAAAGTTTTTCCATTTAGTATCAGTCATATTGTAGCACTCCTCCTTTGTTAATCACATGCTAAAAGATGACTCGTTAGAACCTTGTCAAAGAAATGATCGCATGCACCACGAGATGTAATAAATGCAACACATTTTTATGAAGTGTAATAGATATCATGCATCACATAGTGCTATAAATAAATATCCTTTGTACTTTAGTCCTTCATGTTTATTTGTATAGACAAGTTCCTCAAACTGAATCTATAAATGGGAGGCTTATGTCGTTTGATAACTTATTTTCAGCACTTAAAATAGAATAGGTTAAGTAAAAAAGTATTAAGTCGGTTTGATAACGAAATTTTGAAAAACTTAATACTTTAAGTTTTCAACAAAAATAAAGAATAAACAATTAAGTACTTACTCCCTACTTAATTAAAAATAATGAACACATTCAAAGAGTTTTATATAAAAAAAAATATGTTAGTACATTGCTGACCACCGTCACTAACCACTACACTATGACCACTGTTATTAACCACCACCGCCACCCTCCGCTAGCCACCATTGTCGCTAACCACCACCGTCACTAACCGCCACTGCCACCGCCACACTACCGACAACCGCCATTAACTGTCGCTGCCACCCACCACCATATTGACCACCACCGCCACCTCCACTAACCATCAAAACTACTGACCACTAACCACCACTATTACTAATTGCCAACTAATTGTCATCGCCACCCGCCACCCGCTACCAACCACCATTATACCAATCACTGCTCCACCGCCTTCGGCTATCATCACACCTATAACATCAGGAGGAGTTTGGTGTGTCGGCAGTAAATTTGAAATTTCAACTCCTTATGTAGACCAAATAATTTAATTAATTTGGTGCTTAAATTTCAATAGAATAAACAAGAAGAAATAGCAATGGTAAACAGCGATGAAAGAAATAATGAGAAATATTTTAATAGCATTATCATGAAAATTAATCCCTCTCACAATAATTTCTAAAAAAGGTAATTATATTTTTTTTATCTTGTATTCAACAGTAACAACCTTGCACTTTTTTGAAAATACAAAAAGTCAAACATTTTGACTAAGATTAATTTTTATTTAATGGCAACAAAGTTATTTTAAAAATAAATAAATTTATTTAAATGCGTACACAACCATAGGAAACTTTTACTCCCACCAAAGAAATGATGAAATTAAGGCCCTTTTTGTCCTGAACTTTCAAACATTATTCCCCTTATATTTTTTATTTTTTATTTTAACATTTTATCAATTTCACGTAAGTTTATTTATATTATAAGTTTATTTATATTATATGATTTAAAATTATTAGAAATTCACTAAAAATAAAAAATTCAAAAAAAAGACAATTTTTACAATTATATCTAAGTTTTTTTTAATAATTTTATTTCATATTTTTATATTTTTTAAATTTCTCTCGTCAAGTTAATATAAAGAATAACAAAATATTAAATAATATTCAATCTAAAGAAACAATTTGTTACAAACTCAACCTAAGAGCATGTTCAAGAGCATAGCTAAATGTCACATTTAGCTATTTTAGATAGCCAAACAACAAAAAAACTCAGGCTCAATTAAGACTAGCTATAATAGTTTTATGAATAGTACCTAGCTTAATTTACCTAGTGACTATTCACCAACCAAAAGTACCTTTATATTTTTTAATCTCACTTTTTCAACTCTCACTCACTCTCACTCTCTTATTTTTTTAGACTAAAATAATATTTAAATGTGATAATAATTATATTAAATAGACCAGTTAGAATTGTAATTGACAAGTGACTAATTAAAATAAAAAAGTAGGTAATTTGCTTGACATAGACTCTATTTGCCTTAACTAGATTATTTGGATTGTCTGGATTATTCGGGAAATAATCTAGCCCCATTTGGCCTAAATTATTTACCCAAATAATCTGGATTAATCTAGCTCCAAACACAATATAACTTCTATATCCACAAATAATTTAGTCCAAATACTTTGAGCTAGATTATTCCGTCCGGCACCTAATATAATCTAACAATCCAATAATCCCATAATCTAGTTACGCCAAATGGAGCCATAGTTGGCTAATCTCTGGCTGTCGCTGGGACTGTTTTGAGTTTACGCTGTCTTTTCGTTGGTCAGCATATCGTTCATGGCTTCCCAAATCGCGAGACGCGTCCTTCGAAGCCGTGCAAGAGAGATCCTCTCGAATCAAACCGCAAACAACCCTAGTTCAGCGGCTAGGGTTTTCTCATGCTTCGATCGGAGCCTCTCCTCCGGCGCTGCCTCGTCTGACTCCAATTTGATCCGAGCCACTCTCTTTCCCGGCGATGGAATCGGTCCCGAAATCGCCGAGTCCGTCAAACAGGTTCCTCTCTCTCTATATATACACATCTATAGCGTATTCATAAGTGTGTGAATCTCGTTTTTCCCATACTGATCATCGTATGCTTGTAAGTCCTTTTAGATTGTTGAATTCATGAGCTTTCGTCTTGTTTATTTGCAGTCCATTTGTGGTGCATTTTTTTTCCGTTCCTAAATAGTCGTACACATCGAAATTGGTATGTCTATGATGCTGTTCGTGGTTTATGCAGTGTGACGAATAGTATTCTGACAATCTCCATCCCTTTACTTCAAAAATCTAATGAATGGAAGTAAAAACTTTATCTGATATGAGGCATTCCAATTTAAACCCAGATTCAATCATAAAATTGAGTAAAAGCAATAAATTTGACAGCCACAAATTGGCGTTCAAAAATCTCCTTAAGTGGATACATTTGGAACAAACTAGCCTTCAAAATTCCGAGTGATTAAAAGTGTCTCCCTTGATTCCTTCTAAAAAATGAGGAGTTGAGAAGGATTTGAGAGGTGTTCTTAATCAAGTTAAAGTTTGACCCAAGATCTGATAAGGGTCTGGACATCACCTCCGTCACTATTCGTGCTGTTTGCCGGCTGAAATAATCGGAAGAACGCGAGAAGACTGTCATATCCTTTCTCATATTCAACTACCGGACCTCCCTTTGATTAAGCCATGCATGGTGGATAGTTAGTGGAGGCCTTCTTCCCTCCAATTTCTTTACCGTGGCAATATTGAGCTTTGTATTCAAATTCTACTCTGCCTTGAAACATCATGATGGCTGCTTTGTGTGCTTTGTGGGTCGGTGTGATGTAATTATTACGAATCACACTGTTTAATGTGTTCAAAAAGGTGTAGAAACACCAATTAGATAGTTACAGGGCTTGTCAAAGGATTGTAAGGTAACATCCACACATTAATGTGGCAGTGTCAGACTGTTGTCATGTGTAAACATGTTCACACGTGGTCATTCTCTAGTGCAGGTATTCAAAGCAGCTGAAGTGCCAATTGAATGGGAGGAACACTACGTTGGGCAGGAGGTTGATCCTAGAACCCAGAGTTTTCTCACATGGGAAAGTTTGGAATCAGTACGGAGAAATAAGGTTGGCTTAAAAGGCCCGATGGCCACACCAATTGGAAAGGGTCATAGATCCTTGAACCTTACTTTAAGGAAAGAACTCAATTTGTATGCCAATGTTAGACCTTGCTACAGTCTTCCTGGCTACAAGACTCGCTATGATGATGTAAATCTAGTCACCATCCGTGAGAACACAGAAGGGGAGTATAGTGGTCTTGAACATCAAGTAAGTTTATTTGATAAATTCACGCAGAAAAGTATCCATCTCATGCTGATTTGATAAGAGTTCCTTTACATGGTGTTAGGTGGTGAGAGGTGTGGTCGAAAGTCTGAAGATTATTACTCGTCAAGCAAGTCTTAGGGTGGCTGAATATGCCTTTCACTATGCCAAGGCCCATGGGAGAGACAGGGTGTCTGCAATCCACAAAGCCAACATCATGCAAAAGACTGATGGCCTTTTTCTTAAGGTCTGACTGTTGGAAATACTTAAAACCCTAGATAATATGGTTGTGTTAATCTATGGTACAATATTTGAGTTTGATTGGTTTTTGTGCAGTGTTGTCGCGAGGTCGCAGAGAAGTATCCTGATATAAAATATGAGGAAGTGGTCATTGACAACTGCTGTATGATGGTATAAACAATTCTCTCATTGTGAATGCCTTTGTTATGTAACAGTCCCCTAGTGTGATGCATTGAACCAGTCTCCTTTCTTCCAACAAAAAAATTGCATTTCAAAATGATGACATTGAAAAGGCGCTTCCAAGTTGTTCCTTCTGAACATAAGTGGATGGAATTTTTCATCTCAAAGTGGAAGTTAGTGAATAACACTAACTAGTTGCTTTCCTTTATACAGCTTGTAAAGAATCCAGCTCTTTTCGATGTTCTGGTGATGCCTAATCTATATGGTGACATAATCAGTGATCTTTGTGCTGGGTTGATTGGTGGATTGGGCTTAACACCAAGGTATCTTTATTTCGATATATGAAACATGGGTACCGATACAAGATATGGATACCTTACGAGTATGATACGACACAGATACGATGATACTAGAAATCTAGAAATATAGGATACGGGTACGGTTAGGATACATTAAATAATAATATAATATTACATGGATAGTTATAAACAGTTGCATTTTTCTTATATTATTTTTTAAGTTCACTTGTTTACTTCTTTAACTTTTAAAATACAAAGTTAACAGAAAACACTTATCACAAATGAGGATATTAATATACTACAAAGATAATGATATTATTTTATTACATGTTTCTCTCTGAAGGGTATGTAAAATGTTAAAAAATTATACTTTTCTTTATTCCAAAGGATATTACTCTAATACTATGCAAGAAGTGTCACAATCTACTTTCATAAAAATTTTGGATACGCGATCTAGAGTTATCTAAAAAGCATCTGATGCATCAAAACTAAAAAATAGTAGTTTTATATTGTGGATACTTTTTGGATACGTATTTGTGAGTATCAGTATCCAATTCAGATACAATACGAGTATCGTAACGACTCACGCCTAGAAGTATCCGTGCTTCATTGATTTTAACACTACTAAAATACAAGTTTTCATATGCAAAAAGCTAGATAAATACATACCAGCTTACTTCATTTGACCACCTGTTCAGCTGCAATATTGGCGAGGGAGGCATTGCTCTTGCTGAGGCTGTACATGGTTCAGCACCTGATATTGCTGGAAAGGTTGGTGGGCTGTTTCATTTTACCCCTATAATAGGAATGTGCAGATTTACTCAATTCAAGAAAGATAGAATAGAACTATTATTCTGGAAGATTGATAGATTCAGATGCTAGTATTGTGGATTTGTGGTCACTTAGTGGGGCTGTTGGAGGGTCATATTTGTTCATAAGTTCAGTACTTGGGATCCTTTGTGGATATTATCTGATGTCACATTTCATTGCTCCTCTGGACTTCTGACCAAATATTGAAGGTCTGATTATTAGTTTTTTGTCTCTTGTTTTTTTGTGTTTATTATTATTATTATATTTTTTCTTTGTTTGTTTTGGTGGGGGGGGGGGGGGGGGGGGGGGGGGGGGGGGGGGGGGGGTGGGTTTGTTTGTGGAATATAAGTGGAGAAAATATTATGAGGATACTGTTTGAGCTGCTTATCTCCCCTATTATGTTACTTGTTATGTTTTCTCTCCATCAAATTTCTCCATTTTTTGGTGCTAGTTTCATTTTTTAGCATGTTAACGTCTTAATTAGTTACTGGCACTGTGGTTCCAATCTTTTTAGAATCTGGCAAACCCAACAGCTCTACTCCTGAGTTCTGTCACGATGCTTCGCCATCTGGAGCTGCATGATAAAGCTGAACGCATCCAGAATGCTATCCTTAACACCATTGCCGAGGGGAAGTACCGAACAGCTGACCTCGGTGGTTCTTCATCGACCACTGATTTTACTAAAGCAATTATTGATCATCTCTAAAGGTACTTCTTTTATAAATTGATTCTGGCATGGGCTTGTTAACAAGTTGCTCCTTGTAATCTGTTTTGGATTGTTTGCTGTAGTGTTGAGGAGACATGACCACATACCTTGATGATTTTTAAGAAGATAACGAACTATATCCTGGCGTGAATAGCTCGGCAAGATTTGCAGAGAGAGTATAGAGGAGTGGCTGGTGGAGAAGAAAGTTTTGTTCCTCGTATAAAGTACCTTATATATTTTCCTGTTCTTATTTTCTCAGGTGGATAAAAAGTATCGCAATTTTTTTTTGTCCCCGTATTTTTTTCTCTTTCTTTGTACTTTTCTGGGCTATAACTCTTCACTTCCTCTACAATAAACAGAGGGGGATTGCGTCTAGCTCTGTTTGCAGAGCATGGTTTTAAATATTTCTGCTCTGTACAAATTAATTTCCTCAAGAAGGGTGAAGTTTCGCACAATTATGCTGAAAATGGATGTTTTATTGCTTGGGCAAATGGATCTTTTGCTTTAGAAATGCCTCCATCGGCATGGAGCAGACATAAATTTGTACGAACTGCAAGCATTGTGTTCTTGATTTGCATTTATAAATCTCAGAAACGTAGCTTTCCTTGATTGTGTTGGGATTGGTGATTAGGTTTTCTGTTGGCACACCAGAATTTAAACAAAAACTGCCTGTGAAAATTTGCCAAATGATTATCTCGATAACTTCAAAGGAGCAGTTTATAAGGCGAGAATGTGTAAAATGTAGTTGCTTGAAATTTCTATACAAGTGTAATAACCATAATTTGTGAGCAAAAACTCCACAGCAATAGAAAAGTACAACGTTTCCTATTCCTATGGCAATAGATGAGGCCTCTACACGTGCTATCTGCATCAAGCTGCTCATTTCCATTACTCCAACTTCTACAGAAGAACAAAGATTCTTGTACAACTAATGGAACTGAGCTATTGTCAAACTTCCAAATACCAGAAACGACATCCATCTCCCCACATAATTGCCCCCCAGAAAAACCCCAGTTTCCCCACATTATGTTATGACTACCGAGAAAAACATAACAAAACAAAAACCAAGTTTGATGGCAACTTCAAGTTGAATTCAATTCGGGCAGAGTTGGGAACGGGCTTAGAAGTTCTGTGCCAATAGGCAGCTGAAGGTCTGAGAGAAAACCATCAATAACAGGTAAACCTGTGCTGTAGTCTGGTTCATTAATCCCACTAAACCGCGATTCGCCTTTGAGTAGTTCAGTTACTTGACTCAGTCTGCATGATGGTGCAGATGAGTTACTGGGAGTTTGAAAAATTGGCATCTTAGTGGGAAGGGATGATGAGAGGTGGGGCAGTCTTACTTCTGTTGAAGGTGGTCTCAAGTGCTGTAGGTGTGGAGCTGGGGCTCGAAATTCACATCCACCACCAAAGTTCCCCCTCCGATGGATCAAAAAATTGGACGAGTTTTCGATACTCGGAGTACTATTCCTTGGAGCAGAAGTCTGAAGATGAAGTTGAGATATTCATAAACCCAGGTATGTTAGCTGCAAAAAGAAATATATCAAAAGCTATCTAATCCTAAAAGAAAAACTCATTTTGTTAGGTCGTAGTTGGGTCAAGAATTTGGGTGAGGCAAAGGTAAAGGTAAAGAAAAACAGGAAAGTTAAAAAGGATCTAATGGCTCACAACGATTACATCCACCATCTTTGATGTTTCTGTTTTCATTGTCAATCCTAGATCCAAATACAGCCTTTTAGATTCAAGAAAAGCTATGTGGTGCCAAAGGGAAAACCAATGTCACTAGAGATTTAAGGGATCGTGTTATGAACAACCATGTGTATTGTGTAAGCAAGTGTGAGAAACATGCATGGAGAAGCTCTTAAATATTAATCACGAGGCATATGATTATGCATGCCTATTAGAATGCTCCAAAGATGCACCCAGACAGCTTGTTCTCATTTCTGTTTTCTCCTATTTGATCAAAATTAGATAAAAAGGTAAACTATGGGGCTGCTTTGCACATCAAATGCTTAACTGAGTACATAGTCACAAATTATCAAGTATACCACTAAGCACGAAAACTTTCATATATGTCATTTCCCAATATGTACACCACGCGTCCAGGCTTAAAAACAACAGATCTGTTGTTTTCAATGCCAAATTAGCAAGTAACAGTCTTGAAATCAACAGATCTGCAAGTAAAAGAGGGTGAATGCAGGATTTCTCTCTTTGAATTTCAACTGACTGCTTTAATTAGTTGCCATCGTGGAATCACCAGAAATCAGAATAAAAGAAAGTTTCAGTCATATTTGGTCTAGAAGAGTTTAATACCTTGTTGCGCTCCGGGCAACCCAGCTGCCTCGTCCCCTTCATATCCTTGTGTGAAAGTCTGAGCCAGTAACTTATTCACATACACTTTGTTGTGACATGTGTCAAAATCCTTTCTCAGTTGCAATAACACCATCTCATCATGTTGGAGCAAAATGTCATACTTCGTACGTATCTCATCTCTCTCTTTTTCACATTTAGCTTTGAGCAGCGATTTCTGCATGAACAAGAACATTATTAAACCATATGGGAAAGGACTGAAGGCACCCAACTGAAGATTGATCATTGGTCATCAAATTTTTCTTTTTTTTCGAAAAAGAATTGAAAGTTACGCTAGACAAACCGTGTCCTCATGGATCTTAATAGCTTGCTCCTTTGCTTTCTTTGTCCTGTCCAGTTCCATTTGGAGCAGGTCTGACTGAGGTACATGGGAAACTTGAAAAGAGTTGTTTCCATCTAGAACAGTAGTCGTGCTTTGAATAAACTTACCTGTTTCTGTTGTACTAACAGGCATACCTATAGATGGCTGTAAAGACCCGACTGAGAAAGGTTGCCATCGATATGAATCAAGACATCAGGTAATCCTGTTGAACACACTCTTGCTGGAGGTAATGGAAATTGTGCCTGTCGTGCAGAGGGTTGACATCGATGGCTCTGATGGTTTTGAACAAAAATGGAAGCCGGCACATTGGTTATAGTTATGCCACATTCAGCTGATGGAACATCACTAGAGACATGTAGCTGCCACAAGAGTGAAATCCAAACAAAGATCCAGGATTAGAGTGGAGAGCAGCATTGCACACGAACTTGGAAGTGACCGACTGATGGATTCCATACGATTCTGTTGAGTATGGGAAAATCTACAGTTCTTGCTTTTTTCGGTCGTTAATTTACTTGGAAAGTTATAGGAACTTTACTTCACCTTTCCTAGGATTAGTTTTGCTCAAAATGTATTTTGGAAAAAACACAAGATTTTAGATGGCTTATTTGTGAACTACTTCCATTCAAATTCAAGTACCTTTTTCATAATTTTGCAACGAACACCCTTATAAAATGGACACCCCCAAGAATAGAACTCTCTTCCTTCGTCCCAACTCACTTTCCCTACAAATAACTTTACTGCATCAATTGTTGACATGTAAATGGAGCCTTCAGATAACTAAATGGGAATAGCCTAAACCGATATTATCAACCACATCGATGTAGTTATAAGAAGAAATTGGACAGAGGTAAATCGTTCAATGGATAATTTGACTTGGCCATATACACTAAAGCACATCAGGTTGGTACCAAGTTCTGGATATGTTTGCAGTTGATCTTCCTCATCACAATTTTTCTTACATTCAAACTTACAAGAAGAAACCACCAAAAATATTGCGTTCATTCTATCTAACTCAGATTTTGGGACAATGAGAGTAATACCTTATTTAGTGAGATAAAGTGAAGGAAAACTTGAATAGAAAATGCATTCAAACCCATCAGTAAGCCTATAACTGTCGCTAACTAAGGAGATCATTTCGACTTGGACAAGAAGACGTT
The DNA here is from genome assembly GCA_019985065.2 of Arctostaphylos glauca. Lineage (NCBI taxonomy): Eukaryota > Viridiplantae > Streptophyta > Magnoliopsida > Ericales > Ericaceae > Arctostaphylos > Arctostaphylos glauca. Next base: position 27,594,224 of record JAHSPW020000005.1, on the reverse strand, counting down.
ACTTTACTTTCCTATGAAACAATCATGGATATACTGGGGAAAAACAATAAAGAACAGTCAGATACCTGATATTTTTTCCTAAACTCCGAATTAGGTGCCTCTCCGGTTATGGAAGAAACTTCTCTATAACACTGCCCAGCTTCTTGTTCTAAGGATAAGGCATTTGCTCCGTCACTTCCACTTGAGGCACCATGAGCTGCAACCAGGAACGGAGAAAAATGCATTAGTGCATTTAGGATTACGTATTTTATCCGATGAATATGAACAAGATGTAATTTTCATCCTGGCAGCAAGGCCCAAATTTGCATTTTGGTATGTTGTTCCAGTCAGCTAAGATATGATAGCGTATCTGAAGGGTATTGAAACCGTTGCGTAACGAAATTGAAATGTCCAAAAGAATTTGAGATGTATGATACTGGCATTGTTGGGCATCTGTAAGAGGTGCTGAAACAACTCAATGTTTCAGTATGTCTTGTAGTGTTTCAACAAGTTTTGGTGTGTCTCAATACGTTTTGGTGGAATCATTGCAATTTTGGGGCTCCACTAGTGGTTTGTTTCGGCCATTTTGATGGGAACAAAATTTTGTTCCTTGACTGGTAGAATGTCCTGCAGCTGAAAGAGAAGTTTACTGACCCAAAATAAGCAGGATAAAGAAAAACTGACAATGTGGAAAACAAAACCAAAGAAAGAAGAGAAGTTTGACTATACTAGCTAGGTTGATGTCTTTGCCCTCAGAATGCAGCTTCCTTCTCTTCTTCATCCTTGGTTTTGAACACACAAGCTCAAAAGCGGTATGGACAACTGTCCTACATTTGCTTCCTCCACCATATTCCATATAAGTAGGTTCTTTTGGCAAGTCATCCAAGTCCTGGGATCGTCGACAAATCCTTGGAGGTGAACCAGACAAAATTTTCCACTTAGGATGCCTTCCTTCAAGTAAATTTGCCCAAAAAACATGGGTTGGTTCGTTGTGCAACAAATTTTGTATAATTGAAATATTGTCCACTGACTGAGTTTCCAAATCCACTTCTCCAGGTAATGAAATACTTCTAGGATAAGCTCCTTCAGTCTGGTTTAGTTCCAAAATGATCGAGTTATTAGTGTTCCTCTTCTCTCCATTATAGGGTAGCAAGGCTGAAAACTCAGAGAGTACATCACTTATAAAGAACTGTTCAGAAGTGATATTTGAATGAGAAACTGAGGAGCTACGGTCACCATGGAAGTCATCAAGCTTCTTAAATAGACGTAGAGCACCCCAACTTAGCAACTTGTGACAAGTACTCCGGATTATGTTCTGTATTTTGGTATCATCCGGATTATGTTCTGTATTTTGGTATCATGAGTCAGACCTTCCTTGGCAAGAATGAGTACTTTCTCCTCCACAGTATGAGACGAATATAAACGGAATACTTTCAACTCCCCAAACTGCGACTCAATAGTGATCTTCCTGAGGGCTCTCAAATCATTCAGCGGGTCCCAATCACTGTTGAATAGGATAACCATATCGATAGAAGAAAGTTTAACGCTGCGAAGACAAGCACGACTTTCGATTAAAATAACAAACTTGTTGCTCTCTATGTCGTTGAAACAATCCAGGGTGGCCAACTTCTTCGAACGAGCAATTTCTCCACTATCAACGCGTGCATAAGAATCTTTGCCAAATCTTTGATGAACAAAGTCATCCAAAATGTCTCCAGTAGATATCAGTCCAGAACCACCAATTGACTGTCAATGTCCAAACATCAAGGGTAGTAGGGTCTCATATTTTAAATCTCAAAGAAATTATACAAGACTACCAACACTTCTACCAGAACAACCATCACATCAAATCTCATCAATCAAAAGCTAGACCAAACAAGTTTACTAAAGTATGTTCACTAAAAACCTAAGTGGACTAGTGGACTTTGAGATTCTATCAGTAAACCAGATTGGGGGGGTGGGGGTGTGTGCGTGTGTGCGTGTTGATTTTAGGTGATCTTTGAACACAGAACTCTGTTTATTTTTTAGTGAACATATTGCAAGTTGGTGGATAGCATCCCTTGATGATCAAGTGGACGCTACAAAACAGCCATAGAGTATAAGATACGCCACACAGCATAGGCAATCCATCAAAGTTTACACATGTGAATAATAACAAAGGACAAATTCGGATGAGACCAAATTACTTGGCTACCTGAAAAAGAATCAGCACCCTTAAACCTTGTTCCTTAATCTTGAAGAGGAACTTGTCAAGAAGCTGTAATTTTCCGCTCATTTCTATCTCAGCATCTAAATGTTCACTCACGGGCAAATCTCTGGTAATAGATTCTCGCAAAGAATGTTCCGTATCCACAAGATAGGGGTGGTCACAGCACTGTAAAGAAAGAACAGCTTAACCTATAGTACAAAATGTTTACCAGAATTGAAAAAATATGCATCCAAAGCGGGAACAAAACATCTTGGCCAGATTGAAGATGCCAAACCTTCCTTGTCAAAATAAGTACTTTGCGAAGGGGGTCGACCGAAGCATTCTTCAAATGTGAGCAAAGCAGTCTTGCACTAGAAAGCAGTGTAGCACAATACTGCTCAAGTTGTACATTTGAAAGCCGGGTGGGAACCCAATATTCAACAAATGTTAAAGTACAAGGCTTGCATTCAAATGCAACGAACGATGCCAATTTTGCTTCGAGTTTGCCAACATCATTGTAAGGGTCATCCTCAGAAGCTTTTTCTTTAACCCCACCAAGTCCAGAATGAAGGACAGAAAGCACATGAAGGTACTCAAACCTTCTAGCCTGAGAAGCCAAGTAGAGAATAAATGAAGTTGACGAAAGACGAAATTAAACCACATCAAACCAAACTAAGCCTAGGAAAACTAAGTTGAGTAAACAGAGGCTCAAATTTAATAGATGGAGTGTTTTTACCTGTATTCTACTATTGACAAGAAGTAGCTTCATATGCGCATCTAGATCCTTGATTTGGCGTAGAAGGCAAGATATACTGGGGCATTGGCACTCATCTACAATGAGAGCCCCCCATTTTATGGCATCTAGTATCCTTGAATCCTGCTTAAAAAAATTAGATAAAAGAAGATAATGCATAATGAGTTTGACTCCTCCATATTGATCTAACATGGATAGTCCAATTGAATGAAACCCATCTCTTGCTCCAAGTTGGACAAGAGCATTTATTGAAATTAATTGTGTAATCCAAAGGGTAATAAATAAAACATGCAGAAGAACTCACCCTGGTAATAAATATTCTAAACAGATGACTGTAGCCACAATAGAAGTAAATAGGTTATTACCAAACTTAAGAGAAGTACCTCAAGAAAAGCATCAGAAGGTGATAACAGTACTTGAAACATTATGCAACCGTCTTCATTGTAGAACTCCAAAGACCTGATACTAGCTCGTACATCTTTGTTCCCTTTGTACGCAACGATATTTATGTCTGATTTGAGCTGCGAGAACTCAGCTTCCCACATGGAAAGAGAGGAAGATTTTGTGATGATTAGAGAAGGCAGTGAATTATCCTGCAAGGACAGTATGAACAAGATCACCTTTATAACCCGCTCCTGCAAAATCCAATCACTGAACCAGTCAGTTTCAGTCGTGTTTTAACATAAATAAAGCAAATGCAAACACTTCAGATCATTAGAACACCAGACAGGTATAGTAAATCCCGTTATATCATAGAACACTAACACGAGGCTGGATTATTGTTTAGAGGGGAATGATATGGGAGCAAACAATGCACAGGTAGGTGATCGCTGCAAAAGCATTTTAAAGTCAGTGGACTTTCTTTAGTTTTACTTGCAAAAGTATGCATCGTGATTGATAAGCAAGGAGAAAATTGAACTTCACCTGGAGAATAGGCTACTAGCCTACTTTTAATTTGGATAACAAGCTACTATTAAGCGAAATCGGTTTGGAAAACAACGTGGTTGCTTGACAAAGAGTTATAATTCCAAAAATCAACCTTGAGTTGACGTAAGGATATCGAGCTCTTAATACGGGTGGGAATTTTAAACACGAAAGTTAACACGACTCGAACCCAGCACGAAATGAGAGAACTTTGGTCGACTACTTTCTTGCACAAATACGACTATAACATGAACCGAAAACATGAAATTAAATGGGATGAATACCGGTTAGGCTCTTTTCGTAGATATGTTCACAAAAAGCTTCCAGTGATAGTAGAAAGCAATCAAGATGTTGACAAATTTGTTGATTCCTGTTTTTTAGAGATTTGTTTTCTATTAGGTTGTTTTTAAATAAAGGGATAAGGAAGGTTGTTTCCTATTATCTCTCTAGTTTTTTAATTTTGTGATTTATTCCTTAATTTAAGGGGTTGCTACTTTCTATAATTGTGGAGAATCATTGACATATTTGTTGTCAAGTTTCTCTACATAAGGCTTTTGCCTTCCACATAAAAACTATTGAGAGGAATTCCTCTATTCCATATTTCTTCATGGTATCAAAGCCCGGTCACGATCATCATGCTTTTTGTTAACCGCGTTCTCCTCTCTCTCCAGTTTTTATGGCGGGTAGACCTCCAACGTTTCCCAGGGGGACGGCCATGACCGACACCTAAGGGAATGATGTCTCGGAGACCTCAGTCACCTTGCAGCCGACCCCAATGACGGCTGCCACAGTTCATGTCCCTTACTCAGCTAATTCCTCTCTCCAAATCACTGCCCAAAGTCAACAGCCACAGCCAGTCTCGGGTGCCTCAGTTGTGGCCCAAAAAGGTACTTTCATGACTGCTCTAAGTGGTATATGTGAAATGACTGAATCATGGGCGATAGACTCCGGTGCTACAGATCATATGACAGGTTGTGTGAGCCTTTTGTGTTCTTATAAACCTAGTCTAGGGAATTCGAAAATTAAGATTGCAAAGGTTGTTGGTACCGGTACCATTAATATTAGTCCTCAAATATCTCTCAAAGATGCTCGCCATGTTCCAAAGTTATCATGAAATTTACTATTTGTTAGTAAGATTACCAAAGATCTAAATTGTACCACCCAGTTCTCATATTCCATAGGTAAATTTCAGGATATGACTTCGGGCAAGAGGATTGGCAGTGCTAAGGAACACAATGGCCTCTATTACTTTGAGGAAAGGATCTCCAACAATTACAAGCTTTGATTGCTGGTTGTGAATTTATTTCTTTATCTAGAGAACAACAAATAATGTTATGGCACTCTAGTTTAGGCCATCCTAACTTTCAATATCTAAAACAATTGTTTCCTTCACTTTTTTATAATAAAGATATTTTTCAGTGTGATGGTCGTCAAATTGCTAAACACCAAAGTTCAGTTTTCCCTTCTCAACCATAGAAATCGTCCCAACCATTTGCATTAATTCGTAGTGACATATGGGGTCCTTCACGGGTACCAAATGTAACTGCAAAAAAATGATTTATCACATTCATTAAGATTATACACGGATTACCTGGGTTTATCTTCTAAAAGAAAAAGGAGAGGCTGAACAAACTTTCAAAAACTTACACTTGATGGTGAACAACTAGTAAAGTCCAAAAATATAAATTTTACCTATTGATAATGGAAGAGAATACTTCAATTCCATTATAGGGGAATATTTTTTGGAAAATGGCATTATTCACCAAAGCTCATGTGTTTATACTTCTAAACAGAATGGGGTGGCCAAAAGACAAAATAGACATCTCTTAAAAGTAGCTCCCTCTAGTATGTTCGCTAATAATGTTCCTAAATCCTTTTGGGGTGATTCCATTCTTACGCCCTGCTATCTTATAAATCGCCTTCCTACCCGGGTTCCCAACTGCAAAATACCTTCCCAGTTCTTCCTTCAATACTTCCCACAAACAAGGTTAGCAAGTTCGTTACCCCTCAAAATGTTTGGTTGTAAGTCTTTTGTTCATGTTCATGACCATAACAGAAGCAAACTAGATCTCCGAGCTCTACCTTGTATTTTCCTTGGGTATTCAGCCACTAAAAAAGAGTACCGTTGCTATTCCCCAAAAAAATTCAAATACTTTGTCACTATGGATGTCACATTTTTTGAAAACCAGCCCTTTTACCCCAAGAATTTGCTTTAAGGAAAGATTGGGAATGAAGCCTTCTTTTAGGAACCCTCACGAAGCCCTATCCTACCTCTTCCAGACGATCCACCCACTCTAGCCAATCCACCCGCACCATCCACAAATGACCTGGCGTCTACCATAAACATTGACAACTCTAGGAATTCACAAGAACAACCAAAGTTACGTGTTTATTCTCGAAAAAATGCCTCATGAAGAATAGAGAACGTTGTTAACCTACATCCTTGCCATGAATCAGAACTGAATTCATCACCCGAGGTTAGTGATCTTGACTGTCCTATTGCATTGAGAAAAGGAGTTCGTCCTTGTACTCAGCATCCCATTTCTAATTATGTTTCCTACGGTCATTGTTCACCTTCTCTCCAAGCTTTTATTACTAACCTGTTAGAAGAGAAAATTCCTAGAGATATACAGGAGGCTCTGAGGATCCCTGAATGGAGAAAGGCAATAATAGAGGAAATACAAGCCCTAGAAAAGAATTAAACTTGGGATCTCATAAAGAAACCTGAAGGAAAAGCTTCGGGTGTAAATGGGTGTTTGCTGTGAAGTATCAACCTGATGGGACGACTGACAGATACAAAGCAAGATTGGTTGCAAAAGGCTTCACTCAAACATATGATATTGATTACAATGAGAGTTTTGCCTCACTTGCCAAGCTCAATAAGGTCAAAGTACTTCTATCTCTCGCAACAAACCTGGATTGGCATCTACAACAAGTTGACGTGAAAAATGCCTTCCTCAACGGTGATTTGGAAGAAGAAGTCTACATGGATCTTCCACCGGGATTTGATAAAGAAACGAAAAATGGCATAGTCTGTAGATTGAAAAAGGCACTCTATGGTTCGAAGCAGTCCTTGAGGGCCTGGTTTGGCAAATTCGCAAAGGCGGTCTTACAACAAGGGTATAGGCAAGTTCATACCGACCATACCCTTTTTATCGACACAAAGATGATAAGAGTACACTTTTTATTGTTTATGTGGATGACATAATTTTGACAGAAAATGATACAGTGGAGATGACAAGATTGTAAACTACACTAGCAGCTGAATTTGAAATAAAAAATCTTGGACCCTTATGCTACTTTCTTGGTATGGAGGTTGCTAGAAACGAGAGAGAAATATCAGTCACTCAAAGAAAATATGTCTCGAATCTATTGAAGGAAAAAAGAATGCTAGGCTATAAACCGGTAGACACACCTGTGGACTCCACAACAAAGATAGGAGACAAGAAGGATGGAACTCCAATTGATACTCTGCGATTAACACATGGAGGTCGTACTCCGACTGCTAAAGTACCTCAAAGGATGGCCTGGTAAAGGTTGTTTTTCAGCATAAATGAGTCCATGACTACATGAGGTCTATTTCAGGATATTGTACATTTGTATGGGGCAATCTGGCTGCTTGATGAAGCAAGAAACAAACAGTTATGACCCAGAGTAGTGCTGAGACTGAATTTCGAGCCATGGCTAATGTTATTTGTGAAATGCTATGGCTGAAACTATTGCTTAAAGAATTGGAGATGAAAATAAATCTTAATCTAAAAATTTATTGTGACAATAAGGCAACCGTGAGTATCTCCCACAATCCCGTCCACCATGATCGAACAAAGCATGTGGAAGTGGATAGACACCTTATCAAAGAAAAAATTGAGGATGGTATAATGTACATAACCTATGTGTCTACAAGGGATCAAGTTGCACATGTACTAACAAAAGCTCCAGCTAGGAAGATCTTCAAAAGATAGATTGACAAGTTGGGCATGTTCAATCTCGGAAACCCAACTTGAGAGAGTGTTGACAAATTTGTTGTTTCCTTTTTTCTAGGGATTTGTTTCCTATTAGGTTGGTTTTAAATAAAGGGATAAGGAAGGTTGTTTCCTATTATCTCTCTAGTTTTTTAATTCTTTGATTTATTCCTTAATTTAAAGGATTGTTAGTTTCTATAATTGTGGAAAATCATTGACAAATTTGTTGTCAAGTTTCTCTATAAAAGGCCTTTGCCTTTCACATAAAAAGTATTGAGAGGAATTCCTTTATTCCATATTTCTTCACAAGCAAAAGTTAATGCGCCAGCTAGAAGTGTAAATTGCCATTTTGACATAAACAAGGCCTTCCACATAGAGATAATACAAAGAATAAAATTGCAAAACCTTAAAAAAAGTAGTTCTATAAAGAGTCATTCTCTGTGCTAGTTTCTTTAACCCTTGAATGGTAGAATCCGATGAATAAGACACAGAGAAGAACCAACCAACCAACCTTCAACACAGATACTAGAGTCCACGGAACATGCCCAAAAGTTTAGCACAGATAAACAAGTGGTTCTGAGTATCCAAAATTGTACAAGGAAAACATACCTTAGAAAGAGAGACACAACTTAAATCATGGCCTGGTTTCGCGGTGAACCTAGAAAGTTACAGTTTTAAGTCATAATCACACAATAAAATACTAAGAGTACGAGAAGGAGACATGACCCTGATTTCCTTTTTAGTACTAACACATAAAAGTTATTACGTGGCTTCCAGAACAACTCAACAGAAACACTTCAAACTTCGATCTATAATATTTGATAGCATCTTCATAGGTTGTTTAAACTTTGAGGCTACAAACCCCTATATGATCTCACATTTAGGATGACCAAAAAAGAGGACGAACTTGAGAGCTCAAAAAAGTGAATACCTTCGCATTTTCAAACGTGAAGAACATGTCTCATCCGCCCCCCTTATCAACACCATAGGAACCATTAGATTCAATAAACTCACCTTCAACAGACAACTTCTCTCTCCTTTGAAGCAATACGTCTACTAAATTGAGGGGAAGGGGCAAACAAAAACAAACAAGCTAGTTAGATACCTTGGTTGTAATATCTACCTTCTACTAGCATGGATAAAATTTTTACCCATTTTCACAACAAATCACCAAAAATCACATGAATCCCACTAGAGTGCATGCAAATTTCAAAACACCTAAATCGAACATAAGAAAACAAAAGTGTAACTGTCACCTTAGCCTCAGTGCCCTTGCTCTGAGCAGCTCTTTAAATGAATGGGCATTCAATCTGTTCTTTCTAAAACTTTCAGACACAGGCTTCAGGCCCTGCTTCTCGCGTTTGACCAATCCTTTGGTATCAAGTTTTGAATGCTTCCCACTCTCCACCATCTCAATATTCTCCCTTCTCATGCAAAAAACGAAAAACTCAAGCCTTGCTGGCAGTTATACCAAAATGAAATGTGCTACCTCGAGTCTAGAAAATTTCAACTGAACTTCACATTTACCTTGCCCCACTGGAGAACGTGGAACCTTTCTCTCTCAGTCGTCTCAGTGTCCTCTTGGCTGGAGTTTCGATCTCCTTCTCCATGCGTTTTCCCTTTCCAGCACACAAAGGATTTGAGATCAGCAGATTTTCCAAAGGTGCTTCGCCTGTTTTTCTTCTTGAGCCAAATAAATTAGTTGTTGCAGATTCCAAAGTGGTGGAAACTAGGCCACCAACGTACACCTTTTTTAAGCTGCTGCTATTGTCATCATTGTCGCAGCAGGTCTATCTCCATTTTCCAGATTTTTTAACTGCAGATAATCAAAAATTTGGTAGGATTTAGCCATATAAGGTGTTGTGAAACTAGAGAAAGGAGACTTGTATTATTGAGTGATTATGTTACAAGGGGCCAATACATCAATATATAGAGAAAACCTAGAAATCCTAGGTAACCCTAATTACATGAAAGGTCAATAATACCCTTGCAACTAAACATTAATAACAATTTAACCATTACTATTCTAACACTCTTTTATTTATAGATGAGATTAGGGTTAACCTAATGGGCTCTAACCACCTAGGCCCATTAGGGTTAACATAATCTAATCTATCTCACATAACAACTAACACTCCCCCTCAAACACATGATGCGAGCATGGAGAGCATTATGGGTTTGCCAACATGAAAAAGAGATGCTCCAACTGATGTCTTTGACAACTTCGATTCTCCAACGAAAAAGAGATGCTCCAACTGATGTCTTTGACAACTTCGATTCTCCAACGACTTCAATTCTTCAACAACTTTAATTTTTTGACAACATTAATTTTGGTACCCAGTAGAATATAACTAACAAAGGAATATGGGACAAGTTCTCCCCCTCACGTGCGAACTCCGAATCGCACTGGAAGAGAGAAACAAAGGATCCAACTAGGATCACAACAAGGTGCCACACGGCACAACTTGGGGCCACTTGGCACACCAAACGGGGATTTAACAACCAACCAACAAAAAAAAGACTTGTCCATAAATTCACCAAAAGTCTAAACTGCAGGGACCGAAATCAAATATTGCAAAGTTTGGGAATCAAATATTGCAAAGTTTAGGATTAGGGTTAGGTTTAGGAGACAAAACAGAGATCAAACCAGGCGCAAAACAGAGGCCAAACCGGGCAGCAAACAGGCGCAAAACAGAGACCAAACCAGACGCAAAACAGAGACCAAACCAGGCACAAAACAGAGACTGAAGACGGGCAGTAACAAAGACTGAAGACGGGCAGTAATAGGGCAGCAAACAGCGGCTGATGGATGGCGAAAACAGGAGGCTGAGGGCTTAACAGAACCAGAGACAACGAACTCAAACAGAGGCAACGGAACCACAGGCAAAAGCAAACAACAGAGGACCCTGATGCAACCGGCGGACGGCGGCAAGGCATAAGCCGCCCGCCGGAAAGCGAGTATTCCACAGGCCTAGATCTTATGCTCTGATACCATGTTGTGAAACTAGAGAAAGGAGACTTGTATTATTGAGTGATTATGTTACAAGGGGCCAATACATCAATATATAGAGAAAACCTAGAAACCCTAGGTAACCCTAATTACATGAAAGGACAATAATACCCTTGCAACTAAACATTAATAACAATTTAACCATTACTATTCTAACACTCCTTTATTTATAGATGAGATTAGGGTTAACCTAATGGGCTCTAACCACCTAGGCCCATTAGGGTTAACATAACCTAATCTATCCCACATAACAACTAACATAAGGCATAAAACCCAAAAAAATAAAAAAAATCTCGAGACCATTGGTTTTAGGAGAAGATTGTAGCTAGATCTTTCGTTCTTTCCACTACATATCATGAATTGGAAAAAAAAAAAGTAAAGTTTGGCAAAATTTCAAATAACAAAGCAATACAATCACTGAAGGAAAGAATATCTAATGCATAAACAGTATCTTCTGCAAGAACAGCGCATAAAGGTTTCAGGTTGCATGTGATAGCAGTTTGGACAACAACCAACACAAATTATGCACTGAAAACATGTGAGGATATTCAGAGATAAAACCTACATCCACCAAGTAACAGAAACATCCTCCATGAATCGTGCAACTGAAATCGTGAGACTCAATAGACCAAGTTAGGTTGCAATGAGCAGTATGTGTCAAGTAAACGTATTTCTTTTTCCCAAAAAAAATTGAGGTCTGGGAGCTTATAAAATTCACTGCGGATCCCTATTCCAGTCAACCAGAACGGGATGATAATTTCAGTCTCTCTCAAAAACAAAAAGAATAATCAATCTGTGTCAGCTTATTCGTGACACTGCAAGCCACATAACCACACGGCTTCACCAGCTTATTCACCCTTTAATTCTTCCAGCAAGTGGTAAATTTACCAAATAAATATAAAGAATAAAAATAAGGTGGTTCAAAAACAATCAGATAAGGAACTCAACTTACACAAGCTAGAGAAGTTCCTAGTATGCATGTCATGCAAAAATTCACTAGAGCAAGGACTTAATCCAATGCCATTTGAATTTCATCTCTCAATTTATAGTATCTTATGTCCCCGTCTGACAACATAGGTGTAAAAATCTCCTTACTCTCGGGGGCTTGAAATGACCAACTTAAGATCATCACATCATTAAGGACTAGCAGAGACATGATTAAAAAAAAATGTAAACCTGTTACCCACAACAGCAGCCCCAAACTGGCTTAGGCTTTTAGTCCTTCTGGTTTATTTATGTTAGAAACCCTCGCTAAATGCAATGGATATCAAGACGACCAGAGGCTATGCACACATCTCAATCCAAGCTCCTATTTCTGTATGAGAATAGTTATACATGAATCGGGACCCACCTTTTTTTATGAGAATCGGAGCTTCTATTTGGATTAAGGATTTGTCGAGGAACTTATGAAGTATAAAGAGAATATAATGGATTTGTCTGCAAAAATTATTCCGTGTCTTCATTTTTTTTCGTCTTAGCAAATATTACAACCACAAATCCATAATCAAAACACAACTGAAACCATATTTAAACATATAGACATATATTTATACACACACACACATATATATAAACATATGTACATGCACAGTAGCCTTCAGGTCAAGACTCCTGGACCCAAGTTGGGTCAGGACCTTTAATCTCAGCCCTTGGATCTCATCCAAGGGTCAGGGTCTCTTCAGTTAAAATATCCTTTAAAATCAGAGACCCAGGTCATAACCCGGAGCCTTGAAACGGGTCAGGAAATACATGAATCGAGTATTTCTGGATATTTGAAATCAGAAATCAGACCCAATTTCTTTCTCTCTCTCTCTGCCTCTCTCTCTCCCCGACTCGATCCGGCCACGCCTCCCTCCTGACCCCGGTCTCCGGCGCCGCCCTCCTTCTCCGGACTCCGTCGCCGACGACTCTTCTGTCTCCGCCGCCGCCGGTCATCTGGTATGGAGATCGAGTCTCTCAACTTTTTAGGGCTTTTTTCAGTTCCCTCGTTGTATATATCTCGATTCATGTATGTATATGTTGGATTATGCGTATTTCCTACAAGAGGCATGTTTGTGGTATACGCCTTAGATCTACATTCATCCTTATTGAATAGTTTTTCTCTGTATCTATGTTGATTTTTACTACGCGAAATATTTTCAGTTTGGTATAGAAAGGGCTCAGTTTAACGTAGATCTTTTCCGTTTGATTTTTACTACGCGAAATATTTTTTGGTCTAAAGAAACCAAAAACCTCATAAAGATCGGATGTATGCTATTTTTTTGGGTCAGCTGATTTTAAGTAAACAAATGGGTCTGCTGACTTTGTTTCTGTATCAAATGTTGTTGTATATTTAAGTCGTAATTTTTTTATTCTCCTAACTCCCTCTTTGCAACAAACGTACTCTTTCCGTATGATATCATTATTTTTCCTACTCCTCTTACTGGAATTTACCCGAATACCAAATCCAGATTCTCTCGCATAATTATTGTAAAACAGATGAACGTCTTCTAAATTTTCAAAGTCTTGTCCAATTTTTGGTATTAGGTCGCCCTTTACCTGAGGAGTATAAATTACCTCACAAGAATTTGCAGAAGATTCCGTAGGCTGATTCGGTGTCGGTGACAATTGCTCAATATCTTCATAATACTCCATCCTTGCAAAGTGCAACAATCTGTAATAAAGTTCAAAAGAGACAATTTACAGTTTAGAGCTATTTGAATTTAGAGCATCCATTTGTATCGATAACCAAAGATGAGCTTTAGATAACATAACCAATAACCCTTTTTTAACTGTGGGAAATGTCCAAATCTGAAATAATTCTTTCATAAGAAAATAAATTGCTAATTGATGTCAAATTGACATGTCATATTCATTGAAGATGATTTAGTTAACTAGACTCGAAATAATCCTGCACCACCCACACCCAAAATCTTGCAAATGAAGGGCAGCGCTTGCTGTGGTTCCAAAGGAGTGAAGGCTGGTTCAAACGCATTAATCATCGATGTTCTTCAGTAAAATGGGACTGGAGAAAGTTAATCCACCTTACAGAAATCGTAGATTGCAGTTTGGATAAGCTAATGGACAACCCAAACTTTCTTGCTACGGCAGCAAGAACATCTACGGATAATTTTAAGCAGTGCCATGAAGAATGCCATTCAGGTTCAGGACATGTATGATTAGGCCCAAACATAGGTGTGACCGTGTTTAATTTCCAAATTTCCTTGTCAATCTATGGTTTCGTCAAAATACTCCTATACCCTTTATCATTTGTGCAGATAGATTAAGAGATGACGACCGACAACTTGCTTTAGCTTCTTGTGCACTACCAAATCCCCCCCAAAACGTGAAGAGATAATACTAATCAGGTTGAGGCTCTAGCATTCGAGGGAACTGAAAAAAGCCCTAAAAAGTTGAGAGACTCGATCTCCATACCAGATGACTGGCGGCGGCGGAGACAGAAGAGTCGTCGGCGACGGAGTCCGGAGAAGGAGGGCGGCGCCGGAGACCGGGGTCAGGAGGGAGGCGTGGCCGGATCGAGTCGGGGAGAGAGAGAGGCAGAGAGAGAGAGAGAAAGAAATTGGGTCTGATTTCTGATTTCAAATATCCAGAAATACCCGATTCATGTATTTCCTGACCCGTTTCAAGCCTCCGGGTTATGACCTGGGTCTCTGATTTTAAAGGATATTTTAACTGAAGACACCCTGACCCTTGGATGAGATCCAAGGGCTGAGATTAAAGGTCCTGACCCAACTTGGGTCCAGGAGCCTTGACCTGAAGGCTACTATGTACATGCATATATAAACACATACCCAAACAATAATCACAGCCCCGACAACAGAAAACAGTACATAGTCTGTATAGATGTACAAAAAAAGGCAAAAACCTCAGCCACAAAAACAGCCCCTGTTTTCTGTATGAACTGAACAGAGCGAACGAAAACTAAACAGTCATCACAAACACACACAGAGAGACGGAGAGAGATAGAAAGAGACTAGGACAAAGAAGAACTTCATTTAGACAAAATACTTGATTTAAAAGAATCCTTGCCCATTTTTACCATTTGATGTAGGAGAAATTAGAGACAGAATAAAAGTTGTGAATGACTACTATTTTCATTTTAAATAAGAACTAATGAAGTCCTGCACAGTTATATGGTTATTTGGGTAAGTTGAGTCTTCGACTTCCGACAGAACCCTTAACAGAAAAACGAAAATCCTCATTCCCCTTATCATCCCTTCAAATTTATTGCCAACTAGACATGGTTTATAGGGTCTGAAACAGAGACCAACAGGTATACCCACCAATTTCATTTGTATGAGCCCAAAATTACCTTCAAATATTTGCATGAAATCAACAGGTATACCGACACAAGTTCATTTCTATGAGCCCAAAATAACCTTCAAATATTTGCATGAAATGAACATAACAATCGCCTGCAAAGTATTTTGTATCTCCACGAATTTCTGGGAAACCAAACAACCCTCAAGAGCAGTATAGTTTTTTTTTGGGCTCTGCACTCGAGGAGCTTGAAATTTGATGGCAGTGATATATACGCATGTAAATAGGAATGTAGTGGGACGCGTTGTGCAGGCCTGACTGTGTTCGTACATTTCCCTCCACTGAGAAAGAAACCACCACCTACAATACACAGGTTCTGTTTTCCAGAACTTACTATAAAGGGTAAATTGCACTGAGCTCCCCTGAGGGTTTCGATAAATACACTGACTGTCCTTATTTTATAAATTGTTTAGCAAATTGTGTTAATTTCCTATAAATACTATCAGTTTTAATTAATAAAAAATTAAAATACTCATTTTTAGTTTTTTATCTTTTTTATATATTTAATTTATTTATGTGTATGTGCATTGAAATATATATTCTCTAACTATACCTACGTACTTATATAGTACAAAATAGTTTTAAAAATTAAAATTTAAAATGTTAATCAAATTACATAGTTATACTGCGATTAATTTTGTACAAATAAATATGTATCTTATATACACTGATAGTTATTTTTTTACAAAAGTTTTATTTATCACTCAATGTATATTTTTATGTTTGTGTTCTTATATATATTTATCACTTCATATATATTTTTAGCATATTTCATCAAAAAATAGTTATGGCTTTAAATTTAACTTTTTCTTTTTTAATATTTCAATTTTCTTTTTCTAGTTGAGCTTTAAATGTTGAAATCAAATTAAATTTGAATAATATTAGTTAACTTTGTAAATTACTTACGCATGTTTTAGTAACAACTAAAAAATCAATGTAAATTACTTAATGAAATCTCTCGTGTCTGTTAAAAAAATCAATATAAATTACTGTAACATAATGTTTTTCTTTTTTTTAAACTTGAAATATTGATTTTGATTGATTTTGTGTAAATTGTATTTATATATTATCTTTTTGTAATTGTTTGTTCTCGACTTTGCCCACCAATAAGGAAAAGACATATGGCACTATTTTCGTACATGTGCACATACACGATTAAAGGGCAGGGAATTCGAGACGACGACGATGTTTTACATGTATGATCAGTTATGCAATTGTCATGCATTCTCGTGCATAAAGCAATGGAACATGAAAGGACGTAACCAGTGGGTGCTAGAAAATGAGAGAAACATGGAAAAATAGATAGGCACAACATCCATGATCTAGCAGGATATAGAAGGCAAAAGAAGTCTTTTAAATTCAAATGAGAAATTGAAAATTGCGGCCAAGTTGTGATAGACTCCACCTTTTTCGGATCAACAGATACACCATTCTGCAACACGACGTATCCCAAAAACTTCACTTTGGATAATCAAAACTCACAGTTACGGAGTTTAGCATAAAGACAATGCTCCCTCAAAAGCTCCAGTACAACAGTAAGATGAGACTGGTGCTCTTCCTCCGTAAGCTAGTAAATCAAAATGTCATCAACAAAGACCATCACAAACCGATTAAGGTACTTACGAAAAATATGATTCATGAGATTCATGAATGCAGCCGGTTCGTTCGTCAACCCAAAAAACATAACCAAGAACTCACAATGTCTATAGCGTGTACGAAAAGTGGTCTTGGCAATGTTTTCCTTTCGAACCCTCAATTGGTGATAGTTTGATCTTAAGTCGATCTTTGAAAAGCATATCACACCTCGAAGTTAATCAAACAAATCATCAATCATTGGCATCGGATACTTGTTCTTCACAGTAACACAATTAAGCTTACGATAATTGATACATAATCGCAATGATCCATCATTCTTCTGCGCAAAAAAGGTCAGTGCTCCCTGCAGTGATGTACTAGGGCGAATAAATTTTAAGTCTTGCAACTCCTGCAACTGTGTCTTCAACTCCTTCAATTCGGCTAGTTGAAACAATAAGGCAGCATAAAAATTGAAGCGGTACTGGAAAATAAATCTATCGCAAACTCAACCTCTCGCTCG
This sequence comes from Arctostaphylos glauca, assembly GCA_019985065.2. Classification (NCBI taxonomy): domain Eukaryota; kingdom Viridiplantae; phylum Streptophyta; class Magnoliopsida; order Ericales; family Ericaceae; genus Arctostaphylos; species Arctostaphylos glauca. The sequence continues at coordinate 27,576,992 of JAHSPW020000005.1, read as the reverse complement.
GGAGGTAAACCAGGCAAGTCGACTAGAAACACATTCGAAAAATCACGAACCACTAAAGGTAACTCTCCACGTGCGGACACATCCTCATCCAAGGTCAAACTCGCCAACAGAGTATAAGTATACTCTCGCTCCTGAGATCCCCATAAATAAGGCTCCAACAGCTCTCGACGTTCTCCAAAGAACTCAAAACAATCTCCTTCGGGTGAACAAATGTGGATTCGGCATTTAAAACAATCGATGGTGGCTTGAAAAGTAGCTAACCAATCCATGCCCAGAATAATATCAAATCCAGACATGTCCAAAATGATGAAGTCAAATGTAAAATGACGGTCAAGGATGACAAGCTCACAAGCTCTATAAATGCAGCCAATTGGTGACTTACCTCCAAGAGGAGTCTCAACAAACAAAGGTGGTTCAAGACTGTCGGTCTTTAGTTCCGATGCACGTACAAATGACGCAGCAATAAAAGAATGCGATGCTCTAAAATCAAATAAACCCCTAGCAAAAAAGTTGAACAATAAAAATATACCCCTCACAACTAATGTCTCGGGACCCTGGGTAGTAGGAAGTGGAACGGCTGACGAAATTTTGAAAACTCGCCCCTATGTATGTTGGCCCCGTGCATACCCACCTCTTTTTCCGAAACCATGCGTAAGTGCCGACGAACTAGTTCCCCTCTCAACATGAGAACCCCGATCCGACGTGGTCTGACAAAAATGAGAATGTTGCTGCCTCTGGCCACCCCCAAGCTGTCGCTGCTGCTCATGGCCATGTCCATATCCAGACTACTACACAGACCCTGCCTCACTGCGTATCCCAGTCTCTTGAGGGCAATTCCTCGCCAAGTGATCGGTCTTCCCGCAATTATAACAAACCTTCTGTTGAAATGTACATTGGCTACTAATATGGCCCAATTGGTTACAACAATGACACACAACATGAGGTCTAGAATTATGTCTTCGAGAGTTTGATGAAGTCGGCGGCCTAAAGTTCAACTGGCCCACGAAGAATGAAACTGCTCCCTCTTTCTCTTGCGAGTTGCGACCTTGACTACCTGTACTTCCCGATGAAAAAGAAATCAAACTCACATTGGGGTGCCTCCGTTCCCAAGCTCTAGCATTTCGCTATGCATCCTTTGGTATCCCAATGCTCCTCACGGACTCTACAATATCAGAGAATTGCATCATGTGTCGGCTAATGACGAGTCTCTTAACAGAAGAGTGAAGACCCTTCTCAAAACGACAACACTTCATGTCCTCAAAAGCTGTGCAAAACATGACAAAGATTGAAAACTTGAAGCAAACTCAGAAATTATCATGTTGTCTTGTTCCAACTTATCAAACTGTTCCCTCAAGTGTTCACGGCAAGACTCCAAAAATATTGGTTCTAAAAAAAACCTGAAATTCTGCCCAAGTAATATTCTCAATGTCTGGTTCATTGGTCTAGTTTGCCACCCTAGCTTCCCTCCTAGTGTCCTTTAGCCCTTCGAGAATTAATTCCCACCATTCATTAGCATCTCCCGTAAGTTGACAAGCTATAATACCGAACAAACAACCTTAACTTACATTTATAAAATACAATCCTAAGTGTATAACAAAAATAATTATAATTCATTAACAAGTTTTCCGGCCACAGTACGTAATGTAGGCAGGGCTGGTCCCGGAATAAGCCCCGCAAGTTTTCGGGTTCGGACAACTCCCGGCGTGGGACAGTAATTTTTATTTTTTTGTAAATATAGAAAAAATAAAAACTCACTGGTAAAAATTATTATTAATATTAAGCGGACAACTAAAATGAGATCGGATTTGGATAATCCAAATATCGAAACTGACACTAAATTTAGTATAATAAATGTGAGGAACATAATAAACTTAACCTTGCATGCAAAATACAATTCTATGTACTTAACAAACAAAAAAATTGTAATCCGATAACAAGTTTTCGTGCCGCCATATATAATGCAAGTGCCATGCTTATAGTATAATAAATGCGAGAACAAAACGAACTAAAACTTGCATGCGCAAAATACAATTCTACGTTGTTAACAAACATAATTGAGGTTCGATAATGAGTTTTCGCCTCGCCGTACGTAATACGTATAATAAACACGGGAAACAAAATGAACTTAAATTTGCATTTGCGAAACACAATTCTATGTCTTTAAAGAAATAATCTTAATTCGGTAACGACTTTTCTTGTTGTCGTACGTAATACAGGTACCATGCTTGTAGTAGATTAAACGCGGAAAATAAAACGAACTTAACCGTGCATTTGCAAAATACAATTCTACGTATTAATAAAAAAATATTTTGTGATTTTACATTAGTTTGGTTAAAAAGAATTAATTTCTCTGCAATTCACAAGCCTAACTAAAACAATTAAAATATTTTTAGTCATTAAAAAAAAAAAATTATAATTTAATATTATAAAACATTTCCTTTCGGGAAATGTAAACCTCATGCAAATCCGAGTCCTACGTTGGTTCAACTTATAAGGAAACATCAGACCTATGAATTCCAAATTTTGCTATTTGCAAGGATTTTCATTAGGAACCAGGAAGGGAAAACTACGTGGCCGCCCAACCCCACACCCACAAAACGACATCGTTTTGTGGGCAGCTCATTAAAAAATAAATGGGTCAAAACGACGTCGTTTTGACCCAGAATTTCAGACCCAAAATTGAGCCCTAATTTGATTTCCCCAATTTTACTCTCACAGCTCACGTTCAAGAGAGAAGAGGAAGAAGAAGCACCACCACGGCTTCCACCGCGAACTCCAGCGCCTAACCCACCGCGCCCGACGCCATATCCGAAGTACCGCAATACGTCGTCGTTTGGGGCGGGCGTTGGGGTTTCTGTTCCTGGTTCTGGTAGGGTGGGTTGTTTCCGGTCGCCGAACATGGCGTCGCGCGGCGTGGTTGGGTGGTGCAGATCGCAAGCGGCTGTGGTTGTGGTCGCGTTCTCCCCTTCTTCTTCCCTTCTTCTTCCTCCTCCCTGTCTTCGTCTCTCTCCCTCTCTCTCCATCAACAGTAACAAATTACAGCAGAAATGAGGGATCTGTTCTGGGTCCAAAATAACGTCATTTTGGACCCATTTATTTTTTAATGACATGGCCCACAAAACGCCGCCGTTTTGTGGTGTGGGGTTGGGCGGCCACGTAGCTTTCCCTTCCTGGTTCCTGATGAAAATCCTTGCAAATAGCAAATTTGTTTGTCTAAATTCCAAAAATCTCTGGCGCTCTCGAAACAGATTTTCTGATTGTTTTCCGAGAAAATCTTTGGCTTCCTAGGGTCGATCGCAATCATCAACCATGGTTTCTGCTATAGTCTTCAAGGTAATCAATCAATTAAATCAATCATCTTATCGATCAACCATCTTCTTTCGTCTCTTTCATTTGACTGTTGTTTGTTTCGATTCGTCTTAGGTTTTCTTTTTTTTTTTTTGGCCGCCGAAATAAGGTTTAGATTGCACCACCGTTTTGTGGTGTGGGATTGGGCGGCCACGTAGCTTTCCCTCCCTGGTTCCTGATGAAAATCCTTGCAAATAGCAAATTTGTATGTCTAAATTCCAAGAATCTCTGGCGCTCTCGAAACAGATTTTTTGATTATTTTCCGAGAAAATCTTTGGCTTCCTAGGGTCGATCGCAATCATCAACCATGGTTTCTGCTATAGTCTTCAAGGTAATCAATCAATTGATTTCAATCATCTTATCGATCAACCATCTTCTTTCGTCTCTTTCATTTGACTGTTGTTTGTTTCGATTCGTCTTACGTTTTCCTTTTTTCTTTTTAGCCGCCGAAATAAGGTTTAGATTGCACCGCCGTTTTGTGGTGTGGGGTTGGGCGGCCACGTAGCTTTCCCTCCCTGGTTTCTGATCAAAATCCTTGCAATTAGCAAATTTGTTTGTCTAAATTCCAAGAATCTCTGGCGCTCTCGAAACAGATTTTCTGATGGTTTTTCGAGAAAATCTTTGGCTTCCTAGGGTCGATCGCAATCATCAACCATGGTTTCTGCTATAGTCTTCAAGGTAATCAATCAATTAAATCAATCATCTTATCGATCAACCATCTTCTTTCGTCTCTTTCATTTGACTGTTGTTTGTTTCGATTCGTCTTAGGTTTTCCTTTTTTATTTTGGCCGCCGAAATATGGTTTAGATTGCACTGCCGTTTTGTGGTGTGGGGTTGGGCGGCCACGTAGCTTTCCCTCCCTGGTTTCTGATCAAAATCCTTGCAATTAGCAAATTTGTTTGTCTAAATTCCAAGAATCTCTGGCGCTCTCGAAACAGATTTTCTGATGGTTTTTCGAGAAAATCTTTGGCTTCCTAGGGTCGATCGCAATCATCAACCATGGTTTCTGCTATAGTCTTCAAGGTAATCAATCAATTAAATCAATCATCTTATCGATCAACCATCTTCTTTCGTCTCTTTCATTTGACTGTTGTTTGTTTCGATTCGTCTTAGGTTTTCCTTTTTTATTTTGGCCGCCGAAATATGGTTTAGATTGCACCGCCGTTTTGTGGTGTGGGGTTGGGCAGCCACGTAGCTTTCCCTTCCTGGTTCCTGATGAAAATCCTTGCAAATAACAAATTTGTTTGTCTAAATTTCAAGAATCTCTGGCGCTCTCGAAACAGATTTTCTGATTGTTTTCCGAGAAAATCTTTGGCTTCCTAGGGTCGATCGCAATCATCAACCATGGTTTCTGCTATAGCCTTCAAGGTAATCAATCAATTAAATCAATCATCTTATCGATCAACCATCTTCTTTCGTCTCTTTCATTTGACTGTTGTTTGTTTCGATTCGTCTTAGGTTTTCTTTTTTTTTTTGGCCGCCGAAATAAGGTTTAGATTGCATCGCCGTTTTGTGGTGTGGGGTTGGGCGGCCACGTAACTTTCCCTCCCTTGTTCCTGATGAAAATCCTTGCAAATAGCAAATTTGTTTGTCTAAATTCCAAGAATCTCTGGCGCTCTCGAAACAGATTTTCTGATTGTTTTCCGAGAAAATCTTTGGCTTCCAAGGCTCGATCGCAATCATCAACCATGGTTTCTGCTATAGTCTTCAAGGTAATCAATCAATTAAATCAATTATCTTATCGATCAACCATCTTCTTTCGTCTCTTTCATTTGACTGTTGTTTGTTTCGATTCGTCTTAGGTTTTCCTTTTTTTTTTTGGCCGCCGAAATAAGGTTTAGATTGCACCGCCGTTTTGTGGTGTGGGGTTGGGCGGCCAAGTAGCTTTCCCTTCCTGGTTCCTGGTGAAAATCCTAGCAAATAACAAATTTGTTTGTCTAAATTTCAAGAATCTCTGGCGCTCTCGAAACAGATTTTCTGATTGTTTTCCGAGAAAATCTTTGGCTTCCTAGGGTCGATCGCAATCATCAACCATGGTTTCTGCTATAGTCTTCAAGGTAATCAATCAATTAAATCAATCATCTTATCGGTCAACCATCTTCTTTCGTCTCTTTCATTTGACTGTTGTTTGTTTCGATTCGTCTTAGGTTTTCCTCTTTTTTTTGGCCGCCGAAATAAGGTTTAGATTGCACCGCCGTTTTGTGGTGTGGGGTTGGGCGGCCACGTAGCTTTCCCTCCCTGGTTTCTGATGAAAATCCTTGCAATTAGCAAATTTGTTTGTCTAAATTCCAAGAATCTCTGGCGCTCTCGAAACAGATTTTCTGATTGTTTTCCGAGAAAATCTTTGGCTTCCTAGAGTCGATCGCAATCATCAACCATGGTTTCTGCTATAGTCTTCAAGGTAATCAATCAATTACATCAATCATCTTATCGATCAACCATCTTCTTTCGTCTCTTTCATTTGACTGTTGTTTGTTTCGATTCGTCTTAGGTTTTCTTTTTTTTTTTTGGCCGCCGAAATAAGGTTTAGATTGCACCGCCGTTTCGTGGTGTGGTGTTGGGCGGCCATGTAGCTTTTCCTTCCTGGTTTCTGACGAAAATCCTTGCAAATAGCAAATTTGTTTGTCTAAATTCCAAGAATCTGGCGCTCTCGAAACAGATTTTCTGATTGTTTTCCGAGAAAATCTTTGGCTTCCTAGGGTCGATCGCAATCATCAACCATGGTTTCTGCTATAGTCTTCAAGGTAATCAATCAATTAAATCAATCATCTTATCGATTAACCATCCTCTTTCGTCTCATTAATTTGACTGTTGTTTGTTTCGATTCGTCTTAGGTTTTCCTCTTTTTTTTTGGCCGCCGAAATATGGTTTAGATTGCACCGCCGTTTTGTGCTGTGGGGTTGGGCGGCCACGTAGCTTTCCTTTCCTGATTCCTGATGAAAATCCTTGCAAATAGCAAATTTGTTTGTCTAAATTTCAAGAATCTCTGGCGCTCTCGAAACAGATTTTCTGATTGTTTTCCGAGAAAATTTTTGGCTTCCTAGGGTCGATCGCAATCATCAACTATGGTTTCTGCTATAGTCTTCAAGGTAATAAATCAATTAAATCAATCATCTTATCGATCAACCATCTTCTTTCGTCTCTTTAATTTAACTGTTGTTTGTTTCGATTCGTCTTAGGTTTTCCTTTTTTTTTTTGGCCGCCGAAATATGGTTTAGATTGCACCGCCGTTTTGTGGTGTGGGTTTGGGCGGCCACGTAGCTTTCCCTCCCTGGTTCCTGATGAAAATCCTTGCAAATAGCAAATTTGTTTGTCTAAATTCCAAGAATTTCTGGCGCTCTCGAAACAGATTTTCTGATTGTTTTCCGAGAAAATCTTTGGCTTCCTAGGGTCGATCGCAATCATCAACCATGGTTTCTGCTATAGTCTTCAAGGTAATCAATTAATTAAATCAATCATCTTATCGATCAACCATCTTCTTTCGTCTCTTTCATTTGACTGTTGTTTGTTTTGATTCGTCTTAGGTTTTCTTTTTTTTTTTTCGCCGCCGAAATAAGTTTTAGATTGCACCGCCGTTTTGTGGTGTGGGGTTGGGCAGCCACGTAGCTTTCCCTTCCTGGTTCCTGATGAAAATCCTTGCAAATAACAAATTTGTTTGTCTAAATTTCAAGAATCTCTGGCGCTCTCGAAACAGATTTTCTGATTGTTTTCCGAGAAAATCTTTGGCTTCCTAGGGTCGATCGCAATCATCAACCATGGTTTCTGCTATAGTCTTCAAGGTAATCAATCAATTAAATCAATCATCTTATCGATCAACCATCTTCTTTCGTTTCTTTCATTTGACTGTTGTTTGTTTCGATTCGTCTTAGGTTTTCCTTTTTTTTTTTTGCCGTCGAAATAAGGTTTAGATTGCACCGCCGTTTTGTGGTGTGGGATTGGGCGGCCACGTAGCTTTCCCTCCCTGGTTTCTGATGAAAATCCTTGCAATTAGCAAATTTGTTTGTCTAAATTCCAAGAATCTCTGGCGCTCTCGAAACAGATTTTCTGATTGTTTTCCGAGAAAATCTTTGGCTTCCTAGGGTCGATCGCAATCATCAACCATGGTTTCTGCTATATTCTTCAAGGTAATCAATCAATTAAATCAATCATCTTATCGATCAACCATCTTCTTTCGTCTCTTTCATTTGACTGTTGTTTGTTTCGATTCGTCTTAGGTTTTCCCTTTTTTTTTTGGCCGCCGAGATAAGGTTTAGATTGCACCGCCGTTTCGTGGTGTGGGGTTGGGCGGCCATGTAGCTTTCCCTTCCTGGTTCCTGACGAAAATCCTTGCAAATAGCAAATTTGTTTGTCTAAATTCCAAGAATCTCTGGCGCTCTCGAAACAGATTTTCTGATTGTTTTCTGAGAAAATCTTTGGCTTCCTAGGGTCGATCGCAATCATCAACCATGGTTTCTGCTATAGTCTTCAAGGTAATCAATAAATTAAATCAATCATCTTATCGATCAACCATCTTCTTTCGTCTCTTTCATTTGACTGTTGTTTGTTTCGATTCGTCTTAGGTTTTCCTTTTTTTTTGGCCGCCGAAATAATGTTTAGATTGCACCGTCGTTTTGTGGTGTGGGGTTGGGCGGCCACGTAGCTTTCCCTCCCTGGTTCCTGATGAAAATCCTTGCAAATAGCAAATTTGTTTGTCTAAATTCCAAGAATCTCTGGCGCTCTCGAAACAGATTTTCTGATTGTTTTCCGAGAAAATCTTTGGCTTCCTAGGGTCGATCGCAATCATCAACCATGGTTTCTGCTATAGTCTTCAAGGTAATCAATCAATTAAATCAATCATCTTATCGATCAACCATCTTCTTTCGTCTCTTTCATTTGACTGTTGTTTGTTTCGATTCGTCTTAGGTTTTTTTTTTTTTTTTTGGCCGCCGAAATAAGGTTTAGATTGCACCGCCGTTTTGTGCTGTGGGGTTGGGCGGCCACGTAGCTTTCCCTTCCTGGTTCCTGATGAAAATCCTTGCAAATAGCAAATTTATTTGTCTAAATTCGAAGAATCTCTGGCGCTCTCGAAACAGATTTTCTGATTGTTTTCCGAGAAAATCTTTGGCTTCCTAGGGTCGATCGCAATCATCAACCATGGTTTCTGCTATAGTCTTCAAGGTAATCAATCAATTAAATCAATTATCTTATCGATCAACCATCTTCTTTCGTCTCTTTAATTTGACTGTTGTTTGTTTCGATTCGTCTTAGGTTTTCCTTTTTTTTTTTGGCCGCCCAAGTATGGTTTAGATTGCACCGCCGTTTTGTGCTGTGGGGTTGGGCGGCCACGTAGCTTTCCCTTCCTGGTTCCTGATGAAAATCCTTGCAAATAGCAAATTTATTTGTCTAAATTTTAAGAATCTCTAGGGCTCTCGAAACAGATTTTCTGATTGTTTTCCGAGAAAATCTTTGGCTTCCTAGGGTCGATCGCAATCATCAACCATGGTTTCTGCTATAGTCTTCAAGGTAATCAATCAATTAAATCAATCATCTTATCGATCAACCATCTTCTTTCGTCTCTTTCATTTGACTGTTGTTTGTTTCGATTCGTCTTAGGTTTTCCTTTTTTTTTTGGCCGCCGAAATAATGTTTAGATTGCACCGCTGTTTTGTGGTGTGGGGTTGGGTGGCCACGTAGCTTTCCCTCCCTGGTTCCTGATGAAAATCCTTACAAATAGCAAATTTGTTTGTCTAAATTCCAAGAATCTCTGGCGCTCTCGAAACAGATTTTCTGATTGTTTTCCGAGAAAATCTTTGGCTTCCTAGGGTCGATCGCAATCATCAACCATGGTTTCTGCTATAGTCTTCAAGGTAATCAATCAATTAAATCAATCATCTTATCGATCAACCATCTTCTTTCGTCTCTTTCATTTGACTGTTGTTTGTTTCGATTCGTCTTAGGTTTTTTTTTTTTTTTTTGGCCGCCGAAATAAGGTTTAGATTGCACCGCCGTTTTGTGCTGTGGGGTTGGGCGGCCACGTAGCTTTCCCTTCCTGGTTCCTGATGAAAATCCTTGCAAATAGCAAATTTATTTGTCTAAATTTCAAGAATCTCTAGGGCTCTCGAAACAGATTTTCTGATTGTTTTCCGAGAAAATCTTTGGCTTCCTAGGGTCGATCGCAATCATCAACCATGGTTTCTGCTATAGTCTTCAAGGTAATCAATCAATTAAATCAATCATCTTATCGATCAACCATCTTCTTTCGTCTCTTTCATTTGACTGTTGTTTGTTTCGATTCGTCTTAGGTTTTCCTTTTTTTTTTGGCCGCCGAAATAATGTTTAGATTGCACCGCTGTTTTGTGGTGTGGGGTTGGGTGGCCACGTAGCTTTCCCTCCCTGGTTCCTGATGAAAATCCTTACAAATAGCAAATTTGTTTGTCTAAATTCCAAGGATCTCTGGCGCTCTCGAAACAGATTTTCTGATTGTTTTCCGAGAAAATCTTTGGCTTCCTAGGGTCGATCGCAATCATCAACCATGGTTTCTGCTATAGTCTTCAAGGTAATCAATCAATTAAATCAATCATCTTATCGATCAACCATCTTCTTTCGTCTCTTTCATTTGACTGTTGTTTGTTTCGATTCGTCTTAGGTTTTCCTTTTTTTTTTGGCCGCCGAAATAATGTTTAGATTGCACCGCTGTTTTGTGGTGTGGGGTTGGGTGGCCACGTAGCTTTCCCTCCCTGGTTCCTGATGAAAATCCTTACAAATAGCAAATTTGTTTGTCTAAATTCCAAGAATCTCTGGCGCTCTCGAAACAGATTTTCTGATTGTTTTTCGAGAAAATCTTTGGCTTCCTAGGGTCGATCGCAATCATCAACCATGGTTTCTGCTATAGTCTTCAAGGTAATCAATCAATTAAATCAATCATCTTATCGATCAACCATCTTCTTTCGTCTCTTTCATTTGACTGTTGTTTGTTTCGATTCGTCTTAGGTTTTTTTTTTTTTTTTTGGCCGCCGAAATAAGGTTTAGATTGCACCGCCGTTTTGTGCTGTGGGGTTGGGCGGCCACGTAGCTTTCCCTTCCTGGTTCCTGATGAAAATCCTTGCAAATAGCAAATTTATTTGTCTAAATTTCAAGAATCTCTAGGGCTCTCGAAACAGATTTTCTGATTGTTTTCCGAGAAAATCTTTGGCTTCCTAGGGTCGATCGCAATCATCAACCATGGTTTCTGCTATAGTCTTCAAGGTAATCAATCAATTAAATCAATCATCTTATCGATCAACCATCTTCTTTCGTCTCTTTCATTTGACTGTTGTTTGTTTCGATTCGTCTTAGGTTTTCCTTTTTTTTTTGGCCGCCGAAATAATGTTTAGATTGCACCGCTGTTTTGTGGTGTGGGGTTGGGTGGCCACGTAGCTTTCCCTCCCTGGTTCCTGATGAAAATCCTTACAAATAGCAAATTTGTTTGTCTAAATTCCAAGGATCTCTGGCGCTCTCGAAACAGATTTTCTGATTGTTTTCCGAGAAAATCTTTGGCTTCCTAGGGTCGATCGCAATCATCAACCATGGTTTCTGCTATAGTCTTCAAGGTAATCAATCAATTAAATCAATCATCTTATCGATCAACCATCTTCTTTCGTCTCTTTCATTTGACTGTTGTTTGTTTCGATTCGTCTTAGGTTTTTTTTTTTTTTTTGGCCGCCGAAATAAGGTTTAGATTGCACCGCCGTTTTTTGCTGTGGGGTTGGGCGGCCACGTAGCTTTCCCTTCCTGGTTCCTGATGAAAATTCTTGCAAATAGCAAATTTATTTGTCTAAATTTCAAGAATCTCTGGCGCTCTCGAAACAGTTTTTCTGATTGTTTTCCGAGGAAATCTTTGGCTTCCTAGGGTCGATCGCAATCATCAACCATGGTTTCTGTTATAGTCTTCAAGGTAATCAATCAATTAAATCAATCATCTTATCGATCAACCATCTTCTTTCGTCTCTTTAATTTGACTGTTGTTTGTTTCGATTCGTCTTAGGTTTTCCTTTTTTTTTTTGGCCGCCGAAATATGGTTTAGATTGCACCGCCGTTTTGTGGTGTGGGGTTGGGCGGCCACGTAGCTTTCCCTTCCTAGTTCCTGATGAAAATCCTTGCAAATAGCAAATTTATTTGTCTAAATTTCAAGAATCTCTAGGGCTCTCGAAACAGATTTTCTGATTGTTTTTCGAGAAAATCTTTGGCTTCCTAGGGTCGATCGCAATCATCAACCATGATTTCTACTATAGTCTTCAAGGTAATCAATCAATTAAATCAATCATCTTATCGATCAACCATCTTCTTTCGTCTCTTTCATTTGACTGTTGTTTGTTTCGATTCGTCTTACGTTTTCCTTTTTTTTTGGCCGCCGAAATAATGTTTAGATTGCACCTTCGTTTTGTGGTGTGGGGTTGGGCGGCCACGTAGCATTCCCTCCCTGGTTCCTGATGAAAATCCTTACAAATAGCAAATTTGTTTGTCTAAATTCCAAGTATCTCTGGCGCTCTCAAAACAGATTTTCTGATTGTTTTCCGAGAAAATCTTTGGCTTCCTAGGGTCGATCGCAATCATCAACCATGGTTTCTGCTATAGTCTTCAAGGTAATTAATCAATTGATTTCAATCATCTTATCGATCAACCATCTTCTTTCGTCTCTTTCATTTGACTGTTGTTTGTTTCGATTCGTGTTACGTTTTCCTTTTTTCTTTTTAGCCGCCGAAATAAGGTTTAGATTGCACCGCCGTTTTGTGGTGTGGGGTTGGGCGGCCACGTAGCTTTCCCTCCCTGGTTTCTGATCAAAATCCTTGCAATTAGCAAATTTGTTTGTCTAAATTTCAAGAATCTCTGGCGCTCTCGAAACAGATTTTCTGATGGTTTTTCGAGAAAATCTTTGGCTTCCTAGGGTCGATCGCAATCATCAACCATGGTTTCTGCTATAGTCTTCAAGGTAATCAATCAATTAAATCAATCATCTTATCGATCAACCATCTTCTTTCGTCTCTTTCATTTGAATGTTGTTTGTTTCGATTCGTCTTAGGTTTTCCTTTTTTTTTTGGCCGCCGAAATAATGTTTAGATTGCACCGCTGTTTTGTGGTGTGGGGTTGGGTGGCCACGTAGCTTTCCCTCCCTGGTTCCTGATGAAAATCCTTACAAATAGCAAATTTGTTTGTCTAAATTCCAAGAATCTCTGGCGCTCTCGAAACAGATTTTCTAATTGTTTTCCGAGAAAATCTTTGGCTTCCTAGGGTCGATCGCAATCATCAACCATGGTTTCTGCTATAGTCTTCAAGGTAATCAATCAATTGATTTCAATCATCTTATCGATCAACCATCTTCTTTCGTCTCTTTCATTTGACTGTTGTTTGTTTCGATTCGTCTTACGTTTTCCTTTTTTCTTTTTAGCCGCCGAAATAAGGTTTAGATTGCACCGCCGTTTTGTGGTGTGGGGTTGGGCGGCCACGTAGCTTTCCCTCCCTGGTTTCTGATCAAAATCCTTGCAATTAGCAAATTTGTTTGTCTAAATTCCAAGAATCTCTGGCGCTCTCGAAACAGATTTTCTGATGGTTTTTCGAGAAAATCTTTGGCTTCCTAGGGTCGATCGCAATCATCAACCATGGTTTCTGCTATAGTCTTCAAGGTAATCAATCAATTAAATCAATCATCTTATCGATCAACCATCTTCTTTCGTCTCTTTCATTTGACTGTTGTTTGTTTCGATTCGTCTTAGGTTTTCCTTTTTTATTTTGGCCGCCGAAATATGGTTTAGATTGCACTGCCGTTTCGTGGTGTGGGGTTGGGCGGCCATGTAGCTTTCCCTTCCTAGTTCCTGATGAAAATCCTTACAAATAGCAAATTTGTTTGTCTAAATTCCAAGAATCTCTGGCGCTCTCGAAACAGATTTTCTGATTGTTTTCCGAGAAAATCTTTGGCTTCCTAGGGTCGATCGCAATCATCAACCATGGTTTCTGCTATAGCCTTCAAGGTAATCAATCAATTAAATCAATCATCTTATCGATCAACCATCTTCTTTCGTCTCTTTCATTTGACTGTTGTTTGTTTCGATTCGTCTTAGGTTTTCTTTTTTTTTTTTGGCCGCCGAAATAAGGTTTATATTGCACCGCCGTTTTGTGGTGTGGGGTTGGGCGGCCAAGTAGCTTTCCCTTCCTGGTTCCTGGTGAAAATCCTAGCAAATAACAAATTTGTTTGTCTAAATTTCAAGAATCTCTGGCGCTCTCGAAACAGATTTTCTGATTGTTTTCCGAGAAAATCTTTGGCTTCCTAGGGTCGATCGCAATCATCAACCATGGTTTCTGCTATAGTCTTCAAGGTAATCAATCAATTAAATCAATCATCTTATCGGTCAACCATCTTCTTTCGTCTCTTTCATTTGACTGTTGTTTGTTTCGATTCGTCTTAGGTTTTCCTTTTTTTTTTGGCCGCCGAAATAAGGTTTAGATTGCACCGCCGTTTTGTGGTGTGGGGTTGGGCGGCCACGTAGCTTTCCCTCCCTGGTTTCTGATGAAAATCCTTGCAATTAGCAAATTTGTTTGTCTAAATTCCAAGAATCTCTGGCGCTCTCGAAACAGATTTTCTGATTGTTTTCCGAGAAAATCTTTGGCTTCCTAGGGTCGATCGCAATCATCAACCATGGTTTCTGCTATAGTCTTCAAGGTAATCAATCAATTAAATCAATCATCTTATCGATCAACCATCTTCTTTCGTCTCTTTCATTTGACTGTTGTTTGTTTCGATTCGTCTTAGGTTTTCCTTTTTTTTTTGGCCGCCGAAATAATGTTTAGATTGCACCGCTGTTTTGTGGTGTGGGGTTGGGTGGCCACGTAGCTTTCCCTCCCTGGTTCCTGATGAAAATCCTTACAAATAGCAAATTTGTTTGTCTAAATTCCAAGAATCTCTGGCGCTCTCGAAACAGATTTTCTGATTGTTTTCCGAGAAAATCTTTGGCTTCCTAGGGTCGATCGCAATCATCAACCATGGTTTCTGCTATAGTCTTCAAGGTAATCAATCAATTGATTTCAATCATCTTATCGATCAACCATCTTCTTTCGTCTCTTTCATTTGACTGTTGTTTGTTTCGATTCGTCTTACGTTTTCCTTTTTTCTTTTTAGCCGCCGAAATAAGGTTTAGATTGCACCGCCGTTTTGTGGTGTGGGGTTGGGCGGCCACGTAGCTTTCCCTCCCTGGTTTCTGATCAAAATCCTTGCAATTAGCAAATTTGTTTGTCTAAATTCCAAGAATCTCTGGCGCTCTCGAAACAGATTTTCTGATGGTTTTTCGAGAAAATCTTTGGCTTCCTAGGGTCGATCGCAATCATCAACCATGGTTTCTGCTATAGTCTTCAAGGTAATCAATCAATTAAATCAATCATCTTATCGATCAACCATCTTCTTTCGTCTCTTTCATTTGACTGTTGTTTGTTTCGATTCGTCTTAGGTTTTTTTTTTTTTTTTGGCCGCCGAAATAAGGTTTAGATTGCACTGCCGTTTTGTGCTGTGGGGTTGGGCGGCCACGTAGCTTTCCCTTCCTGGTTCCTGATGAAAATCCTTGCAAATAGCAAATTTATTTGTCTAAATTTCAAGAATCTCTGGCGCTCTCGAAACAGTTTTTCTGATTGTTTTCCGAGGAAATCTTTGGCTTCCTAGGGTCGATCGCAATCATCAACCATGGTTTTTGCTATAGTCTTCAAGGTAATCAATCAATTAAATCAATCATCTTGTCGATCAACCATCTTCTTTCGTCTCTTTAATTTGACTTTTGTTTGTTTCGATTCGTCTTAGGTTTTCCTTTTTTTTTTGGCCGCCGAAATATGGTTTAGATTGCACCGCCATTTTGTGCTGTGGGGTTGGGCGGCCACGTAGCTTTCCCTTCCTGGTTCCTGATGAAAATCCTTGCAAATAGCAAATTTATTTGTCTAAATTTCAAGAATCTCTAGGGCTCTCGAAACAGATTTTCTGATTGTTTTCCGAGAAAATCTTTGGCTTCCTAGGGTCGATCGCAATCATCAACCATGATTTCTGCTATAGTCTTCAAGGTAATCAATCAATTAAATCAATCATCTTATCGATCAACCATCTTCTTTCGTCTCTTTCATTTGACTGTTGTTTGTTTCGATTCGTCTTACGTTTTCCTTTTTTTTTGGCCGCCGAAATAATGTTTAGATTGCACCTTCGTTTTGTGGTGTGGGGTTGGGCGGCCACGTAGCATTCCCTCCCTGGTTCCTGATGAAAATCCTTACAAATAGCAAATTTGTTTGTCTAAATTCCAAGTATCTCTGGCGCTCTCAAAACAGATTTTCTGATTGTTTTCCGAGAAAATCTTTGGCTTCCTAGGGTCGATCGCAATCATCAACCATGGTTTCTCCTATAGTCTTCAAGGTAATCAATCAATTAAATCAATCATCTTATCGATCAACCATCTTCTTTCGTCTCTTTCATTTCACTGTTGTTTGTTTCGATTCGTCTTAGGTTTTTTTTTTTTTTTTTGGCCGCCGAAATCAGGTTTGGATTGCACCGCCGTTTTGTGCTGTGGGGTTGGGCGGCCACGTAGCTTTCCCTTCCTGGTTCCTGATGAAAATCCTTGCAAATAGCAAATTTATTTTTTTAAATTTCAAGAATTTCTGGCGCTCTCGAAACAGATTTTCTGATTGTTTTCCGAGAAAATCTTTGGCTTCCTAGGGTCGATCGCAATCATCAACCACGGTTTCTGCTATAGTCTTCAAGGTAATCAATCAATTAAATCAATTATCTTATCGATCAACCATCTTCTTTCGTCTCTTTAATTTGACTGTTGTTTGTTTCGATTCGTCTTAGGTTTTCCTTTTTTTTTTTGGCCGCCGAAATATGGTTTAGATTGCACCGCCGTTTTGTGGTGTGGGGTTGGGCGGCCACGTAGCTTTCCCTTCCTGGTTCCTGATGAAAATCCTTGCAAATAGCAAATTTATTTTTCTAAATTTCAAGAATCTCTAGGGCTCTCGAAACAGATTTTCTGATTGTTTTCCGAGAAAATCTTTGGCTTCCTAGGGTCGATCGCAATCATCAACCATGGTTTCTGCTATAGTCTTCAAGGTAATCAATCAATTAAATCAATCATCTTATCGATCAACCATCTTCTTTCGTCTCTTTCATTTGACTGTTGTTTGTTTCGATTCGTCTTAGGTTTTCCTTTTTTTTTTGGCCGCCGAAATAATGTTTAGATTGCACCGCTGTTTTGTGGTGTGGGGTTGGGCGGCCACGTAGCTTTCCCTCCCTGGTTCCTGATGAAAATCCTTACAAATAGCAAATTTGTTTGTCTAAATTCCAAGAATCTCTGGCGCTCTCGAAACAGATTTTCTGATTGTTTTCCGAGAAAATCTTTGGCTTCCTAGGGTCGATCGCAATCATCAACCATGGTTTCTGCTATAGTCTTCAAGGTAATCAATCAATTAAATCAATCATCTTATCGATCAACCATCTTCTTTCGTGTCTTTCATTTGACTGTTGTTTGTTTCGATTCGTCTTAGGTTTTCCTTTTGGCTTTTGGCCGCCGAAATATGGTTTAGATTGCACCGTCATTTTGTGGTGTGGGGTTGGGCGGCCACGTAGCTTTCCCTCCCTGGTTCCTGATGAAAATCCTTGCAATTAGTAAATTTGTTTGTCTAAATTCCAAGAATCTCTGGCGCTCTCGAAACAGATTTTCTGATTGTTTCCCGAGAAAATCTTTGGCTTCCTAGGGTCGATCGCAATCATCAACCATGGTTTCTGCTATAGTCTTCAAGGTAATCAATCAATTAAATCAATTATCTTATCGATCAACCATCTTCTTTCGTCTCTTTCATTTGACTGTTGTTTGTTTCGATTCGTCTTAGGTTTTTCTTTTTTTTTTTGGCCGCCGAAATAAGGTTTAGATTGCACCGCCGTTTTGTGGTGTGGGGTTGGGCGGCCACGTAGCTTTCCCTCCCTGGTTCCTGATGAAAATCCTTGCAAATAGCAAATTTGTTTGTCTAAATTCCAAGAATCTCTGGCGCTCTCGAAACAGATTTTCTGATTGTTTTCCGAGAAAATCTTTGGCTTCCTAGGGTCGATCGTAATCATCAACCATGGTTTCTGCTATAGTCTTCAAGGTAATCAATCAATTAAATCAATCATCTTATCGATCAACCATCTTCTTTCGTCTCTTTCATTTGACTGTTGTTTGTTTCGATTCGTCTTAGGTTTTCCTTTTTTTTTTTTTGGCCGCCGAAATAAGATTTAGATTGCACCGCCGTTTTGTGGTGTGGGGTTGGGCGGCCACGTAGCTTTCCCTTCCTGGTTCCTGATGAAAATCCTTGCAAATAACAAATTTGTTTGTCTAAATTTCAAGAATCTCTGGCGCTCTCGAAAAGATTTTCTGATTGTTTTTCGAGAAAATCTTTGGCCTCCTAGGGTCGATCGCAATCATCAACCATGGTTTCTGCTATAGTCTTCAAGGTAATCAATCAATTAAATCAATCATCTTATCGATCAACCATCTTCTTTCGTCTCTTTCATTTGACTGTTGTTTGTTTCAATTCGTTTTAGATTTTCCTTTTTTTTTTTGGCCGCCGAAATAAGGTTTAGATTGCACCGCCGTTTTGTGGTGTGGGGTTGGGCGGCCACGTAGCTTTCCCTTCCTGGTTCCTGATGAAAATCCTTGCAAATAGCAAATTTGTTTGTCTAAATTTCAAGAATCTCTGGCGCTCTCGAAACAGATTTTCTGATTGTTTTCCGAGAAAATCTTTGGCTTCCTAGGGTCGATCGCAATCATCAACCATGGTTTCTGCTATAGTCTTCAAGGTAATCAATCAATTAAATAAATCATCTTATCGATCAACCATCTTCTTTCGTCTCTTTCATTTGACTGTTGTTTGTTTCGATTCGTCTTAGGTTTTCCTTTTTTTTTTTTGGCCGCCGAAATAAGGTTTAGATTGCACCGCTGTTTTGTGGTGTGGGGTTGGGCGGCCACGTAGCTTTCCCTTCCTGGTTCCTGATGAAAATCCTTGCAAATAGCAAATTTATTTGTCTAAATTTCAAGAATCTCTGGCGCTCTCGAAACAGATTTTCTGATTGTTTTTCGAGAAAATCTTTGGCTTCCTAGGGTCGATCGCAATCATCAACCATGGTTTCTGCTATAGTCTTCAAGGTAATCAATCAATTAAATCAATCATCTTATCGATCAACCATCTTCTTTCGTCTCTTTCATTTGACTGTTGTTTGTTTCGATTCGTCTTAGGTGTTCCTTTTTTTTTTTTGGCCGCCGAAATGAGGTTTAGATTGCACCGCCGTTTTGTGGTGTGGGGTTGGGCGGCCACGTAGCTTTCCCTCCCTGGTTCCTGATGAAAATCCTTGCAAATAGCAAATTTGTTTGTCTAAATTCCAAGAATCTCTGGCGCTCTCGAAACAGATTTTCTGATTGTTTTCCGAGAAAATCTTTGGCTTCCTAGGGTCGATCGCAATCATCAACCATATGTTATGCCAGAAATGCTGTGGTTTTGAACCCATGAAACTAAAAGTCTCCCCACAGTCTCAGAGTTTTCGAACCTATGCTCTGATACTAAAGTGTCACACCTCAATTTTAAACATAATAAAATTGTACATTAAATATAAATAAAGACTCACAATCTCATTAAAATACCCAATATACACATTGATAAAAGCTTGAGTGCAAAAAGTTTAAAATTGACTACAAAAGTGGTCACCCGACCGATAGCCACAATCTCAAAAACCAAAGAGGAAGTTAGATAGTTTACATCATTCAAACCAAAATAAATAAGTACAAGTTACGATACATATTTTTAAAAACAAAATATAAAAGATACTGAGTAACTCCTCCAATGCAACTTTCAAAAATATGTATGTTAGTCTACACATGCTGTCACGACCCATCTCAAATTGGGTAGATTGGTGACGGGCCAACGAGACTATCCCGCTAAGGCCTCTACATTAATTAAATGTTTATGGATTTAAATTGATTATTTCACTTGCCTTTCAAGGTAATTCAGAATTAACGAAAATGTTATTTATTTTTATAATTAAAATAACTCTAAGGACGTGCAAAACTATCATACATTATTCATAAAACATGCTTGTCCGTTATTTATTACAAACTAAGGTAAATGCCCAAACATGGCCTCAAACAGTATTTAAACAGTAACTGCAACATATATACATGTGTTTTTAGGAAAAGAAAACTCAAAAGTAGTGTCCAACCGGTCTGCCTTCTATTTTCCACCTGTCCTAGCTTCGGGACCTGGTGTGTTGCAAAGCAACACTCATTAGCTCACAACTAGTATGAATCTAGATATACATTTTTACAGGTTTTACATGACATAATTTGAGATAAACATTTTATTAGTAAGTTGGCCACATTCGCGAGTGGATTCATGGGTCGTGGCCGAAGACGTAGTAAACAGTTTATAATTTTCATAACCCGTGGGTTATAGCAGTATCAGATTCTACGATTAAACAAGCATCGTATATAAATCAGTCGACCAATCAGTGTATGCCAAAGCTAATCAAGGGAGCGACCCTAGAATAATTATTATACGGAATACGCATGACGCCATCCGATACTCCCTGGCCGTGGGTCCCCACCTTATCTCAACCACTGCTTGTCATACCCCCAGCGGAGCAGGGAATCACTGGGTCTATATGATGTCATTAAAATGATCATCATTCACAGAATTTTAACAATGTAGAACCCAAGGTCACACGCTCATTAGTCATGTGTCATGTTTAAGCATGTTATAACTCTTAATAACTATCAATTGCATTATGGCAAATATCATAATAGGATATGCTTTTTAAAAATATACAACTAAAAAGGCATATCTAAACTCACCGTTTGCCAAGTAAAGCAACTAACGTTAAACTTCGACTGGTCCTTCACAATTGTAATCTGTCATTAACGGATAATAGAATATCAACTAAATTCCCAATGTATTAACGTTAATCTTAATATCTCAGTCTTTTTATATCTCACTAACTACATTTAAATATAACCCTTGGTTTCTAACAATCAAGGTTAAAATAATTAACTCTGCACAAATGAACCACAAATTAAAACGGTCAACACAACCCCACTTTAAAATAATATGAATTTCCCGGATAAAACTTAATTTTACCAAGATTCAAAATATTCCAAATATTACAAGGTTTTAAAAGTTAAAAATATCACTTTAATTTATTGTTCGAATTTGTCGCAGTTTAGTAGAAAATTCATAATAAATTCATTTTATGTCCAAAAATATTGAAACCAGTGCTCAAACTTAGATAACTTAGAGTATTATCCTCAGTAAAAAGTTCAACTTCGTGAGAAAAAAAAACATTTCGTAATAATCAAAATAAACAGGCCACATAACAGTTTTTTTGTTCCTGGAAACCAGTATTCTTTAAAAATTCACTAAAAATAGAGTTTATAACATTTTTGCATGATTCCAACAGCCAAAGTTTACTAACTCATAGATATAGTCTCAGTAAAAATTATAGGATTGAATTCGAAGTGTAAGTTTCTTAAAAATCAAAGAGAAGGCTGTATTCGTGAAAAATAGAGTTCTGTTTTTCATTATCTTTGAAAAATCGTATAAAATAGCATATTCATCCGTTTTAGACGAATTTGGTATCAAAATTTGCGTATTGAAACGTACTTTAAACTTTCTTAAGGTTCTAATCTCAGAAACAGTGTGTAAAATGCTCAAAAATGAGGATCTTTGAAAGTCTATCATGCTGTCAGATTATTACAGAGGTTTCCGGCAAGGAAATAAATTTTCTGGCGAAGTACAGGTGGCGGGAGGTGGTGGCTCGTGGCAGGTCTAAGGTGGAAGATCACCTCCAAGCTTTCATAATGGTTAATAATCATCTAATAGTTTCATATTTATATAAATAAGCTAACATATAAAACACAACTAAGAAGAAGAAGAAGAAGAAAGAACGAACATACCTTGAATTGGTTGCATAAGAGTTCTCTCTCTCTCTCTCTCTCTCTCTCTCTCTCTCTCTCTCTCTCTCTCTCTCTCTCGCGGCAGAAACCTGAAAGAGGTGGAAGAGTGCTGCTTGCACCTATTTGGTCTAATCTAATAACCTAGAGGTGACATGCTAGCACATGCTAGCATGAGGTGGCTAACATGCAAATGAGATGGCAACAAAAATCTTCAAAGGTTAAATTTAATAGTTATCCGTACGTACCAATATTTTTTTTCAGTAAAAAGTAAACAAATTTATTTTAGGAACTCCTAAACTCGTTCGATTGTCCCCTAAAGTAATATCGAGGTTAATCTCCAGTTACGATTAATGCTTAACATAATTTATTGAACCACTCATCGGTCTCCGATTATGTTTTGAACCAACTTCATTTACCCCTAAAATAATTTAAGAATATTTTCTTATTCGTCAAATAAATTACCTAATTGACCTAAAAAGTCTCTGTTTCTTAATTTAATCGAGTTTTTAAATTACCCATAATATTTCTATTTATTTATTTATTCATTTATTTATTATTATTATTTTTTTGGGTCAGGGTCTCACACATGCCAAGCACCCCATGCTATGATAACTCCGAGGCTGTACCTAAAGAGAAAGAAGGGATGAGTTCGACAACCCAGTAGGAGAATCTAAATAGGCATTATATGCATATGACATGAGGTGACCTACCTCATGAACATTGATATTCATACAAGAGAGAGAAAGTAAATGGAAGCAATAATAAGTCACGAATGTAGATAATTAACCCACAATATATATGGTTTCTCAACTCATCAATTTCAATTCCACGAATCACGTGTCTCATCAATGTATCATTCCTGGCATTACCCAAAATGGAATCAGTATATATCAGCCTAGCACACCCCAATTGGGTGCCTAGTTCAAAATTATTCTTGGCATTTCTGGAGGATTCTAGTTCTGGACCTGTCTAGCATTCCCGAAAGAGTTTAGTACAGTGTTCATATATATCGCGTGTCTTATAACTATCGCGTTATATCATAAAAGAGTGCACCTAAGTCATAAAATTCATCATTTTAATCTAACAAGATCAATATTAATATATGTCATCTGATTCATTTTCCAAAAGATTAGCAAGTTCCATTCACAACATGTTTCATAATATCATTAACATCATGAATAATTAAGTGACAATCATGTTCTAAACTCTAGCTTATCAGTTTAAAGTTTAGTCCAATTCATCGTGATGAGATAGGAAAAAGCATCCCAAAAGAGCAAGAAAACATCCCGAAGGAATAAGGAGCCCGAGAAACATCCCGAACAATATCCGGATGGAATAAATATTTACAAGTTAGAGAAGATAAATATCCGGATCGAATGCTAAAATATCCTAATGAAATAATTCAAGATTTCAAACAGAAACCATAGAGACTCAAAACATCTGGATGAAGGTAAAAACATTCGGATGAAATTACTAAGGAGTTCAACCAAAAATGGCAGAGACAAGAAACATCTGGATGAAGTGGGCAAACATCCGAATAAAGTATAAACTATATACAATAGAAGGGGCAAACATTTGGATGATACAAGAAAACATTAGGATGTTTTCTGATCAAAACTCAACTATGTCCCATAACTATCGCATCATATCATAAAATAGCGCACATAAGTCATAGAATTCATCATTTTAATCTAACAAGATTAATATCAATATATGTCATGTGATTCATCTTCCAAAAGATTAGCAAGTTTCATTCACAACATGTCATATAATATCATTAACATCATGAATAACTAAGTGACAATCTTGTTTCAAACTCCAATTTATAAGTTTAAAGTTTAGTCCAATTCATCTTGATGAAATAGGAAAAAGCATTCCGAAAGAACAAGAAAACATTTCGAAAGAATAAGAAAAACATCACGAACAACATCTGGATAGAATAAACATCCACAACCGGATAGAATGCTAAAACATTCATGATTTGCACACAAAAGTGTGTTTAATACATGTCTAAACCCCTTAAATTGTGTGCGAATATTATTTAACGCATCGTATTTTATACGTGTTTATAATTTAACGTACGTTTTGGGTGCTAGTATTTTTTTGAGGCATTTGCAGTATTGTAAGAATTTTTGCAAGCTAAGAAATTCAAACCATGAAAATGAAATAAAGGCCAAGCAAGTCAAAAGAGCTACTATAGTAGGATCAAACACTACTGGTAGTAAAGCACACCGTCCAAGTTGAGAATATGAGTTACTACTAGTAGTAGGATCCAACACTACTGGTAGTATCTGGTAGTAAAACACACTGTCCAAATTGAGAATAAGAGCTAGTACTAGTAGTAGGATTCAGCACTACTGGTAGTAAAACATACTGTCCAATTTGAAAATAAGAGCTATTACCCCAATGTGACATGTACTACCGTTAGTAGTACAAATCCGAAAAATCTCTTTTTATTTTTAAATTTTTATTTTCTTTATGTTTATCTTTATCTGTTAGTTTCGTAATGTAATTAGGAGTGTTAGCCATGTTTCTATTTAGCCATGTTTCTATTTATTAGGTAGAAAATATAGTTAGTTTTTGTTGAGGATTATTTCGAATACATTTTTTTTTAATTTCAAGTTCATAAATTGTTCTTTTTCTTCATCTTTTATTTTTGATTTCTGATGGATTCCATTAAATTCATGAGGAACTAATCTTGATCCGATTCAACGGTAAAATATTGAATCGCGACTCAAGGTAATTTGATCCTCACACAAAGTTTTCAATTTATGATATCATCTTATTAATCAAGAATTATTTTGAAATTAATCAAGGGTCTTTGTAAGATTTTTGTTTATGTGTAGACAATCTCCATTGGCACACACAATTCTCAGATCTACAAGATTTTGATTTGAAAAATTAATTTTCTTATCTTTATTATAAAATGATGATCAATCTTTCTTTATTTTTTTATAAATCCTAATTTTTTTATCATCTAGCGAAGGTTCGATGTTATAGAACCGGAGTTGAGTTATATTTATTCGAGGATTGGATTATTATGAGTCGTGGTCAATGTGGATCCTGAGAATTGGATATTGTTTCTTTTTATTTTAAATCATTGTAAATCTCACCACAATATTTTTTCTACATATATTCTGAACATTTTCTTCTTTTTTTCCCGATAAACTTTTACATTTCTCGTTCCCTTTAGATTCGATTCCAGAATTTCATAATTATTATGTTACAACCGATCAATTGATTCTACGCTTGGGATACATATTTTATTGACATCGGTTGACGACAAGCAATTCAGATGAAATAATTCAAGATTTCAAATAGAAATCACAGAGGTTTGAAACATCCGGACGAAGGTAAAAATATCTAGATAAAATTACTAAGAAGTTCAACCAAAATGACAGAGACAAGAAATATCCAGATGAAATGGGCAAACATTCAAACAAAGTATAAACTTCATACAACAGAAGGGACAAACATTCGGATGATTCAAGAAAATATCTGGACCAAAACTCAACTGTGAAAAACAGAGGCATTAAACATCCGGATGAAGTAATGAAACATCCGCATGTTTTATGTTTTTCTATAAAACTTCGAACTACAATAGAAATAATTTTCAAAGGGAAATTTGATTCCAAGCTCAATAACCAAGTTTAAACTTTGAAATAGTAATCAAATGGGATCATAAACACATAATAAGAGTTAAAAATTCTTACCTCAAGGTTTGAATCCTGTATTTGAAGCTCCAACTTCAAGCCCTAACTTCTAAAATCAAGAAACTCTTCAAGCCCTAACTTCTAAAATCAAGAAACTCGAGATACTCCTCCTCCAAGCCAAAGAACACAAACAACCACTTGATTTTCACAGAATATAAGAGGAATATGAAGGATCTTGAGCTCAAATGAGATTTGAGTAAGACTTTTAGTTGAATTTCTAGTGAGAGAAAGAGAAAACGGGGGAGAGAGAGAGAGAGTTGGGAGATGAATTTGATTTTTCCAA
Organism: Arctostaphylos glauca; assembly: GCA_019985065.2. Classification (NCBI taxonomy): domain Eukaryota; kingdom Viridiplantae; phylum Streptophyta; class Magnoliopsida; order Ericales; family Ericaceae; genus Arctostaphylos; species Arctostaphylos glauca. Next base: position 27,551,697 of record JAHSPW020000005.1, on the reverse strand, counting down.
ACACATCAAATATTTAATAAATCTCATACCCCAAATTACACTCGCACCCCCAAAGTATGTCACATGCTACCACAAGCCCCTGAGCTATAATGTTATGTCAAATTGACTCCAAATCATGGTTTTACTCTAATTTTTACACGCTCTACATTAATATTACACATTAACCCGACATTAAAATAAAAGGTATAAATTTTTTGGGTCTTTACAGTTAAGAACGAACCTAACCCTTAGACTCAAACTATAAGTGTTTAGCTACTCATACTTTCTATGAAAATGGAAGAAATAAGAAAAAACATGGTAAACATTCTTATCTAAGAAGTATGAAAACGCTCTTACCAAGAGAATACTCAAAATCTGTAAAATACCATGAAATACGGTTAAAAACTAAGATCCTGGCAAGTGTCGAAAGATTGAGTAATAGAAATATAAAGCCAAGAGAAAAATGAGCATAGATCTTTCCAATATTTGCTTGATAACGTAAAAATATGTGACTTACAAGAACAAAATGCTTAGGGTTGAAGAACTCTCAAACCTTGAAGAACACAAATGAAGATTATACTAGGTTAGAGAGAAAAGCTCTCAAATAATACAAAAATCTAATATTTTTTTAAGTGTTTGATGATAGTACAAAGGGTAGCACATGCTTTCTTGTAAGAGAAACCCTAAAAAATATCTATTTCTATTTTTAGCTCTAATACAAAGTATATCCTGAAAGTTGCACAAAGACCAAAAGGTCTAATGCATGCCACATGCTCTTTGTTCCTGATGTGTCACAAAGTTCAAGGTGGAGTGGTCCCCTATGTATCAGCCAAGTCGAACCAAATCTTTTTTTGTTGCACATGAGGCACCGGTGCCATGGTTTTGGAGGCACCAGTGCTATGGCCTTTTTGCAAGTCATTTTTCCTTTTGGAAATGGTGAAGCACCTTTCATAAATAATGAAGCACTGGTGCCTTGACCTTCCAGCATATCTATTTTCCTTTGGAAGTTGAAGAAGCACCAGTGCATTACAATTAGGAGCACTACTGCCTAACCTTGCAGCATTTTCTTTTCTTCTGGTTTTGAGAGGGAGGTATAGGTGCTAACATTTTGAAAGTACCAATGCCTTGTTTTCTATCTTCATTCCTCAGTTTTAAATAGGAATGCAAAGGGGAGCACCGGCTCTAAGGTTTTGTGGGCACCAGTGCCTGTATGGGTTTTTGTTGGTCTTTGGCTTGCTTCTCCTTTTGCATTGTCGTCAAGCTTCGTCCTTTGATTTCTTGGACTTCCATGGCTCATCTAGTTCTCCTAAGCCTTCTTTTACTATGAATACTTGTTTCTCAAGTTTCGGGGTCCCACTTGATGCGTTTAGTCTGCAATGGACATAAAAGTATCTTTTCATGAATTACCGATTATAATAATATAATAGCACCTACACATGGGCGAAAATGGATGCGTTAAGCCGTTAGATATATAATAACATGCGCCCATCAAATCATGTAACTTGTTTGTCTAAACTATTAATGAAGTAAATGAAATTTAACTGCAAAAAGGGTCACTTGAGTTTAAGAAAATATGCTTGAATCTCACATTGGAAACTTAGGATAATCCTAGTAGGTATATAAAACCTAACTTCAGTTAAGAGTTTGAGCACCAAGGGATAACCGAGTTTTATACACGGCGGAGGACCTAGAGTAAGTGGGCTTCGGACCATTTATCACACGCATGTGCGCGACATCGCCCGCCCGACCTGACCCTATATATCTCGAGTTTGGAGGTTGTGGGTTGTGGCCTTAGGCCTCTTTCTAAAATCTTTTTGGGCCAAATTTATTTAAGTAATTTCTTTACTTAAATTAATTCCTTAAACAAATAGCTTTTCAACAAATCAGTGCGTTTGGCCAATTCAGTTCAAGTTGGACAGATGCATTTCGTCGGTTCAAACTAGATGGACACAACCAATGATCAACTGGTGCCATTTTGCACCTATTTGGCTGATCTGAAAAGGCACTTCATGCCTATAAATTAGGCCCTCATCTAGTTTTAGACACAAAAAATTCTAAAGTTACTTGCTGCTGTAAGTCTGCTCAATTTTCTAACGTTTTGAAATTCCATTTTTCATCCATCCTTCTATACTGGAAAGCTCAACACTCGGTGGTTCACTATGCACATGAATTTTTGTGCTTCTTTCATGTGCACTGGCCGTTGTATCCCGAGAGATGATTGTTTAAGCAATCGCAAGCAACGGACGAGGGCAAAAATCATCTTAAGGAGACAGTGTTAACACTAGACTCGACCAAATCAAGTTCTCTTTGCGAAACATAAGGATTTTGATAACAAATCTGTAAGTGCATTTATTACGATCTTATATGAATCCCTTATTACAAATCTTAGCCTTGAAAAAATATTTGATCCAACATATTTGTTGGCATGATCGATGTGTAATGAACTGCTCCCGCATTATACAATATTATTCTCTTTGGATGCCCAAACCCCATGGACTTTTCAGTAAGTCACTCATCCATGTATTATTGCAAGACGAGCACGCGTAATTATGAAGTTTCGTTAGATTTTTGCGCCCTCACGACTTTAAAAGGCCTTGTACAAGATGAAGCCATGATCTATTACATGTAGCTTTGAATTTTACAACTATCAAGCAATGTAGGATGCTCGACCATCCATTTGGACATTCACAAAGACTCTCTCTCTCTCTCTAGATGCCTGATTTACAGCTAGCACCACAGCCTGACTAGGGTATCACAATCTCCCCACTTAATAACCCACATCCTCATGTATGGAATTGAGATTTGTCTCACATTTTCTATTGGTATAGACTCTGGTATCATTTGTAATTATCCACTCTCGTTTTATACAATATTGTTTGCTTTGGCAGGATTTGACTATTTAAATCCCATGGATTTCCCAGTATGTCAACCATCTCTGCATTGCTGCAAGAGGAACACACTTAATTGTGAGGTTTTATTAGATTTTGGTGCCTTCGGGGTTTTAAAAGGCTTATACAAGGAAGAGTCATGATATATTACATATATCACTAAACTTTACATCTACCAAACAATATGGGGTGCTTAACCATCCATCTAGACATTCCCGAGACTCTCTCCGGATGCATGGCCTCACAGTTGGCACCACAGTCTAACAGGAGTGTCACGCAGTGGGACACTAGCTAGGAAATCATTAGTTCTCGAAATTATAAGTAGTAATACTTTACCAAATATTTTCAACCATCGTGTTTGAAGGTCGAGCGGTTCTCAACAATTTATTTTATTTTGACATCTCATGATTCTTCCTCATTTTCGGCTCTAATTACAGCCATATTATGAGACTTAAGCTTGTAACTTAAACACATTTAGGTCTGCAGAGAAAGCACTATGAAACCATACAACGATCTAATTGTACAATATAACTTGTTAGATTTGTAAAAATGATAGCGCTCACGTATGGATTGTTGGATTTTTATTTTATCATGCTATCAAGTGGATAAGAAAATATTACAAATGGTTATGCAAATTTTGCAAAATAACTTTTAAGTTTCATATTTTGTCATAGAACTAAGATTTTCAAATTATTTTTATTAAAAATATTAGATTAAAAAATTAACACATAATAAATAAGGGAACATATTTTTTAGTCCCATCTATAAGTGTTGGTTATTTTTCTACCCTATGCACTTACAAACATTAAGTTTTGGTACTTTTTAAAAAAAAATACCAAATTTACCCTTATCTTGACATTAACCAAAGTTAGCAGCCAATCCCTAAAAACACACCATTAACAATCATCTCTCAAATATCACTCGTCTCTCCCAAAATAGCGGGACTAAAAAAAAGGGCAACAATCCTTCATTTTAGGATGACACCGAAGATTTAAGGCTCCGGAATCCATCAACTCACCGGAATTGCATATAAATAGCGCACTACATCTACAGAACATCGACCGCCAGTGTCAGAATACGAAATACGAGTTTGATTTAATTGCTACCGGAGAAAGACGACGAAAGTCAAATGATTTTGGTCGAACTACGGGCTAGGGTAATGTACCAATCCTTAGAATACATGTTTGTTTTGGATGATACTGACTCAGACATAGTATATTTGAAGGTCATGGTAAATTTTGAGATATCATGGTAAATTTAAAGGTTATGGTAAATTAGTAGAAAACATGATAAATTTGCTGAAAAGAAACAACACCTACAAGTCATGGTACGTTATCAGATATCATGGTAAATTTGAAGGTCATGATAAAATTTCAAGTAAAAAACAACACTTACCGTCCATGGAAATTTTGCATATATCATGGTAAATTTGAAGGTACGGCACGACATCTGGTAAATTTACAGGTAAAACACTAAATCTACAGGTTATGGTAAATTTGCAGGTAAGAAACAACACCTGCAGGTCATGGTATATTTTCATAAAATGGTGAAAATAATTACTAAAGATAATTATGAATCTCAAATTGTCATTTTCGGCAAAAATAATTACTAAAGATAATTATAATTCCATGTTTTAAGCCTAAATTAGTGCTACAAATTTAAACTTAACAAATCAAGAATTAACTAACTAAAGGATAAGAGGGTAAAGTACCCCTCAAAAGTAATGGCAAATTTGTCAAACTATATAAAAATAGGATTAAAACATAAGTTCAAAAAGTGGATAGGATAAAAACCTAAGATGCAGGGGTAAATAGGATCTTGATTTAAATTACCCAATAAATAATGAAGTACAATAGTATTTTAATTTTAGTAAGAAATTATAGTATATTATTTTTATGTATTAATTACAACAACATACCTATACTATTATACAAAAGGAATACCTAAATTGGTGTGAACCATCTTTTGAAGTTCACTCACATTATTTTTCCAATATTGACATGTTCCTTTTTTTTCTCACACTTCATTGTTTCTTTTCATCTTTTTTCTTCACTCTTCACGTTCACGCCATGCTTTTGGTTTTTGCTTTCTATGTTTTACAACCTTTGATTTCCAAAGTTTCGCCATCAAGATCTAAAGGCCGAAATAATGACTACTTTCTCTTTCTCAATTTTTTCACCATTACCTGCTGTTCTAACTCAGTGTTCCTCAAAACAGATCCAAAAAAATAACAAGATTAGTGAGGGTTAATAAAGGTGTTTTCTGAGGAAGAAGAGACGGTAGGCCATGGATGCTGCTTCTCAATCAATAAAATCTTCGATCCACTGATGACCCTCTGTTTGTCTCTTCGGATGATGTATGTTCCCAAAAAGTCCTAAACAAACAGTCCTTAGAGATATGTGCAAAAAGTAGTAGTGGTGGGGGGTGGGGGGATAATGAGCCCTCTGTTTTATTTTGTATTGCTCATTGTTTATTAATATTTAATAATGGTTATGCATGCTCACTTCACTACACATACTCTTTGTTGTCACATCCAAATTGGCCAATATGCAATAATTTTTTTCCTTAAGTTTTACTTCTAAATTATGGTAGAAAGTACAACTTTGTACAAAGGTTATAAATTGCACCCATAGACAATTTATATCAATGCGTCGTGTTAATCGAGGGTGTTGATTGATGGATCATGATGGGAGCCTACTATAGACAGATACAAAAATCATACATATCCCTGATGGAGTTGTAAACAACGCCATGGGATTTGTCCAGCAGAAATTGATTTATTAGAGCTTTGGACCTTTAAAAGTGCAATATCCCTTTCCCAATTTTGAAAACTTAAAAAGGGCATAACCAAGTTTTTTTTTATTGTCTAAATTCACGTGTCCACACATTGTGTGAATACCGACTGCTAATATAATTTAATACAAGGGTAAAACACAAGGATAGTAACATCTATTAACCCAATATTTACTTATCAATCCACTCTTATCCATTCACATAAACTTTCAACCAAACTAAGTCTAAGATAATCCCCTTTTTTTTATTAAAAAACTCAACCAAATACTTTAGTATATTCACCCTCTTAATTAAAACATCTAGAATTTTATTGACATGAGCCGTATGTGTGGTAACTAACTAAAATGTGCATTAGGTGGTATCATAATTTTAGTGAGTCGGACCTGTAAGGTCAAAATAGAATAGACTCAAGGCTTTGCATACTTATTGTTTTGCACTTCAAAGGTCTAATGACCCTTCACGCGGAAACTTAGGCCCTATTTACTAAGTGTTAAATGAGGGATACAAAAATTTGGACCTCAAATATGGCAATTTGAGTTGTCGTATTTGGAGTTTGTTAGCGATTTTGAATTTCGAATATGATATTTGGGATCTAAACTTTATCCGTCTGGAAGGAGACAAAATTTAGACACTCTTCTCTCTATTCATATCTTATCTCCCATCCATATCCCTTTTCTATTTATGAAAATGCTATTATTAATTACAATAATATTATTATTAATTATGAGAATACCATTAACGTACTTATTTCAACTATATCTCCATTCTTCAAAAAATACTCAGACAAACCCTTATAATTATTCACCTCTCTGTAATAAATATTTCATTTTATTATATCTTTGTCTTACTATATTCATCCATAATTTTAACCGATAATAAATGGGCTCTAAGAACAGAGAGCCCAAAGTTAGGGTTCTTATACTCTGCTAAAGGGACAAAAAGGCCGACGTTAGAGAGCCCAATCCACTACTTCAGGGAGCCCCCTTAATTGCGGCCCAATTAGATGGCTGGGTTTAAAATGAAGAATATTTTATTTTGATTAATAGTACTCCCTCTGATCTCCAATTTGATCCACACATCATCAAAAACCCCAAAATCTATGTTCACGTTATCATCACTCGTCAGCGATTCACTTCGATTCTCAATTTCTTTCACTTTCGAGTTTCGGCCGGTCCGACCGGCGATCACGAGAAGGTGACTTCAGTTTGCATCGTTGGATATTCATCCAAGCATTCATCCATTGACTAGAAAGACCAAGGTATGTCATGATCTATGGTCTCTCAAATCTCAATCCTCCATTTTTTTAATAGTTTATGTATTTAATTAATATAGTTTTAAAACAATTGGCGTAGTTGATGGTCAACATGCGATTTTATATAGTTCAAGCCCTGTGAAGTTGTGCCCTTGTTGTGATCTATAGATTATGCACGAAGTAATAATCTGTTGGCGTAAATTTTTTCTTTTGTGATTTGTATCGGTTGTTTTCTTGATGTAGAAAAGGGTAAATTAACGTAGAAGTCGTGGAAATGGGGTCGCTTTACTTTGGGTTCATATGTTTCTGGGTTCTGTTTTTGCTTTTGAACTGTAAAGTGGATGTGAGTGAAAACAACACAACCATACGATCCAAGTGATACTGTTGGTTTTTTTAGTAATAAGTAAATTTTGTGCCTTCGCCATCTTGTGATTGCTTTTTGTAGTAAGTTTGTATCCTTTCAAAAGGTTTTGAAAATGTGAATTCTTGAGGATTCGCCTGGGCCGGGCTTGCCTCACAACCAAGGTCTGTGAGTTGTTGATTGTAAATTTTCAATGGGTGATTTCCCTCCTTTTCTTTTTATCCAACTAGTGAAAAATGTATCCAATTTGTTTATGAATGTATGTAATGGAGCTTTTTCACTCGCTATCTGTTGTCTCCTAGTGGATGAGGCAAGTTACCCTTGTAAAGTCAATGGCTGGTTAGGCTCGATTTGATCATATGATCAAGATAAACTCTTGAGAGTCCATAATGATCCTAATACATACGCAAGATGATTTATCCCCTTTCTTAGAACAATTCATATTTCTGCAGGATATCCAGAAACATTATGATAGCTTATTAACTCTTTGCTGTAGATTCTCGAGTAAACTTTCATCGCTTGTGTTGAAGTTCTCCAATGATGCCATCTGTGCTACGACAGCAAGGGATCCATGGCATTCGTCTAGGGATTGGTTTAGTTTTTATACTCTCTGTTCCTTTCTTAAATAAAAAAAGAATATTATCTGCAGGGCATGATAAAAGTGTTTAAATGGGTCTTGTTTTAGAGATTGTCTTGGGGTCAACTGTAATAACAAAAGAAAGTAGTACTTAGGTTGGTCTAGTGGAAAATATTGTTCATCTACTTTGGAAAAACAAAGACATACAATTGTATGCACAAATTTGTAAATGCCTAACGAGTTAAGATTTTCTTGAACTCAAAACAAATAACATTTTTAACATTGGGAGGAAGCTACCAATCAATGAAACTTTTTACCTTTCTGCTTCATCTGTAGAAAAGTTAAAACTCAATGCAACCCCATCCCATTACCACCATATTAGATAAGCACTGAATGACCTTTTTATTGATTTAGCATATTGAAGGTCTGCTTAATCTTTCTGCACCACATTATTTGGTTTACTTATGTATTTATTGGTCTTATCAAGGTAGTCTTGATCTAGTTTTCCTTTTTTCTTCATTTAGTCCTTTTTTAGTTATGTCAATCCTCATGAACTTTTGTCATGTATTTCTGTTTGATTCTTTGAAGTAGGCGCGCATCGGTCAACCTCACCAAACACCCTTTTATTGTCTGTCTCTATCATGGTTGACCTTGACTATTTGATCATTGTCATTTCTAGCCCCAATGCAAAACTGTTGCAAAACCCAACCATCTCTAGCTTGACTCTAGAGTCAATCCAAGTATCATTACCCAATAACCCGAACCCAAACACGGAATACTTTAATCAAATTTGACAGTCTTATCTTATGTGATTTATTATTTTTGTCTTGGTATTGTGGTTGGGGAAGGGTGAGAGCAGGAAGCATGGGGGGAGAAGTGAGGGAGGGTGTGGTGGTGGGTCGCAAGTGGGGAAGATTGGTTTGGTTTGTTTTCTTATATTCAAATATATTATAGTATTATGTTGCGTAAAATTTATAAGTTCAAAGGCTTAGATATAGCATGGTGCATCTGTCGAAGGTTTTTCCCTTAGATAGGGAAGTTAAGTAGGATAAACCGGAGGTTGCCACTTAGTTAAATTTGAAGTCTCAGGGAGTTGAAAAAGAACAAGTACGTGGATTAAGTTGTTGCAAGGATTAAATTCTTTCTATGCAATTGTCCGAAGAATATATATCTCTAGGCCTTAAGTTAGTATTTGATGGGACTTGCCAAAACACTTATCAGTTGAAGCTGGAGATGATAAGCACAGGTACCTCTCTCTACGGCCCTCTATCTTCTTCTTCGTTGTTTTTTCAGTATGGTTAATGTAGATGCTTAAGGATAATATTAATATTTTTGGGTCTAGTAAATGAACACATCTTTAGTGTAAGGGATGCTAAATCCACACAGCAGGAGTGAATCCATGCTATAGAGTAGACCGATGATCCTGTAGTCATTTGGCCGGCTATTGAAAGAAAAAGCTTGCATCTGCTCCCCCTATTATATAACCATCCACAGCAGGAGTGAATCCATGCTATGCAGATGTAGGAATATTATACACTTGAGGGGCTCTTTTTAGCATTTTTTTGGGTCCCTAAAGTGGTGGGTTTCTAGGCTTCGTCACAGGGCCATCTTGACCATCAAGAGCTGCTCATGAGCTAAGACGTTACCTCGCTCATTACTATTCTCAGACTTCCGGGATCGAATAGATTTGGAAGAATACTAAAGTGTTTATTCCACTTGACTTGTCCAAGAAGTTTGATTCTTCTTGATCTAACAAGGTGAGATGCCTCATACCAGTCTTTTTCATGTAGGCATCTATTTTTTCGACTCTAATTATGTTTACTTATTAGTTGCTTTAGTAGAATAATACGTCGTTTACATCTTAACTCGTGATTTACACCTAGTGGGAACTATACATTGAAAATATGACTATGATTGGATCTTTGACCCATGGAATTCTCCGGTCAAACTAAGATTGGAAACTATTTCAAGAACTCATAATTTTTGTTGATTTGTTTTCGCTGTACCATGATTTAGACTTCCTGAAAAATGATTTGCTATTGGTTATGTTTTTCAGGCTCAAACAACATTAACGAGGGAACAAATGTCTGAAAACCTGTCAATATTGTGTTATATCCTTCTTGATCTTCTTGCTAATGTGTAGTTGCCAAGTTAGGACTAGGAATCGAGCTAGGACTAGGCAGGTTTTCCTGATAGCAACCCCGATCCCATACATAGCCTCGCTTTTTCCCCCCATCCCTGGTTGGAGCATGTTTCAGACCATCACCGATCTGTTGGGATAGTACCGAACACAATATCTTTACAAACATTTGTATCTTACATATGTAGTTTTCTTTTGGTGCAGCCATGCTGGGCTAATTAGCTAAATAATCTTAAGGGTGCAGATAATGCACAAATTATATAGGTAAATGAAATCCATGAAATTACCTCAAGTTATTTCAAAAGCATAAAAGGTTATATAGATTCTTTTTTACCATCTCATCTAACTGTGACACTAGCTCCCATTCTAACTGTGCCCGCCTCTCCTCCAGTCTCATTAAGTTCACAAGACGCAATAAGTTCTCCCTCCTTCCCCTCCGTTCTTTCACAAATTATGACCAACTTACTAAGATATGTAGCCATTCAGATAAGAGAGCAATCACATGCTCTGTTGTGCGTCTATCATGTCTTGTGTATTTGCTTCTCAGTTTTGTTGTTGAAAGAAATTCGAATTCTAGCTGTTCAAAGGGAGTTTTGAGAATTGTACCCTGACGGCCTTTTTTAAAAAGTATGTTTTATACCAACTTTTTTCCACCATTATATCCTTGGTATTATGTTTGTTGGTGTTTTACTTGTTTTTACTATTTGGTAGTTATCTGAACAACTTGATATTCATCCTTTCTCTGAAGATTCTTGGTTGACATGGCATTGGTTACTACTGCTGAAGTCTGTGATGCAAACCCACTGCTCATTGGGAACGGTGAGCTTCGGGCACTTCAGCCGATTTTCCAGATATATGGTCGGCGCCAAGTTTTTTCTGGGCCAACAGTCACACTCAAAGTATTTGAAGATAATGTTTTGGTTCGTGAGCTTCTTGAGGAGAAAGGAAATGGCAGAGTTCTAGTTGTCGATGGCGGTGGCAGCTTACGGTGTGCAATATTAGGGGGGAACCCTGTTGTGCAGGCTCAAAATAATGGTTGGGCGGGCATAGTAGTCAATGGCTGTATAAGGGATGTTGACGAAATAAATGGTTGTGATATTGGCGTGAGGGCTCTTGCTTCCCATCCAATGAAGGCTAATAAGAAGGGCATCGGAGAGAAACATGTTCCAGTAACAATGGCTGGGACTAGAATCTATGATGGGGAATGGCTTTACGCTGACACTGATGGAGTTTTGATTTCAAAGACGGAGTTGTCTGTTTGAGTATTCTACCTTGTGTTTGGATGCTGTAAGGAACAGTAACGCCTTATTTCTACCTCAAACTTAATGTTCTAAATCTTATTGCTTGCTTATGGAACTTATGGTAGAGCTGTATTATGCTACAAAACTGGTGATATTTGAGGGGCATATGATGCTGTGTCTCCGAATTACATTTATATATGTTATTATGAGATTATTGATGGCTATGAGATGATGTTTGACTAAGCAGAAGGGAAATTTAGGATGATTTGGGAAAGGGTTATCCAAGAAACTTCATCAGGAGTTTGCTCCAGATTTTGATCTCTTCTCTGTTCTTCAGGATTTTAACTTCAAACTGCCTTGGCTTTGGGCCCTCAGTTTTTTTTTTTTTTTGCTTGTATCGGAACATTTGAAGTTGTTTGGTTGTGTGATGAAATGGAGCCATTTTGTCTTAGTATTGTTTCAAATTCTTACATGACTGATAATCGCTCCAGCTCTGTATATGACGCTCTGGACATGGCTATGCGATTATAGCAAGTTCATATCAACCCAATTTTGCTTAAATTAGTAAAATAATAATAATAATGCTGCTATACTATTATAGTAATATGGTATCCTTATAACAAAACCTTAAACTAATACTATTGAGTTTATTTTATTTTTCGATGTAGGTCAGTTAGCTTAGACAATATGAGAAATTTGACAAAAGGCAATTATGGTAGTGCCAAATTGGCATCAAAGATGGCCTTGTCATTTTTTGGCACTGAAAATGGCATTTTTATTTTTTGGCAGCAAAAAGATAACGAGTGGACTTTAAATTTTACTAATTTGTTTTTGGAGTTCTGATTTTGAAAGTCTAAATGGCTCGGGGTTGAACTTTGTTTTCCTCGTTGGCACAGTAACAAGGGTGGATAGCTATGGCCCAGGCACATATATTATGCAGAAAAAGTCTCGAACCCCTGACACCGTGGTTTGGAGCCATGTGCTCTAATCTTCTCAGTTATAGGCCCCACTCCATCTCCACTGAATTTGTTCTCGGGAGTAGCCTAAAAAAAGGAACATTTCCTCTCCTCAGTTATTTTGGGTTAAGAAGATATGAAAACGCATTTTTCTCTATAAGAACGGTGCGTTTCGAGGTGTGAAGTGGGAGAGAATGGATGTCATAATTGGAGTTTTAAATAAGACGACTTTTTCATTTTTTTTTCATATTAAAAAATGAATAAGAATCAGAGGTGTTAAGCTTTTTATTATCGGGGTTGAGCTATTTTTCGCAGAACCTTCCCTATAGTATCATCGCCACAGTAGATGTGGAGGACCGAAATACAGGGCCGAATCATCCTTAGTTAAAAGAGAATTAGACTGGGCAGAGGAATATGGGACGTGTCAGCAACGTGGGACTTGGACCGATGTACAGTCGAACAGGCCTACTCTGGACAGGTCGGCTTATTGATACTGGTTCGATTTCGGCATCATGGACTTCGGCCAAAGAAGCTGAACGGCCTTATCACAATGAAGACATGTCCATTGCTGAATGCCAACCCATAGGCCTGTTGTTCGGCTAAGGCAGTGGGAATCTTTTAGAATGACAGTGGGTCCCTATTAGGAAAGTTTAGGTATGACAATAGTTGAATTTGGGAATGTGTGAAGAATGGATGGTTCTCTCATATGGGAATATTATGATTTGATATCAAATGAATAAGGGAAGGTTCCCTAGAGATTATATTACCAAATATGTGCACTCGATGACTTATAAAAAGGAGATCATAAGCAGTTAATAAGGTACACTATCATTCATTGTGCGATTACTATTGTGCCTTAATCTCACAGTATTCTAACTTTGACATTGGAGAGCCATTAAGTTGGAAATAACTCGTTGGCGCTAACTGATTGTCTATTGCGCAAGATCTTGAAGCAGTTCGGATTGGAGAATACTCGAAACCCCCACTATTGGCAACTCTACTGGGGACCGACTGAAATGCTTAGATGGCTGAAGTCCGAACTACCAGAACCAACAGGGAAGGACAGGTGGGCTCTTCGGTCTCCAAAGACAAAGGCCCCCTTCTCGCCGGCAACGTACATTCTGAAGGAACCTTCGGCGACTCCTTAGAAACCGACCACACGTGAATAAATCAAGCAGTTGGAGCGAGGCATGGAGTAAAGGAATGAGGTCCTGACTAGTCTGCACTTGGAACTTATCTATCTAAGGGCAGATGTGCGTTAGAATTAGGCTCTGGTGATGAGCCAAATGCAGGGTCGAGAGTACACTAGAACCCTTACCTCGCCCCATGAGGAGCGCTCCAAATGAGAACATGTGTCAAAAAGAATGGGCTTTAACTCATTGAATGTTAGTCGTGACGGTGGGAAAAGGGCACGCCGAGCATGAACCCCATTGCTCGAACAACAACCATGCAAACGGAAGTATGGTGGTAGGCCCTTAGCGTTTGACAGGCTAGGTGACCAGGAGGTGGACAATCGTCCTGCATGCAACCCCCAAGCTGCAGGCCGAGTCGAGAAACGGTACCAAGAAAATTTACAGGATAAGCTAGACAGGAACAAGCGTAGGGCTAGGGATGTTCAGTCAGCAACCTGATCTGAAGTTTCGGCTCAGTCTCGATCGGAAGATATACACAAACGTGTCATCTTGACCTCATTCACGTGGCAGATTAAGTCGGTGAAACCACCAGCTGGGTTTCACCATCCCAAATTTAACAAGTACGAGCCAAAGACAGACTCATATACCCATCTAGTGCACTACAAACAGATGATGTCATTGTACTCCACCAATGACGCACTCATGTGCAAACTCTTCCCGTCAAGCCTAGGAGAGCTCAGCCTCCTATGGTTTGATCGACTCCCGAAAGGATCAATCAGCAACTAAAAAGACCTTTGTCTAGCATTTTTTGCACAGTTCATTACAAGTACAAAGGTGGAGAAAGAGGTAGATGCCTGCTCAGGCTATGCAAGTCAAAGTCTGAATCACTTCATGAGTATGTGGCTCGGTACTGGGAGTTGTACAATGAAATTGAAGAGTGCGATCTCAAGCTCGTTGTCACTTCCTTCAAGCTCGGCCTTGACCCAAAGATCAGGATCTTTGGGGACTTACTTTTGATCCCTCCCATGCATATGGATGAATTGATGGACCGGATCGAATAGCATGCCCGACTATAGGAAGCAAGGGAGGAGCGTACCAAGGCCGAACAGAGTGGAACGGGTAGGAATGATCCCAATAGGGAACGCCGAAGGGAAACCAATGCCATACAGACAGGAGAAAAGAAAGGAATTCGCCCATTCGAATATGTGGTTGAACAGATAGTGTTCAAAATCCCTCTGTATCAACTTGTTTAGAAAATTGAGTACGAGCCCTTCTTTGAATGGCCGAACAAGCTCATGGGGGAATTGAAGTCAAGAAATCAGAGGCTGCGATACTTGTATCATAGGGATCAATGGCACATGACGACGAACTATTGGCATTTCAAGATGTTCTTGGAAGAAATGGTGGCCGAGGGGTGCCTAAAAGAATGGATTGATGAGAAAAAAGACCAAGGCTGGCGTATTAAAAGACAATGGTGTTCGGGCAACGAATGCCGAAGAAGCACGGACCATTAACATTATTCGCGGCATGGTGGACCTAGAGAAAGAAGAAAGGTTTAAGGCCGAACTGTAGCTCATTGCAGGACAAGAAGTTATGAGCATGGAGTCGGCTCCTGAGAAGCGTCGAAGAGAGCTAGAGGGGATCATTACCTTCACGAATAGGGACCTGGAGCAGTAAAGTATCCACATAACAATGCCTTGGTTATAAAATTAGAAATTGACACTTGGTTCTTAAAAAGAATCCTAGTGGATCTTGGAAGCTTGGCCGAGATTATGTATTACAGCTTGTTCAAAAACATGGGGTACAAAGAAATCGATCTTCAACCAATTGAAGTGTCGTCGGTCGGTTTCAATGAAGCCCCGGTCTGGTCGCTCGGCAAATTCACCCTCCCTGTGGTGGCAGGATTAGAGACGTTGCCGACGGAATTCATTGTTATGGATGTCCCATCGCCATATAACACCATTGTCAGTAGGGAATGGGTGCATAAGTTGTGAGCAGTGGCTTTCACTTATCATCAAGTGCTTCGATTCATTGGGCCGAACGGAGTGGAGAGCATTTACAGCACCAGGTGGCGGCTAAATAATGCTACGTTGCCGCAGTGAAGAGTAAATTCATCCCAGAACAAGTTAATTGGATTAAGGCACTAGATTTGCCAGTGTTGGAAGATGGCACACCAGCAGCCGAAAAAGCAGTGGAAGAACTGATCACTGTACCAATAAATGGAGACCTAGAGCGTTTTTTTCTCATCGCTTCACCCGAATTGGTTAGCAAATATGGTGATGGTCAAAAAAAAGAATGGCACGTGGAGAGTGGCGTTGACTACACAAACCTAAACGACGCATACCCAAAGGACAACTTTCCCGTACTAAGAATTTACTAGTTGGTGGATGCAATGACCGGACATGAGTGAATGAGTTTTATGGATGCTTACAGGGGCTACCATCAAATCGCTATGTTTGGTCCGTAGATAAACAAAAACATAAGAGGCACATTGGCCGAAGTAAATGATAACAGGCTTAACAGCTATTGCAAATAAAACGTGTATGTCATATTGGCCGAAATAAACTAAGATGAAACAGGCGCATCGGCTGAATGACATATCAGGCACAACAAACTAAAAAAGGCACATTGGCCGAATCACTAAGTATAAAAAGACCAATATCCAAGAACAAGCAAGGCAAAAACTTTACAAAAGTAGCAAAGTACAGGAGAACAACAATTACAGAATGACAAGTTACAGCTATTGACTTGCAAGAGTCTCCTCCCCCTGACCAACTTCGGACACTACTTCCCCCGACTGACCGACCGGGGGATTGCCTTAAGTAATAGGGGCTGTCACCGGAGTCCCACTTGGAAAAGGAGGAGGTCCTGCAAAAGGGGCGAGCCGACAGCAACAACAACAACCTTCAGAGCATCGACCTAGCCACACCGGTAAATGATGTCTCGTGCCTTCATCAATCCAGCCTCGCACTAGGTTTTAGCCTCATTAGAACCAGCATTGAAGGCTATATACACCACCTCCTTCTACTTCTCTCTCAACTAATCGGCCTCTTTCACCAGGTCGGCGTTGGCGCTCTGCACAACATCCATGTTTGAGGTTAGCATGGCCACCTCGTGCTTAAGCTGAGCTATCTCCAGCTCCATCCTTTTTCAAAGCTCCTTCTTGGTAGCTAATCGCTGAACGGATCGACTGGAAATCTTCATTGACTCCAAAAGATGCTCATTGAAGGCTGAGAGTGCATGTGCGGCCTAATAAGAAGAGACAAATCAGCAAGATCAAAAAAAGTTACAAACAAATGGGTTGTTAAAATTCAACAACTACGAAACTCATCAAGAGGGCATCCACCAGGGCTCTTCAATGAAGAGGCTTGATGGTCGTCAACATGGCTTCAGCGTCTTTTGACAGTAGAATCGAATGAGCAAGAACGCGAGTGACCGCACCACCAGCGTGACCGCACCACCAGCGATAGAGTTGGCGGTCGTAACTTCTGTCTTGTCAACCTGGAACTGGGGCCTCCATAGCTCAACCTCGATAGTTGTTTGCTCCCTATCGAAAGCAACAGATCGAATTGGGGAGGATTGTTCGTCCTCCACCTCGATCGATGCCTCTTAGGGCTACTTACGGCTAGCGGGGGGAGATGTGATCGATGTTGCAGAGTGAAACCGAACTACGACCACTGGGGGAGAAGGGATAGTAGACGCCGATGAGTTGGCGAAGCAAAAGAAGATGGACTAAGCGGTTCGGGCAAACCAATGACCAGAGATCCATATCTTGGCCAACTCTAGAGGTGGTGTTTTTGGATTTGGCATCCTTGGAGGTGGTATAGATGCTGAAGATGTCACAGAACTCGAGGTCAAGACCGTGTAGCTCTTTCAGCCAAACGATTGACATGATAATCCTAAAATTGATGGACAATTGGTAGAGAGCAAGGTTGAGCTCGTGGAAGGCTCGTCGGAGCCATAGGTGAAGAGAAAATCGAAACCCCCTTATATGAATAGTGTCGAAAAAGTAAAAAATCAAGCACGTCGAAGTCGGTAAATTAAGCAAAATAAAGTTCAAATATCGGATTTGTAAACATAAAAATCAGTTATGAAATGTTTACCTATGATTGAAGCATTGGTTATTGTGGGTTTGAAGACCTTGGCACCAATGAGATCCTTTTACAGCAGAATGAAGAGGAGGAAGGAGAGGAAATGAGAGAAAAATGGTTTCTCCCCTCCCCCTTCAATATATAGGTTTGAAACGAAGCGTTAGACGGCACGCGGAAAATGAAGCGACTCATTGATGGGTCGTCCAGTGAGTGACACTTGGAACAATCTGGCGTGATTAGCAATTAATGCTTCTACAACGGTGTGTGCGAAGCTAAAACAACGGCCTGACACATAACCAATCAGTAAGCGACCGTGTTCAAAACCGTTGCAACTTTATGCATTTGGTCACTTGCATCAACCAATCGTCAGTCGACCCGATGCTAGTTTGAGGGGCTATTATGGAGGATCGAAATACAGGGCTGAACCATCCTTGATTAAAAGAGAATTAGACTGGGCAGAGGAACATAAGTCGTGTCGATAGCGTGAGGCTTGAACTGACGTATTACCGAACGGGCCTACTCTGGATAGGTCAGCTTATTGATATTGGTCCGATTTCGGCATCATGGGCTGCGCCCAAGCGAGCTGAACGAGCTTATCA
This sequence comes from Arctostaphylos glauca, assembly GCA_019985065.2. Lineage (NCBI taxonomy): Eukaryota > Viridiplantae > Streptophyta > Magnoliopsida > Ericales > Ericaceae > Arctostaphylos > Arctostaphylos glauca. Next base: position 27,533,687 of record JAHSPW020000005.1, on the reverse strand, counting down.
CAATAAAGACATGTCCATTGCCAAATGCCGACCCATAGGCCTGTTGTTCGGATAAGGCGGTGAAAATCTCCTGGAATGACAATGGATCCCTAATAGGAAAGTCCAGGTATGGCAGTGTTTGAATTTGAGAATGTGTCAAGAATAGAAGGTTCTCTCGTATGAGAGTATTATGACTTGATATCAAATGAATAAGAGAAGGTTCCCTAGAGATTATGTTACCAAATATGTGCACTCGATGGTTTATAAAAAGGAAATCATAGGCAGTTAACAAGGTACGTTATCATTCATTGTACAATTACTATTGTGCCTTGATCTCGCAGTATACTGACTTTAGTATCAGAGTGTCATCAGGTTGGAAACAACCTGTTGGCGCTAATTGGTTGTTCATTGTGTAGGATCTTGAAGCGATTCGGATTGGAGAATATTTGCAACCCCCATAGTAGAGTTTAAGCACCAAGTTTAGGGGATGGTGTGGTTTCTCTATGCCTAGGACACCAGAATATCGAACCATGAACGAAAAAAAGCATGAGAGAAAAGTTACCCATTTTCAATCCCCTTACTATTGGTGCTTGTATGAGATTAGACGATACGGAACCCGCTTGGATTCAATCCAATTGTGAATGCATTGCTAAGGTGTGCCTCTCTTGACTGATCTAGGAAGTGTTTGAAAAACCTAAGTATATTGATGAAGGTAGGGAAAATTCATAGGGCTGCATAGGGCACTATGAATACTTCAAAGTGAGTTCCTTTGTAAATACTTCAAAGTGAGTTCCTTTTTGGTCACTACAAACTTTTTTTAATGCATATACTATGTCGTAACTAACAATTCGTCTCCTACCAGGGCTGCATAGGGCACTTGACAAGACATATGTTGAATGCATTCCTGACGATAGAGCTAATATTGGAAAGTTCCGGAGTCAGAAAGGTATGACCACGCAAAATATCCTAGCCATTTTGCGACTTCGACCTATGTTTTACATTTGCATCGACTGGTTGGGAAGGTATATAACGTCTTCAAGCGTGTTGTGAAAAATCAAAACCTCCCATTCCCCACCCCGGAGCATTACACATCTATTGAAACTACTTGAAAGCATGTTGTACGCAAATTGTGAAGTGAACGTCACACGTTTTCACTAATTCATAGATAAATACTACTTGGTAAACGCGGGGTATTCCAATAAGGAGGGGTACCTAGCTCTTTACAAAGGATATAAATACCACCAGGCAAAATTTTGACGAGGCACACGTCGACCGTTGGATGATAAGGAGTTATTCAACAAGGCCCATTCGTCACTACAGAGTTGCATTGAGAAGACGTTCGGCGTATGGAAGGGGTGGTTCGAAATTCTTAAAAAAATGAGGTGGTACGACATGAAGACGCAAATTGCTCTGGTACTTGCATTTATAGCTGTACACAATTACATTCGATGGTACAAAATGAACGAGGAAATGTTCAAGGCGGCGGCGGCGGCTTCGATGTATGTATTCAACGACCTACCAAATAGTGACTCAAACTTGACAGGCTTGGAGAACTAATCAGACATTGAAGTCGACTACGATCACCAACCTACCATGGATGACAGGAGGAATGACATCCGGATTAGGCTAGCTAGAGCTCACCGGCGTCAAGACCGACCCCATTGACGATCATGACTGCGCGACTTCTGTTTCCATTCAAAACCTTGTATTTTTTACTTCTTCTATGCTTGATTACCCCACAAGAGGTAAACATGTTAATAATATTATCCTTAACTCATTTAAGTAATGGACAATCATTAAAGTCAAAAAGCAAAAAAATTAATCCAAACCACTCAACTTTCTTTATTTTTTCACAATTCCAATAATCCAAAAAACTAATAATTAAATAATAAAATTAGACCAAACGACACCTAGTCTATCAATTTTTTTGCCGTAGATGGACTCTCCAATATTAACCAAAACTCTTGACTGATATTGAAAAGATATAAAAAACATAATTAATTGTTTAACAAAAAAATATTTTGATATTTTTCCTCTTTAGCAATTATCTTTGCTTTTAATCGCTATTTTATATTCCACTCGTTAAGAGCAATATACTATAGTTAATTCGAGAAAACTAATTTGAAACAAATAAAAGTTGGAAAAAAACGAGTAACAGGTTAATTGAATCAATTTCATCTTTTTCTTCCAAACCATTACGCTTTTTCAAAATCTTTAAATATTTACTAAAATAAAGAATAATCTACAAAATTCATCTATTTTGAATAATTTTTGTTTTTAGTGAATTTTTATGTATATTTTACTTTTAAAAATTTCTCTTTACAAGACGACTAAATAATTAAATTCAACATAAAATTAGCAAAATATGAGAATTTTTGAAAATAGTTTTATACCTAACTTACTCCTAATTCAACCATAAACATGTTGGGGGTTGGTGAGACAGAGACTTATAACCAGAACCACAGACAAACCAACAAAAGACTTTAAACGCACCCCAGATGTCTATTCTATGCATATAAAATGGGGGTGGATCAGTCAAAACATTTTAAGTTATGGGGTCAAATTATAAGACTATAAAATTTTAATTTTGAAAATTGTTGGTATTTAATAGAAGTTAAAAATAATTTTGCACGCGCATTTCTTTAAAAACATTTATTCCATAACGTTAGAAAAAAAAATACAAACACAACAATCTATAAACTAAGGCTTTCAAATTAGACAAGACATTATGACTATAATTCTGTAATAATTAATTTTTAAATAAGGTTTTAAATTAAGGGTGTAACTGGTCCGGTTCGATATGATTTGGTAGAATTGGTGAGATCCAACCATTTTTTCAGTGCAGTTTCAACTGGTTTAGGATGGTTTCGGTCCGGTTTTGGCTATTTGGCTTTTTAGGCCATATTTCGGGTATAAAAAAAAGAAGTAAAAAGTTACCAAAATTTATAAATAAACTCAATTAAAACACAATTTTGTGTCATTATAAAATTCATTAATAATTTGGGTCAAGTCCATCAATTTAAACCAAATCAATCAACTTAAATTCAATCACAACTTTGAGCTAAGTTCAAAAAAAAATCCGTATATATAGTATACAACCAATCCGGTTCAGCCTGTACTGGTTTTTAACACTAAAAAATCGAAAGCTAGACCGAAACTTCGATTTTTTAAATGCTTTAAATTGAAACCAGACCGGATCAAATATTGAATTTCTTAAATTGACGGTCAAATTTTCTAGTTCGATTGCCTATTTTTTATTTCACCCCTAATTTCAACGGATGTTAGGGAAAAAAAAAAACAGAAAATAAATGGTTTGAGTTTGATTTGGAATATGTCCAGAAGAATTATATAAGAATTAGAAATTTTTATGTATGAGTTTTTAAATTTTGCATGTTTAAAGATATTTGAGAAAAAATAGAAAATCTAAGATAAAAATAAAAAATAAAAATAAAATTTAAATTTTTAAATACAAAATATGAAATACATTCTTAAAAAATAAAAAACAAATAAATTTCACCCCACCCTAATCCTCCGCCCTTTCATATAATCATCAAGATTCATACTCCACCAACAACCAACACAAAATTAAAGGCGTTATTCAAAGATCTACTCTTTAGCTTCTTTTTTTTTCTACCTACCCTCTATTTATGCGCGCGCACCCATCCTCTCTCTCTCTCTCTCTCTCTCTCTCTCTCTCACACACACACACACACAATTCTCAATTTGAGTGCTATTTTAAAATAGGGCCAACGTGTCAATTTTAAGGCCAAATAAATGCATCTCAATTTGTTTTCACTATTAGTTTTCAATTAAATAACTGCTTGGTATAAAGAAGAACAATTATTCCATCGATCTAGTAAAAAATTATCACTCATTTCACAGCCGCTGTATATATATATATACACACACATACTCATCGACATACACACCAGATTTACACTCTCTATCTGCTCCGTTTCTCTGATTCGCCTCCCTGATTTCAACACTGCAAGCAGCTATGGCGTCCGAGGGTATTCTCTTAGGCATGGGCAACCCTCTCTTGGATATCTCTTCGGTCGTCGACCAGGAGTTCTTGGACAAGTACTCTCTCTCATTCTTGACCCAGATCTGCTTCTCTGATCTGTTAACAGTCTCTGTTCCGATCGATCTTATGTTTGTAATTGATATGCACATGACACGTTTGTTAATTGTCTCGAGAATGAAACCGTTTTGATATGAAGTTAATGTTGGGCTTTTGTTATACTCATTTGGAGATCTGTGCAAAGTGCTCAACCGTTCATGGCTTTCAGTGCCCTTTGTTCTTGAGCCATATGTTTGGATCTAGTTTTATTGAGTCCTTTTTTCACAGTTTTGCTTCTTCGTCCATTTCTTCAAGTGTGTATAATCTATCTACTTGTAAGCATACATTTATGTCGTAAGGTTGTGGATCTGCGTAACTCACCATTTCTGCATCAACAACTTCAATTCTTCTTATGGCAAAATCAGTCCATGTACTGCATTCTCTTTGGATCTGTGTAGCTGTCTGTGTTAACTCCAAGCTCTATTTGTAGTGGAGTATCGATGCTTCTTGGATTCATACTGTACATACCATTGAAGTTCATTTCTTTGATCAACGTACTGTTGCATTTTATTTTATGGGTTAGTTTCCTTGGTTAAAGAACATGAGGGTGAAAAGTCCTTTTTTTTGGCTGTGTTATACGTTTTTTTCTTTTGTTAAGTCTTTATGCGTCTGATACTCTGAGTTTCGATCGTGACTATGGAACTCTCACATCCAATTTGCTTCTCGTTCATCTGCCTGCTTGCATGACTTACGCAGCTCACTTGAATTGTTACTTGTCAACTAGTTGAGCACAGCGTCCCACCTTCCTAAGGTTCCCAACCTTTGTAGCTAATTCAAAGCCAAATACTGGCAATTCTGTGTGTATAAGTCATAATAATTTAGGACACCTTTCATTCATGTATTACTTTTGGATTGTTAACAATTTTGGGGTGGCAAGCAAGCGTTTTTTTAGTTTATGATCTCTGACATAAACTGCAATATGTTGGCACGACAGATTTGACCTCAAGTTGAATGATGCAATTCTTGCAGAGGAAAAGCACTTGCCTTTGTAAGTAACTTATTTCAGATCTATAGTAAAGATGATTGTTTTATGCATTATTATTATTTATTTTGTGCTATTTATGTCCTTAGTTATGTTTATTGTGAATACTTGTAAAAAATGTGAAAAAGGTTATTGTTGACCTCCAAGTTAGTTAATGTTATGCCACTTTTCTATTTTTGGTAAGCTGTATCTAGGCTTGTAACTTCTCTGCGGATGCATATTCTTTTTTTAATCTTCGTTGCTTGTAGTTTTGTATAATAGCTGTAAATTTACCAAAGGGATAATGTGGTATTGATATTGGTTTGTAAGAGTTGAAGTTCCTCGATCATATCTAGTCAGCCTCAATATATGACTTGAGTGTCAACTTTCTTTATTGTAATTGGTATATGCAGTCTCTTTTGGATGAATAATTCATGGATAGCCAGCCCATCAATACGGAAGCTATAAAATGGAGGAATGCAGAATGAACAGGAAAAACCTCAGGATCACGTCTGAATTCTTTGTTTGTGTGTTTTGTACACTTGTCAGAAATTGCAGTGTTGCTTGGATGGATTAATTCATGATGAATATTATGACAAAAAAATGCATTGCATAGTTAAAATATTGACTGCCTTGTCTATTGAGCTAATAAGTCTTCTGATGCCTTTGTCAGGTATGAGGAAATGGCATCCAAATACAGTGTAGAGTATATTGCTGGAGGTAAGATGGCCATATTGTGTAGATAGGTTTTTGAGAAATAGCCTCTTCCATCATTATGCCAGGTAAGCTTATTAGCTGTTGACGAGTTTTACTCATTTTAATCATGTGCAGGTGCCACTCAGAATTCAATCAGAGTTGCTCAGGTATCACTGTGAAATTTATGATTATGCTTAGGTATTCAGTAGCATTATCCCACTGAGCAGCCGAATGACGTTTACTTTGACATTTTGCAGTGGATGCTTCAAGTTCCTGGTGCTACCAGTTATATGGGTTGCATTGGAAAGGACAAGTTTGGGGAGGAGATGAAGAAGAATTCCAAACTTGCTGGTGTTAATGTAGGCCGACTCTTATTTCTTGTCCTCCTTCGTTACAGTCATCATTTCTTCTTCCTCTTTCACTTTTTGGCTCTCAAATTCACGAGTTTGCATTTTTCAAACAAGACGTGAGAGAGTAATTTATCGATTTTTTGTCCTTCGATGACACTTAGGTTCACTATTATGAGGATGAGGTTGCACCAACAGGTACCTGTGGTGTTTGTGTAGTAGGAGGCGAAAGGTGAGTAACATTTTTAATTGCCTTCCATGCAACTTTGTGAATGTTCTTCTACTTTTTAGATCAAGTGATTCTTTTGTCTTGTTTCCATGAGGCACTATGATGGATCTTGTGAATGTTCTCCTACATTGATGATTAAAGTTTGAAATTTTCCGCTGCATTTGAATTCAAAGGTGCATAGTATTTAATTTTCTGACTATGCTTAAAATGTGAACCATAGGCATTCAGTGCAGAAAACATCGACTTTTTCTTCACTTATGTAAGTTGTGTAATTGACATTAAGTTTTGGTTGGAAGAGCTGGTAGGGAATTTTTTTCAGTTAACTTAATTATTTAGATAGTTCTTCTTAAGAGAGGGATTTCAGAGATTCTAGCCATCATTATGGCCTTCATTATGACCTTGATCTATAATAGCATTATAGCAGACAGTTATTCTTGCTTAGTCATTCTGCTATTATAGATCTAATGATTGCTTCAAAACTAATGATACATTCCAGGCCTAGAGTGTTGTGAGTCAGTGCATAGTTTTCCTCTTCCAAGGTTTTATTAAATGTCGCCTTTTGGTATAGTAAGCACCTCATTTTTTTCTTTTCTTTTCTAATTATGGAATTGTTTACATGTATAATGGCACTCTTTGACCCTAAAGCTAAGAAGCACGGACACGTCCGTCGGCCTCAAGTGTCCTTTTCAGCCACCTGTCGGACACGGACACAACACAATACTCTCCGGATACGTTTGAACACATTTAACTACTTTTCCAAATTTTTTAATTTCATTTTGTTAATGGGACACGTTGAGGACACATTAGGAGTTTAAAGTATAGCTTTTAAAAGTTGGCTGAGAGTCAAAATTTCCATGGAAGTTTAGTTTATGCATATTTATATGATAACTGTTGATTTCTGTCTTATAGTAAAAAAAGGACTACCCTCTGTATGAGGCTCCTGTTACTATCGGGTTTGGGGATGAGTTGGATGTACGCAGCTTTATCCCGCAAGCAGAGAGGCTGGTGTTGCATTTTTGTATCTATATGATTTTTATACTATACGTGTTTTTTTATCTTAATTTGACATAATTAATGTTTTTGACTTTCATAAGAATTCCTAAGATGCATCTTCAATACTAATACTATTATATTATATTCGACATGTCCGTAACGAGTCTGTGCCTTAGCTTTTGGAGAAATGATGTGTTCGTGTATCTGTGTCTTGTTGTGTCCCTAACAAGTCCATGCCTCAGTTTTTGGAGAAATGATGTGTACGCATGTCCGTGTCTTGTCGTGTCCATGTCCTTTGTCTGTATATGTGCTTCGTAGCTCTAAAGAGTCTTTTGTGCTCGCTCCTTAACTGTTATCAGGGGTACTACTGTGCTATGCTTCCTCTTGTATCGCGGTCGTATTTGAACTATACCCTTTTAGCCAGAAATTTTGACCATATCAAACTAGGTCATATAGAACTATCATATCCACATCCAAGTGGTGTAACTTGCAATTGATTATTGATTCTGAACTTATAAAAAATATCATGACTGGGATACAAAATCTTGCAGCTGTGAATGTAGCTCTAAATCTTGCACTTCTGCCCCTCCACTTTTGGACAGTATGATTAGGCTTTTGTCTCACACCGTACTGTAATTAAATCCAAATCCGTAATCTTGTTTTGGTTCTCTTCATGCAACTTTATGATCCATGAATTGCGGGATGTCTTGGAGCTGTATATAAGATTCGGAAATTGGCTTTTTGATATTTGATGTAGCGGGACTATCATTAGTGTTACATATTTGCAGATCACTTGTTGCCAACTTGTCAGCTGCAAATTGCTACAAAACTGAACATTTGAAGCGACAAGAAAATTGGGCATTGGGTATGCTTTCTGCCTTGTGCATTTATGGGTTCTGTCTCCTTGTTTTCATACTTTTTTTCACGAAATTAATATTTGGACAGTTGAGAAGGCCAAGTACTACTACATTGCTGGTTTTTTCCTTACCGTTTCCCCAGAGTCCATCCTGCTTGTTGCTGAGCATGCAGCTGCAAATAACAAGGTACGGCATATTAGAGATAATTGGAAAATTCTACTTATATGTTGGTTTGCAAAAGCTTGTAAATGTAGCATCGGCCTGAATTTCTTCTATGCAGGTCTTTATGATGAACCTTTCTGCTCCATTTATCTGTGAGTTCTTCAAGGACGCACAAGAGAAAGTGTTACCGTAAGTTTAATGTCCTCTTTTGTTAAATCATTTTTATTGGGAAAGAAGAGTATCAATGTTGGCCATCCTTTCTCATTCTAGGTACATGGACTTTGTGTTTGGAAACGAGACAGAAGCAAGAACCTTCTCAAAAGTTCGTGGCTGGGAGGTAATGTTGCTTTTAGCTACCATCATGCATCGGTTCAAATTTTATTTACATGATTTGGATGTGTTAAATATGTACAGACTGAGAATGTTGAGGAGATAGCTGTGAAAATTTCTCAATTGCCAAAGGCATCTGGAACACACAAGAGGATTACTGTGATTACTCAGGGTGCAGATCCAGTGGTGGTTGCTGAAGATGGCAAGGTCAAGCTTTTCCCTGTGGTATTGTTACCGAAAGAGAAACTTGTCGATACCAATGGGGCAGGTATGTATTCTTTTGTCGCTTCTAATGGGTCAAGCACCAGAACATGCAAGTGTGCCTCCCATATGCATATCAACTTATACAAAAGAAAAGCCATTTAAATGTATTTCAGTTTCAAGATTTAAAAAATTTCAAAAACATTTCATTTAGTTAGAAAAATTCAAAGATATTTGCGTCCTTATATCATCTAGTATACATTGGGATGGGAATCACCGCAGAAGCCTAGAAGGCTCTTATATTTTTTCCGAAAGGCAACCCTAGAAGGCTCTTAACACGCACATGGCATGTACTCATGAGTTCTAGTACCATTTTTAATTTCCGATAAGTGAAAACTGTGTGCAGGGAAGACTTGTATTGGAATTGATACTGCTTTTTGTTCTTTTAGGCGATGCATTTGTTGGAGGATTTCTGTCTCAGTTGGTTCAGGAGAAACCCATTGAAGACTGTGTAAGAGCTGGTTGTTATGCAGCAAATGTTATCATCCAAAGGTCTGGCTGCACATACCCAGAGAAGCCCGATTTTCATTAACGCAGTTTTTTGGTCTCATAATTTCTATGCAGTGTGTATGTTCTAATTTTGTTGTTGAGTCAGCCATTAAGGGGCAATTTTTTTTTTCGGAGTTTTGTCTATCCCTTGTTGCTTATTATTGGGTCAAAGGAACAGTGATCATAAACCAGTTATTTGGCAAGGGAATTTGTTTCCCTTTCCCCTGTTTCTTACATTGTGCACGATTTATTCCTAATAGGCAATAGCTGCCCTTGTTCTGATGATACTACTGGTTGAGTTATGTTTTTATGCTTTATTATTTGGCAGATATAATAAAGTTTGAGATTCAAAGGGATTGCAAAAACTAGGTATTTTAGAATGTTTTTATCGTATTCAAATAATGACATTAACTTTTAAAAAATGACAGAATATGGCACGTTGGAGTATTATTTTTAGGGCTCCAGGTACCCATATTTTAGGGATAAAAGGTTCTGTTCACCCTAAGGTGAGCATTACCCTCATTGGTTGAGATGATAACATTATTATCAAAAAATATTTTGTAGAGACGGGATTTATACCATCTCAATCAACGAAACTGAGGGTAATGTTCATCCTCTTGAGGGTGAACAAAATTGCACTCGGGAAGGTATTAGGACTGTACTGGGTGTAGCTGGTAGAGAATTCAGTGGTGGGAGTTGTGTACATATTTATATAGGCCATTAAATCATTACGAATTCTGTAAAATTATTACGCGTCGAGAAGAAAACATATGTTTGGAATTGTATAGGAGTATTGCCAGGCATATTATGGAATCACATCCCGGGGATTAGGAGTCCATATAGTGCATTAGCACGCAACGCCGTCTTAATAAGGTCCTTCGAGATATTGTTATTGAGATCATAATCTTCAGTTTCCAAAATTTGTAACATTTTGTTTGTATAAAAAATTAGGTTGATCAAGATCTTGAAAGTCACATGATTGGAGAACATGTGTTTTATCTTTCATAAAAAATGAATAGTTAGGGGGTGTTTGGGAGTCTACTTTTTAGCTTTTTATTTTTAACTTTTTGGTTTTTTAGCTTTTTAGATTATGGACAGAATGAGTTTTGAATTTGGGAGTAGTGTTTGGAAGAAATGTGCAGAATGCATTTTGCAAAAGTAATAGAATGCAAAATGAGAATGAAAATGCAAAAAGGAGGTCTAAACCTCTTTTTGAGTTTTTGCTCCTAAAGTCGAAAATGGAGAATGAGTTCTGCAGAACTCATTCTGAGAATTGGCTCCCAAACAACCAAAATCCAAAAATGAGAATGGGAAAATGCAAAAAATAGGCTCCCAAACACCCCCTAATATGATTCAAAGAAAGAATTATGAGAGAAATTTCTTTCGGTCATGAAGTTAAAAATTTACAATTAAATTATTTTATTTAAAAGAAAAACAAAGTTCTTGATAAAGTCTATAGAACGAGCCGTTATAAAGGAACGATGATATCTTAAAAGATGCCAATGAGCACTGCAACCCTAACCCAATGCATTTGCTGCACTCGGGGAATCCCAAGTCATCAGGAGAGATGGTTAAAGCCAATGAAAAAGAGAGGCTGCTTCTGAAATAGGAAAAAGAAAGGCCTGCTGAAAATCATCATAATTTTTCATGTGCTGAATATCTTCAAGATTGGCTCCAATTAATGCATTGTTCTTGTAGACTTGCAGGATTGCATTTCAGACCTCGAATTGGTTTATGCATGGAAGAAAATAGTGGAAATCTTTCCCTATAAATTGATGCAATCTATTAAGCAGAGTTATCTATCACATATTGTACCGTTTGGTATGTTTCTTACTGGCTGCATAGTGGTACTGGACCACCGATGTACCATCTCGGTACCATTCCAGTCTGTTTCAGTCAATAACGGTCGGTACTGTCCATGAAGTTTTTTAAAAAAATTTCAATTAATATTTTTTTAATAATTAGACATAAATTGAGACTACAATAATCTCCTTTTATGTTTGGTGATTTATTTTTAAGTTGTGAAGTTTTATTTTATATGTTCAATATGATTTTTTTGTTAAAAATATTATTTGAGAAATGTATATTAATTTTAACGATAAATCCGAAATGTTATGCCTATACAAATTGGTACTGGTACGTATCGTATCAGTAACAAAATCGACAACTCTTCATAATACAAATTCTTCTGTCTGTGAATGTATCCGAATTTGAAAAACTAAGTAAATTATTATTTACCTGTGATTGTGAGTGTGTGTTCGGCTTTTGTTCATTTGGCTACAATAATTGGTATTAGAACTTAGAGAGTCCAAATTATCAAAAAACACCAAAAGTAGAGTTTGGATATCTCGTTTTTTATTTTGCCCAAATTTCAAATTGCTCAAAAAATTATTTTGAACACTAGTTTTAATTGCTCTCCCCGAGACGAGTTTAACGGAGCAAATGGCGTGATAATCAGAGCACCGACGCATTCACAGAGGTTACTACAAGAGAGCCCTGTTTGATTTCTTTTTCGGTGGCTATGTTTTTTCTTTTCATAAGATGAAGAAGTCTAATCCAGCATTGCAAGCACCTCTGGAGATAAGTTACAATCGAGTCAAATTCGATCCCATGTAGGTCGAGTCGATCCAATCAAACTAACATGACCTAGCTGACTTCGATAGACCCAGTTAACTCAATAAATTGTAATTCTGTCCTTTAAGTTTAAAAATTTGTAATTCAGCCCCTGAAATTTTGAAACTTCCTCTGTAAAAAAAAATTGGAATTGGTTTCTAACTCATTTCGACGTTATGAATCCAACGACGGCATCCATATATATATATATATATATATATAGAGAGAGAGAGAGAGAGAGAGAGAGAGAGAGAGAGAGAGAGAGAGCTTCTAATGAGAGATTTCTCATTTTGCTAAAATGAAGACCTTCTATTTCTTGATCAAATTTTAATGATCAGAATTGTTCAATGTGTTTAAAACATATTTTTAAGGTTACTCGTGAGAAACCAGCTTAAAATATTACTAGGAAGGTCTTGATCTAAGCAGTTTCTCATAAAATTTTTCATGTCAGCATTTATGAAAAACTGTTTGGATCAAGCCCTTCTCAATATTTCTTTAAGCCGATTTTTCACAGGTATCCTTAAAAACATGTTTTAAAAATATTGAACGATTTGGATCATCAAAATATAATCTAAAAATGAAAAGTCCTCATTTTAGCAAAATAAAGGATCCCTCATTAGAAGCTTATAGGACAGAGCGGTCGACGAGAGCCGTCATATAACCGATTGTCCTGTTGGGTCCGTTGCGCCTTTTCTAATCAGCTGTGCATATCTTACCCTGCTCGAAGGAAGGCCCCCCGAAATTAGTTGATAAGTGACAAGGGGGTGAAGGTACTCAATTTGACTGGACCGCCTTACTAATAAAGGAGTTTTTCTTATGAAAGAATAATAACTCTCCTTGAGGGGGAACTTTTTTCACGGGACTGCCTAAAGAGACTCCTAAGTATAATAGAAATAGAATTCTATGTTATATTATTTAATAGGAAGAGAAGATATTTTGGAAATACGAGGTACCGAGGGGGTCAAACAAGGTCGTAGACAAGAGGTGCTTGCAAGCACTAGTGGTGCTCCCACTAACGAAAAGCCCAAAGGGGAAAAAAGAGGGGGGGGGGGGGGGGGGGGGGGGGGGGGGGGGGGGGGGGGGGGGGGGAAGACAGGGGCTTTCTGTTCATTGGTGCTTTCGGTTCTTCAATTAGATCCTGTTTTTGCTGATGAGCGCTTTGGCTTGTCAGTCTGGTCAGCTTCTTGCTTGGTTGCTTTATTAGTATAGAGTCCATTCCCCTTAATGAATGACATGTAATAAATTTCAAATAAAAAAAAAAGTACCTGACGAACCAGGGTCTAACAGGATGCGATTGACCTTGTGATTGTCAATCTCCCCAATCACATAGTTGGGACGATTGTTCTCAGTTGTTTTCAACATGAGGTTGTCGTTAGTGAAGGTAACAACAGTCGAATACTTGGCATACAAGGCCCTTCATGTTCACCTCAGCGAAGCTGCTTTGATATTTGTCAGAATCCAGCAGCGCCTGGACAAACGCAATCCTGATATCGGATGACAGCATCAGGGCATCATACACGTTGAGGAGGGCTGGAATCTTCTTCAGGTTTTAGAGGTTAGAGCAGCAGCATGTACTCTTTTGAGATAGCATTTGGTCTTAGGATTGGTACTGACCAAGTGATCAGAGGGCTCAAGAGTGCAACGTGCTAGACCTAAGACTTCAATAGGAGTACTTTATTTTCCTAATCTTTTGGGAAAACTTTGACTACCAATCCCTCTTTTGTCTAAAAATTCTAGTTGTAGCGCGCATTTTACTAATAACAATAGACTCTGTTCTCTTTCCAGAGCATGATTTAGGGCTTTATATTATAGTCTGTAACTCTTTGGGATTCTTCTTTCTTAATGGAAGGTCAAGCGGCCAAGTCCTGTGCGTTCGGAATTCTTTCTTTTAGGAATTTTTACATGCAAGAACTTCAACTATCATGGATTGAGGTGCCTTCGCTAACTCTGAGACAGGCAACAATGTCTATCCTGCCATTACATCGAGGTGAGCCCACCTGTTGCTAGTCTGAGTCTTTGTTCATTTTTTGAGTACCAGAATCAGACGATTCTAATCAGATAATTTTTGAGATTTTTTCGATGTTCACGAATCGTCTGCCTGTGTGGTTTCTTATATAGCTAGATCCGCCCTTTAGTAAGGACATCGCTTCTCTTCTCTTATCCTGATCTATCTTTTCTAGGTATCTGGTAACAGAGGAAGGCAACACTAGCAGGCAGGCACGACTGCAATTCAAGGTGGTACGAGCCAGTGCGAACTAACATCTTGAATCTCCACCTCAATTGTCTCCCTTTCCTGGTCATCAATCAAAGCATTCCATCCACCTAGCACCGACTAATCCCATTCTAGCGGGGAATAACCTCCATCCGGAGAAGCTGCATCCAAAATGGATAGATCCAATCCAGACCCTAACGGTCAGTTGCCCGAGTGGTATTTTACCCGGAACCAGTGGAAGCAGCGACGGAAGCATAAACGGATCAGGTGCCAGATCGAGATAGAGCAGCAATTCCATGTGAAAGTGCAGATGTGGATCCAGATTGACTGAAACACCTCGTCATTTGTTTCCCGGTGGTTGCCCCTACCTAATGACTTGTTTCCCTTTTCAGGTGGGCTCTCAATCATATGCTGGACGAAGATCAATGCCCGGCCTAGGCCCTCTGAACACCTCGGTTGTCCGAAGGTTAGGGAATGAGTTCCTCTGTTGGTTTAGGACGAAAGAACATCAACCCCGACCTCAAAAGGAAAGGCAGATCTCTTAGATCAAAGAGCAAGTCCTATTGACTCAGAACGTCCCGGTGAATCACTAACAGAAAAATGGACGCATTTTCTTTTCTTTTTTAGTGGTGGCATCTTCTTCATTTGAAAGAGTTGATTCGTATGCTTTTATCTCAGCGGATTAAACAGCATATTTAGATGCAATGCATTTTTAGGAGAATCAGTTGAATGAGATGGCTTCTTGATGGTGAGAGACGGAGGTGGGACTAAGGGGGTTTGGAGTTCAACTTTTTTATATAATTAACATTATTGACTTGATTGTTAGAGGGTTCTTGGTCGAAAACCACTCCCGACCACCGGACTTGCTTGCAGTAGCCAAAGTAGGAGCAAATAACATTTCATTAGTTTTTGGCACCACCAGTAACTAATAATATATATTTTCGTAACAAGCCAAAATAATTTTTTAAATTTCCATGCTTACCTCACATAACCATTCATAAGTGAAAAGCATAATCCTTAATAAACAACATAAAAAGCTGGACATTATGAACCAAATAAATCATAAAAAATAAATAGTACATAATCATAAAATTCATAACTAGCCATAATATACATAACTTTACTTTTCTACTCATACACTTATTCGTAACTAATTCAAAACAGTCTATACCATAAATAAATAAAAATCGTTATACAGAATAATAAGATATGTAATTTCTGCAGGGTACACACGTGGTGTACCATAAAGTTCTCCTTATATTTAGTCTAACTTGAGTTGCTTCGGCAAGGCCTATGGAGTATGAAAACTCCACTGATTGATTATTCACACACAGTCAGGAAACTCTACAATTTACAGAAAAATTGGCAAGTTATTTACTAAGTGCGTTATTGGTGATGGTACAACTAGTTTTGTAGACAGCTTCAGAGATCATTTATCAGAATACATGGAAATCTCCAAAACTGAGAAACAAAAGTAAGTCTCGAGTCCACACCCCTACTCTCTGCAAGAGATCTGGAAGGCCCGGAAATTATGGTGACTTAAGCGTATGAAATTTACAAAATTGTTGGAACCTATGATATGCATACTGTGCCAACCTTTAGCAGATTTCTCCAAATATGTATATGAAGTGAATGTCATAGAGTCAATTGACAAATATATGCTTAGGAGAACAAAGAAATTATTGGCTCCTCCTACGTATTGCCTTGCCAGAGTAGACACTGTCCTCCTTTCTACAGTTTATTGACGTTCAAGTCCTAGTACCCGAAGTTTTTCTCTATAGCGGAACGGTTGGAGAGGAGGTGGGGCCGACTGGTGAGAGCTTGGATTTGAAGTCTCTCCCTCTGGGGTATGGATGAATTACGGCCAGTTCGCCGACACGGGTAAGCACAGATTTTGGTAAGGAACGCCATGCATGCTTGCGGTTTTGCTCACCCTGCGTCATCCAATTTCAAGTTGTTCAAGACGATTGTCCTTTTACTTGGTTATACGACAAAATGCAACATCTTGTCCACTCTAAGATAAAAACATAAGTTATGTGATTATGATTGTGATTTTGATTGAAAATGATCACAATAACAGCACTAGTACTAATCTTAATACTGCATAAGAAATTTCCCAGCATTTCTTTAGAGAAGTCTTCTGGATATAAAATTGTCTCATAATAGTTACATGGCAGAAGTCAGATGCATTTTGAAAACCTTCAGGAAGCTTGAATTCATCATACCCTATTTATAAAGATATATTTCCTGTAATGATGCTGCAAAAGATCCAAATTTGACTAAATATGCACATTGGACTATGCATGCAGATGTATGAAATAGCCAACAAATTAAGACGCCGTATGGTGGCATTTACAAGCAAAATGAATGGGGACAGTTACAACACAAAACTATGGTTTGGATTAATAATCTAGATAAATGGGCCAGGGCAGAAAAGGTTTCAAGCCTCAGGAAAGGTGAAAAATATCTGCTCTACTGTGTTTGAGAAAAAAATTCAAATAAGGTGGCAGGCAAGGAGAGAATAATCTTCTGTCAATCAAGAATGCCTCAATTAGAAAGACTACTTATTTCAATAGTTCTTGTATAGATATTATTGCGCTTAGATCATGGTGTAAGCTTTTTTCGGACCGTAATCTTCTCTGAGCATTTAAAATGGTTTGTTGAATCTTATTATCAGGTTAGGAATTGATCCACATTGATGTCCAATTGGAATCATTAGACAATTGAAACTAATTCCGTGTGACTAAATCGAAGGGGTGCATTATCAACGCGAAGTTGATGTTTGAGGAGTGAAACCTATTTTCGAGCTCTTTATAAACTAAACATATTATATATATGAAGAAGGCATTTTACTTCGCGTTGAAGTATACCACAAGAAGAATATGAAAGCAAAACAGATTGGACACGGTTCTAAGAAAGACAAGCCTGGTAAAGTACCGCTTGATTAAGTAAACCTAGACATGCCAATTGATCTAGTTATAGAGTACCTTGAACGCTATTTGCCAATCAGGGGGAGACAGGAAATACCAGTGAAGCCAGAGATTGGTGATTAACTAGTGCCCAAATCAAAAAAAAAAAATTGACCAGCTACCAAAGATATGAGACTTGGAGCCACTTGTTAGAGAACTAAGAAGCCAATTTCGAACTAGTCAAAATAAAGAGCTAGGGAAAAGATAGAGAACAAACCTCTCTCTTGATCGATTTCTGTGAATAGCTAGCTCTTAAAAGATTCCGCCATTTATCCTGTATGTTCACAAGTAGAACTCAGAGCTTCAACGAGCTAGAAATTATTTGATAGGGTAAGCTCTACTGACTACCTTGAGATCCACAGCTGTGCGATGCAACGATGATGAGAACAGGAGCCTCTTTATTGCAGTCCATCTTCCAACTCCATGCTGAGAAACACCGTCAATTAACTTCACCACTTCTGAAAGATTCCAGGGTCTATGATTCTTCCTCTGACCACCACACTTGACAGATCTTGCTGCTGGGATGTAGTCATCTTCTTCTGACTCATCTGTAGAATGTTCATTGTCAGAATTTGACTCCTGCGCGAGGAAACAAAAGAGACTCAGATTTGTGGTTAATGCCACTACTACAATCATGTATGAGAAACTAAGAATGGTAGAGGATGGAGAAGCAAGAAAAACTATGGCTAGCCAGGTGACTCATGAATGACCAAAGCAGCTCATTGAAGAGAATAATGCATGCTGTTGAACTCAGAGAATTTGAGCAAGCATGAAACAGATTGAAATCCACCTAGACAAAAACAAGAGGGATAAAGCATCTGCAACTTGCAGCAGAAGTCCCCAAGGGTTTTTTGTTGTTTAAGAAGAAAAAGTAATACATATGACTCTTCACCTAAAAGGCTACAACTGATATTTCCCTCGCCTTTATCAAAAGCTACAACTGGGTATTCCTGAAGTAATTATCACCATTGGCTGCTACCAAAGCACTAACTTATTGTCCTTTCGGTCTTTCTCTGCGCACAACTTACTTACAACCGATGTACCCCAAGTTACTGGCTAAAAAAGTCACCCAATGATATAATGCATCAAACAAAGTAAGGACACACACACACACATACATACATATACATATACATAGATATATATATGTGTGTGTTTATATATATAGACAGAGAGAGGGTGATGGTGCAAAAACTGGTTCAAAGTATAATTCTTTAAGTTACACCAAATGCTTTGTGAAACATGCACTTTCTCTGGTAATTTTAGCAAAATGGTAGAGCATGATGAAAGAAGCAGGATTTATTCTTACCACTGTGGATGCATGTTCAACCGAACAATCTCTGTGACTACCAACATCATGGAAAGACTCCTTGCGAATCGTCATCTGAAATCTATCTCCCCCCAAATTATCCCTCTTAGTACAAGTAGAAACCTCTCGTCTTCCCCTTCTATATCTTGAATTAGGATCTGATGTTTCTTCAATGTATCTCCTTGTAGCCCTACGCAATCTCTTGCCTGTGAGAAGAGCACCAACTTTGCCAGTTCCAGCATGTCTCGAAGTTGATGTACCCTTACCAGAAGGGCTCTCCTGTCCAACGGCTCGGTCTCCTCTAAAAGTTAGTTCGCTTGGAGTAGTCGTCGTGAAAAATATAAGTTTAGACGAAAGACCACGAGAAGAAATCATATCCTTTTTCTCCTTTTTAGAAGACATGTCTCCTCTCAGGATGTCTGCAATATCCTCCAACTCATTGACATTTTCTAAGTCAAATGAAGTAGGACTCTCCTGCTCAATGCCTCCATCTCCTATAGAAGCTACATTGTTCTGCTTAATAATTGAGGTGAAGAACCTACTTTCAGAGGTAAGACCCAGAGCAAAATTTATATCCTTCCCCTCTTCATTAGAGGACATGTCTCCTACCAAGAAGTTTGAAATTTCCTCCAACTTGACATTTTCTAAATCAAGCGCAGTAGAGACTTCCGCCCATAACTTGTCCTTATCTGGTTTTTGATACTCAAATTTGCTGCCAAAGGAATCCCGGCAGGTGTTATTTTCTAGCACATCATTCCGGTATTCAAGCATTGTGGTAATTCTAGTTGACAATTTTGGCATCCCAACAATTTCACTATCGCTTCTGCTAAACCCTGGAATCTGATGTTCTGAACCTGGATTCTGGGAGTGAAATTCTTCTGTGGAGTTACAATCCAATTTCGGAACCCTTTCAGGAATTTCAATATCTGGACCCGCAAAAAAAGTCACATATACGTAAATCACAGATAAAATGAAATTAAAGTAACATGGCCACAAACCCACACGAGATGGATCATAAAAAGGCTCACCTAGAAGATAATCTTCACACATATTCGAAATACCATTTCCAGCTTGAAGATCTCCCACCTCATCAACTTCACATAGCATTTCATCTGGCATCTGCCAATATACAAACTCAATAAGTTACAATCAAATAGAAAAGGAAAAAATATTTAAGATCTTTACTTCAATAACAGCCTAGGTAATGATATGATTATATTCAATGACCTAATTTCTGGTGAAGCACTTAACCTCATCAGCAACAAATACAACTTATGCTATGCAGTTTTAACAAGAAGATAAAAAGTTGACTTATGTGTTTTCCTTCCTTTAATTTTTATGTGATAAACTTTTGTAAGCTAATGCCTTGATGGATGCAGATCCATGTTCAGATATTTAAGTGTCATTGGATAGGAATGCACAAGGCAGGTATTCGACATACATTAAAATGTCGAGCTCAATATGCAAGGAAGAACACAGTAATTGTACTCTAAAATTAAGCAAGATTTTCAACAATAGAAGTCCTATTTCATAGCCTAGCAATCTAGAATACTAAATAGACTGATGTGCAGTACAACCATAACAGTACAGAAAAACTTATCTAGTGTTCAATTAGAACGTTGCCTGGAATCAAACACTTCTACAAATCTTCAGCAACTTGATTGATCCTTACATGGGATGCTAACTGTTACCCAACCAAACAATGAAGGTCAACTTCAGTAAGTTATACTCTACTGTAGAGAATTGCAACAATTGCAATGTGTTGAAATGAAGAAAATTAGAAAAGTTTTGCTTGTCAAAAAAGGGGGGTTGAAATTCGGTGCCTTGAAGCCCTCTAGGATGCCCCTCCAGTGACAAACATTTACCTTTTGATCGTGCAAAACCAATTCCCCCTCTTTGATGTTTTTTTCTTCGACAATTAGAGAATCCATATATTTCATTGGCACCTGCTTCTGGAAGCAAAACTTTGGACTCGAGTGCTACACTCCACTACTATTCGTTCCAAAATACCAAGGACCTTCAAAATTTATGACAATAGGGTGACTGAAAATTGACAGGTGCCAGTAATGGACATCAGCTACGCTGGTAGAGTACTTTGTGCAAACGGCATTGATAAAAGAGAAAACACAGGGAGGATACACTATTAAGGCGCCAAACATTTCTATTTAACTCAACTTACTTGCGCTTAGAATTAATGTTTTGATTCATCCTATATAGAGCTCATTCACATCAATATAATAGCACCTCCGACCTCGCATGTTAGAATATGAGCCTTATGGGTGTCTCCACTCGCAACGAATAAATTTTGACCTGAATGCTTTAACGGGATCGCTACTAAATTTTGGGAGGCTATGGACAAGACTCGATTATTTTTCACAGGAATCAGTTCTCCATTCCAACGGTGTACAGATTATATCTAGAATCATGTCCTCAAATTCCTGTCTACCTCTCCATGCGTAAATAGGGGTCACATGCAGGCTTAATTTTAGATCTTGTCCAACATAGGTCCAACACAGGGTAACATAGAGCACAGAACCTTTCGGTACGAGAAACAATAATGTGGTACGCCACATGCCGTAAATCGTGATATGATTGGAGTAGGAGAAGGATTCTACACCTTTTTTTTATTTTTATAAGCACTTCAAACAATGAAAATTGAATAAAACAGCAAATAATATTCAGAATTATTCAGGTAAAACACAGTTAAGGAGCATTAACAATTTTTTTGACATTTTGTCTTGCAAAGTTACACCACTACACCCTTTCTACATTTTTATTGAAATAAACAAGTAAGACTTTGGGATCGGTTCGGATCTGAATTGGTATCGGAAAAGAATTACAACTTAGAAGCAACATTGGCAAGGCAGAGGTTTGGGGATTACTTTTGAAGTTGACCGCGACATCATTTCAAGATCTAACATTAACCAAGTACATATCTCCTTTGAAACCAATATATCTATGTGGTCATCTAATCAATAAAACACAAAATAGTCTTGCAAGATATGAAGGCACTCAAAAAGAAAAATAGACATACGTCGAGCTTCATATTGCCTTCCCTTTCCAGGGCAGTATTAGAAACCATCTCACCTTTCAAGAAACAAATGAAACATTAGCATAATGGTCAAATAGTGAGCAGAAGAATTCAAAAGCCATCAAGAGATTCCCAAAGAGTTTAAAGAATAGGAGTCAACAATTATATGATGCTTGAGTACCACCTCATGGTGCCAACCACAGTAACTCAGTGCAATCCCCCAATTGCCAAACTTCCATATGGGAACTCAAATTGTCTACATGTTGAAACTAGAGCCACTATTAAAAGTAAGAACGAAGTAACCAACAACTACGTAATTCTATATTCCCCACTTAAATACAAAAAATAAAGACTTGCAAGTTGTGAAAACTAAATGACAAACTTTAACCTCGCAAAATGCTATATTATTCCTGCACAGGTATGGAGTGAAACATGAACCACTATGAACACGCAAAACGATGATTTTCCTAGCTTCTTTATGGTAGAATGCAACTTAAACTACCAAAAACTCAAGCACTCTGATATCTTTCGAAAGCTTAAATACTATTTCTAACAAAAATGACTAGGGAGCTCCTAATCTCCTTTGTTCTTTCCAATGAATTAATACTTCTAGTTCTTATGAAATTACGTACATTCCTGTGTATTTCAATCGTCTAAGAGTTAATAGTACAAAACAATAATTTCAAAAATCTCTTTAATATTATCAACTAGAATTGTTTGTTGTACATTATTGGATTAGTTTGTATCTTGGACAATACCTTTTGAGATATAAGTCACTGAATTTAATGATTAGGTTAGTTGTATAGAAACTAAGAATTTATTAAGGTGATAAAGAAGCTCACCCGGAGTAAAGGTGAGCGAGTATAGTTTCTATGTCATCCTTCTTTTACATTATGCCTTTGTTTCACACGTGATGGAGGTCGGTCAAAGCTAAAGTCACAAGGTAAACTAAAAGAAATTAAAGTTTTCACATATTGGACAAAGATCAACTACCAGAAACCCAAAATTTTTTTTAAAAAAAATGCTTATTTCACATCTGTAAGATATGTATGTACCTCTACAAATGGAAGTGCATGTTTAGTTTGTACAATTGGAGAGGTGATTATCATAAACAAAATACCAAATGCGTAATCTTGTACAGATGAAATTGTAATCTCTTGCAAAGAGATATCAAGCCACAGATCAAGTACCGTCGTTGGTTCTTAGATCATACCAAATTTGCATGGAAGATCTTCAATTGCCATCGACTTCCTGGAGTTCTCCGTATCACAGCCTAATATGACATCCACAGAAACAGGACAAGCTTTAGGTTCCATAAGTAGGCACTCGACTTCAACTGCTTCATCTTCTAAAGCAGGAGGCAAGAATTCCTCTTCCTCAGCCTAAAAGAAGATAATAGGATATTAAATCACAAGCACATGCGGGAAACCAATTGAGTGGAAATATCCACTATCGACTTAAGCATCCGATGTACAATTATATTAGCTATCACCATTAAAGCAAAGTAAATGATAGGAAGTTCCAGTCAAACAGTTGGATAACTAATTCAGAGGGCTTTGAATTGTAAATTCGAATTGGACTTATCAGTCCCATGCGTGAGTTGCATTCTTATTATTCCACATCGTTGTCCATCATAGTTGGATGAAAGTTGAAACAATACACATTTTCTTATATTCTGCTGGTTACCTCTGCAAATGGAAATTTTGGAAAAAAACAAATCTGCTTCATGCTTACTGCTTAGTCCTGAACAAGAATTTGCTCTTTCATGCCTCCAAAAATTTATCACTCATCTGGAACAGTATTTTATCCTAGGAGAAGTCTATGGCAACTCTGACCAATGTTTGGGTAAGCGAACCAAAGTAATTCGTCGACAAATGATTTGTAACATTTCTGTACACACTCATTCAAAATGATCCAAAACAGTACATAACAAACACCGCAAAAAAATTGTAACAAATGAATCGAAATGGTAAATAACAAAATTGAACCATAAAAAATACATTGCACATGAACCATAATATTCGTAACTAACCAAAACATCCGTATTTTCACTTTTTTGAAGTACATACATATTTGTAACGACACCAAAACAATATGTAAGATTAAAGGTTTATCCAAAAAATACGTAACATTAAACCAAAAGATACATAAGATAAACCAAAATATTGTAACCTCGCTATGATATCACAATAAAACTATAGAATGCAACATAATTACACATTATGAACACGTGGACTAAGTGAAATCACCCATGCACGAAATTGTTCAAATCAAATAGTAGCTAGTATCTCAAATATGCAGGATTCATCTTAGTCAAATGATAGCAACACATAAAATCTACCGAAATTCCACTTCAAACATTCAGTCTTGCGAAGTTTCTGGATGAAACATAATATTCAACTTTGTCTCACAGAATATACACACTTGGGAAGGATTCAAACGAACCAAGAACAAAAACTGGCTTTTTTATTTTCCTTTCTGTACCACTCCCAAGCATGAAATGATTTCATAGTATTCCACATCCTTGGCAATCCTAGTTGGATGAAACAATACAAATTTTCTTTATGAAATGGAAAACATAACCAGGAAAGCTATCTCAGTAATGGCATCCAAAATGCCTAATACAACCTCAATTCATTATTTCAGGTTGAATGTTGAACCAAAGAAAAAGGGCTTGGGAATGACAAAATCACAGCCTTCCTTTTGCCGAACAAAAGCTTTTTACATTGCCTTGGTTACCTCTGAAATGGAAATGTCGAACAAAAATGTTGGAAATTTCAAAGGGTTTTGGACTTTTTGGGTGACTGAATTTGGAATACCGGGGGGTCTTGAGGCAACTGGAAAGTCTTGTTTATGCATGCCTTTGATATCTACAACCCAAAGGTTTTCCATGCAACTAAAAGGTCTTGGAGGTTTTGCATCCCAAATGTCTCTTTGGTTCTATAAATTGAAGTCCCATATCTTGGTTTCAAGTACCTGAAATGTGTCTATAATATTTATCCTATATTCGAAATTCTTTGTGGAAGAAAGAGGAAGACGCGGTGAAACGAAGGTCGGTGTTCCTACGTTTGATGAGCCATTTTACTCTGGCAGACAAACCCCGGTTGTAGTCCTTCAACACCCACGGTGAGGCGGTGAATTAGTCTTAAAGAGATTGTGAATACATAAGACTCGGATTGGTATCGTATTGATTTATATTCTTGTTTTACAGTTTTTGTCGCTCTGTTCATTTCGTTTCATATTACATAACTTCAATTCTGTTCTGTAACTATCAAAGATACTGATGTATTTTTCTGGACTTTCCAATATTTTTCGAATGATTTTTTTTCCCTACAAAAAAAAAAACCTTCTTCTTGCCCAGTCCTCAATATTTCACACTTCTGTCGTTTCACTTATAACTTTGCTGTTTAATGCCTCCAAAATCTCATCACTCTCGAGAATTCCATCCCAATAGAACCAGAGAATGCAACTTGAGACCTAATTAATCAGTGCAAATTTTAAACTCATACGACCTATAGTTCCAGAGAATTAGCATGAGCAATGAGAACATGCTGATGATCATTACAAGCAGTTATACATCATAAACACATTGATTAAAGGAAATTGCTCATGAACGAAATTGTGTAAAATCACATAATAGCTATTATCTTGAACATGCAGGATTTATCTTAGTCAAATGATAGCGAAACATAATCGAGCATCAAAGCTACCCAAAGTTCCACTTCGAACAATCAGTCTCAGAAAAATTGTAGAAACAGATAGCGAAAGGTAAGACAGGGAAACATACAAAAGCATACATGCACGTATGTACGTAATGACCTGACTCATTTGTGTGAGTAGAAGAAACTGAGAAATCCAATCAGCTGAAGGCGGAAGGAGAGAACGAGAGGATGAATGAAGTAGAGAGAGAGAGAGAGAGAGAGAGAGAGAGAGAGAAATGGAAAAGGCTAACATCCCTGGAGGGCGACACGAGGACGAGGGACGACAAAAGAAAGAGGGAAGATGTGGCAACTCGAATCCATTTGTTCGACGGAATCGAAATGTTCCTTTAACATGTATAACAAGGTTTGGCGCCCGCCCCGGCGACACGTGCGTTTGGGACTCCCCCCGACCAATTATGCCCGAGAGGCAAGAGCCAGCTTAGGAAAATGTTTTGAACAGAGTCATCTCACATGTAGTATGTAAACAAATTTAATATGGTTTAAGAACTAAGTAAATATAAAAGAAATGTACAGAAAATAAAAATAACAATAAACATAATATATGTACAAAATTTGATCTCTTGTTCGATCATATTCTCGTTAACTTAGTTATCTCTTTCTCTCTCTCTTCTTTTTTCCTCTTACTTGTTCTGTTTTTTGGCTTCGCCACAATCCCAAGGGCTTGTCTGAGTGATAAAACAAATGATTTGTAAACGCAGACATTTTGTAGTTGAAACTCGGCAACTTACTACTTGGGGTAACAGAGAGATTTTTCAGGTCATTTTCACTTAGAGCCCCGAAAACTGGTCGGCAATTTAGGTGGACTCTTCTAAACTTTACCTCAACTTGATTCTAAACCGACAAGATAACCTGATTATAAATAATAAAAAAAAAGTCCTTATATAGACAATTAGACAGTGAGAACATTAAAAACTAGACCCACTAATTAAAAACACATTTCCGTACTGCTTTACTTCACACATAGACTTTACAATAAGAATAATACACTCCATAAACGTTATTCTACTTTCAAATCCCCAAAGAAAAAAAATGTTCATTTGAAAAGTCAAACAAGAATTTATATAACATTCCCCTTTTTATTTTATCAACATCACCTTTAATTTATGCTATAGGAACTGAAAAAAATAAAATTATGAAGTTCGGTTCTAGTACAAAAATCGATAATAATAACACTTTTAAAGCGTGATCAAAGATAAAATATAAAACCGTCATTTATGGAGGTGTCGTTAAAAGTCAAAATCTTAACTAATAATTTAAAATCATGATTAAAATTGTTAAAGATTAAAATTTTAAAGCATAATTAAAAAAGTACAGGATAAAACCGTTTTGAGGTGTGATTGAATAGTTTTAAAGCGTGATGAATAGACATTTTAAACTATGATTAAAATTAACAGAGATGATTATTTTCGGGTATAATCAAAAGTATGAGATGACAATTTTAATTAAAGTATAATTAACAAATTTTAAAAGGAGAGAAATAATCTCAAATTTTGTCTAAAACCATGACTATTATTTATAACAATATGTTCTTTTTCTTTTTTGTTAGATATCTCATAGTGTTCAAGCCAACTTATGCTCATCTTGATTGATTTCTAGGGGATCAAAATTATCCCTTTTATGTTTGGATAATTAGACATAAATTAAGACTAAAATCATTCATTCTTATGTTTGGTGATTTTTTTCAAACTGTGAGACTTTATTGTATATGTCTAATATGATTTTATCAAAAAATATTATTCAAAAAATATATATTAATTTTATTGATAAATTCAAAACGCTACGTCAATACGCACCAATATCATTATGTATCGTATTAATAACAAAATCGATACGCTCACCCATACAAAATTGATAACTGTGGTTAGCACCAATCCTCACATTGCTCCAAAAGAACATAGACATCATATTTACTTTGTTTAAAAAAAACACGGATATAATTAAGGAGGCTAGCTTTAGGACACGGGCCCTGTAGTGAGCCCCTCACTACATATGTGTAGTGAACAGATTTGGCCATCCATTTCGGCAACGGACGGTTCAGATTCAAATTAGTATTTATCAATTATTTTTAACAAATAAATATTAATTTAAATCTGAACCGTCCGTTGCCGAAATGGACGGCCGGATCTGCTCACTACACGTATGTAGTGAGGGAGCCAGCTTTAGGTGTTTGACATCTAATTATATATGTACCCTACAAGAGAAACGCAAGAAAGTGTGATCTCTATCTTCGAGTATCCAACACAATACTCATTTAACTTTTGTACATTTAAAATCAATTCCCTCTAAATTAAACATCGTAGGGTTTAAAAATAGGGGGTTTAGATTATACAATATGGTTAAGGATGCATACATAAATATTAATGGTCGGTGTTCACACAATTCGTGTGCTCGTAGAATTAGACAGAACTATGTACTTTATAATTTTTATATATGCCTGAAAAGTAAAAATTCAAAAGCCTCACATTTTCATGAAAGTCTTATGGGCTAAGAAAAAGATGGGAAAATAAGTTATTGGTGTTGAAGAATAGTGAACAATAACTGAAAGGTACTACAAATGATGCCATAATTCTATTCCTTGACCAAATTCTTAATTTGTTTTTGAAGCAAGTGTAAGAATGTTCCTCAAAGCATTAAAGGTGAAA
The DNA here is from genome assembly GCA_019985065.2 of Arctostaphylos glauca. Taxonomy (NCBI): domain Eukaryota; kingdom Viridiplantae; phylum Streptophyta; class Magnoliopsida; order Ericales; family Ericaceae; genus Arctostaphylos; species Arctostaphylos glauca. The sequence continues at coordinate 27,505,765 of JAHSPW020000005.1, read as the reverse complement.
CAACTTATATCAGATAAGTATGACGTAATTTCTTGGGAGAGATGGATGAAACTTCATTTCCGGAGAGCAAATAAATAGAAGTGCTTAGGAACCCAACTTCTTTTCCAACACCAACACAGATGAATTGGAAGTGGTGAGCAATTTTTCAACCTAAATAATTGTAAGGACAACTAGTCTAGGTGTAATAAAATAATAAACAATAATCTACATACAAAATTTCTACCAGTTACACAATCTCATGGATAACAATTACACCCTATTCATCATATTTTTCTTATCATTTCGGGAAAGATGTAAAGAACATGACTTGAAACTCAAAATAACTTTTCCATCCTCATGCCGTACACAGCTTTCAATAGCAGTCGATGCATTGCATGTAAGTTTTTTTTTTTTTCTTTTATGCTATCTCCCTCATCTATTACATATATATATGTAAGTGAATACTTCTTTTGGTGTGAACATCCTTTTTGAGGCTGGCTCACACTTTTTGTCCCCACAAAATCTATAAAATAACTATAGGGATACTTACATCTTTTTAATCCGAAATGGCTGAGGAGAGGAAAGGTTCTTTTTTTTAAGGCCACTTCCGCGACAGATCCAATGGAGACGGGGTGGGGCCTGTAGCTCAAAGGATTAGAGCACGTAGCTACGAACCATGGTGTCGACGGTTCGAAGCCCTCCTTGCCTATAACCGGCCCAAAAGGGCCGGACCTTTCCTTCCCTCTGGGGTTCGGGCGCATCGAAAATTGCTTCTTTTTAATTCAAATGGATTTTCCTATCGAAGAATGAGAATCATCACGATCACTAGACTTCGCCTTCCACGGAATGTATTTGCACCATCACCATCTTCAAATAAAGTATTTTCTACGATAGTACCATGAATAGCGCATAGCAAAGCCGTGCCCAATACACCGGCAACTCCCATCACGTGAAATGGATTCAATTTCCAATTATGAAACTCTTGAAAAAATAAGGATGAATCAAACTATAGCTGCTATGTCAAAGTTAGGCGCAAAGAACCAACCAGATTGACCTAGTGGATACATCCGGAATGTAGAAACAAAAACAACAATTGGGCCAGAGAATGCAGTTGTATTATAAGGTCGTAATTGAACAGATTGAGCAAGTTCAAATTGACGTAACACGAAACCTATTAGTCCGAAAGCGCCATGGAGAGCAATAAAAGTCTACAGACCACCTAATTGACACCAACGAGTAAAATCTCCTTGTGCTTCAGGACCCCATAGTAACAACAAAGAATGTGCCAAACTATTAGCTTATAATACACAAACAATCTACATATAAAACTTCTACTAGTCACACAACTCCTGTAGATAATAGCTACTACTTATTCACCCCATTTTCCTCATTCTTTTGGAAAAGTGGAAAGAACATAACATAAAACTCAAAATAGTTTTTTCATCCTTACGCCATATATGGCTTGCCATAGCAGTCGATGCAATTCATGTAATTCTTTTTTTGCCTTTTATACTTTTTCCCTCGTTTATTACATATATAAATGGGAACACCTCTTTTGGTGTGAACAACTTTTTTGAGGCTAACTCACTCTTTTTGTCCCCACAAAATTTATAAAAAACATCATTTAACCCAAACAATTGTAGAGACATTTATGTAAAATTATAATACTCAAACAATCTATGTCTAAAACTTCTATCAATTACACAACTCTCACAGATAGCAGTTACAACACATTCACCTAATTTTTCTCATCCTTTCGTGAAAGATAAAAAAGAAAGGACGTAAAACTCAAAATAATTTTTCAATCCTCATGCCATACACAACTTTCCATAGCATTAGATGCAATCCCTGTAAGTTTTTGTTCTTTTTTTTCTTCTTTACTCTCTTCCTCGTTTATTATTACCTATATAAAGGGAATATTCCTTTTAGTGTGAACATGTCTTTTGAGACTGACTCACACTTTTTGTCCCCACGAAATTCATAAAAAAATCTCATTCAACCAAATAATTGTAGAGATATTTACATAAAATTATAACTCAACTCCCACAAATAATAGTTACTTCTCATTCACCCCATTTTCCTCATCCCTTTGACAAAATGGAAAGAATATGACATAAAACTCAATATAACTTTTCCATCCTCGCGCCATAAATGGCTCGCCACAGCAGTCGATGCAATCCATGTAAGTTTTTATTTTTATTTGTTGTCTTTTATACTCTCTTCCTCGTCTATTACATATAATATATATATATATACCCCTTCTGGTGTGACTATCTCTTTTGAGACTACTCACGCTTTTTATCTCCACAAAATCCATAAAAACATCCTTCAACCTAAATAACTGTAGGAACATTTACGTAAAATTATAATATACAAATAATCTACATATAAAATTTCTACCAGTTATACACTCTCATAGATAGCAATTACAACACGATCATCCAAGTTTCCTCATCCTTTGGTGAAAGATGGAAAGAACTGGATGTAAAACTCAAAAATAGTTTTTCTATCCTCACATCATACATAGCTTTCCATAGCAGCTGATGCAATCCATGTAAGTTTTCATTCCATTTTTTCTTTTTATATTTTTTTCCTTTTCTATTCTATATAAATAAAAGGAACACTCTTTTTAGTGTGAACATCTCTTTTGAGGCTGACTTGGATTTTTTTCCCTAAAAAAATTATAAAAAAATCTCCTTCAACCAAAATAGTTGTAAGGACATTTACGTACAATTATAATACACAAACAACCTATGTATAAAATTTTTACCGGTTACATAACTCTCACGGATAGTATTTACACCTCATTCATCCCATTTTTCTCATCCTTTGGTGAAATATGGAAAGAAGAGGACGTAAAACTCAAAACAATTTTTTTATTCTCATGCCATACACGACTCACCATAGAAGTCGATGCAATTCATGTAAGTTTTCGTTTCTTTTTTCCTTTTATACTATTTCCCTTTGCACACACAGTGCGTGGGCATGCGCTGCTACTATAAATGAGAGGTGGAGTTGACGCACACATGGCAATGGTGCCCATGGTTGGAGCAAAAATCGATAGAGAGCGACAGAGAGAAAGGAGAATCAAGGATCTTTTGGTAGCAAGTGAACGAACGAGAGAAGTGGGACGCAGGATCATATGGTTTTCAAACTAGTAAAAGATTAACTTTCTTTTTTTTTCTCGGTCATAATAAGAAGTGAGAATGAAGAAGCAATTACGATCACATGCTTTATGTGTATTACCCCATGTAGACCACTGACCCAATAACTTATTGGAGCAGAATCACATGACCCAAAATACTTAAGTCCAAGTTGTTAGTAGTAGTTTATATGGTTCCTTATATAACCAGGATTACCCATGTAGACTTTCGATGTGGGACGAAATGTCACAATCTCTCCACCTTTAAGATCTTGCGCCCTCACAAGGGATTGAATGCTAAAGTCACCACGGCTTAATCCCGGATCTGTTCTCTAGTGACCAAACAAAGTCTCGACCCCACACTCGATCGTGTACACAGATCGCTCTGATACTATTTGTAACGATCAGCTCCCGCCTTGTACACTATTGTCCGCTTTGGTTTTCCGAACCCCATGGACTTTCCAGTAGGTCTCTCATCCTTGGATTGCTCCAAGACAAGCATACTTAACTGTGAAGTTCCAATGGATTTTGACACCCTCACGACTTTTAAAAGGCCTTATACAAGGAAGATTCATAATCTTATAAATACTACCGAACTTACATCCACCAAGCGATGTGAGAACTTTGACCACCCATGTAGATGTTCCATTAAGACTCCATCTTCCGGATGCCGACCTCACAATTGGTACCACAGTTTGGCTGGGGTATTACAATCTCCCATACTTAGGAGCACACATCCTTATGTAGGGCCGAAATTTTCCATATTCTTGGATGGGTGGTCAAGGGTTCCACATCGCTTGATGGATGTAAGTTCGGTGATATTTATAAGATTATAAATTTTCCTTGTACAAGGCCTATTAAAAAGTCGTGAGGGTGCCAAAACCCATTGGAACTTCACAGTTAAGTGTGCTCGTCCTGGAGCAATCTAACGATGGATGACCTACGAGGAAGTCCATGGGATTTGGACAAACAAGACAGATAGTATTGTAGAAGACGGGAGCGGATCGTTATATTATGTATCTCAGTTTATTAAGAAAATCAAGATTAAAAATAAACTCTCAAGTTTTCTATCATGTGTTTTTGAAAACTATGATTATTTTAAATTATATAGTGTGATCTTTAAGTATTATTGTACTAGCACGTATAGATATTTATAAAGTTATTGGGCAAACTACACTGCCTCGCCTGAGGTTTATCACAAATGCAATGCTCTTGAGGTTTCTGAAATTATTTTAAACTCTCTTACTTTTCAAACTATTACGTAGTTACTTCCTTTATTATTAAAATCAGTCAAACATTGTTAATTAAGCTATTAAAATTTCAAGTTTGAATTATTTTAACAAAACAAATTATAATATAATTCCTATCGTTTTCGGAATAACATATGTTAATTTTTTTTAGATTTTTCTAAAGTCAAAATTCAAACATAGTTTTGAGATTTGTCTAAATTTTTGGATTTAAAAAAACTCAAAAATTTAACATATGCTATTTCAAACGCAATAGAAATTATATTATTGTTTAATATGTCAAAAAAAAAACTCAAAGTTCAAGTTTTAATAGTTTAACTTACAATGTTTGACTGATTTTAACGATAGAAGAGAGAAACTGCATAAAAAGTAAAAAAAATTAAAATAATTTCAGAAACATCAGTAGGCATTGTATTCTAAAACCTCAGGGACAGTCAGTGTAATTTATCCAAACTTATTTTACATTTCATAATTAAAAAGCCTTAGGATTCTTACTTTATAGTCCTGTCATTTTTTCTTAAGTTTCAAACCTAGTTACTTAAATATTTTATCTTTTACCCTGTATTTCAAAATAACTCAATATTATCTCCGTTTCTAAATCCACATAGGTATATTAGCCCTAATTTTGTGCCTTATTGATTGTGTATGGAAATTGCTTTTCACTTCTCCCCAAAGATAAAAATCACATCCCCTTGAATAAATACCAAATTCTTTCCTTGAAATTTCAAAAATATCACTTTCCTTCTCTCTCCCTTTTCTTTTCCTCTAAGTTACAAAAATAACACTCCTCTCCTCCCTCCGAATTATAAAAATATCATTTTGTTCTATTTCATTATTTTTTATTGCATTTTTTAAAATATATATGATTAAAAATAAAAATAACTTCAGTTAGATTCTTAAAAATCAACATAAATACCAATTCAAAATGTTATTATCTTTAAAATTACTACCAACTACACAAACTTACATTCTTTATCTTTATCAATTCAAAATTACAGAGCAACAAATTTTAAAGCATTCCAAAGATGTGCGAAACAAAATAAAAAAATTCAATGCAAGAACACTTATATTTTTTTGCCATTATATTCAAACAAAAATAAAAAAATTCAAGTATAACAGAACACTTAAATATTTAAAAAAAATACTTAAATATTCGTCCTTAATTTTTTAAGTACTACGGAAATAAAAATAATTATCTTTTAGAATTATAATTTTTTTATTTTGTTGGATATAGTTCTAATTGAATATAGATGAGGTGTTCAGAGTCAATACAACATGAATGAGAAGATGGTCTAATTTTGATTCTGAAGAGGAATCTAAGTCCTAAAAGAATTAGAAAGATTAAGTTGTAGGGTCTATAAATAAAAGTGCACGTTCATCGCATCAAGGTACAACCATGTACTGCATATATGCATTTGAGATAAATGCTTCGGATTGTTTTACTCACTTGCCATCGAGGTCTCCTCCGGTTGTGGTTTAGGCGCGCCGAGAAATTGCAATTGCCCGTATTGGCCAACATTTCGTATAAGTTTTCTTGAGACCTTATTACCCTGTACCACCCATTCCATTATGTTGGTGGCATAATGCATTGGATGAAACTAAGGGATCGACAACTCATCATACAGTACATCTTAACTTGTCGTATGAAGTAATGGGTGAGAGAATATTGATTAGAATTTGTATTATTATTTTCTCCATAATTCACAATTGTATTAGTAGTTGAAGTATTAATTAATTTATGAAAATGCTAATTGCAAAAAAAAGTATGTAACATTTATTTATATTTTGTTAAATGTAACTTTAAAGTACTGATTATTACAATGAGCATAAAAAGATAAACACGTCACGTAATGTAATTACAACAATTATAAATGAGATTTTAAATTATTTTAAATGTAATACAAGTATTAAATGAAAAACTTCTTTTTAAATTTTTATTTAAATATAAAAATAGCATATTTTCGTACATTAACAAAGCATTTATATTTGTTCACATCAAGTAACACTTATATGTTTCGTTCTTATGTTCAAACCAAAAAAAAAAGAGTAAAAATAAAAAAATAAAAAGAATTTAAGTACCACGAAACACTTAAATATTTTAGAAAAACACTTAAATATTCGCTCTTAAATTTTTAAGTACCACGGAACACTTAAAAGAACAAAAAAATTAATTTTTAATAATCGAGTCTACGGTTAATCTTTAAATATTATTTTTAATATTTTTTCAAAATAAGGTTAAAACTAAGTTCTCTCCCTAAAATTAAGTCCTTAAAATAAAGATTACCAATTATAAAAAATAACAAGATAATAGTTTTTTGGTCTTTAGGTAGCCACGCCCTCTCCCTAATTTATTGCGGGAAAGGTGAAAAACAACTCTCTTGTGTATTCTGTTTTTGTGTCATTCACCAATTGTGATTGATTTTTGGGTTATTGGTGAGAATCTTGTGATTAGTTTGGAATGACAGTTGTCGAAGAAGACTAATCGAAGAAGACTTCGCTTTCTTATAGTCGAATAAAAAAAATCTTGTTTGTAGTTGAAGATTTGTCGTAAACAGTTATCGTGATCAATTTTACGTTGGGTTGCTCAATTTATAGGATTTTGAAGATGATTTGAATCTACAATAAGTAGATTCGTAATTACTTATTTCTTTTATTGATGGTACCATTGCCATTTTTTGGGCAAAGTATTAGTTTGGATCAAGTCTTAATCAGTTTTATTACATGATAAAATTTTCATTTTTGTGTTATAATAAATTGCGTAATCTGCTTGGGCCAGGCAACACTAAATGCATTATAATTCAAAAAACAAATCATTTTGATAAGTTTCATATTTGAATTGAATATGATAATTTTTTAGTAAATGTATTATAAAATAGTCAAAATCTCGACAAAACAATATCTCAATCAAATAATATAATATTCATCATAAATTAAAAATATATTGTAATAAAATTTTGACAAATCTACATAATGGGTTACTCCGATATGTGGTAAATTGTAATTCTCAACTTTAAGAACGCACACCGTTATACATAACTAAGTGAGAAAGTTAGAGCTCAAACTGTAACGACCCGCTCCCGCCTTGTACAATACTGTCCGCTTTTGCCACCTAAACCCCATGGACTTCCCAGTAGGTCACCCATCCCAATATTGCTCCAGGGTGAACACGCTTAACTGTAAAGTTCCATTTGGTGTTGACGCCATCACGGCTTTAAAAGGCATTGTGCAAGGAAGGTTCATAATCTTATAAATACCATCGAACTTACATCCATCAAGTGATGTGGGACCCTTAATCACCCATTCGAACGTCTCACTGAGACACCATCTCCCGGACGCCGGCCTCACAGCTGGCACCACGGCCTGACTAGGGTGTCACACAAACGCTCAAACTTGTTTGCCTGAACCATATACCCAGTAACTTTACATTTTATAAAAACTTAGCATTATATGTTTATCTCTTCGAATTTGAATTGTTATATTCCATTTATTATGAAAATTCAATCCCTCATCTCGTGCGTATGCTCAAAGTTTCCCGAGTAGCATGATATGATAAGTTAAATTTACAACGTATAACAAGTTCAAAGCGTTAGATATGCAGTAGGCCAGATATGCAGAACAGTGGCCCACAAACCTGCAATCCCTCTCTGCCCATCTTCACTAGGCTCAAGCTAGGCTAGGCCCAATGACCAATTTTGTGGCATTCGGACAAGGGGTTCAACAAGGCCTCTTAGCGTGCCTCAGTTTGAGCTGAGCGCATGACAGGTTAGGTCCGGTCAAACCATCTCGCAGTCAACCCCTTCATTAAGATCAAGATCCTGAAGGCTTAGCCTCCGGTCATTCTATCGTGGCTCTACGATAGGCATGACCATGTGGGAGTGTATTCCCCATGTTACGAATAGTCGTACGGAAGGACGTGAGGATGCAGTTACTGGACATGCAAACGTGCCCCCAATCCGCATGGATTGGGATAGGTGGCAAGAGCACCGTGATTCCCAGACCACAACACGACATTCTTGGCCGAAGCCTTAGGTAAGCTATTGGGTTCCCTCTATAAATACCCCAAAGGCACTGATCGGCCGGCAAAAGTGTGCGTCGTTAGGGTGCCGGCCTCGGGTCAATGGTTTAATTTCATAAAACAGGACTTTCCTCAAAATATTTAAAAACAAGTATAATGGATAGTCCGGAGTATCGATCTACAGGGAAAAGATGGTTGAATTTAAAGAGTTCGCAAATTTGGTTTTTCGACGTTTCGGACGTCAACCTCAAAATTTGTGTGGTGATTGGTTAACAATTATACTACTAAATGAGGGGAAAAACTAGATTAGGGAGTGGGGTTAAGTCCTAAAGTTTGGTCCATTCAATTCTTCCATTGGTCTATCTCTTCTCCTTATTACTCAATCTAGCCCCCGGTCTCGGGTTTTAGATCAGAAAATACTTCGATGAAAATCAGGATTTTAATTCATAAAATGGTTTTGACGGATCCTTCAAGTTCAAGGAAATGGGATCAAAAGATGAAGGTCATCGATCCAAGTATGAGATATACCAACTCTAAGGATGGCGATAACTAAGTGTGGAGTCTGGAATCCACTCTTGACTTCTCGGGTTGTAGAATCGGATCTTCGATCTGCAAAACACTCAACACTAAATTAGTGCACACCGGGGGGGAGTTGGATCTCCGGTGGGCACTCCGACGATCAAGTTAGCTCTTTAGGAAGAGAAGAAATAACTTGAAAGTAAGCTCTAAGCGCGAGTCTGCATGTACCTTTGATTGGAGTGCCGCCGGGGTATTTATAGAGGAGGAGTCCAACCGTTTGCCGGAATGTTCGGCCCAGTACGTAGGACGTGCGCCGAAGACTGCGGGAACGTTGCCACGTGTCCCACGCCCAAGCGGATCAGAAGGATATGCTTGCACATCTTCTGCCACGTGCTCCACGTCCGAATGGATCGGAAGGGTGTGCCTGCACGTCCCTTAGAGAGCGGAGAACGTGTGTTCGTGCTCTGGAACCGAGTTCCAGGGCGTCCCTTAGACTTCCTGGTCAAGTAACCGCTGACGGAGATTCCCCAGCCGAGTAATGATTGCCGAGTACTGAGCGGTAGAAGATCGGTGCAGATTGTGATTCCACCGTTCATGAAGGCCGAGCTCCAAACTCGTTCGGAACGGCCGAGCAAGGCTCCGGCCGATAGGGTGTCCGGCCCAATCCCAGAATAATCATTGGTTACTTTGAGCCTCGCCAAGCCCAGAATGTGATGAGGCAGATCATGGGCCGGGGGCCCACTAAAGATTTATGTCGGCCTACTACAATAGCCCCTCAATTCGGCCGTACCCGGCTCGGTACGGGGGAATTGACCATGTGGCCGAGGCCCGGCATGACGGCAGATTATGCTTGACAGCCGTAGAGAACCTGTATCCAGCTACCGATGTTCTGGAGCATTTGGTTCGGAACCGTGTGGATCATGTGTGGTTGGATCTGTTCTAGAACAACAGATTTTGAGAAGGATCTGCACAGCGCTTAATCCAAGGGCTTGAGCCGAAGAGAGATGGCGTGGTGACACATTCGAAGTGTCGAAAGCTGAGATGGTGACACGTGGCGTTCTATCCAACAGCAGAGCCGAAGGGACATTGCAGAACGGCGCATGCGAAGTGTCAGGAGCTGAGATCGCGACACGTGGTTTCATCTAACGGTAGAGCCGAAGGGGCGCTGAAGGGCGGCGCACGCGAAACGTCAGAACCTGAGATGATGACACGTGGCACCCATCTGACGGCGGAAGGCGGAACGATTCAAATCCTTGCGCTGGGCGCCTCGTTTTTCACGCCGGCCGTTTCCCGCCTCAATAGTCCTCTTATAAATAGAGGGTCTGGAGTACTTCGAAAGCTTTTTACTCCCAGACTCTCGTAACTCCTTCTCTCTCTAAACTTTCTGCGTTTTCGAAGCCATTAATAACCTGTGCTAAGAAGGATCTCAGCCGCTTCACAGTGCATCAGAGTAAGTTTTTCATGATCTTGCCTTTTGCAATAGTTTTCGTTTTCTGATAGATTTAGATCGAGTTTAGTAGTCATCGTTTTCGCCTGGGTACGCAGTTCGTACCCCAGGATTCGGCCGAGCGACAAACGTTTTGGCCGAGCGACAAACATTCTGGCCGAGCGACATCCTGAGGGGCTGCGAAGCCCCTATCTCATTAGTTTAGGCATCAGCTGAGTCTGACCGGACTTCACCTTTTTTATGTTTAACACCCGTGCACGTCTTTATAGGATGTCCAGACCAGAAGTAGACTCAGCGGAGATGTCATCCACTAGCGCCGAACAAGCTGGGACCATCGGCTCGGCAGGGACCCCAGAAGTGATGCCGAAGACTTCGGCCACTCACTCGGGGAGGAACCGTTACTCCCGCTTCTTTGAGGATCCGGAGAGTCTTGCCGACTTCCGCGCAACCTACGGCATTCCGGACAATGTCTCAGTAGACCTCGTTCGGCCGGAGGAGAGCGTCACGACAGACGATTACCAAATCGTTCTGCCCTTGATGGCTATCATCGAGGGTGGCGTGCGGTTCCCGTTCCATCCATTTCTTCGGCAGGTGCTGACCGTGCTCCAGCTGACCCCCTCCCAGGTGACCATCAACTTCTACCGAATAGTGGTAGGGGTCATAGAGCTGAAGGAGAGATACCACCTCGAATTCGAGGTTGAAGACCTGTTCGGCCTCTACCTAGTAAGCCAAAACAAGGTGGCCAGGAGGAAGTACCTGAGCTGCCGAACCAGACAAAGGAGGCTGATCAGAGGCCTCCCGGACTCCGACAAGTATGCCAACGACTTCGTCGTAGTCCGAGGAGAGTTCGAATTCGCGTCCGGCGAACTTCGTTATCATCCCATTCCGCGTGTTCCTGGGTTCGCCGGTGAGTCTGTGTACGGTCTGAATAACCTTGTTCGTCTTTGCCTTTTAATTCGTTTCTAACTCTTTTGTCTTTCTGCAGGAAAAGGAGTCGTCGACCGTCTACGGAGCAAGGCGGACTGGGACAGAATCAGCCGAGCATTCACCGTTCGGAGGAGGCACAGACACTGCTCCGTTCTGCTCGGCTACGTCGAGGTTTATCGGTCAAAGCTCAAGTGCCGAGGAGACTCCAGCAGCAGCGAGAGCTCCGAAGCTCTAGGAGAGAACCGAGCCGACACTGTTCCGCTCGGAGTGGTCAGAGAACCGCGAGAGGAATCAACGCCGAACGAGGTCATTCAGATCTCCTCAGGTACCTGTTCTTCGACCACTTCGTCAGGTTATAGTCACTGTTCGTCATTCGACTTCAGTGAACAAGGACTGAGGGCCTTTATCGCAGAAGCCGCCAACATGCCGAGGAAGGCTCCGGAAGAGGTGACGCTGAAGCTTGCCGTCGGCGGATCCACACAGCAGCCCCCCCCGTACTGCCGATCCTCAGAAGAAGAGGAAAGGAACGGAGGAGAACACCACCGCCGCAAAAAGGACGAGGGAGTCCAAGGAGGACTCCCGACAGAAGGCCTCTGTGGCCGGGCACTCAAAGGGGGGTGCTATGGCTCCGCCGAAGGCGAGCCAACCCCCGGTTTCGACTGAAGCAACGGGCACATCGACGTCCCCAATCTTCGCGCCGAAGTTCATGTTCCTCGGCCGACCGCTGACCGTTGCTGATACCATCAACGCCGACCCGCTCATGGCGTTGACCTTGGCTGAAGGGATGACACTCCCTAAGGATGCCGAGGCGCTGCCGACGACGCTGGACCAGTCTTTCCTCGAGATGGCTCGGCTTATGGTCAAGGTACTTCACCTTTTCTTTTTCTTACTTTCGCCAAGTCCTTTTTATATTCCGTACTGATTGTTTTCTCGGTCATGTAATGCAGGCAGCCCAACACTTGGCTCCCGTATCCGACGGGCTGATGCGGAAGGCTCACCAGATCCGCACTCTCAAGACCGGACTCGACCAGGAGATTGCGTCTAAAAATATCATGCGAGAGGAGCGGAACGCCACCCGCGCGGCCCTGTCCGTTGCCGAGGAAAATGGAAAGGCCCTGGCCGTAGAGCTGGAAGCCTTGAAGGCTGAAACGGCCAAAAAGGTTGATGAGGCCGACGCCAAGGGCTACAGCGAAGGCTATGCCGAAGCTCAGGAGAAATTCCTGAAGCAAATGGAGGGCATCAATGCCCAGCTGGCTGAGCTGCTGGAGGGAGCCTTCCGCAACGGCTATTCCCGGGCCCTGAAGGCTGCTGAAGTGCCGGAAGGGTCTGCTCTGTACGGCGACATCCCGCCGTACAGACCGGCCTCCCGGAAATGGAAAGAGAACCTGACTCATCCGTTGCCGAAGACGGTGGTCCGGCCGCTTAAGTAGGAACTTATAGTAGGGCCTGCGCGCCAATTCTGTTTTTTTTTTTGCTTTAGTATTAGTAGATTTCCGTGTAATGAACTTCTCCTTAGAATACAAGCAACTTCGTTTACCGCACTGTGCCCATTAGTCTCTTCAATGTAATGATCACCGAAACACTTCGGTTTATTCTCTTTTATACAATCGCATAGCTAATGCCGAACCGTTATGTAACGGATAACAGAGTGGCACAACGCCGAATATTCGGAGAAATTTCAAATTTTTCACAAGTCAAAAATTTCACAAGTATAGAACAAACCGAACCGTTCAGTAACGGATAACATAGAGGCACGTCGCCGAACATTTGGAGAAATTTCATAAATTTCACTAAGTAAAGAATAAACCGAACCGTTCAGTAACGGATGACAAAGAGGCACGTCGCCGAACGTTTGGAGAAATTTCATAAATTTCACTAAGTAAAGAATAAACCGAACCGTTCAGTAACGGATAACACAGAGGCACGTCGCCGAACGTTTGGAGAAATTTCATAAATTTCACTAAGTAAAGAATAAACCGAACCGTTCAGCAACGGATAACACAGAAGCAAGTCGCCGAACGTTTGGAGAAACTTTCCAAAAATTTCACTAAGTATATCATAAACCGAACCGTTAAGTAACGGATAACAGAGAGGCACTTTGCCGAACATTTGGAGAAATTTCAAAAAATTTCACTAAGTAAACATTAAACCGAACATGAGGAGCGTTATAAGCTGCTAACAAATCATGATTACAAAAATAAACCAAAAATGAATAAAGTGAAGAGAGTGAGGCCGTAGACCACGCACTTCTCGTAATAAAACAGACAGAGAGAGAACTCAATGGAAGTACTTCCTTAAGTTGTGAGCATTCCAAGGTCGGGGAATAGGTATCCCATCTATGTCTTCCAGTTTGTAGGAGCCGACCCCAACGATCTTGATCACTCGGTAGGGACCTTCCCAATTAGGTCCGAGCTTATTTGTACGTTTCGCGCCGACGACCTTTCTCAGAACAAGATCATCCGGTTTGAAAGATCTGGGCCGAACTCTGGCGTTATAGCCCTGAGATATCGTTTGCTGATAAGCGGCAATTCGGATCCGAGCAGCTTCCCTCTGTTCTTCGGCCAGGTCTAAGGCCATCGACAAAGCTTTGTCATTGGTGTCCGGATGGAATTCTTCTGTCCGCATCGTCGGGAGGCCAGCTTCCAAAGGTATAACAGCTTCTGTGCCAAAGGCCAAGGAGAACGGTGTTCGGCCAGTAGAGCGGCGAGGTGTGGTCCGGTATGCCCATAGAACGCTATAAAGCTCTTCGGCCCACTTACCCTTTGCTGCCATTAGTCGTTTTTTGATTTCGTTCAAGAGGATTTTGTTAGAAGCTTCGGCCTGTCCGTTACACTGTGGGTATGACGGTGTGGAATTGAAGAAGCGGATCCTGTGCTCGGCGTAGAAGTTGGTAAACAGGTCCCCAACGAACTGCGTGCCGTTGTCTGATATGAAAGCATAGGGGATACCAAACCTTGATATGATATTCCGCCATACGAACCTCGTCACATCTCTGTCTTCAATTTTGACCAATGGTTCGGCCTCGATCCATTTGGTGAAGTAGTCTGTAGCGGTGATCAAGAATTTAAAGCCTCCTGGGGCCACAGGGAATTTTCCGACTATATCCAACCCCCATTGTGCGAACGGCCATGGACTGGAAAGCGGATTGAGTTCTTCGGCCGGCTGATGTATGAGCGGAGAGAACCTCTGACATTGGTCGCAGCTTTTTACCATCTCATCGGCCTCTTTTTTCATGTTAGGCCACCAGTAGCCTTGAGTTAGAGCACGATGCACGAGCGATCGTCCTCCCGAGTGATATCCGCAGCTGCCTGAATGTAATTCCTGAAGAATAGCCCCAGTCTGTTTGGGGTGCACACAAAGCAGATAAGGTGCCGAGAAGGCTCTCCGGTAGAGTTTGTTACCTGGTCCTAGCCAGAACTGGGCGGCTTTGTGAGTGATTTTGTGTGCTTCCCTTCGGTCTTCGGGTAACGTCTCGTCCTGAAGGTACGCTACAATGGGGTCCATCCAACTGGGTTCCTGTGAGATGCAATACACTGGCTCGGCCGCAGATTTTTCGATGCTCGGCTGTGGGAGGATATCGATAGATACGGTCCTCTGCCCCCCAGCGTCCGTGGCCGACGCGAGACCGGCTAAAGCGTCGGCATGGGCGTTGTGTTCTCTAGAAATCTGCTCCAATGAAAAAGTGCGGAACTGTTTGCTGGCGTGTTGTAAAGCGGTAAGGTAGCGGGACATTCGGTCGTCGCGAGCTTCATACTCGCCGGATAGTTGGTGAACTACCAACTGAGAGTCGCTGTAAGCTTTAATGTGCTCCGAACCGAGGTCTGCTGCGAAACGAATACCGGCAAGTACGGCCTCGTATTCGACCTCATTGTTCGAGGCGAGGAAGTCAAGCCGGATTGCCAATTCATGGACAATTCCCTCTGGTGAAATCAGAACGACCCCGGCTCCGGAACCATGATTATTGGATGCGCCATCCACAAACATCCTCCAAGAATTGCCATGGAATAGTTGCCATTGAACTGATCTTGCCGACTCTTTGTTCGGCAGTGTTGTCCCTGAATCCGGCGTGAACTCGGCGATGAAATCTGCCAGAACCTGCCCCTTGATCGCCGTCCTCGGCTGGTATTGTATGTCAAAGTTGGCCAACTCCACGGCCCACTTCGAGATTCGGTTAGATAGATCAGCCTTACGGAACAGGCTTTTTAGAGGTTGTGATGTCAAAACCGTGATGGGGTGCGCTTGGAAATACGGCGCAAGCTTTCTAGAGGCGGAGACCAATGCTAGTGCTAGTTTCTCCAAAGGCAGATATCTGGTCTCGGCATTGACCAGTGTTTTGCTGGTGTAGTAGATAGGCAGATGAGCTCGGTCATCCTGCCGAACAAGAACAGAACTGACCGCGTGCGGAGACACGGCCAGATAGATGAACAGAGGTTCCTTGTCCTTCGGCGTTGAGAGTAGTGGCGCCGAAGACAAGTAGGCCTTCAAATCCAGGAGCGCCTGATCACATTCTGGAGTCCAATCAAAGCTCCTTCGGCTGCACTTTTTCAGGAGTGCGAAAAATGGACGACACTTGTCCGAAGATCGGCTTATGAACCTGTTCAAAGCGGCCGCCATCCCTGTTAACTTCTGAACCCCTTTGATACTGTACGGCGCCGCTAAGTCGTTGACGGCAGTGATTTGGTTCGGATCGGCCTCGATGCCCCTTCTGGTGACAAGGTACCCAAGAAATTTCCCAGAACCGACGCCGAAGGCACATTTGTCGGCGTTGAGACGGAGCTTATGCTCTTTCAGAATGTCGAACACCTCCTGTAGGTGCTTGAAGTGCTCGGCCTCAAATTTGCTCTTCACTACCATATTGTCGATGTAGGCCTCCATTGTATCTCCGATCTGTTTGGCAAATATTTTTGTGACCATCCGTTGGTATGTGGCCCCCGCGTTCTTGAGACCGAAGGGCATGACCCTATAACAGTACAAACCACGGGGACTGATGAAGGCTGTCTTTTCCATATCCGGACCGTGCATAGCAATCTGATGGTATCCCCGGTAGGCATCCATGAAACTGAACCGAGCGTGCCCAGATGTAGCGTCGACGAGGCGGTCGATCCTCGGTACAGGGAAGCAATCCTTGGGGCAAGCATCGTTCAAATTTGTATAGTCGACGCAGACGCGCCACTTACCATTTTTCTTTTTCACGACGACGGTATTTGCCAACCAGGTGGGGTACTGTACTTCCTTGATTGCCCCAGCTTCCAGCAGTCGGTCGACCTCCTCGATGACCGCGTCGGTATGGATTGTGGCCGACCGTGGCGGTTTTTGAATGACGGGTCGGCGAGATTTGTCCACGTTGAGGTGGTGACAAATAAAGTCTGGATCGATGCCCGGCATCTCATATGGTGTCCACGCGAACACTTCAATGTTCCTCTTCAGGAAGCAGGTCATGGCTTCCCGTTCGGCTGGTGATAGGGTTGATCCCAACAGAAAAGTCCTGTCGGTATTGATGTCGTCGGCCGGTACTGTGATCAGCTCTTCAACTGCTTTTTCGGCAGCTGGTGTGCCGACGTCGTCCAGGAGGGGAGCGTCCGGCGCCTCCACCCACTGGACCTGTTGGGGTAGACCTTGCTCTTGATTGCCGCCACATAGCACTTTTTGGCGGCTAGTTGATCACCCAACACTTCTTCAGGTCCCCATGTTCCGTTGAAGCGAAGGACTTGATGATAAGTCGAGGCTACGGCCCCAAGCTTGTGTAACCAGACCCGGCCGACGATGGCGTTGTAAGGGCTCGGCACATCGACGACCACGAACTCTACTTCTACGGTCCTTGTGCCCGTACGGATAGGGAGTGTGATCTTACCAAGGGGCCAAACAGGAGCCGAGTTGAACCCTACCAGCGGCACCTCGGTGGGTGTGAGGTCTGCCTCCTGTAAGTGCAACGCCTTGAACAGGGAGTAATACATGACCTCGGCCGAACTTCCCTGGTCGACCAATATGCGGCGGACCAGTGAATTACCGAGGCTGAGAGAGACGACTAACGCGTCATTATGTGGCATCTGGAGGCGTTGAAGATCTTGATCAGAGAATGATAGGCCGCCCCCAGACTGGCTGTCGAGATGCGGACGTTTGGCTCCTGCGCTTACGGACATGACCTGCTTGCCGCATGCCGCACGCCTGATCTCGGCCCGAAGAGTTTCCTCGGCTGCTGCATCCACCATACCGTGGATGACATCGATCACCCGGACTTCCCCACTGTTCTCTTTCTCCGGTTCTGTCTGTGGCCCGGCTTGTGTTTTCTCCTCGTTGATGAATTCCTTGAGGAGTCCCTGCGATACCAACCGTTCCAGGAAATCCTTCCACGCTCGGCAGCGTGTGGTCAAGTGACCCTTCTCCCTGTGGTACGAACAACGGTACGGAGAGTCTGGCGTCTTTCGTTGTTCCCCCATTGGCCGCCTCGGCCACTCAAAGTACGGCTCATTCTGTATCTTCTTGAGGATCTCGTACGTCGGGATTTTGAAGACCGTCTTCACCGCAGCAAACTCGAACGCCCGAGGTCCCTTATTCTTCCCAGAGAATACCACGTTCACACTCCGGCGCGAGCCGTGTGGTGTATGCTTGTTCCCATCCCCCTAGCGGGGGTGGTTTTGTTCGGCCTGACGCCGCTCGCTGCGTGCCTCCTCCAACCGGCAGTGGTTGTCGATCCGGGCCATGAGGTCATCCATGTCGGTAGGATTGGATAACATGAGGTCCTCGAACAACCTGCTTCGGTGATCCAGCCCGAGCTTGAATGAAGTCACAGCAATAGCAGGGTCACAGCCTTGAATCTCATTGAAGAGTTCCCAGTACCTAGCAGCGTACTGCCTGAGAGACTCATTTGCCGACTTCCGCAGTGCAAGGAGGGAGTCGACTCCTTTCTTCTGCCTGCTGCTGGTGACGAACCGAGCCAGGAAGGCGAGGGATAGGTCCTTGAAAGATGGGATGGAACCCTTCGGCAGTTTGTCGAACCAGAGGAGCCCCAGTTCCCCCAAGCTGGAAGGGAACAGCTTGCACATCAGGGCGTCGTCGGTGCTGTAGAGAGACATCATCTGCCGAAAATGCACCAGGTGCAGGTAGGCATCTGTCTTAGGATCGTACTTGCTGAACTTCGGGGGATTGAAGCCACGTGGTGGACGCACCCCCTCTATCTCCCTGGTGAAGGGAGAAGAGATGAGCTGGTCGTGGATGATGTCGCACTGTGAACGTGCTGGCCGAACCTCCTGTTCGGCTCTCCCCCCCTTCTAGCCACGAGCTGTGGTCTCAGGTCCCGTCCACCGTGATACCGAGGAGAACGTCCTCGACGGTTTTGACGTCTTGGTGGGGATTGATCCCTTCGACCGCCATACCTTCGATCCATTTGAGTCTCATGGGTCGGGGTGATGTCTGAAGGTGTTGTCGGTGGAGAGTGCGACTGAGTGCTGCTCACTGGTTGAGCTCCCAGCCTTTGGTGAACCGAGACCCTCCGCGTTCCCCGTTCGGCGTCCGAACGGCTTCCAGATGGTGCGGTCCTGGTTCGTCCCCGGCCCCGCGCCTCATTGATCGCGTCGACCTCGGTTTCGACCCCCAGTCGTTCGAGGGCCGGACGCTTGTTCCTTTCTCTTTGCTCCGGAGAGCGCGTCCTGCGGCGCCTTCGTCGCCGAGCCTGCGACGTCTCGCCATTCTGGTCAGGTTTGATGGCAACTTTGAGTTGCGCAATCTCCTCCCTGACCAGTTGAAGTAGCTGATCACGTTCTGCCAGTCGAGCCTCCAAGCGCTCGACATATGCCCTGTCCCTCAGATCAGCAGGAGGAGGGGGTGGAATGGCTGGTAGGACTGAAGGTTCAGTTCCGGTGACCACCATTGTTGATTCAGGTAAAGCTTTGCTGGGAGGGTTTGAGGATGAGAAGTCAGAAGGATCTCCCACTGTGGTCGCCAAATTGTGGAGTCTGGAATCCACTCTTGACTTCTCGGGTTGTAGAATCGGATCTTCGATCTGCAAAACACTCAACACTAAATTAGTGCACACCGGGGGGGAGTTGGATCTCCGGTGGGCACTCCGACGATCAAGTTAGCTCTTTAGGAAGAGAAGAAATAACTTGAAAGTAAGCTCTAAGCGCGAGTCTGCATGTACCTTTGATTGGAGTGCCGCCGGGGTATTTATAGAGGAGGAGTCCAACCGTTTGCCGGAATGTTCAGCCCAGTACGTAGGACGTGCGCCGAAGATTGCGGGAACGTTGCCACGTGTCCCACGCCCAAGCGGATCAGAAGGATATGCTTGCACGTCTTCTGCCACGTGCTCCACGTCCGAATGGATCGGAAGGGTGTGCCTGCACGTCCCTTAGAGAGCGGAGAACGTGTGTTCGTGCTCTGGAACCGAGTTCCAGGGCATCCCTTAGACTTCCTGGTCAAGTAACCGCTGACGGAGATTCCCCAGCCGAGTAATGATTGCCGAGTACTGAGCGGTAGAAGATCGGTGCAGATTGTGATTCCACCGTTCATGAAGGCCGAGCTCCAAACTCGTTCGGAACGGCCGAGCAAGGCTCCGGCCGATAGGGTGTCCGGCCCAATCCCAGAATAATCATTGGTTACTTTGAGCCTCGCCAAGCCCAGAATGTGATGAGGCAGATCATGGGCCGGGGGCCCACTAAAGATTTATGCCGGCCTACTACACTAAGCAAGAACTTAACTCTTCATTTTTGTTTCAAAAGGAAGAACTTAGAGAGATCCATCAATGGACATTAGACACATATTGAGAAGATATAGACCAATATGGTTTTGAATAAACCTTACATTTAGACTTAACCCACACTAGTTTAGCTATTCATATTTACCATAAACATGAGAAAAGTGAGAGAAAACATGATGAACAAACTTATCTAAAGAGAAAATATGAATGATCTAACCAAAATTATACTAGAAAACTCTTAGAACATCAGATTTTAAGGTGAGAAATGCAATACTAATGGAAATATAGAAGTAAATCTTACCAATATTTGAATGATTCCAAGAGAGTAAAAGGATTCACAAGAGCAAAACACTAAAGATTAACAAACTTACTTAAAACTTGAAGGCTAAAGCATGAAAAACAAAATATCTAAGGCAAAAAGGGAGGCAAGAGCTCTCAAAATCTGATTATAATCTGTGTATTCTATGTGTAATGTGTGTAATGAGACCCTTTGCCAAAGAAATAACAACCTACAAAATATCCTAATTAATCTAGGTGAAATTACAACTCTACCCTCCATAATGGAATAATAAGAAGCTTCTTATTCTATTCTCTAGGCTAAAAGCTTTCTTGTCCCCTGATTTGGCACAGAATTTGATGTAAAGTGGTCCCCAAAAAATCAGCCGGAATTGGGTCTCTATCGATAGGAGGATCTCTCTATCGATAGAGAAGTCCTCTGGTATTCGTTTATCAAGCCTTCTATCGATAGGAGTGAGTCTCTATCGATAGGGAAGTCCTCTGGTCTTCTTTGATCAAGCCTTCTATCGATAGGAGTGAGTCTCTATCGATAGGGAAGTCCTCTGGTCTTCTTTGATCAAGCCTTCTATCGATAGGACTCTACCTCTATCGATAGAGAAGTCCTCCTATCGATAGAACTCATCCTCTATCGATAGAGGGCTCTTCTTTCTAGTTCTTTTGATAGGGCTCTATCGATAGGGAACAACCTCTATCGATAGAGAGGGCTTCTGACTTCTATTTTTAGTTCTTCCTTGTCTCTTTGACCCGGCCTCACTTTTACTCCTCCCGAGCCTTCGTTTGGTCCTCCATCAATATTGTCAATGGTTCTGAGGCCTTAAGTCATGGTGGAACCTTTGGACATTCATTTAGCGCTCGAAAACCTGAAATGGTACAAAGACAACTACGCGTGCAACATTAACTAGAACAATATATTTGCCTACGCATAAATGCCAAAATGAGTACATTGAGCCACGTTATTATGCAATATAGTGCGCTCATCAGGCACTCTAACCTCAGGTACGCGCACATATACTCATACAGACTTTCAAGTTATTTTCACTCTCTTTTAAAAGCTAACTTAATTGTTAGAGTGCCCATCCGGAACCCAATCCCTAACTTAGTATTTGGAGTTGTCTTGCAGCTTAGTGAGAGATTCACACAATTCCTGTGAGAAGGTTCAACTCGAGAATTCCAGACTCCACAAGATACAAAAAGTCGTGTTGTTTGTATTTTTTCTCCTGGAGAAGTTAAGTAGGATATAGAGGCTATATTTGGTAACCATTTAGTTTTTTGTTTTCTGTTTTTATTTCCTGAATTTTTTGTTTTTTGAGAAAAAAATATGTTTGGTTTATGTTTTACTTCCAAAAAATTGAAAACAGTTTTCATTATTTTCAAAAAAAGTGAAAGTATGAAAAGTGAGTTTTCATTTATTTCAAAAACAGTTTTCATTATTTTCAAAACCCAACTATGTGTATACGTATATGTATGCATGTATATATATACACTAGACGTATATATAATTATGGGTCCATTTGGCGTAACTAGATTATGGGATTATTGGATTGTTGGATTATGTTGGGTGCCGGACGGAATAATCTAGCTCAAAGTGTTTGGACTAAATTATTTGTGGATATAGAAGTTATGTTGTGTTTGGAGCTAGATTAATCCAGATTATTTGGGTAAATAATTTAGGCCAAATGGGGCTAGATTATTTCCCGAATAATCCAGACAATCCAAATAATCTAGTTAAGGCAAATAGAGCCTATATATTCGCATGTTATAGATTTATTTATATATACATATATATATATATATATATATATTTATTATACATATAATATATATATTTATGTAATATGTATAATATATATACTTATAAGTACATACTTATATACATATACATATGTATGTATATTTATACATATTTGTGTATATGTACTCATATACATGTATATATACACACACTTATATACATATATCACACACACACACACATATACATATACATACTTATATATATTATATATTAGTATATTACAAGTAGGTATATATATGTATATATGTATAATATATATTAAATATGTAGATGTATATATATTATAATACATTATACATGTATATACATATATATGTATTATATCATGTATATACATATATATGTATGTTATAATACATATGTATATGTATAATTATAAGTATAAGTATATTAATACTTATATGTACATATATATGTAATTATATACATGTATATATATATACCTAGTAAGCTTCTATTGAGGGATCCCTCATTTTGTTAAAATAAGGACCTCCCATTTTCGGATCAAATATCGATGATCGGAACCGTTCAATGTATTTAAAACACGTTTTTAAGGATACTCGCGAGAAATCGGCTCAAAAAAATACAAAAAAACGCTTGATCTAAGCAGTTGTCCATAAATGCTGACAGGAACAATTTTATAAAAAATTGCTTCGATCAAGCCCTTCCCGGTAATATTTTAAGCCAATTTCTCTTGAATACCCTTAAAAACGTGTTTTAAACACATTGAACGGTTCCGATCATCAATATTTGATCCGAAAATGGGAGGTGCTCATTTTAACAAAATGAGGGATCCCTCAATAGAAGCTCACTAATATACTATATATACATATATACACTTATATATATTATAAGTATATTATACTTATATAAATATATATAAACTTTGATATAACTTATATACATGTATATATGTATATAAGTCTTTATACACACACACTATAGAGTCTATATGTATAACAAACTAAAAACAGGTTAACACAAACAAATTTTTTATTTTTGTTTTTTTAAAAACAAAAACAAAAATTAGGAAACAAAAATAGAAAACAGAAAACAGAAAACAGGAAGTGTTACCAAACAAGCCCATAGAGAGTTGCATTGTTGTTTCATTTAGTGGTAAAAAATTTGAAAGAGATATGCTGGATATAATTTGAGGGGAGATATAGTAGAAGTGGTGATTTATTACAGAGGGGTGAATAAACGGTTTATTTGTGTATTTTTTAGGAAGGAAGATATAGTAGATAGGAGTACATGGATGCTATTTTCGAAATTAATAATGACATTATCGTAGTTTAGTATGAAATTTGTGTAAATAGAAGGGATATAGAACATGGATAAGAGATGAATAGAGGAAGGAGTAAAATAATTTTATCCATCTCCGGGCCGTATAAAATAGTACCTCGAATAGTCATATCGGGGGTGATAAGTAATGAACAATTTTTTAACAACTAACAAACACGCCCCAAAGGTTGGGGTTTAAATTGAGAACATAAGAAGTAGAAAACTTGTTTGTGACACGGATTAAATTCTAGGGTTTTCTTATGCAATTGTCCCCAGACTATATATTTCTGCCCTAATAGAACAGAATTTTCACCCAAAATCTTAAATCGAACGAGCAACTCCGGCGACGACAAGGACAGAGGTACTTCTCTCTGTTCGTCTCTCTCTCCCTCCCTCCCTCCCTCCCTCTTTGTTTGCTGTGGGTAATTTGGATACTGGAAAGTACTCTCGTTTCTACACTGAATTATGAATCTTACTTAGTAATTATAAATTTCTTACGTTGTGTTGAAACCCTAATGCACTTTTTGTTTGTTAGGAAAAGGTGCTTAATTGTTAATGATGTATGTTATCTCTGTGAAGGGGTACTTGAAAGAAGCATATAGAACTCGTATTAATTTATTTGTTCTTCTGTTCTTCCTTAGCGATTTGGAGTGGGTTCTAGGTTTCTGATCAGGGCCGTCTGTAAAACAGTTTATTAATCAGTGTTTCTTGTTGTTTGAAGTCAGCTTATTGCAGAAGTCATGGAAGAGTCAAAGCACAAATCGTCTCGGAAGGAAGATTCAGCCACTAAGGAAGAGCCGATGAAGAATCATAGAAAGGAGAGGGAAGATCGAGACAGTAGGGAGAGGAATGGAGAGAGGCACAGGGACAAGGACAAGGATAGGGACAGAGATAGGGACCGCCATCGGGAGTCTTCCGATAAGAAGAAAGACAGGGAGAGTAGGCGGTCGAAGCGAGAGAGTCCGGATGAGGAAAAGTTGCGGGAGGGGGGAAGGGATAAGCACAAGGATAGGCATAAAGAGAGAGACAAGGATAAGGAGAGGGATAGGGACAAGGGTAAAATGAGGAGCCGGGACGATGAAAAATCCAGGGATAAAGATAGATTGAAAGACAAAGACCGGGACAGGGAAGACGGAATAGGGACAGATAGAGATAGAGAAAAAGAGAAAGAGAAAGAGAAAGAAAGAGATGACAGAGAGAGGGAGAGGGAGAAAGAAAGGGAGAGGGCGAAAGAGAAGGAGAAAGAGAAGAGTGATAGGGAACGGGAGAGGGTGAGAGAGAAGGAAAGGGAGAGGGAGAGGGAGAGGGAGAGGGAGAGGGAGAGAAGAGACCGCGAGAGGGAGGAGAGGGATAGGGAGAAGAGAGAGCGTGAGAGGGAGGAGAGGGAGAGGGAGAGGGAGAGGGAGAGGGAGAGGGAGAGAGAGAGAGTGAAGAGGGAGCGTGAGAGAGAGGAGGAGAGGGAGAGGATCCGGGAAAGGGAGAAGCGTCGACATGTTAGCAGTGACGATGATGAAGACGGAAAAGAACACGATAGAAAGAGGCGGAGGAGAGAGGATGATAGCAGGGACAGGGAGCGCGAACGTAGCAGCCGATCGAGGAAGTATAGGGATGATAGTGATGATGGTGGTACCAGGAAAAGGAGTGAAGACATATCCGACAAGAAAGAGGCTAGAACCCGAGAGGAGGATCTGGAAGAAGAACAAAAGAAGTTGGATGATGAGATGGAAAAGCGGAGGAGGAGAGTTCAGGAATGGCAAGAGTTGAAAAGGAAGAAGGAGGAATCCGAGAGAGAGAAGCTTGGGGTGCTGGAGAATGCGGATGAACCAAAGTCTGGAAAGACATGGACTTTAGAAGGAGAATCTGATGACGAAGAAGCAGCAGCTGTTGAGGAGCATTCAGAGATGGGTATGAACTTGGATGGAGATGCCAAGCCTACGGGTGAAATTGCAGATGACATGGTAATTGATTCTGAAAATGGAAATGTAGCCGCTGAACCTGAAATGCTGAGTCAGGGTGTTGACACGGTAATTGATTCTGAAAATGGAAATGTAGCCGCTGAACCTGAAATGCTGAGTCAGAGTGTTGCTGATATGGAGGATGATGAAATTGATCCATTGGATGCTTTCATGAATTCAATGGTATTGCCGGAAGTTAAGAAGCTGGATGGTGCTACTGTATCTTCTGCTTCTGAGAATACAAATACGGAAGTAAACAAAGATAAGAGTAATGGAGAACGTAGAAGAAAAGGAAATAAACCAATGGGTAGAATCATGCAGGGTGAAGATTCCGACTCAGATTATGGAGACATTGCGAATGACGAAGATCCTACTGAAGATGAGGATGATGATGAATTCATGAAAAGGGTGAAAAAAACCAAAGTAGAGAAACTGGCAATAGTCGATCATTCAAAGATTGAGTATCCCCCTTTCCGGAAGAATTTTTATATCGAAGTTAAGGAAATCTCAAGGATGACTTCCGAAGAGGTTAATGCTTACAGGAAACAACTGGAATTGAAACTACACGGAAAAGACGTGCCCAAGCCAATTAAAACCTGGTACCAGATTGGATTATCAACCAAAATCCTTGATACCATAAAGAAGCTTAACTATGAAAAGCCCATGCCAATCCAGTCGCAAGCACTTCCAGTAATTATGAGTGGTCGTGACTGCATTGGTGTTGCAAAAACAGGTTCTGGTAAAACGCTAGCATTTGTGCTGCCAATGCTGAGGCATATAAAGGATCAGCCACCTGTGGTATCCGGAGACGGGCCCATAGGTTTGATAATGGCACCCACAAGGGAGCTTGTACAGCAGATCCACAGCGATATCAAGAAGTTTTCCAAGGTAATGGGCCTCACCTGTGTGCCTGTGTACGGAGGTTCTGGTGTTGCTCAACAAATCAGCGAATTAAAAAGAGGAGCCGAGATTGTGGTGTGTACTCCTGGTCGGATGATTGATATACTATGTACTAGTGGTGGCAAAATTACAAACCTGCGGAGAGTAACATATTTGGTTATGGACGAAGCTGATCGGATGTTTGATATGGGTTTTGAACCCCAGATTACTAGAATAGTTCAAAATACTCGACCAGATCGTCAAACTGTACTCTTCTCTGCGACTTTCCCTCGTCAGGTTGAAATGTTGGCGCGAAAAGTGTTGAACAAACCTGTGGAAATGCAGGTTGGCGGTAGGAGTGTTGTGAACAAAGACATTGCCCAGTTAGTTGAGGTGAGACCAGAAATCGACAGGTTCTTTAGACTGCTGGAACTACTTGGGGAATGGTACGAAAAGGGAAAGATTCTGATATTTGTACATACACAGGACAAATGTGACTCCCTATTCCGGGAATTGCTTAAGCATGGTTACCCTTGCCTTTCCCTTCATGGTGCCAAGGATCAGACTGATCGTGAATCCACCATCTCAGATTTCAAAACTAATGTTTGCAATTTGTTGGTTGCGACAAGTGTTGCCGCCAGGGGTTTAGATGTAAAGGAGCTTGAACTGGTAATCAACTTTGATGCTCCAAACCACTATGAAGATTATGTTCACCGTGTTGGCCGGACAGGTCGAGCTGGCAGAAAAGGCTGTGCTATTACCTTTATTTCTGAGGAAGATGAGAGATATGCACCGGATCTTGTAAAAGCCTTGGAATTATCTGAGCAAGTTGTTCCTGATGACTTGAAAGCTCTTGCGGATGGTTTCATGGCGAAAGTGAACCAGGGGCTTGAGCAAGCCCATGGGACTGGTTATGGTGGGAGTGGGTTTAAATTTAATGAAGAGGAGGATGAAGTGAGGAGAGCAGCAAAGAAAGCACAGGCAAAAGAGTATGGATTTGAGGAAGACAAGTCAGACTCCGATGATGAAGATGATGGGGTCCGCAAGGCTGGTGGTGATTCATCTCAACAAGCTGTTCTCGCTCAGGCCCTAGCTGCTGCTGCTGCATCTAAAGTAAGCACTGCCACTATGTCTGCTCCTACCTCAGCTCCTCAGTTTCTTCCGAATGGTGGATTACCTCTTTCTCTGCCAAGTGTCCTTGGTCCAGCAGTCGGGTCAATCAACTCTGGTGATGGTGCAGCTAGGGCAGCTGCGTTGGCGGCTGCCATGAACCTGCAGCATAACTTGGCGAAGATTCAAGCAGATGCTTTGCCCGAACATTATGAAGCAGAATTGGAGATAAATGAATTTCCCCAAAATGCCCGTTGGAAGGTGACACACAAAGAAACTTTGGGTCCGATATCAGAATGGACTGGAGCAGCAATTACAACTAGGGGACAGTTTTTCCCTCCTGGTAAGGTGCCAGGACCAGGGGAGCGCAAACTCTACTTGTTCATAGAGGGCCCTACCGAACAATCTGTCAAAAGGGCAAAATCGGAACTCAAACGGGTGTTGGAGGACATCACAACCCAAGCAGTATCGCTTCCAGGTTCAGCGCAGACAGGCAGGTATTCGGTGTTGTGAAACCGGGCTTGGATTCTCTGGACGATGGAGTATTTTGTCATGCTATGTATATTCAGGTTAGTTGTTTCATGACTGGTGGCTAATCATTTGCTTTCGACATTTTTGAGCTTTGGTTTTCGTAATTGATTGGGCCTGTAGGCAGTTCCTATTCTTTCTTTTTTATCTAAAAGTTGGACTGCTGTTTGGCACTCATGAGGCCCTTTACAGAAATGCTGTGCATCTAGTACGTCCGTATGCCTTAATAAGTATTGGGGGCCCTAATTTTGGGCTAAATTTGGGAGGGCCTTGATGGTTGCATGGTGGGCTTATGTCTAGGGCAGGCTCTGCTTACCATCATGTTTAGATAGCAAGAAATGATACCATGTGAGCTAGATATAGTAGGGATAACTTTGTTTTTAATGCAGGCCATTCTGTGCAGCACGGATTTTTCTAGTTGGGAGTCATATCTGTATAATCCGTATTGGATACCGATACTCACCCGATACTCGCTGATACATATCCCGAAAAAGTTCGCAGTATAATTTTGTTTATTTTTTACGTATCAGATACTTTTTCGGATACTCTATATCACATATCAAAAATTTTATGAGAGTAAGATTGTTGCACTTCTTGCATAATATAGAGCCAAATTGTTTGGAATAAAAAGTGTAAATTTTTTACATTTTACTTACTCCTTAGTCCTTTAGATAGAACGTGTAGTAAAATCAAATGATACTATCATTTTAGTAGTATATTGAATATTTCTATTGTGTGGTACGTGTATTTTCATGTCTCTAGATTTTAATAATAAAACAATTAACTAAGTAAACTTAAAAACAACATAAGAAAATACAATGGTTTACCACCATCATTGTAAAATTATATTTTAATTTAATGTATCCGAACTGTATCCGAATTCTATCTTTTCAGATTTTCTTGTATCCGTATTGTCTCGTAACCGTAGCCCGTATCGGTATCCATGCTTCGGTTGCACTTATACCATCATGGTTAGATAGTATGAATTTATACCAATTTAGATAGTAAGAAACAATACGATCATGTTTAGATAGTATGAAATAATGCCATTGAACTTAATGCATGATACATTTTTTTTTCTGGCACTCACAGTGGTGTTTGAATATAATGCACGGTATTGATTCTTTTGCTTATTCTTCAACTTAACTTTCTATGTTCAAATACGAAAAATTAAGCTACAAAAACTGTTTCCATATCTAAAATCATAATAGTGTGGAAAAGCCTAGGTGATTTGGGGGTGACTTGGTTGACAAAGCTGTTCAACAAAATTATGTTATCTAGGAGGATGCCAGACGAATGGAGGAGGAGTACCTTAGTACCTATCTACAAGAACAAAGGGGACATTCAAAATTGCAACAACTATAGAGGTATTAAGTTGATGAGTCATACGATGAAGCTGTGGGAAAGAGTTATGGAGCATCGTTTGAGGATGGTGACTATGGTGTCGGAGAAACAATTTGGGTTCATGCCTGGGAGATCGACCATGGAAGCTATTTACCTACTAAGAAGAGTGGTAGAGAAACACAGGTCAATGAAGAAGGATCTTCATATGGTCTTCATAGACCTAGAAAAGGCTTATGATAGGGTGCCCAGAGACCTTATATGGGGGGTTCTGGAGAGAAAGGGAGTAACCAAAGGGTATATCGATGTTGTTCGAGACATGTATGAAGGTGCTGTCACTGCCATTAGATCACCAGCAGGGGAGACGAGTGAATTTCCCATCACAGTAGGATTGCACCAAGGGTCAGCCTTGAGCCCTTACCTTTTCGCTTTAGTTATAGATGAATTGACTAGTCAGATTCAAGAGGATATTCCATGGTGTATGTTGTTTGCAGATGATATCGTCCTCGTAGATGATACTGCTAGCGGGGTTAATACTAAATTAGAAATTTGGCGGGATGCACTAGAGTCTAAGGGCTTTCGGATAAGTAGGAGTAAAACTGAGTATATGGTTTGCAAGTTTAGTGATACCAGAAGTGCGTACGAAGAAAAAGTGATGATTCAAGACCAGGAGATACCAAAGAGTGACCGTTTTAAGTATTTAGGCTCTATTATTAGTCAAGATGGAGAGATTACGGATGATGTGACCCATAGGATCCAAGTGGGGTGGCTCAAGTGGAGAAGTGCTACTGGCGTACTGTGCGACAAGAGGGTACCCACAAAGTTGAAGGGAAAATTCTATAGAACTGCCATAAGACCAACGATGCTTTACGGGACAGAATGCTGGCCTATGAAGAAACAACAGGTGACCAAGATGAGTGTAGCGGAAATGAGAATGTTGAGGTGGATGTGTGGTAAGACTAGACGAGATAGGATTAGAAATGAGACAGTCCGCGAGATGGTAGGCGTAGCACCTATAGACGAGAAGTTGAGGGAAAATAGGCTTAGGTGGTTTGGGCATGTCTATCGTAGACCTACGGATGCAATAGTTAAGAGAGCGGATAGGATAGCTTTGCATAGCAATGCTCCAGGGTGGGGAAGACCCAAATTGACATTAGATGCGGTAGTGCGCAAGGATTTAAGTCTACTAGGGCTAAGTGAGCAAGCTACACTTGACAGAACTCTTTGGAGGAAAAGGATTCATGTAGCCGACCCCAATTGATTTGGGACATAAGGCTCAGTTTGGTTTGGTTTGGTTTGGTTATCTTTTTTTTTTTTTTAGTTTTTTTCTTTCAGAAATCATGATCCAAATACAAAAAAGTGGATTCGATGTGATTAACAATTGAGGCTTCAAATAATCACCCACCAAATATTCTCTAGCTCAACACACTAAAAGTAATTAAAAATAAATAAATTAAAGGCAAGAAAACAACTACAAAATCTCTTGGAACCACAAAGTAAAAAAAAGTGTAACCGGATTCATAACAAAATGCAGTGTAAAGATATTCAACACTAGAATCTGATTTCTCTTCCTTAGTGAACTTTTTATTGTTTCCAGTAAAAACTTGTATTTGGTTAGTCTCCATGAGAGAAATAAAAAAAGTAAGAAAAATTTGGACTGAGAAGTGTACAATAAAAAATCTAAAGCAGCTAATAGTTTTGCTTTCTCTAATATAAGCCGAAGGTAATTATCTTCTTAGTTTTTTTCAGCAAGAAACAATTTAAAATCCCAAACAAGTAAATCAAGTTGAAAGTTTACACACTACAGATTATAAAAAACTAACATGGGCTACAATTTGTTCTCTCTTTGTTAGAGTACTCTTATAATTTTTCGATAGAGTTCATTACTTTTGTGGATTCTCTGGACGAAAGGAATTAAAGAGATAAAATACGTGAACCAAGTTAAAAAAAATAACACTCTAGATAAAAAAGTAAAAAGCCTAAAAACAAAAAATTGTGAGCTTTAGATTTTTGCTCTTAGTTGTTTGTCTGTTTGTGGAAAATAATTTATACCTGGGATATAAATATACTATAATATGTTAATATACAGAAGGAGAGGTCAATGTACTTTAAACTATTTGCATAAAAGGGGTATTTTAATCTTTTCGGTACTCAAAGGTATCGCCTCAGACGTAATTTGAGGGGAAAGGGGTATTGCACAATAGTTTCAAAATCAAGGGATGTAAGAGTACTTTTTGAAAATTAGAGAGGTCTGTGTATTTGTCAGACATCTCAGGGGAAGTCATTGTAATTTTTGCAAAAATAAGGAAGCCATGCTCAAGCCTGCAATATTTATCTGCATGGTTCCTTTGCTTTCGGAGGTGACGAGAGGAGTATACTCTTAATACTTCATTTTCATAGTTCAGTATTCAGTCTCATCTTTGATTGGATTTCCTTTATTTTTATTTTAATGTATTATTTAATGTGATCTAAAGATGTCCTGTCCTGCTCTATTTTTAGGTCCGCTAATGAAGAAACATCGACAGTAAATTTATCATTGGCTATGTGTTTGGTAAATCTGCTTCCAAGAACTAAGGACACCATATCCCGTTCTGAGATATACA
The DNA here is from genome assembly GCA_019985065.2 of Arctostaphylos glauca. Classification (NCBI taxonomy): domain Eukaryota; kingdom Viridiplantae; phylum Streptophyta; class Magnoliopsida; order Ericales; family Ericaceae; genus Arctostaphylos; species Arctostaphylos glauca. Next base: position 27,474,008 of record JAHSPW020000005.1, on the reverse strand, counting down.
GCTTTCCAGTATTGATTTCATTGGATGTGTCCAATGCATTTCTGTTATGTTTCTAGGTTTGCAGAAGGGAGAAGAATTGGAAGTGGAATTCGTTCGCATGTGTTTTCAGTAAATCTTGTTTCAAGAACTAAGGACAATATTTCCAGCACAGACTGTTGCAGTTTTGTAATGTTCATGTCGCTGGATGTGCGTTGCGGAGATTAACATAATTCAACTAAGAAGAAGGAAAGAATAACAACGTATTTGTATTTGTACATTGATTATAGCCACTTATTTTCTACTTTTGAAGTTTTGATATAAAAGTATTGCATGATTCCCTTTCAACTTTGAATTTCAAGAGAAATTACTAACTTAGGTTGTGGAATGGAGCTTGAATGGGCTTATACAATGCCTTCAGCAGCAGACAGATTCAGCTGCCAACAGGTCGGGACTACTGTGAAAGAGGTTCGAGGTTGCCTAAATTCTGGACCTGCGATTTCAATCATATCCCATCTATTGTGATGGGGTTTACTCAGTTTTCCTCTCCTTTTCTTTTTATTTTCGTTAGTGTTCGTCTATATCATGCCTGCATTTTTTCGGTTTGCCAGAAAGTTGTGTATTTCTATACGTGTTCGTGCAGAAGCTGGAAGATGAGTTCAAAAAGAAACGATGCCTGTTCTCAGTGATAGCTTGGGAACTCTCTGCATGCGAGGAAACAGGTAATGCCTCATCTACATCATCTCTTTTCTTGTATCGTCACGTTCCCAGAACCGTTGTTTTTATCCCCTTATATCTATTTGGTTAATGGTGTTTTTCATAATGAGCCTCAACAATCGGCGCCCGCTTTCCATGATTCAAAGCTAGGTTCTGATGATGGCTCCTCTGTACATGTTTTAATAGTTAACTACATTATGGGGATGTTTAAGTGGAAGATTTCGAGGATGAACGTTGTGTACTCGGAAGCAATCGAGCTTTTGACGACTTCAGTTGATAGTTCATTCGTTTAGAATTTGTGTAAGTACAGACAAATAGGAAATACCGTTGATAAGTTTCTTTGGCTATATGGTAAAATACACCCAACGCTATATAAGCTGAACAATCAGCAGAATTCTTAGGCATTTTGTCTGCTAAATTGGAAATTTGTGTGCTAGGAAGCGTGTCAGATCGAATGCATGAAGTTTGAAATTTTTTATTTTATTTGTGCGAGAAGGTAGTATAGGGGAAAAGAATTTTGGCCCCATTGAGTTAGATCCCTATTTAGTTATGCAGTTTGATATTCAGTTGGACGCACATGTTCTCGTGTGCTTGCAACAATATTCTGTGGTTACGCGATTATAGCGAGTGGATCATAGTATTATTGGCTGAAGTTTAAGAACATTCTATTTCTATATACTCTGAAGGCTTGTTCATACGTAGGGATGACAATTCCGTCCAGTCTGATCTCCGATCCGTTCGGATTGGAGTTTTGGGGATTTTTTTGGAGAACGGGTTAGATTTGGAGGCGAAAGTTAAAAAAAACAAAGGGGAACGGGTCGGAGGCAGAGCTTGGTACTTCCGTCCCGTATTAAATAATTTATTATTTTATTTTCTAACTCTTTTATTTATAACTATCTACAATATTTTTTAAATTTTTTTTTTCTAATTCGTGTAAAATTATCCATATATAGATGTATATATATGTATATTAGTTCATTGTTTATGTATAGATGTATATCAGTTCATGTATAGATATATATACGCATATAAAATTAAGGCTATATATGTTTATAGATGTATATACGATTCTATATAGTTAAAATTCATTTTATCTTGAAATGGTTAGTCTAGGATATGGCCTTAAAATTTTTAATTTGTCTTGATGAATTAAGTTGTTAATTAGAAAAATAGAGTGGGGCAGGGCAGGGATCCCCGATCCCCGTTCGGGGTGGGAATGGATGGTGGACTTTGTTCCCTAAATGGGGCGGGGATGGAGGTAGGGGTTAGAGTAGGGGATCAGAGGCGGGGATGGGCAAATTCGGCTCCGATTTGTCTCGTTGCCATCCTTATTCATACATCCAGAATCAAACTGCTGGATAAAAGTTAAGCTTGATGCGATAAAAGCTCGATTTGACTTCATTCGTTAAGTTAATGAACAGAGTGTAAGCGCGAATTTCAAGTCAAAGTTTGGCTCGGCTTGGTTTGATAATAACTCCAATACGGACTCGCATAACACGTACAACAACCCTTGTTTAACTTGTAAAATAACTTGCATTAAGATCGCAAATTCTCCAAAATCCACATGTATAACAACGTAGTTCATGCTTGAAACACTATCAACTTAGATTAACAATAATCTCGGTCACATTTGGTATTTATGTTCTCACAAGATTCCACGAGATCTGTGGACATAACAACTACAAGTGGATACATGTGCGACATTAGCCAGCATCAAACAGAGTTGTAAAAAGTCTAGAAACAGAGCTTGCGAGCCTGTACACAATCTGAAATAATTTTGAAATTTCTGTAGAAAAAAGTATTGTTTTACAATAGGTTGATTGAGCGAGCCCAATTTTACAGATGATGACAAAACCTAGCATTTTAAAAATTAACAGTTGCTGAAAAAATATCAAGAGGTCGCTTGAGCAGTTGTAGCTTGCTCGAGCGAGCAAGCGTTTCTTTCAGATTTTGGGGCAGATTAAAACTTGCAAAAATTAGCCCAAAAATAAATACTATTTATGCGATGTGATTCTAAACATGCGTCTATCGATAAAACTAAAGCGCCAAGGGTTGATAGGTAACATATCCCTCTCAAATCGATGATATATTTGAAGAACGGTGATTGATTTGATGGAAAACGAAGTGGCAGACCTCCTTTCACAAGAACCTTCAATAACTCAAGTCTTGGGATAATACGATTTTCGTGAATGAAGAAGAACATTCACTTCGTTTACATAAAGAAATGCTTATTAAACCCTTAATAAAACCATACAAGCATAAATGAAGCTGATAAATTGCACGTAGCGAAATAAAAATTTCAAATTTTTTATTTAAAATATTAAACAATAAAAATTAAAATTACAACTTTAATGATTAAATTATTCAAAAATTTAAGATTATTACAACTTATCTCATTTAAATAATTTTGTCCTTGAAAGTGAATGGTATGGTCTGAGCGAAAAGCTCAAGGTGGTTGATTCTCATTACCATCCTCCATTTTCCATGTTGATGACTCCAAATTTCGATGTTGCCACATAATCTTGACCAACTTAATGGTTTTGAGCAACTTTTTATGTTAAGTCTACTAAGTTCCTAAAATTTTTGGATCCAAACCAAGGTTATTGATATCATATCGGTACCGGTGATACCGGGCGGTATGTACTATTTTGGCATAAAATAGTACTAGATACTTCTAATATTGTACCATTCTAAATACCGGTCATATCGGCTGGAACTGAATTTTTTTTTTTTTAGAAGTTGAGAAAAAAGTAAATTTTTTTTTACTCTCTCTTTATGGTTTATACATATATATTGATAGTTGCGTTAAATCTGATACGGTACTTGATATATGATCGGTACCGTTACGTACTGTACCAATAAAAAAATCGGTATTCAAATTGATCTGGTATTCAGAACCTTGATCCAAATTTCTTTCAAAACTCTTCTATCCAAATTATCTTGAGCTAATTGAACAAATTCAGTCTCAGGGAGTATTACTCTACATATATTTCTAGCTTTTTTCAACCTAATGATAAATTGAGTAACTGTTTCATTCAATCATTGTCTAAGCCTAGCTAAGTTAACCATTGAAACTTCGGGCTCTGTTTGGAAGCACCGTGTATGAAATGCTTCTTCTATTTGTTGCTAACTTGTACTGATATTAGACCATAAACTAGTGTACTATGCAAAAGCAGCTCCCGATAATAGACTGGGGAACAATTTGAGTTTCATAAAATCACTATTGGCCAATTCTTCACATTGGGTTGTGAATCTGGCCACATATTTTAAGGTCGATTGTATACTATCCCTGTAGAATAAAGTGAAATCAGGGATTTAAATTTTTTGGAGAATTCCTATTGACGATTGATTCATTCAGGATATAATTTCTATACACTGGGGTCTCAAACTAATGGACCACATACCTCTTGAATGAGATCCAATACTTGGTCTCGAAGTTGGGGGTCTTGTTGAAAAGGAGGGTTTCCTGGGTTAACAACACTTATGGGTGGTGTTGTGGGTGCTGGCGTGAAAATAGCTGCTGGCACAGGTAGATGTATAAGGATTGCCATAGGTATTGGCTCTCGTACAATCGAGGTTGTTGGCATTCCTAGAAAAGTTGATAAAGTAGTGGTGGAAGTGGTACCCCAAAATATGCCTAAGGAGGTGGCATGTGTATTGCTACAGGTGGCATTCCAGACTGTGTCTCAGTAATATTTTCATATCCCCACGTCAACCCTGTGTGTTTGGGCATTGGCCTTAACGTCCTCTTCCAACCCCCCGAGTTGGGGGGGGGGGGGGGGGGGGGGGGGGGGGTTAAAATAAGAGTTTTGAAAAGTTCTATTCTAGCCCATTCTTTAGGTTCTAGGTAGATCATTCATGTTTGGTGAGACCATTTGGACATAATTAATTCTTGAGTCCTTATTTATAGGTTTGATTGACTCATACCAAGACTAATGAGTAGACTGGATAAGTTTCCTAGATCGAGATGATCCTAGCTCCATATTTACTCTCTCTTTGTGGGTCAACATCATCCTTAGAGTTTCCTTCTACCAAACCATACGGGGAAGGTTGATTCCTTTGAGGATGGTGTGTTTCATGAGTTTGAGTTTTAGAGAAAGATACACTAGAGACAATTTGTCTCATGGCTAGGATCCATTCCTCCATCATAATAAGGATAAAGAGATTTCTTTTAATGAACTCAGGAGTTGAGCACTTAACAGTTGTGACCCTATGTCCATTGGATTGCTAAGTTCACTCATAGGCATGGTTCGACCAACTATACTGGTCTGACCTCCTTGAGTAGAACCTCCAAAGTCTTGTTGAATTCTAACAGGATGGCCATGACTCACAGTTTGAGATTGACCAACAAACTCAATTTGACCATTATGTTGGTCTCTTTCTACACGAGCATTAGAGGTCATTCATAGGACTTGCCTCTTAGAGCATGTCCAAGAGCCGTTAGCTATTTTTCCTATCCAATAGTGTATTTTTAATTTTAGCTAGCATTTTTTACTTTCAAAAGTTCAACAGCACTATCTCTTTAACTATTATTTATTGAAATATGTATTATTTCACTTCTTTACTTTTCTTTTACTTTTTTTTTTATTCTTTGAAAAAAGAGAGAGAAGCTTTTGGAGGAGAGAGAAACTATTAAAAAAATATAATTGCTAGTGAATAGTAACTAGGTATATTTAGTTAGGTACTGTAGCAAAAACTAATTTAGCTATTCTCTATTGAGCCTCTTGGAGAGTCTATTTTGTGCATTTGACTAGGTATAATACCTAAAATTCTTTTATGACTAGTCTCTTGGACATGTTCTTACAATCCTTATATCTCAATTTCAGAAGGAAGTATGGTATTTTAGTTTTTAGTTTTCACTATACTCGACAGTTATGTCCCACTGGGCGTACCAAAAAAGATCTTGACTCCGATATCTCTCAAAGCAAAGTTGATGCTCTAGTGTACTAGAAAAAGAATGTAATTAGCCTTTTAAGAAAAACATGTAATTGCGATAGCATTTGTGTTGTCTATTTTCTTACCTCAACAAATATGATTTTTTTAAAGTGTCGACACGTAGCAGCTCAAAATTAGAAAACGAAGATGAGCAGTCATAGAGAATGTGAAACAAATTGACTTTGAATAAAAAATTTGAAGACAAATTTACATACGAGAAGTACAAAAGATCCAGATTTACTTCAAACTAAGTATTACTCCCTCCGTCCCAATTTGTTTGTCCAATTTGGGAAATCCAACTTATTAAGGGGACATAATCATTACACTACAAAAATTTAAACTTTCCAATAATGCCCTCTATTTTAAATTTTACTTGTCACCTCAAATCAAAAGGAAGGGTAAAAAGGTATTTTGATAGGATTTCATTCTTGGTCTTCTCAAAATGAACAAACAATTTGGGACAATGAAAAGTCAAAAAGGGGACAAACAAAATGGGACGGAGGGAGTATGATTACTTCTACCCATAAAGATTAAAGTTATGAAGACAAGTACAACTACTACTATGACTACAGTTATATTAGATTATACTAATTAAGTGCAGAAAAAGAAAGATAAGTACGAAAAAGATAAGTTGTGTGTGGGTTCATCCTCCTATTTCTTTTCACCCTTGGTCCAATTTATAGAACATTAGCGTTAGTTCCTTCTTCCTCCTGTGAATTTTTTCGCTTGAAATTTCGTGCTATCTTCCTTCGGTATATGAGCCAGATGTGATTGCCCTACTTCGGTCACTCTCCTATCTTCCTCCTATGCTAATGATGCACGTTTTGCCATCTTCTTTTACTTCATTCGTGCGCTTGCATGAAAATTTGATCAATCAACTGTGCATGCAAAACGTCATCGCTCCGCATTCTGCGTGCGTCAACTCTGAGATAGTTAATTAACTGCATTCGAGGTTCGAGCAACGACGTTTAGTCTTCTTACGCATTTTATCGTGTATCGGTGTTCCCAAAGAATTACTCCACATGTTGCATTCTTACTAGTGAACTTATGATAGTGTCAAAGAGATGAAAAGAAGCTCACGAGTCTAACACTAAAGAGTCATTTAGACTGTCAACTAAAAGAAGCAAAGCATCATGAACAGTTTCTGCAGCTACATTAGCTGACCATTATTATTCCGTTTCATTAGTTCTTTACTCTCTGCACGCTTTATATGCAGAAGTGGTTTGTGCACTTGGTGATTTTGAATGAATGAAATGATAGTAGATGGGTTCTTTAAATAGGCCTCCAAGTACCTTTCCAAAACAGGCGAATGGCAATTGAACATGACCGTTCGGAGTGAAATGGTTTGAACGCATCTATTTGACGGCGAAAGATTCTGGTAACTACCTTTCGTTGGGTTAGGGGTTCTTTCACAATTGTTCGGTGGAGAATAGTTTTCATCCGCAACTGTTTGGTCAATAATAGTTTTCATCGGGTTGCTTTAGGGTTTTTGGATCGCACCTGTTTGCAATAGAACTGTCTAGGGAAAAATTAAAGTCTTATTTTTCTGGGCTAAAAAGATTAATCGGGTAAAAAAAAGGTCCAAGCCCAAGACCTGGCTCATGCCCGGCTTGGCCCAGTTGGACTGGCGACGGTGAGCGCACGCGCATGTGGTCAAAGCGATAATACAGTGCCCGCTTGCTTGCTCACAAAAGTTGTACGACCCAAAGGGCGAAGCCCTTATAAAAATTTGGTTTTAATATACCCAACTTGTTCCCCATATTTTTTCAATATGGGACAATGTTCAAAACCCACAATTTTTCCTTCTTCAATCACCAATTTTAATGTCAAATTTCTTTCACTCCTTAAATAGTTTTGACAAATTTTTTGCACGGCGTTAATTGTCCGACATAGGAGATTACCGAACACCTCCGGTCCATTCTAATCGACAAGTGGAACCAATTCCAAAGTAACTAATTCAAACCATTTTTTCAACAAATAATACTTCTGATGATCAAAAGCAAAAATTTATTAGTACTACCTGTGAGGTCTATGAGCACATTTTTCCACTGACATAACACCACTTAATCTTTAGGCTCCGTTCAGTTGTCGAAAAAGTTGTTCAAAAAAGATGTTCTTAGGAAAAGTGGTGTACCGAAGCGTATGATTGGATAAATATAATACGAGGACAATCCTAAATCTTATTTGAATTAGAAGTGCTCTTTGAACAAACGAATTGAGTAAAACACTCAGTTTTTATTAATTAATAATAAACTACTTAGCCCTTAGGCTTATAAATCAATTTATAGAAAAATAGAACCCTATACCAATAACAAAGATTTAGACTTGCTAATTTAGCCTAAATAAAAAAATAAAAAAATAACCAAAAATAAAAAATTTTGATTTGTTTAGCAAATCAAATACTAGAAAGAAATATAAGGTTGTCAAAACAAACGGCGACTAAAACGAAATTTCCTACGAAAAGATATGAGTAAGACAAATTTTTCCTAAAACGGTAAATTCGCTGATTCAGAGGCTTAAATGAGAAAATTAGGCTGAAATGCACTGGGACCCATGGATCGATAGATCGATGGGCCTTGATCAGAATGCCATTTCGCTTCAACTCTAGGACCCAATCGATCACTGGTCCGTTTGGCCCGTGACCAATCCAAGCGTTCTAGAAATATGGTTGCGACCCACTCGGTATCAAAAAGTGAAGTGAAGTAAAAAAAAAAATTTATTTTTTTATGTGTGTTCACTTGACAAAAGAATTTTGTAGAAAAATAAAAATTCACTTATTCATTTGCCAAGAAAAAAATAACAACGGAATTTTTTTTTTTTGGTTTCAAACAGCTAGTTGTGAATAAAATTAATTTGAGAGCATAATAACTAATCATTATTTGTTCAAAATTTGTCATTTTAACAATCATGAAACTCCTTTATATATATCAAAATATCATCATGTAAGTTTATTATTAAAAAAAATATATACTTTCATCCAACAAAGTTAAATAAATAACAAAATAAACCTATATACTTTCATTCAACTAACAAAAATAACGCATAAAAATAAGATAAATAAATAATTCTAAGAAACAAACCACTTATAAGTTTAAACGTACGGTAGCCTAGGATCCAAGAATTTCATATAGGATGGTCACTTATTTAGAATAAACTTAAAAAAAAAATTCAAAAGTGACATTGCAATATAATAATAGTAAATTTGGCTAAATTTGGATCGTATGTTAAAAATATGGAAATAGAATATGTGTTGTGATGTGTTGTTTGAGAAAAACGGTGTCGTTTTGGATTTTAAATAAAACAACTCTTGTGTGTTGTGTGCACATACATCGTTAACAAATTTTTTTTAAAAAACTTGAGTTTACGGTTAATCTCGAAATGTTTTTTTAAGTAAAGGGTAAATTTTTAGAATTTTTTTGAAAATAAAATTTAAAGAACACGACCAAAGGGGTTCCAAATGAACGGTGTCGGTCTATTTTTTTAATGCGTCGGTGACAAAAGTAAAAAGAAAAATAAAAATATATGCTTGTTTTGCGGTCATCTTTCGTACTTGTATTCGTAAAGAGAGTGAGAGAGAGAATTTGTACCGATGTCATATTTTTCTTCATTTTGGTGTTATTTTTTTGGCGAATGTTCTAAGCTTTTTTTTTTGTGGCTCGTAACATTTTTCCGTGACACATAATCTTGTGAATTTAGACGGATATAATTTGAGGGAAAATAAATTCCAGTAAAAAAATTTTAAATATGGGTGACTCCCACAACTTACCTAGTAACTAAACACTAAAAAAGTTATAGGAAAGTTAACTTAGAGCTTACTCATATATTTTTTACTGATGATCTATGTTATTTGAAAATGAGAATATTTTGACTTGCAATTCTATGATGGAAGTACTTGATGAATTATACAATCTATTTGGTCAAAGCATGAATTTTTCTGAATCAAACTTTATGTCCCCTAATATCCCCATGAGTAGAGTGGGGCAGTTGTGTGCCATTTCTAATATACCTTTGACTAAGGATCTTGGTCATTATGTAGGTATTCCCCTCTTTCACCATCTCCCTAACAGGAATCACTTTAACTACAGTATTGAAAGTGTCCAAAAGAGATTAGGAGGGTGAAAATCTAACTCACTATCACTTGTAGGTAGAGCTACTTTAATCAAATCTGTCACTTCTACAATACCTACCTATGCCATGCAAACCATGGATTTGCCCATTAGTATATGTGATAAATTGGACCGTTTTAATCGGAATTTCCTCTTGGGTGTCACTATCGCTAAAAAGAAGATACATCTCGTGAATGGGGGAACAAGTTTGTAAAAGTGCAGACTATGGAGGATTAGGAAAGCTCATTCTCATAATATTGCCATACTTTCTAAACTCTGTTGGAATTAAAATTATGAAAGAGGAGCTGGGAAATTTATGGATATCTATTTTGAAAGAAAAATATCTCAGATCTCGATCGGTTCTCCAATTGGCCCAAAATCAGAAATGCCTCTTTTAAATTTACTTGGCAAAATATTCTTAAGACTGTCCCCCTTGTCCATAAGGGATTGAAATGGACTATAAGTAATGGTAGTTCTGTGGACGTGTGGAAAGATTGGTGGGTTGAAGAGGGGCCTTTGGAAATCCTATGCTCGGGTAATTACACTAACATGCTCTTGCTGCTGACCACCCCATCTTGGGGAACTCAGGAAATGGAATATTCTCTTCCTCCGCTGCTTATGACTTCCTTACTAAAAATGACGGTGACATTACAAGTTGACAATAGATTTGGAAACTTAAAATCCCTACTAATCTCAATACTTTTCTTTGGCTTATTTTTCATAATAAGCTTCCCACTAATCAATTACGAGCTTGCAGGGGAATCATTACCACGGACATTTTGTCCTCAATGTGATAATTCCCCTGAAGATGATCTCCACCATATTTTCCGAGGCTGCCCTGACTCTCTTGAGTTGTGGGGCAACTTCAGTGTGGGATTTTGATAAGAAAGGACTTTAACAGTCCTGTTCACGTTTGGGTCAATACTGTGATTAGAAAAAAGAATACAAATTTATATAATGACCAAGGATTCCAAGGGAACTCATTCTTTATCGTTGCCCTTTGGCAAATATTGAAGGACCGCAATAATTTTTTTTTTCTGATGATGTTGCTATGAGTTCCAAGGCTATCCTTAGTTATACTTTGGAAGTTGACAAGGCTTTTAATCACCTTTATTTGTCTGTCCCAAAGAAATCCAAACTGATTAAATGGGTGCCCCTCCTCAACAGGTGACTTGAAACTAAACTCAGATGGGTGTTAGGACTATATCGAGATTTTACTCAAGGGAAGGATGAAACGATAGCCTTTCTCGTATATGCTTCGTGTGTTTTGATCAAGGGAATGGCTGTATTGTTTGGCTTTTTGATCAATTTTGAAGAAGAGAAAAGAGAATGGATTTCAGCAAGGAGGCAAGGGGTAATGACTATGACGAATGTCCAAATATGGAGAAGATAAGGTAGGACTTAGAACAAGGGAAACCTTAGAAATGTTTTGCTCTAGCTCGATTCGCAGGGGAAGGGGATGAATTGGCTTAAGAATAAATATATTTGAGGGCAAAGTGGTCCATCTCATATATGATTACCATATTTGGAGAATAATTATTTTACCCATCATGTTTTCAGCATTTTCAAACTTGGAACCATTATTACTAAGAGCGGATGTGACACCCCAGCCAGGCTATAGTGCTAGTTGTGAGGCTGGCGTCCGGGAGATGGATTCTCAGTGGGACGTCCGGATGGGTGGTCAAGGGTCCCACATCGCTTGGTGGATGTAAGTTCGGTGGTATTTATAAGATTATGAACCTTCCTTGTACAAGGCCTTTTAAAGCCGTGATGGCGCTAACACCAAATGGAACTTCACAGTTAAGCGTGCTCAATCTGGAGCAATTCAGGGATGGGTGACCTACTGGGAAGTCCATGGGGTTTGGGCGGCAAAAGCGGACAGTATTGTACAAGGCGGGGACGGATCGTTACAGTGGAAGTACATAGCTACCGGCTGAGCTATAGCCCAGGTAGAAAAACTTTTTTTACTTGTAAAATTTTAGTCTAACTAATTTTCGCCCATCCTATTATTTGTAGTCCAATAAATTTTTTAGTCCTGTTCATTTTTAGCCCATAATAAGTTCAATTTCTAGTTCCGCTCTGGATTATTATGATGACAATTCCCCCAATGCCATGTTTTGGTAATTTTCCCCAGAAATTTCACTCATTGTGCCATTTCCAATAGAAAAGTGGGAGAAAGTTGCAAAAACTTTAGTAATTTTTTACAAAAGCTTATCCCACACTTGCAAATTTTAGTCATTCGACTCAACAGAGAACCCACTCATGTAACTTTACGAGCTACAATAACTTCTTGAGCTACACAACTTCACAAATAAGAGAAGTCCTCACCAACTATCGCTCCATACAAGAAAAAATTTAAAAAAAATTAAATGGAAAAATTAAAATAATCCCAACCACCAAAGTATAAAAAAAATTAAAAAATCATGGATGTTTGGAATAAAAAAAAAGCATAAAATGTCGCAAGTCATCTCTCCTCCCCTGTCCTAATTAGTTAGCATTAATTATAGTTGGCATGCATGCCCCTCTACATAAGAAGTACACCTCACCCTCCTCATATCTTACATTTTTCAATGGGAAAATTTGTCAATAAAAAAGAAAAATAAGGAGAAAACCCCCCAAGAAGTGGGTCTACATGTCCATGTCCATAAAAGTCAATCCATATAAAAAGAAAGTTACATGTTTTTTTCTGGGCCCCTATATTACAATATGTTTGTTTTTTTAATTGTTTAATATTAGAATAGGTAGTTTAGCCATCAACTCTTTTCTATATTTCATGGCTATGTACTTTTAAAAAAATATATATATTTTGTAAGTTCATCTCGTTCTTGTAAGTTGTAACTAATAGTGATATTTATATGAATTACTAAATAAAATATATACAAGAAGAGAAATGAAATTATTTTATATCGGAAAGAATAAAATAGTACTACAAAATATGAAATAATTAATAAAGCCTTACAAAAACAAAACGCTGACTATCTCCGTTATTTCTCCCCAGTATGGACACCCCACAGGAAAGTTTTGAAGGGACCAATATTGTATTCGGAGAGAGAGAGAGAGAGAGAGAGAGAGAGAGAGAGGGAAACGCTTGTCCACCTTCCTATACTAATTTGTGGGTATTCATCAGATGTCACTTCCTTGATAAACAAACCATGCCATCTCCAATGTTGCAGGTTTTTAAACCTCGACATGCATATTTGTCTATTAGATTGTGGGTGTGAATTTTCTTTCAGGATCGTCTTCCATCGCTATTAATTTCTAAAAACTCATTTTTTCAGGAAACTTGCGACGCCGATAATATACATGAAGCTGTTGATGCCATGAAGAGCCTCCAAGTAAGCTTTTTATCTATTGTTGAAATTCCTATTTCACTAGATCCTCCAACACTAGAATATATATATGGGTACCTTTGCTCAGACCATGAATATATATATGGGTACCTTTGCTCAGACCATGTACAGTTGTTTTTTAATAACTCAGCCGCTTCTGGCGAGAATTTGAGCAAAAGGTTCATTAATCGTAGAGTTGTAAATTTCAAGCCCATTAAAATAGCATTTCAAAATATGTGAAAGGATTGATCGAGTAAAACTCGATTTAGTGTATATTTGAGCGAGAGAGTTACCGAAGTTAATTTAAAGGAGGTTTGCTTAAACTTTGGGTTTGAGTACAAAAAGGGGATGAAATATGTGTTGGAATTCTTAAGAGTTGTGAATGAATTTGGAACACAGGAGGCAACTGGAAAGTCTATGCAGTTTTGCTGTTCTAGAGTCCTCTATTGATGCCTCCATTCATGTCACGCATGGATGGTTATGTAGGTACATAGATTTGTTTTAGTAATTAAGCTACAGTTTGACTAGGGTTAATTGGCTTAACCTTAAGTCAACGTTCTTCTATAAGATCCAAGCACGTGAACTAAGGGGGTATTTGGGAGTCTCTTTTTTGCATTTTCTCATTTTTATTTTTGGATTTTGGCTGTTTGGGAGCCACGTTCCCAGTATGAGTTCTGCAGAATTCATTCTCTATTTTGGACTTTAGGAGCAAAAACTGAAAAGGAAGTCTAGAGCTCATTTTTGCATTTTTTTTTCGATTTTTTATTCTACTACTTTTGCAAAATGTATTTTGCACCTTTTTCCCAAACACTCCTCCCAAATTCAAAACTCATTCTGACCATAATCCAAAAAGCCACAAAATAAAAAGCTAAAAAATAGGCTCTCAAACACCCCATAACTTAGGACAGTATCTTCTTCTCTCGTCACAGATTGTTAGGGGTTTGCAACTTATTGTTGCCTTGTTGGCAACATCGTAATACTAGGTGCCTTGAAATCACAGGAGTTGTCCCTAAGGTTGGTCTGCTTACTTAACCTAGTTGACACAATGATTATCCTGTAGCCTAGCAGCTTGACTTCTGTGCTTGTGTTTGGCTTTTCAACTTGTTCTGACTGCTGAACTGACGAGTTGTTTAACATGTGAGCTAGAGATTGAACCATTTATTTTACGGGTAGAACGACCTCCCTCAATGGAGATTGTGAACCCCATGGATGAAGTATGGAGTATAATTAATAGTATCTTCTTGTCTTAGGTTTGGTTATGATTAGATTTGATTGTGGGGTGCTTGCCAAACATGATAAGGGTTATACATGGGATAAGCCGGGATTGCGTATCCCACCTGATAATGAATTGAAGTCCAAGCCTCGATTCTGGACCTGGGGGACCAACGTAAGAGACATATTATCATTTGATAATGTACTCAATATTTTGTATAGCTTTTGTGGACTAATATAATACATCGTACATTGAAATTACTTTGGTCCAATGTAGGAACAAGTACAAGAAATCACTTTGCTATTACTCTTATGCAATTACAACCATGTACACGGTTTTTGTCTATGAAAGAAATTGACAAAAGTTTAAATGACAATGTAAAAGAGCATGAATTTGTTACTATATCAAAGTTGAGTTATATATATCATAAGAGAATAAACTTGGATAGGGTCGGGCCCTTGCCGGACCAGTGTAGTGTTGGGGATCAATGAATCACACACACACCCAAAGACAAAACTTATGAGATTAGGACTTGAAGCACTCGACTGCGGAGAGAAACAACTACCCAATTAAAATAATTGTAAATAGGAAGAGTTACAACAGAAACTCTCTCCTCTCTCTCTCTCTTATAGATATTGGCTCACCATTCACTCTCTTCTTTGCCTTCAGCCTACCTCTACATATTGCATACATGCATATTTATAGGCACCATGGGAGAAGAAACAACAAAAAGGCACTAATTTTCCTTCCATCTGTAATATTCAGAAAATCTCCCAAGGTTTCTCCTTGGGTCAACAATGGCTGCCTAGGCTTATCCCCTAGCAGCTCTTAATCCTACGAGAAGAATCCAATTCACATGGTGGGAACACCCCTTTGACCCCATGTGATCCGTGCTTTTGATTAACAATCACCAAAGAACACCCTCACATCGGAATGCCATACAACACCCCCTCACTAGAGTGCTTGCTCCCCCTGCTTTGATTTTCTTCAAAGAAGTCATCTTTGCCAACTGGTGATCTTGCAGCTCCACTTCCTGGGTAAACTATACTGGAGGGCTCTCTATCACTAGCAAATGAGACTTGCTTCCTAGTTGATTTGGTAGCCAAAGCTGTGCAGCTCTTTATATTCGACCCTTTCTCATTGCTTTGGGCTTCCCTATTAACTTTCTAGAGCCCTACACACCCTTGGATACCTCTATGTGTGACTTGGAAACACCTTGGACCCTCCGACTTCCCTGCTTCACTTTCCAACCTCCTGCGGAAATTGTTAAGACTGTTGTACTCCCTGAGAAGCTACAACCCTTCGTATCAAACCTCCAGAGAGAAATCAAATTCTTCGTCAATCCCGACACATTTCAGACATCCGTGAGCTTCACCTTCTTTCCATTGGCCATACGGAATACAACTATCCCTTTGCCAACAATCTTACTCCCGTAATAATTGGCTATATGGACAAACCTTCCATCATATGCCTTGTGGTCTATGAAGCTTCTCCTATCAGTGGACATGTGTGCTGAACAATCTGAGTAAAAAACCTAGCTTGATATCCCTCTGCTTCTTGTTGTTGCAAAAAGCTAAGTCGTTGTCTCAGTCTTGAACCAATGATACTTCTGATGCTTGGTTCTCATCGTTCGTTGCTTTTAACTTGGGGCAGTTATGCATAATATGCCCCTCCTCATGGCAAGAGTAGCAGTTAATCGCCTATCTTGCTAATTGCCCCTTTTTAGGACTCCCGTTAGCCCTAACTTGGGTTCTACCTCTCCCTTAGATCACAAAGGCCTTCAATTTGTAGTAGATTCTCGCGCCCATCTCCTTCCTTTGCGCCTCCTTGTTAATCCAGGGCATCCTTAGTCTTACTCATGGTTATCTTCCCATCTGGTGCTGAATTACTCAAAGAAACAACCCTAGTCTCCCAGTCGTCTGGAAGCAAACTGAGAAGAAGCAATGCCTGCATCTCATTGTCAAAATTTAATTCGAAACTGGCCAACTGGTTCACAAAGTCCTGAAATTGACTAGGGTGCTCCACTATTGAACTCCCGCTCCGGAACTTCAGATTTACAAGCCTCCTCGTTGGTCACGTCTTATTTTGCAATGTTTCTGACTGATACATCGACTCCATCTTTGTTCACATGGAGTAGGCACACGTTTTCTGGGCTATATGGTGGAACACCTCATGCTCGATGCACTATCGAATCAATCTGAATGTCTTCCCATCAAGGTTCTTTTAATCCTCTTGTATGCTATCCAATTTGACATCCTTAGCTCTAGAGGTTTGTACAAATCACTACAGAAAGCATATCCACCATCTGAGGCTTCCAAATTGAATAATTGGTCACCATTAATAAGATCATGGAGGTTGTACTGGTCTCCGCCATTTTGCTATGCAAACCCCAAAGCAACAACTAGAGTGACCTCCTGGCTTGCCAAAACGACATTGGAAATATAGCCTCTAGGGCAATAGATACACTTTTAAGACAACACTGGAGTAAAATCTCGAGAAACGGAGCGCGGGGTTGGATCAAGAATGCTAAAATTAGTTAGAAAAGTAATGCTCTGGTCGAAATTTGAGTTAAAACGGCTCTCGCATTGCAAAAAGTGAGTTTTAGGCTATGTTCATTTGGCTATTTCCCAAAAAATTTTAGAAATTTTTTTGAACTTGTTTGGAAAATTTTTTCCCAAATATTTCTATTTTTTCCCCAAACAACATTTATTTCTCTATAAAAGAGACACACACAGAGAGAGAATATCTCAAAAATACAAAAAAAATTTAACTCTCAAATTTTTTCGGAAACACTTACACCAAACAATATCTCAGAGTTTTTTTCTCAAAAATCATTTCAGAAGCACTCAACCGAACATACTCTTACAATATTCTGTAGCACCAAGGAATATTCCTCTTGATTGTACTGCTGATTGTGAACTAACTGGGCAAAATTGCTAATGTGTCACTGCCACCTAGACGCTACTCAGCACCTCCGGTTTACGTGGCTCCCACGTGCCTTTGTTGACTCAGCAAATCCACTGACGTGAAAGTCCACACGTTTTTCCCAGCTGTCTCTAGTTTACGTGTTGGTTTGCGTAGAAGTTGGCCTGTTTGTCCACTCAGGAAGTTGCTGATGTGGCAATCTGCTTGGTGATTGACGTGAAGCTGATCTGCAGTTGACGTGGCCGGGACTTTATATCCAGTTGTGGCAGCTAACTGGGCTTTGACACCGACGTGGCCCTGACATGTTACCATGTGGCCTTCTTCAACCTTCAGACATTGCGTATTGTACACGACGAGTGAAAGATTAGACGCGACTCATCAAATCCATTGACGTCATAGTCTACACGTTTTTTCCATGTGTCTCCAGTTTACGTGTCGGTTTGCGTAGAAGCTGGCCTGTTTGCGAGTCAGGAAATTGCTGACATGGCATCTGCTTGGCAACTGACATGACATTGATCTGCAGTTGACATGGCGGGGACCTTGCGCCCAGTTGTCACCTATGTGGTAGCTAACTGGGCTTTGACACCAACGTGGCCCTGGCGTGTCACATGTGGCCTTCTTCAACCTCCAAACAACGCGTATTATACACGACGCGTGTAGATTAGACGCGATGCCATGTGCCTTCTTTAGCCGAGGTGTGAGCGCTACTGCCACCGGACGTTCACCAGCCACTTCATCTCTTTCATACGAACAAACACTGTGCGGTCAAAATCAATTTTCGAGCACCTCAAAAAATTAGCAGAACTGACAGGGGTGATACCACTTGTTGGGATCATGGAATCACACACACACCCAAAAACAAAACTTACATGGTTAGGACTTGAAATACCCAACCGCGGAGAGAAAACAACTATCTGATTAAACCAATCGCAAACAGAAGGAGTTACAACAAGAACACTACTCTGGCTTCACCTCTCTCTCTCTCTCTCTCTCTCTCTGCCTTCAGCTTACGTCTAAACATTACATGCATATTTATACGCAAAAAACAACAAAAGGGTATTAATTTCTCTTCCATGCGTGAAATCCAGAGAGTTTCCCAAGGTTTCTCCCTGGGTCAACAATGGCTGCCCAGACTTTATCTCCTCGCAGCCCTTAATCCTACCGGAAGAATCCCATTCACATGGGGGAGAAATCCAATATGTAATTCCGCCATTGGAGGAATATTTTGGAGAACATCGTATGTTGTCCTATTCTATGTTTGGCCGAGGCCACATTGGACATGCATCACCGTATATTTTGCATTTTGTTTAAGTATTGTTTGTTCTATCCCACTCTATCCATCCTTCCCGTGGAAGCCAGTTGTCACGCCTTGTTCTACCATACTTGTATGTTTTTCATCAGAGATGGTATTACCACGCTATCCATTGTCAAATTAACAAAAGGTGGGATGAATGGGTTCCGCTTGGCTGAGCCAATCCCACCTATTTTATTGTGCAAACAAGTTTGCAGTACGTAAATGCATTGGTAAATATGTGTCCTTTCTTTATGCATTGGAAAGTGTTATTAGGTTTTTGTTACTTCTACAAATTTGGATTTGGACTAGCTTTTTTTTTGGTTCATTCATGACGAGGGAACTCCTCAAGGAAGGATCTAAACCTCAAATACCTCCTATCAGCTGCAAATCATAAGTACCAGTTAAGCCACGATAGTCAAACCCAGATGTTCGAGCATATGGTTCATCCCAGAGGCCACCTTCTTGACCATTGACTACCCGTATGGGTTGGGTTTCAAATGTTTGTACATGTATGATAAGAATGAAACCATTCCCAGACTCAAGGAGGGACAATCATTTGAATGGGTGTTAAAAGTTGATCCATAAGTTTTCATTTTTTGACGTGCTGACATTCTACTTAGAGTAGCTTCCTCAGTATTGTCTTTTCACGCGATCTGATGGTTCATAGGTTGTTCGCTTCCGTTCTTTGGAGAAACCGGTGGAGGATGAGTTCTATCTTGAGTTGTAAGTTCTTCCAATTCCTCAATCTTATTTTATTGTCCACAATTATTCTTGGCAAATGCATTTAATCAATTGTTTTGTTACTTCTTTGCATACTTTTTATAGATGGATTTACTTGTCTGAGAAAGAATTTTACTTCTCTTCTAAATTGTCAGATCAAAGCTTCACAATTATGTGGATGTCGTCGAAAGAGTAGCCTACCATCTTCGCTTGGATGATCCATCTAAAATAAGACTTACATCTCATAACTGCTACTCCCAGCAACCTAAAACCCAACCAATCAAGTATCAAGGAGTGGAACATCTATCAGACATGTTGGCTCACCACAACCAGGTTCTTCAAACATCTTAAAGTCACCTTGGTTTAGACTTCTCTTATTTGACTTCTTTTGTTAGAATACCTTCTCTGTTCTGTTTGGCTGATTTTTTCCCCCTTTTGCCAGACCTCGGATATTCTGTACTATGAGGTATTGGATATCCCTCTACCAGAACTTCAAGGCCTGAAAACCCTAAAAGTTTCTTTCCGTCATTCTTCCAAGGATAACGTGAGTGTCAAATTTGTAGCTGTCATCTGTGTGTTGTGTGTTAGATCTAGTCTCTTATTCAATCACGTTTTAACCATTTTTCAGGTAGTAATTCATACTATTAGATTGCCAAAAGAGAGCACTGTTCGAGATGTTTTTAATGACCTTAAGACAAAGGTAACCCTTAACTTAATGTGCTTTCTAGCAGGGTGCATACTTCTTATCCAATTATGTGTGCATTTGATAATAATTTAATCCCCTTGCTGCATTTTTTCGGAACAGGTTGAGTTGTCTCATCCAAAAGCAGAACTTAGGTTGCTTGAAATTTTTCATCACAAGATCTACAAGGTAATAGGAGATGTTTCTAACTATTACTATTTGAAAATTAGTTTGTGGATTAAACTTGACAATAGCTAAAAATAAATGAATCGTGATTGGTTGTCTTTGGTTGTCGTTCTTCCCTCAAAATACACTTTTTACATTTTTATTTGTTTGTTTTTCATTGTGTGTTGTATAAAATACGTACGACTAAGTGAAGGATATCTTGGTTAAAGAATGCAACTCAAAACCAATTGGTTGAGTGGTAAGATCGCTCGGGCTCATATTTTAGTTTTAGAGGCAATACTTAAAATATATGCTACAAGGTCGAACACTTCCCGACATGCAACCCCACCTCGCAAGTGGAGAGGTAACCAAAGGATCCATAACATAGGTATCCTGATACAGTGTTGAAGTTAAAGCATATAGCTTAAAACCAATTGACCATAAGCGGAGGGCTTCCCAGGCTTATATGCTAGTTTTGGAGGTGATAATTTACGAATGTGGGACAAGCTCTGGCAGCCTGAATGTACTATGCGAGATGATTATATTACAAAGGTTCTCGAGAGATTGTGATTGATAGGGTGGCCTCCATAGTAAAAACATTGACTTGTACCCTGAGCTTTCCTGTATGTTCTGTTATCTTCCACAATATATTTTGCAGATTTTCCCGCTTGATGAGAAGATTGAGCATATTAATGATCAGTACTGGACATTACGTGCAGAGGAGGTAAATATAATGTCAGTTTCTGGTCTAACTTTAATAATGCATTAAGTGTCTCTATATTTTCTTGTTAGGAGTTTTCTGCTTAAATTGACATTCCAATTCTTTTAAAAGGTCTTTCTGTTCTTGATTGCCTGGGCAAGACTTCAGACTGGATGTTTAAGTCACTAATGAACTTGACACAATCATGCTTTCATTGACAGCTTTTTGCTTATTTTGTTGAATGGGAAATTACCCAAGCCTTCCCTAATCAACTTGAGCCATTGTGCTTTGGCAAAAACAACACACTACATGCATCCGTGATGACTTGGGTTTTCTCTCTCCTATAAAAAATGACTTTTTCCACAAAATGGAAAGTGTGATAGCGTGCACAAGGTTCTGCCAAAGCGGGTTTTGGTAGGGAAGATTAGTGTCACCTTACCCCCATTTTCTGGAGAGGCTTCTTCCTGGATCCGAATCAATCAGAGCTAATGGAAAGTGTAAACTAACAAAGAGAGAAAATTATGTATTGTATTGATCTATTAAGCTGTACAAAAGGGTCCTCTATTTATACAGGTAGAGGAGACCTAATTACGGAAATAAAATCAGCCTAATTACAACCTATTATTTACACAATCAGAATCAAATCAGAATGGTAACACTATCAAGCTAATTATGGTAACACTATCAAGCTAAGTATGGTACATGCTAACACTCCCCCTCAAGTTGGTGCGAAGATATTACTCAAGCCCAACTTGGATGCAATAGTGTGGAAACTCTTGCTGCCGAGTCCTTTTGTGAAAATATCAGCCAGTTGATCTCCAGATCTCACAAAAGGCATACATATCGAACCTTCACTGAGTTTCTCCTTAATGAAGTGTCTGTCAATCTCTATGTGTTTCGTTCTATCATGTTGAACTGGATTATGAGCAATGCTTATGGCAGCTTTATTATCACAGTAGAGTTTCATTGGACCACTATTGCTAAAACCCAAATCACGCAGCAATGTTTGAAGCCAAAGAAGCTCACAAACACCATGAGCCATGGCTCTGTATTCGGCTTCTGCACTGGACCTAGCAACCACAGATTGTTTTTTACTTCGCCATGTAATCAGATTTCCTCCAAGAAAAGTACAATAGCCCGAAGTCGATCGTCTATCATCCACAGAGCCAGCCCAGTCAGCATCGGTGAATGCTTCCAAACACAAGTGACCATGATTAGAGAACAGGATACCTTTTCCAGGAGTTGACTTGAGGTACCTCAGGATGCGGTAAACCGCATCAAGATGGGCGGTGCAAGGATTATGCATAAACTGACTAACGACCCCCACTGCATAAGAAATATCTAGCCTAGTGTGAGCTAGATAGATTAATCTACCCACAAGTCGCTGGTACCTCTCTCTATCAGTACGTTCTCCCATATCTCCTTTCAGGTGATGATTTACCTCAATAGGTGAATCTGCAGGCCTGCAACCTAACATACCTGTCTCCTCCAATAGATCGAGAATGTATTTCCGTTGAGAGATAAAAATCCCTTTATCAGACCGTGCCACTTCCATGCCAAGGAAGTACCGCATTGATCCTAGATCCTTGATCTCGAATTCTTGAGCTAAACGAGATTTAAGAGTCTGGATCTCTTTCACATCATTGCCTGTCATTATTATATCATCAACATAAACAATAAGGACAGCAATTGTATCAGTACCTCTCTTTACAAACATTGTGTGATCTGCATGGCTCTGCTTGTACCCAAAACTCACCATAGCTTTTGAAAATCTGCCAAACCAGGCTCGAGGTGACTGCTTCAAACCATAAAGAGCATTTTTTAACCTACACACTTTCCCTGCACTAACTGGGGAAGAAAATCCTGGGGGAACCTCCATATACACCTCCTCCTCCAAATCACCATGAAGAAAAGCATTCTTCACATCAAACTGCTGAAGTGGCCAATTCAAGATTGCAGCACATGAAAGTAATGTACGCACCGAGTTCATCTTTGCAACTAGTGCGAATGTCTCCTCATAATCAATGCCATAAGTTTGCGTAAAACCTCTGGCTACCAATCTCGCTTTATATCTCTCAACTGAACCATCAGCATTATGTTTAACAGTGAAAATCCACTTACAGCCTACAGGTTTCTTTCTTTCCGGAAGATTTACAAGTTCCCAGGTGCCATTCTTTGCTAAAGCTTTCATCTCCTCCACCATAGCCCCTTTCCACTCAGGTATCATAAATGCTTCCCTCCAATTCTGTGGAACAGTTATAGCAGAAAGAGAAGCAACAAAGGCACGGTACGAAGGAGATAAATGATTATAAGAGACATAATGTGAAATGGGATGCTAAGTACATGATCTGACACCTTTCCGAATAGCAATAGGACGGTCATCACAATGAGGAAAGGATTCATTACCCGATGAATTTGGTGAAGAGGCTGAAGATGATTCTGGAACTGAAGTAGGATCTGCTGATTGGCAAAGTGGTGGAGCACATGGAGCTTTAGTTCTCCTTTGATACGTTGCCAAGGTGGCAGGCCACTCTCTTGGCAATCTATGCACGTTCTCATCCACTTGCCCATCACCATCATGTGGTTGAACATTCTCAGCAGAGACCAATTCGTCTTCTTCCTTATTCTCCCCCTCACTATGAAAAGAGGAAGGCAACAATGACCATGATGACTCCAGAGATTGGAACACCCCTCCTTCCTCTCTCATCTCTTCCGGACCAACGCTCTCCCCCTGAAGAGATGAAGGAATATACAAAGACTCTGTCTCCCAAAAAGTAACATCCATTGACACAAAAAACTTCCTAGACCGGGGCTCATAACATTTGTAGCCTTTTTGGGTAGGAGAATACCCAACAAAAACACATTTGTGTGCCTTATGTCCAAGTTTTCCCCCAGAAGGATGAGGAGCATGAACAAAACACACACAGCCAAAAACACGTGGAGGAATAGACGTGGCGTGACAAGTACTAGGTAAACATTCAATGGGTGTTTTGAACTGAAGCACACTAGAGGTCATGCGATTAATGAGATATGCAGCAGTTAAAATAGCCTCCCCCCAAAAATATTTAGGAACTTTCATGGTAAACATAAGAGAGCGGGCTACCTCAGTCAGATGGCGATTTTTTCGTTCGGCAACACCATTCTGGGATGGAGTATCCACGCAAGTTGTTTGGAAAAGAATGCCATGTTCATCAAGATATGCACGAAAAAATTTATCAATGTACTCAGTACCGTTGTCACTACGGAGAATTTTAATGTTTGTGTCAAATTGAGTGTTCACCATCTTATGAAATGATTGGAAACAAGAAAAGACTTCATTTTTAGTTTTGAGCAAATACACCCAGGTAACACGAGAATGACAATCAATGAAAGTGACAAACCATCTATAACCTTTTAATGAAGTAACGGGGGAAGGACCCCAAACATCAGAATGAATGATTGTAAAAGGAGAATCACTTCTCTTATTAATAGGTGCATAAAATGAGCGTTTATGTTTAGCAAGTTCACATGCTTCACAAAAAAATTGACTCCTAGGACAAGACTTGACTAAAGTAGGAAGAAGTTTCTCTAAAATCCCAAAAGAGGGATGACCCAATCTACGATGCCACTGGTGTAGTAAGGATAAAGCAGAACCCGTATCGGCTTGTAAAGCTTGACCACATGATAGTGATGGTGGAGGACAAGGTGCATTTTCCAGATAGTAGATGCCACCATGTGCTTTACCACTGCCAATCACCTTCCCTGTTTTCAGTTCCTGAAATACACAATGAGTAGGAAAGAAAGTTATAGAGCAATTGGCAGAACGAGTAAAACTACTAACAGAAAGTAAATTGGTGGCAAACTTTGGAATATGTAGAACAGAGGATAGAGAAATGGAGGGAGAATAACAAACAGAACCTTTTCCTGAAATAGCAGAGAATGAGCCATCTGCTATTCTAACTTTATCCTTACCAGAACAAGGGAAGTAGGAATCAAAAACAGAGGAACAACCTGTCATGTGATCTGACGCACCGGAGTCTATAATCCAAGGAGTGGAAGAAGAAGACGCTGTGAAAGCACTGGACAGTATACCTGAATGAGCAAAATATGATGAGGCCGGAGTGGATGTAGGAGCGGTGGAAGTAGGGGCTACAGTAGATGAAGAATCAGCCCTCGCGGACAAAAGACGCCTGATAGCCTGCAACTCCCCCTGAGAAAGACCCCCATGAGAGTCACCATGTGGCTGAACTCCAATAATCGGTCCGGGATCAAGCACAGTAACAGCTGCAGATTCTGTGAAATGAGCCTGGCCATGATAGCGCCCATAACCACGGCCATGACCACCACCACCACGTCGTCCACCTCCTGTGTCACGAGGAGGACGCCCATGTAGTTTCCAACAGGTGTCTCGGGTGTGATTGGTCCCATCACAATAATCACATTTACGCTGTCCACTAGATCCACCATGACTGCCAGACTGTACCTTTTCATTCTGTGGAGATCCGAATCCTCGCCCAACGCTAGTATGAGGGATAGCAGCTAAAGCAGAACGCTCAGAAGTAGATGAAGCAAGCATGACACTGCGCCTACTCTCCTCTTGCTGAACAATAGCATATGCATCGGCCAGGGACGGAAACGGAACCCGGCCCAATACCTGCACTCTAATCTGATCATACTCCCTATCAAGGCCAGCCAGGAAGTCATAAACACGCTCTTTATCAATCCGTTGGAGCCACTTAGCAGCATCAGCTCCACACGCAGCTTGAAATCCCTGATAAAAATCAAATTCCTGCCATGCTCCACACAACTCAGCATAATAGTTAGCAACCGGGCGATGATTTTGCTCCATAGAACGAAGCCTCTTTCTCAGTTCAAAACACTGAGCATCATTACCCTACTGAGAGTACATATCAGAAACAGTTGCCATACCTTGTATGGATTCTCAAGTAACAAGAAAGGATTACGGATATCGGGTTTCATGGAATTGAACAACCATGTCATAACCAGGGACCGCTGAGCTTTAAACCTTTTAAGTTCCAATGCATCTGTAGGTGGGTAAATAGGACCCTCAATAAACTGTGACACTCCTTTGGACTCAATGGCCAGTGTAAAAGATCGTGACCAAAGCATATAATTTGTTCCATCCAATTTAATTGGACAAATATCCATAGGGGCACTATCCAAGATCTTAATAAACTGGCCAGGAGTATACTGTGTACCTAATGCTTCATTCATCTCTACTTTCGGTGCATCAATTATTTCCTCAGACATAATTTCCAACAGAATAATTGCGAACCCAAAAAATTGAGATAACTTGACCAACAAAAAAAAAAAATGAGAGAGAGAGGTACCAAACGAGTCTGATGACCAGACCACACCAATCCAACGAGTCTGGGCAAACAAAGCACCAAGAGGAGGCCCAAACGAGGCCCAGACCAAACAAAAAGAACGAACAGCGTCTGATGAAATCAGAAAGAACGGCGTCTGATCAGACCGGAGCGGCGAACGACGAACCAGGGATCCGGAGCGACCAGAGGGAATGACCAGAACGGCGGCGAGGAACGACCGGAGCGGCGTCGGAACGGCGGCTGAACGGCAACAAGGTGTTTGGAGGAAGGACTAGATCGCAGGAGGTATCTGGAACGGTGACTGGCGATCAGCAAACAGGTCGGCAAACAGGTGTCTGATCGGCAAACAGGTCGTCTGGTGATGGCGATCAACGACCAACGAACAAAGACCAGACGATGGGACAGCTACGTTGGAACGGCGAACAACGACCAGTTAGCAACCAGCAACCAGGCAAGGCTTCTGGTCGTCTGGAACAGCTACGACTGGAAGGAAAAAGGGCCGGTGATGGCGAACACCGGCGGACGACGGGTAAACCCGGAAGAATCACGACTACGGGTAAACCCTGGGTAGTCGGAGAAGGCCTGACGACGGCAGAGCTATTAATGCTCTGATACCATGTAAACTAACAAAGGGAGAAAATTATGTATTGTATTGATCTATTAAGTTGTACAAAAGGGTCCTCTATTTATACAGGTAGAGGAGACCTAATTACGGAAATAAAATCAGCCTAATTACAACCTATTATTTACACAATCAGAATCAAATCAGAATGGTAACACTATCAAGCTAATTATGGTAACACTATCAAGCTAATTATGGTAACACTATCAAGCTAAGTATGGTACATGCTAACAGAAAGGTTTTATCGGCTTGCCCACCCATCATTTAAACTAAACCAAATTAAAAAAAGAAGAGTTTAGCTTCTTTCAATTCTCTTTATTTTCCCTTTTCTGTGATTTCTCTCCAAGAATTCATGATTTAAATGCAGTCTGAACTCTGAAGGACTACACTAATCCAAGGTATAACATATAGGTTACTTGATGATTGATTTTATTAGTACAACCTATGACAGTTAATTGTGGCAGCAGGCTCAGCAAGCTGCTTTGAATGTGGTCAACTAACTAATATAGCAAACTGAGTTTTCTCTATCGTTTTCCACTTTTTGGCACCTAAAAGTGTTTTTTAAAGGTTCTTGACTATATTTATCCTCATAACAGATTCCAGAGGAGGAGAAGAACCTTGGTCCTCGTGACCGTCTTATTCATGTTAATCATTTTAAAAAGGTTGCAGTTCAGAACCAAGTGGTAAGTACTTCGATTGGAAACTCGAAAAACTTTAATGCCATTTTTCCATCAATTAAAACAAGTTTTGGGTATTTCTATCAATGTATAGTATGTGTGAACCGAGATTTAGTAAACATGGTGTCACTTTTCTTCGTACTTCCTTTTTTCCCCGTCAAACAGGAGAACCAGAATTTTGGGGAACCTTTTTTTCTCGTCATCCATGAGGGTGAGACGCTGGCTAAAGTCAAGGTA
The DNA here is from genome assembly GCA_019985065.2 of Arctostaphylos glauca. Taxonomy (NCBI): domain Eukaryota; kingdom Viridiplantae; phylum Streptophyta; class Magnoliopsida; order Ericales; family Ericaceae; genus Arctostaphylos; species Arctostaphylos glauca. The sequence continues at coordinate 27,446,383 of JAHSPW020000005.1, read as the reverse complement.
CACATCCAGAAGAAATTGCAGATACCAGATGAGGACTTTTCAAAGGTACAACTATTGCTTACTAGCCAGGATGTTTCTTTGGCGCATAAAACTCTTTACTTTGAGATACTACATATTTTTGGTCATCGTTTTCCATTCTTTCTGATATTAATGTTTCCTCTTTTCTCAGTGGAAGTTTGCATTTTCATCTTTGGGACCTCCTGAATATCTTCTGGACTCAGACAACATTTATAATCGTTTTCAGGTGCTCATAAATTCCCTTTCTCTTAACATGCATGCCCAGAAATGTGCCTGCGCTTGTATGAATACACTGATCCATTAAGAAGCGTGGATACAGGCAACGGCACGACATGATTGGGAGCATGCAGATGTTGGGGACACATATATAATACACACACACACACACACACACACACACACACAGAGTCCCCTTCTAATAAGGGATCCCTTATTTTGCTACAGTGTGAATCTCTTATTTTCTGATCAAATTTTGATGATCCGAACCGTTCAATGTGTTTAAACATGTTTTTAAGCGTACTTGCAAGAAATCGGCTCAAAACAATATCGAGAAAGGCTTGATCTAAACAGTTTTTCATAATGTGCTATATATATATATATAGCACATTATAGTTGTATCTTGTAAAGATTCATATAAAAATCTAAAAACAACCCCCATTGATTTTCCACCTCCTTAATACCTTGACTTGACACTTGACTTAACCTGCCTTTGAGACAGAGTGATGGTGCCTCCCCCTCGTGAACAGCCAGCCCCTAGCTGCAAGATGGCAGCTCCTTTCCTTCAGTTTTAGTTTTCATTTTATGCCATTCCGACTGATGAAGAGACATGAAAAATTGTAAAATTAGGTAAATATAAACCAGCGGCAACAAAATAAGTATTCATGAACTAAGTACCTGTGGCAATTTGAACTTTTGCCCAACTTGTAGAAGTTTCAATGTGACATCCTAACATGTCTTTGGCATGTCCCAATCATCTACCCAACATGTTCCATACATGTCTTACGGAGTCCACAATAGGTCTGCGTAGAAAAAATATAACAAAAATTTCAGACATGTATTTTAAGTGTGTTGTCTCGTGTCCATGTCCAATGTGTGTTGAACATAGATATGTGAGCCTGATAGACGTGTGTGCTTCTTAACTCATTGGCCTGCATAGAACACCATACAAAACACTTGGATAACTTGGTTACCATTTTCCTGTCCTGTCTTCTCTACTTTGACATTTTGGTTTACAGAGAAGGTATGTTCATGGTTCGTGGGAACATCACCTCGGGTTGGAGCACTCTGACACTGCTCCTAAGAGGTCAAATGCAGGAATTCGTTTATTTCAGAGTGTCCCTACAAGGTCATATGCAGCAAATCAGGTATATAACCATTTCTTTCATGCGTGCTAGGCCCCATTTGTTTGACTGTACCAACAGCGAAATGATAAGTCCCACAGACTAATCGTGAGGGCATAAAAAATACGCATCCCCCATAGTACTGTACGACGCATGTTTGGTATCACACCCAATGGATATTTCACAAAACTTCTAACCAAATACAAGATAGATGGTCCAATTGGACTTTATAGTTTCAATTAGAATCCAGAAAAACGAATGGGGCCTTCGCTTCTAGCGGACCTCGCGATGATTTGGTGAAGGATATTATCTTTATATGGTTTTCATAAAAACAAATTTTTTATTGTAGATAAAGGCAGCAGAGCAGGTCTCTTCTGAACCCACCACTCACTTTGTCAACGATTCTTGCCGGGCCTCAAACTACACAACTCCTCCAACTGGCAGAGTCAGATTCTTATCATACTGGGTTTCTTCTGAGGCATCCCCGTTACTCGAAAAGATCCACTGCCTTCACAAGGACACGTTCATGAAATTCTCCGTGACTAGCCCCTTTATGCAAACAGGGGTACTTGAGTCATTTGCTTCGTTCATTGGGTCCATGTCAACAACTAAGGTGAATGATGTGAATGAGGAAGCGTTTGGCCTTGCTGCCATTTCGGTCAAGGAGTTTGAGCAAGTGGGGCTGGACTTATCATGGCTGAAGCGGAGGCTAGAGGAAGCAAAGTGTGTGAATAAGTTGTCAGAGTCACTTGTCTTTGTAGAATCATGCGAAGTTGATTTGAAACGGGCTCGAGCTAAGGTTCGCGAACTCAAAGAAGTTCTTGCTCTGGCTAAGGCAGAAGTGGAGTTTATGTCAAGGGAATCAGCCAAATCGCTGAGTGTAAACGATCATGTTCTCAGTGGTGTTCTATAAGGAGAAATGTTGGGTCTCTGCCTACATTGTTGGAAATTCAGTGTGTGTTGATTAATAAGGAGAGGAGGAGCCCAGGTGCATGGTTTTGTAATTGCTTATAAACTTCCTACTACTTACTCTTAAGTGACATATATATGTTGATGCTTTTATGTGAAGGATAATGTGTACAAAAAAAAAAAAAGAGAGACATTATCAGTTGTAAAATGTTGTAAGGTCCTCCGAGAACGTAGCAGAAGTTGGAATAATTCACGCCTTTGCTATATCTTCCGAAGCCTCACTCTCGAGCTTCCTTTCTTTACCTTGTTCCTTATAAGGATGTTTTAGGGATAGTAATTGAATTTGGCTAGATGAAGGTGCAGGAGGAAATATAGGCACGCAAGCTCCAGAGACCTTCCAGCCAACTGGGCAACCACTGCATGTCAACACTATATGAAGGGATAGAGCTATAGTCATGAAACCTTTTTTGCCACTGGGCTTAAATTATCACCTGTTAGAGTATTATACGACATTAGTTTTAAGGATTCATTGAGAAAATAATTTTTCTTAAAATTACATCATCAAATTTAAGATATTCATTTAAATTGAATATTATTTTCTAATGATATGGGACAAAAGAGGTCGAGAAGAAATCGCAATCAAAAGAAATTTGTAAGTTTGATAAGGGTAAATTAAATCAAACCAAATCAAGTCTCAATTACGGGGATATTGGCTACACAAATATGTTTTTGCTATTAAACTTTTTTATTTTATTTGGGTCAAGTTTGGTAGATAAATCTTATAATTGTAAAAAAAAAAAAAAAAAAAAGAAAAAATTGGAAAAGTGACTCGACCCAACATGGTTCTCTGTCGATGACGTCTCCGAGCACGCGAAGAACTTGGCAATCCCTCCTCTACGTCATTTCCCTGCCGTCATTGCTGTTTATAAAACCTCCCTTGAGGTTTCTAAAAATTGCAAAGACGTATTCTGAGGTTTTGAAAAATACAATCACCTTTGTTATTTTTGAAACTATTAGATCATTACTCCATACCATTAGTTTTCATTAGTTGCAGTTAGTTTTTTCCTTAAATTTGACCATTTTATTATTTCTTCACACTCACTCTCTTAATTTTTTTTTCAATAATTTTACTTGAGAAAAATTCATGCTATTTTTTTCCAGATCAAAAGATTAAAAGATTTTTGTGTATATTTTTAAAAATTTATTTGCACCAATTCAAAGAAGTAGGCAAAAAAATAAATTGGTGCCAAAATTTTAGAAAATAAATTTTTTCGTACATGACTTTTTGAAATTTTGGCAACAATGTAAAGATCTTACTTATTTTTTTGAATTGGTGTCAAATAACTTTTAAACATATGCACAAAAATACTTTAATCGTTTGATCCAAAAAATTAGAATAAATTTTCATAATAAAAAAATTAATTATAATACATGAAAAAAAATAATTGATCAATGCATTATAATACTTGCCTTACTTTGTATTTCCATGCACAAACAACCAAATTGCCCATTTAATGGACAATTGAGGCCAATAATCATTGGTGGAGCAATGTTTGCTACAAGAATGAAGCAGCCTATAAAATGAGGAGTATTGGGAAGTCGGAAGCTCACATTAGGAACTCAAGGATCATTTGCATAGTGTTATAGTTGGAGCCATGTTTACTTTGTTTAGTTGATTTTTGATGAAGTCCATATGAAGCTCACAGTTGCTTGTCAGTGTCTTTTGCTGTAGGTTGGACCATATGGTGTAGAAATGATCATTTGTAGTTGTTTTCCATGGTTTAAGTGTACCTTGGATGATTTGTAAGTACATTGGATTAGTTGGTATATTTTGATGAAAGCAAATGATGTTGGTTTTTGAAGAAATGAAAGATCGCAATGAAAGCAAATAACCATTGGTGTATTAATTTTCTATGTTATGTTGTGATTGTTAGATTTTTTGGTAAATGAACTTGCATTTTAAGGTAAATTACAAGAAATGAAAGGTTGGCAACGCTGGAAAACTTACATTCATTCTACCAAACAAACTTACATGATCATCACCATTCTTACTTACAAAATGTACATTGTCAATACTTAAACCTTCTTGCATTCATTCTTAAACTACAATTCACAAACTCTAAACACTTAATATACTAAACCACCTACAAATAGTATCACAACCAACAAATGTTTATTTTTCTGGCCTTCACACATAAGAATTTTGTCATTCAATAATTCAATCAGAGTCATCTGGTCTTCAACCCTCCCTTCCAGCACATTGTTCATCTTTCTCAATCCATGAATCTCTCTTTCCAGTGCCTTGATCTTCTTGCTCACACTTCAGCCAAATTCTGCTCCTCTTTTGCAAGTGGGGGAATCACTCTATGTAAAGAAATTGCATTTATTTTCAGATTGCAAAATAAACTAGAATACAAAACCTTACCATTGGAAATCAAAATAAACTCAAATTTGGGTACAAATACAACTATTCTTGAATGAGTGATTAAGGAAATCGATTTCGATTTACCAACGAACCATGTAGTTCAAGCAACCAAAGAACTTCCGTCCAAGGTTTTCATCAGTCATAGAGGTCTTAACTGGAGCTCTCAACCTGCGATCATAGAGTACAATGTTCAGATTCGAGTTATAGCTTGATGAAGAGGAGTTCGTCTTTGCCATCTTGCTTTTTGCAGTAGACTAGGTCACCTTGGAGGACCTTCAACCTTGCTTCAATGGTGGGCTAAATGAGACTGACGACGGAGTGAAGAAGATGATGTAAATATCCAGTACGAGATGTGTATGTATATGTATATCCATCCGTTAGGGGTACTATAGTCTGACTGCTATATTATAAAAGGTAATCGATCGTTTGAGTACTCACGTGACAATCACGTGTATTTTTAGTATCAAATGTTCAACGGAAAAGTAACAGAAGATATACTATGACACATAACAATAGATGAAGGGGGTAAGATGTTGTCCAAAATAGATGATGGTAGCAACTTGAAGACTAGGCATAGTTGGAGGGGTTAAAATGTAATTAACCCTTATAAATTGGATAAGTCTACTAACACATCAACTTGCACATTAAAATCTACATCATGCCTACATATTATTATAAGACAAAATGTAAAAGCGGGTCTCATAAATTTTGATATGTGTTCAAATTATTAAATGCCACATATGCATGATGTGTTAATAGCATTACTTTTATAAATAAGAGTCGCAACCTCACTTCACTTTACTTAAGTGATGTATATAAAATAATTGTACTTTTTACCCATTCATTTTCCTCCCTATCCTCACTTTCTTTTCAAAAATACAAATCAAATATAAAACTTACTTTCAAATCGCTCACCTCCCCTTTAGCAGCCCCTTTGGATTGAGGGTTTTCAAGAGAAAAGAAAGGGAATCGAGAAAAAGAATACTCTCACGTTTGGATTAACAAATAGGTAAGAAATAGTAAGAGAATGTGAGAATTGGGAACCCCCTACAATCCCATTTTGATTCTTACTAATTTTGGTGAGATTTTATAAAAGAAGAAACTAAGAAAAGTTTAATCTTTCATGTTGTTAACTTTATCCTTTATTTTTTTTTTAGTAAAATTACTATAAATAATATTTTGGTAAAATAAACATGATATATTACTTTTTTTTCTCTTATATATGCTAGCCAAATAACATATATAAAAAATTAAAAGAAACCACTATCTTTCATTTTATCTATCTAAATAAGATACTGAGAGATCATATTCTCCTTTTTTTTTTTTTCTTGTAGTCAAAGAGACTGTAAATGCGTGACGTGGCAATCCAAAGGAAGCGTAAAAGCCAAGCAAAAGGAAATAATCCCATTTTTTCTTCGTTTGCTTTTCAAAAAGAGCCAACTTTACTTTGGCCAAGTGTGAACACCTCGTGAGAATTATAAGGGGAACAAGTGTTATATTCGGATCTCCCGCCGAGAGATAAACAGACAGGGAGAGTGATTCTGGAAGAAAGAGAGATGATCCACCTTCCTTGAACAATTTGGGTTTATATCAGATGACGGTTAACTGGTAAACAAGCCCTCCATCACAGAATTTGCAGTTTGCTATACATTTGACATGACTATTTGGGAATATACTTTATGTTTGTGTGTTATGGATGCATATATGCATTTCTTTATTGCATATTGTATTATCAGTTGTGAGTGTGGTTTTCTTTCAACATCGTCTTCCACCTGGTTGTTAATTCCTAGGAATCCCAATTCTACGAGGAGGGAAACATAACGACGAAGGTTGATACTATTGAGGGTCTCCAAGTAGGATTTTTCCTCTACCATTGTTTAAAACCCTATCTACACTAGACGTACACACCCGAAAGTAAATGGCTACATTTGGTTGGATAAGGGACTGTGAAAATCATCTGCCGCTAAAGAACGGAGTAGTGCCATGTAGATTACAGTGCTTTCACAGGCCAAAAAAAGGAAGAAGTATAAAGCTGTTGGACCCATATTAAACACCCCTATGGAAGTGGTAAGGGGGATCGTGTATCCCATGCCATTAGGAACAATATGAAGTACTGTACAATATATGATCCCTGCTCATGTTGGCACTGGATTGGATTGGTGTCGTTGTATGTTGGTTAGTTTATTCATTGCTTTTTAATCCCTTTCGCACTTTAACCTCTACATGGCAGTAAGTTAACCCAACTTCATGGATATAATGTTTATACTGCATCACTGTCCCATTGTCAAACTGTACAACTAACTGGGGCATAAATGGGTCACATGAATAACTGATTCAATCCCACCTTCTTTACCTCGCAAACAAATGTGCCAGCTTGTGTGTACAGTGGATATTTTTTTTTTTTAAATCTTTGATTTGATAAATAATGAAATGGTTTTCGTCAAGAATTTCAGTTTGGATTGTCTTGTTCCTTTTTGTGAGGAGGAACTTCCCTCAACAAATGTGCATGCTTTTGTGTATGGTGTATTTTATTTTATATTTTGTCAGTTGATAAATGATGAACTCATTTTCGTGAAGAATTTCAGTTTAGATTGTCTTGTTCTTTTTTGCGATGAGGAACTTCCCTAAGGTGCCCAAATACCTGCAAATCATAAATATCTGCTCAGACAAATGACTACATGTGTAGGTTGCGTTTGGGCTGTCATAACTGCGTACTTATGATGCATATGGAACCACTCCCTGGTTTCACGGAGGACAATTAGTTCAATTCATGTTCAGCGTTGATCAAAAAATTTTATTCTAGTTCAAGCCAGTTTCCCCAAAATCTGTTTTCCACATGATCTCACGATTGATGGGTTGTTTGCTTTTGTTCTTCGGAGATACCTGTAGTTGATGAGTTTTGTCTCGAGTTGTGAGCTATATCAATTTCTAAATCTTGTAGACAATTCTTCCTGGTAAATTAATTTAATTTATTGTTTGGTTTCTTATCTGCGTACTGTTTTCTTTGTGGATCTGTTTTTCAGAGAAATAATTTCGTCACCCTTTTTTAATTTTCATGTCAAAGCTTCACAATCGTACTACCATTTGTCAGTTTCTCTTGTCTTCACTTTAACTCTACTTTTCTGTTCTTTCCTTATATGCCACAGTTACCACAGATAAACCTTCAGAAACTCCATTGAAGTTTACAAAGTACTCTAATGCATGTATGAACTTGTTTATGTACCTGCAAGTGACAAGGAGAAAATAATAGGCAACATGGATGGAAAAGCAGAACCCATGGCAGTAAGATATTTAAATTTGATGTCAACTTAGATTCCTGATTTTTTTTTCTTCCAACCAAATTATTCTTGGCTCTGTGGACTTCAAACTCCAGATAAGGGTGACAAAAAAAATAGAAGAAAAGAAACAAAAGAGAAAGGGGAAAGCAGAAACACATCTTTATACTACAATAAAGGTAACCACTTTCTTAACTCCCCACCCCAAATCGTTGAGGATGGCTTATGAGATTCCATTAACAAATGTATCCGTTATGGATCATTGTTTGCTAAATCAGTTCTTTGAAGCGTCAGGTTGCCCGCGATGAGGACCTTTTTGGACAGATCGGAAGGGATATAATCTTTGACCTTGTGGATCATAACAAAGTTCGAACTTTCCGTATTAGTAAACAGACGCCTTTCAACCTTTTCAAGGTATTCTTTATGATTTTGTTGGGATTTGAGTTCTTTTACGACGTACCGAAATGACTTTAGTTTGGTTAGGTTTTTATTTGGTGGAGTGCCATTTTTTGGTGGATTTAGGATTATTTTATAACTGATCATAATTTTGCATCTTGATTCAAGTTAACTTTTAAAGTGGTTTTTCAGGTCGAAATAGGTAAGTTGTTGTGATGTCCTAATGTACTCTCTAGATCACAGATCATATTGAAATATAATGCAGCGCGAGCAAGGTCACACCCACAGGACGTAATTTTTAGCAAGTTTTAATGGTTCAGGTATTGATCAAGCCCTGATCTAGTTAGGAGAAGTATAATTTTTATATTTTGTAACTAAAATTGAACAAGCCATATAAAACAAAATAAAAAGCTAGGATTTAACAATTAAAACTTTCAAAAGTAAAAAAATGAGATGTCACAAGTATTGAAAAGAGAACTAAAGTTTTGGAATCTACACTTATAACTAGTTGTCAGTTAAAAACTAGAATCTCTGCACAATAAATTAGAGGTAAATTACAAGAACCGTGTATGGTATTTTGTTAAGCTTGTTTTTTCACCGACAATTAAGATACCCTCTTGCTCTACTTATAAGTTTAAAACCAAATCATCTACTATATCCGAATAAGAAATCGCACTACATACTCGATATTAATATGTCAATTTTAGTAAATGAAGATTGATTTTCATATTAGGTTTCATAATAATTAATTTAATGAGACAAGAACATTAGTAATGATGACAAGAACAATATGATATGAACTATGGTGCACGAAAAGAAGAGTAAGGACTCACTAAATGTAACATATGCCCATACAAAATGACGACGAATAGACAGAGAGTAATATTTATATCCTTTTTTAGTACGAGAGTAGTCGAGAAGGACACACTGATGAATGACTTGAGGATCAAGTTTATCTTGCTCAAGAATCCAAAGCATGAACATAATAGGTACCCTAAAACCCGAAGCAGTAAGGAGTGTAAAGCGTGGTCGGGAAATCAGACTATTAGGTATTTGACCCCTGAGAGGAAAACGATTGATCAAATGGCATGCCGTAAGAACATCATCAATCCAGTAAGACTTAGGAATTTGTATTTAAAAACAGTGCAAACATAACCTCAGATAATTTACGAATCTTGCATTCGGCAATCCATTTTGTTGAAGGTTCGAGCACACAAGGACTGATGAAGAATACCATGACCATCAAAAAATTAAGACAAAGTAGTATGAAAATATTTATGTGTATTATTAGAACGAAATACACTGACACATGTATCAAACTGAGTATTGATTTTCATATAAAATGACTTCAAAACTGAAAACAACTCAGATCTCTCTTTTATAAGATAAAGATATGTAACATGAGAGAAATCATCATCAAAGATAGAATGATATTGAAAACCAAAAATATTAAAAATTCACATGGAACCCCAAATCAAAATGAGCTAACTGAAATGAACGCGACACACGACTCTCGACCCTGAGATAAAATGACAATCTGCAATTTACTCAACTCGCAGACAAGTCATCAAGACAGTTAGATGAAAGAAATAGCCACTCAAGGATCTGTAGAGACGGATGACCAAGACGACAATGATACTAATTTGGTGATACCGAAGATTTGAGAGCAACAGAGCTGAGGTAACGTCATCTGCAGAATAGTACATGCCACCACGTTCAGCACCGCTACTAATCTTTCTCTCCATTTTGAGATCCTAAAAACACAACCATAAGGAAAAGATGTGAGGGAGCAATTTAAGAACTTGGTCAGTTTACTAATATACATATGATTAAATGAAAAATGAGAAGCATGCAATACACAATTCAAAGTAAGGGAAGAAGTGACAGAAATATAACCCAAACCAGTAATGTCAGTAGTAGAACTATCTGCTAGGGTAACTCAAGATGGTTTACCAACAGACTGACGACCAAAGAAAAGAGTTGGTGTATGAGCCATATGATCAAATGCATTAGAATCAATAAACCAAGGCGTAGGAAAGGAGTAGACGCAATAGAAGCAACGGAAATTTTCTGAGCAAGCATTGCAGTGGAGGAAACACCCAGAAAGGGAGTCTAACATGATACAAGGCATTGGTACTCAACATATATAGTCACCAGGGTATCAGCGGAGTGGGTAACTTGTCCAGTAGTCTCAGAAAGTGGCTTGATGAGCTTAAGGAAAATAATGAAGATCATAACAATACTCCATTGTATGACTGGTCCCCCCACATTTAGTACACAGTTTGAAACTACGATCATACCACCTCCCCTGACACGACCATCACGAATAAAATTACGACTGGAATCACGGCCTCTGCGGCTAAAGCCACCTCAACTACCTCACCCTGACTGGCGACTGCCATGATCAAAACCACCAAAAGTAAGTAGTGGCTAAAGCTGAGTGATCAATATACACATTATAAGCTAAAATATAATCAAATATAAAGGCCTAACGAAGACAGCCGAAAATCTCACTAAGAGAAGGTAAGTCCTTGGCACTCAGAAGCTGTTAACGAATAGGATCATACGAGAAAGGTAAACCAGATAAGAATTGAGTCACATGCATAGATTCGCATTGGCGCTGCATAATCTTATCATTAATAGTAATAGGCTGACAAAATTGAGCTCCTCATAAATGCCGCTAAACTTTGCATAATAATCCTTTAAAGACAATTCACCAAGTGCAAGAGAAAAATAAGTCTAATGAAGTCATATGTTCGCCACATATTATTGATGCCAGAATACAACTCCTGAGCCTGATGCTATACAAGTTTGACAGTAGACAATAAAACCAATGTACCACCAATCTGAGGCTCCATAATGTTCAATAATCGAATACGGATCTGAGCATGCTCAGGCGTCCATGTAGAATCACTAGCTAAGGGAGGATCATCTGTCAAGAACTATGCTACATCTTCCCAATACAATATACTTCAGCAACCTTAACCTACGGAGCATAATTTTGACCATTCAACATCATACAGATAATAGATAGCATCTCAGGAGATCAGGAAGAAGCAAAAACAAAACTTGAAGCCATGATAAATATAATAAATTGGGCAAAAACTCAATATCAACCAGTAAGCAATCGATGAACAACCGACTAACAACTGATTATCAGGCAAAATACCCACATTGACATATATTGACCAAAAGAGTTGAGTAGTGAAACAAAATTATATAGCTGGTTGCAGTAGTTGGGACGAGACTGTTATGAGTTGAAATGTGTTTTCATTTGGTCATTTTCTAGAAACTTTCTGAGCAAAAAATCTGAATATTTCCTTATGACCTGTTTTCATCAGACAATATACTGGTAATAGTTGAGTTGCATTCAGTATTGCTTTAGTTATGTGCAAGCCAGTAGTCTTGAATTGAGTCATAGATATACTTGTGAATTTATATGTTGTCTAATCTAGCATAGTTGCATAATCTATTGTAGTATTCAATAAATGTACCATATGTTTGCTTATTTAGCGTAATATTCAATAAAGGTAGTTTAGTCTTTTTGTGCAATAGGGTTTCCTCAATCTTCTATTTAATCATGTCTACGCTTTGTAATTTTAATTCATTCAATACAAAAGTTCAGTATTTTCTCCTCTCAATATTCTATCACGGTATCAGAGCCACATGTTAAGACATATTCGATTTTAGTTCACTGGCGGACAGCCTGACCCTTGCTTCTATCGGCTAGGCAATTGCTTATTTTGTCACTATTCATCAGCACTATTCATCGCGATACTGCTCATCGGTGTTGTTCCAGCCATATTTGCCACTTTTTGTACTATTGGCACTATTCTGGCATTGTTCGAACCTAAGATTTGCTTGGTTTGGGGGGTTTTGAATCCGATATGTTTAGTCCCGTCATCTTTTGCTTGCACTTCTCTCTGTATTTGTATCGCATCTACAATCTGTTTTGCACCAGTTGAATTCTCTTCTTTCAGTGGATCTGCACCGTTCTCTCTAGATCTATATTTGCAATCTATTTTGCATCAGTCAACTCTCCTTCTTTTATTGAATCTACATCGTTTTTCTGGATCTATATTGTTGTGTTTGTTTGCACTAGCCAAAACCCTAGCCGACCACTAACAAACATTCGACGACCCTTGTCGAAACTTCGTCGGCCCTCCTCGAAACTCTCTTAGTCTTCGCTCTTGCATTTCCACTGGATTTACATTGTTCGACTATGTTTTTCGTGATTTTTCTTCAGTTTGTCACTTTCCCGACCTCATCTGTCACCGGTGACCCTCGTTAGACTCTTCCCATATTTCGGCAACCCTCACCGGACATCTGTCAGCCTCCAACAACCTTGGTTTCATTTTCTACTTGGTGAACTTACGTTTCTATCTGCCATCATATCCTGAGTTTGAAGGGGGGTGTGAATTAATATGTTGCCTAATCTAGTGTAGTATTCAATAAAGGTACCATAGTATTCAACAAGAGTAGTTTAATCTTTTTATGTGATTAGAGTGTTCTCAATCTTCTATTTAATCATGTACTACACTTTGTAATTTAATTCATTCAATACGAAAGTTAATTATTTTCTCCTCTTAATATTCTATCAATACCTATGGTTTGTCAATCTTTCTATTTGTGGTGAATGAATGATGCTAGTTTTTTTCTTTCATGTTTACACTATGTTGCTTCCCTTGCAGCATTCTAATAATGAATTTATGTCCAGGAGGAAATTTCTAAAGTGTTTTGCATACCTGTACAATTTCAACGTTTTTGGCTATGGGCAAAGCGCCAAAACAGTACATACCGCCCACATCGCCAGTTGACACCACAACAGGAAGCTCAACCTGTAAATGCCTTTGACTTTGCTTCTTTTCTGGTGTTGCGCTTTTCATCTTTGGTTATTGCTTGATCGTTTTTTGGAGGTGCAACAACTCCATGTGATATAGATTTGGTCTTAGTCACACGTAGGATCCACCTTCACTATTTGAGAATATTTGTGCATATATATACTTAATCCGCCAATTGTTTGTTTGTCTAAATTGCGTTTCCAACTTCATCTGATGGTCACATTGTATGGACACGAATTTGGAGTTCAATGTGTCAAATTCAGCCTAATCATTTATTTTGTAGAAATAGTCCAAGTATGTGAAAATTCTAGTCGTATTCTCCTCAAATGACTATTATGAAACAAGCTTTACTTATAGTTATTCTGGTAAGACTTTAGGGGTAGCTGTTTGAGCAATACGTTTTCAAAGAAATCATTCTGTTTTATCAATCTTTATGAAAAGTAAAGAATGCTTCCAAGGAGTAAAATGCCTCGCTGCTTCGCTTAATGCTTTTCACTGTTGAAAGATTTGATGATTAGTGAGTGTTTGTGGCTTTTCAATGCAGTTTCTATACCAAGTCTTTCTGCTGTCATTTTGATTCAAACATATGCACCCGCCCTCAAAAAATAATGTATAGTTTGATGCCAGTAGCCATAAAACAACGTAAGATTCGACGCCGGTGGCTAATTGGGTAAATTCATGGCTTTAATGCAAATTGTTTTAATGGGACTTGCCACACCTCTTTTTTTTGGTCAGTTCAATCTCCCTATGGAGTATCATTAAGATTGGCCCATTTAATGTATTGTCTTAGCAGTAACTTGGATATGCAATAGTCGGTCATAACCTGTCATTTGTGGGTTCACTTGTAAGGTCCAATTTATATTACAGTTGAGTTTGAGTTGCCTGTAACTTTGTCCCTTATGCTGTTTCTTGAAGAATAATAGAACTTGAGTTCATGAATCTAAAGCTTCGTTGTCTGCATAAGCGAACAACTAGTCAATGTGGTATCTGTGAGGGGAATTTTTCACCGTTGTTAAGACTTTTGGGCCTTTCATCTTTCGAAATCGAGGCTTGCTCTGGCTTGAGTCGTTCCAACGACCAGTGGGGAGCACCTCAGTATACAATCGTGTGCAGTATCCTGAGTCCTATTACACCTTAAGGCCAACTTAATTACCAAACCAAGGTTCATCTCGTGTAGCAATTGTGGACTTGTACAAGGATATTGGGTAGACGGATAACCAAGACTCGAATCTACCCCGAAGGCCGAATTCTATGGTAGAGAAGGCTTTAACAACAATGGGCCATGCGAAACTTTGTTAGGTATTGCAAAAGAAAGGCCCTATTGATAGAGCTGGGTGGGGAAGCGATACTAGTTATAACTTATAAGTTCAGAGAGACTCTTGGCCCGTAAGTTTTGCCCCCTTTATAACACTTGTTTGTCTATGTCTTCATACCAGCTTATCTTGCAGGTTCATCTGCCTTCAGTATGTTGTATACCTAAGAACAAAATTACTAGTCAACCACTTGTGTTTTATTGAGTAGTCTAAGTCTCCATGTATAAGCTGATTTCGAAGGATGTATGTACACTTAGGGCTGCAAACGAATCGAGCTGTTGGCGAGCTCGGCTCAGCTTGGCTAGGTAAGGGCTCGGTTCAGCTCAGTTCGTTTAGTTAACAAGCCGAGCTCGAGTCTCGAAAGCTTGGCTCGGCTCGGCTTGTTTACGAAACGAGCCTAAAACTCGAACTCGAGCTCGGCTTGTTAACTAAACGAACTGAGCTGAATCGAGCTGAGCTCGAGTCTCAAAAGCTCAGCTCGGCTCGGCTCGGCTCGTAAAAACTGGGCTCATTTTAGAGACTTGGCTCGTTTGAAGAGGCTCGTTAAGTAAATGAGCTTAGTTTGGCTCGGCTCGTTTACAAACAAGCCGAGCTCGAACTCAAATTTAAGCACTTCAAAGTTCGGCTCTTTGCAGCTCTATGTATGCTAGAGTCACTAGTTCCCTCTCTCTCTAATTGTTGCTCGGTCCTCTCCAATTGCTTGGTATTGTTTCTTCTCTTTAGCATGTTATGATGAGTCAATGGCATCTTTCATGCATTTCAAAAAAGTGTAGTTGTAATTAAGCTTTGACCAAATTTATCTGGTTTTTGGTATTCCTTCTAGGTTGGACAATTGAGGGAGGTAAGCTCTAAGGTGCATGATGCAGAGTTGAATTTGTTTTTGGAAGTGGAAATTGTACAGGTAGTGACTAGTGACTTTTTATCCATCTTTTCAACCCTCTGATTGCTTAAAGTGCAGTGATATTTATGTGGATTAAGTCATTAGATTCTCATATAAGCATGGAGCTTTTGGTGGTGAACTTTTGACAACCATGCAGGGTCTGTGGCCTGCACCTGTTAAGAGTGCAGATGATATTCTTCTTTTTTTCAAACTTTATGACCCTTTGAAAGAGGAGCTCTGGTACTACAACATTCCTTTCCTTGGTCAGAGTTGCATGTAGTTACATGGTCCTTTTTCTCCTTATTGGTTGGTTACTGAGGCTCTTTTTATATGTTGCCAGCTATGTTGGGCGGTTGTTTGTCAATGCTGGTGGAATGCCAGTGGAAATATTGGCAAAGTTAAATGAGTTTGCTGGATTTGCTCCTGATGAAGATATTGTTCTCTTTGAGGTAAATTGGCTTTCTATGGCTTTTGCTAGAATTCCACATTATTGGGTTTGATTTCCACACTCATGTCTTTTATATCCACGCTCCTTTCTGTCTTTGTTCCTGTGAACTTATAGCATAAATATTCACTCTTTCACATATAGAAGAGCAGTACTGTAAATTCCGAGTAAAGACAAAGAATGGAGTGCTAATGGTAAAAGAGGAAAGCAAAATCAATTCGTATCTCCTGGGTGGGCTCATAGTGCAGGATTTAGTTTTCTTTCATCTTTTGTCCTTTCTATGCTCAGGAAATAAAATTTGAACCAAAGGTCTGGTGTGAACCCGTGGACAAGTCGGTCACTTTCCGTGGTAGTCAGGTACAACCACTTCCATTGCAAGTCATTTTCCATATGTACACGGTGAATTAGATGTTCTTTGCCTCCTGCAGCTTGAAAATGGCGACATCATTTGCTTCCAGAAATCACCTCAAGTTCAAAGTAGTGGACAATGTAGACATCCTGATGTTGCTTCATTTCTGGAATACATGCATTATCGTCAGGTACTCAATGGGCCTTTGCAATGTGATTTTGATAATTTTTTGGAGCTTTTATCGACTCCATGTGTAATCTCTGTTTTGTTTCTCCATCATTTTGGATTGCTAGTGGCATTTGAGCCCAGTGTGTTACCCCTGTATATTTCGCAGTAGCCAGTTCGACTTTACAGGAGTATCTAAGTTTTAACTGGTGTTCGAAATGTTGGCCCCCAAGAAATGAACACCAACCCTGTTCAACTACCAATTGAAAAAATCTGGGAATTGCACTTGATAACTTAAACATCAAGGTGTCATTGAAGAAATAATTGCATTTTGAATAGTGTAGAAAAATGCAAATCATGGTAACATCGATGATGCATTCATCTTACAAATGGTTCAAAAACCTATTCAGGCTGCACAGGTTGCATTCCGGGTAATGCACCAGCTTAGTTCAGTGGGAACTTGATGACTATTAAGAGAGATTATGAAAGGGCGTGTTTGGAGGGTTCAATTGCTGTGAGACTGTCTATGAAGTATGCATGAACTGTCTGATACAAAGAAGTGTCAGACACGCCTTTAGAAGTGTCTAAGGAGCATCATGGTCCGACCTGACACACCTTCACTGTAGAGTATGTGCTTCTTTGTGGTTATGTGTTGAGTCTGTGGAAAAGGTGGTAGAGTGTTGTGGTTGTTCGGTCTTTTTCCTTTTACCTTTTTTTGTTTATCAATTCTATTATTTATTTGTTTTTTAAAGGGGTGGAAGATTTTGAAGAGAGATTAGTCAAATCAATTGAGTGGTTGTAACACACAAGGGAAGAAAATGTTGAAAATAAACATGCTCATTTAATGGTAGAAGTGGAACTAGCTCTAGTAAATTGAGTAAATAATAAATATGGTTGAGCCATGTTGAATAACGACTAATTTGCATTGTTGTGGGAGTTGTCCATATTCAGGGCAAGGCCAGTGCGAGGGGAACACCAAACCAAAATGTGGGTTGAAACCGATCCAGTGTTGTAGCAGAAGAGATTTAGATATTGTTATAGTTATAGAAGACGAATGGGTTAATATAGTTGCAACATGTGTTGTTTTGCTAGATCTCGTTCTAGCTCTTGAATCCATAATAAAAGATAAGCATCTCAAACACAATGAACAGAGTAAATTCTGAGTTTTATTGATTGATTGACTTCCAGTCGCTAAAAGGGTTACATCGTTATTTGTAGGTAGAGAAATCCTATGTTTGGCAGGAATCAAATTAGGTGATTTGTTACTAATCAATAAATTATGAAGAAAGAAAATAAAAGACTGACATAATTAAAAATATTTTGAGTTAGGTTAAATCTGTAACTAAAAAGATAATAAATGTCAATATAAACGGCATTAAAGGAAATAAAATTCCTATGTTAAAGTACCATGCTTTTTTTAGTAAGAAATGGAAAGCCATTCCTAGACAAAATCAAGTTCTAGAATTATAAAACCTGTGATGTAGGACAGAATTGAAATGCTAGGAGAGAAGGAAACTTAGGACTTGGGGCTGTTTTTTATGTTCGTGAACGGTAGGGAAAGGAATAAACTAGGCCTCACGTTAGGCATCACACCAGGGGCCCCTTTAGCATCACACCAAAGAAAAAGATTCACACAATTTTTGAGAGCTTGGAAGCTAGAAATTTATACTCAATTCATACTTGAAACTATTGACCATTACAGCAATTTATAGGCTCCATAGCGTGTGCTTAATACTAAAGATTCCCTAGATGACAAGTTAGGATGGATGACTTGTCAAATACCCTGGATGGCCAGATAGGATGAATGACTAGTCACGTTCCCTAGACGCATGCATCAAATAAAAATGTGGTCAAAATAAAGCTAAAATGAAGGTCACACAACTGTAAATAACCCAGCCCGTTTCCCCATGTCTAATCAATATCCCATGTATTGGATGTTTGCATGATAACTTTGTGATACCTACCATCATGTCTCTCAGAGATTTCGCTTCCATATTTGTTGTCCTGTGTTATATCCTAAAATCTGCTAGTTATTTACCCCAGCTCATTCTTTAGAAATGTGGATCTAGTTTCTTTGTTATGACTATCTTAAATTTGGGGTATTATTCTAAGTCCTGGTTGAGATAGCTAATTGTTGCATTTGCCTTTCCCGTGAATGACCCAAGCAGATCAAACCGGAGCATGACAGCAACCTTGGGTATGTTCATACTTAGTGTAGGTGAAATATTTCTTTCGAGCTGCAGTCAGATAACTGACTTTTTAAATTTTTTCCAGGTCACCAGTTTGTTCTGAGCCAAAACCAACAGAAAGGGGCAGAGGCAACATTTCTGTTGGTTCAACCACGGAAACTCACTCTGCTAATGCTCCAGCTGGCAAAATCAGATTTTTGGCATACTGGGTTTCTTCCGAGACGTCCCTTTTACTAGAAAGGATCCACGACATTCACAAGGACACTTTCACCAAATTCTCAATAAAAGGTCAAAAACTGCAAACTGTACTACTTGAGTCGTTTGCCTCGTTCGTTGAATCGATGTCAACCACTAAGGTCAATGAAGTGCAAGAGCATGTACTAAGGCAGGCCACCGTTTCAATTGGGGACTTTGAGCAAGTTGGGCTGGAGTTGTCGTGGTTGAAGGAGAGGTTGCAGGAAGCAAAGAAGGTTAATAAATGCGCAGAGTCTGATATCTATGTGGACTTGTGCGAAACTGCTTTGATGCTGGGTAGAGCTAAGGTTCGCGAACTCGAAGAAGAATTAGTCACAGCCAAGGCCAAATTGGAGGATTGGTCGAGGGACTTGCCAAATTCACTTGGAGTAAATGATTACCTACTTACCCATATTGTATAAAAACGATAATGTTTTCATCCGTGAATTTGTTGGTGTCTTTAGTCTCCTAAATTTATAATTTCTAGATTCCGTTAATCGTTAAATGATTACGTTATGTTGTTGAAAGTACTAAATTGACTTTGTTATGTGACAAGATTATTGTTATGCAAGTATGTAACAAAAACCCATCTCGCCCCCCTTGACCAATGAACTACCATTTTTGTATATTACAGGAATTAATCTTATCTCAAAGTAACATCATGTATATAATATCAATAAAATCACACATGCATAATGTTTTTTCTCTTAGCAAAACAAATTAATTATAAGACTTTAAAGAACTTGATTTATTACGATATTAGAATAAATCGTTACGAGCATAGAAAAAATACAATAAACCTAAGTGGAAAAAAGCATATACGAAAACAATATCGACAAAAGGAAGGTGGGTGGAGACCTAATTGAAGATTTAAAATTTCTGACTCTTGAGAGAATTGAACATAACAACAGGTTAATGTTCTGTTTTTTTTTTTTTTTTTTTGGTCGGTCGCGTTAATGTTCTTAAATTAGGTCATGGATATTATGTGATCAATTTCTGTTACTTCTTCAGACATTTGCTTAACGGAAAGGGGACATAAGCATTTAACTTAATTTTGAGGGCTAAAATGTTGTAGTTAGAAGTATGGCGCAAGGTGATATCCAAGATAAAGTGTTGTATGCAAAATGTTCTTTACCCCTTTCAAAATATTTTTACATATTCAGTAGACTTCTTTCATATTTTAAGGGCGATTTTATTAAAACCCAAAGTTTTTTTTTTTCAACCTCGTGAAATCTATAAATTTATTTGTTTTATAGATTTAGCCCCTTGTAAAACGAAAAATATGTGCAAAAAATAAACCTATTCTTATGCTATGAATTTCTATGTAAACTCAAACCACAAGGGAAAAATCCTTTTTTTTTTTTTTAAGTTTAAACTCTTCTTCTGCATAGTAGACTATTGTTCGCATCTTTCAAATCGTGTCTTCTTCTTATGTTAGGCGGATTAATTTAGAAATCTTAAGCTCATAAATATATAATCATAGTTAGTTGAGTTTGTACAAGAAAAATGCTTGTTTTGTTTTGTAGGATTTGCTTTTTGAAGGATTATTGCAATAAAAATCATAGTCAGTGGGGGTAAAGAGCATTTTGCATACAACACATGCCCCTTAGGATGAAAAATAGGAACAAGAAGGATAGTTTCACTCATGGCAAGCCTTCTCAAGCATCTGTTTATACTCCTCCATATTCACGACTAATGGTAGTAACAAAGTGTGGATGCTTTTCACATCTAATCCACTTATTCTGCCTGCGTTTGATAGATATAGTGATTACCCAATTATAGATTAGATAGTTTGGCTCAATTATAGCCTTTGTATAGCTAACAGAGAGGGGTAGCAGTTGTTGCTAAGCACAGAAGAAATATAACAAAGAAAGGTAGATCTCTCAGATCGAAGAGAAAGTCCTAGTGACTCAGAGCTTACGTCTCAGTGAATCATTAATAGAAGAAAACTGAGACTCAAAGGATGCTGGTCTTGGTCTCATTCCTCACTTAGTCGAAGAGCCGGGCTTATACATCTTTAGATTGAAATTACTTCTATCTCTCCAAGCTTAAGGATGAAAAGAGTTCTCCTCTTGAACTAAACTTGCATTGATTTCGATTCCTGCATAAACGACTTATGAGTTACCAACTCTTAGTTTTAAATTCACAACCATACAAATGCACGACAATGATCAAATTGGTTCAAAACAAGGATAGTTACGTAACCTTAAGTTAGAACAAAGGCTCATAATGAATATTAATCCCCCAAAACTATGCCCTATATTTGGCTGAAGGGAACTATTTTGAACTCCATTAAACTATTCATATTTCAATACACTTGCAATATAATCTTCGCTATATTTTATTTTTCTACACTTATTTCTAATAAGAGTTGCCTTGATATGCTAAGGGTGATATGTGACCTCTTCAACAACATAAAATCCATCTACAAAAAAAAATTTAGAAGTTTGGACAGGTATAGTTGTTTGAATCATACTTGGGGTCATTGAAATCTTTGTTATTACAAAAGTATGAGTCAACTTAGTAATCAAACAGCAACGTAAAAAAAAAAAGGGTTAAGGTTAGAAATGTCTAATTGATAAGATTAAACAATATTATTAAAAATTCATGGGCCTACCTTGAAAACCATCTTGAAATGTAGGGATCGCCTAAGGTTTATAAACAAAGAAAGGAGAACCAACATAGATGATGCAAGATTCGCTAACACTCTCCCTCGCGCGAAGCATGGATCACATATGTGAGAATGGTAGAGGTACGCGAGAGGATCCGAATATGTAACGGACCTAACTTTGATACCATATTAGAAACCCTTCCTGTCGGCTCAAAATTATATCAAGGAGGACTTGATCCAATCAGTTTTTTATAAATGCTGCGAGGATCATCTGATAATATTTTGAGCTAGTTTCTAGCAAGTACCCTTAAAAATATGTTTTAAACACATTGATCAATTTGAATCATCAAAATTCAATCAAAAAATAAAAAGTCCACATTTTAGCAAAATGAAAAATTCTTTATTAGAAATTATACACACACAGTGAGCTTCTATTGTGGAGTCCCTTTACTTAAATAAGGACTTCTGTTTTCCTCCCTTGGATTAGATTTGATGGTCCACATTTCTTCAATTAAAAAAGCAGGTAAAACATGAATTGGGTTTACGGATCCAAATCAAATGTTGGCAATACGGATTATAGAAATTAAAAATTAAAACCCCTCATATTTGAAGGTTCTTCTCTCTCCCCGACTCTTCTCTCTCTACCTGTAATCCCTCTCTACACTGCTGTAAGGGAAACTTGGATTCAGCATACTGTGTACAGGAGGTATATGGATTCATAATACTCATTTGAGTAACTTAACTCCATATTTGATATAGATATATATCCTACTCTCAATTACTGAGAAGTACTATGCAAATTCATAATACTCATTTGAGTAATACTCTGTTTTTCATGATTTGGACATTGCATCAATTTAAAAAGCCTAATTTCAAACTCCATAACACCACCATGAACAGAAAAACCATGAATCAAAGAAACCAAGCATGAAAAACGTGATCCTAATTTTTTTCCCCGACCATGAAATGTCCATAACTGAAACAATAATACCTTAGATTTCCAGAAAGAGGAGATGAAGGGTGTGGCGACGGAGAGGATTCCGGCAGCGAGGGAGACACTCCGGCTGAGGGATTGATTAGAAGTCCAGCAGTGTAGAGAGGGGTCACAGGTAAAGAGAGAGAGAGCAGTCGGGAAGAGAGAAGAACCCGTATTGCCAACATTTGACTTGGATCCATAAACCCAATTCATGTTTTACCCACTTTTTTAAGTGAAGAAATGTGGACTATCAGATCTAATCCAAGGGAGTAAAACGTCCTTATTTAAGTAAGGGAGCACACGATAGAAACTCACTCTATATATATAGTATGTATGTACGTATAAAAAGGTAAAAAGACTAAAGAAGATTATTTTAGTCATTTATCAATTAAAACAAATGGTGTTTATAGAAAAGTAATGACAGAAAAAAAATCTATTAAATAATTTGTAAGTATGAAAGATGAATACATTTATTATAACGTCAAGGGAGATCTCTACATTTGTAAGAAACCTTAAGGGAGGTCAGTGCAATTTACCCTTCTTTTCAATAAGTCAAATTGTCCAAACCAACTTGCCGCAAAATTTGACTAATTTTTGTAGAACCAATCCCACTATCTATTAGTGAAGAATCTAATCAAAACAAAGATAAAAATTATACAATTGACTGGTCTCAGAAGAGTCGACAACACTTGAGAGGTTTGGAACATAAAATCTTAAAAGAAAACAAACTCATAAGTTTTAGAATAGATGAGAATTGCCTTTCTATATTTTATATTTTTCTTGTATTTTGATATTTTTTCTTGTCTTTCTTGTTGACTTTTTTTCCCTAATGACAAAATTCGAGTCAATATAAAAGAGTCTAGGCCGGCTTGAAACACGTTCATATAGAAAGAGAATTGCTAGTATAGATTGCTGAAACAGAAAGACGCAAGACAAGATTAGCTTAGCTCAGCTGCTGCTAGATTCAGCAGCTTTTATAGCGTCTGGTGTTATAGCTGATATCCCCTCTGATGTTCCAGTATCAACCAGGCAACTCCTCGGGTGACCGGAAAAGGGTCCAGCTCGCTTCCAGAGATCGCCATAAACACATGATCTCAACACATTTACCTTCATCTAACTAGCCTTCAATTCCCTCTAGGACTTCATTTTTCTAGCATAAATCTATTCTGCCATCATATAAATCAAAATTCAACCAACATAAGTTAATTTTCTTAACGAGCTCTAAAAAAGAAGTCCTGATCTTTGAAGCAAGCTAGACTTCCATTTCCAAAGAAAGTACCTTCCTAATTTGTTTCTAAGTATCACCAAACGACTCATTTTCATTGTCTGCAATGTCTTCAAACTCCATTTCTTTGTCCTCAAAACAATTAGCTTAAGATCTTTCCTTACAACAATAGCAGGCAACGAAATGAACTAGTACATGTATGTGTGCGTGCATGTGTATATTCCACTGCAACTCATTTAATCGAGCCACTCATTAAGATCATCTCTACTGATAAACAAGCCAATATTTTAGCTGTCGTAAAGGTCGTCAAATCTGCAAAGTAACTTTACTATTATACTTTACAACCCTAAGCTTAACTAGATCATGCATGAGCTTGTGTTTCCACGTCCTACTATTATACTAACTGAACCATGTTTGAAATTTTTCTGGATCTGCAACAACGAAATTTACGGAAGAAAACAGTAAGATATAGCCTGGACTGTGGAAGCAAATACTTGGTTCATTTCAGAGATCTGGGAAACCCCAGAAACAGTCATAGAAGAATCATAAACAGTAAACGCCCTCCAAATCCCCCTTCCTCTCCAATTCACTAATTGCACGGAACATAAACAAGAAAAGGATCAGACAAACGAGAGAAAAAAAGAATGTTAAAACTCATACCTATACCCTGGCTATACATCAACCCAATCCAAAATCTCATGTATTCCTAAATTACAAATGGAACTCAAATGGGTACCACCTAATTACCTCACCTTGGTGCGGGTTGTTGTGAAAGAGAGAGACCAAGGCAAATCCAAACTATGAAGGATACACTGCATATGCTATGCGACCCCTGTATTAGAAATACACATCTATAGAAACGATAGCTAGACCTCGAGCCATCTCACTGCCGGCTTCCTTTCTTCTTCTGCAGCTGCTTTCTTCACAAATCCGCACCTTGCATTGGACGGTTATGGGGTTTACTCCATGTACTCGTGGAGATTCAGCAAGCATCATCTTAATTGTAAATTCTCACCGGCTTCTCAAATGTGTGTCGATTCTGCAAATTTAAGGTGGTCACTACAACTCTTGAATAGCCTCAGGAGAGGGCACCAACTAATACACAACTTAGCATCTAGAAGTATTGAATACTTGGAACGTGTTTGGAACTTGTGGAAGGGGCATAGAAAGGAAGAGAGAGAAAATAGGAGACATAATTCCCAGAAAGTAGTTATTTTATTTATTTGGTTTTGCAAAGAAGAGAACGTAAAGTGAGAAGGAAAAAAAAAAAAAAAAGCTTCCTCTTGTTTGATTTAAGCAAAGATAACAAAAAAAAGAGAGGAAAGAAACGGGAAGAGATTAAAATGAGGGGAAAAATAAATTTCCACCTGCCTTTCCTGTGAAATAAAAGCCAAACAACTGAATCGGAAACCTCTTATCTTACTTCCCTTTGCATTTATGCCCAAACAGAGCCTTGAACTAACGAAGAAAAGGAGGAAAAGACTGAAAATGAGAGAAAAGAGAGAAGGAAAACAACTTTCTACATATTATCCCTTCCAGATAAGGAAAAAAAAAACATATTTTCCATTGGGTTTCTTTCTTCCTTCCTCAAAAGCTATAAACCAAACAAAGAAAGAAAGGGAAACCATATTTCCATTCTTTCCTTGCTAGAAACAAATCGCAAGGTTATGGTTGGTTGGATGAAATCAACGTTGAAATGAAATGGTTATTCCAATGAAATTGTGATTCTTATGTTTGGTCCACAAACAATCAAAGGAATCTGAATAACCATTCACTCAAATAAAAGAATAATCATTCTATTAGAAATTCAATAAATCAGTAAATCACCATTCCATTCACTTCTTTTTTTAGTAGCAAGATAAACAACCATATTTCATTAATTCCTAAAATAGGATCTTATCAATTTCACAATTATAAGATAAAATCGAAATATATTCTCTCTCTGCCCCTTCTTTCGCTCTCTCTCACTTGACTCGCTCATAGAGTGCTTCAAACCCCCCCCCCCCCCCCTCTCTCTCTCTCTCTCTCTCTCTCACACACACACACACACACACACACACACACACACACTCAATTGACCCACTCTTTATCGAGACTGCTATGGAAAAAAAATTCAAAAGAGAGAGATTGACCAACTCCTTATAGAAATTGCCAAGGAAAGAAATTCTTAGAGATAGAGGAGATAGAGCACCAAGACAAAGAGTAAGTAGACTATTTTGTTCTCTTGCACTCTTGGTTCTTGCAAGAGTAAGACCTAAATACCAAAGTCAAGTCCTATCCAAATTCGTTGATTCTTTTGGACAATCAAACATAGGAATGAGATTGATCATCCTAATTGTATTCCAGCCCATTCCAACATTGATTCCATCCAACTAAACATAGCCTAAATCTCCATTAAATATACAATGCACACAGTGAGGTATAAAGGGAGCAACAATTCCAACATCATAGGCGAGTGTCACAAAGACAGCCTCGGTTGACAACATCTCTTCTGATTTTTCTACAGAGACATACCTGATTTGCTGCATATGACCTCTTAGGAGCATTGTCGGAGTGCTCCAATCCAAGGTATTGTTCCCATGCACCATAAACATCCCTTCTCTGTAAAACAAAATTTCACAAGTAGAATGAAAAGAACATTAACCACCTCAACCAAGTGCAGCAAACATGTTGTTAGAAGTCTTATGTGATTAGGAAATCTAATTAGATTAGAATTAGGATTTGTTTCCCTATGTAAAATTGAAATAAAATCAGTTAGAGATCTACTTAAATTATGACTCGTTTTGCTTGTATGAATAGTACGCTTGATGAATAAAAATTTATTTTGGATTATTAATTTTAATATGGTATCAGAGCGGGACCGAAAACCCTAAGCCATCACCCACCACTATCATCGCTGGAATTTACTGGCCACTATGGTTGTGTTTGTTTTTCCCTTTGTGGTTGAAGCATTGTTACTCTACCATATTGCTGCCTCCCATCACAATCCAGTCACCTAGTCTTTGCCCGTGGAAACCACTTAGTCTGGCAGTTTTTACAGTTTTTCCAGCGCGCGTATTGTTCACTATTCATCGGACCGGACATTGTTCACGCGCACTGTTCACGGGCTGCGTACTGTTGCTATTTCTGCTCAATTTTTGTGCGTTTCTGCGTCTTTTTTGCACTGCTTACTGCATTATTTCTGCTTTTTCTTGGTTGTGCGATTTGCCAATTGCGATTTGCTATTTTCTGGACACTATTGTTTTTCATCTGCGTTCTCAGTTTGTTTGCTTGCTTTTTTTTCTAGTTTGTTATTTGGTATCTCTCTTTTGCGTTGCAGTATGGTTAGTACCAGACAAACCAATGGGCCTATTAATTGTCAGTCCATCCGGTATGATTATTGTCATCACACCGGTCATACTATGAATTTTTGTTGGAAGAGTTACATGATCACTCCTCTCGTTGGCGCGAGGGCGGAGTTGGTAGTCGTGGTCATAGTTCCGGGCGTTCTGATCATATTGGTGATTTTTCTCAAGAAGAAATACACGCTCTCCGGCGCCTTATGGCTCAAGCTAATTCTCCATCTGCTATAGCTTCCGCTTCCACAACTGCCTCCGCTTCATCTCATTTTGCTCACACAGATATTCAACACATCCATTTACTACCGCTTCAGATGTTCCTTGAATTACAGATTCTGATGCTTCCGATCATATGACAAGTTGTACCTCTGTATTTGATTTTTACTCTACATGTTCTGGTAAGGATACGGTCAGAATAGCCGACGGGTTATTCTCTGCTATTTCAAGGAAAGGTTCCGTCCGCTATTCTCCCTCTTTGTTTCTCTCTTCAATTTTACATATTTAAAATTTTTCCACTAATCTTTTGTCTATTAGTAGTATTACTCGTCCTGCAAATTGTTCTATGACTTTTTTTCCTACTCATTGTGTTTTTTAAAAACTAGATATGGGGAAGGTGATTGACAATGGTAAAGCACATGGTGACCTCTATTTCTTGGACTCTGTCTCTCGTCCATCTCATTCACCTATGTCATGTGGTCTGTGAGTTCAACTATTTCTATGTTACATCAGTGGCATCGTAGATCGGGTCATCCCACTTTTGGAATCTTAGAAAACTTTTTCTTAATTTAGTTAAACATTGTTCTCAAAATCAGCTTCTTTTTTTTTTTTTTGTGAAACCTATGAATTTGGAAAACATAAACGTTCTTTTTATCCATATATTAATAAAAGGAGTGATTGTCCGCTTGAGGTTATCCATTCTGATGTTTGGGGCTCTTCTCCTATTCCGTCTCTCAAATTTGTCACCTTTATTGACTGTTATTCTCGTGTTACTTGGATTTATTTACTTAAATCCAAAGGAGAAGTCTTTTCTCGTTTTAAATCTTTTCATACTATGGTTCGCACTCAGCTTGATAAGCCGATCAAAATTCTCCGTAGTGACAATGGCACTAAGTATATAATAGGTGTTTTCGGGCTTTCCTAGATGAAAATGGTATTCTTTTTCAGACAACTTGTGTTGATATTGCACAACAAAATGGAGTTGCTGAATGCAAAAATCGGCACCTTGCTGTGGTCGCTCACTCTCTTTTATTCACTATGAATGTTCCTAAATTCTTATAGGGCGAAGCCATTTTAACTGCTACCTACCTTACAAACCGCTTGCGTCTCCCTAGCAACTTCAAAACTCTTCCTATTGCTCTTCAAAAAAGTACTAGGTCATGTACTCAACATCCTATTTCGCAATTTGTTTCTTATGGTCGTTTATCTCCTTCGTATCATACTTTTATTTTGTCTCTATTTTCCATATCTATTCCACAAAAATGGCAGAATGCAGTAATAATACCTAAGTGGAAAGAAGCTATGGTGGATGAGATAAAAGCTTTGAAAAAGAATGGCACTTGGAAGCTAATATCACTTCTAAGAAAAAGAAAGCAGTAGGATGCATGTCGATTTTTACTGTTAAGCAAAATGTTGACGGTACAGTTGAGAGATACAAAGCACGACTTGTTGCAAAAAATTTTACTCAAACCTATGGTATTAATTACAAGGAGACGTTTGCTCCAGCAGCAAAGATGAACTCCGTGCAAGCGTTGCTCTCTTGTATAGCAAATTTGAATTGGCCTCTTCATCAGTTTGATGTGCATTTCTTCATGGTTAGTTAGAAGAGACCTATATATGGATATACCACTAGATTTTCATTCCTCTGAAACAAAAGGAAAAGTGTGTAGATTGAAGAAGGTCCTTTATGAGTTGAAACAGTCACCAAGAGCATGGTTTGCCAAATTTTCAAAGGCTATGTTGCAATTTGAATACAAACCAAATCATGCCAACCACACTATGTTTATCAAAAGAGGTGCTGGTAAGATTGTTGTCCTTGTTGTTTATGTTGATATAATAATAACATGCAATGATATGGATGAGATTCTTAATTTCAAGTCTAGTCTGGCTCAAGAATTCGAGATTAAATATTTAGGATCACTACGGTACTTTTTAGGAAAGGAAGTAGCAAGGTCTAATCGAGGTATTTTTATCTCCCAACGAAAGTACATCCTTAATCAATTGGAAGAAACAGGTATGTTGGGTTATAGACCTACAACTTCCCCTATTGAGGCAAATCATCAACTCAGTGGAGACTCAAGGGAATGCACTGATAAAGAGAGAGATGAGCGACTAGTGGGTCGACTAATATACTTACCCCACACTCGTCCAGATGTTTCTTATGCATTGAGCATTGTTAGTCAATACATGCATGATCCTCGTGCTTCACACTTGGATGTAGTCTCGTATTTTGAGAAATTTCATATCAGCTCCAGGAAAAGAATCTTGTTTTCTAATCATGGTCACTTACGGTTGGAGATATTCACTAATGCCGACTGGGCTGGTTCTGTGGATGATAGACTTTCTACTTCTAGCTACTATACTCTTCTTGGAAGAAATTTGGTTACTTGACGGAGTAAAAGCAATCAGTGGTCACCAGGTCTAGCGCATAAGTTGAGTATAGAGCCATAGGCATTTGTGAGCTTCTGTAGCTCCAAATCTTATTACGTGATTTGGGAATATCTGATAATGGTCCGATGAAACTCTACTGTGACAACAAAACAACCATCAACATTGCTCATAATCCTATTCAACATAACAAAACGAGGCATATTGAGATTGACAGGCATTTTATTAAGGAAAAACTCAGTGATGGGTCAATATGTATGCCCTTTGTGAAATCTGAAGATTAGTTAGTGACATCTTCACGAAAGGACTGGGCAGTAAGAGTTTCCACCCCACTATGTTCAATTTGGACCTGATTGATATCTTCACACCAACTTGAGGGGGAGTGTTAGAAGTCTTATGTGATCAGGAACTCTAATTAGATTAGGATTAACATTTATTTCCCTATGTAAAATAAAAGTAAAATTAGTTAGAGATTTACTTAAATTAAGACTCATTTCGCTTGTATAAATAGTGCGCTTGATAAATAGAAATTTATTCTGAATTACTAATTTTAACACATGTACACAAGAGTTTGTTATCGTATGCGCTCGTGTTTGTCCACGTGCGTGCACGAGAGAGAGAGAGAGCGCAAGCGAGCGAGCTTATATGCACCTGAAAACGATTGGAGACGATGTCCGAGTCCTGAAGGTAATCAGGACGACCCAAAGATAGAAATGCAAACTTCCACTGAGGAAAAAAGGAAACAATAATGTTAGGAAGACCACAGCAAGATTGACCGAGCACATTCTGTCAGATAATGCATCATAGAATTAAAAGATAGTTTTGTGCAACCAACACAAACTAGTAACTACTAAGATCATACCTTCAAAAACTCTTCATCTGGAACCTGCAGCTTCTTCTGTATGCGTACTTTGACTTCAGCCAATGTCTCACCCTCATGGATGACAAGGAAAAAAGGTTCCCCAAAATTCTGGACCTGCTGTTTCGAGTACACAAAAAAAAAAAAAAAAGTCAATGTGGTATAACAAAATCTCCATCTTCTGGGACATGATATATTACATTAGCAAAAAAAGTTAATATGGAAAGTAAAAGGTCTTCAAGTTTCCAGACAAACAACTTACCACTTGGTTCTGAGCTGTATCTTTCATAAAATGATAAACATGAATAAGACGGTCATGTGGACCAAGGTTCTTCTCCTCCTCTGGAATCTGTAACAAGGACACATATGTTCAAAAGCCTTTACAAACAGTTGTTATCTAACAAAAATGTGAATTCCCCCACATCCATCAGCACATCCAGGGCGGCTAGTTGAGCAGTTGATATAGCCAACAGTCATAAGGTATGTTAAGAACATCAATCAATAAGTGACCTTTGCAATGTCTCTTCAATCACTAAGAACCCATTCAGCTGTATTTGGACTTCTGATTAATCGAGGGAAAGGAACAAAATAGGGAAAAGACATGAGGACGTAAAAAGGGGGATCAGAACAAATCAAGTGAAAGACACTAATGTTTCTCTTTCATTTGGTAGAGTTAAAGGAGAAGCGATGCCTGCCAATAAATACTTGATGTTGATGTCTCGGTGGCGCACGGACTGAGATAGATTGTTTCCATTGGGAATTCGTCGAAGATAAAAACACCAAAAATACATACAGATCCAACTGCACCGAAACAACCTCCCTAGTAATAGGGGTAAGGTGGCACTAATCTTCCCTTTCCAGACCCTACTTTAGGGGCACCCCCATGCACACTGTCGCCCTTTTTGGTTTTGTTGAGTTAGGAAAATGATAGATGTTTATGAGAAAAAAAGTCGTTCTTTTGAGTGGTTACACATGTAAATATCACTACGTATAACGGCTTCACTTCGCACTTACTTTTCTTTTACTTAACAAATATAATAACCAAGCATTGCATTAGGAAGGAAGATGAGAAAAAGATGAAAGAAGATACCCAAAAGAAGAAGAAAATAAATTTGGCAAAAACTATTGAAACTTTGCCTTAAAGGAAATTTTCCATACAATGAAAATTGGAATTTTGGAATGAATGAAAAGAAAAGGAAAATGAAGACATAAATCTCAGCTAATTTGAAGAAACAATAGTCATTGAGCATCAACTTTAAATCCAACGGGTTTACCAATGGGATTTCACAACAAAGAGAAAAAAGGTTTAGCTCAGTGGTCCAAGGTGTTTCCTTCAATAAAATATGATGGCACACGTGTAGTTGCTAGTTTTTTACCGCAAGCTGCTTACTTTATGAAGGCTTGGGTAATTTCTCATTCAGCAATGACAAACAGCCAAGGCATTGAATGAAAGTACTTTTGTGTCAAGTATGGTACTGACCAAACCATCAAGAAGCAGGAAGCGCATTTACAAGAATGTGTAGGATTAACCACGACATCAAGAAGCACGAAGCACATTTACACAAATTGAAGACTAGTAAAAGAATAAAATATAAGAACTAAATCATAAAATATTTTACCTCCTCTGCACGTAATGTCCAGTACTGATCATTAATATTTTCTATCTTCTCATTAAGGGGGAAGATCTGCAAAATATAAGGTGACAGAATAAGCTTAACAAAAGTACAGGAAAGCTCTAAGTCAAATCAACTTTTACGTAGTAGCCTACCAAAAATTCCTAACACATCCACATTTCTCGAGAAAATATTATTTTGCAAAATATACATCCAAGTTCTTTCCTTAATGAGAATCATGCAACCCACATACACACACTCTTTCCCTTTTTATTTGTTTAGAGTGGCCTTTCGTTATCATCATTGTATTCTAGTGTAAGCCGAATCTTTCCAGAATTAATTTTAAATTTGTAAAATTGCTGTCAAAAACTCCTACTGTTTCTTGGTCGATTCTAGCTTCTGCTTTACTTTTGTCATACATTCGTTTTCCTGGGTAAGAAATTGGTCAACAGGAGGTAAAAAAAAGTGGTTGCCATAATCGCATACATGGAAGTAGTTAATTGCACTGCACCGTATATCATATGTACATACAAATCAGACCAGAGCTGGCAAGCAAAGAAATAGCTAGCCTGGGAAGACCTCTGTAGATATCTTTTCCTGACTCGTGACCCAACAGCCCTTTACTAGAAATAGATTAGTGTGAGATATGTGGGATCGAGCTTTACAGATCCCAAGGTATAAATACCTTGATTGAAAGCAGAATAAGTCGATTTCGAAAACTGATTTGGAATCTATGAATAGGCCTTAGACTTGTCAACCACAGAGCATCCAGTGAGATGCATTCATTTCAATAGGCTCTTCACAAGTTTACTGCTGAAACTAGAAGTAATAGCTTGATTCTTGAAACATTACCTTGTAGATCTTGTGATAGAAAACTTCAAGCAATCTAAGTTCTGCATTTGGATGAGACAACTCAACCTATTCAAAAAAAAAAAAAAAAGAACCAGAGTGAGTGGATTCTTGTTAAAAGTGCAATAGAAATGTCAAACATAAGGAAAAGAGGATTATCAAGTTCAAAAGATATTGGCCCATATAACAGAAAATCAGATAGTATGTCCTGCTAGAAACCACAGAAAGTTAAAGTTACCTTCGTCTTAAGGTCATTAATAACATCTCCAACAGTGCTTTGTTTTGGCAATCTAATCGTATGAATTACAACCTGGAAAATTGGAAATGGTTAAATCGTATTGACTGAGAAACTAGTTCTAAAACATAACAAAGAAGTGACTGCTACAAAGTGACACTTACTTCATCCTTCGTCGAATGATGGAAAGCAACTTTTAGAGTTTTAAGGCCTTGCAATTCTGGTAGAGGTATATCCAATACCTCATAGTAAAGAATATCCGAAGTCTGCGGAACAGGGATAAAATCAACCAAACAGAACACAGAAGCTATGGAAAATGTAAGAAGTGAAATAAGAAAAGTCTAGATCAGGGCGACGTTATTATGTCGAATAACCTGATTGTAGTGAACTAGCATATCTGATAGATGTTCCACTCCTCGATACTTGATTGGCTGGGGTTTAGGTTGCTGGGAGTAGCAGTTATGAGCAGTGAGCCTTATTTTTGATGGATCATCCAAGCCAAGATGACGGGCTACTCTTTCAACAACATCGTCATAATTGTGAAGCTTTGATCTTACATAATTACAAGAATAACAAAATACTCTCCGATAAGAAAATCCTTACAGAAAACAGTAAAAACAAAAAACCAAAATTTCAGGTGAATGCATTTACCAAGAAAATGTACCATAGCATAACCTCCAGGAATACAAAGAACTTACAATTCAAGAAAAAACTCATCCTCCTTGGGTTTCTCCAAAGAACGGAAGCGAACAACCTACGAATCATCAGATCAAGTGCAATAGTACTGAGGAAGTTGGCTTGCTTTAAAACGTTTAGCACACCAAAATGGATAACTTTCGATCAATATTGGATCTAATCGTGTATGGTGAGGTTTACATTATTGTAACAAAAAGAATGTGCCAAAACATGATTGGGCAAGGGGAGGAGGAGCAATAAATTGTATGTAAGGTTCACAATTTATTCAATGAAATGAGGATGGCAAAATAAAAATTCAATTTTATGCTCAGGATAAAACTGATGCATTGCCAACATAAAATGCTGACATAAGCATTTCTCATCCATCTTAACAGGCTGCACAATGTCAAATAGAAAATACATTAAGGGGCATTTCTGTGAATTAAAAACCCGAGGGGTGCTAGCGATGTTGCCAGAAACCTGAGGAGGTAATTGTGTAACTTTCTAGCTCTCCTTGTTCTGTACTGTACTGCTCAAATAAAAGTTTCAGCAGCTACTATAACCCTGTACTGCCAAGTTATTATCAGAGAATTCTCAGCACAAAGTTCCATGCAACCACAAGTTCATCACAACAGTTTTACCACGCATACGCACTCGCACCACACAATCTCCCGGTCCCTTTCTAAATTCATCCTCAAAACGAATTTGCAACTAGCAATTAGCAAAGACACGTTTGATAACGTTGTTTTTTAAAACAGACTTGCATTTCACAAAAAACAAAAACATAAAACATGTGGGGTAATACACTTTCTGCAAATAGAAAAACCAAAAACAGAACAAAGCATCTCTAGTAGTGCTATTTTTCTTTCGTCTTCACAACAACAATTTAGTGCACCACATTGCCCAAAAAAAAGCTCCAGAATTCAATGGAACTCGTGAACTTCTCTTGAACTCCCACCGCCCATCCCAGAATTGAACCAGACAAACTTGTATGAAATACGAACGGACTGTTAGGCCGATTCTGAGATTGGTTTATACTCCCACCTGAAACTAGACACGAAATTTAAACAAGAATCATAGAAAGGCAGACTTTCTGTAAAAGACAATTGAGAAAGCAAACATAGAACTAGAGGGCTGGGGCCTGTGGGGATTGATTCCATATTGGATATCAATTTGGTGGCAAAGACATGGGTTTTCTTCAGTTAAGAAGAGGTTGGGGCCAGAGGGTCTCACCTCTACTACATATATTGGTTTGCTATCGCCAAGCCGCCACCCCTGTAGAATCCAGGGGGGAGGTTGGCCATGGCAGAATCTCGAACGGTCATAATAGCACATGGACCGTGGGGTACTTTTGGTGGCAGTAATGGTATTTCAAGTATGGAGGAAGTGGTGGTGGTAGAGAGAGAGAGAGAGAGAGAGAGAGAAAGGGAGAGAGAGACTAGCAGATTCGGAAACAAACTTTTTTTTGTCTATCTGAGTTTCGAACCTAGATTGGCAGTGTAATAGTTTCTAGTTAATTGTATGGGTGCTTTCATCCTGTCTCGTTCTTGTTTAAAAAAGAAGTCAGAACTCTTTAGTGTTTAGACAATTTTAGACAAATTTTGTAAAAGTTTATAACAAACTAAAATACAAAAACAGTTTACCAAAAATATTAACAGAAATCTGTAAAACATAAACACAAAACCATAACCAAAGACGTTACAAAATGGTTCCCAAGTAACCAACAGATTCCTGATCAAAAAGAGTGGCATTCCAGTCAGAAAAAGTATTGGTTTCCTTGCCAGTGTATGAAAAGTGACATCCAAAGTGGGTAACTTTTATGTTCTCACAATCCAATCTTCTTTCAGCATTTGATCTCGACTGACCAAACCCAAATAATGCTCATCCACCTCCCACCCTCAGCAATATATATACATATATATATATATATATATGTATATGTATACATATACATATATATATGTATATATATATGTATATGTATATATATATATATGGGTCGGCTCCATGGACCAAAGTCACCAAACCCTTTCCAATAATATTTTGAACTGATTTCTCGCGGGTACCCTTAAAAACATGTTTTAAACACATTGAATGGTTCGCTCATTAAAATTTAATCAAGAATGAAGAGTTTAGATGTTGATCTAATATTCGTCTAGAAAAGTGTTGGTCCATGGAGCCTTTTCCATATATATATATATATATATATATATATATATGGTAAATAGCACACATTTTCCAAACTTACTACCCAATTTTGATGAAGCAAACCTTTTAGCTTTTTTTGTTTAGTACTTTTAGCTAGTTTATATACAAATAAAAAAAACTCTCGATGCCCAGTTCTCAGATGTCAAATTGAACACCCATGGGCAGCTCAAAATTTGGATACAGTGCTATATACAAGGGTAACACTGCATTGAAAACTGTCAATCCACAACAATGGAGAAACCAGGGAGCACATCATGTGATATAGAAGAAACAAAGAAAATAGAGTCAAATGGCAAAGAATACCTGTCGATTATGCACATATTCTAGAAATGAAGGAACATCAGGATAGCGACATTGTTCGCTACTTTCAACTTGAGGAGATTTTTGAAAGCAAATGATGTCACCATCTTCAAGCTGCGGAAGCAGGACAATTAGATATACACTTGTGCAAAGTTGATGCATATAAAGGAAGAAAATTGGAAATTATACATATTACTCCTATCTAACGAAAGGCTACATCTTCACAGGACAAAGGCATTGTTGAGAAAATGATGGCAAGATGAAATGACAATTGGGTTCATGGAGCAGGAGAAAGTTTTTCCATTCCTTAGCCAGAAAGATATGTAGCCGTGAAAGAGGGATTAAGTAACAGAATTGACTGGGTGGTAGAGTCATGAAAACAATTCTTTCTTCCATATTTCAAAAATAAAAGCAGTAAACGTTTCAAGTTGATTGTTTTAATACCTGACTACCTCGGAAAGTAAGCTTCTTGTCGATGTGTTCACACATGACATTAGGTTCAAATTTTATTTCCTGAACATCAAAAGGACGATTAAGTTGCCTGCCCAATTAAAGCCCAGAAGAAGAAAATTGCAGTAAAACGAGTTAAGAACCACAAATTGACCTCAAAGAGTTCAACTTCCTCGTCTGGAGGAAACCCAGCCAGCTCATTTAGCTTCGTCAATATATCCACCGGCTTTCCATTGGCCTTCACAAGCAGCCGCCCAACAAAGCTGACAACACAGAAAAACAGCCTAAATAACTAACCAGCAAGAGAAGAAAAAATTTTGGGCTTGTTAAAACTTTAGGAAAGAAAGAAAGCGGAATTTCTATTCATGTGTCTCTCGATTGCATCAAGATGGAAGAAATTTGAAAAATAAAAATAAAAATTTGTCTTCCCTTGTTTGGTTTGGAAAGAAAGAGAGGAGAAAATAGCAAAACAAAGTATCGAGCATAGTAAAATTTTCCTTGTACTTTCATCTCACTTTCCTTCTTAACTATTCTCTCTTCTTTTCACTTCCTTTCCACAACTTGCAAACAGAGTGTTAGTAACTAGGTAAACTACACCCCAAAGAAAGGAAGGTTGAGTACCGGAGCTCCTCTTTCAAAGGGTCATAATGTTTGAAAAAAAGAAGAATATCCTCTTTGCTCTTCACAAGAGGAGGGCTCGGCTGCAAATCCTGCATAGTTGTGCACATCAAGTTCATGACCTAAAGCTCCACGTTTATATCAGAAAACTAATTTAACAAAACCGCAAACAAAGTCCATTAAAATCAACTTGAGCAAACAAAGGGGCTGGAAAGATGAAAATCGAATTGAATAGTCTTTACCTGTCCAGGTTCCACTTCCAAAAACAATTTCAGCTCTGCATTATTTGCCTTATTCGATACCTCTCTCAATTGTCCAACCTGAAATGCATAGAAGGATACGAAAAGCCACATCAGTTTGTTAAGGCTCAATTCACCCAAGAAACCTTTAACAGGATCATGAAAGATGACATTATAGCATGCTAGGGAGAAGATACAACTATCAGACCCCTCAATTTTGTAGATATACTTTTGCTGCAAATAAGAAAGAATTCATGATAGAGAGGCGTTAAGGGAACGCCACCCATACATACATAAAAAGAGGCCTAAGACAAAAAGGCCCGTCACTTCCATGTGTATCATGTAAACAAATTGATTAGAGAAGGGTTACATTCCTTTGACTCCCCACTATAAAAACTACTAACAAGAGAACTCCTGAATCTATCTGAGGGTATATCCAAACCATCAAAATGCCGACGATTCCTTTCAAGCCAAATAAGCCACATCAAGCAAAGGGGCACAGTCTCCTAAAATCTTCCCCTCCTTTCCCCCCACCTTCATTCCTCTCCACCAATAAAGAAGCTCCATGACTCCCTCTGGAATAACCCAGACTGCCTCAGACCAAGAGATAACTGAAGACCAAAGCTCCCATGCAACCGGACTATAAACCCAGACGAGTCACCAACTCCGCATTCCGCTTGCACATAACATTTTGGATGAACCGTCCATCCTCGAATTAGGTATCAAAAGTAAACCATGCAAGAAGGAGCGGTTTTAACTCCAAAAGATTTTAGACATACGGAAAGTGTAACATATCAAAAGATGCATAGGTCAAAGGTAATTACAGATTGAGCTTCCTCTTGTGGTGTCAATGGGCGATTCGGACGGTATGTGTGGTTTTGACGCTTTGCCCACAACCAGAAACGTTGACATTGTACCGGTATACCAAGCTCTTTAGCAACTTCCTCCTGGATATAAATATAAAAGAATGTTGTAAGAGGAGCAGCATGTCACACAGCATAGATCAAACATCTAACATAAGATCACTCAATAGTAGTATACAGAAACAGTGACAATTTACAGGTCCTTTCACGACATACAAACAAAAAACTTTGGAACAAGCTTCGATTGCTAGGTCACAGAATTAACAGATAACTTTAAACTCTTATTCAATCTGTTACTTATTTTCTAGCTTATGCAAAATAAGAAAATTTCTTATTTTATACATGCGGCAAACATACAAATCAAAGCTCGCTGCGTTTTTTGGCATAAGGAAGAGATACGCAAATATTCCCAACAGACAGTTTTTTCTTTTAATTCAGAAAACCCAGCCACTTAAAAAAAGATCACAAGGGATTTTTGTTCAGATTCAAACCTTCAACTCATGAAGTTTAAATATATCAAGATGCACATACATGATCAGATACAAAGTAAGCCTAACTCCACCTAAAACCAGCACTCCAACAAGTGGAAAGCTAAAAAATCAAATGACACTAAAATGGTACAGAATACCTTGAAAAGGTTGAAAGGGATTTGTTTCTGAATACGAAAACTACGAACTTTGTCATGATCCACAAGATCAAAATATATATCCCTTCCAATCTGTTGAACAAGGTCCTCGTCGCAAGCAACCTGAAACATCAAGTATCTTATTTAGCAAAAAATTGTCCAACAAAGCATCTATGCAACATTATACAACTTCAGGAATCAGTTTAGAAAGTTGTGACCTTTATGATAGTGTAAAGATGTGCTTCAGCTTTTTCCTTCCTTTTTTGCTCCTTCTCTTCTTGTTCCTTCTTCAACCTTATCTGAAAGTTGATGTACGCGCATATAGTACATGTTGTTAGACAGAACAATA
This sequence comes from Arctostaphylos glauca, assembly GCA_019985065.2. Lineage (NCBI taxonomy): Eukaryota > Viridiplantae > Streptophyta > Magnoliopsida > Ericales > Ericaceae > Arctostaphylos > Arctostaphylos glauca. Next base: position 27,406,967 of record JAHSPW020000005.1, on the reverse strand, counting down.
TCCTGAACTTGAGTTGACAAGTGCAAACTAATATCTTACCCTAAGGTGTTCCGCTATGTCTTTTTCATCCACGTTACATATTATTTTCTCCTTGTCACTTTCACGTATATAAACAAGCATATAGGCATTGGAATATTTTGTGAACTTGAATGGAGAATTGTTGAACCCCGGGTTTGTCTGTGGTAGCTGTTGCACAAAAGAAAATTACAGAAAAGAAACAAGATCAATAGAAAATTAAGATAGGCACGCGTATCACAGTTGTAAAAAGGGTTACCTCTTCCTCACCACCATACTGCTCCTCCAATGCCCTTTTCATATCTTCTTTTGTTACCCGTTCATCGTCAAATTTAAACCTACAAGCAACCCACTAGGCGTAAATTCTGACAACCAACCAAAAGCACAACCAAAAAGAAGATGCACCATATTGCTGATTTGAAAACCTCAAAATGAGTTACACATACTTGGTAAACAATGCTAAAGCAGTGTGAAAAAGATTTCTTAACAAAGCCAGCAACTATAGAGACAAGGATTGAATAGCAAAAAGTAGGGTTGCAGTGATTGTGAAATAGACCAAAAACCACAAACGGTATTAGGATTATTATCTCCAAAAAATTTCCCAAAGCTTTGATGAGCACCATTAAACAGAAAAAAATAAATTAACACATAGAAACAGCAAAAAATAAAATAATAAAGAGAAAACAACAATGGAAACACAAAGGATACCACTGATCAGATAGGGTTGGCCGGATGTAAGCATAATAGTGTCCACCGTGCACCCCACCACTGTGTACCAGAACACTGAAAACAAGCAATGATGTCATCAAAACTCTGCTACGAGGGACCAATTATATGCGAGACTACAATAAAATCTTAAAATAAAAGGTATTACGAAAGTCTACAATGTACTCATATGATGTGAAATCTCAACTACTTGGACGCATTATACAACAATAATCCCCAACCAAAATCAAACATAATTAGAAACGAAATAACATGTAATAGTTGATAAATAGATGTCACGTCTCTCTCTCTCTCGCAAGGCAGCAGCATACTGATCACATACAGGCCCATAGCATCCGTCTGGCAAATTTGAATTTATATAGCTATCTCCAATGATCCAGCCAAATTATACATCTCCATTCATAGTAAAGGCAGAAAATGCAAAAACACATGGGACGAGTGATTATAATGCTGGAGCTCTATATCATTCGCATGTGGCTAATCAGGTATAAAGATGCAACTTATTTCCCACCAAGGAGAACCCAACAAGAATAGATTTGGCCACTTCCCTTCAAGCAGAACACAAAACTTAAAGCTTGAGTCCATCCCCTCGCATCCAACCACCAAAAGGTGGTTAGCTGGCTTCATTTGGTAAACATAAGCTACTGAGTTATGTTTGGAATAAAGCTGGACATATATGGCATCTTTCAAGTTATTGTATGATATCAAGATCTTGGGAGAAAGGCATTAGATGGCAAATTTAGGAAAGCAACCTCCAAACATATTCATGAAAATTCTCAGTAAAGTAGGTGTTTCACAAAACAAAGGGTCAGTGTTGTACTGTTGTGCGTTGAGTCAAATTCCTGTAAACAATATTAATCAGAAGAAAAATACCTGTGAAGCGTATACAAGTTGCGGACGCTCCTATCTGCATCAGGCGACAAATATTTCCCATTCTCTACATCAAGATCTAATTCTAGGGGGAACTCATACCGGTCATTTATCTGGTTCAAAAAGAAAAATAAGTTGTTGCAATAATAAGTGTCGAAAGCAGAAGATTTACACACGAGACGACTAGTTAGTATAAACATATTATGCAAAAAGAAAGATAAAAATCTATGTCAAGAACTATGGGCAATGACATTAATGCTTGTAGATTCTTGAATGTCCTCTATTTACATAGCGAAGAAAGACAAAGGCTCTTGCTAGAATGAGGGACTGTGACACGACTATCGCCCCTGCCTGGCACTTGAAAATGCATGTAGAGTTGCGCAAGAATACTGCCTAGTAGGATGAAGAAAGGAATTGAATCCTTGAAAGCTGTGTGTCCTTGTACAAACCAGGCACCGTGGGTCCCTATAAAGTATCGGGCTTTCTTCCAATGACATATGTACGTACATTGGGTTTCTTATATAGTTACATAAAGAATGACCATATGCCGTTCCATTGATGCATCAATGATCAAATAGGAAAGCTGGGAAGAGAATGGGATGGGGTCCCAACAAGTAGGCATGCTTTCTACTCAATCAAATTAAAAAATCATCACATGCTGACATAGATATCAAGTTTTTTAACATGAATAACGCTACCATGAGCTTTTTGCAGAGATCAGGAAAACATATGTCAAGTAACAGGACAAGACTCATCCAACTTTCACTTAAAGGTTACAGACCTAGCATTGAATCACAGTTTTAGAGGACCTAATACAAACTTATAGAATCATTACAGACAAGTGCCCTCGTGAGTTGAAACTCCTATCCTTGTAGCTAAATGGATGATCTCTTGTCTAAATTGGTAATTGAGATTAAGCTACACTACCAAAAGTTCCTTGACTTAAGACCAGGTATGACTATGACAGCTTCAAGGATTCAGTTTTCAGTGTGACATTAATTATTGCTACTTGATTGAAAAGAAAACATTAAACCAAGGAAGATGGGCAAGTATACATCAAAATTTGGTGTTATTTGTGCGTCAGGTTCAAGGAGGATGTGACAGATGTGGTGTTTGGGTGAATGGATGGTATAGTGGGGAACTCTAACAGGAAATTGTGGCTCCTTGCTCGTTGGAGGGAGAGAAATAGGAGGAATTTTGAAGGGGTGGAGAAACCGTCCATAGGTTAATTCCAGCTTTTAGAGTACTTGTATATTACTTTCTGTGAGAATCTGAGATGCATAGTTGCATACCTACTCTTCATACTCTTAGTAGATTCTTTAGGTTAGTATTTTATCCTATATAATTCGTTGCGGCGAGTAGAATGGTTCTGTTTTGTCTAATGGGAGGTTAATCACAAACCTCCCTTCTTTGTGTATGGGGTTTATCCCCTTTTACTTCTACTTGTATGCGTACACGCATACATTATGTTTGTTGCTTATTAAAAAAGACATTAATAAGTACCATAGATGCCATGTATCCCACAAGGGAAAAACAAAAGGTAAGAATGATATTTAGATGAGAAAATAATATCAACTTGTGACATTATATTCAATTTAGTCCTGTTTCAAAAAGCATGGCTTGTGACGTATATAAGAGTAAATAATGTCAAATTGTGACACATGGTGGTGTTTAAACCAGTTATATTTAATTCATTGGGTTTCAAAAAGCAGTCAGGTAATTGCCAAATGCTGGTCCTGTCCTAATGAGATTTGATTGCACCCTACTTTGCAAAGACATAGGTTTAGGATGGGACATCTACCAATTCTGGCACATTCAGGTAGTATGCCCATCCAAAACCACCTAATACAAGCTCTTGGCTCCACCTATCACTGAAGCTTAAGGTACTTAAACAATCCAGTCTGAATTTGCAACCCCAGCACGTCCACGGTTTTTCAAAATAAATACGAACACAAAAGTTGGTACTCAGCTACATGACCCTATTACAAGAGGGTCTAGACAGATACGCTCATCTAATCCCGTAACTTGAACCCGTGCCACAATCAATGTTGTAGAAGTTGCTAACCGCTAGTTGGGTAGAAGAGGGGCGCCTAATGCCTACGCCAGTCGGGGACTAGAGATAAGTCGTTTTCCAATGTTCCAAGTTCAAAACCAGATGAAATTAAGAAATTAGTACATAAAATCCCAAATCGTCAAATATCATAGACTCAAAGTTTGCACTTTAAACCTATAATTTTAGAATAACTCTATTTTACAGCAAGTTTTTTATGAAAAATCCATCTAGGCCCAAAATTCTCTTACACACAAAACTGACGCATGAGAATGAAAATAAATGTCGAGTAGAAGGAGGGAGGGGCACATATCCAATGTTCCATTCTTGTTGAACGCTGAGACTCATAAGATTGAACAGACAACAGGAACAGCACTCTCCAATAAAAATCATGTTATGAAGGCGCAAAATGGATTTTCAATACCAACCTTAACCATGGTATCCCGCATAAAATCATACTCAAACCGCTTTAACTGAAGTTGAAGAACTGGGGGAAAGTCAATGAACAGGACACCCTTCCTTGCTTCCTGGAAAGGTCAAGAATACAGCACTTCTTACGTGACAGAAGCATTGCATTTCATCCAATTGAGACAAAAGAACAAACTACTTGGCAATGATACGAACAAAAAGGACAAGCTGGTCCAATACAAATTCGATATCAACTTAATCAAGCATCCCACCTGTAACCCATACTGTTCTGCATGATACTTGTTATCACCCTCAAGACGTTCCACCTCCACATACTTATCGAAAGAAGCATAAACATCACGGCAACCCTTTACATCAAGCTGAAGATCTAAACAAAGAATACATTTCACATGATAAGGGCTACAGATACAGCCTGAATACCACAGCGGCGTAACTATAGGCTAACTAGTACCATAAAATGATTCCTTTCTCGTCGATTTGTAGTCGACATTGATACATTCTATGTAGTTCATGTGGTGACCTTCAAATAACTGCTGTATTGTACCCTCCACCACAGTTCCCTGTCAGCAAACCCAATCAAGTATAAAGAACCTCCTGGGATGAAATAAAACAATGAAGTTTATCATATGATGCTATTAAGTGCTATACCTTCATCTTATCTTCAAGTTTTTCACAAAGAACCCTGTTAAGCTCCTGCACATCATGCTGCATGAAAGAATCATATGTGTCCCATCCAAAAGACTTTGTCAACTCTTTTGTTGCTACGCTAGTGTCGCTATACTGAAGCTTATAGAATAAACTCTGCAAAGCCAAAGGAATGCTCCCAGTCGGGATATCATTCTCGGTCGTTGGCATATGATACACTGCCTGAATATAGGGATACCGGTAAGGCAATTTCATCATGAATTAAAATCAATCAGACAAAATGAACAAAAATGCAAACCTTTCTGAAATAAGGAATATGGTACAATGTCTGGAGGAGAGAGTTCATGTAGCAAGTAGCTCCTTGGTTTTTAAGTCCAACATAACCAGTCTCCTTTTTCGAGTCATGTGACCAGTAATCAATAACCCTACGGACGGCAACATCAGCTTCAACTACAACAGTATCATTCACCAAGTAACCTCTACTGGGGTCATATAATTCACTAAGAGGCATGAAAGAAGTGAAACCCCAATCGCTTTCTCGAGCATTGAACTGGTGTTGTGTATCTGAAAAGTACCACAAATTAGCACCAACTAGTAATTATACTACATGCTCCCAACCTATAAATGACTAAATTTAACTACACAAGAATTTGCACCAAATATCAAGAGTAACTGTCGCCCTTCATCTGCTAAGCAGGATAACTTATTAAGCCAGCAATACATGCCAAATGAACATTTCACGCATCCATTAAAATAGTTAGGCTTTACCACACTGAATCAACATACTTTCAGCAGGAATTGCATGATATAACACACCAACCCACTGTCCTTTGGGGAAGGCAGGGTGGGGTAATAATGTTTTCCCCAATCTAATACTGTTTTGGTCAGGAAAAGCAATTTTATTAAAAGAAGCAAGCGTAACGTACATGAGTATCGAAGGGCAAGAAATCAACCAAAGAAAATTAAAAAAGCAAGCAAAAGCCCCAAAATACATCACACACACCCTCTTCCATATCTCTAATAAGGATAAACCTTCAGCTCCCAAACCTCCATTCTCCACCAGAACAAATTCAGAAAAAAATGCCATCTAATGGCTGGCTATAATGCAAGACATCATTAGAAATTTGATTTTCTCTTCAGCATATTCAATATAGAATGCATTCTAGACAAACTTTTCCTTATAAGAGGGAATTCCAAGCCAGTGAACGAGTGAATGTATATGGACACCGATAAATTGGTGTTCCTCTACATGAGAGTTTGAAGAAGTCTGGAAGTTGAGAATCTTGCCACTATGAAATAATGCAGGTGCTTTGACTTGTTAACTTTTGCAGGCCTTCATCTTTTGTTGCAAAAGATTGAGCTTTTTCAGGCAGGAAAGATGATATTAGTTACTATTAAGTCCTAAAATTACAAAACAACAAACTTGGCCGTTGGCACTCAGATCAATTGTTTGACTCTAATCACATTTGTTGAAAAGGCAATTGACAGGTTTGCTAAACTGAAAGGGCTAGGAAACTGATCAATATGGTGGCCCTGGGCAGTATGGTCGCCAGAACACCATCAAAGGGAAAATAAAGTGTCATCTACCTATAATCAATGATATGTCTTGGAAACACCTTATTGCCCAAGCCCTTTTTTGTGCATTTCAGTTTACACTAGGCCATCAATCAACAATTCTAGGTGATAATGTAAGAAACTCTCCGTGATGGATCTATATTCTACAGAACTCTTCACATGAAAGGACTTCAATAAATGCATCCAATTGGGAATGTATCTAGGCATTGGAATCAGATAAAACACCACTACAAGGATCTAAAATGTGACTATATTGAGAAAATATTTTTACAGTGAAACAGAGAACTCAACATCATGTTCACTCATTTTTTTAAAGGAACAATGTAATAAGAGGAACATAGCAACCGAGTTCCACATTACTACACATATAACTCTAGGACGCTCTAGATTGCATGAACACAGCTACAAAGACAGACTTGATAGGCAGAACCTTTGGAAGCCATGTTGTGTTGGAGCAAACTACTCTTACACTTAATGATTGGTCCTCGAGGAACTTCCCAGTAGACTCGCATCTAAAATCTAGACTACGAACCCGCTTTTCAGGTAGCATTTCTTTGTCATGGACAAAAATGGATGACAATTTGTTCCTAATTATACTACTACAATCAGTTGTAGAGCACCACTAAAACCAATATATGAAAAGAGCATCATAACCTCAGATGCAATCATGCAAACAAACCATAAAACGGGCACAGATATACCGAGGTTTTAACCCATCACATGATAATAGTGATGCTCGCATGCTTTTCGGCTATCTTGTTGATATTCACATATGTTGTCTTGCCAGGGTGAACATTCAACAAAGACCTGTTATGTTTTAGTTTCACGAATATTCCAGGAAAAATAGATCTTGTATTACTTAGTTTCTTCCTATCTTTTACATGATATTTAGTAGAAAAAAATACACTACATTTGGAAAAAAAAAACACCAAAAAAAGTGGAATGCATAAAAAATGTTACATTAATTTTCTTGGATCTCAACCATCTTACAAGATATAAGCCCCATAGCATAGAGAGAGTCCTACAATATATTTCTATCAAATTCAAAAAATTTACTTCTTAATATTTATACTTGCGCAATTGTCATCAGGAGGAACAAAAAAATGAAACTAAGCACTCATAGCACCTAAGCATTTCCAAATCGAACAGAAAAAATTAATTCACCTAGGTGTGGTGTAATTAACACTTTCTAGCATGTCATATAAATAAATTCATATGCATACATGGATAACTGAATACATATGTACTCCGAGCAAAAAATGTGAATTCATCTATATTTACATGATAACATATACAGAAGATACATGAACACAGAGTTTTAAAAAGCAACAGGTTCAACTAGTTGGTCTCTCGAACTGATCTCGAGTCCAGCCCACGTACTGTCAAAACAATTTTAAAAACTGGTCTTCATCTTCAAAAGCATCTAAGCACTAGTCATCCAAATGAGTAGCATAAAACAGTCCAGTCCAGATGAACCTTCTAAACCAAATGAACTTAAAAACGGTGGTCCTCATCTTGAAAACCATTAAAATTCATGGTTCTACTATGCTTAAAACACTTTAATGATGAGTAATGCAACGTAATGACAGGTCACAGGTGACAGAACTGCACAAGCACTGCGCAGGAGCAACTGCTTAGGCCATCACAATTCCATAAAATGGCAGGAATTTTGCAGACTGTAGGAGTGCCTTTTGTTGCCCATTGATGAGGGATTGTGGCAAACAAAATGGTGCATAGCCTTTTAAGAATAAACAAATGCCTCTTTCAATTGCAGGTGACATTGGATAAGTTTGTAGGAATTTTCATTAATGCTTCGTACTCTTTTACGCAGAACTTGTAAAGTAATTTTCATCATAAGTAGATCTTATTATAGTTTTTACGTAATTATGACATGGTGGACACCAAAGGTTGAACCACTGACCCATGATGGAAACCCTTTTCTGGAGGCTCCAGGATCCGGTTTTGAAAACATGAAAAACCCATAGCCCATATAACAAATTACAACAAGTATTATACCTAAGAATGATATATTCTTCCAGGATATGAACCTACCAAATGAAATTTTAGAAAGATAATAAACTATAAGCAATAAACACGACGTATAGGTAAAATTACTACTAGGTAAGACAAAAAGGGGAAAGGGTGAAGAGTGTGTGCGCGCACGCGACAAGCGTGTGTGTTTGTGTGGGTGTGGGGGGGCGCGGGGAGTTCTACCTAGTAAACGATTATTCACATGCAGTGTCTATGCATCTCTATCCAATAAGTATAACATATCCAGAAGATATAAAGACTATTGCAATCTGATTTGCATGGTGTTCAACCAGGATAGTTGTTAGCTGGGGTATAAAAACCCATGTATAAACATCAGCTAAAGGCATACCTTTCCTAACTGTATACTTGTTATTATGTTGATTGATCACAGCTAAGCTGAATTGTGCGTATCTACTCCAGCCATACGGCAAAGTAGCCGAATCAGCAACATCTAGATACATCGACAAATGTTCCACGTTGTTCCCCTTTGGGAAGATGAGCACCCTCCTGGCCCCACGCAATACAACAGATTAGACAATCTTTAAGCTCAACGAATAAGGGTCAAATCAAGTTACAGTTACAAAATTAACAACTGTAACGTACCATTTATATCCTCCAACGAGGAAAATCTCAGAGTAGAGCTTCTTAGTATTCAACCTCGAAAAATTTTCGATTGTCCATGCAAACCGCGCAGATGGCGGATCATCAACTGACTGAGTATCCACTGAATTAGCAGCTGCTGCAGGTGCAACTGAACATGATGGGAACAGGGGTAATCAAAAACCCCAAAAATATCAAAACCCTATAGCTAAATCATGGGAAATAATTCCAAAACTCCCCTTTTGTACATCTGCACCTTTTTCCCCACTCTTCATTCATGTGAATTTACAAGATTTCTTTCATGTTTAGTAAGTTGCATTAGAGTCAATAAATAGAAGGGAAACTTTGTAATGTTATAAAATAAGGACAAAAAGAAGTGGACATGTACAAAGGGGAGCGAGAAAATCACTTCTCTAAATGAATTGATACAGGTAAATAGGGAAACAAGGATCTTAGTACAACCCGGAGACATTTAATTCCAACTGAAAAGAAAACACCCGAACTTTGGACAATTTTACACCGCAAAAGAAAAGCTATACCTTCCATGGGTTGAGGACCGTTTGGTGCCAAATCCGAATGCGGCACAAGCATCTCATCGTCCTCTTGCTGCAAAAAAAAATTCGAAGTCAAAATGAGATTGGATCTGGCAAAATGAGCACTATTGATCAATTGAAGCCCTAAAATCAATGAAATGTCGAAATTCAGATCGATTCAAAACCAGCCCAACACGCAAATGAATTGCTGGGTCCCGAAAAGCAAAATTGCATAGAGCTATTATAGATAGAGATGGAAAGAGAGGTAGTGGGTGAAAAAACGAGAACAGAACAGCTGATACAGTACATAACCATACAAATATATACATAGGAAGTATGCGTGTGTTTGTGTGATAGATAGCGGCAGTGATTACATCTAAAGGAGGAGGCGTCATGAGAGTCATCGGTGTAGGAGAGTGGCTGGCTGATCAGCAAATCCGAATAGAGTTGCAGTGGAGAAATTTGTTAGAGAGAGGAGAGAGAGCGCGCGCTCTGCAACGTTTACACGATCGACAGACTTCGGCTGTGGGAAAAAAAAAGAAACCAAAAACAACGAGCCCTGGTTTTAAAACAGGAAAGGATAGTTTCGGGAATTAATTAAAGAAACGACCTACAAAATTTACAGTCGCTTCTCCGTGAGACGAAGAGAGTCGCCAAAATTGTCGAGGGGATTACAAAATTTCAGCAGTCTAATGTGGTCACGTGATCATTTTATTTTATTTTATTTTTTATAAGAAGGCACAAATACGTGTTTACATAAACATCAATTCATGTATCTTTCTTTTTATAAATTCTTTTATATGCTTAAGATAAAATAATACAATAGTTAGAGATCTGTGTGGAGAGAGTTTTCAAAAATAAACTTAAATACTCCTAATATTACTACCCGCAAATCAATCCACATATCCTCAGTCTCGCTTTTTTTGTAAATAAACAAAAACATAATAGGGCCAACAAGGATAATAGTCCAACAAAATACTTAAGAGCAAACAAAAAAACTCTCAATACCTAGACATCAATACTCCTTATTGGGACACAATCACCACCAAAGCCGCTAGCTTAGCTGGTCTCCATAACTTTCTTATCCACCAAAATATTCAAAATCACTGCATCAAAACCACCCTCACCTTTTCACTGGCAAATCCCAAAATCATCATCTCCTACATTCTTATCGATGTCTTTCCATTTCCATCTTTCCCATCTTCCCGCCTTTCATTATGCCACTTACCTAACCCCATCAACTCCTTCGCCTCACGGGACCCACCTGGCATTGTTGCACCTATAGGAAAAAATTGCGAACAAGTTGATCGGATTCAATTCCATAAAATAATTTAAGTAATTGACAACTCGAAAATTATGGAACGAAATTATAATATAGATTCAGAAAATAGAATACAATACCAAATCGAGTTCTGTGAAACATAGTCCCCTTAAAATAGATTCGCCACCTCCCGTGGATGTTGGAGGATCGCTCTGGCGCCTATCTCCCAAGGTAAAACGGCTCACTCAGCCGATGAAACACCACCCAATCGACCGCCTGTCGAACTACTGTGTTTGCCTCTCTCCTCGTAAAATCATACAGAAATCATTAGGTGTCTAGTGTTCAAAACAAATAAAGGAATCCACTACTTATACAAATCCTAAAACTTTAAAACCACCGAAATCATGAATGGAGGGATTAATAGGATTATTGATGAACATCAATGACGCAATTGATGGACATCAATACAGGTATGAATGAGCTGTAACGGTTGAGACTTTTCAGTTGCCCCGTCAGACCCTCCAATGTCTCAATTTCATTCACAACCCTTTCAAATTTTCAACAATCTCCCACATGAATGAACTTAGCAAGAAACTCACACAAAGTACAAAGCAAATCCGGAGAGAGAGCACATCAAATAATTCTTACATAGGATAAGTAGCTTTTGGCCTTGAAACTTCCATTGTGAAAGCCCATCGGATTTATTGGCTGACCAGTGAACATGATGTCTTAAATTGTTCTGCCGTTTGTGTAAACCTAGACAATAGACTCCACACAGAAACTTCTCCTAACACAGTTTAGTTCTCACTGTTGTCTTCGTTTTGGCCATGAACATGCATCCTGGTTCTGCAAGTATTCTAAGAATTTTGGCTTATCAAATTCTTATTGAAGCGGCCCCACTTCTTACTCACATAGGTGACTTCTTATCACGAGTATCTCGAATACTCCACTAGGAATTCCAATTCTAATTCATGAGAGTTATTAAAAGCAAATAACAATTACTTATCCTTAATAGCATCACTGTTGCACCATAGGAAAGGGTAGGAGAATCAATCTCCTCAATGATATCCGTAACTACACGCGATTAGGTTGTCCCATTGAACATTGATCTTGGAATCTCCAGTCAAAAAGGTTGGGTTTCCATCACGGTAGTTTTTAACGTCATAGGCTTTAGCCCCATTCCCGTCGATGCTTTACAACTAGCTCTTTGTTTAACCCTCGAGTTAGCAGATCTATAATATTGTCATTTGACTTCATTCTGTCAAATTGTAACAATCTAACTTGAGAGCAGTTGTTCAATGGTAATGTGTCTACGACGACATGCTGAGACTTACCATTACACATTACTCTATGCCTGTCCAATTTCTGATTGGATATTGCAATTTACACGTATTGCTGGCACAAGTTTTCATCTACCTAGGAACCTCGTTTAGAAGTTGGCCTAGCTATTCTGACTCTTCAGTTGTCTTGTCTAGAGCAATAAACTCTAACAAACATCATAAAACGTGTTATACATGTCTATTTAGAAGATTTTCAACACATAGCTGCACTTGCTAGTATAAAACATACCCACTTATGGATTCCGAATCCCTTTTGTCAAATATCCAAATTGCATCATTGTACCTCCCTAGTACTACAAGATATCTAGTATAGTGCAGCCTATAGTTATGTGCATACCCCAAGTATCACAACATCCTGACTATAATCATGTGTTCAAAGAATGATGTATTTCTCGATCTCCTGATCACATTCTTGTAAATATCGAGTAACTGAGATTCATTCACGAGAATTCGACATGTACCACAAAAATTGATCAACAAAGTTAATGGTTATAGGTACCATCACATATGCACCATAAAATCAGTTCAGCATACAGTTAACGATTTGTTTTTTTTACATTTCTTGACCCCTCTTGGGTGTAGGTACCATCACATTTGCTGAATACCCCCACAATTCAAGAATTAAGGGGAAGGCTCTCGGCCTCCACATTCTTGAATTTTTAAACACTTTTCTTGCATTGTACCTCACATTGAGAATATCATTCACGTTCCGTGATCAAACAAAACTTATCAACATAACAGTTATCATTGCCTATAAGGCATGATTTTCTAATTCAACAACTCAATAGAGTTAAAGTGAATATGGTGTAAACAACTTCATGTTGAACATCAAATTCACCAAACGGTGATTTCTCATCACTTTAACTTTATTTCTATATTGAATTTTAAACTTCATTCTGAAAAGAATTAGTTTATCCAAAATCTCACACTTACTCTCGAGTAAGTACTCATAGCATTCTTTCATACTATCAATGACAAAAGTATAAAAAATTTTGTCTTGTCGTACGTATACGAATTTCAAGTGACATAAATCACTAAACCAAACCCAACAATTTGGTGCTTCTTTCAACATATTAAAAGGAAATCTTTGTCACTTTTGACTTTTATGCAGGTAACAACTTGCCAATGTTCGCTCATTCTCATCAAATAGAGGAACAATCCACTGGATCTATGTTGGCGCACCAACAGTTGTGATTACACCACTAGAAATAACACTACAAATAATATTGTCCTCCATTAGAATAATTCTCAAATATTTATGCATATACTCAATATTTTTTTCTCCACAAAAAATGCTACTAGTTCGGTGCATTAATATTTAATAATGATAAAAATCATCATATTGAGCAATAGTCCGTTATAAAACCTTTATTAGCGTCAAGAGTAGTTATGTAAATTTTTTTCCAGCTCTAATAAATTTACACAATATATGTGAATTTATAAGTTCTAAAGTTACATGGTCCAACAAAAGAGTTTTATTTTGCCAAAATAATTTTTTATACCATGTCACGACATAAAATAAGATTACATTTTTTTTTCAAAAAATATAACTTAAAATTCGACCATTGAATTATATGCAAATTACCAAACATGGTCCCATATATACCCAAAAATATATCCGTGGATATACATATATACACACATAGATATATACAGCCCAATATCATCTCTTGGATTTGAAAAACACCTACCAACCACTAGGTATCAAGGAAGCCTGATGATTCCACCCAAAAAAATAAGGCACCATAGAATATGGTAATGCGTCGGTAATCACCTCTGTTAAAAAAAAAAAATAACCCGAGTAATTCTTCAAATATGTAACTCATGGACAAGTAGTTAAGCCATTAAAAGAACTTGAATCATTTCCGAAATAACTTTTCGAATCCTTTTGACTTGACGGTCCAAAATAATTTTTTCTTACCACATGGCAAAGTAGGATTTGCACCCAGATATATACACACACATTCGTACTAAAAAATTGTTACTCTTGTAGATGTAACTGATATCATAGGTTTTGATGATCTGATTGTGGATCAAAATCATATTCCTCCTCAAGTTTCCAATTTCTGTCGGGCCCCATTTTCTGCTACAAAACATTTTCCCATTATGTTTTGAAAGTGCCCATAAAATATTGATAAGCAACCAATAGAAATTTGGTCTCTAGCTCATAGAACCAAGAACAATGAGGTCTACACGAGTTCCACAAAATATTTGATGCCACCATTGTTTTTCATATATCCCATCACCGATGGGCAGTATGGGGCTTATGTAAATATGTATTCGTTATAAAATACACCAGGACAAATAATAGTCTACAGACAACAGTTTCTGTACAAATTTAAAATAGAAACATTGTAAAATGATCCTTTTTGAAAAGCAGATTTTAAGAAATTTTCTATATAACTGTTTTAGAAAACAAAAAGAAATCTAATTTCCATTTGAAATCTGCTAACTCAATTAGTTAACCAAATCATTTAGATGCTACGGTTTCCAAAACCGATCAAAAAGTGCATTTACACAAAACCCGGCGACAAAAAATCCTAATACGTACCAAATCATAGAGATTATGATATTAAACAATTTATCTCCCATTAGTAATAGTGTCCCATGCACCGAGGTAATGTCATCACAACATCCATGGTGCGCTCAAAAGATCACTTAACAAACTGGGTAAGGGATCATATTCATGGATGTTGAGCCAAGCCATGAGATATGGCAGTTGGGACTCCTTCCCTCATGCTAAATGGAAGTCTATCAACCAAATCAGCAGCTTCCCTATATGGATCGTAGAGAGTGTTGAAGAAGAATGGAGATGGTTTCAACAGGTTCTGATTGTATTGTCCCAATGTATTTATCTCTTTTCCACTTGGATCTGCACTGTATTTTCCTTTTTTCAAACCAAAATCTTACTGGACTATTCAATTCTACATCAATTGTCAAGAACCACATGTTTGACAGAACCGTTAGTTCCAAACAAAAATGATTTTTTTATTTTTTGGAAATCTGAATACCAATCAACCAAAAAAAATCTGCTTTAAGATTATAGGAAAAAATTGCTAACAAGTTGATCGGATTCAATTCCATAAAATAATTTAAGTAATTGACAACTCGAAAATTATAGAACGAAATTACAATACAGATTCAGAAAATAGAATACAATACCAAACCGAGTCCTATGAAATCACAGTCCCCTTAAAACAGATTCGCCGCCTCCCGTGGGTGTTGAAGGATCACTCCGGCGCCTGTCTCTTAGGGTAAAATGGCTCACTCAGTCGATGGAATACCACTCAATCGACTGCCTGTCGAACTACTGTGTCTGCCTCTCTCTCTGTAAAATCATACAGAAATCATTCGGTGTCTAGTGTTCAAAACAAATAAAGGAATCCATTACTTGTACAAATCCTAAAACTTTAAAACCACCGAAATCATAAATGGAGGGGTTAATAGGATTATTGATGAGCATCAATGACCTGGGCACCCACCTCTCCATCGCCGGCGAATTCTGATATTTAGCGTCAAAGGAAATCCGTCTCCGCCATTGTCCTCCTTCTTTCCTTCCGTCTCTGTACGTTTCCAGGTATGGATTTTATGGGCAGATTTTACTGGGATTTTTGTGGGGTGAACTCCAAAATTAGGGCTTTTTACTACAAATTAGACTCAATGATGACGGCTTTTTGTTATCATTTAAAAATTAAGGCTTTTGTTACCACTTTATTTTGATAGTTATTGAGATTTTTCTACAAAAATAGGAAGGAACACTAGATTGGGAGAATATGCCTCCATGTGTTAGAAACATTCGCGTGTAGAGGTAAAATTGTATTTGCAGATGTCTTAGAAACATCCATGTCTTAGAAACATCCATGTCTTAAATTGTATTTTACTAGAGATTAGGGCTTTTGTTATGACTCAAAAGAGGCGACTTTGGTTGCACTAAAATGTTTGGGCTTTATGGCCCCTTTTGATAGTTCACTCAGAGCAAAACTAGTTTTTTTCCATTAGAATGACCACTCTGGTGATCACTCAGATTTATTATGGCTGTTTTTTGCCAAATCAGAGTTTGTCAATATGAATCATAGCTATGTTGATATCTTTTTGGTAATATGAGTTAATGACAAGAAAGTTAGGGTTTTGTAGTTATATTGATTACTAACTGTATAATTTTGATAAATTAGGACTTTTTGTGGTTTTGCGTCAATTGTTCAGGGTCACTGTAAATTTGAAAAAGATGGAGTACTTTGAAGATGTAGAACCATTGTCAGCTTCATCGGTGCAGCCGTTAGAGTCATCAGCTAATTCTTCTCAGGTACTTTACACTCCTCAAGTAAAGAGCGATCTGAAACCAAAAATTGCACAATACTTTAAAAATCTAGAGGACGTTCAACTTTTTTACAACAATTACGCGAGGGAGTCTGTATTTGGTACGCGGGTTCATTCTAGCAAGAGGAGTAGGGACACTCGTGAAATTATACATAAAGAGTTCGTTTGTTGCAAAGAGGGACTAAGGGCCCCAAACGTACGGCGACGAGGGTTAACTAGAGAGGGGTGTGGTGCAAAATTATCTGTTGTCAAGGACCGGTCAAATTAAAAATTCGTTGTCTCCCAATTTGTCGAGGGCCATAACCATTACGAAAGCTATGGCTAGAGCTCTGTATCCACTATCCGCAATGGCAAAACACCTCTCCATAGTCCGCGGTACGAAAGCTATGGCTAGAGCTCCCATTGGTGGATGCCATGACACAAATTCGGAAGAAAATGATGCAAACACTACGAAAGCTACTACTTCACTTAAATGACGAGTTTCTAGATTGAAGGCTACTGCATATACAAAATTATTTTTTTTATCAGCGAATAAAGGCATATATTAAAAATTAAAAAAGAAAAAGAAGAGAAAATATCATAAACAGGGGAGGTATGCAAATGCTATGCTGGCAAGATGCCAACAAAAAACAAAGAACAAAGTCCCTCCCTGACAACACACACCACAAAGCCGTCTAGAACCATGATGCAGAAGAGGATAGTAGAACAGTGGAGGTCTTTCTTAAATGCAAAAGAGGATACTCTAAAGGGCAGGGTGACTTACCGCCTTGGTAACAGTAAGAGAGGCATATGTTTTTCTAAGACATCTGCAAATACAATTTTAAATCTACACACGAATGTTTCTAACACATGGAGGCATATTCTCCCAATATAGTGTTCCTTCCTATTTCTGTAGAAAAATCTCAATAACTATCAAAATAAAGTGGTAACAAAAGCCTTAATTTTTAAATGAACACAAAAAGCCGTCATCATTGAGTCTAATCTGCAGTAAAAAGCCCTAATTTTGAAGTTCATCCCACAAAAAGTCCAGCAAAATTTGCCCACAAAATCCATACCTGGAAACGTACGGAGATGGAAGGAAAGAAGGAGGACAATGGCGGAGACAGATTGCCTTTGACGGTAAATATCAAAAGTCGCCGGCGGTGGAGAGGTGGGTGCCCAGGTAGAGAGAGAGACAGAGTTGAGAGGGATTTTGAGGAATCTGTCATCGGGGAGAGTAAGAGAGGGAGGGCAAATGAAATTGGGTCTCGTTAATTTGTAATAACCCGTATATCAGTTGACCTAGAACCCGTTTTTGACTTTTTAAGTTAGATTTTAATCTCTACCGTTGAAGCAAATCCAACGGCCCACAGTACAAGTCTACACAAAACTTAAAAATGGGATCCCACAGGAGAAGCCAACTATATATGTGTGTGTGTGTGTGTGGGTGTGTGTGTATGTATGTACATACGTGTAAGTTTAAAGACTATCCTAATAGGATATTTGGTTGGGATTGGAGACGCCTCATGCTTTGGTTTTTGACTCTAAGACTTACCAAAATAATTTTATCTCCTCCCATTTTTATTCTGCCCAGATGAGAGAGAGAGAGAGAGAGAGAAGAGGAGAAGCAACAAGGTTTGAAAAAGAAAACACTATTAAGGCAAGGATATAATGTTCTTTTTTTATGATTCTTAGTGTTAATACTTAGCTCTTATGCATTTAGCACCTGTTTGGCCTAAAGACTATGTTCTAGTAGAAATTTAGATGAATATAGTAGGATTTTAGCAAACCCAAAAAATAAAAGGCTGAAGAAACTCCTCAAGAGCTTGGAGTTCAGAGAATTGGTAAGGATTCCCTATGAATTTATCATGGATTTGTGGTTTCTAATTAATTTTTATAGTTTAGTAAGGTAAGTCTTGGGTTTTGAAAAGGTAAATTCGAGGTTTGAGATTGTAACAGTAGGCTGTCATAATTGCTGTAGCAGCAGAAACACGACGCAGTAAGTTCCGGATAGCTTGACAGAAACTAGCTAGAAGCTGATTTTATTATATTTTGAAACTTTAATTTGGGCCTCAATCCAAATCTATCTCGGAATTTTTTGAACACAACATAGGCCTCATTTGGGTTCTAGAATAGGATGAGACAATTTCGAGATCATTTTGACATTGAGAGATAGGCTGATGGCAGTACGAAAAAGGCCTTCGCGATAAGAATTCTACACTTGCACTACACTTGAAAATTTAGAATTTGAACTAGTTTTTTTTCAAACCGCCGCAACTAAGGGTCAAGCCATTCATTACTTGACCTGACAACTACATTGGCATGGGACTGGGGCTTTATAGACCATCCCAAGGCCACTTCAATGATTCGAATAGGGTCATGCTTGATTAAACTAAACTATAACATTACTTTAAGGCATAACCTTTTGAAAACTTTGGACCACCAACCATTCGACTTGGCTATTGTTTTACTACTAGAATATGATGTAATGTGACCAACCCAAGCTCGTTTGAACATCGAAGCATGAATCTACACTTATATGACATTAAGTTGGATACAAATAGAAACGTTAAATCCAAATTCTTTTGAACGTTGAATTCGATTAATGAGTGACAATTACGTTGACAATTGTAGGAGACGATGTGTAAATTGTGACGGATTAATCGGTTCACAAGGCAATATAAAAAAGTGAGTTCAAATATGATGTTATTACGTGTATATTTTTCAAAGCATGAAAGCATGAGGTATTTTGATGATTAAAGACGTTATTTTACGTATAAATGTCATGCTTAATCATAACGAATGATTGTTGTATAAGCTATATGATAATTGAGAAAATATTAATATTTGTGACAATGAATTGTTCAAAAGGTTATCCTTGACCGTTGGGGGTGAGAAAAGTGGTGGTTTGGAATAAGGGAGGCGGTGCCATGGTCAATGTGGCATAAGAATGATGTCATTCCGTTTTATGCAATGATGCATAAGGGGGTAGCTCCCACGTACGAATTATTGGCAGCTGTTGAATTGAACGTAAATAAGACAATCTTGAATATTTGTCCTCGGCTTTGGCCATGGACCATAACGTGGATTCCGTTTATTAAGATAATCTTGAATGGTTGTCTCAGGCTTTGACCTTTGGACTATGGCATGAATTTCATTTAAAATGATCAGTTGGTTGCATGCATAAATGATTAACATGACAAACTCGTAAGATTTCATATTTGAATTCACTCTAATTTTATGCTTAAGAATGTTGTAATGTAACATTACAAGTGACGATAGATGACATGAAGGCCATTATGACACGCCTAGCTGCCTGTACATAAGAGGTGTTGAGCTGATTACATTTGAGTCTGTTCTGATGATCGTAGTAGTAAGTTAATAAGTAAAATAGTTAGGAATTATTTGTTCTTATAGCTATCTGCACGCACAGGTCTGGTTTATGCTACCGTACCCTGATAACCTTTAAGATTTATATATGCTTGGTTGATGGAAATCTTTAAATTCATTGTGTTAGAGGCCTTAGTGAGTTGGCCTCACTGGTCAGTCGTTGATCGTCCCCACATCGGGATGGGTCGTGACACTAGGCATACAACATGAACATCGAAACATAACATGAGTAAAAGCTTATATGACGCACCAAGACAAGCATGAATAATATACTCAATCATTTTACAACACCGTTTATCTACCTATTCTCATAATATCGATTCATTATCACTAATTACCCATTAACTGTTTCACAATACCAGTTCATTATCCATTCTATAACTCATGTTTTCCTATCAGTGTGTCACTATCTACTGTCATGTCAACACTTCCATCTATACGTTCAATTACAAAGTCATCCTTTACGTCCCCTGCCTCACAAGTACAATCAATGTATTTCATTTTGTATCAAATCGTCATATCTCAATATAACAAGATCACATAAACGAACTTGGAACCCATACTAATAAATCTATAACACCAATTTATTATCAAACGAACTATTCAATCGATACACAACTCACGTGTACCATTATGTTCTCATCATCATGATTCATTTGTCATCTTAGCACATCACCCATATGTGGCTAGCCATAACATTGTTATTTCTAGCACTTTGTGGGATGAGGCTAGTACATCATTTCACATCATTCGCAGCACTCTTTCAAAGGATGCTAGTACATTATTTCATATCATTCCTAGCACTCTCTCGGAGGAGGTTAGTGCATATCATGTCATCCCCTAGCACACTTCCGTAGGAGGCTAGCAATGTCATTCATCTTTGAGTACACTCCCAAAGAGGCTAGTCATATGATTTCTGCATTCTATCAATTTTATTAATGTATGTCCACATATCACATTTCAAGTATCTTACATTATTCATAATATGTCTTAGAATCCCACGCAATTCTCATAATCAATAGAGAGATAATGATTTAAGTATATAAGCGACATACAATGTTAAAAGTAACAGAAACATACAATAAAGGCACATAAATAACCATTCACCAACATGCCACTTACCTATCACTTTCCATCATTCCAATGCCAATGCATCTCAATGCATCTCATGACTATTTATGTTCTATCATAACGCATCATATAACTTCATTAAGTGTTAAGAATTAAGGTAGGACTATGCAAATCAAACATAAGGGTTAGTCATCCCATATCTCCGCCACAAGCCACATTTTGGCATGACACACGATAGGACAAGGCTCGACATCATCCTAGAGAACAAGGAAACTCTTTAGGAAACTAAAGTAGGGTGACTCCATTTTTGGAAAACAATCTCGTGAAGAATACACCAGTAGGAGATTTCCTCTCAGACAACCTTCCCACCACATAGCTCAAACCCATAATTAAATAATAAAACACCCCTTAGACGAAGTCCCGACCTTATAGTAGGAAGACAGGCTTGATGCAAGGAATACGAAAAGGATAGTTCCGATACTGAATAGTTCATGGGCCAACATGTACCCAGTGTCTTATACCAAATTTTCTTTCATTCATAATGTGCCAAGGATTTTCATTAGACATTTACATTGCATTAAAACACCTAATCTAGCATAATAAGCTTTATGCCCAAAAACAAGACTAAACCAAACAGCAAAAGTTGCTTGATCGACATAAGGGTCGCTTAAGCGAGTTTAGGATAGTAGAAGTAACTAGATAAGTCGCTAGAGTGACTTCAAATTCGCTAGAGCCACTTTCGTGATTTCAACAATTTGTAGGAAATCGTAGATCCGCTTTTATACACCAAGAACTTCCAAATTTGACAAATAACACTAGAAAATCAACCAAAACAAGCTATATACACATAATTGATATGAGACATCTCTATCTCGAGATTCGGATGCGCGATTCAAGCTTCCAAATGCAAGCCCTAGCTCCAAGCGCAAGTAAAACTCCAAATTTTACCTCCTCCCAGCAAATGAACGCAAATTATCATCGGATACCAACCAAGCACAAGGGAAAAATGGAGAATCCCGAAGGAATCAAAGGTTGGAGCAAGATTTACGGGTTTGGGGTTTGGGGAGAAGGAAATAGTGAGAGAAAGAGAAAGAGAAATGAGACTTGGGCATTTTTTTTTTTTTGCAAAGCAACCCCAAAATTTGATTTTTATCAAAATCAATTCTCAAATTACACTCAACCTCTTAGCCTATGCACATGCCAATATTAAGTCCCGAGGTTACATTCTATCGCACACTAGCCCCAAATCACATAGTCCAAGTCGTCATTAAATGCCTTAAAACATTCCGAACATTTAAATTAAATGAATTTTTTTTCCAGGTCTCTACAAAATAGACCGATGGGGGGAATGGTTAGACCGGTTGGGGATCGTCTTCCTCGAATGAAATCTACCTTGTAGTAGTAGTTTGGAGCTAGGATTTGAGGTTGAATGAGTTCATATGGACTTCCCATTGAGTTTCGCTCTCTAGCCTAATAATCTACTGAAAATGATCTCTCTTCTCACTGATTATACTGACTATGCAACCTTTCAAGTCTCTCTACAGATCTACAATGCTTCAATTTCGTGGTGGAAGAAGAGGAAAAGATGGTTTAACTTATAGGAGAAAGATGGAGTGTGATTTTGGTCAATGACACAGAAGATTTGCATGTTGCGGCAGAAAAGAATATTTACTATAGCAAGAGTTAATGGTAAACCAGTGAGGGAGATGGAGTGAGGGAATGAGAACTACAAGAGCAAACATTGGCGATGAAGGTCTTAGTATGTGTGGTTTTTGGGGCAAAACCACAGGAGGAGATGGTTTCCATAGTTTTTGTTGATAAGGGGAGGGGGGAGTAAGGGAAGAAATTCTATTGGGGATGGAAGTATAGGAGGAGGCTTTAGTAGATTTTAGGCATGGAAAAAAAAACAAGAAGTGGTAGGGGGTGATGATGAAGTGAAAATAATCTGGTAAAATTGGAACCATGGATGAAATGGGTTTGTTGGAGTGTGACAGGGTCTATGGTAAGAGAATTGGATATGTGAAGGTGTGGTGGGTCACGTGATAATAGTGCAGAGATTATGATTTGGTGAGGTGCAACATGGGGTAGGTTTGTAAATATTTATGCCTTTTAGATGTGGGCTAATCATGTACAAATGCCAACATATTTATAATTATGAAATGCATGAAACATGTTTAAAAGCAATTAAGTAATCAATAAAATTTTCTTTATTCCTTGAATGAAAATGTGGGTCTTTACATTTTTACCTCATTTTTTACATATATTTAGTTTATTTATGTGTGCGTAAAAAGAAATATTATACTTATATATACGAATACAAATGTATGTGTGCCGAGGTTAAAATTCGGACACAGATGTGTCTAGAATTATTAGATACTCACGGGGGCCTCTAAAACAATGTGAGCTTAATTCTTATGCATCTAATAGTCCCCAATACAGATGTGTCTGAATTTATGCACAGAAATGCATGTACCTAAATGTGTTGATTTATACAATGGTTCTTCATTTAGTTAACTAGTTGCAGAGTAGTTACTTGTTTATACACAAAATTAGACCAATGTAGGAATATAGACAGTGCACCTATCATACAAATGTGACAATGAATATAGTTTTATTCCAGAATTCCTATAAAAAAGGATATTGTAGTTGATATTCTAGGCATTGACAACCAATTAAAACTTACTGTTTCCTTCAAATAGATAAGAGACTTAAAAAATATTGATTATATTGATCCCACTTAATAGACAAAATAAAGCAAAAGACATTGACTTTTTTTTTTCAAATCAAACTCATAAGAGTTTTTTTTTCAATAAATTCTTGAGCTTTTTTTGTTGTTTAAACGTATTAGAACTTTAAATATTAAATTTGATTGATTTGTGTAATTATTTTTATATAATATATTTTGTAATAATTTTTTTTTTACTTCACTTTTTTATCCAGGAAGATAAATGTACATTCTAGCTCATCATACTTAGATATAAATGGTGTCGGAGGAAAAATAATACTCCTATAACTTATCTTTTTTCTTTTAACACTTTTTGCTTGAACTTAGTGATTTCTAAGAGGAAGAAGAAAATGAAATAAGAACAATCGTGCTGGTTGTTGTTTCTAGTTGGACTTTCATGCTGGAGCAAGAACTAGCATGAAAGTTCCATTTCAGGGAAGGACGACGTACTATGATACTTTCTGTTTTGTCAAGTCCTGCTTTGGTCTCTGGTTTGATGGTTGTACGTGCTAAAAATCCTGTACATTCCGGACCATGTTGTGATTCCAAGCCTATCAAACTTGGAATGAAGTAAGCGATGTCTACATTACAGAACTTTAATATATTATATAATAATATTTTAACAGAATTGGATTCCAGATGTGATAGCCCGAGGAAAGCTTAACATATAGTATAAAAATGTAAATGACACGTTAAAGGACAAGTGGACAATCTTTAAAACATGATGTGTTTTATAAGCATAACAAAACAGATAATTAGCCCAAACTGATTAGATGTAAGTTTAAACCCATGAACAAAATCAAATTGAAAAATCAAACTAAATCAGCCGTTTGATTCGATTTTTGAACTCGTTCAATTTGATTCGATTTGACTTTTTATAAAAAAAATTCAGTTTAATTTTTATTTTCTAACACTAAACACTGGATCGGACCAAATCGTACCGGTATAAAAAACATCAATTTTTTGTAAGTTGTATTTATTTTGTCATTTATATTTTTTTAATAATTTATATTTTTGTAATCTTGTATTCTCTTAATTTTCTGTAATATGTTGGTCTTAACTCTTTAATAGTTAAAAATAATTATTTTTTAATATTTTTTTATTTTTTAACATTTGACTTAATACACTTAAATAAAAAATCGGATCGAAATTGACGAAATCAACCGAATCCAATTGAAGTAATTCGATTCGATTTTGGTTTAAAAAATCATAAACCAAATTTTTTAATTTGCTCCGAGTTTCTTCTCCAAACTAGATCAAATTGTACCGCTTATACCCCTAAAAGTAATTACAATGGAATTATATATATTAAGCAAGAGAAAAATTGACAATTAAATTTAATAGAAGTGGATACTGATATCTTCTAACTAAAAAGAGAGAGTACAACTTGGTATCTCATTTTTTAAGTTTTGTCATGTTTTTAAATTTGATAAAATTATCTTTTACAAAAATTAATTTTCAAACGCTAACAAATAAAAAAGAATTAACTGCAAGGGTAAAATTGATGTTGTTTCAATTATTCAAAAAAAAAACCTATTCACCTCTAATTCAAGATTTAACTCGTTTATTCACGCTCATTATCATAATATTTTTAAAAATTTATAACCATCTCTTTAAATACATACAACCGTTCACTTCTACTTATTATTATCTCTAAAATTATACTTAATTCTATGACGACAGAAATAACATTAATCTCATATGTATTTTTTATATTTTATAATATTCTACTTACACATGCATTTTTGGTCTATATATATATATGAGGGGACATATGAGAATAAGCAAAAAATTAAAAAGTCTATGTACACATATGTGTTTGGAGCCATGTAGATACATATGCTTGTGACGCTCAATAATTTTTCAAATGTGTTCGAAATGTTTTTGTAGCACAAAGTTATCAATCCCGTCTTATACCCGCCTCGTAGTGGTGCCAAACCATCGAAGTACTATTTCGACCACTATTTTGCCCTGTTCCGGTTTGTTCCGGTCAATTTCGATTGATACCGGCCGGTACTGTATTGTATCGGTCTATATTTAAAAAAATTAAAAATTCAATTAATATAGTTAAAAATTATTTTTTTATGTTTCGTGATTTGTTTTTAAATTGTGATATTTGTTTTGTTTGTTTAGTATATTTTTTGTTAAAATATATTATTCAAAATATACATATTAATTTTATTGATAAATTCGAAATGGTACGCAAATAAATACTGTATTAATAACAAAACCATAACTTTTGACCGTAGCTGTAGCATTACCAGCCAAAAATAGGATGACGGTGGATAAATTATCCATCTACGGATGTTCATGGGCCTTATCTCCTCTGACTCTGCATGAGAGAGAGGTAGCAGGGGCGGGGACGACGCTTTTCTGGGTGTTAAGTCGATTGGATGCAATTGGCTATTGGAAACTTTGAATCCTCAACTTTACCAGTTTCAGGGGATGTATGCCAACATGTTTATTGCAACTCCAACAACAGCAAGTAACAGATTATACTCCTCAATAGGGCATCGCCAGCCCTGCTTTCGTATGTTTCCTACATTCTGCTGCTCCTCTGATTCAAATGCGAGGGGCGGCTTTGGGCGTCAACCTAGACCTACAGCAAAGTATAAAAAGAACAAGAAGGTTACGGATGTTCTCGTAATTGGTTTGTTACATAGCCTACCCGCATTTCATCTGCATATAAACAAAAACAAAAAGGATAAAATGAGATCAAGTGTTTATCTCTAAAGCAGGAAATTAAATGTTTCTGGTTCTGGGTATATGATTGCCTGCTTAAAATATCTTGTGATAGTAACCCAGCTTTCAAATTATTTATGTACTTTAGCTGTATATGGTCGTTAAATGCTACTTTCATTGTGAAAGAACTGATCCATATCAACCTACTGGGTTAGATCATTTTCCCACCGATGTATACTATTAACATGTTCAGAGCTCCTACAAATAAGGAGCTGTGCAGCAGTTACAAAATGGGTGTTTGATAGAATATGAAATAAGGATATATACCAAAAAAAAAAAGAAAACAACCCATTGCAATGAAAAGACAGAATAAATTGTGAAGACCAAGAGTCAATCCTTGTGAAAAGTAGAGATAGTTTATTAACTTATTTAATGGTGTTATCAGTTAGGCTTAGTGTGATCGTGGCTCCAGTGTGATGTTATTCAGTTTCTTATATTCTCTTACCGCTTGTACCATACCAAAAGAAGAATTGATTGACCTTGTGGGGTTTGTTTGCAATTTTTTACCATTACATTAGGGCCTCCACTAGTTGCCCCTTGTATATTCACTTTGAATCATATTTGGCCTTTGTTGTATTTGCTACATATAGTGCTGAAGTATTTTGACTTCACTGTTTAATTCCTCGTGCAGTACAACCTCCCTGTTTGTTTTACGTTAAGAAATCTTCAATCTCTCCATTAACTTTACCGGCATTGTTAATTGAACAGATGGTAGCCACTGTTTTAGATCTTGGAACTGTTGAAATTTCATGGCCTTCTCTTTTGAATTTCCAGGCACACAAAGTGAAAACCTCCCGTGGAGAGCAGGATGCAGCATTAGAAGCGAGGTATTCAAACAGAAACTTCGGAGTTTCAAACTGTATTTCGGTGATGTTACCGTTTACTGTTCTAGTTTGTTTTCCAAAAGAGATATTTTTCATTCAGTTCATCGTCGTTATACTAGTACCAAGCAAAATGCCTCTGCTTATAGCTATGAGGTATTACCTGAAAATCTTGATAGAAGCACTATGCAAAGATTAATAGAAAGAAACCAAAGACGAAAGTACTGATATGGTAGTTTCTGTGTGATAGGGTCAGTTTGAAAATGACTGCCTTCTTTCCTTTGTTTGTGCCATTTTCATTCAATACCTCGCTATCCATTGCTGAACTGCACTCGTTAATTGTTATGGCATTTTTTGTCACGGATGTTACTTGTTGCAGGAAATCATCTGCAGGACAATCGGGCTCTATAAATAGTAAGTCAATCAATTTTTTTCGTCCTTTGAATTTGTGTTTTTCGTCTTGTGTGTGTAGTTACTTAGATTCCTTATTTGTTGGATCCTGTTTGAATACATCCAAAGCATGTGCATTGGTCTTTGTACATTTTTTATCCAAGAAATTACTATATTTAACACATCCAGACGATGAAGCGAAGATAATGGGTGCTTCTTGTTGGCCTTCTGCGGCAGTTCAAGGGAATTCCTTTCCTCTTAATTGCTAGAGATTGGAAAGCCATTTGTGACTGCTTATTTTTGTTTTTGGTCTGTGTTTTCTATTCTTCTATTTAATGATTTTCCTCACCTTTCCTATATATTCATCTGTATTTTTCCTATTTCTTTGGTGCTCATAAAAGATAAACCTTTAAGGACTTGGGAGTCCATATGGAAATGCATTGTGCATTCTATATATTCATGGGTTTTGAGAGTTTTAATGCAAATGAAGTTTGATATTACCAATTGAATAGATATTTAAAGCTAATCTCTGTACAGCACACTACTACATAACTTAAGTTCTTTCTTATTATTTGTAGCTTTAGAAGAAGGCTCCAATCTTTCTAATCCTAATAGAACTCTCTATTTTGAACCTATGAAAAAGTTTCCACTTGTTATTTCCTATTCTTTCTCTAAGCTTCTTCATATTTTAATGAAAGTTAGAACTATCAATGTTATACGTTTTCTTCATCTGCTTCCACTCTACATTTTCTCTTCCACCTCTTCTATGCTCGTTCTATATTCAAATTGCTCTAAAGTTATTCAACTCCACTGTGATTCTACACAGGCATTAACTTTCTCAACTGTTATCTTCATTTTTCTTTGATGGGGTTTCACTCTTTGAGTCGGAGCGGTGCACATGACAGTAGTTATAACTGCTAAACTAGGCTTGAATCACATGATGATCTGTTCAAGCCTATTCCGCAAATCAAAAGGTAGGGAAAAATTTCATGGTTACCCAAATTTTGTGGTTGAGTCAAGGTTCTTAGTGGGAAACCAAGTCCTATTCCTGTGACGAGCTCCAATAGACTTCTTTTATCTGTGATTCGATATTAACTTAAATACATGTTAGCAGCCGGTAACACTCTTTTCCATATTAAATTGCATGGATTAGTTAAGTAGGTTTGTAACATTTGGAAATCTAAAAGCATTGATGAAGATAGGGTAAAACGTGGTCTGTTCTTGCCGATCAACGGAAAGACAGATATATAAGAGTGATTATTTTTTATATCTTGGCCTCTTGCGTCAACTATCTGTAGAGATGGAGAAATTGACGACGTTGCGGACTGAGCGGGATGGATCTAGCAGAAGATTGGATCTGGAATGTTGTTTGATCGTTGGGTTCCTAGATATTTATTATGTATAAGTCTTGCTTTGGTGTATGGTACTGCATGTTGGGTGCTTTAGAACAATAATGTTCACAAGTGACTGCAGGTAAAATAATAAGGTTAACTTCGATGTGTAGTTCTGATTATCAAAGAAAAAAATGATGTCGTATTAGAAAATAAAGATACAAGTATGAACTGAATTCAGTAGGTAAGAAGTTATAAGTGGCACTACTGCTGATAAACAGATAGCCATTTGAGATGGTATGTTATTGAGCAGCGTGGACCAATTAACGAGCCAAATAAGGAAAGGATTTGAACCCCCTTAAGGAAGGAATAAGAAAGGCCAAGGAAAATGTGGGTGACGCAATAATGACTGACATGATTGCCTTCAACTTGACTGATGACATGGCTTTAGGTTGAACCGCAATCAGAAATGGACCCATATTGGCAATCCAAGACACTGGGCAGCTTGTGGAGTTGGGCGTTTCTTTGGATTATGGGATTAGATTCAATGGAGGAATTGTGGGGGGTGAGATCTCTAACTTGTTTATGCCTGATTTTCCTGAGGTTTGGCATTTTAGGTTAGGTGTCTGACTGTTTCACTTCACCTGATTTTGTTGGAAAAAAATGATTTTAGAACATATATTGGTTTGTTCAAAATCATTAAGGAGTGAATGAAAAATTGACTCCTATTAATTTTCATTTAATATTGGTTGAAGAAATTCAAATATAATTTATTACTATTGAATTTTATGTAATTTTAATGGGTTATTAATTAGTGTAGAGTCATGTCTAGTCGATGATATTTATTCGGATGAATAGGTATGTCACTTCCTTTCGTGACTATTGGGAATAGTCACGAATTCTTTTATATAAGGGTGTTCCTTCCATTTGTTTAAGAATGACTTTTGGGGGAGACACATATATAGAGTTTTAGATTGGGTTTTTTATTTATTCTTTTGAGTTTTGAGTCTTCATATGAGAGAGTACAAGTTCATTATTTGGTTCGCTATGCCCCATCGATTGGAGTGCTACTTCGGTAGGATTCGATCATTTTATCCTGGGAGACAAGCGCCCATTCAAATCGTAAGCATCATAGCGAGGGCGAAATTTGTCTTAAGGACATAGTGTTTTCATTAGACTTGATCCTTTCCATGCGATTTTCAGGTTTTATCTTTTTATGATTTCGTTATCTTTGATTCCGTTATTTATGTCACGGTAACACAAAAAGTATACACAATTTTTTTAACAGATTTAACTTTCACAACCTCTGTTATTGGATCCAATCTACAGTGTAACCAAGGCAATCCCTTTGGTTTCAAGGGCCATTTTTGCACAAGTATTATTTTCGACAATTGTTTAGGATTTGCTATTTAGGTTCCCGTTCTGGTTTCTTAGAGTTTTTAAGAAGATGGCTTTTCCTTCTAGGGGCACCTGGGTTAAGCTTTCAAGCTGATGGAAAATCAAGCAACATAACCATGGATCTCGAGTTTGAAGAGCGACTGAAGGCAGTTAAAAGGTGTTATGTTTTGACTACTATTCCCTATACTGCATGCTCCTTGGAACCGCTTTCTTATATAGTTCATGAAATCTGTTTCCAAGGAAGCAATGGTTATTGGATACAGTAAGACTGTTCACCATCTGCACTCAAACGTTGTGTTATACACATTCTTGTGGTTAGAGTAGTGTTTGGTCTTTTTATTTTGTTCGACACATTATTGTGATGTCACAGATAATAGTTTGAGTTGGCTCCTCTTTCCCTTGCACATGAACACGCTCACGAAACGTGCTCGCGCTCTTGATAATATCTGTGCGCCACAAATGTTCATGCACAAACCTATCTCCGCGCAGGCACACATAAACCTGTACCCTGCATGTACACTTGCACGGATGACCACCTCATGATCTAAATGACCTACTCTCTTCTCTTCATATGTTACAATTCTGTGGATTAACTTTGTTAGTCAGTTAATTGCAGATGGAGTGAGGATTTCCATGTATACACATAATACAAACTAGTTTTGATTTGACATTGATTCCTTTTGTTATTGTAATCTGTCGATTCTCAGAAAGTTTTATACTTGATCAGTACACTCACTTTTCTAGTTGATGTCGCTGAACTATCCTTTGCCCTAAATTTTTCGGTATCCATGTCACCGTCTTTTCGACATTTCTTTCTAAATTCTTATCAAATGCAAGCATCGAATATTTTTGAATTAATCATTCGTCTTGACAAAGAATCTGTAAAAATTGATGACCAAAGCCCCAGAAATTTCAAATTTGGACTCTATTTTTATACTTCATCGATTCCTCTCATCGAGACGAGTGAGAATACGCATATAATTTGATGAAAACCACAATAAGTATGAAACATCAAATAGTATCCAAAGTCTAATTTAGTCGAAACCAATGTTATAAGTCTCGTACCGGCAAGCGTCTCGTTTTTGTTACTTGCACTATACGTAGCGGTACCGGTGTACTATTTCAGATTTATTGATATAAAGTAGTATATATTTCTTAGGTAATGTTATTCACTACAAAATCATATTAGACATAAAAAATAGAGCCTCGCAACTTTGAAGTCATTTCAAAATGACAAACTAAAGTACCTAAAAAAGTTTAGATTGCAGTACCAACGTAAGTTAGAGAGACTTAGAGAAATAGACATCAGTCAACATCATTAAAATAAGGATCTTAGCTCTCTTCTAAAGTTATAATCTGCGCCACCCCAATAGTATTGGCTTTCATTCTCATTTGCAAGATTGTAATCGGCATCATCAAAGGCAGGCTCATTATAATCTGAGGTCAATGTTTGCAATGTTGACGGTTCAACAAGCTCCCACCCAAGATCCTCTCCATCAAGTAGACTAGTTTCTTAACACACCCAATCATTGAACATATCTATGTTCTCAAGACTAATTTGGTCAAGCGCATCGTTTCTTCTGCTAATATTCCTACAAGTACACACATCCATCAAATTAATATCCAGTACTTTGTATTTGAATTTTTAGTCATAAACATGCCTTTCTTAAAGTTTAAGATTGTATTGAACAAAGACTAGATAATTTAATCTCTACTATTCTTCTAAGAAAGGATGGACTCCAATGTACTCCAATTCCTTTCGCATCCGATTGCACTACAACATTAGCTAAGAATTCGAACTGCAAATTTTTAAATCTTGACATTCATTTCCAAATTGCTCCCACCATGCAACTATTATAAACAACATTCAAAATGGTTATTCAACTTTAAAAGAAGTGCTTTGCAGGAGATGACTTGCAAAATAGACAAACATACCTGGATTAAGCCTCTCACTTTTCTAAATAGCAAGGGACATACCAAAGTCACCTGTTGATTGTTTATATTCTTCAAGTTCACTTATTTTCTCTTGCATGCTATTATCCGGCACTAAGATAGTAAGGGTAATGAGCAATCCTATACTGCCTTCTTTTTGCTTGGTGAAGAAGGGTTGGAAATAAATCCTAGGATTAAGAAAGCAACTGGCAGCATGAAGAGGGTTGTGAAGTTGCTTGTCCCACCTAGCATCAACTAAACTGGTATAGCGGGTGTACATAGAAATCATGTTATTTAGCCTTGATTTGATTGTCTCTTTTGCTTTGTCCAGGGCTTGATACAAGTAGTCCATAGTTGGTTTCTCATCACCATCCACAAGACGGAGAACTCTTAAGGTTCACTTATTTTAACCACGATTTGACATTGTGATCAAAACACTCTTTTCCCATATTATAGATGTATCTAGTGATTCGTTTAGCCTTTTGGTTGCAAGCATCTATATGTCGAAAATGCTTTGGATTAGCGAAATTCTCCAATATCAAGTCCAGGCAATAAGTTGCACATTGAGACCAAAACAAGCTTCCATACTTTGCTTGGAATCTTTTTCTCGCCGCTTTATAAGTAGCTTCATTGTCCATAACAAACTGCACAATTTTGATGGGCCTCACAAGTTGAACTACTTCATCAGAAAGACTAAGTAGCGTGTCAGCTTCTTTAACTAGGCTCGATGTGCCAACTGACTTAAAAAACATAGTCCACCGGAGACAAGAACTAGAAAGTTAAGCTGGAACTTGCTTTTGATTCGTCCATCCATTAGACATGACCAAACAGCCATACATCCTTCAGGAGTTTTGGATGTCGACAAGATATTTTCTAATCTCACGCACATGTCATTCAAAGGAGTAGATTGCAAGGTATGAAAAGAAGGTCCTTTGAAGCCTGGCCCAACAACTACCATTGCGTTCTCTCATTGGTTGATTCTATTTCGATAAACCTGGATTAAAGGGCACATTATCATCGTACCACCATCGAGCAACTACCATTCTTCATTATCATGAACTTACGTAGAGGCCAAAACACTTCTTATCAAAGTTATCAATCTCATACCGGTGAGTGTACTGGTTTTGTAACTAGTACGGTATGTACCGGTACCGGCGCGTACTAGTGTGCCGTTTCAGATTTATTACTAAAATTAATATATATTTCTTAAATAATATTTATTAACAAAAAATCACATTGGACATATAAAATAAAGCCTCACAACTTAAAAACAAATCACCAACCTTAAAAGTAGATGATTTTAGTCTTAATTTATATCTAATTACCTAAAAAATCATTAATTAAAATTTCAACAACAAAAAAAATACGGATAGGTACGGTATCAGCCGGTATCGTCTGGAACAGGTCGGTATGGTGGCCGAGATGGTACATCGGTGGTCCAGTACTGCTATGAGGCCGGTACCAGCCGGTACAGTATGGGATGAATAACATTGCTTTTTATAGATTGTTCTGCACCCACAGTTGTCCTTGGAGCAAAAAATCTATTTGATTGCTTTGTTTTTTTGTTGCCTTCATCTGCTGTTGCTCTTTTTCCTGCAATTCGATCATTGTGAACTGAAAAGTGGGCCTCACAAGAATATCTTCTTCTTCATCATAGTCATCAAATGCAATCAATGTCTTTTCTTACCTTTTGATTCTTTGTTATTTTTCTCTCTTATAAGTTTCCAACAATTGGCTCATTTTCTATTTTATACTTTTTAACACCACTTTAGAAGGTTCGACTTCTCACTTTATTCCAGCAAGATGTAGCTTCAATCAAGTGATCCCCCCTCCTTTAAGATTTATTATAGTGGATGCAAATGGTGTTGTTTCTTTTACCCGATACCATCCTAGCATGATCCCAAGCTAATATCATCAGGATCTTATCGGAGCAGAGGCCACTGACGTGGCACCACTTTAAGTATTATAACTCGTTTTTTGCCTACAAAAACTACATATATGAAGTATAAATAAAAAGAACAAGGTGAAACAAACTGCTGATTTGCATAAGCGCGTGAAAAGCTATACATTAAATAATACCTTTGGTGGTGTTATCGTTTGCAAAAAAATTTATACTTGTGAGATTTGTCCCAAAAGAAGTGACTAAGCATTATAATATCATTTTGGGATTGAAGTGTCAAATTAAATATTAGATCAGTTTACCATTTTGCAATTAAAATATCAAGTTTGCAAAGACTACAAAATCATAGTTAAAAACCACAGGCCTTACTCTTTACCATCATATCCAACTTCGTTGGTCTAAAATATTGTAAAACAGATGTGAAGAAAGAGAAACTAACCCAAATTGAATGAGAAGAAATTGATTGGTAGCTTCAGATTCCGAGATATCATTTGTAACTCATGGCAACGAGATTTGTTGTTGTGTTCTTCTTTGGGATCTTCTCATAGCCTCCATACGTGGAGAAGGGTTTGGGTTGTGTTCTAGATAACCACCGGTAGGAGTCACAATAGATAATTTTGATTCCAAAATAGTATTATAGGTCTCATTTTGGGTGCAAGTACAAAAATACCAATTTGTAATTAATAAAAGAAAAAGTCCTTTTTCTATACCCGTCAAGAGCCAAAAACCAATCTAGACACCCTAGAACACGTGGTACACAGGACAACCCATTAAATCTTGTTATTACGGTAAATAATGCCGAGTGCTCCATTTTGCTTCAGGTACGGTACGAGATTCATAACTTTGGTTCAAACTCAGCTACGGTGACAAAGATGAATATATTAAGTCAAAAGCTCGTTCATATTGCTACTTTTGGCAAACTTATGTGATAAAGATGTTGCCATTTGGCACACGGATTTTATTTCCTAAACAACTATTATTAACTAACTAATGTAGAGCCTCAGAGGTAGTTTTTTTCCATCCCTTTTTTTCTAGGTGTAAAAATGTTTCTTAGGCAAATATCATTTTGAAAACATATTTGTCTTGGGTATTAGTCATTTGTTGTTTGGTAGTCTTACACATGGCAATCAATCCATTTGGTTTGATAATTTCCATGAATGGTTGTGTACGTTAGATTGTGTGGTTTCCATTCATTTCTGTAGGTCAGAATAGGGATTGGCATGGTGCTAGTGTTCTTCAGAAGAGTGAGTCTGGATCTGTAGTTTCTCGATTATAATTTGTTTGTCCGATATAAGAAATACAATTCACCAATTAAGGCTATGGAAGCTTTTGAAATTAATTAGCCAATCAATGTTGATCCTCAAATTTCCAGTTATAGCTTTTGTGCACATACCATATTTGTTGTAGGTGTAGGA
The DNA here is from genome assembly GCA_019985065.2 of Arctostaphylos glauca. Classification (NCBI taxonomy): domain Eukaryota; kingdom Viridiplantae; phylum Streptophyta; class Magnoliopsida; order Ericales; family Ericaceae; genus Arctostaphylos; species Arctostaphylos glauca. The sequence goes on along the minus strand of JAHSPW020000005.1, from coordinate 27,371,481 downwards.
AGGGTTGGAATTACTATTTCGAAACTTAGAGGTAAAGAAGTTTTCTTGATGGTACATATGCTTTCCCTTTGCAATTATATTCCGTGAACTTCTGCTTTACAGCTGAAGTATCCACAATATTCTTAGGCATCACTGGAGTTCCCAGAGATAGGGGTAAACATCATTGCGGACTTGACTGGCTATCTTTGAATTTGCTTTATTTTATAAGATTCTTTTGGAAGTGCTAAAACTTTTACCGCACCACAATCTTGCATCGTTAATTCAGCCAACAGACTAATCAATTATAATCAGACTGAAATGGCAAAGGAAACAATTAATGAATGTGTAATCTTATTATCCGAGATCTTCTTTTTATGTTCCTCTTTACGCATGTATTTTCTTGACTTTTAGCTTTGCTATATGTTGCTCAGGTCTGCACTTGAGCAGAAAAGGATTGATGAAAGTAAAAGTTTTGAATCAATTGACTATGATGCACCTGTTGAATCAGACCCTAGTACAGTTGGACTTGGTACTAAGGTAATGGCCCTGCATTGACATGGACTTCAATAACTTGACTGCAAATTGGGAATGCTCTTCATACAGAAGTAATTGAACGTTTTGGATAGATTGGAATAGGAGCTGCAATAGTAGTCTTCGGGTTGGTTTTTGCTCTTGGAGATTTTCTTCCCACAGGAAGGTATGGTACTGGATACTCAAGGTTTCCTCCAATGCTAGTTCCAATGCGGTTGATTCTTCTTTTCCATTTGTCCATGACTACTTGGTTTTGGTTTCAATTTTTTATTCTTATTTCATAAAATAGTTCAGCACTAAACGGTTTTGCCTCGACTGTGATACATGGACTCAGTGTGATTCTTGGGTGCGTGTATGTGTCCAAGCTTCACTTACCTTCTCATCTTTGTGTCCTAGGATCTGTCCGAGTTTAGTTTAAATGGCTTATTCTTAAAATGGAAACCTTATGCGTAGCAATACAGTTGATTTATGTATTTTGATATACTTGTTGGGTGCATATCCTAATAAAGGTGTTGGACACATATCACCCACTTACTCATTGTTGGAGTCGACTTAGACAACACAGAGACATCACAAATTTCGGAAGTTCATGTAGCACAGTCCCTCAGTTTGTTCTTTCTTTTTTTCTTTCTTCCTTTTTCTTCTGCCCAACTTGAGCAAGGACCGTTTCTACTATTATAGGAGTTTGTTTGTTTATTCCTGGCATTTAAAGGTGGTCTGGATTTAGCTTGTCCTCTATTCTGAATGAAACAGAGAAGCTTTTTAATCTGTTTCCTTAATTTTGTTGCATGATTATTTATAGATGGTGGCTCCTTTTCCCCGGTCAAGGATATTGGATTCTTTAGACAATCTTATGATTTAAGTATTGGACTTCGTGGAGTCCATAGAATTATATTTGTCTAGCTTCAAGTTGGTTTTATATTTCTAGGGCTAGTGTTGAGTAGGTTTACGAAAGCTAGTAACCTAGTTTACATCAGCCACCAATTAACAAAAGAATGTTAATTAGACTCCCTGTGGTCTTTTCTGAGTTTACTTGACCCTAGAGGCATCCAATCTTGTTATTTCTCAATTGAATTTCTATTTCACAATTGTCAAGTCTTGTTTGGAGATAGGTTATCTGAGAAGCCATACTAATTTGTTATCATTCGCTAACACAAACGAGAATACGAGTTTGGTGGTAGCGGAAGATAGATACTAGGGAGATGAAGAGTTGCTGCATATAAGCCCATCGCCACAAGTGAAGGAAATTTTAGTCCTTTAATGAGGGGTGCGATCTTCTTGGTATACTACATGGCATAAGGGACATTTTTCCTTGTGCTCAACTCTTTTTTCTTTGTGGGTGTCTGCTACTTATTCACATCTTAACAGGAGGGGTGCGAAACTGGCTGCTTCCTACTCCTTCCATGTTTTATGAACAACTACTTCTTTAACTCTACAATTCCTAGAAATTCTATTAACTCTACTAATGAGACACCTTAGCTTTGAAATTAACTCACTTTCTTCCTCGCAAGCTTGAACAAACTTCACCGGCGCTGTCATGAAACTGAACTGCAAATTTTATTTGAGAAGACAAATGCCATTTTCCATTGCTAAGTGATATACATCATATTGTTACAATAAGGATTGGATTAGTGATATTTCGAATAGTACATTTACAAGGGGTTGTTTTCTTAAGTATCTTTATGTCTCTCTTTATTTTCTTCCTTAATTCTATTGATTGTTGGTTATCATAAGTTCCAGAATACTCTGAAACAATATAGGTAAATTAATGCATCCGACTATCTGAGAAAAACCATGAATTGCTAGGGCATCTTGTCTAATTTGAACATTGTGTCGCTTGCAATTGTGGAAGGAGGAATCTGAACATGATATTGATTTCTTTGCTATAGTGAGAGTCCCACTGAGGAGGCCACAATTGTCACCAGTAAACTCTCAGAAGATGCAAAACAAAATCTTCAGGTAACTTCAAGTATAGAAGCAACTATCTTTGGCTCAAAAATGGGTTGTTGCTGCAGAATCGTCAGAAAGTACTAAATTACACCATATCATATTCTGTGTTTACATCATTATCATTGAGATCCTAAGCTGCCATCCTCAGTAGATCAGTTTTCATGTAGTGCGTTCTTCTAGTCTTCCTAGTTATGCCGTATCCTTGCAGAATATGTGCTTTGACTCTCTAGGGCTTGCTTTTCCCAAATTTCCTGATGATGTATGATTTGGACGGATACGAAATTTTTGTTTTCGTGTTCCTAATTAGGATACACATGTACGCTCAAAGAAATGCATGTGTGATATGCTTCTGTGCACGGTTGAGTGTGTTGCTAACTCAACTGAATTCGGTTTCATGTTAGCATCATGTGTTATTCTTCTGCAATTACGCCTACCTTCGTTAAGTGTTTTTATTTAATTTCTGTGTATTATTGCCCAGTAATCTTGCCATTGCTGTTGAGTTGAGAGCTTCATGGTCAACTTTTCTAACAACATTAAGCATGATTGGGGATTTGTGGCAGGCTAGGCTTAAAGAATATGAGGCAACACTGAGTGCCTCTCCAGAAGATCCAAATGCTCTTGAAGTGAGTCACAATCCGTTATGATAAGATTGATGTTCTTGTCCTGTTATTATTTGTTGCATACCTCAATGCTTAACTTCTGTCTCTCAATCGGGATTCTTTCTGTTAAGAGTTGACGTGTTTTCGGGGTGGGATGTGTTTGGAAAAGCTGTCTGAATTCCAGTCCCTCTTTATAAGTACTATGGGGAAGCCAGCCTCCAAATTTTATTGTTTGTTTTAATTTGTTTGGAAACTGGAACATAAGAGAAATGGTAAGGACATGGGGACAGCCGGAAGTGCTTGGAAAAAGCAGAAGTCTATACTACAAGCTTAAACCGTCCAAATTATAAGTGTAACCTTTATATAAAGGACGTAGGGACAGCCGGAAGTGCTTGGAAAAAGCAGAAGTCTATACTACAAGCTTAATTATAAAACCAATGAACTTTTTTGAGGTCTACACAGACTAAACCTCTTTATATAAAGGTTACACTTATAATTTGGACTTACAGTCAGTTAAACCATAGTGCACCTAACTTTTCCCCATTAAGAAATATCCTGATAGCATACAAGGATCATATTTTGAATTGCCTTCAATCATTGATTCATAGTTCCATTAGTGTTGGTTTATTCTGGCATCACATTTGAGATGCAAATGGTAGCAACAGTGAAAGATCTCTACACTTGATGTAAAGCATTATTCATTCCCTTACTCCTCTAACTTGTCCGTGCTATTATATTATACCAACAACCACTTTTTGGTGCTAAGTAGGTGTATTTACTTGTGCAGTGATTCGTTAAGTGTGTTTTCAGGGAACAGCAGTAACATTAGCAGAACTAGGAGAGTTTACTCGGGCTGCTTCTTTGCTGGAGGATTTGACAATGGTGTGAATTGATTCACTTTGTGCATAGTATATTATTAAAAGGTCAAGCTTCTAGAAGTTTCATATGCTGATAACTGATTCTCTGAATCATTCTTGTTCAACAGAAGAAACCAAATGATCCTGATGCTTTTCGCTTGCTAGGAGAAGTCAAATATCAAATCAAAGATTATGAAGGGAGTGCTGCTGCATACAGGAAATCTGCAATGGTTGGTATGCCCGAGTTATAGGGAAACTTAAAGTTATGATGTATATGTGTGCTAAAAGGTTGGTCACATTCAATGAATTTCATATAAATTTAGCAATAAAGAAGTGTAAAACATGTCTAACTTTATTTGCACCTTTTTTTTTTGTTTTGTTTTTTTTTGGTGGGGGGGGGGGGTGGTTTGAGAATGTAGTATAGTTCTTCTTCATTGATATCATTTTATTTTGTGTGCAAATCTATTGCACGCTCATGCTTGAAGAATCGTGTTATGTCATGCTTATACCTCATAAAGAACCTAATTTTGTCAGCGAGAAACTTTGTTCCTGATACATCCAGATGATATTGCATGTTTGAAAAAATTGATATGTAACGTACTGTGTTACCTGCTTTGGTAAGGGTCACCTCGATCCCACCAACCCCTTCAGCTACCAACTAGTCCAATCTTGTGGGGATACGATCCCAGGGCACGATGTGAATACCATTCAGGGATGGTAGGCTACAAAACTTGTAATTGTCTGCAGTTATGGCACTCCAGGCTTGTAGCTCCTCGGTTAAGCTAATCCAACCTTCCCACCCAATCTCACTATCAGGGAAGGAGGAAGGCGCCCATTCTTATAATGATCAAGCGGATCAAGCAAAAGATCTCATTCGAGGGTGTAAATAGCAGTCTCGTGCAATGCAAGAGGTTCATCAAATGAATGGCCTAGATAAGGCCTTCTCTGAAGGTTAGATGGGTGTGGCCTCGAAGATGTTGATGTGTCCTAGACTTGTCCACTGTAATTACATTCTATGGATGATTTGCTACTTTCTTCCCGTTCCGTATTTGGTCTCACTAAGCTGTGTAACTTTTCCCAAGTAACGAGTAATTTATAGTATATATGCAGAATAACTGTAGACCTTGCTACTCTAATCAGGTAGCTGCCTGGCCTCTTTTAGTATCTGTCCTGAATATTATAGGCTGATAATGAATTTATGAACAAATTTAATCGTCGAGGAATAGGTTTACAAATATACTTCTATTAGCAATTGTTTTATAGTTTCAGTCTCTTTTTCTTTGGCCCTGGCCAAATGGTTACAATGGTTTTCCATGGTAATTTTGTTTACTTTATTTCATGAATAAGTTGTCCATGACTATTTTCATTTTTTCATTACATGCAGGTATCTAAAACCATTAATTTTGAAGTTCTTCGGGGCCTTACAAATGCACTGATTAATGCTAAGAAACCAGATGAGGTTGGTTATTGCAATGAGCCTACATTCCCAGATGGTCTCATACTCTATTATACCAGGAGCCTATCTTCAATTAGGTCCAAGGCAGTTGTGATGTCTGATAGCCTCAATTAATTTTCACCTTGGTCTTCCTCTATTTCTTTTCACCCTCAACATGGATCAAATTACTCTCTATGGTTGTGTTAGTTGATTAACGTTGCACTTTGGCTTATCCCTCATTTTATCTTCTATCGATGACACTTCCTAATTCTCTTTTCTGTATATTCAGGCTGTTCAGGTCCTTCTGGCCTCTCGTGAACGCTTGAAAACAGAATTATCTAATGATCTTAGTATTACTACTGAGGGCAGTTCATTGGAAACAGAGTCACAGTTGGTGGATCCAATCCAGGTGAGTAATTGTTACTGGCAAATTGGCAATAATTTATGAATCTGTCATATTGGGAGTGGCACTAGTCCCTAAAGCTTTTTGATTTCTTAGGTAATGTATGCTTGGAAGTTAATGCCACAAGCAATCAATCATGCACAAGTGATTGAACTTCGTAGAAAACTTTCAGTCCTCTTCTTCCACTTTTTCTTCGTATATTTGTTTCTTTTGGGTTGAACAGATAATAGAAACCTTGACTTCGCATTCATCTCACTTCTAGGCTTGAATCTGAATACCCTGTGCTGATGATGAGACATTTGTCACCCTAATCATTGTGCTCATCGTGTATGATATCATTGTGTCAATTTTCAAATCCGCAGTTGTCACCACATTCAAGTTGAATTTAGCTTAATCTACTACAAAATTTTGAGAGAGGTGATTCTGGATATTGCTTTGTACTTTTGAGTTGCTTCAATTTCCTTTTACCTGTTGTTATGCTGCCCTGCTGAACACATCCACTGTATAAATTGAAGAAATTGAACTCCATCGATGACATGATGAACTGGTTACATGTGTGACACGTTCACGTGTGAATTTTTTGTGTTTTTAGTTTTGCTTGTGTCGTAACAGTAGCACTGAGTCTTAGACCTTTCTTCAACTGTAAACTTGGAATAAGACGTTGGAGATGAGGACCTTAAGCTTAGATGACTAAATGCAACTGAAAACAAGAGGCTTTTGTGCCAAGTTTCGGGTTAGGTACTAAATAGTTATTTAGCTAATTGCTTGACTAATCTATCCAGGGCTGTTCTTTCGTCTTGTTGATTGTATATGGAATTCGATTATACGTAATCTTAGGGATTTGATTGTACGTAATTTTAGGGATTTGATTGTACATAATTTTAGGGATTTGATTGTACGTAATCTTGGGGATTTGATTAGGAAGTTAATTTAGGAATGTGTATACGTATTGATTTATATTTTCTTTATTAGGCTTGTAATTTGTTCTATATATTGATCCTCCTAAAGGGAGAAGAATAATAATCTTGTTCTACCATTCAGCATGGGATGGCAGATATCTTTTTTCTCTCTATTTCTTTCTCGCCTCTCTCTCTCTCTCTCTCTCTCTTTCTTTCTCGCATCTCGTTTGTTGCTCTTGGCAATACTCTTCATCGATAGCATGTTCATCACGCAGCACTATTTAGCGCAACACTGTTCATCCGTAATTGATCATCGCGGCATTTTTCACGGTACCCCAGATATTGTTCATTCGGCTGCGCGGTTCATTGATTGTTTCGGCACTATTTTCTCGTTTACCTCCATGGACTTCAAGGATACTCGTCGGATTGGCCATCGTGGTGGCTGTAATACCAAGTGGTGCCCGTAATATCAAGTGGTGCACTTATTGTGGTCAGACTAATCATTCTGTTGAGTTTTGTTGGAGCCTTCACGGCACGCCAACTTGGGCCAATCAAGCTACATTTAAGGGAAAATAATCTAATCAGATTACTATCTCCACATGCGAATATGATTCAATTCTTCAACAGACCAATGCATCTTCTTCTTCCACCACTTATTTTGTCTCATCAGGTAATATATGTCTTCATTCTTCTTCTCATACCCCTTGGATTCTTGATTCTGGAGCCTCTGAACATATGACAGGTAATTTATCTCTCATTTCTAATGTCACTTATCATTCTTCCCCTTCTTTTGTTACAATTGCTAATGGAACTAAAACTCCTATTCATGGCATTGACACATATCGCACTCTTGGTCTTACTTTTCATTCTGTTCTATATTTACCCCAATTCCCTTTCAACTTGTTATTATTCACAAATTTAGCCAAATTTTCAATTGTTCTGTGATTTTCTATCCCTCTCACTATGAATTTCAGGATCTAAAGACAAATAGGCTAATTGGTGGGGGATATGAGAAGAATGATCTTTACTACTTTCAGCCGCCTTACCCCTCAGTTTCATTTGCTATGCATTCCACCACATCTTCCTACCAGTGGCATTGTGACTTGGGCACCCATCATCTACTTATCTTCGGCACTTAGTTCCATAATTATCTAATTTCTCAAGGTTTGACTGTGAAACATGTGAACTTAGTAAACATCATTGAGTTTCTTTCCCTCCTCGTACTGAGTCACCTAGTTCGCAACCTTTTGCTCTAGTTCATTATGATATTTGGGGCCCATCTCGGACCATTGGTTTATGTGACGCTCGATATTTTGTCACATTCATCGATGATTTCTCCCCGTCTAACTTGGGTATATGTGCTTAAGGACCTTCTCAAGTCTTTAAGGCTTTTCAATTATTTTATGCTGAAATTTTGAATCAATTTAATGCCAAATTATTCGTTTTTCGCACTAATAATGCTAAAAAATATACTGCTAACTCTTTCAACATTTTCTCGAGTCTAAAAGCATTATACATCAAATCTCTTGTGTTATTACCCCCAGCAAAATGGGATCGCTGAACGGAAGTATGGCCCTGTCCTGGTCATTGGTCGTGCTCTTTTGATCCAAATGCATGTTCTAAAATCCTTCTGAGGGGATGATGTCCTTACTGTTGGTTACTTTCTGGATAGAATGTCATCTCGTGTTTTGAAGGGTAAATCTTGTTATCAGAGATAAGAGAAGTGTATAGGGTGTTAATTAACCCTAATACACAAGAGCTTTATTTATATTATTGCTCACCACATTACATGTCATACTTAAGCGATGTGGGACAAACTAAACATAAACTATTCTAACACTCCCCCTCAAGCTGGAGAATAAATATCACAAAATCCCAGCTTGTTACGTAAAAACTCAAAACGTGGTTTAAACAATGACTTAGTAAAAATATCTGCAATCTGAGCTCCCGTGGATACAAAAGGTGTAGACAAAGTACCACTATCAATCTTCTCCCGAACGATATGACAATCTACCTCAATATGTTTGGTTCTTTCATGAAACACTGGGTTTGAGGCAATATGGATCGCCGCCTGATTATCACAATGCATAGAAATTGGTAACTGTACTGGAAATCCAAGCTCCTCAAGAAAGGATTTTAGCCAGACAACCTCACATGTAGTATGAGCCATAGCACGGTACTCTGCCTCTGCACTCGACCTTGCGACAACGGTTTGCTTCTTACTTTTCCAGGTAACTAGGTTGCCACCAACAAAAGTACAATAACCAGTGGTTGAACGTCTATCAGAAGGTGACCCTGCCCAATCTGCATCAGTAAATGCCTCAACACGCAAATGACCATTAGAACGAAAGAATAAGCCACGTCCAGGGTGAGCCTTAAGATACTTCACAATGCGAATGCAAGCCTCCCAATGTGGAATACGAGGAGCAGACATAAACTGACTCACCTTACTAACAGCAAATGAGATATCAGGACGAGTATTGGTAAGGTAAAGCAACTTACCAACTAAGCGACGATACTGATCTGGATGAGAAAATATCTCCCCCTGATCAACACAAAGTTTCACATTAGGATCCATTGGGGTCTCCACAGGTTTTGCTCCCAATAGACCTGTCTCCTCAAGAATATCCAATGCATACTTCCGTTGGGACAAACTGATTCCGTCCTTGGATCTTGCTACCTCAATACCCAAAAAATACCGTAGCTTACCCAAATCTTTAGTATGAAATTGACGTTGTAAGAACTGCTTCAACTCATCAATACCTTTCTGATCATCTCCAGTAATAATGATGTCATCTACATACACAATTAACACTATTTTCCCACGCTTTGACTGAAGAGAGAAGACAGAATGATCTGAATGGGATCGATGCAAACCAAACTGCAACACAGCATCACTAAACCGACCAAACCAAGCTCGAGGAGATTGCTTCAGATCATATAAAGCTTTGCGAAGACGACAAACTCTAGAACGCTCCCCCTGAGCAACAAACCCAGGAGGTTGCTCCATATAGACCTCCTCGAGCAGATCACCATGTAAGAAGGCATTCTTGACATCCAATTGAAATAAGGGCCAACCCAGATTAGCAGCAAGAGAAATAAGAATCCGGACAGAATTGATCTTGGCAACTGGGGAAAAGGTCTCTGCATAATCAACCCCATATGTCTGTGTATAGCCTTTGGCCACAAGACGGGCCTTATAGCGCTCAACAGTGCCATCCGGATTATACTTGACAGTAAAGACCCATCGACAACCAACAGTAGACTTTCCTGACGGAAGAGGAACCAACTCCCAAGTGCCATTGTCATGGAGAGCATGCATCTCAGTCTCCATTGCTGTCCGCCACTCAGACAAAGAAAGGGCTTCCTGTACAGTGTTAGGAACATATATAGAAGAAACTGATGAAGTAAAGGCCCGAAGGGAAGGAGACAGGTGATCATACGACACATAGTGAGAAATGGGATGAGAAGTGCAAGTGCGAGTACCTTTACGTAGAGCAATAGGAAGATCAAGGTTGTCAGGATCCCGCAACGGAGGAGAAGACGGAGCGGTGGTTGAAGGTGGGGCTATTTGCTCAGATGGCACAGACGGAGATGGTGCGGGCTGAGATGACGCTGGTGGCTCAGGCGGAGATGGAGGTTTAGGACGACGAACATAAACTTGTAAAGGTTTTGGTGGAGGAGGTGTTGGTGGAGGACCAGTACCTGACGGGACAGCTATAGGAAACACTGACTCAAATGCAAGCCGATCATTGACAGTAACAGACTCTGAATAAAACGGGAGTGACTCATTAAATGTGACATCAGCACACACAAAATGACGACGTAAAGATGGAGAATAACACTTATACCCTTTCTGAGTCCGAGAATAACCAAGAAAAATGCATCTAATGGAGCGAGGGTCAAGTTTGCTCCGGTTAGGATCCAGAGCATGAACATAACACGTGCACCCAAAAATTCGAAGAGGTAATGAGTGGAGGGGACGACCGGGAAACAAGACTGTATGGGGTATCTGACCTTTAAGAACAGTAGAGGGCATACGATTAATCAAATAGCATGCGGTAAGAACTGCGTCACTCCAATAAGACTTAGGAACTTGCATTTGAAATAACATTGCACGCATAACTTCTGATAAATGTCGAATCTTGCGTTCGGCAACTCCATTTTGTTGTGGAGTCCGAGCACAAGAAGACTGGTGAATAATACCGTGATCATCAAAAAACTGAGAAAGGACTTTATGAAAATATTCACGGGCATTATCAGAACGAAATATGCGAATGCAAGTATCAAACTGAGTTTTGATTTCCATATAAAATGACTTAAAAATAGAATATAACTCCGATCTCTCTTTCATAAGATAAAGGTAGGTAACACGAGAGAAATCATCGACAAAAATAACATAATACTGAAAGCCAGAAATGGTAGGAACATGCATGGGACCCCAAATATCAGAATGAACTAACTCAAATGGATGCGACGCACGATTTTCAATCCTAGGATGAAAAGATACTCGATGATGTTTGCTAAACTCACAGACTTCACAGGGCAAAGTGTTGACACGACTACATGAAGGAACTAACCTTTTAAGGTTTTGAAGGGATGGATGACCAAGACGACAATGATGTTGATATGGTGAAACTGATGACTGGAGAGCAATAGAGCTAGGATGAACACTATCGGTAAAGTAATACAGGCCACCACGCTCAACACCGCCACCAATCTTCTTCCCCGTCTTGAGATCCTGAAACACACAACCATGAGGGGAAAAAGTAACAGAACAATTCAAAGACTTTGTAAGTTTACTAACTGACAGAAGATTTAATGGAAAACGAGGAACATGTAATACAGAGTCCAAAGTAAGAGAGGGGGTAAGTGGAACAGAACCCAAACCAATAATAGCAGTAGTAGAACCATTAGCTAGGGTAACATGGGATGGTTTACCGATGGACTGATGATTAGAAAGAATGTGAGAACTACCAGTCATATGATCTGATGCACCTGAATCAATAACCCAAGGAGTGGAAGGACGAGAAGACGCAACACAAGTAACAGAAGGACCTCTCTGAGATAGCGTAGCAGTGGCAGAACCTGACTGAAGTGACACGAGGCGTTGGTACTCCTCTGCAGAAATAGTCACCCGACGGTCGGCAGAAGGATGAGTAAACTGTCGAGCATCCTCAGAAATAGTAACCTGATGAGCCTGAGGAAAACCATGAAGATCATAACAATACTCCACTGAATGACTTGTACCCCCACAATGAGTACAAAATCGGGTGCCACGACCACGACGAAAACCAACACCACCTCCCTTTGACATACGACCATAACTAGAACCTCCAGAATAAGAACCACGACTACCAGAACTACAACCACCAACAACACCAGAAACTATTGAAGCAAACTCCATTACCAAACCCAAATAGCAACACTAAATTCACTGATCAACCACCACTCAAAAGTCACTACACTGCCAAACTCCAACTATGAACAACAACTAGTCAACTAAACGAGATTGTTCAAGACTAGAACACTAGGAGTAGTACCAAACCAACCAATACGGAATCCACCACGAACACCACCAACAGACTAATCAACCCAACCAACTGATCAATTTTGTGTACTATCCACCATACACAATCAACATCACACAACAAATCAACCAATCACTAACAGAAGCAACGACAACTAACAAATAATTCGATATGACATACCCCAATACTAGCAGCAGCAAGAAGCATATATGACTGACCAAATAATCAAACCCAACATATCAGATCCTCCACAACACAGATGCAAAATAAGAGACTCCAAACCAGGGAGCACCAGGAGCAAAACCAGAGATCAGAGGCCAAAACCAGAGACCAAACATACATCAGAGGAACCGAACCAGATTAACAAACCGAAGCCAGATCAAACAAGCAGAAGGCGACAAACAGAAGGCGAACCAGATCAGCGGTCTGGAACATAGGATTAGGGTATGGATTAAGGGTGAAGGCCAGGGTTAGGGTTAGGGTTTAAACATAGGATTAGGGTTAGGAGGGTTAGGGTTAGGATTTAATTTCTAGGATTAGGGTTTGGTTTTGGGTGGATCAAGGTTAGGCTATGATACCATGTTATCAGAGATAAGAGAAGTGTATAGGGTGTTAATTAACCCTAATACACAAGAGCTTTATTTATATTATTGCTCACCACATTACATGTCATACTTAAGCGATGTGGGACAAACTAAACATAAACTATTCTAACAAATCTCATTTTCAGGTCATGTTTCTTGACAAAAATTCCTTTCCTCTTCCCCCAAAGATTTTGGTTTGTGTTTCTTTTGTTTATAACTTGCAACGTAGTTGTGATAAACTTGATCCTTGCTCCCATAAATGCATATTTCTCGGTTATTCAAGGACAAAAATGATACAGGTGTTATAGCCCTATATTACGAAAGCACTTTGTAGTGCAGATGTGACGTTCTTTGAGACAGTTCCTTATTATTCTACTGACGGCGGCCAACTACAGGATCTATTGTTCTCTGATCTCGTTTGCGCCTCATGTGTTCTTGAGATTGCCACCTCCTCTACTCCAGCTTACCTTCCGATTACCCAGGTCTATGTTCGTCGTTACTCCGCTATACCTCAGACCATTGCTCTTGCAGACTCTTCTCATTCATTCTCACCATCTGCACTTTTGTCTACGGATCCACCTACACAAGATTCCGCCTTTTATCTACCTTTGATCTACTTCTCATCTTATTTCTCATTTTGTTTCATACGACCGTTTATTCCCTTCGTTCAAAGCATTTTCTGTCTCTCTCCTCTGTTCTTGTTCCCAAGTGTTACCAAGACACCCTTTCTCATCCTGGATGACGGTCCGCTATGGAAGAAGAAATGCGCGCGTTGGTGTTGAATCATACTTGAAATCTTGTTCCCAAGCCCTTTGGGGCTCATTTTGTTGGTTGTCGTTGGTTTTTACTGTCAAACAAAATCTTGATGGCACTGTCAATCGACTCAAAACTCGTCTTGTGGGTAAGGGTTTCACTCAGACCTATGGCCTTGATTATAATGAGACTTTTTTTCCGGTTGCCAAGCTGAATTCGGTTCGAATTATTATCTCTCTGTGTGGAAATCTTGATTGGCCGCTCCATCAACTTGATGTCGAGAATGCTTTTCTACATGAAGACTTGTTTGAAATTGTCTATATGACTTAACCACCCGATTTTGAGTCCAAGGGAGAGTGTGTGTGTCATCTTCGCAAATCTATATATGGCCTCAAACAGTTTCCCCGAGCTTGGTTCAATAAGTTCAGCAACTCCATTGTTTCTCATGGCATGACTCAGAGTCAAGCTGATCACTCAGTGTTCTTTAAGAAGACCAACAATGGTACTGTGATTCTTGTGCTCTATGTGGATGATATTGTCATCACTGGCAGTGATAGTATTAAAATTCAAATCTTGATTCGTTATCTTGGTTCTAGTTTTCATACTAAAGATTTGGGCAAGTTTAGGTATTTTCTTGGCATTGAGGTTGCTTGATCCAAAGCCGGCATCAGTTTATCCCAGAGGAAGTACACTCTTGACTTCCTAAAAGATACCGGCTACCTTGTTTCTAGACCTGTAGCCCCTCCTATGGAAACTAATCTAAAGTTGATGCCTGAAGATGGTGAATTGATTGATGATCCTGAGATATATTGTAGACTTGTGGGCAAACGTATTTATCTCACGATTACTCGACCAGATATCTTCTATGTAGTTATTGTGGTCAGCCAATTCATGACCCATCCTCGAGCTTCTCGTATGGAGGCAGTCATTCGTATCTTGAAATATCTTAAAAATGCTCCAGGACGTGGATTTATCTATCGATCATCAGGATATCTCCGTATTGAAGGGTATACTGATGCTGATTGGGCAGGTTCTCCTTTAGATCTTTGATCTAACACTGGCTATTGTACCTTTATCGAAGGTAATCTTGTGACTTGGAAAAGTAAAAAACAGTCGATTGTAGCCCGTTCTAGTGCTGAGGCAAAATATCGGGCAATAGCCCATACTACTTGTGAGCTACTTTGGTTACGCACAATCCTACAGAAATTTGGAATTCCAGTAGAGGGTCCTACTCCTCTCTATTGTGATAATCAAATTGCTATTCATATAGCCAACAATCCAGTCTTTCATGAGAGAACCAAGCACATTGAGGTCGATTGTCACTTTGTTCAGTCTAAAGTGGAGTCAAAGGAGATCTCTACACCTTTTGTTCCTTCTAGTTTTCAACTTGCAGATATCTTCACCAAAGCTCTCCCAAAGGTTTCCATTGATTCTATTTGTAGCAAACTGGGAGTACATGATATATACTCTCCAGCTTGAGGGGGAGTGTTGATTGTATATGAGATTGATTGTACGTAATCTTACGGTTTTGATAGTATATAATTTTGGGGATTTGATTAGAAAGTTAATTTAGGAATGTGTATAGGTAATTGATTTATATTTCCTTTATTATGCTTGTAATTTGTTCTATATATTGATCCTCCTAAAGGGAGAAGAATAATAATCTTATTCTACCATTCAACACTTCGTAATCCTATATGGATTTTTGTTGCAAGTACTAAAGCTATTAGATTTGATCCTTATAAACACTTATTGGTACCTTCTCAGTAGTGTCTTGATGTTATTTATCTTTTTTTCTCCTTAAACATCTGCTCCATGGACTTATCTTCTCCTAAGCATGACATGTAATGTAGTTGACTTTCCAATCAACGATATAGGTTTACATCAATTGTACTACAATCATAAAGCACTCTTCCTACACATCCATCATGCACCATCTTGGACATCTTATTTTTTCTGTGTCATTGGTTCGTTAACACCCAAAAGGGGCCTGTCTTCCGCATGTCGTAGGAACTTCACGAATTCCTTGTTTTTGCTCTATAGCTTTTAAATAATTACACTTCTTTTTTCGATGTCAATGCTTCATAGTTTTGTAATTTTCTTCCAGCGCTGCTTTCGCCATTGAGCTTGCATTCAATCATGTTAAAATATAATGAGGTGTAGTTAGGTCTTTTTGTCTTGTTTTTACTCCCTATATATATTTATGTCATTTGTATTAGGGTTAAGTTGATTATCCTCATACATCTTTGTCCTCTAATAATATGGTATTAGGGCCTAACCCTAAATCTAAGTTCCCCTAAAGATCCATCATTTGGTTCTTATTTCGCGATTATGTCATAATTTGGTTTGGTCGCATTTTGGGGCGACAATTTGGTGCGTGATCCTCCGATCTGGTCTGGGCTCACCCTGACCCCGTCTTCGTTGCCGGTGAACCCCGACGTCATCGTTATCGTCTGCTACACCCTTCGTGGTTGTCATCTCTTTCGATCTGAGCTACCAGAGCTTTTGGTTTGTTTGGATACATGGTCTGATATAAACATCAACTTATTCCTTATTAATATCAATGTTTGCGATCTGAATACCAACCCTTCGGAATGCTTGTTTGTGGTTTCTATTGTTTGCGACGGCATCCAGTTTATGATGTTTAGTGGTAATATATTTCTTTTTGTAGTTTTGGTTGACTTCTAGTCTATATGATTCAGTTGATTTGTTCATTGGTTGTTGCTTTGAGATTGATTTGTTGAGTTTTTGCATCTTGTCATTCTCTAACCTACTTTTCATGGCTTCAAGTTATGTTTTTGGTTCTACTTGGTCTCCTAAGATGTTATCTATCACTTCTACGAGATTAAATGGTAAAAATTATGCTTCGTGGGCTAAGACAGTTGAGGTATGCTATATTGGGAACATGCAGTTTAGTTTTTAACTGGTGATCCCTCAGTAAAAGCTCCAAAGACTTGGGTAAGTTTCGGTATTTGTTGGGTATCGACTATCGAGGTAGTAAGGTCCAAGGATGAGATTAGTTTGTCACAAAGGAAGTATGCATTGGCATTCTGTAAGAGACTGACCTATTAGGATTGAGGCCTGTGGAGACACCTACAGATTTGAATATCAAACTTTATGTTGATTAGGGGGAGATTCTTCCTCGTCCGGACTAGCATGGTCGCTTGGGGAAATTAAATTATCTCACTGTCGCTCCTCCTAAAATCTCATTTATTGTTAATGTGGTGAGTCAGTTAATGTCAACTCATTGTCTTCCACGTTGGAAAGCTACTCTTGGCATTATGAAGTACCTTAAGGTCCATTCTGGACGCGATTTGTTTTACTAGTGTAATGGTCATCTGCGTGTTGATGCCTTTACTGATGCTAACTGGGCAAGATACTATACTTGTATTGGTGAAAAGCAAGAAGTAAAAGGTTGTGGCAAGTCTAGCGCAGAAGCTGAGTATAGAGTCATGGCTCGTACTACATGTAAGGTTGCATGGGTGCAATCCTTTACTTGAGGAGTTTGGATTTGGTGCGCAGTTGCCTATACTATATATTATGATAACCAGGCAGCAATTCATGTTGATTCAAACCCTGTATATCATGAAAGAATGGTGCCTTGGCTTCCGCCTTTTTGTCTACAGAGGCTCAACTAGTTAATATCTTCATCAAACCGTTGTTCAAATCACGTCTAGAGTTAGTTGTGTAACAAGCTGAGTCTTTGTCAAATATATAGTCCAGATTGAGGGGGAGTGTTAGAATATAATGACGGGTAGTGAGGTCTGTGTCTTTTTTTTACTCTCTATATATTTGTCATGTTTATTAGGGTTAAGTTGATTAACCTTAAAATAGAAACATGTTATAGCACTACCAATAAAATACTGTGGTTTACAGTGCTTCAACTTATCCCTTGTGGATGACATCCTTCTCTCTCTCTCTCTCTCTCTCTCTCTCTCTCACTTTCTTCTGCTTTGTTTGGGGTAGGGGATGAAGACTGGAGTAATGAACCTCTTATAATCGTTCAATTCTTTTATTTTTATCAGATTTTATTTTAAGGAACACTATTTTCAGGTTGAATTGCTTCTTGGAAAAGCGTACTCAGATTGGGGCCATGTTAGTGATGCTGTATCTATTTATGATCAACTCATTTCGAGCTACCCTGACGACTTTCGGGCTTACTTAGCAAAGGTACATGTAATAATTTATTTTTTTCTACCATCTCAATGACTCGTCACTTCAAATTCTCCAACAAGGTTAGAAGTTTTGATGCGTGCACTTTCTCTTCTTTTCCAAAATGAAGTGGCTTGCTTGCAGAGGATTATAATTACCACCATCCTAGGTGTTTTGTTGGTTTAAGTTTTCTTTCAATCCAGTGCAAGAATATCTTGTTTAGTATTCTAAGCTAAAGATATCGAATCACGTTGGGTGTGGCCCCTCTAGATATCCTAGACCCTTTTGTTTCTCTATGAGATTGCTAACTATTAAAGAGTTGTTTATCTTGGATAGGCGCACACATTCTTTGTTGTATTTCTTATTTACTTGGGTAATATACCCATGTCTTTGATTCTTTCTTTTGTCATTTGGTATCATCTTTATTGTAACTTCCTATTTTTCTTGTGCTAATCGATACCTCAAGGTATGTAGAAATGAAGAAAAGTTGCATAGGAACTTTTACCTTTTTGTTGCTTATGCAGGGAATAATTTTGAAACAAAATGGTAGAGTTGGAGATGCAGAGAGGATGTTTATACAAGTACGTATGATATTGTATTCAAATGAGCACGACTAATTTCCTTTGCTTGTGTTGTTTACAAGATGAGTTTTCCATCTCAAACAACATAATTTGAATAGTTGAAATTAAACTCAACCAAGAGATTGTCTCCAGAATAGACGCTTTTTTGGCAACCATACGAACATGGATCATTATAGCTGTTAATGCTCTCTTATACTTCTTTTTGTAGAGACATTCTCATTAACATTAGGAGCCTCTATTAGTGTTGAAATGCATAAAAAAGTTGGCGTATGTAGAGTTGAGAGAATTGACTAGACAATCAGGATGCTATCCCATGGTGTATATTATTAACGGATGATATTGACTCCATTAACAAGCCAATTCCCAATCACAGTAGGATTACACCGAGGGTCCATTTTGAAACCTTACCTCTTTGCTATAGTTATAGATGCTCTGGCTAGACATATTCAGGATGCTATCCCATGGTCTATGCTGTTTGCGGACTATATTGTCTTACAAGATAAAACTACAAGAGGTGTTAATGCTAACTTTGAAACTTAGAAAGAAGTAATGGAGTCAAATCGTTTTAGTAGATGAAATTGTAGGTTCAATGGTAATCAAAGTACTGGTGTTGGTATAGTGATTTAGGAATGTTGTGTGACAGTAGGATACATGCAAAGTTGAAGGAAATATTCTACTTTACTGCTATAAGCCCATTATGTTATACGACACGGTGTTGTGAGCTACTAAGAAACAATATGCGAGTAAGATGAGGATAGTTGAAATGAGACGATTGAGATGGATGTGTGGTGAGACTGCACGAGATAGAATTAGAAACAAAAATATTCGTAGAATGGCAGGGATAGCATAGACAAAAGATAAGATGGGAGAAAATAGATTAAGGTAGTTTTGGGCATGTCTATCATAATCAGCCAATGCGGTAGAGTGTAGCATGAAGATGAGGGGTAGACCAAAATTGATTTTAGAGGCAGTGGTTTGAAAGGTATTTTATTTTTTTGTATCATGGAACACAATGCCTTCAACAAAGCTCAATAAAGAAAACGGATTAATGTAGATGACTCCAATTGATTGGGATTTCTTGCTTGGTTTGGTTTGGACCTGAGAGAATGTGCTTCGATCTAGTAGACATACGAAGTAAAATTGACCATGTAGCTACTTCATAGTAATTCCGCACCACAATCACAAGCCTTCCATCCCACTTCCAGAGTTGCATCTTTGGCTCAATTTTGTAGCATAAATAGAAGTGTACTGGCTGTGATCCTCCCAACTACCAGCAGCAGTGCGAAGATGATCATCATATTTCCCAGTTTTGTGCCACTGATTTCATCAGCTTACGCAGCCAAGTTTATAGTGGGTCCAATAAAAATCTCTTGATTGATAACACACACCTTAAAGAAGAGGACAATATAATGCAGCATACTAATCTCTTCGTGTCCATGCCCACATGTACAAGCATCGACACTCCTATTTTCTTCTGCTATACCTCTTGTCAGTCCTTTCTTGTACATTTGAGCTTGGAATTTATTTTTCAGTTTTCTTTGTCAGTCAATAGGAGAGCACATTTACATATATCATGAGAAGTTTATCTAAAACATTGTGTTAATAATGTGAGAGTTCAAGAAATAGCCCGAGTAGGAAGACATAATTAGCAAAGAAAGCCTCTAGAAAGAGAGAGAAATGATAATAATCTTTTCCATGTAGCAAACATTGATCCCCTGACTTCCCATTAGGAGTGTACTACGGTGGCTTCTTTTTTTACTTCACTGTGTTCTTGGACAATGTTCAAATGTTTCTATTTGGGAGATTCTTATGTACTGGTGTCTCATATGAGATGCAATCCATATGCTGTTGATTTCATTAGGGTATGAGGAATGAGGAATCCATAGGTTAGTAGGGGATATTCCTCTGCCGTAGTCACATACACCAGCGATAATTTCTTGTTTGCTTTTAATTAATTATTGTAACGTGGTTACGCGAGTGTGGGTTATTAGGGAATATTCCTCTACCATTCCTAATATTTACGTTGATAAATCAAGATATTACGATGTCACATTCTGCATGTCGATAATATATGAAGTTTCTTTTTCATTTACCATATTTGGAAAAGGATATGTAGGTTTTAACTTAGTGAGGCCTTGCGCAGGCACGGTTCTTTGCACCAGAGAAGGCCAAGGCACTTGTGGACCGTTATTCAAGACAATGATCTCCATTGAACCTGTAGAACAGATGATTGATTCTTCAGTGCTTCAGTATTTCCAAGACTGAAATTTTACATTGCTAATGTTGTCTAATGGGGTTACCATTTAACCTGTGCGCTTCAGTCCGGGCACTGAACAATATGAGTTGAGATGTTCAGCATGTTTGCAAATTGACTACGTATACATGTGTCCATTCGGGACACCCGATAGAATTGGACGATACAGAGATTATGTATATATGAACGATAGTCTAGCCGATACAGAGATTATGTATATATGAGAGGATTGTTCCCTTTCCATTGAAAATTTTGTGAAGGCAGCGAGCTATGGAAAATATCTACTGTTGTTGACTCCACTTTTTTCACCTTTGGGTGTTAGCAAAGCTTTGAAAATTTGCTCATAAATAGCTGACTTTGGATTAGATAGTGCTTTTAAATTTATTATTTCTTTTGAAAAAAGGACAAATATATTAGATAAGGCAAAGAGTTCACAATAATATTCTGCTCATTCCTAAGAACTCGAATCCTTCTTTCGTCACTGATTTTAAGCGTCATTTGTCTTTGTAATGTGATCTATAACATTATGGTTGCTGTTATGCCGAAGGGAATGAGACCTCCTATGGATAATATTATTCTTGCTAGAATGTAGAGAAGAAGAAATCCAATAGTTCTGTATTGGCTGACTTAATATTACAAAATATAGAACATAAATAAATAGAAGAGAGAATCATAATTACATAAAAAGGCTAAACTATCTTTATTAGGCAACATATGAATCCAAAATTTTGATAACAAGCCGCCCACAGATTAAAATTTCTTAAACAAAATTCTCCTTTTATAGATGTTTTTATCCAGTATACCGTGTGACTGCAAAGAGATGATATCATTTGGTAGAATAATCTGTTGATGATCAAGGATAGAAAATAAAATTGTGTACCTACGTTTTGGTAATTGATTTTGATTATATAAAAGTTTAGTTTTATTTTTCTTCTAAGGTAAAGAAAAACTCAAAAACAGTTGAACGTATTTTGTCTTTCATTTAGATGGTGAGGGGAAAAAATCATCATATGGTCCAATTCAATCCGGTCCAAAACAAACGTGATTTTAACTCATCATTACATCACATGCAAAACAAACATCGTCATCATAAAATCTTATTTCATGATCATGGTGTTGAAGCAAACTAGGTAACCATAAGAGCCCTGGGTATGTATCTGTTCACAAAAGCTTCTGAACAAATTTCAGTAGCAATTCCAAGTATTGACCTAAAGCTAATCTTACAATCTGCCAAAATCTGAGCCTACTGCCAGACTTATTCTACAGAGGACAATATAAAATCTCAGTATGTTACTTTCTGAAACAGCACATCAGCCCGAAAAGGGGAGCCACAAACATAGCATTTCGCCAAGTAACGCTCTATACTCAGAAGGAAAGAGAGAAATATACACAGCACACACCAACCAAAAAAAAAACCTCAATCCATTTCAGCAGACATGCATGGCTATATATTATTGTTCTGCACAAGAACCGTAGGGTCTCTCCTCCGAAGATACTGCGACATAAATGAACTATTCAACTCTGAGTTCTCTGCAAGCATGTAGAGACAAAACAAGCACAATCCTGTTTCAACCAGAATAAATAGGTAAGAGTCACAAAGGTGTAAATTTTAGAAGGACGATAAATGCAGATAAGGAAATAGAGGGATAAAGGCTGAATAGAGTGTCATCCGGGTTAACAAATTAGATTACATCCTCCGTCAGTAACTCTGCCATGAAAGCCCAGAAGGGATGGGCAAATAATAACTGTATTTATATGCAATGTCAATCCACGGTCTATCTTTGCTCTGAATAACACCATACTTGTGTCCTGGTAAGGAGTTAGGACTTGAACATTTTGCTTATTTCTTTAGGCAGTGCCAGGCTAAACCACTCATTCTACATGCGGTGGAGGTAAAAATTGATAAGCCTAATCACTCATGCTTGTGCCTCTGAAACACAGTCTAAAACAGTCAAAAGTGGTTAAAGACTTCCCCTGGTGTCCTAAATGAAGATGGGTTCAGAGCTGGATGGTAAAGATTGGAAATAGCACAACAGCTTCCACGAGTACACACCTAGTACACATGCACAACTATGGGCTATCTATATTTGTTAGCCTACCCGAAACGTGAAAATTGAGCTTGAAGCAGGGGTTGATCAGTAACGAGAAAGCAGCAAACCCATCTTATTTAAATTTCAGCTGCTATGTATAATTTGAAATTTGCGAAAACTATTTGAGGTAAGAAACTCATTATAATAATTTCTTGTACACAAAGGATTCAACATGAGCTGAAAAAAACAATTGATAGTTCAATGATACAAGATTCCAACGGCAAACAATGCCAATTGTTATAGTGTTTTCACCAAAAGTTGAAATTGATGGATATTAAGGAGAAAGATGCAAATTTTCCACATACCGGTATATGCCACTGTAACACCTGAGACCAATCTTCCCAAAACAGACAGCAAGTAGAGAATGCCAACCACCTGTATAGAAAAAAACATAGACCAAATCTTCACATGGACGTTTGATGGTCTTTTCTTACCGTGAGGGCCAAAAGGAAACATGATAAACCCATCACAAAGACATGAAAGGCAGGCTATATATTCCTCTCTTAAAGGACCATTTACAATTACAGCCAATTCTTACTTTCTCATTTCAAGGGCTAAATAGTTGGCATGAATGGGCACAGACCTACAATCAACATTCATTTCTTTCTTCACTTAGATATTAACAAATGAATCTCTCACACTGACAGTCCAGCTTAGGATATAGGATACGTCCAGAAAATCTATAGTTCTTTGTACTACTGTACTACTGCATTCAAAAATTCAGGCTTCCAACCTTGCACAAATCCCTGAACCTCATTGTGCACCCAACCTGGAACACAATCGATTGAGAGTTCAAAATGATATGAAACGGAAGGAAAATTATTTAAGCATTTGTCACTAACCACAGATATTACAAAGAAGCCACACAAAAAATGGGTGCCAACTAATTCTTCCCAAAACCTTTCTCAAGCTAATAGCACGTCATCTATGAAGCACGGATACTCTGAAATGGTCACATATGCGTGTCGGATATTTCTCGGATACCGATACTCACCCGATCCCCGATATGTATTCGATACGCCAAATAAGTATCCAATATTAAAATTAAATCATTTTATTTCGGATACGGCTGGATACTTTAGGAATACAGTGGGAGATGCATTTAATTTACTTGAGGGTGCTGATATAATTAAAGTTGCTAATCTTTTCCTTGATGAGCCGTGATATTTACCGATGACGGCGAAGGGAATGCAATTGAATGTTGAAGTTGATATGGGTAGAAATTATCACTTCTTGATTTAGACTTTTGACATATATTAAATGTTCTGAAGTATTTTTTGGTTACTTTCTTTATATTTTGAATGATTTCTGGAAATTGACTTGTGCTAAATGATTGGTATAATGTTATTAGCAATTCAACTACTCTTCTATTTCTTTTGGCTCCTTTTTACGCATAATATATAACTGATAATTATAAAGAATTTGATTTTTATAGCCGTATCCCTGACGTATCCGTATCTTATTTTTTTAGGCTTTGCCGTATCGCCGAATGCGTATCGTATCCATATCCCGTATCAATATCCGTGCTTCCTAGTACGGCATAAATAGTCATCAAATTTGACACTTGGCTTGGTAATTTTTTTAACTAGTTTGTCCTAATGTCAACGATCACCTCCAGTGTACGTACGCCTAGCACATATGGCACTTCGAAAAGGGGTCCTTTGTTTCTAAAAATTCAAGTTTTTCGACACAAGGGTGAATTTCAAGGGAATATAGGAAAAAGAAGCAATAAGAGGCGCATGTAGAAGGAAAAGATCCGGTGGAAGCATAGGAAGCACTCTGAGCTGAAGCCTGGCAGAAAAAGAACACATTAAGGTGGAAGCTAAGCTCTTACTTTGATAAGCATGCCTCTTTTCTCGCTTTTTCTATCACTAAGCAAACACAGACACGGAAAAAAAAGGGACCATGCAGTGTACGAGGCTCCCGCTGCTGCAGGGTCCAGGAAAGAGTTAGATGTATCTTTGCAAGCCGAACTTGATCAGCCTTACACACACTCGGGAGATGGAGAATATGTAGTTAATTTAATTATGAGAAGCTAGAAAGGAGTTTCAAACGTGATACGCTAAACTTGCCCAGTCGATATATCAAACTTGCATCCATGTTATTTTGCTCAGGATTAAAAATTAGGCAGAGGGTTAATAACACGAAAGAAATACTCACAGCAAATACACTTGCAGGAGATTTACAACACATACAAAGCATATCAAATTATTATCACTAACCATGTAGTGCTCCCAACCGAAGACTGTCAACTGTTTGTGAACAAGAAATAAATCCTGAAAATTGTAAACTAAATACCTTCAGAAACAACCTCTTGTCATGCCCAGTCGCTGCAACCCTTAAAACAGACTCAGCTGCGCCTATGGTATTAGCCAAGCATGCAAATAGGCTATTGGCTGTATCTTGAGAGATCTGCCATTCAAGAGGATCCACGGGCACCCTGTCCGAAAAAATATACGGCATCACAAGACATTTCCCCAGACCATTTATTAACGTACATACCTGCACATGGTTCTATATATTTATTGAAGTTTAGGACAGGGAGGAATTCCAAAAGATGGATGCGGGCATATTTTACACTCCGAATTTATCATGTATATTCAATTCGTATACACATATATCAGGCTTCAAGGCTAACACTTCATGCGGGTTTCAGAAATTATTGAATAGGTTTGAATTTCTACAACAATCATACAAAAGACTTAAAAAGATGAATTAGGTTATGGGAATTCACTGAAATTCAAAAACCTAGGGCATCTGCTTGGTTGTTGAGAAAATATGGCCAATGAGGGTTTCAAAAATCTCTCGTCCTATGAAATTTGAGAATTTGCCATTAAACCAGATCGAGACTAGTACACGTCTTCAAATAAGTAGAAGACTCGATTCTCATTCACTTTTGTCCTTGTTTTTTTTCTTTCGCCCTGATCATGAATACGAGGTTAGAAAATTAAAGTAACATGAGAATTCGGAGGGATTGAATTGCCAATTTTGTTCATTTTCAGACCTGCAGATCGAAAAGGAACTATCGTATATGCATGTGAGCGCGCGCGTGCGTGTGTTAGAGAGAGAGAGAGAGAGAGAGAGAGAGAGACGAACGAGATGTTTATGTGGCGGAAGAGGAGGCCAAGGATGGCGAGGGAACAGAGAAGGACAATAAAGACGTCGGAGACAAGGGAGACGATGCTGGAATTCCTATAGGCGCAATGGTAGTAGACCAAACTCCCGCATATCATCACTATGAACGCCTTCCCCCCTCCTCCTCCTCCTCCTCCTCTCAATTCCCTCGTATTTTTGGCACCAGTACCGCTACTCCGGCCGCCGCCTCCGCACTCGGGCTCCGTCATTCTTCGCTCTCTCTCTCTCTCTCTCTCTCTCTCTCTCTCTCTGCATTACCTATGGTGCCAATTGATCCTCTCCAGTTTCTATTGAGCATCTTTTTCAATTCATTTTAATAATCACAATAATTTATGTTTCACAATTGATCGCAAAAAATCAACTACATTAATGTGGCCGGTTTTGGTCCAAACTTATTAATCTTGCACCCATAACAATACTGTTATTATTATTATTATTATTATTGGTATAAATATATGGGTAAATTAAATTAGGGTCCTTTCTACCCCTCCGACTTAGTTTTCCATCCCATCCACTTTTCAGAATTATGTTATCATCCTATAATAGTGTAGATAGACAATTTTGTCATTACTTTTGAGAGATGGTTTACCATATTACCCTGTGTGTAGTTAACATTTGATTTGTTGAGGTTAAATCTGTAGAACCATTTTAGGCTTAATTTAAGGGATTACGTTTATCTTTAGTATAGTAAATGGCAGTGGGGATTTGTTACAGAATTGATTTGTTACGAAAATGGCAGTTTTCGTTCCAATCATATCCCCAAAATTTCGTAATACCATACCAATTGGTCCATTTTTGTTCCAAATGTTATTCTCTTGTCTGAAGTGTTGAATCATCAGAAAAAATAGTTCTCTGGCCCGAAGTGTTCAATCGCCGAAAAAACTACCTCTCTGCCCCGAATAGTCCTATTACCGAAACTTGAAGCTATCTACCCTGTAGTGTTCAATCACCGCAAAAAACAGAGCTCTGACCAGAAATATTCCATCACCGGAACTTGAAGTTCTCTGCCCCGTAGAGTCTCATTACCGGAATTTGAAGTTCTCTGCCCGGAAGTATTCAATCACCGAATCGGACTGAAGATTTTGATAAGTTCTGATGATTATTTTCGTTATCTTGATATTACGGTGGTTGATGGTGAAACCCGAAATTTATTGTGATGATTAACGTATTGTGGGTCTCATTTTGTGATTCGCATGTGGCACCGAATCCAGAGGGTTTGACGTACTGGCGAAAATTTTACCATCTATAAATTTACCATAATGATTATGAATTTCACCATAATGCGCATATTGATGGGGGTGACAAAATTTACCATGCATATTGTCTGAATTTACCATAAATCAAGCAAATATACTATGGACGACCATAACTCAAATTTTAATGGGAATTTACCATATTCGTCAATTTTACTACGTTAAAATTTACCATTTTCTAGAGTTGTTTGTGCAATTATATATCGTGTGTTACGTTGCCGCTTGGCATTTGAATTTGGTAATACCGATTTTGTCACCATAATGTGCATATCGATAGGGGGCCACGAAATGTACCATGCAGATCGTCTGAATTTACCATAACCCAAGCAAATATACCATGAATACTAGGTGTTGCCATGTAGTGCATAAATTTACCATGAAGTGTAGCATTTTACCATATGTAGTTTGTTATATCTGTTTTCCTATGGTACTCATTGTATGTTTTATAGGCAAATTTACCATGGATGACCATTTCTCTTTTTTTATGGCGAATTTAGAATGATCGTCAAACTTTATAGGGTAAAATTTACCATATTTTGGTTCTGTTTGTGCAACTATATTTTTTGTGTCACGTTGCCGCTTGACATTTAAATTAGGTAATACCGATTTTTAGGCTTAATTTAAGAGATTACGTTTATCTTTAGTATAGTAAATGGCAGTGGGGATTTGTTACGAAAATGGCAGTTTTCGTTCCAATCATATCCCCAAAATTTTGTAATACCATACCACCCCGCGATTTCTGGAGGAAGTTTCCTGTTCCGGAGCCACGATTTTCCGTTCACCGTGATTCTAGGCGGTGGTTATGGTATAGTGCAAATGAACCATGGTTAGAGGGTTGGAGGTCAGGTTCGGTATTTTTAGAAAATAAGGACTGGAAAGTAATTCTCAAAAGTGTATGAGATGGAAAGTTAATAAAGACTAACGGAAGGGACTGGAAAATAAGTACCCCTAAATATATATTGGTATCATTTTAAATTGATCGCTATCTCATTACTTTATATTTTTGAATTCATAATAAAATTATATTAGATAGAAGAAATAGAACATTTCAATTTTTAAATTAATTAAAAATAATAAATTAAATTTTAAATAATTTTTAAGAGACAAAATAAACGTAATTAAAATGAACAATCATAAAAAAATTTACCTTTACAATCTTGAAACGTAATTATTTAGAATTGAAGCTACATATTTTTATTAAAAAATAATATCATTTAGCTTATTTTGAGAGTAATTATAATCAAATCAATTTGAAATTAACAAAAGTACAAAATTGTTTTGCCTGACATTCAAGAAATATCTAGTATGACCCGAAACGTTTGTTACATATTGGTAAACTTGGCATTGTTTGATATTTGAAACCGCATGGTATAAGGTAGTGAGTGTCGATACAGAACGTGCCAACCGGTATAATGGTTAGAAATTAAATTATTTTTTATTAAAGTCAACGGGGTGTTATTAGAATTTTTTGCTATTTTGTATAATTATTTTATATTATTCCACTCAACTTGACGAAAGAAATAAAAAAATATAATAATATAAATTGAAAATCTGAAAAAGTCAATACTTGACACAATGCTTATAACATTAAAAAAAAAAATGAAAAACTATTCTTTATGATTTTTTGGTTTTTAGTGAACTTCTTAAGATTTTTAATTAAGTTTTTTAATTTTTTAATTTTTTACGTCGAAATGAATTAAATAATCTAAAAAAATTCAAGGAAATTATAATATCAGAAAAATTATCAAAAAAACACTAATAATAATACCAAAAACATATTCAAATATTATTTGATGTTTTGGTTTACCAATTCATTTTAATTCGTTGCACATAAATTTATTTTACAAATATATCAATTAAATACTCTCTGAATATGATTTTTAATGTAAACTAATATTTTTAAATGGCCCATGAAATTGTAAATTTGGCAGACTTCAAAACTTGACCTATCAAAAGACTTCAAAACTTGACCTATCAAAATAAATTTACTTTAGAGATTTTCAAAGTTTATAAATATAGATTTTTGTGCACAGATTCTGAAATATGTGTTTGAAATTATTCGATACGAACTATTTCTTCCTTATCAAATGAATTCAACACGCATCGAATAATTTTAAATATATTTGTATTTAGATTTCTAAACATAATTGTGTTTCATAAAAATCTATCTGCACAGATTTTATCTTCCAATAATTCCAACAACTAGGAGTAGTAGGCTGCAATTTCCTCTTTATTTTATAATAATATGGTAAATTTTCCTTTGTGTAAAAATATTGACTTTATAAAAAGAGAGTTAATTACAGATTATCTCCTTTTTTTTTTTATACTTATATTAAAGTATTTTATTTGTCAAAAAATTGATGTAAAAAAATTATTCTTGAAAAGAAATAGTGAAGTGAAGTAAAAAAAAAAAGTATTTTCTTTACGTGTTCATTTGATAAAAAGAAATTTATGAAAAAATTCAAAGTAGATAGTTTAATTGAGATTTGGAGACTTGTAGTGTACTTTTCCGTAATACGTGTTTAGTGTGGATAAAACAACGTAGTTTTGCTCACTTTGCACTAAAAAATAAATCGATGCGATTCCATTCATTTTGATAACAATTCATGTGATAAGTTAAAACAATATCGTTTTGAGGACAAAATGGGTAAAATTACGTCGTTTTGCCCCACTACACGTGCACTACAGTCTCTCCGAATTCATTTTTTAATTGTGTAAGAAAGTAGTGAAAAAGTAAGATTCTTGCAACTTATGTTTTTTGCTGTACATGTTTTGGGAAAAAAGAAAACTAATCCTAGTATGAAAATTAAAAAAACGAGTCTCACAATTTTTTTTTAACTAATTGAACAAATAAAAATTACAAAAAATTAAATATTCTCATACTTTTGTTCCCTTTGAATAGTCATGTTATCCAATAGCACTCCAATCTAGAGGTAGTAAATTTGTTTGGTATAGCTCTCTCACTCTTCAGAATTAGAAATTACACTTTAAATTGACATATCATGTAATAATCCATAATTTTAAAATAATTTAAAATTAATATTTGATATTTATTTAGAGTATTTCACTATTTAAGTTTGAAATTTTAAAAAATAAAAAAATAATTAAAAAATAAAAAAATATTATTTTAATATGCCGCTTGAGCGAGCTATTATTTTCAGCAACTTCGAAAATGGCATCTTTTGGAATTTCTTTGAATTCATGGTCATTGAATGAGATTTTTCCGAATAATTAACGAATAAACTTCGGATTCCTTTCGTTTTAATGACAAATGAACGGATTTTAATCGGATTTGATGACAAATTAATAGGGATTTTATGGGAATTCAATTTGGGATTTTCATGACCATGAATTGGGGATTAAATTTGGATATTAAGAGGGATTTTCCCCTCGAATCTATAAATAAGACGGCTAATCGTTGGGTTTTAGACATATATTCGAAATCCAGAAGGTTAGAGAGTGTGTTATGAGGTGTTGGAGAGAAATCCAGAAATTTTTTGAAGGTGTTCTTAAAGAGAGAGAGAAAGTTGGGTCGAAGTTTTCTTGCCAAAATTCGTTCTAATCGTCACCGTTTTCACCAAATTGAGGTAGGATTGCTTACGTACAAACCTTAGGATGTTCAATTTTATTGTTATTGCATGATTTTATGATCTGTTAGTATTTCTATGGAATTTTTAGGGTTTTATCCGTATGAAGTTGTTCAGTTCTGGAAATTTCAGAATCTGGGAAAGACGATGGCTCGCTCGAGCGAGATTGGGCCGCTCGAGCGAGGTTGATGTGAAAATTTTTGAATTTTCGTAAAAAAAAAATTATTTTTTTAATAGCCGCTCGAGCGAGCTACAGAAATAGTTTCAAATTCGGACAGTAAGCTTGTTTTGGCCGCTCGAGCAAGGTAGGGTCGCTCGAGCGACCTGTTGATATACAGAGCAAAATTTCAGCCTGTTTAACGTAACATTCGAGTAGACCGGCTATGATTATATTCTGTATTTTGTTCACCATACAGCATGAACACTCTCACATGTATCCATTATACTTTGATTATGTCTTCGAATCCCCATGGGATCTCGTGAGAGTTGAAAACTTCGTTAAAATGCATTGATGCCTACCATGTGTATATTGTAAAACAACTGTAATCAAACTTGAAGATTGAAATTTGTGGTTATGCCGGGTATGGCCGTCGTGCTGCCCGATGTCGGACGTCGTTCTGAAGATACTAAAGGGTAACCAGTCCCACGGGTATGGTTGATGCCGGACGTCGTTCCGAAGATACTAAGGGGTAACCAGTCTCATGTGTATGGTGGTTTACTGGATGTCATTCCGAGGTATGCTAAGGGGTAACCGGTTCCACATGCAGGCTTGCTTACCGGATTCAAGCCCCGAGGTGTGCTAAGGGGTATACAGTCTCACGTGCATGCTCCGGCCGTCGTGCCATGTGACAGGGCATCGTCCCACTTAAACAAGATAATGAAAGCGGAAAAGAGCATAATTAACCCGACGTGTTTACTGCTTATATTTATTTGAAATTCAGCATGTATTGTTATTTATTGTCTATCAATATGAACTGTTGAATGTTGTACGTCATTGGGTTTGGTTTTTCGGGTAATTTGTCCTACTGAGTTTCATTACTCGTCGGTGTAATTTTTCTGCCCCTGGCATTTCATGCCAGATGTAGAAGTGCATATAGAAGAACCGATCGTGTCGGAAGAGCTGGAGACTACTGGAGGGGAGACTTTCACATAGTTGCCTTACCCGTAGATTACCTTAAGGTTTTAGTTTATCTTAAATAAACTTGTAAACCCGAGAGGGTATTTTGGTCAAGTCCGTTTGCAACTTGAATGTTTAACGTTGATGGAATTTATCATTAAATAAAAGTTAGTTTTCTTTCGATAATGTATTTTGATACATAAAATGGTTTAAATAAAAAGAAAAAAAATTTAACGCGAAAATTTAACGTGCCAAAAGTTGGGGCATTACATATCATCAAATGTAATATTTTATAATTAGTAAATTAATTAATTTTTTAGGCAAATTGGGTCCTTAAAGTCAAATTAGTAATAAAAATATATATAATTTAAAGAGTCCCTTGAAGTGTACTTGTTGCAAGTGTCTCCTTAACTTATTACACGTGTCACTAAAACTGAATTCAGTATAAAAATTTTCCAACTCCCTTGGAGATGCTCTACGTCATAATCTGCTATTGTGTCGCGGGAGATACTTTTGATTTTTTGTCGATAGAATTTTTGGTGTCATTTATTGGTTAGTTTACACTTAGTAATTTAAAGGTTGAGATTTTGTTGAGGACCATTCATATATTTGGATTTCTAAAAAATTTCTAGACATTGAGAACTAAAGTTTTGCATTCCTTTAAATTCCTTCATTGCCTTAAGAAATATGGATTAAAAAAACAAGGATTTTGGATGATTAAATTAAAAATAAATGCGATTTATGAGGTGTATCTGTGTGGAGTGGGAAGGGTTGGGGAAATAAATATTTCCTTATTTCTTGGATTATGGTTGTTCCTTTCAAATCTAGCATTATGGATGGCAATGGGAGAGATTCCCTCTCTAATTTTTAAACCTAAATTTGTCTCTCTCCCCTTTTTGTTTTACCGAACGAGAAATCAATTTCATAATTCATTGCTTCTCCTAATGGTAAAAAGAGATTCACTGATACACACCACGCATGCAATACCAGACGTTATCAGTGGACCACTACACAGCTGATTACTACTCAACTACTTTCTGTTATACTGTTATGCCAATCTGTTTCTTTTTTCATTTCCGTTTTGTTGTTACCAGATTTGTTACAAATCTGTTAGTATATTCCTTAGGCGGGAAGATCTGTTAGATCAGTTAGCCCTATTAGCTAGAAATCTAGTATAAATAAACGTAAAGTAGCAGAGAAAAGGACATCGAAAATACCTAAATGAAAATCAAGGTTGGTTGTGAAATGGGAGAAGTTCCCTGCAACTGATGCGTATCTTCCTTTACTCCAATTCGTCCAGATCTCTCAGTGCTTCTTTCCCCTTTTTCTTTGCCCTAATTCGGTCAGACCTAACATTGGTATCAGAGCTATCAATCCTCAGACCTGTGAAGCACCACGAAGTCCGACAATCCATGGAGGAGGACAGATTAATCGAAGAATTAATCGCTCTTTATCAAATAAGCACTGTCAACGACTATGAAGAACAATTCAAGCAATTGGCTGGTAAGATCAACGGAGTTTCAGAATACAAATTTGTTCTTATCTTTGAAAGGGGTCTTAAAGACGAAATTATTCCGGGTGTTCAACCATTTCGGCCAACTACTCTCGATCAAGCTATTGCTCTTGCAAAATTACAAGAAGTGACTCTTGCATTACTGGAAAAACAATCCAAGAATCCAGAAATTACCAATTGTGGAGATGACAACAAGCAACATCTAGACTACCTTGAATCATCCACTAAGGAAATGGCTCTTGACAAAGAAGAATTTGAGAATGCAGTCATCGAAGGCGAATTTTCCTTTGGGTTTGAGACGGCTCTGAACATGGAGTCCGACGAGTCGATGGGAGCCGAGGAAAGCTCCGAGTTCGGTCTGATGATGGGGCACCAGTCCGTTCCTGTATCAATCAACCTCCTCTCTCCGCTGTTTTGCCGTCCCTCTAACCAGAAGTGTGTGGTCATTCGTGACTTCCAAATTCACGGAGAGGAACCGGTCACGATTTGGACTACAGGTAATTCACTCATACTTCATGACCTCTACATTTCCAAGGAGAAATCAATTGGTATTTGGGATCCGGGTGGAATACCTATTCAAGTAAATCCTTGTTTTGGCTTCGATAATCATTCTAGCTTCTCCTTACCTGTTTCGATTTGTCAAAATGCCGCACGGTTTGAAATACAAATGAGTTACATGATCGGTACAATTAGTCCTTGGAATTGTGCATGCCAAGTGTTTGATAAAAGTCCTGCACCATATTGGATGCCTCAAATGGTGATTGCTTGTGCTCACATTGATGGTCTTAGGTTTGTCAGGGTTGTGTTTGATAAAATGCTTGCTCCATCTGGTGTGCCTCCGATTCCAATATTGCTTAATGGTTTACAACCGGTTGTCGTTGCTCGTGCTTGTTTGGAATACAAATACGCTTCACTTGATTTCGAAATTGGTTCCCTTCATATGCTCTACAACTATCTTAGTTTTGCCACCTTGTACCTCTATCCATACTGGAAGCAACCAAGCGATCTCATGCTCGGACTATTATTTCTGCACATTAGATCCCACATTGGCTTGTTCCCTGCTATTTGTGGTCTGAAAATCCAGTTTCTTCTTCAAGTTTTGTATGTTAAGTACATGACTGTGGGGAAACATAGCGGTTGTGCGCGGATTTTCCAATTACTAAGGCTTTTTCTTGCGGCATGGAATGGCATGAGATCGAGAGACTTGTTATATTCGTTGCACTTTAGTCTACTAGAGGGCATTGTTGGAAGTTGGCTAACTTGTTGGATTCATAAAGTATATGGCATTGAAAAAGCTTTGGCATGGGATGCTGAAAATGATGGGGGATTGGGGGTGAAGGTTCATGAGATTGACATCCTAACTTCCATGGAAATGCCGAACCAACGAAACTATGATGCGACTCATATTGCAATATTGATTATGGGTTCTCAAATAAGGGTTGTTACTTGTACTTGGTCATGTTCACATTACAATCAAGCTCTCATTGTTTCTATAGTTTGTCTCCACTGTGTGCTTGAACATAATCAAAGGAAAAGGCCCAGTTCCATTCTTCAATTTTTAGGAGTAAGCAACATCGGGATAATTGCTGGATATGTTTCTCGAGAGACAATTCATTTGGGACTCTGCAATCAATTATTCTATTTCCGCAATATTGAGTTTAGTCTAATGGAGGACATTGTTGGGAGAAGACCGACTTGTGAGTTTCATAAAGAATTTGGCATAAAAGATTTCAAATCAGAATTGACATGCCCAGGCTGGTTTATATTGCAATATAGTTCTTTGACCACTCTTACCAAGCCCAATCTTCTCCAAGTTGCTACTGCCTTTATCATCATTGAATGGTCTTCCTGCCTCCATGATGCTTGGTTCTACATGGTTTGGGACCCCGGAGGATTTTCAGCTTTTGAAAGGAGTTTATACCAAATATTAACAGTACTTCGGAATGGCACGATGGCGGGATATGCACCGTACAGGTGTTCACTGCATTGTCATTTCCAACTTGATTGGGTCTTCGTATGTACTGATTTTGGCATACTACATGGGAGTTCGACGCCTAGTTGTTCACCTTGCGGCCAACTTACCACAGCTCCTGTTTGGCTTCCATTTCGGCTTGAGGACAAGGCCTTCGAAGGGGGATGGAATGATACGCTACCGAGTATTGGTGGCTCGCTATTGGGGGGTACACGACGGGAGTAATGGAGTCGACTGTAGTTGATTCCTGCCTGAAGTTGTTGCAGTTGGTTAGAAGCACGTGAAGGCCCGATGAGCTGGATTTATCTTTCTGTTTCTGTTTTCTTTCGCTGAAGACGCTACATGGGAGTATTATTTTGAATTGAATAACAAATACCCTACATTTGAACCTTGAGGTCAAGGTTCTATATATGGGGAATGGAATGATACACACCACGCATGCAATACCAGACGTTATCAGTGGACCACTACACAGCTGATTACTACTCAACTACTTTCTGTTATACTGTTATGCCAATCTGTTTCTTTTTTCATTTCCGTTTTGTTGTTACCAGATTTGTTACAAATCTGTTAGTATATTCCTTAGGCGGGAAGATCTGTTAGATCAGTTAGCCCTATTAGCTAGAAATCTAGTATAAATAAACGTAAAGTAGCAGAGAAGAGGACATCGAAAATACCTAAATGAAAATCAAGGTTGGTTGTGAAATGGGAGAAGTTCCCTGCAACTGATGCGTATCTTCCTTTACTCCAATTCGTCCAGATCTCTCAGTGCTTTTTTCCCCTTTTTCTTTGCCCTAATTCGGTCAGACCTAACATTCACACACGTTCCCATTCTGAAAATGAAAAATCACATACAATCCCTAGTTCTGCTCTTAATGGTTATAGGAGACTTCTTCCTGCTTCGCCAAAAATTGTTATGATTATTTTTTGCATTTAAACAAATTTCAGTCAAATAATACAAAAAAATGTCCCCGAAATATATAGAAGTTATGGGGAATAAAAAATGTTTTAATATGTATGAATAAACACGGCATAGATCAAGTTGGAGGTACGCATACTTGCTTTCAATCAGATCACTGATTTTTTTAAAAATAATTGTCTCTAAATCTGATCCGATTAAGAAAGAATTCCAACTTGAACGGAATAAGTAATGAAAAAAATTGAATTGGACTTA
Source organism: Arctostaphylos glauca (assembly GCA_019985065.2). Taxonomy (NCBI): domain Eukaryota; kingdom Viridiplantae; phylum Streptophyta; class Magnoliopsida; order Ericales; family Ericaceae; genus Arctostaphylos; species Arctostaphylos glauca. The sequence goes on along the minus strand of JAHSPW020000005.1, from coordinate 27,335,132 downwards.
ACAAAATTGACATCCTTAATCTCGGTGACACTTTAATTGAAAAGGAATTTAGAAGTTTCATTTTGATTGTTTTGACTTCTACTTTCCAATACATGATTTTTTTGACTACGAATTCAACTAATACAGCCACTTCCACTCAACCCCTCACAGCAAGGACTTAATGAGTGTCTCGAAATGTTTCTGGACCCCATAGGCTATAGTCCTTCCTTCTAATCATACATTTAGATGAATTTCACACGCAAATACATCATAATAAAAAGAAAATAATCATGACCCAAGATTACCCTTTAAACACGCGGCTAAACGTTTCAACTCGTGGATGCCCACTATATATAATACAAACAAGGGATTTCCACAGCAGATTTATACATAAAATTTATTATATGTCCCCTTCTCTCTATTATAACACACACCATTGTTCGAACTTGGAATCGTGAAGTTCCTTCAGAACTAGTACACTATTTATATAACATCCTTGACTACACAATCATTCACTCCAAGTGAATTGGGCAATTCCCTAGACATAACCTCAGCTTCTGCCTTAGCCTCGGCAAGCCCTTCTTCGAGTTCACGAACCTTGGCTCGAGCCACTTCTAAAGCACTTTCACAAGACTCAACCATGCTAACAGACTCCGAGTGCTTTTTCACCCTCTTTGCTTCCTCTAGCCTCTGCTTCAGCCACCCCAAGTTCAGCCCTACTTCCTCAAAGTCCTCAATAGAAATGGCAGAACGTCCCAAAGTTTCCTCATTCACGTCATTCACCTTAGTGGATGACATTGATTCGATGAATGAAGCAAACGACTCAAGTAGCACAGTCTGCAGAGTCGGACCTTTCATTGAGAATTTGACAAAAGTGCCCCTGTGAACGCCATGGATCCTTTTGAGTAATAATGATGCCTCCGAAGAAACCCAGTACGATAAAAATCTGACTTTGCCCACGGGAGCTGTTGCTTCGCTCGAGTCATCAACAAAGTGTCTTTGGGAACCCAAAGTAGATTCGACAGGATTTTGAGGACGAGAAGTCACTTCAGTGTCAGCTTCTATATTTCCCAAGCCATTGTCAGGGGATAGAACTAGAGACTCCTCTTTGCGACTCCCACTCTCAGCAGTCTCATTTTCTGAGTCTTGGGAATCCGGGATGGTAACATCAACCTCCAACGTGATAGTATCATTGTGAAGAAAACCTTCATGCACATCCCTAAGAGGCAAGAAAGAAGTGAAACCCCAATCACTTTCTCTTGCATTGAACCGGTGTTGTGTACCTGCAGAATGAAAAGCGTCAAAATTAGTACTAAAGGCAGCAGGGAAATCTTTCAAACAAGTTCTGAATCATGTCCTAACAAATCTTCCTTCCAAACACCACCACCACTTCCCAAAAACGAAAATACAAAGGAAATTTTTTTACAGAAGAATGCCGTGCGGTGACTGTTGCATCATTTTGAAGTTCCCTCTTCTGTATATTCCTTACAGGGTGTTGTAAGTATAGAACAGAAAGTTATGCAACAAGTGGTCTCTCGAGGTGATAAAGTGTGAATCTTTCAATCGAGTCCCAAGTGTGAATTTTGTAAAGCAAGAAAACTTGGAAATCAGATGAGTTACGCAATTCAATTCAGTTTCATTCAATAAATGGCAATAGAGGTAAAAGGGTGACTAAAAAAAACCATGGAGGGAACTGAAATGGGTAGAGAAACATAAACAATGCCGCCTGTAATGACCAATAAATGGAAATTTATCTGTGTTGTTTACCGCCTATTAAGGCAATGCCTGGGTTAAATCTTGGTGCTTACGGCCATGGGTGTCAAAATCGCATGATTCACGATTCGATTCACAATTTAAAAGAAAACGATACGAATCTAAAGGTGAATCAAGGTTTAGACCGTACGATTCACGGTTAGGTTGGCAATTTTCACACAAATATAACAATTGTTGCGTTAATGAATATAAAACCAGTATTACGTCCTTTTTTCCTCTTTGGAAAAAAGCAAGACTCTTTATTCAGTTCCCTCCATATAGGCAAGTTTCTTACCTACTGGGTTACATAATCATTGTTAAAAAATATACTTTTTATTGTTTCATGGCTAAAATTTTAATTTAGTAATGAATCTTTGCTATCTATATGCTTATAAGTAGGGTTCCAGTTATGACCAAATTGTTACGATTTACATTCGACTCGATTCACGGATCATAAAAAGGCCATGTCAATTCACGATTGGACAACCATGCTTAAGGCCCTATCATGGATGGGCTAAACTTCTTGTGCAAGGTGCTGTCTTACCCTTCCATTTGTGCATGCTAAGATCACAGCAAGCAGTTTTTGAACAATTTTAGTGATAAAAGTAAGGTTTTCAAACAAACTAAACTAAGTTGGTCTATATTCAAATTATTCAAAAACCTCACTCCTCAAATCAATGGACTTAGCTATGCTTATCAGAATGATCTGCATCCATGGTTTAAAAAAATCGCTGTTGAGTATCAGTATTGGTGGTGTCGAGTTCCTAAAAGGCTGATATAGCTTGGTGACAGAAACTTTCAAGCCAACCAAATAGGCATGGATAGAGAAATAAATGTTGCTGTTAGCCCCTTATAGGAGAGGCCGGGGGGAGCGGAGCAGAGGATTTGTAGCATCCATTCCCTAAACTCACACACGGCAGCCATATTACCAACAGATGAGATTGATTTCTACATGCACTGCATGGCTCGGGACAGGCACTAGGATTGGGTGGACTAGATCTTCGTTCCTTGGCAAGGTCCAGGTCCATCTTGAGTTAAAAAAATACAAAACATTTGGACTAGGTATAGAAAATAAAGAAAAGTTTCCAAACACCATACTCCCAAACAAGTGTAGTTCTGAAGCAAAAATATAAAAATCAATTATTTTCTCCTGTGATGCGCAAATATTAAAAAAATTCACGTCTTCTGCAATGACTACCGTTACACTACAACTGTTGCACACTAAACAACATCAATGTGGCTGCCACCGTTACGATGACTACTACGGCTTTTTGAAACCTTGTTTGTGTCTAAGCATTAAATCTATCTAATCTACAACTCAAGGATATGAGAGCACAGTGAATATTGCCCTACTTAGAGTAGTACTTAATAAGGGTAGTTTAGTTATTTTATGTAATTAGAGTTTCCTCAATATTCTATTTAATCGTGTATTGCATTTTGTAATATTCATTCATTCAATGCAGAGCTTCAATGTTTTTCTCTTCTCAATATTCTACCATGGTATTTGTAGGTATCTAGAAGTTCTCCTCCACTAGACACCTCCAGAGGAGCTTCCACTCACCAGGAGGACATCGACATTAATATGGTTATTCGGAAGTCCTCTACTAAACGCCTCCGGAGGAGCTTCCACTCACCAAGAGGACATCAACATTAATATGGTTATTCGGAAATCCTCTAGTAGACACCTCCAGAGGAGCTTCCACCCACCAAGAGGACCTCCACATTAATATGGGAATTGAATTATAATAGAATAGAAAGCTTGAATATTATTGAGATCATACGGGCTTAAATAGAGATTACAATTACTAATAATGGAAACAAATAATAAGACTAAGGAAACAAATAAGAATATGGGAAAAAGGAAACAAGGATAATTCTAGAAACTAATTCTAGAGATCTAGAGAATATTTCATATTCTAGGATCTAGAGGATATTCCATATTCCATATTTCAACACTCCCCCTCACACTCCCCCTCAAGTTGGTGCGCGAATATTTGAGACGCCCAACTTGGATAGTAGCTCTTCAACGTGGACTTGCTAACACCTTTAGTCAGAATGTCAGCAAGCTATTGGGATGAGGGGACAAACGTAGTGCACAGTTGGCCTGACAAAACTTTTTCTCGAATAAAATGACGATCAATCTCAATGTGCTTTGTTCGGTCATGCTGAACTGGATTTGCCGCAATACCAATTGCTGATTTATTGTCACAATACAATGACAACGGAATGGATATAGAAAGGCCTAAGTTTATCATTTCTTGAGCCATAGCAACTCACACACACCAAGAGCCATAGCTCGATATTCAGACTCTGCACTAGAGCGGGAGATAACATCTTGCTTCTTACTTCTCCAAGTGACCAAATTTCTATCAATTTTCGTACAATAACCAGATGTAGACCGTCTATCACTAATATAACCAGCATAATCAGCATCAGTCCATGCCTCAATACAAAGATGCCCATGATTTGCAAACATAATACCTCGACTCAGACATCCCTTGAGATACCTAAGAATACGATATACCGCTGCAAAATGTGGTGGCGGGGGGAATGCATAAATTGACTGACAACACTGACAAAATAGGTAATATCAGGATGTGTCATCAGTAGGTAGATCAATTTCCCAACCAAGCACTGATACTGTCCAATATCGGCTAAACATTCCCCCTCAGAATTGGCCAGCCGATGATTTTGCTCAATGGGAGTATTAGCCAGACGACAAGCTAGCTAACCAGCCTCAATAAGAAGATCCAAAACATACTTGGCCTGGGAGATAAAGATACGAGCAGAAAAGCGAGCAACCTCGATACCCAAAAAATACCAGAGATGACCAAGATCCTTGATCTCAAATTGACAACCCAAGTACTCCTTTATTGCCAGAATGCCCTCTAGGTCATCTCTGGTGAGAATAATATCATCAACATAGACACTCAAGGCAACGGTTTTGCCCTAAGCATGGCGCAGAAACAAGGTGTGATCAGCCTAACTCTGATGAAATCCAACATGGCACATGGCACTAGTAAAGCGGTCAGACTAGGCCCGCGGAGACTGTTTCAGGCCATAGAGAGAGCGGCGAAGTCGACATACTTGCCGAGGATTGTCAGGAGAGAGAAAACCAGGAGGGGAAACCATATAGACTTCTTCCTTCAGATCACCATTAAGGAAGGCATTCTTGACATCCAGCTGAAATAGAGGCCAGGTGCGAATCGCTGCAACAGAAAAGAGGACCCGAATAGTAACCATCTTGGCAACCGGAGCAAAGGTCTCCGTATAATCCACACCATAAGTTTGAGCATAGTCTTTAGCCACCAAATGGGCCTTATATCGAGCAATAGAGCCATCAGGATAGTGTCTGATGGCAAAAACCCAACGACTACCAACGGCCTTACGTCCAGGAGAAAGAGTAACTATTTCCCAAGTCTGATCTTTTCAAGAGCCTCTAATTCCTCAGTCATAGCAGCACGCCACTCTGGATGAGCTATAGCCTCTGCCACAGTGTTAGAAAGAGAAACAGAGGAAACAAAAGCAAGGAAACTCTGGTAGGAAGGGGAAAGAGCAGTACTAGAAATATAATTAGAGATAGGATAAGTACAAGTGCGCTTACCCTTGCGAAGAGCAATAAAGATCATCTGGATGGACTGGAGGAGGCGGATCAGGCGACAAGACAGCAGGACATTCGGTGATAGGAGGAGCTGTATCATGTGGTCGACGAGAGTATACCTGTGTAATAGGAGGTCGGCTAGGGATAGAGGGGGCAGAGGAACCGGGGACTGGAGAAGGGGAGGGATCAACACTAGGCAGAGGCACAGGAAGAAAAAGAGGATCCTCAGTAGAGACATCTAACGGAGACCACTCAAGAGGAGAATGACCCACATCTGAATAATAAGGAGTGTGTTAAAAAAAGGTGACATCACGAGAAATGTACCGTTTATGGGTAGGAGGGTGATAACAACGGTAGCCCTTCTGAGTAGAGAAATAACCCAAGAAAATACACTTGACTGCTTTGGGGGCCAACTTAATCCTAAAGGGCCCAACTAGCTGAACAAAACACGTACAGCCGAATATCCGAGGAGGGAGAGGAAACACTGAGGCATCAGGATAGCGAACAGAGTATAGGGTGGCAAACTGAAGAACCGGGAAGGTGTTCTATTGATAAGATATACGGCCGTCAAAATAGCATCCGCCCAAAAAAAAGACGGAACATGTATACCAAGGCATATAGCACGAGCTAACTCTAAAATATGTCGATTTTTTCTCTCAGATACACCATTCTATTGAGGAGTCTGAACATTGGACAGTTGGTGGATAATTCCTCGCTCCATACACAACGACGAAACCTGCTTATTAGTGTACTCAGTACCATGATCCGAACGAAAGATTTTGACTGACTGATTAAATTGAGTGTGAATCATGGTGAGAAACTGCTTATAAATCTCAAAAACGTCACTCTTATGTTTCATGAGGTAAACTCACGGGACACGACTATAACCATCAATAAAAATAACAAAATAGTGAAAACTAAGAGTAGAAGTAACTGGGGAAGGACCCCAAACATCAGAATGTATTAATTCAAAAGGAACAGCAGGTCAAGGGCTCAAATTAATAGGATCAAATGCTCGGACATGCTTAGCCAACTGACTAGTTGCACAAGTGGACTCAGACAGTGACAAATAATGAAACAAATGGGAAAACAAATATTTTAAATAGCCAAAAGACACATGGCCTAATCTAAAATGCCAGCGCATAACCAAGGCTTTATTCGAGAGATCACTGCGTAGGTGGAAAGTGGAGGGAGAAACAGGACCAGGAGGTACATCCAACAGATACAGTCCATCCACTTCACGTCCATGTCCAATCATCTGTATGCGTCACCAGATCCTGAAACACACAATGAGTGGGAAAAAAGGTCACCGAACAGTTGCAAATTTTAGTAACAGAACTAACCGAGACCAGATTAATAGCTAATTTAGGAACATGCAAGGTATCACGAAGAGAAAGAGATGGGGTAACAGATATGTGACCTTGACCTGAAATAGAGGAAAAAGACCCATCGGCAAGGCGGACCTTGTGCGGCCAGAACCAATGACATAACTACGAAACAAAGACCACAGACCTGTCATATTATCAATGGCACCCGAATCGATGATCTAGGGAGAGGAGGTGGCAGTAACACTATTGGCAGAAGCAGTAGTACCTGAAGCAGCGAAAGTGGAGACCGGCTGAGATGTAGCCTCCATCTGACCAAAGAACTGACGGAACTTATCAATCTCAGCTTGGGATAAAGTCACCGGCTCCGGAGTAGAAAGAACAGGAAGTAGCATACAAAAGCGGACATATGAGCAGAAGGCCGCTTGGTAGTAGGGCGACCATGGAGAGCATGACACTGAGCTTTAATATGTCCAAGTTGCCCACAATGATGGCACTTTGGGCGCAGCTTGCCTGATGGACCAAAACCAGGCGATGGTGGCAAAGGGGCAGCATGGGCGGCCATAGTTGAATGATCCCCCAATAAAGGAGGAAGAACGGGTGCGGCAGACCGGCGACTCTCATCAGAAAGTACATAAGAGTAAGCACTCTGAAGGGATGGAAAATGATCCATACCCAATAAGTGAACCCTGACATACTCAAACTCATCACGAAAACCGGCCAAGAATCGAAACACCCGTGATTTATCTTGAATAGAGGCATAGCGAGTAGCATCCTCAGAATCCTTCCAATCATGAAAGGAAGAATAAAAAGTCAATTCCTGCCATTGAGCACGAAGCTGAGAATTATATGCAGTAACTGATAAATCACCCTGTTGATAAACGAGAGATCTCACGCTCCAAATTAAAAATACGAACATTATTCTGCTGCTGAGAATAAATGGCCTAGGCAGATTCCCAAATAGATGCAGCAGTCTTAGCAAACATGAATCCAGCGGTAATTGAAGACTGCATAGAGCTAACCAACTAGGAACGGACCATAGAGTCGTCGGTGAACCAAGCAGGATAGGTGTGTTGAACGAATAAAGCCGAATCATGAGGACTAGAGTAATGCGATGAGCAACATCCTGAAAACGGTCACACCAAGCATGTGGAGACTGTTTAAGACCATACAGAGCCCGATGTAAGCGGCAAACCAATCCAAAAGGGCAAGGGAGGCGCGCACGGCGGGGGGGGGGGGGGGGGGGGGGGGCGGCGGCGGGGGGGGGGGGGGGGGGGGTGGTGTTTAGGGGGCGTATATACTTCTTCAGAGAGACATCTATTAAAAAAGGCCTTCTTAACATCCAATTGAAAGAGAGGCCACTAGCGAACTGCGGCCACAGAGATCAGAGAAAGAATAGTAGTCATTTTGGCCACAGAAGCAAAGGTCTCCTCATAATCAATCACATATTCTCGTGAAAAGCCCTATGCAACTAGGCGAGTTGTGTACCGCTCCAAAACACTATCAAAATGAGTCTTGACCTTGTAGACCCATTTACAACCGACTAGATTTTTACCTTTCGGCAAGGAGACAAATTCCCAAGTCTGAGTTTTACAAAGGGCCGCAAGTTCATCATTCATAGTAGTGACCCAATTCGGATAATTGCAAGCATCTTTGTAAGACCTGGTTCAGTATAAGCATGAACTCACGACAAAAAAGAGCTATAGGAGGTAGAGTACAAGTATTAGAAAAAATGAAGTCTTACTGAAAGTTGGTGATTACAGGAAGGATATTGGCGAACAGTCGGATCAGAAGCCTCGGAAGCAAGCGGTGGAGCCGTAGAGCTAGGAAGAAGAGATGGAGGAGGAGGAATGCGACGAGTGTATACTAAGGGATAAGGCGGAACAAGAGTAGAGGGAGAAGAACGTGGTGCAAAAGTTGGAGGAAGTTTGGAAACATCAATGGTGGAGACATGTTCCTCAGAGTGCACTTCAAACGAAAATGGATCAATGTTAATTAAATTCTCTTTGGTAACAGAAGTAGTGCGAGGAGGAAGGGAAAAGTATGAAAGACGCTCAAGGAAGGTAACATAGCGGGACACATTCAATTTTTTTGCTCACAGTGTCACAGCAACGATAACCTTTCTGTGTCAGGCTATACCCCAAGAAAACACATAATGCACACTGAGAACTAAACTTATTGCAATCCTTCTTTGGGAGAAGAACAAAACAAGTAAAGCCAAAAGACACGAAGAAGCAAATAGTTAGGAAGTACACCAAAAAGACATACGGAGACATGCCAGAAATAAGAAGTGTGGGCATCCGATTCAGGAGATAGGCTGCAGTAAGAACATCTTCGCCTCATAATACAGAGGGCACAGAGGATGAAAGGAGAGACCTAACTGTATCAAGAAGATAACGATGTTTGCTCTTAGCGCAACCATTTTGTGCAAGTGTGTCGGAACAGGAGGATTAATGAATAATCCAACGGGTAAACAAAAGTTTGGTAAACTCATTTGGAAAATACTCCCCACCCAGATCAGAACGAAGTATTTTAATAGACGTAGAGAACTGGGTTTTAACCATGACATGGAAAAGACAGAATATATGGAAGACCTTAGACTTATGTTTCATTAAATAGACCCATGTAAACTTGTTGTAATCATCGACAAAGGACACATAATATGCAGGCCCACCCTTCGTTGTAATGGGTGAAGGACCCAAGACATCAGTGTGAACAATGTGAAAGGGAGAGGGAGAAATAGAAGAGCTTTTACTAAATAATAAAGCAAACATTATTGGAAATTTACATCCACTGCACTCAAAAATATCACTAATAGAGAGAGTTCCCAAGACACCAGATTTAACCAAAAGTTTTAACCGTTCACTAAATAAATGACCTAATCTAGAATGCCAAACATAAAAAAGGGAGGATTTCTCATCCAAGCAAAAGGAAGATAAGGCAGTGGAAGTAGGCTCAAACGGGACATGTAGGCTTTCCAAAAGATAGAGATCACCAACTCTACCCTCGGTCCCAATCTACTTCTTTGACCCTTGATCCTGCACAACACAACCAGAAGAAGAGAATAAGACATCGAAACTGGTATCAGACAATTGACTAAAGTAAACTAAGAGAGAGCTGGGGAACGTAGAAAACATTAGATAAAGACAGGGAGGAGGATGCAACAGAACCAATAGATACCGCATGCATATGAGAGCCATTTGTCGTGGCAATACTAATAGGACAAGGAGGAGAACAATTACTAAGGACAGAGACATTGGAAGTCATATGATGAGAAGAACCAGAGTCAAATATCCATGTAGAGGATAGAGTACCTGTTGATTGAGAACCATGTAGACTTGTTTGAAAGGTGGTCATGGTAGGAGCTAGCAGAGAATCAGAGTTATCAATAGAAATATACAACTTATTACTGCAAGAAAACACATAATTATACCAGAACGAGATACGAAGCCGAGAGGTCTATGTTGCCAAGATGAGCAATAAAGAAGTTCTGAGATCCCGAAGTGCTGAAATCAACATCAAGAGACGAAGTCGAGATGAGAAATCAAAAGCTTCTATCGGAATTCAAATCGCCGGTACGAACAATCAAAACCCAGATCTGAAAGGTGAAATCTAGAGGAGAGAGGCAACAAAAGTGGCGAGATGTAGCAAGAAGAGAGCAGCGAACTGATTGGAGCAGAGATCGAAGAGAGAGAGACAGGGAGAGAGGAGATGCAGTCTTTAAATCACCGAGTGCAGACCCAATAATCTGCTGAGTTAAGATGGTTGGTCTTCAAAGAAAATAACAGCAACTTTAAGAGCAGCAACAGTTGTTCCAAACCCAAAAGGTGAAGCTGAGAGGAGAGAAGCAATAGAAGGGCAGCCGCAAAAACCCTTTCTTGGAGACCAGAATATCATTTTTTAATCACCACGTACATATAGAATGCTTCTAGTTACTGATACTCCAAAAGAAAATAAAATAGCAGTAAAACTTCTTTTGCCTCTAGAAATCCAAAGATATTGGTGGGGCCACACCAAAGACTAGTACCAAGTCCAAAAGAGGTACCACCAAAATAGCCACCAACAATTTCAACACTTCCACCAAATATGAGCATTAAACTGCTCCAAAGGTGGAGTAGAGAGACGACAATAGAGCTCCGAAAGTGAAGCCGAGAGACAGCAACAGAAAGGCCGAGCATCACCGTGAGTTGCAGATCGCAAGTTTCTGAGAGAGGTGCTTAGAGAGAGAAGCAAATGTGGCGAAGACGGCCACCAGTATGAGTAATCAAAACCCTAGGGCTCTGATACAATGATAAAATATTGAGAAGAGAACAAGAAGCTAAGTTATGTTATTACTCAATTAAATATTACAAAGCATATTACATGAATAAATAGAGAATATTAAGGAAACCCTAAACTACCATTATGGAATACTACGCTAAATAAGGCAACGCATATATTCTACGCTAAATAAGGCAACGCATATATTCTATGTAAAATAAGGCAACACAAATATTCACAAAATCTACTCAAGAATGTTGACTCTGCAATACTGAGCAAGAATCTGGTAAGAAGTTTGCTCCATCGAGAAAGAACTTTGCTCCTAACTGAATCAAACCTCTCAAACATATGAATCCCAAAGCAATAAAAAATGCTATGAAACAAGAGAAAATCTGCAGTAGCCATTTGATTATATGAACCGATTAACTCAAATTTGGTTCTAGTAATTCCTATTTAGATGTGTTATTTATCTTAGAAAAATTAAAACACGTAGTTGATCTCAACATTTGCACAAAGAAAACATAATTTGCACATTTCTATTTCTACCTTGCACTAGGAGAATAAATTGTTACTTATCATATATAGTACGCAACTGTAACTACTACATACAAAACCAACCCCCCCCCCCCCCCCCCCCCCCCCTGCGGGGGTCTGCACCACTATGGTCTAAAGAGGTACGCCTGAAAACTTTGTTTAACACCACGCGATTCTATTGTGCATATATCCTTTCGTGTGAAAAGGGGAATCGGAGTATTCCTTCCATACAAGAGGAAAATCAACGACGCAAATAATTGCTAACCAAGCGCTTTGAAGTAAAAGTGAGAACAAAATTGATCAAGGAATCTCGGTGATCACAGAAATAGACACCAGGTGTACGAAAGCCATCTTTGGGTGTCCAATGAGTCAGTGACAATAAAAGCCACGATTCTATCTCCTGTACGAAAGATACTGAATAAGCAAAAGAGCACAGATCACCGACAGATGATCACAATTGAATGAGCAGCGAAGCGTCATTTATATGAACAAAGCACAGTACATGCGAGAGCAATATCCAATAGAACATTTCGCATGCAATAACCAGAGGATATAATTAAAACACCATCATATATGTGCTGTTTACTACTAACCTCCTCAAGATAATCCTGTCCTTGCAAATCCTGCATTTTGAAAAGATATTGTAGATTCCTTCTACAATATCTTAAATTAACCAGACCTGAGGTAGCATTCTCAATCAATGCCACACGTCAACACATGCATGAGCCTCATCTCAGTCACTTTATTGCTGTTAAAAGGATTTTAAAATACTTGAAGGGTACTTTAAATCCATTAAATCCAGGCCCTTCAGCTTTCTGAAAGCCTCTTCTGTGTTCAGCATTCTGATATGCTGATAGGGCTGGAAATGCTTCGGGTTGAAGGTCCAGAGGTAGGTACTATAAATTCCTGGGCAACAATGTAGTGTGTTGGTCTGCTAAGCTAGGAAACAACAGATAGTGGCAATATCAACCACTGAAGCTGATTACCAAGTCTTAGCTAGAGCGACAGCAGAACTGATTTGGTTGCAACAATTGTTCAAGGATCTCTTTTTCATTTTCATAATATCTCAGCCATCTCATTGACCTATAATCCCATTTTTCATCCTAGAGAGGCGCATGTTTAAGATGATTTCCATTTGGTTCGAGAAAAGATTTATGGCCAAGCAGCTCCAGATCAAGCATTTCTCCGCTCAATTCAGATTGCAGATGTTCTTACTAAGCTTTAGAGTGCCAAATGTTTCTCTGAATTGAAATCCACATTGCTGCTAGGTGATGTACCTGCATGAGTTTGCAAGGGTATGCTAAATGTATCTCCTCCAACAGTTACGACTTGATATGTCCACCCTTGGATACATCTGGTCTTTGCGTAGTTAGGTCTCAGATACAATATAGATAATTGAGGCTGTTAACTTAAGAGTTAGGTTGGATCAAGTATTCTGTGACTGATTCAGCCAATACAACTCAGATTCATTACATTTTCCTAACTTTGTAATTGGAAACCATGGAAATCCTCTTTTCGGTTAACATATACAAACATTGGATGAATATCTTTATGAACAAGCAAATCAGCATTTTCCCATGAGTTACATACTATGAAGCATGTGTACATGTATGAGTAAGAGTAGTGTACAATACATGTCCATCCATACGACAAACTGGAACGGCTCTGGTAGGGCTGTCAAAATAGTATGTTTATTATGTAGAGGAATGTATGACATGTAATAAAAGTACATAAAATGAAGAAAATGGTTGAACGACTTTAGTGACTAAGAATCCATCATAAAAACCATAGTTTAAGGCCAACCTTAATGTACAAAGTGTTTAGACATTATACTGAGAAATCAGAGGAAAAAAGTCTTATCAAAATTAGTTTCATCTATGTTTAAAGTAGAACACCATTCTGGATGGGGTATGGCTTGGGTATAAATTGGTTACTTCAGGGTATGGCAAACGTTGTAGAGAAAAATCGAGGTGCGTATTTTGCCAATCCAGTATGCATGTAGACCATACAAAGTGCTTGTGTTTAAGACGTTAGGACTATGACTTTTTAGAAGTACCCACATTTCACAAGTTACATGGCTGTATATACTTCTGAAAAAAAAATACTTGGAAGGAATTAGATACAGTATACATGATGATTATACAGAGATTCTACTGACTAAATGTTGTTTCTGTGCAGTCTGGTTATATAGATAGGGCAGTAAAGGAGCCGACTAGTGACTGAGCTGATCACAAGTCGAACCCAAGTGACTGGCTTGTATAAGGGTATACGTTCATGTCCGCATAGTGAGCTGCTTGAAGCTTGGTTTGAATTCTTAAAGGGCATGCACGTCAAACATGCAAAGTCGTGTGCGTTTGTAGGCAGCGACATGGTTTTTCGCATGTTGACATGCCAGACGTTCACATTTTCAGGTAGCGACATGCCAAGTCGTGCACATTCCTAGGCAGCGACGTGGTTTTTTGCACGTTGACATGCAAGTCGTGCACGTTTCTAGGCAGCAACATGATTTTTCGCACATTGACATGCAAGGCGTTCACGTTACCAGCCAGCGACATGGTTTTGGCACGTCGACATGCCAAGTCGTGCATGTTTCCAGGCAGCGACATGCCTAGTCGTGCACGTTTCTAGGTAGCGACAAGGTTTTTCGCACGTTGACATGCAAGTTGTGCACATTTCCAAGTAGCAACATGCCCAGTCATGCACGTTTCTAGACAGGACATGGTTTTTCGCACGTTGACATGCAAGTTGTTCACGTTTCCAGGTAGCGACATAGTTTTGGCATGTTGCTGCCCGGAAAATCAAATCCAAGCCCATAGAAAAGAGGACTGGCGACAATGTGCATCCCTCATAAGTCATAAACAGTGAATTGGATAGTAAGGCCCGGTTAAAACCGAACCAAACTCCAGCCCCGACCCAAACCCTTGCCAGTCAAAAACGCGAACAACTTCTCACTCCTGGATGCACCGACCTCACCTTCCCAATCTGTCAAAATTCACAGAAAATTTCCACAAGAGAGAGAGAAAGAGAGAGAGAGAAACACAAGCTAATCTCCAATTACCTGCCGATGACATCAAGTAAATGGTTCATTTGAAGAGATGAATATGCAATCGAGAAGAAGACTTAACATTAATAGTCGTATACCCAGATTAATTAGCATAGAAACACCACAAAACCTTACTTTTCTTCACTGATGAGTCGAGAAGAAGATGACTGATCAGAGTTATGCTGAAACTGGCGTATCTACTCCACCCATGCGGCAATGTTGCCGCATCCGGAACATCAAGATAAACCGACAAATAGTCGACGCTGTTCCCCTTTGGAAATATAAGCACCCGCCTGCCCGCTCAACATTTGAAAAAAAGTAAGATTTGCAGGTAAATTTATGGTCACAACCAAGTTCCAGAAATGGATACAGTAAATTAAGGTAAGATTACCATTTGTATCCACCGACGTAGAAGATTTTAGAGTAGAGCTTCTTAGCTTTCAACTTCGAAAAGTTTTCAATTTTCCATGTGATCAGCTCTGATGGCCGATCAGCAGGCGTTGGGAGAGACATCAGTGCATGCAATTGGTTGATAGTTGTGTGTGTGTGTGTGTGAGAGAGAGAGAGATGTCTACACGACCGAGAGTCTTCGCCTGTAAGATTTTGGGTAAAATACACTGACCTCCCTAAGGTTTCTATAAATGCAGGAACCATTCTCTGAGATTATGTGAATGCACTTTCCATATTTTACAAACTAATTAACCAATATTTTCTGCCGTCAACTTCCTACTAAGAGCGTCTACAACAAACTATCTAAATTAGCCTTTTAGCTATTTTAGCTAGCAAAAATCAAGAAAATGACTTTCCAGCAACCTCAACAAGAAGGTCGTTAAAATATTTTTGCTATAGTACCTCGTTTCATCTGCTGAGGCACTGATCATGAGCGAGACTATATTTTATTATCTTTTCGGTGGTTGCTCATCCATTCGCGCTCAATTTTCTCCCCTCTCCTTTTGTTGGCTGCTTTGGATGTAACAGGTATGAAGCTTAACTTCTTCCTACTTTTATTTGTGATTTTGATGGAGAAATTATGTATAAATAGTAAAGGAACAACCATTTGCTGGTTCTTACTTCTCTTCTTCAACCTCTTTGCTTGAATAAATGTAATTTGTTGCTCTAAACGTATTATCATATTCAATGAAAAAATAGTTAGACAAAATGCCCACCACATGTTTGATAAATTTGTTGGCTGAGTAAAAGGAGGGAAATGGATCAAAATGTGTGTCTAACAAGGAGAGAAATAAATTTCTAGCAAAAAAAAGGAGAGAAATAAATAAAGAAAATGTGTGCCCAATCATTTTGTAATAGGATTTGGTATTTCAAATATGATTTTGGTTTGTATGGTTATTAAAGAAGAGCTTAGCAGCTATAGAAACATCAATTTATTTGTACTAGGGGTAGAAAATTTGTCATATGGGGGAATACTTTTCCAACATGTATATAGAGTTATTATACAAGTCTCTTACTAGTTACTCCACCATTTTTTGGATTGGCAAAGAAAACATATTGTGTGTGTATGTATGTGTGAAAGAGAGAATAGAAGAGTAATACAAAATAAACCAATTGGTTAACAAGGGGTCAACCAAGATGGATCAGATAAGCACCATATGTATCACAAAACTAGAAAAAGGATGTAGACCAATAAACTCCAAAACTAGCAAACATTGTTGATCCTATGTAAAAAGTATGTTCTCTCTACTTGAGACATGAGTGCAACCAATCCCTCTAGAACAGGCCATCTGCCAAGCCTCAAGAAATGTAATACCACGACCTGATTTAATTGTTTAAATTTAAAAATAGCGCAGATAATTATAATTATTATGTAATTTGATTCTTCGATTTGGAAAATTCAATTTCGGTACCTACACTCATTAAAACGTTAAATTTTAGGATGTTTTGAAATTTTGGCCTATCAACGAATACTCTATGAGAAATCCGAGCACGCTATGATGATGCTCGTAATTTTCTAAGTCACCCGGTCTATTTCATATTTTTTGAAAAATCAGTACCGGAACAGTTTCTCGGGATCGCGTAGCAATTCGTGCTCGCGCACACGACCGAGCCCTTAACCAATGGAAATCTACACTGTTCAAATCATAATCTTCTTTTCCTTAAATTAAGGGGAGTGTTTCCCTCATTTCATAATTAACCCTATAATCTATATTTATTTATTTATTTATTTCTCTCCAATTAATATATAAATACATGCATTCATAAGAAAGCATGCATTTTTGGCCT
Source organism: Arctostaphylos glauca (assembly GCA_019985065.2). Lineage (NCBI taxonomy): Eukaryota > Viridiplantae > Streptophyta > Magnoliopsida > Ericales > Ericaceae > Arctostaphylos > Arctostaphylos glauca. Next base: position 27,318,400 of record JAHSPW020000005.1, on the reverse strand, counting down.
TCCCCTTTGAAACGGCACACTCTCTCTCTCTCTCTCTAACTCTCACACTCCCTCTATCTCCAATTCTTCTTATCCCTCTTCTTCTTCTTCTTCTTCTTCTTCTTCTTCTTCTTCTTCTTCTTCTTCTTCTTCTATTTCCTTATTTCCACCATCTTCTACCACTACATGACCACCGCTCATACGTTAACACGTATATTTGGATGCCTCGAAGCCCTTTCGTGACTGCCGTATTCGTGGCCGAGCCACCATGTCCGGCCACTAAGTTTCCCGGCAAAGAAAGAAGTAAAACACCCTTGTCATCGCATATTTTTGTGCAATTTTGGATTGTTAGATCTTAATGTTTTATATGGTTTAATTTAGATTTCGTTGTTAGAACTCGTAGTTGGACACTTAGTCTTCGGAATAGATGGATTGGATCGACCCTTAGACTATTGGAACCCATAGAAATCGTGTTACGAAAGTTACTCGTAAACTTGAGAAAACTGTCTTTTTCCAGATTTTTTCAGATTTTTTTGTTAACTTCAGGCCCTTGGATCTTGGTGTTCGGACGGTCAAAATTCGTTTCTTAAAAGATAAAAGTTGTAGACAAACATTAACTCTTGAACCTAGATGGATTGGATCGTTTCTTGAGACATACGTAGCTCATAGAAATCGACCCCAAAGTCACTCCAGAAAACAGTCCCTTTTTGGGATTTCCTCTCTCTAGGAACCCAACTCATGTACCCACTTAAATCACCACATCCGTTAGTCGAATCGCGAAATTGACTATACTATAATTAAATTGGGGCTAAATAACGTGCGGGTCAAGTCTCGGTCCCAAGTTTCGGAGACCGGAGAGTATAATTACCAAAACGCCACTTTTACTTTTTGACTTACCGACACTAAAATCATCACACGAACGGACCGACCATGAAATTAGACTTTGAATATAAATAAGGACTGAAAATAAGTCGGTCGGATCTCGGTTATATTTTTCGGCGGCTAATAGTAAATTACGAAAATACCCTTTTACGGTCTAAGTAACCGGCGATCAAACCGATAGAACGTGAGTTACTCAAGCCTTGGTATATATTAATGGGACTAATGACTAGGTAATAAAATTGACCCGAATCCCAAGGAAGCTCTCGGGGCCACTTGTTAAATTTGGATAAATGACCACTTTGTTCTAGAATCCGAATTACGCTTTGTACCCTTACGAATCAAGGAGTCCGAACGATTATGTGATTCAAGTCACTAAGTTAGTATATTCTTTTATAAGTTTTTGGCAATAAATACTTTCTACTTATCATGATAGATTCGGGAATTGGAGATCGTTGGGCCGAGTTAATATAAAGAAATTACAGACTAATTTCAGGTGAGTCTTATATATGATCCTTGCTTACTTGCATTCTGTAGTAAAAATGAATGATTTCTTACTTTGATACATGTACATCTATGCTATTAAATTGATAGTAGACTAAGCATGGCATATTAAGAATTTAAAAAGAATCATAACATCATGAAAACATAAAAATATTATGGCATGATTATGAGATCAATAGGCGCCCCGGCCGCTAGGGGACAGATGAAGATTCTAGCGATGAGGTGAAGTAATAAGGGTGGGGATTATTAGCCAGGTAATCCAACGGGTGATATCACGCCGACTATATATTTGGGGTCGCTCCCTAATTTACTGGTGGGCCGTAAATCACACAATGTTGCCACACATGGTTACAGCGTAAGCCTAAAAGCTGACTCATACGTCACATAATATGATCATTTAATAAATGTGCATGGTTACAACGCAAGCCTAAAAAATGGATTCGCATATCATATATCGTTATCATTTAATTATAATGAATTTCAAGAATGCGGTTTATATTAATACAGAAAGTTAGTAGACTTGTCATATCTAGACTCACACTAGTCTAGTGCTAATGAAATTGTTGATGTAACAGGTTTTAATTAATGATGTTGACTATGCTTGAAATTCTACAAAGTTGTATTGGAATTGAAGTATCTCTTGTAATCTCTAGACTTAGCATGTTTTGATGTAGCATAATCTTGATTGTAATGTATTTGGTTGACCGGTCAGAAATTTGGACCGTAGTTATGGTTTGTAAGCCCATGAGGGTTATATTGTTGCACTTTATTTTATACACTGAACTCTGGAAGTAAATTTATTTTTCGCACTTTGATATCAAATACGTTGATAGAAAATCTCTAAACTAGTATATTTTTAAAGGCCTTACGAATTTCATTCGTGGCCGGTCACATGCCTTAACCGTTACGGAATGAGTCGTGACAAGAAGCACTCTCCCAGCCGCACCAGTAAGCATTGGTTTTGCAACTTCAACTTTTCAGTGGCATCCGGTTCATTTAGCATTAGTAGATCAACATCAACAGACTAACATTAGCAGATCATTGTACTAAGATCCCTAATTCTTCACACGAGTCCTACAAAATTCCCATTTTCATGGATAAAATACAAATTATTTTCTCACATAGCATGTTCCATTGAGTTTTGTTTCTTGTTTGCCTTTGGCTGCTTTTTAAAATTGTATTGATTAGGCTAGCTTTAGCTTCTCTATGATGAAACTAGTCTTTTGAAGGATTGAATGGTAGTCTTTTGGGTTAGTTGTTCATTCAGTAATAATGTCGATCGAGTTATCTCAATTGAGTTTGTTGGATTTTGTGTTTGTATGCTACATTATTTTTATCTTCCATACTCTCAATCATAAGCTTGACCAAACTTTTATCTTCCACTGAAATCAAGTCACATTATTATTTTTATCAACTATGGTTATCAGCCTATTGGGTGCAACACTATGCTTTTGGAAGATCACTCAAGTAGATAATTTTTTTTAGCTGATTAATGGAATTGTTTGTTTGATTATAATATTTTTTGTATTCCTACTGTTGGCAAGTATGATGTCGCGAAAGACATCCCTGAGAATGTGTTATTACCTTCTACTATTCTAGACCAGTGTACTCCAATCCATTTGAATCTTGTGGTAATTCTCAATTACAAGTTCAAACTGATAATGCCAATCAATTTATTGAATATTTTGACTTTGTGAACATCCAAGTTAATGACTATTAGTTGTATACCAAACCCAGTTGATAACTGGACAACATTCAAATGTTTTATTGGACTTGCAACATAATGAGTACTTCGTCAATCTTCTGCATTCGGGTATTTTAGGGATGGACCGCAAAATAATGCATACTTCGTCAATCTTATACATTCGGGTTTAGACCTTGAATAACAACTTGTGATGGAATCATAATATATCAATCAAAATTTTCAAGTCTTTACCCAAGAAACTCAAGTCACTGCTGAAAATAAGTCGATTTCTAAGAAACAACTGTTAGGATTTTATACTAAAAATTATGAATTTATGTAATGGATTAGTTTTTGTTTGGATTATTTATTAATCAATTATTCCTTAAAAACCCAGAATTAATGGGCATGACCCGTCATGAATTTCTAAATTAATTTCCATTAACTATAATAAAAACCTCCAATTCAATTTTGTATCAATTGCCAATAAATGCGGATTAAATTTGATTATTTCATATTAAGGTTGAAGGAATCCAAGATAAACATCATAATCAACCATAAAAACCCTGAATTAATGGCCATGAAAACACAAAACCCCAAAAGACTTTGGTCTCGAGGTTGCTGTAAATCGATAGCTCGCTCAAGTGGCCTTCAAAATTTTGGATTTCTAAAAAAAATAAATACTTAAAACTTAGGATTAAATACAAAATCAATCAAAGTCAATATTTTAAGTTTTAATAAAAATAAATATTGTTTTACATATAAGTTACATGTATTTTGTTAATAGACCCGTGGGAATTTCTTTTACATGATAGGTTAGGATGTATATGTGTATTTTATTAGATAAAATACATATATATATGATGAAAAAAATAATGAGATTCATTAAGTAAATATATCATCTCTATAAAACTAAATCATGGTTACTAAAATATAAGATGCATAAATGAAAATTGACTAATATAATTCAAGTTTAATTTAATTTCAACATTTAAATTTTGAATAAAAAAATAAAAAATAAAAAGTTAAATTTGAAAGTCATAATGATTTCTATGATGAAATAAACTAAAAATATATATGTGCTTTTATTATGTAAAATATACATAGAAAATGTAAACTTAATAATTTACACTAAGTGATATATAAAAATAGTTTTTCTAAGAAGCATTTATCTACATAACAAAACAAAGGAAGTCTTTGAAAAATGTGAACTCACATACTAACTTTTTCTAACTTTGAATGATTAGGATACATTCTGATTTTGATTCAATCAATAGGGTTAAAACAAGAAAATATTATTGGGGACAAGTTTGAATCCCGCATTGCTAAAGAGATAGAAAGTTCAGGATAAGTTGATGTATAAAACTATAGTGGGTGAGTACACGACAATAGTAGGCCTTGGGCCCACGATCATCCTTGGCTTACTTATACTCGGCCCAAGTCAAGCTAAGCCCAAAGAGCTACCTAAGAGTTTTTCGGCTCACATACCGAAGGACCCAACGGGCGACACTCGTCTTTGGCACCTATCTTCGTCTACCCTCTCCAACACATCACCTGAACGCTCGGTGTTTATCTTCGGCCTTTCTCCATCCTCGGCCACGTAGTGTTTGGCATCACCACGTAAGGTGTGCGTCCTACACATACAAACGTGGGAAAAGGATTACGAAACCTTTAGACGTGCTCGTCCGACTCGCACGGAAGAGGGACACATGGCAGGACCACTGTGACTCTCTACCCACGATGCTATACCTTTGGCCGAATACTCCGACAAGCGATTAGGTGCCTACTCTATAAATATTCCATGGGCATTCCTATTACAGGTATGCGCACGCTCACGCTAAAAATATACTTTCAAGTTACTTTTGCTCTTCCTAAAGGCTAACTTGATCATCGAGTGTCTGCTGGAAATTCCACCCCGGTTGGCAATAATTTAGTATTTAGCGTTTTGCAAAAAAATCGAGAGGATTCACTATATTTACTCGAGAAGTCTAATTCGTATTCTAGACTCCACATTTTGGCGACCACAGTGGGAGATTCACTCTTCTCATCTCAAACCCTCATTCTCACTTTCACTAAACTCTTTCAAAATCAGCCTCATGGCAAAAACTCCAACTCAAAAGAACGATCAGATCGAATTTACTCAGGCTGGGAAGGTGGCAATGGGTGCCAGCGGGACTAACCCAGCAACCTTGCCAATCCTTCCTCCCCCTCCACCTGCGGAAGTTCCTACCGAGTTCAGGGATAGGGCATACATCAAACGCTTAGAAGCTTAGTTAGCAGAAAAAGACCAGCGCCTCCAACTGGTCAGGGAAGAGGGGGCACAACTCAAAGTTGCAATAAGGCCCCACCAGAATGGCAAAGTGTCTCAGGTTTGGCGACGCAGGCGCCATTGAACACGCTTGCTTGAGCGAAGGGAATAGTTGAAGCGCTTGGCTCTCGAGCTTCCAAGAGTCAATGCCGAAGTGCAAAGGTACGACGAGATGCGCAGTCGAGAGCGGGTCCGCTCTCCTCCTCCTAAACATTACTTGGGTGACGATCGCCGAGTTCGGCAGGTATCGGTTCATAGAAAGTTGGGAGCTCAGCCTGTCAGCAGCACCCACTCATACTCCCTACCGACTACAGCCTCCAAAGTCACCCCTACTCATGAAACCCAGCTAGACAGAAGATACAGCGGCCGAAGGGATCGATCCCCTCGGTGTCGTAATGATCAAGAACGTTTCCCTCAGAACCACGATGGGCAGGATCTTAGGCCACAGTTCATGGCCAAACGAAGGGGTCCAACCGAGCATGAGGTTCAGCAGGCCCAATCGCAGTGCGACATCATATACGATCAGCTCATCTCCTCCCCCTTCATCAGAGAGATCGACGGGGTCCGCCCTCCATGCGGTTTCAACCCGCTAAAGTTCACTAAGTACAATCCAAAGATGGATGCCTCTTTAGACCTGGTGCATTTTAGGCAGATGATGTCTTTCTACAGCTCTGACGGCGCCCTAATGTGCAAGCTCTTCCCTTCCAACTTAGGAGAGCTTGGTCTTCTCTGATTCGACAAACTGCCAAAGTGATCAATTCCATCCTTCAAGGACTCTCCCTTGCCTTCTTAGCTTGGTTCGTAACCAGTAGCAAATAGAAGAAGGGTGTCGATTCCCTCCTCGCTTTGAGAAAGTCAGCGAACAAGTCTCTAAAACAATATGTAGCTCGGTATTGGGAACTCTTTAATGAAATACAACAAGGTTGCGACCCAGCCATTGCCGTAACCTCGTTTAAGCTCTGTTTGGACCACAGAAGTCGATTGTTTGAGGATCTAATGCTGTCCAATCCTTCTAAATGGACGATCTCATGGGGTAGATCGATAATCACTATCGATTAGAGGATGCCAGGAGCGAATGGCGTCAGGCCGAACAAAACCATCCCCATCAAGGGGATGGGAACAGAAACATACCGAGCAATGGAGGATGCCAAAGTGTGACCATGGTGGCCTCCGGTAGAAAAAAGGGCCCTTGGCCTTACAAGTTTGCTGTTGTGAAAACTATCTTTAAAATCCCGACGTATGAAATCTTTAAGAAGATCCAGCACGAACCTTACTTTGAATGGCCGAGGAGGCCACTAGGGGATCTTCGGACAACTCTTGATTCTCCTTACCGCTGCTCCTACCACAGGGAGAAGGGCTATTTGACCACGAGATACCGGGCGTGGAAGGACTTCCTTGAGAGATTGGTATCGCAGGGCCACCTCAAGGAATATATAGACGAAGAAAAGACACAAGCGGAACCTCAGCCTGAGCCAGAGAAAGAAAATAGTGGAGAGGTCAGGGTGATCGACGTAATTCATGGAATGGTGGACGTAGCTACAGAGGAGAGCCTTCGGGCCCAGATTAAACGTGCGGCCAATGAGAAACAGGTTATGACACTAAGCTTGGGCGCCAAACATCCGTATCCAAATAATCATCCCAAAGGTGACCTTTCGTTCTTTGACCAGGATCTAGAACGCTTCCAAACGCCACACAATGATGCCTTAGTCGTCTCTCTTACCCTTGGAAACTCTTTGGTCTGCCGAATCCTGGTTTTGGCGGACCAAGGGAGTTCAACCGAGGTCATGTACTATTCCCTATTCAAGGCTCTCCACTTGAAAGACAACGACTTTCAACCTACCGAAGTACCATTGTTAGGATTCAACTCGGCTCCCGTATGGCCGCTCAGCAAAATCAAGCTTCCGATCCGCATCGGCTCTAGAACGGTAGAAGCCGAGTTCATAGTTGTTGACGTACAAGCCCGTACAACGCTATTGTCGGTCGTGTCTGGCTACATAAGGTTGGGGCCGTAGCCTCCACTTACCACCAAGTCCTTCGCTTTATTGGAACTTTGGGGTTGGAAGAAGTTTTAGGGGATCAACTGTCTGCCAAAAAGTGCTACGAGGCAGCGATCAAAAGTAAGGTTTGCCCGGGGTAGGTCCAATGGGTTGAAATGCAGGACATTCTTGTACTTGAGGACGTCAGCATGAAAGCCATAGAGAAATCCATCGAGGACTTGGTTACTGTTCCACCTGACGACTCAAACACTGACAGGACCTTTCTATTGGGATCTACCTTATCATCTGCCGAAGGGGAAACAATGGCCAACTTCCTCAGACAGAATAAGGAGGTGTTGGCATAGACACCGTATGAGATGCTGAGGGTCAACCCGGAATTTATCTGCCACTCACTCAACGTTGACAAGTCTCGCCGAGGGTGGTACAGAAGTCTCGACGGTCGGCGGTAACCCACACTGATGCCGTCATTGAGGAAGTCAATCGCTTGCTGGAGGCTGGAGTAATACAGGAGGTCCAGTATCCAACCTGGTTAGCCAATACGGTAGTCGTGAAAAAGAAAAATGGTAAATGGCGCATCTGTGTAGACTACACAAATCTCAACGACGCTTGCCCTAAGAACTGCTTTCCCGTAACGAGAATTGACCGATTAGTGGACGCAATAGCTGGGCATGCTCGATTCAGCTTCATGGACACAGACCGTGGATACCACTAGATCGCCATGCATAAACCGGATAGGGAGAAAACCACCTTCATCAGGCCCCGTGGGTTGTTCTACTACAAAGTAATGCCCTTTGGCCTTAAGAATGCAGGGGCAACCTACCAACGAATGTTCGGGAAATAGATTGGGAACACGATGGAAGCCTACATTGACGATGTGATGGTCAAAAGCAGGCATGAGGCCGACCACCTAACACACCTGCAAGAGGTCTTCGACATCTTGAAGAAACACAAGCTCTGTCTAAATGCCGAAAAGTGTGCCTTCAGAGCCGGTTCAGGGAAATTCCTGGGCTATCTGGTCACAAGACGGGGTATCGAGGCCGATCCCAATTAGATCAACGCAATCACCAAGTTGGAAGCACCATAAACCATTAAAGGCGTTCAAAAGCTAATAGAAATGGCTGCCGCACTTAATAGATTCATCAGTCAGTCGTCGGATAAGTGTCGACCCTTCTTTGAGCTACTCAAGAAATGTAGCCGAAGGAGTTTTGGGTGGACTCCGGAATGTGACCAAGCATTGTAGGACCTAAAGACCTATTTATCTTCAACACCACTACTCACTACGCCAAAAGAGAATGAGCCTCTGTTCATTTATCTGGTCCTATCCCAGCATGCGGTCAGTTCACTTCTCGTGCGACAAGAGGATCGAGCACATCTCCCCCTCTACTATACCAGTAAAACCCTGGTCAATGCAGAGACTTGACTTAACTTTGGAGAAATTCGCACTGGCACTCATCTCTGCCTCTCGAAAGTTCACGTCGTACTTCCAAGCGCACCCCATTATGGTACTAACCGAACACCCACTGAAAAGATTGCTACACAAGGCCGACTCTCCTATCGTATTTAAAAAAATTGGCCGTGGAACTAGCTAACTTCGACATTCAATACCAGCTGAGGACGACGATCAAAGGCTAGGTCCTCGCCGATTTTATTGCAGAATTCAAGCCCAACACCGGTGGGAACCGCCAACTACCGGACACCAATTCAATTGAACCGTTACCTTGGCGACTCCTCCACGGTAACTTTTGGCAGATGTACATGGATGGATCCTCCAACAACCATGGCTCAGGGGCTGGAGTTGTTTTGATCTCACAGGAAGGAATTCTCCACGAGCTCGCCATCCAGCTGGAATTCGCTGCCTCTAACAACGAAGATGAATACGAGGCCGTACTTGTTGGGCTCTGTTTCGCCGAAGACCTCTGCACCGAGCATATCAATGCTTATAGCAACTCTCAGCTAGTCGTCAACCAACTCTTTGGGGATTATGAAGCTCAAGACAAGCGGATGTCTCGCTACGTCACCACAGTCCACCAACTCACCCAATGGTTTCGACACTTCACTTTGGATCAGATTGCTCAGGAACAAAATACCCATGCCTTGCGTTGGCAGTAGACGCTGGGGGCAGGGGACAGTCTCCGTTACCCATTGCCTAGCATTAAAAAGTTGGCAGTTCCCATTGAGGTCAATTGCATTTCACAGGGTCCCAGTTGGACAGATCCCATCGTGGCATATCTCAAGGATGAAACCTTACTCGAGGACCAAAAGGAGGCTCACAAAGTTGTTCACAAGGTTGCTCAATTTTGGCTGGGGTTTGGAGCCAAACTCTATTGAAGGGTGTACTCGGCACCTTATCTTCTCTGTGTGCACCCGGAATAGATGGGGGCCATACTTCATGAATTACACACTGGCAGCTGTGGTTACTACTCGGGAGGAAGATCGTTGGTACACTGATCTCTCACTCAAGGCTATTGGTGGTCAAACATGAAAAAGGAAGCTGATCAACTTGTCAATGAGTGTGACCAGTGTTAGAGGTTCTCTCCACTCCTCCATTAGTGACCGAACCGGCAAAGTGTGTGTCGTTAGGGTGCCGGCCTCGGGTCAGTGGTTTAATTTCATAAAACAGGACTTTTCCTCAAAATTTGTAAAATGAGTATAATGGATAGTCCGGAGTATCGATCCACAGGGAAAAGAACGTTGGATTTAAAGAATTCGCAAATTGGTGTTTTCGACGTTTCGGACGTCAACCTCAAATTTGTTTGGTGATTTGGTTAACAATTATACTACTAAAAGAGGGGAAAAACTAGATTAAAGAGTGGGGTTAAGTCCTAAAGTTTGGTCTATTCATTTCTTCCGTCGGTCTATCTCTTCTCCTTATAACTCAATCTATCCCCCGGTATCGGGTTATAGATCGGAAAATACTTCGATAAAAATCAGGATTTTAATTCACAAAATGGTTTGATGGATTCTTTCGAGTTCAAGAAAATAGGATTAAAAGATGAAGGACATTGATTCAAGTATTAGATATACCAACTCTAGGGATGGCTATAACTAAGCAAGAACTTAACACTTCATTTTTGTTTCAATGTGAAAAACTTAGAAAGATCCATCAATGGCATTAATACATATGGAGAAGATTTAGACCAACATGGTTTTAAAATAAACTTCACATTTAGACTTAACCCACACTAATTTAGCTACTCATATTTAACATGACAATGATAGAAGTATAAGAAAACATGATAAAACAAACTTATCTAAGAACAATAAGAATGATTAAATCAAAACTACTAGAAAACTCTAAGAACAATTAGATTTTAAGGTGAGAAAAACAATGCTAATGGAATTATAAAAGTGATTCTTACCAATACTTGAAGTATACCAAGAGAGTGAATGGATTCACAAGAGAAAACCACTAAAGATCAATACTCATACTCAAGCTTGAAGGTAAAAACATGAAGAACAAAAGTCTAAGGCAAAAAGGGAGGCAAGGAGCTCTCTAATCTGATAGAATTCTATATATGTTGTGTAAGACCCCCTTTGCCAAAGAAGTAATAACCTACAAAATATCCTATTAAACTAGGTGAAAGTACCATTCTACCCCTTGCAATGGCATAATAAGAAGCTTCTTATTCCATTCTCTAGGCTAAAAGCTTTCTTGTTCCCTGATTTGGCACAAAATTTGATGTAAAGTGGTCCCACAAGAATCTGTCGGAATCGGGTCTCTATCGATAGGAGGATCTCTCTATCGATAGAGAAGTCCTCTGGTATTCATTTATCAAGCCTTCTATCGATAGGAGTGAGTCTCTATCGATAGGGAAGTCCTCTGGTCTTCTTTGATCAAGCCTTCTATCGATAGGAATGGGTCTCTATCGATAGAGAAGTCTAGTTCTTCAGTAAAAATTGCCCTTCTATCGATAGAAGGGGTTCTCTATCGATAGAGAAGTGCACTGTCCGATTTTAAACTTCTGTCTCTATTGATAGGCATCAATAGGCAATTCTTCTATTGATAGAGAGAGTCTCTATTGATAGGACTCCACTCTCTATTGATAGAGAATGAGTCTGTCTTCAATTTTTGTAGCTTCTTTCTTCTTTCGTTCCGGCTTCTCTTTTATCATTCATGGACCTTCCATTTGCACTTTTATCAATGTCGTAAATGGACCCAAGGCCTTTTAGTCATAATGAAGCCTTTGGACATGCTTTTAGCGCTCGAAAACCTGAAAGGGTACAAAGACAACTACGCGTGCAACATTAACTAAATAAATACATTTGCCTACGCATAATTGCCAAAATGAGTATATTGAGCCACGTTATTATGCAATATAGTGCGCTCATCACACCCCCCAACTTGAAGGTTGCTAGTCCCTAGCAATGCATCATACTAACAACAGAAAAAAAAAGTTTATTTCCCATGCAAGTCTAATTATCAACCATGCTTGATTCGTAGTTTTCCATGTGTATTCGGCGCATTTAGGAAGAATGAGCAATGTAAACACGTACAACCATTCATGAACTATAACGAACAAGTGAGCTTGGAAATCTATTAAGCAATGTTAACCAAAGCGAGCCTTGATTCCAAATCTCTCAGTTTGCCCTCAAAACAAATTGTGCACTTTATGACTTAAACTTTGCATCCCTAACTTGCGCGAATATACACACCGAAGATGTGGTTATGCATTCAAGGAATAAGCGCAATCACAATGAAAGTATTCTGGTATGCGTTGATGGAACATAGCAATGTGATATAGGAATGCCAAGTGCTAGAAACATGGAACTACTCAAACATGCATCAAAATAGAATCCAAATTGTAATTAGAATCGATTAGGACTTCAAAAGCTTATAATATTCATGGTTTTTATAGCAAAATTGAAGTACAAGAAATGACACCGGCTGATATGTGGCTTAGGTCATCTACCCTTTGCCGGTGTCGTGACAATACCAATGTGCACCCGGTGCACCACACAACTGGCTAGACTCAATGACTCGATCTTATTTTGACTTTGTCCCCCTACTCCTTCTAGTCACTTTCTTCCTCAATTTCCTCCTCCCCGCTCACTCTCTTCTTCTTCCGGTTCATCTTCCGAGATGTACGGGCGCCTTGTCTGAGCTGCCACGTGGTTCATGGTTAATTTTTTTCAATATCTTCTGTGTCTTCTTGATTTCAGACTGACGACAGAAAATCTTCTTCATCTTTTTCCCCATTTTCCCCTTGAAGGATTTCGGAGTCGGAGAGAGAGGGAATTGTAATTTTTTTTTTGAACTAGAGAGTGAAAGTCGGGCTTGAAAAATGAAAGGACATCATTTGGTTTTATGCGATTTGAGAATTTCTTTTCGAAAACCAATCTCTGTATGGATTGAGAAATAGTCTCTATTGATAGAGAAGTAGTCTCTATCAATAGAAGAATGAACTGTCCAACTTTTGCATTTTCTCTATCAATAGGAAAGTCTCCTCTATCAATAGAGAAGTGAACTGTCTGAAATTTCTTCTTTTGCCCAACTTCTTCATCTTTTTGACCCCTCTTCTTTCCATCACCCATCCAAACACTCTCATAACACCTCCCAACATCCGGTTTCCTAATTGTTTCATGAAAATTGGATGACTCGGACTGGGTTCAAAATTTGGATTATGGGACACTTGTGTGGTTCAATCATGCAAAGATAGCCTAATTTCCTTTTCTCCGTACATAATGGATTCCAAATTGATGCATGCAAGATGTTAATCATGAAATGAGTATGGCATGGATTTCATATGAAGATTGAGTGCGGGATGCTTTTCAAATTAAATCTCCACTCTATATGATCAAATCACCCAATTACACACTTAGCTCAAAGTGTTCCAAATAGTTCATGTTTATGTGTGTGAATTGACTTTGTTGCTCAATGACAAATACATCGCATGCATGCCTCTTGTACATATCCAAATTATCAAGCATAGGTTTCCACTCTACTTTCATGGGAAATGGAACAACAATTTCAAAAAAAAAAGGGACTAAAATGACTCAATTAACACTAAAATTGGACTAACCCTTCCCCCCAACTTGAAAATTGCATTGTCCTCAATGCAAGAAGACAACGCACCATTAAGCATAAAAGAGGGACGAACATACCTACGAGGTGGAATGTCAACCACCATATACCTCGACCAAGTTTGAGGATTTCTCGTCACGTGCACCGTTTGTCATTGGGAGGGCTTCCAAGGTGTACTCTTTTGGCTCCAACTTGTGGACCATAGCTAGTCACATAGGATCATCGTCGGAGCTTTGTTGGACTAACAACCGTAGCACATAGCTACACCCATGACTTTGGGCTCTTGAATGCCGCAATCACCCCGTACTTAGACCCAAACTACCAAGGCTGATGTGGCAGCGTGTACACCTTGCGAAGACTGAACCACCAACTACCTACTAAGAGCAAACATGACTTCATGGGACACAAATTTCATTAGCGGGTTAGTCCAAAAATGACAATAAATGAAAGTAAGCAATAAATCCACCAACTTCTTCACGCGAAGGACACGAGTACTACTTTTCTTCCTTGTCGAAGGCTGTGTTTCCCTATTGTTGGAAGGACAGTATGCGTGGGGTTCAACAATATCTTGAGAAGTAGCGCCATCATCTAATAGGCTACCACTCCCTTTGGGGGGGGGGTCCCCCCAAATTCCTTACCCCGTCATTCCGCTTTGAAGCAATCTCCACAGAAATTGACACTAAAGCCGAAAGGGTTCAGACAGATTTCTCATTGTCCACGCGCCTGCCGTCAGACCCAACCTCAAGGTACTACATACGTAGCTTGACAAGGTGGCTATACCAGACCGTCGGATGCCGTTCGAGCACGGCAAACACTGGAGGTATCACATACTCCATGGATTTATAGTCTCCTAGACTTCAAATCAAGCTCACGGAACAACAATTTGGTCACCCAAACAGTCTAGGCCCAATATTTTCAATGGAAATGTTCCGAATGGATCAGGAACATATGGCTGCGCTTGGTCTACCAGAGAGACCACAATGTGATTATAATCGATTTGGCCATTTTTTCTCTCCAAAATATGATCGGTAAAGCGCGGGGGAAAATGGTCATTTCTAAAGTGCCAACTCATAGCCTGGTGGTGCTGGTCTGAGAGTCCCAAAAGTTTACTCCCCTGTTGATTCTTTTGAATGGGCAGAATCACAACAAGAGAATACTCAGTATTATCAGGGGGATCGGTTTCCACTTGCTTAGAAAAAATCTGAATTTCTAAAGGTACAGATTGGTCAATGGACAGATAAGTTTGCGGTTTGTCCGGAGGTGACTCGTCAACAATGGGTACCCAACTTTCTATTCTCATAGCTTTGTCATTTACGAGTGAGGACAAGCACTCGAGCTCCGGTGAATCTAAAAATGTGGTCTCTTCAGCAGTGAGACCAATTTCAAGAGGATCGGGGAATACATGAGAGTTCCCTTGTTCTTGGTCTAAGGTATCAATGTGGTTCACACCACGGAACTTATCATCATCCCCATTTTGCCTCTCAACATTGAAGATATTGTTCAAATTAGTCAATTGGGAGTGGATGTCACCAAAGGCTTGCCTATTTTGCTCAATAGTTTTTGAATGCCCTTGTAGGAACATCTGCAATGTGTCCTCTAAACTCTGCTCATTAGATGGTTGAGATGCATTGGAATCTACAACAGATTTTTGGAAAGCATATTGTGGTGAATTGTTAGGTGGGTACCATAATGGTTCCTGCCATTGAGAATAATAGCCCTGGATTTCAAAATTGGATGGGCATAAGTATTCTCTCATAGTTCGTGCAAATGGGACATCATTGACCTCCGGTTGGGTAGCCATTGTGGTGTTAGGGGGATTGTTTGTGTGAACGAGTCTATGCGTAGCGTGTCGAGTGTAAACACTCATACACCAAAGACAACTCCCCTAACAATCAAATATGAGAACAAAAGAAAATTAAAATTGCGAATTGCACTTCCCTTTAGCTTGCGTTACACATTAGGTTTACCAATGTGGGTAGGTTAAAGGTTTCCACTAAAGAGAGTTGCAACTTGCAAAAAAAATTTGCGATTCTTTAAAAATAACTATTCATCATCCCCGGCAGCGGCGCCAAAAACATGACCGAACCGGCAAAGTGTGTGTCGTTAGGGTGCCGGCCTCGGGTCAGTGGTTTAATTTCATAAAACAGGACTTTTCCTCAAAATTTGTAAAATGAGTATAATGGATAGTCCGGAGTATCGATCCACAGGAAAAAGAACGTTGGATTTAAAGAATTCGCAAATTGGTGTTTTCGACGTTTCAGACGTCAACCTCGAATTTGTTTGGTGATTTGGTTAACAATTATACTACTAAAAGAGGGAAAAAACTAGATTAAAGAGTGGGGTTAAGTCCTAAAGTTTGGTCTATTCATTTCTTCCGTCGGTCTATCTCTTCTCCTTATAACTCAATCTATCCCCCGGTATCGGGTTTTAGATCGGAAAATATTTCGATGAAAATCAGGATTTTAATTCACAAAATGGTTTGATGGATTCTTTCGAGTTCAAGAAAATAGGATTAAAAGATGAAGGACATTGATTCAAGTATTAGATATACCAACTCTAGGGATGGCTATAACTAAGCAAGAACTTAACACTTCATTTTTGTTTCAATGTGAAAAACTTAGAAAGATCCATCAATGGCATTAATACATATGGAGAAGATTTAGACCAACATGGTTTTAAAATAAACTTCACATTTAGACTTAACCCACACTAATTTAGCTACTCATATTTAACATGACAATGATAGAAGTATAAGAAAACATGATAAAACAAACTTATCTAAGAACAATAAGAATGATTAAATCAAAACTACTAGAAAACTCTAAGAACAATCAGATTTTAAGGTGAGAAAAACAATGCTAATGGAATTATAAAAGTGATTCTTACCAATACTTGAAGTATACCAAGAGAGTGAATGGATTCACAAGAGAAAACCACTAAAGATCAATACTCATACTCAAGCTTGAAGGTAAAAACATAAAGAACAAAAGTCTAAGGCAAAAAGGGAGGCAAGGAGCTCTCTAATCTGATAGAATTCTATATATGTTGTGTAAGACCCCCTTTGCCAAAGAAGTAATAACCTACAAAATATCCTATTAAACTAGGTGAAAGTACCATTCTACCCCTTGCAATGGCATAATAAGAAGCTTCTTATTCCATTCTCTAGGCTAAAAGCTTTCTTGTTCCCTGATTTGGCACAAAATTTGATGTAAAGTGGTCCCACAAGAATCTGTCGGAATTGGGTCTCTATCGATAGGAGGATCTCTCTATCGATAGAGAAGTCCTCTGGTATTCATTTATCAAGCCTTCTATCGATAGGAGTGAGTCTCTATCGATAGGGAAGTCCTCTGGTCTTCTTTGATCAAGCCTTCTATCGATAGGAATGGGTCTCTATCGATAGAGAAGTCTAGTTCTTCAGTAAAAATTGCCCTTCTATCGATAGAAGGGGTTCTCTATCGATAGAGAAGTGCACTGTCCGATTTTAAACTTTTGTCTCTATTGATAGGCATCAATAGGCAATTCTTCTATTGATAGAGAGAGTCTCTATTGATAGGACTCCACTCTCTATTGATAGAGAATGAGTCTGTCTTCAATTTTTGTAGCTTCTTTCTTCTTTCGTTCCGGCTTCTCTTTTATCATTCATGGACCTTCCATTTGCACTTTTATCAATGTCGTAAATGGACCCAAGGCCTTTTAGTCGTAATGAAGCCTTTGGACATGCTTTTAGCGCTCGAAAACCTGAAAGGGTACAAAGACAACTACGCGTGCAACATTAACTAAATAAATACATTTGCCTACGCATAATTGCCAAAATGAGTATATTGAGCCACGTTATTATGCAATATAGTGCGCTCATCAATTAGCCAGCTGAACAACTCAACCCCCTATCTAGTCCTTAGCCATTCGCACAGTGGGGGTTGGATATTGTTGGAAAATTTTCTGTGGCACCCGGCGGCTTCAAATTCCTCATTACGGCTACTGACTACTTCACAAAATGGGTTGAGGCCGAACCCCTAGTCACAGTTGAAGACAAGGACGTCAAGCAGTTTATCTGGCATAATAAAATCTCAAGGTTCTGTATTCCCTACGCTTTTATCTCTGACAATGGCACACAGTTCGTAGGGGACCTATTTACCAATTTCTGTAGCGAGCACAGGATACGATTCTTTAATTCAACACCTGCTTACTCTCAATGCAATGGGCAAGCCAAAGCCTCAAACAAAATCGTGCTTGGTGGGATCAAGAAATGGTTGCTAGCAGCCAAAGGCAGATGGGTTGAAGAACTTTACAGCATCCTATGGGCCTACCGAACAACCCACGCCAATCAACCGACCGAACACCATTTTCACTATGCGAACTGAAGGCTTCGATCCAGAGACCAATGGCAAATCAATCTCAACCGCTTTGGATGTGGTCGAAGAACAGAGGGACTCCGCTCACTCCGCTCAGATTCGGATTGCGGTATACCAGCAGACGATATCCCAGGGCTATAACAAGAGGGTTCAGCCTCGGTCATTCAAACCCGATGATCTTGTCCTCAGAAAAGTGGTAGGAGCCAAACAGACAAATAAACTCGGTCCTAATTGGGAGGGTCCCTACCGAGTGATGAAGGTAGCTGCGATCGGCTCCTACAAATTGGAAGACCTAGACGGCACTCCTATTCCCCGTGGAACACCCAAAATCTGAGAAAATATTATCACTAGATTGCGTGGCCAAGGGCCCTCCTCGAAATTCTTTATTTGCTTAAATTTTTATTCTAGACTGTGCGGCCTAGGTTCCTTTGTTGATGTCATTTTCTTTTTCGTTGTACGGCCTCAAACTCTCTCTTATTTCAACATTTCATTTGTTGAAAAGATTTTTCTCATTCCTTTTTTACTTGGTCAAACTGTCGAACACTACACACCAGCCTACGCCAGGTTACCTACATGTGAAATCTCTTAAATTTTCTCCAAGTATTTATGCTCGGCCCTATACCGACTTCTAATGGTTAACATACGGCTCCTCACTCACGTGCGCTCATGATTCTGCGCTATACCTACAACTCAGTCACAGCCTACCTACCAACTCACGGCTCAGCTTTGATTGGGGGGGGGGGGGGGGTAACAGACAAGTTAGTTTATTCATAAGTCAAAACAACAGCTGACAATCACCAATTACCATGAGGTATGTCTAGATGACATAGTTAGTCAAAGAGTAGAGGTCCCACTTGAGGATGCTAATGAGGGACTTGGACAGAATGTAGAATCACATATTGTCTTTACGAGAAAGTTTGTGACGATATCCACTAAATTCAACCTATTGAATCCAGCAGTTGTATTGAGTGCTAATGATTAGGCTATAGATGCTACGAAGGAGTCCGAATACACAAGGTGTGTGAAATTGCCAAGGGATGCATTGAAGAATCCGAGAGTTTGGGAACCTAGCATGTCGACTGCTTACTATTTGTTTACACATCTTGAAGAGGGATGGATACTTGATCGCACTTATAGAAGTAGTCAACCTATTGTCTTCGATCGTCATGTCATCCATGTATTTATTGTTTAGACATGTTGGGATTTGACCTTGGTTTGGGCTTTGAATGGTTTTCCATGTTTCACGTTAACTGCATTTGGTCCAAGCATCGAGGTAGTATTTGTTCACCCGAGGGTGATTGTTTCACGCTATTTGGCGAACTTTGGGAGCAGTTGGAGTCCTACCTATGTGGGTCTTGAGAGTGGAGTTTGCTTAGAGTTTGTTGATGAGTTTAATGTTAGATGAGGTGTGTGGTTGTCCGCGGGTGGAGCGTCATTGTGGACGGTTTATGATTGTCAGTGCACGTCCACGGTAGGGTTACCCGGTATGTCTATGAGGGAGAGAGGTTGAGTTTTTGATGAATTTGCTACCTAATACTACAATATTTATGTTTTTATGTCATTTTACAATTGTGGGATTTAGAGAATCGAAGAGGAAGATCACTAGAGCTATGAGACTTAGAGGTCAAAGCTATTGTACTTTGAGAAGTCTGGAAACAGGATGACTTTGTATGGTTTGGAGATTTGATCGACGATATCGACAAGAGTGAGTGAGACCCTGCTAGTTGACTTGAAACGTAGGATTGTGTTCAAGTTCCTTAACGGGAAGGCATGGGAGTTTACTTTTTCGGTGAGTCATCATAACCTTTGAGCTTATTCGTTATGTGATATCTATGCCTACTGCATTTGACAGAGATGCGTGCTTTGTATTCGCTTTTGGCATGAGTATTGTGTTTCATGTGGACGCCATAGTCGTATACTTGATAATCATTGACTCGTAGTATACAAGTTTGGCATTGTGATGCATGAGTCGTGTTAGCATGTTTTGCTTGAGTTCATGAACTTGATAGTCATGTGTAGGCCATATGGGCATGTTTTGCTTGAGTTCTATAAAGATATGTGAGCCATGTTAGCACATTTGCTTTGGTTTCGTGGACTTGTTGAGTCACAATTGTTGTAGATAGATTCAACATTATTGATACTTGAATTGCGTTAGTACATTGTGCTGAGTTATGTGGGCTAAATAGTCACCGATGTTGTATACAAATCGGTATTATTGAGATATCTGTGTGTGTTGACTTAATTTACTTCATGTATGGACTTATTTGTATCTCATTGATATGTACTTGGTAGGTAGGGAATGTGCAGGAGTAGTGTGTACTTAACTTAAATTGGCACATGAACTTGTTTAGCCATGGAGAAACAAATAATTGTTGGGAATGATATATATACATTAGTTGGTTTGCCATAGATAATGTGTTGTTGCCATTAGTGATTGTCTACTCGTTGATCAATATATGTGCACGAATCGGATGTAGCGTTATGGCTTGATCCGTTGGATTAGTAGACAAGTATCGATGCCTTGTGTGATAGCGTTGGGATCCTGATGGTGTATCCGTGTCTTGTAAGTTGTTATTGTTGAGAGGTGTCCGTGTCAACTTGTTTCGTTTAATTTCGATGACGAAATTTCTCTTAGGAGGGGAGGATGTAAGGGCCCAGAAAATTTTTATTTTTATTTTTATTTTGGTGTTTGAAACATTTTACGGTGATTAAAATTGATTATGATATGTTTAGGATGAAATTGGATGATGAAGAGGTGAAGAGTAAAGAAGGGAGGTGACCGGTTAGGAGGTTGAGAGAGGGTTTGGGTGACTGGTCACGTGAAAATAAGAATTTTAAAATTTTTTATCAGTAGCTATGGGTGACCGGTCACGAGATTTTCATGGGATTTCCGTGACCGGTCAAGCGGGTAAAAAATGCGATTTTTAAAGGGACGAATCAAATTTTTTAGAACATAATATATACACCTAAAATTTGATTTCTCCCATTTCTCTCTCTAAAAAACCCTCATCTCCACTCACTCCCCACCCAAATATATGATCTAACCTCAAGATCTTTCAAATTTCTTCAAGTGTCTCCCTATATTTCTTGGGATTTTGTTGTTGGAGTTGAGTATTTCACTTGGAGAAGACATGATTAAATTATCTTCCACCATTAAAGCTAGGGTTTCAACTTAGAGCTCAAGTCTTGATTTTTTTTCCCTTTGAGGTAGGGATTTTCTTGCTTGTCTTAGTTATTTTTGACTTGTTTTTGGTATTATTTGGATTTACCCTTTGTTTTGAAGACTCGAATGTGTTTAAGTGTGATTTGTGATGTTCTAGCATATGGTGTGGTATGTTTGATTTGTAGATCCATTTAGATTTCTCGTCTATTTTGTGAATGAATTAGGATATGAGCTCCACAATGTGAAATGAGACTTTTCTTTTATATATTCAAAGTCACGATTGATACATTGATGAAATGCAAGTAGATTATGATTATTGTCGTTTGTGAACATGTGAATGGTGCAATATGCGGACTAGATTCTTTTATGGAAACACTAAGAATGCTTTGAACTAGATTCTTTGAGGGGATTTCTAGGGGAAATGGACTAGGATCCTACGGGAATACTAAGCATGAAACATTGTCGATGCAAATCGGAAACGTTGCTTGATGTCGATGGGTGTAATAATATAAAACAAGTCTATGATGAATTGATATAAGCTATGAACTACACGTTAGTATTGAAAACACCCTGTATTGGTGTTAATCCCTATACCCTTTGTGCAAAGTTCGTCTTCCTGTTCTAAGGATGAAACGTTATCTACGGAGTGTCTTTGTGTTTGACTGTGATTTGAATTCCGTTGTGGGACGGTGAGATGGGAGGTCCTTTCTTCTATAAGTTTGTCCTTCATGATGCTATTTTCAGAAAATAGTTTCACCTTACTCTAGTGTCTTGAGGAGTTCCCTTGTTCCCTAAGGTGATGTTAGAGTCCTGTCTTATCAGGTAACATTAAGTCAAGTGGTAGTTTGAAATAGAGATGTATGGCGAGTTGTAAGAGAATGAAAATGGTCATGAGATGTGTTGATCTTAAAATGATATGGGATGATTGGTAACTGACACATTGGTGGTTAATTATTCATGTGCTTTAATTTCTTGTTTCTCATACACTCCATAGTGGTTGCCACTTTATATTTTGACAGTTAATTAACTGTTGATTATTGAGATTGCATAAAACTCTATGGTCTATGTTACGGTATAAATGAAAGTAGACGATGGTTGTGTGACACATGACATATGTGGATACCATTGTGATATGAGATGATTGTTATGGGATAGGTGACATGCGTGATTGACGAACTAAATTCCTTTGGAAATGCTAGGGGGATGGTACTAGATTTCTTTGGGAATGCTAGGAGAATTGTACTAGATTTCTTTGGGAATGCTAAAAGGGATGTGAACTAGACTCCCACTCGAAAAAGTTAGGACGGTGATTTAAAAATGTACTAGATCCCTTTCGGTATGCTAGGAGTGTACTAGACTCCTTCATGGGAGAGCTAGGAGTGACATAGACTATTCCTATTCGGGAGAAAGCTAGGTATAACAATTTGACACTTAATGAGAATATGACGTAGATACACGTAAGTCTTGGTATGCATTAGATGAATTGAGGGATTATAAATAATTATTACGAAGCTATTGAATGCTCGTCTTTGGATTATTATTGTTTTACTCTCGTGATCTCATGCTATACATTGGTGTTTGAAATGTGAGATGTGGATATACATCTATGAAATTATGAAATATGAGGATGACTTGTCTAGTCTCCATCGGATGTGTGTTATGCTATAAGCATACGTTGGTATTGATGGGAATGACAATGGTATGTTTAGTCACATTTGAGTGTCGTATTAAGAAGGACAACTAAATCACTGGATAAAGATATGATAACACACGTTAGTTGGGTTTCGACTGAATAATTCATGCAATGATAGGTCTATGCTATAGGTTTGTTAGCATGAGTTTCAAATGTGTCCTGGTGACCTTGGTATGTTGAGGTGTAAAAATTTGATATGATGTGTTACCTACTCTTGTGAGACATGCGAGATGATGAATGACTTAGTGAGAGAACCCATGGATGGTGGTGGTGGTTTGACGGCAACTAGTGACATACTGATGAGAGAACATAAGTTATGGAATGAAAAATGAATCGATATTCAGATAGGATTGAGTAGGAAATAGATGGTGCGGTAAGATGGTTGAGTGTGTCATTCACGTCTATCTTGTGTTAGACATAAGCTCATACTTATGTTGTTGTTTAATGATCATATCGTGTACCTGATTTCCTTGTGACAGACGACAGGATTAGTACAAGATAAAGATATAACACCGAACATTAAAAGAAAACTTAATCTTACAATCCTTACTAGCATACCTGGTGATCTTGGGGATTGGATGAAAATAATATTTGCCTAAGGCAAATTCAAATTCTCCCCTAACGACGACAAAATCATTCTTGTACTTGTTAGAGTCCAACAACCCCCTGATCAACCTTATCTGCCCGATTCAGCGACTGAGGTACTTCCTCCTTGCTACCTTGTTCTGGCTTACAAAGTAGAGGCCGAACAGATTCTCGATCTCGAAATCCAAATGGTATCTTTCCTTCAGTTCGATGACTCCCACGACCGAACGACAAAAGTTTATCATGACTTGGAAGGGAGTCAACTGAAGAGTGTTAAGCACTTGCCGAAGAAAGAGATTGAAGGGAAAATGTACCACTCCCTCGATGATGGCCATCAATGGGAGTATGATCTGGAACTCGTCCGTGACAAGGTTATCACCCAGTCAGACTAAGTCTACGGATACGTTGTCGTGGATGCTGTACGTGAGGTGGAAGTCAGCTAGGCTCTCTGGATCATCAAAGAAACAGGAGTACCGATTCTTTCCCTAGTGAGAAGCCGAGGTCTTCAGTATCACGTCAATGCTTGGAAGCCTTGCCGAGCCACTAGGTCTGGGCTTGTCGACGCCAGAGGATAACATCTGTGATGAATCTACTTTAGGCATGGACATACTATTAAGAGGTGCACGGGTGTTAAAAAAAATCTCCCAGGTACGGTGTCTGAGAAGAGGTCACCCTTGGCCGCAACTCAGTCAGGGGCAATGGATCTAACTCAAAGTCTCGAGGTGGAATAAAAGAGACACTGACACAAGGCACTTGGTGGCGGGCAAGGGAATGCCCGGTCAAAAGAAGTTGTCCTCGGCCAAACGTCATGATGCTCGGCCAGATTATGGGGTCGAGATGACAACCCCAAATGACGACTTCAAACTAACAACCAAAAACTAGGAAAGCCCAAAGAAAGAAAGTGAAAACACACTCAAGCATTATGGACGCAATAGAATAAGCATACCTGGAGTTCGAAAACAACGACAGATTGCTGAGAAAATGGGAAATCGAATTTCAAGAGAGCGAGAGAAACGTTGGGGGCACTGGATAAGATGTGGCACAAAAGAACGTACTCATTCCTAGGAGCGCCCTATTTATACTGGGGCTTTATTTTCAAGAAACGGTTGGCGTGGGACACGAGGCATTGCACGTAGGAAAAGAGTCGTTTTGTCTCCGACCCTTAGATCGAGCTCCACGTGGCAGCATCTTAGGGACTGATGCTCTGTGTAAACCGTCGCGTGCTTTCCTACGACATCGGTCATGCTTGGATCCGACCTCTGGGAAATCAACCCCTCAATATCGACTTTTATATGAAGGCGTTGAGGGGCTATTGTAGTGGGCCGAAGTACACGACAATAGTAGGCTTTGGGTCCACGATCATCCTTGGCTTACTTATACTCGGCCCAAGTCAGGCTAAGCCAAAAGAGCTGCCAAACAATTCTTCGGCTCACATACCGAATGATCCAACGGGCAGCACTCATCTTCAGCACCTATCTTTGCCTACCCTCTCGCAGCACATCACCTACGCGCTCGGTGTCAATCTTCGACCTTTCTCCACCTCGGCCATGTAGTGTTTGGCATCAGCACGTAAGGTGTGCGTCCTACATGTACAAACGTGGGAAAGAGGATTATGGGGTGTGCAGACGTGCCCGTCTGACTCGCACGAAAGAGGGACACATGGCAGGACCACCTTGACTCTCAAACCACGATGCTATACCCTTGGCCGAATACTCCGGCAAGCGGTTGGGTGCCTACTCTATAAATATTTCATGGGCATTCCTATTACAGGTAAGTGCACGCTCATGCTAAAAATATACTTTCAAGTTGCTTTTTCTCTTCCTAAAGACTAACTTGATCATCGAAGTGCTTGCCGGAAATCTCACCCCGGTCGGTACTAATTTAGTATTGAGCATTTTGCAAAAAAAATCAAGAGTATTCACTATATCTACCCGAGAAGTGGAATTAGGATTCTAGACTCCATAAAAATAGAGGGTTAAGACAAAGTAATTCATATATTTCTTGGTCTTTTGACTAAGATCAAGTGTAGTATCTATTTGTAATGCCCCGAATTTCGGATACGTTAATAAAAATAGTGAAGTAACTGAAATACCATAATTATATTAAAATACGAGTTTGATATAGAAGATAGTCAAAAATACATTTCAAAAGAGACTGTTTAAATTAAAAATACTTTAAAAGTAAAGTCAGAGCAGTCCAAACGAAACTAGGTGAACCACGGCTCCACCGTGTTTTCTGTGGAATAAGCATCATCGTACGGTGTATACTCCGGTCCGACTCCATTGTCGTCAGTACCTGGTTATGAAAGCTATCGACAGAAGGAAGTTGCGCCATGAGTTTTTACACTCAATAAGTCACCCTGCCCTTAAATTTCCTTTTTAATATTTTAGCATAATAACATGATGTGTAGTGTATAGAGTATAAAAATATTCAAAGTCTAATCATGTGATAAAATAAGTGCAGAAATAGTAAGTATATGCTCTAAATCGAAATGACGTAATTGAAATCATCAGAGTAATTATCACAGTGAATATCAGTTTCAAACATTCATGAGTCCTCGACTCGAATCAAATATTCTAAAGTATGATCATGTCATATAGTTCTATCAATTGTTCCAAGAATAACATTGTCATTTATTTCGAATAGACTTTTCTAACATCAATGACCTCATCATATATTTTAAATTAGCATTTCTAACATCAATAAAATCTAGTATGGTGCCCCCGAATGATAACGATCCCGACCACCTGACTAACCGATGCTCCCCAACCACATCATTTTTCAATCGTCATGTTCACAATCAATATGCTATCCCTAGCATTATATCATGTCGTCACCGTGTCAAAACAACATATGAGTTTTAAAGTTTACGCTGGAGGGTCCTTTGGTTAAAAGGGCACGATAGGACTAGATATAACTTCGGCTCAAGCGTAACTTGGCTAAACGCATGACATGACTAAATTACAGTGCTTGGACAATACAAAATTTAGGTCTATCACACCTTTTGCTTAAAATCAAAGCTTGGCTTATGTCGCATCACGACTACAAGACATGCATAATATTCCCACAGGGAATATATCCATAACCACCAATCATATATTATTATCAGTGTGTTTATCGTTCGGGTATCCACAAGACACCTTGAGTATTAATGATTGATCATCGTCAAAGTAATCAGAGTAATAATTATGGTAAGTCATGCTTTACTAATATTTAAACAGGAATCACATAATAACAAGATGGATGCGCAAATAAATAAATAATTTAATAGTTAATCATAAAAAATTTATTTAATGATACACATTATAAGATAAACATATTTATAAAATGAGTTTATAATAATTTTTATGGTTTTCGAAGAGAATAAAAAGGTAGGGAACTAAAAAGGTGTAAGGTTTTAAAATGATATTTTTTAAAATTAATTTAAATGATAACTGATAAAATAATTAAATCTATGATAAACTATACAAGTTTAATTATAATAATCATAAAATAAATGTAATATTTATATAATAGGGGTACACTCTGTAATTAACTAAAATATCGGATAAAAATTAAATATATCAAAACTAATTTAATTCTAGTCAAAATTCTATCCAGAAGTCCGTCCGGTCGCGGATCTAATTTTTCGGATTGAAATCTGAACCTGGAAAATTTCGACAGTCTCAATAACTCGATGATTCTTCTCCGGTAAAACTCCGTTGGGCCTCATTTTCTACCAAAACATTCAAAATGGATCAAAGATAAGGGGTTTACAATTGGTTTTGAGTTTGACGGAGATTTGGTCGGATTTCGGGCACCGACTCGGTTCAGCGAAATTTCGACAATTCTTCTTCTTCTCTCCTTATTCTCTCCTTCTTTCTTCCTTTTCTCTCTTTCTTGCAGTTCTCAGATGGTTTAGTGTGTGTTTAGTGAAGGAGAAGTCTGCTATTTATAGGGAAAGAGAAGAGACAAAGTGGATGGTTGGGTGGAAGTCGGGGGAGATCGACGGTGGGGAGGACGGGTAGCCTTGGGTGATGGCAGTAGGGGAGGGGTGGTGGCAGAAGGTAGGGAGGTTGATGGGAGGGCTTAGTGGCTGATGGGAGGTGGCAACTGGTGGGGGAGGTAACGGGGAGGAGACGAGAGGGGGGACATATGTGTGTGTGTGTATGTATATGTAAAATTAATATACATATTGTATCATATATATATTGAGATATATACATATACAAACACACGTACGAAATAAAATATATGCGCGAAGTAAGAAAAATAAAATGCTCGAATTAGTCATTAAATCGATCAAAATTACGGATCATTACACTATTCCTATTAGTTTAATATTTGATATGCGAGTCATTGGCTCACGTGATATTAAATTAATCTTTTTAATGAGAATGACTCATTAGAATAGCTTGTTATTGGGGTCCTTCATGGGATCGCCTTGGTGCTGTACTATTGTCTCGGCCTAGCCCACCCTTCCAATTTGAATCCAAAGTTTTTGACAGCTCAACCTTAAATATCGAAGGAGCATTTAGATTTTGCTTTATAACTTTTGTTAAGAATTTGGAGTGTGTATTTAGGTTCGCTTCATGTGCTGTAGGCATAGGTATCCGCTAGTCAATATATAACATGCATATTTATTTGCACACATAAATAGATTAAATATATTCAAAAATAAATAAAAAGACTTAAGAAGAACATTTTAGTTTTTTATCAATTAAAATTAATTGTGTTAGTCGAAAGTTAATGGCAGGGGAGAATCTGTTAAATAGTTTATAAAGTATACGAGGTCAATACATTTATCAGAAACCTCAAGGGAGGCCAGTGCATTTTACTCTTTTTTTTATAAGTCAAAGTGTCCCACAACTTACGCACATGAGGACTAATTTTTTCGAGACCAATCCCACTGTCTTTTTGCGGAGATCGCAATTAAAGTCAGAGCAAAATCATATATAGACTGATTCCATAAGAATTAATAGCACTTGGAAGGTTTCAACCCCAAGACCTTAAAATAGAGCAAACCCTCAAATTTCATGCCTTCACCACCAAACCAATCCTTTGGAGTTTTGATGAATCTCATTCTAAACCATTGTTATTTATCACGTATTGTGCCGGTCTTGTAATGGTACCGAACCACCAGCGTACCGTACCGGCCTGTTCGATACCGTAATTGTCCGTATTTTTTGTTTTAAGAAAAAAATTCAATTAGTGTTTTTTGGGTAGCTAGACATAAATTGAGGCTAAAATAATTCTCTTCTATATTTGGTGATTTGTTTTAAGTTGTGAGACTTTATTTGATATGTCTAACATGATTTTTTGTTAAAAAATATTATTTGAGAAATATATATTAATTTTAGCAATTGGCACACACCGTACCGGTACTTACCGTATTAATAACAAAATCAATAAATTTGGCGTACGAGATTGATAAATTTGTTCTGAACACATTCTTTTCCTTTTACCAGCTTGGTTATATACCCATACCACCATACGTGAAACTCACTTTTTGTCATTGGTGGGAAGTTTTGTCCTCCCAATTACTATTTTTTTACAGCAAGGTTTGTCTGATTAAGAGGAATTGTGATAAAACTAAAAGTTAGATAAAGTGAAGTTTTTTGTATGAGTTTGGTAAAAATTAGTAGAATCTTACAAGAAAACATCTTGTATTTACTAGAAAATCCTTGATAGAAGATATAAATTATGCCGTCCTAAACATTTTAATTTTTCTCCAACATCTCTTATTTTTGGAAAAAAAAATTAAAATAAACCCATAAAAGATTTATTCTATTCTCCTTCTTACATTATTTTTGTTCAGATGGAACAGACCTAGGGGCAAAGTCAAGATTCAACGTTTAGCAGGGGCAAATTTTTTTTTTTTAAATAAAAGGAATCGAATATAATTTGATGAGACCGAAATGTAATTTTTTTTTAATTTTCAAAATTTATATATAGGTCCTAATTTTTTTAAAAAAAATTGGACCCCTGGTCTCCATATAGTTCCGCCCTGGAGCAAATCCTTAGCGAGATAGAGAAATGAGCCAATTTTTTTTTTTTTAAATGCTGTGGGAGAACTTAAATGATGTCATTAAAAATAAACAACATTATTCACCAAAGATGTCAAATTTAATATGGCAATTCAAATGGTAATAAATGATATCAAACTAACTCTAACAAAAACGTTAAAAGTATTATTAAATCTTACGTGGCAATTTAAAAAGACTATTTCATACAAATTTGACATCAAGTATCAAATGTATTTTTACCTCAAATACCTCAATTTTGACATTTTTGTTAGAGGTAAAAAAATTTGAATGTCACCGGTAAACCGGACAGGACCGGTAGGTTCGGTCTGATTTTTTGCTCAAATCGGTCCGGTCCGGTTCGATCCGATTTGAGTTTTTTTAAAATTTTCGGTTTGGTTTTTTATTTTTAATATGCATGAGCCGGATCAAACTGGTTCTGTAAATGTTAACCCTAAAAATAAAATTAATTGTTTATCAATTGTAATTTGTACTAAAAATTGTAATTGTTTCTTAGTTTGCACTTTACATGAGAGTATTGTTGGGCGGCAATTTTATTAACTTGGTTTGTATACCGCTTTAGATTGGATATGATTATTTTTTATTGCGATTGCAATGCCATTATTCTTTATTGTTTGACATTATTCTTGATTACTTAAAATTCTTACAACAAAAATTTATTACAATTAGATTTTCTTCATTTTTACATTTTGTTGGAAATATGGGCTTGTGCCCACCTAAACCGGAAACTGGCCATAAACCGGCCAAGCCGAACCGGACCAAATCAATAGACTTTTATCCGATTTTTTATTTCTCATTTACCCAAATTAGAACAACCGGTTTGGTCCGTGGTTATTGGCTAAACCGAATCAGTTACACTCCTAGTCAAATTGTCTCGTAGGCCATTACCAAAATTTGACACTAAAAAATCTGACATCTTTCTTGAAAAGATACTCTAAATGCATTTTTTGTCCAAACATTACCATGTTTTGTGAGAAACAGACAGACATGTAAAAAAAGTTCTCTTTCTTTCTATTTCTCAACTTCTTTCTGTTATTTCTCACCTGATTTGTGAACCAAACATGAGATTTCTTATTCTTAGTCTTTGTTTCTCACCAAATCACTTGCACCAAACAGGCTGTAAATCCTATTCTATGGCAACCTCAAACCCACAAACCAACAATAATTTCCTCACATATTTCCCACAGCTGCACACACCACACTAGTGCCAGAATACAACAACAACAAAAAGAAAACAGCAGTCTGAAACTCAACAATTACAGAAGTAGTTGCAACTTGGACGATTTAGTCCTTTTCGAATTCTAGAAAACAAATGGAACCAAAGCCTTGACCTCCCTAGGGAAATTTTCAAATTTAGATAGGTACCATTTTCTGGTGACATAACTCCTTCCGGTCAAGTACAAAGCCGTCCCAAATGCACACGACAGTGAGAGCCATGTCTGGGACACACAGAAAATTCCGCAAAATCCCATAATCTCAAAGAGGTAATGAGGGCAAATAACCAGATTGAAGAGGCCTCCTTTTGGAAGTTTGTATCCTTTGTCACTCTTCTCTCTGAGTTTTGCAAGGAGGTAATGGTGGTAAAAGTTGCCAGATATTCCCACTAAAAATATCACAACCCCTAGATACTTCAGATCGATCCGTGGCTCAGGAAACCCTTGGGTCAAGTGTTGCACATATATCATGCTTGCAGCTGCGAAGAAATAGGCACCTGAGATAAGAACGGCAGAGCCCAGGACCACGCCTCCACTGAACTTGTGAATAAATAGAACCTACAATATAAGGATGCACTGCTGCACTGTTAAAGCTGAATTCCGACAAGTCTATGATCATAACTAAGGATGATGATTTCGTTCGTGTACATATTATTAACTTGCGAAGAAAATACAAAAGTGAATCCATACTCTAGAACAAAAAAACATCAAAGCTGAGTGGCACAATTACCACCCGAACTACCTAAAACCCAAAGAGCCATTGGTTTTACCAACAGCCTAAACGTAAAACAATAGCCAAACATCGAGATCAACATGCCACAATGCTAACCTTAAGAGATAAATGTGCATGGACTCAACTCTAATATGGCTGCTAAACCTTTGTTTTGCAAGGATGGGCCTGAACTTGGAGGGGAACCCATTCCCATTGTTCATGAGTGGGGATTCAATCACCAGCCCACTTTCACAGCAGGCTATGAATACATCGAAGAGCGGTAAAAAGAAGAAGAAGATTGAGGCCTCAAGTAAGCATAACGGTGATCGGTTGACAACTAGGACTTTGATTTCATCCAAAAAAACATTCGCAATAGAAATCAAATCACCGTTAAAAACATAATCAATGGAAAAGATTTGGATGGCTATGAGATTGTTTTTGATGAAGGAAAAGGTGATACGGGTAACAACTTTGTTGGTCTAGAAGCCTAAAATTCTGATCGGTTGCAGGATATGAAATCCATGAACCAAAAAGAAATATAACACAGTTGCAATAAAAAAAGAACAGAAAAGAGAAGAAAAATGCTTCATTACTTAGTTTTTGTCCGTCTAAATGTGGAAAAAAAAAAAACCCACACTTTAAGCCTCATGGCGTGACCAAGGGTAGATCAAGCTAATCTTGCACAGCCTAAACGGGAAAGAGAGATTTTTATTAGAGCACTTACCCGTCCAGTCTCATCAGCGTTGATATAATGGTAAGGTTCGGGATGGTAGTTGCTTAAGAAAATGGATTTGTTCTTTTCTTAGGCTGTGTTTTTCACGGCATTTATAGATTTTGATTATTTTCATGTACTTAATTTCAGTTTATGCAGTTGGAGTTTTTGTTGTTGAAAGTACCATCGAATTTTTCATTGTTAGTAAGCATTCATTTTTTTTTTTCTTCTTTAGACGATGGAAGAAACCCATTTTTTGCTCGTTTTGTAAATTTGTTTAAGGTGTAAAGTCAGTATAAGATTAAGGGATTGTTTGATGATCAATTTTCAACACTTAAAAATAGAATAGATCAAGTAAAAAGGTATTAAGTCGGTTTGATAACGAAAAATAAACTTAATATTTTAAGTCTTCAGTAAAAATAAAAGGCAAACAATTAGGTAGTCGGACCAGATCCGGAGACACATAAAAAACATGTAAAAAAACACTTCATCTCAATCGTTAAAATAGACGGTTAAGATTAAATCATCCTTTTTCCTCCTTATCCTCCTTTACACTTCTCTCTCTCCCATCCTCTGTCCACAGATCTCAATCGTTTCTGTTTCCAAAATCTAAAAAATGAAACTACAAAACCAATACATGAAAGAGAATGGATTCCCATTGTTGCCGGTGGATTCTTTGGCAATAGAAATCAAATGGGTCAAAAACAAATTGCAGTTTGTTTTTTTCCCTTATGGCACTTGAGTCCATGAAAGATGGACAAATGTTAAATCTATGAAATTGCCATGAATGTCAAATTTGTTGTTTTTTTCTTTTTCCAAGGAAAAGCTTTTTGAAATTTCCAGTCAATCGATAATAAAAATAAAATCTTATGGGATTGGCTGTAGATAAGAATACTGGCCAGTAGATTTAGACATTTTTTTATGCTTATCTTTGCTATAGATAAGGCGTCAGAGTTGGGTCTGCTAGAGAAGAATTGTCGTCGTTGGGGTTGAATTTGCCGGAGATGGAGAGGAAAAAGGTGTGGAGGGAGAGGAGAGAGACAACAGTGATGGGGGAGGGGAGAGAGAGGGGGTTAAAGTGTAAAGAAAGAGAGGAAGGAGAAGGAGTGTTTTAATCTTAGCCATTTTTTGTATGTGTTTTTTATGTGTTTTCGGATCCGACCCATTAAGTAGTTACCTCTACTTAATTAAAAAATCAGAACACACTCAAAATAATTTTATAAAAAAAATATTTTTACGACATTGCCGACCACAGCCACCACCCATCATCGCCACCTGCCACCACACGAAACACTACCGTCACTAACCACCACCACCACCACCACCATATTGCCGACTATCGCCACTAACCATAGCCGCCACTAACCAACATCCGTCACCCACCACCCCCACTAACTGCCACTGCCACCACCGCCACACTAACCACCATATTGCCGACCCCCGTCACTAACCACCACTAGCACTAACTGTCATCGCCACCAACTACCACTATATCAACCACTGCTTTACCGCCTCCCACCACCACTATGCCTACAACATCAAAAAGGGCTTGGTGTGTCGCAAGCTCTATGAAGGGCTAAGTTGAAAAATCAGTAAACTTCAAATT
The DNA here is from genome assembly GCA_019985065.2 of Arctostaphylos glauca. Lineage (NCBI taxonomy): Eukaryota > Viridiplantae > Streptophyta > Magnoliopsida > Ericales > Ericaceae > Arctostaphylos > Arctostaphylos glauca. The sequence goes on along the minus strand of JAHSPW020000005.1, from coordinate 27,284,970 downwards.
TCAACTCCTTGTGTAGACCAAATAACTTAATTAATTCAGTGCTTAAATTTTAATACATAAACAACTTTTATGCTTAAAAATTCAGTATTCAGTTTTTAGTACTTAATTTTAAATTTTAAATTTTCAGCTTTCAGTTTTATCGAATAACACTATGTAAACCCATTAACCCATTAACTGAATGAGCTAACTCAGTTAAGCATACCATATCTTTCTTTTTTTTTTCTTTTTGGTTCTATAGGACTGAAATTACACTTAAAACTCTCTTAACGGATTAAAATTACAATTAAAGTCCCTCTTAATCCGAATCGATAGTTTAGAGACTAGTAAATAAAATTGATAATTTACGTATATTTTAAACGTTTTGGGTATATTTTACTCCCTGTACATATATAGAGGTAACTGATTATCATACTCAATTGAACTGCCAACATAATTCAAAGAGGACTGAGAACAAAACCGAACCTATACAGAGTTGTGGATTACCTCTAAGACCCTCTTGAAGAAATGGATGGTTATAACCAATTTGAGGAGAAGAAACCTGAGTCCGCCATCCGGGAAGAGGACGAAGGAAACTACTCCGGCGAGGAACGCCGGTCCATAGATCAGGAGCATGCCCGTTTTGCTGGAGAGTTTGATCTGATTGGAGTTGGACTGAGAATTAACGTTCCAGAATTTGGAATACTGGAGATGTTTGCCAGTAATTTCTGAGAAACCCAAGTATGCTAGGAATATTAGGGTTAACACAGGCAAGGCTCTGATGAAAACAGAGGGAGGTTGTTCGAAAATTAAATTCTGCATCTTCTCCATGCCAACTTCTCCTTCTCCCTCTCAATTTGTGTGGATTGTGAAACTTAACTAGAGAATTGGATGACTTTAGCACGGTACGCAAGACCCCAATATCTACAAATTTTCTAAATTCTTGTTTATTTTTACCTGAAATTTAAATAATTATTTCTCGAGTAATGCTAGTAACCAATGTTATAAATACTGTACAGTACCAGCCAATACGTACCGTTTTGACATAAAAATGATACAAAATACCTTTAGTACCATACTGTTCTCAAAACCGGCTCGTACCGGCTAATACCGTTCATATCAACTGGTACCGGATTTGTTTTTTTTTTTTTAAGAGTTGCAAAAAATTAATTCTTTATGACTTTCTTTCTATAATTGTATATATATATATATATATATATATATATATATATATATATTGATAGTTGCGATAAATTCGATACTGTACCCGGTACATGACCGATATTGGTACGTACCGTACTAATAGAAAAATCGATACCTAAACCGATTTGATATTCAGAACATTGCTAGTAACACCTCGCATTATACATCTAACTGTACATCATGTCTACACAACATGAGATTCACTAATTCGAATACATAATTAAAATTTATGAGACTTGTTTTCACAGCTTATACATGAGTTGCAGGACACGTAATGTAGGTATAATGTGCAGTTAGATGTACAATATAATATATTATTAGACTTATTTTTTTATTTTCTTCAAAATTAGTTTTATTTTTGGTATGAATCGCTAGGCGGTAGATAACATACATATAATGTCAAACAAATACAAATATCAATACATATTTTATGAATAGTAATACACAGTTTACGACTATCAATATATTTTTTATAAATTATTCACTGCTTAGTAGACGGTGCAGTGATTATCATTTTCCTTTTAATATTGATCTTTTAAAAACTCATTTATTTTATAAAAACTAATATTTGCCATGCATGTTAATTGTTACTCTTTAATTTGTTTTAATTTGAATTTTATTTTGGTTAAGGAATAATTGTTACTTATAACTTACTTCTTCTGGTAAGGTTTTGGACGAAAGGAATTCTTGGGCCACCATCTCGAAGTAAGCAAGAATTTTTTGAGAAAGAGGAAGAGGGGTTCATTAGGTTATTTCTGAACATTCTCCACAATCTCAGCGATTTGTTTTTCCTTTTTTAATGATAATAATAGTATAGTATTGACAAAGAAATTGACATTTTAGTCAAATTCGTCGTAACAACAATCGTAATGATTAAGAAAAATCATAACAAAAAGGACACAATTATATATATATATATATATATATATACACTACCATTATTAGGTTTTATAAACTCCACCCACGTTTTCCCCGACAGCACTAAGCCTACTTATATATATATATATATACATATATATATATATATATATATATATATATAATGAGCTTCTATTGAGAGATTATTTATTTTGTTAAAATGAGGATTTTTCATTTCTTGATCAAATATTGATAATCGGAACCGTTCAATGTATTTAAAACATGTTTTTAAGAGTACCTGCAAGAAATCAGCTCAAAAAAATATCGAAAAGAGCTTGATTGAAGCAGTTTTTCATAAAACTGTTCTTGTCAGCATTTATAAACAATTGCTTCGATCAAGCCTTTCTCGATATTTTTTTGAGCTGATTTATTGCAGGTACCCTTAAAAATATATTTTAAACACATTGAATAGTTCTGATTATCAATATTTGAGGTCCTCATTTTAACAAAATGAGGAATCCCTAGATGGGAACTCTCTCTTTCTCTCTCTATATATGCTTTACTGGTCTTTTCCCATTTCCCCATACCCCTGCGAACCCCACACCTCCCTCCCTTTTTGACTTTTCCAAACAATGCTACTTGAAATTATTAGGTCCTATTTGGCCTCTAGTTAATATTTATTTAAAATTTTTGTCTTTATTTATTTTTTGCATTTGTTGTTTAAATTTCAATGTTTTGTAGTTTATTGGTCCGTCTTGATGAAAAAAATTTAATGAGTATAAAATTGTGTCCAAAAGTTAAAAAAGTCACTAAAGACGTCGAATAAGTACAAAAGTTTTTGATTTATTTTTGTCTTTTCTAAACTTTTTTCAAATTTAGCCGATGATTGATAACTTTTCTGAAAGCTCTTGTCGAGATGAACCAATAAATCAATAAAAATTGATGAAAAATAAAAAATTACAAAAAAATTTCAAATAAGGACGAAAAAAATTTCAATAAATAAACACATAAAAACCACAGTCCAAATCGACCCATATAAGCTTTTTAATAAGAGATTTTTATTTTGTTACAAAATATTATCAGCTCAATCTAATTAATTTTTTTATAAAATTACTTTTGTTCGTATTTATGAAAACTATTTGTATCAAGTTCTTTAGATTATTTTTTTGAACTGATTTTTTATAAACACCTTTAATAACATATTTTACACACACAATCATCAATATTTGATATTTAATGTCCTATGTCTTGTCATTTTCCAATTCCCCTTCCCCATAGAAAGCCCATCCATTCACGCCAACCTTTTCCTTGTCATACAATACATATATTTGTGTGTGTATATAAATATATACATACACACACAGGGCCGTGTGTTGCATGTGCGTTTTAGGAAAATAATTTAATTGAGCAATGGTTTTTGGAAAATAATTTTAACATGAAATAGGTGTGTCACTTGCGTTGAAAAAAATACAACAATACAGTAGGATGAACAAAGAGTGAAAATAGATTTAAGTATGAAATAACTATAATAACCCGAAACCTTTAAATAATTTAAAATCGATTAATAATTAATATTTATCATTTAAATAGAGCGAGTTATCGAGATATAGCAACATCGTGAAGGGAATCTTTTGGGATTTTCTTATATTCATGGTGTTTAATTTGGGATATGGGCGAATAATGAGATTTCTTTGAATTCAAGCACGAAATAATTCGATTTATGAGGGATTTGGACGAATTAAAGTGGGAATTTCATAGTATTCAATTTGAAATTTTTATTTGGTTACTTGAAATGATATTGGAATTGAATTAGAAATCATACGCTAACCAAAGCTTACACTCTATAAATAGAACCTTGAATCTTATTTTTTTTCTTTATAAATTCATAATTTATGCATCAGAGAGTACCATTGAGTGTGTGTGTATATATATATATATATATATATATATATATATATATATATATATATATAAGAGAGAGTACTGTTTTTGGAGTTCAAAGCAAGATTCTGAATACCAGATCGACTTTAGTATCGATTTTTTTATTGGTACAGTAAGTACTGGTACCGATCATATATCGAGTATCGTATCGAATTTATCACAACTATATATAAATAAACCATATGGAGAGAGTAAAAACAATTAATTTTGTTCGCAACTAAAAAAAAAAAGGGGTACTGGCCAGTATGACCGATATTAGCCAATATTGACAGTACCCGGCCGGTAAGGGCCGATATTGAGGACAGTATGAAAAATAGAACAACTACAGGTAAGGTAGCCAAACGTCACCATTATCCTCCTCAGCTGGTTCCAGTTTTTCTAACTCGAGTGGAATCACGAATTGCTCCTCAACATCTAGTATGAAACAATAGGGACATAGAAGTTGCACCAAGTGAGTTGTGGCACTCAGTAGAAAAAAGTCACCGAAAAACTAACTCATGGATATAGATATACAGCAAGTCATGAAATTCATAAAAACGTTAAACTGCATAAGAAAAGTTACGTAAGCTCATTATGTTGTTGTTCTTTTATGTTTCTAAGAATATTATTTTCCCCCAATATTCCTTGTTACCCGTCTGTCTAGTACAAAGTACTTCGCTGACATTGACAAGTCCTTACCGAGGCAAAGCAGAGACCTTGTACCATCTACTTGAGTCGATACTACTTCACTCTAACTGAACTCGATCGAAAATGTCACTTCGCCATGTCAGATACCAACGATGCTTGGCCACTTTTCCTTGATTGGCTCTAGGTCGCCCAAGACAAGGTCGTCACTCCCTTGGGGCCTGGAGTTGTCGACGTAGACGCACCCGAAGTCACTTCCAACCGAATACATTCACCTTCTAATTAGGGTCCTCAACAAACAGGATGACACCCGATGGGACTCAAATCAACATGGAACAACACTTGGCACGACGGCCAGAAACACAACACTAGGCACAACAGCCAACAACACTTGGCACGACGACCATCAATTCCGTTTATCCATTTAACGAACCTATTTGTTTACTACATGTTCTACTACTTTATAATGTTCACCTATTTGTTTACTACATGTTGTCGTGTTACAGTGGCATTCGAACTGGTATCGGTGTGACAACCACATTATCAACCTATCATCACTTTACAACTTTTAATAGCACGACGGCTCACTTCATATTACACTATATATCACACATCATTCTACGCAACTTTTGATCATTAACACATATACACATACATAGCACCAACTATCATGCGTAATATTGTAATCATGGTCAAAGTTTGGTCAATGCGTACACGATGTTCCACGAAAACTCATGATCATACAAATCATGTTCTGGATGCCAGTGCAGTGTGTACATGCAAAATAGTGGTAAACATGGATTGAAACTACAACCTGGAAAGCCCGAACAGAATTTGCAAACTTTTTGAATTTCAATAGGCCGCTCGAGCGAGCCTTCTTTTTCAACAAATTCTAATTTTCTGCTCCTGTTCAATCTGTGTTCGTTCAAACCGTAAATCATGCTTATGGTATCAAAAAAATAAAAATTGAATGCATAAACAGTAACCCTTTGATCCGTGGATGCATAACCCTCTATCAATTTCAAGAGTTGGAAAGCAAATAAATTGATTACATGCTTAACATTCACAAAATCAAACTTTGAAACAAAAATTCCAAAACCTAACATATTGATCTCCGATATAAAACTGAAATTGATTTCGAATACAGTAGTCTTAACATTCACAGATCAAAAGCCCCATATCTATTACATGATTCGGATATTAAATAAAACGAATTTCAAGTTTTCAATCAAAAACAACCAAAATCCTAACATGCTTTCAAATTCAAAACAACAATCTAACCTACTTTAATCCGTAATCTTAAGGTTGGTAATGACAATCTCGACCTCAACTCCGGCAGATTAAGCAACAAACAAGCCTTGGATTGTGGATTCACGGACGAACAGAGTCTCAACCTCAAAAACCCTTCTATTTCTCTCTCAAACTCTCTGACTCTAGCCTTCAACGATTTTGTAAAAATCAAATAACATTTACTCTCGTTTAAGTAGAGATCCAACCCTTAATACGTAATCAAATTGGATTAAAATCTAAATAAAAATCGATACCAAAATGCTCCTCATCCATTAATGCCATAATCGTAGCAGTTCTAATATCTGAAATTCGAACAAGTCGCTCGAGCAGTCTACAAAACAGTTCACTCGAGCGGTCTCTCACTGACAAAGCCGAATTAAAACTAAATAAAATTTAAACTATTAATAGAAAATTCTTTTTGTTAATTAAAAATTACTTAAAAATTTTGGGTTGTTACACTTATCCTTAGGATTTCATTTCTGTGTTTAATATCTATTTCAGCCTTAGTAAGCACGATCTTGGGTTTTTGTTTCAAGTTGTGATAGAAAAATCAGAAAGTTGCAAGTTCTGAAAAAAGAAAACTTGCTCGAGCGACTTTGTTAAAATCCAGAACACTGTCTGATTTTCCAAAGATTTCAATTTTTGCTAGAATCTGAATTTTAATAGCTCACTCAAGTGAGCTCTTGGCTGCTCGAGCGACCTGTTCAAAAATTTGAATTTTATAGAATGTTGTTCAGATCATTTTGGACACTATCCAAATTCGATAAATTGTCCAAATAGCATGTACACATTGCACAAGCATACACTACATTTATCTTATGTCCATGGATTCCCGTGGGATCTTGTGTGAACCGTGATACCACAATTTATGATGTTTGACCTTACTTGGCCGTAATTGGTATGATACGATGATGTTAATGGAATGGAATAGTAATTTAGACTTGTGCAATCTGGTACGTGTTGAAAGTTGTTGGTTATACCGGAGATAGTCGTCATGCTACCCGAGGAGATTGCCGTAGTTATAACTCTTATGTTGTCGAATTTATCGTAGAAATGTTGATCGAATGATAAATAGAGAATTTTGTGAACATGTTGTACTTGGGGTTTTGTTGAGGGAAAACCTAAGATCTACGTTAGGATAGCGGTTCGAATATCACCCGTGACACCGAAGTGGAGAGTGTTTGGTAAACATTATAAAGTAGTGAAAATGTACAATGACAAGTAGTGACGTTAATTAAAAGATGATTATTAGTTGCCCAGCATGGCAAGTATTGTTGTCGGGCGTCGACCCGTTGATGTTGTTGTGATTGTGTTTTAGATTTCAACTAGGAGGTGGGTGTAGTCAGTTGAAGGTCCCTTATTATTTATGAAAAGACCCCAACTAGGAGGTAGGTGTATCTGGTTGGAGATGACTTTGTGGCGGTTTATTAGTGCAGCTTCGGACCTTGAGGGAGTGACGACCAGTGTTTTAGGTGTATTTGAGCTGATTAAGGGAAAATGGCTAAGGTTCGTTGGTATCTGACTTAGTGAAGCCACGTTATCAGTCGAATCTAGCTAGGTGAGGTAGTTATTGACTTGAGTGAACAGTAAAAGGTCCCTTCCTTGCTGGGTCAGTATTCTAGTCGGATACATAACCTTAAGCTACGGACTCTTGATAGGTAAGACTCTGTCAATATCAAATGAACTGAGTGCTCTATGTTAAATAGTCAGGTAAGAGATGAAGTTTCTTGGCGGAACTCCTAGAACTATAATGAACATAAGCATAATGAGCCTATGTGTTTACTTAACTGTTTAGCTTGTTGCATTATTTGCAAATATATCATGTTGCATTCTTGATATCCTTTTTTGTTCAATTTTTTGAGTAACTTTCCCTGCTGAGTTTTATTCCTCACCGAAGTAACTTCTCTGCCCGTGCATTCATGTTAGATGAAGTTGTGCAGATGGAGTCTCCACCACATGAAGAAGAATCGGCAGCCGTTGAGGAAGAGTTCACCATTTGGCGTGCTTAACCTTTAGTCTAGTTAACCCTATCTTTTATTTTAAATAAATGTAAATTCAAAAGGGTATTTATGTAATTTCATTTTAGACTATGTGCTTATTTCATTTTTCTCTGCAATAAAAGATAAAATAATATTAAAAAGATTTAAATAACATTACCGAAATTGGGACATTACAATAACCTTAATGCACAATAAAATAAGATGTTTGGTAGAGTTTGTGGATGATTGGTAAGGTTATACTCATTCTGTGAGAAACACGGGTAAATCTTTTGTTGGGTTACTACCATTCAATCGCATTCATTTGTGTTGCAAAAATCTCTACCATAGACATAGAACAGAAAAATATTTAGGGCAACGAATGAGAACTTTCAATGTTCCATAATTGTCGTGAGTATAGCTTGATCTATAATTTGTTTGCATTTTTCTACAGTATAGTTTTATTGTTATTTGGTTTAACAATATTAGGTATGGTTTTCATTGTCACGGATATTCATTCATTTTTTTTTTTTCATATTCGTGAATGTTTTTGTTTTGTTGGTAGGGGATATTAATTGTCGTGCATTCTTTTAGTGAGAGAAAATACGAATGTCCCATAATCAAATTACTTAAAACTTGAGCACGTAGTTAGTATAGGATGAGTTAAGATACAGGAACAACAATTCTAATCCTGTAGAAGATATAAACCATTTGGGTCTCGAATCAATAGCCAGCCTCTAGATTATGAATTTAATACTCCCATTTTTTTATTTATTATAATAGCATTGACCAGGAATAATCATAACAAAAATGACAACTGTTATTAATGAAAATGTGTCTTTGTTTGTGAAAGAGGTAAAACTTAAATAAGTATTATAATTTTTTTCTTTAAATAAGTTTATTGGGGTTTGTACAAAGATACTCTCACGCACATATATATTGTAAGTACATGAATTTTTAAAAATATCAAAAATTTAAATAAATTATTAAAATTCATACATTTAAAAACTTCACACAGTAAAATTTATTTCCTTGCATGCAATTATTTTTCGTGCATGTTTTAGCTCGTATTCCATTCGCATTTATATTTTCGCATAAGTTATATACACATACATGTTACATGTATAATACATATTCGGTATATAGGGCTAGCCAAGGGGCAACCCCCGACACGTGGCACCAATTATTATTATTTTTTGCAAATATAAAGAAAAAAAAAAGAAACGCACCGAAAAAATTATTATTAATATTAAATAGGCAACCAAGCTGATGTTGGACTTAGACAATTTAAATGTCAGGGTTGGTACCGTCGATATATATTATGTAGAATAAGTCAAATAACACATCAAAAGGTATATCATACCTACGTAGCATATAATTGTAAGACAAAATATAGAAACAAGTTTCATGAATTTTGATAAGTATTTAAATTAATGGATATCACATAGACATGATATATAACTCAATATACAACGTGATGTACTACTAACATTGTTCTATTAAGTACCACAATTATTAGGTTAGATAAACCCCACCCACCCCACGTTTTGAGTTTTCAAAATTAACAATGTTACATGAATTATTTATATTTAAATATATATGTATGTATGTATGTATGTATGTATGTCCTATATATGTCTTGTCATTTTTCAATTCCTCTCTGCTTGTTAAATATATATATATATATATATATATATATATATATATATATATATATGGAAAGACTATATGGACCAATACTTTTTTAGACCAACATCTAAATTCTTCATTCCTGCTTAAATTTTAACGATCCAAACCGTTCAATGTGTTTAAAACATGTTTTTAAGGGTACCCGCGAGAAATAAACTCAAAATATTACCGAAAATGGCTTGATCCAAATATTGGTTCATAAAATAGTTCCTGTCAACATTTTGAACCATTGTTTAGATCAAGCTCTTTCCAGTAATGTTTTGAGCTGATTTCTCGCAAGCACCCTTAAAAACATGTTTTAAACATATTGAACGGTTCAGATTATCAAAATTTAATTGGGAATGAAAAGCTTAGGCGTTGATCTAATATTGGTCTAAAAAAGTGTTGGTCTCTTGAGCCCGCAATGTATTGGTGATGCGTATATAACGCAGCTTGAGTAGTAAAGTCTTGTGCTATGAATGCATAAGCAGGTAAAGAGTACATATGTTGAGCTACCAAGGAAGTAATAACCCCTAAAGAAGCTAGAGCAAGGCCTAATTGAAAATGAATTGAATTATTGATTGTGTCATAAAGACTATATTTTTTTTCGTCCAATCACGGTCCTATAAGCGATGGTTACAAGGGTGTAGTTGGTTGGGTGTTTATAACAAAAATTTAGAGTAATATTTATGAAACATGTTTGGAAAAAAAAATTTCCAAACATTTTTTGTTTTGTTTATCAATCATTGATTATCGTTATATTTGTCAATAAGTAATGAATTAAATAGTCACGTTTAATTCTATTTTGGACGTGTCTGATACTGTTTATTTGATCCCTTTTGATCGTGTTCTTTAAATTTTATTTTTAAAAAAATTTACTATCGATTTAAAAAAATAATTCAAGATCAACTTCGAATTTAAAATTTTAAAATAAAAATTTTTGTTAACAGAATATATGCACAAAGCACACAAATAGAAGTTTTGTTTTAAAACATAATACTCATTTTCTTAGAAAAGAAGAGAGAGAGAGAGAGAAAAAAGTTTTAAAAATCTCAAAAAAATTGAATTCTTAAATTTTTTTGAAACACTTATACTAAATAATATCTCAATTTTAAAAAAAATATATTTTAAAAATACTTAACCGAACATAGTGTTATTATATAGATTTTGATGGGACACTTGAGTACTTCTTTAATAATTATTACTATTTTCAATCTTTAAATGACGGTACCACGCCTAACAGGTGTGATGGTTCCGAAACATTCTTTGTACGCACTTTTCCTCTCTCTAGCATGTTTATCTTTGCAGAAAGTCTAGGGAATCAGAAAAAAAAAAAACTCAAAAATGTTTTTGAATTTGAAATCAAAAGCTATGATTCATTTGAATTTGTAGAAATGTTCCCAAATTTAAAATCAAAGGTCATGATTTAATTGAATTTTCACAAATTCAAGTGAATTATGACATTTGATTTCAAATTCTGGAACATTTCTGAATTTTTTTCCCGGTATTGTAGCACTCGTCGTACGTTTGTCCCCACTATTTCTATATAAAAAAAATTTTGACTCTCATTTTGCGGTTGCTCTTGTTTGATGATAGTGGTATTTAAAAGGTTAAACTATTAGTTTGATTTGTTTTTGGCACCTCACAATATGTTTTGGAATAGTCCTTATCGAAATCAAAACTGCAATTAAAAAGTTGAAAAGTTTACATAGGTCGCTCGAGTAAGCTAGTACTTTTTACCAGTCTCGAGATACTGCAAGCATATTTTTGACACTCGAGCGAGTTACACGTCGCTCGAGCAAGCTAACGAAGTTTAGGTTTAATTCATTTTAATGGAAGTTCAGGTTTAATTCATTTTAAAAGAAGTCTAGGTTTGATTCATTTTAAAAGAAGAGTCTCAATTCTCAAAAACTCTTCTCTATTTTAAAAAGAAGAGTCTTAGTTCTTTGTATATAAACAATGAAAATAAAAGTAAAAATTATCCTCAAAAATAGAATTTTATTCATTAAATTGATATAACTTTTAATTTCCACACTTATTGTTTATAATATTAGAACTATTAGTTTTTTTTATAAATAGTATTGCTAGAATAACAATTAAGGAGATCAATATTAAATATATCTAATTAGTAAAACCAAAAATGATTGTAATTTAAATTTTACATGAAATGGATATTTTTTGGAGTTATCGATAAAAATATAGAAGAATTTTTAACAAATAAAGTAATTGGGGTAAATTTTGTATGAATAGTGTAATCCTCTATAATAATATGTGAATTTATAATTATATTTTGATCATAGGTAATACAAATCTCTATTTGGCCTAAATTAACTAGTTTATTTATTTATTTATTTTTGTTCAATTTTTTTTGTATTTATGTTTTCATCAATTTTTTGAGATTTATTGGCTTGTCCTGACAAAGGAAATCTAAAAACTATAAAACTATGCTATAAAGTTAAAAAAAAAGTTCACTAAAGACAAAAAATAAGTTAAGACTTAAAACAGATTATGTACGCTTATTTTTTTTTATATCTTTTTTGAACTTATTTTAGTTTTGGACATAATTTTTCATTTTTTAAATTTCTTTTTTCGAGACAAACCAATAATTACAAAACTAAAAATTAAAAAAATTCAAATAAGAACAAAAATACAAATAATTTAATAAATACCATAGTTCAATATATATGGACCCTTTAAAGAATCAATTTGGCTAGACTTATTTAAATTAATTATTTTTTATTTTATTTGGAAAAATTATTTTTGTTATTTTTGCGTCATGTTTTTGTAATTTATTGGTTCGACTTGACGAAAAGAATCTAAAAAGTATAAAATTATGTCTAAAAGTTAAAAAAAACCTAAAGACGAAAAATAAGTCAACATATACGCTGTTTTGGATTTATTTTTTGTCTTTTTTGAATTGAATTTATTTTTATTTTTGACATAATTTTATATTTTTCTGAAATTTCATGTCAAGACCAACCAACAACTATCAATAATTTGATGCAAAATAAAAATTTATAATTTAAAAAAATAATCATGTTAAATAAAAATTTCAATAATTATTACATGTCAAATAAAAATGCTCTTTCGGATTAAAAGAAGTGTGAGAAGGAGAGAGAGAAATTGACAAAAGAGAAAGCATTGAAAATTTAGGGAAGTGAATATGACCATGTTAGTGCTTTTGGGTAATATGTCTTACACGTATGAGCCAGTTTGGATGGGGTATAAGGAAAGAGATAATTTCAGGAGCGGTATAAGAGTTGATGTGACACATTTAGCATGATTTGAGAGGAAAAAAATGTAGTGAATAACTTTTTATCCCTTCAAAAATAATTCTCGTTAGGGGCCAATTGGATAAAAAATTATTTTCAAGGGATCACTTATTGAGGGGGATAAGATAAGATGGAGTATTATTTTTGGAGGGTTGATTCACATTGATATCACGTTTATAGAGGGGAATAAAAATGTAGATTGTTTAAATGGAGTATTAAAAAATAGGGAATAAAATAGTACTTGGTTTGGATGGATTATAAAATGAGGGATAAGATTATATTGTAGTTGTAATGAGGAAGAGAGGATATTATTTTTGGCTAATATCCAAAGATAACTTTTGGACAAAGGGGAGGGCGCCCAAAGGGGATTTATTTTTGAAGGGGTAAAAACTTATCTTCCTGCGTTTTTGTCCTTCCAAATCATGCTAAAATAGGCTCAAACAAGTTTGGAAAAAGATTTTTATTTAAAGTTTAAATCGATTAAAATTTATCTTCCGTCAATCATATCCCAACAAAGATTGAATGGAGTGGCCAAATTATTCATTGAAAAGGCTGTGGTTAAAACGCATGATTATGAGAATTTAATTAATACGATTGCAACTAAACATGCGAGAATGACAACATTCATATAATATATTTTGATTTACTAAAATAATTATTTCTTTTGAAGTAATTAAATGTTTACATGTTTTTGGAGTGATAATATTTGTGTAATGATTTTTTTATAGAGATTTTTTATTATGTATATTTTTGCGCAAAATATACTAAATGTCCCAATTGAAGAGCTCCTTTTGGGTCTCTGGAATCTTGGCACTAATCAATCGGCAAGTTTTGTTTGGTAAAGAGAAAGGTAATTTGCCGATAAAAAAAAAGTAATGCTTAAAAAAAGCAAAAAATAAAAAAATAAAAACTTTAGGACAAAGTGCACTTGGCCATAGGGTTACCTTGTCACATAGACACAGAAAAATAAAAATAACATAAGAACATAAAAGTAATCTTAAAGGACAAAAACAACGAATAATAAACACATTATCTCTCTTTATTATAAGTAAAGAAAAGATATTTAATTTTTTAACCAAAAAAATTATATTATAGGTATTGATATAAATAGATAAATGAGGAGACAAAAAAGCTAAGGGCCAAGTTAACACTTTCTACAGGGGAAGGGACGAAACTTCTATAGGGAAAGGGATGAAACAATGAATAGTAAAGACATTATCTCTCTTTATTATATGTAAAGAAGTATATAAATATTATATGTAAAGATGTAACCAAAACCAAGGACCAAAATAATGAATACTACATATACTATGCCTCTTTATATATATAAATAAAGATAAAGATACATATATTGATTTTCATATTACCTGTTAATTCTCTCCTTCATGAAGCCAAGAGTTTTGTGCATACCACTCCAGTCATTCATCAACACAAGCCCAAAGATATGATTTGAAGCACTATTCTTGTTTTCTTGCTCGGTTAAAAACATGTCGGCGTATCGGATGCTTATTCGGCTTACCGGAGATGTATCAATGTATCGGATACTGAAGCACTTTTATTGTTTGCTTGCTTGATTAGATATATATCGGTGTATCGGATACGTATCGAATATTTATTCGGGGTATCCGATATGTATCGGATACGTATCGATTATGACTAGTGTGACAACTTGGCTGTGGATAGCAAATTCTAAGCTCGATGGCCTTTTTAAGTTTAAACTTCAATGATCGGGGTCAGATGGTGGTTTTGTAAGTATCCGATACATGTACTTTTTTGCAATACAATAAGTAGTAGTGATTCTAATTGTAAAAACATGTATTTTTTTTATGTTTTCTTTTCAATTCAGTCAATCCAAAAGAGGAAAAGAAGATTGTAGAAAGCTTCAAATTGAGTTCGATAATGCAAAGTAAGTTATTGACTAGTATATATGTATAAAATTTTAGACCTGTTGAACTTCTAAATACATGTGGCGAACTCTAAATTTGGTTATGTTGTTTGATATCAGGTTCATCCACGTTTGACGATCGCAGTAGCAACTAGTTGCTCCTTGACGTAGTATTCTATGTTTATGTATTTTGTTTTTTTGGCTTGATTTTGCAAGAAAATACTTGATGTGTTATGAATTTTGAGAAACATTTTAGTGGATGTATTAGAGAGATTTTGTATGTTATATAATATGGTTTATATTTGACTGACTTGTGATATTAGATGTGTCCCAATGTATTTGCCAAATTGAGAATTTGTGATGAAAAAATTTGAGATAGTTTATGTTGAATGAATTTGGCAAATGGATGTAAATTGTTGAATGGCAGAATTTTAAAAATAATGTTGGAAAAATTGCTAACATTCCTGGTGTTTTACAAAATTTCGGTAAAGGGTTGCTATCTACTTGGATAAAAAGTTTTTACGGCATTTGCTAAACACCATGAACAATGCAAGTATCACCGGCATTTGTCGAAACCTCGGGAATGGGTTTACCGATGATTGCAGAGGATATACGTTATGGCGTTTATGAAATGCTGGGAAGAATGTCGATAAAACTCCCCAGGGTTCTTAAAAACGCCATTTTATTTTTCTAACAGCAGTATTGCCAACGTTTGCAAAAACATAGGGAAAACTTTTTCTGCGTTTAAAGGACTTTGGCCAGCGTTTAAAAAACGACGAGAAAAACCTGATATGTTGCAACTTCAACAAGAACTTCTGATTATCTTCCTTTGCAATTTTCATAAGCTTTCCCATCAAAATCCTGTGTCCATCAACACAAGATTCTTGATTTCAATTTCTCTTATTTGACCCTCTTCTCCTTTTAGAATTCCTTTCTTTATTCTCGCATATGTTGGCAGTTTTTCCCTATAACGGCCCATGTATACTACTGACCCGACAACTTGTTGGAGCCCAATCACGTGGTCCAAAATGCTTAAACCCAAGTTGTTAGTAATAGTTTATATAATTTTTTATATACCCAAGATCACTCATGTAGACTTTCGATGTGGGACGGGATATTACATTTCCTCCCGTTGTTCCTCCAAGAACTACTCAAACGATCACTAACTACTCTTATTATGTTATCTCCTCCCTCCATTTCAACCAATTGGTTTTCAATGCAATGGAGCTGAAATACTGAATTTCAAAGCTTATGAAAAAAATGACGTCATTTGTTTCTCTCTTTTAAGTGTTTGTTAGGGGAGAGAGATACCTCAATTTCTTGTGGAGAGACGATGGATATGTTTCTTTCTCTCTTTCACTCTACTTGCATGTATGTGTGTTCATTGGCAGAGAGAGAGACCCCAAATACTTATGTACTTCTTCTATTGAAAGGTGTTTACACACACATATATATTATTAGCGAGTCTCACATTGTCTATGTTGGGCATCATTCATCTACATATAAGCCTTGGACAACCTTACCTTGCAAGCCAATTTTCAAGGTTGAGTAAGGCCTATAGATTTCTAACATGGTATCAGAGCAAATTCGTTATGGACCCATTACGCACACAAGTTCTCTCAGCTAACCCCTCAGCTGTCCTCATATATGCGTTATATGCACGATTCGTGTGAGGGAGGATGTTATCGAGTCCCACATCGCCCATACTGGACATCATTCCTCTACATATAAGCCTTGGACAACCCTTATCTTGCAAGTTGATTTTTAATGTTGAGTTAGGTCCATAAGTTTATAACATATATATAAATACACACACACACACACACACTAGTGGCCGGTGCCCATGCATTGCATGGGCGAGTAGAATTTGACGAAAGTATGTACTTAGTGGCTTGTTGAAGTCATTCTTGTAAATTCGAGAAGAAGCGATACATAAGAATTTTTATTTGTAAATGGAGAGAAATTATGAAATATGTTAAATAGCTTGTGAATTCATTATATAGGAAATAAAATCATAAAATACCCAAACAATGGATATTGTTTTAAAAACTATGTAATTAGTTGCATTAAGATTGAAATGATGAATCTTGAATTTAATTGAGCAAGGCCTCAAGAAATAATTTGAACATGAAATAGGTGTGTCACCTACGTTGGAAAAAACACAGGAAGGCAGTAGAATGAAAAAAGAGTGAAAATCGATTTATGGCATGAAACAACCTTAATGCACAACAAAATATAATGTTTAGTAGAGTTTGTGAATGATTTGTAGGGTTATACACACTATGTGAGAATCTCATCTAAATGTTTTGTTGGGGTGCTACATTTCAATCTATATGCATTTGTGCTCCAGAAATCTCTACATAGACCTAAAATAGAAAAAATAGTTAGTGCAACGAACGAGAAATTACAATGTTATGTAAGACTTAGTTGTTGTGGATGGTAAGTATCTTCTCACAATCTAGCACATATCTTAATATGCTTGTATTTTTTGTTTAAGTCATTGCTTGTAAAATTAATTTTTGGTCTTCATAAGTGAGTATATCTTAGATCTATAGTTTGTTTGCATTTTTCTACGGTATAGTTTTCTTGTTATTTGGTTTATACATATTAGGTATGGTGTTTATTGTCCCGGATAACTATAATTTTTATTCATATTCACGATCACATGCATCCATCCGAACGTCCATCGAGACTCTCCCTCCCGAACGCTCGCCCTCACAACTCATACCATAGTCTAGTTAGGGTGTCACAATCTCTACCACTTAGGAATACACGTCCTTTTGTGGGGTTGAGATTTGTCCTACATTTTCGGTTGGTGCAGGCTCTGATACCATTTGTAATGACCGTCCAAACATTGTGAATTTTCCAATAGGTCATCCATTATGGATTGTTCCAGGACAAGCACGCTTAACTATAAAATTTTATTTGGTTTAGGTGCCTCCGGCTTTAAAAGACCTTGTGCAAGGCAGGGTCATGATATATTATATATAATACTAAATTTACATTCATCAAACGATATGTAACTCTTGACTACACATCTGAACGTCTACCGAAACTCTCCTTTCCGGCTGCTCGGCCTCACAACTACCACCACAACCTAACTGAAATGTCGCATCTTAAATTCAAATAAAACTCTTCCCCACATATACATGTATATGTCTCTCTCACACAAAAAATCCTATGCGGTGAGCAAGATATCGGAAAGGCCAAGCAGTTATAAATATACTTTCACAAAGATTCCGTTCGAGCATTCAAACTAGGTAGTTTTTTTTTCCTTCATGATTTCGGTTCTTAATGTCTTTTCACTCTTTTCTTCATGATCTTTGAATTTCAATGGTTTAGTGACGCAAAAAGGTAATAAGAAAGAGAAAATCGAAAACAGAGTGAAATTGTGATGTGTTTTTATCATATATGTATTCTTGTAGATTAGTTTTCCATGTATTAGTTTTACATACTTCTTTGTTTTCGTGAGCAAGTATAGTTAATTTCTAAGGAAAATTTCATATTTATACAATGTAATATATATATATATATATATCTATCTTGGATTTGATAATTTTAGGTTCACATATTGGATTTGATAATTTTACCCTTCTTAGAAAATTACTTGCTCTCGAAAGTTTAAAAAACTTGCCTCAACAAGATAGTACCAATTGCTTTTTTTTAAAAAAATAACTTGCTTCTTATAATTAAGAGACTTGTGGAAACAAGACATTATAAAGTAACTTGCTCTTTATCATTAGAAGACTTGCACCAATATAACAATGCCACTCGATCCATATGATTTAAGTGGATGAGTGATTTTATCCTTCTGATAAAATAACTTAGCTCCCTAACGCTAAAAAAGTTGTACCAACAAGGCACTATCATTTGCTGCTTTTAACAAAATGAATTGCTTCTTACAACTATAAGACTTAAAAAAAAGACCCTGTCTGTTCGTTGCTCCTCTTGAAAAATTACTTGCTCCATACAACTAAGAGACGTGCACCAAAAACACAGTACCGCTTGCTCTATATTATTTAGGTGGAGTAGTATAATAATCTTCACAGATAATTATTCTTATGTTTTTTATAGTATTAGTTTGAATGTCTCCATAATAGTTTAATTTTAACACTTAAATCTCCGTTAATTTGATACTCGTCCATTTTATGAATATGAGATTTTTCGTTATTTCTATTCTCTTTTTTGTTCTTTAATTTCCTATTTTTGGTGCTCTCATTGATCGGACCTTGTGAGGTTATTGCAACCATTACACACAATTGAAAGTGTTAAATTATCTATGTTGTTATGAATTTACTTGTCCACCTTTGATCCCATGAGCCTTGCCAAAGCCATTTTATGGCTTGCTAAAGTGTAAAAACATTAAAAAAAAAAATAGAAAAATAATATTACACTAGTTTGATGTCATTTTGGCACATCTCAAATTCAGACCATTGGACTGTTAGTTGCCAATGATATTGCGTCGTGCTTTCAGGCACATGCTACCTGGTACATTTATATGCCACAGCATGTTCAACATGTTGAAAATCATTCAGATAATTTAGACTTGAGAAATGATGATAAAAGACTACAATTTAGCACAAAAGAACAGTAATTTTATATTCATTAGTTGAACTATGTCCATAGAATCAAAGACAACAACATAATTGTAATTAGACATCCATGAACCTGCGTAGCTCTACATTATGTACCTATGTCAAGTCACTGAATTTGCTACCCGAGAAACTAAAAATTTAACCTAGAGTCCAAAAGCACTACCAGGTTCTGAATCTAACACGCCATTTCTTGAGATCCGACTTCAACTCAAAGGGTTTAAAAAAGTTTTTCCCAAATCACTAGAGTTGATTATCATCATCATCAACTCCGTTGCTATCGTAACAAACCACGGAAGTAAGAGTTGACATCCATGCCTGCAGCCCACTCTCAGCATTTTTCCTCCTTTTTATTTCCAGATTGCAAACAGCCTGCTCTGGAACTCCACATTTGGTTAGAACAATTCCAAGTGATCTAAACGTCGAATCGTCTGGCTGAACGGAAGATTCCATCATCTCCTTAAAAGTCCTCACTGCCTCCTTGAATCTTCCATTCAACGCATACAACCCTAGCACATGATTATAACTCAACAAATCAGTTAAAAGTCCCAATTCTTTCATCTTTTGTGCAATTCGAGCGGCTTCTTCAAATCTCCCAAGTTTCTTATACATACATAACATCATAGCATACGAAAACTCGTTTGCATTACCTTTTCTCTCGAGGTACCCAAAAATATCTTCTGCTTGTTTGACCATAGACCTTTCACTGTAGAGATCTATCATGCAATTTGACGAATATACGTCTGGACTCATCTCAAATGATTGAAGCATTTTGTATGTTTCCTCTGCTTCTTTCAAGTATCCAACTTTAGTATAAAGTTTAATCAACGAGTTGTGTATAACAGTGTTTATGGCTATGCCTGCTTCTTCCATTGCATCAACATATCTGAGAGCTTGACTAACACTTCCAATCTCAGCAAATGCATTTACCAGCACACCATAAATGACAACGTCAGGAGGCACATTGAATGCAACCATTTCTGAAAATACTCCCTCTGCGCTTTGCAACTGACCTAATTTCACAAAGCTTGAGATCACCGCACAATATGGGATGCAATCACTTACCAATCCTGCCTCCTGCATTTTTCTTACATAGAGCACCGCTAAATGTGGAAGATCGGCACTAGCTAGCATTTGGATTACAGAATTGTAGCTACATTGGTCTGGAACTAAATTGTGTTTCTCCATAATATCAAACAGCTTGCAAGCCTTCTCATATTTCTTGTTGATCCCATAAGCTTTGATCATCACATTGAACTCAAGAACGGTAGGCGTTTTACCCTCTTGGCAACACATGAAAACTCTCTCGGCTTCCACAACATGCCCACGCTCTCCGAATGCATCTATGTTAGCAGAGTAGCACTCGGAACTCATATTCCCTTTGAGATGAAACCTCTTGAACCATAACCATG
Organism: Arctostaphylos glauca; assembly: GCA_019985065.2. NCBI lineage: Eukaryota > Viridiplantae > Streptophyta > Magnoliopsida > Ericales > Ericaceae > Arctostaphylos > Arctostaphylos glauca. The sequence goes on along the minus strand of JAHSPW020000005.1, from coordinate 27,264,273 downwards.
ATTTGTCAAGCATGCCAGCTTCAATATACATTCTAGTCAATGCTGACTGGGTGAATTCATCAATCTCAAGACCCCTTTCATCAATTTCTGAAATGAGGTCTTCAGCTTCAGCAACCATATGCCTTATTGAAAAGGCGTACAGAAGGGTGCGGTAGCCCACAAGGTCTGGCTCAAGGGAAGCCTCTTTCATCTTTTTGAAATACTTTATTGCCATTTCAATGTCATCATGCTTAGCATGGAGGGCGATAAGAATATTATACGTTCTAGTATCGGGTAAACATTGGAGCTCCTCCATCTTGCGTACTAGTGAAGCCACTTCATCCAAACAGCCCTGGTTACCACAAATGTGAATCATTGTATTGAAAGTCACTGTATTTGGAGCAATCCCATCTTTTAGCATCTGCGAAACTGTTTCTGATGCTTCTTTAAGTTGTCCGGCCTTTCCAAAAGTATCTATAAGGGTATTATATGTGTATGAGCTTAAGGAAACATGTCTCTTGGAATCTCCATTAACCGAGGTAGATGATGCTTGTGTGCTAGTTTCACCATCACCTGCTAAAGATTTACCCAAAGACCACTTTTTAAAGAATTGTTCTGCCTTCTCAAACTCCCTTGCCCTTTTGTGCGTTTGAACAACAATCCCCATAGTCACCTCATCAGGTTCCATCCCTTGTTTGCTCATCAATGCCAACCAACGAAGTGCTTCGTCGCTGAGCCCACCTTTGCTATAAACATCAATAAGTGTACCATAAGTGGAATTTATCGGCATAATATTCTTCTTACCCATCTCGTCCCACAAACCCTCAACCAAGCTCCACCTCCGTGCTTTGCCAAGAGTCCTAAGCATTATGTTGTAGTGAATCACATTCATCTCATAACAACCTCTTCTCTTGAACCACTCAAAGATTTCCAATGCCCGTTCCCAACTCGACTGCTCCTTCAAAATGATGGTCCGCTCCTTGTTACTAAGACTCACTTCCCACGGCCTCAATGCCTCGTCCAAATCAGCAACCGTTTCCAATGCCTCGAGGATTGCTGGAATACAGCCCCCATAACGTAACCATTTCGTCGAACATTTGGCGTGCGTCTTCTTCACCACGGGATTTCCTTTCCCACAAGCCCTCTTTTCCTCAACTTCATAACCATCCCTATTGCTTTTTCCATCTGGGTTCTTGAAAAATCCATTTGGGTTTGAAACAAGATCATGTAGTTGATGGGTTTTTGGCTCATGAGGTGTCTTATAAACTCTGTCGAATCTCTTCTTCACACCTCCATTGGGAAGTCTCTTGATGGGTTCAACTTTACTGGGTGGAGGTGATGCCGATATTCCTGGGTTGCTGGAGGTCTTTCTTGAACTCAGTATGTGGAAGCAATTGGTATCTATATGTTGGAGCTTCCCCAACATTTTTCCCTACTCTGTTTTGTAGCTTCGGTTTTTGCCGCTCTGAGTTCCGTTGTTATCTGTTGGAAAAATTATTGAGTGCTCTTAACATTGCACGCGGGGTATAACATAATCCAATTACACCAACTTCCCTTGAGGTTTCTAATTAAATCATTACGACTCCCTCAGATCCTAAAACTTACTCTCCCCTCCTCATGGTTTATAATTAGATTATATAATACCCCCACTTCTGATCAGCGTTGGAAAGATGTCTACCACTAACTTTGTGAAAGTGACAATTTTAACCTCCAACTCCATCAACGAAATGGACCAATTCCATCATTCAACGAACATAGATTTAGAATTTGTAGAGGAGATTGAGTCGTAAACCTTCTCTTTTCTTTGGTCCAGAATGGAACCCTTACTTAAGTCCCTTAGTGACTTGGATTGATGCCTATTAGTAATAGAAAGCTTGAGAGTGTGACAAAATTTACCGAGAATCTCTTCATGTTGGCATCTTTTTCTATTTGTCAGGATTAGAATTCAAAAGACGCCAAAAATGAGTTTGATAAAAAAATTCATTTTGGTTGTATGAAAGCACATATGGATACTAATAGATTTCACCTTTTGAACCCACCACCTTTCTACACCAACTTCCCGAAGATAAAATCTATCTTACTTATCGTTATAACTAACACACAAAACCACTACTCTGCTCTACCTCTGCTTTGCTTCCCCTCCTCCCTACAATGTCCTATTAAACCACCACCACTATCTCTCTCCATCTCTCAACTAACCTAATTTGTCTCCCCCATCTCATTTGTACCGCCACAACACCTATTTTATCTTTTTTGTACTTTTTATAACTTTTGATGATTTTTTTTTATAATTTCTCTTGTCAAATAAATCAATAATTCATGAAAATTTAAGACAAAACTAACAAAACATTGGAAATTTTAAATAAAGATAAAAAAAAATTAATACTAAAAAAGTTAGCCCAAATTGGGTTGATATGTGCGCGCGCACACATATAACATGAATCATAGAAATAGAGATCAATTGTGTTTTTTGTTTTTTTTTTTTTGTAATTTAGATAAAAACTCTTTCATCTATCACTCAACTTTATTTAATTCTCTTTATCTTCTAATTGTCTCAATACACCTCTTAATCTTTTCAGATGTAACGATCGACTGCTTTTGGATTAACGTACATGATTATTACGTATTCTTCTCTAACTGCGTCAATTCAAAAGGGGTCGATCGTTACATATGAAAAGATCAGGGGATATATTAGAAAAATTGAAAGATGAAAGGGGTTAAGTTAAACTAAATGATAGATGAAGGAAGTTTTATGTAAATTACCCTTTTTTTTAATCTTTTAAGAAAAGATAAAATTTCCATTATTTAAAGATAAATGAAAATAGAAAAAAGTTAATGATTTTCCTTTACTGTTTTTCGTCTTTTTCATTCATATGAGGGTCTTTCTTCTTCATTTTTTTATGATGGCTCTGAAAAGCCATTTTTCTTGAAGAAAACTTATAGGCGCAAGAGTATATATCTTAATTTTTTATGGGCTTGGAATTCGAGCTTTGTTTAGAAAAAATTGCACAAACCAACCCCCCAAAACTGGATTGTGATACGTAGGGATTTATGATGTGCCCCTGTTTGGAAGCTTGGGTGAAACAAATTAAGTGAAGATCCGAACGAGATGAATAAAATTTCTTTTTATCCTTATTTTTATGTAAAGGATCTAATAGATGGGTAGCTTTTGCCATCTTTTTCCCATTTGGATGGTGGTTGGTGTTGTAGCAATTGAGCACAATAGATACAAATATTGAGAGAGAGAGAGAAAAGTAGCCGCGGTGGTGGCAGTTGTTGATTGACGTTTGTTATGGTTGTCTAAGTAATCGAGATAGAAACAAGTTTATATATATAGGGAAAGGCTATATAAACCAATACTTTTTTAGACCAATATTAGATCAATATCCAAACTCTTCATTCTTGATTAAATTTTAATGATCCGAACCGTTTAATGTATTTAAAACATGTTTTTAAGATTACCCGCGAAAACCAGCTCAAAATATTACCGGAAAGAGCTCGATCTAAGCAGTGGTTCATAAAATAGTTCATGTCAGCATTTTAAACCACTATTTGGATCAAGTCATTTTCGGTAATATTTTGAGTTGATTTCTAGCGGGTACCCTTAAAAACATGTTTTAAACACATTGAACGGTTCGGATCATTAAAATTTAATCAGGAATGAAGAGTTTGAATGTTGGCCTAATATTAGTCTAAAAAAGTGTTGGTCTATGGAGTCATCCTCAGATATGTGTTTGTGTGTTTGTGTGTGTGTGTTAATATATATACTTATATGAAATACAAAGAAGGGAGGATTTTGTGCATGATGAGTGCTACGGTTTCAGAAAAATTTTTTCGAAATATTTCTGAATTCAAAATCAAAAGTTAAGATTAATTTAGATTTTGAAAGTTTATACACTCAAATAAATCTATTCTATTCATTTTGAATTGTAGGACATTTTTTAGAAACATTTTCTGAGTCCTTAGGCTTTCTCTTTTGTGCATAGTGGCAACGCGGTGATTTTGATTCCTTACACAATGTTTACGAAGGGTACGAAAACTGTTAGTTTATGGCAACTTCAATAAAAGATTGATTAGCTGCTAAGGGCGATATTGCCAATTAGCATTTTTAGTTAACACCGTTTGTGAACAAACTCTAACGGAGGAGATTGTAATTTCCAAAAGTTTAGGGAGGGTAGTAGCTTAATCAAAAACCTCAAGGGAGGTTGGTGTAATTTGCTTTTTCTTTTAAAATTCACTAGTACGTATTAATAGAGTGTATTCTGGTGGAATGTGACAGTATTTTAAAATAACTAAATAAATCAAAATATTCGTGACAGTATTCCAAGGTAACTAAATAAATCACGGTGTTTGATTGAGACATGATTTGATTGGTGACTTATATGGGTGGATTAAAAGTGATGGTAATTGAAAGTTGAGTTATTTAATTTTATTGCCTTTGTAGTAGATAATATTAAGAAAAAATACTTGTTTTTCAAAAAATTGTATGTAAATAAAATATTTTTATATGTTAGTTGAATTTAAAATACATTTGTAATTTGTTATTATGTACTTTATTTTTAAGTGATAATATTTTGCTACGTCGTAATTACTATTTTTTAAATTATGAACACAATCACACCATTTGAAATGAAGAAATATTGTTTTAGTTTTTTAGTTTGTGCTCTTGTATTTTTCCTTACCGATGAATTGTATCTGTTGCCATAAAAATGTCATGATATTTGTGTTATGTTTGTAACCATATTTTAAGGGTCAAGATTAAACATGACAAATTACAAATTATGGATCGGAAAAACTCAAAAATCCATAGTCAAATTGTATAAACAGATAAATAAATAAAATGCTTGATGTAAATAGTTGGTGATGTGGCACTAGGTAAAATTAAACTCCAATGAGTAGCTAGATGTAGTTAGTGTCGGCCCCTACATCTGAATTGTCCAAACTCGACGTCAGTCTAATTGTTCATTTAGTATTAATAATAATTTTATTCTGGTAAATTTCTATTAATTTTTTCTATATTTATTAAAAAAAATTATTGTCCCACGCCAAGGATTGCCTGAGCCCGAGGGTTTGCGGGGCTTACTCCGAAGCCGACCCTGGATGTAGCTAGTTAAAATGTAGATAGGTATAATGCCTAGCCAATTGACTAGCTTGTTGGACCTACAAAAAGTGTGTTTGACTAGATATTTTATCTAATTGGTCTCAAATAGAGAATCTGTTGGAGATGCTCTTCGGCCTGGATGGATAAGCTTTAACATAGAATTTTTAGAATTGGGGGATGTCAAAATACTACTTGGTATTACATGGAAGACAAATGTAATGGTCAGCAAACTTAGAGGAAGTGGGTGTAATTTACCATACTATCTTCTTAGTTGCGTAATGACTAATGAGATGATGTCTCTTGTCAATACATATTCTGGTGATCTTGTCCTGATTTTGTTTCGTCTTTCGTACGTTCCTTTTAGATAAGAAACGTGTGGTTGGAAGTAATGGGTAGCGAGTGACTACTTTTTGTTTAGTTTCTACCAAGCCAATAATATAAAAGAAAATGTTAATTATCGCTCATTAAACGCGATGAATAATATATAAAAATATATATTAATATCTGTAAATTGTATACTGATATTTATGAATATGTATTAATATTCGTAAAATGTACTGATATTCATATTTGTTTAATATTTTGTGTATATTATTCAACGTTCATTAAGTGGTAATGAGCAAGAGCCTAATATAAATATTACCCAATTCATTTTGGTCTAATTAATGTAAGTAAGGAAAAGTAAAGCATTCAAACTTGACTACCCAAAGGCGGACATTTTAGAAACTTCGTGTGACTGTATACATGCATGGAGAGCCATCTTACTCACCATTGACGAAGACTTGCTCATTCTAATTATTTCAACTTCAAAGATCAACGTGCTTATTTTGTCCAAATTCCTTAATTTGTTGGAAAAGAACATGCAAAAATTTAATTCTATATGATATTAAAACGTATGAAGGAGGTCAAATTTAAATAAGAATTATTGACTGTTTTCTTAAATAATTAAATGAGATTGTCTAAAGGTGCTCTAATGGACGCGCACAGGGGCGGACCTAAAGAGGGGGGCCAGGTGTCACGTGACACCCCCGACCCCCGTGCTCCACTAATTTTTTTTTCTTTTAGGTTTTAACAGTAAATTAAAGTTTACCACATAACACTGGGACATATACATATCTTTTTTGCTGTGTCAAACTCTCTCAAATCTAGTTAATTAAATTTTGAAACATATATTTTGTAGTTATTAAATACAAATTTTATTTTTAGTTGTTCATTTATTTTGATAGTGACACCCTCAAATTCGAATCCTGGGTCCGCCACTGGACGCGCATGTTGTCGAGACCAAAGTAAGTACAGCTGACCTGAGTAGGATGATTTATGTGTTTCCGACCAAAGGAAGGCGATGAGCAGTCTTGTGTTAAAGTTAAGAGAGAACCTTGAGTATCTCAGTAATGATTCTTATCAAATAGAGACGAGGAGTACAAGGCCAATTGAACTTAGAATGAAGAATTTAAGGTTGAATAAAGTTGTAACGATAGAAGATAAGTCTCTAAAGAGTATAGTCCAGATTTATCTTGTTAGTGGCCAATCAAAAAACACTTCTATTTTGTTTCAAATGAAGAATTAAAAACCTAAAAGAACTCGGATGGATTAGTCAAAAGTCTGTAAATGAATGTGCACACCCATAGTCAAAACTACACAAGCATTAGTTATTATATACTAATATTGAGAGATTCTTGTGATCTTTGTTCTTATTTAATCATCGAGTGCTTTCCGCCACAACGACGAAGGGTTCTTTGATGATATTTTATCTTGTAAATCACAATTGTTAAAGAGTGAACATATTTCCTGCTATACTTTAGGTATTAAATTTTTAATTATTTGAAAAATCACTCACCCATAATTGGCACCGTGTGTGAGGAAGTTAAGACTTCACAACAAGAATACCACAAAAGCAGATGACGAAGAGGGGTCACAAGCAAGCAGAAGTCAAAATCTCTACTTCCACCCACAGCCAAGAAAATGCCCCCATCACGAGATCCACCATGGATCCCACCTCCAGACCTCACCAGGGGTCTGGGTCGTGAGAAACCACAAGATCCACCATGCGAGGACCTACCCCAAGTACCTCCAATGGCACCAGTAGACAAACCTCAAGACCAGCTATGAGAAGGGGGAGGATCCTAAATCTGTGAAGGCTTCCACTTGAGAATCCTTCGGGAGCACGAAAGGGACGAAAATACTTGTGAAAGATTGTAAAGGCAAAATCAAGAGATAGAAGAACTAAGGTGTTATCTTCACAGAGTTGAAAGAAAGATCAAGGACCTTAAATGGGCCTGTGAGAGAGAAAGTTTGGTCCACACAAATTAAGACCGGCGTGCAAGATTGCTGGAGCCAACATGACACTGTTGGTGTCCTAGAACATGTAAGAGGAGGGAAACCACCGACGAAAGGCGGTCCGCAGGATGCTCGAGAAGGGAAAACATCGAGCGGCATACACCTAGCTCGGCCTAACCTCCCTAACATGAGGGAATGGCTAAATTAATACCTTGTAGTGCGTTGGCCCAATCAGGACTCAAAAAAGAAGGCACTACGACAACTAGCGACTTCTTTATTGTTGGAGGAAATTGAGCCAGAGGCGTTACCCAAAAAGTTCGTCTCTTCAAACTTCTCAATGTACAATGGCAAGACTGGCCCTATAAATCACATCAAAGGGTTCCTCAAGGCCTTGTTTGTATATTTTAGCAAGGAAAGTCTCTATTGCCTAGTCTTCCCTATGAGCCCGAGAAAAATTGCCCTCAACCAGTTTCATAAGCTTCACCTATAGTCCATTTTCAGTTGGGACAGTTGGCTAAGCATTTTTAGCTCGTTTAATAGCCAGCCGAACTCAATCAAAAGAGTTAAGATGCTTTGATGACTATGAATAAGCATTTTGATGAAAATCTAAAGGAGTTCGCAAATAGGTACTTGGTCGTGTACAACAAAATTGAAAACTGCAACGAGAAATATGTCGTGCTACCTTTAGAGTCGACTTATCTACTCGCGTGAAACTGCATGAATCCCTTAAAATCAACCCAATGGAAACAACCTATGAACTAATGGTGAGAGTAGAGTAATATGACAAGTTGGAAGGCGAAACCCAATAAGAATCCAACAAAGGAGCCTCTGGAAACCACAAAGCAACATGATAAGGGAAGCTAACCAATAGAACAAATGGCTTAGAATTAATACGGCTAAGGTGACATTCACAAAAAGTGAATACAAAGCCCCTAGCTCGCAAGCCTTCAAAGTTGTCAGGATGGTTTCCAACACCCCCATCTACAAAATGATTTGGTCACTCAAAGATGAGCCCTACTGGAAGTGGACACCAAGAATGAGGGGAGACCCAAGTAAGAGGAACCTAGAAGGAGATTGATGTAGTTATCCACAAGACGGTGGCCACCTTACCAAGAACTACAAGGCCTTCGAAAGGTTCTTTGAAGAACTCGTTGAGGTTAGCCACCTAAAAAAGTACATTGCCGATACAAGGTAAGATGCCGAAAAGAAAAAACAGGCCAACAGTTCTGATTCCTCAAAAGAAGATGCAGAGTCTAGAACCACTATCCATGTTATACATGTGGTAGTCCAGCCAACGAACGAGAAAGAGGTTAGGGCAAGAGGCGCTAAGCTGAACAAAAGTATCATGCCCTGCAGCTAGGCCAGAAAAGGAAAGAACCAAAAAAAAAAAAGAGCTAAACATGAAAATAGCCTTCACCAAGACAAATCTTGTGAGAGTACAATGATGCATTAGTTGTTACCGTACAACTCAAAATGTTCAATGCGAAGAGAATTCTTATCGATCATGAATCGAAATTCTTTTCTTTGGAGCATTCAAGAAGATGAGGCTCGTGAAGATGATCTTAATAGAGCAGACATTTCTCTTATCGACTTTAGCGTAGAACGAGTGTAGCCATTAGGCATGGTTACTATTTTAGTTCAGACTGGAAAAGTCACCCTAGGTACAAATTTTTTGGTAGTGGCTGTTCCCTCAGCGTATAAAGCCATTGTAGGTCAAATATGATTACACAGTATGGAGGCCATTCCATCCACCTACATCATGTCATCGAATTCCCAAAAAAATGGATAGAATGTGTTCGCGGGAACCAAAAGATGGAGAGAAGCTATTTTGTGGTCTCCATCCAATATAAACAAAAAGCTAAGAAGGTAAAATCTATTGAAGTCCCATATTAGCTTGTCTTGGAAGATGTTGGGAGGAACCTGATAGATAGGTTGGTAGAGAAATTAAAGCAAGTCCTAGCACATAAAACAGACTCTAAGAGGTTTTTTCTCATTGGATAAGAACTTCCCAAACAAGACAAGGACACTCTGGTTTGAGTCCTCATGGATCATATAGATGCGTTTTCCTGGACTCCACAAGAGATGCGTGGGTAGACCCGATATAATTTGTCACCATCTGAATGTCAACCCAATACACAAGCCAGTTAGGCAGAAAAGGAGGAGGTCGACAGTTCAGGATACAGAAACTAGTATATTATGTGAGCAAGACACTACTTGACTCGAAAATAAAGTACCAACCTTTGGAGAAATTGATTTTAGCATTAGTTGTAGCGTCTAGAACATTACAATATTATTTTCTTAGTCACATGATTGAAGTACCTACCAAACACCCAATCAATTCTGTCTTGAGAAAAACAGACATCTCGGGTAGGGTAGTAGCATGGTCAATGAAGCTCGGCGAGTATGATATTCATAGTTTTTCCAGAACGACGGAAAAGGGACAGACCTTGGCAAACTTTGTTACTGAGCTTTTACGTAATCTTGAGAAAGAGACTTCCACAGCAAAAGAACCACCACCCCTGAGTTGGAAGTACAAATAGAGCTGGTGCCCTACAAAACACATCATTGGAAGATGTTTTTGGATGGCTCAGCCTATACCAAAGGCTCTGAGGTGAGTATAGTCATGTTTGATCTAAAGAGTTACTCCTTTGAGCAATCTATACGTCTCAACTTCAGTGTATCAAACAATGTCGCAGATACAAAACACTAATTTGTAGACTCAAGTGTGCTTATAATGTCGGAGGAAAGGAGATTGTAATTCATTGGGATACTCAATTGGTAACCAACCAGCTATGTGGGGAATATGCTACAAGGGATAACAAGATGGTCTCCTATGCCAAGAAGGAAGGAGTTGTAGAAGTTTTTGTCAAAAAAGATTGTCCAAGTAAGTTCAAGGCAGAATGAATATGTTGATGCCTTGGCTTGCTTGGCCTCAGCGATCCCTAGGAATCGTCGCTGAACAATCTATGTTGACTTAATTGACACGTCGGGCAAAAAGGTTCCAATTGCTGGGAAAGCTTTGGACCTTGACCTCGGCCCTAATTGGATGGATCCAGTCATTGTGTATCTTTAGGATGAAGTGTTACTAGAAGATAAGAAAGAAGCCCACAAGGTTAGATCAAAGCTATTAGATTTTGATTATTTCCCAACAATGAGCTATACCTTAAGTCCTTTACGGGGCCTTATCTTAGGTGTGTGTACCCCAGTTTGGTCCATCAGTTCTTGTACAAAATACATGATGGGATGTGCAGCAGTCATGCATGAGGAAGGTCAATTGCTCACTGAACAATTTCACAAGTATATTAATGGCTATACACGCAAGAAAATGCCAAGGTATGTCTACAAGCATGTGAGAAATATTGTCAAAAGTTTTCCCTAATCGTACACACACCAGTTGCCAACCTAACACCATTGATATTGTGTGACCACTCCCAAAGGCCAAGGGCATGAGGAAATATCTTATGGTCGGCGCAAACTATTTTATCAAGTGGATTGAGGCAAAACCCGTGCCAAGATCACTGAGTACAACATAGAAAAGTTCACTTGGCAGAACATCATCACCATGTTTGGAATCCCAATGATATTGCTTCTGACAATGAGACCCAATTTCAGGACAAATTCATGGCCCTTGACTCCATGTATAAAATTCAAAACTTTTATGCTTCTATGGGATAACCACAGAGCAATGGGCAAGCACAAGCATCTAACAAGACAATATAGAAAGGAATCAAGAAGCGCTTGGAGAAGGCAAAAGGGAGATAGGTGTATGAACTCCCACTTGTTTTGTGAGCATACATAACTACTCCAAAAAGATCTACTTAGGAAACCCTATACTCTTTAGCATATGGAACCAAGGCAGTCATTCCATTAGAAATTGGTCTCCACACTATCCAAACAGACCTGACTGAGCAAGGTGCAATTATACAGCATTGGCTATGGAACTTCACCTGGTCGAAGGGAAAAAATAGTGAGCACTTACCAAGAGAATATTTCCATGTTTCACAACAAAAAGGTTCACCCAAGCAAATTTGGACCGGGGGGCATAGGATTCAAAAACATGCTTGGTAACACAAAATATCAAGCAGGTGGCAAGTTAGGGCCGAGCTAGGCAAGCCTGGCAAAGGGGCCTATAAACTTTGATATTTGGATGGCAAGGAGTACCAGAACTTGGAATATTTTCACCATTAGTATATTTTTACAGTAAAATTTTTGTTTTTGATTTTTCTTTCAAGATTTGTTACAATTTTTCATCAATAAAGAATTCAATTTTTTACAACTTCTCTGTATTTTGTATAGTTTTTATCAAGGCAGTAAAGGAAAGCCTCACACCCTTGTTGGGGGCCATGATCTCCTAGCCAAGATAGAAAAGAATGGGGCGTTGGTCCTAGCAATGGTTCGAAATAAGGGCAACAATCCTGGACTTAGGTCTGATATAAAAGAGGCATTGGTATCTTAGCCAAGATAAAAGAGGCATTGGTCTTTTGGCACAGCAGAAATGGAGACAATAGTCTCTCAACTGGGCTTAATGGGCACCGATCCTTGCAAGGCATTGGGGTAATGGTTATGGACAAGAGTCCAAAATACCGACAATCACGCAGTAGTTTGGCAATAGCTCAACAGCTCATGTGTATGCCCTAGGCAAAGGCCTATAAGTGAACAATAGTTCACAACAGTATGGGCAATGGTCCAAGACAAAGGCCTAAAATATCAATGGAGTGGCCAAAGACTTGAGAAAGTTTTCTAAGTACATAAAACCTTTCTCTGCATTGAAAGTTTGCATTGCTTGAGTTTCTACTCACTTGACAAGGAAAACCAACACAGAAGCATCAAGAATCAAATCTAGGGCCTGTGTTCGGCCCTAACACAGAATCAAGAAAGGCTCCAAAGCCAGAAACACAGACACAAACAGAAAAAAAAAACTAATGACAAACAACAAGCCCTGGAATTATACAAGGCACAAAGGTTGTATTCACAAAAGTGAAGATAGACAAAGGTATGTAGTTAACACATAGAATTGATGAGGCTAGATTATCTAAAGCACTCATGAAAGATCGAGACTTGTTCAAGGTCAAAACAAACACAACTGTGAGAACCACATTGTGTTGAAGGTATTCTGTGTGGTTTTTGTTATCGTGGTTTATACCAATAGCTGAACAGTTCAACGCATCGCCTCCACTGACTAGCTAGTAAGACCAGTAGGCTTTCATGAGAGAAGGTTCAAGGCCAACAACTACTTATCATTTGTAGGATCTCTCCTAAAGTGTACTCTTTCAGAATCTACATATTGTTACATTTCATATCCTTCAATTTTATTCATGTGGTAGACTGTTAAAAACATAATTTTATCAAAGTTTGAGCTAAAATAAAAGTGGATCTCACATATTTTTATGTGTGCGTCCGAGTGGCAAAGTGTTTATTTTCATTTGGAATTTCAGATTATGGATTTGGTTGAGCAAAATTATTTACATGTGAATTTGAAATTGAATCTAAAGTAGACTCCAAAAATTAATTGAAAGAGGTGAAAATGGTGTTAGTCTTACAGAGGGAGAACGCGAAACATTCATGTGGCACATAAAACTTGATTTTTATTAAAGGTTTGGGCGGGATACCCAATTTTATAGATGGGAGAGGGACCTAGGTATTGTGAGTTTTGGCCCAACTTACCCCACATGCGTGCATGCGCCGCCGCTATCTATCTGGCCAAGCCAAGCTCGGGTTCTAGTTTAGGTCATTTAGATAAATCAAATATTCTTTTTAAGAGAAATTTATTTATGTTTTTAATTAATTAAATTTATTTCTTCCTATAATTTTTCGGACCCGTCAAACCTATCACTGACCCGTTCAAAGCCACTTCGAACTCGGTCATTTCTGACCCGTTTGAATTGTCAATGATTTTAGATCATTGGAGGCGGTTCTCGACTGTTTTTCCCAAGTGAGTTCCTTCCCCGGATGAATAGGTACGAGCCAAACCAAAGGGTTTTTTCTCTAGCCAAACCGTTGCAACCCCTATGGACGAATACCTCTTCAATCCAACTTAGTGCGTCCTTAAAGCAATAACACGTCACTTAATCGCCTATAAATTAAGGCCAATGCCATACCATTTCGGATCCAACAGAATTCATCTTCCTCCTTGCATTACATTACATTACATGCATTCTAATTCATCCGAGAGAGAGTGCAAAACACAAGTTGGTTCGTCAGACTTGTTGATTGCAGCGCTGCTTCTGCATGACATGATCGTTGCATTCTAGGATAGACGTCATTCAACTCGTAGTACTGTAGTAAGAGCGAAATTTATCTTAAAAAGATTGCATCCAACACACAAGTCCTGATCATTCTTCAAGATTATGAAGTTCGTTTTTCATTCCTAAAGATTATCTTCAAGTTTTTTGAATTTGCTGTTGGCTTACCAGTCACTGTGAGTCTCTTATTCTGTTATTTCTTTTACTGTTTTACCTTGTTGAATTAATTAATTTTAAGTACAACAAATTATTAGTATTCTGTCTAACACTAAGTTTTAATAAATTTTAGAAATTTGTTTCATTTTGAAATTAATAACAGTTGAAGTACCTATTATACTATTCATAGAAGTGGAAGTAGTACTTTAGCTCGGTTGTAATAGTTAATATTTAGATCTGCTCGATTGACAAACGTCGAACATTCATATTTTGAAAAAATTGTTAAGCTTTTATAAAAATCTAGAACAACTCTATCGGCTCATTACAACCCTAGTCAGTAGTCACCCATCAATTTGATGAAGTCGCATTTTTTTTTCCTCCATATATATATACTCTCTACCAGCTCCCTCTTTCTAGGAAGCCTCCTCTCGTTAAATCCATGTCGTCCCTATAAATATTTGGACGATTATAGTCCTAACCAGTTAAGATATATAGTCCCCACACACACACACACACTTCTCTCTCTCTCTCTCTCTCTCTCTCTCTCTCTCTTCTCTCTCTCTCTCTCCAAGATGGAAATGGACATCCCCAGCACTCCGCATGACCATCACAAGCTCAAAAGCAAAAAACCCACCAAAGTAAAGAAGAAACCCATGAAGGTGACATACATTTCAAGTCCAATGATTGTCAAAGCCAGCAGTGCTTCTGAGTTTCGGGCGATAGTTCAACAGCTTACCGGAAAAAATTCCGACCTTGGAAGGACTTATCATGACGATAGCACCGCGTTTGGCTACGACGATTGCCCGGCGATTGAGCATGGAAGTATTCATTCTAAAACAGCTTTTACTGAGGGGGAATTGTATGATGGTTGCTCAAACATGATACAGTCCCTCGAATTCAATGGATCTTCTTTTTTGAGGGAAGTTTCCCACAGCTTGGGCTTCAATCCCCTTGTGTACTTGTGCAATTGATTTAATTCAAATCCTTTGTGGTCTTTAAATAAAATAAATTGAAATTTATTTATGATCCCAACCGTTCCATCATCACACATAGATAGACGTGAAGCTCACACTCTCAATCTTGGGTCTCATGTGGTAGTGGAGGAGTTTGGATAGAAAGTGGCGGTGACGCATCTTTCCTAGGTTACCGTCTCGTTGGTTGAATTAGTAGTTACTCCTAGATAATAAAATAAAAGCACGCTTAATTACTTTTGTTCGTTACATATTTCAACCGCTATAAAAATAAGATACCAATAACAAAAAAAGAAAAAGATATAAATAATCTCATTCAATGGTATTAAAAGAAATGGAATATGCACATTTTTTAGTTTATATATATGGTGTTACTGAACTTTTCAAAATTGAAATAAATACATATGGGGAAATTTTGAGAACGTTGAACAAAATAGTTATATATATTAGAATCCTGGGTTTGTGATTGTAAACAATGAAATAAGAAAAAGATGTGCACACAGCGAAAACTTCTAATAATTAAGGAATTTCTCATTTTGATAAAATACGAATCTTTCATTTCCTGATCAACCTTTAATGATTCAAACCATTAAATGTGTTTAAAATATGTTTTAAAGTGTACATGCTAGAAATGAGTTCAAAATATTACCAGGATTGGACTTGATCTAAACAATTTTACATAAAATTGTTCCTGTCAGTATTTATAAAAAATTACTTGAATCAAGTCATTCCCGATATGTTTTTAAGCCGATGTCTCGCTGATACCCTTAAAATATATTTTAAACACATTGAACAATTCGAATCATTAAAATTTGATCAGAAAATAAGAAATCTATATTTTATCAAAATGAAAAATTTCTCACAAGAAATGAAAAAAATATATGTATATCTTGGTAGAAAATGGCAGCATCACTTTAGCAAAAAGGCATCACATGGTGAGAAGTGGGCAGGCAGTCCGACAGAGAATTTGAATGCATTCTACAATTTGCAATGTTTGACTGTCAGTTGTCAATCTCTTTGTTGGGATTTTTCTATGATACGGTACGCCAAAGTGGATTTAATGTCTATGGCTCTCTTGAGTCTCTCTCAGGCCCCGATTGGATGGCGGATTATTTTGAAGGGGATAAGTTATGGAGGGGTGATAAAATAAGAGGGGGTATTAGTTTTAGAGGGAGGGCCCACTTTGATGTGATGTTTATAGAGGGAGGGTAAAAAAGTAGATGGTTTGGATGGGGTTTAAATAGGGGGATAAAGGGGGATAAAGGGGGATAAGAGGGGGTGGATAAGGAAAAAAAATGTTGCTTGTTTGGATGGGGGAAAAAAGAAGGGGGATAATTTTGGGAGTGCGTAAAAGGATCGACGTGACATGACGTGACATGTTTAGCATGGTTTGGGAGTAAAAAATGCAGGGGGATAATTTTTCACCCCTCCAAAAATAATCTCCCGGAGAGGGATAAAGGGGGATAATTTTTGGGTAGGGTGGGAGGTGCCCAAAAATTATCCTGGAGGAGAGGGAAAAAGAGGGGAGGGGGTATTATTCTTGTTTATTACCCCTTATTCCTCATTACAAATACAAAATAACCTTATCCCCTATTTTATGCTCCATTCAAATTAAGTACTATTTTATCCCCTTTTTTTAATACTTCATCCAAACTATCTACTTTTTATTACCCCCTCTATAAATATCACATCAATGTGGGCCAACCCTTTAAAAATAATACCCCTCTTATCTTATCCCCTCAATAACTTATCCTCTTTTTTTCGTCCTTATTTGAAATTGGCCCTATTTGGACCGTGGTTTATATTTATTCAAAATTTTTGTCTTTATTCATTTTTTTTTTGCATTTGTTGTTTAAATCTCAATGTTTTGTAGTTTATTGGTCCGTCTTGATGAAAGGAATCTAATGAGTATAAAATTGTGTCCAAAAGTTAAAAAAAAGTCACTAAAGACGACGAATAAATACAAAAAACTCTGTTTTTTGTTTATTTTTGTCTTTTCTGAACTTTTTTCAAATGTAGCCGATGATTGATAACTTTTCTGAAAGCTCTTGTCGAAATGAACCAATAAATCAAAAAAAATTGATGAAAAACAAAAAATTACAAAAAAATTTCAAATAAGGACGAAAAAAATTTCAATAAATAAACACATAAAAACCACAGCCCAAATAGGGCCATTTTTTTGTAATTTTTTGTTTTTCATCAATTTTTGTTGATTTGTTGATTCATCTCGACATGAGCTTTCAGAAAAGTTATCAATCATCGGCTAAATTTGAAAAAACTTCAGAAAAGACAAAAATAAATCAGAAAATAGAATTTTTTGTACTTATTCGTCGTCTTCAGTGACTTTTTTAACTTTTGAACATAATTTTATACTCATTAGATTCCTTTCATCAAGACGGACTAATAAACTATAGCCAAAAACAATCCAAATAGGGCCTATAATCCAAATGGGGACTAATAAACTATAGCAAAAAGTAAATAAATAAATAAAGACAAAAATAACAAATAAATAAAAACTATAGCCCAAATGGGACCTATAATCCCTTATCCAATCAGCCTCTCAAATGACTATTTTTGAATAATTTAAGGGTTTTTTAACTTTGTTTTACCAATTAACAAAAAAAAGAAAAAAATAACAACAAAATATAAATCAACAATAAAAAATTTAGTTAAAAAGAAAAAATATATAATTTAGCTCGCGTAAATTTAGTTAACAATAAAAAAGATATAAAGAGAAAAATTTAGTTAATAATAAAAAAGAGAAAAATATAATTTTGGGAGGGGGTGAAATATAAGAGGGGGTAATAGGGGAGAAGAGGGGGTAATAAGGGAGAAGAGGGGGGGATAATTTTTGGAGGTGCCCAAATTTAGTTGCCAAACCATGGCAAATGGTGGGACCCACCCCTAAGAAGGGGTGATAATTTTTGGAGGGGGGCTTTACCCCCATCCAAGCATGCCCTCAAGGTTAACAAAAAAATGTAAGTTTTTACATTAACACATAAACATTCAAAAAATATTATTTTTACATTAACAATGAATTTTGTCTTTATTATTTTATTATTTTGGTATATTTCATAAAACATATGAAAATAACAAAACTAAAATATACCAAAATAAAAATACAAAAATTGAATGTTTTGCATTAATTTTTTTAGATTATTAATTATTACTATTAATTTTTGCATTGTTATTTATTTTTATATTTTTTTATTGATTTATAAAACAAATTTAAATTTTTTTAAATTATTTAAAAATATTCACATTTATCACATATCGTAATTCGTCTAAGTTTGGAGAGAAAAATAGTGACCGACGCTACTCATTCGAACTCTTTTCGGTTGTACTTTTTGTATTTTACAATCAAAAAATACTAAAAGTTTACTATTTATTTAAAAAATTATTTCGACATTAACCGTGATCTCAGAATATTTTGATAAAAGGTTATTAAATTATGGTAATGTTTGTTGATTTATATTTTGTTGTTATTTTTTTATTTTTTTGTTGATTTACAAAACAAAACTAAAAATCTCTTAAATTATTTAAAATATTCACACTCATCACATATTCTAATGCGCTCAACTTTGGAGGAAAAAAAGTCACCGACACTGCTCATTCGAACCCCTTTCGATTGTGCTTTCCGAATTTTATTGTCCAAAAATTACTAAAAATTTACCTTTTACTTAAAAGATCATTTCAGGATTAACGGTGAGCTCGGAACATTTTGATAAATGGTTGTTGAATTATGATAAAATATTTGTTGATATATATTTTGTTGTTATTTTTTTGTTGATTTATACCACAATTCAACAACCTTTTATCAAAATATTCCAAAATCATGGCTAATACCGAAATAATTTTTTAAGTTAACTGTAAATTTTTAGTATTTTTTTGATAATAAAATTCAGAAAGCATAACCGAAAGAGATTTGAATGAGCAATGTCAGTCACTTTTTTTCTTTTGAAGTCAGGCGCATTAGAATATATGATGAATGTGAATATTTTTGAATAATTTAAGAGATTTTTAACTTTATTTTATAAATCAACAAAAAATAAAAATAACAACAATGAAAAAATTAATATTATAATTAATAATTAAAAAAATTGATGTAAAACATTCAATTTTTGTATTTTTATTTCTCAAAAAAATTATTTTGGTATATTTTATTTTTGTTACTTTCGTATGTTTTATGAAATATACCAAAATAAGACAAAATTCATGGTTGATGTAACAATAATATTTTTTGAATGTTTATGTGTTAATGTAAAAACTTATATTTTTTGTTAACTTTGAAAGAGAGACAGAGAGGGGTTGGATTTTGAAGGGAAAGAGAACCCCACCTTGCCACCTGGATCAGTGGGTGGTTCGGTGGGTGGTTCTTTACAAGTAGCAAATTTGTTCTGTTAAATTCATAACGTACGATTAACAATTGGTTGTGAAGAATGAAGTAGTATCGTATAAAAGAAGGTTGTTCTAGACCATTTTGTTTACCATTTGAGATGAGCATATATAGCAAATAGTCCGCCAGAGAATTTTTGTCACGTAATCTCGAATACTTACTCATACTAGATGGTGGCTTTCTTGCTCTTGCGGTTGTTTATGCATACAAGTCTAGTGACTTAAAAGTGTTTTTGGTCAAAAATCCTCTAACGATCAAATTAGTAATGAATAGAGAGATGATCTATGCAAAGAGTTGAATGGAGTATGTAAAGCGTACTTTGTCCTCGGCCTAATAATTCCTTATATACAATGGAGGACGGAAAAATTTCAAGAGGCCCGATGGTCGCCGATTACGCTTCTCTTTCCTTGTTGGGAGGAATAGGTCATTTAATGAGAGTTCTGCCTCCGGGTTCTGAGCGCTTTAATGTGTCAGTTATACGATCTTGCCGAGCAAATCCCGTAATTGGTTTCTCTTGGCTGAATGGCCTGTCTCTCGACAAACTGAGTGCTAGCTGGTGATATTGGGCGTAGCATCTAGAACCTGTGTGGCTATCTACCAAGTGGAAGACTGTTGAGTGCACAATAATTGGGTGACTATAAATTAAGTGACCCAACATTAAGGAGTCGAGCGTTAGACAATCTCTTGATGCATTGAATTGTATCCGATGTGGTAGACGGACTCAAATTGTTGAACTGTACTCGATGTGTTAGAAGCCTTGATACTTTAAATTATACCTAGTGTGCTAGACGATTTTGATGCCATGAACTGTTCACAACTCTTACAATGGATTCGATGAGTGGGTATTAGTTTATCGAGGAATGGATCCTAGGGGCTTTGAACGAGATTTTTAATGTACCTACGTGTTCATTTCAGTTGATCAATTTTTGCTATTTTATCTACTTTGATTATAGCTACCCTTTTGTTTATTATTCTGTTACTAATGTACTTGCATATCTTTGGATTTAATTTTTGGGTATATTTTTCTATTGAACTTTATTACTCATTAAGTCTAGCATTTTATGCCAAATGTAGAAGAACAGATGGAGATGTCATCCGAATAGAAAGACTTGGGCTATGAAAATGGAGAGTTCAACAAGACCTAATTGACGTACCTTTAGAAGCTCTAAATTTCATAATTCTGTCTTTTATGTAAACCCGTAAGGCATTTATGTCATTTTAAATGTAATACTGCTACAACTAATTTTTCAATAAATAAGGCAATTTTTGCTATTTCTTTTTAAAAAATTATTTTATTTAACAAATAATTTTTAAAAAATTAATAACGTCGTCAAAAATCGAAGCATTACAAATGGCATCAAATTATAAATTCAGCTTTGCGGCCTTGGATAGAATGAGTATATCACAGTCTCAATAGTTATCTGTTTAGTTAGATTTTTCTAGTATATATATATTCCTAGTCAGATGTTGGACTTCGAGCCTGACCTAGACGCTCTCATCAACATCTAGTTGAAGTGAAGTCTACTTCTCTAACCCCGACGAATGTAGCAGAGACCCAAAAGACGAGTAGCTAAAAGATGGTCAAATGAAGAAGGGTGGTTCTTAATATTGACGATCTGTTACTACCAACACTGAACATCCCACAAGATGAACCATCAGAGATGAAAGACGAGTTTTGGAGATTTGTTTAAGTTGGGAAAGAGTTAGGATAGGTGGACTAGACACAACGGTAAGATAATCATGCTTAGGTAGAAAACACAATCTGTATAATCGAATTAGCTTGTTATGTGCAATCTTTTCAAACAAACTCATATTTCAAAAACGCGATGATTAGAAACCCCTTAACATGAAAACTCTTATGTTATTAAATGGAACCTATCAGTCAAGATGTCAACAACAACAACATTAACGGTAACAAAAGACACATCATCAACGAGCCGCTTGTTAGCAACATGAACCTTGAACCCAACAACGATAACAATACCACTACCTGAAATGCTGACACTGCTCAGAAGATTGGTTGTTTTAAATTAAGCGAAATAAATTAAATTATTTGTATAATTTGTATTCACTCAACTACCAACCATAATTATTTCCCTATTAACTTTTATATCACTTCAAATTCTACAATTTGAATTTATCTTTTCAATTCTACATTTTTGTTGACTGGATATTAATTTATAATTTTGAATTATCCAATACTAATACACATTTTACGTATACGAGTACACATTCACGAATATTAGTACACTTACAGATAAAGATGCACCTTTTATGGCGGTTAGCATTTTTCATGCGAGGACAAAAGAGTACCAAAAGAACCAAATCCCTCCATGGAAATGCAATTAAGAGTGGTGAAGGAAATGACCAAATGACTCATATTTAAGGATCATAAAGAGTACTAAAAATGAGCATGCAAATATGCAATACATGCATGGATCAACACATTGAGCTACAATACACCCTCATATTGCTAAACTTTCCTATTTCTTTCTAGTAAAATGTACTTGTGTATTTATTTCCAACTTCGTGCGTGCACATAACCATTGTCGATGTCATCAAGAAAACATGTTCAAGATACTTTTTTTTTTTTTAAAAACCTTAGAATGGTAAGATGACTATGCGATCCCGCTCCAAACACAGTGACAATACCAATCAAAGGCCAAAATTTATGCATCTGGTGCGCACCAAAACCAGAGACTATTTACACTCCCTAGAGATCAGAAAACAACTAAATGGAATAGAATTTCTCGTCGTTGAGAAAACAGCTTATGATACTATTAGCCTCTACCGGTATAAGTGTTACGTTATAGACACATAGATAGATACTACTAGCTTTAACGTCGAGAAGATTTTGATGAAGTTGGAAACTGAATTAAACATAAAAACAACCAAACTTCACTACAACACAATAAAATTTCGCCAAACTCATGTTTCATTGCAAACTGATGCTGCATTCTCTCTTCTTTTTCAATGAGCAAACGTTGGACGATAAACATATTGGAAACATTAAGATAGTATACGCACTGATCAAAACACACCACCTTGTGGACTACAGATTTATAAAATCCGCTACCCACAGTAAGTTTTCGAAGAAATTCCAATATGAAACATTAAACAGATAGCTAGACTGACAAAAATCCACCTCGAAGTTACCATCATCTACTTGCTTCAGCTAAAGAGCTCTTAGACATTACACTCCGCAAATCAAGCTGCAGTTTGCCTAATACCACAGTTTCTTGGGTAGACTGAAACCACAATTTGTTGGGTAATAGGGCTAATATGGAGAAAAAAATTCAAAAACACTAAGTTGCAAGGAGATTAAGATAATAAACAGCAAATGCAGGGCCTAAATATCAAGCGGCGAAGTTACCAACTTACAGATTTACATAATACACTACCATAAGATGCATTGCCTTAAAACCCTCAAAGTAAGTCCTCTCAGTTTTCATTTAGATAACAAGTCATCTTTCCACCATTATTTTAACTACTAAACCCTACCTAAATAGTCCCTACAACAGTGCAGAAGTTGAACAGGCTCACTGAAACAACATATTTTTACCACTTCTCAGTTACCATCTTCGCCCGCCTTCAAGTAATCGCTCCCCTCACTACCATGGCCTCCAGTGCTCCCTCCTCGCCCTTCGCCAGAACCCATTTCTTGCTTGGGCCCACCACTTCCAGTGACAAGGCCGAAAACAGGAAATCCTCCTCCGGCTCCAAGGGCACCACCGGTGCTTCCAGAACCACTACCCTCGCTTTGCTGCATCATGTGGAGACCGCTGTTCCCGCCGGAACTCATGCCCAGCTGGCTGTGCAAGGCTTGCTGTTGTTGCAATGCGAGAAACTGTTGTTGGCTGTAGAGAGCAGATGATCGTGCCGCCATGAGTGATTGGGGAGTCATCTGTTGAGCTTGCTGGTGCTGCAGGTAGTGAGATCCTGGCTGCATAATACCACTTGGAGGGATCTGTGAGACATCCAAACATATGTAGATGAGATATTTTCATGGCTGTGTCAGCAAGTTTTAATCACAGTGGCATTTGGGATTCAATTTTTGGGCCAATTCCAAAGAGGTCATGATCTCTACTTAGTTCTGTACAAGAGTGATTCACTGGCTAGATTTTTATTCGGGGCTTTTCCTATTAAATAATCGAAATGAATTACTAGTCTCCCTTTCATGGACTTCCTCTATCACCTGTTTCCGTTCTTCAACTAACAAAATCTTTTAAGTGCAACAACCCTGCTTTGGTAATGGGTTTCTGTTCCCAAAAGATTCAGAAACAGGAAACAGAAACATTGACAAATGCTTTTATTTCCAGAATTTTCAAGGTTGTTTTAAAATTTTACTTGTATAAAAGCATGAGTTTGTTATGGTACACTGGGTAAATTATTCTTTCAACTTATACTAGAGAACAGTTTTTCATTCTCTCATCCCTTCCCCATGGCATCTGGCCACCCCTCTCTTGCAGCCACCCCATCCGGACACCTTCCAGGAAAAAACCCTTCTAGTGGGCGAGTGACTCTGGCCACCCACCTAGGGGTGAGAACCCAAACTGAAAAACCGAAGCGAACCGATAAACCAAACCGAACAGGCAGTTTTTTCCGATTTTTCAGTCTAATAGATCTAGTCCGGTCTGATTTCAGATTTAAAAGAAAACTCCATTCGATTTTCGATTTTAGTCACCTAAGAACCTAATCCCACCGATTCTTTTAGAAGTTTTTTCGATTAGGGCTTGGGCCAAATCATATCAAATCGGAAACCGGTTTTAAAATAAAAATCAATCTAAGTTTGGTCCATTTGACATGGGCCTCTTAATTTATTAAACATTTTTTCAATTTTGGGCCCAAGCCCAATCAAACCGAAACCAGAGCAATACTAAACCGAAACCGGAAAAACTGAACTAAACCAAACCAAAATAGTTTAGTTCGGTTTCAATTTCAGTTTAAACAACCCAAACCGAAATTACCAGTTTGGTCCGAGTTTTTTCAGTGAAACCGGATTGGTTTCACCCCTACACACACCCACTTGGTTGCTTACATGCATGGTTGGTGGCTGCGGCTGAGAATCAGCAATTGCAGCTAGGTACATAAGGTTGCGCTGAAGCCTTGCTTGGTTCCTGCCATAACAGAGAAAGTATTACATCACGAATATAGAAGTTCCAAAATGCAAATTTTGGACTGATGTTCACCAAGAAAAGCAAATTGCCTACTTCAACAATACAAAATCATTTATTATACTCGTTACTCAATGCCTACAATATATCTCAAGGACAGAAACAAATGCATGTAGGACTATTAAAGGTTTTGATACAGTGAGAACTTGACACATTCTTTAGGGAGAAGAACTGACACCAATATTTAAAGAAGAAAAATCATGCCCTTTAAAACAAGGTATGGTTTTAAGTTTACCTAATCACTATGAGCCTGGGCCAAATTCCAACTCGATATGAGGGGGGAACAGTATGCCAGGACTCAAGTCATTTTATATGCGGCGTTCAACATGCTAAAATTGCATAGCAAATGACAAACAGAGGTAGTTCATTTAACAGAAAATTGACAGACTATTTACTGTAGCTATTAACAAGAGAGTCAAAAGCATTATGGGTTCAAACCTTATTGCAACCACCTTGTACATATATTGGTAATATTCGTACCAAAACCAAAAGTGCCAATAACGCAGAGTATGTATTGAATTGCAACAGATAAGAATCTGAGAGAGACAGGTCATTCTTACTCTGCACACTCGCCTAGTTTCCCTGAATTCTGGCTCTCAACAATTTTAAGAATCAAGGATTTGTTCTCATCCAGATACTGCACAAAATGAGGAGCAAATCAAATAACAATGATGGCAATGATAAAACCGCAATTGCTCAAAATAGGAGAGACATGTATAGAGGCCTAATTCTTTCCAGCATTTTACTCACCAAAAACAGATAAAATGGCAATTTTAAAAATGCATTTGCATTAAAAGACCATCCAATTCTTCCACATATTCTCAATTACAACTAAAGAGCAACTTTAGTGACGCCCCAAAACAATGGTAGGTGACAAACAATGGTGTGCTTTAACCAAATATCTCACCGTCATCAAACAACTATTTAATACCAAAAACTAAAAACCCAAAACCATCACATTTTTCTTACAACATTCCCCACACATCTAAAAATGCATATCATATCGAAGGGAGCCAACTAGTTCACTAGAAAACAGCTGGTGCATTATTGCTGACCTGCCTTCTACGTCTATCCATGGTAGTTATTTGCATACACGGTCCCTTCAACCAATTTCAAACCGCGCAGAGAATGAAAGGAGGTACTCCCCGTAAAATTGAATTCATTTCAATTATTAATGAGAAGAAACGGAACATTTGCTGTGTATGATTGACTCAGTGCAAGAGTTGCAATCCAGCAAATACAAAGAGATCCAAGCAAGAAAATTACTCATCTAGACAATACTGCAGTCCCATTTTGCAAATGTGAATCAGTACAGAGGAAGGTCAATAGATCATAGAATATAGATTGTAATACTAAAAGGAGATAATCTCAAACTAGGTCATCTAAAGAAAATGTACTCTACACATATTATGCTATTTACATGGACTCGAGTATTATCAAAGTGTCGAAGAGATCAAACCAAGACTTTGAGTATACGCAAGTATTGATCAAAATTCAGATATGGGTATGAGAATGCTTTCACAATTATTGACTAATATATTCTATTATAGAAATAATAGTAAGAGAGTTGACCAAGAGCTTTTTTGAGTAGGAACTTTATTGGAACACAGCACATAGAACCCACATTAGGCCTTCAAAATCCAAACACCTAGTAGAGTTACAAGCCGATGAGCCTTATTGACTTACCTAACTTGACTTCAGCATAAGAAATAGTAAATCAGAACAGTTAAAACCGAGCCAAGGTAAGGATACGGGTTTTGAAATGCCACGTGCAGTACATATTTTACAACCACACTTACACCCATTTCTGACACAGGTGCTTCACCCAAAATTATGGATCCAGGTAATATGGCTAGTAACTACACCTCGGAAGGAAATTCTTATGCATGATTTGCATCTATTTTCATTTGGAAAATAGATTTACTTTCCTATGCGATGCTAAGCAATGTAATGTTATCATCATTGTCAGCAATCCATGATGGGCTAGGTACACACACACGTTCAGATAAGTGCAAGGGAGGAGACAACACACTGCTTGTGTAAATCACACTTCAATATGTTTCATTACACTTGACTACCATAACGTAATTCATCCACTTAACTTACGCAGTTTCTTCACTCTAATAGCTTCAAATGAAACTTTTCTAGCTTTTCCTTCAAATGGTCATCCCACCAACCTGTATGCTTAAATTTTCCCTTAACTTCAATATTGCATTTCTTTGCTCTTTTGACTAACAAATCATCTATATCTGCCTTGTTGGGATTTAAGCAGAATATAAACAATAAATAGTACACCCACAGATCACGCGTATTTAGATTTAGATTTTTACACTATAAGTATCAAAAAAAAGTATCACGAGAGATTTACGTGATTCAACCAATAACCAGCCTATATCCACGACAGACTGTTTATGGGATTATACTCTAAATCATGCAATAGTGTATACAATTAATTAGAACTTTCCATTTAAATTGAAGATGTAGGTATTTAATATGTATTAAATGTATTGGTATTACATACATTGTTTTGTTTCATGTGATCCCTGATAAAGCATTATATGTCTTTTACGTGCTACAACTATTTATTTTAACGAATATTAAAAAAATCATATTTTTTATAAGGAAAATGCTAACCACTGCCCATTAGGCTGTGGATAATGTACAAAAAATGTATCAATCTCCGTAAACTGTGTATTGATATCCATAAAATGTACATTGATATTTGTGTTTATTTGGCATTATGTATATGTTATCCACCGCCTACTATGCAGTAGTTAGCAAGACCTTTTTTATAATTTGTTTTCTTTCCTCTTTGATCTTGAATGTATTATCTTGAAAAAAAAAATAACTTACTTTGACTTTCGTTGGTTTTTTCCTCATAGCATGAATGATTTTTTAGTATTTCAGCTCCACCAATATTAGAAAGACCCAAAAGAGTAAAAACATTTCAAAACAAAATCAATGGTAAGTTTTTATGCCAAAACAAGTCAAAATGGTGCATTGTGGTATTTTGAAGTGTAATTAATGACATCAATATTATAACACTCAAACATACTAATTACTATATATAAAACTTCAGCTTTTAATCTGAATTAGCTAAATGTGAACAAACATAAATTTACTTTATATTGTATTATTCTTAAGATAGTTTCATTTTGAAGATAATTCTCATCATTTTGAACTTTTTCAAAGAAAGTGTACAGGGCCTCATTTTATAATCTCACTTGAGGCCTCGAAAATCTCAAGACCGGCCCTAATTGACCATATAGCTGGAAATTATGTTTCTAATCATTAAACACCATCATCACTCTAAGGGTCATTGTAATGAATCCTCGCGCAAATACCTTTAGTGGTTGAGGCATGGGATAGAAACCTTAATATGTAGAGACACATGAGTAGAAGTGAGGCCAAACATTATCTCACTTCTCGCCCTACCTTGCTTCAGCAACAAAACATAACTTAGCCATGCTCACGTTATAGATGTAGGGATGATATAGTTATTTGGCTTAATATCACTTGCGATAAAATATGTGCTTTCCTTGAGATTATAACCACATTAGGAAGGACCATAGCAGCTAACGCATTAAGGACATATTTATCAACTAAGCAAAAGCTTCTTGAGTACAAATAAAACAAGCTTGATATGGTGGATGTACTGCATACAGAGAACTCTTCCAGCCGAGGCTCTTAAGCAACTAAGCATTTTGTGAAGCATTATAGGTACTAACCTAAGAGGCACAGACAGCGACAAGGAGAATGGATATGACACGACATGAACATGTTAGGAATACGTTCAATTATATATAATCAGTAATATTTTTTGTTTATTATATCACTATTGAGTTTGTCTCATACCATATTTTAGATAAGATGCAATGAGTCATGAAGAGTCTAGATCGACGTGGGACTTCAAAAATCCTTAAAAATAAAACAAGGACACAATTAGGAATACTCAAAGAAATCCTTAAAAAGTTCTCTACAAATTCAAACAAAATTCAAACGTCACTAGCCATCAAAATTATTCCAAATTATATATTATCACAGTGAAAAAACAAATTCCAAATTTTAAATAATTACATGTTAACGAGTCCCTAGCAAGTGTCAATCACATATTACTTTAGTCAGTGTCAAACAAGTGTCGGACTCCCATATCATGAACACGAAAAAAGATTATCGACAAATATTGGTGTCTATGCTTCTTAGATAGTAATAAAATTCTACGGAAAAAGTTCATTTGGAAAGGATTTTTTTTTACATGATTCTCGCACACGAGGGAAACTTCTTGGCAAAACCGAAATACAATATAGCCAAACCAAAAAAAACCTTGTTAGGGCAGGCGGGTTGGAGGGGTCACCACCAAAAAGCAAGTTAGACAAAATTCGAGTAGAATTTGATAGACCAAAGGGAAAATCCCAAAACCTCCCAAAAAAAGCCTAAGATCATAAACAAAAGTAGGAAAAATCTCCAAACCTCGAAAGACTATCACTTTAGGGCATCACCAACCCATCTCCATTTCTACTTTGGACAATTATTCTCCTTCAATTCATTCTTCAAAACTCTCCTCCATTTTAGAGAATCAGTAATTGTACTGCTCCCGCCTTGTACAATATTATTCGCTTTGACTGCCCAAATTCCATGGACTTCTCAGTAAATCACTCATCTCTGGATTACTCAAGAATAAGCATGCTTAACTATAAAGTTCTATTTAGTTTTGACACCCTCACGACTTTAAAATGCCTTGTACAACGTAGGGTCATTATCTATTACACATACTACTGAATTTACATCTACCAAGCGATGTGAAACCCTTGACCGCCCATCCCGACGCTCATCGAGACTGCCACTCGGACACCGGTTTCACAGCTGGTACCACAGCCTGACTGGGTGTCACAGTAATTGTTCTCCAATGCAGACGATGGAGGATAAAATAGAGGACCATACATCCAAATATAGAGAATAGAACTATACCTATTAGATGGATAGAATTTTAACGAATACATCTAGTCTTATAAGATGAGTGACATTAATATGATATTCACAATACCTTTAACTGATATACTGAATATACTTTGGTAAGAAATAAATATAACAAGTAAATTTTTGAGAGAATGGAAACAGTACTAGAGTTTGAGATAGAAATAAGGAATGACTTTGAACAAATAGAATAATAGGGTTGGAGTTGATATGACTGGGCAATTCTCTATGAATACTAATTTGTATGCTCTAAATTAGACTTTCAGATGGCATCTCTACCACACCCCTCAACTCAAGTAGTACATGTCAAAAAAATTAAGGCATCAAACATTAAATATGTGCTCTAGCACATTTCTGAAACACCAAAAACTTAAAATCAACCTTCGAATGTTCTTTTACTCTTTTGCAATTTTGGAAGATGTTCCTCAAGCACAAAGCCAAAATTATATATATATTCTCACTAAGTCATAATTTTTTATTTTTTTTTTGGGTTGCTCACCTTTTAACAAACTTCAAATTTTATACCGGTAGAAAATAATATATCAAAAAAATCATGTTTGTATTTATTTTAACAATTTTCCTATAAATAATTTCAACTTCTATCTTTATTCCATTAACTTATTTTTCTCATATAGATTTGAAAATGAGTTCTAGATGTGATTTAAATTAATACACAATTGACCTTGGTGAGAAATGTTGAAGCATTTGAATTGAAATAATCTCACTCTTATATTTGTGTGGTAAATGTGACATTCCTAATATTAACCAAGCTATATATGTCTTTCTGTAAAACAATTATACATAAAGTAATTAAATAATATACTCCCTCGTCTTGATTTGCTTGTCTAATTTCAACATTTGTGCCCCTTAAAAAGTATCTAAACTAAGTAATTTATAACCCTTTTATAATTATGAAATTATTATCTATTAGAAGCAGTCAAGATCTATCAAACAATATACATATTAAATATATACAATGAATTATAAATCAAAAGATATAAATTATTTTTTGAGAAGTCCGAAATAGTAAAAGTGAACAAACAACTGGGGACGGAAGTAGTTGAAGATTGTCCAAAAGAAATTTAAAATAAAGGAAATCATGTTACAATAAGATTAATAAAACAAGAATGAACTATTGTAGTTTGAAGGATCTTATATAAAGATGGGATAAAGATGCTCTTAAGCTTGAACCAAGACTACCCAAATTTAAGATCAAATACAAGAAATTAATACAACTGTAACAGAACCAATATACATGAAAAAACCGTGCTACAAATAGACGGCGTATGAACGGAACGAGACCCTTCGAAATACAAATTAACAGAACCAATATATACATGAAAATTATATAAAAAGCATAAAGTTCAAACATACAAGTCCAGTGGTCCACTGAAAGAAGATGACGACGCATCTGAACACTTAACGTCTAACAAGCACAGAAGAAGAAAGGAATCAAGAAAAATGAGGACCCAAAACCAAAAATAGGCAGGTACCAAGCTTTCCCTTCAGGAAAAACGTACACAAATTATAAGGATTTACGAAAAATAATGCAAAAATAAAAAATAAAAAGATACAGATACAGCTCTGACGAATCATTTTGATAAACAGAGGATATACCCATTTCTCCAACCCCTTCAAACTCCTTCCACCGTAGTTAAAGAAAATAGCCCATCAATTTGTATTAAAACAAGAAACCCCCCTTTTCCATTAGAAAAAACACGCCGAGTAGTATGTTGCTACAAAGGGGAGCAAGAAGGGCATAAATCGCTAGATAGAGAGAGAGAGAGAGAGAGAGAGAGAGCAAGGAAAAAGCAGTGAGAGAGAGGAGGGGAAGGGGGAGGGGGTGGCAGGAAAGACCTGTTGAATTTGATCAGTAGTTACGTTGTTGGGATAGTAGGCCGCCATCATGGGCTGCATCTGCATCAGGTGCTGCTGCATTTTCTACCTTTTAAATCCCCTCTATCTCTATCTCTATCTCTATCTCTCTCTCTAACCTTCTTTCTCAGTTTCTCTCTCTATATATCTTTATCTGAGAATGCAGCTCTGCAAGTGCAAGAGCCGGCCCTTCTCCTTTATGCTTATTTTCTCTGTGACACTCAAAAAACAGAGAGGGATTTGACACACTGTGAGAGACAGTAGCAGAGTACAAGTACACTCACTATGTGTGTGTGAGAGAAAAGAATCTCAAAACCTTTCTTTTTCCTTTTAAATTGAAAAGAATCTCAAATCAATTACAGGGGTTTTTGGGGTTTTGGTTTGGTGGTTGGGACTCTCTCTCTCTCCATCTCTCTCTCTCTCTCTCTCTCTCTCTCTCTCTCCTAGTAGGTCACGTGATGGATGATAGTGATCCATTGCCCGATAGAGAGAGAGAGAGGGGTGTCGTCACATTACATGAAAGACAATATCTGTTGGGTTTTGGGCCGCTCGGTTGAAGACCATTGGTCACATTCATATATGATGACGTCGGCAGCTTAGAAAAAAGATTTATGTTCACGCGCCATTCTAATCCCGTCACGGTATTGAACTTGAGTAATACGGGAGCGTGTTGTAAACGAGATAGGTTAGCGGTAGGGTTTGCGCATTTCTCTTGTTCCGAGCTACTACTATTGTGAGCTCTTTGGTCGCAAGCTATGATCTTTCTCTTCCCGAGAGGGGGAATAATGAAAAACAAAACACTAAAAACTAGTGAAATTTTATTTTTTTATTCCTCCTGTTATATCAATGAAAGAAAAAAACCTTTTTTATATGGAGAATATTAATTTTTATTTACTAGGCGATGAGTAAAAAATATATTGATATTTATAAATTCTTTATTAATATTTGTAAATATATATCAATATTTATATTTGATCCATACTATATGTAAAACTCTTTTTATATTGATAAAAACCCTCTTTTATGCATTCACATTCTCTTTCATCTTTATTTACTATGTTAAGGCAACAAACTTAATGTGCATTTGATATTTATTGATGATGTCGGAAAATGATGACGATTCTTCGTCTGATCTGTCGAGTACCTCTTGCACACAAGTTCAATGACCAGGAGGTAGTTAGCCAGTCTTGAATCTTCCAACGATCAAGTTAGAATCGTAGTAAAAATAGAAGCTCACAATGAATTTAAAAAATTATGAGGGCATAATGTGTACATCTTCCTCTAATTGGCCTCCATATTTTGTGTTCTTGGTTGTGGCGCGATCGCAAGTTAACTGAGGGTCGTGATTAGGTTGTGTTCTCTTCCCTGTTAGAAAGATTGTATCTTTTCGCCAAATAAAGAGTTTGTATGTAGTTCTCCCTTCAATGTCGTGCAAGCACAAGCCAACCGTTGTGGGGCCCCTTATTCAGTTTGACTGAGAGGGGCCTATGGCCGATCGAACCTGAGCTCACGGGTCGGTATGTTGGGTTCCAAGTTGGTTAACTGTGGAAATTGAGCTTATCATCTATAATTTACAAATTTTCATTATTAAAAACTACCAAAATGATTTTGACTTTTTAATGAAACAAAAATCAAGACATGTTTGGTATGGTTTTTCTTTGAAGGGTAAATTTCACCTACGCTACTCACAAATGCACTGTCCTCCTCCGTGGTTTTGACAATTGTATTGTTCTCTCTTACTTTACAAAATATTGTTTCAAGATCCCCCTTCCGTTTATTTATGTTAGTTGACTGTTAAAAAATATGATGTCATCATACTATTTTTATTAAAACCCTTTTTTACCCCTTCGCCCATATTCTCTCTCTCTTATATAATTCCTCCTAACAAACATGGATCAAAATTCCATAAAAAAAGAAAAGTTCGTTTGGTTCACAAATTAAAACAGGGAAGAAAAAAAGAAATAATATATAATTAGGTCCACATCATTTGCATAAAAGTTTCGAGGCAGGGCCTATCAAAGGAGAATTTGATTTGGTTATATTTGTTTAATTTGCTTAAATTAATTATTGTTTGTCTTTATTTAAAAAACAATTGTTATGAACAATTGTCATGCTCAAAGGTTTAAAAAAATTACTACAGATAAAAATAAGTCAACACGGACGTTGGTTTGAGTTTATTTTTTCCTTTTCTAAATTATTTTTAGTTTGGGACATAATTTCATAATTTTCTATAATCTCTTATCGAGACGAACTAACAACTATAAAAAAATTGACTCAAAACAAAAATTTATAAAAAAATTAAACAATAATCTAATAATTACCATCGGTCAAATAGATAACGATAATTGTTATGAACTAATTTTTTTCACCTTCTGCATGTAGTGTAGAAGTCAACAGGTGATAGAAAATATTACAGAAACTTGTTTGATAAATTCACTATGAATAATACCTAAGATAAGGATCAATTTTTATTTACCTCGGAAAGAATATATTGATATACATAATTCTCCACTTGAATGGATATTGAATTAATAACTACGGTAGACTTGGTTTTTTATTTAGCTTTTTATAAGATGGCTTTTTTAAACAATACTCATTTCTCTCTCTCTCCTCTCCTCTCCTCTCCTCTCTCAGCATACTCACGCCTCCACTCATTTCTTTTGCGTAAATTATTTGATATTAACATTAATATTTCTTTTATCATTTTTGAACTTTTATTAAACTCCTATTAAATATTTTTATAAATCAAAAAATTTAAAACAAAATCATTAATCTTGAAATATATTAATTTTTATAATTCTTTCAAAAATAAAGTCTAAAAAATACGATCGAAAGGAGTTTAAATGAACTATGTTGGTCAACTTTTTAATGGAATACGGCAAAAGTTAAAAAAACAAAAAAAACAAAAAAATGCCCAGTCAATCACTGTCGTGCTAAAAAAGTGACCGATATCGCTTATTTGAATTTTTTTGGTTATCGCTTATTTGAATTTTTTTGGTTATCGCTTATTTGAATTTTTTTGGTCCAAATATTATTTTAACTAATATTTTGATCGAAATGGATTTAAATGAGCGAAATCGGTCACTTATTTTAGTGGAGCGGTGGTTGAGTGGGCATATTTTTTTGCTTTTCTTTTTACTTTTGCTACCATTCTATTTAAATAACCGATATTACTTATTTAATAATAGAATTTTTTTATATAATAATAGAATTTTTTTTCTTTCTTACAGGAACAACTAGTTTTACTGACCCCTCCACGGCTCTATCCGGCCATATTCGCATTGCCGAGGTCAAAACTCCCTAATGACTGTCCACGTATGTATATTTTCAGGACAGGTTGAGAGTGGCTTGGCCTTGGAGGGTTTCTTGCCAATGGAAATAATAAAAGTTTTGATTGGCAGAAAAAAATTCATAGTCAGCAATGTTAGTTTTATATTAGTTAAGTGTGACTAACATTTCATATTATTCTATTATTATATTTATGTATTATGTGTATTTTAATTAAAATTTTAGATATTAGATTTAAGTAATTAATAATGGTGACTATTTAAATAAGTGTCAAAATAATTTCATTGATGAAATGAAGTATAAAGAGATATAACTCTTGGGAAAGAGTCTCATAAAGCGCTGTAACTATTGGGAAATGGTCTCTGTCTATTTGTATAAAAGCTTGTGATTACTATCAAGTTACCGGATTAACGTAATATAGATTAGACTGGAAATCCCACTCATTACTCTCCATACAAATCAGTGAGGGTTGTGAGTGTGTTAGATTATTTGTTCAAGAATAAAGACGATTTTTGAAATTTCTCAATACTTGATCACTATTATACAAGGTATGTAATTATTCCGCTATTAAGAGTTTTCATTTACGTCTCCACATAAGTTTATCAATTGGTATCAAAGCTAATCCTTCCTTTCGGTGATTACACTGGTGCTGTCATTTAGTATACGGTTTCTTAGATCATTCATAATAATTAATGGGAAAACCCACGCTCTCTCTCTCCAACAGAACCCGATTCTATACTTTTAAGAATCACTTTTCTCTCTTCGGTAAAACCCAGTTCTCCACCCCTCAATTCAGCCCAACACGTTTTGTTTTTAAATTGGAAACAAAAATTTGGAAGTTTTTGATTAACAATATGAAAATCGAGAGAAGGGACATGATGCAGTGGGTTTATAAGAAGTTGGGCAATGGGTTACTAAGGAATCAAATTACATATTGTTTAAAGCTTCAAAGCACCGTTTGATGCTAAATTGCAAAGCACCATTTTAAGCCAAGGAGAATCAATACTGAAACCAAAACCAACAGTACAAAATTAAACAAGTAAAAACTAGGTTCAATTTGGAAAATTTTTATTTAAAAAAAAAAGGCATTGTTTCCGCAAAACTCTACTGCCATAATGTGCGGTTTTGAGAAAAAGGTGAGAATTAATGAATTTAAATAACTTGAATTCACAGAAGATTTCAATTTGAAGAAAGGTTAAACCTAAGCCGATTGAAGCACGTTTGGAATCTAGGAATTACCGTTTCGAGTTGGAATTGATACTTGTGATTTGGATTTCACACACGCAAAAAAAAAAAAAAAAATTATAATAATTATAATTCTCTTCAAACTTGGAATTAAATTTAATTTGATGCCTTCAGTTTTTTACTAGTATAAACATAAGGATAGGTTTATAATATAGATTATGCCATATTAGTTTAGTTTTCTTTTCTTTTCTTTTCTTTTAGGAGTAGCCACAACATCTTAAAATAAAGTTTTTGTTATTGAGTGATTTCGGTTTGGATCACATAAGTATTTTTGGCATTTCTACTTTTGCAATTATATTTTTAGAAATAGGGAAGTAATTATTTTGTATTACATAATTGGATTAAGATGGTAAGTTGAACATTAAGAGGTTCATATATCTTCCACTCACAGGTGAAGTTCTTTCCTTATTAGTATTTGCTTGCTAGTCTTCTTCTTAAGTCTTAACAAATCTAATGCATGTTACAATCTTTACCTATAGGGAGATTTAGGTTTGTTTATTGAATTGACATTGGTTGATTCAAATTATGTTATTTGTTTTAAAGCATTGATAGTTTTATGTTATTGGTAATTGTAGTTGTTACTACCTCTTTCGTTTCTAATGAGTCTTCTCGTATTTCGTTTTTAAGTGTTGACAATTTTTCAGATTCAAAAGAAAAAGTCCTTTTGGCATTAGGGTGTATGGACCTCGATTTGGCAATTCGTGAAAATGAACCACCAAAGCCTACAGATGAGAGTTCAAAAGCAAATAAGGCTGTTTGCGATAAGTGGGAACGATATAATCGTTTGAGTTTGATGCATATCAAATCTCATGTCAGTAATAGCATTAGAAATTCAATCCAAGCATTTGATAAGATGAAAGACTGCATAGAGGCTATTGAAGAGTAATTTGTTAGTTCTGATAAGGCATCTGCAAGCATCCTAATGAATAAGTTGTCAGGTATGAAGCATAACAGTTCTAAAAATGTGCATGAGCACATTATGCAAATGAGGGACATAGCAGCGCGTCTTAAGTCCTTAGAGATAGAGATTTCCGATTCATTCCTTATTCATCTCATACTCAATTCTCTTCCTTCTGAATTTGGACCATTTAAAATATCTTATAAAACACATAAAGAAAAATAGTCCGTTAATGAACTTCTTGTCATGTGTGTTCAAGAGGAGAGGCTTAAGCATGAGAATCTGGAAAGTGTTCATCTAGTGACACATAAAGGGAAGCAAGGAAAGAAAGACAAAAGGTGAGAAAGACAAAGGTGGTTCAAATTGGAAGAAGAATGAAAAGTCATCATTCAAGCGTCAAGGAAAAAATGCTTGCTTTTTTTTTGTAAGAAATCTAGACATAGGAAAAAAGTTGTCTCAAATATCAAGCTTGGCTGGAAAAAAAAAAGTAATATTTTATCTCTTGTATGTTATGAGTCCAATTTTGTTAATGTTCATCAAAATTATTGGTGGATTGATTTGGGTTCTACATTTCAAATGGCCAATATCATGCAGGGCTTCCTCAATCTAAGAAAACCGATAGAAAGTGAACAAAGCATCTATTCAGGTAATAGGATACGTTCACACATTGAAACTGTTACAATTTTTAGACTAGTTTTAAAAATAATTTTATTTTGGATCTTGTAAAAACATTCTACATCCCTTCTTTTTCTAGGAATTTAATTTTAGTATCTAAACTTGTGCCATTTGGTTTTGAATTTAATTTTATTGAACCACAATTTCATTAACTTAAAGGTTCTTCTTCTATTGGTTCTTGTTCTCTTGTTAATGGTTTGTACAAAATAAATCTAGATCCTATTTTTGAACAAAATCTTTTAACTTTGCATGATGACGTTGGCACTAAGCGTAACATTATTGATAAAATATCCTCCATGTTGTGGCATCGGAGATTGGGACACATCTCTACAAATAAAATTAAGAGGTTAGTAAAAGATGGAGTTCTTACAACTCTGGATTTTTCTAACTTTGGTACTTGTGTGGCTTGCACCAAAGGAAAGCAAA
This sequence comes from Arctostaphylos glauca, assembly GCA_019985065.2. Classification (NCBI taxonomy): domain Eukaryota; kingdom Viridiplantae; phylum Streptophyta; class Magnoliopsida; order Ericales; family Ericaceae; genus Arctostaphylos; species Arctostaphylos glauca. The sequence continues at coordinate 27,226,596 of JAHSPW020000005.1, read as the reverse complement.
CCAATAATAATAGTAAAGTTGCCAAACGGAGTGAAGAATTACTTAGAATCATTCATACTGATATCTGTGAATTTCTTACCCCTTGTTTAAATGGTCAAATATATTTTATCTCATTCATTAATAACTATTCTCAATTTATGTATCTTTATCTTCTTTTGATAAAGCGGAGGCACTTGATGCTTTTAAGGAATATAAAAGGAAAGTAGAGAAATAATTAGAAAAGAAAATCAAGATCATTAGATCCGATGGGGTGGGAAATATTTTAGTAGATACATAGAGATGGGACAAAGACCGGGTCCATTTGCCAATTTTCTTAAGGATGAAGGCATTGTTGCTCAATATACCATGCCAAGTACACCACAATGGAATGGTGTAGCAGAAAGGCGAAATCGTACTCTTTCAGATATGCTTAGCAATTCTAATCTTTCTAAATTTTTGTGGGGTGAAGCCTTAAAGACTGCTGTGTATATCTTAAATAGGGTTCCATCTACAGTTGTTCCTAAAATTCCTTTTGAGTTATGAAAAAGGTGGAAACCAAGTTTAAGACATATGCATATATGGGGTTGTCCAGCAGAGGCTAAAGTCTACAATCCACAAATAAAGAAATTTGACCCAAGAATAGTCAGTGAATATCTCATTGGCTATGCTGAAAAATCTAGGGGTTATAAATTTTATTGTCTTTCACATACACCTAGAATTGTTGAGGCCAAAATACTAACTTCATTGAGAATACTGAAATTAGTGGGAGTCAAACTCAAAGGATTGAGTGAGAGGAATCAAGGGATTAATGTTGTACTTGTGAATAAAGAAAGATTGGTTGCTAGAAAACCAAGATGTTACTCTTGATGAACACCTAAATCTAAAGCCTCCACCTCAAGACAGTCAAGTCGATATGAATTCTACACCTCAAGGCCATCGGCCTTCAAATGAGGATGTGGACTTGAGAAGATCCTCAAGGGTAAGAAAGTCAACTATTCTGGTAATTATTTAGTATACTTGTTGGAGTCTGATTTTGACATTTGACCTAAAGATGATCCTATTTCATTTACTGATGCCATGAATGGAGAAAATTTTAATTCTCGGTATGATGCTATGAAGGAAGAAATGAAATCTATGGCAAAAAATCAAGTCTGGGATGTTGTAGAGTTACCTAAGGGAGTTAAGGCTGTCGGTTGTAAATGGGTCTATAAGACTAAGAAAGACTCGAATGGTAACATCTAACGACATAAGGCAAGACTTTGTAGCTAAGAGTTTCACTCAGAGAGAAGACATTGATTAACATAATCCCTTCTCTCCAGTTTCTAAGAAGGACTCGTTGTGTCATGGCATTAGTAGCTCACTTTGACTTGGAGCTACATCAAATGGATGTAAAAACAACGTTTTTGGATGGGAATCTTGAGGAAGAAGTATACATGAAGCAACTTGGAGGATTTTGTTCTGACAATGATAGTAATTTGATTTGCAAACTCAAGAAATCCATATATGGACTAAAACAAGCCTCCCCGCCAATAGTATTTCAAGTTCCACAATGTTATTTTTTCTTATGGTTTTACGGAAAATATTGTTGATACACATATATATCTTAAGATTAGTGGGAGTAAGTATATTTTCTTAGTTTTATATGTAGATGATATTTTACTTGCAACCAATGATTTGGGCTTGCTGCATGATACTAAACATTATCTTTCTCAAAACTTTGAAATGATAGATATGGGTGAATCTTTTTAAGTCTTAGGCATAGAAATTCATAGAGACAGATCAAAAAGAACATTAGGATTGTCTCATAGAGCTTACATTGACAAAATTTTGGACAAATTTGGAATGAGTAAATGCACTCCTAATGTAGCACCTATTATGAATGGTAACAAATTCAGTCTACGTCAATGTCCGAAAAATGATTTGGAGAACGAACAAATATTAAGTATTCCTTATGCGTTTGGCGTTGGTAGTTTAATACATGCTCTAGTCTATACAAAGCCTGAGATTGCCTTTGCAGTAGGAATGCTTAGCAGATACCAAAGAAATCCTGGAATAGAAGATTGAAGAGCTGCTAAAAAGGTCATGAGGTACTAGCAGGTAACTAAAAATTTAGTGCTCGCCTATAAACATGTCAACTATCTCGAAGTGGTTGGATATTCATATTCAGACTTTGCCGATTGCCAAGATTCAAGGAAGTCCACTTTATGATATGTCTTTATGCTAGCAGGAGGTGTTATATCATGGAAAAGCGGCAAGGAGACAATTATAGCATCATCGACAATGGAAGCAGAGTTTATAGCGTGCTTTGGAGCAACTTCACATGCTGTATGGTTAAAGAATGTTATCACAGGGCTTCAGATCGTGGATTCAATATTTAGGCAAATAAGAATGTATTGTGATAACTCATCGTGATTAAAAATAATTTATTGAACAAAGCAGAATAATTTGTTGACTTGAAATGCGTCGGAGTATGAAAATGATTTAACAGTTGTGACTTATTTGAAAATTAGAGTTGCCACTTAACATGGAATTCTTGTGTGTCAATTCACCCTCTAAAGCCATTTCCTAAAGATGTATTTTAGAAAAATAATTTAATTTTGACTCATAAATAGGATTTTATTTTATAAAATGATTTCTTCTACAAATCTGGTCTTGAAAATAGAGATGAGTCTGGAGATTTACTGTTACGAGTTGAAAAAGTGTTAGGAACCCAACATTGCCATTTCGATACTTAATTTTTCCATATTAGTTTCCATTAATTATCCTTGGCCAAAGTAAGTAAATATTGAGTGATTGAATGTACAACAGGATAAAGTGTAAAACAGAGTACGAGCGTACGGTCTCGACTTACGCAATTGATCAGCTCCTGGTGACAAAATATTAAATCGAGCATATGTTAAACTTTGACTGAAATATAATATGCAAACAGGTGTTTGCATGTTATGTTTCTATTTTCGAGATGCCAGGTACCTTATTCCCGCCGTAGGAACTTTCAAGTTCAACAATAGCCCGATTATGTTTTACTGATGAATTACCATATTAATCTTTCTTGAAAATGTAATATATCATCCTGGCCTAAATCAAGTTAGTCATTATCACATTTTTATTCATTTCCTATCAACTACCTAAATCACCAGTGTTCCAAAAATTTCAAAATTAATTTGGTGCAAAGTGTCAACATCGTCGTGATAATTTTTTGAGAAAGCACGACATGCCAACCGACATGAATCGACAGTTTGCACGACATACTTTCGTTTGAGATTATCGGGACTAAAGACCGAAAGACATGGACAGCACAATGGTTATTCATATTTCTTAGCTTTTAGGTAGGACTTGTATTTGCTCAAATTTATTTGTCCGTAATAAAGCATAGGCAGTAATGAAGCAGCATCATTTGAGCATTCAAGTGCAGTTATTAAAACTATTGAACAATCTCATACATGGAGGATTTAAAACGACGACGTTTGACCTTCATGTGCAGTTATTAAACTACTGAGCATTCCCATGCAGGAAGGAACAGAACATGGAGAGACGTGACCATGAGCAGTTGTAGAAAGATAGGAAAATCTTGGAGAAGTGATTGCGCATACACAACTATGATCTGACCCTATTTCAAAGGCAAAGACGTTCAAATTAAAGCGAGAAACTAAGGGCTGTGAAAAGGCAACTAAGTGTTGGATGTTGCCTATAAATATGAGGGACACTTGAAGAATAGAAGCCTGCAAAAACCCTAAAAAATTTACTTACTTTCATATTTGTCTTTCATTTCTTTTTAATTTCTTAGTATAGGTATAGTTGTAGTCATACTTAGCTTTATTTATAGTTCATAGCATTTGGTATAGTACAACAGTCTAGTTCGAAGCAGTTGAATCACTTTGTGACTCCTCAAATTTAAATTTGTCATAACTTTATCATTCGAAGTGACATTTTATTTCATTCTTAACTGTTCATCTTCTGATGCTGGTTTCGAGCTCTACGTGACAACATTTAAGAAAAATTTTATTTTTTGATGTAAGAAAACAGATAACACAAACGTCTAGTTGTTGTTGATTATTAACTATCATATTAAAGTTTCGTGAAAAGGATAATCGTAAGCCTTTACGTTCACACACAAGTTTAGTCGTGAAAAGATATTGGAGCCCAACAATGAGAAATGTGGTTAAATACTAAATGAGGATAAGTACTACACCCGAATAACTAGAGACTAGTTCTAAACAGATAAGGATGAAAATTCTAAGTTAATTTGACTTATAACGAGATGTTAATAATTGAATTAAACTCTAAATGTAAGAGATGAGGCTCGAAGAGTCGGGATAAACCTTATCTTGTTAGAGACCAATTGTAAAAAAGTTTAATCATTCTTTAATAAAAAATCATGAGATGAAGAAGGATTTAGATTGATGGAGGAGAGTCTCTGTAAAAAGACAGACCCCTGTGAAGATAAAAGTAGGTTATAATTTGTTATTACACGCATTAGAGAGTTTATTAATTGAGTATTGGCTTAATCATATCAATGTATTTTTCGTTGACTAGAGCCGAAGGGTTCTTTAACAATTTATTGTCTTGCAAAATTGGATTTCTGACGAGTTTGAGAGCTTGCATGTTAATTTGGTCATAAATCGAAGAATAAAACTTTTTTGATAATTTTTTTCCGACTCATGTTTTGTAATAACTCAAACAGCTAAAAACCCATCTTTTTTAAAATTTATGTTTACAATAGTGTAAAAAACTTTATCTATAAACATGAATTGAAATCTATTGATTGATGAAATAACTAAAATGTTGTTTCCTGAGAATATGTTACAAATCAAGTGACAAAAATGGCAAAAAAGAAAGAAAGAAATTAGGGTACGCAATTGTAGCTTAGAAGTGCCACCAAAAAAGAAATATCCCTTTCAAACCAAAAAAGGGGGAAAAAATAGAGAGAAGATTGTGGAAAAGGGAAGATTTTGAATTGTCCATAAGCATGCAAATGACCCGAGAAGGGGTCAAAGGTGTACTAGTAGGGCAAGCGGACACCTAAGTGTTGTCCTTATTGGTAGTCACATGGGAAGAGCAGGGCAGGCCATGCTAAAAAACAAAGTACATGAGAGCAAAACGGCAATAGGACTAATTACCCACCTCCAAAAATAGGCAATAGGAGCTATTCACAATTTCACATAAAAAATGTAAAAGGCTAATGCTGGGAACATAGATTATTTGAATACATTTGGATACAGATGTGTCCGAAATTATTGGATGCACATGGACCTCTCAATACAGATGTGTTCGAAACTATTGGATGCACATGGACCTCTCAATAATTTAAGAATTTCATGTGCATCTAACGATTTTGGACAAATCTGTATCCTTAGACTTTTTGAATAGAAAATCAAAATTTGTGAAGTGAGTGAGTGTGACAATACATAGACCAAAAACCTAAACGGAAAATAAATGTGATGCTGGATTTCTTATGTGAGACTAGATTGGAATTTCGCTATGGGTATGAATGGGATGTAGAAATGTGAGAGGGGAAAATGGGGGAATAGGGGGTCCACCTCTCTCACATTTGTACACTTCATTTATACTCATAGCAAAATCCAGTAGATTGTGTGTTGTGCAGTTATTATCGAACTTCTTTTTATTTTAAGAAAATTCTTGTGACATATCATTTGATGTCAAAAATCTACATGAGTGATCATGGGTATATAATGAGTCATGTAAATTATTCTTAATAAATTGACCTTAAGCATTTTGGGTCATGTGGTTAAGTTCCAACAAGTTATTGAACCAATATTATACATGAGGCATTACAATGCTAATCATCGCCTATTAGATGGTGGATGATATATAAAAAGTGTATCGATATTCGTAAACTATGTATTGATATACGTGAATATGCATTGATATTTGTAAAATATATATTAATATTCGTGTTTGTTTGACATTATGTGTATATTATTTACTGCCTCAAGGACAGTTGTTAGCAGACTCTTTATTTTCTTTAATTTGATCTAGTAGGTAGGCCCTAATTGGCCTATGATGTTTGTGTGGTTTCTAAATTATTTTTTTGTTAAAAAAATCCTCCCTACTTGGACTAGTTTATTTGTTGAAGAAACTCTGCATTTGCGATTGTTTCTGCTAATTTGTCTTATACAGTACCAAAGGCTGAAAGATAAAAATATCTATACATATCTTAAATTCTTTTAAAGTATCCATACCTGCAAGAGATAATTCGGCCATTGCGCATTCAAAGTCAAATAAAATACTTCATTAATTATAATCAAACAACACCACAAATAATTTAGTCCAAATGATTTAATTCCAGACATCATAATCCAATAATCAATAAACACTACCGGTCAAATGGACCAGTTTTGTGTGAAAAAATAAAAACTATTTTTTGTACATTTATTTTAAGTTTATTCTCTCAAACTATTTCTAGTTAAATTTTTAATCAAGACAAATATCTTGTTGTCCAATTAATCTAATTTTTAAGAGAAAATACCCAGCCAGCAAGACAAAAAGGAAGTGAACGATTGAGATTAAGGAGGTGTTTGGGATTCCATATTTTAGCTTTTTATTTTTGACTTTTTGAATTATGATAAGAATAAATTTTGAAATAGGAAGGAGTAGTTGAGAAAAATATGCGGAATACATTTTGTAAAAATAGTAAAAGGGAAAATGAGAATAAAAATACAAAAAAAAAAAAGCTCTAAGTCTCTTTTTGAATTTTTACTACTAAAATCCAAAATAAAAAATAAATTCTACAAAATTTATTCTGAAAATATGACTCTCAAACACAAAATTCAAGAATAAAAATAAAAAAATACAACTTCCAAACGCTCCCTAAATAATCAGATCTCGACCAAACCCGTCTCGCAGCACACGGACTGTGGTTTGCTGCACAGCGCCTTTACTGCCTCTTGTCATATAATTAATGGGAAAAATAAATATTCCAAAATAAATTTATGGAGCTCAGCTCATCCCTTCCTAAAAAGCTCATACGCTCATCCCATCACTGCCTTTTGCTTAGCTGTCATCTTTGCACAAACCTGAGTCCAATGTTGGCACCCACTTCAACGACCTCCATTTGGACCCCACACCATATTACATACACCAACAGATTGGACGGCTCAGTTTGTCTTTTAAAATGGAATCCCACATATTTGTGCATAAAAATGCACAATATCGTTTAGGAGCACAAAAAATTATTCAATTAATTTTTAATATATTAAAACGATATTACTTTAGTGTGCGTAATACACAACAAGAACTCTAAACCCCTTTTGAAATGATCATTTGATGAGGGGCGAGACTTTACTTTACAAATCTCTACTAAAATAACTATTATAATAAAAGTTACATTAATCGAATATTATTTTATATATTTTCAAATCCATTTATTTTAAAAGCATATGTTATACTATTTTTGTATCAAAATTCATTTTTCACAATATACATATACATGCATATTTGTGTATATGAGTGTTTCAGAGCATAGCAAACGGAGATTGAAATTTACATAAAAATGATTAAACCTTTCTGCAGAGTAGTCAATCATAAAATAAATATTATTTGACTAAGTTTTTGTTAATGACAACTTTGTCTTTTCTTTGCATAATTTATTTAATACATTAAAATTTATATAATGAAAAATTTAAATTCTCAAATAAAACTGAGATAAGTTCTACTTTCTTTTTAGGAAGGTGCCAAAATCTTGGCATTATTGAATAGCCACTTTTTCCTTGAGAATGTACTTTTACATAGGTAAATTGTATCGGTTCGTAATTATTATTTTTATTTTAAATTTAAATAATGTTTTTTAAATAATTAAAATTAATTTTTTATACTTAGTGATATATTTTTAAGTTGTGAGTTTTTATTTTATATGTTCAATATAATTTTTTATTAGAAGATATTATTTGAAAAATGTATATTAATTTTAGCGGTAAATTTGAAATGGTATGTACACATCGGTGTAGGTACGTACCGTACCAATAACTAAATGGGTATGCTTGCCAGTACGAGATTGATATTTTTGGTTAAAACAGTGATAAACAACGAAACAATTTGATGCAACACGAAGAACAGTGATAAACATTGTACTGTTAAGGTTATTCTAAAAAAACAGTAATGAATAACACGAAGCAATTGACCGTAAAATATCAAAATACCTACAAATTTAATGCAACTGTAAGGAAATAGTGATAAAATAAATAGTGCACGAACTTAAAGAATACGAAAATCAAAACATGAAACGAAGTCAAAAACAGATCAAGACTAACGACGAACACTATTTTCTTAAAGCAAATTTTGGCCCCGCACTGGTGCTCACAGTCTTGGATACATGTCTCCCAAGATACAACGATATTTTTGCGTACTATCACAGCATTTTGCAATGCACACTATGAACGAAAACTGGGTAGAACTCTATGGACTCTCTAAATGAATAAGTGATGTGTGCTTTCATGTTTGCAGATGAAATAGAATAAAAAAATGATCACTAGTGGCTATTTATATAGCTTCGTAAGTGTCTGTTCGAAACTAGCAAATAGCCATCAGACATACCTATTCGGATGCGAAAAGGCTCTAGTCGTAACAATTCGAAAATGAGTTTTTCCGATCGCAATTGTTCGGAGCAAATAGGGTTTCTTTCGCGACTGTTCATTGTGGAAAAGCATGTTCAGATTGGGTCGCACCAATTCGGATTGGAATTGATCTAAAAAAAAAATTAAAGGCTAATTTTTATGGGCCAAAAAGATTAAGTGAGCTGAAAATAAAGGGTAAAGCCCAAGCTCAATCCTTGGACCCAGACGCAGACCCGACCTGTAACGCTCCAATTTCTTGAGACATTAACTTAAATCTTTTCCATTTTATTTTATTAAAAAATACCTAAACAGAGCATCTAGCGGTAATGTAACGCCCCACGTTTTTGTGGTACGTTATAATAAAATACATTTAATAAAGCAGCGGAATAAAATTTTCTATTTAAAAACAAAGGGCCCAATTATCAAATATTATTAATTGCCGGTAAAACAACCGACTAAAATTTAGCTCATTAAATAGTTTTGAAAATCAATAATTCGAGTAACAAATTATCATTAATTAAAAACACTTAAAGGGACATCCTAGGTCAACCCATTGGACTGTTATTAGTACAGCCATGGTTCTGGTACATTCATCTCGTCCTCCTCAGTCTCTTGAACTTCCAAATTATGTTCCGCATCAATCTGTTCCTCAAAACCTGGTGTGAAATACCAGGGGCTAAGAAGTAGCTCCAAATGAGTGATTAACACTCAGTAGGAAAATTTAACCTTACCCTTAACTTACAAATAAACATACATGATAATAATTTTATCTAGCATGCAAAGAACAATAAACAAACGTGAAATATGCAATATCGTGCATAAAATGAATATGCAATGTCGTGCATAAAACTTTCCGCATTGAGTATCTTTTAGTTATTATTATCTCCACCGGGGTCTCGCAATCCCCCATATCAAAAGTACAACCTCAGGGTCTCGCAATCCCCTTCATCGGTATCGAAGTATCGGAGTCTCGCAATCCTCCTTAGCCAAATTACAACCTCAGGGCCTCGCAATTCCCTTCATCGGTATCGCAGCATCGAGGTCTCGCAATCCCTCTCCGCCAAATTAACAACCTCAGGGCCTCGCAATTCCCTTCATCGGTATATTATGATTCACTCATTATCGCAACAATGAGATCATCTAACCCTGCCGTTCAATTAATCTTCCAATTTCCATGCATGCGTGCATGCACAATGATCATCCGTCATGCTCAACATGCAACAATAAAATATCATCATGCGATTTTAATTAAACATGCATCGAGCATAAATTAAAATCACTAAAATCATTCGTCATCATCAATATCGATCAAATTTAAGTCACATACAACGTTCGTGGGTCCTATGATACAAATCGGTCTCAACAAATAATAATCCATTAATTGATCAACTAAATTAAATTAAATCACAAATCGTCACCTACAATAAATATATAGCACTCCTATGGTTCTAACTCAATCCCGATTTGACACCTAGTATTTATTAAATTCTCAACTTGATTAATTCACGCAATCGAATAAACATAAACACTCCAACAATTAATTACTAAATATTCGATTCATATCCCCTATACAATCTTCTAACACAAATTAACCAAATCTACTAATAAATCACATATATATGTAGAGCTCGGTCTGAAATTCCTACCTCGATCCTGACGAAATAAGGCGCTACTGAAAAACTCACGAACTAAACACCGCACCGAAATCTCGTAAATATTCAAGAGACACACAAAAGTTCTGAAACGATAAAATGAATTTGATGGATCAAGGGCTATATAAATAGACAAAGGGGGACGTATCTGAATTCAATTAGGATTCAAATTAATAAAGATATAGTTTGGATACTAGGGATAGAGTTTGAATTCAAATTAATAAAGATAGAGTTTGAGTATGATTTGAATACTAGGGATAGGGTTTGAATGAGATTCAAATATTATAATAATTATCAGTTAGGATAATAATTAATAAAAATACTTAATAATCATAAAAATATAATATTTAATATATATAAAAATAAATCAGATAACTCTCCCTAAAGATTCAACGAATCTGGACAGAGCGAAAATAAAGAGATATACACAAGTAAAAATTCAAGATAATCAATCAAAAGAATAATTTATTAATCTAAATAAAACATAAAATAAATATATATATAAAATAAATCTCAAAAATCCGGGTCGTTACAGGTAAGACAGCCAAAAGCGACCAAAGTCTTCTCCAGCAGCTCTCGGCTCTTCCTACTCAGCTAGATTCTGCAACTGCTTCTCAACATTTGGTATGAAACACCAGGGACAGAAAAGTTACTCCGATGAGTAATGAAACTTAGTAGTGGAAGTTACCCAAAAAGCAACCCCAAAGGAAGACAGACATACGGCAAGATAAAAGCAATACTAGAATAACAATAGAACAATAAAATGAACACATAAATTTGTTATGCTTTAAACAACTGACTAACCACAAAGGCATTTGTCCTACTCTCATGCATATGAAAGTCAACCACAACTATATTTAAGAGCAGAGTCAAAATTTAAAACATACTCGCCATTACTGTCTCATTGTGAGTGTTGGAGGATGTATAGGTGTCTGTCTCCAGAATAAAGTGACTCTCTTGGTTGAAGTTACACCTACTTAGCGACCGCCTCTCAAACTAATGTGTTTGTCTCTCTCTCTCTCTACGAAGAACACGAAAACTAAAATGATGAAAATCGTGTAGACGAAATTTTCAAATCGTTCAATTTATGAAATCAAGAATGTAATTCACTATTTATAAAAATCCTTAATCTTTTGAAAACATCAAGAATATGAATTTTTTACTCTAATTTTCACACATCAAAAACATGCATGCTACAGCTTGGAGTGGTTCTATATTCTTTCCCTTTCTTTTTCTTCGATAACAATCGGCTCTTACCTTTTTAAGATAAGTAGTTATTGCAAGTAAGAATAGGATTCTCCCTTATTTACTTGGAGGGCCAAATTAGACTTTTTATTGGCATTTTTCAGATGATTGAAATTATTTATTTTTAAAAATTTATTGACAATGTTAGCTACATTAAAAATAATATTCATCAAATTATAGATATAGATTGATTTATTTTGAGATACTTTGGGATTATATTTTTCTTTAGCAAAAAGAGTTCTGATCCAGTGTTTCAATTTTTATTTTTTCACATAAATCTATTTTGAAAACATATCGATTAAGATCTGATGAATATAATAATAATTTTTTATGTAAGTAATATGACGAGCTCTAAAAGGTCAGCGAATAATTCCGTTAATGAAGTGGAACATTTTCAAGGGGCCTCAGACTATTTATAGTGTTTGTAAAATAACATAATTTTATTCTTAAAATTACATCGTGTGAACTTATCACACGAATAGTTATTAAAATATATAGAATCAAAACAATAGGAGCTTGCTAGGCGTCCCTCAAGCAATCATGAAATCGTTTACAACAAACGTTCACGCGCTATTCGTAGCATTTTAGTTTCACACAGATTTTGTTCAAAATAACAACGTTAACCCATATATTGTGTTATTTGTCATTAACCCCCCTTCTATTTCCCTCCTCTCACTGAAACGTACTTGTAAGCCTTCCATGTTTTCCTGACCAGCCACCTAATAAAGGAAACTTAGGCTCTCTTGATAAAAAATTAGCATTAGTTTATGATGCCATTTGGCTAAAAAAAAAATAGATTATTTTTTTATTCAACAAAATTCATTTTCATTAATTTTGTGTCAATTTTTGTGTAGATTGACTCATTTCAAATAGATGAGAATATAAAAAGTAAAAAATATGGACACTAAAAATTAGTTTTATTTGATTAAATATGGGAAAAAATAATCCACAAAAGAGCTAGGCCAAACTAAAGTTTTATTTGATGTTTAACAATTTTTGTATAGTTTGTTTTATCAAAATAATTGTAATCAATAATTTGTCTAAAAAATATATAACCATATGGAATGGAGTTAAAAGAATTCAAATAAAACGATTTTAAAGACACTAAAAATAGTAGAAAATCTATTTTTTAAGAACTTTTTAAATCTTTTTGGTCATGGTCTTTTTATTTTTTGAATTTATTTTGTTAACATATATAAGTCTTGAATTCATAACTTTCTATATTGCAACTCCTAACATTTAAACATTTATTGGTAACATCATTTGGCTCCTATCTTATTTATACAAAAGTTATATTCATATTATTACGTCAATATAATAGTAAAATTCAAGAATTATCGATTTAGGTACAATTAATGAGAGATTGAGAAGACAAAAGCCACAATAATCGTTGAGAAAATCATATTTTGACTTTTTTTATTTTTCTATTTTAAAAATTTTTGAACATATTTTTTAAAAATTTCTTATCGAGACGAACCAATAATCAATAAAAATTGAGAAAAAAATAAAAAGTTACAAAAATAATTAGTGTACCAAAAGGTCGTGAAGGCAAAAATTATATTTTGACTTATTTTTCATATTTTTTTATTTTTTTATCGAGACGAACGAATAATCAATAAAAAATAAATACAAAATAAAAAGTTACAAAAAAAATTAATGTACCAAAAAGTTGTGAGAGCTTCAAGATTTTTTAAAATTTAGTAACTTTATAATAAGAGTAATTTTGTCTCTAGCCTCTTAACACTTTTAAAATAGTGGACCCTAACTCGAAAATCAAATTAGTTCAAACTTGGGCCAAATCAACCCAAATTTGTCATTTTCACTAATTTTTTATTTTAAGTTTTAACAAAGACAAAAATAATAATTTAGAAAAATTACTCTTATTACAACAGAGACAGGGACACTTTGTGTAATATTCAAACAAATTAGAAAAAGTTGTTATAATTTAGCCTAATAGTTCTCCTGTACCAATTGACCTTTGATTGAAATTTGTCAAGAAAATTGTACAATTTTGACATGCCACTGAACACTAAGGAACGGCGCTTGTTAACTTTTGCCTAATTTGAAAAGGCCCGGTAACGAACTTTCACTGTGTCACTTTGATAAAAGGTTGATGCTGATAGCTACAACTGCATACAAAGCCAAGCAAAGAAACGGAAATCAGATGAATGGAATGGACTGCATAGCAATGAGAGAAAAGGAAGAAAAGAAACAGGCAGGAAGGAGAGAGAGAGAGAGAGAGAGAGTATAGGAACCCCAACCACCCAACATGTTAGAGGAGCTGGGAGCAAGGACCAACCTTTAATGATTTGATTCGAAAAATGGCCCACTTGTTATTGTATTTTGGAATCCAGAACAGAGGACCGTTCATGCATCCTGCATCGTCAGTGTGTACTACTGGAACATGGACCACCCTCCCCTCTGTTTGACAGTAAAATAATTGTTTCATAGTACTCTTGGTTCTTGGAGTATCATCAATTCTAGTCCTTGTACACTTACAAAAACTAAATATTTAGGCCCCATTTGCCTTAACTGGATTGACTAGATTATCCGGCGTTATTTTTTTGTCTTTATTCAATTTTTTTTTGTATTTGTTATTTTTATGTCATTTTTTCGTGGATTATTGGTTCGTATCGACGAAAGGAATCTAAAAAGTATAAAATTATGTCCAAAAGTTAAAAAAAAGTCACTAAAGACGAAAATAAGCCAAAACGGACGCTGTTTTTGGCTTATTTTTTGTCTTTTCTGAACTTTTTTCAAATGTAGCCGATGATTGAGAACTTTTCTGAAAGCTCTTGTCGAGACGAACCAACAATCATCAAAAAATTGATGAAAAACAAAAAATTAAAGAAAAATTTCAAATAAGGACAAAAAACTAAACAGTGAATAATCCAATAATCCAGTCACGCCAAATGGACCCTTAGAGTCATGGGGAATTCATATCTGAGTGGATGAAATCTAAGTGATTTATAATGGTTACGTGTCGTCTAACATTATTTGAATATACTCTAAGAGCAATCAATAATTATCCAGATTGATAGAACGGCCGATGAACATGGAGGAGGGAGTGAAACACGCTATTTTTTATTTTTAAAAAAGTTATACCGCAACGATAGAATATAGTTTTCAGTTATGAAGATTATCACAGCTAAATTTCAGAACAAAAACAGTACGTAAAGCTTAATCAGTTCCATGATAAACAGTAATGCATAGTCCAACTTTAAGAATTGTAAGTGTAGAAGGAGTGAAAATCGAGCTACTTGACCCGGTCGTCTCAAGAGGAATGGGGATCTTGTTATGCAATGCGCATAACAGAGTGTGTTACGCCTCAAAGCGATATCATTTTGACATGTAAAAAACTGGTTGAAAAATGCTCAAATTTTCAAAAATGCATAGTCCCCTGTTCACGTGAAAGCTGTAGTAGACCCGGTGACCCTAAAAGCAGAGTGGGCACAAGCTGGTTAAGCACATGATTAGGCCCCCCGAAAATAGCCCAATATTAGGGCGTTCTAAAAAAAATGTATAAATTTTTTTACCCTAGCCAGTTTACTAATTTACTAATTAGGGCCCCACTAAAAATGCCCAATAATTATGTTGCAGAAAGTCTAGGAATCCAGAAAAAAAAAAAAAAAATCTCCCCAAATTTGAAATCAAAGGGCATGATTTACTTGAATTCGTGAACCTCCCAAATTCAAGTGAATCATGATCTTTGATTTTGAATTCGGGAAAATTTCTGGGCTTTTTTTCTGGGATTTTGAATTAGGACCCCAATTGTTGGATTTAAGAAAAAAAGTTATAAAAAGAAAAATAAGGATTGAACTTTATTGCCTTACAAGTCTTGACTCTTGCACAGCAAAACAAAAGAAAGGAGAAGAACGTCTTTGACCATTTCAATTTGAACTCGAAGGAGTTAAGGAGATATCCATTATTCAAGAATCTCACTCTGAATATGACGGATTTGAAAGAGCTGTAGTGCAGTTCTTTGTACTGCGCATAGAGTGTGGGTAAAATGATATCCATTATTCATTTTGACCTATCACGCAAATTAGTATAAAAATACACGAGATAAAAAACGATATAGTTTTGAAGATAAAACTGGCAAATTACATAATTTTGTCCGCACTATATATGCATTACAATGAACTGCACTACAGCCACTCCGAATCCATATATATATATATATATATATATATATATATATATATATATATATATGTTTTCAGTAGTTGGATATATTATGTTATATTGGTGGCCTGAGTAGTTGATTTTGCTAAGATATACGCCAATTATATAACTTTTCAAAGTTGCCAGGATCAATAAAATAAATTTGTCGACCAGCTTGTAAGGTCTACAAACAAGATTATCAATTCAAAAAATAAAATTATATATATATTATAATTAAAAAAAGCTTAGTCCTCTCCGGTCATTCAAATGGACTGAATGGTCCAGTTTAAGTTTTTTTTGGGGGGCTGTGACTTTAATGATTGGGACTACTTATTTTTTTAGAGCTTATCAACAATTAACATTAATCACACAAAAAATAAATTGATCAAATATTGATTTGACTCGAAACACACTTATCTTAGAAAAACAAATGATGAATTATATTGTACAAATTAAGTCACATCCACACAGCGAAAAGTCTCAACGAGTGATTTTAGAAAAACTAGTTGGCATTGTGCTGATATGGTCAGGAACCTCTTTGCTCGCATTTATGGCACCGGCCTTTGTAGTTCCATTGCATGGGTCTCAAATTGAACTTGTGCATGAGAGAGGCTTACTCTTTTGATCAACCAACCTTGCATGGATCCTCCAAGGACCGAAAACATAAGAGCATGTATACCAAAAATAAAAACAAAATTCAAAAATATTTATTTGTTTTGTATTATTTTTGTTTCAGTGAACATTTCTAAACTTGTGGTCAACATAACTTATTACTTTTTAAATTTCTCTTGTCAAAACAAATAATAAACACAAAAATTTTGTTGCAAAACTAACAAAAGCGAAGTTTTAAAAATAATAATTATTATTATTCGACCAAATGGGTAAAAATGCTTGGTTTGTGTTCACTTTCACATGATTACATTTACGTGACTAGTGCTGAAGGACAGTGGATGGTTATAGATTGCCAGGCTATTCATTTTCTTTTTGGCTTTTGACCTCAAACTTTTGTAGATTGGTAGAAAACACCTTGTTTTTTTAATTTATTTTTGTTTATTTTTGAATTGTATTAAAATTTGGTTTATTATCTATAATTTTTCTGAAATCTCTCATCGAGACGAACCAATAATCTACAAAAATTGTCAAAAGATAAAAAATTATAAAAAGTTTTCACATAAGAACAAAAAAATAATTAAATAATAAAATCATATCAAACTCAACCTAATTATCAATAAAGTTTCACTATGAAGGGGGTGTTTGGGAGCCAGTTCCTAGAATGAGTTCTGCAGAACTCATTCTCCATTTTCGACTTTTGGAGTAAAAACTCAAAAAGAGGTTTAGACCTCCTTTTTGCATTTTCATTCCCATTTTGCATTCTACTACTTTTGCAAAATGCATTCTGCACATTTCTCCCAAACACTACTCCCAAATTCAAAACTCATTCTTGCCATAATTTAAAAAGCTAAAAAGCCAAAAAGTCAAAAATAAAAGGCTAAAAAATAAGCTCCCAAACACCCCCGAAGTACAAAAAGTACCGTTCAATCTTGAAAACGCCATTAATTTGTTCACGTTAAATCACGAATTCAAAGTAAAAGAAGGACAGTAACTTATTTTTGTTTAGTTTCTCTCTGTTCAATTTAGTCTCATTAAATTTTTATTATTATTTTATTTGTATTAATTTTTTTTTGGCATTTATTAGTTTGTATTAATGCTTTACGAATTATTGATTTGCCTTAATGAGAAAAATTTTAAAAATAAAAAATTATGATAGAAAATTTTTTAAAAATCACTGAATAGAAAATAATCCTAAACAAACAGATATTATAACAACCCAAGATTTTAAAATTTAATAAAATAATACTTAAAATCATTTAATGACACTTTTCAATAATTATTTTATGCTTAACGGTTAAGTTTTAATTAAATCAATTATTAGTTTAATCTATTTGACTGAGAGGAGAGAATCGCAAGCACGTGTGTGATAGTGTAGAGCGAAGAACACTGGAACGTTGCCTGGTTCTTTTCCATTACCCGAAACATTTTCCTCCAGGATATTCTTCTTCCATGGATATATGGCTCATGGCCCCTTATCCTTGCCCATACCATGAACCACCATGGATGCACACTCCCCCTCTTCCAACATTTTATTACCCCCATCAATCTGTTCACGCTATCCTCTTCCCTATATATACCAGACATTTCTTCCTTTCCTAGCACACCAACAAACCAATGCCTGAATCTAGAGAGAGAGAGGAAGATCTACTGTTCAAGAAGGAGAAGGGACATCAAGATAATTCAAAACACCGCTGAAACAACCCTGAATATCGCATTCGATGTAGGATTCATTACCTACACCCTTATGTAGGGGTCTAATTTGTAATTTTAAAAACTTAGTCTAAAATCGTTATATCAAAATTGTTTAAAAAACACTTAACTTAATTACAGTCGCTACCCTCCCCAGTTGTGGATCCAGACGTCCAGCTCTAGAAATTTCTAGTAGCTTCTGTAACTGCCTAGAACTTTTTCAGTGGAATTCCATTGGATCTTATTTTCTACCAAAAACATTCGAAATGGTTCAAGGATAGGGGGCTTACAGTTGGTTTGGAGTTTGATAAAGTTTCGGGTGGATTTTAAACGCCGACTTGGTTCGGCTGAATTTCGGCTGAAATCTCTTCTCCTTCTTTTTCTCTCCTTCTTTCTCCTTCTCTTCTTCTTGCTTCAACTCCAGAGACTTGGTGTGAATTGTGGTGAGGGGAGGGCTACTATTTATAGCCAAAGGAAGAGAGGTGATCAATGGTTCAAAGGATTTCATGGAGGATCAACAGCTGACTATTCGAAATATAATAGCCATGATGATGGCCTAAACTTGCAGAGGTAGGGGAGGCTAGAGCAGGAGATAGGACTGGTGGTGGATGGGAGAGGGGGTACGGCTGATGGGAGGTGGTGACGTTGTGGTTGTCGGGTGAGGATAGGGAGGAGAGCGAGTGAGCCGTGAGGTGGGGGGGAGGGGAGAGAGAGAGAGAGAGAGAGGTGATATATATATATATGTATATATGTATATATATGTATGTATGTATGTACTGAACAGTGTGTGTATATATATCATAAAAAATATATTTAAACAACTCTTATAATATTAATAAATTTATTAAAGTATATAGTTTTATAAAAAGAGATTTAATACCTATATACTTATATAACAACATAAGATATTTATAGACGAACATGAAATTCTGATTTTTAAATATACACAATTTAAATAAATGTTCGGAGTATATTATAAAATCTTGGGTCATTACATGATACGCCATGATTATTATAAGATTTAGGTTATGTAATGTAAGAATTAACCTGAGTGATATGGTAAAATATCTATTCCTTGTAAGATTGTCAGTGACATAGTTGGGTATATCACCTAGGTGTAAGTTCACCATGGACCTATAATATGTAAGGACTAATTAATCCCTGCTGACGACATTACGCTAGAATCGGTGGGTAAGATTTAGTTTCTCAAGAAAGAGATTCCTAGAAACACTAAATGAAGATTAATAATAAACATATCCTGTCATGCTATATTTGTTGGGTTTGTTGAGTAGGGTTTACTACTTAGTGTCATAACTAACTAAGCAATTTCCTTGCCTTTGGCATACCACACTAGATGTAAATGAGCAACAAAAGATACACCAGAGCAGAAGGAGCCAAGCTATAGATGTGAAGACTATATAGCGAGACCTGGATACCATATCCTTAACTGCTCTATAATAAGTTATTTTAAACTTGTGTACCACAAGCAAAACATGGTATTTCTTTGAACGTATACACACGTAATTCAAACATTTCCGTATTTATAAAAGCCAACCCTTTTTTTCTAAATATTTATTTAGTTAACAAATTATTTTAAAAGAGTATTCTCGACATTGCCGAAAATCAGGGTGTTACAAATGTTTTTAAAATATTTTTCTCTTTTATGGACTTTTTAAAATTTTGATTTATATTTTTTAATTTTTCTAAAACGTATCGTCAAGACAAACTAGATGTAATTTTTTTTTTTCAATGCACATAAAATTTTTCAAGAGAGCCTGAAACTTAACAATTTTTCCACTTTATTGCTTACAATATATTTGTTCTCAAAATTTCATTGAACCATCCAAATTTCTTATTGCAATTATTATCTTTGAAAAACTAATATGGTGAATGAAAGGAAATTATGAGATATAGAGTATCCACATCAAGTTCTCTATTTGTTTGACTAAATTAGGGAGGAATTTTTATTTTTCTACTTTATAGAGCTATATTTTTTAATGTCTATTGCATTAGACTTTCTAAATAAGGTGAATAATGATCATTTTCAATTTTATATTCACTAAATAGGGAGGATACAATAACTCCACAAATATAAGGAGTCTCTGTAACATTCACAAAATAGGAAGGATAAAAAAAGAAATTAATGTGGAACATATGTGGAAGAATTACTCTTCAAAATAGAAAAGGAAAAACTTCAAAGAGATTTGTGTTTATTGTACTGAAGATAAAAATAATACAAAACAAACACATTTTTAAAATTAATTTGTGTTTATTGTACTTTTAATATTTTTTTTAAGAATTTATTTCATCTATATTTTTTAAAATCTCTCGTTTACTGCACTTTGTGTTTGCAATTCATGTATTTACATAAAACTTTATGTTCTCTTAAATTTTCAAGTAATAAGTACATTAGAAAATTAATAAGTTTTCTTGTAGAAAAAAAATGTCCTGTAGTGCAGGCTTGAGCCCGAATCTAAGCTCTACCCTAAGCCCTTAGCCCATTATGTTAGGGTTGTGAGTTGGGCTTGGGCCTAGATTTTGCAACACGGCCCTTGCCCGAGCCTAATTTGTTTATGGGAGGCCATCTGCCTTGGACTGGGCTAGCCCAAATCCAATATTTATGGGCCGGGCCCATACCAATTTATTTGTTGCATGGATGGTTCCTCGACAAGCTCAACATCTTGAACAATCCAGATTACTTCAATGAGCATGGAGGTGAGTCACATTTCGAGTACACAGTAGTAGGTTGTCGCGCCTTTGCAACACATGATGCACACAAGTAGGTCTTTGTTTAATAATTTATTTTCAGCACTTAAAACAGATTAGGTTAGTAAAAATGTATTAAATCAGTTTGATAACGAAACTTTGAGAAACTTAATATTTTAAGTTTTCAAAAAAAATAAAGAGTAAACTCTATAAATATCACATCAATGTGGACTAACTCTTTAAAAATAATACCACCTTTTATCTTATCCCCCCTCAATAATTTATCCCTTGAAATTAATCCCTCATCCAATCAGCCCCTAAAGGCCAATTTGGATGGGTTATAAGGAAGTGTGATAACTTTTAGAGGGGTATAAGAATTGACGTGATACATTTAATAAAGTTTGGGAGGATAAAAATGCAGGGGATAACTTTCCACCCCAAATTTGAGATTCTTTACTCCAAATTTCTCCGAAAACTATTAGAATTTATCATTATACATAATCCGCGCTAACCATGTATGTCGTTTTTTGTTAAAATAGTTCTAATACCTTGTGTAATTAGGGCAAAGTTAGTAAGTTGTTCTTTATCATACGACTCACTATGAGTGACCCATTAACGCAGAATTGTAAATAATAGGGGGTGCAAATAGATACGTATTGTATTTAGATATTTGATTGGGTCGGTTGTTGAGTTTAATTTTGTGGTCGGCCAAAAAATAGAAGTTTATTAATCCTTATTAAGTAATTAGAAAGATCAAAAGGTGAACGCATCATAATAAGAAGTCGAGAATCTCAATTAGGTTGGCATTCAAAACCTGACAGCAGCGATATACCGCTCGAGACCCATTCTATACCCCACCATTTCATGATGTCTGACCAAATGCTGAATGAAACATTACGATGTTGTAGATGGTGCTGGGTGATTTTGGGTTGGAGAGAGCATAAGGAGCAAAGGTTCTGAGTATGGGGAATAATACTTCTACTAGCAAGCACTGACATGGTTGATTATCAGTGCTTAAATTTTGCGAACTAAGTTTACCTTAAGAGTAAGTTGTTGGTCATTTTGTAATTAAAAGACCCAATTTGAGAACTCATAGTTACCCTAGACAAATCATTCTAAACTCTAGATTGCATGCTAAATTACATCATTTTTTTTTCCACTTGGAAAAAATAGAATTTATGAATATCTGCAAGGTTATTAAAAAGATTAAAAGGACATCCAGCATGTTGGCATCACCAAGGCCAAACTCGATTCCCAATTTAGATTGACACCCAAGTGACCGACAAGCATATGCCGCTAGACATTTGAAAACATAAAAACAAGTTTGGCAAGATGCCAACCAAGGAAACTACATACAAATGCTTGGCACATACACCCAGCACATAAGAAGCAAGGAAAAAACACAACCAAAAAGGAGGAAACATCAAGCCTCACAAAAACAATATGAGCACTACTAACAACCCAAAAACCTCATTTACTACAAATAGGCTAAGAATAGTTGAGTGGAAACAGCCAACGGCTACCACCACATGAACAAATTAGTAGAGCAGCAACCAAATAGCAGCTTCAACATCCAACAAACACTCAGCACTAAATAGCAGCCAAAATTACTACTACCAAACCAGCAGCTTTTCAACAGCCAAAACTAGCACCTGTACCAGCACGAAAAGGCATCACCATCATACATGCAACTAATCCATGATAGTCTTTCCTCTCAAATACAATCGGAACCAGGAACCAACAGAGGCAGCTTCAGTATTCAATCAACAGCAGCAACATGTCAACAGACTTCAGCATTAACCAGCAAACATTATTCGCTTCCACAATCAACTGAGCAGTTTCTATAATATTATCATTGTCCTAGCGCCACCACCTTCTGATTAGTAGACAATAGACAAATCCAAAACCAACAACTCTATCAACACAACAGCGACAGAAACAGCAGAAGGAGCTCAAGGAAACAACATCAGGATAACACCACAACCTTCTAATCATAGAATCAACAGCTACACCCAACACCAACAGCTACACTCAAATCCCTAAGATTATCCCGAAGATTATGTACAATCAAATCCCATGTACAATCAACAATTCTAAAACTGCAATTGGCTATAGCCTGAAAAGTCTTGCGTTCTTGTATCCTAGTCACAACCAGTTCACTCTTGATTTTTGTTTCCGTAGCCATTCTGTAAGCTTTGATAGTCTTCTAAATCTGCCTTTGATTTGTTTCTTTTTGCTAATTCATCTGCATTGAGCTGTCTAATTTCTATCATCATGTCTGCCTCTTGGAGTCTTCCTTCACATTTTTTGAATCTTGCTATAGATATCACCAAAGTCTGCCTTGCTCCATATTTTCAGCCTTGCTTTCATAGCCTGAACTTTCTGGTAATTTTGTGTCCTATCCATCCTCGAATCCCTATCCTCGATGACTCCTCTGCTATCTTCATACATTGAGCACTTGACAGCCAGTTGCCCATAAATTTAAAAGGTTTTGGACCCCAATCCCTTGTTTTTTTTTGTGAGCATGATGAGGTAGTGTTCTGAGATAGGCCTAGGTAGATCTATTTGAGAGAACTAATATCTTTGGAACCATTCTTGGGACAAGAGAAACCTATCCAGTCTTCCGTGTACTGCACTGATTTGGAAATTAGTCCATGTGAATCTTATTCCCATTACCTCCAGGTCCTTCAAAGCATTTATGAAATCCATAAAGTCATTCGTTCCTTTGTCAATTCTAGAGCAGCCCAACCTTTCAAAAATAGATAAAATTTCATTAAGGTCACAACCTAAACACCATAGTAGTTTCAAGTTGATTTGATTGATATAAATTCCTCCCACAGTTCCCTTCTTTTTGAAATATCATTTGGAGCATATGTGGACTGATAAGTGCATAATTATGTACTAAAACCATCGCCCAATGTACCTTTGTTATCGTCTTACGAGCCTTGTTATTACTAATTTGGTTTGTTTTCCATGATTTCAGGAGTCCGGGCTGATAAACACAAAATAAGGAGAAAAGTGGCGAAAAACAAGGATAGACGTCCGGACGGCACTGATCCCCGTCCGGACATGATTCCCACATACTCTCTGCCGGAAATGCTCACACAGGCGTCCGGACGGACCTCACTCGCGTCCGGACGGAAGTCCCCTCCAACCACCGGGCGCCACCTCACCAATCTCACAGCCGCCCCAACCAGCGTCCGGACGGGACTCATCAGGCGTCCGGACGGAACCACCGCTACAACATCGCTACGGTGACGTCAGCCCTACACTTCTGCGGCGCCGGCGTCCGGACGGGACCTCTCCGGCGTCCGGACGGACCAAGTTTGCACTCTCTGGATATTTTTCTCTCACAGGCGTCCGGACGGATCGATTCAGCGTCCGGACGGCTTAGGGCGGCGAAAATGCCTATATATAGCCCAGTCCGGATTTGAATCTGATATCTTAGTTTTTATTTCAGCTTTCTTTACATTTCTCTCTGTCGGACCACTTGTAATAGAATATCCTTCATCTGGGGAAGGAATTCAGGGATAGATAAGAGAGAGAATAGGAAGGATAGAAGGTGAGCGCTATATTCAAGTGGTTGTAATGACGGTCTACGCACCTATTTCAATGGAATCTACTTCTATGGCCGGCTAATCTTCTGTCTAAGGTAAAGATGAAACTCTAACCTATTGTAATGAATATGTTTCATTAGAACTTCTTGCTTTCATTATTTGAATCCATGTTGTATGATATAGAACTAAAATCCTCTTTCATTATATGTTATCGTATTTTTACGACATACAACCAAGGGCTCATTGATTCGTGCAACTCAACTAAGATAGATTATGCCTTGAAAGACGCGTTGTGCTGTCAGATAATCCGTGCCTTAGAGACGGGTTATACTGATAAGACAATTCGTGCTAAGCAAAGATAATCTATGCTAGTTGGTATACACGAATATCTTAAACAAGTATAGTGCAGATTAACTATCTACACAGTGCTCAACGGATTCGAATAATGAACATTCATAAATTGGAACATTCATGTCATTACAAAAAGATTAGAGTGGATTCAAGCCTTAGATATTTCTTCCCGAAACTTTTTAAATCAATTTATTACTCGTATTTTCATTTCTAGTTTCAAAATTCACACAACAGAACAACCTACGATTTTTCTCAAATTAAGAGTAGGATTCAATTAAAAGTAATAACCAATTCACCCTGTCTCTGTGGATCGATACTCAACTTGCTGCTATACACCTTTTTACTAAATCAACTTACAGCACAAGTAGTTTAATTTACTCTGATACGGTCTAGACAACGACATATTTCGAGACCGATCAATTTTTGGCGCCGTCCCCGGCAACGGCGCCAAAAATTGATCGGTCTCGAAATATGTCGTTGTCTAGACCGTATCAGAGTAAATTAAACTACTTGTGCTGTAAGTTGATTTAGTAAAAAGGTGTATAGTAGCAAGTTGAGTATCGATCCACAGAGACAGGGTGAATTGGTTATTACTTTTAATTGAATCCTACTCTTAATTTGAGAAAAATCGTAGGTTGTTCTGTTGTGTGAATTTTGAAACTAGAAATGAAAATACGAGTAATAAATTGATTTAAAAAGTTTCGGGAAGAAATATCTAAGGCTTGAATCCACTCTAATCTTTTTGTAATGACATGAATGTTCCAATTTATGAATGTTCATTATTCGAATCCGTTGAGCACTGTGTAGATAGTTAATCTGCACTATACTTGTTTAAGATATTCGTGTATACCAACTAGCATAATTTGATTTTTGTTCTTAGTTTAACCTCTTCTTGTCTCTTAAAGCTCTATAAGTGTATTTGCCAAAACGAAGTACTCAATTCAGAACACAACCAGGTGCAAGTCAGTGTTGAAGAACTAAAGCGATATCATTACATCACTGTAAGTTGTGTTATTTCGGCAAATCATTGATAGGCTTTTTCTTAGTTATAATACTCACTGCTTTGCATGCGTGGACGCCGGTCATTAACTCCTGATATTCAACCGGCTGATCCCGAGATAGAACGCACACTCGGAGCCATTCGGGCTTCAATTAGAACAAACTTCGCTTGTGTGTCTGAAATACCCATGGCTAACATGGCTGCCGACCAAGCTTTACCCGAGAATCTATTCCCTGAAGCTGCCTTAGCTCATCAGGTACCACAACCACCGGCACCCCCATTGCAACAATACTTTGCTCCTGCTGATTATGAATCCCCTTCTTGTATTGTTCTGCCAAATGTCACAGCCCGGAATTATGAAATCAAACCAAGTACAATTGGCATGTTACCTTCATATTATGGATTAGATGATGAAGATCCTTTTAAGCATATTGATGAATTCCTCAAAATCTGTTCTACGGTACGGATTAATGATTTCAGTAGTGATGCCCTTAAAATCATCTTATTTCCATTTTCTCTCAAAGATAAGGCATCACATTGGCTCACCACGCAACCTCCTCGTACTATTTTTACCTGGGAACAATTGAGAGGAGAATTCCTCAAGAAATATTTTTCCATGGGTAAAACTCAGCAGTATAGGCGAGCAATTAACCAATTTACCCAATTCGATGGTGAACAATTCTATGAAACATGGGAAAGACTTAAAGACCTGCTTAGAAGATGCCCTCACCACCAAATCCCTAAATGGCAACTAGTCCATACTTTCTATGATGGACTGTCAATTCCTAACAGACAAATGGTAGACGCCTCAAGTGGAGGTGCATTCATGTTAAAAGGTGCTGAAGAGGCATGGCAACTTTTCGAGAACATGGCTGAAACTTCTCAACATCATGCCTCAGGCCTTCGTAATAATAAGGGAAGCACCACCTCTACCAACAAACGAGGGGTGTATGAAATTCAACCGTCAAATAGCACTCACCACCTCACTTCCCAAGTAGCCACTCTTACTCAAAAACTTGACCAACTACTTTCTAGTGGACTACAGCCTCAACAACCGATAAATTCTGTTGATACATGTGCCTTATGTTCTAGTACGACTCACTTTATAGGCGACTGTCATCTTGCACCCCAGTACCCTGATTTTGTGCAAGAACAAGTAAACGCTGCCCAAGAATACACCAAACCCGGCAACAACCCATACTCTAATACTTATAACCCGGGATGGCGTAATCACCCAAACTTCTCATGGAAACCCCAGCCCCAAGGCAATTCTCTACCTGGACCATCTAGGCCTAGTTATCCTAATACTTTCAATCCACCAGCCTATCGTCCCTACCAAAATTACCAAAATCAAAACACTACCCCACCTCCAAGAAATCGTAATTTTGAGGAAGAAGTGTTAAAAGCCCTCCAAGAATTACATACCAAGACTTCTTCCATTGAAGCCACAACCCAGCTAGTCCATTCTCATTCTCAATCTATATCACGACTAGAAACTCAAATGGGTCAATTGGCTAACACACTTAATCGAAGGGAGGAAGGTAGACTACCTAGTCAGGTAATCAACAATCCCAAGGGACAATATGTGGTAGATCAATCGTCTAGTTTAGATCCACACCATGAGCAAGCAAAGGCTGTCATAGCCTTACGCAGCGGGCGAGAGATTGATTCTCAACCTCTCCCAAAAAGTGCTAAACCCAAAGCATATGTGGCTCCTGCACCTCACCCAGAACTGGCAGATAATCCTCCACAGTCGTCTACACCACCACAGCAATCTCTACCAAGACCCGTACCATTTCCGAGTGCCCTCCGCTCTCCACTACCATTTTCAAAAAAAGGGGCCTCCATGGAAGAGATGATAGAGGTATTTAAACAAGTTAAAATCAACCTCCCTCTCTTAGACGCCATTAAACAAGTCCCGTCATATGCCAAATTTCTTAAAGATCTTTGTACTCAAAAACGGAAGCGCCAAACCAATGTTTCAAAAAAGATTCTTCTCACCGAACAGGTGAGTTCTGTTTTACAAATGGCCACCCCGCAAAAAGTACAAGATCCTGGCCAACCCACCATTTCCTGTGTCATTGGACAACATCATATTGACCGGGCATTGTTAGATCTTGGCGCAAGCGTCAACTTAATGCCCTACTCAGTCTATGAACAATTTGGGTTGGGTGAATTGCAACCTACGCCAGTGACCCTTCAGTTGGCAGATAGATCTATCCGAGTGCCCCGTGGCGAAATCAAAGATATATTGGTCAAGGTAGATAAATTTATTTACCCAGTTGACTTTATCATTCTTGATACCGAGCCTGTACACAACCACAAGCGGCAAACTCCAATCATCCTAGGCCGGCCATTCTTGGCTACAGCCACGGCTTGTATTAACTATCGGACTGGGGTGATGGAACTATCCTTTGGGAACATGAATGTCAAGTTAAATGTCTTCAGTGCGTCTCAATGTCCTACCTTACCCAATGAGGACTGTTTTGCGATTGACCTTGTAGAAGACCTCGTTGAGGAAGCTGGCCCCTATATTCTTACTCCTGACCCTTTGGCTGCATGCCTGGCTCATTTTGGGTATGATGACTACAATATTGACAGAGCAGTCGATGAAGTCAGTTGCCTACTTGAAAAATCACCTCCGATATGGCAAGCCAGATTTGAGTCTTTACCTCCCCTGTCAAGTGTGCCAGCACCTCTTTCAATTCATGTCCCACCTAAACTTGAACTTAAACCACTTCCGACATCACTCAAATATGCCTTCCTAGGACCACATGATACCTTACCTGTCATTATATCAGCACACCTCTCAATTGCACAAGAAAATCAACTTCTTGATGTTCTTCAAACACATAAAACTGCAATTGGATGGTCAGTAGCTGACTTAAAAGGAATTGACCCTTCTGTGTGTATGCACCGCATTCATTGTGAGGATGATGCCAAACCTACTCGAGAATCACAGAGGAGATTAAATCCCAACATGAAAGAAGTGGTCATGAAAGAAGTAATCAAATTACTGGATGCCGGAATCATTTACCCAATTTCTGACAGTAAATGGGTAAGCCCTACCCAGGTGGTGCCTAAAAAGACTGGCATCACTGTGGTAGAAACAGAGGAAGGGGAATTGGTCACCACACGCACAACATCTGGTTGGCGTGTGTGTATTGACTATCGTAAGTTAAACTCTATCACTAGAAAAGATCATTTCCCTTTACCCTTCATTGATCAAATCCTTGAGAGATTGGCAGGACAAGAATATTATTGTTTTCTGGATGGATATTCCGGATATAACCAAGTTCCTGTTGATCCTAATGATCAAGAAAAAACCACCTTTACCTGCCCATTCGGAACTTATGCCTATCGTCGCATGCCCTTTGGCTTGTGCAATGCACCAGCAACGTTCCAACGTTGCATGATGGCAATCTTTTCGGACATGGTAGAGAAATTTCTAGAAATTTTCATGGATGATTTCTCTGTTTTTGGCCCATCCTTTGAATCATGCCTTCACAATCTCTCCCTGGTCTTACAACGCTGTATTGAGTCTCACCTTGTGCTAAGTTGGGAGAAAAGCCACTTTATGGTTCAAGAAGGGATTGTTTTAGGACACGTGGTGTCCAAAAGAGGAATTGAAGTCGATCAAGCTAAAGTCAATTTAATTTCGAGACTTCCTCCTCCCATGACCGTGAAACAAATTCGATCCTTCCTTGGGCACGCTGGTTTTTATCGGCGATTCATCAAGGACTTCTCTAAAATTTCCAAGCCATTGTGCGATTTGCTCGCCAAGGATACTCCTTTTGTCTTTGATGAAGCATGTATGCGCGCATTCGAGATTCTTCGAGATTCTCTTTCCACTGCCCCGATTATCCAGTCACCCAATTGGACCATCCCGTTTGAAATAATGTGTGATGCATCAGATTATGCTGTTGGTGCTGTTTTAGGGCAACGGGTTGGTCGTATCCCACATGCTATCCACTATGCAAGTAAAACTCTTTCAGATGCACAATTGAATTACACTACTACTGAAAAAGAATTGCTTGCGGTAGTATTCTCTTTGGATAAGTTTCGGTCTTACTTGTTGGGCTCCAAAGTCATCATATATACTGATCATGCTGCCCTAAAACATTTGCTTGCTAAAAAAGACACCAAACCACGACTAATCCGGTGGATCTTACTCCTCCAAGAATTCAACATCGAGATCCGGGACAAGAAAGGTTCCGAGAATTCAGTCGCAGATCACCTTTCTCGACTACTTGTAGACTCTAGTTGTCATACTACTCAATTCCCGACTACATTTCCCGATGAACAACTATTTCAGGTTTCACATGTCCCTCAACCGTGGTACGCTCACATTGTCAACTATCTAGCCACGGGAGAAATACCTACTCATTGGTCAAGGACTGATAAGGACCGATTCTTCTCTGAAATAAACCAGTACTTTTGGGAAGATCCAGAGCTATTCAAGCTATGTTCTGACCAAGTAATTAGAAGATGTGTTGCAGCTGATGAACACCAAAGTATTCTCACGTTTTGCCATACCCTTGAATGTGGCGGCCACTTTGGTGGTAAAAGAACAGCTGCCAAGGTACTTCAGTGTGGATTCTACTGGCCCTCACTCTTTAAAGATGCTCATGCCTTTTGCCAATCTTGTCCAAAATGTCAGAAAACTGGCAACATGTCGCGACGAAATATGATGCCCCTAGCCCCTATCCTGATAGTAGAAATGTTTGATGTGTGGGGTATCGATTTTATGGGACCATTTCCATCGTCCCAAGGGCATGAGTATATCCTAGTCGTTGTTGACTATGTAACTAAATGGGTTGAAGCAGTTGCCACCCGAACCAATGACCACAAAGTTGTGGTACAATTTCTCCAAGACCATATTTTTCCAAGGTTTGGTTATCCACGCGCCATTATAAGCGATAACGGCACTCATTTCTTGAATAAACATTTTGCTTCCCTCGTGCGCAAATATTCTATTACACATAAGGTTTCTACACCTTATCATCCTCAAACGAGCGGACAAGTTGAAGTCTCGAATAGAGAAATCAAGCAAATTTTGGAAAAAACGGTACGGCCCGATCGAAAAGATTGGTCATTAAGACTTAATGAAGCTTTATGGGCCTACCGCACAGCATACAAAACACCAATCGGCATGTCTCCTTATCGATTGGTTTTTGGCCAAGCTTGTCACCTCCCTGTTGAATTAGAACACAGAGCTCTATGGGCAATTAAACAATTCAACTTTGACATGGAAGCCGCCGGCTCACACCGACGTCTCCAACTCAACGAGTTGGAAGAAATGAGGAATGAATCTTACGATAGTGCACGCCTTTATAAGGAAAGAACTAAATCCTTTCATGATAAGCACATACTACGTAAGACTTTCAACCCAGGCTCTAAAGTGTGGCTTTTCAATGCCCGGCTTAAACTGTTCTCTGGAAAACTGCGTTCTAGATGGGAAGGACCCTACGAGGTCACCCAAGTCTTCCCCCACGGAGCAGTCCAGATTCGCGATCCACGCATTGGCAATACTTTCACAATCAACGGTCAACGATTAAAGCCATGTGTGGAGGGTATTGGTGAAATGATCCATGACGGTGCCACCATTGAATCACTCGACTTGGTGGACCCTATCTATGCTTAAACAGATCTCATGAGTGTGTCTGGCTGAAGACATTAAACTTAGCGCTAATTGGGAGGCAACCCAATCTTTCTTTCGTTTTGGTTTTTCTTTTCCCTTTGTCCTGGCACCCCGTAAAATGTCGTTGCTAAAACCCGTACACGAAATGTCGAAAAAATTGAAGGAAACCTAGCTTTTCCGTCCAGACGCCAGAGAATCCGTCCGGACGCAGTTTCAACTCACCTTCTGGAAATTTTTTCCTGCCAACCGTCCGGACGGCAGTCACTCCCGTCCGGACGCCATTTTGTCATGCTCCCTGGAAAATTCTCCGAGCCATCCGTCCGGACGGCCGTGACTCCCGTCCGGACGCCCCGTCCCTATTTAAAACCGCGCCCAGCGGTTTTCAGCCATTTCCAGCCTTCTCTTTCTCTCTCTACTGCGCCTCCCTCTCCCAAAAAACCAGAAAAACCCAGCCTTAAACCCTCTCACGTCCCTACCACTTCCATTCTTCATCCGTACATTGCGTCCGGTTCCCGTCCAAGCACACGTAGGCGGCGTCCGGGCGGAGTTTCTTTCAAGCTTAAAATCCGGCGAGTTCACTTCGACTTCCAACTCAGATCTTCGCCAAACGGGCGATCTCCCGCATTTTCTAATACCATATTTGGAATCCCCGGTGAACAAGCTACGTTTCCACGGTTCCCATCCATTTTCCGGCGACATTTTTCCGGCGACCACACCGGAGCTCCGGCGACTTTTTCCGGTAGTTTCTTACTTTCTTTTTCCGCTTTATTCATTTGTTTTGCGTGTTTCTGTTAGTCATGTTGCGTCAACTTCGTCGCCTCACCGGTGGTTCCGGATCACGGCGTGCTAACACTTCGGACCGTGACGAAACTACTAACGAGCCGGGACCCTCCCGGCTCACTCGGTCACAATCCACTAGGGCAGGTCCTAACCCTTCCACACGCCGCAATCGCCAACCAAGG
This sequence comes from Arctostaphylos glauca, assembly GCA_019985065.2. Classification (NCBI taxonomy): domain Eukaryota; kingdom Viridiplantae; phylum Streptophyta; class Magnoliopsida; order Ericales; family Ericaceae; genus Arctostaphylos; species Arctostaphylos glauca. The sequence continues at coordinate 27,194,468 of JAHSPW020000005.1, read as the reverse complement.
GTTGATGAGGAAGAAGCCCCGGATGCGGGACTCCTTCAACCCGAATGGGCAAGCCGGGCCTATCACATTCCAACCCTTTTTCCGGTGAATGACTTTCTTGCTTCCGATGAGGATGCCCGTTGGGGCATTGAGGAGATCAATCGACGCCAGGCTCAATTTCTATATGGGCCTTTTCGGCCCATTTACCCGCGTCTTGTCCGGCTTTTCTGGCAAAATATCACTCGCCGTGACAATTCTGACTCCCTTTTTACTGAAGTCTCGGGTCATACCTTTGAGATTTCACGACGCTCATTAGCCCGAATACTGAACATGGCAACTCATCGCACTAATCCTGTATTCACCCCTCGGGTTGCCAATTTTCCCCTGGCCGACATCGCTGCAGCCTTATGCGCTCGCTCCTCCGGGGGCAACATTTTTGTGCGGCGTGTCGAGCTACCCCCGGGTCTTTGGTTTGTAGATTCCGTCCTGACCCGCAATTTTGTACAAACAGGCCACAAGGATGAGCGTCGCCTGGACGTTCTCCGCACTTTATATGCCATCTTTATTGGTGAGCCTGTTGACTTTCCAGGACTTCTTCTCGATGAGATGAAGCGATTTGCTGATTCTGGCTCCTCTAGAGCCCAATTGCCCGTGGCGCACCTTATCACCTATATTCTCACTGACCCTGGCTCGCTTGTTACGGGTGAGCTACCTTTCGAAATTTCTCCCGAGGAACCTCGGGATGATTCGGTGCGCCACTTGACAATTCAGGATTGGCGCAAGAGTGTCAACTCTTGCCGGGCCCAGCGAGCCCGTTGGGCCATTCCCCCTGCACCCATGGGCCCGGCCGGCGATGACCGAGAAGAAGAGGAGGCTGGAGGTTATGACACACATCCTCATGATACTCCACCCGTGTATGCCCCGCCTCCCGTCTATGAATCAGCACCACAAGGCCCCGGCTCTTCCTCATTCCCTGTACCTCCCCGTGAACCCTGGAATCTGACGTATGCTGAGTATCATGAAATTATTCAACGTCAGAATTACCAGCAAGCATCTATTGACAGTTTTCGAGAGCGGTTCGAGAAAAGCACTTATGACACGCATACATATTTGCGTGCCATTCTGGACCAACCACCCTTGCCCCCCTATCAGCCCCCTTTTTACCCACCATATCCCGGGGCTCGGGCTCCACAGGATGACGAAGACGACCTGTGACTCTCTTTTTGTTTCTTGTTTTCTCTTTTGTTTTCTTTTGTTGTTTTCGACTAACCTGCAGGTACTTTATCTTCCATTGTGAACGGAGTTTACACTCCCATTTCTGTTCTGCAGTACTTCTCCCATCAGGTAACACTGTATCCTCCCTTCTTTACTATGTTGATTTATTTGCTTACTTTGCCAATGAGGGCATTGTCTGGTTTAAGTTGGGGGGTGTTGATATGTATATCTTGGGGGATAGGTCGGTTATATTTAAAAAATAAAAAAAAAAAAAAAAAAAAAAAAAAAATGAAATGAAAAAAATGAAAAATGAAAAATGCATCCATCTGTCTAAACTTTCTGCATAATAAGTCATGTTTGCTTTAAATTCTTGTGGGCATGTTAGTGATACTTGAAAGAATTCTGCAAGTTATTTCTGCTTTAGGTTACTCATGTTGTTAATACTCGGCACTTTGTACCAATATCTGTCTTGCATGTTTGTAACTCTAAAAGCTAAGGAAAAGAACCATTTTGGGAAACCGGAAAATCAATTGTGGAGACTAACCCTCAGTGAGCCTAGAGCCAAGTCTTTCTTTGGAGGGATATCAACGTCAACACAATCACTCATAAACTTCTAATCCTAATTGGTTGAATGATGGAATAAAAAGTGGAACCACAATGTTGCTGCTAAACAACAGGCTAGGTCTCGTAAGCCTTAGGAAAGGATTGTAAGGCCATCTTGTTGTATTGAGCCAGTTTGATTCATTATTAAACACTTATCCCTAGTCCGCCACTTTGAGCCTGTTGCATAAAACTAACCGTTCTTTGATAAAGCTCCATGGCCAAAATTAGCTTGAGAGTATAAGGCAGATATCAAATGAAATGGCTAGGTGAATGAAAATGAATGGTGGAAGGGAATAGTGAGTCTAAAAAGAAATTGGAAACTCAAAGAAGTTGGAAACAAAGAAAAATATATAGAAACAACGGGTGAATTGGGTGGCAAAAGAAAAAGAAAAGCAGTCAAAAGAAAAGAAAATCTGAGAAGAGTTGGGAAAAATCAAGAATGGGCTTCCAAAAGAAAAGAAATTGTTATGAAGCCATGTGTACTAGAACTAAAAGTCCTTACCTCTCAAGTTATGATTCTTCTTGACCTTGCCTAAACACTCTATCCTCACCTGACATTACAACCAAAAATCAAAGTCCTTCTTGATCCTAGGAAACGTGACTCAGTCTTAAAGAAGCAGTAACATAATGTGGTTTTATTGGTTATTCGTGGCATTTGACATTCTATTCTGGAAACCACAAGTCATATGATACGTTTTTGAGCGTCGTGGATTGCGGATATCTTGCATGCCTTATATAACTCCAAACCGCATCCACCTGAGAGAACATTGAATGAAAAGCCAGTTTCTGAGAGAATTATTTGTTGAGTGAATAACCGGTGAGTTTTTGAAGTTGAAGCATGATCTGAATGGAAACCTGGATGGTTTGAATTCTTGACTTGAGATTACTAAACATTGCTTGACAGAACACACACACACTTTTGAGTATTAGTGATAATGAATGATCTAAATCCGACTATAGTGTGTAGAATTCCATGATATCTTGACATGACCTGACAGGAATTGAGAAATGTGCTTATCTGTTAAAAACTCAAGAATGGTTGCATGTTTCACAAAGGATGTTTGTGGGTATCATCTCTGGAAACCCTCACGAGACTTCACTCGTCCCACTAGGGCCACCTAGGGGTTTAAAAGGCTTATTGTACATGCTAAGTACAATCGTGAACCATACGAAAGTTGGAGTCTAAATAAAAGTTAGTAAATTTTCTTTGCTCGAGGACTAGCAAAGTGTAAGTTGGGGGGTGTGATAAGTGCATAATTATGTACTAAAACCATCGCCCAATGTACCTTTGTTATCGTCTTACGAGCCTTGTTATTACTAATTTGGTTTGTTTTCCATGATTTCAGGAGTCCGGGCTGATAAACACAAAATAAGGAGAAAAGTGGCGAAAAACAAGGATAGACGTCCGGACGGCACTGATCCCCGTCCGGACATGATTCCCACATACTCTCTGCCGGAAATGCTCACACAGGCGTCCGGACGGACCTCACTCGCGTCCGGACGGAAGTCCCCTCCAACCACCGGGCGCCACCTCACCAATCTCACAGCCGCCCCAACCAGCGTCCGGACGGGACTCATCAGGCGTCCGGACGGAACCACCGCTACAACATCGCTACGGTGACGTCAGCCCTACACTTCTGCGGCGCCGGCGTCCGGACGGGACCTCTTCGGCGTCCGGACGGACCAAGTTTGCACTCTCTGGATATTTTTCTCTCACAGGCGTCCGGACGGATCGATTCAGCGTCCGGACGGCTTAGGGCGGCGAAAATGCCTATATATAGCCCAGTCCGGATTTGAATCTGATATCTTAGTTTTTATTTCAGCTTTCTTTACATTTCTCTCTGTCGGACCACTTGTAATAGAATATCCTTCATCTGGGGAAGGAATTCAGGGATAGATAAGAGAGAGAATAGGAAGGATAGAAGGTGAGCGCTATATTCAAGTGGTTGTAATGACGGTCTACGCACCTATTTCAATGGAATCTACTTCTATGGCCGGCTAATCTTCTGTCTAAGGTAAAGATGAAACTCTAACCTATTGTAATGAATATGTTTCATTAGAACTTCTTGCTTTCATTATTTGAATCCATGTTGTATGATATAGAACTAAAATCCTCTTTCATTATATGTTATCGTATTTTTACGACATACAACCAAGGGCTCATTGATTCGTGCAACTCAACTAAGATAGATTATGCCTTGAAAGACGCGTTGTGCTGTCAGATAATCCGTGCCTTAGAGACGGGTTATACTGATAAGACAATTCGTGCTAAGCAAAGATAATCTATGCTAGTTGGTATACACGAATATCTTAAACAAGTATAGTGCAGATTAACTATCTACACAGTGCTCAACGGATTCGAATAATGAACATTCATAAATTGGAACATTCATGTCATTACAAAAAGATTAGAGTGGATTCAAGCCTTAGATATTTCTTCCCGAAACTTTTTAAATCAATTTATTACTCGTATTTTCATTTCTAGTTTCAAAATTCACACAACAGAACAACCTACGATTTTTCTCAAATTAAGAGTAGGATTCAATTAAAAGTAATAACCAATTCACCCTGTCTCTGTGGATCGATACTCAACTTGCTGCTATACACCTTTTTACTAAATCAACTTACAGCACAAGTAGTTTAATTTACTCTGATACGGTCTAGACAACGACATATTTCGAGACCGATCATGGACCAAGACACAATCAAAATTATTCTGGTAGGAGCTAACCACAAGAATGAAATGAGTGTGGACTGTGACATTATACATGCAAAGAGTTCCTCATTCCATATAGAAATAATTCTACCAGAAGATGCCTCGGCCTTCGATACAGCAAAATCCAGAGTAGGACCACCCATATTCTAATTGCATTTCCTTGGAAAAGCTCCTTAGTTCTCATTCCTGAACGAATAATACTTTAGGTTTCCTTTTCCTAATTAATTTATGTAGTAGTTTCTTTTTCAGATTACTTCCCAAAGCTCTTATGTTCTATGAGATGAAAATAATTAAATAAAATAGTTTCTTGACTCAACTTCAAACATAATTCTTATAGCAAATTCATCTCGTTCAACAAAGGTCATTCCCAGATATTTCCCAAGTGAAAAAGTAGCTTCTATTTCCCAAGAAATTTCAAGGTCCCTTTGATTTCTTTTCTCAGCAGATACAGATTCATCACTAACTATTTCAAATTTTGCTTGCTTCTCCTCGTCGGGAGGATTTGCCTTGCTCTTGTACCATAATCATGTAATATAACATCTTCCCCTTTCTTCTCCATGAAGTGCCAGAGTTCAACCATCAAATTAATCCCATTTGATTTGCTGCCATTAACCTCCATATCTTTTTTTCTGTTTATGTCCATAGCTTGTTCTTTATTACCTACCAAAGTTGGATATTCTTCTAAATGGGCCCCAGGGACATTCAAGAAGAATATTGTAATTCACCAGAATCTGGGTTGTAGATACTCAGTGGCCCTTATTCCAATTCACCATAATGTCAAATTCGAAGACACTAATTCAAAATCCAAAAAAAAGGCTACTAGGTTAGTATCTTAATTAAGAGTTCCAAGGTGGTCCTTTGACAACAAATCAAAAGTTTGCATGCAATCAATATTGTGTCATTACAAGTTTTTTTGCATTTGAACCAATGTTGTAAAATATGTAATAACAGTCCAACAATAATTATGCCTAATTATGTTGATTCTAAAAATGTGTATGAGGCTTACTTGTCAATTGTTAGATTTACGTTCACAATAAATTTGAAAGATTTTTAGTCTCTGCTTCTAATCTCTATATATATAAGGCTTCAGATTTAAGAATATCAGTCTACCACTAGACATTGTCTATTAGATTTTTCATCTACTCTTTGTCCCTCACTTTACCGAAATGGCCTCTTCTAGCCACTATGAAAACTTGAATGGCACGGACAATGTTCATTATCTATGTGCTGTGGAAGTGAAAAAAGATGAGGCTGTTCAACTAGAGACGAAGTCATCTCCAATTATCATTTCTCTTGCAAAAGTTAGTGCATGCTGATGCTGCTTTCTTCTCCTCCTCCTCCTCCTCCTTCTCTCTCTCTCTGTGTTGAGAGAACCTCGTACATTTTTACCGCTCATTGAGTTTTGAACTGAGCTCGTTACCTTGGCTTTAATTCATGAATATGAACACCGGGTTCTTGCAAGGAAATGTTATATTTGCTTATAACTAACTGAGAAGCACACTCAATCTAGTAGTTTTTATGAACTTATGTAATTGTTAATCGCGTAATTTTTGCATATCTAATAGCGCGCAAAGAAGAGGATTACACCAGAGCCGGAGTATATCATGGACGAAGATTCAGCTCGTCATGGCCTATTGTTTAAGCTTCCCACAACATACTCAAATGATATTTTTGTGCCGGTTGAGGTATGTAGTTTCCGGTATATGTTTCATCAACCTACCTATATATGTGACTCTTAAACCAAATATCAGGTTGTCCTAAGTCCCTTTTCTTTTATTTTTTATTTCCTTTTGGTTATACTCATGTGACAAAACCAGTTTTCCCCCTTTTTTGTTACAGCAATTCCCAGTAGGCTCAACAAAGAATACATTTTGGTCAAAACCGATAAACTTCAGAATACCGGATGATTGTTTGGATTATGTCCTAAAAAAGGACGAGGTAACTGAATTCATGTTTCTAGACTATTTAAGTCTTGTACAAGTTATGGTTCTAAGATGAATTGAAAATGTGCACAGGCAGCTGGTGGTGAGGATCATATGCCCTTACAAGAAAGACTTGAGGGGTGGAAGATAGAGAAACGCCAGCGTGATACTAGTGATAAATTTGATAAGGTGGTTTTATAGTACAAATTAATGTGCCTATGCATGGTGGTTACAATTAGTTTATTTACACAGTTCCTTATCTATTCAAGATCACTAACATAAACTCCCGATTTCAAATCTGGTGTTACAATCTCTCAATCCTAATGGCCTCCCGTTCTCACGAGAGGTTGAGCACTAGAGTCACTACGGTATTTCATGGGTCTCGCCACAATACTTCACACGTCTTTTCTCTGGTGGCCACATAAAGTCTCAACCCAACTCGATTGTGTAAATGAACTACTCGCCCATTAAATTAGTTAATTAGCACATTTGTAATGTCCATGTAGTTTCTTATATGTATATTCAAGATCACCAAAGGAATACAAATGTGGCTATTTGGCAGAAATTTGCGAAAGATTCAAGAGATAAAAAAAAAAAAACTTTTTTATGAAGTCTTTCCTTGCAAGTATATGTGAAGTGATACTTATAAATTAAAAGTTGCCAGTTATTTATGTACAAAATTGTTGGTAAATCATTTTCCCTAGTATATAAGTATTGATAGTGGTTATACCTGCAGTATTTTTACCATAGAAGATCCGGGGAAAGGTTTCGATCTTTTGTCGAGGTCGAGGCCTTCATCATTCTCGCTCGTTCTTTGAAGGTTAGAAAACCCGAAAGAAGAAACATGGTGAGTTGAGAATATATATATATATATATATATATATATATATATGTGTGTGTGTGTGTGTGTGTGTGTGTGTGTGTGTGTGTGTGTACATAGAGAGTAGATTTCTCATGGATATCATTAAACACATCAGATCATCCAAATTTGATTAGAAGTTTGCATTTTAGTAAAATGAGAGAAAGAGACCCATATATATAAAATATTGGAATGACTTGATCCAAGCAGTTTTTTATAAATGGTGAAAGAAAACAATTTTATAAAAAATTGCTCGTATCAAGTCCTTTCTGGTAATATTTTGAGTTGATTCCTCACGAGTACCCACATTAGAAATTTTTCAGCATTTAATTCCATGCCTTTTCAGCTTCTTGAGCCTTTGAGATTTGAATCGTCCAAGAGAAAAAGAACAGCAGAGGTTTTCGATGAAATAGAGCATCAACAGATTATTGAGAAAATGTCATGGGACGTTGTAGGGCAGGAGGAGCCACAAAATTCAAGTAGCGTTGAACCCGTGGTGTCCCAAGGTAAATCTAGTTAATAATATTCCTTCAATTTTCTCATGAGATTGAATCAGATAGTGTGATTATTTTTCTTTAACCAAAAGCTTAAAGCACTTGTAATATAGATGAAAATTACCAACTATAAACAAGTTAGTTCAACTCAGCTGTAAGTCTTTTTACAATTTTTCTTCTGCTTTAATCTTGCAGAACATCGGGTTAATTGGGATGCGATCACAATGCCATATGAGATTATTGTTGCACTCGACGAAGAAGAATCATTTGTTGATAAATTACGTAGTATGCAATTTCCAAATTTCGAAGAGTACAAATATAGAAAGTTGTAAATAATCCATTTTGAATGACTGTACTTTGTCTTTTATATGGACTTCAAGTTGTTTGGCAGAGTTGATGTCATCTGTTGTAATGCACCAATTTTCGGAGACGTTAATAATAAGAGGAATTTCTAAAATTAACGTGTTCTTCATTTCATTATAAAATGGTAAATTACAAATTTGAGTTAGAAAATATGAAAAAAAAAAAAGTGCTTTACAACACAAAAGACATTCAAAATGGATATACAGTGCACTAAACTATGTAAATCAAAATTTGGTTAATTGCTCGCTGGCAGCGTTGTCGACAGGCAAATAACTCTGCTCTTTATTCCCGTCTTTGATACATGGTGTGAAATGTCAAGGGCAAAAAGTAGCATCACGAACTATGAAGCTCAATAAATAGTCCAACCTTTACCCAATTCAAGTATATGACTAGTAAGCTGATGCACAATTTATAAAAAGCAGTAAGATGTGAGTGCGAAAGGTAATTGAGATGGAGAATAAATGTTATGTCGAGTCATATCATTAATTTCGTGAGTCCGATTTCAATCTCAATTCTCAACCAACGATCCATCGTATCCATAACATAATTATCTAACTGTGGTAATTACCACATCATCAAGACATCAAGCTTATCAATGTTAGATTGTTAACCAACGAAACGTTACATCGATATTATATATCAATCAATGCCTGTGCTAATTACCATGTCATTTGATAAGTCATCAATACTATTATCTTAATATATTTGTAATGTTCCCGTTTGTTATAATCTCAATCCATTTCTTCCCATTTGTTATAATCTCAATCCATTTGCTCCCGATCACTGTGTTCCTAATCCCTATGTTCTCAATTGTTATTTCTTGTTCGTCATGTCCGAACACCAAAGACCTCGTAAACTTCCAACGACTACAACTAGACCTAATGAAAGAAGACATGATACGGCTCAAGAACATAACTCAGCTCAAGACGTAGTTTGGCTGAAGACATCAATTTGGCTTAAGATATTATGTCAGCTCAAGTCATAACACGGCTCAAGACATCTTAAATATAAGCCATAATATTGAAATCCTTTATAGAGGGTAATGATGCACAAAGTTCAAATCAATTAGGACTACCTTGTCATGCTTCTCAATCGGAAATGTATATTTAAAGGACCGTAGATTCGTTTTAAGTCCACAATCCTCAAATATATGTGGTTAATCAACCAACCGGATAACAATCCGTAATCAATATGTTTGAGATCGAATATGCAATTATCCTGAATGTAACAGCTGGGTGGTTCAAAGTTCGGTTTAGCCTAGGGGCATGGTCAAAAGCCCAAGACTGGTGATTATCGTTCAACGAGATTTCAAAGTATCAAATTTTGTTAACAGAATTCAACAATGATCATGAAGAATCTTATATGGCTTAGTTCGATATTGTAACTAGTTTAGGACCAATTGAGGTTATATCGAAGTTCAAGGTAAGAGGAAACAACATTTGAAAATAGATTCAAGTTGTACGGGTAGAAACAAAGTGTTCTACCAATAGAAGCTAAATCATTCCAATAAAACAGTTTCAAACTGTACGGGTACAAACTTAATTAAGGATATACCGGTAGAAGCATATTCGATTTCAAAACAAAATCAAGTTTCACAGGTAGACAACAAATGTCGTGTTATTAAACTCAAAAAAATTATTTGGCTAGTGATTTACATGAGGTATGACATATATTCCAAACAAACGAATCTTGATTCTGTTTTCAAATCACGAGAAAATACGTAAACTTAAGTAAAGTATAAACATCTAAGTTGGGCATCCCAAACTGTAAGTTCAGAGAATTCGTGCTTAGGGTTAATGACTTGATTTATTCTCATTCATCTGTAGAGATTTTATATACATGTACAGGCCTTAAGTTTAGGCAATAGAAAAGGAAACAAAATAATACAGAGGATAATTACAGAGATATCCTAGTCTATCTTGGAAACTAATCAGGAGGAAATCAAGGAGGAAATCAAGCCTTATAATCTGCAACACTCCCCCTCAAGTTGGCGCATAGATGTCGCTCATGCCCAACTTGTCAAGACACTCAGCAAATGCTCGGCCCGAGACTGCCTTCGTTAGTACATCCGCGAGCTGATCCTCAGATCGAACATGTGGTACTTCGATTAACTTTGCTTCAAGCTTTTCCTTGATAAAGTGCCTATCAACCTCAACATGTTTGGTTCGATCATGTTGAACCGGATTATAGGCAATGTCTCGCGCTGCTTTATTATCACAAAATAATCTCATCGGGCTGGTTTGTTCAATGCGCAAGTCTAGCATCAGGTTTCGGATCCATAGTAGCTCACATATCCCCTTGGCCATTCCCCTGTATTCGGCTTCAGCGCTGGATCGAGCTACCACCTCTTGCTTCTTACTTCGCCAGGTAACTAGATTCCCACCAACGAATGTGAAATACCCAGATGTGGAACGCCGATCATCAACCAACCCAGCCCAATCAGCATCGGTATAACCCTCAATGTTTAAGCTGTCTCCTTTTGTGAACATAATGCCTTTTCCCGGAGCTGACTTTAGGTAGCGCAGAATACGAGTGACAGCATTCATATGTTCTTCACTTGGCGCATGCATGAATTGACTGACTACACTCAATGCATATGCCAAATCTGGCCGAGTATGTGCAAGATACATTAGTCTTCCAACTAGCCTCTGATAACGCTCCTTGCTAGTGGGAATTTGATTTGTATGCACACCTAACTTCAAATTTTCTTCCATGGGAGTACTTATAGGGCTGCAAGCTGACATACCAGTCTCATGCAATAAGTCTAAGGTATATTTTCGTTGTGATAGAAAAATACCTTGCTTAGATCGTAACACCTCAATCCCTAAGAAGTACTTCAAAGGACCAAGATCCTTCATCTCAAACTCACGGGCCAGATAATTCTGCAGAGCCTTCCGTTCTTCCACATCATTTCCAGTAACAATCATGTCATCAACGTATACGATGAGAACAGTTATCTTCTCTCCATTATGTTTGATGAAAAGAGTATGATCAGAGTTACTTTGCTTGTATCCAAAAGCCTTCATAGAACTTGTGAATCTTCCAAACCAGGCTCTAGGTGATTGTTTCAGACCATATAGAGCCTTTTTTAACCTGCACACCTGTTTGCCGCCTTCAATCTGCATGCTGCAACCAGGGGGCAACTCCATATATACCTCTTCTTGGAGGTCTCCATGCAAGAAGACATTCTTCACATCAAACTGCTGCAATGGCCAATCAAGATTTGCAGCCAAGGATAGTAGAATTCGAACAGTGTTTAGCTTAGCCACTGGCGCGAATGTCTCCATATAATCCACTCCATACGTCTGTGTATACCCTTTAGCCACGAGTCTTGCTTTGTACCGTTCAATCACTCCATCAGCCTTGTATTTAATGGTAAAGACCCACCTGCAACCGACGGGTTTTTTTCCTTCAGGTAAATTGCAAACTTCCCATGTTGAGTTCTTTTGGAGGGACCTCATTTCTTCATTCATTGCTTCCTTCCATCTAGGATCTCTTAAAGCCTCCTGCACACTATTAGGAATAGATACAACAGATAATTGATTCACAAATGACTCACCTTCCTTTGACAGTTTATGATATGATACAAAGTTACTCATGGGATATTTGGTTTTAGAATCAAGGACAGGTTCATAGTTAACTCTAGGTTTTCCTCTTGTGACTCGATCGGGTAGCACTTTGGTATGAGGTTGAGACTCGGGAATAGAACTAGACTGAGAGAGCAATTGGTTATGTGGTACTGATGGCACTGGTGGTGATAGGTTACCTTCCATCTGATCTGGATCCAACAAGTCATTCACCTCCTCAATCTGCCCATTCGGATCAGTCTGCCCCTCATTCTTTGAATAGAACTAGACTGAGAGAGCAATTGGTTATGTGGTACTGATGGCACTGGTGGTGATAGGTTACCTTCCATCTGATCTGGATCCAACAAGTCATTCACCTCCTCAATCTGCCCATTCGGATCAGTCTGCCCCTCATTCTTCTCATCAATACTTTCTCCACTGTTATCATCCTTTGTATCACAAGAATAATCCAAGGTTTCAAGTTCAGCCATATTCAACTCATTCTTCTCATCAATACTTTCTCCACTGTTATCATCCTTTGTATCACAAGAATAATCCAAGGTTTCAAGTTCAGCCATATTCAAAGTCTCCAATTCGTTTCTACTCTCCCCCTGAAGTGGAGACGTGGGAGAAGAGTAATACATTTCCTCCTCATGAAAGGTAACATCAAGAGTAATATATTCCTTTCGAGAAGGGGGGTGATAACATTTATAGCCTTTCTGATGCAAGGCATATCCAACAAATACACAACGGAGAGCCCGGGGAGCCAGCTTATGTCGCGAAGGTTTATGCAGATGCACAAAAGCAACACATCCAAACACACGTGGAGGCAAATTTGGTACAGTTGGAGCGCACAGAGCTTGATGTAGTACATTAAATGGAGTCTCAAAGTTCACAGCACTGGAAGGCACACGATTTATGAGATAAGCTGCGGCAGTGAGAGCATCACCCCAATACCTCGTGGGCATACCAGCTTCAAACAAAGAAGCACGTACCACTTCAAGGAGATGACGGTTCTTGCGCTCCGCAACCCCGTTCTGCTGTGGGGTATCGATACAAGTCGTCTGATGAACCATCCCATGCAAGTTAAGAAATGATGCCACATCCCGATTAACAAATTCTCTACCATTATCAGTGCGGAGAACTTGTATTTTAGATTTATACTGAGTGGTTATCATCTTATGAAATTTTTTAAATAACAAGCTGACCTCATCCTTCGTTTTCATCAAGCACACCCAAGTCATGCGAGAATAATCATCAATAAATGATACAAACCAACGTGAACCATTTAAAGAGGAAATTTTTGCTGGTCCCCACACATCAGAGTGAACAACCATGAATGGAATAGGACTTTTATTCATTCTTATCGGAAATGGAACCCGATGACTTTTAGCCAATTCGCAAATGTCACACTTGAAATCTGAACTAGACAAATGTAAAAACAACTTGGGAAACAATTTTTTTAAATATCCAAAAGAAGCATGACCTAAACGCCTATGCCATAACCAAATGTCTGAATGGACAGACTTTGTAGAACCTTTATTTTGAAAAACTTGAGCCAAGTGACTGGAACTGGCCGGTGCCATGTTAAGGTAATACAGTTTTCCCCTTCTAGTACCATAACCAATTGTCCTCTGAGTCCGAATGTCCTTAAAAACACAACGGTTAGGCCAAAAAATCACAACACATTGCAAAGAATTGGTTACTTGAGCAACAGACAGCAGGCTATAATTAAGAGAAGGGACAACTAAGACAGAGTTTAAACTCAAATCTTTTGTGAGACTAATAGAACCTTCTCCAAGGACAGGAGAAGAAGTACCATTTGCAGTTGACACAACAGGGTGTTTGGAAGATTGCAAAGAGTGGATCTTAGTACTGTCAAAGGTCATGTGATCTGTAGCACCAGAATCAATTATCCATGTACTATTACTATTAGGTACAGAAGTATTAAGAGCCTTACCAATGTTACTTGATGTAGCAACCAAACCAGAGGTTTCCTTCGGGTTATCGAGAGGAGTTTCAGCCACTGCCACAGAAGCCTGATGGTTTGATCTCACGTTCCGTTTGCGTGGTGCCTTGGCCGGATCCCACCATTCTGGGAATCCAATCAGTTCATAACACCGGGCCTTAATATGGCCGGTTTCATTACAATGAGTGCAAATACGTTCTGGGTGTGCAGCTCCGACTTCATAACTGCGATTCTGTGACCCAAATGGCCGGGTTTGATCAGTAACGGGACTTGGAGAATCTGATGAAGATGATGGTGATGGTACAGATTTTTTTTCGGTGGTCATGGTGGTGAGATTTCAGTAAGTTGGTTATGAGAGGTCGGTGGATTCAAGGGATATGATTATGGGGTTTTGGGTGGTTTCAAGGTTTCGGTGGTTTCAAGGAGAAACGGGTTATGAGGTTTCGGAGAATTCAAGGGATATGGTTATGGGGTTTTGGGTGGCTCTGATACCATGTAAGTTCAGAGAATTCGTGCTTAGGGTTAATGACTTGATTTATTCTCATTCATCTGTAGAGATTTTATATACATGTACAGGCCTTAAGTTTAGGCAATAGAAAAGGAAACAAAATAATACAGAGGATAATTACAGAGATATCCTAGTCTATCTTGGAAACTAATCAGGAGGAAATCAAGGAGGAAATCAAGCCTTATAATCTGCAACACAAACACTATTTCCATAGCAAGAGTATCTTATGAAAAGCATATCATAATTCCGCCACTGAGTTGCGACAAAGTAGTTAATTACGAGTGATTTTTGTATTAAGTTTCGATAGCCAAAATATTCCAAATCATGCCTATATCGTAAACTAATGGGCCTCGGTTATGAATCAGGATTTAATTTCCAAAACAACCATATATTACGACAAACGAATCTTAATTCCGGCACCAAATTGCTATGTTAAGCAGTGAGGTTGTTTTAATACTGATCGCAACCCAAGCATTATTAGTAACACTACAAGAGAAACTTCAGTGAAGAAAGCTGTTGTTGGCAGAGAACGGAATCTGAAAAAAAACGAAACATAGTGCTGAGTTGATTTTGAGAAACTTCGTTAAGGTTGTCTAAGACTTAACAATTTCTGAAACTTTTACTAAGAGATTATTTATGTATCTTCCGTGTTGGGTTCAAATTTCAAAACCTAATCCAAAGTACAAAAAACTACAAAAATCCGTGACTTAGTTGCTGCAGATTCGTAACTTGTAGGCTGCACTGACACACTATGGAAAATGGCCATAACTTTTAGTACGAGTATCGAAATTGTGCGCTGTTTATTTTGTTTGAAACATAAATAATCTCTCAGAATTTTTTTTTACTGAGAGATTATTTATGTAGCTTCCGTGTTGGGTTAAAATTTCAAAACCTAATCCCAAGTACAAAAATCTACAAAAATCCGTGACTTAATTGTTGTAGATTCGTAACTTGAAGGCTGCAATGACACACTTGAAAACGGTCATAACTTTTAGCATGAGGATTGAAATTGTGCGCCGTTTATTTTGTTTGAAACTACACGCAGAACTTTAAAAAATGTAGATTTTGTTTCTTATTTTTAACGGAGCAAAATCAGTTTTTCGATTGAAGTTGACGAAACAGTTTCGGTGTTCCAACATGGGGTATCCAAGTTTAAACTGATACAACAGTGTTGTCTGAACCCCATTTTTATCACCTATCGTTGAAAATTCTATTTCTTAGCTTTTCAGTTCGTTTGTGCATATTGTTTGGATCTGGTATAATGAGTTATGTGTTCAGATGATCATGCATTGTATTGTTATATCCTAATTCAGTGTCTTTGTGATTCCGTCGATGAGAGACCATTAAAATGTTACCGACTTTGAGGATGTACCGACGATTGGAGGTTGCTCGTGAACCTGCTTGTGAGATCCCAACCCGAAATTAGGACATTAAAAGGTTAAATTGCAATTTTAAAGATTAAATCTGAATTAACTAAAGTAATTTGTGTGTTAAAATAATTTAATCAAGGGTTAATTTTGAATGTGTAAGCAATCGAAAATTATTTTTGGTAATATATCGAGGACGCGTATAATTTCCTGGAGTTCGATCAAGTATTGGAGGTTGATTGAGTGAGTTAGGGAAGGGGTAGTAACTTAAGGCCATGAGGAGGGGCACACCTTAATATCTGCCTATGGGGTGGGTGTGGGTGTGGGTGTGGGTGTTGGGTTGGGGAGGTGTTGTAGGGGTCCCTTATTTAGCTAAAATGAGAACCTCCTATTTTCTGATCAAATTTTGATAATTTGAATCGTTCAATGTGTTTAAAATATATTTTTAAGAGTACACACAAGAAATCAGCTCAAACAAATATTTGGAAGAGTTTGATCCAAACAGTTTTTCACAAATGCTGACATGAACAGTTTTATGAAAAATTGGTTTGATCAAGTCTTTTTCGGTAATATTTTGAACTGATTTCTCTCAGGTACCCCTAAAAATATGTTTTGAGAGAGTCCCCTTCTAATGAGGACTTTCTCTTTTCTAATCATATTTTGATGATCCGAACTGTTTAATATGTTTAAAACATGTTTTAAACATACTCGTGAGAAATCAGTTTAAAATAGTATCGAAAATGGCTTAATCTAAATACTTTTTCATAAAACAGTTCCTGTAAGTATTTATTAAAAACTGCTTAGATCAAGTTCTTCTTGATATTATTTTGAGCTGATTTTTCACGGGTACCCTTAAAAACATGTTTTAAGCACATTCAACAGTTTGAATCATCAAAATTTGATCATAAAATAAGAGGTTCTCATTTTAGCAAAATTAGAGATCCCTCTTTAGAAGGAAATTATATGTATATGGGGATGGCTCCATAGACCAATATTAGACCAACACCCAAACGCTTCATTCCTGATTAAATTTTAACGATCTGAACCGTTCAATGTGTTTAAAACATGTTTTAAAGGGTATCCACAAAAAATCAGCTCAGAATACTACCGAAAAGTGCTTGATCCAAGTAGAGGTTTAAAATGCTGAGAGGAAATATTTTATGAACCATTGTTTAGATCAAGTCTTTTCCGGTAATATTTTGAATTGTTTCTTGCCGGTAGCCTTAAAAACATGTTTTAAACACATTGAACGGTTCGGATCATTAAAATTTAATCAGGAATAAAGAGTTTGGGCTGGTTTAATATTGATATAAAAAAGTGTTGGTTCATATAGCCTTTCCCTATATATATGTAATATATATATATATATATATATATATATATATATATATAGGGTTGAGCTCCCTAGACCAATGCTTGTAAGACCAATCTCATACCAATGTTAGGGACCATTGGATCAGATCTGATCCAATGGTGAGGATTAATTCGGATTTTAAATGCCAAAAAAAATAAAAACTGATGGTTGATGGTGACTTGTGAAGTGAAAATCCACTATTCTCTCTCTCTCTTACCAGTGACAGTACGAAGTCAGTTTGAGTAAATTAAAAAATGGGTTTCATTCCTCTCTCTTCCTCTTACCCGTCTGAGAACCCCCTCCCCCCCTTTTCCTCTCTGTCTCTCTCTACCCCCCGTTTCCACTGTCTCTCTCTCTACCACTTACTCCGCCGGTTTTCGTCGCCGCCGTTTCCCCCCCTCTCTCTCTTACTGCCGCGGCCGACCTCTCTCTCTCTCTGTCTCAGCTCTGTACGCCGCCAGACCCGGCCGCTGCTCGCCACCGCCACCGCCCGCTGCTTGCCGCCGCAGATGTAAGTGCCTCCAAAACAAGCCACACATTTATTTTTTATCTTGAAGACATATTCGCTCAGCTCTCTCTCTCTGTTTTGGATGTTCGTTGCAGATCCGCCACCGCCTGACCCGTCGCCGTCGCCCGTCGCCGAGGTATCTGTTTTGGATGCTCTCTCTCTCTGTTTTGGATGTTTGCTGGATGTGAGGTATCTGTTTTTAGCCGATGTGCATCGTTATGTTTTTGTTCTGTGGGAGTGAGTCATTTGACTTGTTCAACGACTGATTCTGAAAATGTGGGTGTACCTTAATAGTTATAGTCACTTTCTTAGTCTTGATCTAAATCTGACTAGAAAATTGAACAATAAAACACCCAAAAAAGGGTCATCCTGTGCTAAACATATACCACTAGCAAGGTTGTATCCTGTTAGGAAGATATTTCTTAATTCTTGAGAGTTGGATACATTTTTTATTCCATACTTGCATCACAAATAATAATTGGGTTTGGACTCTAGTTGTAGGATAAGGCCGCTACTTTTATGTAATCTCATTTCGCTTAATTTACGGGTTCTGGACCGGCCCTATTTGTGTATTATAATCATTGATTGCCAAGTGGGGGAGACAATAAGATGATGTATATAAAGCAGCATTTGGATTAATTTAAGCAGCATTTGGATTAATAAGACAATAAGATGATGTAATGGAGCTCGGCAGCATTTGGATTAATTTAAGCAGCATTTGAATTTCAATTTACAGGTTTGGTCTTATGGATTGTCCGACTGAAATGGAGCTCGGCAATTCTTCGAATGTTGTGGAAAAGCCTTATATAGGAATGGTTTTTGCTAGTGTAGATGATGCAAGAAATTATTACACACAATATGGCCGACAAGAGGGTTTTTGTATTCGTGTTAGAAATTCATCGAAATCGAGAGGGCGAGAGACAGAGGTTAGTACGACAAAATTTGTTTGCACACGCGAAGGGAAGATTGTTAACACAGGGGATAAAGAAAGTGGTAACAGTAGAGTGAGAAGAACTTCAAGTATAAAGTGTGGGTGTTTGGCGACGATGAACATTGTACATAGCAAGGATAATTCTTCAGAATGGATAGTGTCAAAATTTGATGATAATCACAATCACAAGCAAGTTACACCATCTAAGAGAATGAAAATGAAATCAAATAGAACCATGCCTGATGCAGTGAAAGACTTGACACAAGCCTTCCATAGAGAAAACTTGATGGTTGCAAAATTACCGGATGTCATGGGTGGCGACGCTATCGGTTTTGATAAGAAAGATTGCTATAATCACTTGAGGAATGTGAGACATAAGAATCTAGAAGGCGGTGATGCACAAACGTGTTAGAAATAGTGTATTCGCATTATTTATTTATTTTGATGATGCCTAGACTAAATATGAAAATTACACATAATCACTTGATGCATGAAAAGTGGTACTCACACGTAAGTATCTAGATCATAGATTAAACGTACCATGACCATGGAACAATCATCGAACGATATTCGTGTTGAAATTACTATTTATGATGATCATGTTTGGAGTTGTTTTGGATAAGGATTTGACAGGTTTTCAAAGCCCCAGGATGCGGTTGACCGGCCAATACCTGCGGTCAACCGGGCTATGCGGTCGACCGAAGCCTATAGGCGGTCGACCGGGACCAACGTGCGGTCGACCGGTCGCTGTCTTACACGGAAATTTGCAGATTCGATCTTCGTAAAGTTTTGATTGATGATATCATTCCAAAAATAGTTCAAACGGTCGATTAAGAGATGTTTGGAAGGTTGGAAGATCGTATCAACCATTTTGGAAATCAAGAGGCTCCTCCAAGATTCGGATTCTACGCGTTAGGGTTTATATAACCCTCTTGGACGAATATACAGGGGCGACTTCGATTTACAGAGCTTCTACTGCGAAAAGAAACTTACTCTCTACCATCCTCACGTGATTACAAATTTGTATTGATTTTTAGAGTGAGTTTATTTGAGAGAAGGAGAGAGATAAGCTAGAAAAGTTCATTTTCATTGTTCTTCTCCTTCTGTACGAATTGTGTGAGATCTTGTCTCCATCATTACTTCTGTATTACTGATGTATGTGTGAGGTTTGCGAAGAACAAACCTTGGGTAATCGAATCTGGGTATAAAGATTCGGCGGTTCGGTTAGCTCCTCGGGAAAGCTAACGGGAAGAGGGTTTGTAAGGGTTTGAGTGACACCCAAAGTTGCTCGTGTTCTAGTAGATCAAAGTGACTCCTAGGGAGTGGACTAGGCTGGGCAGTGGACAAGCTCAGACCGAACCACTATACATCGGTTGTATCTTCTCTTCCTTATCCTTGTTTATGCTTTAATTGACATATTGTGTGCTTGACTATTTATCTGTTTTTATCTCATATTATTTTGGATCGAAGAATTTTTTAGTACTTATTTTTAGTGCAACCTAATTCACCCCCCCTCTTTGGTTGCTTCCTGGGTAACAAAACGGTTCTTAATTACTTTAGGAGAAAACAGTCTGAGAATCCACAATTCTTTTACGTAGTTCAGGTAGACGAAAATGGGAGGGCAGCTAATTTTTTTTGGGTGGATCATCGGGCCCGCATGGCATATGATTATTTTGGTGATGTGGTGACGTTTGACACCACGTATCGGACGAATATGTATGATATGCCATTTGCTCCATTTACAGGAGTAAACCATCATTTTCACTCAATACAATTTGGATGTGCACTATTGCAAGATGAAACAGAGACTACTTTTTTGTGGCTTTTTCGGACATGGCTAGAAGCTATGGGAGGACGACCTCCCATAGCTTTCATTACAGATCAGGACAAGGGAATGATGGCTGCAATTCCGCAGGTATTCCCGAACACCCAGCATCGCTTATGTCTTTGGCACATCAAAAAGAAATTTGCGGAAAAGCTATCACAAGTGTATTATAGGAGATCAAATTTTAAGCGTGAGATGAAAAATTGTCTTCAGAGGACATACAATGTGGAAAGTTTTGAACAGAGATGGAAGGCTTTGATCGCTGAATTCGGTCTACAGGATAATGATTGGCTTACCCAAATATATGAAATACGTGCTTATTGGGTCCCTGTGTATAATCGTGGTACTTTTTTTGCTGGAATGAATACCACTGGACGCAGCGAAGGCGTCAATGCATTTTTTGATGACTTTGTTACACATACGACCAATCTAAGAGAATTTGTGGTTAAGTATGAACAAGCGTTGAAAAAAATAGTCAGGAGGGAGAATAATGAAGATTATGAGTCCGAACACAAGATGCGTATAGTTAGTGATCGTGACTACCTCTTGAAGGATGCGGCTAACATTTACACTCGGAACATGTACAACAAATTTAAGGATGAGTTTGACCAACATCATCTATTCAAGGTTGAGGAAAAGTTTGTTACCCATGGATCTTACATGTACGTTTTGAAACGTAAAGAAGGTGAACCGGAAGAGTTTGTGGTGGAATATAATTCTCAAACTCACGAGTGTAAGTGTGGTTGTCAACATTTTGAATTTGTTGGCATAATTTGCAGGCATATTATAAAAGTCCTTACTCGGCACGACGTTGATAAGGTTCCTTCTCATTTTATCCTTTCAAGGTGGAAGAAAGGGGCAAACAAGTTTAGAGTATTCGATTTAGACGGGTGTGTGGATAATGATGCGTGTGAACAAAATCAAGCATTGAGGCTTAGTCATATGTGTCAACAATCAAGTAAATTGGCGTGTGAGGCGGCACCATCATACGAGGATTACAAAATCTACATGGAATGCATCAAGCAAGCGTGCAAAAGAATGGCCGACCAGAAAACAATGAGCGCTGTTGGGTCCAATAACGATATTTGTGAGAATGAAGCATGTGGTTCTATAAATCCCCCTGAATTGAGTGTAAATGAAGGCTCTACACATTAGTTGCTTTTGGATCCGAATATATCCCAAACTAAGGGCAGGAAAAAAGATTGGAAGGGAAAAGAATCTACAAATAGTGTGGGAAGATTAAAAAGTGGGATTGAAGTATCTCAGAATAAGAAAAAAAGAAAATGTGCTGCATGCAATGGAATCGGCCATGACAAACGTAATTGCCCAACGCATCCGTATAGAAGAAAGTCGGGACAACCCAACATTGGTAAGTGACAAATGTTTCTTCTTTATTGTATACTAAATTTTTTTCCATATCGTAATTGCTAATTCCTTTATCTTTTGTTTTTAGGGCACGAGGACGAGGAAGCAGCAAGTTTGGCTCGAGATACGGAAAGTGATGAAGATTTGTTTACAGTTTCCAAGTGATGAAGATTTGTTTGCCTGGATGTAACTATGACTTGAATTGATTTGCTACTTTAGGGGTGGTACTTTAGGTTGCTATTTCATTGGTTTGCTACTTCTGTTTTGCCGGAGATGGTGTTTCTTATATGTTTCAGCTTTGGAATCATGATTTTGCCGGAGATGGTGTTTTGCCGGAGATGGTGTTTCTTCTGTTTGGATTTCCTTTTTTTTTTCTTTGCATATGGGTTTTTGCTACTTCTGTTTTAAGGTTGAGGAGAATGATGAATTTATATGTTTCAGCTTTGGAGGAAAAAAGTGTTAATTCAAAGTAGGTTGCTTGCAGTGAACGCATTGCGTCCAGATGTTGCCTTGTCGGTCACCACGATTCAGGTTATGTAGAACAGTGCTGCAAGCAAGTTGATCCATTGGGGAGAACCATGAGGGAAGACTTGGTTAAGCACTTGCAGCTTAGCAAACAGAATGCTCTACGCAATTAGTTTACTTCCCATTCGACTTTAATGGCCAATTGCAGTCATGTTGTTGCTTAGTTTTCAGTTAGATCATTCTTCATCAAGTGTCATGTAAATTGTACTTTCTTGTCGGATTCAATGAATTTTGATGAAGCCGCTAGTCTTGATATTCACTTGAACCATCATTTGAGCTGCTAGTTTAACGTGAAGTGCAGTTTATTTTAGAGATTTCTGGTTCATGGTTGAGACTTTATCCCTTTCTTGGTTGGTAGGCTGTCACGACAAAAGTGTGACTGAAACCATTTGTAGAATAGGATTATGTCCTCAAGAATTTGATACACGAGTTGTATTTCCATACTACAGCTCGTAGGTTTGGCCGAGCCACTAGTGATTATGATGTAGATTAGATGTATTTCCATACTCTTTTATCTGTATTATGGTTTGTATTTTTCCGTACTACAAAGGAAAAACCACCTCTTTAAGAGACGACACCTCTTTAACGAGTGAATATTCAAATACGGGTCGACACTAAAAAACTTTTAAGTATAGAATACAACCACCTCTTTAAGAGACGACAATGTCCAATACATTATAAGAAAATACACATAGAATACAAAGGAAAAACCACAATGTCCAATACATTTTAAGAAAATACTGAGAATAATAATCTTGACAATCCAAACATCAATTACAACATTTCAAAGTTCCATTACCACAGATTACTTTACCAAACACAACATAAAGTGAAGAACGCAAACAACCAAAATAATAATTAGCAACAATTTTAAAGATTCGATTTTAACTTCAACGACCTCGATCCTTGTCAGATAGCTTGAATCAATTGCCTCTCGAACATGCATAATAGTGGGATCTTGATTCCAGCCACTTGGGTTACCTCCCTTGCACCACTCCCACAATGAGCATTCTCCTCTCGGACATGCATAATAAAGTTTTCCTCTATTTTTTTCATTATCAGTTATCTTCAGAATTGCTTTCAAACCACAGTGACATATCTTGCTCCTCGCTCTAAGTATGTTGCTAGTACTGCTAGTCGTCGACATGTCTGAAATTGAATGGGACCTTCTATAATAACTGGAATATAGAGAATCTTGAACAATCACATACTACAAAGACTAAAAATTTCAGACTTTGCCACGCACTATCCTACAGAAGAAAGGTTTACTCCAGCCTAAGGGGGGGGGGGGGGGGGGGAAAGTTACAGATCAGCTTTGCCAATTGTTTACATTTCCTATTCTTTTACCAGGACAAGAAAAATGCAAATTCACGACGTCCAAATGTTCTTGTACATATCATTTTCCAGGCAATGTCAACCATGGGGTGCAAGAATAAACTGATATAAAGCTTTCCCAACCTTAGTAGAAAAGCCAATTTGCAACATAAACGGAAGATGCTTTCACATTTTAGTGACTTTTGTAGCATGCAGTACCACAATCAGTAAAGAATAACCCATAACACCACCCAGGAAAAGGAAATTATTTGAAGTAACCCAAATCTTAAGGCATAAAGCTTTGCTGGGTTACTGGGTTTTCAATCGCATAGAAATGCTTTACATATGATTCATAAAATTCATATCTTAATAAATTCCTAAAAAAACTTTGTTTCTTATTTTGCAGAGTACATATTTTCTTTTGGACTTGCTGTCAAATTAAATAAATGTTGTTCAAGGGGTAACGAAAATCAATTGGACTCAGTTCCATGACCAGCCAATATGATCTTGGTGTCGGGGGTTTTTCGATGTAAAGGACAAATGTAAAATGCAGCGAACATCCAAAACAGAGAGAGAGAGCCTCACCTGAGGGAGGCCATAAAAATTATATGTACAATGTTAGGGCCTCACCTGAGGTAGGCGACGGGCGACGGCGACGGGTCAGGCGGTGGCGGATCTGCAACGAACATCCAAAACAGAGAGAGAGAGCTGAGCGAATATGTCTTCAAGATAAAAAATAAATGCGTGGCTTGTTTTGGAGGCACTTACATCTGCGGCGGCGAGCAGCGGGCGGTGGCGACGGCGAGCAGCGGCCGGGTCTAGCGGTGTATAGAGCTGAGACAGAGAGAGAGAGAGGTCGGCCGCGGCAGTAAGAGAGAGAGAGGGGGAAACGGCGGCGACGGAAACCGGCGGAGTAAGGGGTAGAGAGAGAGACAGTGGAAACGGGGGGTAGAGAGAGACAGAGAGGAAAGGGGGGGGGGGGGGGGGTTCTCAGACGGGTAAGAGGAAGAGAGAGGAATGAAACCCATTTTTTAATTTACTCAAACTGACTTCGTACTGTCACTGGTAAGAGAGAGAGAGAATAGTGGGTTTTCACTTCACAAGTTACCATCAACCATCAGTTTTTATTTTTTTTGGCATTTAAAATCCGAATTAATCCTCACCATTGGATCAGATCTGATCCAATGGTCCCTAACATTGGTATGAGATTGGTCTTACAAGCATTGGTCTAGGGAGCTCAACCATATATATATATATATATATATATTGTGGGATATTTCCTTGCCCAAGAGGAATCACCTCCTCCCTTGCTTGACACGAAGGTGCTTCAAGGCACCTCATGTTTATCATTTTAAATCATTATAAGAGACTATAGAAGCTTGTAACACCCTAAGTATATTTTTAAAAGATAAAAAATAAATAAAGTGAACAAGTTGTTTTTTTCCGCTACCTTTTTTTTTAAAAAAAAGTGTCATTTAAGTTGATCATATATTTGGGACATTTTTCATTCACATTAGTTATATGTATTTTTTTCCCATTGTTTACCTAAATTGAATATACCTATTTGAATATAAGCGATATATTTTTGGGCCACTAATTTCTAGTTCGGTTTGGGCCTATTCTTTTCAACTTTTAAGTAAGCCATTTAAGCCCTATAAATATAAAGACTTGGGGTTTACTAGAGGGGAGTTAGGTTTGGAGAGAAACGACTGTTTGATAGAGAGAGAGAGGGAGAGGGAGGGCGCGCAACAATAGAAGCATTTTGGAGGCAATTGTCAACAATTGGTTAGAAGGTCAGACTATTCTTTTTGCATTCTATTTTTTTGTTCGACCATTCGTCATGATCTTGATTTACAATGATACATTTATATAAATTTCAGCTTTGAGGGACTATTGGGTGGTTTAATATTCTATATTTTTTTCTGTTGGGCTGCAACATTAGAGACACTAGGTTAGCTAGCGATGGGGGTTGACGGGAGAAAGAGGAGATGTGCTTGTTTTGTAATTTATATAAGTGACAAATTTGGGCAGATTTTGTGGGTGCTAGAGTATGGTGAAGGTGTGGTTAGGTATTGGGGTTAGTGCCCATATTTTGTCCTTATTGTATTTGTATATGTTCTGGCGGTGACTGGTGATAAGGATTTTTAATGGTAGTTAGGTGTATTGGCTGCATTTAGGGTTTTGGTATTGAGATAGATCTAAGCCTAGAAATTTTTACCAAGTATTAATTGTACATCGAATAGTGATTTGGGTTAATTTCTGTATTTTATGCTTATGATTAATTATAGTTATTATGTACATCTTTTTTAAAAAAAAAACAGATTAGTGGGAAATTATCATACCATGCGTTCGGTTGCATTCTTTTGGACTTAGGTGAGTGGTTTAGCATGTGATCCATTCCTTTGGTTTTCTCTTGAGTCTATCTGTTCATTTGAAAATACCATGCATGTTATTCTTTATGACTTGGTATTCAATAATTTAATTTGTTGACTTCGTTTTTCATTGAACTTGACGTACCCTTTGGCATACTTGGATCCATACAATTGTTCGCATGATGAATCGTTGTTACCTATCTTGTTATCTATTGTTGATCCTTTAACTTTGTTGAGACAATACAACGGCATGGGGAGTAGACCTGGTGCAGGTGACTTCGGTTGGTCGTTGTTGTTTGTTAATTGGGACCATGTGCATATTTTAAAAGTCCAAGGAAACCACCTGTGAAATATCGTGTGACTTTGGCCTCTGAAAAAAGACCCGTGAAATACTGTGGTGACTCTAGTGCTCAACGGATTAGAAAAAAGACCCGTAAAATACCGCAGTGACCCTATTCGGATCGACTTAGGAAAAGCCTGGCGCCATCCCATGGTAACTCTAAGTACAGTGTTGAATCCAACGGACTATGCCTTGAGAAAACACTTGGCTTTCGATACTTGATGGTTATGGTTCTCAATCTATTTTATGATTCTCAGATTATTGTTGATTTGGTATAAATTCGACTTATTGGAAATTGGTATTTTATTCCGAGATTCGTTAATAAGTTATTTACTTCGTTGATACTATTATTCTTGAGCCCTTGACTTTGATCGTTTAAAATCGTTCTTGAAACTCTCGGTTATTGCTCTTTAATATGTATGCCATTTTTAATCATCTACCATTAGCATGCTATACTACTCACTGAGTTTTCAGCTGACGGATTTAATCTACATTTTTTTTCAGGTTAGTGCATGGATAGTAGTCAAGGACTATGCGGATTTATCAGGACATAACGTTTGGACCTCTAGGGCATTTGCATTTTATTTATTCATGTTCCACAATGTTATTACTTTCGTTTATTTGCGTTTTAGTTATTTTGTTTGGAGTTGGAGGCCATGAGATATTTGTGCCTCATTTGCTACAGAAAAGGGTTTGTAAAATTCTTCAGATCTTATTTAATACTTTTTTTTTTACTTAAAGTTATTTGACTATTAGTTTTAGGCTTCGTGCTCCATGTTTGGTACATGGTTCATGGCCGGTCATGTCTTCGGATTTGGGGTATGACAAAGCTCCTCTCCCATTTACTTTACTCTTGTTTCACGTGCGATTAGAGAGAGAGAGAGAAAGAGGAGGAAGGTCGAAGAGTGTCAAGCCCTCGATTTTCAACATATCATTATTGTAACGCTTCATGTAAACCACTAACCCAACAACTTGTTGAAGCCCAACCACGTGACCCAAAATGCTTAAGCCCAAGTTGTTAGTAGTAGTTTACATGGTTCCTTATATACCCAGGATCACCCATGTAGACTTTCGATGTGGGATGGGACATCACAATCTTCCCACCTTTAAGACCTTGCGCTCTCGTAAGGGGTTGAATACTAGAGTCACCACGGCCTAACCCCGGGTCTGTTATCTAGTGATCAAACAAAGTCCCGACCGTACACTCGATCATGTACATGGGTCGCTCTGATACCATTTGTAACGCTCCATGTAAACCACTGACTTAACAACTTGTTGAAGTCCAATCACGTGACCTAAAATGCTTAAGCCCAAGTTATTAATAGTAGTTTACATGGTTCCTTATATACCCAGGATCACCCATGTAGACTTTCGATGTGGGACGGGACATCACAATCTCTCCACCTTTAAGACCTTGCGCCCTCACAAGAGGTTCACATTAGAGTCACCACGGCCTAACCCCGGATTTGTTTCCTAGTGACCAAATAAAGTCTCGGCTCCACACTCGATCGTGTACACGGGTCACTCTGATACCATTTGTAACGACTCGCTCCCATCCTGTAGAATATTGTCCGCTTTTGCCGCTCAAATCTCATGAATTTCCCAGTAGGTCACCCATTCCTGGATTGCTCCAGGGTGAGCACGCTTAACTATAAAGTTCTATTTGGTGTTGGCACCATCACGGCTTTAAAAGGTTTTGTACAAAGAAGGTTCATAATCTTATAAATACCACCGAACTTACATCCACCAAGCGATGTGAGAACCTTGACCACCCATCCGGATGTCCCACTGAGACACCATCTCTCGGACGCCGGCCTCATAGCTGGCACCACGGCCTGGTTGGGGTGTCACAATTATTATGATGTCTTGTCCTATATCGAAAGTCTACATGGGTGATCCTGGGTATATAAGGAATCATGTAAACTACTAATAACAACTTGGGCTTAAGTATTTTGTCCACGTGGTTGGACTTCAATAAGTTGTTAGGTCAGTGGCTTACATAGGGCGTTACAAATGATATCAGAGCCTGCACCAACCGAAAATGCTAGATATCTTGGCCCCACACGAGGACGTGTGTTCCTAAGTGGGGGAGATTGTGACACCCCAGCCAAGCTGTGGTGCCAGCTATGAGGCCGGCGTCCGAGAGATGGTGTTTCAGTGGGACGTCCAGATGGGTGGCCAAGATTCTCATATCGTTTGGTGGATATAAGTTCGGTGGTATTCATAAGATTATGAACGTTCCTTGTACAAGGCCTTTTAAAGCCGTGATGGCGCCAACACCAAATGCAACTTCACAGTTAAGCGTGCTTACCTTGGAGCAATCCAGGGATGAATGACTTACTGGGAAATCCATGGGATTTGGGCAAAAAAAACGGACAATATTGTACAGGGTGGGAGCGGTCAATTATAACCATTTACCATAAATAAAATTCGACGATGCTCAATAATCAACTCAATATCTCAAATCGTTTCGTTGTACATAATACCATCAAAAGTCCCATTTAAGTATGTTACATCAATGTGAGCAGATACCCAACCCGTTACATATATCAAAATAAATTATCAAAATTAAACATTCACTTTTCTTATCAAACACAATAAATAATTCCAGAATAAGTTAGTTTACATTTTTTTCAAAAGTCATTCTCAAGATGTTGGATCTCTCCTATCAAATCTTTGAAACATGCATCCTACCATGCATCACACGAACTTCATGCAAAGCATCTAGAACAACACTTGTAAAATAATAGGGTGAGCTACACAGCCCAGTAGGAATGTCTGCACCAAAATAATGTGTTTTTGAAAACATATGATATGCGATGTAAATAAGTCATAATGATGTACCTAAGTCATAATGCTAAACCATGTAATGAGACATGTCAAGGTTCACAAGTTCATTTCACTACTTTTCTCGTTTTCGACTCGTTATCTATCAATCATTCCACAATACATGTTCACCATTCACTGGACCAACCCACAACACATACTCATCATTCTCTTACTCGTACCTCAACACAGATTCATCATTCTTTTAAACCGTCACTCCCTATTAACTCATTTTCTATTCCATAATTCATATTTCTCATCAATGTATCACCAATCTATTGTCAGGTCAGTACCTTTATCTGTACGTTCATTCGCTGGGTTGTCCCACACATCCCATGTCTCCACATATAGTCAATGTGTTTCTCCTTACCTCAAATGTTTAATACATTTAAACCCTAACTTAGACTAATCATATACTTTTCTTATTGCTTAATGAATAATGAACTCATCTTATATTTGTTATGTTTTCAATTTATTTAAAATGTTGTTATCGAACATATGATTAGAATTGAAGTATGACGTTAGATTAGTGTTCTAACACGAGTATAGACCTTGAGGTGTTGAACGTTAGTTGGATTTGGAATTTAGGGTATTATGTGAATATCTGAATTTTGGAAATTTTGATGAAACTTGTGGAACTGGAGCTGAATCTGAATTGTTGAGGACTATATATTTTTTGTGAGAATATTTATGTGTGTATTTAGACATGATGTGACTTAATCCAAGCCATGACTTGAACCTGAGATATATTTAGCCAAGTTGCGTCTTTAGCTGAGTACATGTATTTAGTCATGTCATGCGTTTATCCAAGTTATGTATTGAGTCGTGTTGTATTCTTTAGCCGCAGCGTGACTTTCTCATTTAATATAGTTGACGTGGAAGTGAAGTTTATGAAGTATCTTAGTATCGGTACGGTGTTCAAAAAATATAATGTTCAGAAACATGACGCTTAGGAACATGATAACCAAGAGCATGGTGGTTGGGAGCACGGTTAGTATGACGGTCGAGATCGTTGTCGAAGGAGAGCACCATAACGAAAATCTTTGGTAAGATATGACACATGGTCATGATTGATGGTATTTGAAAAGTTAAGGATTTGTAGATAACACTGCGCTTGTTGAATAACATCGAAAAATTTGATAGAATCATCACGCCATGTAGTGCATAAATGATTTACTCTGTTAGTACCTGTGATTGTCCTCACATGTATGTACCTTTTATTCAGCAATGTATGTACGATCAGTTGATGTTCTATGACTTAGTGGGTTATGATTTGACGTAGAATTTAATATGACTGCAACAATTTCGATTTGAGAGATATAGACCATATATATCAATTTGGGGACAACACTTCGGTTTTACTCGGACAAATGACACTTGAGGATACACTTAGACGTAAAAATTATATTGGTTACTCTCACACTGACGTGTTACTGCTTCCATATAAAACTGTGCATATCATATCATCTTATCATATTATCATAAACATTAAAAAGATAGTTTAAGAGTATGATAACTCATTAAGCCTTATACCTCATGGTACATATTTCTTTGCCCTTGATATTATTTCACGTCAGGTACATAAGAAGATAGAACAAATCATGAATACCCAGTCCTTGATGACACGATTACCAAGGAAGATACACTCGAGATTTGATTTACTTAGTATAGATTTAGCAGCTCTAAAATTCCTTTGTAAAGTATTTCTGTGGAAAAATTCTTTTTGGAAAATTTTATTTTAGTATTTTATATTTTATAAGAGCAAACATGTACCGTTCCTTTATTTTAAATGAAATGTTTTAGAATTTGATTACTTTATTATTTTATTAATATTTTCAAAAATTGGGACGTAACATTTTAGTCTCCATCGTTTGACTTTCATAATTGTTAAGTACAATTTAAAATAGACACCCAACCATCAATAAGTTGACTCTAAAATTAATTCAGAAACATATATTTTACTATATATTCAAAATTTGACTATTTTAATCATACGTAACCATGCGTGATTTACTATTTTGTCAGAATATTGTAGTTGGGAAGTGAAGATGAAAGGTATGGAGAAGAGAAATGAAAAAGAGAGATATTTGAATCCCAAGTGAAATTTGTAAGCAATGTCTAGTCAAATATTTTTAGTTGAATTTGATCTTATATATTTAAATACCAACATATTATAGTGATATAATTCAGTGCATAGTAAATTATGATTTGAGTATGTGATAACTAAAAATTCATAATTTGTAATAAATTCAAATGGATAGATATTATAAGCTTGGATTAATTTTTTTTGTTTTGTTTAATATAATGATCATTACTTGAATTTTGTGATTATTTATTATTTTTCATTAAAAATTTTATGTTTTCTCATTCATCACGATAAGAGAAATTTAAAAATATAAAAATATAAATCAAAATTAAAAAATCTAAATAAAATGACACTAAAAATATTAAAATAATAAAAAATAATTTTTTCATATGAACTTTTTCAAGATCTTTTGATTGTAATTTGTTATTTTAAAATTTTTTTAGGATGATTAATTAATTTAAAAACATTGACACAAAAAATTTGACGGAAATTTAATAAAAGCAGATAAAATTGCCAAAAAAATGACTAACACTAATTTTTTGAATTCAAAGTGTATAGTAAGAATTCACGGCCAGGTACTGGGCGGTAGATACTGTATCAACCCAATAGCGATATCGCCCTACTCTTGTATCATTTCGGCTACCATATCGAGTTGTTTCAAGCGTATATACTGTACTGGCTTTATAGCTGTACCAGCCTACCCTTGTATCATTCTGGCCACCATATCAGGTCGTTTTCGGGTTGAATTGAACTATACCACTATCACGATGTATAATTTTTAAAATTTTCCATTGATGATTTTTTGGGTAATTATGACTCAAATCATCTAATTTTATGTTTGATGAGTTATTTTTAAACTGCGAGGCTTTATTTTATATGTTCAATATGATTTTTTTGTTAAAAAATATTATTTGAGAAATATATATTATTTTTAAGCGATAAATTCGAAAGGATACGTTAAAAACTGACACATAAACAGCAAGTGTGCTACGAGGTTGATAACTTTGAATAAGTACATGTTTGACATTGATTAGTTGAAAAAATGATATTGCACATCGGTCCATCTGTGCGCCAAAACGATATTATTTTGACATATAAAACACTGACAAAAAATTATTCGGTTAGCGTCCAACTATTCGCGCAGTATTTTGCATGCTAATAACTGTTTGGGCAGTATTTTGTGCGCTAAAATAATATTATTTTGACACACAGTATGTCTTGCTATACTCAATGCACAACAGGTCCTAATCCATTTGACATTATTGTTGTTAAATTAAAAGTTCAATTTTGATATTAGCAATGAGTAGTGCAAGGAAAGATGTGGTAAGATGGGGTCACTAGTTTTTCTGCCTTTGGAAAATTTCTTTCTCCTTCTTTTCTCTCTCTCTCTCTCTCTCTATCTCTTAAAAGGTTAATAATAAATGTAATTTTTTTGAAATATTTTTTATCTTTATTTATTTATTTCAATTTGATTAGTTTTGCATCAAATATTTAAAATTATTAATTCATCTCGACGAGAGTAAAAAAAATGATCAAAAAATTAAATCATTTCTCTACAAATAAAAATAATCTAAAATAGATAGATTTTTTGAATTATGTTTGTCTTTTTTAAACTTTTAAAATTTTGTTCGTATTTTTTTTATTTTTCTAATTCCTCTTGTCCCGACGAACTTTTTGTCTTTAGTATTCGACAAAACACTAACAAAAGCAATTTTTGTGGATAAAAATACAAAAAAAAAATGTATATTTCAAAATATTTTTGTCTTTGATATTTTTTACTTTGTTCATAAGTAAATATGACCAAAATAAAAACTAACATGTTTTTTTTTATAAAAGCATAGAGATAGTGCCGCAAACATGTACTTTTTTTTATCATAATTGTTTTTTACTTTCACGAGACGAATCAGTAATTTTGATAAATGGTTATTGAATTACTTAAAAATATTTTGTTGTAAAAAATAACAACAAAATATAAATCAACAAATATCTTACTATAATTCAACAACCCTTTATCAAAATATTTCGAGCTTACGGTTAATCCTGAAATAATTTTTTAAATAAACGATAAAATTTTAGTTTTTTTAGAGAATAAAATTTGAAAAGCACGACCGAAAGGGGTTCGAATGAGCGGTGTCGGTCAACTTTTGAGAAACAAAAAGTGGGTTTGGAATAAAAAATACATGTTTTTGACACTATCTCTATGTTTTCATAAAAATACATGTTAGTTTTTATTTTGGTCATATTTACTTATGAACAAAGTAAAAAATACTAAAGGTAAAAATATTTTGAAATAGACATGTTTGTTTTAGTATTTTTTATTCACAAAAAATTAATTTTGTTAGTGTTTTGTTAAATGTTGCGCCTATTAGTTTGTCGAAATAAGAGGAATTAGAAAAATAAAAAATATGAACGAAATTTTAAAGTTTAAAAAAGACAAAAATAATTCAAAAAATTTATCTATTTTAGATTATTTTTATTTGTAGAGAAATGATTTAAGTTTTTGATTTTTTTTACTCTCGTTGAAACGAATTAATAATTTTAAATATTTGATACAAAGCTAATCAAATTGAAAAAATTAAATAAAAAATATTTAAAAAATCACATTTATTATTAACTTTTCGAGAGAGAGAAGATGAGAAATGAAATTTTTCAAAGGTCACAAAAACTAGTGGCCCCATCTTTGCCCTATTCCTTGCACTACTCTTTGCTATTGTTAGAAGTTACGAACTCGGAATTGAAAAAAGTGCAATTAGGAGAAGAATTTGTGTCAGGTATCGAATTCTAGGGATTTCTTTGTAATAGTTGCAACATATATAACACATCCAATTTCTACGCGACCAAAATCTCCGGCCCACAATCTTAAACCCAACAGGTCTGTCTGCTGTTTTTCTCCCCCTCTCCCTCTCTCTCCCTCTCTCTATCTGTTTGCTGTTTTTTTATGGATAGTTTAGATGCTTGAGGTGATATGTGTGGGTCTAGTAAACAAACACGCCTGGGAGTAGTATTGGAATGTATGATCCACACTCCAGGAGTGAATCAATTTAACGCTTATGCAGGGGTACCATTGATGATTACTAAGATGCAAACCAACTGTTTGATCAAATGACAAAGAGAGACTTGAAGTTCTTAACAAGGTACAATAATTTACATTTTTTAGGGGCCTGAAGCAGTGGCTTTCTTGGCTTCTATTCAGGGCCGGCCCTGGTATATATTCATTTATCCAGTGGCGGAACTAGGAATGGAATTTGAGAGTGACTCAATTTGGATAAATTCAGTCGCATTTATTTCTGCAATTGATTTTTCCTGTCCAGTCGATCTTTTTTTTTTTTGTAATGCTGCACATGTGTTACAACTGCAAAGGACAACAAAAAGAATTACAATAAAAGTTGTGACCGTGCTATCTGAGAAAAATTATTGATTGATCCCTGGGATACCGCCATCCCACTATCCTACACCACTCTATATTTATATGGAGTCCAGTACTAAATGTACAAGAGTCACATGAATGTGTGATGATGGAGGCACTGTTCCAAGGCCACTGGATAACTAGTCATGACATGGTGATAAGCTACGAATAAAATGTGCAGATTTAAATTCTATTTATAACCATAATTCATTAACAATCTATATATTTTAGGTCAAACAATAAAAAATGGAGATTTGAAGAATAAGTAATGAATAAAGGAAGAAGAGGCCAAGAGGAGTGGACTCACTGCTTAAAATTTGTTGCTTTGGAAAGTAGAGACAGATCTTTGTATACCGAGTATGTTTTAACCTGGGGCTAAAGGTAAGAGCTGGGCAAAACAGAAACAACTATTTTTTGGGGATCTTTTGGAAATTGGGGGTGGCCCATGCCACTTCCCCTACTTTTAGCTTCCTCCCCCTTATATATATGATGTTAAGTACGATGCAAGTTCTGGAACTTCAGGTGGAAACAACCTTTTTTTTTTTGTGTGGGTAATTGGTTAGAAACAACTTGTTTACTTCTTACTGCATTGTTTTTATGATGTCATGGAATAATTGGTCTTTTGAACGAATGGAAGTGTTTGTGCATTTCAATTCCCACACACATGTATGTATGTTAAATATCAAGTGATCGCAGGTAGCTACATTGTGTTAAGGAGATAGTGAAATCGTGCATTGCTGTTGTTATAGGCTCAGTTTTGTTGAGTTCAAATCAAAAGGAGTGTGTGTGGCCATCTCTTTTGAGATAATGCTTTACCTGAGCCATTCTCCAACTACAGCAACACTTTCCGGCCACCGTGTTGATTCTGCATTAGGTTCAGCTCTCAGTACTAGCCGAAGCTTGGCATTAGGGTTTCCCATGGCCAACAACTTTCCCACTGCTCTGTCTTTCTCTTGTATACTGCTCAAGCAACACACCACTTGTCGAGCATCACAGGAACCTTGCGATAATCCTCACAGGTGCTTTAACTTTTTAATAATGTTTATCTTAAGGGTTTATATACTTCCATATATGATCTTATATACCATGCGAGTTTTGGAACTTTAATTTGAAACGATTTATTTACTTTCATTGCTTTGTTATATGATATTTTGGAACAGTTGGTCTTCAGAATGCTTATAGGAGTGTTATGCATTTTAATCCACACACATGTATATGTAATATATTTGTATTTACCTTGTATGCAATTCAATCTACACAGTACACACCTTGAAAAACTGATCGCAGATCATATAGATTTTAAATATATGTATCTTTCATTACATGTATATCTGTTCCGATAATTGTGTAGTTTACATGTGGATGTTAATAATTAAAAGATCTGGAACTTTAACATGTTATATTTTGCTTACCTTTCATTGTATTGCTGAATTTTCATTTTAGAATAATTGGTCTTGTGAATGCTAACAGAAACAATCGGGCATTTGGACGTGAACTAACCTTGGGAGGTGGATTATATTCAGATTATTATGGAGGGGAGAACTTGTATGAGTATCTATATATGATAATACTACTATCATAATACTTGTTTTGAAAGTGTTCGGTAGCCCCTCGATCCATCCTTCTGTTTAAGTATTACAGGCACTTTTTAATGTATTTTTACAGACCTGAATGGTTCTGAATGATGTGTGTGTAGGAAGGATGATTTACCTGTACATGGGGTATCAGAGACGGTTGTGGGTGTATTGGGAGGAGGGCAACTGGGTCGGATGCTATGTCAAGCTGCGGCCCAAATGGCAATCAAGGTGATTGTTTTGGACCCAATGGAGAACTGCCCAGCAGGTGCACTGTCACATTATCACGTGGTGGGGAGCTATGATGATAGCGCAACGGTTGAAGAATTCGCTAAAAGGTTGATTTGAATGGAATTCTTTTCCGCTAATGTTATTTTTTCCTATTTGCTTGTTGTGTTAATGGAACTACTAATATCATACAAAAGCATCAACTATTTTAGTTTCCTGATTAAATTTGGTATCTAGGTGTTCAGTGTTGACCGTTGAAATTGAGCATGTTAATGCAGCAACACTAGAGAAGCTTGAACAACAAGGGGTAGATGTCCAACCTAAAGCCTCTACGATCCGAATTATACAGGTATGTGTTGTCGCATTCAAATACGAATTTGGATACCATTAGGCAAAATATGATATCACATATTGACCTTCATATGCAGTTATGGAAGGTATATGAGCTAATTAGTGAGGGATGCATAGTTGACTTTTTGCTGATGTAGTCCTGGTTCTGACTATATTTAAATCAACCATATCTGTTGTGTAAATTTCGTGTTACTAGAGGCATCCATCCTTTGTCAGGTCCTACGTTGCATGGATCCCTATTTTGGAGAATGCACCCATGTCGACGCGGCACGACACGGGTGTGTGTGCGCGAATCCTTCTAAAAACAACAGATCCATCTCAGTAGAAGAAAAGGAAGAAGAAAGAGAACAAGACTCCATGCATTTGCTGGTGCCTTTCTTTTTCAAGATGGAAGTATAATGGGCTTCAAATATATTGGGTTGAGCCATTAGTGTCATGTAAGCCCTTGTTATATGTGAAAGTGTTTGGACCACATGCCACAACAATTGTTTGGGCAAATTTTACTGTCATGTAAAACATAAAGGTGGTCTATGGACTGTATAGCCTACAGAGGATTAGTCTTTGGAATAGTTTGAAGTCTGATATACATTTTTATAACCCAGAAAATTTATGTAAAAGACTGATGGAACAACTCTTTAACTTTGTTTCATATAAAAGTACATTAAAAATATATATTTGACCCCCACACCCGTATCCAAATTTCAGTACGTATATTTTTAACTTTTAAGTATCAGAAGCGTGTGATTTGGTTTTTGATGCAATACACCTGCACCCAATACTCACGCCCGAGTCTGTGCAACGTAGGTCAGGTCCATTACTTTGTTGTTTGTCATTTGAGTAATCAAGTCAATTTTACCTAGATTTAGGTTGCAAGAATTGTGGTTGTGACATGGATAATGTCAAACACGGACGTGGGTGATTTTATTAAGGAGATAGAAGTCTTGAATGTTCGTTAAGGAATATCCAACTCCGTTCATGGAACTTTGTTTTGTTCCGTGTTTTACACATTTCAGGATAAATATCTCCAGAAAGTTCATTTTTCTCACCATGGCATCCCACTTCCTAATTTTATGAAGGTTAGTCAACAACTCACCATTAGTAAGATTGACAAGAGGATTTCTTTATCAATTTCACATTTTCCTTTGTTCATGAAAATGGTAGTGGAGAATATGCAACTGTTTAATAGCAAAATATGTCAGACAGATAGATGATTCTGAAAGTGCCAAGAAGGCAGGTGACCTGTTTGGCTATCCTTTAATGATAAAGAGTAAAAGGCTTGCTTATGATGGGCGTGGAAATGCTGTTGCTAAGAGGGAAGAGGAGATCTCTTCTGCAGTAAAAGGTAAGATCTTTGCTTCTGTAAACTACTCTAAACTTCTATATAACACGTCTCTTTTGAGTTCTATGATTCTATCCATTCAATTAATCCAGAAATTTGATTTTCGCATTTGACATCATGAAGTGGTAGTATTTTTAGTCCGGCACAGCCATCAACGTTTTTACTAAAAACTCAATTTTCGGTTAATTAGCCACATACTTTTCACATTAAACTTTACAGTAAATGACTTGTTCTATAGTTTTTTTTTGGATAAACAAACTTGTTCTATTGTTGGTAAAGTCTCTACCAGATGAATTTGATTTTGCCAAAAATTCACAGAATCTGGACATCACATTTGAAAGCATCAAACTTTTTGTTGATTCATGAGCTCTATCTTTGTTGTCTCCGACCGCTTGGCTAAAAAAGTGTCGTATCAGTTGTCTTACTCTTGCCCTCTAATATGGTAGCCTGTTATAATCCCTTCTGTGATTGATTTTTACAATGCCTTTTCCTATAATTGCAATCCTTTTTTGGTCCTCGCATGTGAATTTACAATATTGTCCTTTCCTTTTTGTCAAAAGTCCATCCATGAAAGGACAATTATGTAAAATCACATCCAAGAGGGACTGAAAAAGGCGTGGTGGGACTGTAAAATTCACTATCCTGTCTCTGTTGTATAAAATGTTTCTCAAGTCTGTAATTGTCAAAAAATCTCGTGGTAACCAATCTCATGCGATGTTTAGGTGAATATTTTGTTCAAAGCAAGATTCACTTCACAGTTTATGATTCATGCAATTCAAAATTGTCGCATTTGACCAATTCAATACT
Organism: Arctostaphylos glauca; assembly: GCA_019985065.2. Taxonomy (NCBI): domain Eukaryota; kingdom Viridiplantae; phylum Streptophyta; class Magnoliopsida; order Ericales; family Ericaceae; genus Arctostaphylos; species Arctostaphylos glauca. Next base: position 27,155,756 of record JAHSPW020000005.1, on the reverse strand, counting down.
TCCCTTAATTTTGTACTTGCCAAAAAGCAAGGATATAACTTCGTAGAGTGTTTAGAAAAAATAACCTCCATACTCACGTAATTTATTTATCAGTGGTTGTTCAAGGTATTCAATAGAACAAAACCATGTTTTGTTACCCGTCCTTTCCTTACTATTTTCCTCACAAATGTCAAAATACATATTCTAAAGTTGCTTGAGGCCATAATAACTTCTAATTTAATAGAACCATGGGGTTTTTAACTTGATGATGTGGGTACGTATAGACTACCTTCACTTTTCATTGAGAAAAGGTGCGCAGAAAGAAAGCGAGCATCTCACCGATTTGATAGGTGGAGTCAACAGATGGAGACTACGTTTCTGAAATAAGTTTACAAGAAGTTGTGAATCAACTTCTCAGTGAAATGAATATAGTTTCATATGATATGGATCGAATCAAATTGACGCTAAGTTTGTAAATTAACTTTACAATAACTTGAATCTTTTTGTGTATAATATTCAACATGAATGCATATCTGGTTCAATTTATCTTTTGAATTCTCCCTATCAAACGAACATGCACATATATATACGGACATACATATATATGTTTTGAATTCTTTTTTCCTCTTATGCATCTATCATAGCATAGTCAATCCGGCTATAATAGGATCGTGATTACACCTTGAACTCGCCTTTCTTGTACTAGAAACGTTTTAGCTTAGATAACATTATCGTCATTCAAAACGAGATTGCAGTCTCATTGTCGAAAACAAGACTGCACTGTCTTCATTTGCTACTCACAACTAGGTCTTCATTGTTTTAAAGCCTTAACTTGTCATACTTATGGTGTATTGCAAGTATTTAAAACCATAGATGTAGTTTTATAGACATTAGGATACTAAACATGTCGAACGATTCACGGCTTAAGGAAAGGAAAATTCGATTCACGATTTGACATCCATGCTCAAGTAGGCTTATGACAATGTACTTTGACATGTACATTATAAAAGTTGTCTATTGAAATCAAGTACAATTCATGGCTTAGAGAAGGAAATTTCAATTCACGATTTGACAATTATGCTCAGGTATGCTTCTTCTTTGAAATGGGCATTATACAAGTTGTCTATTCAAATCAAGTTAAACTAGATAACACCAAGCTTAAAAATTTATATATTGGCTGGGAAATAATTCTCACATATTTTCTATGAGCTTGAGGGTTTTTCAGTGTTCTCTCATTTACGAATGGTCGATATATTTTTGGTTCCTTTGGAAACATCCTCGTACAGTATCTTGTGCTTGGCTCTAAATTTGTATGGGGTGACGCCAATGTAATTAAATTCGTATGACTCGCAATACGTATCATACAATCCGATTTGATTATCAAATATGATGAATTCGTATGGCGAATCACTCAAAGCACAAATCATGATAAAATCTTATGCTTCGCCATACTTGTAAAATTTCAGGTCGATTTCTTAATCACTTGATCTACATTGAAGTTGAATAGTGATGCATTCTAAAACTGTGATTGGGTTATTATGAATCACAAATGTTCTATTATTGGTTCAGATTATTGAACAATGAAAAAACTAAAAAGTTTTAGACTCAATATATTTGTACTCTAATCTCTTATGGTGTAGGGTATATGTACTTGAGCTTTTAGGTATTACATCCAAATATTATTATTGGAACTTATGAAATCTTGAATCTTGAGACGAGTACATAATATATTATCGTTTTTGAATTCATGTTGTGTAAACTTTCTCATCTCAGGTTGGTGCTTTGAAATATTAAACCTTCTGTCTGCAAGTATGATGTATCTTAGATCTTTGTTTCTTATAATTCAGCGTATTTGAATAATAAATGGCTTACTATACTATCATAATTCATTTTGGAGATTGGACATACATCTATCCTTACAGAGGCAAGTGTATTGCCTGTGGTATTATTTGTGACATCTGTTTCAAGAGTCAAGATATTTTCGTTCTTATAAATGTCCATTACCAACTAGGAAATTGAAAAATCTGATGATATTGTGGTGGAAAAGAAAGACTAATATTGGTTTTGTGGGAGAGTTATATTGAACTACATTCATATCGTTAATCATCTTCAAGTGCTTGCTAATTCTTCACATGTAGTGTTGTGCCTATGTTGCCAAGTTTTGAGGAAACAAGGATTAAAATGGTCAATTCCTTTATTCTGATACTTGAGAAATTTCTCTTTCGGACATGCTAAACATTTTTTGGATTTTCATCAATGTTGCAAGTAGAAATATACTACCAAAGTAGCATTATAAAACCATCCATTTTTCGCACTTCCATTATTGCACTTTGACACTGCGTTAGTAAAAACATTAATGCTATGAACTATTGACATTCCTAATTGGTCCTTATATGCATTTCAGACACTTGTCGGAAACGGACATGGCAGGAACATGGCAAAATACTATGGGATATGCTAGGTGGCATGTCCATTTGATTATTTAAGTTTTTTTCTTAGTGGGGCATGTTTGCGGCACACGTATCTTACTTAGACATGATAGAGCACACGGTGGGGGATGTTTCAAAGTTTAATGAATTTATTTTTGGAGCCAAATGACAATTTTTGATATTAAAAGGTAAAGTTTGTAGCTGAAAAAACATTGAATGTGACGAAGCGCTACTCGATCTAAATACTTATGCTTCTCTCCCCTTCCTCTCTCGCTATGGTCTCCCGGGAGATCCCCCCCTCCCTCCCTCTTCTCTCTCTCTCTCTCCCTCCCTCCCCACCACACGCGCCGCCCCCCCCCCCCCCCCCCCCCCCCCCGGGGCTTCTTTTTTCTCTTGGTGAATCATTGCACTATTAGGTTTATGTCTAATTCATATAGTGCAATGTCAGACTTACTGTAGTTTTAAACCCATTTAATGGTTGAAGATACCATTGTTTTTATAGTTTGGTTTTACTTCTAATGGTTCTTGAACGCCATCTTATTTTTATTGCTTGTAATTTGATGAAGATATTATATCCGTACTGCCTTTTGGCTTGTCCTTTTATTTATTATTTAGATAGACCGTGCATTGATGGATTTAGTTTTCTTGTCATTATTGCTGTTAGAGCTTGTCCCACTTTAGTTAACTATCACCTCCAGAACTAGTGTATGTGCTCGGGCAGTATCTCCACTTATTGCCAATTGATTTTGAGTTGGATGTTTTATCAATAGTTAGTTTGGTTGTTTATGGGTATTAATTCATCAGTTGAGAAAATTTCAAAAGATTTGTTTTTTTTCATATGCCAACCATATGCTTGTCCTGATTTCTTGGCCATTTTGATGTCCCATCTCCATTTTTTTTTCCGTATTGGTGTCCATGCTTCTTAGCATGAATGTCATATTTCCTGTCATGATGTCTTAAAGTGGTCAGTGTCAAAACAATGGTCATAACAAGCTCTTCTTCAAAGGCTGTCCCAGGGGCCTCCATGAAATATTTTACAAATATTCTTGCGTGGTCGGTACATTGTTTTGTTCCGACTTGGGCATTTGAGCGGCAGATGTTGATCTATCTTTCTGAATCATTGTTCATCTTGTCTTTCATAGGGCTTTCCCTCTAGCTTCAACGGAGTATCGTGCATTGATTTGGATAAAGAAATTCTCTCTATTTTACTATAGAAATTCCTTCCAATTTTGCTAATTTCAAGGCTATTTTCTTTGCAGCCCTTGGAGGATATGATCATGGGTTATATGTTGAGCAATGGGCACCATTTGTAAAGGTTGGTTTTGGTAATGTGTCATTATCTTAGTACTACTTGTCGTATGATCTCTACATATACTTTGTATCCATAAAAACTTGCGCTTGCCTATTTGATGTGTTGTGAACTCCTAACTTATACATTTCCAAGGTGAAACACAGAATAGCTCGGCTATTTTGAGCTTTAAACAAACCTCAATTGTAATAGTTCATTGGAAAGGAAGCTTTCAAAAATATGTAGTTTATGATTACGAACTGTTGATTTTACAGACAGATGCTCCATGATTTATTGACTCGGCAACGTATGACTCAAAATTCATGCTTGAGAACTGAAACAGTGTTAATCTCATCAAGGATTCTACTGTTGAAGTTATAGAACTGAATATGCTCATGTAAACAAAGAGTTCTAATGTAATGTCTATAGTAGAATCTCTTCAGGAGATACTTAGTGCTATTGACACCATGTTCACTCATTATTAAAAAAAGGGGGTCATTGGAGTTACACATCTCGTGTGGCAGGGATAGATAAATTTTTCATTTGATCATGGAGCTGATAAGAAAAAGGACAGTCCTGCATAGATATTGCAGACTTCAATGGGAGCCTATTGCATTGGCGTTCTATAAGAGAAACTAGTGTTCATTTATAAATTTTGAATGCATTTCGTTCTGTATCTTGTTTGTCTTCTTCTTATTTACCTCTCGGTTTTTAATCGGGCTTAGTTATCAAGAATGACTCTACATTTCTTTATCTTTTATACTAGGAGAGGCTAAATCAAAAGGTAATAGCTATGAATTGTCATCGACTTCCTGGAAAGGATAGAAAGAATGGGTGCGTTATGGAGCATACAATGCATTATGGACGTAGGATTATTATGCTTCAACTGGGTTATTTTATTCTGCCTCTAGAATGAAAAGAACTTAAATCTAAATTATGAAAAACTTGTAACCCGAGCACACGCCGTGGAACTGTAGATAGTCTGGTTATATCAAATCCAGGAAATAGCTTGACTATGGGCAACACAAGGTCATTGGCATAGGAATCATTACCGCAGGGTATGGAGGGGGAAATCATAAGCCTCTACACCGTAAAACCAATTTTGACAGGATGGAAAAATCATACATGGTAGAATGGTGACCAAAAAATACGACCCTAATCGGAGTGCATCCATTTCTCTCATTCACAACGGAGATGGTGATGAGATATATACATCCAAAGGGGCTAAAAGTGGAAATACAATTGTTGCCAGTGCATGAGTTCCTTGAAATTAAATGCCCTACTCTTTAGTGTTCTTTTGAACTGGTAACCAATTACGTTTACAGAAAACCTAGAAATCGAATCCAATTTGAGTACCTCTAGAGGATAGACCTCCACAAAAAGCGAAAACTAGCGGCAACAAATGATTGAGTTCAGTAGTTCATCATATGGAATTGTTGCTTGGGAGATATACTAATATGGAGTCGACATTTTTTTCAAGAACAGACAAAACCGGAAGTGCTTCTTGTTTCAAAGAGTGGAGGAAGAGTAATCATATTTCAGTTGTTGGTTAGAGGCAAATTGAAAGCTAAGCCATGATAATTCTAATGATTCCCATGGGAATGATAGAGATGTCTCCCACGTTATGAATACTGTATAAGTATTGGCATCATTTCATAGTCATTCAGTCTGAATGCTAAATGTTGAACATACGGATGATAAAAGTGAAAGAATTAGGATGTAAATGATCATAACTTTTTGAGTGATTCATTAACACATTTGGATTCCTATATACCACTCATCTGGTATTTCGTGAAGTAAGATATAAGAACTGTCAAATCTATTTGTATAGGTATCATAATCTACGTCCAGTAAGCTGTATGCTTCGTGAGAAGCTTTTACGGTCTGCAAGGGGTTTGGATTGATAAAAAAGAAGACCATAGTTCAACCGAAATGAGGTGGCCCAAGGTAACACCATTAATTAGAGGAAAGTATTGGTAACAGACCTTTGCTACCACTTAGAGTACTGTAGAAGTTAGAAACATTCATTTTTCTTTGTTGTCCTCATTTTCAAGGTTCAAGATGGCCATCTTGACTTAGATTGGTATTATTGAAGCTTAGATTTAATTCAAATTTGTTTTCCAAAATTTGTAGGGCTACACTGGTTGTTTATGCAAATGAATGAGCAGACATTTTGAATGATTCTGTTACTTATTTAGAGTTCTCAGTAAATGTTTACCAGTTAGTTAGAAATTATGAATTTCACCTTTCATATTTTTTTTGTTCTCCAAGTGTGAAGAACGTCTTTTGAGGAATGCACAAATTATATCCAGCATGTGCTTATCTTAATGTATTGGTGACGGAGGTAAAGCTCACACTTGTTATGCTTGGTAAATAAAAAATAGTAAAATTTCATGACTCCTGTTATGCACTCTGCTTAGGTGTCAGCAAAGGTGAAAACTAGTGGCAAAGTATGACGCTATCACCCCACAGCTTAGACGCAACTGATTTTCCTTTTGTGCTTTTGCAACTTATATTTTTGTTTTTTGCATGTGAAAAAAAGTAGCGACGACATGCTGTCAACTTTCAGCATTTTAGATGCCCAATTCCTGTAGCAGTTATGCTTTAATTCAACGGGATATGTTGCTTCTTGTTCTTCGTTTTTTCCTTTTGGGATTTCTTTTGATGATTCTCTATTTGCCACGATTTCATGTCTTATTATTTGCGGACATGTTACAGGGTTGATCAATCAGTAACTAAAAATGGTTGTTTGTTTTTGTTTAGGAGCTAGCTGTAATCGTAGCTAGAGGACGTAATAATTCTATCCTATGTTATCCAGTTGTTGAAACCATTCACAGGTAAATGTTTCAGCTTCATTAGTTTAGACAACCAGTTTGTCGTTGCCACTATCATTTTGTCCAACCTCTGATGTCATGGTCTTTGTGACCTCTCTCATCAGTGAATATAATTCATATACCTGTGGATCTTTATGTTTTGACAGGGAAAACATTTGTCACATTGTTAAGGCACCTGCTAATGTGCCATTGAAGATCAGGAAACTTGCTACTGAGGTTGCCTGTAAAGCAGTTAGTTCCTTAGAGGGTGCTGGTGTTTTTGCAGTGGAGTTGTTCTTGACAGAGGATGGTCAGGTTGTGTCATCTCGTTTCAATTGTTTGTGCAATTTTTGTGGGACTTATCTATTCCAAAAGATTTGCGATGTTATGTTTAAATCTGAGCAATTCACTTGTGCACAGATTTTACTAAATGAAGTAGCTCCTAGACCTCACAATAGTGGCCATCATACAATTGAATCTTGCTTCACTTCACAATATGAGCAGCATTTGCGAGCAGTTCTTGGTCTCCAACTAGGTGATCCATCAATGAAAACTCAAGCTGCCATTATGTACAACATACTGGGTGAAGACGAGGTGAAATACATTTGCGTTTTAAATTTCCCCATATTATAGTTGTTATTAGAAATCTTACATTCTCATTTGAGACCCAAAGAGAGTCAGTTTTACCACATCTGACTTTTAAGAAACATTTACCTTCTAGCTGGAGTTGGGTTCTTGATATGGCCAAACTTTTATGTTTATTATACAATAATTGATATAAAATGCACATGAGATGCAATTAGCTATTTAGAAGGGACTAGTATTAATTGGTACAAGATAAATCGTATAATATGATATACATGGAACGATGGGTGATTAAACATTGAGTAAATTATGCGCAAAATGCAGAATATGATGCAAATATAGCTTGTGGAAAATTAATGGGTTCACAGGACTCAAGATGAAAGGTAGTCTTCCAAGTTGTTTAGTCGTGTGCACTTGAGAAGATTGGCTTTTCAAAAGAAGTCATTTGGTTTACCACTGCAAGAAATGCACGGAAAAAAATGAAGGCTAGAAAGATGTGATAGTCAGAAATAGTATAATAACAAGGGCTTAGAAGGCGTGGTTCTTTTGACATGAAGCTTTCTATTAAAAGATAAATGTTGTCCTTGTTATTTTTTTGTTTTGATGGCCAGAAATATTATATAACAAGGGCTCAGAAATAGTATAGTTGTTTTGGTGGTGACACTGCAAGGGGAGGAATTGGCGAGATAGCAGTTACGGTAAGTTGGGGGAGGTTGTGAGGATGGTGGGGGTGGTAGCTCCGGGTGCCAGAAATGGTGGAAGGTTGTGGCTCGGTGGGTTTAGCATGAGGTTTTGAAAGGTCAAAGATGGTGTAGATTGGGCATAAAGGAGCTTGTACCGAGTAAATATGAAAAAGACACTACCTTTTTTAAGGAGTGTAGTTAGAAGATTTTTGCACCAAGATAAAATGTATGATAGGTCTCTTTAAGCTTTATCACAAGATACTGATAGCATAGGGTAGCACTGGTATTAGCCACATACTATGAAGCATGGATACGGATACGATACGATACGATACGATACGATACAGATACAGCGATACGGCAAAATCTAAAAAAGTAGGATACGGATATGTCGGGGATACGGCTGTAAAAACTAATTTTTTTTATAATTATTAATCATATACTATGCATAAAAAATGAGCCAAAAAATTAGAAGTGTGGTTGAATTACTAATACTATTATACCAAACATCAAGTACAAGTCAATTATCATTTATCAAAACTCAAGAGTCATTAACCACTACCAAGTTCCTACAAGTATCACTAATCACATTATCAGTCTATGACTCTATCACTTATCAGTATATAATAAAAAGATAAAACAAAAAGCATTAAGAATGGCTGAGCAAAAACGAAAACATCAAAAAATATCAAGAATGCGAGAGAGATAGAGCAGCGAAGAGGGAGAGAGAGAGAGAGAGAGAGAGAGAGAGAGAGAGAGAGAGAGAGAGTTGAACTTAGTGGAAGATGGCGATGAAGCCTGGAGGTCGCTGGAAGTGCACAACGGTAGAGAGTCAAAGTAGAAGTTAGAGTTTTAAACTTTTAATTTTTTTGTCCGACTATATTTACACATATTAAGCTATTATCACCGATTTTTCCTTTATCTTTATTCTTTTTTAAAAAAAAAATTATTTTTAACCTCTGCCGTATCGGAGATGTATCAGTCGCATATCGGTCGCGTATCGGAAACATATCCGAAATTAAAATGATTTGATTTTAATACCCAATACTTTTCAACCGTATCCGATACGTATCGGGGCGTATCGAGCGCGTATCGGTATCTAGTAAGTATCCGATACGCGTATGCGACTAGTTTCGGAGTATCCGTGCTTCATAGGCCACATATTATTCTGCTTTTCTGACTTTACCTTCTCATATTCATTTTCTGGTTCATCTCAAGTTAGTTATTTTCTCAGGGAAAAAAATTCATTGTTTGCATCAGTAGACTTTCAAGCAGCATGGTTGCATCTTTCCTCCTTTTATTTTATATGTCTTGATATTCACTATGTAGCAACTAACAGATTTGAGGTGTTACCGTTATCATGCCCCCAGGGAGAACCAGGTTTTCTTCTGGCTCATCAGCTTATTCATAGGGCATTAGGTATTTCAGGGGCGACTGTTCATTGGTATGATAAGCCAGGTTAGATCATGTAGAACTATTAAGTATATGTTCATCATGTTGGTTGGTCCCCTTCCCTCCCAATCCTCTTTTGCTTCGTTTAATGATATTGCAGAAATGAGAAAGCAACGAAAGATGGGTCACATCACTATACTTGGCCGTTCTATGGCTGTTGTGGAAGCGCGACTCAAATTAATGCTTAGCGAAGAATTATTGGATGGGCATAGTACAGCAGGTCAGTTGAATAGATGGTGTTTTAGCAGTCTGATGCAATTCTGACTCTGGAGTCAGATTAGCGGAATCTGAGTGTCGTTTGGCACAATTATGATCTCAGAAAGACATGAGAAGACAGTCAATAACATTATCCCCTTATTTTGCCAGTAACTACACCTCTACAAATGTGTTACTGTAGAAAACATGATCAGTAACATTTCAAATTTATCTTCTAAAACTTATCTTCAGATCTGATAATGACTATAAGAAATCAATTGCTATACTACTGTGTTGTTTGACAATAAAAGTACAAAATCAATTGCTATACAATTCTTAGGCATTGCCTGGTAGTTTCTAGATGTACGGAGACTTCAATTGGCATGAAGTGTGTTCTTCAGTCATGAAATAACGTGTCATGTGCAAGTAAAGAAGACATGCCTCAAATGCCTACTACTTCGCACAGTTTGGATGCTTATGTGAAATGTAAAGAAGTAATGACAGGTGAAATAGATGCCTACTCCGATATACCATAGGTCCTTATTAATTCCCAGGAATATGTTAAAAGAGTAAGTGAGGATTCTAAGAGGCAGTGCGCACAGGGAGTGAAAATTGAGGAGATTCTTGACACGTCTGCATGACTCATAGTTATCAAAGGTGCACCTAGATACACGACTGGTGCAAGGCGCATGGCTGGCACGTCAAGGAGGTTGGGGCTGGGTGACGACACAAAGGCGAGGCTTAGGCACAGAAGTGTGTGCCTTGTTTGAAGGTGATAGGTGCACCTCTTTAACATGTCAATGAAACACAAAAAGAGGAGTTGAAAATGTTAAAACGCAATCCTAATTGACCTAACCTGCTCATTCGACTTCTTTGGAGTTCACTGAACCAGTCGACTTCGACCAAACCTCAATAAACTTCTTCTTACGATGATTTCTCTCTGTGCTTCATCCCGATTTGTGATTTTGGTCCTGCCCTGATTTTGGCATGCGGAAAGTTAAAACTATGTATATAAGCTTGTTGTTTTGTTTTCATTATTTGGCTTATCTTGTCTTAGTTGACAGGGTCAAAGAAGTGATTTTCTTTTCTCTTCTTTTTTGAAAATACCTTTTTGCTATACCAAAGCAACAGAAATGGCTGCTGTTTTTCATTTTCATCCCTTATAAATCGGCTGCTGTGTTTCATTTCTTCATGTCAATTTGGATTTCTTCTTCTTCTTCTTATATTATTATGACTTCTCTGTGCTTTATTTTGATCTGTGATTTTGGTCCTAGCCCCTTGCGCTCGTGGAAAATTAAACGATGTATATAAGCTTGTTGTTCTGTTTTCGTTTTGGCTTATCTTGTCTTAGTTGACATAGAGTCAAAGAAGTGATTTGCTTTTCGTTTTTAAAGATACCTTGTTGCTATACCAAAGCAACATAAATTGTTGCTGTTTTTCATTTTAATCACTTATAAATCGGCTACTGTGTTTCATTTCTTCATGTCAATATGGATTAGTATTTCCTATTTGAAGTATTTGTATATGCTATTTTTGCTTTTATCCCTTGCCTAGGTGCGCCTCGATTCAATAAGGCCAGCCTTTGGCCTTGCGCCTAGGCCTCAGTAGACCTTTGCGCCCCATCATGTGTCTCGCCCTAAACAACTATGGTGCCATTGTATCCAAAGATTGGAAATTGTTTTAACAGAAGAAATGATTTTGTGATCAAGTGAATTGGATAGTTGGATCTGCACATGCATGTGAAATACTTATCATAGTCTAAATCGCAGTGGAATTTGTCTACTAGGACAAACGTTTGATATCTGAATTGCATGTGACCACTTGCTTGAGTCTAAAACACAAAGTCGTGGGATCTTCGGGGTAAATTGTGATATTAGTGGTGTGGATTATTTAAGTACAGGATAATATGCACATTTTACCAAAACGAAATTAAAATACCAAAGCAGCTATCCCTTCTTACTTCACTCGCGATTATATGCCTTCATTAATCTTTGTGATACGTAAAGTTTGGGTTCATGCTGCTCTGCATTATTTTCTTGACAGTTGCACCACGTGTTGGGATCATCATGGGTTCTGATTCTGATCTTTCGGTCATGAAGGATGCAGCAAAGATATTGAATATGTTTGACGTGCCTAATGAGGTCACATATTCATCGACTTAGGACACATTTAGATTTTAAAAAAATAATCATATCTATCTTGTTGCTTATGGTTGACAATTGTATTGGTGGCTTACCTTATGCAGGTGAGAATAGTCTCAGCACACCGGACCCCTGATCTCATGTTTTCTTATGCATCATCTGCTGGGGAGCGAGGGATTCAAGTTATCATTGCTGGTGCTGGTGGTGCTGCCCACTTGCCAGGTTAATATTCATGAGTTGGTTGTTCATTTTACAATTCATTGAATGCTGAATGAGCACTATTGACATGCTCTTGTCCTTGTTTAGGCATGGTAGCTGCACTAACACCCTTACCTGTTATTGGTGTTCCTGTACGCGCCTCATCACTGGATGGACTTGATTCGCTCTTGTCAATTGTGCAGGTATATTTTTTTCAACTTTTCCGACGTAGGTTCTGAATGTTATGTTGGAAGAATGTTTGAATTTGCGCTACACATAGGTCACATCTTGAAATGGAGAGCTAAAGCTGAGATCTTCATTTCATTGACTTGATACTATTGGGAGAAACGATTTTAACTAGAGAGCATGTAAACTTTCCAATTGCCTATACCTACAAAGTTTCCATGCCTTTAAGGGAGTTGCCTGGTTATGTCGTACCCTTGCTTTTCTCTTGAATGTAAACTTGAATAGCATAACTGATTGATAGCATGCGGAGATTGTGAAGGGTGATAATTATTGACCACAATCACGTGCCATAATTATGCGACATGCGACATGCGATAAGTGGTTATTGGTTTTGCTTTCTCATTCGTACCTCTATTTTCATTCTCACAAGTAGTCCATCTGGTATCATATTCAAAAATGTAATTAAAAATCGCTACAAAGAATGGTGGTGTTTTCAATATGCAGATGCCAAGGGGAGTTCCTGTTGCAACAGTTGCAATAAACAATGCCACCAATGCAGGTTTGTTGGCAGTAAGAATGTTGGGGGTTGGTGATATTGATCTACAAGCGAGGTTGGTCTCTCTCTCTTTCTCTCCACGTTTATTCTTTCTCTTTCCTTTTATGGGCAAAGCTATCTTATTTCGAGACGTAGATGGATAGGGAAAGAAACGTGACAATATAAATTCACTTGGTGAGATAATTACTGTTGCGGGGCTTTTTGCATCCTAACTAGCACGAAAACGCGTCTCAACATAAACACGCGGACATCACAGTTTCCAACATATGCAAGACACGATGCGCTTCGATACAGTGTAGACATGTTTATACTAATCTAACAATTCTTGTGTTTGGAAACTGCATGATAGCTCTAGTTAGCCAAAGATTACAGAGCCCAAACACAAGAAGTCCAAACCAATGAAGTCCAAACACGAGAAGCCCAAACCATTGAAGCCCAAGATGGGAGATACTTTTGAATCTCGAATATATTCATGAAAATATGTTGTAGAAAATATCAGTGGACTATAACCATCCATGGAGTATTATATATAGGGAATGAGTCTAGCCATTTTGCATCAATGAAAGTAGAACTCAGCATTTTACTCACTTCTACATAATAAAGATCCTATATTTTGCTTATTCAAATCTCTTCCTTCACTCCAATTACTCCCATTACTTTTCAACTCTCTCCTTGCACGCCAACAGTTATATACAATAATTTGATGACTAATACCCCAGGCAAGAGGAGTTGGGATGTGACCTCACAGGCAAAATGAGTAATAAATTGTTCAAATATGAATAAATTTGTCTAATTTCAAAGAAAAAAGGACAAATTGTTCTGTTAATCCATTTGTAGATAGCATACATCATCTACAGCATCCAAATAAGTGATACTACGTGGTGCTTATGTTTCCATCGTATTGCACAATATTAGCCATGTCAAATTAGAATGTAATTAGTGTATGTTAAAATGAGGAAAATATGTTATCCGATTGTTGAAGGGTGTCCGGGTCAAGAAAACAAAAAAGAAAACTAGACGCATTTGAACAAGTTTTTGACATTACACGCCTCCTTAGAAGTGTTTGTGTTTCTAGTATGCATCATTTTATAATGAATGCTTTATGTTTTGTGCAGAATGTCCAAATACCTAGAAGACACTAAAAATGATGTTCTTCTAAAGGCAGAGAAGCTAGAAAATGATGGTTGGGAAGCGTACTTAAATTCTTAGGCTCGCCCAGCAAAAGATCTGGTTATTTTTAGCCACTTTTCACAGGTTTTCTTGGTGCTCTCGATGTGAGTTTGGAGGAAATTCCACCAGGTACTTTTTCAATCTTCTCAACAATAGAAGTTGAGAAAAACAACACTACATCAGACATTCCACCAAACATAGTAATCATCATCAACAGGAGCGATCGTATTCCGTACCATTGTTTAAATAGCTTCATAGGCCGGTGTTACGTTTGCAGTTGTGTGTAACGGGTATTGGATCGAAAACCATTGTCCTGAATCTTTGTCAAACCAAATGCCAAAATACATATAATTTTTTACTGCTCAAAAGCTGATCAGTGAAAGAAGTTTTTGATAGGACCTTGCATTTTTTTCTCTTTATAGTTTTTATGAATGTCTGATGGCCAGATGAATTTTTTGAAGATTTGTAACTAAAATGATCCAAGCATTAGAGAGACTTATTTCAAAAGTTAGATGGAAGGGAAAGCAAATATGCCCATAATATCCCTTTGTAAGCGAAATATTGTAGTGGGTTCCTTGCATCCTAAGAAGCACAAAAATACGACACCACATAAACATGCTGACACCTCAATTTTGAAAAATGCAAGAAATAACATGTCGAGGACACTTGTGATAGAGTATATATGTTTGTAGATCTCACTTGTAAATACTTGTATAGAAAAAATGCATCATAACCCTAGTTATGATTACAAAGACATTGTGTATGGTAACTAGATGTCCGAAAGGGTTATGATTACAAAGACATTATGTATGGTAACTAGATGTCCGAAACACAATGCAATAACATAGTTGGTACTGTGGATGATCGGAAATTGAAGTTTTGAATTTTTGTCATGTCATAATTTGAAAAATGGAAATCGTTTTCTTTTCATTGAGGAGTGCATTTCTTTTCTTTTTTTATCGTGTTGTCTTTATTTTGTTCATGGATACTTTGATGACTCCCGAGTATATAACTTATAAAAATTAGTGGCGAGGACAATACAATATCAGGGATGGTTTGTAGCTAATTTGACTCGCTTCTATTTCGAATGTGTTTTTCCATCTCACCAAGTGGGTATGTTGTAAAAGTTTAGGTTATTGGACATAGGCAACTTATGTAACTAGAACACATTTTTCTTGAAAAATTACTAGAAATGATTTACTATAAATTGAATGTATTCTGATCACATGACTGACAATGTCAGCTTGACCTAAACTTCTATTGGAATCACTAATCCGAACACACAAAGAAGATGAATGGTTTAGATGAAATAGCCGAGTCTAGGGTTCACCCAAAAAAAGGGCACACAACCCCCGTTACGAATACATCAACAATTTCAAGAATAAATTACGTCATCTATGTAGGAAAAGAAAAAAAGATTATACCTATGGTAAGAAATTTAAATTTGTAAGGCACATTTATGAGAATACTGCTGAAAAAGTGAGGTAAATGAAGTGATTTAGAGGGATGAAGTAAAATGCAGAAAATAGGAAAGACACGCTTGGTTGGTTGTCATGTTCTAGCTATATACCACTTCTGAGTGCTCTCTCTCTCTCTCTTTCTTACACACACGTACGTCCCAAGGCACTTTCTATCTATCGAAAAGAATGTTCTCTCCAGTTTATGCTCTTTGGTAACCCATTGAAATCTGAAGGGACCTATCTTATTTATAGGCTTCTTGAATTAGTACTTGCATCTCTGTCACTACCACCACTATCCCTTCTTCATTTAAATCACCCACCCACTAAAACACCCCTTGTTCTCGTACGAGGAAAGTAAAAGCCAGCCTCCACTTTGCTGCCAATACATTGACGAAGTGACCATTCGGCCTATGGTGCTTTTTCGGCTTATTTGAAGTCGAAATGCAAGGAGGTCTACATATTTGAGGCCACGTGACCTCACTCAAGTTTTGTAGGGATGGAGTGATATTTAAGGATATTTATGTCATTATACCTTTTGAGGCAAATAAAATTTTACATTAAACATAGTCAAAATATATCAAAAATAATTTAGCCTAAATAAATTTGACTAGATTGTGTTCTACTTGAACAACATAATTTAATAATAACCACATGACAAATAAACTGTAGCCTCGAAAGTTTCACAAGTACATCTGAACAAAGCAGACACCCCAGTGTTGGGCAAAAGGTCATTTTGTGGAATATGACACATGATCGACCCTCTTGGGGCTCTCCATGTTTCTATCAGGTGACATAAAAACCTAACAGACCTCCTTGACTTTGACACGTTTCACATGTTGCTACCATGAGTTTGCGCGAGGTCAGTGCCGGAGGTGGTCCTCTTTTCACAATTTTCTTTTGAATAAAATGCACTGCCCGATCCCCTGTGGTTTTAGAAAACACAGTGGCCTCTTCTATTTTTTAAATAAATAGCCCGCTACCCTCTTGATACTAATTTCCGTCAAGTAATAGATGAATTTTAGTGAGGTCATCAGAATTGATTTTCTAAATTATTAAAATGCCTCTCAAATATCTATAAAAATACTCTCAAACTACTCTCTCCTCTTTCAAGACATATAAATCTTCTATTCCTTCTCGCATCACATTAAGGTAGGAAAAATTGAATATAGTATATTTTGAGATAATGCTAACGTGTTTAGATTAGGTTTTTGGTTCCTTTTTTCAACAAAACTTCCTTACCAGCTAAAGGCTCCAACTTCACCAAGCTGTCAAACACGCCCCCCCAAAGGCAATATGGAAACTCACTTTCCTCATTTCTTTATCATGAATCTGTTGCTCCTTTAAATCATAGAAGTGTGAGAAAAAAGATCAAATAATGTGACGGTTGACACGTGTAATTAAGGATGTGAAGGCAAGAGCATGCTAGGAGCTAAAATCACTCCAAGTAATATTGATGAATTGTGCCCCAAAATTCAACTTTCTCAGGCGTTGTGAACAGTCTAAGGGAACCAGATGACTAATTGGTTCAGATCTTGCCTCAATGAAGAGGACTTCAAATTTCAAGTAGCGATAAATAAACTAAATACAATAATTAAATGAGCTAAATTGTATTGAATGATTGGAAAATCAACGAATCAGACTACAGAGGGTTTCTTCTACTTAAATAAGTAGGGGTGATACTCAAAATAATCTAATTGTAGCTAATGAAAGCAAAAAAATTGATAAGAAGCTGAATAGCTTGAAAATATGTAATGCGTGTATGTTGGTTGGTGCTGGCTCCCTTTCCCATACGGCTTTGGGTTGTATTTATAAGCAAATATTAAATCTACTAGGCATTAGCAACTTGCTTCCACATTTCTAGCAGACTATCCCTATCCCTATCTTCTTTTGCTAAAATCATTTTTAAGCTGTCATGTGTCCCATCTCTATTAACCATTTGAGAAAATAGCAGATGGATACTCTCCTTGTTGCCACTTGTCCCCTTGATCCTTGCAACTAATTCCTTTCGGGCCCCACACATCATAACCCCTCTAACTCTCAACAAAATTGCATCACTCTTTTTCTTTTTCTGCCACCAAGTTAACTTTGTATAGGGCCCCACCTAATAAAATTTTCTTATATTAATAATATCCCTTTCAAACTTTCAATTGGGAGCACGAATTGGAGTTTGGATATATATATAATCAAATCTATATGTTTATGTAACGATAATCGTCCCTTTTTTAAACGTGAAAAGACTTCTGTTGCAACCACATTTACTCCACCCTCAACATCCACATCACCCTTAAATATCTGAACGTTACCTTTTAGGGCTTCATTCTTATCTTCGTCTTCTTCCATCTCACTTCTTTGCAACCAAAACTCCTAACTTAATGGCTACTCATAGATCAAACGCCCCTTCCAAAGGCACTGATAGCCTTGGTCGACAACTCCAACAATTCCTCCATGACAACCAGGCTCCTATTGACACTGACGTCCTTATTCCCATATCTGGTTCTTAATTTCAGAACAAACTTTATGGACCGGTCCCCTACTTCAATGGGCCAGTCCCTGATTAGGTGGATGCATACTATCCTCTCCTTGAAGGTAAGCTCCCTATCAATAACCTTAAACCTGACTTGAGCCGTTACAGCCTTCAAAAGCCATTTCGCCTTTGGCCATCTGCCTCCGTAGAATACGATCAATGACTTGATAGAGTAGCTACAACCCATCATCCCCTCTGGAGCGAAATAGGTATCTATGCCCTGATGTTGAGTAAAGGCTCCATTGTTACCAGTACTGCTGCTATCTGTTCTACGACCCTTTTTTGGTCTCCCCCTACTAATGCTTTCATGTTTAGATGCGGAATGATGTCTCTCACTCTAGAAGATAAACCTTTCTGACCAGCATCCGTCCTCGCGATGAGGAGGCCAATGCGCAACTATCCTGTCCTGAAATCAAGTTCTCCTATCCTGGGGGCAAAAAGGAATTAACCTTTAAGTACTTCATGGACCATTATTGCAAATTCAAAAATGATCCTGTGTCTGATGAAGAGCACATTGCCCTTTCGATCCACTGGTTAAATAAGTTAATTTTCTGTGTTGGCTCCAATAAAATCACCAAGGACTTCACAGAGCTTGCAAAAGCTCTTTGATTGGTCACTTGACCCAGCACCCATTCCAGTCTTTCCCCTTTCTTTAGAAGTAGCCAACGGAATGGAAGGCGTATCAGCGGGATTCGTGGAAACAAGGGTGGTTGATGTCGTGACCTCAGGATCAATGGGCAGAGTAGGCTCTTGATCAGTTAGCAGAACCTCTATTCAGTTGGTTGATTACATTAAAATAGAGTTGCAGAATTTAAATTCAGATTTACTTTATTCGAATCAAATTTTGAACGAATCAAGTTTAGTGGTAGGCCTACTAATACCTGCATGTCTAAATATCTAAAGAATGCAAGCATCACATAAAAATGATAGTATTGTGTGAACTTCGTATTGAATTCAAGATAACTATATTATTTCCTTTAGATTGTCTCTTGTTTGGCTAGTTTGGGTGACTCTATTTTTCTTGTTTCTTAAGAAGGTGGCATTTTCAGTTGTCTACGTTCAGTCCCACTTGCTGACCACCAAACACCAAATGATGAGGACGTCTTTAAGAAGGAAAGTGCAGTCAAACATCAAGTAAGGGAGGCTTTGGATAATCCAAATGTTGCTATTCAATTACGTGGTATCATAAAAACATACCCTAGGAAGAGAGAGATTGGTTGTTGCAAGTGCAATATGAAATCTCACTTCCATGTTGTCAAGGTAACTAACTGTCTTCCTTAAGTACATTGAGTTTCTCAATTAGACCCATTTCACCATGCCTCGTGGAAGTTATAGTACCATTTTATCTGTAATAGGTAAAAGGGTGAGAGAAACACCATGGTATGTTATAGATACCATAAAACACGAAAGACAATGTAACTATATTTTTGGCTTTAAAAGGTGAGAACTAGTCTTGACATACCCACATAATGCGGCTCTTAAATTCTCATGTTTGGTTGTTATTGTTAAAATTACATAACCAATTGTATAACACGAAAATGTGATCCACATGTAGTGTTTAAGGGTTAATTTGTTGTGTTGACATTCCATATTTTGCACAATACTTGCGATAATAACTAGTCATATTTCATAATCTAGAAACGATAAATAGGATAGAACAAAAATCATGTATAAGCACAACATTTTTATAAATAGTTTCTTGCTTCATCCATCTCTGTTGTTTTAAAGAATTTGACATCACGGCTCAGCGAGTAGCAACATCAAAACAACTTCTCAAAGATGCATTTGTGGAGGCACTAAGAGAATCACAATAAAAC
This sequence comes from Arctostaphylos glauca, assembly GCA_019985065.2. Taxonomy (NCBI): domain Eukaryota; kingdom Viridiplantae; phylum Streptophyta; class Magnoliopsida; order Ericales; family Ericaceae; genus Arctostaphylos; species Arctostaphylos glauca. The sequence continues at coordinate 27,136,280 of JAHSPW020000005.1, read as the reverse complement.
ATATGGGAGCTGAAAGCATCACTTGACCAAATGAAACATGCAACAGGCATCCTGACTCCATAAAATTGGTTGTGATCTCAAATCAAGGTTCGAAAATATCCAAGAACCCCTGAGCTGATCAAATAAGTCATCAATCCTCGGCATCGGATATTTATTTTTCATTGTCACACAATTCAGTCTCTAAATGTCAATACACAACCTTAAGATCCCGTCATTCTTTTGAGAAAATAAGGCAGATGCATCCCAAGGTGTCAGGGGAATTGGAGTTATATCTTCAATTTCCTGAAGTTATATCTTCAATTTTTTCAACTCTATTGGAGCAAATTGATAGAGTGTCAGGGAAATTGGAGTTGTCTTGGGCACAAGATCAATAGAAAACTCCACTTCCCTTTGAGGAGGTAAACTCACAATATCTTCTAAAAAAACATCTGAAAAGTCATGAACCATCGTAGGCAACTCTCCTCGATTCTGATCCTCCTCATCATCCCATGTCTGCTTGTCCAACAGTTTCTCTACCCCACAACCCATGAATTCCTGATTGAACATCTCCTCTGTTTTCCCAAAACAAGTCAACCACTTCATATCTAAAATAACGTCAAAACTACTCATATCTAACAGAATAAAGTCAAAGGACAAACTATGATTGACAACTTCCATCTCACAAGAATGACACACATGCCTCAGAATCACATCATCCCCAACATGCATCTCAATAGATAGAACAGATTATAACATACTGACTTCAAAACCCAAGGTAGTAGCAAGACTAGAAGAAATAAACGAGTGTGAAGCACCAGTGTCAAACAAGACATTAACTCAGGAGCGAGATAAAAGAAAGTACCTCAATAACATCAATCCCCATCATGTCCCACTCCGTCAGGACAAAAGATAGTCTAAGGTTGCTCGTTATAACCTCACATGACTAACAACACAACTAAGGTTACCAACACAACTAAGATTACCACACACAATCAACAAAGATCTCGTCTAACCAAGCAAAATCTAACAATTCACTTCTTACACCCCGGCACAACGGCATACACCTATAACACAAGAGACAACTACAACTATCAATGACAAATATTCATTTAAACACGTACCACATAACCATGAAGGCACATAAACACGTAAAACACGTAATGAGAAAGTGCCCTTAAGAATATCAGTACGATATTCCAATTAACTTTCTTGGACCTCCAATCAGAAGACACGGTGATCAGTCGCCTCTTCTAACCAGATTTCGTAAGTAGTTGCATAGACGTCCGAAGACAACACATGACATTCCATGGCACAACTCCACATAAATATGCAGAGACAACACATGACATTCCATGGCACAACTCCACATAAACATGCAGACCTCTAGACCTCTAGGATCCTATCCACAGATCTAGATATTCGAACCATGCTCTGATACCAAGTTGTTACACCCCAAACTTCTACGGTATGAAATAAGTAATGGAATAACTCAAACCAAAACTTAACATAACCATAATCAATAATGAATTAAATCCCAATAAATGATATCTAATTATTAAATAACAAATAATCCATTATGTCTAAATCGAATTCGAACTAATCAAAAATAGGTCCACAATGCCTGAACAAATAAATAATTAACGTGTGAATACTTCTAACTGAACTGTTAAACATGAAAATATCTCTAAAACAGAAAATCCAACTAAGCATGTTGAACCATCTTCATAAGTAAACCTTAAGTCTTTGGTTCCATATCATCACCTGTAAATTGTTAGTTTACCAAAAGAAAACATAAGCCGGAGCTCGAGTTGGAAGTCATATTGGAAACGTCGACATACTGAGTAAAAATACTTGCATCAACAATATAATATGCATAACAACAATATAAACATCGAATAAACATTCACAACACTATTATGCTCTCATGCGACTTATGCATAATTTTGACGGTCTTGCAATGCGGTCAGCCCACATTGGGGACCCTATCGTAGAGTTTATGGGCTGCTCTGACCATTGGGCCACCTCTTTACCCGGTTGTTTCGTGGTCATTCACTGGAGGAATCGCAAAGATTTCCATGTTGAGTTTACGGGCTTTCATACCGAGGGGTCATTCCTTACTCGAAGTCCAATGTCCATGCATGCTCATATGTACCATTATCAATCAAAATTAGACTCAAACAGTAACTTTATGTGGAACAAAAGGCAAGAAACAGGCTGAGTGTATAAAAATTCAGATTCTGTCTTTCAATAGGTTACTCAAGTGGATAAAGTTATAGAGTCGAGTTCACTCTTAAAAATTCTAAAACATTATAATTTATAAGTAGAGGCATTGGGTCCAATGTCAATAGAAACTGCACTCTACAAGTTTTCAAATGATACGTAAAAAGTTAAAAATAAAATTTGACCAATACATTCGTGTCGGTTCATAGCTGATTATCTTATTTTGAACACCAAAACTATTTCGTCAAGTTCAATTGAAAAATTAATTTTGCTCGTGTAAAAATAAAATACCAAGTATACATGTTTTTGAAGCTCCATGTGTCTAGTTTCAAACAAAATAAACAGTGCACAATTTTGATACTCACACTAAAAATTATACTCGTTTTACGAAAGTGTGTCAGTGCAACTGGCACAAGCGCGAATACATTGCAGCTCGATCATAAATTTTTATAAAATTATGTACATTAAATTAGGCTTCGAAATTTTAACCTAACATAGTAGATACATAAACTAATACTTAGTAAAATTTTTAAAATTTTTAAAGTTTTAAAACCACCCTAACAAAATTTCCCAAAATCATATCATCGCAGTGTTCTTTTTTTGCAGATTCTATTCTTTGCAAAATAATTTTGTTTTGTCCTTCGTTTCTACAATCTAACTATCCAAGTCATCCCAAAATCCACATAAAACATGTCCGACTCGATTACACACAAAAAATAACACATATAACATCGAATTAAGTATGATTTACGTAATATCTCAATGTAAATCAACATGAAATCCCACCTCAAATGATAAAAAATGCAGAAATGATAAAGTAGTCGAAAGGCCCACGAATACTCCGTGTATAAGGTTGTTCTCGGACTCTATGAGAAGTTATCGATGTACTATACAACTATCTAGTTGATCGCGTCGTACGAATCTTTTGTCTAGACACCGATTCTCCCTCCTCAAATTTTTAAGGTTGGATATCTCTTAATAAGAAAGTTGCGTATTTTTAATATAAATTGATTTTAGGGTTTCCTAATCCTTATATAATTAAAATTTAATTAATTACACTAATCCCCTTCAAGTTCCTAATACCCCCACATCGCGCTCCAATGTTCTAAACTATTAAAAATAATACCATAATCAGAATGTTAAACTCAAAATCATGAATTTTTGAATAACTAAAATAATAAAAAAAAGATCGAATCTCGGGTCCTCACAGTAGATGGTGAAAAATATATATATATGCACATCGTTAGATGCTCATGAAGCAACACACAATTTTTTATTATTTAAGTTTATTAATTTATAATACATTTCATAATGGTGTGGGCTCCACACATTTCGATCCAATGACTGAATCAATTGAATTTAAAGGTTGAGATTACAATATATTTTTATTTTTATAATTGAATCTAACGGTTCATCATATTATTTTTATTAAAACCCTTTTTTACCCGTGTCTCTTATAAAATTTCTCCCAATAACAATTGATCAAAATTTCATAAAAAAGGGTTTGTTTGGCCCACAAATTAAAAAGGGGAATAAAAACAATTGAATTAGTTTTCTAGAGAATTAATTTGGTTCACAAATTTCGAGGCAGGGTCCATCAGTGGAGGACGTATTTCGAGAAGTTGTTAAACGAGAAACATGAAGGAGGTTTTGGTGAGGAGGAAGTTGATGTTCCTAGCGAGAAAATGGAATACGAGTTTTATCGGAGGATACAAAAGTCCGAAGTGGCCAAGGCTTTGAAGAAGATGAAACCGGGTAGGGCCTTAGGACCAGATGGCATTCCTATTGAAGTGTGAAAAAACCTAGGTGATTTGGGGGTGACTTGGTTGACAAAGCTGTTCAACAAAATTATTGTATCTAGGAGGATGCCAGACAAATGGAGGAGGAGTACCTTAGTACCTATCTACAAGAACAAAGGGGACATTCAAAATTGCAACAACTATAGAGGTATTAAGTTGATGAGTCATACGATGAAGCTGTGGGAAAGAGTTATGGAGCATCGTTTGAGGATGGAGACTATGGTGTCGGAGAAACAATTTGAGTTCATGCCTGGGAGATCGACCATGGAAGCTATTTACCTTCTAAGAAGAGTGGTAGAGAAACACAGGTCATTGAAGAAGGATCTTCATATGGTCTTCATAGACCTAGAAAAGGCTTATGATAGAGTGCCCAGAGACATTATATGGGGGGTTCTGGAGAGAAAGGGAGTAACCAAAGGGTATATCGATGTTGTTCGAGACATGTATGAAGGTGCTGTCACTGCCATTAGATCACCAGCAGGGGAGATGAGTGAATTTCCCATCACAGTAGGATTGCACCAAGGGTCAGCCTTGAGCCTTTACCTTTTCGCTTTAGTTATGGATGAATTGACTAGTCAGATTCAAGAGGATATTCCATGGTGTATGTTGTTTGCAGATGATATCGTCCTTATCGATGATACTGCTAGCGGTGTTAATACTAAATTAGAAATTTGGCGGGATGCACTAGAGTCTAAGGGCTTTCGGATAAGTAGGAGTAAAACTGAGTATATGGTTTGCAAGTTTAGTGATACCAGAAGTGTGTACGAAGAAAAAGTGATGATTCAAGACCAGGAGATACCAAAGAGTGACCGTTTTAAATATTTAGGCTCTATTATTAGTCAAGATGGAGAGATTACGGATGATGTGACCCATAGGATCCAAGTGGGGTGGCTCAAGTGGAGAAGTGCTACTGGCATACTGTGCGACAAGAGGGTACCCACAAAGTTGAAGGGAAAATTCTATAGAACTGCTATAAGACCAGCGATGCTTTACGGGACAGAATGCTGGCCTATAAAGAAACAACAGGTGACCAAGATGAGTGTAGCGGAAATGAGAATGTTGAGGTGGATGTGTGGTAAGACTAGACGAGATAGGATTAGAAATGAAACAGTCCGCGAGATGGTAGGCGTAGCACCTATAGACGAGAAGTTGAGGAAAAATAGGCTTAGGTGGTTTGGGCATGTCTATCGTAGACCTACGGATGCAATAGTTAAGAGAGCGGATAGGATAGCTTTGCATAGCAAGGTTTCGGGGTGGGGAAGACCCAAATTGACATTAGATGCGGTAGTGCGCAAGGATTTAAGTCTACTAGGGCTAAGTGAGCAAGCAGCACTTGACAGAATTCTTTGGAGGAAAAAGATTCATGTAGCCGACCCCAATTGATTTGGGACATAAGGCTCAGTTTGGTTTGGTTTGGTTTATCTTTATTTAAAAATAATTATAGCTTTTATTTTTTTATTGATTGTTGGTTCGTCTCGATGAAAGGAATTTAAAAAGTATAAAATTATGTCAAAAAACTAAAAAAAGTTCATTATAAACAAAAAATAAGTTAATATATGTGTTGTTTTGGGATTATTTTTTATCTTTTTAAAAATTTTTTAGTTTTGGAACATAATTTTATACTTTTGGAAATACCTTGTGGAGCGAACCAAAACCATAAAAAAATTGACACAAAACAAAAAGTTATAATTTTTTTTAAATAAAGACAAAAAAATACAATCGGACAATAATCAATAATTACCACCGGCCAAATAGACAATGTTAACTTTTATGAGATTTACAAGATAAGTAATCTGATTACTTTTGTAGATTTATGAATTTTTTTTAAAGAAATTTAAAATAAATGATTCCGATTCATTAGAGCTAAATAAATATTGACCCTTATCTTTGTCACCTGGTGACTTCTACACTATATGCAGAAGGTGTCATTGTCCATTTAGACTAACTAAATTATTGAATTATTTTTTCGTCCTTATATGAAATATTTTTGCAATTTTTTTGTCTGTCCTTAACTTTTTGTGAATTATTGGTTCATCTTAACGAAAGATTTCAGAAAAATTATAAATATTTGAAAAAAAGTTCAGAAAAGACAAAAATAATCAAAAAATAAAAGTTTTTGAGCTTATTCTTCGTTTTTACTGATGTAATTCTATATTTTTTAGACTCTTTTTGTCAAGACGGACCAATAATCCATAAAATATTGAGGTCAAAATAATAAATACAAAAAAATTAAATAAAGACAAAAATAATCTAAAAATAAATTTAGGCCAAATCTGATTTTTTTTTGTTCTAAGTTGAATTTTTTTTACAACTTTTGTTTTTGAGTCGATTTTTTTATGGCTATCGGTTCGTCTTGACAATAGATTTCTGAAACGTATAAAACTATGTTACAAAACTAATAACAATTTAGAAAAGATAAAAAATAAGTCCGAAACAACTCATGTGTAACTTATTTTTTGTTTGTAATGAATTTTTTTTTAACTTTTGGACATAATTTTATATTTTTTAAATTTCTTTCGCCGAGACGAACCAACCATCGATAAAAATAAAAACTAGAATTATTTTTTAAATAAAGATAAAGATAATTAATTTAAACAAATTAAACCAAATTAAGTTTTCCATTGATGGAGCCGTGTCAAAATTTGTGGACCAAATTAAATTCTCCAAAAAATTAATTTAATTATTTTTTATTCCCCTTTTTGATATGTGGACAAAACAAACCATTTTATATTGTTGCGAGGAATTATATAAGAGAGAAAGAGAGTGAGGGAGGAATAAAAAAGGATTTTAATAAAAAGAGTACGATGACATTATCTTTCTTAAGTCAACTGATGGAAAGGTCATGAAATAATAATTTTTTGTAGAGTAAAATGTACTGACCTCTCCGAGATTTCTGACAATTGCAGAGATTTCTCTTGGAGTTTTAGAAAATGCATTCATCTTCCTTATTTTAGAAATTATTACACCATTTTCCCTTGTCATTAAATCCGTTAGAAATTGGTTAGTTTTTGATGATGTCATCATATTACTTTTGTAAAATGCCTAAAAAAACACTTGGTTATGACTATAAAAATTAAAAAAGCTCTCTCTACGGCACACATTTTTATTTTTCTTCTCACTTTATGTAATTACTTTTATTTTAGTTATTTTTTAAAATAAATATATTAGTTCATTATTTTTATTTATCGATATAATTTATTTTTCTTAGTTATGGACATGTCATCTAGTATCGGAAGCGTCTTTAAGGCCATGAACAAAATATGTCATTGTGAGGTAAATGTCATTTTTTTCATTTATCGATATAAATTATTTTTATTTATTTATGGTCGTATCATCTTCTAATACAGGAAACATGCTTAGGACTAAGAACAAAATGTGTCAATGTGGGTATTATATTTTACTTCACAATTTTTTGTTAATTTGTTTTGTATTTTTTAATGTCGCAATGAGAAGATCAAAAAATCATAAAAATATGGACCGAAATTAAAAAAAAGTCTGATAAAATGATGCTAAATACACTGAAAACAGTAAAAAATTGTCTTTTAAAATATATGTAAAAAGTTCTAGTTATCCAGTCGAGATTCATAATGTAAAAAATAAAATTAATCAAATAGATAAAGTCAAAAATATTTTATTTCAATTACTAAAATATAATATATAAATAAAGTTATACAAAATTAACCAAAGTTAAGTTTAAAGTTCTAATAAGCAAAGAAATATTATGTTAAAATTAAATTACATTAATTTTTTTAAAAAAACTCATGAGAATTATTTTTTGATGTTAGGTTAAAATATGTATGTGCTTTCTATCAAACAAAATACATATACAGGATGAAAAGTAAAATATTCATTGAGAAAAAAGAATTTTTTTATAAAATTAAATAATGGTTACTAAAATTAAGATGTGTAAGACTTGAATAAGATAAATGAATTGAAACATTAATGAAAAAAATAAAATAAAATAAATGTCATACATTATATAGTAAATATAATTTTTGTAAAAGTAAATATTTGTCAAAATATAAGATGTATATTTATTTGCACAAATTTAATCAATAAATAAATAAAGTGAAATATAATAAATATAGTTATATAACAACATATATCATATGTAAATATTATTATACAATGTATAATATATACACACATAAATAGACTGACTACACATAAAAAAGAAAAATAAAAAGACTAATGAGGGTATTTTGATCTTTTATTCATTAAAATTAATGGTGTTTGTAGAAAATTTACGACAGGAAAAAAATTATGTAATAGTTTCAAAAGTAGGAGAGGTAAGTATAATTTTAAAAACCTGAGGGGAGGTTTTTACAATTTTTAAAAACCTCAGGAAAGACTAGTGTATTTTATCTTATTTTGTAAAATACAATTGTTAGAATGACGGAGGAGGACAATGCATTTGCCGGTACATTTAGGGAGGTTGGTAAAATTTACCCAATTTTTAAAACGGAAAAGCTAACAACCGCCCTTAGGACGTTGTTTAGTGTTTATCAGTTGTCAAATAGTACAAGTCTCTAGTGTCTTAAGTCAAGTGGTAAAAACAGAAGGGCTATATTATAACAATCTTCCCAATGTTTTTGAATAATATGAAAAGCAACCATGTTGCTTAATGTGAATGTCAACAGCAAATAGCAAATAGTAATATATTTAAATCTAGATAAATTTTTTTCATTCTTATTTAAAAAAATTCGTAATTTTTATTTTGCGTTAATTTTTTATAGATTATTATTTTGACTCGACAAAGGATTTTAAAAAATGATAAAATTATTTATAAGAATTAAAAATAGTTTAGAAAAAATAAAAAATAAGCAAAAATAATAGCTGTTTAGATTTATTCTTCGTATTTATTACACTTTGTTTAATTTTTAGATATAATTTTATACTGTTTAGATTTCTTTCGTTCGAGATGAATCAATGAGGCACGACAAATGCAAAAATAATAAATGTAATTTTTTGAATAAAAATAAAAAAATAATCTATTTAAGTTAGCCAAATAGATATTGGCCAAAATAAACTAAACTAATTTAAATTTTTGTATTTGTTATTTTTTTATTTTTTAGGATTTGTTGGTTTGTTTCAACTAAAAAAATTTAGAAAATACAAAATTATCTCCAAAACTTACAAAAAATTCATTAAAGACGAAAATAAATCAAAATAAAAAAGCAATATTATGCCACTTGGTTGCTCTCCCAAGTAAACATCGGAGCGGAATTAACTAAGGGAGTCTTCGACACTTTATTCGCAATATCGACAACAAGGGTACTCGCTCATTTATTTATAGAGAATTTCTGTCTCATTTCGCGAACGAGTAATTTAGGCGGTTGATAGAAGAAAGAAGATGGAAGTTTCATAAAACAAACACCTCTTTTTTTCCAGCCTTAGTCAAATAGGGGCTGCAGACACTCTTTCGTTTTTTTATTTATTTATAATTTTTTCAATTTTCAAATAATTTTTTAATTTTCTAAAATTTCTTGTTCAGACTGACCAACAATCAAAAAAAAATTATAAAAAACTTCTAAGAAGGACGAAAATTAGTAGTACAGTAATCCAATAATTACCAGAGTGCAAATAATAAAAATGTAAATTCTATTATATTATCGTTTCCACAAAAAAATTTCAAAAGAGTATTACATTTAAAGTAGATTAATTAGTTGCTTTTTTAATTTTAATTTTTAGAGGAAACTTTAAGGATTATAAATGTTTTATTAAAATCTTTACACTATTGGTTCATTTCGGCAAGAGGTTTTAGAAAATGTTATCAATTATGAACTAAATTTGAAAAAATAAAAAAAGATAAAAAATAATAAAAAAATAAGATTTCTTTGTGCTGATTTTTTATTTTTAGTAATTTTTTTTAATTTTTGAATATAATTTTAAATTTTTCTCATCAAGAAGAATTAATAATTTATTAAAAATTAATATAAAAGTAATAAATGTAAAAATAAATAAATAGTTTGAAGTTGAAGTTTGAGATTTAAATTAAAAAAGTTGAAGTCTGAGATTTAAGAACAGAGAGAGAGAGGGGTTTCATGTTTGACTGCTAGAGAAAGAAAGCGGTTAAGATCTGATATGAAAACCATGCATGCCAAAGGCGCGAGGACACGGAAGTGTCGTGAGGGTCATGTGTATATGGAAATCAAATTTCAAATTTCGGATCATGTATCACTCTTTCTCTCTCTAAAGAAACAAAACGATGAGAGTAGTGTATGACGGTTTCTCCTTTTCAAAGATCTAAGTGTAGAAAGGGAAACCATGATTCATTTGGGGAGTTTGCATCGTATTTGTCGAAATGGCGAGGACGACGAGCAGTCGCCGGAGTTGGAAATCGGGTAGTATAAGGGAGGTGTGGCAAGGGCCGCCGGATGTTTTCCAGCGGAATAGTACGAGGCGGCACGAATGAACGACGACGAGTAGATGAACCACAGGGTTAGGGAGGGGATGTAACCGCAGGTGATGAGTAATGGGAGAGTTGTACGGAAGGCAACGACCGCTCGCCTTCCTTATCACCGGCGACCACTCCGGTGTACATCTCAACTTCCGTACGGCAAGATTGAAGATTGTATTTCCAGCGGAATAGTATCTATACCATTGCTTTACTGGGTTGCGATTTTGAAGTAAAATCTCTCTCTCTCTCTCTCTCTCACGGAATCTCGGACCAGAACGAAGGGTAATCCAAACCCTTTTTGCATTTTGATTCTGCAATTTTTCAACAATACGAAGCACCCAGTTTCTGTATCTGAACCCTTTCTGCATTTTCATTCTGCCATTTCAGGTTTCGGGTTCTGTTTGATTTCAGGTTCTGTGGTTTGAAGCTTAATGGGAGAGTTGTACGGATGGCAACGACCGCTCGCCTTCCTCATCATCGACGACCACTCCGGCGTAGATCTCAACTTCCGTACGGCAAGATTGAAGATTGTATTTCCAACAGAATAGTACCTGTACCATTGCTTTACTAGGTTGCGATTTTGAAGTAAAATCACTCTCTCTCTCTCTCTCTCTCTCGGAATCTTGGACCAGAACGAAGGGTAATCCAAACCCTTTTTGCATTTTGATTCTGCAATTTTCCAACAATACGAAGCACCCAATTTCTGTATCTGAACCCTTTCTGCATTTTCATTCTGCCATTTCAGGTTTCGGGTTCTGTTTGATTTCAGGTTCTGTGGTTTGAAGCTTGCCGCAATGTAATTTGGTTCGAAGCTTGCTATTTCAGGTTGAAGTTCATTCTAGATGTTCTGATAAATTGTATTATGGGTTGTTGAGTTTCTGTGTCAGTCTTAGTTGTTTTCTTTATCTGAGTAGTTCATATCTTTTTGGCGCAGACTCATTTATAAGAATCTATATCTTTTTCTGTCATGTTGAAGCTGAACTTTTTTGGACAAAAGTTATTTCTTTTCAACTTTTTTGGATAAAAGATCTTTCTTTTCTATCCCTTTTTCAAAATCCAAAGGCCATCTTGAAACAATCAGAACATGAAAAAACTGTATTTCTCTAGAAAAATTGAGAGCTGCATTTGCCATGTTTGGATTAGATCTTTTTTTTTTTTTTGTGGAAGGCATTTTCATCATAAAACAAATCTCAAACCTAATGTTCAGAATACTCATGATGTTAGACTTGGGCATGTTAGACTTACGTTGTTTTTTTGAACATTATGTGATGTGTTACCAAAAAAAGTGCGAACATTACCACATCACTGATGGAGGGAAGGGTTCGTAGTGTTAAGAGGGGAGGAAATACTACTATTTTCAGCATTGCCCAAAGTGGACATACTAATATTTTCATTTAAATCCTCCCCCGAACCTAGTCCACCTTTTTCATGAGGAAAACTATAAATTCAAGTCAAATTGAAGTGGTAACTATATGTCGGATCTAAGTGCTATAGCTACATACCTGTTCTTCAAGTTTTAACAATATAATGTTGGAAAAGAAAAGATAGCATGTAATGTTCTTTGTTATCTGGAATTTGTTTTACGATGCAATTGCTAAAGATTCTGCGATTAAAAATTATGGTAGCACCTTTTAGACTGACTGAGAAATCGCAGTATACTGGAGTTACTTTCCTATCCTATGCCCTCTGTAGCGAAGCCAATGAGGTGATTAACAAAAGTTTAGACACTGCCTGGGGTGCTAAAAGACTAGCTTTTTTACATCTTTTCACTTTTGTTTAAATTTTTTAAATCGAGTCCTTCTCATGTTTGAACAACTCTGGCTTCCAAAGCAACAGTAGGTTTCACATCAAACCCAGATCATACCGCTACAAGGAACATGTGGTACACCACGTATCATAAATTGTTGCACCACACAGATAGACTCCTATGGATAATAAAGTTGGCATGTAATTCTTTCAGGCGATCAACATCAATGAAATAAAAACTATTTTCCAAATTATTGATGCAACACAAATATGTTCCAAAATATTAAGGGCATGCAAGAGAAAACTGTAAACAACTGTTTAACATGTGGGAGTTCCCTGGTAGCGTAATCACCAAAGACAAGCAGCATCACAATCAACCAAACACCAAAACCAGTCAGCAATCATCTTTAATGCCAATGGAGGTTTGGGGATTTATTTGTCCTACAAAACCTCAGCACATGCCTGTACATGTTCATAGTTATATTAATGCAGGAAAACTGAACTAGAAGACTAAAACATACCAAAAGAGGGTTAATTGAGACACACTGTTCCTTATCACTAACTTTTTGTGCAACCCAAATGTGTTGGAATGAACTGCTTGTTTGATTTGATCACCTGTTAGAGACCCCATTTCCCATTTGAAGTCAGGCCCTTGACTTTTGTTTTGTCATGCATTGCATTCTGCTGCTTTTTGATGGACCCAGTGATCTAGTTCACGGTATAAGCTAGATAGAGTCTTTTTTCTTCTTTGATTCTATCCTCGAATTGAAAAGGGTCCATGTTAAAATGTTATCCTGGTTAAGAACTTTCAAGATTTGAGCTAAGGCGGTTATGGGCTATGGATAAAAGTAAAGGTATTTGCTATATTCCTGTTATTTTCTCCTCATGTTCTGATTCTTCCGTACAGTTTTGGGCATTTCAATTTCTTTCCTTTTGAGATAAGGGGCTAATCAGTTCATCTCCTATCACTATAAGAGGTTAAAATTTGTATGACAACTCAAAAACTCTCTTTCAACCCCATGTTTATTAATTTTTATCTTGAGCTATTTCTAAGGTCTTCTCTATCTATTTTTCGCTAATTCTGTACCATGTTTGATTTTCTTGACTGATGTTGTTGTACTTTAGGTTCCGAATCAATCGTATTTGCTTTTATTTTGTCTTTACACATTTATTTTTATGAATCAAGAATATGTTGTGGGTTTTGCTCGAGCGATGCGGTTCCTTTTTTAAACATTATTTAAACTTCGAATGTCATATGTCCATAAAAAATTATTCGAATGTCACTGTTATTTGCTCTATGTCGCCCAAAAATGATTCGAATGATTCGATTGTCCATACAAAATAATTCGAGTGTCGCTGTTATTTGCTCAAGCCACAGATACACATATTTGAGTTCTGTTTTTTATTACCAACCTCCCTGATTGAGGAGATGTGGATTATCACCAGCTTGCCGCAAGGTCTCTGATCATGCTGTGAGTTTATTTCACTTACTGGTTTCTTTGATGAATTGTTTTTCGATCATGGACTCATGGTACGTATGAAGCCGATAATTGCAAAAATTTTAAGGCTATATCTTATTTTATTTTACTTTTGATTGTGTAGGTCTAATCTTCTTCTGCAGTTAGTTTATGAGTTCCCCCTTTTGAATTTCAATGAATTTTCAGTGATTGGCTTTTGCTGTGAATTTATGTATAATCGTCCACCTTAATTAGGTTCAAAGTTCCCAATTTCAACTTCAACAATTTTCTGAATCATGTGGGTTTCTATGGAACTTTGTTTTAATCGCCAATACAATTAAGTTTTAGAGGTTTCCATTTCAACTTTTCTGAGTTTCAATGACTATACGAAATGAGTTTCTAGGGATTTTAGTTATGACCGTTCACTCCAATTAGTTTCAGAGTTTCCCCTTTTCAGCTTCATTGCTTCACTAATATCCGATGAAAGTGCTTTTGCATCCCATTTACTTAGCCTATTACGACTTAATGAACTTAAAGCTCTTTTTATCTACGGTTAGTCCATTACCTGGTTGCCAAATCATTGATGTGCAAATGTAAGGGTCACCACAATTGCAAGCAGGCAGCATAAAAGGATTCAACAAGGTAAGTATTGTAAAAAACTAGCGATTTTAATGCCGAAATGGTAAAAATTAGTTGTTTATCTGAAAAGTAGGTTAATGATTTGCACTAAATTTAATGTTTTCCCAACTTCTATTAGAGGTTCAAAGAGTCCATGTTTTTCTCTTCTCTTTTTTATGTGTTTCAATATTTTTGCATACCTCGAATGGAAGTTTTGTTGCTTTGTTCTGGGCGTTTTGCGTTTTGCTTGCACAATGGTATTCTAAAACTTTCCCTTCTGCATAGGTTTTGGTGAATATTTTTCACAAACAGGTACATTTTTGCGAAGGTTTTTTTTGTTGAAGTTATATATGGGGGAGCCTTAAAAGCAACAATGAGCAATTTTAGGTAATATGCCTTCCGCAGGTAGAGATTTTTTATGCCAAGTTTGTCAGTGTACTCGTGTGAGTAAAGATACATTTAGCACGGCGATGCTATTACTATGATTGATCAATTGCTAATTACATAATGCACGTCGTTCTAACCGATACACATGACATTATTGGTTGGCGAAGTAGACCGAGGACTACAATCTCATTGTTGTTAGGGGAACTCATGGTACCTATTGGTGTAATCTTTCCACCCTGTGCTGTGAATGTTGTTCTGCTACAATAAGGACAAGTTTTAGTTTTAGAGTTCTTCGTTAAGGAATCTTTTAATTAATTGATTTAATTCCAGCTCCACTCTATTATTGATTTAGTATAGCTTTCATTATTTGTGTAATTGTGTAGTTGTGAACTAGCACTTTTACAGAATACTTTTTAAATACATTGGGAGGAGTGTGTGTATATATATATATATATATATATATATATATATATATATATATATATATATATATATATTAATTATGGTTCTAGGTGAAATTACGGCTTTACTCTTGGATAATGAGAATAATCGGAGGTTATATTGATGTGTACCTAGGTTCTCACAATATTAAGAGCTGTGAAATTTTTGTTTGTTTTTTTATACGTACACAGTTTTTAAAGAATGGGGTTGCAAACAAAGTTATCAATCTCGTTCTGTACTAGCCGGTACTGGCCTTGTAATGGTATCGGACCACCGAAGTACCATTTTGGCCACTGTTTTGACCTGTTCCGGCTAGGTTTTCCTTGGGCAGGACGTTTTCTCCGAGGGTCTAGCTATAGCGGGACCTTTTATCCATGGAGAATCCATCACGATGTCCTGCCAGCTTCAAGACGCAGACAGATGCTCTGTTCAGGAAGAATTGGGCTTTTCAGGTCCCTCCTCCCGTTTCCTCTGATTTTCGAATCGTAAACCTCTAAACTAACACAACGGCCTTTGTAACTTGTAATGTCTGTATCATTACCATCGTGTCATCCCATTACAATGCAATGGGAACATGTTTTCCTTTTCCTTGGCAAAAAATTTAAGCTTGATTTATTCTTTGCTTTATTTTTTCCCGAAACGAAGAAAGATGGTCAATTGCCAGCTCCTCTTACCTCCAATTTTGGTCTGCTCACTGTTTGCTTTTGGCATTTAATCAAATAAGGAAGGGACTTAATGATGGGGAAAACACACCATATATGTGCTCAATTCCTAGTCCGCTGGAGAACCCTCTCTTGTTGCAAATAGCAAAACCAGAAAACCATGCTGTGAGAATCACTCTTACGTCTTCTGGCGATTTGCCTGATGGGTCATGCAGGAGGACCAAATCATGTCCGCCAACTATACTTGTTACTGGAATGAACAAGTCCCTAGGACTTGGTAATCTCTCTTTAAATTATTATGGTTTTGCCACAACATTATACCAAAACACATATGAAAGGTTAAAGTAATTAGCAATAATATCTCAAGAGAAGCCATCTCTAATGGGGTAGGCCATTTATTTTGCATAAATTAAAGCACTGCCGAACCTCGTGCTTTGAAGTTTGGCAAAGAGCTCTCTCTCTCTCTCTCTCTGGTCAAGATGGGACCCACAAATAGCATTCTCATGGGAATTCTAGATCAAAGAAGAACAAAATTACATTGTCACAATTGGAGCATGATTGTGAACTTCGCGATATTTTGACATGCCAAAGTTTTGGTTTTCGGTTTTCTTATTCCCTTTTTGGCATCAATGAATGGAGATGCTTCTAACAATCAACAACAATTATATATTTCTAGTATCGATCTCTATCTTTATGGAGTTGGCTGGAAATTTGATCTCTAATTCTTCCATTCCTAATTCCTCTGATATGTTAATTGGATTGGCTGATGGTGTATATGTAAGTTTTCCTTCCTCTGCTAATTTATTTATTTATGGGTTTGATATAAATGGATTTGCCATCACTTACTCAGGAAATATAACCCGTAATTAACATGAACTCTGAAAATATTTCAGGGATCGATCATATGGCCTCCTGCAAGGATGTTTGAAGATCCAGCTCTGTTGTCCCCTGATCCTATCATTAACCTTGGAACTCAGTGTGGTTGGAAGACACGGAACTCTTCCATTTCTTTCCCCATAGGATAGAAGGAAATAGAGAAAGGTATCTTTTCACGTATTTGAATTCTTGAATGCTACAAAGTTCTTTATTTATTTTGTTTTTCCTTCTTTAGGTTCTTATTACGTATGTTTTTGTTTTATTCTGAAGACCATGTTAAATAATTTTGGTTAGTAAGTTTAAGTGTTTATCCATAGTCTACTCTTTCTCTCTCTAGAGATAAAATGTGTTAAGGGTTTAAGTTTGTGGCTCAATAGTTATTCGGAGATCAATGACTAGATTTTCAAGGGTTACTTGAGCAAGAATTCGAAGGCAGGGGTCAATGAGATAGTAGCAGGTAAAAGTCTTCTTGTACTCCTTAATTTTTTTTACTGTAGGAAAACTATTGTCAGTGCCCTCACATGAGCTTCAATTATATGTACAGCCTACGATTTCTTGAACTCAAACAACAAAGACTTAAATGTGAGTATATGGTACAATGCTACCACCGATGATGAAGGCGTTGACAGTAGTAATGGTGGGATTAAGATGACGTGGGTTCCTCGATTATTGAATTTGGTATTTATTTTAAACTTACATATCTTTCCTACTTGTATTCACCTACTTGTTTTCCTGTCATTCTTTTCAGAGGATGATTTTTGGCGACCTTTCAACGCCATATCCATATGTATGTAGAGCGTACAATGTTTTTCCATGTTCTGTTTCATCTTATGTTGTTTTATGGTTCTTACAGAAACACACAATTATGATTTGATCTTCAAAATGTGAAATCAATCCCATCGTTTTGAGTGAGATTATTAATATATGATAGCTATTTGGGTTAAACCCACATACGGCCAAGGCGCCGCCCTTGAAGAAAGCCCAGGAAGACATTGCTTTGGAGTAGGCCGGAGTACACAATAGTGGGACGAAGGCCCACGATCATCCTCAGTCTATCCGTGCTTGGCCCAAGAACTACGCTATGGATCTTCGGCCTGTGTGCCGAACCCCCTTTGGCCGACGTCTGACCTCGGCTGTTCTGACTTGCTGCCTCTCACTCGAGATCCGTTCTTGGGTTCTCTTGGTTTTTGGCAGAGTGATGCTCGGCATCACTACGCAAGGAATGCGCCCTATACGTACAAACGTGGGGGAAAAACTACGGGACATGCGGACGTGCCTGTCCAATCCGCACGGAAGTGGGGACACGTGGCAAAGCCGCCATGACTCTCGGACCACGATACTACATTCTTGGCCGAAGACTCCGGCAGATGGTTGGATTCCTATTCTATAAATATTCTAGGGGCACTCCTATTACAGGTACATGCACGCTCACGCTAAAACTAATTTCAAATTGCCTTCGCTCCCTCTAGAGGCGAACTTGATCGTCAGAATGCCCGCAGGAGATTCAACCTCGACCAACACTAATTTAGTATTGAGTGTTTTACAGGTTTAGCAAGAGAGTTTGCCATCCAATTTCGAGAAGTCCAATTTGGATTCCAGACTCCACAATTTGGCGACCACAGTGGGAGATCCATTTGATTTCTCATCCCAAACCCCCACACTCATTTTCACTAAACTCTTTCAAACTTAGCCTCATGGCGAAAACCCCAACTCAGAAAAACGATCAGGTCAAATCTACTCGGGTTGGGAAGGTGGCAATGGGAGCCAGCGGGACTGACCCAGCAACCTTGCCAGTCCTTCCTCCCCCTCAGCCTGCGGAAATTCATGTCGATTTGAGGGATAGGGCGTACGTTGAACGCTTGGAAGCTCGGTTAGCAGAGAAAGACCAGCTTCTCCAACTGGTCAGGGAAGAGGTGACACAGCTCAAAGTTGCAATAAGGCCCCACCAGAATGGCTAAGTGTCTCAGGCTCGGCGACGCAGGCGCCACCGACACGTTCTCCCGAGTGAAGGGAACAGCGGAAACGTCAGGCTCTCGAGCGTCTAGGCGCCAATGCCGAAGCAAAAGGGTTTGACAAGACACGTTGTTGAGAGTGAGTCTGCTCTCCTCCTCTTGAACATTGCTTGGGTGACGATTGCCGAGTTCAGCGGGTCTCGATTCATAAACGATTGGGAGCTCAGCCTATCAGCAGCACCCACTCGTACTCCCCGCCAACTATAGCCTCAGATGTCACCCAAACTCATGAAACTTAGCTAGACAGAAGATACGGCTGCCGAAGGGATCGATCTCCTCGGCGTCATAATGATCGACAACGTTCCCCTCGGTACCACGGTGGGCAGGATCTTAGGCCGCAACTCACTGCTGGCGAAGGGGCCTGGCCGAGCACGAGGTTCAGCAGTCCCGATCACAATGCGACATCATACACGACCAGCTCATCTCCTTCCCCTTCACCAAAGAGATCGACGGGGTCCGTCCTTCGTGCGGTTTCAATCCGTGGAAGTTTATCAAATACGATCCAAAGACGGACACCTATCTGCAACTGGTGCATTTTAGTCGATGATGTCTCTTCACAACTTTGACGATGCCTTGATGTGCAAGCTTTTCCCTTCCAGCTTACGAGAGATCGGTCTTTTCTGGTTTGACAAACTGTCGAAGAGATCCATTCTCTCCTTCAAGGACCTCTCGCTTGCCTTCTTAGCTTTGGTTCGTCATCAGTAGCAGATAGAAGAAGGGTGTCGATTCTCTCCTCGCATTGAGAAAGTCAGCCAATGAGTCTCTCAGACAACATGCAGCTCGGTATTGGGAGCTCTTCAATGAAATATAAGGTTGCGATTTGGCCATTGCTGTAACCTCGTTCAAGCTCGACCTAGAACACAGGAACCTATTGTTCAAGGATCTAATGTTGTCCAATCCCTCCGACATGGACGATCTCATGAGGCAGATCGACAAAAACACTGCCAACGTATAAAATCTTTAAGAAGATCCAGCACGAACCGTATTTTGAGTGGCCGAGGAAGCCACTGGGGAATCTTCAGGAAACGCACGACTCTCCTTACCGCTGCTCCTACCACAGGGAGAAGGGCCATTTGACCACAAGATGCCGAGCGTGGAGGGACTTTCTTGAGAGATTGGTATCACAGGGCCACCTTTAGGAATATACAGATGAAGAAAAAACACAAGTCGAACCTCAGTCATAGCCTGAGAAAGAAAACAGTGGCGAGATCAGGGTAATCAACGTAATTCATGGAATGGTGGACACGACTGTGGAGGAGAGCCTTCGGGCTGAGATCAAACGTGCGGCCAATGGAAAACAGGTTATGACAGTAAGCTCGGGTGCCAAACGTTCACATCCAGGTAATTATTCCAGAGGCAACCTTTCATTTTCCGACTAGGATCTAGAATGCTTCAAAACACCACACAATGATGCCTTACTCGTCTCTCCTACCCTCGGTAACTCCTTGGTCCGCCGAATCCTGGTGGACCAAGACAGTTCGGACGAGGTCATGTACTATTCCCTATTTAAGACCCTCCACCTCAAAGACACCGACCTTGAACCTACTGAGGTACCATTGGTAGGAGTGGCTACTAAGGCAAAACAAGTAGGAGTAGTATGTAACATAGCACCTTGACAACTCTCCTCTTGTTGAACAATAGCATATGCTTCACCCAAGGATGGAAATGGAACGCGACCCAGCACTTACACCCTAATCTAATCATACTCTATATCAAGACCAGCCAAAAAATCATATACCCTTTATTTTTCTAGTCGCTGGATCCATTTAGTAGCATACTCAGTGCATACAGCCTGAAACCCCTGATAATGATCAAACTCCTGCCAGCTGAACCTCGTGCATACAGCCTGAAGATACGGACCTCGTCGATCTCTTTGGTGAAGGGGAAGGAGATGAGCTGGTCGTGTATGATGTCGCATTGTAATCGGGACAGCTGAACCTCGTGCTTGGCCGGGCCCCTTCGCCAGAAGTGAGCTGCGGCCTAAGATTCTACCCACCATGGTACCGAGGGGAACGTTCTCGATCATTATGACACTGAGGGGATCGATCCCTTTGTTGACAATGTAAATAGTAGGCATATAATTAGGAGCCTATTTAGGAATTCAATTAGAGATAAATTAAGAATATAGAATGATAGGTGATTTGGTACTAATTTGTATTTCCTTGTTTGAGTCTGTACATTGTTCTATATATTGTGTCTCCTTTTAGGAGAAGAATACACAGAAAATATATTGTTCGACATGGTATCAGAGCGGGTTTCAAAACCCTAATCTGACTTGATCGAATATCTCGTACTCGATCTCTCTTTCTCGGTCTACCTCGATCACCATCATCAGAAACACCAAACCCTAACTCAGAACATCATAAACCTTAAACCCAGATCTCAGCGCCGCCGTTCGCCACCCACTCGCCGACCTTCGCCGCCCGTCCGCGGACCTTCGCTGACGTTCGCCGACCTTCGCCGCCGACCTTCGCCACCACTCGCCGGACCTAGAACCTGCCTCAGCACTCCTCGCCGACCTTTGCCGACCGTTCGTCACTCTTCGTCGGAGCTCCGTTACATTTCGGCAAGCCTCACCGGATCGGCGTCGGCCCTTTCCAATCCTTTGAGCTCCGTTTTTTGCGCTTCCCGACCACTGACACCCTCAGATCTGCGACCTGGTTACTTGATCTCCACCCACTGACCATCAGCAGCCCTCGCCGGAGCTCCGTCGGAGGTCGTCGGAGCTCGATGTACTCGCCGGATCTCTTCCAAAACATCGGGGCGTTGTTTTTTGTGACTCTTCTCCCTGTTCTGTCCACGTCAGCACAGATTCGCTGGTCTGGATATTAGTGGTAACCGTATTTGATCTCTTTTATACTCGTTGCTATTTAATACTATATAAAATGGCTGAGAAAAGTACATAATCTTATGCGAAAATTACAGAAACTAGTTTACGAGAAATCAAGGACGTAAGAGACCCTTTTGTTCACCGTACCCTTACTATTATTAAATTAAAAGGGTCAAATTACCTTCCTTGGTCTCGAGCTGTGACTGTCTCGCTACGTGCGAGTGGTGAAACCTCCTATATCACTGATGCGCCTTCTACTGATCCCAACTGGAGTCAAAATGATGCTCGCATCATGACTCTCCTCTGGAATAGTCTAGAACCGGATATTTTCAACAATGTTACTTGTTTGGACACCTCTAAAGCCATATGGGATATACTACGAGAACTCTATTCTTTCGATCAGAATCTCTCTCGGATTTACCAACTCTATGAGGGCATTTTCTCTCTTCAACAAGGGGATCGATCAGTTGAAGAGTACTTTTCCATGTTAAAAGGCATGTGGGATGAGTTAAATATCTATCAACCTTTGACAATTGACTTGCAGAAACAACAACAATACAGGGAGGAGTTTCGGGTTGCTAAATTCCTCTCCGGCCTCAAACCCGACCTAGCTCATTTGAGTTCTCAGATCTTGTCCGGTAAAGATATTCCTACAGTTGGAGAGACATTTGCTCGTATTCGCCGCGCTGCCACCCACTATTCTATTCCGGAGAGTCCTCCTCAGTCCGCTCTTGCTGCTCCCACTGAGCGTTATATTCCCCCCTCTGGCGGTTCTGGGAATCATATGTCTGGCCGACATCATAATAGTTCCTCCACTCGTGGTGGTCGCCGGGGAGGGTGAGGCGGCCGCGGCTCTAAGAGATGTACTCATTGTCATCAGACTAACCACACGGTTGAATTTTGTTGGCGACTTTACGGCAAGCTTGCTTGGGCTAATCAGGCTGCATCTGCAGGGGAGCCATCTGAGCCTGTCACTTCAGATAGCATCACTATCTCTAAATCTGAGTATGATTCAATAGTCCACCGAGCCACTGCATCCTCTTCTTCTACTGCTACCCTTGTTGCATCAGGTAACACATGTCTCTATTTTGCCTCTCATGCACCTTGGATCTTAGATTCTGGTGCTTCTGATCACATGACATGTAATATATCTCTTTTATCTAATATCTCTTATCCATCTACCCCATCATATGTTACTATTGCCAATGGTACTAAAACTCGAGTTCACGGCCTTGGCACTTACTGCGCCTCTGGTCTCACTTTTTCTTCTGTTTTATACTTACCCCAGTTTTCGTTTAATTTATTGTCCATTCACAAACTCACCCAAACTTTCAATTGTTCGGTAACATTTTATCCCTATTATTGTGACTTTCAGGATCTAAAGACGAAGAGGAGGATTGGTGGGGGATATGAGAAGAATGGCTTGTACTACCTCCAGCCGACCGGCTCCTTCCAGTCATCTGCTCTTCATTCCACTACTACACCATACCAGTGGTATTGCCGTCTTGGACATCCTTCATCTGCCAATCTCCGCCAATTAGTCCCATCTTTACCTACAGTGTCTACTTTTAATTGTGATACTTGTGAACTTAGTAAACATCGTAGAGTTTCTTTTCCTTCACACACTGAACTATCTAGTTTGGAACCTTTTGCTCTTGTTCATTCTGATATTTGGGGACCGTCTCGAACTACTGGTTTATGTGGTGCTCGATATTTTGTCACGTTTATTGATAATTTCTCTCGGTTGACTTGGGTATATGTGCTTAGAGATCGCTCTCAGTTATTTACTGTCTTTCAGTCTTTTTTATGCTGAAGTTACAAACCAATTTAATGCCATATTACTTGTTCTCTGTAGTGATAATGCCCAGGAATACACCTCTAAACCCTTTACACAATTCCTCGATTCTCGTGGCATCATTCATCAAACCTCATGTGTCACTACTCCTCAACAAAATGGCGTTACTGAACGCAAGAATGGCCCCATTATTGCTATTGCTCAGGCTCTTATGCTACACATGCATGTTCCTAAAACTTTCTGGGGGGATGCTGTTCTTACTGCCAGTTTTCTCTTAAACCGCACGCCATCTCGGGTTTTGCAAGGCAAATCTCATTTCCAGGTTATGTTCCCTGGAATTGAACCATTTCCTCTCCCTCCTCGACTGTTTGGGTGTATTTCATTTGTCCATAATTTACAACCTGGTCGTGATAAATTGGATCCCCGTTCTCATAAGTGTATCTTCCTTGGCTACTCTCGTACTCAAAAAGGCTACCGGTGCTATAGTCATTCGTTACACAAGCACTTTGTTAGTGTTGATGTCACGTTCTTTGAAGATGTGCCCTACTATTTCGCAGAAGGACACAACTTACAGGATCCACTCCTCTCCAGACCTGGTCACTCCTTTAATGATCCTGAAACTACAGTTTCCGGTGTTCCTGTGCTCCCTCCAGCTCACCCGCCAGTTACTCGGGTCTATGTTCGGCGCCAACACCATCCACCTATGACGATCGCTCTTGAGGTCACTTCTCATTCTCCCCGCCGTCTTCCTCACCGTCTGCAGATCCACCGTCATAGGACCCCACTCTTGATCTTCCCATCGCTGTCCGCAAAGGTACGCGTTATAGTTTTAGAAGAGAAAACTGAAAGTATTATTTCTAAATTATCTTGATTACAATGCTCATAGAGCCCTTAAATAGAGAACAAAACATGCCTAATATAAAGATACACAATCATTCCTGATATAAAGATACACAATCATTCCTAATATAGAAGATACACAATCATGCCTAATATAGAAGATACACTTTCACACCCCCCCTCAAACTCAGGATGCTAGAGCAGAGAGCATTGAGAGTTTGCCAAGGAGAAAGCGAAAACGGGCAGCAGTATGGGTCTTCGTGAAGAAGTCGGCCAACTGCAGCGTAGAAGAAACGAAGGGTAAAGTAGTAGTGGCAGACTGAAGATGCTGGCGAATGAAGTGACAATCAATTTCGATGTGCTTGGTGCGCTCATGGAAGACCGAGTTGTGGGCGATCTGAATTGCACTCTTATTGTCACAATAAAGGGGCGTGGGTGAAGTAACAGAGACACCCATATCTGAGATGAGCCAGCGAAGCCACACAATTTCAGATGTAGCATGAGCCATAGCACGATATTCGGCTTCAGCAGTGGAGCGAGCAACAACAGATTGCTTTTTGCTTCTCCAGGAGATAAGAGAATCACCCAGAAAAACACAAAGGCCGGAGGTAGATTTGCGGTCGGTAATATCCCCAGCCCAATCAGCATCAGCATAAGCATAAGCATGAAGAGTCAAGCTCGATGTAGAAGAAATCAGAAGGCACTGATGAAGAGTACTACGAACATAACGGAGTATGCGTAAAAGAGCTGCCCAATGCGTAGACCGAGGAGCAGAGACAAACTGGCTGATAATGTGAACAGCATAAGCAATGTCCGGGCGAGTCACAGTAAGATAGACCAAACAACCCACCAATTCACGATATTCGGTAGGATTCTCAAGAGGAACACCATCCGAAGCAGAGAACTTGGCATGAAGTTCAAGGGGAGTATCAACAGTCTTAGTATCAGTGAGATGAGCGCGATGAAGGATATCAGAGGCATACTTGGACTGCCCCAAAAGATATCCTTTGGGAGAGGAAGCAACTTCAATGCCAAGAAAATACCGAAGAGGGCCCAAGTCTTTCATGTCAAACTCCTGAAAAAGGTGACGTTTCACGTCACTAATAGCAGCAACATCAGAACCAGTGATGATCATATCATCAACATAGAGTAAGAGAAGAACCAAACCATTAGAGGTGCGCCGAAGAAAGAGAGCAGAGTCATGCATACTCGGCTGAAAGCCAATTCGAAGAACCACATCCTGAAAGCGCGCATACCAAGCGCGAGGTGACTGTTTCAATCCATAGAGAGCGCGACGCAAACGGCAAACAACACCAGAGGGGTGAGAGAAGCCAGGAGGAGGCAGCATATAAACCTCTTCAGAAAGATATCCGTTGAGAAAAGCATTTTTGACATCCAACTGAGAGAGAGGCCACTGTTGCACAGCAGCGACAGAGATCAAGGTGCGAACGGTGGTCATCTTGGCAACGGGAGCAAAAGTTTCCTCATAATCAATCCCATATTCTTGAGAAAACCCTTTAGCAACTAAGCGGGCTTTATACCGCTCCAAAGAACCATCAGAATGATCTTGACTTTGTAGACCCATTTGCAACCAATAAGATTCTTACCAGCTGGCAGTGGGACCAATTCCCATGTATGATTTTGAGCAAGAGCATTAAGTTCAGCTTCCATGGCAGTCACCCAATTAGGATCAGTACAAGCTTCTTTATAAGATCTAGGCTCAAAATAGGTGTGAATCCGAGATAGAAAGGATTGATAAGAGGACGAAAAATAGGTATTAGTGAAGCCATATCTTACCGGAGGGTGCCGATTTGCACGAATAGGATACCGGTGAGTAGGTGGATCGGGATCTTCAGAGACAGATTGGGAAGCAGGAGTAGAAGCCGGACGACGGGCGTAGACCTTAGTGATTGGAGGACGGCCAGGAGGAGCTGCAGAAACATCAGATACCTCAAGAGTAGAGGTATATTCGTCAGTAGGCACATCCATAGGAAATGGGTCAATACAAATCAAATCCTCTTTGGCAACAGGAGCAGTTTTGGGAGGAAGAGTAAAATATGGAAGACGCTCTAAGAAAACGACATGCCTAGAGACATAGAGCTTTGTGGTCACAGGATCATAGCACCGATAGCCTTTTTGAGTAATGCCATATCCCAAGAAAACGCCTAAGACACAACGGGCGCTGAGCTTAGTGCGATTTTTCTTGGGAAGAAGGATAAAACAGGTACAACCAAATACTTTAAGCAGAGAGTAGTTAGGAACCTGACCATAGAGCCGCTCATAAGGGGAACTACCAGAGAGAAGAGGAGTGGGCATCCGATTCAGAAGATAGTCTGCAGTGAGAACAGCTTCTCCCCAAAAGGTAGAGGGGACGGAAGAGGATAATAGCATAGACCGAGCAGTATTAAGAAGATGACGATGCTTTCTTTCAGCTTTACCGTTTTGGGCGGGAGTGTCAGTACAAGAAGACTGGTGGATAGTCCCATGGGAGTCGAAAAAGGCTTGAAACTCAGATAGAGAATATTCCCCTCCCAAGTCAGAACGGAGAATCTTAATAGGTGTAGAAAATTGAGTTTGAACCATGGCATGAAAACGTTGATAAATTTGAAAGAAATCAGATTTACGTGTCATTAAATACACCCATGTATACCGACTAAAGTCATCCACAAATGAGACATAATAAACATGACCACCTTTGGCGACAACAGGGGATGGGCCCCATAAATCAGTATGGACAAGCTGAAAGGGAGAAGTAGAAACAGAAGTACTTTTATGAAACGATAGAGCAGACATTTTAGCAAATTTACAACCACTACATTCAGAAATATCACTAATAGGAATGTTTCCCAAATAACCGGATGTAACCAAAAGTTTCAAACGCTCATGAGACGAATGCCCTAATCTAGAATGCCAAAGATAAAAAGGAGAGGATTTAGTATCTAAACGGAATGACGACGCAGCAGTGGAAGAAGACGTTGGTGGGATGTGCAACTGCTCCAATATATAAAGGTCACCAACTCTACGGCCTGTCCCAATCTGCTTCTTGGAAACCCGATCCTGCACAACACAACCAGAAGAAGAAAAGAGAACATCAAAACCTGAATCAGACAACTGGCTAATCGAAAGAAGGCTCAATGTCAATTGAGGAACATAAAAGACATTAGGGATAGAGAGAGAAGAAGATGTAGTACGGAGGATGGAACCAATAGAAACAACTTGCATGGGAGAACCATTAGCAGTGGAAATACTAATAGGAGAAACAGGAGGCATGCAATGACTAAGGAGGGATAAGTCAGGAGTCATATGATGGGAGGAGCAAGAATCAAAAAGCCAAGTGGTGGGCAAGGTACCTGTGGTGTAAGCACCATGCAAACCTGTAGTAGTAGTCAGGGCAGAAGCTTGGGATGAATTCCCCTGGATGGCTGCCATATAGGCCTGATACTGCTGAAATTGCTCAAAATCAAACGGAGGAGGAGTTGAACTGCTGGAGGAAGATGTTGCCAAAGCTGTAGGAGGGCGAGAATGCTGTTGTGGTGCCTGAGAACCTGAAGAACCAATAGACTGAGAAACATTACGTCCCTTAGCCGGAAGACGTTTAGGGCACGCATGCTTCCAATGACCTTTCTGGTGACAATAGCTGCACTCATCCACGGGTGTCTTGGGCTTACCCGTATGTGATGCAGGAGTGGGTAGAAGAGATGCTGAAGGTGAACAGAATGGAGCCGGTGCAACAAAGACAGACTCTGATGGGGAAACCATACTAGCCACTCTGAATCTGGTTTCCTCTGCAATGAGCTCATGAACAGCCCCATCCACAGAAGGTTGAGGGTCACGGTGCAGAATGGCTCCGCGAAGTGGCTCAAATGCGGATCGGAGAGGCATAAGGAACTGGACCAACCTCCGTTTCTCACAATAATCAACAAGCTCATCCTGTGAATGCAAAGCAGCAGGCTCCATACAGGCTAACTGATCCCAATAACTAGTCATCTCATTATAAAACTCCTGAATTGTCTTATCACCCTGTCTAGCAGTACGAATAGATGACTCAAGTTGATACTGTTTGGCAAAGTTAGACTCCAGATACATACTCTTCAAATAATCCCAAACTTTCTTAGAAGTGTCATACTTTGAAAAATTCATCTCAATACTTGGTTCCACAGAGTTGTGAAACCAAGTAAGAATTTGTGCATTTTCGATGGTCCATTTTTCAAGAGTAGTGGCATCATAGCCTTGGGTTTTGGGATTAGATATTGGTTGTGGTTTTGAACCGTCCACATGTCCCCACACCCCTTTCCCAACAACAAAATTTTTCATGACATGTGCCCAATAAGAATAATTGTTACCGGTCAGACGGACACTAATGCACTGATTTTTATCCCCAGACATGATGTAAAATGGAGTGAGATTTCTCAAATAGAACTAAAGTGTTTGTGATACCAGATTTGGTCGTCGGAGATCACAGATAGCAGGTGAGGGACTCGCCTGAGGTTTGCAGTACCACCGGAAGTTAGATGATGGTCGCCGGAAGTTAGAAAGTGCGGATCTGATCCAAACAGACAGAGTCGAGGTCTATCAGAGATCACTGGTCATCGGAAAACCTGTGACGGAGGTCGGCGAGGGCAGGAGTGAGGTCGACGGTGATCAGAGTGACTGGCCGAAGGTCCGACGACGTGTTTCGAGACTCGTCGGAGGTTGCTTATGATCGTTGGTGGTGGCTGGTGGTCCGTGACAGAGGCGGAGGTTGCTGTGGTGGCTGGAGGTTGCTGGTGGTGGCTGGTGGCTGGGGGTCTGTGACAGAGGTTAGACCCGCTCTGATACCATGATAGTTTTAGAAGAGAAAACTGAAAGTATTATTTCTGAATCATCTTGATTACAATGCTCATAGAGCCCTTAAATAGAGAACAAAACATGCCTAATATAAAGATACACAATCATTCCTAATATAAAGATACACAATCATTCCTAATATAGAAGATACACAATCATGCCTAATATAGAAGATACACAATCATGCCTAATATAGAAGATACACTTTCACAACGCGTACTTGCACTTCTCACCCTCTTTCTCACTTCGTTTCTTATGACCATTTATCTCCTTCGTTCCAAGCTTTTTCTATGTCTCTTTCCTCGGTTGTTGTTCCTAAGTCTTACCAGGATGCTCTTTCTCATCTTGGATGGTACTCTGCCATGCAAGAAGAGATGCGTGCTTTGGACATGAATCATACGTGGACTCTCGTGCCCCCGCCCTCTGGGCCCATATTGTTGGTTGCCGTTGGGTTTTCACCGTAAAACACAATCCTGATGGCACTGTTGACCGTCTCAAAGCTCGCCTTGTGGCCAAAGGTTTCACTCAAACCTATGGCCTTGATTACACCGAGACATTTTCCCCTGTTGCCAAACTCAACTCCATTCGCATTATTATTTCGCTTGCGGCCAATCTTGCTTGGCCCCTTCATCAGCTTGATGTTAAAAATGCCTTTTTACATGGGTATTTATCTGAGACTGTTTATATGGCTCAACCGCCCGGTTTTGAGTCCAAGGGGGAGTCTGTGTGTCATCTTCACAAATCTATCTACGGACTCAAACAGTCTCCCAGAGCTTGGTTTGATAAATTTAGCAATACGGTTATCTCTCATGGTATGACTCGCAGTCAGGTTGATCACTCTGTCTTCTTCAACCGCACCAACAAAGGCATTGTGATTCTGGTTGTATATGTGGATGATATTGTAATTACTGGGAGTGATAGTCATGCAATCCAGACTTTGATCAGTCATCTTTGTTTTAATTTTCTCACCAAAGACTTGGGTAAACTCCGGTACTTTCTTGGAATTGAAGTTGCACGGTCTAAAGCAGGTATTAGTCTATCCGAGAGGAAGTACACTCTTGATCTTCTAAAAGACACAGGGTATCTTGGTTCTAAACCTGTGGCCACTCCTATGGAAACTAATATCAAACTAATGCCTGATGATGGCGAATTAATTAACGACCCAGAGATGTATCGGAGGCTAGTGGGTAAACTCATTTATCTTGCTATTACTCGGCCGAATATATCTTATGCAGTCAGCATTGTCAGTCAGTTTATGACTCGTCCTCGAGCTCCTCACATGGAAGCAGTCATTCGTATATTAAAGTATCTCAAAAATGCTCCTGGTCGAGGGCTTCTGTATAAATCTTCTGGACACCTCCGGATTGAAGGATACACTGACGCTGACTGGGCAGGATCCCCTGCAGACCGTCGTTCAACCACCGGCTATTGCACCTTTATAGGGGGCAATCTTGTAACATGGAAAAGTAAGAAGCAATCATTCGTGGCACGTTCAAGTGCTGAGCCAGAATATCTTGGTTCTAAACTTGTGGCCACTCCTATGGAAACTAATCTCAAACTAATGCCTGATGATGGCGAATTAATTAACGACCCAGAGATGTATCGGAGGCTAGTGGGTAAACTCATTTATTTTGCTATTACTCGGCCGAATATATCTTATGCAGTCAGCATTGTCAGTCAGTTTATGACTCGTCCTCGAGCTCCTCACATGGAAGCAGTCATTTGTATATTAAAGTATCTAAAAAATGCTCCTGGTCGAGGGCTTCTGTATAAATCTTCTGGACACCTCCGGATTGAAGGATACACTGACGCTGACTGGGCAGGATCCCCTGCAGACCATCGTTCAACCACTGGCTATTGCACCTTTATAGGGGGCAATCTTGTAACATGGAAAAGTAAGAAGCAATTAGTCGTGGCACGTTCAAGTGCTGAGCCAGAATATCGAGCAATGGCTCATACCGCTTGTGAGTTGACCTGGTTACGCACACTATTCAAGAATTTGGATTTCCAGTTCATGACCCGACTCCACTCTACTGTGATAATCAGGCTGCTATTCATATAGCTAATAATCCAGTGTTTCATGAGCGAACCAAACATATCGAGGTTGACTGTCATTTTCTTCGAACGAAAGTGGAGTCGAAGGAGATTACAACTCCCTTTGTTCCTTCTGGTTCTCAACTCGCGGATATCTTCACCAAAGCTCTTCCCAAAGTCACCATCGATTCTATTTGTCACAAGCTGGGTGTTCATGATATATACTCTCCAGCTTGAGGGGGAGTGTTGACAATGTAAATAGTAGGCATATAATTAGGAGCCTATTTAGGGATTCAATTAGAGATAAATTAGGAATATAGAATGATAGGTGATTTGGTACTTATTTGTATTTCCTTGTTTGAGTCTGTACATTGTTCTATATATTGTGCCTCCTCTTAGGAGAAGAATACACAGAAAATATATTGTTCGACACCCTTCAACCGCCGTATCTTCTGTCTAGCTGAGTCGAGTGGGGGTGACATCTGAGGCTTTAGTCGGCGGGGAGTACGAGTGGAAGTTGCTGACAGGCTAAGCTCCCAACCGTCTATGAATTTAGTGGCGAACTAGGCTTCACATCGGTTGCCATACATCTCAAACGCCAGAAAGAAACCTACCAAAATTGCACAATTGGCTTCCGATTTGAAGTAACAACTACAAAAGACGTACCCTAAAAAGCATTGGCATGTTGCCGACCGGAAGATCTACTTGACAACCTAATGGTGTGACCTGGTCCCTGAAAAATGGTCAACGGTATGTGTCAACCAAAACATTGTCGATGGGATGGCTATATGGCTACTGTCCATGGTCAAAAATTAGCCAAAAAAATTCGAAAATCCATGAATGAACTCTGGAAATGCATCAATGGTTATAAAAAGAACATAGAAACGAAATCAGGGACGATTGATTTACTTTATAGTGAAGACAGACATGCCTTCCGGTCGAAATTGAAGAGTCAGAAAAATGAGATCAAGAGGTTGCGAAGGAGAGTTAGAGAGAAAAGCATCTCTCTTTCTCTCCCTATATGTACACACACACACACTCTCATACATGAGGAAAACAAAAATTGTTGTACAAAATTATTCTATATTGTAATAATAATTTAATTTTATATTTTTAGCATCAAGTATATTACTTACCTTGCCTTAAGGTCATTGTCCGTATCATTTCTAGGACCTCTAGTTATATCCAGTCTCATAACCAACAGCCAAAAGGTGGTATAGTAAGCCCGTAAGTACCCTTCATACAGCCAACCTTCTCTTTCTCTTCGTGGGGGGAACGACACGAAGGACAGGCAATGGTAGTACAAACGAGCGAGTTTATGTATTTTTTTTTTTTAGTAACTTGGCCTTTTATTTGATTAATTGTGACTTCTTGACTTCAGTATTTTTTTAAATAGAAATATAGAGAAAAGGCTTAAAAAAGTAAGAATAGAAAATTAGAATTTAATTAGTGCAGTTGATTTTTTTATTAATCCTCTCGAAAGAGGTAAGATATGGTCAATCGAAAACAATTAAGAATAGAAAGCTTTTTTATGGGAACATACATATCAATATACGTGGATCATACCTTTTGCTCCACTTTACGTTCCTATGTTAATTAATCGGAGTGGGTTTATTCTATTTCAGGGACAACAAAAAATCTTCGTCGTATGTGGGCTTTTCAATGTGTTTTACTGTTAAGTATAGTCATGACTGCGCAGTGCAGTACACGAAGGGGCATGGCCTTAGACTATTCAACTCATGCCATCTAGCGAGTTGTAAACATAGATGAGTAAATGCGCCTGAACCAATGCATGGGAAATGAAACGTCAGCCTAACTACCGGCCAATCAAGGGGAGACACGTGTCGTGTGTCGAGAACTTGCAGCTTCATAAGTTCAGCCACTCCTATGAATTGATCATCAGTTGGGTTGAAGCTCGGTGGAAGGGCCATTATCGTAGGCTGAATTGTCAGAGCGATCCAATTCCCAGCCATTGACCTCTCGGGCTAAAGATGAGATTGCCAACGACGATATTGGGCTGAAGACTGTCCAAAGTGGGCCAGGTGAATCTTATGGGTCATCACCACACCGAACATCTAACTCGCGTGGAGATTTCTCAGCAAGGACAAAAGGTCCAGTCGACTAATTTTGAAAACCCTTGCACATTGAGAAAATAACCAGAATTGGTAATGACCAATTTGGGAAAGGACATATAATGGAATTGGCGACAAATAAAGAAAGAATCCCAAGATATTCTGTTACCAAATAAAGACACATTATGACTTATAAATATGAGATTATAGGGCAAAAAATAGCGAACCAATCAATTACAAGTGCAATAACTATTATGTTTTCATCCCACCGGTTCTAATTTAACCTTCATGTCGGTAACAACTCGATGACACTAACTTTTTGTTCCCCACGCATGCTACATGTGCTACTCGGGTCTTGTAAACAAATCAGGCCAGATTTGTGAATCTTCGCAAGCTCACAATATACCTTATCAATGACAAAATAATTCACTCTATCTCAAGCAGTGGGCAAATGAATAAATCATAAGGCATTACCTGTTTTGCATTTCATATGCACCGCAAGCCACCATCCACAACTATTTCTAATCGGTCACAGAGATGCCCTGCCTCTTCCGTGGAATGTGCCAAAACGATCGAGCATTCTCAATGAAAGTGAACATAAACGATTGACATATAATTAGTCTACAAGATTATTGAAATGTGAATATTTTTAGTTTGAAAGGGAGACAAAGAGGAGGGAACGTATTGCTGAGGATATTTTCTCAGTTCATCTTTGCATGCATAACAATGTTCCATAATTGGTTTCTTGAAGCGGGATCTAGTCTTGTACTTGGCTCCATCCATGTAGACAACTTTGTATTGTTTGAGTTATTATAGAAAGAATATGATATTAGCATGACGAGAGGATAAGAATATCAGAAAATGATCTGATTACCAAGGTAAACTACGCAGGTTAGGACATACATTGGAATCCAATAAGAGCAATTGCAACACTAAGCCTCTTTTTCATACCTCCATTGTATTTACCAGCTTGCTTATCAACAACCCCTCCATTTAGTAGATTGGCACTTTTAAGAGATTCTTCAACTGCCTACAAAGTACACAATAGGAGATGCTAGGAAATTTTCAAAGTTGTCATCCTTATCGTGGTTCCTGAGTGACCACGAAATTAAATTATTCTCAATATTGAGACCCGTTCTCACCCTTGATTCTTTTCTTGACATTATGATCCTCTCCGCATCCAAACGCAACCTAAATTAAATGTCCCACTATAGATAATATTAGATATGTCTCTTAAACTTCAGCAAGGTTTAATGATTCTTCCACGTTGAGTTCATATCCTAACAAATGAGTACTTGGTTTGCTGAAATAGAGTATTTTACAGACCCTTTCTATGAGATTCCTTTTGGGAAGCAATGGACTGATGGTCATACCCCAAGTAAACCATTTGTTAGGATATGAACTCAACGTGGAAGAATCATTAAACCTTGCTGAAGGTTAAGAGACATATCTAATATTATCTATAGTGGGACATTTAATTTAGGTTGCGTTTGGATGCGGAGAGGATCATAATGTCAAGAAAAGAATCAAGGGTGAGAGCGGGGTCTCAATATTGAGAATAATTTAATTTCGTGGTCACTCAGGAACCACGATAAGGATGACAACTTTGAAAATTTCCTAGCATCTCCTATTGTGTACTTTGTAGGCAGTTGAAGAAGCTCTTAAAAGTGCCAATCTACTAAATGGAGGGGTTGTTGATAAGCAAGCTGGTAAATACAACGGAGGTATGAAAAAGAGGCTTAGTGTTGCAATTGCTCTTATTGGATCCCAATGTATGTCCTAACCTGCGTAGTTTACCTTGGTAATCAGATCATTTTCCGATATTCTTATCCTCTCGTCATGCTAATATCATATATTCTTTCTATAATAACTCAAACAATACAAGGTTGTCTACATGGATGGAGCCAAGTACAAGACTAGATCCCGCTTCAAGAAACCAATTATGGAACGTTGTGATGCATGCAAAGAGGAACTGAGAAAATATCCTCACCAGTACGTTCCCTCCTCTTTGTCTCCCTTTCAAACTAAAAATATTCACATTTCAATAGTCTTGTAGACTAATTATATGTCAATCGTTTATGATCACTTTCACTGAGAATGCTCGATGGTTTTAGCACATTCCATGGAAGAGGTAGAGCATCTCTGTGACCGATTAGGAATGTTTGTGGATGGTGGCTTGAAGTGCATAGGAAATGCAAAACAAGTAATGCTTTATGATTTATTCATTTGCCTACTGGTTGAGATAGAGAGAATTATTTTTTCATTGATAAAGTATATTGTAGGCTTGCGAAGATCCACAAATCTGACCTGTAGCATGCGTGGGGAACAAAAAGTTAGTGTCATCGAGTTGTTACCGACATGAAGGTTAAATTAGAACAGGTGGGATGAAAACATAATAGTTATTGCACTTGTAATTGATTGGTTCGCTATTTTTTGCCCTATAATCTCATATTCATTCTTGGATTTTCGAATTTCTGGGGTAATTTTTGACCATGAACAATAGCCATATAGCCATCCCATCGACAATGTTTTGGTTGACACATACCATTGACCATTTTTCAGTGACCAAGTCACACCATTAGGCTATCAAGTAGATCTTCCGATCGGCAACATGCCAATGCTTTTTAGTGTAGGTCTTTTGTAGTTGTTACTTCAAATCGGAAGCCAATTGTGCAATTTTGGTAGGTTTCTTTTTGGCGTTCGAGATGTATGCCAATCGATGTGAAGCCCAGTTCATCACTAAATTCATAGTGTGGCCTTTTAGAAATCGGTACTTTGTGTTGGATGTCATGGGCCTCACGCTTGAGCCACAGGGTGCTGTTTCCGAGCCCCAGTTGGACCAAATTCACTTGCCTATTATGGCTATCACGTTGACTCCTCTTTTGACATTCCTAAAACTCCTTGTTCATTGACTCACCTTTTGCTTGGCTAGCCTCCTTTCATATCTGGCCTCCTTCAGTCGACAATGCTTGTCAATCCTCCCCATTAAGTCGTTCATGTCCCCCGAGTTTGAGAGCATAAGGTCCTTAAAGAGCTGACTCTTATGATCCAAACACAATTTGAAGGACGCGACAGGTATGGCAAGATTACATCCCTAAATTTTAGTGAAAAGCTCTCCGTACCTCTTAGCGTACTGCCAAAGTCATTTTGTTGCTGACTTCCTGAGGCCGAGAAATGCGTCAACTTCTTTTTTTTTTGCCTTGTTCTCGTGACAAACCGAGCTAGAAACTCCTGAGATGACTCCTTGAAAGAAGATATGGACGATTTCCAAAGCTTGTCATACTGAAGCAAGCCTAGCTTGCCCAAACTTGGGGGGAAGAGTTTGCATATTAATCTATCATATGTATTGTAAAGAGGTAAAATTTGGGTAGACTAAACCAAATACGTATTAGCATGTCTTTGGGTCATATTTTTGGAATATGGGAGAGCTAAACCCCCTCATAGGTTTTGCATAAGATAAATGTAAGTATACGAGAATAATCATCCAACAAAATAACAAAATATTGAAAGTGAGGACGGGACGAAACTCGCATAGGGCCCCAAACATCTGAATGCACTAAATGAAAAGGACTAGACGCGCGATGGTCTTCCATAGGGGAAAAAGTAACCCGGCGATGCTTACTAAACTCACATGTTTCACAAGGAAGCGACTCAACACGACTACATGATGGGACCATCCGTTTAAGATTGGAAAGTGACGGATGGCCAAAGCGACAATGATGCTGGTAAGGAGAAATCATGGATTGGAATGCAACGTAGAAGGCTCGCCATCCAAAAAATAGTAGAGACCACCACGTTCAACACTGCCACCAATCTTCGTCCTCGTCTTGAGATCCTGAAAAACACAAGAATCAAAAAAGAAAGTAACTGAACAATTTAAGGCTTTGGTAATCTTACTAACAAACATAAGACTAAAAGGAAAACGAAGAACATCTAAAACAATATCCAAATTAAGAGAAGAAGTTAACGGAACAGAAACCAAACCAACAATAGAAGTAGTAGAGCCATCAGACAATGTGACACGAGAAGAAGTCCCAGAGGGACGACAATTAGACAAAATAGTAGAAGTACCAACCATATGATCAGACTCCCCAGAGTCAATGACCCAAGGAGTCTGGGAAGCAAGAAAGGCAGAAGGTGAACCTTTCTGAGCAAGTGTAGCAGTGGAGGTAGAGGACTGATGATATTGCTGATCGTGTTGATACTCATCTTTCGAAAGAGTGACTACACGAGGGGCGGTGCTGGAAGATAACTGTGAACCATCACCCTCAGAAATGGTGGCTTGGTGGGCAGTCGGACGACCATGTAGAACCTAACAATAGTCAATAGTATGATTATCCACATTGCACCTAGTGCAGTGGTGAGGCACCCGCCCATGACCGCGGCTACCTTCATTTGATGATCGACCCCCACGACCAGAGTCACGACCACAACCACGAGTGAAACCACCTCGGGCCGAATTCTAACTTATATTACCCCGGTCAACTCTCCCTCACGTTGGACCACCACGAGAATGACCACCACGGGGAATGGTAGTGACAAAAGCCGAGCGATCAGAGGATAACTGAGAAGCTGAAGTAGAACTACTATCTGATATGGTAGCCTGACAAATACGGCTAAAGACCTCACCAAGAGAAGGTAAAGTCCGGTTTCCCAGAAGCTGCGAACGAATGGAATCATAAGTGGGAAACGGCAAACTGGATAGAAAGTGGGCAACAAACAAAGACTACCGCTGCCGCTCCATAACCTGAATATCAGTAGAGATAGGCTAAGCAATCGTGATCTCTTTACAAAGCCCACAAAATCGAGCATAATGAGTTTCCAAAGACTAGTCACCCATGGTCAGCGAGAAAAAGGCCTGATGAAGATCATATGTCCGGCGAAGATTGTTAACCTCTGAATACATCTCCTTAACCTGGTTCCAAACATGCTTGGCGGTGGGTAAAAACATTAAAGGACCATTGATCTGGGGTTCCATACTATTCCATAGGTCCGTGCGAATACGGGCATCCTCAGATTTTCAAGCGGCATAAATGGAACTAGTGGCTGCAAGAGGATCATCAGTAAGCCACTGGAAAGTGGAATCACCCTCAAAATAAGTCTTGGCCCAAAGAGCGTAGTTCTTCGCATTCAAAAGAATGGAAGTAATAGGTCTCCGGTCACGGAAGCGAGAAGAACTGGCCCTAGGATGGGTAACCGGGGGGGGGGGGGGTAAAAGTAGATGTAATAGAATCAAATGTCATGGTGCCAAGCCCACCAATATATCAAAACAACAAAGGATCGATAACCGATCACCAAAACGCCAACCAAAGCAAGAATCAATAACCACCTAATCTGTTGTGGAGTCTGGAATCCACTCTTGACTTCTCGGGTTGTAGAATCGGATCTTCGATCTGCAAAACACTCAACACTAAGTTAGTGCACACCGGGGGGAGTTGGATCTCCGGTGGGCACTCCGACGATCAAGTTAGCTCTTTAGGAAGAGAAGAAATAACTTGAAAGTAAGCTCTAAGCGCGAGTGTGCATGTACCTTGGATTGGAGTGCCGCCGGGGTATTTATAGAGTAGGAGTCCAACTGTCTCCGGAACGTCTGGCCCACCATGTAGGACGTGGTCCGAAGAGTGTGGGAACGTTGGCACGTGTCCCACTCCCATGCGGATCGGATGGATGTGATCTGCCACGCGTCCCACGCCCGAGGGGGTTGGAACAGCGTGCCCGCACGTTCCTTAGAAAGCGGAGAACGTGTGTTCGTGCTTTGGAAACCGAATTACCGAATGTCTTTGAGATGATCTGGCCAAGAAGCCGCCAAAGGGGATTCTGGCCGAAGATCGGTGCGGATTGCGAGTCTACTGTTCGGCAGGGCCGAGATCCAAACCTGTTCGGAACGGCCGAGCAAAGGGTCCGGCCGGTAGGGTGTTCGGCCCAACCCAGGCGAGTTTGGGCTTCGTGGAGCCCCTGAGTATGGTGCAGCTGATCATGGGCCGGGGGCCCATTAATGATTATTCCGGCCTACTACAATAGCCCCTCAATTCAGTCGTATGCAGCTTGGTACGGGGGAATTGACCATGTGGCCGAGCCCCGGCATGAAGGCAGATTTTTCTTAAAGGTCGTGAAGAACTTGTGTTAGTTATTGATGCCCTGGGGCATTCTGTTCGGAACGGAACAGACCTGCAAGGTTGGCTCTGTGGGGAATCATCGGACCTTGAAAGAACGCTGCATGGTGCTTGGTAAGAGGGTCTGAGCCGCACGTGAGTCGTCAGGAGCTGAGATTGCGACACGTGGCGTTCGATCCAACGGCAGAGCCGAAGCGATACTGCAGAACGGCGCACGCGAAGCGTCAAGCGATGAGATGGTGACATGTGGCTTCCTTTAATGGCAAAGCCGAAAGGACACTGCAGAACGGCGGACGCGAAGCGTCGGGCGATGAGATGGCGACACGTGGCTTCATCTGACGGTAGAGTGGGAGCGACGCTGCAGAGCGGCGCATGCGAAGCGTCGGTTGACGAGACGGCGACACGTGGCATCATCTGACGGCTGAAGGTGAAACGCTTCAGATCCTCGTGCAGGGGCGCCTCGTTACTCACGCCGGCCGTTTTCCCGCCTTGGTACCTTCTTATAAATAGAGGCCCTGGGAGATCTTGGAGCTTTTCCTACTCCCAGATCCTTGCGACCCCCTCTCTCTCTAAAATTTCCCTTACGCAATCGCCCAGAGTTTGAAGATCTTCGAAGTCCATCAAGCAATCACCGCATTTACTGGGTAAGTCTCCTATTACCTTTCTTTTGCAATAGGTTTCGTTTTCTGGTAGGTTTAGATAGATCGACTTTAGTAAACACCGCCTCCCTGGTTTCGGCCGAGCGATGAGCGTCTTGGCCGAGCTATGGGCTTCTTGGCCGAACGATGGTTTTTTCCGACCGGAGACCTCCTGAGGGGCTGTGAAGCCCCGGCCACATTAGTTTAGGCCTCAGCTGAGTTTGACCGGACCTCACCTTTTTATGTTTAACACCCGTGCACTCTTTATAGGATGTCCAGACCAGAAATAGACTCAGCGGAGATGTCATCCACTAACGCCGAACAAGCTGGGACCAGCGGCTCGGCAGGGACCCCAGAAGTGATGCCGAAGACTTCGGCCACTCACTCGGGGAGGAACCGTTACTCCCGCTTCTTTGAGGATCTGGAGAGTCTTGCCGACTTCCGCGCAACCTACGGCATTCCGGACAATGTCTCAGTAGACCTCGTTCGGCCGGAGGAGAGCGTCGCGACAGATGATTACCAGATCGTTCTGCCCTTGATGGCTATCATCGAGGGTGGCGTGCGGTTCCCGTTCCATCCATTTCTTCGGCAGGTGCTGAACGTGCTCCAGCTGACCCCCTCCCAGGTGACCATCAACTTCTACCGAATAGTGGTAGGGGTCATAGAGCTGAAGGAGAGATACCACCTCGAATTCGAGGTTGAAGACCTGTTCGGCCTCTGCCTAGTAAGCCAGAACAAGGTGGCCAGGAGGAAGTACCTGAGCTGCCGAACCGGACAAAGGAGGCTGATCAGAGGCCTCCCGGACTCCGACAAGTATGCCAACGACTTCGTCGTAGTCCGAGGAGAGTTCGAATTCGCGTCCGGCGAACTTCGTTATAATCCCATTCCGCGTGTTCCTGGGTTCGCCGGTGAGTGTGTACGGTCTGAATAACCTTGTTCGTCTTTGCCTTTTAATTCGTTTCTAACTCTTTTGTCTTTCTGCAGGAAAAGGAGTCGTCGACCGTCTACGGAGCAAGGCGGACTGGGACAGAATCAGCCGAGCATTCACCGTTCGGAGGAGGCACAGACACTGCTCCGTTCTGCTCGGCTACGTCGAGGTTTATCGGTCAAAGCTCAAGTGCCGAGGAGACTCCAGCAGCAGCGAGAGCTCCGAAGCTCTAGGAGAGAACCGAGCCGACACTGTTCCGCTCGGAGTGGTCAGAGAACCGCGAGAGGAATCAACGCCGAACGAGGTCATTCAGATCTCCTCAGGTACCTGTTCTTCGACCACTTCGTCAGGTTATAGTCACTGTTCGTCATTCGACTTCAGTGAACAAGGACTGAGGGCCTTTATCGCAGAAGCCGCCAACATGCCGACGAAGGCTCCGGAAGAGGTGACGCTGAAGCTTGCCGTCGGCGGATCCACACAGCAGCCCCCCCGTACTGCCGATCCTCAGAAGAAGAGGAAAGGAACGGAGGAGAACACCACCGCCGCGAAAAAGACGAGGGAGTCCAAGGAGGACTCCCGACAGAAGGCCTCTGTGGTCGGGCACTCAAAGGGGGGTGCTATGGCTCCGCCGAAGGCGAGCCA
Organism: Arctostaphylos glauca; assembly: GCA_019985065.2. Classification (NCBI taxonomy): domain Eukaryota; kingdom Viridiplantae; phylum Streptophyta; class Magnoliopsida; order Ericales; family Ericaceae; genus Arctostaphylos; species Arctostaphylos glauca. Next base: position 27,094,964 of record JAHSPW020000005.1, on the reverse strand, counting down.
GCCCCCGGTTTCGACTGAAGCAACGGGCACATCGACGTTCCCAATCTTCGCGCCGAAGTTCACGTTCCTCGGCCGACCGCTGACCGTTGCTGATACCATCAACGCCGACCCGCTCATGGCGTTGACCTTGGCTGAAGGGATGACACTCCCTAAGGATGCCGAGGCGCTGCCGACGACGCTGGACCTGTCTTTCCTCGAGATGGCTCGGCTTATGGTCAAGGTACTTTACCTTTTCTTTTTCTTACTTTCGCCAAGTCCTTTTTATATTCCGTACTGATTGTTTTCTCGGTCATGTAATGCAGGCAGCCCAACACTTGACTCCCGTATCCGACGGGCTGATGCGGAAGGCTCACCAGATCCGCACTCTCAAGACCGGACTCGACCAGGAGATTGCGTCCAAAAATGTCATGCGAGAGGAGCGGAACGCCACCCGCGCGGCCCTGTCCATTGCCGAGGAAAATGGAAAGGCCCTGGCCGTAGAGCTGGAAGCCTCGAAGGCTAAAACGGCCAAAAAGGTTGATGAGGCCGACGCCAAGGGCTACAGCGAAGGCTATGCCGAAGCTCAGGAGAAATTCCTGAAGCAAATGGAGGGCATCAATGCCCAGCTGGCTGAGCTGCTGGAGGGAGCCTTCCGCAGCGGCTATTCCCGGGCCCTGAAGGCTGCTGAAGTGCCGGAAGGGTCTGCTTTGTACGGCGACATCCCGCCGTATGGAGAACCTTCTGCCGCTGCCGAGCCGCCCAGTGATGCTGCCGCCGTCGTGCAATCCCCGGCCCAGGAGACCGGCCTCCCGGAAATGGAAAGAGAACCTGACTCATCCGTTGCCGAAGACGGTGGTCCGGCCGCTTAAGTAGGAACTTAGAGTAGGGCCTGCGCGCCAATTCTGTCTTCTTTTTGCTTTAGTATTAGTAGATTTCCGTGTAATGAACTTCTCCTTTGAATACAAGCAACTTCGTTTACCGCACCGTGCCCATTAGTCTCTTCAATGTAATGATCACCGAAGCACTTCGGTTTATTTTCTTTTATACAATCGCATAGCTAATGCCGAACCGTTATGTAACGGATAACAGAGTGGCACAATGCCGAATAGTCGGAGAAATTTCAAAAATTTCACAAGTATAGAATAAACCGAACCGTTCTGTAACGGATAACAAAGAGGCACGTCGCCGAACGTTTGGAGAAATTTCATAAATTTCACTAAGTAAAGAATAAACCAAACCGTTCAGTAACGGATAACACAGAAGCAAGTCGCCGAACGTTTGGAGAAATTTCCAAAAATTTCACTAAGTATATCATAAACCGAACCGTTAAGTAACGGATAACAGAGAGGCACTTTGCCGAACATTTGGAGAAATTTCAAAAATTTCACTAAGTAAACATTAAACCGAACATGAGGAGTGTTATAAGCTGCTAACAAATCATGATTACAAAAATAAACCAAAAATGAATAAAGTGAAGAGAGTGAGGCCGTAGACCACGCACTTCTCGTAATAAAACAGACAGAGAGAGAACTTAATGGAAGTACTTCCTTAAGTTGTGAGCATTCCAAGGTTGGGGAATAGGTATCCCATCCATGTCTTCCAGTTTGTAGGAGCCGACCCCAACGATCTTGATCACTCGGTAGGGACCTTCCCAATTAGGACCGAGCTTATTTGTACGTTTCGCGCCGACGACCTTTCTCAGAACAAGATCGTCCGGTTTGAAAGATCTGGGCCGAACTCTGGCGTTATAGCCCTGAGATATCGTTTGCTGATAAGCGGCAATTCGGATCCGAGCAGCTTCCCTCTGTTCTTCGGCCAGGTCTAAGGCCGTCGACAAAGCTTTGTCATTGGTGTCCGGATGGAATTCTTCTGTCCGCATCGTCGGGAGGCCAGCTTCCAAAGGTATAACAGCTTCTGTGCCAAAGGCCAAGGAGAACGGTGTTCGGCCAGTAGAGCGGCGAGGTGTGGTCCGGTATGCCCATAGAACGCTATAAAGCTCTTCGGCCCACTTACCCTTTGCTGCCATTAGTCGTTTTTTGATTCCGTTCAAGAGGATTTTTGTTAGAAGCTTCGGCCTGTCCGTTACACTGTGGGTATGACGGTGTGGAATTGAAGAAGCGGATCCTGTGCTCGGCGCAGAAGTTGGTAAACAGGTCCCCAATGAACTGCGTGCCGTTGTTTGATATGAAAGCATAGGGGATACCAAACCTTGATATAATATTCCGCCATACGAACCTCTTCACATCTCTGTCTTCAATTTTGACCAATGGTTCGGCCTCGATCCATTTGGTGAAGTAGTCTGTAGCGGTGATCAAGAATTTAAAGCCTCCTGGGGCCACAGGGAATTTTCCGACTATATCCAGCCCCCATTGTGCGAACGGCCATGGACTGGAAAGCGGATTGAGTTCTTCGGCCGACTGATGTATGAGCGGAGAGAACCTCTGACATTGGTCGCAGCTTTTTACCATCTCATCGGCCTCTTTTTTCATGTTAGGCCACCAGTAGCCTTGAGTCAGAGCACGATGCACGAGCGATCGTCCTCCCGAGTGATATCCGCAGCTGCCTGAATGTAATTCCTGAAGAATAGCCCCAGTCTGTTTGGGGTGCACACAAAGCAGATAAGGTGCCGAGAAGGCTCTCCGGTAGAGTTTGTTACCTGGTCCTAGCCAGAACTGGGCGGCTTTGTGAGTGATTTTGTGTGCTTCCCTTCGGTCTTCGGGTAACGTCTCGTCCTGAAGGTACGCTACAATGGGGTCTATCCAACTGGGTTCCTGTGAGATGCAATACACTGGCTTGGCCGCAGATTTTTCGATGCTCGGCTGTGGGAGGATATCGATAGATACGGTCCTCTGCCCCCCAGCGTTCGTGGCCGACGCGAGACCGGCTAAAGCGTCGGCATGGGCGTTGTGTTCTCTAGAAATTTGCTCCAATGAAAAAGTGCGGAACTGTTTGCTGGCGTGTTGTAAAGCGGTAAGGTAGCGGGACATTCGGTCGTCGCGAGCTTCATACTCGCCGGAGAGTTGGTGAACTACCAACTGAGAGTCGCTGTAAGCTTTAATGTGCTCCGAACCGAGGTCTGCTGCGAAACGAAGACCGGCAAGTACGGCCTCGTATTCGGCCTCATTGTTCGAGACGAGGAAGTCAAGCCGGATTGCCAATTCATGGACAATTCCCTCTGGTGAAATCAGAACGACCCCGGCTCCGGAACCATGATTATTGGATGCGCCATCCACAAACATCCTCCAAGAATTGCTATGGAATAGTTGCCATTGAACTGATCCTGCCGACTCTTTGTTCGGCAATGTTGTCCCTGAATCCGGCGTGAACTCGGCGATGAAATCCGCCAGAACCTGCCCCTTGATCGCCGTCCTCGGCTGGTATTGTATGTCAAAGTTGGCCAACTCCACGGCCCACTTCGAGATTCGGTTAGACAGATCAGCCTTACGGAACAGGCTTTTTAGAGGTTGTGATGTCAAAACCGTGATGGGGTGCGCTTGGAAATACGGCGCAAGCTTTCTAGAGGCGGAGACCAGTGCTAGTGCTAGTTTCTCCAAAGGCAGATATCTGGTCTCGGCACTGACCAGTGTTTTGCTGGTGTAGTAGATAGGCAAATGAGCTCGGTCATCCTGCCGAACAAGAACAGAACTGACCGCGTGCGGAGACACGGCCAGATAGATGAACATAGGTTCCTTGTCCTTCGGCGTTGAGAGTAGTGGCGCCGAAGACAAGTAGGCCTTCAAATCCAGGAGCGCCTGATCACATTCTGGAGTTCATTCAAAGCTCCTTCGGCTGCACTTTTTCAGGAGTGCGAAAAATGGACGACACTTGTCCGAAGATCGGCTTATGAACCTGTTCAAAGCGGCCGCCATCCCTGTTAACTTCTGAACCCCTTTGATACTGTACGGTGCCGCTAAGTCGTTGACGGCAGTGATTTGGTTTGGATCGGCCTCGATGCCCCTTCTGGTGACAAGGTACCCAAGAAATTTCCCAGAACCGACGCCGAAGGCACATTTGTCGGCGTTGAGACGGAGCTTATGCTCTTTCAGAATGTCGAACACCTCCTGCAGGTGCTTGAGGTGCTCGGCCTCAAATTTGCTCTTCACTACCATATCGTCGATGTAGGCCTCCATTGTATCTCCGATCTGTTTGGCAAACATTTTTGTGACCATCCGTTGGTATGTGGCCCCCGCGATCTTGAGACCGAAGGGCATGACCCTATAACAGTACAAACCACGGGGACTGATGAAGGCTGTCTTTTCCATATCCGGACCGTGCATAGCAATCTGATGGTATCCCCGGTAGGCATCCATGAAACTGAACCGAGCGTGCCCAGATGTAGCGTCGACGAGGCGGTCGATCCTCGGTACAGGGAAGCAATCCTTGGGGCAAGCATCGTTCAAATTTGTATAGTCGACGCAGACGCGCCACTTACCATTTTTCTTTTTCACGACGACGGTATTTGCCAACCAGGTGGGGTACTGTACTTCCTTGATTGCCCCAGCTTCCAGCAGTCGGTCGACCTCCTCGATGACCACGTCGGTATGGATTGTGGCCGACCGTCGCGGTTTTTGAATGACGGGTCGGCGAGATTTGTCCACGTTGAGGTGGTGACAAATAAAGTCTGGATCGATGCCCGGCATCTCATATGGTGTCCACGCGAACACTTCAATGTTCTTCTTCAGGAAGCAGGTCATGGCTTCCCGTTCGGCTGGTGATAGGGTTGATCCCAACAGAAAAATCCTGTCGGTATTGATGTCGTCGGCCGGTACTGTGATCAATTCTTCAACTGCTTTTTCGGCAGCTGGTGTGCCGACGTCGTCCAGGAGGGGAGCGTCCGGCGCCTCCACCCACTGGACCTGTTCGGGGCAGACCTTGTTCTTGATCGCCGCCACATAGCATTTTTTGGCGGCTAGTTGATCACCCAACACTTCTTCAGGTCCCCATGTTCCGTTAAAGCGAAGGACTTGATGATAAGTCGAGGCTACGGCCCCAAGCTTGTGTAACCAGACCCGGCCGACGATGGCGTTGTAAGGGCTCGGCACATCGACGACCACGAACTCGACTTCTACGGTCCTTGTGCCCGTACGGATAGGGAGTGTGATCTTACCAAGGGGCCAAACAGGAGCCGAGTTGAACCCTACCAGCGGCACCTCGGTGGGTGTGAGGTCTGCCTTCTGTAAGTGCAACGCCTTGAACAGGGGGTAATACATGACCTCGGCCGAACTTCCCTGGTCGACCAATATGCGGCGGACCAGCGAATTACCGAGGGTGAGAGAGACGACTAACGCGTCATTATGTGGCATCTGGAGGCGTTGAAGATCTTGATCAGAGAATGATAGGCCGCCCCCAGACTGGCTGTCGAGATGCGGACGTTTGGCTCCTGCGCTTACGGACATGACCTGCTTGCCGCATGCCGCACGCCTGATCTCGGCCCGAAGAGTTTCCTCGGCTGCTGCATCCACCATACCGTGGATGACATCGATCACCCGGACTTCCCCACTGTTCTGTTTCTCCGGTTCTGTCTGTGGCCCGGCTTGTGTTTTCTCCTCGTTGATGAATTCCTTGAGGAGTCCCTGCGATACCAACCGTTCCAGGAAATCCTTCCACGCTCGGCAGCGTGTGGTCAAGTGACCCTTCTCCCTGTGGTACGAACAACGATACGGAGAGTCTGGCGTCTTTCGCTGTTCTCCCATTGGCCGCCTCGGCCACTCAAAGTACGGCTCATTCTGTATCTTCTTAAGGATCTCGTACGTCGGGATTTTGAAGACCGTCTTCACCGCAGCAAACTCGAACGCCCAAGGTCCCTTATTCTTCCCAGAGGATACCACGTTCACACTCCGGCGCGAGCCGTGTGGTGTATGCTTGTTCCCATCCCCCTGACGGGGATGGTTTTGTTCGGCCTGACGCCGCTCGCTGCGTGCCTCCTCCAACCGGCAGTGGTTGTCGATCCGGGCCATGAGGTCATCCATGTCAGTAGGATTGGATAACATGAGGTCCTCGAACAACCTGCTTCGGTGATCCAGCCCGAGCTTGAATGAAGTCACAGCAATAGCAGGGTCGCAGCCTTGAATCTCATTGAAGAGTTCCCAGTACCTAGCAGCGTACTGCCTGAGAGACTCATTTGCCGACTTCCGCAGTGCAAGGAGGGAGTCGACTCCTTTCTTCTGCCTGCTGCTGGTGACGAACCGAGCCAGGAAGGCGATGGATAGGTCCTTGAAAGATGGGATGGAACCCTTCGGCAGTTTGTCGAACCAGAGGAGCCCCAGTTCCCCCAAGCTGGAAGGGAACAGCTTGCACATCAGGGCGTCGTCGGTGCTGTAGAGAGACATCATCTGCCGAAAGTGCACCAGGTGCAGGTAGGCATCTGTCTTGGGGTCATACTTACTGAATTTCGGGGGATTGAAGCCACGTGGTGGACGCACCCCCTCTATCTCCCTGGTGAAGGGAGAAGAGATGAGCTGGTCGTGGATGATGTCGCACTGTGAACGTGCTGGCCGAACCTCCTGTTCGGCTCTCCCCCCCCTTCTAGCCACGAGTTGTGGTCTCAGGTCCCGTCCACCGTGATACCGAGGAGAACGTCCTCGACGGTTTTGACGTCTTGATGGGGATTGATCCCTTCGGGCGCCATACCTTCGATCCATTTGAGTCTCATGGGTCGGGGTGACGTCCGAAGGTGTTGTCGGTGGAGAGTGCGACTGAGTGCTGCTCACTGGTTGAGCTCCCAGCCTTTGGTGAACCGAGACCCTCTGCGTTCCCCGTTTGGCGTCCGAACGGCTTCCAGATGGTGCGGTCCTGGTTCGTCCCTGGCCCCGCACCTCATTGATCGCGTCGACCTCGGTTTCGACCCCCAGTCGTTCGAGGGCCGGACGCTTGTTCCTTTCTCTTTGCTCCGGAGAGCGCGTCCTGCGGCGCCTTCGTCGCCGAGCCTGCGACGTCTCGCCATTCTGGTCAGGTTTGATAGCAACTTTGAGTTGCGCAATCTCCTCCCTGACCAGTTGAAGTAGCTGATCACGTTCTGCCAGTCGAGCCTCCAAGCGCTCGACATATGCCCGGTCCCTCAGATCAACAGGAGGAGGGGGTGGAATGGCTGGTAGGACTGAAGGTTCAGTTCCGGTGACCACCATTGTTGATTCAGGTAAAGCTTTGCTGGGAGGGTTTGAGGATGAGAAGTCAGAAGGATCTCCCACTGTGGTCGCCAAATTGTGGAGTCTGGAATCCACTCTTGACTTCTCGGGTTGTAGAATCGGATCTTCGATCTGCAAAACACTCAACACTAAGTTAGTGCACACCGGGGGGAGTTGGATCTCCGGTGGGCACTCCGACGATCAAGTTAGCTCTTTAGGAAGAGAAGAAATAACTTGAAAGTAAGCTCTAAGCGCGAGTGTGCATGTACCTTGGATTGGAGTGCCGCCGGGGTATTTATAGAGTAGGAGTCCAACTGTCTCCGGAACGTCCGGCCCACCATGTAGGACGTGGTCCGAAGAGTGTGGGAACGTTGGCACGTGTCCCACTCCCATGCGGATCGGATGGATGTGATCTGCCACGCGTCCCACGCCCGAGGGGGTTGGAACAGCGTGCCCGCACGTTCCTTAGAAAGCGGAGAACGTGTGTTCGTGCTTTGGAAACCGAATTACCGAATGTCTTTGAGATGATCTGGCCAAGAAGCCGCCAAAGGGGATTCTGGCCGAAGATCGGTGCGGATTGCGAGTCTACTGTTCGGCAGGGCCGAGATCCAAACCTGTTCGGAACGGCCGAGCAAAGGGTCCGGCCGGTAGGGTGTTCGGCCCAACCCAGGCGAGTTTGGGCTTCGTGGAGCCCCTGAGTATGGTGCAGCTGATCATGGGCCGGGGGCCCATTAATGATTATTCCGGCCTACTACATCTGTCAACATACGAAATACCACCAAGGGCAAATAACGTATGGGCATGGAGGAAAAATTTCAAAAACCATAAGAACGACATAAAAGTACTAGGAGAGCAAACGAAGGGCCTAAAAGTACCAAAATAACAGTGTAAAACAGTGAACAGTACTCCGATGAACAGTGCCTCTGATGAATAGTAACAGTACCTCCAATGAATAGTGGCAGCTATGAACAGTGCCCCATCTATGAACAGTGCGCAGTGAACAGTGACGGAGGTGTGCGGCTGCTAGTGTGGGCTAGGGTTTGGTAGGATTAGGTAGAATAGGATTAGGGTTAGGGTTGAATATGATTATGTTAGGGTTTCTAGGAGATTAGGGTTGAGATGGAATAGATTAGGGTTCATGGCAGAATTAGAACCCGCTCTGATGCCATGTTGTTGATAAGAAAGAGAGAGAGTGAAATAGAAGTGTATAGGGTGTTGTATTACCCTATCACATAAGAACTTTTATTTATACAGGTAACCATCTAACTAAGATACTCCACATAATCAATGTGGGACTAAGTTATAATCTAACTTTTAACTCTAATATTCTAAACACGTACCCTGCATGTACACTTGCACATACGACCACTTGATGATCTAAATGACCTACTCTCTTCTCTTCATACCTGCCATTGTGGAGTCTGGAATCCACTCTAGACTTCTCGGGTTGATTAATCGGATCTTCTCGAATCTCCTGCAAAACACTCAATACTACGTTAGTGCACACCGGGGGGGTTGGATCTCCGGTGGGCACTCCGACGATCAAGTTAGCCTTCTAGAAAGAATGAAAGCAACTTGAAAGTAAGTTCTTAGCGCGAGTGTGCATGTACCTGTAGTAGGAGTGCCGCTGGGGTATTTATAGAGTAGGAATCCAACCGTTTGCCGGTACGTTCGGCCCAGTATGTAGGACGTTGTCCGAAGACTGCGGAGGTACCGCCACGTGTTCCACGTCCGCGTGGATCGGAAGAGTGACTTGCACGTTCCCCCACAAAGCGGAGAACGTGTGTTCGTGTCTAGGAACTGAGTCACTGGGCGTCTCTTAGACGTCCTGGTCAAGAAACCGCCAAGGGGATTCCCCGGCCGAGTAATGATTGCCGAGCACTGAGCGGCCGAAGATCGGTGCGGATTGTGATTCCACCGGTCGTGAAGGCCGAGCTCCAAACTCGTTCGGAACGGCCGAGCAAAGGCTCTGGTCGATAGGTTGTCCGGCCCAAACGCAGGATAATCATTGGTAAGTTTGGGCTTCACCGAGCCCCAGAATATGATGCGGCTGATCATGGGCCGGGGGCCCATTAATGATTATGCCGGCCCACTACAATAGCCCCTCAATTCAGTCGTACGCGGCTTGGTACGGGGGAATTGACCATGTGGCTGAGGCCCGGCATGACGATAGATTATGCTTGACGGCCGTAGAGAACCTGTGTTAGTTATCGATGCTCTGGGCATTTTGTTCGGAACCGAACGAACCTGTGTGGTTGGATCTGTTAGAAATGTCAGATTTTGAGAAGGCGCTTCACAGCGCTTGGTCCAAGGGCCTGAGCTGAAGAGAGATAGCGTGGTGATGCATTCGAGGTATCAGAAGCTGAGATGGCGACACGTGGTGTTCGATCCAACGGCAGAGCCGAAGCGACACTGCAGAACGGCGCACGCGAAGCGTCAGACGATGAGATGGCGACACGTGGCTTCATCTGACGGCTGGAGGTGAAACGTTTCAAATCCTCGTGCGTGGCGCCTCGTATTTCACGCTGGCCGTTTCCCATCTTGCTAGCCCTCTTATAAATAGAGGGCCTGGGAGAACTTAGAATTTTTCTCCCAGACCTTTCCACCATCCTCTCTCTCTAGCATCTTTTCTGATTTACTTGCAGCTTGAAGCATTCATCATCCTGAGTTCGAGAATCTCTAAACTTCATCAGCAAATCGAGGGTAAGTTCTTTGTGACCTTTCCTTTGCAATAGGTTTTGTTTTCAGGTAGGTTTAGATTGACATTAGTTATCACCGCCTCCCTGGTTTTGGCCGAGCGATGAGCGTCTTGGCCGAACAATGGGCGTTCCGGCCGGAGACATCCTGAGGGGCTGTGAAGCCCCAATCCTCTTAGATCTTTACTTTTAACACCCGTGAACGTGTTTATAGGATGTCCGGGCCGGAAGTAGAATCAACATCGAGGTCGTCCTCCAGCGCCGAACAAGCTGGACCCAGCGGTTCGTCGGGGCTTCCAGAAGCCGAGGTGATGCCGAAGACTTCGGCCTCTCACTCGGGGAAGAACCGGTATTCTCGATTTTTCGAGGATCCGGAGAGCCTCGCAGACTTCCGTGCAACCTACGGCATACCGGACAACGTGTCAGTAGAGCTCCTTCGGCCGGGGGAAAGCGTTCCAACAAACGACTTCCAGATCGTGCTGCCCTTGAGGGCTATCATCGAGGGTGGCGTGCGCTTCCCATTCCACCCATTCCTTCGGTAGGTGCTGAATGTCCTCCGGCTGACCCCTTCTCAGGTGACCATCAATTTCTTCCGCATAGTAGTAGGGGTCATCGAGCTGAAGCAGAGGTACCACCTCGAGTTCGAGGTCGAAGACCTGTTCGGCCTCTACTTAGTAAGCCAGAACAAGGTGGCGAGGAGGAAGTACCTCAGTTGCCGAACCGGACAGAGAAGGCTGATCAGAGGCCTTCCGGACTCCGACAAATATGCCAACGATTTTGTCGTAGTCCGGGGGGAGTTCGAATTCGCGTTAGGCGAATATCGCTACCACCCCATCCCGCGCGTCCCTGGGTTCGCCGGTAAGCTTTGTACGGTCCATTAATCTGTCCATCTTTCCCTTTCATTGGGTTCTAACTCGCTTGTCTTTTTGTAGGGAAAGGAGTTGTCGACGGCTTGCGGAGCAAGGCTAACTGGGACAGAATCAGCCGAGCATTCACCGTTCGGCGAAGGAACAGGGATTGTTCAGTTTTGCTCGGGTACGTCGAGGTATACCGGTCAAAGCTCAAGTGCCGAGGGGACTCCAGCAGCAGCGAGAGCTCCGAGGCTCCAGAGGAAAACCGAGCCGACACTGTTCCGCTCGGGGTTATCAGAGAGCCACGGGAAGAGCCGACTCCTGACGAGGTCATTCCAATCTCTTCAGGTACCTGCTCTTCGACGACTTCGTCCGGTTATAGTCGTAACACCCCAATCGGCTTTACTGAGCAAGAATTGGCGGATTTCCTCGCAGAGATCGACGATATGCCGAGGAAGGCACCAGAAGAGGTAACCTTGAAGCTGGCGGTTGGCAGATCCGCACCGCAGCCTCCTCGTCCTGCTGATCCTCAGAAGAAGAGGAAAGGACCCGAAGAAGGCGCTGCCGCAGCGAAGAGACAAAGGGAGTCGAAGGAGGACTCCCGACAGAAGGCTCCTGGGGCCGTACATTCGAAGGGGGATGCAGTGGCTCCGCCGAAGGCGAGCCGACCCCCAGCTGTGACCGAGGCGACGGGCACATCTGTGCCCCCAACCTTTGTTCCGAAGCTGATGTTTGACGGGAGACCGTTGAACACCGAAGATACCCTCAACGCCGACCCGCTTATGGCGTTGACGCTGGCCGGAGGGATGACACTCCCCAAGGACGCCGAGGCTCTGCCGAGGACATTGGATGTGTCATTCCTCGAGATGGCTCGGCTGATGGTTAAGGTATTCAATCTCTTTCTTCTTCGGTTTTCTTTCTTTTATTTTATAATCCGTACTCACTCTTCCTTGGTGGTGTTATGCAGGCAACCCAGCACTTGATCCCGGTGTCGGATGGGCTGGTGCGGAAGGCTGCCCAAATCCGCGGCTTAAGGACCCTGCGTGAGCAGGAGATTACGGCAAAGAACCAGATGCGGGATAAGCGGAATGCCGTCCGCACGGCCCTGTCAGCGGCCGAGGAGAAGGGGAAGGCTCTCGCCGTAGACCTGGAAGCCATGAAGGCAGAAATGGCGAAGAAGGTGGATGAAGCCGACTCGAAGGGATACAACGACGGCTACGCCGAAGCTCAGGGGAAGTTCCTGAAGCAGATGGAAGGCATCAACGCCCAATTGGCAGGGTTGCTGGAGGATGTCTTCCTCAGCGGTTACTTCCGGGCACTTAAGGCTGCTGAAGTGCCAGAGGGATCTTCTCTGTATGGGGATATCCCTTCGTATGGAGAGCCGACTACTGATGCCGAGCCGTTTGCTGATCCTGCTGCCGCCCCGCAGTCTCAGGTCGAAGAGACCCCCCTTCCGGATACGGAACGAGTACCCGACTCCTCCGCTGCCGGAGATGGTGGCCAGCCTTCTTAAGTAGGAACTTGTAATAGGGCCTGCGTGCCGAACTTAGCTTCATTTGCTTTTTGGTCTTAGTAGCCGTAGACTTTTATGTATGGAACGTCCTTTTTGAATGAACATGATGAACGTTTCTTGAAGCTAAGTACTTCAGTTTTTAATTTATGTTATTGCCGAACCGTGCTGATTTGTCTTTGTTGTAGTGATCACCGAAGCATGTCGGTTTATTTGTTTTTGACAGCACAAGTTACGTGGTCAATGCCGAACCGTTCTGTAACGGATAACAGAGTGGCACATTGCCGAACATTTGGAGAAATCACAAAAATTTCACTAAGTATAGAATGATAAACCGAACACGAAGAGTACCATAAACTGATAACAAGTCATGATAACAAGTAAACCCGTTCCGTAAATTAACTTGTTGAAAATGGAAGATCATGAGAACAAAACGCTCATTTTTATGCTGGAGGACCAATAAGGCCGCACCGTCTAGAACAAGTTCAAATGAATAAACTGAAGAGAGTGGAGGCCGTAGACCACGCACTTCTCATAATAAAGCAAATAAACAAAAGACAACTTCATATTTGGACAACTTAATGGAAGTACTTCCTTAAGTTGTGAGCATTCCAAGGTCGGGGAATAGGAGTCCCATTCATGTCTTCTTGTTTGTAAGAGCTGACCCCAACGATCTTGATCACTCGGTAGGGACCTTCCCAATTAGGACCGAGCTTATTTGTACGTTTTGCACCGACGACCTTCCTCAGAACAAGATCATCCAGCTTAAACGATCTGGGCCGAACCCTAGTGTTATAGCCCTGGGATATAGTCTGTTGATATGCTGCAAGCCGAATCCGAGCAGCTTCCCTTTGTTCTTCCGCTAGATCCAAAGCAGTCGATAAAGTTTTGTCGTTAGCGTCCGGATGGAATTCCTCAGTCCGCATCGTTGGGAGACCAGCTTCTAGAGGTATAACAACTTCAAGGCCGAAGGCCAAGGAGAACGACGTTCGGCCGGTTGAACGACGTGGCGTGGTTCGATATGCCCATAGGACGCTGTAGAGTTCTTCGGCCCATCTACCCTTTGCTGCTATTAGTCGTTTTTTGATTCCGCCTAGCAGGATTTTGTTCGAAGCTTCGGCCTGGCCGTTACACTGAGGGTATGACGATGTGGAGTTGAAGAAGCGAATTCTGTGCTCGGCGCAGAAATCGGTAAATAGGTCTCCCACAAACTGCGTGCCGTTGTCTGATATGAAAGCATAGGGAACGCTGAACCTTGAGATGATATTCCGCCATACAAACCTCTTGACATCTTTATCTTCAATTTTGACCAATGGTTCGGCCTCGACCCATGTGGTGAAGTAGTCTGTAGCGGTGATCAAAAATTTAAAACCACCTGGGGCCACGGGAAATTTCCCGACTATGTCCAGCCCCCATTGTGCGAACGGCCATGGACTGGACAAGGGGTTGAGTTGTTCGGCCGGCTGATGTATGAGTGGAGAGAACCTTTTGGCATTGGTCGCAGCTTTTTACCATCAGATCGGCCTCTTTTTTCATGTTCGGCCACCAATAGCCTTGAGTCAAAGCACGGTGCACAAGCGACCGTCCTCCCGAATGATATCCGCAGCTGCCTGAATGCAATTCCTAAAGGATAGCCCCAGTCTGCTTAGGGTGCACACATAGCAGATAAGGTGCCGAGTAAGCTCTCCGGTAAAGTTTGTTCCCTGGTCCTAGCCAGAATTGGGCGGCTTTGTGAATTACGTTGTGTGCTTCCCTTCGATCTTCGGGTAAGGTTTCGTCGCGAAGGTACGCCAAAATGGGGTCCATCCAACTAGGATCCGAGGTGATGCAATTAACCGCCTCGGGGACTGCAGGTTTTTCGATGCTCGGTTGTGGGAGGATGTCGACAGAGACAGTCCGCTGCCCCCCAGCGTCCATTGCCGAGGCGAGACCGGCTAAAGCGTCGGCATGGGTGTTGTGTTCCCGAGCGATCTGTTCCAAGGAAAAACTGCGGAACCGTTCACTAGTGTGTTGTAAGGCGGCAAGGTAACGGGACATTCGGTCGTCGCGAGCTTCATATTCGCCGGAAAGCTGGTGGACGACCAACTGAGAATTGCTGTAGGCTTGAACATGCTCGGCACCGAGGTCTTTTGCGAAACGGAGACCGACCAGTACGGCCTCGTATTCGGCTTCATTGTTCGAAGCAAGGAAGTCAAGCCGGACCGCCAATTCATGGAGAATTCCCTCGGGTGAAATCAAGACGACCCCGGCTCCGGAACCATGGTCATTGGAAGCACCGTCCACAAACATTCGCCAAAAGTTGCCGTGGAGAAGCTGCCATTGTGGCGACTCCACAGATTCTTTGTTCGGCAGAGGCTTCAGAATCTGGTGTGAATTCGGCGATAAAATCCGCCAGTACTTGGCCCTTGATCGCCGTTCTCGGCTGGTATTGTATGTCAAAGTTGGCCAATTCCACGGCCCACTTAGAGATACGGTTGGAGAGATCGGCCTTCCGGAACAGACTCTTTAAGGGTTGTGCTGTCAAGACCGTGATGGGGTGCGCCTGGAAATATGGCGCGAGTTTTCTGGAGGCAGAGACCAGTGCTAGCGCAAGTTTCTCTAAAGGCAGATATCATGTTTCGGCGCTGACCAGTGTTTTACTGGTATAGTTGATCGGAAGATGAGCTCGGTCATCTTGCCGGACAAGAACAGAACTGACCGCGTGCGGAGACACGGCCAGATAGATGAACAGAGGTTCCTTATCCTTCGGCGTTGAGAGTAATGGCGCCGAGGATAAATAGACCTTCAGATCATGGAGCGCCTGATCGCATTCTGGAGTCCAGTCGAAACTTCTCCGGCTGCACTTTTTGAGAAGTGCGAAAAATGGACGACACTTATCCGAAGACCGGCTAATGAATCTGTTTAAAGCGGCAGCCATTCCTGTCAACTTTTGAACCCCTTTGATACTGTACGGCGCAGCTAAGTTGTTGATCGTCCGGTCGGCCTCGATGCCCCGGCGGGTAACTAGATAACCCAAGAACTTCCCAGAGCCGACGCCGAAGGCACACTTGTCGGCATTGAGACGGAGTTTGTGGACTTTTAAGATGTCGAACACTTCCTAAAGATGTTCGAGATGTTCGGCTTCAAACTTGCTTTTGACCACCATGTCGTCAATATAAGCCTCCATCGTGTCACCGATCTGTTTACCGAACATTTTCGTAACCATCCGTTGGTATGTAGCCCCTGCGTTCTTCAAGCCGAAGGGCATGACTTTATAGCAAAATAACCCGCGGGGACTGATGAAGGCTGTCTTTTCCATGTCCGGACCGTGCATAGCAATCTGATGGTACCCCCGGTATGCATCCATAAAGATGAACCGAGCGTGCCCAGATGTAGCGTCGACAAGGCGGTCGATCCTCGGCGCAGAAAAATAATCTTTAGGGCAGGCGTCGTTCAGATTTGTGTAATCGACGCAAACGCGCCATTTTCCATTCTTCTTCTTTACGACTACCATGTTCGCCAACCAAGTGGGGTACTGCACCTCTTTGATTGCCTCAGCTTTCAGCAGTCGATCGACCTCTTCGATGACTGCATCAGTATGGATCGCGGCCGACCGTCGCGGTTTTTGAATAATGGGTCGGCGAGATCTGTCCACGTTGAGGGAGTGGCAGATAAACTCCGGATCGATGCCCGGCATCTCATACGGTGTCCAGGCGAACACCTCAATGTTCTTCTTGAGGAAGCAGGTCATGGCTTCCCGTTCGACTGGCGATAAGGTTGATCCCAACAGAAATGTTCTGTCGGTATTGAGGTCGTCGGCCGCTACCGTGATCAGGTCCTCAACAGCTTTTTCGGCAGCTGGTGTACCGACGTCGTCTAGGAGGGGAGCGTCCGGCGCTTCTACCCACTGGACCTGTTCGGGGCAGACCTTGCTTTTTATCGCCGCCACATAGCATTTTTTGGCGGCCAATTGATCGCCCAGCACCTCTTCGGGTCCCCACGTCCCGTTGAAGCGAAGGACTTGATGATAAGTTGAGGCTACGGCCCCAAGCTTGTGTAGCCAGATGCGGCCGACGATGGCGTTGTAAGGACTTGGCACATCGACGACCACGAACTCAACCTCTGCGGTCCTTGTGCCCGTGCGGATGGGGAGTGTGATTTTGCCAAGGGGCCAAACAGGAGCTGAGTTGAACCCTACTAGTGGTACCTCGGTAGGTGTGAGATCTGTGTCCCGCAAGTGCAGCGCCTTGAACAGGGAATAATACATGACCTCGGCCGAACTCCCTTGGTCGACCAGTATTCGGCGGACCAATGAATTACCGAGGGTGAGAGAGACGACTAACGCGTCATTATGCGGCATTTGGAGGCGTTGCAGATCTTGATCGGAGAATGAGAGGTTGCTCTCAGACTGGTTGTCGAGATGTGGGCGTTTGGCCCCCGTACTTACAGACATGATTTGTTTGCCGCACGCCGCATGCCTGATCTCGGCCCCAAGGGTCTCCTCGGCAGCTGCATCCACCATACCATGAATGACATCGGTCACTCGAACTTCCCCAGTGTTCTCCTGCTTGGGTTCTGTCTGGGGCCCGGCTTGTGTTTTTTCCTCATTGATGAACTCCTTGAGATGTCCCTGCGATACCAGCCGCTCGAGGAAGTCCTTCCATGCTCGGCAGCGTGTATTCAAGTGACCCTTCTCCCTGTGGTACGAACAGCGGTACGGAGAGTCTGGCGTTTTCCGCGGTTCTCCCAACGGTCGCCTCGGCCATTCAATGTACGGCTCATGTTGTATTTTCTTGAGGATTTCGTACGCTGGGATTTTGAAGACCGTCTTCACCGCAGCAAATTCGAACACCCGAGGGCCCTTATTTTTCCCAGCGGATACCACGTTCACACTCCGGCGTGCGCCGTGTGGTGTATGTTTGTTCCCATCCCCCTGACGGGGATGGTTTTGTTCGGCCTGACGCCGCTCGCTGCGTGCCTCCTCCAGTCGGTAGTGGTTGTCGATTCGGCCCATAAGGTCATCCATATCGGTAGGATTGGATAACATGAGATCTTCGAATAATTTGCTTCTGTGATCCAGACCGAGTTTGAACGAAGTTACGGCAATAGCAGGATCGCAGCCCTGAATTTCGTTGAAGAGCTCCCAATACCTAGCAGCGTACTGCCTGAGAGACTCATTTGCTGACTTCCGCAACGCAAGGAGAGAGTCGACGCCCTTCTTCTGCCTGCTACTGGTGACGAACCGAGCCAGGAAGGCGAGGGATAGGTCCTTGAAAGATGGGATGGACCTCTTCGGCAATTTATCGAACCAGAGGAGCCCTAGCTCCCCCAGGCTGGAGGGGAACAACTTGCACATCAAAGCATCGTCAGTGCTGTAAAGAGACATCATCTGCCGAAAGTGCACCAGGTGCAGGTAGGCATCTGTCTTAGGATCGTATTTGCTGAACTTTGGGGGATTGAAGCCACGCGGCGGACGTACTCCATCTATCTCCCTGGTAAAGGGAGAAGAGATGAGCTGGTCGTGGATGATGTCGCACTGTGATCGTGCTGGACGAGCCTCCTGTTCAGCCCTTCCCCCCCTTTTGGCCACGAGTTGTGGTTTGAGGTCCTGCCCACCATGATACCGAGGGGAACGCCCACGATAGTTATGACGCCTTGATGGGGACTGATCCCTTCGTCCGCCATACCTCCGATCCATTTGAGTCTCATGCGTCGGGGTGTCGTCCGAAGGTGTTGTCGGAGGAGAGTACGAGTGAGTGCTACTCACTGGTTGAGCCCCCAGCCTTTTGTGAACTGAGACCCGCCGCGCTCCTCGTTCGGCATCCGAACAGTTTTCAGACGGTGTGGTCCGGGTTTGTCCCCGGCCCCGTGTTTCATTGATCGCGTCCACCTCGGTCTCGACTCCCAGTCCTTCGAGGGCCGGACGCTTATGCCTTTCCCTTCGCTCCGGAAAGCGTGTCCTGCGGCGCCTCCGTTCTGGTCAGGTTTGATGGCAACCTTGAGTTGCGCAATCTCCTCCCTGACTAGTTGAAGCAGCTGATCTCTTTCTGCCAGTCGAGCTTCCAGGCGTTCGACGTAAGCTCTGTCCCTCAGATCAGCAGGAGGAGGGGGTGGAATAGCTGGTAGAGTTGATGGGTCAGTTCCGGTGACTACCATTGTTGATTCTGGTGAAGCTTTACGGTGAGGTTTTGAGGATGAGAAGTCAGAAGGATCTCCCACTGTGGTCGCCAAATTGTGGAGTCTGGAATCCACTCTATACTTCTCGGGTTGATTAATCAGATTTTCTCGAATCTCCTGCAAAACACTCAACACTACGTTAGTGCACACCGGGGGGGTTGGATCTCCGGTGGGCACTCCGACGATCAAGTTAGCCTTCTAGAAAGAATGAAAGCAACTTAAAAGTAAGTTCTTAGCGCGAGTGTGCATGTACCTGTAGTAGGAGTGCCGCTGGGGTATTTATAGAGTAGGAATCCAACCGTTTGCCGGCACGTTTGGCCCAGTATGTAGGACGTGGTCCGAAGACTGCGGAGGTACCGCCACGTGTTCCACGTCCGCGTGGATCGAAAGAGTGACTTGCACGTTCCCCCACAAAGCGGAGAACGTGTGTTCGTGTCTAGGAACTGAGTCACTGGGCGTCTCTTAGACGTCCTGGTCAAGAAACCGCCAAAGGGGATTCCCCGGCCGAGTAATGATTGCCGAGCACTGAGCGGCCGATGATCGGTGCGGATTGTGATTCCACCGGTCGTGAAGGCCGAGCTCCAAACTCGTTCGGAACGGCCGAGCAAAGGCTCCGGTCGATAGGTTGTCCGGCCCAAACGCAGGATAATCATTGGTAAGTTTGAGCTTCACCGAGCCCCAGAATATGATGCGGATGATCATGGGCCGGGGGCCCATTAATGATTATGCCGGCCTACTACAGCCATCAATACAATTCTGTGGATTAACTTTGTTAGTCAGTTAATTGCAGATGGATAATCTGTGGACATCAGCCATTTGTTATTTTAATCTGTCGATTCTCAGAAAGTTTTATACTTGATCAGTACACTCACTTTTCTAGTTGATATCGGTGAACTACCCTTTGCCCTAAATTTTTTGGTATCGATGTCACCGTCTTTCTAAATTCTTATCAAATTTGCATCGAATATTTTTGAATTAGTCATTTGTCTTGACGAAAAGAATCTATAAATTTTTTTGACCAAAAGCCCCAGAAAGTTCAATTTTGGACTCTTATTTTTATATGCTTCGTCGATTGCTCTCATTGAGATGAATGAAAAAATGCATATAATTTGACGAAAAATAACAAAAAGTACGGAACATCAAATAGTATCTGATGTCTAATTTAGTTTAAACCAATGTGATAAATCTTGTAATGGCAAGCGTCTCGATTTTGTTACTCGTACAATATGTAGCAGTATCGATGTACCGTTCCAGTTTTGTTGCTATAAAGTAGTGTACAATTCTCAAGTAATGTTGTTCACTACAAAATTGTATTAGATATGAAAAATAGAGCCTCACAACTTTGAAGTCATTTCAAAATGACAAATTAAAATACCTAAAAAAGTGACATAAGTTAGAGAGACTTAGAGAAATAGATATCGCTCAACAACATAAAAATAAGGATCTTAGGGTGTATTCGTTTTGATTGTTTCTGAAATAATCTTTAGAAAAAAGACTTTGAGATATTGTTTGGTTTAAGTGTTTCAGAAAAAATCTGGGAGTTAAATTTTTCCGGTGTTTTCGAGGCGTCTCTCTCTCTCTCTCCTTTTATAGAGAGATGAAGTTGTTTGGAAAATTTGTTCCAGAAACTTGTTTGGGAATTTTTTTCCCAAATAGTCAAAACGAACACACCCTTAGCTCTCTTCCAAAGTTACAATCTGCAACACCCCAATAGTATTGGCTTTCATTCTCATTTGCAAGATTGTAATCCGCATCAACAAAGGCAAGCTCGTTATAATCCAAGGTCAATATTTCTAGTGTTGACGGTTCAACAATCTCCCATCCAAGATCTTCTCCATCAAGTAAACTAGTTTCTTAACAAACCCAATCATCAAACGCATCTATGTTCTGAAGACTAATTGGGTCAAGAGCGTTGTTTCTTTGGCTAATATTCCTAGAAGTACACACATTTTCATTAGATTCGTATCCAATACTTCGTACTTGAATTTTTAACTTTCAGTCATAAACATACCTTTCTTGAAGTTTAAGATTGTACCGAACAAAAATTAGATCATTTAATCTCTGCTTCTTGAGAGTATATTTCTCTTCTTAGAAAGGATGAACTAAAATGTACTCCAATTCCTTTTGCATCCGATTGCATTACAACATTGACTAAGAATTCGAACTACAAATTTTTGCAATTCTTGGCGTTCATTTCCAAATTGCTCCCACCATGCAACGATTATAAACAACATTCAAAATGGTTATTTAGCTTTAAAAGAAGTGCTTTGCAGGAGACGACTTATGAAATAGACAAACATACCTGGATTAAGCTTCTCACATTGTTACTTGTTGATTGTTTGTATTCTTCAAGTTGTTCATTTATTTCCTCTTGCATGCTATTATCCGGCACTAAGATAGTAAGGGTAATGAGCAATTCTTTATTGCCTTCTTTTTGCTTGGTGAAGAAGGGTTGGAAATAAATCCCAAGATTAAGAAAGCAACCGGCAACACTAAGGGGGCTACGAAGTTGCTTGTCTTACCTAGCATCAACCACCATCGTATAGCGAGTGTACATAGAAATCTTGTTATTTAGCCATGCTTTGATTGCCTCTTTTGCTTTATTCATGGCTTCATACAAGTAGCCCATAGTTGGTTTCTCATCACCATCCACAAGATGGAAAACTTTTACCAAAGGTTCACTCATTTTAACCACGGTTTGCCATTATGACCAAAACACTCTGTTTTTAAAAATAATTTTATTAATCTCTTTGCCCATATTACAAATGTATCTTGTAATCCGTTTAGCCTTTCGGTTTCAAGCATCTATATATATCCAGAAAATGCTTTGGATTAACAAAATTCTCCAATATCAAGTCTAGGCAATAAGCTGCACATGGAGACCAAAACAAGCTTCCATACTTTGCTTGGAATCTTTATCCCGCCGCTTTATAACGTTAAGCTAGAACTTGCTTTTGATTCGTCCATCCATCACACATGACCAAACAACCGTACATCCTTAAGGAGTTTTGGACCTGAAGCGCGGCCCAACCACTACCATTGCATTCTATCATTGATTGATTCTATTTCGATAAACCTGGATTAAAGGGCATATTATCATCGTACCACCATCAAGCAACTACCATTCTTCATTATCATGAAATTCCGTGGAGACCAAAACACTTCTTGTAGATTGTTCTGCACTCGGAGTTGTCCTTGGAGCAAAAAAACTATTTGGTTGCTTTGTTTTTTTGTTGCCTTCATTTATTGTTGCTCTTTTCCTGCAATTCGATCATTGTGAGTTGAAGTGGGGCTCACGAATATCTCCTTCTTCATCGCAGTCAGCAAATGCAGGTCCCTGGTCAATGTCTTTTCTTACGTTTGATTTTCGTTCTTTTTCTCTCTTATAATTTTCCAACAACTAGCTCATTTGTCATTTTATACTTTCTAAAACCACTTTAGAAAGTTCGACTTCCCACTTTATTCTAGCAATATGTAGTTTCAATCAAGTGATCCCACCTCATTTAAGATGTTTATTACAGTGGATGCAAACAGTTTTGTTTCTTTTACCCAATACCATTGTGGCATGATTCCAAGCTGATATCTTACAGGAGCAGAGGCCACTGATGTGGCACCACTTCAAGTATTATCAGTCATTTTTTGCATACAAAAACTGTTGGGCGAAAATCAGTTTTGGGCCTATTGGGTCGCACGAGCGGGCCGCCGCGGTTAAGTTAGCGTTTTAGGGTTTTTTGTTGGCGTGTGATGTAATGTTGCCCTAGTCTATAAAGGGAACATATTATAGCAGCCCTTATGTAATCTCCTTTCACGACTTTTATAGTAAAACCCTCCAACACCCCGTGGACGTAGATCATTCCGATCGAACCACGTATATCGTTGTCTTGTGAGCTTGTTTGATTATCGTTTATTTTACGCTTGCTTGCTTAGTGCCCTAACAACTGGTATCAGAGCTCTGGGTCTCGTCAAGATCAGTAATGGCCGAAGAAGAAGGTAGAGTTCACGGGATCGAAAAGTTCAATGGATCAGACTTCGGATATTGGAAGATGCAGATAGAGGATTATCTGTACGGTAGAGGTTTGGAGGCGCCATTGACTGGGAAGAAGCCGGAAAAGATGAGCAACGCGGAATTCGAAACCCTAGACAGAAGAGTCTTGGGAATCATCCGGCTAACGTTATCGAAGACGGTTTCCCACAACATCATGAAGGAGAAGACTGTAACCGGCATGATGGCCGTGTTATCCAGTATGTACGAAAAGCCATCTGCGAACAATAAGGTACATCTCATGAAGAAGTTATTTAATCTTAAGATGCAGGAGGGTAGCTCGGTTGCGAGCCATCTTAATGATTTTAATACGATTACAAATCAATTATCTTCAGTTTCAATTGAGTTCGACGATGAGATTAGGGCCTTGATTGTATTGGCTTCGTTGCCCAATAGTTGGGAGGCCATGAGAATGGCAGTATCTAATTCTGCAGGGAAGGAAAAACTGAAATACTTAGATATTCGAGATTTAGTCTTGAGTGAGGAGATGCGCAGAAAAGATGCAGGGGAATCTTATCCGTCTGCCTCGGGTTCCGCTTTAAATACCGAGGGTAGAGGAAGGAGTCAGTCGAAAGGAAGTTCTCAAAGGGGGAGGTCTAAATCGAAAACGCCTCTTTCAGAAATTCAGTGTTGGAATTGTAATCAGACTGGGCACTACAGACGATACTGTAAGGAACCGAAAAGGCAAAACGATACTGCTAATGTTGCTGCTGAAAATTGTCAGGATGCTTTGCTATTGTCGGTTGATAGTCCGATAGATTCTTGGGTTTTGGACTCAGGAGCTTCGTTTCATACCACTGCACACAGGGAGATTGTTCAGAACTATGTTGTTGGAAATTTCGGCAAGGTGTATTTGGCTGACGGAGAGGCGTTAGACATCGTGGGTATGGGAGATGTTCGGATAAGGGTACCGAATGGTTCGGTGTGGCTGCTACAGAAAGTCCGACACGTTTCCAAGTTGATGAGGAACTTGATTTCTGTGGGGCAGCTTGATTCTGCCGGACATACTATCACGTTTGGTCAGGATAGCTGGAAGGTTTCAAAAGGGGCTATGATTGTGGCTCGTGGAGTCAAGACAGGGACATTGTACTTGACGGAGAGCACTCGAGACATGGCAGGAATTCTTGAATCAACAGTTGATGCTGAGCTATGGCATAAGCGGCTGGGTCACATGAGTGAGAAGGGGATGAAGATGTTACACACCAGTGGGAAGCTTCAGGGATTAAAGTCTACTGAGTTTGGTTTGTGCGAGGGATGCATATTTGGGAAGCAGAAAAGGGTTAGCTTCTTGAAGACGGGCAGACCACCAAAGCCAAGGAAGTTGGAGTTAGTGCACACAGACTTGTGGGGGCCTTCTCCAGTTCAGACCATTGGGGGTTCCAGATATTATATCTCCTTTATTGATGACTCGAGCAGGAAGGTATGGGTTTATTTTTTGAAGAATAAATCTGACGCTTTTAATGCTTTTTTGAGGTGGAAAGCAGCTGTAGAAAATGAGACCAGCTTGAGACTTAAATGTCTAAGATCGGATAATGGTGGTGAGTATGAAGGTGAATTCAAGAAGTACTGTGAGGTCAATGGGATAAAGATGCAGAAGACTATCCCCGGGACTCCTCAGCAAAACGGTGTTGTTGAGCGAATGAACAGGACCTTGAATGAGCGAGCAAGGAGTATGAGACTGCATTGTGGTTTGCCAGAAATTTTTTGGGCTGATGCAGTAAGCACGGCGGCTTATTTGCTAAATCGGGGACCGTCAGTTCCGTTACAATTCAAGTTGCCAGAAGAAGTGTGGAGCGGAAAGAAGGTAAACCTTTCGTTCCTTAAAGTTTTTGGCTGTGTTTCATATGTTCATATTGATGCAAATGCTCGTAGCAAGTTAGAGGCTAAATCTAATAAATGTTTCTTTATTGGATATGGTGATGAGGAGTACGGCTATCGGTTTTGGGATGCACAGAACCAGAAGGTGGTTAGAAGCCGGAACGTCATCTTTAATGAACAAGTGCTATACAAGGATCATGATAGGACAGAGCAAGTCGCGTCTGTGCCAGAGACTGAGAAAGAAGAGGTTGTGGTTGATTTGGGTGAGCTGTCTGAGGGGTCTGTTCCAGAGAGCACTCAGGAAGAGGAAGTTATTCCGCAAGTTGAAGTTGAACAGAGCACGCCAACTGCTGCTGTCAGAAAATCTTCCAGAGTTAGCAAACCAACACAACGTTTCTCATCATCCTTGAATTATATCTTGTTGACTGATGCTGGGGAACCAGTGTATTATGAGGAGGCTTTGCAGAGTGAAAGTTCTATCAAGTGGGAGTTGGCAATGAAGGATGAGATGAACTCTCTGCTGATAAACAAAACGTGGGAGTTGTCTGAACTGCCCGACGGGAAGAAAGCTCTTCATAACAAGTGGGTTTACCGGATCAAGGAGGAGCATGATGGTAGCAAGCGCTACAAGGCTTGGTTGGTGGTCAAAGGCTTTCAGCAAAAGGAAGGTATTTGTTAGAATATGTTTAGTTTAGTAGTTTAAGTCTGTCCCACATCGCCTATCTTAGTCGTGTAATATGAAACTCATTAATATAAATAATATTGTCTTGTGTTAGGGTTAGTTAACACCCTATACACTTCTCTCTCTTCTAAACAACATGGTATCAGAGCCACACCTAATCCATAAACCCTAATCCATAAACCTTAATCCATAAACCCTAATCCATAAACCCTAATCTTCGGTCATTGCAAACCTAACTCCATAAACCCTAGTCTTCTCCCTAGATGTTCCAGCCGCCACCAGAAGCCACCTCCACCAGCCGCCTCCAGCAGCCGCTATTATTCCACAACCTATCATCCGCCACCACTCTGATTCCACCACGCTGGTCTTCTGATTCCACGCTGGTTCTTTCCGCCACCTCTGTCCGCCTCTGTTCACCATCCGCTGTTGTCCACCTCTGTCCGCCTCTGTTCAACCTGATGTTTGTTAGCCACTGATGTTTGTCTGCCACCGCTGATGTATGTTTCGGCCCTGTTTGCAGCCTGGTTTGGCCCTGTTTCGGCCCTGTTTACCGCCTTTTTCGGCCCCGTTTGCTGCCTTCGTTATCTGTTCAGCCCCGTTCCGGCTATTGATGTTGATGTTTGCCTCTGTTTTGGCCTGCTCGTGTTGATGCTTCAACTATTGATCGGTTCATTTGTTGATCCACATCTTGTGGTCTAGTGATGCTCGAAAACTACCCTCAGTGATTGTTGCTTGTGGTCTGGTTTGGTTGGTATGTTCTATTAGTCGTTTTCCTTTTGGGTTGTTTGATGCATACTTCCAGTGGTTCCATTTAGTAGTGGTTGTTGGTTAGTTGGATATTGTACGTATTGGGTTGATTTGTCGAGACAATTGGTTATCTTTGCTTTATTGGTGGTTATTTTGTGGTGATCGGAGATTATGTCTGAAGCACAGTCTGCGTCTGGTTCTACTTCTGGTTCTATGTCTATTGGTAGTACTACTAGCTCTTCTCGACGTCGTGAGAAGGATTCCATTACTTCCATTCTTTTGAATGGCAACAATTATGCATTTTGGTCTCGTGCTGTTAAAGTTTATTATATGGGTGAGCGCAAATTTCGTTATTTGACAGACAATCCTCCAATCAAAACTGATAAGGCGGCTTATAGTGACTGGGAAGCTGAGGATTGTCGTATTCGAGTTGAATTGTTTAGAAGAGAGAGAGAATATGTTTAGTTTAGTAGTTTAAGTCTGTCCCACATCGCCTATCTTAGTCGTGTAATATGGAACTCATTAATATAAATATAAATAATATTGTCTTGTGTTAGGGTTAGTTAACACCCTATACACTTCTCTCTCTTCTAAACAACAGTATTGACTACAACGACATTTTTTCTCCTGTTGTGAAGTTAACCACAATTAGGTTGGTGTTGGGAATTGTGGCTGCTGAGGATTTATACCTAGAGCAGTTAGATGTCAAGACTGCCTTCCTCCATGGGGATTTGGAGGAGGAGATCTACATGCATCAACCAGAGGGCTTTGCAGTGAAAGGAAAGGAGAACAAGGTTTGCAAACTGAAAAAGAGCTTGTATGGGTTGAAGCAAGCTCCAAGGCAGTGGTACAAGAAGTTCGATAGCTTCATGTGCAGCAAGGGGTTTCAGCGGCTGGAGGCTGATCATTGCTGTTATACCAGAGGTAGTGGCAAGTCTTATGTCATTTTGTTGTTATATGTGGACGATATGCTTGTGGCAGGATCAGACATTGGGGAGATCAACAAAGTGAAGAAGGCATTGTCAAGCCAGTTTGCAATGAAGGACTTGGGAGAGGCCAAGCAGATTCTCGGGATGAGAATTATCAGAGACAGAAAGAAAGGGACACTAGAGCTGACACAGGCAGACTACATCAAAAAGGTGCTCAAGAGGTTTAGCATGAGCGATGCAAAACCTGTTGGAACACCTTTGGCTAGTCATTTCAGACTATCCAAGGAGCAGTCACCGAGGGATGATAAGGAGCGGGACTCTACATGGAGAAGGTTCCGTATGCATCGGCAATTGGGAGTCTTATGTACGCTATGGTTTGCACACGTCCGGACATTGCGCATGCAGTGGGAGTAGTGAGTAGGTACATGAGTAATCCGGGAAGGCAACATTGGGAAGCAGTGAAGTGGCTTATGAGGTATTTGCGTGGTTCTGCAGACGTCTCTTTGAACTTCACAAAGGCTGGGCTGAAGTTGCAAGGATTTGTGGATGCTGACCTTGGAGGTGATGTTGACAGTAGGAAGAGTACCACAGGTTTCGTTTATACTCTGGGTGGTACAGCAGTGTGTTGGGGTTCCAAGCTACAGAAGGTTGTTGCGTTGTCAACAACAGAAGCTGAGTATGTGGCAGTGACAGAAGCAGCCAAGGAGATGGTCTGGCTTCAAGGGCTCATGGGTGAACTAGGGAAGGCGATAGAGAAAGGGGTGCTACACAGTGATAGTCAGAGCGCCATTTTTTTAGCCAAGAATCCGGCGTTTCATTCGAGGACAAAGCACATACAGATGAAGTATCTCTTCATTCGATGTTTGGTCGACGAGGGTCAACTATTGCTTGAAAAGATCCGTGGTGCAGAAAATCCAGCGGATATGTTGACAAAGACCGTGATCATTGACAAGCTGAAGCTGTGTGCGGCTTCAGTTGGTCTCCGAACTTGAGGTTGTGGAGATGGGTGTTGGAGCGGTAGCTTGAGCCGCTGTTGCGTTCGTTGGACCTTGGGGTGCTTTGAGAAACTGTTTTTCGAGTGGGACAATTGTTGGGCGAAAATCAGTTTTGGGCCTATTGGGTCGCACGAGCGGGCCGCCACGGTTAAGTTAGCGTTTTAGGGTTTTTTGTTGGCGTGTGATGTAATGTTGCCCTAGTCTATAAAGGGAACATATTATAGTAGCCCTTATGTAATCTCCTTTCACGACTTTTATAGTAAAACCCTCCAACACCCCGTGGACGTAGATCATTCCGATCGAACCACGTATATCATTGTCTTGTGAGCTTGTTTGATTATCGTTTATTTTACGCTTGCTTGCTTAGTGCCCTAACAAAAACTACATATATGAAGTACAAATAAAAGAACAAGGTGAAACAAACTGCTGATTTGCATAAGTGGGTGAAAAGGCTATACATTAAATAATACCTTTGGTGCTGTCATTGTTTAAGCAAAAAAATTTATACTCGTGAGCTTTGTCCCAAAAGAAGTGTCTAATCATTATAATATCATTTTGTGATTGAAGTGTCAAAGTTAATATTAGATCAGTTTTCTGTTTTGCAATTCAAATAATCAAGTTTGCAAAGACTACAAAATCATAGTTAAAAACCATCTGTTGTGTTCCTCTTTGGGATCTTCTCATAGCCCCCATATGTGGAGAAGGGTTTGGGTTGTGTTCTGGATAACTACTGGTAGGACAATAGATCAAAATAATATTATAGGTCTCATTTTGGGTTTAAGTACGAAAAAATCAATTTGTAATTATTAAAAGAAAAAGTCCTTTTCTCTGTACCTGCCAAGAGCCGAAAACCAACCTAGACACTTGGGAACATGTGTTACAGATTGGACAACCCAGTAAATCCCTCCATTTTTGTCTGGTGGTATGAGATTCATAACTTTGATTCAGACTCAGCCTACAGTGACAAAGATGAGTATATTAAGTCAAAAGCTTGTTCACATTGCTGCTTGTGGCAAGCTTTTGTGATAAAGATGTTGCCATTTGGCACTCTGATTTTATTTCCTAGAGCAACTGTTATTAACTAACTAATGTAGAGCCTGAGAGGTAGTTTTTTTGCATCCCCTCTCTAAGAATAAGGTAAGCAGATTTCTCAGGCAAATATCATATTGAAAACATATGTCTTGGATATTAGTCATTTGTTGTTGGCAATCTTTATACACGGCAATGAATCCATTTGGTTTGATAATTTCCATGAATGGTTGTGTTTCTATTCATTTCTATAGGCAAGAATAGGGATTGGCATGGTGCTTGTGTTCTTCAGAAGAGTTAGTCTGCATCTGTAGTTTCACGATTATAATTTGTGTGTCAAATATAAGAAATATGGAAGCGTTGGAAATTACTTAGCCGATAAATGTTGATCCTCAAATTTCCAATTATAGCTTTTGTGCGCATACAATAGTTGTTGTAGGTGGAGAAAGGGTTGGACTATTTGGAAACTTAGAGGTAAAGAAGTTTTCTTGATAGTATGTATGCTTCCCCTTTGCAGTTATGTTCCATGAACTTCTGCTTTACAGCTGAAGTATCTACAATATTACTTAGGTGTCACTGGAGTTCCCAAAGATAGGGGCAAACATCATTGCGGACTTGATTGTCTATTTTTGATTCTGGCTTTATTTTATAAGATTATTTTGGAAGTGCTAAAACTTTTACCATACCACAACCTGGCACCTTTAATTCAGCTAACAGACTAATCAATTATAATCAGGGGCTGAAATGGCAAAGGAAACAATTAATGAATGTGTAATCTTATTATCCTAGATCTTCTTTTTATTTCCTCTTTATGCATGTATTTTCATGACTCATAGCTTTGCTATGTGCTGTCAGGTCTGCACTTGCGCAGAAAAGGATTGATGAAAGTAAAAATATTGAATCAATTGACTATGATGCGCCTGTTGAATCAGACCCCAGTACAGTTGGACTTGGTACTAAGGTAATGGCACTGCATTGACATGGACTTCAATAACTTGACTGCAACTTGGGAATGCTCTTCATACAGAAGCAGAAATTGAAACTTTTTGGATAGATTGGAATAGGAGCTGCAATAGTAGTGTTCGGGTTGGTTTTTGCTCTTGGAGATTTTCTTCCCACAGGAAGGTATGGTACTGGATGCTCAAGGTTTCCTTCAATGCTATTTCCAATGCAGTTGATTCTTCTTTTGTTGCTTCTTTTCCATTTGTCCATGACTACTTGATTTTGGTTTCAATTTTTTAATGTTCATAAAATAGTACAGCACTAAACGGTTTTGCCTCGACTGTGACATATGGACTTAGTATGATTCTTGGGTGCGGGTATGTGTTCAAGCTTGACTTATCTTCTCAAGTATGTGCCCTAGGATCTGTCTGAGTTTAGTATAAATGGCTTATTCTTAAAATGGAAATCTTATGCGTAGCAATATGGTTGATTTATGTATTCTGGTTACTGGTATACTTGCTGGGTGCATGTCCAAATAAAGGTGCTGGACACATCACTCACTCACTCATTGTTGAAGTCGACTTAGACAGCCCAGAGACATTACAAATTTCGGAAGTCCATGTAGCGCAATCCCTTAGTTTGTTCTTTCTTTTTCTCTTTCTTCCTTCTTCTTCTGCCCAACTTGAGCAAGGATGGTTTCTACTATTGTAGGAGTTAGTTTGTTCATTACTGGCATTTAAAGGTGGCCTGGTTTTAGCTTGTCCTCTGTATTGAATGAAAAAAAGAATCTTTTTAATCTGTTTCTTTATTTTTGTTGCATGATTATTTATATACAGTGCCTCTTTTTCGTCGGTCATGGATATTCGATTCTTTAGACAGTCTTATGATTTAAGTATTGGACTTTTCGGAGTCCATAGGATTATATTTGTCTAAGTTTCATGTTAGTTTTATATTTCTAGGGGTAGTGTTGAATAGGTCTACGAAAGGAGGTAACCTATTTTACATTACCTACCAATTAACAAAAGAATGTTAATTAGACTCCCTATGGTCCTTTCTGAGTTCACTTGACCCTACAGGCATCCAAAAATTGTTATTTCGCAAGTGAATTTGTATTTCACATTTGTCAAGTCTTGTTTGGAGATAGGATATCTGAGAAGCCATGCTAATTTGTTGTCATTCGCTAACACAAACGAGAATACGAGCTTTGGTGGTAGCGAACGAGTGGAAACGGGAGAGATGAATAGTTGCTACATATAAGCCCATGGCCACAAGTGAAGGTAGTCCTTTAGATGATGAGTGCGATCTTCTTGGCATACTATGTGGCACAAGGGACATTTTTCCTCATGCTTGACTCTTTCTTCTTCGTGGGTGTCCATTACTTGTTCACATCTTAACGGGTGGAAATGAAACGGAACTGTAGATTTTATTTGAGAAGACAAATGCCATTTTCCATTGCGAAGTGTTATATACCTCATTATTGTTACAATAAGGATTGCATTGGTGATATTTCAAATCGTACATTTGCAGGGGGTTTACGCTCATGGATTGCTGAAGTTCCATCTATTGTGTTTTCTTTAGTATCTTTATGTCTCTCTTTATTTTCTTCCTTAATTCTATTGAATGTTGGTCATCATAAGTTCCACATTACTCTAAAACAATATAGGTAAATTAATAAGTTAAATTAATGCATCTGAGTAAAACCATGAATTGCTATGGTTTCTTGTCTAATTTGAACATTGTGTCGCTTGCAATTGTGAAAGGAGGACTCTGAACATGATATTGATTTCTTTGTTATAGTGAGAGTCCCACTGAGGAGGCCACAATTGTCAAAAGTAAACTCTCAGAAGATGCAAAACAAAATCTTCAGGTAACTTTAGAAGTATAGAAGCACCTATCTTTGGCTCAAAGATGGGTTGTTGTTGCAGAATCATCAGAAAGTACTAAATTACACCATTATCATATTTTGTGGTTTCATCATTATCATGGAGATCCTAATCAGCTTACAGCTGCCTTCCTTGGTAGATCAGTTTTCGCGTAGTGCGTTCTTCTTCTAGTTTTGCTAGTTATTCTGTATCCTTGCGGAATATGTGTTTTGACTCTCGAGGGCCTGCTTTTCCCAAATTTCCTGAAAGTGTATGAATTGTACGGATTCTGAATTTGTGTTTCCGTGTTCCTAATTCGGATACATATGTACGCTTAAAGAAATCCACGTGTGATATTGCTTCTATGCATGGTTGATTGTGTTGCTAACTCCATTGAATTCAGTTGCATGTTACTGTGGCATCATGTGTTATCCTTCTGCAATTACTCCTACATTCATTAAGTGTTTTTATTTAGGTTCTGTTTATTACTGCACAGTAATCTTGCCATTGTTGTTGTGTTGAGAGCTTCATGGCCAACTCTTCTAACAACATTGAGCATGATTGGCGGATTTGTGGCAGGCTAGGCTTAAAGAATACGAGGCAACACTGAGTGCCTCTCTAGAAGATCAAGATGCTCTTGAAGTGAGTGACAATCCGTCATGATAAGATTGGTGTTTTTCTCCTGTTATTATTTGTTGCATACCTTAATGCTTAACTTGTTGCGTAATCGGGTTCTTTCCGTTAAGAGTTGATGTGTTTTAGGGTTAGGATGTGTTCGGAAAAGCTCTGAATTCCAGTCCCTCTTTATAAGTACTATGGGGAAGCCAGCCTCGAAATTTCTCTGTTTGTTTTGATTTGTTTGGAAACTGGAACATAAGAGAAACAAAAGAGAAACGATAAGGACATAGGGATAGCCGGAAGTGCTTGGGAAAAAACAGAAGTCTATACTAAAAGCTTAATTGTATAACCATTGAACTTTTTTGAGGTCTACACAGACTAAACCTCTCTTTATATAAAGGTTACAATTATGGACTTACCGTTAGTTAAACCATAGTGTACTATGTCTTCTAACTTTTCCCCATTAATAAATATCCTGATAGCATACGAGAACCATATTGGGAATTGCTTTCCATCATTGATTCATAGTTCGATTAGTGTTGGTTTATTCTGGCATCACACTCAAGATGCAAATGGTAGCAATAGTGAAAGATCTTTGCGCTTGATGTAAAACATTATTCATTCCCTTACTCCTCTAACTTGTCCTTGCTGTTATATTAAACTTACAACCACTTTTTGGTGTAAGTAGGTGTATTTACTTTTTGCAATGATTCGGATTTAAGTGTGTTTTCAGGGAACAGCAGTAACATTAGCAGAACTAGGAGAGTTTACTTGGGCTGCCTCTTTGCTGGAGGATTTGACAATGGTGTGGACTGATTCACTTTGTGCATACTACATTATTAAAAGGTCAAGCTTCTAGAATTTTCATAAGCTGATAACTGATTCTCTGAATCATTCTTGTTCAACAGAAGAAACCAAATGATCCAGACGCTTTTCGCTTTCTAGGAGGAGTCAAATACCAAATCAAAGATTATGAAGGGAGTGCTGCCGCATACAGGAAATCTGCAATGGTTGGTATGCCTGAGTTATAGGGAAACTTAAAGTTCTAATGTATTTGTGTGCTAAAAGGCTGGCCACATTCAATGAAGTTCATATAAATTTAGCAATAAACAAGTCAAAAACATGTGTTAACTTTATCTGCGTTGAAAAATTTGCAAAAGGTACACTGATATCGTTTTATTTTCTGTGGTAATTTATTACAGGCTCATGCTTGAAGAATGGTCTTATGTAATGCGTATACCCCATAAACACCTAATTTTGTCTGAGAGAACTTTGTTCCTGATACATCCAGATGATATTGCATGTTTGAAAAAGTGGATACATAACGTAGACTGTGCTACGATGTTGATGTGTCCTAGACTTGTCCACTGTAATTACATTCTATGGATGATTGGCTGCTTTTTTTTCCGTTCTGTATCTGGTCTCACTAAGCAGTGTTACTTTTCCCAAGTAACGAGTAATTTGTAGTGTGCATGCAGAATAACTATAGATCTTGCTACTCTAATGAGGTAGCTGCCTGACCTCTTTTAATATCTGGTATCTGCCCGGAATATTATAAGCTAGTAATGAATTTATGAACAAATTTAATCGTTGAGGAATAGGTTTGCATATATACTTCTATTAGCAATTGTTTTATAGTTTCACTCGCTTTTTCTTTGGCTCTGGCCAAACGATTAAAAGTGCTTTCCATGGTAATTTTTTTTTTTGTTACATATTTCTATAATAAGCTAACTATTTTCTTTTTTTCGTTACTTGCAGGTATCTAAAACAATTAATTTTGAAGTTCTTCGGGGCCTTACAAATGGATTGATTAATGCTAAGAAAACAGACGAGGTTGGTTAGTGCAATGAGCCTACATTCCCAGATGGTCTCATACTCGGTTATACCAGGAGCCTGTCCTCAATTAGGTCTAAGGCAGTTGTGATGTCTTACAGCCTCAACTAATATTCACCTTGGTCTTCCTCTATTTCACTTAACCCTCAACATGGATCAAATTACTCTTTATGTCGTGTTAGTTGATTAACGTTTCACTTTGGCTTATCCCTCATTTTATCTTCTATTGATGACACTTCTTAATTCTGTTTTCTGTGTATTTAGGCTGTTCAAGTCCTTCTGGCCTCTCGTGAATGCTTCAAAGCAGAATTATCTAGAGATCTTAGTATCACTACCAAGGGCAGTTCATTGGAAACAGAATTGCAGTTGGTGGATCCAATCTAGGTGAGTCATTGTTATTGGAAAATTTGGCAATATTTGGAGTGGCACTAGTCCCTAAAGCTTTTCTATTTCTTAGGTAATCAATCAATCATGCACAAGTGATTGAGCTTCGTAGAAAACTCAGTCCTCTTCTTCCACTTTTTCTTCATATATTTGTTTCTTTTGGGTTGAACAAATAGTAGAAACCTTGACTTATGCATTCATCTCATTTCTAGGAGACATGTTTCACCCTAATCTTGTATGATATTATTGTGTCAATTTTCAAGTTTGTAGCTGTCACCACATTCAAGTTTAATTTTGCTTCATATACTACACAATTTTGAGAGAGATGTGATTCTGGATATTGCTTTGTAGTTTTGAGTTGCTTCAATTTTCTTTTACCTGTTGTTATGCTGCCCCACTGGACACATCCACTGCTTAAATCGAAGAATTTAACTCCATTGACTACATGATGAAGTGGTTACCCGTTGTTATGCTGCCCTACCTTCATTTGATGATCGACTCCCATGACCAGAGTCACGACCACAACCATGAGTGAAACCACCTCAGGCCGAATCCCGACTTATATTACCACGTCCAACTCCTCCTGACGTCGAACCACCACGAGAATGACCACCACGGGAAATGGTAGTGACAAAAGCCGAGCGATCAGAGGATAACTAAGAAGCTGAAGTAGAACCACTATCCAATATGATAGCCTGACGAATACGGCTAAAGACCTCACTGAGAGAAGGTAAAATCCAGTCTCCCAGAAGCTGGGAACGAATGGAATAAGAAGTGGGAGACGGCAAACTGGACAGAAAGCGGGCAAGAAATAAAGATTGCCGCTGTCGCTTCATAACCTGAATATCAATAGAGATAGGCTCAGCAATTTTGATCTCTTCACAAAGTCCACAAAATCGAGCATAATGAGTTTCCACAGACTGGTCAGCCATGGTCAACGAGAAAAAGGCTTGATGAAGATCATATGTCCCGCGAAGATTGTTAACCTCTGAATACATCTCCTAAACCTGGTTCCAAACATGCTTGCCGGTTGGTAAAAACATTAAAGGACCACTGATTTTGGATTCTATACTATTCTACAGGTCCGTGCGAATACGGGCATCCTCGGATCTCCAAGCGGCATAAGTGGAACTAGTGGCTGCAAGAGGATCATCAGTAAGCCACTGGAAAGTGGAATCACCTTCAAAATAGACCTCAACAATCTTCACCCAAAGAGCATAGTTCTTCGCATTTGAAATAATGGAAGTAATAGGTCTCCGATCACGGAAGTGAGAAGAACTAGCAACAGGATCGGTAACAGTGGGGGTAAAAGTAGATGTAAAAGAATCAGATGTCATGGTGCCAAGCCCACCAATAGATCAAAACAATAACGGATCGAGAACCGATCACCAAAATGCAAAGTAAGAATCAATAACCACTTAATCTGTCAACATAAAGAAATACAGAGGGCAAATAACATATGGGCATGGAGGAAAAATTTCAAAAACCATAAGAACGACATAAAAATACCAAGAGAGCAAACGAAGAGCCTGAAAGTACCAAATTAACAGAATGTAAAATAGTGAACAGTACTCCGATGAACAGTGCGTGATGAATAGTGCCTCTGATGAACAGTAGCAGTAACTTCGATGAGCAGTGGTGGTTGTGAACAATGTGCGATCTATTAAGATACTCTACATAATCAATGTGGGACTAAGTTACATTCTAACTTTTAACTCTAATATTCTAACAAAGTGCACCCTGAGGGAGAACAAAATGTGTTATGGGCCTAGCTAGTCTGGATTCGATCAGTTGTCGAGCTGAGACGTGAGCCAACTTGGAGCCAACACATTCCCCCACCTAGGCTTATGAACTGCGGGTCTGGTCTGAGCTTGGCCCAGTACGAGAGTGTCATAATTGGGCTCGGCCCAACTCGCGAAAATACTCCAACTCGGTGTTGACCGAATGTCGTGCCAAGAAGGTCCTCCACTTTTATCTTATTTCACATAATAATATTTATGTTATCTTTTAACACATAAAGCGAGCTATCTCAGAAAGAGGAAAAACTAAACTTGAAATATCAATGATTTTGATATATATAAAGAAACCAACGGTGTGGCCAAACTTAAGAAACCAACGTCGAAAACCTTATATAAATTGAATTCTGAAGATCGCAGTCAGGGTTATCAGGATTGTAGTCAATGGCTCTTTTACTTTCGTCAAAACCTTTAGGTTGAGTACTTATATGCACTTCTTCATGTAAACTCGTTCAAAAAACTAATTTCACATCCATTTGATGCATCTCCAAATCATAATAAGTCACCGAAGCGTCACATTTGAGTTTGACTTTTCGGCCCAAGTATACCTTTATATCATTTTACATTGCTCTTAGAGTCAAGTTTAATTCCAAAGACCTACTTTCTTGTATTCTTCGGGCAATTCAATTGAGATTTAAACTTTATTATGATTTATTGATTTCAACGCATTATTCATTGCATCAATTCATTTACTAGACATCACTTTTCGTAGATTGTAAAATAAAATTGGTTCCCTAATAACTCCTATATTACAAATAGACTATTGAATCGGAAACACATAATCGTTCAAAATATAGTAAATCTCGTTTTCCGTCGAGGTATTCTTAATGTTACCTTTTGTGAGTGTTTTATATGTTTTTCATTAGTAACAATCACATGATGGTGTGATTAACAATTTATTTTTCTATTTTTTATCATTAGGTTATTTAATAACTACAGGAATAACAACATGATTCGAAGTTATGGTCAACATAACTTGTACCTAACTTTTGAATAACCACATTACATGATTTATCACTTCCACTGATCTTATTATGCTTTAAAAATCTAAAATTATTGATTATGCGATTCTTGTCCTACAATTATATGGAAAAATCCATACTCTATAAATTTCTTAAGAGTAACCAATAATGGCACTACAAATCTTTCTAAAGTTTATATATTTGTATTTGGACTCGGAATTCTAGCCTATGCTCAACAACCGTAAAACATTTAGGTGTTTCTTTCTTGTGTAAAACCCAAAAGGTTTCTTTTGAATTGCCTTGTTAGATACCTGATTCAAATGTATGGAGTGGTCTTAAGAGAATCTATCTATAACGTAATGGGTACGTTTGATCGAAAAATAAAATAAAAAATGATAGAAAAAAAAATGTAATGGGTACTTTGGAGTGACTAACATACTTCTAACTCTGTACATATTGTCTAATTGGTTTCGATTCTCAAAGACGTGACCTTTGAAGCCATGATTTACTTTTGGAGAAATCTTCCCCCACTGCATCAAAGTACTAATATTTGTTGTTTAAAACTGATAAGAAGTTCAATGGCTAATATTATATATTCTTTTGTTAAACATGTCAACCATTTGTTAGACCATTGCTCCCCCGCCCCCAGATCCTTTACCAGCCAGAAAAAACTCGAGGGCAGGAACAAGGGAGAAAACATTAAACCCAACCCACTTCTGGGATTGGACACTTTGATGAAATAGGAGTAGTAGTAGAAGCAACCGAATTAGTTATGGGTATATTAATCAACTACAGTTAAAGTTGGGGATTGGCTTGAGAGGACTTGTTCTAAGGATGGTTGGAAATTTAAGTTTTATAAATTTAATAATAATGGTTTCCCAAGAGACATCTCATTTAATTCAATTGTATTTTTTATTAATGGGCATGATATTT
The DNA here is from genome assembly GCA_019985065.2 of Arctostaphylos glauca. Taxonomy (NCBI): domain Eukaryota; kingdom Viridiplantae; phylum Streptophyta; class Magnoliopsida; order Ericales; family Ericaceae; genus Arctostaphylos; species Arctostaphylos glauca. The sequence goes on along the minus strand of JAHSPW020000005.1, from coordinate 27,057,076 downwards.
CAAATTATATAGTATTTAATACCAAAAGACATGTCATTTCATTTTAAGCGATTCAAATTTTAAAAAAAAAAATGACCTTCTGTGAAAAGGCACATAGAGTCCTATATACAAGGTTGTTCCATAAGTTTTGAGAATTGAATTGAAGTCTCTTTTTGCTTATATTTTACACTACGTACTTTCCTATATTATTTTGGGCAATTTGAAAAAGACTTGTCATCTCCGTCTTCCATCTTTGTGTAACGTGGAGACATCCTGTGAGATTTTAGGTTGTATCTTGGAGCGATATTCGTCCGTCAGTACCTACACAAAGGGAGGCGGATATGGTTTTAGGACGACGACTTGTCTTGCCTTCTATTGATCTCACAGGCTATTTTCTCTATATCTAATATATATTGTTATGATTTTGTTATTCACATGATTGTAGTGGTTCGTGTCAATTTTTGATTATTAAGTATTTTGTGATTATTGTGTAGAATAATCTAAAGCTATATTATTGCCATGGAAATATTTCGGTCAAATCAGTGTTTCCAATCCGCAAAGCAAACTCAAGGAAAATAAAACACAGGATTATAACAAGCCTATTGGCGGAAACCATGCGGAATTTATCACGCTTGACTCAATTAGTTTTGTTTCATTTCTTTAATTGTTTAGTCATTTTGCATCTTTAGTTTCATGAATTAATTCTGGAACATGAAGCAGTGTAAATTGTTTATTATTCACTCCTACAGGATTTGTTCTTGCGCTAAACGTTGCTTCAAACATGAGTTGCTTTAAACTGGAACGTTCTGAAACTTTTCTTGAAACGGTATTAGAATTATCATTCTTTTTTGAAACCCAGTTTGATCGGCCATTTTCGCAAGTGCAGTTCACAATTGTTGTCTTTGGTTTGTTGCTTTGGAAATTATTCTCTTGCTTAAACTTTGTAGGCCACGCATAAAAAAACTTAGGCCCAACAAAACTTGGGCTGAGAGGGACTTGTGAGCTGAGGCAAGGCGATGGAGTCCGCAGGCCGAGATAAGGCAACAAGGCCCACGAGCTGAGATAAGTTGCGAGGGGCCCAAGGACCGAGATGGGCCGCAAAGGCCAGAGCCCGTGAAGGCTGAGACAAGGCCGTAAAGCCAGAGACCCGAGGCCGAGTCACATCGAACTCAAGATTTTGAGTCCCGACATCGAGCCCGAGACCCGAGATCGACGATGGTTAGATTGCGGTAAATTCGGTACTCCAGAGAGGAGACACGACTCGAGTACTGCCAGGTTCCGGGATCACGGATCAAGGCTGGCTCACTGACTTGGAGATCGGGGCTAGCCATGGCCTTGTGTCAGGCAGCCAAGAGGCGAATGAAGGGAGAACACGGGAACGCGATTGGAGCGAGTCTCGAGGTCCAAAAATATCAGTCTTGACGCGCGCCCGCCTGAGCCGCGATGGCAAGGCTCGGGTGAATGAGCCGCAGGGATAGGACGTCAACGGTCGGGGAGAGACCGAGCTGATGGCCTCCCGGCCCTACTCACGGGAAAGAAAAGGGGCTAGTGGATCGATGGCTTCAAAGGAGGAGGGGTCGCCATGGGACCTATCGTCACCACAAGTCACGGCGGGGATGGGGTCACCGTGGTCAAACATTTGGGGAAAGGTATACGTGTCAAGCATACATAGGGACACTTGGCACCAGAGCATGGGCCTAATGTGCCTATATATACTTTCCCTAGAGAGATTTTCTCCTGGCCTCCTTCTAGTCTACTCTCTAGATTTGGTCCCCCACTACTTTCCTAGGCCTATTTCAGGGTTAGAGAGAGCTGTCATCCTCTTTCTCCTGGTGTTTGCTTCCTCCTTCACCCTTTCCATTTCTCCTTCTTTTCCTTTGGCTAAACCAAAGTTCACTGTTCTTATCCTCTCCAGCATATTCTTACGAATATCCTCACCTTGCAGAATCCATCCCCTATATTTTGGCGACTCTACTGGGGAGGTGCTTCAGTGAATGGTTAGCCTAAGAAGTGGTTTGCAGCTCCAAGGTGCTCAAATGGCTACTGAAGACAATGAGCAACATGACTCCTCTGGCCATGGAGGAAACGGAGACTTAGCCAGCACAAATTGCACTCTAGCCACTCTAGATGCCTTGCAAGCCATACAAGACACTCAGAAACAGCTGGTCATAACCCTTCAAACACTGACCGACGTTGTTCTCTATGTCATCGCACTTACAGCTACCAACCCACGGGAGAACCTCGGACAGATCCATGTCAGGGAGGCAGCTGCCACACAGGGTCATAGCCCAGCTGTTAACAACACTCCAGTACAACTACCAACCCATAGGACAGGTTCAGTGGTCCAAGTCCGTATTCCAACTAATAACCAAGCTCACCTCTCTCTAAACCACTCACAACAATATCTCATAGTAGCTGATGTGCATGTCTTGCTCCAGCAGGAAAGATCCAAGAAAATTTTACCCTCCTTACCCAACCCTGATATACAACCACCATATCCTTTAACCCTCCTCTCCACACCATACCCTGATGGCTACCAACAGCCTAAGTTTGTCAAGTTCGATGGCAAACAAGGCAATGCCCAGGAACACGTGGTTCGCTTCATTGAGACCCTGGGCCAATATGGATCTGACCACAAGCTGCGCCTTCGAGAGTTCTCAAAATCTCTCACTGACAGAGCTTACACTTGGTATGTCAATCTCACACCATACTCTCTTCTCACCTGGGAGGATATGGTGAACAAATTTTACATGTTCTTCCAGATCCGGGATAAGGTCACAACCCTATCCCTTGTCAGGGAGAGCCAGAGCCATAGTGAAGATATCTTGGACTTCATCAACAGATTCCAAGACCGAGCGGTAGACTGCCAAAAGCCAGTGGACGAGTCTCACCTGGTCAGGATCTGTGTTGAAGGCATCATCCGAGAGTACCGGGTCCATCTAATCAACATTAACCTCCCCACCTTCTCAGCTCTTTATGAGGCGACACGCAACCTTCGTACCACTGTCAAGCTGCCTACCTGCGATAGTTGGCGCCCTTCTAGGACTCAATCGGTCTCTGCTGCGACTTCCACTCCATTCTTGCGAAAGCCACAGGGGGAGGGCTCTATGGAGTCCAGAAAGAGAAAAGACATGGGTGATGCCCCAGACTACCCCTGCAGCATAGAGGAGGTGAAGGCACTGGTCAAAGAATGGGTGGCCGACGGGGAACTAAAACTCCCTGAGGTCGACCCCATGCCTACAAGAAGTGAGTGAGATAACCCGAACTACTGCATATATCACAGACATACCAAGCACCCAACTAGCGACTGCTGCACCCTCAAGAGGATCTTCAAGAGGAAGCAAACCGCCAATGAACTAAAGGTGGGTGAGGTTGGACAGAGAGATGTCTGAGAAAGACCATACCCCGAACACTGAGAAGCTGGCGAATCAGTCAACACGGCAGCATGTTACAGCTTCTTGGTAGAAGAAAACACAGAGCAGGAAGTCTTCATGACATCCCATTACGACTATCTCGAGGAGATAGCCAGCTATGACACGCCGGTGGTGGTACTGGACCCGGACGCATCAATCAAGATCCTCCAGAATTCTACTAAATTCAGAGCATTCTTTGACGGTTTAGGCCTTGAAATCGCGGCGAGGACAGACATCACCAGAGCCATCATGGACATAGCGGAAGTGCACCAACAAGCATGCATGGGAGCAAGCGGCTCAGTACCACGACTAGTGCGCGAGGGAGCCAACACTATCAGCTTCTCCGATAGTGACAAGAGGGTGACCTTCCCTCACAATCGTCCTCTCTATGTCACTGCCTACATCAATAATGTGGAGTTACGCCGCACTTTCCTTAACGGAGGCGCATCAATCAACATCATGCCCCTCGCCACCTTCAGGAAAGTAGGCATTCCTGAAAGCCATTGGTCAAAATCCCCATTACCATCACTAGTTTTAGCGGAGATAGAAAGGCGTCCCTCGGGCATGTAGTGATGGATCTTGCCGTTGGAGAGATTAGGGCTGCCACAAAATTTCATGTTATTGACGCGCAGCCAAACTATCATGTCATCCTGGGGAGATTCTGGATGCACCAGTACGCGGCGGTCCCCTCAAGCTATCACCAATGCTTGAAGGGGATACGGGCAAAAAAGAAGGTGACGGTGGGGCCCTCCGAGAAACCATTCGAAGTACACGAGGCTCACCTATCTAACGCGGTATTCTTCTCAGAGCTCGAGGATATCAAGGATGACCCAGAGAAAGAGAAGACAACCGCCAAGATGAGCTCGGGGAGCTCTAAAGCCCCGGTGCCAAGAAAAGTTAACAAGGTCCGCGAGGGTAGAAAGACTGTGTACTACCTGTGATGGCGCGCCGGGACAACGACCCTACAGAGGGAAGCTGACCCCTGGTTGGAGGAGGCCTGTGACACGACAGAGGAACAAGTGGTGAAGGAGCCCGATCTAGCCCCGGAGTGCATGCAGGATGGTCCTAAACCCCAGCCCGAGGAGTTAGAGGATGGTGACACCCAGAGGCCAGTTTTCGCGAGCAAGTCATTGGCAGGGGAGGAGAGAAGAAAGCTAGTAACCCTACTGACGCGTTACCAGGACGTTTTCACCTGGCACTATGATGAAATGCCAGGGCTAGACAGTGCACTAGTGACCCACAATCTAGATGTGTTCCCAAACTCCAAACCGGTTAAGCAGGCCCCAAGAAAGTATTGTCCTGACTTAGAAGAAAAGATCAAGGAAGAAATCGAGAAGTTGAGGAAGGCCGACTTCATTTGCCCCATCCAATACCCGGACTGGTTGGCGAGTGTTGTGCCAGTCAAAGAGAAGAATGGGCAAATCCGAGTATGCGTGGACTTTCGGGACCTTAACAAGGCGTGCCCAAAAGATGAATTCCCGCTACCCCACATAGACACTCTGGTAGATGCGACCTCCGGTCACCAGATGTTCTCATTCATGGATGGGTTCAGTGGGTACAATCAGATCAAGATGGCCCAAAGTGATGCTAAGACAATAGCCTTCCGGACGCCCCTCGAAAATTTCTACTACACTGTCATGCCTTTCGGTCTCAAGAACGCAGGTGCCACATACCAGCGAGCTATGACAACAATCTTTCATGACTTGTTCCACAAGTCAGTTTACGTCGACGACTTGGTGGTGAAGTCCAAAGAACGAGAGAGCCGTCTCGATGATCTAGAGGTAGTGTTTCGTAGATGCCGCAAGTACAAGCTGAAGATGAACCCAATGAAGTTTGCCTTTATAGTCGCAGCAAGGAAGTTCTTGGGATTCCTAGTACGCCAGCACGGGTTTGATGCAGATGAGACAATGATCAGGTCAATCGTGGAGATGCTGCCACCCACTTCCCAAAGGTCACTAAAGAGATTCCTAGGGAAGGTGTCATACCTACGGCGCTTCATCCCTGCATTGGCAGAAATTATAACCCCATTCTCTAATTTGCTCAAAGGGGACTGCCAGTTCTGGTGGGGTGAGGCACATCAGGATGCATTTGACAGGGTGAAACGGGTCCTGCCATCTCCGCAGATCATGGTGGCACCGTAGAAGGGACGAACGCTGATGCTTTACCTCACGTCCACGCCAAAAGTCCATCGGGGCACTCTTGGTTCAAGAGACTAATGGATAGGAGCGGCCAGTGTATTATATCAGCAGGAAGGTCCAAGGAGTAGAGGAGCGGTGCAGGCCGTTGGAGCAACATTGTTTGGCACTGGTATTCACAGCACAGAAATTGCGCCATTACTTTCTTGCCTTCTAGGTACAGATAGTCACCAAGAGCGATCCGATATGGTACCTATTGTCCAAGCCAGCCTTGACTGGAAGGGCTGCGAGGTGGCTACTCTCACTAGCCGAGTTCGATATCACATGCATCATTCCGAAAGCCATAAAGAGTTAGGCACTTGCAGATCTTTTGGCCCAATTTCCAAGTGGGCAGTGTGAACCATTGGAGGAGAACTTACCCTGAGAAGACTTTGTAGCACTCATGGCTGACGGAGAGGAAGAGTGGACACTGAGTTTTGACGGTGCCGCAGGTGGAGGTTGCAGCGGAGCAAGTATTGTACTCCAGAATGGCCAAGGGGAGAAGAGATGTCTGGCTTACAAGCTGGAATTTCGGTGCACAAATAATGAGGCTGAGTACGAAGCATTAGTCCTAGGGCTGATAGCCGCGGAGGCTACTGGTATCAAAAGAGTAGAAGTACTGGGAGACTCAAAGCTCGTGATCAAGCAGACCACTGGAGCCTATGCACTCAAGGAGCCATTCCTGGCGCCCTACCGCACCATGGCCCAAAACTTGCTGGGAAGGTTCACTCAGGTCAAAATTGCTCATTAGCTTCGAACCGAGAATAGATTCCCAGATGCCCTTGCAACCTTAGGGGCAAGGACAAAATTTGAGCAAAGTGAGGGATTGATTCGGATTACAAGGAGGACAAAGCCGGTGGAGATCCAAAATATCGTCGGACATGCAGTTACAGAAGATTGGAGAAGCCCGGTCTGCAAATAGCTCAATGGGGGAGGTGGACAGATGGCTCCCGCGATGGTAGCTTAGTACTGTATCCTGCGTGGGGAGCTATACTATAGGGGTCCCCAAGGTTGCCTTGCAAGATGTGTAGAGGCTGAGGAAGCAAAGCAAAAGCTGCATGGGATACACGGAGACACTTGTGGAGAAGAGGAGATTGCTCTCTATAGGAAGGTACAGAGACAAGGCTACTATAGGCCGAAAATGAAACGCGATGCAGCTCTTATGCAAAGGGAGTGCCCTCGTTGCTCACTCCGAATGACTCAGGAGGAGTCTAATTTCACTAAAGAACTGGCTGACTGGCTGACTGGCGCCAGAGGTACATAGACTATTTGAAGGAGGGGTCCTTACCGTATGACCCGGGAGATGCTAGCAAGGTCAGACACCAAGCCAAGAGGTTCTTCCTGCAGCAAGGGGAGTTGTACCGGAGAATGCTAGATGGGGATCCGTTGGATGCCTAGCAGGTGCAGAAATCGATGTAGTCCTGCGGGGAGGGCATGAACTGGAACACCAAGGGGGTCGGAATGAGCAACTGATCACCTTAGGATACTACTAGCCAACCATGGAGGCAGATGCGAAGAGACATGTGAAGCGGTGCCAACCTTGTCAGAAATTTGGAAATCTAGTTCACGTGGCTTCTGTGGAGTTACATGGCAAATGGGCTCCATGGCCTTTTACATACCTGGGCAATGGATCTCATTGGCCCCATTTACCCACCGGCACGAGGAAACCATTGGATACTGGCCGCCACAGAGATTTCAACCAAATGGGTTGAGGCAGCACCAATAAAAAAGGCGACGGGAGCGGCTGTGGCAAACTTCATCAAGGAGAACATCATTTGCAGGTTTGGGATACCGAAAGTTATCCTGTCATATAATGGGACCCCGTTCATAAACAAAGACGTGAGGCACTTGCTGGAGTCCTACGAAATAAGGCACAAGACGTCATCTCCCTGTTACCCACAGGGGAATGGGCAAGCAGAGTCAACAAACAAGACCCTCATTCGAATATTAAGTAAGTTATTGGATGAGCAAGGGGGAGGATGGGCCGACCACTTGGTGATCGCACGCTGGGCATACAAAACTTCGAAGAAGAAATCTACCAAGGCCAGTCCATACAATCTGGTTTACGGGACTGAGACAGTGTTACCGGCCGAGATTGCCATACCTTCTACAAGGTTGGCATTGGCCACGGAAGTCACCCGCGGGGAGCGACGAGCCGATCTCAAAGCCTTGGAGGAAAGCCGTGAGGCAGCGGCTCAGAACATCAAAAGATACTGGCAATCTGTTGTCAAGTTTTACAACAAAAGAGTTGTGCCATGGACATTTAAGGAGGGAGACCTATTATGGAATGCGGTGTGTGCTGTCATGAGGAACTTACCGACACCCAAATTTTCACCAAAATGGGAAGGCCCTTACCAAGTCACGGAGGCAAACGACAGCGGCTATTATAAACTAGTAAGAGTAGAGGACAGGTTTCCAAATGGCCTGATCAATGTGAACTTTTTAAAGTCATATTTTTCTTAGGATTTTTGCCTTAGTTTTGTTCTTTTCATTGAGAAAATTGTAACAGAAAAAGTAAAGACGTGTAATTTTTCTTGAATCAATACAAAATTTTTTTATACTACTACAAACATCGAATGTGTACTACAAGTTCGCCCAGATACTGAAAAAAAAAGAGTACATACTCGTGCATAAAAAAAAAAAAGAGGAGAAAGAAAAGAAAAGAAAACTACTATAGGAGGTCCCTTAGAAACGGGTCAGAAGGCCGCAAGGTTGATCCGACATGTCTGGGAGTGGCAGCAAGAGCGGCTAAGGCAGTATCCAATTTCCCCTCTAACACAAGCAAGTCTCGTCGGCAACTGTCTATCGCCTCGTGATACTCTGCAACAATCACCTTCGCAACATGGGAGGTAGAAACAGTGTGGGCCTCATCAAGCCGAGGCAGTAACCAAGAATAGTCAATCTCGATCTTCTAGAATGCCTCGATAGAAGATAGGGCAATGGCTCTGGTGGAATCGCTGAAGTCACTAACAAGCATTGGGCAAATCCAGTCCAGAAAGTGGAAGAGGGTCAGCAAGAACATGGGGGCCACAATCTCCGACTAAGTAGAAAACCGGACGAATGTCTCAGGATAGTGCACGAACACAGCATGGAGCAAGTCTGCCTGAGCTCGAGGAAAGGCGTGACCCATGAAGTCGCTGAAGTCAAAACCCGTGCCTTGTGTGTCCAAAGGCGGCTCATGGTGAGAAGTTGGGCTCCCTCCTCCCTCAGCACTCGGATGGTCCCGCCCGAAAAGAACATCACCTGCAGCAGTCTCATGTCCCTATTGGACTCTCTCCCTCAGAGGACTCATGGGAAACAGCGGTGGAGCAACCTCGCCCTGCGAAGCAAACTGACCCAAGTCAAAAGGCGACTGGTAGACACTACCTCGGGGGAGTCCCTCACCTCCCAAATCCCAAACAATCTCTCTAGGCTGGCTGGCTCCCTGTTCCGATGGGTAGGTAGAAACCGCAAAGAAAATGTAGCATCAGGCGGGGCGTGAAAAGAAACCTCTGTGTCGTCTACTGGCGAAGCCGCAATAGAAAGGGTGTCCTTATTGAGATCATGGCAATGTGACGGGAACTCATGGCGTAACGAAGAAACTGCCCCAAAATCAGCGGAGGTAGACTCAGAGGCAGTAGGGGCAGTAAGCCTCACGGGGAATGGAACAACAGTGTCAGGCAATGCAGCTGAGGGGGCTGTAGTGGCACGGCTGGCGGCATTGCTAAGAGAATCCCTGGAGGGTGGACCAACGACCGGGATGTGCCCAACAATCGTGAGCTCGGAAGAGAAACTGTCAAAGTCAACAACCTTTATCGGTGTCAGAAGAACTCCCTCCGAGGAACGATGAGCAACTGAAGGGTCAGCGGCCAAGTCTCGGGGATCCTCCTCCGAATCCTCTCTCAAGAGCTGAGCTTGGCGGCGATGCGGAGCCTTAGAGGTGGCATCCTGGGATACCGTGGCCGTATGACGGACAGATCGCCTTTTCCTATGAAGCTGAGAAATCGGAACTTGGTCCTCGTCGTCGTCAAGGTGCGCTACAAAGAAAAAAATTACACAATTACGAAATGCAGGAATAAACATCATGTGAGGAAGGGAATAATTTAAAACACAAAGTTACGCATACTTGGTGCTGGGTCCACAAGTCTGAACAAGGGGCCGGGAGGAGCGGCAGCAATCCGAGGGAGACCCTGAAAGTAAAACCAGAAGAAGCTCAGAAATCGAAGTACAAATAAAGTATGGTATGTAGATACGAAAAAAGTAAAGTAAAGGCAAAGGGCATACCTTCCTCAGGCATTTTCTCAAGAGCTCCGCCACGGTGGGCCCTGCTGGGGCCGGAACAGTGGTGGGCAAAGACGTGGTGGCAGCATCATTCTGGAGAGGCAGCGTATTGACTGGCGGGGCCCAACGGTTCTTCAAGCCACGGGTGATCCCTTTACGTGCCAAGCGTAGAGAAATGTCCCGCAAGAAGACAAATGAACTAGTCTGGATGACAGTTGGCCTGCGAACGAAGTCCAGAAAAGAGTCCGAAGTCTTTCTCCAAAAATCACGGTGCAGTGGTGAACTGACCAATTCGGAACCTCGACAGTAAAGTGATGCGAGTGTACCCGCTAAAGAGGTCCGAATCGTTCTCATGGACGAAACGGCTAAAACTGGTAAAAAATGACTGTAGCACGGGCGTGGGGCCGGGTAACCCCTGATCATATCCAAACTGTAAGGAAAGCCGGTCCAGCAATATAAAATAGACAACGGTCCTGCCTCACTCAAGACTGGCAGTGCGCAGGGACCGACATGTGCAAAGGCGTTGAGTGCAGAGAGATGCCGGCATGTGGAATGATCAGCAAGATCGAGGTATCTAGTCTCCATGGAGTAAGAAGATGGGACCGGGACCGCAGCAATGGGCTCCAACTATATGTATGGACGGGGGACAAAATGCTGGAACCTATCAAAACTAGCCCCCAAAGCTTAGTCACGGATCGACCTAACCAACAGAGAGACTGAGATCGGGAGATCTAGACTCCATCCTCCACCATAAGGCATAAGGCATTGCAGTGCCTCTTGAGCCTCGCGACGGGGAAAACAACAGGTGTAGGGGCTATGACAAGAAAATGCTCATGAAAGAGACGTACGAGAAACTGAGTCTGCATCATGGAAAAAATGTCATACCTCCCAACGGACCGCTCGGTGTCAACATGGATCTGGTCAATCCGGTAAAACAGAGAACCTAGAAACAGAGGAGCTAGGGGAATGTGATCGCCCGCCGCGAGACGAACTGGTAGGTGGAAAGTAAGCGAACTCGGTCCCTCAGAGATTGTCAAGTACAGCTCACCTCGATAGCTGGGACCTTCGTACTCCAACGGGGTTGCCGGCACCTTCGGCTGAATGTCTTTGAAAAAGTACCGCAACCAACACCCCCAAGAAGTCTTCTTCATGTAGGTACAGTCACGTCTCTCCCCGGTGGTGCTGAAGCTGGAGCCCAACTGAGCAGACGTTGTGAAAGCCATATGGAGCTGATCGATCCTTTTCTGATCTGGCGGCGAGATCTCAGAAGGATCAAAAGCACACGACCCGTGAGTGTCAAGGCAGACCAACACAGTAACGTCCTCGAGGGTGGGACTGACCTCCCCCCATGTGCTGCAGAAAGTGTGAGTGTCCCGACTCCACCGGGATGCAGCAAAATCGATGTTGACCGGCTTTTGGCTCACCGCCAAGTCGCGACAAAGTAAGACAGAATCCAGAATGCCGGCGGAACGCAAAACGGCCCAATAGTCTGGGTCGGAAGTGACGGCGTCCACCCACTTGGGCCAAAATTGAGGTGGCTGAGAAACAGCGCCATACTGAGAAGGCGAGTAGGGAACGTCTCCCTGCTCGATGCATAGACGGAGCACCAATGAAGGAGGAACGGTATGAGCAGAATCAAGAGAAATCTTCGGCGTGAACAAGAAAGGCTCGTCCGAAGCGGTGACAGGAGTCGGCGAAAGCGCCTCCACCTCTCGCCAAAATGAATCCTCACTACAACCAAAGTACGGAGCCCTCAGCCATTGATCCTCGGAGGGAGGAGGAGACGTGTCGAGAAGTGAACGGCGGACATTGTGGGACCTAGAGCTAGCACCGTGGGCCATGGCAAATCTATCGAGGAAGAAAGAAGAGAGAGCTTTCTAGAGTGAGGAGAGAGCTCAAGAATAGTGTGAAGAGAATGAGATCTCCCTCCCCTCATATTTATAGAGTTGAAAATGAAAAAAAAAAAAGACAAAGAAGAAATACTAAGAGTGAAAGAAAGCACCAAGCCTAAGGAAAACATTCAAAAGTATTTGAAAATTGTCAACCTTTGGAGGCCTTTGAAAAACACCTGATGATCATCCCAAGATGTCAATTGTTTTTTTTAAGAATGACAAAGCCATGTGCAACAACCAAAGAGCTGATGAAATAGGCGCATGGGCCGAGGTCGTGTAGTGACTACACATTGGGGGGCACGGTTCTTTGGGATTGAATTGCGTCAGCCGCACTCCTTCAAAAGTTATAAAACAGGACTATATATATGTATATATATATCATATATATATACATATATGTATATGTATGTATGTATGTATATATAAAGAAGGTACACACAAGCTGTGGAGGTGTGATGTTCGCGGGACCAAACAAGTGGAGCGATTTTTTTAAAAGAAAAGTATTGCCCGAAACACAAAAAAGGAAAAAAGGAGATTGTCAATGCAATGTACAATTTGGCACTTAAGTGCCTCTTAAAAGATATCAATTTTCCTTTAAAAAAAATAAAGGGCCCCCCATATTTGTGTTAAAAAATTCTTTGGGCTGACACAATACAAAATAGGCACTTGAGTGCATGGGGACCACACATAAACTTTCTTTTTACTTTGAAAATGAAATGAAGGTTTGGAAACGTGGTGGAGATGGAGATGGAGATGGGCCTAAGGAAGAAAGAAGGTGGAAAAATAGGCTGTTGTCCAAGATCTCTGGCCAGGGTCGCGTCAATCGAATCATTCAAAAATTATATATTGTGTGCCACGGCCATGTGACCCTCCACAACAAAGTAGCGAGATATGGTGAGAAGTTGTATGCAAAACCTAAAGGAAAAGGACAGTCATTGCAATATCCAAAGCGGCAAAAGATGTCAATTTTTCTTTTGTTTCTTGCTGTTATAAAAATGGATGAAGATTGTACATGGGGTCCACCTTATGCCTGCAAAAAGACAAGTTGCTAGCATTTTACATAATGTGTTTGAAGAACAAGTGCAGACTTTTCAATTTGGTGGAAACACTTATTTGAAGAAGCCTTGAAATGGAGGGCATGGGCTGAGAGGTGTTGCGGCAAGAAAAAGCGTAAGACCGCGAGTCTATCTTGAGCGCCGTTCTTTAAGGCGCGAGCAAAAGTTTGAAAAAAGAAAAATTAAAAAAAAATTAATGAAAAAAATTCAAGGTTTCGGAACATCAAGCGACAAGACGACACACGCGCAAGAATGAGGAATAATTCTTGCGCGCACGGGGGGCTAAATGTAGGCCACGCATAAAAAAACCTAGGCCCAACAAAACTTGGGCCGAGAGGGACTTGTGAGCCGAGGCAAGGCGATGGAGTCCGCAGGCCGAGATAAGGCAACAGGGCCTGCGAGCTGAGATAAGTCGCGAGGGGCCCAAGGACCGAGATGGGCTGCAAAGGCCAAAGCCTGCGAGGGCTGAGACAAGGCCGTAAAGCTCGAGACCCGAGCCCGAGTCACATCGAACTCAAGATTTTGAGTCCCGACATTGAGGCCCGAGACCCGAGATCGACGATGGTTAGATTGCGGTAAATTCGGTATTCCAGATAGGAGACACGGCCCGAGTATTGCCAGGGTCCGGGATCATGGATCAAGGATCAAGGCTGGGTCACTGACTTGGAAATCGGGGCCAGCCATGGCCTTGTGTCAGGCAGCCAAGAGGCGAATGAAGGGAGAACACGGGAATGCGATTGGAGTGTTTCTCGAGGTCGAAAAATATCAGACCTGACGCGTGCCTGCCTGAGCCGCGATGGCAGGGCTCAGGTGAATGAGCCGCAAGGATAGGACGTCAATGATCGGGGAGAGACCGAGCTAATGGTGTCCCGGCCCTACTCACAGGAAACAAAGGGGACTAGTGGATCGGTGGCTTCAAAGGAGGAGGGGTCGCCATGGGACCTATCGTCACCACAAGTCACAGCGGGGATGGGGTCACCATGGTCAAACATTTGAGGAAAGGGACACGTGTCAAGCATACATAGGGACACTTGGCACCAGAGCGTGGGCCTAATGTGCCTATATACTTGACCCCCTTATGTCAAATCAGTTGGTTAATTCATTGATTGACTGATTGGGCATAGGAGCATCCTAGAGAGAGAAAGGCTTCCTTTAGGCTTGAGACAGATTTTCTCCTAGCCTCCTTCTAGTCTACTCTCTGGGTTTGGTCCCCCACCTACCTTCCTAGGCCTATTTCAGGTTTAGAGAGAGCTTTCATCCTATTTCTCCTGGTGTTTGCCTCCTCCTTCACCTTTTCCACCTCTCCTTCTTTTCCTTTGGCTAAACCATAGTTCACCGTTCTTAACCTCTCCAGCATATTCTTACGAATATCCTCACCTTGCAGAATCCATCGCCTACAAACTTTATTCTCACTTTTATTAACTTGAGAAATTCTCTTAAATTTATATTAATGAATGACATCTATCAAGTAATGTGAAAATGGAAAACAACTAGAAATTTAAACTATTTATATTCTTCTCATTCCTTCCGACTTGATTTTCAAGTCACAAAACCACTTATCATGAAACGCTAAAACAGTGCCAACCTTCTGCATGGAAAACATTCAAGAAATGGTGATTGCAATGTTTTGTTAAGAAAGTATAGCCAATTTCTGATTTCACAAAAGTGATAAAAAATAAGTTTTTTTTTCCTGTAGTAAAAATGTAGTTTGAGTTTGAAATTATCGTTGGCAAACTATTTTTTATTTTGTGACTGTTGCTAAATTACCCATGTTTTGTATGAAGTTCGAAATTTTTATACAGGACAATTTCCATTAGAAGTTTTTGTTATGGAGTTTGGATGATTTTGAAAGAGTGCCAACAGTTCGGGACAATTAACTAATTCTATATTCGATTTCTAAGCTCTCTCTCCCCACCGTTTTAGATGTTACTTTGGAAATACCTTGGTTCTTTCATGCTTTCTTTTCTCGAAGCATCTGACAATTACCATACTCCCATTAACATCATTCACTTAATTGAACATTTGTCCAAATTGGAAAAAAATGGGGTCTTAATTTTTTGATTTTAAGAGTGTTTGTTCGTTATATTTTGTCATGTTGCTTTGTTGTGTTTAGATATGGGTTTGTATAGATATTGTTTCAAACTGCTGTACAATTTGTTTTTAGGTGAATTGGATGATTCATCATAAATAATATGCAATAAGGTTTAGAAGTAATTATGAATGACATGTGTGTTAGAGTAAGAAGTTCTCTTTTAATACTTGCATGACCAATTGTATCACTGTTACTAGATAGTAGAAATTCAGATGCGGAGCATGTTGTAACTTCTCTAAGGAAGGGATCTGGTATATTCGTCTGATCAATAACTATTTTGCTTGCTAATTACCATCACTTTTTGTAGAAATTTTGATGTGTAGCCATATTAATATTTTAGATTTGAGACTGGAAGCTTTTAAAAGATCACAAAATATAGTTGGTTGAATTCATTAATGCTTACTCATTTTTGAATTAAAAATATTTTGGGAAATGTCAAAGATTTGGGGGTTCATTTAATTTGTGTTTGCTATGATGGTTTGATTGGTATTTGACTATTTTTTACAAATAAATGTTACGTGATGAATTAAAGTACAAGTATGTAGCTTATTCTAAATTTTTGAAGACGTGATTTTATTTCTGTTAAAGCCAAGATAAGTGATGTGGGGGTTTGTTACTGTCTTCAGATTTTATTTAAACTTTACTAATAAGTTGTGAAATGATTTACTTGGTTGGCTTATAATCCTTGACCAGAGTAATGTCAACAACCAGCCCCCACTTGCCAACACCGCTCACCCTAACATTATGCCAGGAGTAGACCAGCTGGCACGTTTGTTCCACGCTTTTGTGGCTGCTCAGATGGCAACCCACCTCAGCCACAGGAATATCACCACCCCCCCCCCCCCCCCCTCGGACTTTCATCAGCAACAGGTGCCTAACCCACCACACATGGCATATTATTAGCAAATTCCATACTACCCAAACCCACCGCCACCTATGCCAAATATCTTGCCTAGAGCGCCAATGACTCGGGGTATGCTACTAGCAGAATTCAACAGACAGCGTCCTTCGGTGTTCAATGGTGAACCCAATCTAGCAGCTGCAGAAGTATGGCTGAAGCAAATAGAAAAGTTGTACGATATTATGGAGATCACCAGCAACAGTGATAGGATTGCTTTGGCTGCTCACTAGATGAGAGGGGAAGTTGATTTATGGTGGGATGTCATAAAAACTACCCAAGATGTGGCAGTGATGACTTTGGTGCAGTTTAGGGAGCTGTTCTTGGAAAAATATTTTCCAACACCAGTGAAGCAAGTATGCTTTAGGAGGTTCTGAACCTGAGGCAGGGTAGCTTGAATGTCACCCAATACGCAGCAAAGTTTGAAGAGTTGTCACGGCACGCCACTGCTCTTTTGCCAATGGACGAAGCGAGGGCTAGGCGGTTTGAGTGGAGCTTGAGTCCTGCTATCAGAGGGAAGGTGATGTCACAACAAAGGGCATCATATGCTTCGGTGGTAAGTGGTGCGCTGGTAGGAAAGCCGGGCAGGGGTTGGGGGGACCCATGAGATCAAGAGGAGGCAGCAACAATCGAGGTTCCAATTCAGGCAAGCCTTATTAGCAGCAGAAGCAACACGGGGCTGGTTAGAGCAGTCAAAACAAAAACCAGCAACCGATAGGAGGGTATGCACAAAGGCAAAATTTGGGGTTTGCTTGGAACATGGCTGATATGAGCTGCTTCAACTGCAACGAAAAGGTTCACATGAAGAGAGAATGCCCTCACCCTTAGAGATAGCAGAATTAGCAAGGCCAGCAGGACAAGCCAAGGAATGGAGGTGGACAGGGCAATTGGCAGCCTCACCAAAGGCAAGGAGCAAGTCAAAATAAGGCAGGCAATCAAAATTAGGCCTCGACTGGAAGGACCTTTGCGCTACAAGGGCAAGAAGAGGAGTATGACCAAGCCATCGTACAAGGTACACTTATATTGTTCAGTACTTATGTGCAAGCGCTAGTGGACTCAAATGCCACTCATTCATTTATATCTGCTGCATGTGTACAATCACTCGGATTAGAGACAGAAGAATTGAACATAGTGATGCATGTAATATCATCCTTAGGAGGACATATTACAATGGTTCGAATTTGTAGAGCTTGTGATCTTAGAATATCTGGGCTCCGTCTGACATGTGATTTGCGAGTTATTAAAATGGTGGACTTCGATGTGATACTTGGGATGGATTGGTTATCAGCCCGTAGAGCAGTAATTGATTGCCACCGAAAGTCAGCCTATTCTTCAGATGGAACTTGCTTTAAATTTAAGGGGGATAGGCAAGATCCGACTTATATGACACAATAGAAGTGGCATGATCAACTATCGGGCTGGTTGGCAAGCTTGAAGCTAGGGGAATCAGACAGGAAGGAATTGGGTTTACCAAGGTGGTTTGTGAGTTTGCCAACTATCGGGCTGGTTTATCAGCATTGGTTATTTAATTATGTTGATTGTGCTTAATTTCATGAATTATGCTATTATATCATATATCTTGCTGTATGTGAGTTTATCTTTGGGTTCGATTTTCGGGTGAATTTTTCTATTGAGTGTCCAAACTCATTGGTGCAACTTCTCTGCCCTGGCTTTTTATGCCAGATGTAGGTGAGCAGGC
This sequence comes from Arctostaphylos glauca, assembly GCA_019985065.2. Taxonomy (NCBI): domain Eukaryota; kingdom Viridiplantae; phylum Streptophyta; class Magnoliopsida; order Ericales; family Ericaceae; genus Arctostaphylos; species Arctostaphylos glauca. The sequence continues at coordinate 27,039,614 of JAHSPW020000005.1, read as the reverse complement.
AGAGGTTTCAATAGAGCAGATAGAACCTGAGGCCACCGACAGGGAGATCATCACTTGTCTACCTTACCCATAGAATATCCTATTTCACTGTTACTCTAGATTTATGATGTAAACCCATAAGGGTATTTTAGTCTTTTCATTTTCAGACTTGGTATTTACTTAATTTGTAATTGCAATAAAAAAGTTGTCTTTTAAATAATTGGTTGACAAATAAAATAATATTAAAAAGATTTAGTTAATGCTACCAACTTTCAGGGCATTACAGGAAGGCTTTAACTAAAAACCACTCAAGAGCGGGTAATACCACGTACCTTGTGCAAAGTGTCTTAGTTACCTTATATAGAGGACTGTACTCGGAGTACTTACCATGATGCTTGAAATAATTGCGTCATGCATCGCAATCTAGACCAAACGCTCTTATGTTTGGACCAACTGCCTCACGCACTACGTTTAGAATAATCGTCATGTGCTCCATGACGTAAAAATAACTGTCTTTACCTCTAGCATCATGCATGGCGCATCGAGTGTCAGATTGCACTCCACGCGATTGTGCTGAGCTGCCTATCGACTCTGTGGAGGTTCGAAACTGTTATACCATGGTCATGTCGGCTACTCTCCGTTTGGCCCGTTCCACACGTTGGTCATGCATTGGAAGACAAGTTGGTTGCATGGCATGTGGCCTCATGGAGCCTTCGATCCTTTTCGCCTCAGTCATGGAGGAGCCGAGCAGAAAGAACCGATCCTGGTTAAACTCTTTGATCGGTACAGTGACAAGGTTTTCTACCCCTTTTTCTTAGCGTTCGTGCCAACGTCCTCCAAGACAAGAGCGTTCGGTACCTCTACCCACTAGACTTGGTCGGGCTTCACAATGCTTTTCATAGCCACAACATAGCATTACTTGACAACGATTTGGTTGCCAAGAGTCTCCTCCTGGCCATTGGTGCTGACATACCCGCAATAGGTTAAAGCCACTGCTTTCATCAGATGGAGCCATACTCTTCTTACAATAGTATTCTATGGGCTTGGTACATCGACCACAACAAACTCATACTCTATAGTGACTAAGCTAGCCCAACGTGGTAATTTAACTTTTCTAATCAACCAGACATGGGTTGCGTTGAAACCAACTAGGGGGATTTTAAACAACTCGAGAATTGACTTGAAGAGATTGAGCTACTTGAACAAGGAATAATACATTACCTCTACTAAACTACCCTATTCTACTATAATCCTACGAACGTTGCAGGTTTCATGTAGAGGGTGACTACTAAGGTGGTGTTGTGGGGCACCTGTACATGTTCGAGATCTTTGTCCAAGAAAGTGATGATGCTAGTTGCTCCATGATCCATATGCAGGTTCAACTGTCATAATCGACCATCATAACCTCTTTGGCTGTCGTTGCCCTATGTAGCTCAATGTGTAAACGCTCTTGGGTTGCTACATCCACCATACTATGAATGGCGTTGATCGTCCTTATTTTGGTAGAGCCTTTCTTGTTCTATTACTGAGGAGCTCCAGTGTTTGTCTTTTCAGCATCGACATATTTCTTTAGATGACCCTTGGCCACTAGCTTCACTGAGAATTCCTTGTAGGCTCTGGACCCATTCATGAGGTGTCCCTCCTCCCTATGGAAGAAACACATCATTCTCGTGTTCTTCACCTTTTGTTCGCTCAACGCCTTTAATGGCCACCTAAAGTATGGCTCATTTTTTATCTTGCAGATAGATGGAGAGAGTGAAAATTATCGAGATGGCCACGAACTAATGTAGTCGAGGGCTCTTATTTTCACCCAGCATTATGACATTCACACACTTCTCCTACTTAGCTTGGAGACATTCAGCTCCGCCTTCTTCCTGTCATCAAGTTATTCATATTCACTGGGTTGCACAACATTAGGTCTTCAAAGATTTGGCTTCTATGGTCCAACCCTGTAAAGGCCTGGAAAATTTTATGTTTCAAAATAGATTTATTCGAATTATGTTGCAGGGTATGTGGCGGGTTTAATTTTATATGATATGAGATTTTTAGTTGCAGGACTCGAGCCTGGGGGACTTAATTAGACTCGTATGCGTTTTGGAGAGGTATTAATTTATTTTGAAGGTCCTCTTGATTGCACTAAAATCAGATTTTTAGAAGGGAAAAGCACAAAACATCTCATTTTCCCTGGTTTCTCTCTCTCTCTACCAAAAGCTCCTCCTTCTCTTTACCCACTCTCTAGACTTCCCTCATCATTTGTGTCCTCCTTCAAGATAGAGAGAGATTACCTCGTGTTCAACATATATTCAAGGCTAGGGTTTCAATCATTTCATCAAATCACTCGATTTGAAGCTTGAGGTAAGGAGTCTCACCCTTATTATGTGTTTATACAAGGTATTGATAGTTAAAATCATGTTTAGATCTTGTATTTCAAGTTTTTGAATGATTTTGGGCGATTTGCGATCTGCTGTTGGAATCCTGACATTGACGAGGTCGGTCGAACGACATTCTCATTTTCAAGGTCACTCCAACGACTTCTATTGTCTGAATGTCCATCCAGTGACTTTGTGCTCGCTCAAATGACTTTACCTGATTCTTTTAATTTTGTTTTGGAGTTCTAAACTTGTTAATTATTGTTTCGGATTGTGGTTATGAATTGGATGATATATCTTATGTTTCACGTATTCATTTGATGAATTATGCATGCGTGTTAATGGAGTTTTGCTTATGCGTTATGAATTTGATGAACTTGAGTAATGAATTGTTGATTTTGTTATCGGAGTGACACTATCTATGACTCGCCTCTAACAGAAGACGTGCTAATTATATAAGTTTAGCTTCGATTCAGAATTGTGTTAGTAGACTATGATATTGTTAGCCACCGTTGGGTGATATGCTACTCAAAAATTTGAAATTAGACTTGATATGTGAATCTAGTTGGTTATCGAGAATGGCATATCGTGATTATGATATCGACATGATGTAGCTTATTACATTTACATTGGATTGTCATTTTATGTATGTTATCTTAAATCGTTCATGAGGCATGCCATACCATTGCATATTTAAATAATATTGGCGTAGGCATTTCTATTGGGCGTTGTTGTTCATCCCTTTATTTTTCAAGTACTGTTCTGGAGCCATGACATGGATTACTTGGGATCCATGTTGTTGTACGTTTTGAGAGACATCCTTATAGGAGTATCTTTAGTACTCTTTTTTGAAAGATTTAAATTAACTCATCCTTTGTTCATTTTATGTATTTGGAAGCAATTCAGATTGTAACTATTTAAACTTCTTAGTTTGGGTTACTTTAGTCGGGAATGCCCATTTTGGCTTATGGCATACTTTGACAATATTTTTATTAGAGATATACGGAAATATCTTTTGGGGTTGATTATGAGATATTGTGAGGTTTGATATAAAAAAGATAATGCATTGTATCAGTTTGAAATTGAGGGTGTGAAACCCAATTTGAATGATGCGATGGCAGGGACCGGGTTGCACCCCAGAATATCATTGTAATGCTCTCGGTATTGGGTGGCATGCTATCGAACTTCTCGGTTGCCAACTTATAGAGGCCGAATAGTAATTAACCTCCTTTTGTTGTGTACTCATCACGAACCAAGCCAAGAATGCGATGGAAAGCTCTTTGAAAGAGAGATTGAAGCACTTAGCAACCTATGAGACCAGAGAAGGCTGAGCTCCTCGAGGTTGGATGGGAATAGTTTGCATATGAGTGCATTGTTAGTGTTGTAGAAAGACAAAATTTGCTTTTAAGCCTACTACTTGGATTGGATACATTGTTGTTCTCTACTTTGGAAGGATGCCCATCTAGCTAAAAACATCTCAATTTCTTCTCACTCTCCTGATTTGTCTTGATGTGGAAACTCGAAAACTTTTGAACTTTTATTTTAATAATGGGTATAATTATGTGGAGTATGTGAAATTGATGTAATAATCTAAGCTGGGTCGATAAGATATGATGCGGTTGTCTTGGGGCTTGTTGATAGTATGTTAGTAATGTGAGGGGGTTTAGTGTAATATGTGCCCTAAACTAGGTTGGTATTCTTTTCTTTTTCCATTTTGCCTTTGTCTTTGCTTGTCTCCACAACACTAGGCAGTTTACTTTTTATTCCAACACTTATCATGTTGACTTCTAGATTTGGGAAGGAATCAATATCCACTCCATTTACTTCGTTGTTGCCATCAACATATTGAAGTATTCCATTCTGAATCATGTTTTGTACACAATTACAGAACGTCATGCAGTTGTTTGTGGCATGCCTAAATTGTGCCACTTATAATATTCCCCTCCCTCTCAATCTTTTTCAGGTTGAATTACATGCCCATGACTCAATGTTAAAAACTTTTGTTTGATAAGTTCATCAGCGTCAGCCAAGTCAGACAGTTCATCAGCCCTAGGGGTACACGTGCGGAAAGTTCCCTTGAGGCTAGGAAATGACGGATTAAGATGGGAACATAATAAAAAATGACTAAGATTTCCTGGGGAGATTGTGGCCCTTGGAGGCTAGCACGTTCAATGGCCCAGATAAGGACACTTGATCCAATAATCACCGAACATTATTACCATGTAACCACCAGCACGTCCAACGGGCAGATATGCCTCCATGTGTCGTGATCTTAAAAGGCCTGACACAAGCCTTAAATTCCTACCGAAAAACAAAAGTAACCATTGCTTTCAGTTTTTCAAAAGTTTTTTAACTTGCTCTTAGGGATTCTCCATGTTCATCCCCAACAGCAAGAGAGTAGCTGATAGGTGTGAAATTGATGATCGAGGAGGTCTTCTTGGCCCTTTCCATGTGGTCTTCTTGGTTGCTCGACTTGGGCATCTACTTGGCCAAAATGGTTCTTATCCCAGGGAAAGAAGGTCTTCCCTTTATCCAACAAGGGCTTGGGCTAGTTGTTATGAAAGGTGAGTGAAAGTGTGACACCTCAGTCAGGTTGTAGTGTCATCTGTGAGGCCGACATCTAGGAGATGGTGTCTCAGGGAATGTCCAGATAGGTGGTCAAAGGTCCCACATCGTTTGGTGGATGTAAGTTCGGTGGTATTTATAAAATTATGAAACTTCCTTATACAAGACCTTTTAAAAAGCCGCGAGGGTACCAAAACTCATTGAAACTTCACAGTTAAGCATGCTCATCTTGGAACAATTTAGGGTGGGTGACCTACTGCAAAATCCATAGGATTTAGGCAACCAAAGCGGACAGTTTTGTAGAAGGTGGGAGTTGGTCGTTACAAATGGTATCAAAGCCTGCACCAATTGGAAATGTGAGAAATCTTGGCCCCACACAAGGACGTGTGTTCCTAAGTGGAGGAGATTGTGACACCCCAGTCAGACTATGGTGCCAACTGTGAGGCCGGCGTCTAAGAAATGGTGTCTCAGTGGGAGGTCTGGATGGGTGGTCAAAGGTCTCATATCGTTTGGTGGATGTAAGTTCGATGGTGTTTATAAAATTAAGAACATTCCTTGTACAAGGCCCTTTAAAAAATCGTGAAGGTGCCAAAATCTATTATAACTTTACAGTTAAGCATGCTCATCCTAGAACAATCCATGGATTGGTGACCTATTGGGAAGTCCATGGAGTTTAGGCAACCAAAGCGGACAGTATTGTACAAGGTGGGAGCGAGTCGTTACAGAAAGGAAAAATCTAATGAGAGCGGACCACCTTGAATGCGGATCTGCAAGGATATAATCCTTATCTGAAATGGATAAGGATTCCTAAGCAATTTGAAGAGATCACCTTATCATGACCCCGTGAAAACATAGTCTTGTTAGGACCAAAAGACCTAAGGTAACATAAAAGCCGACCCTGGACAAACTGCGGAAGTACAGCTTATCATTTCAATATTATTTTCCCATCTTGTATTCTCCCAACGCTAAAAGATATATGATCTGACTTAGGCATCAGAGGCGTATTGGCCGATCCACACCAGTGTCTTTAGCTTTCTTGCAGGTCATTATCGAGGAGGGATCATCACAAGCGTTATCAAACATCACCATCGTTTTCTTATTTTTACCAAGTTTGTGTTAATTTATTGAATTATTTATTTCTTGATGAAAATAATTTAAAAAGTAAAAAATATTTGTAAAATATCCAAAAAGTTCATTAAAAATGAAAAAACAATAAACAAAATCTATTTGTTATTTTTAGTACATTAGGGTCATTCTATCTAAACTTTTTTTAATTTCAGTCCATATTTGTATACTTTTTTTATTCCTCTCATTGAGACAAATGAAAAAACAGTAAAAAAAGTATACAAAATTATAAACTACTCCATCAAATAATACAAATTGTCTTTAACACTAATAATTTAATCCAAATTCAGTCTTAGTCTTCTGATTAATCAGTTCACTGAACTGGATACCATGGTATGTGGCAGAAACTATGTGGCACTTGTTTAATTATGTTTTAGCTGCATACTGGAGAGGTAAGTGCCTACAGAGGCACACCAAAGCAAACTAGTAGCAAAAAATCAAAGCATGAAAGTTTTTCGATAAAAAAATCAACATCTCCCAATGCAAAGAAGTTAAACAATGTACATGTTTTCTGCAAGATCTATGATCACAGCTTCTATTACCCATCACCTATTTTGGATTCTACCGAGTTCTCGATCCATTTTAGTAAGACAACCCGGCTGGGTAAATTTCAATTTCGTGTTGCGCATGAAGATCCCCACGGGCTGAAGTCGACATTGAGCTCAACTCATGAACCCCCTCCGTCTCCTGGTGAGCCTCTACATCATGGTGGCGTGAGGGTGAGAGCGGACCCTCAGTTTCCCAGAATGAAGTTGGAAATTCTAGGAGACGCTTGAATGCTGTCAATTTCACTCCGGTAGTGGCGTAGAAGATGGACGGGAGACATGCTGTGGAGGGGAGTCTCCGGTCTGCTTTGCAGTGGTGTTATGGAGCTTGGGGAGTGACGGTGCTGTTTTATGTGATTCTTTGCTGTTTAGTGCTAGTTTCATAAAGCCATGGCTACATGGTCGTTGAAGATGGTTGGTTTCATGGTAGAACCCACCTGTGTGATTTGAAAAAGATGTAAAACAATAAATAAAACAGTAATGTTATGCAATACGTGTCGTGATATGGTGAATTAAAGCCATTCTAGATGTCCACTCTAACGAGTTTCTTCTAACTTCTTTCTACCAGAAAAAATAACGGATCTCGTAGCATGTGAGATATGCTATACACGACCCTTTTTTCTTGAGAAGTCATTGAGCTGAAGCAAAGATAATTTAGAATCTCACCTGTGTGACAAAAGCATAGAGTGGGAGAGACATAGCTGCAGAGTATTTGAATCAGGACCTGACCAAACCATAAAATATGTTAATGCATCATTAGGTATTTGGAATACAAATTAACACTGCTACTTCCAGTAATTATTCTCACCCCATTGTTAGTCTGATGATTATATCTTCCAGTTTCTCATGAAAGCAAGAACGCAACCCAAATTCATACTGAAACAAAAAGCAAAAACACAAAGGCTCTGAATGTGAAATTGGGTACTAATAAAAAAAAAAAAGTAAGAATTTGGTTAGCTTACCCATGCCCAAGAAAAGAAGGCAAGTTGAAATGCATTCTGCAATAGGAAAAACAAAAGAAAAGAAAGAAACCAACATTACTTAATAGGATAATTCTCCTTGACACTTTTCAAATGCAGCACCTAATAGCATGATTTCAAAACTCATTAAAATGATCTAAATCATTCATTTTGTGGGTATTAACATGGAAATTATCCAAACAAAACGTGATCATTTGATCATGCTTTCAGAATAATTTTTAAAAAGTTATGTTTTTCTTAATAAAACTAGACTTTTGTAAATTTCACTGTTCATCAATTTGAATCAGACACAGATCTGATTTCTTGCCTAAATAATTTACATGTTGGGAGCTATAAGATAAACTGATACGAACTTACGTCGCAATAATCTAAATTTCAAACTTTCTTTTGAGAATCCAAGCTTTTCTTTCGGTTGTTATGAAGATGCAAATTACTCATACAAAAAATGTTTTGATCATACGATTACAATTTTAAGGGTGAATCAATTCGTTTGAACGAAATACTAATCGATATCCATTCAATTAGGCGAATAATTTACACCTTCAATCCCAGCAATTGGGTGGTGTGTTTGAGACAAATGGTGAGTACGTGTATGACTCTTACAAAAAAAAGCTTCTGCATCCATGAACCCTAATTTATTGATTAGAACGAAATTAATTACCTGAAACAGAACAAATTGGATGAGATAAAGAAGGAAGCGAGGGTGGTCGAACCAGAAGAGTTCATCACCGGGGCCCCTTTCACCACTTTTCCCCGGTCTTGAATCCTTAGTCCCAACTTCGTTATGATAACTTAGAGCTTCGTTCCAATTAAAAGAATTATTTGCAGAAAAGCCAAATTGACGGTTAGGTAAACCAACGTTGAGGAAATTAGGAGGGGTTTAATTGAAAGAAATGATTCTTACAATCAGTGGCATGAACGGCAGCCATAGATAGGAGTACCAACCTGTAAACACAATCACATAATTAGCTTCGAGGGAGAATTCAAAATCGAATTCAAAATCTTGCTTCGAGGGAGAATTCAAAATCTTACTTACCCAAACTGTTGAATTGTACTGGGGCACTTGATCCAACGTTTTGTAGTTAAACTTAAGCACAGTAAAGTCGTGCGTTCAATTCGTTAAATTGACAATCCCATATTTAATTGATTTGAACTTTCAGTTTGAAGATGATTTAGATTGAATTACAATAGGCTATGTACGAATTAGTGTTTGAGTCAAATTCGTAATTAGAGTGAGCTGTCGAAGTTCATAATTTTTTTTTAAAATAAAAACTGAGTGTTCAGAATTAGATCCACCTCACCAAACCCTATTCTAGAGAGATTAAATCCGTGAAGGATTAGAATATTGAGTGCGGTTATTACTTTGAGAGCGCTTGCGTATTAGAAATTCACCTTCTTGATTAAGTATTTTCTCAAGAATTAAGTTCTTCAACTTACTAATCTTGCGAAGCTTTCTGAAAGAGTTTAGAAGCAATTTTGGAAGAAAATCTAAGGAATAGTTCTACGACAAATCCTAGGGTTCAAGAAGTCGAATCTTGAAGGAATATCTATGCGAGCGATCAGCTTACGAGGAGTCGGCAAAGAGGTTCAAAATTAAAATAGAGGTGTCTGAGTTTAATTACGTGAAACTCTGTTGTTCTGCGATTTGAATATAGTGTTTTCTTTCCTCTAGTGATTTTTTTCCTGTCTTGGAATTTTTCATATATATATGTGTGTGTGTGTGTTATGTTTTTTTGTATTCTTTATTTATTTCTTTTATATGATCACATAGATTAAATCACAAATTAATTCAAATAATCAATCGGAATGAAATTCAATAACAGAGCGCTTCATCACACACGTATTTTTTTCAATAACAGAGCGATTCATCATACGGCCCCATTATTTTGGGTCTCAAGAAAAAAGGCCTAAATTGATTATTTTTTTTTTTACTCCAATTACTTTATTAAGTAAGCTGCTGTAACTAAAAAAAGGCCCAAATTGATTATTTTGAGGCCCATTATTATGCAAGTCCAATTGATTTTTATTGGTCTAGCAGTAGACTCATATTGACAAACCAATCAGCAAAGTATTTTTAGCTGTTTTTTATTTAATTAATAAAATTTCATATGACAATTACTTTTAAAATTTTGGAATATAAAGTGGGCGATACAACTACGAAAAACCTCTACCACATTTTAGTTTCTTGAATATACCACAGAAGTAGACGAATCTTTTATTTAACCTCATTGTAAAATTTATCGATAAAAAAATCTTTATAGAATTTACGTGTCTCTGATATGACATTCTTATAAGATGATACATGAATTTCTAAATTTATGTGACAAAATATCTTTTGTTGCTAATACTACGATGAAAATTATGAAATCTAACAATTAATTGAGAAATATAATATTATAATGTCGTTTTAGCATGCAACACGTCCTACTGTGCGTAATACATTATCAGGTGCCCAATAACAATTAACAATGAGGAGTGCTACAATCCCATAAAACTTTCTCTGAATTCAAAATCAAGTATCAGTATTCATTGAGATTTGGAAGACCACAAGATCAAGTAAAGTAGTCTGTTCATTTTGAATTCTGAGAAGTTTTCTTGAAAAGTTTTTTGAGACCAAAGACTTTCCATTAACACTGATTTCTTTACAATGTTATGGAAGACTTACGCCAATAAATCCGTGGCGGAGAGTTAACTAATCAACCTTGGCAACTGATCTCACGAACTGTCTGAAGAAACATGCCTACAATTTGATATATAATTGTGGATTAACATCTTTCTTTTGTTCAATAAAGTGTTCTTCACAAGGCAGGGCAGTCATTATTTTTGTAGGACAGAAGTTTTGGTAATGCATTCCATGGGATAAGGACTAGGATTTATTGTGTGTATCATAGCAACGTCTTTTTTTTTTTTTACCTTCTATAGCTGAGGTATCTGGCCGGCTTTAAAATTATTTCCAACCTTATATTGGCTAGTCCTCAGAGAACCAATCTGACTATCTTCCAGTGACCCCATTTAAAGCAATGACTTTTGTCCTATATGAATTGACTCCATAAGAGCTTATAGCACCTGAGAGGTTTCGAATCTGAAACCTAAGAGGAAACATATCTCTCTAAGTCCACATGGCCAACCGTTTGGGGTTCATAGCAATGCTACTCATTATACCATAGAAATGGTAATAATTCCTTTGATTTTTGTTTTGTATTATTTTGGTATAATTACGTATATGTGTATCATCGAAGAGTGAAATTATGCAAATGCATAGTTCATGTATTATCCATCTTTTGTGGTTCTATTTGTTACGAGTTTTTTGTTTCATTTGTTACAATTTTTATAGTATTTGTTACGGATTGTTCTAATCACTTAAGAATGAGTGTGGACATTACGTAGGTACTCAATTATTTCGAATTATTTGGACTGGTTACAAAAATATTTGGTGTTAGTTACAGAATGTTTTTGCTAAGGTATGCAAACATTAGTAAAATTGTACCATAGGTTTCTTAAGAAAAATTGTTATTTGACGCAAAGGAGAAAAAACCATGGTAACAAATAAATGACTAAAATTATTAAGATAAAACAGAGTGTTTTTTTTTTTTTTGTAAAGTCTTCAACAAATTTTGGTATTAGAGGGTGAAAACTAACAGCAAAAGGGTTTAAGGATCAAGCTTGGAAATATTTTCTTCCTATCGAGCAAAATATTATTTATAAGTTCCAAATCTAATACAATAGATGAGTTTCTTACTAAATTAAAAAGCATTACTTTCGCATGCAATTAAAAATTTCAGATCAACGAGTATATTTAAGGGTTAATTTGTATAGAATTGAGCAATCAACGATTAATCACAATTATTTAAAGCCAAAGTTTTGACCTGTGTGGAGTAATCCCATAAAAATTAATAGCACCTAAGAAGTTTCAAATCTAAGACCTAAGAGGGAGCATACTTTTAAGTCCTAATCTTTGACCACTGGCCAACCCCTTGGTGTTTCTTTTTTTCGATTATTAGTTCTCCCGCATTAGAAAATTTTAAAAAAATATATGAAGAAAATTTAAAACAAACGTTAATAATCTAAAAACTTGTCTTTTTAAATTATTTTGTCTTCAATTGTCGCCATTTTTAAACTTTTCGGATTTCTTTCTTCGTAGAGATGAACTAGTAATTTATAAATATATATATATATATATATATATATATATATATATATATATATATAACAAATAGAAGAGAAATAAACTAATAAAGCTAAAAAAAATAATCTAGAACTATGCCAAATGCCGCATATATGACAGGGCTTGAATCAAGTACTATATTGGTTGGGAAAAATAACTTTGGCTTGTTCTCGCTGTGTACCTATTGAATGGAGCAACTGCGTCAATAAAATGTTGAACCCAACTCACTATGATCAGCACTTCAAAGTTATGCCGGTTTAGCTCGGTTTGACTTTGTGTATTGAAAAATAATCCATTCAGTTTTGATATTTTTACTCTTATAAACACTTGACTGGAACCAATCAAATTGAAAAGCCGAATGCAGCAGACCAAACTGAATGACTTAAATCGAACCAAACTGAAATTTGGTTCAGTTTTGGTTCGAAAAATCTTAAACAAAAATTTGTGGTTCAATTCAAGTTTATCCTCCAAGCCGAACTAAACCAGTCAGGTTACATCTTTAAACCCAAATAGAAAACCTCTCAAATATTTTTTATTTTATAACTATGATATCCGATCGGTTTTAGGTATTACCCACCCTATATATTGCCGACAAGTCCTCGGGACTCTGGAGGTGGCCATACAATTTCGTGACTCCCCGTACACTTACTGATTAGTGCTCTCACTGTTAGGAGGTGAAGACCCTCCACTGGAATGCCCGTCCGGGTTGATTTCGTGCCTTGAAGACAAAAATGCATTTTTGGGACAGTGCCTCGTATTACCGATAATAAGTGTCAAGTAGTGACTGAAATTACCAGTAGTGTTTGCCACTGACTTTTTTAGGCAGTGCCTGGGATTACCGGTAATAAGTGTCAAGTAATGACTGGTACTACCGGTAGTGTGGGGATGCGCGGAACTTTGCAAAGACTCTCAAGATTTGTTCTTTCCTAATCCAATTAGGATCAAATCTTTTCCTATTGTTTAGGGATTTAATATATATCTCTTTTAGGAGATTTCCTAAGAGATATGAGTTGTTATATATATCTTTAGGGAGGTTTCCTAAGATATGATGATAAGAAATAATCAAGCTTTCTAGATAGAGAGAGAGTCAAGAGAAAACACAAATCTTAGAGAGATTGTGAGAAGACTTGTACTCATTGATTCGATTCATAGTGGACTGGTGTGGCTCCCGTGGTTTTTTCTCGCGTTGAGGTTTTCCACGTATATCTTGTGTCTCGTTCTTTTCTTTCTATTTTTCTATTACGCACGTGATTGTTTTGTTTTTATTCGGTGATCCATTGTTCTCAAGATTCGTAAGGGGCGTTGTGGGCTTGAACGTTGTTTGTTCGAGATTTTTTCCCAACAATTGGTATCAGAGCCGCGATTGCGGTAGGTTTTGTTCAACAGATTAGGGTTTAATCTTGTTTGGGCAACCTAGGGTTTCAGTGGGAGCTATGGGTTCTGAAGAAGGCAAACAGAGGATCGAAAAGTTTGACGGGTCAGACTTTGCGTATTGGAAGACACAGATAGAGGACTATCTGTATCAGAAGGATCTTTTCCGACCGTTGCTGGGTAAAGCAAAAGGGAAGAAAAAGACAGAAGAATCTGATGAAGATTGGGACGTTCTTGACAGAAAGGCGTTAGGGGTTATTCGCCTGTCCCTATCAAAGGCAGTCAGTCACCCACAACATATTGAAGGAGAAAACGACGGAGGATCTAATGGAAGCATTAAAGAAGATGTACGAGCAATCGTCTGCTGCGAATAAGGTACATCTTATGAAAAAGCTTTTTAACCTGTCTATGGCAGAAGGGGTTTCCTTTATGTCACATCTCAGTGCGTTTAATACGATTGTTGATCAACTTACCTCTGTGGATATCATGTTTGATGATGAGGTTCAAGCGTTATTGATTCTATCTCAGTTGCCAGAGAGTTGGCAGGGTACGGTTACTGCAATTAGTAATTTGGCTGGGAAAGAAAAGTTGAAACTGAGTGAGGTTGTGAGTTTGATTCTGACCGAGGAGGTTAGAAGGCATTCGATTGAAAGTTCAGGTTCAGGCACAACGGGTTCAGCCCTAAGTTTTGAGCAACAGAGGGGCAGAAATCAGAATAAGGGTGGTCAGAATCAGAACAGAAATAGGTCGAAATCGAAGGGCAGGGGAAATCGGGGGTAAATCTCAGGTTCGGCCTATTAAAGGTGAATGTTGGAATTGTGGCCAGACAGGTCACATGTCACAAACTTGCAAAGCACCGAAGAAGGATAAGGGTGAGCAGGAGGCTCACGTTTTGCATGATGCACTTGTTCTTGCTATGAACAGCGATGTCGAGTCATGGGTGATTGATTCGGGTGCCTCATTTCCACGCCACTGCTAACAGGGAGATTCTGCAGAATTATGTAGCAGGGGACTTTGGGAAAGTATACTTGGGCGACGACGAGCCATGTAGTATTGTGGGAAAGGGAGATGTTCAGATTGCAACGCAAGGGTCCAGATGGTGTTTGAAAGATGTCAGACACGTTCCGAATTTGAAGAGGAATCTTGTTTCGGTTGGACAGCTTGCAGCAGCAGGTTATATTTCTACATTCACAGGGGACGCGTGGAAAGTCTCCAACGGCACCATGGTGATAGCTAAGGGCAAGAAAGTTGGTACACTTTACTTGACCTCACATCGTAGCGACACACTCGCAGTTGTAGACGGCGAAAAGAGTTCAGATCTGTGGCACAATAGACTGGGGCATATGAGCGAGAAGGGGATGAAGGTTTTGCAGTCAAAAGGGAAGCTACCGGGTTTGGAGTCAGTGGATATTGACATCTGCGAGGATTGCATCTTCGGGAAACAAAAACGGGTGAGTTTTAAGAAAGGCGGCAGGCCTCCTAGGGCTCAAAAGCTAGAGCTTGTCCATACAGATGTTTGGGGCCCAGCTACAGTGTCTTCTCATGGCGGTTCGTACTACTATGTTACTTTTGTCGACAATCACTCGAGGAAGGTATGGGTATACTTCATGAAGCACAAGTCAGAGGTGTTCGAAGTCTTCATGAAGTGGAAAGCCATGGTAGAGAATGAAACAGATTTGAAGGTGAAAAGTTGAGGTCCGACAATGGCGGAGAATATGAGTTGGGGGAGTTCAAGAAAGCCTGCGCTCTAAATGGGATTCGTTTAGAGAAGACAACACCAGGGACTCCACAACTCAATGGAATCGCAGAGAGGATGAACCGGACTTTGACAGAGCGTGCTAGGAGCATGCGGATACACGCAGGGTTGCCTAAACAGTTTTGGGCAGAAGCAGTCAGCACGACAGCATACTTGATCAATCTTGGGCCATCAGTTCCGTTGAACTTTGGCATACCAGAGGAGGCTTGGAGTGGTAAAGAGGTAAATTTATCGCATTTACGTGTTTTCGGTTGTGTCTCCTATGTGCATATTAGTGATCATGGCAGGGACAAGCTTGATGCTAAGTCACAGAAGTGCACTTTTATTGGATATGGCGGAGATGAGTTTGGTTATCGTTTTTGGGATGACAAGAACAGGAAGATAATCAGAAGCAGAGACGTTGTGTTTAATGAAAAGTTGATGTACAAAGATAGGGACAACAAACTGAGCAGTGGGAGTACCACTTCGGATGGAGATATATTCGAGTACTTTGGATTGGAGGATTTTTCACTTGATAGTGGGGTTGAGCAGAATTCTGGTCAGACAGAGGAGACAGTTTCAGATGGGACAGTTTCAGATGGGGCAGCTCCACAGAAAGAATCTAGTTCAACAGTCAGACAGACAAGGAGGTCAGCCAGAGTACCCAAGCCAAATCCGAAATATATTTCTTCGCTTGATTACTTGCTTTTGACAGATGGAGGAGAGCCAGAGTGCTATGATGAGGCTTTGCAGGTTCCTGAGTCAGCTAAGTGGAAGGATGCGATGCAGGAAGAGATGAATTCTCTTTATTCCAATGGTACTTGGCAATTAGCTCAGCTTCCCGCAGGAAAGAAAGCCCTGCACAATAAATGGGTCTATTGACTGAAGCAAGAAAGTGATGGCAAGAAAAAGTACAAGGCAAGATTGGTTGTAAAGGGCTTCCAACAGAAGGAGGGGATCGATTATACAGAGATATTTTCGCCAGTTGTGAAGACTGCCACTATTCGAGTGGTGTTGAGTATGGTTGCTGCTGAGAATCTCCACCTTCAGCAGTTAGATGTCAAAACTGCTTTTCTTCATGGTGACTTGGATGAAGAAATATACATGAAGCAACCTGTTGGCTTCAATGTGAAAGGCAATGAAGAGATGGTGTGCAGACTCAAGAAGAGTCTGTATGGTTTAAAACAGGCTCCCAGACAATGGAATAGAAAGTTTGATGGTTTCATGCAGCGCAGTGGCTACACAAGGTGCAATGCAGATCACTGTTGTTACTTCAAGAGGTTTGAGTCAAGCTACATTGTTTTATTACTCTATGTAGACATATGCTTGTAGCAGGTTCTTGTGTTAAGGAGATCAACAGATTGAAGCAACAGTTGGCAAAGGAATTTGCCATGAAAGATTTGGGTGCAGCTAAGCAGATACTTGGGATGAGAATCAGCAGAGATAGGGCTCAAGGAACCTTGTGGTTGAGCCAAGCTGAGTATATTGAACGTGTTCTGGGGAGGTTCAATATGCAGGGTGCTAAGGCAGTTAGCACACCCTTGGGAAGTCATTTCAAACTTTCTCAAGGGCAATCGCCCAAGACAGATGCGGAGAAGGAGTATATGGCCAAGGTTCCGTATGCCTCGGCCATTGGTAGCTTAATGTATGCGATGGTGAGCACGAGACCAGATATTGCCCATGCAGTGGGAGTTGTGAGCAGGTTTGCTAGCAATCTGGGAAAACAGCATTGGGAAGCAGTAAAGTGGATCATGCGATACCTGAAGGATTCCACTGATTTGCCACTTTGTTTCGGGAGAGGAAAATTGACAGTGCAAGGATATGTGGATGCAGACTTTGCCGGTGATCAGGTTACCCGATGAAGCACCACAGGCTATGTCTATACGATTGGTTCAACAGCGGTGAATTGGGTTTCACGTCTGCAGAAATTAGTGACATTATCCACGACAGAAGCTGAATATGTGGCTGTGACTGAGGCTGCAAAGGAGATGATTTGGTTGAAGGGCTTCTTGGAGGAGTTGGGTTTGAAGCAGGAGAACAGTGTTCTTTTCAGAGATAGCCAGAGTGCCATTCACCTTGCCAAGAATCCAGTGTTCCATGCTAGGACGAAACACATTGATTTAAGGTACCACTTTATCCATTCACTTTTGGAAGATGGGGATTTGTTACTAGAGAAGATTTTGGGGAGCAAAAATCCGGCAGATATGTTGACCAAGGCGGTTACAGTTGAGAAACTGAAGTTGTGTTCAACTTCAGTGGGCCTTCATGCTTAAG
This sequence comes from Arctostaphylos glauca, assembly GCA_019985065.2. Classification (NCBI taxonomy): domain Eukaryota; kingdom Viridiplantae; phylum Streptophyta; class Magnoliopsida; order Ericales; family Ericaceae; genus Arctostaphylos; species Arctostaphylos glauca. The sequence goes on along the minus strand of JAHSPW020000005.1, from coordinate 27,022,506 downwards.
AAGATGATAGGCCAGGAGTCACACCAAGAGGGGTCGGATGACCACGTCTACGATTGAGGAGATTCGGATTTGCAATAGGGTTATTCATTGAAGCTGTGGAGATCTTCAAGTGGGAGATTGTTAGGAGGTGAAGACCCTCCACTGGAATGCCCGTCCGGGTTGATTTCGTGCCTTGAAAACAAAAATGCATTTTTGGGACAGTGCCTCGTATTACCGGTAATAAGTGTCAAGTAGTGACTGGAATTACCGGTAGTGTTTGCCACTGACTTTTTTAGGTAGTGACTGCGATTACCGGTAATAAGTGTCAAATAATGACTGGTACTACCGGTAGTGTGGGGATGCGCGGAACTTTGCAAAGACTCTCAAGATTTGTTCTTTCCTAATCCAATTAGGATCAAATCTTTTCCTATTGTTTAGGGATTTAATATATATATCTCTTTTGGGAGATTTCCTAAGAGATATGAGTTGTTATATATATCTTTAGGGAGATTTCCTAAGATATGATGATAAGAAATAATCAAGCTTTCTAGATAGAGAGAGAGAGTCAAGAGAAAACACAAATCTTAGAGAGATTGTGAGAAGACTTGTACTCATTGATTCGATTCATAGTGGACTGGTGTGGCTCCCGTGGTTTTTCCTCGCGTTGAGGTTTTCCACGTATATCTTGTGTCTCGTTCTTTCTTTCTATTTTTCTATTACGCACGTGTGATTGTTTTGTTTTTATTCGGTGATCCATTGTTCTCAAGATCCGTAAGGGGCGTTGTGGGCTTGAACGTTGTTTTTTCGAGATTTTTTCCCAACACTCACTATCAAAAAAATCCTGACTCAGCCCTTGATACAGTACAATTGAATTATTTTCATTAAGCAGGACAAAAATATTATGCATTCGTTCATGCACGAAGTCTAGTATTTTTTTAATATTTGGCATCATCTTATGGTCGCTGGAGCCCTATATAATACTCCAAAATCAAAACTTAGTCTAAATACAAGTGTGGAGTCAGAGAATTTTGAACCATATGTGCATATTTGATTTGATCTTCATGACATTAAGACCTTCCCCAGGTGCATTCACCTCCGATACCATATTTGAATGACTATATCTATCCCCATGCATACATCTATCTAAATACACTTGTTTAAGTGCCGGCATCAAACTGCCATTATCATCTAGATTGTCAGGCTAAAGTGGGGGCTAATTACGTTCTAGATGAACACCACAACCCCACACACACACACACACACACACAGAGTACTTTTAGAACCCCTTTTCTCCAAAACTTTGTAGAAGACGAAGAGAAATCAGAGTCAGAGTCCATGTCAACGGTTCGCAGGGGAGTTCCACCTAGGTCTCTGTCTCGCATCAACAAGGCAAAAGCGAAGAGTGAGTTGTTGGCGTAAATCGTGTAGATATTATGTTTATCCTTTTTCCTCACTTAGCTATTTGTAGATATTATGTTTATCCTTTTCCTTTCTTATGTTTATCTTTTTCCTTTATTATCGTAGTGCAGTACATCTTGTAATCTTATATAATGCCTCTTCAGAAGGTTAAGAAATATACAGAAAATATTAGCCTATTCAAGTTATTGCTTTTATCTTGGTATCAGAGCAAACACTAAAATCCCTAAACCCTACTTCCGTTTCTACGCTTCTTGCCCAGTGACATCCGATCAAAACCCTACCTTCTTCCTTGCTTCTCATGTTAATCATGACTGAAGATAGTATCTCAAAATCCTTGGTGCCCACCAGCAGCAATACTCAAGTGGTGACTGTCCAGAACGAATCCTCTACCGCCATTCCATTTGGGATTAAATTGAATGGCTCGAACTACACTATTTGGTCTCAGTTGATGGAGTTACATGCTACCGATCAAGAAAAAATTGATTACTTGACAAGCGATGCTTCTCAACCCGCCAAATCCGACCCCGATTTCCAGAAGTGGCAGAAGGATGATGCCGTCGTCAAAGGTTGGTTGGTGAAAACGATGGAGCCTGACCTCCTCGGCTTGTTTCTTGGTCTTCCTACGGCTGCCGCCATTTGGGAAGGTGTCTCCCAAATGTATTACGATGGCGCCGATGATTCCCAATTATATGAGTTGCGTTGTAAGGCCACTCGTATCAAACAGGGAGGTCGCTTGGTTCCTGTATACTTTGCTGAACTCAAAACTATATGGCAAGAACTCGATAAGCGCCGCCCTATTTCCATGATTTGCCCTGTTGATATTAAGGCACGTCAAGATGAAATTGTGAAAGATCGTATCTACCATTTTTTAGCTGGCTTGGACGATGTATTCGATAAAGTCCGGAGTGACTTTTTGAGGCTCAAGCCGCTTCCTGGTTTGGAGGATTCCTTTGCCTATGTTCGTCGTGAGGCTCAACGCCAGAATATTATGCTCGGCTCTGGTGGTGCTGGTGGTCTCCCTTCCATGGCCATGGTCTCCAAAGCACCGAGTCCACCAATCCCTCGCCTTCCTCGTTTCTATGATGTGGAAAATAAGGATGTCTTGCAGTGTACCTTTTGTAATGGTACTCGACATACTGCCGATACTTGTTTCAAGAAAAATGGTTTCCCTAATTGGTATTTGGAACGCCGTAAGCAGCTCAAGGGTGAGCGTACTACTCGCCGACCTGGCGTCGCTGCTGTTGTGACTACTGGCATAACGCCTTCTACTGGCTCAAACCACAAGTTTGTTGTGTCTCATTGCAACTCTTCTGACCAGAACACATCTCCTATTTATCGTCTCTCTCCCGAAGATTCAAATGCTAGCAATTTGGGAAAGGCTCTAATTTCATCCAACGATCGCGACCCAGGTTGGATAACCGATTCGGGCGCCACTGATCACATGACTTATGATAAATCCTTATTTCAATATGCTTCCTCCCCCCACAAAGACCGTGTTATTACTGCCAATGGTGATACCGTTCATGTGACAGGAGCTGGTTCTATTGCTCTCACTCCGTCGTTATTCCTGCACCATACCTTACTCATTCCCACTTTGTCAAACAATTTATTATCTGTAAGCCAAGTTACTGAACAATTGGATTGTATTGTATTAATGTTTCCTATGTTTTGCTTGCTTCAGGATATCCAGGCACGGGAGATCATTGGGCGTGGTACTAAGAGAGGGGGATTATATTATGTGGATGACATTGCAGCCAGTCGAGTTCTCAAGGTGCGTGGGACAATAGATGAAAAGTGCAAGAAAGTCTGGTTATGGCATCGTCGTCTTGGGCATGCTTCTTTTGGTTATTTGCGTCGTTTGCTTCCGTCCTTATTTCAGGATGTTAAAGACTCTGAGTTCAAATGCAATGTCTATATTTTGGCTAAGAGTCATCGTGTTCCTTATTCTTTGAGTGTTAATAAAAGCACTGTTCCGTTTGGATTAATTCATTCTGATGTATGGGGCCCTTCCACTACTCCAACAGGAATTAGATGGTTTGTTACATTTGTGGATGATTGTACTCGCATGAATTGGTTGTATGTGATGAAACACAAGAGTGATGTTGGCCCTATTTTTCAAGTTTTTCATCAAATGATCAAAACCCAATTTTCTCTTGTTATCAAGGTTCTTTGCTCTGACATGGTGGGGAGTATATTGATTCTGCACTCTCTCAGTTCCTTCAAGATCATGGTATGATACATGAAACTTTGTGTACTCAAACTCCCGCACAGAATGGTGTTGCAGAGCGTAAGAATCGTCACATTCTCGAGGTTGCAAGAGCCCTTCTCCTTGGTGCTTCGGTACCTAAGTGTTATTGGGCTGATGCTGTCCAATATGCTATCAATCTGATGAACAGACTGCCCTCTCGAGTTCTTGATTTTCACACTCCCATGGAAGTCTTGGCATCGTATGTGCCTCTAACAACCCACTTAAATCTGTCTCCGCGCATATTTGGGTGTGTGGCCTATGTTCATCTCTACAAGAATCAACGAAGCAAATTGGACCCATGTGCTATTCGGTGTGTGTTTCTAGGATTTGGTCCTACACAAAAAGGATACCGGTGCTATCATCCCCCTACTCGGCGCTCTTATGTTACTATGGATGTGACTTTCTCCGAGTCAGAAATGTATTTCGCTTCTCCCGTGCCCAACCATGTCCTTCAAGGGGAGACGACTGCTGAAATTGAAGGAGAAATTGAAGGACCTGATTGGTTTGAAGTCGTACTAGAAGATGTACCTGTTGAAACTGGCTCTAGCTCATGCCCTATACCTGCTGAAACTGTACCGATGGCTGAAACTGGATTAAGTCCTGTTCTAAACAATGTGTCTGGTCCACTAGACTCAAGCTCGGTGGTTACTCTAGAAAGGTTGACTACTATACCTGATGTAGCTGACTCAGTATATGATTCCCTCTCTGTGACTCTATAGTACCTGCCCATGCTCCCGTGGATATTCCAGAGGTAAGTAATTCGGACATTAATATTTCTTCTAATCCTAAAACAATTGAAAAATCTTATCAATTGCCTCCTAGACAGAATCGCGGTCATCCGCCTGACAGGTTTTCTCCAGAAGGAAAGGCAATGTACTCTATTGCTCATTATGTGTCCTCACATAGGTTGACACCGCAGTATCAAGCATTTGTGAATCAAATGGCTGCAATCCAAATTTCTAGCAGAGTTGAAGAGGCTTTAAAGTATCCAAAATGGATAGAGGCTATGAATGTAGAAATGGAGGCACTACAGAAGAACAAAACTTGGGACATCGTTTCAGCACCAAGAGGCAAGAAACCAGTGGGATGTAGGTGGGTCTTTACCATTAAACATAAGGCTGATGGAACAATTGATAGGTACAAGGCCTGATTGGTAGCAAAAGGATATACGCAGACATACGGTGTGGATTATCAAGAGACTTTTGCACCAGTGGCAAAGATGAATACTGTTCGGGTACTACTGTCCTTAGCAGCCAATTTTGATTGACCTTTGAAGCAGTTTGACGTAAAAAATGCCTTTTTGCACGGAGATTTGAAGGAAGAGATATACATGGACCTCCCACCAGGATATGAGATGGTCAATAAATCAGGAAAAGTGTGCAAGTTGCGGAAGGCTCTCTATGGTCTAAAGCAATCACCTCGGGCATGGTTTGGGAGATTTACACAAGCCATGAAGAGATATGGATATCATCAAGGAAATTCTGATCATACCTTGTTTATAAAACAAAAGGGTGGTAAGGTTACTTTGTTGGTCATTTATGTTGATGATATGATTGTCACAGGTGATGATACTGATGAAATCCAGAAACTGCAAGGGTATTTAGCATCTGAGTTCGATATGAAAAACTTGGGAAGATTGAAATATTTCTTAGGTGTTGAAGTTGCTCGCTCTAGTAGTGGCATTTATTTGTCACAACGTAAATATGTGTTGGATTTGCTAACTGAAACTGGAATGTTGGGTTGTAAACCAGCAAGTACTCCTATTGTGCAGAATCATCATCTAGGGATATATCCTGATCAAGCTCCAACTAATCGAGAGAGATATCAGAGGTTAGTTGGAAAATTGATTTATCTATCCCTCACTCGACCTGATATTATGTATGCAGTAAGTGTTGTTAGTCAGTTCATGCACTCCCCAAGTGAGGATCATATGGAGGCTGTAATGCGTATTTTGAGTTACTTGAAGTCTGCTCTTGGGAAAGGTCTGTTGTTCAAGAAACATGGACATTTGAGGATTGAGGGGTACACAGATTCTGATTAGGCAGGCAACATAACTGATAGACGTTCTACTTCAGGTTACTTCACGTTTGTGGGTGGTAACCTGGTCACTTGGCGTAGTAAGAAACAAAACGTGGTTTCACGGTCAGCTGTTGAGGCCGAATATCGAGGTATGGCTCAAGGAATTTGTGAGTTTCTTTGGCTGCGTTTGTTACTTACCGAAATAGGCATTAAGGTAGGAAGTCCTATGCAACTCTATTGTGATAATCAGGCTGCTCGGGAAATAGCAAACAATCTGGTTCAGCATGATCGTACCAAGCATGTAGAGGTTGATCGACACTTTATCAAGGAGAAACTGGATGAGGATCTGGTGGCTATTCCGTTCGTGAGATCCGAAGAGCAACTTGCGGATATATTGACACATGCAATATCCGGGAAGGTATTCTGGGATTCACTCGACAAGTTGGGTATAGGAAATATCTATGCACCAACTTGAGGGGGAGTGTTGGCGTAAATCGTGTAGATATTATGTTTATCCTTTTTCCTCACTTAGCTATTTGTAGATATTATGTTTATCCTTTTCCTTTCTTATGTTTATCCTTTTCCTTTATTATCGTAGTGTAGTACATCTTGTAATCTTATATAATGCCTCTTCAGAAGGTTGAGAAATATACAGAAAATATTAGCCTATTCAAGTTATTGCTTTTATCTTGAGCGAGAAGCATCGATAAGCTGTCAGCTTCCATTCCAACGATTAGTGGAAGGTAGATCTGGAGAGTACTCTAAGGAACACTGGAAAAAGGCGTATAAACAGGAGGCTGAATAGGTTTGGGAGAAAACCCTGTCAAAAATTGGCAGTGTAGAAGGATCACGATGTAAAGAAGGGGTGTCGATGGAGGAAAGAAATAAGAGAGCATAAAAGGGTAGAAAGAGGTGAAGATGGAAAGACTTTCCGAAAAATGTCACCATTAGATGGGGCAAAATATTCATACGAGGTGGGAAATGGTGCAAAAATCTGGGCCATTGAAAATATTTGGACTGAACGACGAAGATTAGCTATGTCGCCACAATAGTCACACACACCTAGATAACTATAAAAGATGAGCATGCTTTTCGAAAGGCTTGAGGTCCCTACACGTGGACAGGCCAACCGTCACACTGAGAGAAGCGAAGGGGCACGCATTAACTGACAACAATGGTCGCCACTCTTTGGGCTTGGAAATTATTCCATGCGCCTCAACTCACACTTTGGCAAAGAAATGAGAGATAACTAATGTGTCTGATCTGGACCCTGGACCGACCAGCTACTGGACAGAACAAAATGCCCAGACTTGGGCATGGTAGACCAACCTGGTGCATTACTGACCGGTCAGTTTTTGTCTAGCCATGTTCTAGACATAGCAGAATATGCAGGGCAAGGGACAACACAGTTCCCCCACAACTTTTACCACTTGGGTAGTCCCAAAGACAACGCCCTTATTACTCAATATTCTAAAAATTGCACAGAGAATCAAAGGACGAACCTCCCAAAAAGGAATGTGAGTGCTGATTAGGGCTTCTAGGTCACCTAAGGTTACTCTCATTCCTAAAGCACTAAAAACCTTTTTCCTAGCAAAGGGCAATGTAAGCTCTCATTGGATTACCAATCTATATACAGATTATACACTTCGACAGTATTCTAACTTAATTGTTATACTAGACTTGTGTAAAGGAGCTAGAAGCAAGACTTGGGGGTGCCCATTCATTTTCCGGCATCATCAATTTTAAAATCTTAAATTCGAAACTTCTTATGTAGTATCAATTTTTATGAATTTTAGTTCACGCAAATTTTTGTTCTGCCTTTAGTTTGGTCTTCAGCTAGTGACCGGTGAAATTAACTTCTCAAGAGTTAATCAAGTTATGTGTAAACTAATGCGAATACTCGATTTATTAAAACGGAAATAATTTAATTACTATCAAGAGTTTGGTTCACATTTCATCCGCGAGGCTTTTTGTTTCTTCGTCTTTCTTTCTTTATTTTATTCTACTGGGTGAAGGTGCAGTTGACAAATTACCCAGAAAACAGGGGCACTTGACTGGTTCGAACAAAAAAGACTTATTCCAATTTCATCGTTAATAAAAAAATTGACTTGTTTTATATTCAAAATTTCTGACCAAGAGTGTTATATACAATCACTTTTGCACATTATTTTTACACATCACTCAAAACTACACCGTTTTGTGTTGAGAAAGACTAAATATATTTTGAGTGATATGGGTTAAACACAAATATGGTTATTTCTCAATACAAAATGACGTAGTTTTAAGTGATGTGTAAAAATTGTGTGTAAAAGTGACGTGGGTATCACTTTTGATTTCTGACTCCGTGTTTTTGGTTTGCCGAGTGCCAGCTCATCTTTTTTGTCAACTTTCAAACCGTGGTTCCCTTAGTCAACCAAGCAAAAAGTGAATCTACCAAAAAATCATGTATACCGACAAAATTATACTATTGGTCCTCCTAGATTAGGATTATGTCATTCTCTTAGTCATAAATTCATCCCTTAATTTGAATTCTGCACTTTCCATTTCAAAGTAGTCCCCTCTCACCTTCTAGTTCGGAAATGAGACATATTTAAGCGTATATCTATTTCTATTATAATTAAAAGAAATGTTTCGATTGGTTTCAATTGAAATTAAAGCTACCTCAAATATTTAATTTCCAAAATTAACCAAGAAAAATGTCGTGTACTATTTCATCAAAATCTTACTAGAATTCCAAACTTATTTTCCTTCTCCTGCATTAACCTCATTCCTTGTACGTTTCAGATCTTCAAAACAAGTGAATAAGAACAGCTTCAATGCGTATAGCATCTATCGCATAACAAAAGAGGGCAATCAAAAAACTTGCATAACAAAATAGGTGAAATGGGCAATTATGATTTCGAGTTTGATACTAGCAAGTGGGTATTTTTTTTTTCTTCATGTTGTTTCCTTTGCAAAATTTTGTTTCGTGTATATTGATTCTACCAAAATTTAAACTGCTTTCAGTGTGAGTGTGTGTGCGCCCGTATGTGTGTATCTATATGTATGTATGTTTGTATGTATGTATATTTTCCCCTGTATAAAACACCTTGCATACATAGATATGTGTATATATGAACTAACCTACCTTAAGTGTAAACATATATATAAAGACATGTGGTGAACTTCATTTTATTTTTGATTGCAAGACTTATCATTATAAGTCTACAAACACCTTCAATATTGGTCATACGAATTGTTTTTCTACATGAAACAGGAACAAAAACTAAGGAGGGACCAAAGCGAAGTAAAATCAGAATTGTAGAGTTAAAATTGATGACGATAAAAGTCGTGCCGTGTAAAGTGAAACCTCTCTAAATAACAGGGACGAGTACTGCAGTTTGATCTATATTCATATATGTAAGCGTAGGTATGAATGTCTTATATATATACACAAACACACACACACACCCCATCACCATCTCCATTCTCATACCTTGTTCACTTACAACTTCAACAACCCATCTTCTCTCCTAAACACAAGAAAACAATTTCTTCAACTCAGAACTTACCCACATACTCAATCATAGTATCACATGCACACATGGGTTTTCTGGCAAAATCCATCTTCATTTGCTTCGTGTTTTTCGTGTTTGGTTTTCGACAAAACTTGGCTATGAGGCCATTAGAGGGAGAGGACTGGTTAAACAACAATAAAATTCTAGCAATTCAGTCGTTGCAGAGAGGGCCCGTCACTCCGTCCGGTAGCAATCCATGCACGTACATCCCCGGGCAAACCCGTGGCAGGTGCACGTTGGCCGAGAATGAAAGGAATTTTTCCGGCCATGCCCCGCCGGCTTTTCCTGAAGTGATGGTCGAGTTTGCGGCGGCTCCGAATGCGAATGATAGTCAGAAGAAAGACAGAAGCTGATCATCTTCTAAATTATTGGCTCATCATATGTTAAAATATAGTATTACTGATCAAGGAAATAGCACGAGTTTTTTGACAGATTTTGTTTTATTTTTTTAAATTTTATTTGATTTTTCTCTCTTTTTTCTTGCTGGGTAGACAACAATGTATAAGAATAAATGTTGTTGTGAAACCCATGCAACTGCAGTTTGTATCCTAATGAGTCCGATTAATTAGAAAAAAATGTATCCTAATGACTCTTGATTATTTATTTGATTCATTCAAGTTACAGTTTTCTAAATCTCTGTTTTTTTTTTTTTTTTTTTTTCCGCTAAGCAAAGGTATATTAATAATCAAAGTAAAATTTACATTGATTATACAAGATACAAGTGTGAGACACCCTAACCAACTAATGAGAGTTGGTGAGAAACCAACAGCCTAACCTACCGCGTAACCATTGTCAAGAAATAAACACCTACAGAAAACTATCCAACCGCCTAACCATTGTCAAAAAAACAAACACCTTGAGAGCATCTGATGATATCCTAAATGGAGTAATGGCTGTCATCCAGTTTGTTTTTTGCCCAGGTGACTGCTCTGAGTTGGATGAGAGAAGAAACAGTCTCGACTTCCATTCTCTCATTGCGGAAGATGTGGTTGTTTCGAGCAATCCAAATCGACCAAAGTGTTACAAAAATGGAGGTGACCCACAAGCATTTCCCGAACCTGTTCAATCTCAATCCATGGTGACCTGATATATAGCAGCAGATATAAGGATGGAGGAATAACCCATGAGATTGTCCACCATCTGAAGATGCGATTCCACACCTTCCAAGCGAAGCTACAGTGTAGAAGTAGATGACTCGTATACTTAATCCAAGCTAGCTAAGCAAAGGTATATTAATGCAAATCTCTATCTCTGTGTCTACCGTATACTAATTACTAACTTATCTATGTGTAGCTGGTGATTTTCTCCATCAATTGAAAAATTAATACCTCAATGTCTAGTATGAATTATTCTCTGTCTCTCTCTCTCTCTCTCAACATATAGTTTCCAAGACAAAAAATCATCAAATAATTCACTGTCGTCGTGGCGAAAAGACACTCTGATGATTAAGTCAAAATAGAAATCACAAGAATCTCTCTAATTAATAGCTAAAATTTTGTATTAGCGTGTACCTTTCACCTACACCTTTATTTATAGACTTTGAGCTCGTTTGATTTGGGAACTAAAACATGTGAAACATTAAAAACTTGGGATTAGCAGTACTGTATTATTTTTCCTTATACTAATTTAGTCCTAAATTCTACACAATTTCCTGTTTGATTTGAACAAGATTAATATCAGGATATTTCATGTTTAGGCCAATCCTATGTTTGGTTCTCTCACTAAATTTTAGGATTAGTTTTAGGTGTGTCTCAACTATTTTTGCCATTGCTTGAGTGTAAAGTCACATATAACTTAAAATCAAATTATTTTTAAATCTGTAGTAGTGACATACAACTTAATTTAAAATTAAACTCTTTTCTAAATATGTAGTATTCTGTGTTTTAGCAAAAATCTGTAGGCCAAATTTTTTTTTTCAACATTTACTAAATTGGTTTCAAAAAATTGCGTAGTTGAACGAAAAATGGTGAATTATAACTTTATTCATAAACCTTGTTTGAATGCGGTCAAGTTCATCTTGATTGTCTCATGAAAATATAATATCAACATTAAAGATTCTTATTCTTTTGTCTAGTTTTTTAGTTAAATTGGTCTAGTCCGGTTTGATTCAGTTTTTATTTTTTAGCCCTACAAATTGGACTGAACTGAATTTGACCAAAAAAAAAAAAACAAAAAAACTTCAGAATTGAAACTCTCTCTCCCTCTCCCTCTCCCTCTCCCTCTCCCTAGCTCCCCTCTCCTTGATCTCCCTCTCTCTAGCTTCTTAGAACTTTTCCATTCTCACTCTTTTGCTTAGATTTTTGGCACATGACAATATTTACTTAGCTTCAATTTCACATGGTGGGAATCAAGAAAATCATTCTCTTCGCCAATGGAGCTACAACTGTTGCTCCCCACCCTTTCTCGGACCTCCTTAGGCCATGATTTTGCTTCCAAATTCTCTATTTTTTTCCTCAAACCTCTATAGATTCCATGGTTTTCTTTCAAAATCTCTATTGAAGCTCACATGGTTTCTTGTGAATCAAGAAGATTTTTGGTCATTTTCTCACTCCACCTCCTTCTATAAATAGGGTCTCTTTCCTCATTATTTTTCTCCCACCAAGCAATTGAGACTTGTTGAAGTGAAGGAGAAGAAGAATGATCAAGTGCGGTAACACTGCCGGTCCCGATATTTTAGTTGTCTAAATCCGACCTCAACTTAGTTGTCCACTTAGTATTAATAATAATTTTTTTCGATGGGTTTCTATTATTTTTTATTTTTTATTTACAACAAAAAAAGAAATTGTTGCCTCGCGTTGGGGGTTGCCTAAACCTGGGGGCTTACCCCTTGGACGGCCTGTGTGGTAATGAGTCCTAGGGGTGTAACCGGTCCGGTTTGACCAATAAACTAGGACCAAACCGGTGTTCTGGTTTGGACAAAATAGAAACCAAAAATCGGACTGAAGCCATTCGGTTTGGTCTGGTTTGGCTCGACCGGTTTATGTCCAATTTGGTCCGGTTTTTGGTTTGGATGGCCTAGCCCATACTTTTTTTTTAAATGTAAAAAATGAAGGCAAACCATAAAAATACAAAATTGTTAGGTATTCACTGTATAGAGCCACAAGACCATTGGCACTAATGATCTACTAGCTGGAAAAATAATAGAGGAATGCTCATCTAATATTCAAATAAATTTTCAATACCAACACTAAGTTATTAAGTAAAAGAAATAAAAATACTCCCAATAGAAGTGAAAGATTTACAAATTAGTGTAAAACTTAAACGATAAATAAAAGTGTAAAACGATAAGTAAAAGTGTAAAATTTTTAGGGTTAACTTCCGAACCAGTCCGGTTCGGCTCCTCAAGTTTCAAAACCGAAAACCTAACTGAATAAATTTTAAAAACTCCAAACCAAACCGAACTGAACCAATTTAAAAACAAGACCGAACCGTCGGTTTGGTTCGGTTTACTGGTTCGGTCCGGTTTTCCGATTTATTTTTGCACGCTAATAACCAAAGTAAAGGACGGTTCCATGGGTCATGGATCAAACCAAATTGAATTTGGGTCTTGGGTTAAAGCCCAAAGGTAAAAGGATAAAGAAAGAATGGATTGGAGTTTGGGGTTTGGGCTCATAATTCTAGACAATATAGATATACAATTTCAAATTGTAAATCAAAAGCCCACACAATATTATGCATTCAAAAATAAAATTGCACAATAACATAAATGCATAATCAATTTAAGAAAGAAAAAAGAATTCTTATTGAATTAAAATTTTTTGGTTCTTACACAATAGCTACGTATCCACATATTTATGTAAATAAGAATAGTATTTTAAGAAATTACACAGAAATTTATTTTCTGAATGAATATAAAAATAAATATACATATTCATGCATAGAAAGAAACTTTTATCAACAACTTCTTACAAATAAATAGATGTATAGTAATATCATTTTTCATTAGCCTAATTTTGATTTTTAAAAAGAACGCATCGCCTTTTTTTAAATTTTTGTTTACTTTTTCTTAATTTATTTTATAATAAAGAAATTTTAAAAATTACACAAATAATAATCAAGATAGCTTCTATAATCGCAAAATATTTGTTATTATGAAAGAGATTGTGAACCGACGGTATTGTTACCTGGAGATGTGTTTGGGTCAAATTGAGTTAGTTGAGATTATATTTTAATCAACTCATCATACGCAGGTTGATAATTTGATAATTTTTCTACCTGCTACAAAATCACTTATTTTTACATCGACGCGTTATTTAATTTTCTAAGCAGTCTCAATTCGGTCAATTAAGTAAATTGATTAAAAATAAAATCAAATAAGATAAAATAACAAGATAAAGAAATAAAAAACTCTTCTTTAGATTGTTTTTGTTTGTAAAATTTAAAGTAAAAGATATAAATAGGTCAGCTAATGGATTATATTAATTATGTTTGAATTTTGTTAGATGGATAATATTTATTATGATGTATGAGTATTTATCTTTATAATGTCTTTACAACATATTAAATTGGGTAATGTATATGCGAATTAACAAATTTTACTCGCATTGATACTCATCTGTTAAAAAGTTAAATTGGATAAAAATTTAAATTGCACTATAAATTCATAATTTTATTCAAATAAGAAAGTCTTAATTATAACTTTTATATTCATATTTGGATTCTTTATAGAAATATGTATATGCTTCCTAGTCAGGTTTTCAAGTAGATTTTTGATAATGTATGTTTAACAAATATAAATCTAACTAATAAATATCATATTTTTTATTAATCGTAAATTTTTAGATATTAGGCTGAATTACTTTTTTATCTTATAGTATAGGTTGATAAATATTGTATTAGCTTATTTCATAAAGATTTTATTTATTTTGTTACTCTATTTCAAAAACACTGAAACTATTTTATGGTAAAATAAGGAATAAAGTGATATATAATTAGACAATATTTCTTTCGAAAGTTATTCTTAATTATTTTAAATTATCACACTCTTAATTTTTGAATAATTTTTTTAGAGGTGAGATTTAATGAATACTTAATCAAATTAATTTAGTCATTGAGATATTAATTTTAATACTTTATTTAAAAAATAGAGTTTAGAATAAGACATTGAAAATATTTTAAAATTTCACATGAAAATAAATATGAATTGACATAATAAAATATTTTTATTTAATTTTATAAATTTTGTGCATAGCACGAATTAGAGATGATTCGAGACACGAGTAATGAGAAAACAGGGAAGCGCGAATATAATACTCCGGTAGAAGTTGCATTTTTTGCTTGATATGCGTGAGAAAAGACCATTGACGAGAAGGCATAGTGCTTAATGTCCAGGTTCTCTTCACTTGGGAACGTAAGGGACCCACCCCTTCCTCCCCCAACTTTCCCCCGCCGAAACAACAGGGTAACAAGATACAGAATCCGCTTGCTTTCGGTGGTTAACCAACTGGTTTAGCTAATTGCATGTTTGGCTGAGAGAGGACTCTCAAGGTGGTCGAGGGTTTTTTAAGGTCAAGTGGGTGGGTTTTCGTGCAATTAGATGAGGTTTTTACTGTCCTAACAGTTGAAAATTGTTTCTTGGCTGCTCGATGTTAACTCTTGTTAAGCAGAACTAAAAAGGGTATGTGGAGAGGGTCTGACAGCCTTGAATTCAAGCTGGGTTTTTTTGCCTCCGCAGAGGGTTTGTTGCTTAAGATCGCCGTTTTTCCTTCTCTAATTTCCAGGTGTCTTTCTCTTGAATAAAGATTATTCTTCTATTTTTGCTGTTTTCTCTCCACTTAATTCCCTAAACCCACAGAGAAATTGAAGAAAGCACAAAGTCTCTAGCACAGAACCAATCGTATCTAAACAAGAAGACAACCTTGTTACAGATCATTAAACAGTGCAAGATCAATTTGGTGATTTTTGCGGGTGGGTATGTTTGATCTTTAAGTATAGTGACTTGCTAGATCTAGAAATCAAGCAGATCGGTTTTACTATTAGTTTAGGGGGTCTCTGTTGGTATCTGAAGATTCTACGTACTTGCGACTATAAACTTGGGACAGTTTCTGAAAGGTTGTCGAATGCATTAGACAATTAGCTTTGCTTGGTTCGATGGTAAAAGCATTTGCTCTTTGGTTGTGGATTGCTTCTCTACTGATCTCTGTTTCTGCTATCGACAGTGGATTCACCCACTGTCATTGTGATGACGAGGGGTTTTGGAGCATAAATAGTATTCTAGAGTGCCAAAAAGTGAGTGATTTCTTGATTGCAATCGCTTATTTCTCGATCCCTATCGAGTTACTCTACTTCATTAGCTGCTCCAATGTACCCTTCAAATGGGTACTTGTTCAATTCATTGCATTCATAGTTCTTTGTGGATTGACCCATTTGCTCAACGGCTGGACATATTATGGCCCTCATTCTTTCCAGTTGATGCTAGCCTTAACCATTGCCAAAATCCTCACTGCCCTAGTCTCATGTGCAACTGCGATCACCCTTTTGACTCTCATCCCTCTTCTCCTCAGATTGAAAGTGAGAGAACTTTTCTTGAAAAAAAATGTTTTGGAGCTTGACCAAGAGGTTGGGATAATGAAGAAGCAGAAAGAAGCTAGTTGGCACGTTCGAATGCTTACCCAAGAAATCAGGAAGTCGCTTGATAAGCACATGATATTGTACACCACTCTAGTTGAGCTCTCCAATACGTTGGATTTGCAAAATTGTGCTGTTTGGATGCCAAATGAGAGCAAAACAGAAATGAATCTGACCCATGAGTTGAAAGTCAGCTCGTCAAGCAGTCATCCACGGTCACTTGGTATTAATGACCCAGATGTATTAGAGATCAAAACAAGCAAGGGAGTTAGGATTTTGAGGCCAAATTCGGCACTTGGAGCTGCAAGCAGTGGGGGGTCTGCCGAAATAGGTGCAGTGGCTGCAATTAGGATGCCCATGCTTCGTGTTTCGAATTTTAAAGGGGGAACGCCGGAGTTTGTGGAGACTTGTTATGCCATATTGGTTTTGGTTCTTCCAAGTGTAACTGAGAGGTTTTGGAGTTATAATGAGATGGAGATAGTTGAAGTAGTTGCCGACCAAGTTGCTGTGGCTCTCTCTCATGCCTCAGTTCTTGAGGAATCCCAACTAATGAGGGAAACACTAGAAGAACAAAATCGGGTGCTTCAACAGGCGAAGGAGAATGCAATGATGGCGAGCCAAGCAAGGAACTCTTTCCAAAAAGTGATGAGTCGTGGAATGAGGAGGCCTATGCACTCAATATTGGGCCTACTTTCCATTTTCCAAGATGAGAGTTTGAGCCCTGAACAAAGAGTTATTGTTGACACAATGGTGAGGACTAGTAATGTCCTTTCTACTCTAGTAAACGATGTAATGGATATTTCAGCTAAAGATAAAGGGAAGTTTCCATTAGAGATGAGGCATTTTCAGCTGCATTCTATGATTAAAGAAGCTTCCAGTCTTATCAAATGCTTGTGCATATATAAGGGTTTTGGGTTTGTTGTTGACATTGAGAACTCTTTGCTTAACAACTTAATGGGTGATGAGAGGAGGATTTTTCAGGTGTTATTGCATATGGTTGGGCATCTGCTGAATGTCAGTGACAAAGGGGTGTCCGTCATCTTTCGGGTGTTTTCTGAAAATTGTGATGGGAGGAATGATAAAGGTTGGGGAATGTGGAGAACAAATGAGGAGTATTTGGGCGTGAAATTTGAAATTGAAGTTAGTAACGGAGGTTCTCAATTAAATGATGGTTCTATAACTACTGTAAATTTAGCTGGTAGGGGTCACAATAGCAACAATGGCAAGGAGGACCTGAGCTTCAGCATGTGCAGAAAGCTTGTGCAGGTAAGGATCCCTACTCTTCTTTTTCTTTTTTTAATTTAAGTTTTCTTCCCTTGATTTTGTTGCCGCTAGAGTAGGGAAAGTTTGACTTCAGTTGGAAAATGGAAATTGCCAGTATGTTTTTAGTTGCTTTTCATTCATCTCATTTAAAGTTCAAGTGGTATTAGAGTAAAGAAATTGAGTATTTTGCTTAGAATTACCAATGGCATTTTATTTTTCTTCAAATCGTTTCACTGCATTTGCTGTGGTCTCTATTCTGAATCTAAGCTCGTTTTCATGTCTGCAATGGAGATTAAAGTGTATGCGTCATCTATATTCATGGAACATCCAAACATGCACTTGCCCAAAGGATACAACTTTTTCTTGTGTAGGGAACTGAAGCTTTTTTTGTCCAATGTTTTGATTTTCCTTGTCCATTGAGTAAGCGTAGGACACTACTGGTGACAGTTGGTAAGTAATACCCTCATTATTTTCTTCTCTGTACTGATGTTGTTATATGTAGAGTTGGCTTGAACTTTGCTTCAACTATCCTGTAGTTTAGCACAGCGGAAATCCAAAGGAAATCCAATCCTAGCTGCAAAAGTTTCAATCAAATGCGGAAAATGTTGTTCCTTGGATTTGTTGTTCAATCCCATACTCTAATTCAGGCAAACAAACAAGTCCTAATGGTTGAAGTATCCAAACAATTATTGAGTTGTGCATGACGTCACCCAGTTTTTAAGCTTCAAATGCCCTGCACGTTTGTTTTGTTTTAATCTTATTACTCTTCATGTCATTTTGTGTATTACTTCTTAGTGGGTGAATGATTGGTGGTTACGCACAATGAAAGAGAGGTAATGGTTTGAGGATTTTATGAAATTATTTGAAATTTGAAACCTTTTTGAGGTCAATCCTAGTGTAGAATGTATTTGTAAGTTTGATAGAAGTAATTGTGAATTTTTTATTAGGATTTGTACAATTAAATTTGTTGAGGGCAAATCTCGTTGAGAGCAATCCTTAAGCTGTTGTAATGTCGACTCTTGATTCCCAAAGACCCATAGGTATCTGGTCCACTACTCAGTCCACCAGATTAGGGCCTTTAATTAGTTCGCCAAGTGTCTCCACCACGACTGAATGTCATCACTGCAATGAGATTCCAGCTTAAATTGAGGAGGGAAAGCAACGAACAAAAGCTCCAGAGCAACGTAAGAGAAGATGTGTAACGATCACCTCTTCCAAACTATGAAACATACAAACATTATTCACTCTTCTCTTCTTGTTTGGACAAAGTGTCGTGCACAGAATCTTCCGGTGAGACTGGATTTTGGCTTTTGAGCAGCTTCTTCTCTCTTCCATGGTTTCTCTCCGGTTTGGATTTTTCACTCGTATCTTCGTGTCAGTGTCTTTCAATTCTTTGTAGATTTGATTATGAGTATCTTACTAGAAATGATTGGAATGGTGCTTGGTTGATTGTTTGAGTAGATCTACAGTAGTTAGATGATTCGTTTGTTGAGCCATAGTTGGTTTTAGATTGTTCTTGAAAGCCTAAAGTCATAGTATCAAATCAAGCCCATGCATCGGGAGCGTGTATTCAGATCCAATGCATAAGAGTGATGTACAACTACTGCATGATTGATTGTTGATGTTTCTTCATTGTTTGCTAGATAAGTTTTATCTGCTTTATGAAATGTATAGCCAGCGTTAGAACGTGGGCTCAAGCCTGAGAGTTGCCACTTTGGATAAACAACGCAAAGGCTATTCCGTATCTGATTTCATTTTTCCTTTTTCTTTTCATCATATGTGATTGTCTTTGATGTAGGGGTGACATTTTGATCCGATTCGATAGATATCCGAAACCGTAACCGATTTTTTCCCCGAACCGTAACCAAAATATTCCCTGTGGATATAGTTATGGAACAGACAAATAAATATCAGCTCGGTTACGGTTCGGATACAGTTATTGTTAAATATCCGAAAATAATCGAACGGATATCTGGAACGTAACTGAACTAAATATGAAACCAAACCGAACCGTGTGTGTGTGTGTATAAACATAAAACTAAAACTAAAACTAAGGTAATGTTAATGCAGATTTTTTTTCTTTGGTTCAATTTCATATATATGAATTATGTAAATCAAAGATCTATGTCAAATTAAAAATGAAACTGGCTTCCCTTGCATCTCTTTATCATTTCTATGATTTTACTTTGGGGTTGTATTCTATTGTTAAACTACTTTTTATTTTGTTGCGTTGTTGTTGGCTTAGTTACAGTTAGTGAATTTCTTTTAATGATGATATAATATGTAATATGTAATGTGTATATTTGTGAGTTTGATTTGTTGCCAAAATATGAATAGTAGTTCATTTTCCAAATATGAACAGGAATTCATTTTTTAAAAAATTACATTTGGATCAGATCAGGGCGGGGCGGATTCGGATCGGATTCGGAAAAATTACGGATATCCATTTGGTTCGGGTATTAACCGATATCCGGCAGATACGGTTATGGTTCACTGATTTGAATAACCGATGGATATCGGATCGGTTACGGTTATCGGTTAGCGTTCGGATATCGGATACGGATATCCTAATATCCGATCCGATCCGTTGCCATTCCTACTTTGATGTTTATAATTGCACTTAGAATTTCAGGATCAAAAAATTCCTTCTCGTTAATTCGTGATTGTTATATGATAAATTTTTAATTTATAAATGTGCTTTGGTTAAATAAAACTGGCAGATGATGCAAGGTAGTATCTGGATATCCTCAAATGCTCAGGGTCATGCTAAAAGCATGACTCTTCTTCTCAGGCTTCAAATCCAATCTTTCAGAAAAGCCATGTTTGAGCTTGGAACGCAGCCACATTCAAACTCTATATTCAAAGGCCTTAAAGTTATTTTAGCTGATGATGATGACGTAAACAGAACAGTGACCAAAAAACTGCTCGAGAAACTCGGTTGCAGAGTCTATGCTGTTTCATCTGGGTTTGAATGTTTGAGCGCTCTAGGCCCTACCGGGAAATCATACCCAGTTGTTGTTTTAGATCTTCACATGCCTGAAATGGATGGGTTTGAAGTAGCAATGAGAATTCGGAAGCTCAGAAGCCACAATAGGCCGTTGATCATAGCCCTGACTGCAAGTGCGGAGGAATATGTGTGGGAGAGATGCTTACAAATGGGAATGAATGGAGTCATTCGGAAACCTGTGCTGTTGCAAGGAATGGCTGATGAGCTCCGAAGAGTCCTTCAACGGGCAAACGAAGGAGTATGAAGTAGAAGCTCAATAATTGCGTGGTTTATTAGCTTCCTTATACTATTTATGAGGCTATGAAGTAGAAGCTCAATAATTGCGTGGTTTATTAGCTTCCTTATACTATTTATGAGGCTCTGGATCAACTTCATCATACTAATTTTCTCTAACCATGCTCATGAAAGTAATAGTCAAATTGTATGTGATACTTCATATCTCATGCATTGTATACTTGGAGAAAGCTACGGTACCACAAGATTATGTTTTTTTTACGGTTTATAGTATGTATTTTACTTTAGTGTAATTACGAACGTGCATTACCGTACAAAAGTGAAGTTAGCATATCTATCAATGGTTACGTAGTTTTTTTGATTAGCTACAGATTTTATGTTTCATGTGTTTTGCGTGTCTTATAATTCTTATTTTTATGTTCGTTTGTTATCATTCCATATAATATTTGTTTCGTATTCTAGTCATTTACGAATGGATATATACAGTACGTATTAAAAGATTATGAATCATTTTCTGGTGTACTCGTCTGTAACCTTAATTTCTTAAGGGTTTTTTTTCACCTTGTAACAGAATTTCTATCTTATTTTTTCATTTGCAAAACAAAGAATATGATAAAAACATGTCAGATTTGCTGTTTTGCTATTGGTTAATGTCTGGTCAGCATAAAGAATCCTTCTTTTTTTCTCCATTTTTTTTTATTCTTAGAAATGGGAAAGATTTATAGGAGTTCATGAAAGGGACTAAATTGTCCAGTCTGAGGTTTTATGAGACGAGTTCATTTTAATGTTCAGAATTGTTTCTTTTTCTTTTTTTTTATTTCATTGAAAAAATCAGCTGAGTTCAAAATTCTGTTTATCAGATATTAATGACATGTTTGAAAAACTATAAACAGATTTCTGTGAAAAAATAAATAATAAAACATTGAATCGGAATTCTTTTCTTTTTGGACATAAATATGTTTTGAATAATATGATTTTTGACGTGTTTCTTGTTCTCGAAGAGTTTTAAGAAGTAAACAGTTCCTGACATTTGAGTAGTTCAAAAAGTATCCACAAAGAACCGAAATTGATCCCCTAGTAACTCGAAAGGATGTCGTCGCTAAAACATAATTGGTCATGTAAACCTGTTAGTGTATTGAATTTGGTTAATAATCCAAATGACGAATTGGATACTAATTTAATTCATTAGGTGAAAAAGACATCAGTATAGTTTGGCATTCTGATAATAAATCAAAATGATGCAAGATTCAAATCAAGGCTGAAGGAGCATGGTTTCTGATGTAGATGTAATGTAGCATAGTCTTTTTCATTTTCAGTTGAATAAGAGAGATGGCTTTAGTTGAGCTGGCATCTCTTGGAATTAAGTCGATTTTAGTGGGTTTTGAGTCACATGTCAAAAAATAGGATTTGATATAAGCTGAAGGGTCAAGTCTGCTTATCTCAGCAATAGAAAAATCATTTTCTTCAATACACAGTTTTCTTCTTCGTGTCTTTTCTGCTGCTCTTGAGTTTTATAATGGTGATTGAGATGATTTGGTTCAATAAATTCTTTATGGTATCAAAGCAGTACAAGACCAAAGTCTATCTATAACACCCCGCACTTTAAGGATATAAAATGAGCAATAGAACGATATAAATCTCAACAATACTTTCATTATATTAATAACCATGAAATCATCTAACGATAAATAGTGTTAACATCTAACTCAATCTGTAAAACAGCAAAACTTAGGTTTCTAAATTTATAAAAAATTGAACATTATAAAAAATAATTTTTAGGTTTTTCTAATTCTTATATACTCGTTAAAAGGTTAATTACACTAACTCCTTTCTTATTCTGAAGACCTAGCAAACGATACACAATTAATCAATTAAACTGAATCCATCAAACTCTAGAATAAATTGAAAACATAAAATAATAAGTATCGAACATTAGGTACTCACATCCTCCCCTCTCCCCTTAAGAAATTGCATCCTCGAAATTGCTCTCAAAAGTAGAACAACCCTGAGTACTTAGAGTGAAGATCTGACTCTCGCTCCCACGTGGCCTCATCCACTACGTGATGGTGCCATAACACCTTGGCCAATAGAATAGCTTTCATCGGGCTCATATTTACGCAACATAGACATGTGAAACATGTCATGAACCCTTGACAGCCTTGGTGGCAAGGCAAGTCGATACACCACTTCCCCTATTTTTTTTTTTCAAAATATCAAATAGCCAAACAAATCTTGATGAAAACTTTCCACTACGACCAAACCGCATCAACCCCTTCTTTGGTGTAACTTTCAAGAAAACATAATCGCCCACCTTGAAAAATAGTGGTTGCCTTCTATTGTTGGCATAACTTTTCTAACGGCTCTGAGCGGTGAGCAACCTCTGTCGTATATGTACAACCTTATCTATAGTCTCCCAAACCAAATTGAGTCCTAACACTATGACTTCTTCAACCTCAGCCCAACATACGAGTGATCTACATGGTCTGCCATAAAGTGCCTCATAAGGAATCATCTCAATGCTAGACTGAAAGCTATTATCGTAGGCAAACTCTGCCAGTGCTAAGTGATTCTCCCATGAACCTCGAGAATCTAAGATGCAAGCACTCAATATGTCTTCAAGAATCTGAATTGTATGCTTGGACTGCTCGTCCATCTGAGGATGGAATGTGGTACTCATCCACAAATCCATCCCAAGTGCTTTTTAAAGACTAGACCAAAACCGTAAAGCACTGGAATTTTGATCTGGCATGATAGACACTAACACCTTATGCAATCAAACTACCTTTCAAATATAAAGTATACTGAGTGCCTCCACAGTATTTGTCAAATGGATAGGAAGAAAATGATCAATTTTGGTCAGTCGATCAATAATCACATATACTGCATCATGCCCAGCTGGCGACCTTAGAAGTCTCTATCACCAAGTCCATAGTCACGTGCTCCCATTTTCACTTAGCCACTGGCAATGGCTGCGACAACGCAACTAGTTTCTAATACTCGGTCTTAACCTACTGACACATCAAACATTTCAATACGAATAGAGCAACATCATGTTTCATCCCCTTCCACTAGTACTGTCACCGCAAATCTTGATACATCTTCGTAATGTTAGGGTGTACTACGAGACAAGAATGATGAGACTCTTGAAGTACACTCTTACAGCACGACTCGAGCACATATACTTTGCCAACAAATCTCAACCCTTGATCTGCATGAAGAATATAACCATTAACCGGCTCACCCAAAGTCAAACGCCCCGCACTGACTTCACCTCCGAGTCATTTTGTTGTTCTTCTATCACTTTCATCGATAATGAAGGTTGGACTACTATGCTAAACAAGGCAGCCCTGTCACCATCCATGTTGAACTATAAACTCTGCTCACCAATCACCCTAGTCATTTTTCATTCTCGTATAGCTACACTAAACAGACTAAGGAGTGACTTCTTGCTCAAGACATTTGCCACTGCATTTGCATTATCTAGATGGTACTGCAATTCAAAATCATAGTCTTTCATATACTTTATCCACCTTCGTTGTCTCATATTCAAATCTTTCTGAGTGAAAATATAATTAAGGCTCTTGTGATCCGAGAAGACCTCGAACCACTCACCCTACAAGTTGTCTCCAACCCTTGAGTGCAAATATAACCGCTGCCAATTTTAAATTATGAGTGCAATAACTGCACTCATAGTCCTTCAGCTGACGAGAACCATATCCAACAACTCTCCCATCCTGGATTAGCACACATCTTAGTCCATCCTTTGAAGCATGAAAATATACTAAATATCTTTGTCCTCACTCAGGAATCACCAATATTGGAGCAGATGTCAACCTCCTTTTCAACTCTTAGAATGAATGCTCAGACATCTCATCCCACACAAATATGATCCACTTTTAAGTAGGTTTTGTTATTGGAGTAGTCAACCGTGCAAAATTCCCAACAAAATGCTAATAATAACCAGCTAAGCTCAGAAAGTTTCAAATTTCAAATATACTCTTGGGTTGCTCCCAAATCAATATTGTCTCTATCTTTGATTAATCCACTGTCACCCCTTCACTTTACACTTCATGCCTCAAAAAATTCACATTGGAAAGCCAAAAGTCACACTTCAAGTATTTAGCGTAGGGAAAATTCTTTCTCAAAATTTTTGGTACAATCCTCAAGTGCTTCTCATGCTTCTGCTCTGTCGATGAGTAGACCAGCATATCATCCACAAACACCACAAAAAACTGATTCAAGAATTCGTGAAAGACAATGTTCATCAACCCCATGAAAGCGACGGGTGCATAGGTCAAACCAAACGGCATCACCTCAAATTCATAATGATTGTACCGCGTCCAAAATACTGTCTTGGCAATGTCTACCTCTCTGGCCCTCAACTAATGATAACCTGACCTCAAATCAATTTTAAAAAATACCCGAGAACCCTTGAGTTGATCAAACAAATCATCGATCCTTGGTAATGGATATTTATGTAATCTCAATGACCCCATCTTTCTTCTAAACAAATAGGACCGGAGCACTCCACGGTGAAGTACTAGGTTGGATAAAAAAAACTTGTCTAACAATTATTAAAGTTGTACATTCAATTCTTTTAATTTCGATGAAGCAAATCGATAAGGTGCCATAGAAACTGGAGAGGTCCTGAACATGACATCGATAGAGAACTTCACTTCTTGTTGAGGTGGTAAGCCCACAATATCATTCTAAAAGACATCCAAAAAATCACATACTTCTCGAGGTAACTATCTAAGACTTTGACTCTCTTCATCATCCTAGGTCACTGAATGGCCAAAAGTCTCTCGACCCTATAACCCATGAATCACTAATTGAACACTCCCTCAGTCTCCCCAAAAATGAAAATTGCCTCCCCTGAAATATTAATAGTCACCTTACTTAAATAATACTCGATCGTGACTCCAAAAAAAGTCAACTAGTCCATCCCTAAAATAACATCAAAGCTACTCATACCCAACAGTATGAGATCAAATAATAGACTGTGGTCAACGAACTCCATCTCACATGACTTACACACGTGTGTAAGAACCACATCGCCCCCAACAGACATCTCAATCGACAAAACAGACAGATTGGCCTCAAGACCCAAGGTAGTAGCACAAAAGTAAAAGTAGTAAATGAATGCAAAGCATCTGTGTCGAACAAGACACTAGACCAAGTGAGTGATGAAGGTAAAGTACCTCAAACAACAAAGACTCCACCTGTTGCCATCTTCGGCACTGCTATAGTATAAGCACGTCCCCTATTCATCTGTCCTTGTTGTATCAACTGAGTTGCGGGACTGGTAAGGCTGTCCCTACCTGTTGTACCAATGGAAAAACTCTGCTGGACGAACCTGATTTCATTGGACGATAGTGTCTGACCGAGACCCTTGGTTCACATTAGTGTTTAGGCAGAGCCTATAGAAGACATTAGCGACAAATGTTAAGTTGAGTACAACTTTTCATCCCCAAACTGATGGGTAGTGAGAGCAAACAATTTAGACGCTCAACGATATGCTAAGGGCTTGTATGTTGGATTTCCAAGGCCATTGAGAATGACACTTATCGTTGGTAGAATTTGTATACAACAATAACTATCAAGCTAGCATAGGAATGGCATTGTACAAAGGTTTGTATGGCAACCTTGTCGGTCTCCAATTTTGTTGGACCAAGGTTGGAAAGGTGAGTTTCTTGGGGTTGGAGTTGGTACAAGAAACCATTGAAAAGATCAAGGTCATTAAACAAAGAATGTTGATAGCTCATATTAGGTAGATAAGCTATGCCGATAAGAGGACAAGGCCCTTGGCATTTAAAGTAGGTAATCACATGTTTTTAAATATCAAGCCAAGATGAGGTGTCACTTGGTTTGGTAAGAAAGATAAGCTGATGCCGCGGTACATTGGGCCATTTGAGATTTTGGAGAGAAAAAAAAAAGTTTCCTACCGGTTGCATTGCCTCTACAAATTGATCAGGTTCATAATGTCTTCCATGCATCAATTCTTAAGAAGCACATGGCATTACCAATGCATATCTTGAATTGAGAAGATGTTATGTTGGATGAAGACACGACATACGAAGAGAAACCGGTTCGGATTTTGGAAAGTAGCAAGAAGATCTAAGAGTTAAGACCGTCAGATTGGTCAAGATTCTTTGGTGTCACTGAAATCTCATGGAGTTAACCTGAGAAAGGGATAATGGAATGAGAATCAACCACCCCAAGCTCTTTACTTAGACTGTCTAGTGTAAATTTCGAGGACGAAATTATTTAAAAGGAATAGGTTGTAATAACCTATACTTCTAATTTAATTTTAAGTGTGAAACCCCGATCCTTTTTAATCAATTCAATTATTTTAAAAATTTAAAATTTTAAGTTTATAATTATTAATTTTATGGAGTTTAAAAAAAAAAAATGATTCTTTGGTCTAAATTCAAATTTTAACGAAAATATCGGTAATGTGATGATGTTATTAATTTAACCGACGAGGGACACATGAATTATGTCCGATCACTCGAGAATACCGAATTTGCAGTATTTTCGATCGCGTAGATATATAAATTTATATACATTAATTTTACGAGGTTTGTCCGCGATCGAAATTGATCAGATTTTGTACCGAACAATCAAGACGAGACCGGATAGGCCCAACCTATTTTCTCATGGCTAGGAATTGTAGGCCATCATTTTTCTTAAGCTTACTTATATTATACACTAAGATTTTAATCATGCATGCATAATAAAAAAAAAAATTAAAAACACATGTATAATTGGTCAAAGCCAATAAAAATACATGCAATTGGAAAGCTTTGGAAGCAAGACTTGCTCCTCCACTACTTCTTCACGGCAGAACACACACACACACACACTAAGCACACTAAGCACATGCAACCCTTTTGGTCTATAAATACACACACCTCACTAGCACACTCACACTTTGCATATTTGGGGTTCCTAGCAATTTAGAGAGAGAGAGAGAGAGAAGGAGTGGAGCCAAACTAGCAAGGGTGAGTTAGAGAAGGCTCGGGTTAGACTCGGGTCAGTCTCGGGACGTGCTTGGGATGCTCGAATCCGAAGCAAAACGCGACCGGAGGTACCGACTTTCTTTCGTCCTCTTTACGCACCTTACGTTTATAGGCGTTTCGTTTTTATCTCGTTACGTTTCGGGTCGAGATTTTTGATAATATTTGTAGCTTAGACACCATACTACTCATGCATGTTCAAAACCGGGGTCGTTATGTTGAAAAAAAAATGAAGTTTTTGCCGTTTGAACGGAAAAAAGTACACTGCCCAGTTTTTACCGGTAGTAAGCCTTGCTAAATCACTCGGAGTTTTTATTCTACAACTTTTCTACGAAAAATACTTATTAGGGGTTGTAGTTGACACATTTTAGCACGCATGCATGTTGGACCCGAGGCTCGGAGGGCTCGGGAATGGGAGTAACGGGCCGCCGAACGCAGCAGCTGTTGGGTGCATTTCTGGGCAGATTACACTGCCCAGTTTTGGACAGTGCGTTTCGTCTTTTTCGTTTCGTTTCGAGTCGAGATTTTTGATAAGAGCTGTAACTAAGACACCATACTACTTGTACATGTTCAAACCCGGGGTGGTTATGTTGAAAAAAACGGAGTTTTGGCCATCCGAACGACAAAATGCACACTGTCAGATTTTACCGGTAACATACCTTGCTAAATCACTCGGAGTTTTTATTTTACAACTTTTCTACGAAAAATACTTATTGGGGGTTGTAGACGACACATTTTAGCACGCATGCGTGTTGGACCCGGGGCTCGGAAGGCTCGGGAATGGGAGAAACTCGCTGTCAAACACAGCTGATTTTTCAGCAGTTTAAACTCAGCTTCTGGACAGTTTACACTGTCCAGTTTTGGGCAGTCCGGGCAGCCCCTATTCGGGCAGCCCATGGTTCGGGCAGCCCCTGCTCGGGCAGTCCTTGTTCGGGTCAGTTTGACACAACTTAGTAGAATTGGTTCGGGTTGACCTCGAACGAGCATTATTTGAGTTTCGAGACGAAAAATATTATTTTTACTGGTAACTTTCGTTTGAACCAAAATATTTTTAGACCCAACCCGAGACTAAGTTGTTGACCGAAACTCGTCACTTAACCCAT
Organism: Arctostaphylos glauca; assembly: GCA_019985065.2. Lineage (NCBI taxonomy): Eukaryota > Viridiplantae > Streptophyta > Magnoliopsida > Ericales > Ericaceae > Arctostaphylos > Arctostaphylos glauca. The sequence goes on along the minus strand of JAHSPW020000005.1, from coordinate 26,994,091 downwards.
AAAAACAGTACCTTAGCCGAACACTTAGAAAAAAAAATTAGACCACGTGACCCTTGGACACATCGAACGCCGTTTTTGACACGAGTCTAATAAACCATCGGAATATGCAATGTTTTTTATAAAAAAAATAAATAAATTAGATTACGATCATGCTAAATCCTTTGACCCTTATGCTAGATCCCGAAGTCGGTGACGCGTAGGGCAATACGAGAGTTTTCGGGCGAACGACTATCGAGGTGAGTTTTGTTATACCTTGTTTACCGATTTTAGGAAAAAAAAAGTACATATTTATCTTTTTTGACAAAAATTCATGTATTTAGTATCCATGTTCTTTGTATTGAAATCAATTAAAGGAATATTGAGATATTTATCGAAATCATGAAAATTGCTCGAATTATGAAAATTGGCATAATTGAGAAGTTGGCAAATTTGACATGTTTGGTAGAAATGTGGTTGATAAATAATATTTCCATGCTATTCGGATTTACTTTTATAGATTATCGAGAAAATTATCGATTAAATGTTCATACGGTGCCCCGACCGCCAGGGGATAAGAAATATGGCGAGGTGAATGAAATAAGGTGAAAGGATCGACGACCGATAGATCCGCCGGATGACGTCATGCCGATTTTATATCTGATAGGGTAGCTCCCTATATTCGGTGACCGTTGAACAAATTAACTGAATATTATTCTAAATGGATATCGTTCCTAGAAGTGAAAATTCACTTGGAACCTGAAATGAGAAGTTAGACTTCAGAAAAAGAATTACGATTCTTTATAAATGTGATGGATCACTTGGCATAATTGTGAACTATAAATTATTTTAAATTGCACGTATACGAGAAAAGTCATTTTCTGCCTGAAATTCGATAAGCATTGTTATAACGAAATTCACACTAGCCTAGTGCTTAAGAGTTGTTGTTGATTACAACTACAGGTGCTTCTGAAGTCGAGGACGCTGCGTGATTTTGTGTATCTTCGTCAAGTTATTAGATTTTCATGTTGTTAGTAATGTACTTTGTATTTCAGACTTATGTTTTTGTACTTTTTGATACCTGGCCGAGCCGCCTGTGGCCGAGCCAAGGATTATACTATGGATGATGTAATAGTTAATTTATCACTAGCACTTCGGGAGTATTTTTAATGTTATTCCGCATTTTTTTTATCGCACTCTGATATTATGGAAATCCCTAAACCAGTTTTATAAATTGAGGCCTTGATGGATTAAACCCCATCGGCCGGTCGCGACCATGTGTTTTTGAGACGGGTCGTGACATTAAGTATTATTAAGTAAATTTTATGTTAATAGTTGAACTTTTGAATTTTTTATTTTGGCTCAAAAATTTGGAGCTCGCTCAAGCGACCTTGCTTTTTAGAGTTGGCTGGAGCGAGTTTGAGACTACTCGAGCGACCTATTCGAATTCAGGAACAAATAGCTGCAGTATTGATGGTCATTGATGGAGGAATCAATTTTCGATCAGTTTATACGTGGAAAATCATGGCCTTTATTCCACGATATAAACATAGATAGGATTCTTAAGGGTTACACGAAATCAAACTTAGAGATTTTCAAAGAATTTTAGAGAGAGAAAATTCTTGAGTGTTCTTGAGTTTTTGTCTTGGAGGAGGCTTTATCCAATTTGTTCTTCACAATCCGAGGTCGTTCATCTTTGTAATCTATCATTTAAGGTAGGGGAAATCACTAGCAACCTTTAGGATGTCAACTTACAGTAGGTAGATTTTTCAATTTCTGTCAAGAGCATGTTAGGGTACCTTTATCTACCATTGTTAATGTACGAAATTGTTTTTAAACGTAGATATCTCAAATAAATTAGTATGGGGTTAATGATTTTCCACCCGTAAAGTCTCTGTTTTCGCTTTCAATTGTTGTTTTTTATACTAGAACATAGATTAGGGTTTTGGATTGGACTGTTCTTTATCAAAAACCCAAGCCCAAAATTTGTTGAAAACGATAGCTCGGTCGATCAAGCTATAGGACGCTCGAGCAAGTTATAGGATGTTCGAGCAACCTCTCTATTTTCTAATAGAGACTGGTCCGAGACCAAAAAGTCAGAATTCATATTTTAGTCTATCGCTCGAGCGACCTTGTAAAATTCAGCAAGTTATTGGATGTTGTCCGGGGCATTCGAGCTATATTTTTAGACTGTATTTCACCCATGTAAGCATGTTCAGGATGCATAAGTATCCATGATCACATAATGTATGTCCACGAATCCCCATGGGATTTCGTGTGAGCAGGTTGACCAACTTTGACCATGAATTTATGTTGTTGTTATGTTATCGGTTGTGCTTAAATTGTGGACATTAAGGGTTAAAGTTGTCTGTTTCTGGTTGTAGTGGTAACATTGTTATTTCAAATACAGCCGTTGTGCTGCCCGAGTTGTTGTTGTCAGTCAGAGTTACAATCTTCGTGCTGGCCAACCTTGAGTAATGGAAAATAGTGACTTAGTCGTCATGCCGTTTGTTTGACTTAGAATAGTTGTCGTGCTACCGGATTTTAGTATCTTGAACTTTATAATGTTTGTGGATTATGTAAAAATCTAGAAAATACACTAGGGACACTGCTTCAAATGCCACCTGTAACAAGATAGTGGGGGGTGTTGGGTGAACATTATACGTATTGGAACTGTGTAGAGAACAACTAAGAATGTTAATAGAAAGTATAAAACGGATGTTAGAGGCCGTCGTGTCAAGTGTTGTTCTGGTCGCAAGCCGAGTGTTGATGTTCTGGGCGTCGTCCCAAGTTGTGTTCCATGTGAGTTGGAGTCCCACCGGGCGTCATCCCGTTTGTTGATTTTAAGGACCCCGACTAGGAGATGGGCATACTCAGTCAAAGGTGACTTTGGGGATGTCTTTGTTGATAGCTCTGGACCTCAAGGGAGTGGCGATCTTGTCTTGGGCATACTTGAGTTGATAAAAGAGAAGCGACTAAGGGTCACTGGTACCTGACTTGGCGAAGCCACGTATTCAATCGGGTCTAGCTAGAGGGAGATGGCTATTGACTCGAGTAGATGATAGAAGTCTTTTCTTTGCCTATGTAAGAACTTGTCAATATCAACTAAGTGTTATACGCTAGACAAGAGGTGTTCCTAAAAACTTTGAAGAAACGAAGGTATAATAAACCTGCCTGTTTACTTTCTTGTCCAGTTACTATCTCACTTGTCATATATCCTGCTATATGCCTATATTTCTTCTTATTCAGTTTTCGGTGACTTTCACTACTGAGTTTAATACTCATTGGAGCAACTTCTTTGCCCCTGGTGTTTCATACCAAATGTCAAGGAGCAGTTGGAGAACCCACCCAAATAGGAAGAGCCGGGAGCTGTTGGAGAAAACTATGGTGACGTTTGACTGCCTTATTCTTAGATGTTCTGTTATTTTATTTTTCAAATAAATGTAAACCTTGAGGAATATTTCTGTCAATTTCACTTCCGTACATTTGCAAAACCCTATTTATCTTATTTCCTGTTGTTTTAAAAAATTGAATAAAATATTTTAATTAATGTCTCGAGAAATCGGGGTGTTACAAGAAACCTCACGCACTTGTCCAGTGGCACCTCCAAAAAGAAAGAAAAACCTAATCCAGAAAATTTTAAAGTTCACAAATTTAAAATTTAAATCACACAATGTGTGTTTTTCAAGATTTCAAAATTAATTACCGACACCTAGAATAAAAATAATACGTTTCATGCATAGTCAAACTTGAGAATCTTAAGTAAGCTCACGACTAATATATAAGAGAAATACACTGATCGAAGTACAAAAATTCTACACGTGTATTTTTTACTATATACTCCTTAGCAAGAAACATATTATTTTTTCAAATTCTTTTTGGAAGAAGGATATTGTGCCTTTGAAACTCACAAATACGAGTACTATTTGTGTGCTGGATACGAGTTGACTAGTATTATATAATTTTACTATATGTTTTATAATGTTAAATATAAATATAACTGGTGGAAGTAAGGTCCAATATTAGGTGAAACTCAAAAAAGAAAATGTTTCATAGTAAAAGGTCCAATAAAATTTTGTTTATGGTACTTATAGAAAGGGGTGTTATCTTTCCTTAAATACTAAGTTGTGTTAGTATTTACATGCATAATGAGTCAAAATTTCTCAAATTAATTGTTATAATATTTGGAAAGACAAAAGGAAAAGAAAAAAAAATAAAAATAAACACTTTTAGAAAATTCTAAATTATTTTCTCATACTAAAGCCATCATAATTTTTTGCACTAGATATTGATTATGTTTTTCTCTTCCAAGATGCACTCGTTCAATCCATTTTGTTTTTATCCAAATCAATAAAGGTAGCATCTCTTCTCCTTATTTTTAATTTTTTAAAGACAAAGTTAATTGAATAAAATAATTAACAATCATTTACATCAATAGTACCCCAAACAGGTATTGAATAACTTTAACATTTTTATTGAATTTTATCATCTATTCATAAACTTTCTCTCTTATTTTGTAATTACTATATAATTCATTGCTCCATACTTTTATAATTTTTAAATATTGTTATTGAATTGAGTTATTCATTACTTATATAATTAGAAAAGATATATTTATGAGGGGAAAAAAAAGGTGCATAACACGGATATAACGCGAGAAGTATAGATAGATCAAAAAGAAATAAAATACATTTTCAGTAACCCCAAGGAGGTCAGTGCATTTTACCCAGAGTTATCAATCTCGTATCGGTGGGTTTGTACCAGCGTATCGTTTTTGATTTATCGCTAAAATTAATATACATTGTTCAAATAATATTTTTTGTAAATAATTCACATTTGACAAATAAAATAAAGTCTCACCACTTAAAAATAAATTGCCAAACATAAAAAGAGAAGATTTGACTCTCAATTTATGTCCAATTATCCAAAAAAAAACATTACTTAAAATTAAAAAAAATTACAAACCAGCCAATATGAACCGGAACAACCCGAAATAAGCCGGAACAGTGGCCAATAATCCGGTATCATCAGGGTACAGTACAGAATTAATAACTTTGATTTTACCCAAAAAGAAAAGAATTTGCTTCTTCCATTCAATTTTCTTTCTCTGCCTTTTCCCTTCCGTTTGTTTTCCTACCTCGAACCCAATACCCAAATATAACATAACAGACAGAAGAAAAGGGAATTTTGATAATTTGGAGATACAATCAGATAAATCAACCTGAAAGATACCAAGTAGTCCTAGAAATAGGCATATCAGTGGAGCCAGAAATAATAGATTTTACAGTAATAAAATAAAGAGAGAGAGCTCAAGTTGTTTTCATCTTTTTATGCAGAAGTACTTTGGACAGAATTAATACATAGAGAACTTGGCTTTGGTTTTCTCAAATACTTGCTCAGCAATAATGGCCCCATTACCGTCAGCTTTTTTGATCTCCAAGTTAGCCTTTTGGTAAAACCCAGTACCCCTTAATGCATCTGCTATGAAATCATCAAACCCAATAGCTATAGCTGCTTCAGCTTTGGCTCCATAAACCAACCTCTGCACCAATAGAGCAAGCAAACTGGGGTGAGTGGTAAACTGGGAATTTACAGAAACATCCAATCATAAGCCAATGAGATCACTGATCACTAATATAAAAAATACACCAGCTGGATATTCGAACCTTTATTCTGGAAAGATGGATAGCACCAAAGCACATCGGACAAGGCTCGCACGAGGCATATATTTCACACTCGGAGAGCTCAGTCTGATTCAGCTTTTTACATGCCTGTGTCATTCCAAGTACGAGAATTAAATATTTACTAGGAGTGTAATTGATCTGGTTTGATAGAATTCATGGGACTTAACCGATTTCTGGTTTAAAAATTTTATAAATCAAAAAAAAAAAGAGGGTAGAAAATTAACAAAATTCTCTTTAAAAAAACCCTGTAGTCTTAAGCAAAATTCGTCAATTGGAAAATTCTGAGTACGGGAAGGGTACCAGAAAGAAACAAAAGAAAAAGTATAGGAACACAGATGTTCCGAATACATCCGGACACAAATGTATTCGGAACCATTAATTGCACTTGAAATTTATAAATTATTAAAGAGCCCACATACAAGATTCCAATGCATGTAACCAGAATATCTGTATTTCTAGCATTATTTTCAAAAACATTGTCATTGAAAGTTTCTATAGCACAACCACCAAAAAGCTAAATAGTAATTTCAGGAACACAGATTATCCGGACATATCTAGACACAGATGTATCTGGAACTATTGAATGTAAGTGGGACTCTCAATAATTCAAGAGATCCACGTGCATTCAACGATTCTAAACACATTTGTGTCTGGATAATCTGTGTACACAGACTTTTCCAAAGCAAAATTGATAGAAATATCAAACAAAAGTTGATTGATTGATTGATGTACTGTATGAACACACCCTGAACCCCAAGGGGTTGTTCGAATAGAGATTGGGGCGAGCTGTAAACCCATACGTCCTAAAGTCGAATCTCGGCAACTGCAACTTTGGGGCCACTGACGGTTTATGCTCGGTCGCCACCGTCAGGGCCTCGAGGACTAGTCGGTGTTAGGTGGGGGACTCCCCCAAGCAACCCCAGCTTAGTCCCCAAGCCATCCGGATACCTCAGTTATCAAAAAAAATGAACACACCCTGAATCTACTGTATTCGTTTGTTTATTTGGAAAAAAATTTCCCAAACAAGTTTTTAAAAAAAAATTCAAAAATTTTTATTTTTTTCCAAATAACTTCATCTCTCTACAAAAGAAGAGAGAGAGATACCTCAAAAATACCGAAAAAATTTAACTCCTAAATTTTTTCTGAAACACTTATACCAAACATCTCAGAGTTTTTTTCCGCAAAAATAGTTTCAGAAACACTCAACAGAACACACCAACCTCTTAACTACTTCTGATTGAGAAACATTCAAAGGTAGCTTTCAAGCAGAGCAAATGGGTCTATTTAGCATAAATTAACTAATAATACAATAATTCAATAAACACTACAGACTAAATGAATCTAAATCACACAAAGTTGACTAGCAGATAAGTTATCATGGCAGCTACCACCAAGCCTAGTGTGAATAAAATAAGATCAAAAAAAGTTGGTACATTATGCACCGTCTAAACCAAATGAAGAAAAGTTAAGCAACAACTTACCAAATAGCAATACAAAAACAACCTAACAGCGGAAATTTCTGCAGAAAAACTTTGACAATTTATTTGTGCTTCTCTCTGTGTACCTTTCTCCTCTTCTTTTGACCCAATTGTGGCCTAAAGTGGAAAGGGTAGTTTTACAGCAAAAAATTGGGCAACTACTCAGAAAAGGGTGTCACCATTTTTGATGGGTTTTGACACCCCAAAAAGAGATAACATTGGTAGTTATTTTTTACTCCAATAATTCTGGAAAGCCCAATAATGGGTGGAAAATAGGGGAGCCTGTTATGCATTGCGCACAGTAAAATCTGTTGCCGCCAAAATAACATCGTTTTAATACGCAAAATACAGTCATTTTTGCACGACGTGGTTTTGTATACTAACCTCTCTGATTGCTGTAACCTCAGCATGTGCAGTTGGATCTGTGTTTTTCAATACCATGTTGTGACAGCTCACAATCACTTTGCCTTTACAAACAATAACAGCACCAAATGGGCCTCCATCACCACATTCTACCCCCTTATATGCCTCTTCAACAGCTTTTGTTAAGAATTTCTGGTCTCCATCCTCTACAGCTGCTACAAAAAATCAAAACAGTTCAGATATATATAATGATAATTGTTAACAGAATAGCAGGAAGAATCAATCGAGTGATATGGACGGATCAGCCAATTGGAATAAGGTTCCTACAAAAATTGAAATTCCTTAATGTTTATTATTAATCTTTCTTTACACTTATTTTTATTCTTTGGAGTAAAATTCCCAAGAAAGAAAGATATCTCTATAACCAATATGCATGTCTCTCTTCGTGAAAAAGAAATTCTTTTTGAGGCAACAACTAAGAGAGATGAAGAAGTGTGGTGCTGGTAAGAAAAGGAAAGAGATCGAAGAAGATGAAGGGAAGTAGCCCTAAAGAAGACCAATGAACTTGAAGTGAAACTATTGTTACCATTAGCATCCTCCATGATGAAACTCACAAGAAAGAAAAAACAAAGAATTCTGGGGGAATGGGTGTTCAAGGAATGGTCTGGTAGGAAGTAGGAACAGAGAGAGAGAGAAGCACAAGATACAAAACTGGTCCACGAGTTGTCAATATATAATACTCCACAGAGAGAGAGAGAGAGAGAGAGAGAGAGAGGGGAATCCCGAATTTCAAATCAGTGATTTGTATCCTTTGGCTTTCGTTCGAAAAGGCAAGTGACGGAAACTCGTCGTTTGGCCTAATTGTTTTTTGAATTATTACTTTTTATTTAATATTGTTTCGTAACTGTTAAGTTTGTGCCACGTTTTTTATATGGATGAGAAATTTACAAAATATAAATATATGTGATCTAAATTTTAAACACAATTATAAAATACAAAAACAATTTTAAAAGTATGTCTGCTTTCAATTATTTTCATTTTTAATTTTTTTTTTAAAATTTCATTATTTTTTACTTTTTAAATTTTTCTCGTAAAGATAGACCAATATTTTATAAAAACTTCACATAAAGCTAACAAAGTTAAATAATTAAATAATTATAAAAAAAAGTAGTGTAATAAATAATTTTGACCAAATTAGGCTTTTGCAAAAAGCACATAATTTTATACTTAAAATTAGCTTTCCAAAATAAAGAAAATCCACTTGGTTTAGGAAACATATCAATTGCATTTATTAGGACTTAATTTACAAAATTCTAAGGTACTGGTCTAGTGATATCTGAAGTTTACTCTATTTGATTTTAAATTTAAAATCTTTCGGTTGCTATCAATTTTTATATTTCTTGTTTAAAAAATATTGTATAATTGATATTCTAAAGCAAAAATGCTATGGATACCGATTTGGTAATTAATGACACATTGACACTAAGTACCCCTGTTTATATGCTATTGTTCTCAATTAAATTACTCAAGTTTGATTAGAACCTTAAGTGATAGGGGTGAAAGTATTATTCAAAAAACCGAATTGATTGAAAAAAATGATCGAAAAGAAAACCTATTAAGGTCAGTACGGAATAAGAGTCGGTCGATTTCAGTTTAATCGTACATATTTTTTTGTTACTTCGATTCTGTTATGTTTTCTCCTTTTTTTTTGTTTGAACTGACCGAAGAAAACGAAATTTACAGTATACAAAATAAGAAAATTAATTTTATAAGATGAAATAATTTTTATCCGTTCAATTTTATAGAATGGAATAAATTAATTGGTGAATTTAACCCAAAACATTAGGAGACAATTTAATTTTTTATGAAGTATTTTTCGGTCAACTCAACTATGCCGACTATTCTGACTGAACCAATCCCACTCAATCAGACATCAATTCCATTATAAATTTGGTCGGGATCAATAGCGCCATTCACAATGCGCACTACTGATTCTCAAATTCTCCCATTTCTTTTCCCCTCTCTCTCTCTCTCTCTCTCTCTCTCTCTCTTTCTCGAATTAGGTTCCTACAAAAATTTACAGGCCTAAAATTTAATGTTTATTCTTACTCTTTCTTTATACTTGTTTTTATTCTTTGGAGACCTAAACCATAAAATTCCCAATACTAAAATTTAATGTTTATTCTTACTCTTTTTTTATACTTATTTTTATTCTTTGGAGACCTAGCTATACCGTAAAATTCACAAGAGAGAAAGATGTCTCTATAACTAATATATCTTCATGAAAAAGAAATTCTTTTTGAGGAATCTACTAAGAGAGAGGGAGGGAGGAATCCCGATTCAAATCAGTGATCTAATTCGTGGGACCCGGGGGGCTGTCTCATCTTCAATTGGTTTTGCGAAGGAGGATCTCAATGACGTGTATGACTGGATGGTGAACATGAAATTTTAGCGGCTTCATGTTTCTGTTGATGAGTTTCAGGGAGTGATGAAGAAGGAAGAGGTGAGCGGAGTGACTAGTTTGATGGTGAATTTGCAGGATTCGGAAAGTGGATTTCAGTTTGTTTACGGAGGAACAAGAAGAAAGTGAAGAAAGGGAAGAAAGGGTCCAGTCGGTGGTAGAGAGGGATAAGGTTGATTCCTGCTTAGAGAGAGAGAGAGAAACAGATGGGTTCAAAGGAGTAGATTTTTTCCCCAATTGGCACCAAAACGACGTCGTTTTGGTGCCCTACAGGCTGCAGTGCAACCCTTGCACTACAGCCCCCCCGGGTCCCTAATTTGTAGCCTTTGGCTTATATTCAAAAGAGAAAGTCTTTGATTTCAAAAAACTTTTAAAAATTCAAAATGAATGGACAAGATTTACTTGACTTTGTAAACTTTTAAATCTCAATGAATCTTAACACTTGATGTCGAATTCGGGGATATTTTTGAGGAAAGTTTTCTGGGATCGTAGCACTCCTCTGCTCAAAAAGACAATGACGGAAACTTGTCGTTTGACCTTTCTTTTCTTTTTTTGAATTAATATTTTTTGCTTAAACTTTTCTTTTAATTGTTAAGTTTGAGCCAGTTTTTTTAATATTACCAGTTTGCATCAATGAGAAATTTTAAAAAAATATAAGCATATATAAATTAAATTTAAAAAATTAAAAAAATACAAATGTAATTTGAAATATATGTCATTTGGAATTATTTTCATCTTTAAAAAACTTCTTAAATTTTATTATCTTAATTTATTATTTTTAAAATTTTTCTCGTAAAGATAAACCAATATTTCATAAGAAAATTCACACAAAGCTAACAAAGTTGAATAATTAAATAATTATAAAAAGTAGTTTAATAACTAATTTTTGACCAAATTGGGCTTTTGCAAAAAGCACATTTGAGTTTTATACTTAAAATCCGATGATAAATTATAATGAGGGAGCGCAAAAGCACAACTAATTGATTAGCTTTCCAGAATAAAGAAAATCCACTTGATTTAGGAAAAAATATCAATTGCATTTATTAGGAATTTTTTACAAAATTCTGAGGTATTGGTCTGGATATAAAGGGTAAAATATAAAATACAAACGGTAAAATTCGGAGGTAAAATATAAAATCTTGTTAGATTATGTATAAATATGATATTCAGTGGATATATAACTGAATATAAATGAAAACATATTTTTTGTTTGTTTAGAATATATATCCAAATATATTAGACTTTGATATGTTGAGACTTGAAGTTTAATTATCTGTTTTATCCTCATAGTAACTATTACATGACATATTGTCCTCTAATTTATTTATCCACTATTTAATTTTACTATGTAAAATTAAATGATAACTAAAAAAAAATTGGTTAGTTACAACAACAAAATACAATTAAATTGAGTTTTAATTGAATTGAGTTTTATCTTCTTTTTCTCTATGAATTCTAATTAAAAATACAATATTTCACAAGTCTTGTTAAAATAATTTAGAAGGAATAAGTTTAATTTCTCAGTTAAACAAATAAATTGGATTACAAATATATTTTTACAAAGTAAAACTAATATTTATCTACTGTCTAATTTTACAAAGTAAAAATAATAAATCAATTATAAACAATTAGCATTACAAACAATTTTTTTTTAAACAAAAACACAAAAAAAGCAAAACTTGTTAAAGTACAAAACCCGCTGTACTTAAAAAAAATAATAGGATGATTTACACTGGCCTCCCCTGAGGTTTGTAAAAAATACAATGCCCCCTCAAGTTTTTAAAATTATAATAACCTTTCTTACTTTTCATATTATTATGCAGTTATCTCCCCTATTATTATAATCAATCTAATATAATTAATTAGACTATTAGAACTTCAAATTTGAGATTTTTTTGATAAAATAAATTGTAACATAATTTTTATCACGTCAAAAATAACCTATGCTAAATTTTTGAAATTATTTTGAAGTTGAAATTCTGACAGAATTTAAAAATTTGTTTGAATTTTGGCTTAAAAAAATCTAAAAATTTTAAAATAAACTATTTCAAACGTGATGTGAATTATGCTAAAGTTTATTTTGTAACGCTCCGAATTTCGAACACATTAATAAAAAGAGTAAAGTAATTAAAATACCATCATTATATTGAAATACGAGTTTGGTACACGAGATAATCAAAATACATTTCAAAGAGACTGTTTACATCCAAAAAGACTTTAAAAGTAAAGTATAGTAGTCTAAACTAGTCTAAGTGATCCACAACTTAATCACGTCTTCTGCGGGATAAACGTCATCATATGGTGTATAGTCTGGTCCGGCTTCATCGTTGTCGGTACCTGGTTATGAAATACCAGGGGCAGGAGGAAGTTGCACCATGAATTTTGACACTCAGTAAGTTTCCTACCCTTAAGTTTCCCTTTTAATGTTTTAGAGCATTAAGATGATATGTAATGTGTAATTGTATAGAAGTAATCAAGATTTAGTAACATCATGCAATAAAATAAGTATGAAAATAATAAGTACAAGATTTATCCGAAAATGGTATAATTGAAGCCAAAACTATCACAAGGTATATCAATTCAAAATGTCCCATGAGTACTTGACTCTAATCAAATATTCTAAAGTATGACCACGTCATATGATTTCGTCAATTGTTCCAAAAATGACCTCGTCATATAGTTTGAATAGACTTTTCTAAATCAATAAAGTCCAGTATAGTGCTCCCGAACGATAACGATCTTGACCGCCCGACTAACCGATGCTTCCCAACCACCCTGTGCCCCAACCGCCCTGCTCTCGATCATCATGTTCCCAATCAATACGCTCTTCCTAAAATTATATCATTTTACTACTGTGCCGGACAATATAAGTTTAAAGCTTATACTAGAAGACCGTTAAACTAAAAAGGGCACGATAGAACTAGATATAACTTCGGCTCAAGCGAAATTTGGCTAAACGCATGACACGGCTAAATTACAGTGCTTGGGTGATACAAAATTTTGGGTCTATCACATCCTCTGGTTAAAGTCAAAACTCGGCTCATGTCGCATTACGGCTACAAGACACGCATAATATTTCCACGGGGAACATAATCCACAACAACTAATCGTATATTATTATCAGTGTGTTTACGTTACGGTATCCACGGGACACCGTGGGTATTAATAATCGATCATCATCAAAGTAATCAAAGTAATAATCAGGATAATTTCATACTCGACTAGTATTCAAACTATTACATAGAAATCACATAACAAATAAGAGAGTTGTGCAAATAATTAAAAATTTAATAGTTGATCCTAAAAGTTTATTCTAAAATAATTTGTGTAATATAATATAAGAGTAATAACATAATTTAAATTAAGTAAGCGTAAGAAATTTTAATAAGATTTACCCAATCTTAATTTTTTAAATAAAATATAAAGATAGTAATATACTTAATTTAAAAGATGTATATAACTTAATATAGTTTTACCTAAAACTATGAAATTTTAATACAAAAATATTAATGTAATTTATTTTAAAGTGTGGTTGTGAATTAATTTGTCACACCCCGATTTTCAATAAAAACACAATATAATATTCACAACTTTCACCAAGCACCGTTTAATAACCCAATTTACTTCATAGATGTGATACCCAAAATAGTAAGTGTCCAACCGTTTTCAAAAGACAAAGGGGGCATTACCGGCCCATGATACATACTCATGATTCCAAAAAGGATAAGAAATTTCACTATTCATCAACAACATACATATGAAAGTTACAGTACATCTACCAAAATAAGTTCACGCAGATGTTAAATAACTTCTTCCATTAGCCTTTCAAAAAGATGTCACACCACGCAATCCATGCTACTCCTCTGCTACGGTACCTGAAAGATGGAAGGGTTGAGCTACAAGCCCAGCAGGAAAATCTATGCTAAGATTATGTGCATGTGAGATGTATGGCATGCACTATGAGCATTGTATGTCAATGTGATATTTCCATGTGCCATGCACTATAACATGAATCACAACCCACGGTTTGCCAATATACGTGCAACAACCACACCTCGCTACCAACTCATCGTCCACATCAAATGCTAATCGAATACAATTACATAAGGTTAGGATACGTTATGCCCTAGCACTTCTTCCAACGGAGGCTAGACAAATCATCAAGTCGTGCCAATCAATAATCATACTTGTATCCTAGCACATCTCCCAACGGAGGCTAGCCAAGCCAATTCATGGCATTTCCTAGCACGTTCCCCAATGGGAGCTAGACTTATAGTTTTCCTAGCACCACTCCCGATGGAGGCTAGTATTGCGCTTATATCATTCACTAACAATAGATGCATATGTCATATGTATCCATACCACGTTCGAATTATATCAAATATGTTTCATTCACTCAAAACAAGATACTAATAATCCGCGATCACGTCAAAAGACCAATTAAAAGATGGTTCAAAGCATAATATGAGACAAATACACAGTCAAAGGGGAATTTACAACTCCCGTCCGGTCCCATCCGCACGCCGGGCAGTCTAGTCCGGACGCCCAAAATACAAGCTCTCTGTCCAATTTCCTGGGCCAGCCGTCCGGACGCCCCTACGCGATCTGCAGATTTCTGCGCGATTTCCAGATTTCGCCAACTCACCAAATCACACTAAGGCTACAATATAACCACAAAATATGGACCAAAACACATCATATACGCATAATACAAGGTAAAAATCCCTACCTCAAGCTTCAAAGTGGTGGATTTGATCAATGGGTGAAAGCTCTAGCTTTGGTGGTCCTCCAAGCTTGAACCCGCACTTTCCGAGCACCAAATCATGATCCGTCTTCGATTCCACGTTAAGCACAATGCAAGCTTTCTATATCTCCAAGGAATTTGAAAATGGTGGAGAGATTAGAGAGAAGGAGGAGCCATGGGTATAGAGAGAGTGAGATGGGGGAAATGAGGGCTTATCCCCCCTTTAGCCCCAAAATCTGATTTTTAAGGCCCTTAACGGCTCCCACGTAATAAGCCACGTAAAGAGACGCGCGCGAAATAAAGCAAGAGACTCCGGACTCGGGTCCAATAACTAAAATCCGATACATATCATAATAAATTGAATTATTTACCAGCAATAAATTTTCAAATAATTATTTTTAAAACCTCAAATTTTTCGGGTCCTTACATAATTAAAACTATACAATTCAGAAATATGCTTATAGAGTAGAATCTTAGTCTAAGGAAAAAAAATAATAATAGTAATAATATTTATAGTGATTATATTGTAATAATAATAATAATAATAATAATAATAATAATAATAAGTTTACTCATAACTAAATAAATTAAGGCAAATTTGTAATTTAAGCAATTTAAAAGTAAAACTGTAATTAACTAAAATAAGAACCAATCTATAATTTGATAAAAATAGTAGGAACATAGTACAATATAACAATTAATAAAATATTATATTTTAAACTTTGGGTTCAATATCTAATTTATGAAAATCTAATTTAAACTAATCAAATATCAATAACACAAGGGAGGCAAGTGTAATTTTTTTATTTCAAAACAATTTCTCACCCGTTTTTCCCAGTAGCATTTTTAGATTCCGGCGAAACTCCGTTGAGGCTCCGAAACACTTCGGAACAGCTCGAAAATACTCCGTAACATTAAATTGAATACTCTAGAATAGGAATCTTACATCGGTTCGAAATTCCGAGGGGTTTTTGTCGCTTTTCGAACGCTTTTCGGCTTCCAGCGATATTTTATTCATAATTCCTCCTTCTTCCTTTCTTCCTCATTCTTTCTCCTCTTTCCTCTTCTCTAGTTTGCTTCTACTGCTTGGTGTGAAAAAAACAGAGGGGGAGAGCTCCTTTTTATAGGTAAAATGGAAGGATATCATCCATGGTGGGGGGGGATTTAGGGAGGATCAATGGTGGGTATTTGGGTAGGATGGCTGGGCTGCAAGTGGGTAGGTCTAGTGGTGGCAGGGCTGGTGGTGGTAGGGGGCTGATGGGAGAGGGAGGTGATTGGTGGGGGGTGGTGGTTGTCGGGGATAAGGTAGAAGAAAGAACATGTAGGTAGCTATATGTATATATATACCTACTGGTTTTCTTTTTACCAGCACACACACAGAGATATTATTATATATTAGTTTAAATATTAACATTATATAATTTCTTTTTCTTTTTCTTTTTTTAATACTAATAATCATATATACACATAACATATAAATATATTACATATCACATATATACATCAATATATTTGTGTACGCAAACGCAATAAAATTTATACATGGATTAGAATAATAAATACTCGGACTATTTTATTTAATTGATTAAAATTTTGGGTCATTACAACCCATCCTCCTTAACTAATTTCGTCCTCGAAATTACAAAGTGTCAGAAATAAAAAGGTGTGGGTGATTGGCTCGGATAACATCTTCTCTTTCCCAAGTAGATTCTTCAATGTTGCGATGACGCCATAGTACTCGGACAAGACGGATGTTCTTTCCACGTAAAGTCTTCTCTCCATGGTCAATGATGCGCATCGGCTGCTCTTCGTAAGTGGTGTCCTCATCAATGGTGATTTCTTCCCAATTGAGGATATGGGTCGGATGTGACATGTACTTGTGAAGCATGGATACATGGAACACGTTGTGCACATGATCGATCTGAGGTGGAAGTGCTAAATAATAAGCAACTTCTCTGACTCGTTGCAATATCTCGAATGGTCCAATATATCGTGGCAATAACTTCCCCTTCTTTCCAAATCTGATGATTCCTCTACGCGATGAGATCTTTAAGAAAACATGGTCTCCAATGTTTAAATTCAGAGGTCTGGTTCTTTTGTCGGCGTAGCTCTTTTGTCTACTCTGCGCTGTCAGAAGTCGCTGTCGGATGACTTTGACTTTCTCTGTGGTCTCTCATACAAGATCCGGTCCTAAAAGACTAGTCTTTTCAACTTCAGTCCAACATATAGGTGATCGACATGGGCGTCCGTAAAGTGCTTCGTACGGCGCCATCTCGATACTCGCCTGATAGCTGTTGTTGTAAGCGAATTCTACTAGTGGTAGATGTCTCTCCCAATTACCTTGAAAATCTAAGACAAACAATCTAAGCATATCCTTCAAGGTCTGTATGGTTCGCTCTGACTGCCCATCTGTTTGAGGGTGAAAAGTTGTGCTCATACGAAGATCTGTTCCCAAGGCTTTTTGTAAGCTCTGCCAAAAAATTAACGTGAATCTTGGGTCTCTGTCTGATACAATTGATACTGGTACACCATGCAGCCTGATGATCTCCTTGATATACAATCGGCTGTATGAATCCATTGTGTCAGATAGCTTGATTGGTAAGAAGTGTGACGACTTAGTCAAATGGTCAACGACGATCCAAATAGCATCGTGTCCCTGAATTGACTTCGGTAGTCCTATCACAAAATTCATCGCTATGTGCTCCCATTTCCATCCTGGTATAGACAACGGCTGTAGCATTCCTCCAGGTCTCTGATGTCTTGCCTTGACTTGTTGACATGTGAGACAAGTGGCTACGTACTTGGCCACATCTCTCTTCATTCCGCTCCACCAATAAGTTCGTCTTAAGTCCTTGTACATCTTATTCCCTCTAGGGTGGACAGCAAAGTTTGACTTGTGGAACTCTTTCAATACTGATTCTTTGAGCGTACCGAAGTCTGGCACGAAAAGTCGTCCAAGATATCTCAATCCTCTGTCTGCTCCAATAGTCCATCCTGCTGATGCTTCTCCTTTAGCTAGTTGACTCTTGATAAGATCTGACTCTGAATCAAGGATCTGGACCTTCAGAATTTCTTCATGAAGTGCCAGCGTTGCTATCACTGCACAAAGATAAGCTCCTCCTTGCTGTTCATTCTGTTGGAGTCCATACTCCTGAATCTGGTTCATCAGTTTCCACTCTCTGACTGCCAGACTGGAAATGTGTCCTCGGGACTTGCGACTAAGTGCTTCTGCTACGACGTTAGCCTTTCCCGGGTGACAGGACAAGGTGAAGTCGTAATCTTCTAGATACTCCATCCAACGTCGTTGCATATTCAGATCCTTCTGAGTGAATATGTACTTGAGACTCTTGTGATCCGTGAAAACTTCGAACTTCTTATCGTAAAGGTAATGACGCTAGATCTTAAGCGCGTGTACCACAGTGGCAAGCTCTAAGTCATGAGTCGGATAGTTCTGCTCGTGTATCTTCAGCTGGCGTGATCCGTAAGCTATGACCTGTCCTTCTTGTATAAGCACACAGCCTAATCCATCCTTCGATGCGTCACAGTAGACGACGTACCCAATATCTCGTCATGGAACGATAAGAATAGGGGCATTGGTCAATCTATTCTTCAACTCTTGAAAAGACTTCTTACATGAATCGCTTCAATCGAACTTGATTCCCTTGTGAGTTAGCCAAGTCATCGGTTTGGCTAAAGCTACGAAAACTGAAGTAGGCTTCTTTCAATAGGCTTCTTCCAATCCTTGATGGCCTCGATCTTGCTGTCGTCGACGGAGATTCCTTTCTCTGACACAACGTGTCCTAGGAATTTGACTTCTTTCATCCAAAAGTCACACTTGCTAGCTTTGGCGTAAAGCTGGTTATCTCGTAGAATCTGAAGTGTGGTCCTTAAGTGTTGCTCATGTAGCTCTTCTGTTACTGAGTAGATCAATATGTCGTCGATGAATACTACCACAAACTGGTCCAAGTACTGAGTAAAGATCTTATTCATGAGGCACATGAATACTGTTGGTGCGTTGGTAAGTCCGAAAGGCATCACTAGAAACTCATAGTGGCCATACCTTGTTCGGAAAGCTGTCTTCTGAATGTCAGAATCCCTAACTCGCAACTGATGATACTTGGATCGTAAATCAATCTTTGAGAAACAAGTTGCTCCTCTAAGTTGATCAAACAGGTCATCGATTCGAGGTAGTGGATATCGATTCTTGCTCGTGACTCGATTGAGTAGTCAATACAAAGTCGAAGTGTTCCTTCTTTCTTCTTCACGAACAGTGCTGGGGCTCCCCATGGTGAAGTGCTCGGTTGAATGAATCATTTCTCTAGAAGCTCTTGAAGCTGAATCTTCAATTCCTTCAATTCGGCCGGTGCCATTCTGAATGGTGCCATGGATATTGGTGTTGTTCCGGGTAGACGCTCAATGGTGAAATCTAATTCTTGGGTCGGCGGTAGTTCAGGTAGCTCATCGGGAAATATATCGGCGTACTTGCAAACTAGGTGTGGTAATCCCAATTCCATCCGATCTTCTTCTCCTAATGTCAGACTAGCTAACCATCCGGTTAGGTTGTCATGCCATCGCGATCGGGTCTTCGATAGTGATAAAAACTCTTGCCTATCCCCCTTAAATTTGAAACAAGTTCCGTCTAAGGAGTAGGCCGTCACTCTTTTCTGGTGACAATCGATAATAGCGCGGTGAGTGGACAACCAATCCATGCCTAGGATGACATCAAAGTCGGCCATGGCTATGACTCGAAGGTCACATGTTAGGCGCAATCCTGAGACTTCTATCTCATAGTTCTTACAAACTAAGCCCACAGAAACTAGTCCTCCTAAAGGTGAGGTAACGCACATAGGAGTTTCTAGTTGTTCAGGTACAAGTTCTAAAGTACTAACACATGCAGTTGACATAAACGAATGCGAAGCACCCGTATCAAATAAAGCTGTAATGCATGAGTTAAATAGTACTAGTGTACCTTGTATGACCGAAGGGTCATACACTTCTTCTTCTGTGGCTTCAGCTTCTTCTTCTCCTTGAAGGGCAAAGATCCTTCCTCCATTGTTCGGCCTGGGACCAGTCAGTCCTCTGTTCTGCCCAGTTTGATTGCTCTGCCCGAGCCTCTGTTGGTTGTCAAAATTATTCCGTGGCTGCCACTGTCCTGGTGCCTGCTGTTGAGGTCCTGTAGCTGGAGTAGTCCCCACTCTCTGTTGGTTAGCTCCAGTGGCATTGGATGGGCATTGAGTTTTGATATGGCCCTCTTTGCCACAACCAAAACAGGTGATGGGATTCTGCTTCACCGGGTGGTGTGGTGTGGAATAAGGAGCACTCCTCTGCTGAAACTGCTGGTTCTGCTGGGGTGGAGGCCAATTGTAGTTGCTGACATTATTGCGGCTGACAGTGTTGTTGGTGTTGTTGCAATTAAAATTTCCAGTGTTGTTATTGTTGCTGTAAGGCCTTTGTATGGGATTCTCTCTTGAATTTCGCATCGGTCCACCTAACTATGGTCGATTGTGGCTGTCAAAGATTCTCCTTGAATCAGATGCTTCTTGCTCTACCAGTAGAGCACACTCTACGACTCCAACGTATGTCTGTTCTCTTTGAGTTACTACACCCTTTCGGATGTAGGGGCTAAGTTCCCACTCAAATTTCCTAGCCCTGGTGGCGTTAGTTGCCACATGCTCAGGGGCATGTCGAGAAAGTTCTTTAAAGCGGGCGGCGTACTGAGTAACCGTACGGTTGCCCTGTCTGAGGTTCAGAAACTCTAGAACCAAAGCCTGCTTCACAGGGTAGGAAAATACTTAGCCAAGAACAAGGTCTTGAAAGTCTCCCAGTCCATCATCTCATCATCGTGTGTTGTCTTCACTAGGTCCCACCAGTAATCTGCCTCTCCTTGAAGCTAATACGTCGCTAGGGCCACTCGATCTCCATTGTTGGGGACTTGCATGATGTGCAGAAGCTTTTGAGTCTGCTTAAGCCAAGCCTCTGCAGCTCCAAGACTAAGATCGCCGTTGAAGACCGGGGGTCGTCTTTTACAGAACTCGTTAAGCAAGATGCTACGATTGGGTTATCCGTAGTAATGCAGAGGTGCATGCGGTTGATATTGTTGCTGAGGCGGCGGAGCTGTACGATTAACTGAGGTAGGGTGGAGGTGGTGGTTGACAGTGTTGGTTATGTTGATTGTGTCCAGCTGTGTCGCTCGTGTTCGCTCCGTTACGTGTTTCTATCATATTTGTACAATTAAACAAGCGTATAGGCCTAAATCAGAACGAGTAAAGAACACAATTCATGAAAGAGAACACTTTATTAAAACTTAAGTCATTAAACATAGCTAAGCCGAATCTGCATACTACAAAGTGAATGTATACTATGATTTTATATGTTGTGGAGTGTTTTACAAAGATTTTTCTAGTTATGCTCGCAAAATAACACTCTCTACACTACGCTAATCCGTCACCGAAAAAGACAGAGATAGTCTAGGCGGAGGCGAGATTCACGTTCTCGGGTGGTCTCAATACAGCCAAAACATCGCCAGTAAGTTTTGTAACTCGAAGAGTTATGCTCCCACGGATTCTGTAGCTGACAATTTTCAATCATGAAGGGTCGTTCTATGTAGACGAACCAATTGGTGAAGTTCACATCTCCTTCGGGATCCACGATCCTACTTTCATTCTCTGGCCTTGCTATCTGCACCCATGAGCGGGGCGCGACGTTTCCCACTTTCTCCATGAATTCGACGGGCAAGTTCAGTAGGTAGTTGCCGTTGGGATCTTAGTCTAGGAGCATCACTGGTCCCATGAAGTATGGCTCCGAGCGCACTTTCCAAAAGCATCTTTTTGATGGTGAAATCTTCACATACACCATAGTGCCGGCCTCGATGTTAGGGGTTGAACCCCACTGTCTCCAAGTTTCGACTTCCATTGGTAGCATTTCGGGCTCAGGTGTCGGTGGTTGTTCCACGTCACTCTCTGGGTCGACATCCTTGGCTTCCTCGTATGCTCTGATTTCTTCAAGGTAAGTGTCTTCGCCGTCGTCTTCCTTGTCGCTATGCACTGGCTCGTATTGGAGCCACTGTGCTTCTTCCTCTCAGTCCGGTAATGGCTCTGGAGCCATTGGTGCTATATATCCTGGCGCGTCCTCGGGGAAATCCATCTCTGGTGCCTCAAAGGGGGGAATATAATCGTCATCTCCAGGGAAATGAGGCTCCTCAGGATCCTCATCCTCACTGTTGTCGTCGTTAGTACTGCTATTGTCAGTGCTGCTATCGCTATCGTCTAAATATAAGATCAATTGTGGCTCGTCCATTGGTAGCCCGTCCATAAGTTCATTTTTCAAGATGTCGTTGTCTGACTACTGCGGTCCGCTTCTATAATCCATCTGTAAAGTAATTATAGATTAGACTTATTTATATCGTATCATAAAAGGAAAAGGACGAATAAAAAGTCTAATTACTTGGAGTAAGAACGCTCGAAAGTGTAATCTACCCAAGTCTACCCAAGGTCGAGAGGTGGTGAAACCTAAGCTCTGATACCAAGTTGTAACGCCCCGAATTTCGGACATGTTAATAAAAAGAGTAAAATAACTAAAATACCATAATTATATTGAAATACGAGTTTGGTACATGAGATAATCAAAATACATTTCAAAGAGACTGTTTACATCCAAAAAGACTTTAAAAGTAAAGTCAGAGCAGTCTAAACTAGTCTAAGTGATCCACGACTCGATCACGTCTTCTGCGGGATAAACGTCATCATATGGTGTATAGTCTGGTATGGCTCCATCATTATCGGTACCTGGTTATGAAATACCAAGGGCAGGAGGAAGTTGCACCATGAATTTCAACACTCAGTAAGTTTCCTACCCTCAAGTTTCCCTTTTAATGTTTTAGAGCATTAAGATGATATGTAATGTGTAATTGTATAGAAGTAATCAAAATTTAGTAACATCATGCAATAAAATAAGTATGAAAATAATAAGTACTAGATTTATCCGAAATGGTATAATTAAAGCCAAAACTATCACTGGGTATATCAATTCAAAATGTCCCATGAGTACTTGACTCTAATCAAGTATTCTAAAATATGACCACGTCATATGATTTCGTCAATTTTTCCAAGAATGACCTCGTCATATATTTCGAATAAGCTTTTCTAAATCAATAAAGTCCAGTATAGTGCTCCCGAACGATAACGATCCCAACCGCCCGACTAACCGATGCTTCCCAACTGCCCTGCTCCCGATCATTATGTTTCCAATCAATACGCTCTCCTTAACATTATATCTTTTCACTACTGTGCTGGACAATATAAGTTTAAAGTTTATACTAGAAGACCGTTAAACTAAAAAGGGCACGATAGAACTAGATATAACTTCGGCTCAAGCGAAATTTGGCTAAACGCATGACACGGCTAAATTACGGTGCTTGGGTAATACAAAAGTTTGGGTCTATCACATCCTCTGGTTAAAGTCAAAACTCGGCTCATGTCGCATTACGGCTACAAGACACGCATAATACTCCCACGGGGAACATAATCCACAACAACTAATAGTATATTATTATCAGTGTGTTTACGTTCGGGTATCCACCGGACACTCTGGGTATTAATAATCGATCATCGTCAAAGTAATCAATGTAATAATCAAGATAATTTCATGCTCGACTAATATTCAAACTATTACATAGAAATTACATAATAATAAGATAGTTGTGCAAATAATTAAAAATTTAATAGTTGATCCTAAAAGTTTATTCTAAAATAATTTGTGTAATTATAATATAAGAGTAATAATATAATTTAAATTAAGTAAGCGTAAGAAATTTTAATAGGATTTACTTAAGAAATTTTAATAAGATTTACCAAATCTTAATTTTTTTAAATAAAATATAAAGTAATATACTTATTTTAAAAGATGTATATAACTTAATATAGACTTACCTAAAACTATGAAATTTTGATACAAAAATATTAATGTAATTTATTTTAAAGTGTGGTTGTGAATTAATTAAAACTATACAATTTACAAATATGCTTATAGAGTAGAATCTTAGTCTAAGGAAAAAAAATAATAATAGTAACAATATTTATAATGATTATATTATAATTAAAATAATAATAATAATAATAAGTTTACTCATAACTAAATAAATTAAGGCAAATTTGTAATTTAAGCAATTTAAAAGTAAAACTGTAATTAACTAAAATAAGGACCAATCTGTAATTTTATAAAAATAGTAAGAACATAGTGTAATATAACAATTAATAAAATATTATATTTTAAATTTTGGGCTCAATATGTAATTTATGAAAATCTAATTTAAACTAATCAAATATCAATAACACAAGGGAGGCAAATGTAATTTTTTTATTTCAAAACAGTTTCCCACCCGTTTTTCCCAGTAGCATTTCCAAATTCTGGCGAAGCTCTGACGAGGCTCCGAAACACCTCTGAACAACTCGAAAATACCCTGTAACATTAAATTGAATACTCTAAAATAGGAATCTTACATCGGTTCGAAGTTCCAAGGGGTTTTCGTCGCTTTTCGAACGCTATTCGGCTTCCGGCAATATTTTATTCGTAACTCCTCCTTCTTCCTTTCTTCCTCCTTCTTTCTCCTCTTTCCTCTTCTCTAGTTCGCTTCTACTGCTTGGTGTGAAAAAAAACAGAGGGGAGAGCTCCTTTTTATAGGTAAAATGGGAGGGTATCATCCATGGTTGGGAGGGATTTAGGGAGGATCAATGGTGGGTATTTGGGTAGGGTGGCTGGGCTGCAAGTGGGTAGGGCTGGTGGTGGCAAGAGGCTGATGGGAGAGGGAGGTGACTGGAGGGGGGTGGTGGTTGTGGTGGATAAGGTAGAAGAAAGAACATGGAGGTAGCTATATGTATATATATACCTACTGGTTTTCTTTTTACAAGCACACACACACACAAACACACACGACAAACACACACACACACACACATATTATATATTAGTTTAAATATTAACATTATATAATTTCTTTTTCTTTTTCTTTTAATACTAATAATCATATATACACATAACATATAAATATATTACATATCACATATATACATCAATATATTTGTGTACACAAACGCAATAAAATTTATACATGGAGTAAAATAATAAATACTCGGACTATTTTATTTAATTGATTAAAAATTTTGGGTCATTACATATTTTGTCAAAAAAAATCTTAAACTTGAAGTTTTAATAGCTTAACTTATGATGTTTGACTAATTTTAATAATAAAGAGATAACTGCATAATAGTTTAAAAAATAAGAGTGGTTATAGTAATTTCAAAAACCTCAAGGGAGCATTGTATTTGGTAGAAACCTCAAGGGAGGTCAATGTAATTTACCCAAAATAATAAAAATGCAGAAGTTAGGATTTTTTAAATGATAACATTGTCATTTTTGTCTTATTCACCCTCCCTTTGCTATCATATACTCTCTTCCCCTCTAGTATATAATATTTCTCTGAATGTTTAATCTCAAGTCTAATAAACAAAACAAACACCTCATTAGCGAGTCTCAGAATTTTATATTTTTATTAAATCCTCATTATTCATCAAATAAATAAGTCCTAAGTTAAAATCTCTCGAGTGCTATCAATCGAGATTAGTTCAAAAAAAATTACATAATTGATATTCTAAGAAATAATCAAGGTGTATAAATTAATTCTAACGTTTGAACTATTTACAAAGGAATTGAATGTATAAATGTGGGGTCAGTATCCTTTCCAAAATCAAAGAAATCCAGTACATAAGGAATGCTAAAGAGAAATAAATTATTTCATAATGTTACACCAAAAATATACAACCAATCAATTCCTCACACTTGCATGAGCATACCGATGCATGATACATTAAAGAGTTGCCCATATGAATCACATTCTGTAATGGATTCGGGAGCCTGCTGTGCTGCCCCGCTGCACAATAAAACTACGTCGTTTTGATTATTGAAGTGTTGCTCAATTATTTAATTTACTTTCTCATTTATTAGTTATTAAAAAAGAGTTATTCAAATTAGTCAAAACTATGTCGTTTTAACTTCAAAAAAATAGAAAAAAATCCAAAAAAAAAAGGCCATTCATGTACATTTTTTTAAATTCCTGTTCATATACAATTGAAATCATATTATCCAAAAATAAAGCCAACAATATATACCATCCCAAAAAAAGACAATAATTTTATATCACTTCATCCAAAAACTCCTTCGTTGTCCAAAAATATTCATATCCCTCACATGCCAGTATGCCACATTGCAAATTAATTTTGTAAAGGTGATTGTGAATTAACAAAAAAGTAAGTAAAATTGTCATTATGGAAGAATAACTCAGCATCTGTGGAAGTATGTATTGTTTGATCATTTGAAGCGTGTCTTTCTGGATCAAATGTCGTGTCTTAAAAAAATACTGGAAAAAATATGAGTTCAAAATTTAATGAATTAAATACAAAAGAATCATGAATTTCAAAAATACTAAGCACCTCAACAAGTTGTGGACTGCAAGATTCTTGAAAAGATAAATGCGTTGATTGTGGATAATGCGGCGTGTCACCGCCCTGCATAAAGAAACATTACAACAAAATCAACTTTATTTACCAATTTGAAGCTTATGTCAAATAAAAATAAATCGTTTTATTACCGGTAGTTGCTTTAAAGATGAATTTTGAAGACTTATAGGGTCGCCAAATTGTGCAATAACCTAAGAGGTTAGTGAAATATCTATAATTATATTATACTCAATAAAACTTTTAAAAAAATAAATTCTTACTAAAGCAAACATAAATTAATACCTAACTAAGCAAGATCGTGTAACATCTTTTCCCCTCTTTTTAAATTTCTCATGCCAAGGCTTTAGTCTTGTACGGGTTGTCATTTTCTTATTTAAGCCTTTTGTGCTTTTCAAATTAAGATCAACCGCATCTAATTCCAAATAAATGTTAAGTCTACTACTCGAAGCACCATGGATATGCACTAAATGAATGATATCATCCACCTTTACACACAAATCTGTAACAGTTTCCTCCACCAACTTATAGGCTTCATCATGTTTGGATGCCCGAGCCGTTAGTATTACCATTCTAGGACAAAGATATTATACTTCGCCAGTATTATCAACTTTCTGTCATTCTCGTCCACTAAAATTTCTTTTCCTTTCCATGAATAACCCTTTGCATCTCGCCTCCATCGGCCTAGTATATATTTATCGGGAATTCATAACATTTATTTGTGAAAGCACTTTGATCGCATGACCATATAAAATTCTGAATCTCTCAATTTTTCAACAACTACAACAAACTTCTCCACAAATTTTACCTCCTGACTCATCAAAGTCTATATTATCCAACATATTCCCTTTTTTCTGCATGCTTATAGATCACGACTCTAATTTCTTCTCCTAACTCATGGTATTTCTTTGCGTTACAACCAAGAGAAATGTAAAATTTTTTATGGAACAAGTCAAAGAGGGGAATAGTGTAAAATTTTGCAACATGGAGTAAAATAGGATAACAGGAAAACTTTATTCTTATCAACTTTTCCCTAGAGTTGTGTGTTGCTTCTTTTTCATTGTACAATTTTTTCATAACAACTTGATCAAAATGGATAAAGAATTGAACAAGATTAATGTCAGATTTCAAGCGTTTCTTCAATTTTGCGTTCAAACTCTCGAAGTTGGATACTTCTCATTCCTACATTATACGACCACTTCATGTACACATGTGTCCATTTCTCTTTAAGGTCCCAAGTTTTCTTCATTCATGAATTATCCTCCAAGTTAAAATTTCAATCAACAAATTCCAAAAGTTGAATTAATTCTGTTTCTTCTTTGTAATCAGACATGCAATCATTAAAATCACTATCAAATGTTGAACTACCACCGAACAAGTACCCTAAATGTTTCATTGCATTTTGATTTAGGTGAAAGTACACAATCCGTGTTTGACATCCGGCATAACTTGAGAAAGTGCATTAATCACTGCTTGATCTTGATCGGTGAAAAAGGAGAAAGGCTTCTTACCCGACATTGCTTTCAAAAATATTTCGAATAACCACACAAATGATGGTGTAGTTTTATCATACATCAATGCGATACCAAAAATGACCATCATTCGAAAATGATTAAAGCCGGTAAAAAGAGTTAATGGTCCATACTCTTTATTAGTTCAAAATGTCGTGTCAAATGACAATGTATCTCCAAAAAGTCCATAATCTGTGATCATCTGATGGTCAGCCCAAAAATATTGATTATCGTCTCATCGACATCCAACTACATTTTATGAAAAAAATAAGGATTCTCAAGAGTTTATTTCTGAAAATGTCTCAACAAAGTTCATGCTTCATCATATCGCAAGTCTCTCTTTCTTTTAGCCCACAAATAGGTTTTTAAATCCTCTCACATGAATCCTACAAACTCTCCCCCCCGTTGTTAGCCTCGGCACTTTCAACATTTATACCTTGGAACTCACGCAATCTTCTTTGAGATAACATCATATGAGCCGTTTCAGGAAGATGCAACATGTAATTGTGCATATAATTAAATTTTTTCACAATCCATTTCAGTATATCTCACTTAATTGACACGTACGTAAATGCTTTACAACTAGCTCTCATCTGTCGTCTAGGTTGTGTTATTGTTTGATTCCATTTATCATTTTCTCTCGCTCCCTCTTTACTACAAATAAATTTCCTATTGATGGCCATACTATTCTTCCTGCTTCTTGTTTGGTAGTCTTTTCTGATATTAAATCCTATAATCTTTTCATATTCGTCATAAAACCGAAATGCAGTTTTTTCTGACTCAAATTCCATACCAATATATGGTATATACTTTTTTTAACAATTATCAATTATGTTCTATAGATCCCTCAACTTCACCTCCTTCTATTCTAACAATAACTACGTGCAAAAATCTAAAATGAAAAAGAGAAGAGTAACACAATTGAAAAATCAAACTAACACATGGAATTACCACTGATATATGTAAACTACAAACAATAAAAACAACCCAGTAAAAGAAAAGTGTACAACAATTGAACCCAGTAAAAACAAAGTATACAGCAAAGAAAAGTATATAGCAATTTTATCCTGAATGTGCTAATTTTATGCGGTTTGAAAAACAAGTGGAATTTCCTTTCTTCTAATTGGATCCAATTGCTTTATGTGGTAGCTCTTAAATATTATAAAACTATTTTCTTCTTGTTGGTTTGAGTAGGTTGAGAAAAATCACAGTTTTCGATTAAGAAAGGCGGATGACGGTGGGGATTCGATGGCGAGAGAGAGGAGATTGGTGGTTCTTGGTTGAGAGAGGGTGAGAGGTGAGTAAGAGGTGGTGAAGAAAGTTTTGATTGACTTAGGGTTTTGCCTTCAAACAAGACATCAAGGCCATTTATTAAAATGACATCGTTTAGTAATGAAACTACGTCGTTTCATTGCATGGCAAGAGCTGCTTGTTGGGGTAGATAGCAGGCCCCCCGAATCATTTCATAATTGCTGGCGAATCACACAAAAATAAGAATGCATGAGAGTAGGATAAGTGTCACAACAAGAATTGAGACATGCAACTAAGAGGCATTGATGGCAACGAGACAGATACGGGGTGGATATTATAATCTTCGTTTTTGATTTTCGAACATATATTCAATCTTCATCTCTGTTTCGATCCCCGAAGGGAGATTGGTTTTACCCTCTCCCCATCTTGAACGAGGAATAAAAATCTCTAAATGGAGAACGGATACCCAAAAATAAAAAATAAAAACTATTATTTCTAATATAAAAATATATGTAAAATTTGACAAACCCTAAAAACCTACATATTATATAACTTATAACAACTTTAGACAATCCCCAAAAATCCTAAGGAATATGGGGTGGGAGTGGGTACATGGGGAGGATCGGGAATAGATATACATATCCTCGAATCGTACCCCGTTCTCCAAATTTTTTTTAAAATCACCCCAAAATCCCACCCGATTTTCGAAATAATCTCCGAATCCCCAATTGTTTGGGACGATGAACGAGAGGGGGCGGATTGGATTGAGTGAAATTGTCATCCCTACTACAAGGTGAAGTTATTTTGAGCCAAAAATAGGGTTTGAATAGAAAATCACTTGTTGAAAAAATTAATTTATATTCGTATTTTTTGTGGTAATTTTGTGTCAAAATTTGAAAGGACCTTAAGCCTCATTTCATTCGGAGACTAAAAAAGAAAGGATTAAGTGTCTTGCAATTAACAATACTGAATTATTTGTCTTGGTACTAATTTAGTCTTGAATCCTACACGGTTTATTGTTTGATTTGCGCATGATTAATATGAAGATATTCCAAGTTTGGTTCTCTAACTAAATTTTAAGATTAATTTTAGGTCTCTCTCTCATCCACACATACTAAGAATCTTGTGATTAGTAGTACTGGATTATTTGTCCTGGTACTAATTTAGTCTTGAAGCTCATACAGTTTCTTATTTGATTCGCATAGGATTAATTATTGAGATATCTTATGTTTGGTTCTCTCACTTTAGGTCCCTCTTTCTCTCTCTTTTAATCATTTTATGTCATTACTTAATTATAAGGTTTTATACAACTCATTATCAAATTATTTTTCAAATTTGCAAAGAAGACACATAACTCAACTTAAGATCAAACCATTTTCTATATCTGCAGTCAAAAAATTTGTGTTCTCATTTTTCTATTTCCTATTCTATTAGCATCGCTCAAGTCATTGCATTTTCAAAACACATTTCCATCATCAACGTCAAGTGAAAATAGGATTTCAGATTGAAAATGCAATCCAAGGGGACATAAATTGCCACTTTCTATCTGTTAAAAATTTTGCTTTCCTAATTTGAAAATTTCAAAAATATCAAGATTTACTAGATAAATAATAGCAACACAATCCAACATTTTTCTGC
Source organism: Arctostaphylos glauca (assembly GCA_019985065.2). Taxonomy (NCBI): domain Eukaryota; kingdom Viridiplantae; phylum Streptophyta; class Magnoliopsida; order Ericales; family Ericaceae; genus Arctostaphylos; species Arctostaphylos glauca. The sequence continues at coordinate 26,963,478 of JAHSPW020000005.1, read as the reverse complement.
GCATTCCATTAATAACCACACAGAACATTAAAAATTAGTTTCAACAATATATTCTAACACATTTCAACATATTTTTTGGATAATTAGACATAAATTGATGATAATTTTTTTTTTATGTCGAGTGATTTATTTTTAAATTATAATATTTTATTTTACACATTTAGTATGATTTTTTGTTAAAAAATATTATTTAAAATATGTATTTATTTTAAGATAAATTTAAAATAATACACCGACATAAAAATATCGATTCGTAATCTTACTAATAACAAAATTTGTACGTATTTCGTCTACCACCCTTAAACCAAACCAAACCAAACTGAGCCTTATGTCCCAAATCAATTAGGGTCGGCTACATGAATCTTTTTCCTCCAAAGAGTTCTGTCAAGTGCTGCTTGCTCACTTAGCCCTAGTAGACTTAAATCCTTGCGCACTACCGTATCTAATGTCAATTTGGGTCTTCACCATCCCGGAGCATTGCTATGCAAAAGCTATCCTATCCACTCTCTTAACTATTGCATCCGTAGGTCTACGATAGACATGCCCAAACCACCTAAGCCTATTTTCCCTCAACTTCTCGTCTATAGGTGCTCGCTTACCATCTCACGGACTGTTTCATTTCTAATCCTATCTCGTCTAGTCTTACCACACATCCACCTCAACATTCTCATTTCCGCTACACTCATCTTGGTCACCTGTTGTTTCTTCATAGGCCAGCATTCTGTCCCGTAAAGCATCGCTGGTCTTATAGCAGTTCTATAGAATTTTCCCTTCAACTTTGTGAGTACCCTCTTGTCGCACAGTACGCCAGTAGCACTTCTCCACTTGAGCCACCCCACTTGGATCCTATGGGTCACATCATCCGTAATCTCTCCATCTTGACTAATAATAGAGCCTAAATACTTAAAACGGTCACTCTTTGGTATCTCCTGGTCCTGAATCATCACTTTTTCTTCGTACGCACATCTGGTATCACTAAACTTGCAAACCATCACTACAAGAAAAAACACCAATGGTGACACCCTTTCAGACATAGTGTCACTAAACGTAACCAACGGTGACAAGAACTTCCACATTTGTCACCAAAAGTGTTGGAATGTTGGCGCCAAACGGGAGGTCATTTACGGCGACAACTATTTTACTTTTGTGACAAATTTGAGTTAATTACCTTTATATCCCTTCGACTTTAGTTATAATTTCGATTTGGTCCTTATAGTTTCAATTTGAACACTAATATCCTCCACATTTGACATTTGGTTCAATGTGGCCCTGCCGTTTGTTTCCGTCCAAATAAGCTGACGGAAACTCGTCATGTGCCAGTCACGTGGACAGGCGAAGGGGTATTCCGGGCATTCTGCATGATGCATATGTTGGAGGGAAGGGATCTTACGTTTCCCGCCGAAACCACACTTGGCAGGAGTAAAAAAATGGAGATTGGTTTAGTATAAATTGAGGGAGGAAGAGTAGGAAGTGTAGGAGTTACACTGCAAACTTTGGACGATGACTTCTAGGGTCTGTGACTGTGGCCTTCCAGCTCGAACAAGGACTTCATGGACTGCTACAAATCCAGGCAGGAGGTTTATGAGCTGTAAAAACTATGGGGTGAGTGGCAATCTTTTGATTTTTGAAGTTTATGTCTTTCCCATTTCCTCATTTTGTTCTTTTCGGCAGTAGGAAAGTGGGTCATGTGGATTTTTTGCTTGGTTTGACCCTCCTATGTGTGAAAGATCAAGACAAGTGATACCTGGATTGTTGAGGAAGATGACATCCCTGGAGATGAAGGTGGCAGTATACGAAGGGAGGGAGAAATTGTTTTTCGTGGCATTTTATTTTTGTTTGGTTATGCTGATCTTGGCTGGCTTCATCATTTACTGGCTGATGAAGAAGCGGATTAGAGCCATTGTGTAATGAAATCTTGGTTATGATGAAATATTGTATTTGGTTTGTTAGCTATTTTATTTCACTCGTGTAATCAGAGCAGTAATGAAATCTTGTATTTAGTTTCTTAGCCACTTGTGTAATGAATCTATGCTGCCTGTTTTTCAGACTTCGAACCAGTAGCAGTAAAGTCAAACCATTCCTGTTTGTGTAATGAATCAAACCATGAACCATGGACTGATAAAGGCCATTCTTTTATTGTGCTCACAAGCAGTAGAGACCATTCCTGATGAAGAAATGGACTGATTTACTTTGAGTAGCAGTAATCAATCAGTAATCAAACCATGGACTGATAAAGGCCATTGTACTTTTGTGCTCACAAGCCATTGTGATCAATCAGTAATCAAACCAAGCCAAATGGCAGTAAACGAACTGATAGCTTGCATTACCAAATGGCTTGCAGTACCAAATGGGTTGCAGTACCAAATGGCTTGCATTACCAGGCCATTGTGTCATAAGTGGCAAGCTAAAGCCCTCACAGAGATAGCAGTAAACAACATCAACTTTTCATTTGCATTACCAGGCCACAATGGCTTGCATTACCAAATGGCTTGCATTACCAGGCCATTGTGTCATAAGTGGCAAGCTAAAGCCCTCACAGAGATAGCACTAAACAACATCAACTTTTCATTTGCATTACCAGGCCACAATGGCTTGCATTACCAAATGGCTTGCATTACCAGGCCATTGTGTCATAAGTGGCAAGCTAAAGCATTAACTGATAGCACTAAACAACATAAACTTTTCATTTGCATTACCAGGCCACAATGGCTTGCATTACCAAATGGAACTGATAGCATCATCAATCACTAATCGAACTGATAGCAGTAAACGAACTGATAGCTTGCATTACCAAATGGCTTGCAGTACCAAATGGCTTGCATTACCAAAGCATGAACTGATAGCAGTAAACAACATCAACTTTTCATTTGCATTACCAAATACTTAAATCAACATCCAGCTCTAACACCAAACACTTAACACATAAAAACAAATGAAAAGACACTTAAATACAGCAAAAACATCCAGTTCTAACACCACAGCAAAAATCCCCAGTTCTAACACCCTTTTGTCCACTTTGTACAAACACAAAAACACAAAAACACAAAAACACAAAAACACCCCAGTTCTGATCTGGTTCTGATCTGGTTCACCTCATACTTGATCCTTTTGTCACCACTTTGTGTCCTCTCCATATGAAACTGCTTGGGTCTGATCTGGTTGGTGCATTGCCTCTTCCCCCCCTGCCCACTGGTGCCGGTTGGGTCTGATTTGTTGACTGTGATGCGTCTCTTCCCCCACCAACAGAGCTCTGTGATGCATTGCCTCTTCCCCTTCCAACTTTGCTCCTTCCCCCCCTGCCCACTGGTGCCGGTTGTGGTTGGGTCTGATTTGTTGACTGTGATGCGTCTCTTCCCCCACCAACAGAGCTCTGTGATGCATTGCCTCTACCACATGTGTGCTTGTTTCTTAGTGATTTGACTTGAAATGCTTCACTCCTTTGTGTCAATGATCCAAAAATATACCATTTACACTGATTATTGGCACATACAGCTTTCACTCTCGTAGTCTCATTTTTTAGAAATTTTATGTCCTTACCTTGTTGGACTGAGTACTCTCTAACCGCAGCCCTAAACTCCTTCGCATTACTGAATCGCAAACCAAGTTTAAATTCCACCTTTCCCATGTCTGTTTCAGCTCTGAATTCTGGAAACCTACAATCAATTTCTTCATCAGAATTGGAATGTGCACTATGTAGTTCATCACATGAGTCAGTTCCAACCTCTTCACCATCCTCTAAACCTACTTCTGGTTCAACCTCTGTCCTCTGTTTACTTCCTCCCCACTCAACTCCCACGTCAACATTCGTTTCAAATATGAAGTCATCATCACTCTGTTCATACTCACTATCCAAATAAAAGGATCCATCAGAATCAGAACTGCTGCTATTCACATCTTGTACATCATGACCTTCCACATCCTCCTCCTCCACATCTTCCACATCTACATCTTCTGCATTATCATGTTCTACATCGTCGTCCTCCACATCTTCTACCTCCACTTCTTCACCCCATGCACCATGGAATGAACTACTCTGACTTTCTATGAAGTCAACAGGCTCTATATATAAATCTACTACTCTACTAGCAGGGAGTTGTGCAATCATTTCCATCACATCTTTGTCACTTAATAACATTCTCAGTCCATTTCTAATTGTTTTTGTAGTCATAACATAATAGTAGTTAATCATCCCTCTATACCCTAACTTCTCAACAATGTCAGCTATCTCAAGCAGTGAGAACTTGTCAGGGTGACAATGATCTACATGGGCAGAAGTCCCACCTTCATACTTAATGAATGGTGTACTCACAAACTTGCCTCCATGGAATATTTGCATGCTGAAATACTCACTCCCACCTACACATGCACAAAACGACATGAAGGGACCACAATGTTACCCACCGAGAATAAACAATGCATTCATGATGTAAGGAAAAAACAAAAAAGTATAAAAAAGTTAGTGGTGGACCACTGTTATTAACATATGTAAATCCAAAATGTTAACCGTTACTCTCACCAGTATTCGCCATCACAGACGGTTGGTGGTACACAGCTAGGGCTTCGATTAGATCTGCAGTCTTCGTGCTCCACGATTAGGGTACCGATTACGGTAACGACGAAGTGGTGAAGAGACGAACTGGGTAATGATTTGGGGAAAATTTGGAGCCCTAAGCAGAAATTTGACGAACGAAGGCATAATGCCCGGAATACCCCTTCGCCTGTCCACGTGACTGGCACATGACGAGTTTCCGTCAGCTTATTTGGACGGAAACAAACGGCAGGGCCAAATTGAACCAAATGTCAAATGTGGAGGATATTAGTGTTCAAATTGAAACTATAAGGACCAAATCGAAATTATAACTAAAGTCGAAGGGATATAAAGGTAATTAACTCGACAAATTTTGTGTCACTAAATATTACAAATATGGGTGACAAGACTATAAGTGTCACCAGAGAGCCTAAATTTTGGCTTTGGAGGAAAAACAAATAAAATTACGGACATCTAAATTTTTGGAAAGTCACTGAAAGATTTTAGGATGTCACTAAAAAGTTTGGAAATTAAAACTCACAAAAACTTCCGAAAACCCCTAAATGCTAAACCCGGTCTGTCTCTCATCGTTTCTTCGTCTCTCTTTGCGCTTCTTCGTCTCTTTGCGCTTCTTCGTCTCTTTGCGTCTCTCAATCCTAAATCCTCGTTTCATGACCGAAATCAAGGGATTTGTAGAAGGGCTTCTCTGCAGCGAAGGAGGTTCAGGAATCTGCTGATAGGTACAATCTGTTTTTTTCGCACCTAGGGTTTAGTCTTCTGATTTTCTATTTGTTATTCGATCTTGTCTATTGGTACATCTGGAAGAAGATGTAATATGCATATTTGCTAGATGCGTTCAGCGTCTTCTTTGTAGCGGCTGATCAGGACTAGAATCAAAACCAGCCAACAATCTTAAATCGAACAGTTGCTCTCTCTCTCTCTCTCTCTCTCTCTCTCTATATATATATATATATATATATATTATAGGTGCTTAAACGTGATATCCTTTTTCTACTTTTGAATGAGATGAGTTTACTTGGGTCAAACGGTTTTGTTAATCCAAATTAATTCAGCCCGCCGGGTGTTCGACGAAATGTCTTAACGTTTGGATTCTATATATATAAAATGTTTTATGGATTCTGAACGTTTGGGTTCTCCCTTATTATTTTGGTTAAAACTCCACCAGTGCGAACTAATTTAGAAAGTTGAAATGTTCCTGTTATTTGTTGATTAGGGGAACTTCTTTTGGCTGAATTTATTTGGTTGATAAAGATTTCCCTGCCATTTCATTTGGTTTAGATTACAGACTTCCCTACCAATCCATTTGGTTGCTTGATGTTTTACTGTTACATGCTTGCATTATTAAAGTTGGTAGAGAGTGAACAGGACATTGCAATGTGGATGCTGTCATTGGGTGAGTTATTAAGTAGCAATCTGTTAATTACACTTGACTTACTGCATGAGCTGCGGGTTGTGAAGGATGTATTTGTTGTTTATTGATTCCTTTAGGCTGCTTGTTGTGAAGGATGTATTTCCTGTAGTGCAGGTTGTGCCATCTTTTCGAGCACTGAATTTCTTGCATTGGTGCTCAGATTGGTTTGAGGTACTTAATGGCTTTGTATAGAATGGTTTGGATACTTCTATGGGTTTTGGTACACTTCCTTTATGTTTATCGAACACCAACTCTTTTGTTTACCTTTTAATTCCCTTTTATTTCCAAAAAAAAATAGTCCATCTTATTTCCAAAAGAAATAAAAGTGGATGAAATCATGCTTTCATAAATTTTCTTTTTTAATTGGTTCAATTCCAAGTGGCGATTTGTAATCTTGCTGTAAGAGTAGAGCATTAATCAATCTGAAAAATAAGAGAAGATATTAACTTTCTTGGGCGTTAAATATGGTAGTGACCAGAGAATGGCTGAGTTATCGAACTTTGACACAAAATAGTTGCCTTGAGATTAAGACTTAAGCAAGGAAGTTGTCCGAGCTTTGGCAGCTTCAATACATGGGAGATGTCTTTCTTACCTCAAATATGTGGTATGTACAATTGTGTGGGAGGTCACCCCTATTCAAGTTTGTGGGTAAATCAAAAGCTTAGTATAACTGCATACTAGTAGTAATATTACCAATACCATATGAGACATTCTGCTAGCTCAAAACCTGGATCCTAATTACTTGTCTACAAACCCGCCCCTGCTTCCCAATTGCACCACCATAACATTTCCGAAAAGTTTTTTACAGAACACTTCTTCTCTCCTATTTTCTTACCTTTAGACATGAGCAATAGGATAGTTATTCTATTTAATTTGATCCCACTACCTTGACTGGTAGGTAAGAAAATGCGAACTGAGAAGATTGGCATGAAAATTTAGTTTCCATAGTAGGAAATGGGTCAAGAAGGATTAACATAGAAATGCCTCTTCTGTTAACAGGATACAATGGATGCGGCAGGTGTGGCACTTGTTCTAATTGGACCAGGTAGCGTAGATCAGGTATGATTGCTTATGAAGCTTCTAGAAGTAACTTCTTGATGCACAACTCCTTTTGGTTTTTAGACAGGTAATCGTGTATGTGGTGATAAATGCATTAAAGAATTATCTCTTTAGTCCTTCTTCTATTGCCAAGTAAATGTGAGAATTCTGTAACTTATTGGCATCAGAGTTGGTCATGAGTATATTACTATTTTACTTTTCAGTTCCCGTGCTCACTGTAAAATCTAGTTAGACATGGCTTTCTCTGTTCTTTTACTGCCTCTGTCAAACTTTGTACATCATGCAAGAGGGTCAGACTAGTTAATGACTATTGCAAGTTCTTTTATTATAGGCTAAAGCATTCTCTGAGCAAACAAAAGATCTTTGTATTGGCAAAATTGTTTACTTCATGAAGATAATGAATGACTCATAAACAGGGCGAAGGGAAAATAGATGGTTTTAGACAACTTGCTCTGATCAATGTGTAAGTCAAAGAGGATATCCCAATATTAGGGTGCAGCTCACCTCCGTATTTCCAGCTCTCAAGATCCCTCCAAACTCAATCAAGTGGGTCTTGCCTTAAGACAGCAAGGCAGCTTGTGCAAATTTCCTTAAGACATTGTTAAAGTTAAAGCAAGTGTTGCTTGCTACCAGTGGAGAATGAAGTGCCATACCAAAAATCACCCTTGTCATCAATTGTTGATGGGTGTCAGCATCGCTTCGAAAGTTGATCAATGACGGCTTAAGACGATCCTTCAATACAATATAATAAAGGATGTAGAGAAAGGACTATCAATTCATGTATCTCATAGTTTTTGAGAGTTAAATCTTCAATTTGTTGCTATTCTTCAAATGGACTTATTAAATAAGCATCTGAGTTAGTTTTATTCAAATTCAGGCTACAACAATATTCTATTTGTAAAACTAAGGGAAGTAAATAGAAGGGAAACTCAAATATGAAGTGTTTTGAGACTTTGAGTACAAGTTTCTTTCCCCTGTCTGCATAATGCATCCTGCCATATGTCTTCACCCGTCATACAAAAAAGAATTGCATTGATATATTTACTTTCTCTTTGAGTATACTTGATTGTCTAGATTCACAAAGGACCTTGTGACTTCAGTATTTCATGAGTTTGGTTGTGGAGACTAAAGAAGCAATATCATGGTTTCAGGGAGGGTATTCTGTCCACACCAGCTGTTTCTGCTGTAATACGGAAGAGAAAGGTGAATATGACTTTTACTCTTTGCTTGTGTCATGTGTCGCCTTTATCAAACCCTTTTGAATACGTTTTCTTTTCTCTTCCAATAAAAGAAATTCATTTTCACAGGCCAATGGTGGTTTCATAATGAGTGCAAGTCATAATCCTGGTGGGCCTGAATATGATTGGGGTATCAAGGTGAATTCTTAGTTTTCATAATCTTAGACTAGGCTTCAAACATTACCCCTGTAAACTATGGCCGTCTGATAAATAATACTACCTTTCTCAAGTACTGTATTTGTGTCTTGGGTGCTCCTAAACATGGTATATTTGATTAATGCATTATCAATTCCAAACGAATTGCACCGCTATATGAACTTAAAATACTTTTATTTGTTATGTGAAAGTCTTAGTTCCTACTATTACTGTAATCAGTGATTTATTTGAGCGAATTTATCTGTATCATTTGGTTGTTAATGTTCTCAGCATCAATTCTTGTTCTGTGTAGTAGATCAGATTTCAATTATTTCCAGTAAGTTGTCCAAATTATGTTTAGTAGGAGTTTCTTATATTCAGCTGGACATTTGTCCTACTCTTTTTACCCAAGAAAAAAGAGAATAACCATTCTATTTCAGCTTTCATTCCAGTGGTCCATACACTACTGTAGTTTCTTTTTATTCATCTCTTGGGGATTCTAGTAGGCTTGCTTGATTGAATAGTTCTCATATAGTTTCTTGCTAAATTGCATCTTTTTTTACCCCTCACGAGACGATTTGGATTAAATGTGTACTCTACTACCCTTTAATTTGAAGTGTTTATTTGAGAGATGGCTCAGGAATAATTAAATACCAAGGATCTGGTTTGTTCTCTAAATCATCAGTGGTGAATTATGGTGGGAGATGTGGGGCTCAAGAGTTCTTTGGTAACTCATGTGAATTCATATGTTGCCTAGTTGTTTTATCATCATGGATAGGGGTAATTGAGACATGTGTCTAATATCTTGGATATTCTTGTACAAAAGAATGATCCCATGATTCTTTTCTTCAAGAATTGACTTGAGAACTTGAGAGTGTTGCCAAATTAAACACAAGCTTCTTCAATACTTTCAATCAAACACAAAGGCTTTGGTTTTTTGCTTATAAATATGGATTTGCTTGATACTTCTTCAATCATAGTGAATCTTTCGTTTCATTTCATATTGTCTTTGTCACATATGCTTATGGATAAATACATATCATCAATTTTATTTACTAAATATCTATTATCATTTTTTTTAACTACAGGTCTGAGAGTTGAAGGGTTGTGAATTCATTGGTCATCATGTTGGCGCAAACTCTAATTCTCAGTAAGTAACTTCCACTTTATTAACACTCAATCTTATGTTTCTACCTTAGATGAAGGATTTTTTTTAAAATACTTTTTATAGTTATCTAAAGTCACCATATTACTTGTTAACTTTGAAGACTTTAGAATGAGTATCATCGAAGTCACTTAAAATCACCATACTAATTGTATTTTTTTTTTTTTGCGATTTTGTACAGGTAAGTATGAGATGGAGTTTCATTTTAGCAGTTAACCAAGATGAAGTTGAAGATTTTTTGGTAGTTAATTGGAACACTTGTTTTGAATTCTTTTTGTCATTAGAAACATATAATACTTATGGATGTTTGTAGTTTAGTTAATGCTATTAGTTAGTTTGAAATTTTTATTATTGGAGAGTGAATGTTTTAAAGTTGGATGGTAAATGTTGACTTGATAGATATTTGATTTGAATGATATTTTGTTTCTTTGCTTAATAAGATTTTGCTAAGGTTGAATCATAACGTATAAATATTGAAAACTTTGTAAGCAGGTAAAAATAATATTTTGGGTGACACAATTATGTTGAGTGTGGTGTCACTGTAGTCCTATTTTTTCGTGACAACAAATATTTGTCACCTTTGTTTGGCCACTATAAAATGTTATTAGTGACATACATTTGGTTGTCATGGTATATATATTCGGTGACAACTTTTGTCATAGAAAAGCTATCTTTAGTGACACCACATTGTATTCACGTTGCATTCAGTGACATCATGTGTCACGAAAGATTTCTCTTCGGTGACATTATATTAATGTCACGGTTGAAATTTACATTCAGCGACATCATTTGTCACGGAAAATATATTTTCAGTGACACCGTATCCCTGTCACAGTTGATATTATTCCGTGACAGTTACGTCATTTTGTCACCCTTGACTTTTAGTGTCATGGATACAATGACACCTCTTCTTTTGTCACGAAGGTGTCACCAATAATAATAGGTGACAAAAACTAGATCTTGGGTGACATTTTTTTATGTCACCAAATATGTTTTTTCTTGTAGTGCATGTACTCAGTTTTACTCCTATTGATCCGAAAGCCCTTAGACTCTAGTGCATCCCGCCAAATTTCTAATTTAGTATTAACACCGCTAGCAGTACCATCTACAAGGACGATATCATCTGCAAACAACATACACCATGGAATATCCTCTTGAATCTGACTAGTCAATTCATCCATAACTAAAGCGAAAAGGTAAGGGCTCATGGCTGACCCTTGGTGCAATCCTACTGTGATGAGAAATTCACTCGTCACCCCTGCTGGTGATCTAATGGCAGTGACAGCACCTTTATACATGTCTCGAACAACATCGATATACCCTTTAGTTACTCCCTTTCTCTCCAGAACCCCCATATAATGTGTCTGGGCACCCTATCATAAGCCTTTTCTAGGTCTATGAAGACCATATGAAGATCCTTCTTCGTTCACCTGTGTTTCTCTACCACTCATTTTAGTAGGTAAATAGCTTCCATGGTCAATCTCCCAGGCATGAAACCAAATTGTTTATCCGACACTATAGTCACCATCCTCAAACGATTGGAGCCGAAAACACAGAGACCGTAAACATGAGCGGAGGAGAAGCCGAGTACCACTCCAAGGATTTTGAGTGGGATCAACTCAGGCAAGAGATCGAAACAGACCCCTCTCTTCGCTACCACTTGTTACCGTTCCATGAGAATGATGATGCCAATTCCAATGAACCATCTCCTACTCTTTCTGGGTCATCATCTCCTTCCCACGACTCAGAGGCTTGGAACAAGTTTCACGCTCGTCACTCCACCGGAAAATTCTTCAAGGTTACGCAATTTCTTTCTACTCATTTCGTTGTACGAGCATTTTGCAATTACCCGTTCTCCAAATTTCTTGTAGATCCTTAATCTTGATAATTCGTCTTCAACGTTTACCCTATTTCTTTGTAGCCCACAGTTACTTGGATGGTGAGAAATGGTACGAAAAGAAAAGAAACATATCACTTGAGGGAAGAAGGAATTTTGAAATGAAGTTCCATTAGTCAATCGGTATTAATTAGCCTTCTTCAAAGCCCTAGCTTGAAAGGACGACTCAACCTCTTGCTTCTATGTGATTTGATACTGAGGACAACCTTTCTAACTAAATTATCTAGTTATGATTGTATTTTAGGGTGTTCCGTTTACTTTATTTGGTGGGTGAATCCCAACTTCTTGGATTGTTATAAACATAAAAAACTTGATTGATACTTATCACTGAGTCTATTGTGTCAAGCCAAAGTCCAAAGTAATTGTTTCCCGTATATTACAAAGAGTTTGGGCCTTGTAAAGGGGTTGCATGTTGGATAGCTTGATATAAATTGCCGGACCCTTTTCTTAATAGCTTGAACTTTTGAGATAATTGGCAACTTAACATGATATTAGAGCCTTGGTTCTGGACGGTTTCTTGGGTTCAAGTCTATTTGTTTGATTTTGTTTCCCGTTTGCCTTCGTTTGATATATGTAGGAATATTTGCATCTTCACGTGCAAGACGGGATTACACGTGATGGAGGGTGTTATATAACTTCATATACATTATTGGGCCCATTTCCTAATTGCTTAAGCCTTTTAGAAAGTTGGTGACTTAAAAGACAATATAATCTTACTAGGATCGTATGGATACATTGTTACATATTGGGTGTTAATATCAATCCATGGAACCCCCACCCTATGCAGTATGTTCACCCATGGCAACAAGATAGGAAATGAGTAATGTTTTCTATTATTTTATTAGTTAGAACCCTCCAGTGGTGAAGTTTCTATATAGCTAGCTATTGCTATAATATGGCACTGAGTGTTTATAAATTTCTAAACGAGGTGCGGAATAGATCTCAAACTAAAGTTGGTTATTTGTGAGCCTATTTTTAGAAAGCCTGTGATTGCGGGGTGTAAATTTTGGATGTTGTTATGGAGAACAGGATCTAATGTGGTCATTCTAGGACTGTTCGAAATGGTCTCTGGCTCGAGAGTAAACATGAGCTATTGATGACACTATAGGCATTAATCTACCACAAGCCAAAAAATGGTCTCTGGTATGAAAATTTCCATTTTTTTTATTTGACAAACTGACACCCTATCAAGCCAAAAAATGGCTGTATTTGAAATTTTGGCTCCAACCATTTAGAGCATCTCCAAGAAAGATGTCAAATTTTTGTGATGGCCTATGTGGCAATTTGATGTTTGAAATTTTTGATCTCCAATAAAGATATCAAATTGAGGCATTTGAGGCACAAAGGCATTTGAGGCAAAAAAACACTTGACACTTGCTGTCAAATTTGGCATCAAGTAGCCTTTTTCAAGTTCCATGTAGGATTTTGAAAATACTTTTGACATTTTTGTTGGAGCTAGTTTTGATGCCATTTTTTGAAAACTGAATTTCCACCTTGGATTTGACACCTTTGTTGGAGATGCTCTTAGGGAGGTCAGGTTGTCTGTGAGAGTGTGGTACAGTGCTGTTATTTTGGTGAGAAAGTAGTCTGTGCATTTCTAGAACAAGACTTAAGACAGGGAGGGTTTATTGCATCAATTTTTTTATTTCCCTACCTTTTGGGATTCACTTACTCTTATTTAGGTGTAGAAGCTGGCAGTGTTTATGTGTAGTATTGATTTTATAGTGTCCTGATTTTAACCTTCCTCTTGCTCTTCGCTTGATTCTTGGTCTGCTTTTTAATGTTGTTCTTCTCCTTTTTCCTTTGCTAAAAACGTTTTTTTGTTGTTGATAAAGAGTCTTTCTATTTTTCTTTATTTTTTGTAGTTTGTGTCTAATACTGAACTTCGATTTGCAGGAGAGACGATATTTGCTGAAGGAATTTCCGGAACTATTGTCGTGTAAGGAATATTCAACAGTTTTGGAGGTGGGATGTGGTAATGGAAGTACTGTTCTACCAATATTACGGTATCTGTTGGAATTCTCATTTTTGAACTTACTTTCTGATGCTGATGTTTGGGATTTCGATTATTGAAATAGTTATGTTGAGTTACTCATACTTGAAATACTTCCAAGCTTTATGTTGTACTTCATACATTTGTCCATCACTATTACTCTATGAGCTCCCTCAGAATGGTTACATGAGCCACTTATTCTTACGGCGGGCATGTGGACCTCGTAGTGAATATGAATGTAGGATTTAACTCTGATTAGCTGTCTGTAAATCAAAGCCTATATCTAAGTTTCAGCTGCTCGTCTTATCTTAGTAGAACTTTTATTTCTTCCTTCGAATGTTCTCCAAATAAAAAAATATAACTCCTTACCCGTGGAAAAGTGAAAAATAGCCGATGACTAGGAAGAGAAGCCAAGGGTTTGAAAGTAGAGGATATATGGCCTTTTGGTTGGCTTCATGAAAACCTAAAAGCAACTGAGATATTGCAAAACGTATGCTTCTTGATTATGTAACCTTCATAACTTTGACTCCACTATCTGAAATTGCAAATACTGGAATGGCTCATGAAAACGTAAAAGCAACTGAGATTTTGCAAAACATATCCTTCCTGATTATGTAACCTTCATAACTTCAACCCCAATATCTGAAAATACAAATACTGCAAAGGCAGTGGGTTTGTAGCAGCCATTTGATTAACAGATATATGCTCTCATGCAAGGGCGGAGGGAGTGAGGATCAACCAGGATCACTTGACTCTGCTCAATTGTCTAAAATGTATTATTGTGATGGGTTTGAAACTTAGTTTATACATTTGACCCACTAAACTACTTATATTGCCCCAAACATTCCATATAAATTATATAATACGCCGGTTCTAATAAAGCAATAAGAGAGGACTGACGCGTCAGCTATTTGCCGCGTAAGATATGATCATGTTTCCAAAAACATCAAAAATCAAAGTAATTGCCCTGGGAAAACATTTCTACCTGGTAGATTGTGAAGAACTTGTCAGGCAATTGAATGGGTATGATCAGGTAAATGATAATGTTGAAGTACACAATGAAAGATATCGTAGATAACACTCAAACGATGCTAACATGTCTGACTCTTAAAACAGGAAATGGTATCAGAGGCTTTTATGAATTGAATTCTGTCTCCACACTAATGAATATGTAAGATTGTGTATTTATAATTCTTGAAAAATGGTTCTCCTCATTGTTACATGAGAAAATGGCATGCATGATTTTAGATGAGATTTTGATGCCACTAACTTGACTTCGATCCCCAACTAGGAAAAAGGGGGATCACCGTGTATTCGTTCATGTATGAACTTCTCATCAGTTCAATGGTTAGGGTGCGGAATCTCCTTGCTGAATGATCTAGACCTGAAGCGTTGTTGTGCTAGGATTTTGCAGCTCAACAACAATCTTTGACCAATTTAAAAAGGGAAATATCTTTGACATGAGATAATCTTAATAACCAGCAGTCTTATGCACTACTTGTGCTCCCACAATCTTTTATGGAATTCTTCATGCTGTTTTTGGAAGGCTTGTACATCCTAACAAAAGACTTACACAACTTGTGATAGGGTTTCTAAATTTGGAAACATTAGCTCCTTCAGAAATAAGGAGGAAAGGAGCAAATTAGAGGGAACATCGGAGAGAAGGGAGATAAAGGTGGGCAGATAATGATGGAAAAGAGACAGAAAGGGAATACAGGTTTGAAAGAAGGAAGATAAGGGAAGAGATTAGACACATTTATGGAGATGTTCAAACAAGGAGTGAGAAGCAAGAGGGGAGAAGAGTTTAAAAGAGTTAAGAGAAAGAAGGGTTTGTAAAAAGAGGTAGCGAAGGAAAGAAAGGGGATGTTCAAAATCCATTATTGTCATCCTCAAATCTTCCGGGTTATCATTACGAAATCAACTAAGGCATGCTGTTAATTCGTCAAAATACAGCGATTATGAATCTTATTGTTAAAGCCTGCTAAGCAGTCTAATGTCTGACATGAAACCATCAATATACGATGTATCTACTTGCCATGGATTGCATGACTGTTATTCTGCACCACTTGATGTTTTGAAAGCTTTAGGCTGTGATTCCATTGTTATATTATTGCTCTATCCTTCAGTGAAAAACCCATTTTCTAGTTGAAGTTGGGATACCATTTTTTTGTAGTTGCTAGAAATGGACATTTGGGAGTGAGATATGAATGATAAAAAGTAGTTTTTTTTGTTCGGTGGGTTTGAGATTTAGTAGTGACCGTGTTTTCTGTTTTCTTTATTGTCAGTACGATTACGAGTAGAGTAGGAGTAAAATTGGTAGCTTTGCTGTAAAGTACATTTTATGAAGAGGCTTATGTTCATCATAGAAGTTGCATTTTGCCATGATGTGTTATGTAAGTCTGCCCTTGATACATTTTCTTAGCCCCTGAAATACAATTTAGGTGTTGTTTCATATGTCCATTTCCTAGGCACTGGGTTAATCATTTGTGTCTCTTTCTATTGTGGACCTTAAAAAGTATTTACTAAGACAAAATGTTGCTGTCTTGACTATCAAGTGAACTTGTAGAGATTCTTCGACATTCCATATGCTTCTTCTGGCCTAATTCCTGACTTCTAATCTTTTCCATGTTTGGTTTCTAGTGGGAAAGACAACATCACTGTCTACTCTTGTGATTGTTGCCATGAGGCTATTAAGAGGGCCCAAGAAACTATAGATGCTGCTGATTTACTGAAAATAAAACAGCGTTTCCATTCGTTCCTCTGTGATTTTTCTATTAGTGGGTTTCCAAAGTGGTTGGCCTGCGACCCTTGCAGGGAGTTTGTTCTGCAAAAGAAGGATAGACTCCTTTCAGGTACTTACTTTTCCCATTGCCTTGCATGGTACTTAATTTTTTTGTGTGCCAACTATGACCTGGTACCTGACCACTTTTTGTCTGCCCTTCCAGATGTTAAAGACACAAGAGGGGCAGGCTTAAATGATTTTTGTTCTATGAGGGAATGTAATTACTGCCTTGGTGGGGTGGATTTTGTTACCTTGGTACGTGGCTAGTTTCCCAAATTGAGTCTTAGGTTATAAGTAATGTTTGGCATTTGTTTCCTTGTAAGTTTGAAATTGAATACACGTTTTTCTATCTTATGCGGAGCAGCCTTGTTTCCTTGTAGATTTACCTTGGGAAATTGAAAAAATTACAATACTTGAAGGACCGAATAGGGAAAAATTGAAGGTTAGAGGCCAAAGTGAGAATTGCGGGTGATTCTACTTACGTACAAAATATTTCCCTGCTGCCGCTAAATTTGAAACCTTTAGTTTTTGCAATTTCACCCCCTAACCAAAATTTCTAGCCTTAAGGACAATACATCCTGAAACTTAGTCTCAATCCCTCTCCATACCCACCGCCACTTCCTCACACCAAGTCATCTCCCTCAGCCCTTCTCCCAGTGAGTCATGCCACCCGAAGCCTCCCACCATAGCCAAGGCCTCCTGCCATCGCTGCTGAGCCACCACCATCCACTTCCTTCCTCACCACTCAATCAGCGTGGCCCGATGTTTTTCTCTTCCTCCTTTTCTCTCTTCCATAGACATGTGTCGACGCCTTTGTGATTTATTTACATATCTACATGTGGTTCTGGTTGGCTACTGAGTTAGTTGTGGTTTTGATTGGATAAGGAGTTAGGTGTGGTTTCTGGAAAATGAATTTTCTGCAGCATCCTTCCGCATTGGTGGCGAGTAGAGTGCCACGATCCCATTCATTAGGCCTTTCTTGATTGCCTCATTCTTTGACCATGCCAGAATCACATGTGCATATTTTCCTCCATGCATCTTTCCGTTTCTGCTGGTCTTCAGTGATGACCTGATCTAAGCTGAGCACTGAAGTTTGGCAATGGAGTGGGGCCTGACCCTTTTCTCTCTGGAAAAGGGATCAATCTCTGGTTGGAAGGTTGACTGCGGGGGAGTTTGGGGCGAAATTAGAGATGGGCAATCATGGTTGCTTTCTGCGGGCCGGAGGGTGGGGGAGGAGGGTGGCAGGTTGGGTTTCGTGGCTGAGATTTGCTGGTGGAATACGGGCTGGTGGGGTAAGGGTTGGTCTGTTTTGGGAGTGACAAGGTAGGGGATTTGTGGATGATGGAGGGGAGGGAGGGTCTTGGGGTGGCATGAGAGACACCGTGGTAGCAACAAAGGGTGGGATAGGAGCTTGACTCATTGCATAAAGGTTCATCCTCTAATTTTTTCAATCTCATTTTTAGCAGAATAATGGATAATGAGTTTGGTTTTACGAATAAACATGCTTGGATAGTTTCCAGTGGTGCAATCTAATTATGTAAGAACTACTTAAATTAGACAGACATAACCACGCACTTGGTATTTTTAAGGCCGTTAATCGATTTTTTAAGTAAAGCGTTAATCGATTTTTTAAGTAAAGCACTATTGGTATTTTGTGGATGAAAGCTTCTAAATTCTGGAAGTCTACTTTCTAATATGATGTCTTCCAGGTACCTGATTTGGTTTAGTTATTTTCAATTTAACATTGTCAGATATTCACGTTATCAGCAGTACCTCTCGATAGGATGCCAGTAGCCGTTGCAGCATGTTTCTCTGTATTGAAACCTGGGGGTCTACTTCTATTCAGGGATTATGGTAATTTCTTAGCAAAAATTTTTGTCAGTTACGGGTACGAAGAATATAAACCTCTGTGTGTTGACAGATTTTATTTAGGTCTGTTACCTGATAATACTTTGTATGTAAAGACAATTTCTATCAAGACGGCTTTTACGTTGGATTTTATTTATACTTTTTGCTTGTTTCTGAAATTTCTGGGTTTTTTTTTTTCTGGTTGACTTATAGGATTGAAACCCTTTTTGAGTTACCACTTGTTTTTCTGTATCTTGTACTTGGATCCTGCTGGAACCATTAACTGTGATGAAAATTCAGGCCTTTATGACATGACGATGCTTCGATTTGAGCCAGACAAAAAGGTGGGATTCAGGGAGTACGTCCGATCCGATGGAACTCGTTCTTACTTCTTTTGTTTGGATACTGTGAGGGATCTCTTTGTGTGTGCGGGCTTCACTGAGGTACTAATCTTGTTTCTATCTGTTTCATATTCATCATACGTATGCTACTTACATGTAGTGCTAGAACTGTAAATGAGCTGACTACTGAGTTGTTCAAGCTTACAATGTTAAGAATATAAAAAAAATGTGTTTAAGCTTGGCTTGTTATGAACTCGCCTATTTTACATTCTTATAAGCCATAACCTTAAAATCAAGCTAAGAAAATTAATTTCAATATAGGTTAACCTTTGGTTCGTTTCGTAGCTTAATTGAGCTTTAAATAAATGAGTAGCTTAGTTCATCTAGTCAGGCTGTCGCAATGTAAAATTTTGGCAAAAACTTCACTATGACACTCTGTGACTTGGCCCATGCGTGAATTATCTGTGACTTTCAAAATCTCAACTCTTACATTTGATCACCCCCTTTATTCACAAGTCGTGGTAATTTTTGAACTCAGGGCCAAGAGGGAAACAAAGTGAACGTCAACCCTAAAAGTGTTTACTACCACCATATGGAGATTAGAACTCTACGGCTTAGTGTTAAAATTACCTTGTACGCTTTGCAGCTTGAACTTGAATATTGCTGTGTTAAGTCCGTGAATCGCCGGAAGGGGAAGAGCATGAAGAGGGTATGGGTTCATGGGAAGTTCCAGAAACTGACATGAAGCTGTTGCGTGACTTGGAATATAACTTTGACTTGTTGTACTTAAAACATAGCTTTATATGATTGCAATTCATTATCAAGAGAAGTTTAGTTGTGAGCTGTGAGATTCTTTTTTCTGTTATGAGGAGAATCTTTCCGTGATTGCGGTTATTAGAAAGCCTTGAAGGGTAAAAGAGACGGGCCACTGACAGATGAGAGGTTTTCAAATAGTTTTGTACCTTTCTTTTGTAATTGGGACTTGTTTTCCCTTTCGTCTATACCAATCAGAGACTTCATTGGAGCTCTGCTTTGCTGTTGATAATTTCTGAATGTTGCAGTTAGTATCAAAGCCCAATCGGGACTGTGTGTACCCACTATAGTGGTGGATGAAACACGATCACTAGATGCTAGACGGATTGAAGATGCAATTTAGAGTTTGAAGACTAACTTTGGAAAAAACGCCATAGCTTTTAGTCGCCAAACAGGTGCTTTATCCAGACAAATTGAAACAGTGATTGAAGTTAAGGATTTGGTTGCAGCTTTTGATCTCAAATGTTCTTATTTAAGAACCCGCTTCGAAGGTGAGTGTTTCCCATCTCCTCCTCAATGCCACTGAACATTCTTGTAACTCAGAGTTTGCGGTTGGAAGGTAGGAACAATTGCAACAAGCCTGAGGATGGGGCTATAGTTTTGATTTTTTGAAATATAAATGGACTTGAGGAATTGTAGAAGGTTAAGTTGGCTGCCATTCATTTGGAAGATAAATCAATGAACAGGTACAGATGGTTTGAGAAATGGCATACCCTAAAACTTTGAAGGATTGCAGTTCCTCGTTATTATGCGAATTGGGAATAGTTCTTGAGCCAATCATTAGCAGTTAGGGTTTCACAAGAGAAATTTGAAGATTTGCCAAGAATGACTACATGTTTAGGTCTAAACACGCAACCATTTCCCAAGTCATGGGTCTAGCATGACTTCAAGAGGACACCATGGAGGCTTTGGCCAAAATGATATAACTGTCAACCAATTCTTGCTTAATACCTATTCTATTCCATTGATTCGGTTTTCAAAAGGACCGAGTCCTTACCTCCTGTAAAGAAAATATCACGACCCACCCAAAGTAGGATGGGTTAGTGACCGGCATCGAGTAAAACCAGCTAAGGCCTAATCAAACGGCTTTCCTGGAGGTATCAATATAATAACGATATAAAAGCAATCAGAATGTGCAGAATCATGCATATACGCATAATAAGAACATACCCCAAGGATGTGCCATAACACCTACCACAAGTCTCATCTATACAACATACATCCCACATATATATATATATAAAATAATTGAGTTCTTGGTCCATGGCCTAACGACAACAACAAAAGAGCTATATGTACAATGGTGTGTCAGCCTATCACAAAAAGACATCAAAAGGGTAGAACATCTCTACTTGAACCTTCTACTGCCTGTCTTCTGTCCTTCCAAACCTGGCATGTTGCATAGCAATATTCGTTAGGTAGAAGCTAGTGTGAGAACAATATGTCAAGTTTATAGGTTTGTCATCTACAAATTACATAAACAATGATTAAATCATTTAGAAAGACCTTACGAATTCATCTTCTGTCATGCTAAAACGTTTCATATCCTTTTATGATTCATTGTCGTTCATTTGTTCATTTAATAGTTATGCCAATGTATTCTGGGTAGGAGCGTGATAAGTACATAATTATGTACTATTACCATCGCCTAATGTACCTTTGTTATCGTCTTACGAGCCTTGTTATTACTAATTTGGTTTGTTTTCCATGATTTCAGGAGCCCGAGCTAATAACCAAAGAATGAGGAGAAAAAGTGGCAAAAACATGGACAGGCGTCCGGACGGCACTGATCCCCGTCCGAACATGGCTTTACATACCCTCTGCCGGAAATCCTAGCACAGGCGTCCGGACGGACCTCAACCGCGTCCGGACGAACACTCCTCCAATCACCGGACGCCACCTCACCAATCCCTCAACCGCCCTAACCTGCGTCCGGACGGGACCGTCAGGCGTCCGGACGGAACCACCGCCCCAACATCGCTACGGTGACGTCAGCCCTACACTTCAGGCGGCGCAGGCGTCCGGACGGGACCACTCCGGCGTCCGGACGGACCAAGTTTTGAATATCTGTCACCAGCTGTCACACGGCTGTCACACCCGCGTCCGGACGGACCGCTTCAGCGTCCGGACGGCTTAGGGCGGTGAAAACGTCTATAAATAGCCCAGCCCGATTTTATAAAAGGATATCAGATTTTCTTTTAGTTTTCTCTCTGGAAGACCACTTGTAATAGAATATCTTCGCCTGGGGAAGGAATTCAGGGTTAGATAGGAGAGAAAGAGGGAAGGATAGGAGGTGAGCGCTATATTCAGGTCGTTGTAATGACGGTTTATGCTTCTGAATCAATGGAATCTACTTCTATGGCCGGCTAATCTTCTGTCTAAGGTGATGATGAAACTCTAATCTAATGTAATGAATATGTTTCATTAGAACTCTCTGCTTTCATTATTCGAATCCATGTTGTATGATATAGAACTAAAAGATCTTCCTCTTTCATTATATGTTATCGTATTTTTACGACATACAAACAAGGACTCGTTGATTAGTGCAACTCAACTAAGATAGATTATGCCTCGTAAGACGCATTGTGCTATCAGATAATCCGTGCCTTAGAGACGGGTTATACTGGTAAGACAATTCGTGCTAAGCAAAGATAATCTATGCTAGTTAGTATACACGAATATCTTAAGCGAGTACAGTGCAGATTAACTATCTACACAGTGCTCAACGGATTCGAATAATGAACATTCATAAATTGAAACATTCATATCATTACAAAAGATTAGAGTGGATTCAAGCCTTAGCTACTTCTTCCCAAAAACTTCTTGAATCAATTTATTACTCGTATTTTCATTTCTAGCTTCAAAATCACACAACAAAACAACCTACGTTTCTTCACAAATTAAGAGTATAATTCAATTAAAAGTAATAACCAATTCACCCTGTCTCTGTGGATCGATACTCAACTTGCTGCTATACACTTTTTGCTCAAATCAAATCACAGCACAAGTAGTTTAAAATACTCTGATACGGCCTAAACAACGACATATTTCGAGGCCGATCACTTTTTGGCGCCGTTGCCGGGGATCGAACCCGGGTCACCCGCGTAACAGGCGGGAATACTTTTTGGCGCCGTTGCCGGGGACACGGTTAAATTAGTTGTTACTCTTTTAATTGATTTTTGTTCTTAGTTTAACCTCTTTTTGTCTCTTAAAGCTCTATAAGTATCTTTGCCCAAACGAAATACTCAATTCAGAACACAACCAGGTGCAAGTCAGTGTTGAAGAACTAAAGCGATATCATTACATCACTGTGAGTTGTGTTATTTCGGCAAATCATTGATAGGCTTTTTCTTAGTATTAATATTCAGTACTTTGCATGCGTGGACGCCGGTCATTGACTCCTGATATTCAACCGGCTGATCCCGAAATAGAACGCACACTCGGAGCCATTCGGGCTTCAATTAGAACAGACCCCACTCGTGTGTCTGACATACCCATGGCTAACATGGCTGCCGACCAGGCTTTACCCGAGAATCTATTCCCTGAAGCTGCCTTAGCTCATCAGGTACCCCAGCCACCGGCACCCCCATTGCAACAATACTTTGCTCCTGCTGATTATGAATCCCCTTCTTGTATTGTTTTGCCAAATGTCACAGCCCGGAATTATGAAATCAAACCAAGTACAATTGGCATGTTACCTTCATGTTACCCCAGCCCCAAGGCAATTCTCTACCTGGACCATCTAGGCCTAGTTACCCTAATACTTTCAATCCACCAGCCTATCGTCCCTATCAAAATTACCAAAATCAGAACACAGTCCCACCTCCAAGAAATCGTAATTTTGAGGAAGAAGTCTTAAAAGCCCTCCAAGAATTACATACCAAGACTTCTTCCATTGAAGCCACAACCCAACTAGTCCATTCTCATTCTCAATCTATATCACGACTAGAAACTCAAATGGGTCAATTGGCTAACACACTTAATCGAAGAGAGGAAGGTAGACTACCTAGTCAGGTAATCAACAACCCTAAGGGACAATATGTGGTAGACCAATCATCTAGCTTAGATCCACACCATGAGCAAGCAAAGGCTGTGATAACCTTACGCAGCGGGCGAGAGATTGACTCACAACCTCTCCCAAATAGTGCTAAAACCAAAGCATATGTGGCTCCTGCACCTCACCCAGAACTGGCAGACGATCCTCCACAGTCGTCAACACCACCACAGAAATCTCTACCAAGACCCGTACCCTTTCCTAGTGCCCTACGTTCTCCGCTCCCATTTTCAAAAAAAGGGGCCTCCATGGAAGAGATGATGGAGGTATTTAAACAAGTTAAAATCAACCTCCCACTCTTAGATGCAATCAAACAAGTTCCGTCATATGCCAAATTTCTTAAGGATCTTTGTACCCAAAAACGGAAGCGCCAGACCCATGTCTCAAAAAAGATTTTGCTCACCGAACAGGTGAGTTCTGTTTTACAAATGGCCACTCCGCAAAAAGTACAAGATCCTGGCCAACCCACCATTTCCTGTGTCATTGGACAACATCATATTGACCGGGCATTGTTAGATCTTGGCGCAAGCGTCAACTTAATGCCCTACTCAATTTATGAACAATTTGGGTTGGGTGAATTGCAACCTACGCCAATGACCCTTCAATTGGCAGACCGATCTATCCGAGTGCCCCGTGGTGAAATCAAAGATATACTGGTCAAGGTAGATAAATTTATTTGCCCAGTTGACTGTATCATTCTTGATACCGAGCCTGTACACAACCACAAGCGACAAACTCCAATCATCCTAGGCCGGCCATTCTTGGCTACCGCCACGGCTTGTATTAATTGTCGGACTGGGGTGATGGAACTATCCTTTGGTAACATGAATGTCAAGCTAAATGTCTTCAGTGCATCTCAATGCCCTACCTTACCCAATGAGGACTGTTTTGCAATCGACCTTGTCGAAGACCTTGTCGAGGAAGCTGGCCCCTATATTCTTACTCCCGACCCTTTGGCTTCATGCCTAGCTCATTTTGGGTATGATGACTATAACATTGACAGAGCAGTCGATGAAGTCAGCTGCCTACTTGAAAAATCACCTCCGATATGGCGAGCCAGATTTGAGTCTTTACCTCCCCTGTCAAGTGTGCCAGCACCTCTCTCAATTCATGTCCCACCTAAACTTGAACTTAAACCACTCCCGACATCACTCAAATATGCCTTCCTAGGACCACATGAAACCCTACCTGTCATTATCTCGGCACACCTCTCAATTGCACAAGAAAATCAACTTCTTGATGTTCTCCAAACACATAAAACTGCAATTGGATGGTCAGTAGCTGACTTAAAAGGAATTGACCCTTCTGTGTGTATGCACCGCATCCATTGTGAGGATGATGCCAAACCCACTCGAGAATCACAGAGGAGATTAAATCCTAATATGAAAGAGGTGGTCATGAAAGAAGTAATCAAATTACTGGATGCCGGAATCATCTACCCAATTTCTGATAGCAAATGGGTAAGCCCTACCCAGGTGGTTCCTAAAAAAACTGGCATCACTGTGATAGAAACAGAAGAAGGAGAATTGGTCACCACCCGCACAACATCTGGTTGGCGTGTGTGTATTGACTATCGTAAGTTAAACTCTATTACTAGAAAAGATCATTTCCCTCTACCCTTCATTGACCAAATCCTTGAGAGATTGGCAGGACAAGAATATTATTGTTTTCTGGATGGATATTCCGGATATAACCAAGTCCCTGTCGATCCTAACGATCAAGAGAAGACCACCTTTACCTGCCCGTACGGAACATATGCCTATCGACGCATGCCCTTTGGCTTGTGCAATGCACCAGCAACGTTCCAACGTTGCATGATGGCAATCTTTTCGGACATGGTAGAGAAATTTCTAGAAATTTTCATGGATGATTTCTTTGTTTTTGGGCCATCCTTTGAATTATGCCTTCACAATCTCTCCCTGGTTTTACAACGTTGTATTGACTCTCACCTGGTGCTAAGTTGGGAGAAAAGTCATTTTATGGTTCAGGAGGGGATTGTGTTAGGACACGTGGTGTCCAAAAGAGGGATTGAAGTCGATCAAGCTAAGGTCAACCTTATTTCGAGACTTCCTCCCCCAATGACCGTGAAACAAATCCGGTCCTTCCTTGGGCACGCTGGTTTTTATCGGCGATTCATCAAAGACTTCTCTAAAATTTCCAAGCGATTGTGCGATTTACTCGCCAAGGATACTCCTTTTGTCTTCGATGAAACATGTATGAGAGCATTCGAGATTCTCTTACCACTGCCCCGATTATCCAGCCACCCAATTGGACCATCCCGTTTGAAATAATGTGTGATGCCTCAGATTATGCTGTTGGTGCTGTCTTAGGACAACGGGTTGGTCGTATCCCACATGCTATCCACTACGCAAGCAAAACTCTTTCAGATGCACAATTGAATTACACTACTACTGAAAAAGAATTGCTTGCGGTAGTATTCTCTTTGGATAAGTTTCGGTCTTACTTGTTGGGCTCCAAAGTCATCATATATACTGATCATGCTGCCCTAAAACACTTACTTGCTAAAAAGGACACCAAACCACGACTAATTCGGTGGATCTTACTTCTCCAAGAATTCGACCTTGAGATCCGGGACAAGAAAGGTTCCGAAAATTCAGTTGCGGATCACCTTTCTCGACTACTTGTCGACTCTAGTTGTCATACTACTCAATTCCCGACTACATTTCCCGATGAACAACTATTCCAGGTTTCACATGTCCCTCAACCGTGGTACGCTCATATTGTCAACTATCTAGCCACGGGAGAAATACCTACTCATTGGTCGAGAACTGATAAAGACCGATTCTTTTCTGAAATAAACAAATACTTTTGGGAAGATCCGGAACTATTCAAGTTATGTTCTGACCAAGTAATTAGAAGATGTGTTGCAGCCAATGAACACCACAGTATTCTCACTTTTTGCCATACCCTTGAATGTGGTGGCCACTTTGGTGGCAAAAGAACAGCTGCCAAGGTGCTTCAATGTGGATTCTACTGGCCTTCCCTCTTTAAAGATGCTCATGCTTTCTGTCAAACTTGTCCAAAATGTCAGAAAATTGGCACTATATCTAGACGAAATATGATGCCCCTAGCACCTATCTTGATAGTAGAAATGTTTGATGTGTGGGGTATCGACTTTATGGGACCTTTTCCATCTTCACAAGGGCATGAATATATTTTAGTCGTTGTTGACTATGTAACGAAATGGGTAGAAGCAGTTGCCACCCGAACCAATGACCACAAAGTTGTGGTCAAATTCCTCCAAGATCATATTTTTCCAAGGTTTGGTTATCCACGAGCCATTATAAGCGATAACGGCACCCATTTCTTGAATAAACATTTCGCTTCCCTCGTGCGCAAGTATTCTATTACACATAAGCTTTCTACACCTTATCATCCCCAAACAAGTGGACAAGTTGAAGTCTCGAATAGAGAAATCAAGCACATTTTGGAAAAAACGGTACGGCCCGATCGAAAAGATTGGTCATTAAGACTTAATGAAGCTTTATGGGCCTACCGCACCGCATACAAAACACCAATCGGCATGTCTCCTTATCGATTGGTGTTCGGTAAACCATGTCACCTCCCTGTTGAATTAGAACACAGAGCTCTATGGGCAATTAAACAATTCAACTTTGACATGGAAGCAGCAGGCTCACACCGACGTCTCCAACTCAACGAGCTGGAAGAAATGCGCAATGAATCCTACGATAGTGCACGTCTTTATAAGGAAAGGACTAAATCCTTTCATGATAAACACATCCTACGTAAGACTTTCCACCCTGGCTCTAAAGTGTGGCTTTTTAATGCCCGACTTAAATTATTCCCTGGGAAATTGCGTTCTAGATGGGAAGGACCTTACGAGGTCACCCAAGTCTTTCCCCATGGAGCAGTCCAGATTCGCGATCCACGCGTTGGCAATACTTTTACAATCAATGGTCAACGATTAAAACCATGCGTGGAGGGTATTGGTGAAATGATCCATGACGGTGCCACCATTGAATCACTCAACTTGGTGGACCCTATCTATGCTTAAAAAGATCTCAAGAGTGTGTCTGGCTGAAGACATTAAACTTAGCGCTAATTGGGAGGCAACCCAATCTTTCTTTCGTTTTGCGTTTTCTTTGCCCTTTGTCTGGAATCCCGTTAGATGTCACTGGATAATATTCGTACAGAAAATGTGGAATCAAAAAAATGCGAAAAGCCAGAGCCATCCGTCCGGACGCAATTTTTACCAACTCTCTGGACTTTTTTCTGGACTAAACCGTTCGGACGGCCGTGACTCCCGTCCGGACGCCATTTTTGGTAACTCTCTGCATTTTTTTAGAACCCCCGTCCGGACGGCCGTGACTCCCGTCCGGACGCCGCTGTCCCTATTTAAACCGCTGGACGCGGTTTTCAGCCATTTCCAGCCCCCTCTCTCTCTCTCTACTTCGTCTTCCTCTCCCAAAAACCCAGAAAATCCACCCTTAAACCCCTCTCACGTCCCTACCACTTCCATCCCTCATCCATACTTCGCGTCCGGTTCACGTACAAGCGCGAATAGGCGGCGTCCGGACGGAGTTCTCTCAAAAGCTTGAAATTCCGGCGAGTTCACTTCGGCTTCCAACTCAGATCTACGCCAAACGGGTAATCTCCCGCATCTTCCACTACCATATTTGGAACCCCCAGTGAACAAGCTACGTTTCCACGGTTCCCATTCGTTTTCCGGCGACATTTTTCCGGCGACCTCACCGGAGCTCCGGCGACATTTTCCGGTAGTTTCTTGCTTTCTTTTTCCGTTTTATTCATTTGTTTTGTGTGGTTCTGTTAGTTATGTTGCGTCAACTTCGTCGCCTCACCGGTGGTTCCGGATCTCGCCGTGCGAGTACTTCGGACCGTGACGAAACTACTAACGAGCCGGGACCCTCCCGGCTCACTAGGTCACAAACTACTAGGGCAGGTACCAACCCTTCCTCACGCCGCAACCGCCAACCAAGGGTTGAGGAGGAAGAAGCCCCGAATGCGGGACTTCTTCAACCCGAATGGGCTAACCGGGCCTACCACATTCCCACAATTTTCCCGGTGAATGACTTTCTAGCTACCGATGATGATGCCACTTGGGGCATTGAGGAGATCAATCGACGCCATGCTCAATTTTTATATGGGCCCTTCCGGCCCATTTACCCGCGTCTTGTCCGGCTTTTCTGGCAAAATATCACTTGCCGTGACAACTCTGACTCCCTTTTTACTGAAGTCTCGGGTCATACCTTTGAGATTTCCCGACGCTCATTAGCCCGAATACTAAACATGGCCACCCATCGCACTAATCCTGTATTCACCCCTCGGGTTGCCCACTTTCCCCTAGCTGACATCGCTGCTGCCCTATGCGCTCGCTCCTCCGGGGGCAACATCTTTGTGCGGCGTGTCGAGCTACCCCCGGGTCTTTGGTTTGTAGATTCTGTCCTGACCCGCAATTTTGTACAAACAGGCCACAAGGATGAGCGTCGCCTGGACGTTCTCCGCACTTTATATGCCATATTTATTGGTGAGCCTGTTGACTTTCCAGGACTTCTTCTCGATGAGATGAAGCGATTTGCTGATTCTGGCTCCTCTAGAGCCAAATTGCCCTTGGCGCACCTTATCACCTATATTCTCACTGACCCTGGCTCCCTTGTTACAGGTGAGCTACCTTTTGAAATTCCTCCTGAGGAACCCCGAGATGATTCGGTGCGCCACTTGACAATTCAGGATTGGCGCAAAAGTGTCAACTCTTGCCGGGCCCAGCGAGCCCGTTGGGCCATCCCCCCTGCACCCATGGGCCCGGCAGGTGATGACCAAGAAGAAGAGGAGGTTGGAGGCTTTGATACACACCCTCACGATGCTCCACCCGTGTATGCCCCACCTCCCGTCTATGAATCTGCACCACAAGGCCCCGGCTCTTCCTCCTTCCCTGTACCTCCCCGTGAACCCTGGACTCTGACGTATGCTGAGTACCATGAAATTATACAACGTCAGAATTACCAGCAAGCATCTCTCGACAGTTTTCGAGAGCAGTTCGAAAAGAGCACCTATGACACGCATACGTATTTGCGTACCATTCTGAACCAACCACCCTTGCCCCCCTATCAACCACCTTTTTACCCACCATATCCCGGGGCTCGGGCTCCACAGGATGACGAAGATGACCTGTGACTTTCTTTTTCTTTTTCTTTTCTCTTTTTCTTTCTTTGTTTTGTGTTTTCTTTTGCTGTTTCCGACTAACCTGCAGGTACTTCAACTTTCATTGTGAACGGGTTTATACTCCTCCCATTTCTGTTCTGCGGTATTTCTCCCATCAGGTAACACTGTATCCTCCCTTCTTTACTTTGCTGCTTCATATCTTAATGTGCCAATGAGGGCATTGTCTGGTTTAAGTTGGGGGGTGTAGACATGCTTATTTTGGGGGATAGGTCGGCTAAAAAAAAAAAAATTGTTATGAAGCCATGTGTTACTAGAACTAAAAGTCCTTACCTCTCAAGATATGATTCTTCTTGACCTTGCCTAAACACTCTATCCTCACCTGACATTACAACCAAAATTAAAGTCCTTCTTGATCCTAGGGAAACGTGACTCGGTCTTAAAAAGCAGTAACGTAATGTGGTTTTATTGGTTATTCATGGCATTTGACATTCTATTCTGGAAACCACAAGTCATATGATACGTTTTTGAGCGTCGTGGATTGCGGATATCTTGCATGTCTTATATAACTCCAAACCGCATCCACTTGAGAGAACATTGAATGATAAAGCCAGTTTCTGAGAGAATTATTTGTTGAGTGAATAACCGATGAGTTTTTTTTTGAAGTTGAAGCATGATCTGAATGGAAACCTGGATGGTTTGAATTCTTGACTTAGAGATTTTTTGAACATTGCTTGACGGAACACACACACACTTTTGAGTATTGGTGATAATGAATGATCTAAATCTGACTATAGTGTGTAGAATTCCATGATATCTTGACATGACCTGGCAGGAATTGAGAAATGTGCTTATCTGTTAAAAAACTCAAAGAATGGTTGCATGTGTCACAAAGGATGTTTGCGGGTATCATCTCTGGAAACCCTCACGAGACTTCACTCGTCCCACTAGGGCCACCTAGGGGTTTAAAAGGCTTGTTGTACATGCTAAGTGCAATCGTGAACCATACGAAAGTTGGATTTTAAATAAAAGTTAGTAAAATTTTCTTTGCTCGAGGACTAGCAAAGTGTAAGTTGGGGGGTGTGATAAGTACATAATTATGTACTATTACCATCGCCTAATGTACCTTTGTTATCGTCTTACGAGCCTTGTTATTACTAATTTGGTTTGTTTTCCATGATTTCAGGAGCCCGAGCTAATAACCAAAGAATGAGGAGAAAAAGTGGCAAAAACATGGACAGGCGTCCGGATGGCACTGATCCCCGTCCGGACATGGCTTTACATACCCTCTGCCGGAAATCCTAGCACAGGCGTCCGGACGGACCTCAACCGCGTCCGGACGGACACTCCTCCAATCACCGGACGCCACCTCACCAATCCCTCAACCGCCCTAACCTGCGTCCGGACGGGACCGTCAGGCGTCCGGACGGAACCACCGCCCCAACATCGCTACGGTGACGTCAGCCCTACACTTCAGGCGGCGCAGGCGTCCGGACGGGACCACTCCGGCGTCCGGACGGGACCACTCCGGCGTCCGGACGGACCAAGTTTTGAATATCTGTCACCAGCTGTCACACGGCTGTCACACCCGCGTCCGGACGGACCGCTTCAGCGTCCGGACGGCTTAGGGCGGTGAAAACGTCTATAAATAGCCCAGCCCGATTTTATAAAAGGATATCAGATTTTCTTTTAGTTTTCTCTCTGGAAGACCACTTGTAATAGAATATCCTTCGCCTGGGGAAGGAATTCAGGGTTAGATAGGAGAGAAAGAGGGAAGGATAGGAGGTGAGCGCTATATTCAGGTCGTTGTAATGACGGTTTATGCTTCTGAATCAATGGAATCTACTTCTATGGCCGGCTAATCTTCTGTCTAAGGTGATGATGAAACTCTAATCTAATGTAATGAATATGTTTCATTAGAACTCTCTGCTTTCATTATTCGAATCCATGTTGTATGATATAGAACTAAAAGATCTTCCTCTTTCATTATATGTTATCGTATTTTTACGACATACAAACAAGGACTCGTTGATTCGTGCAACTCAACTAAGATAGATTATGCCTCGTAAGACGCATTGTGCTATCAGATAATCCGTGCCTTAGAGACGGGTTATACTGGTAAGACAATTCGTGCTAAGCAAAGATAATCTATGCTAGTTAGTATACACGAATATCTTAAGCGAGTACAGTGCAGATTAACTATCTACACAGTGCTCAACGGATTCGAATAATGAACATTCATAAATTGAAACATTCATATCATTACAAAAGATTAGAGTGGATTCAAGCCTTAGCTACTTCTTCCCAAAAACTTCTTGAATCAATTTATTACTCGTATTTTCATTTCTAGCTTCAAAATCACACAACAAAACAACCTACGTTTCTTCACAAATTAAGAGTATAATTCAATTAAAAGTAATAACCAATTCACCCTGTCTCTGTGGATCGATACTCAACTTGCTGCTATACACTTTTTGCTCAAATCAAATCACAGCACAAGTAGTTTAAAATACTCTGATACGGCCTAAACAACGACATATTTCGAGGCCGATCAGAGCGACCCATCTATTCTGGAAGGGAGCGACCCGTCCAAGCTATTACTTTCAGCTGGTCTTGAATGACGTCACCCATTACCGCATTGGACCACGGTATTTTGTTATCTCACGGTATTCTAAATTCTTGGTGACGAGAGCTTTCTTTCTTGTGTTCTAGCATTCATAGCATGTTTATATCTTACTAGCAAGAAAAATTCCTTAAATGTTTCATATTCTTAGAACTTTCATTGTTCACCAATTTATACATAGCTTATTCGTTGATGAATAACATGCTAAGCATGAAGGATTTAACATAACATGTTAGTATTGCACATTCTTGTATCTTTAAAATCAACACTTGCATGCTTAACAAGTTTCTTTTGGAAACGCATGTAAAAGAGACATATTTGAACTCACCAATAGACCAAGGCTCGAGACAAAGTCCTTAGAAATCTGTTTCCATCAACTTACACCGTCCTATAATCATAAAATATTGAATTTAGCACCCAACTTCAATCCCTTAAGTAAAACTCAAACATTAACTCTAACAATGTCATTTTTTAATCCTTCAAGCTTCTCATTAATGAAAAGCTCGGAATCATCCATTTCTTTTCATCAAATTTGGAGTCTACTACTATTGTAGGGTCAAGTACCAATCCCAAGTGACCATGGAGTCAAAATAAAGGCTCCGGTGTCCAAAATTACCAAACTATATAACTAGGCAGTTTTTTCAGAATTTATGCCTATGGAAATCAGTTCGGGAACCCCATCCAAACTTGTCCTAAGGCAACCAAATTCGATACGGTGGTAGTTTAAGATGTTGAGAACATTTGTTATGAAGATCACAAGGTGTAGAATGGCCAATAAGTAAGGTAAAATCCCTTTGGAATAGAGCTGGTCCAGATTCAACACAGTTTACCAAAACTGATGTTTCTTCCAATCTAACCGTTGGAATTGAGTGATTCAAATTGGTTGTTAGCTATGACATTGATCTATCAGTCTTCCAAATTTCATGATAATCCAATGAGTCAAATGGTCTAGGGAAGCTTCCAAAGTCAGAAGTAAAATCTGTCTATGGACCACGGTTGACCGTCCATGAAGGGTAGGTCAACCCTCCATACTTCAGTAACGAACCAGAGGTTGTTTTTCCACCCTTTTTGATGCTTCTAACTCCAATTCAACTTACTAATATCAAATACATACAATATATACATTTTAGAGTCCTAATTATAGGGTTTGTAGATCAAAATCTTACCTTTGGAGAATCAAATTATAACTTTAAAAACTCCCAGTATGTGGTTATGATTTCACCCTGCTTCTTTGTTGTTCTTCTTCTATGGCCACACTGACTTCAACCTTCCTCCAGCTCTCGTCTCTCTCTTCCCTTAATTGTAACATCCTCCACTCTCTCTAGCTGAACATCTTTCTCTCACTTACTCTGTAAAATGTTAACGTAGAAATGGTTCATGAAGGCTTCCTTTGGTTAAAGAAAAAACTGAGTTCACTTATTGCCTTGCTTGTTGATCACCCCCTTCAAGCCGCCTATTCTCATACAGCCACCCCTTCCTCTTATTTCAACAGCTATAGGTAGACACTTACCACTGACGTCGTTATTTTCTAAGTTCTATCACCAATCTGGCCCTTCAAAATTAATCCAATTCTCAAAATCACCCTTAATTTCTACCAATTCCAATTAGACCACTAATTCTCTTAAATTGATGCCCAACTTCCCAATTCCAATTAATCCTAATAATCTATTTTAATTCCTAATTCCAAATTTCGGGTTGGGTCCTCACAAAAAATGATCCAAAAAAGACCAAAGGCAAAAAGGGTTTTGTTTCAGATACGATAAGACGTATTTCACGGGCTCGTCTACAAGAGAAACAGTTATTTTCATAGAGGCTGAGGATAGTGAAAACTGTGAAAAGGGTTCAGATAAGAAATGCTAATTAGGGGAAGAAGTGGAGGAATTGCAGATCTCAGTACACGCACTACTTGGATCTCTATCTTTGTAAAACTATGAAGATAAGAGGTAAAGTCACTAAGTATTCTATAACCATTCTCATTTTCTGTGGAAGTACTTTATAATTTTAGTAGATCTCATCATAGCTAAAGGAATTGGGTGGCCTATTCAGTTTACAAGTCCTATGTGGTAGTGGCCGATGGTACCAAATCGTATAGCAATTGTTGTTAGTTGTTACCATTGGGGGGATTGTGCTAATGTTTTGGGTGTTGAATTGTTGTCCACAACAGGGTTAGTTTTGGCGCTCGAATGACCTCCAGACTGCTCGAGCGAGTTTGACAAAACTGTATTATTTTTTTAATTTCTACACGTTTTTGAGTATTCTATTTGGTTTTACATGTGGGTCTGAAACATTTTCATGGGGACATATGTTAGTGTCGTGATTACTCTAATTGCGGCGTCTTTGTGATTCCGGCTGGTGAGAGCCCAAAAAATAAACGAAGGTGCACTTTGTGTGGGTATGCTTGCGGTGAGAGCTCATAAATGATTGATGCCTGGAACTAGAATTTGGTTTTAGTAAGGAAATTGGTGTCTGGAATAGGAAGCAAGTTTTAGAATAGGGTGTGTCGGTTGCTGGTTGTGGCGGAGGTCTCATGTATTGCACGTGAAATTATATATGTATGATTAAAATTTTTTACAAACTGTATATTTTCGTACTAAGGGAAAAACGTATATGTTTTTTATGTGAGACATGTTTTAGTCCTCGTTACTCTATTATCCAACTTGCAATCCTATACGAGTTTTGGCTTATGTTGTCGTTATTAACCATTTTTCAAAGTAAGACGGAAAACCAAGAGGTTACTGCCTTTGGCAGAATTGCAGTTATTGGGATTGGATTTGTTTTTAGTTTTATTTAGACATTTCTTTGTTGGGCTGTTATGTGTATTAGATAATTATTTGATTTGGAGACTTAATGTAATTGATTAAGTTATTATTGAATTTTAATTTATTGGGATGGTTTATGATTTATTTTTGTGTATTTCATACCCTTGATTTTTGGGGTACGACAATTTGGTATCAGCGCATGGTTCAAATACTTAGAATCTATAAGACGGGGTTTTAGGGGAGTTATGTGCTTATGTTGAGTTGTGCGCTGACAGTGTCGTGCCTTGTCTTTGGCGTGCATGCTACTACTTGAGAAATCTAGTTAAAAGAGACGTTTGATCACCGTGTCTTCTAGATAGAGGTTTGAAAAAATTAATTGGAAATTAGGTTAATATGCTTGTGGTACATCTCATTACGCATTTATGTTTTGTGTGCTTGTATGTTTGTTTGGTGTTAATGAGCTATTGTTTTTGTTTTGGAATTATGCCGTTGCGTAAAGCTAAGGACAAGGGTGGTGCAACAGTAGGGGGCACTTGGGGCTGCAAGATGTATTAGATTGTTACTATTAGCTCTATGACGCACAACGAAAAATTGCATGTGAATTGCTTTTTCATTTGATACTATGGAGTTTTAAATTGACAACTACCATATATTGATAAATAAAATCTGAATGGATCAATTAAGTTAGTTAACCTAATAATGCAAACGAGCATACCACACAGATATATGTGAAAAATTCATGTGGGAAAAAAAGTTACGGGAGAGAAGAAGGTGTTATATCCAATTACAAATACAATATGCTTCTCACAATCAACACATGACTTTTCAATCTTGGTTTAGAGTTTCTTTGCTGAATCCTCATGAAGCGCTAGAATAGATGCTTCTTCAAGATTTGACTCTTTGAATATTTGAACTCGACGCAAGACTCTATTTAGATCAACGTTTAATTTATTTAAATCAAAGAACTTCTCATATCGTAGAAGGTGAATAACCAACCTTGAGAGAAATTAGTTAATCAT
The DNA here is from genome assembly GCA_019985065.2 of Arctostaphylos glauca. NCBI lineage: Eukaryota > Viridiplantae > Streptophyta > Magnoliopsida > Ericales > Ericaceae > Arctostaphylos > Arctostaphylos glauca. Next base: position 26,927,633 of record JAHSPW020000005.1, on the reverse strand, counting down.
GTAGATCTCAAGATCTCATCAAACTTCTCAAGGAATTAACTCCTAAGAATTTTTTTAATCTAACAAAGTTTTCTCTCTTTAGAAACGTGGTGGCTATGCCCATGTTAGGTTCAATTCGCAGACCCATTTAACGTCTGAATAGAAAAATAAGTATTTTTGAACAATATTGTAGCCCTTTGAGTTATCATTACAACTCAACTTGAATCAAGTCAATCCGATAACTAAGCTGAAAATTATGATCACAACACTTAGACTTGTGCAACTGTGATTGCTCTACTCTTTTTTCTGACCGGGAAAGAAATCTCACATATCATTAAGATAAAATATGAAATATTACAATAGGTAGAGCTCCGTATAGAAAGAGCTTCGAAGAGTAGAACAACAACCCTCCTAGTGCTAGTACTCGTGAAAAACTCTATCTATCCTTAACTTCCAATTTTGAAGATGAAAAAAAAAATAAACAAAATGATCTAACAAGGAGTATAGCTCAACCAAACAACTAAAAGCAAACATCTCGACACTCCCAAACTTTCAAACCATCATAATCTTTTCCAACTTCCGGCTCCTCCTATGTCTCCGTTTGATCCTACGACTTCCCCATCTTAGGATCCTACAACTTCCCAATCTTACAATCCTACACCCAATATTTCCAAATTCCCTTAACTAACACATCCCCCCACCTACAATTACAACCACCATACCTCTTGACCACCATCAAAACATCCTCACACCCCATCAATCAATCCAAAGCACATTGAACCTAAAAAAAAAAATCTTCTGATTACTCTACTTATTGCAATTAACTGTGCAATATGGTGATGCAACACATTGAACCTCAAAAGAAATCTCCACGAGATTGCTAATTGCACTATAATAATGTGGGAGTGAGTATTTCTTTTCTATCAGAACACATACTAAGAAAATGGTCACTGTGGATGCATTCCCGAACAATTAGTATAGAGAGGGATAGATTTGGCAAAGAAAACAATGATTTAGGTTTCTGTTTTTAATCTCTTTTGATCAAACAACTACAATCTTAAAGGATAAATGATCTAACGGTTGCAGAGGTTATTCTCATTGTAACTCATTGAAAATTTAAAAAGTCACCACTTTTCTATTATATAGATGTTCTTGATTTATAAACTTTTTCGACAATAAATTTTGTACTTCGATTATTATTGAATATTTGTTTTAGAAGTAGTTCCATTAATAATACTTTTTCACAATGTGAAGCATATTTGACAAATGCTTGAAATTTTGATAGTGAGTGAATTATTCGAGAAACGGAGATAAAATTATGTTGGAGTTTAATTGAATTCTCTAGTAATAATCTTTAAATGTACTTTTTGATAAATGTAATGGTCTAAAATGAAGATTTGGGTTGTAGATCAATTTTGCTATGGGTATAGATCGGACGTATCAATCATGTAACAACTTGACATGGATTGAGGGCCCCACTCATCTCTCAATCTCTCTCAGCTTTCGTTTGCATTTTAAAAGTGGCGCACATTAATGTTTTCTGAAAATTTCAGAAAGGAGATGCCTATAATTTTGCAAAATCTCCTCCCTCTCACGTCGTAAACCAGTACCGCCTCAGCTCCCAACTCATGCCCTTGTAGTCCCACCGTTGCCAGCCACCGACCCCTATCTCCGCCAGCCACCAATGCCGAGAATGGCATCGGCACGGATCCAACCAGTGTTTGTCCACCTTTCTCAAGTGAGCTTTCTCCGAAGTATTCGATCCCTAAATGTAGGTTTGTTTTTAGCTGTGATAGAGTTCACATGCATTTAGGAGATACTTTAGCACTGTGATAGAAACACTACTCATTCAGATTTCAAGTGCTAGGAGATACTTTATCACTTTGATGGAAAAAATATTCGTTTAGATTTGAAGTGTTAGAAGATACTTTACCACTTTGATGCTTTACTTCACATTATATTCCATTCGTAAATCATAATGTTGGAAATAATGGATTTTAATCTAAACTTTTTGGTGACTTTATCTTAAAAATTGAGGGGACCCTAATACCGAGTCCAATCATGTTTGTGTACTCCTAAATAATGGGTTTAAGTTATGGAAAGAAAGAATGAAACTGATTAAGAATTGAATGCAAAAGTGACTCTTAAAGTGTGTTCCGTGTGTGTTATATAGGAAGGTCAACAGTCACCTAGTCCCACATTAAAAAATCAAGTTGTATATGATGGATATATAAATCCCAAATTTACCCCTTGGGGGTACTAAAGTTTTTTAAAAGAGGCAAGACCTAGTTCATGTGGTCTTTGGCCCGAATTGCCATGCGCGCTAATCAATTTCGTAGCTTGTCCACACAGATCAAACTAGGTCGGGGCTCATGGCATGAGGTTTGAGGGTCATGGGTTGTGGGTTATGGCTTCGGCTTGGTTTGTACTTGGTCATTGGGCTCCAATGTCTTACTTTTTTACTACTCAAAAGTTTGAGTTTGCTTGGGCTTGGGCTTGGGCTTATTTTTTATCGGGCTATGTATTGGACTAGAGTGGGGTTTGAGCCCACACTTGGACAATCCAAGAACTGAAGAGTTCGGGACTTTGAAAATTTCAGCACGTGGACCATAAGGATGACAAATTTGGAGCTGAAAATTGTGGCTTTAATATTCCAAACTTAAACCCATAACTTAATCCAATAATTAATCTCTAATTCATGACATAATTGATTTCCGTGCATACCAATAGTCTCCCCATGGTTCTATAAATAGGCATGCATCCTTCTTATTCAAACACATAAATTTATGCAACCTCCATAGTTTCAAGCACCTAGTTTGTTTCTTTGTTTTGTTCTTGTCAGAGAAAGTAGGACACAGTTAGTTCGCCAAGCAATTGGTGTTGTGCTATCACAATTGTTCGATCGTTGTACCTTACAAGACAAACGTTAAACCATCCTACAAGTTAGAAGATCTAGATGGCAAAGAAATTCCTATGACTTGGAATGTTTCCAACATTGGGAAATTTTTTCAATAAAGTTTTTTTTTTCTCTCAAAGATTTTTTATGGGGTTTTTAACATCAATAAAGAGTTTAGCTTTTTATTAGTTATTTGCATTAATTTTTTTTTAGCAAAGCAGCAAAGTCAATCCTTCACTTTTTTACAGGGGCAAAGGTCTCCCACTAGAGATAGAAAACAATGGGGTGATGATTCTGGTTCTGACCCAAAATGGGGCGATGGTTTTGGACTTATGTTCGAAATCAAAGGCACCGGTCTCGTGGCACAAACAGAAAGGGGGAGAATGGTCTATCAATCGAGCTCTAGGGCATTGGTCCTAGCCGGGCATTGGTCCTAGCCAGGCATTGAGGCGATGGTCCTGGACAGAGTCCGAAACATTTGTAATGACCAATAGTTTTGGAAAAAGGCTCATTAGTTTGGGTGTATACCATAGACAAAGGCCTAGCAGTACTGCATGATAAAATTTGTCTAAATATAGAAAGTTTGAGAAGAGTTTTCTAAGTAAAATAAGCCTGAAGAGGGTTTTCTAAGTAAAAGGAACTTGAGAAAAGTTTCTAAGGAAAATCAAACTTGAGAAAAGTTTCCTAAGAAATTAATATGGGAAAAATTTTCAAAAAAATTAACTAAAATTCCCAATCACCTAGAAATAACAAAGTTGCACAAAACCATAGAAGAAGTCAGGATCAGAGTTCGGTCCTAAACAAGGATAGCTCTAAGGCCATGCTGGCATGCACACATAGAACAAAGAAATTAAAGGCATGAAGCAGGCCTTAACATCATATCCATGCAAGAAACTAAGGCCTACTTCACAGAAACACAAAGTAACATGTACGAATTCAAACTTTTAACACTTAGAAAGATATCTTTGCCAGAGAGACTGCACTCAGAAATCCAAAAGAGGTCTAGTGGGCTGAACTCGCATCATTTAGCAAGGTTAAGTCAAGAATGGCCTTAGTGACCCCAATCATAGATACAAAAAGAGTAAGTTAAAGCAAACGAGGTGGCAACAAGGCCATAGTGGCCACCATAAAAGAAATTAGACCAAGTTAGAGTATCATCTGACAAAAATAAGGGAATATGTCATCCATATAGTTGGAAACAAAAAGAAATTAAAGTAACGTTAAAACAGAAAACAAAAATTGAAATTCAGTTGCCAACATTGGCATCAACACTATCTTCCCCAGTAGTTACGTCTACTACACCTTCTTTAGCAGCTTTAGGAGGATCTTTTGTAGTAAGTTCATTGTACTCGACAGGGTTAGTACTTGGTGTGATTTCAGTTTCAATAGAGAGGGCTATTTCAGCTACAAGTTTGATCACCTCGACTTTGATAAATTTAGGAATGACAATATAAAGGGGAGAATCCCCTAGGCTATTGGTGGCTTTCAAGGCCGCTTTCCACGCAAATGTGAGACATTCCTCTTGAATGTTGGGGAGCTAGAACTTCTTGAAGTCACCCTCAGCCTCGTTCATGTTTGGTGACTTTACATTCCTCAATTAGCTTTGCAACTTGAGCCTCAACTCAACTGTTTTCCTTAACAAGTTTCTTCATCTCCTCAGTATGCTTTTTTTTTCTTCAACAAATTTAAGCTCTACATCGATGACTTTCACTTCGACATCCAGAGCCATTTGTAAGTTGGTATTAGATTCAATCATTAAAGTGTCAGTCCTTTTCCTCCTGTCTTGAGCACTTTCTTCATGAGTTTTGATAAGTTTCTCTTTGTCGGTAAGGCATTTCAAGAATGTGACTAGACAGTCTGGGGGCAAAATAGAGATAGTGTTACAAGTGCATTGAACAAAAGAAACAGATGGAAGTGTGGAAAGAAGTCACTTACACAGAGATTGCAAGCATGGATTGCAATAAGGTGGCATCGTTAATCACGTTCAAAGGGTCCATATCCTTGGGCAATAAAGCAGCTTCGACAATAGCTCGGGCAATCTTCAGGTCCTTCATTGAGTCAATGGATGCAGCGGGGTGATCCCCAACTACCAAGATTTTGGGAGCCCATGCCTCTACCTCCCTTGGCTGCTCGACCCAACAACAAAGCCATGTTTCTTATTTAATGAGTCGGGTAGCAGGGTTGTCCTCAATGTGAACTGGTGGAGAGGGGATCGACAAAAGGAGTGGGGTGGAACTTGGGTCTCGACTCAGGCAGTAAACTTCCTTTTAGATTGTTTGGGCGTGCTTCGAGCTTCAATTGGTCTTTGAGTTGTGGCACACCTCTATTTTGAGACATAATGTTTTCGTTAATTTTAGCCTCGTCTTCAAAGTTCCAAATATGGTGAGGGAGTGAGGTTGCGGGTGAGTGCACAAAGTCAATAGTTGAAGTGGATTCACAAGAAGAAGAGTTGGCAGCAACCACGATGACAGTTACTCTGTCTAGCTCTCTCAAGAATGATAAGGGGACAACTTTAAAAACATTGCCGTTAACTTGTTCAACAACAATAGTGGCAGCAGGAGAACGGTCCTTGATGTACCCATAGTAGCTCAATGTGTAGCATAGAAGCACCTTTGGAGCTTGGGCAAGGATCTGCCCTGGTGAGCCGTTGTAGTTCAAGATTTTCCTAAAATCTTCTTGTTTGGTCGCGGCAATTACTCAACTTTTCTACTACAGTTGGAATTTGTGAAACAAAGAAGTAGAGCAATACAAGTATTAGATATAGCCGAGAAGGCACTAACGGGGTTTCCTAGATCTATTGGGAACTAGTAGTCTTTGGATCTTAGGTTCCTAGGGGCTAAACTCTCAGTTGCATATGACAATTACAAAAATATCGTCATTGTTGAGATTGGAGTCAGTGAGGCAAGTCACTACTCGAGGACGACCAAGTCGATTTTTCAAATAATAGAGGTCGGTGTTGGATTTGACCATGTCATAATTGTCTCATGTCCAATCGACCCATGTTGGTTCTTACGATTATATTCAGTTCGACTATGGACATAACGATTCAGTACGTGTTGATGAAAATTTGCATTGGATTGAGCCTACAGGTAGACATGACTCTATAGAGTAAGGGATGGGAGGGAATCAAACCCCACCATCTATAATGGCCATCGGGGGAAGATGGATGGTGTCGTCATAAGAACCCTCGTGTAGGGTATTGGGTTTGTTTATTTCAACTACAATATCATCTGAGATGTTATAGCGTCGATGAAACTCTATTATATATTTTCGCTGGAGTGGAGAGAAGGTGTATGAAGATTCTCATTTGGAGAACAAGTTGGGGAAATAAGTGAAACAGGAATTGAAAAGACAAGGTTCAAGAAGGGCATACAGAGATGGAATGATGAAACTCGAACAGACGTAGGTGCAGTAAGAAAGGAGAAGAAGATGAATAGTAGAAGGGGTAAAAGGAACGAGAGTGGAAGTTAATGGGGGGAAATAAACTTTTTCCTTTTTGGAAAAGGAAAGGTATTTATGGCGTTCTGAAAAGGCACCTCTATAAGGCGCGTCATTATGTAAAAGCTGAAATGATGTCAATTGCATTAAATCAATCAGTATGGATTCGAAGTGATGGTTTGAGATATATATCTGAGAAGAAAATATATGTCTAAAAGGATTCCTATAGCTTTGCCTCTATCAGATTGGCGAGGAGCAACGAAGCTGAACTCGAAACAATAGCAACTGACCTGAGAATGACAGTTCACTTATTTGACAATCTGAGAAAGGTGGTTTAAAGGTTTACCAACTTGAGAAAGGCGGTTAATTAATCTTGAGTTATAGATGAAGTATAACTCCAAATATCTCGAGATAAGTTTTAATCAAATAATACATAAGAGAAATCCACAGCCGATTGAACTAAGATTAATGAGGAGCTTCATGTTTAATGAAACTCTTGTACGAAAATGATGGAACAAATAAATAGAGCATAAAATACAATAAGAAATCGCAAACCAAGGTCCGTGATTCTCACGGAGTCCTTAAGACAAATTGCGCTGCCCCACCGAAATGCTTGAGGATTTGCCCAGTGTTCGTCTCCTAGGATACAACGGTCGAAATCCGACATTGGTAGCACTTTTTGAATGACGGCTATCGAACAGTTTGTGTTTGTACTCTCTTTGACCGAAGAATATGAAGAATACTTGAGGGATAAGAAAGATTGCTCTGATTTCCTCTGTGAAAATTCTCAAAAGAATGATGCTCAATTTATAGATCCAAGGGGAACCTAGAAATTTATTCCATTATAAATCTAGAAATTAATTTCCGAATTTAATATACAAAATAAATTTCAAGGCTCTCATTGAATCTATAAATTGAGCATCATTCTTTTGAGAATTTTCACACCGGAAATCAAAGCAATCCTTCTTTTCCCTCAAGTATTCTTCGTGTTCTTCGGTCAAAGCAGGTACAAACACTTTCAGTTCGATAGCCGGCATTCGGAAAGTGCTACCAGTGCTGGATTTCAACCGTTGTATCCTGGGAGACGAATGCCGGGCAAATCGTCAAGCATTTCGGTGAGTAGGCGCAATTTGTTTTAAGGACACCCTGAGAATCACATGCCTCAATTTACGATCTCTTACTGTATTTTTATGCTCTATTTATTTATTCCATCGTTTATATTCCAGAATTGTTTTTCATACAATCTTAAGACAAAACTAGTATTTTATTCTAAAAAATCAGTTCTGGATTTTTGTTGGTATATTTTCATTGTCTGTTTCGGTTCTGATTTTAAAAGCAGTGTTTCAACATGGAAATGGAAAATTCTAGTACTGTATAATATCTTTGTTATTACAAACAAATAGATCTGAAGGTCTATTTTTAGGAGATCGTTTTCCATATATAGTTCACGTTGTTTTGAACGGAATTGTTTGGTGTCTCATTGCTGTAAGTTCATATATATCTTACAGTCTACATAAGTCCTATTTTGGAAGTTCACATTTGGAGTATATCTTTAGGATTTGGGTTTCCCAATTTATATATTGGTTTTTCCATTATCGATTCACTAACTTGGTTTTTGATCTACTTTCAGTAATGGAAAATCAACCTAAAATCTCAACCGAAAATAATGGTGGCAATGGAAACTCTGTTGTTGGGAGTATCCATATGATTGAGAACACTCCAGCTGTGATGCCAAGAGCAAGTCCTTCCATTCCGGTCAGCTATGTTGAGAAACCGGAGAAGCTCCACGGTGTGCACTTCAAGAAGTGGTAGCAGAAGATGTTGTTCTATCTGACCACGCTAGGCCTCATGAGGTAACTGATGGAGGATGGTCTTGTTCTTAATGAGGATGAACAAGACATATAGAGGATAGCCGTCACGCTAGCCCGGGGTGATTCAGACTTTTTGCGTCGGAACTATGTGCTGAATTGTTTGCACGATATACTTTACAACATGTATAGTGTCAAGAAGACAACCAAGGAACTGTGGGAGTCCTTGGATAAGAAGTACAAAATCGAGGATGACCGATCAAAAAAATTTGTTGTCGGTCGATTTTTGGACTTCATGATGGTGGACTATAGGACTGTGATAAGTCAAGTCCAAGAACTCAAGGTGATTTTGCATGAGATTTTCGTTGAGGAAATGGTACTGAGTAAGACTTTCCAGTTGGCTTGCATAATTGAGTAATTAACTTAAAAAATTACTTGAAACACAAGCGAAAAAAGATGATAGTCATAATTTAGAAAGTACTTTTCTAAAGACCATGCATGATTGTCATAATTTCCAAACTGTATGAACCATAATTTTGATAATTATTTTTAATCCACCTCACTGATTCGTAATTCTCCCTTAAAAAAAAATTAGGTGAAACTTAGTGAGGATCAGGCACACCGTGAAAGTTAGGTCGAGCAGGCTTGTTCAAAACCCAAGACAACGTGTACTCCACGAAAGGTACATGCAGTAGTTATTTATTTAACAAAACAAAACAAAACAAAATGTTGCAGCATCGATCGACGACTCTTTGAAACAGAACGTGCGCTCCTCAATTTCTTCGGTTGATCGATGGTGCATGCATCCTTTCCCCACTACTGCTTTTGTTTTTTAATACCAAACTCTCTTTTGCTTTTGTATTCAATACCAGATTCCTTTCCTATATTTTTTTAGTTGATTGGCTACGTGGCTAGACTTTTAAAGATAGCTAGGCTGCTTCTTTTTTATTATTATTATTATTATTATTTGGTCGGATTTAAGATTATTCTAAATCTAACATTGATTAGTCTTTGAAGGATCAATTCCACCGTCTATTTGTGTGAGCCTCATTTAAAGTTAAAACATTTTACCCTGTATAGAATATTGCCCGTATAAGAGTTGATAGTAACTGAGAGGTTTTTAACCTACAAAGACCTACGAGAGAGTATATATATCTTTAAGTCCCAACTCATGACCACTAGGCCAACTCCTTAGAGTTATATTTTGCCAAGGGTGGAATCAGAATTTTAATCTACCTGGACTAACCCAAAATTTAATAAACTACAATATATATATATATATATATATATATATATATATATATATATATATATATAGGGAAAGGCTAAAGAGACCAATACTTTTTTAGACCAATATTAGACCAACGTCTAATCTCTTGATTCCCGATTAAATTTTGATAATTCGAACCGTTCAATGTGTTTAAAACATGTTTATAAGGATACTCGCGAGAAATTAGCTCAAAATATTACCGGAAATGATTTGATCCAAATAGTAGTGTATAAAATGAATTGGATTTCTAATGATAGAGCGACCTATGATTATTTGAATTTTACGCATAAAAAAAAATTACCTAGGCTGGAGCCCACCACAGCCATGTGGTGGTTTTGCCCTTGTATGTTGATGAAGTTACCCTTGAATAAAAAATAAAGAATCTGTCGTGTGATATCTTTTTACTAGTGTATATTTATGCTTAAACGTCCGAGTCAGAATGATAACAATCAATGCTTTATGAGTCAACCTAAAATTTGTAAATGTCTGTTTGTGACCAAATAATACAAGACCAATGTTGTCATGTTGATATGGTTACGGAGTTGCTATCTTCTCACTACAAATTAAAACCAATCAAAATTTTCTATTGCAGCACCGCAAAACCAATTAATATTTGTGTACTTTTTTAGTTTCCTATTCACAAGTTAATTTGAATGCTTTCAATACCGACTCTTTCGATTTATGAAAAATCTTTAAGCGTTTTTTTTTTTCTATTTGTTTACAACGACGGGTTCCTTTGGATTCTACTTCTGTTTTTCAATTTTTAATCTTTTGATTATAAAGAAGATCAGCCATAGTCCAGATGTGCAGTTAAAAATGGAGTTGTAAGTTTTGGGCTTGGTAAAGGAAATCGAATTTGAAAATCAGACCTTGTTCTATATCTAACAAGTCAATAGCATTTCCAAACATTAGTAGAAGAATTAACATACTGAAATGTTCATTCGCATCCATTCTCAACAGTTGTCATGGTCGTATACTTATTGATGGTACACATCAATAAGTTTTAACAAAAACGAAAAAATAAAGTCAATAAGTTTTATCAAAAGCGAAAAAACAAAAAGACTTTGTAACCGAAAAATAGCATAGATCTAGGAGGAATTTCATTCAGTTAGATGTAGTAGATTAAAAGGGAATACAAAAGAATTGACGACTAAGCCATATAAGGTAGGAAACTCTCAAGTATGGTTCTAAGGGAAGTGATTGTCGGCCTATTGACAGGGGAGCACACCTACTGAACGGATGTCATGTCTATTGGCAGGATGACACTCATCCGGATTGTTTACCAGCCAGACCATAAAAAGGCCCGAAAGAATTTCTTCAACAATCCTCAAGTTGTCATAGAAAAATGATACAAACCATCTAACTATTGAAGATATTCATGATGCAATACATATGACCAAAAGGTGCCTGACTCAAGACTATGGGTTGGGCGCATAGGCCTACGCTATGCCAGACAATCGACCTATTATTCAGTCATGTTGTCAAAACCTTTTAGAATTGAAAGATAGTTTGAATTAGAAGGTGGCTCAATAAGGGATGTGCATTATTGGTAAGGTTCTTGTTTAGGAAACCGTTGTGCTTCAAGGAAACAACTGTAATTGGCAACATGTAATCACAATAAAAATGGATATATGGCATGTCAAGCGAGTGTTGGTCGACCTTAGCAGTTTGACTGAAGTAATGTACTAGGGTCTGCTCAGAAAGATGGATTACTCATAAGCTAACCTTTAGCAGATAGAGGTCCTCTTAGCCAGCTTCAATGGGGCCGGTTTGGCCCCTTGGTAAGTATACTATCTCGGTTGTCATGGGTTTGTAATGGTGGACATTCTGTCACCATATAATGTCGTAGTCGGTAGAGAATGTGTTCACAAATTTGAGGGAGTGGCCTCAACATATCACCAAGTGCTGAGATATGTGGGGCCGAAAGGAGTGGAAAGTTTATACAGAGTCCAAGTGGCAGCCAAGCAGTACTATATTGCTTCTATGAAGAGTAAGACAACTCTCGAACAAGTTCATTGGTGAGGTGCTCAACCTGTCGGTCCTCGAAGAGGTCGGGACCACAGTAGTCGAGAAAGCATTTGTAGATTTGATCATAGTACCACTGGCTGAGGACGACAAGGACAAGTTCTTTCTCATCAATTTATCTTCCGTCGAGAGGTTAACGAAAGGGATGGTTGACCTCCTCAAAAAGAATATCACAGTATTTGCGTGGGGCCCATATGAGATGTCGGGAGTAGACCCAAGTTTTATCTGTCATCATTTCAACGTTAATCCAGCGCATCTTCTTGTCATTCAGAAGGCACGCCGATTGGCCATGTGTCATACCAAATCAGTTATCGAGGAAGTAGACTGATCGTTAAAAGCCAAAGCGATCAGGAAGTTAAGTACACATCTTGGTTGGCTAACACAATAGTGGCAAAAAATAAGAATCGAAAGTGTAGGGTGTGCTTGGATTACACCAACCTCAATGATGCATGTCTAAAAGATAGCTTTCTTTTGCCAAGGATAGACCACCAAGTCGATGCAACAACCAAACATGTGCGGATGAGCTTCACAGGCTTAGAAATGAGAAAAAAAAGAAAGAGAGGGGAAGGAATGGAGAGGAAACCTCTCACAAAAGGAAAGAAATTTCTTAAAGTTTTGTTAAAAAAATTCTCTCAGATAGAGCATTTTGGGATCAAAAAGTCAGAGTTTTGAGAAGATACTTCAAAATCGAGTAGGAGCATCCAAGTCAAGTGAAAATAGAAGAGAACAAGTTGAAACTAAATAAGTAAAACTCGTATTTACTTTTTTCTATTTCCATCCTCATTCTCAAGTACTTGCGCCAAAGTCTACGAGAATTGAAACTTCAATCAAGGGATATTACCTTGTGCTAGCTTGCACTCCTCCTTGAGAAAACACTGAGAAATCTTATAGTAATTCATATTATTCACGAGTTTCCCGACGTCCATTTTTTAATTCTGATAGAAGTCAACACTCCGGTCTAAGACGCAATGGTGTGTGTGCTTTGATGAGGACGCACGCTACTCTCGAGTTCGATGCATACACATTATTGGGATACACGGATCTCGTTTACTTACTGTTTTATTATGGGCACTTTCAATACATAGAAGTCATAGCACAAGCGTTACTCTGATCCTAGGTTGACATGCCTTGTTTGGCTCAATGGTACATCTAACTTAAATGAAAAGGAAACATCAATCTAATGACACACGTCATTATGCTCAATCAATTGTAATCCCCGTATTAGTGTACCTACTCTCCTTTAACCTCTTCTCACTCCCAACATGGCTTATTGATATAGAATACAATTAAAATCCCAAAAATATTTAGTAGAGACCGATCCTCGGACGATGTGGGTGCATGACACCTTTTCACTTCGTAACCTACTCTCGAACTATGTGATCTCTAGTAACAATGATTTAGTAGCCTCGATGTGCTTGTGTTTGCTTGGTTCCTTGAGAAAAGCCTAAAATTTGGGTGGCGACTCCGAAAATAAATCACTGATCAAGCGCTAAAAATAAACCACGCGCGCTATTGGAAAAAATTGGGTGCGCCAATCGACTACTGGGCATATTCTAATCGGGAAGCCCATATAGCGAATCCACTATGGACTGTGAATCTTGCCATATGTTCCAAAGTTGATTGTCTTCCATCCCCATAGAATAAAGTAAAATCTGGAACGAAATCCCCTGAGGAATTCATATTGACAATCGATCCATTCTGGATATGATTTTCTATACATTGTGGTTTGGACTCCCCAAGCTGTTGGACCGCACTCTTCTTGTATAAGATACAATACTTTGTCTTGAAGTTGGCGATCTCTCTCTAAAAGGGCATAACTAGGGTTTTCCCGATTCAGTGCTACCACAAGTGGAACCATGGGTGTAGCCATAGGTGGAGGTACATAGATTGCTATAGGTGGTGGCTCCCCAAAATGTTGGCACTCCGGCCATGCCTTGAAAAGGTTGATAAGGCGCTGCAGGTGGTATAGGCGGTGCCACAAGTGGAGCACTAGGCAGTGCATTAGTAAACATTCCATACTCCATCTCAATTCTTCATGATTAAGGATTTGGTCTATCTTCTTCCAACCCCCTGAGTTTTGGTTCAAAGAGGTAGTTTTCGAAGTTCTACTCCAGTTCACTCCTTGGACCTTGGGTAGGTCAGTGACATTTAGGGAAGCTATTTGGACATAATAGATCATTCTGTCTTTACTAGCACACATTTCTACCATAGTTTGGACCTTTATGTGACATAGTTGGCCTATTTCTCCACGAGTCGGCCTCATCTTCGAAGAGTCCAGGTTGGGAGTGCGTCATGCCTCGATGACCTTGTGTATTATTGGTTTGAGCTTTGAAAAATCACCCGGTAGACATAATGTAAGGGCCCAGAATTTTTTTTGTTTTTATTCATATAACTGAAATGTTGTTAATTACTTTCATATTGAAAAGTATTATGTAAATTGGGTGATTAAGTATGGATGAAGTGAAGTGGGAAGTGAAGGAGGGATGAAAAACCTTTGGTTAGGCTCGGAAACCATCAGGTCAGGTTTAGAAAGCATCCAATTAGATTTTTAAACTTTTGAGTCAGAAGCTGTCACGCCCTCACTACAACAAAAACTATTTAGGGCGACGAAATCGAAAGACGAAATATAATTTCGTCACCAAATGAGTATATACGACGACAAAAAAAATATTTTGTCGCCTTTTTTAAAACAATTGCAAGGAATTTATTTTCCTCGCCAAAAGTACAACGTTAGCGACAAAATTTTATTTTTCGTCGCTAAATATGTCATTTGACGACGAAATATATTTTTCCTCGCCAGATGTATACATGTGGTGACGAATTATATTTTTCGTCTCCAAATAGGTATTTTTTGCGAGAAAAATAATATTTCATCGCAAAATGACATATTTAGAGACGAAAATAATATTTCATCGCCTAAAGTACCTATTTGGAGACGAAAAATATAGTTTTTTGTCACATGGATATATTTGGCGAGGAAAAATATATATTTCATCGCCAAATAACATATTTAGAGACGAAAATATAATTTCGTCGCTAACGGAAAGACATATTTCATTGTCAAAAGTACTACTTCGGTGACGACACACACACACACACATATATAATACACACATACGTATGTATATAATACATATGTATGTATAATGCATACGCGTACATATGTATATTATAATGTATGTATTATAATACATATGTACGCGTATGTATACATACATTATAATATATATGCGTATGTATACAATATATGCATACATATGTAAACGTATGTATATAGTACATATGTATGTGTAATGCATATGTACGCGTACGTATGTAGTACATATGTATACGCATGTATATAATACATATGTTTATATAATGTATATGTACGCGTATGTATGTATTGTATACGTATGCATATGTATGTGTATGTATGTATGTGTATATATATGTACATGTATATCTCCTATATATTTATATATATACGCGAATACATGTTGAATTGGTATAACTATAAGTGGATATTAATAGGAGGGATAAAGCGTAAAGAGATAGGTTTAGGATTTAAGATTTAGGGTTGCGAGAGAGAGAGAGAGAGAGAGATTTAAGATTTTAGGTAGAGAGAGAGGGAGAGAGGAAGAGAGAGTGTAAAAAGAGATATGAGAGAGATAGTGTAATAATTTTAAATTTAATGTTCTAAGACAGAGAGAGAGAGAGAGAGAGAGAGAGAGACAGGAGAAAGAAAAAAAAGAGATGAGAGAAATATAAAAAAAAAAAAAGAGAAAGAAGTTACAAGTAATAATTTTGTATTAATATCTAATTATAGAGAGAGAGAGAGCGAGAGAGAGAGAGAGGAGAGCAAGAGAGATTGAGAGTGTAATAATTTTGAATTAATGTTCGAAGTGAGGGAGAGAGAGGGAGGGAGTTAAGAGTGGAGAGAGAGAGAGAGAGAGAGAGAAAGAGAGAGAGAGAGAGAGAGAGAGAGATTATGTTTAATAGGTATTTAAAAAAATAATGTTAAATATTAAATATTGTAAATAATTTACGAATATTGTATTTGGCGCACTGGTCAGAGAGGGTGTACAAAAGGTGTTAGTGGGGTAAAGGTCTAAGGTTCGAATCCTAGGAAGGGGAAGATAATGAGATTTCTTGGTAATTTGTTTTGAATTAGAAATCCATTTAGCGACGAAAAAAATCGTCTCAAAATCTAGCTATTAACGACGAAAATAAATTCCTCGCGAATGACGGTAGTTAGCGACAAAATATTTCGTCACAGAATACCAATATCAACGACGAAAAAATTCCTCGCTAATATCCTACCCTTGCCGACGAAATATTTCGTCGCCAATATAGTATATTAGACGACGAATTTTCATTTTTCGTCGCCATGACCTTTTGCGTGAAACTTTGGACGACGAAAATTAGCGACGAAAATTTTCGTCGCCTAATGATTTGGAGACGAAAAACGTAATTTTTGAGACGAAAATATTTCGTTGTGATAGACCAATTTTCTTGTAGTGCCTCAATTTCGAACATATAAATAATACATATCCTTTAAGAAAATCTCACATGTCTCACCAATAAGCCCAAATATATTGCTCATAATCAATCATCCAATCAACATGAAGCCTATAGTGTACATAGTTTTAAACAAAATAATAATATTTCGGAAGAGTTTACAAGAGTCAACATGAAATCTCTAACGTAGTCCTCCTGAATGATGCAGCACCTTATGCACTTCAAGCACTCCATGCTAAACCCCAAAAGGTACCTGAAAAGGATAGGGTGAGCTATACAGCCCAGTAGGAACATCTACACCAGTATTATGAATATATGAAATGAATTGGCATGCAACACACCACTCAATAATAACATAAGCATGAGCATACGCAATATATCCCCAAATATGCATGCACAATATTTCCACACATTGCCTCATCAACCTATCCATTGCTCCACATAATATCCACCCAAGACTTCCAAATCTCATCATCAAAACGTTATCATCCATTCCTTTCAGAAACTTAGTACGTTGTCGTGCTAAGTATTTCACATTGCTTAATTCTCACTACTCGTATCATCTCAAAGATTATCTCTCCAACTAGCACTTCACCCCACGGTAGCTAGGAAACATCGAAAGACGACTAGCATGTATCCGAATGGAAGCCAGACAATATCAAGATTCAACTTCCACATCTCCCGCCGGAGGCTGGAAACTACAAACATCCACCTAGCACATCTCCCACCGGAGGCTAGTCAACATTAATATCCATCCAGCACATCTCCCACCGGAGGCTGGTCAAAGGTGTCATACATTTCTCATTTAGTTTCTTTCGTTCGTACTCTACAATCCAATGGCCAGGGTTACACAAGAATGGTCTATAAGTCCCATGTAGTCAGCAACTTACGGAAAACAACACTATACGGTACTAACACAAGTGTCCATTAGAACTCATCATGAACTCACAAACGCAGGTCAAACACGACAGACAAGGCATCTCAACATGTCGGAATATCAAACCGTACTCTACTCCAAACTACACTCATCGTAAAGTCTCAAGGCAAGCTAAGGTTACCATACTTCCAGAGATCGGAAGGGCGGGCTAGACAAAGTATATCATATGCCAGGGCCAATACTCACACGTTAACCCAAACTCCTCACGGCACCATAATTTCGTCAAGTCCAAGTCTATCACTCTTTCACGGAACCAAGGAACTCTTCACAACCCCAAGACATAGTGGGTCACCTCTTAGAAATGATAACAAAGGGTATAAACACAAGGAAGAAGAATCTCTCCCATGAATATCTCACAACCCGACTCAACCCACAGTCAATGGTACGGTATCTCGCAAGCATGTCTAGGCCTAAGGATAGGTAGGCAACTCACCTATGAGGGACACAAGGGTGATAGTAATCTCGATGCGGGTTCACCTCAATACAAGGGCATACTTGTCAACTCAACTTGTTTTTCACCGAACGCAACCAATTCCAGGTAATTCCGTTCCGGGGGTATCCTACCTCATAATTCCAACTCTTATTTCTTACTAGGCTTAGGCAGACTTCCGTTAAAGCTTTCAAAACGTCCATGTCATAAGTCAAAAGGTGATTTATATCCAGTGCCAGTATTATCCGATAACTTCACAAAATATAAGATTTTCTCAATAAAACACCGTCGATTCTTGTTTAAAGCTCTAAACTAGCCTTCATCTCGTAAGTCAAAACATCGTCCTTACCCGACTCCCAACTCAACCCAACCATCCTTAAGATGTTATTGAATTCTTCCAATCCCTCATGGTCGATTCTATAATTTCTTCAACTCAAAGGTTATACCGAACAAATGTCCTCCGACACTCTCTAATCATGCACAGCTAGCCCAATGGGAAACTCTATGCCAAGATTACGTGCAAGTGAGATGCATGGCATGCACAATGATCATGGTATAATAATGCATCACTTTCATATATCAAACACAACCACACGAATAACAATCCACAGTTCGCCAATACCCATACAACAACCACGTCTCGCAATTTACCCATTGCTCATATCCAATGCCAATCGAATACAAACACACAAGTCAAGATAGTTCATACCCTAGCACTTCTCCCAACGGAGGCTAGACAATGCACATGTCGTGCCAAAACAATGGTCGTACATATATCCTAGCACATCTCCCCACGGAGGCTAGCCAATGCCGATTCATGGCGTTCCCTAGCACATTCCCAACCAGGAGCTAGTCTCGTAATTTTCCTAGCACCACTCCCGACGGAGGCTAGTATTACACTTATCGTTCACGACAACTTATGTCAAGTCAATTATACCCATATCACATTCATTAATTCATCCATACATAACCAATCCCAGTTGTCTATATTCACTCAAACAACCAATTAACGATGTTCCACAGCATAATACGTAACGGAAATAAAACCAGAACACAGAAACGCACGGCCGCCCGGTCCCCGTCCGGTCCCGTCCGGACGCCGGGCAGGCTCCGTCCGGACGCCGGTCATCTCCGTCCGGACGCCAAATTTGATACCTCTCTGTCCAATTTCCTGGGCCAGCCGTCCGGACGCCCATGGTCTCCGTCCGGACGTCCCGACGCGATCTGCAGAAAACTGCGCGATTTCCAGATTTCGCATTTGCTCCAAATCATACCAAAACAGCAATACAACCACAAAATATGCTCCAAAACACATTATATACACATAATACAAGGTAGAAATCCCTACCTCAAGCTTCAATGTGGATGATTTGATGAAAAACACAAGCCCTAGCCTCCAAATCTTCTTTGAGCTTCAAATCCTCTCCTCCGAGCTTCGAATCAACGATCAAGTCTCGGATACTCGTCAACCATGATGCCATCCCGCACTATCTTGAAGTAATTTGAAAACGGAGCACAACCCCATGAGATATGGTAGAGAGAAGAGAGAGCCCTAAGTTAGAGAGAGAGAGAGAGAGGAAGTGAGCCAAATGAAGGGGGGTGCCCTCTCTCCCCCTTAAAAATCTGATTTTTAAGCCCTAAAAGGGCACCCACGTAATAAGCCAAGTGAAGATACGCGCGCGAAATAAAACGAGAGACTCCGGGCTCGGGTCCTATGACCAAAATCCGATACATGTCATAATAAATCAAATTGTTTACCCGAAATAAATTTTCAAATAATTATTTTTAAAAATTCAAATTTTTCGGGTCCTTACAGAAGCAAAATCTGACCGGTCAAGTTTTGGACCTTCCAGTCTGGTGCTCAGATCAGATTTAAAATTTTAGCTTAAAATTTTGAAAATCGAAGGCGTGACACATAATGTGTCACATGGCTGCTGCCCATTACTCCATATGCCTCAATAAGGATCGATGAGATGTGAAAATTTCTTTTAGTGAGTTCAAAAGTTGAAGATTCAATTGTACAGATCCAACATCTATCAAATCATTCAATATAGCATCATTTACAGATGTAGTTCAACGAACAACAATGGTTTGACCTCCTTGCATATTCTGACCTTCTTGGTCATACTGAACTCTTGAAAGATGGTCATGGCCCACAGCTTATGTAATAATCCGTAATTTTAAAATAATTTAAAATTAATATTTGATATTTACTTAGAGTGTTTCACTATTTAAGTTAGGAGTTTAAAAAAAATTATTATTTTTTTTAAAAAATAAAAATAAAAATAAAAATAAAATTTTAAAAAAAATATTATTTTAATAGGCCGCTCGAGCGAGCTATCATTTCCAACAACTTCGAAAATGGCATCTTTTGGGATTTCTTCGAATTCATGGTTATTGAATGAGATTTTCTGATTAATTAACGAATAAACGTCGGATTCATTTCGTTTTAATGGTAAATAAACGGATTTAAATCGAATTTGATGACCAATTAGTAGGGATTTTATGAGAATTCAATTTGGGGGTTTCATGGTAATCAATTAGGGTTTAATTTGAACATTATGAGGGATTTTCCCCTCGAACCTATAAATAGGACGGCTAATCGTTAGGTTTTAGACGTACAATCGAAATTCAGAAGGTTAGAGAGAGTATTGTGAGGTGTTGGGAGAGAAATCCAGAAGAAATTCGAAGGTGTTCTTGAAGAGAGAGAAAGTTGGGTCGAAGTTTCTTCACCAAAATTCGTCCTAATCGTCAACGTTTTCATCAAATTGAGGTAGGATTGCTTACCTACCAACCTTAGGATATTCAATTTCAGTGTTATTGCATGATTTTATGATCTGTTAGTAGTCCTATTGAATTTTTAGGGTTTTTATCGTATGAAGATGTTCAGTTCTGGAAATTCCAGAATCTGGGGAAGACGATGGCTCGCTCGAGCGAGCTTTGGACCGCTCGAGCGAGGTTGTTGTGAAAATTTTGAATTTTCGTAAAAAAAATAAAAATAAAAATATATTTTTTTTAATAGGCCGCTCGAGCGAGCTTGAGGTCGCTCGAGCGAGCTGCAGAAATTTTTAAGTTTCAAATTCGGACAGTAAACTTGTTTTGGCCGCTCGAGCGAGGTAGGGTCGCTCGAGCGACCTGTTGATATACAGAGCAGAATTCCAGCATGTTTAACCTAACATTAGAATACACCGGCAATGATTATATTCTGTATTTTGTTCACCAGACAGCATGAACACTCTCACATGTATCTACTATGCTTCGATTATGTATTCGAATTCTTATGGGATCTCGTGAGTGGAGAACTTTGTTAAAATGCATTGATGCCTAACATGTGTAGATGTTAAATTCCAGTGCGTTGATTAGTTGTAGAGAACAACTTAAATGAAACTTGAAGATTGTAACTTGTGGTTATGCCGGGTATGGCCGTCGTGCTGCCCGATGCCGGACGTCGTTCCGAAGATACTAAGGGGTAACCAGTCCCACGTTTATGGTTGATGCCGGACGTCGTTCCGAGGTATGCTAAGGGGTAACCAGTCCCACATGCAGCTTGCTTACCGGGTTCAAGTCCCGAGGTGTGCTAAGGGGTATTCAGTCCCACGTGCATGCTCCGGCCGTCGTGCCATGTGACAGGGCGTCGTCCCACTTAAACAAGATAATGAAAGCAGAAAAGAGCATAATTAACCCAACGTGTTTACTGCTTATTTTTATTTGGTATCAGCATGTGTTGTTATTTATTATTTATCCATATGAACTGTTGTATGTTGTATGTCCTTGGGTTTGATTTTTCGGGTAATCTGTCTTACTGAGTTTCATTACTCATCGGTGCAACTTCTTTGCCCCTGGCGTTTCATGCCAGATGTAGAAGTACGTATAAAGGAACCGTTCGTGTTAGAAGAACTGGAGACTACAGGAGGGGAGACATTCACATGGTTGCCTTATCCGTAGATGACCTTAAGATTTTAGTTATCTTAAATAAATTTGTAAACCTGAAAGGGTATTTTGGTCAATTCAGTTTATAACTCGAATGTTTAAATGTTGTTGGGAATTTATCATTAAATAAAAGTTAGTTTTCTTTCGATAACTTATTTGGATTATAAAGTGGTTTAAATAAAATTAAAAAAAAAAATTTATCGTGGAAATTTAACGTGCCAAAAGTTGGGGCATTACAACTTGGTATCAGAGCTTAGGTTTGACCTCCCTGCGACCGTGGGTAGATGGGTAGCACACATTTCCGAGTTTTGTGTTTTCCTACGCTAGTTAGAGGACTGGGTTAGATTTACTATTGTGAGTTATTCGATACTACTGTAAGTCTAATATATAACTATTTTGTCCATTGTCAGATGTCGAACTCCGGATCCAGCAATGTGCAAGAAGTGCATCTTTTGTTTGGGGGTAACCCCGAGGATTATGCCGAGTCGATTGAAGATCCAGTTGAGGAGTTTCCAGAGGAGGCTCTAGTAGAGGCAGTACCGGTATTTGGTCCACCTCAGCAGCCCTTTGCACCACACCATGCTGCTATTCTTGCTGGTTGGGCTGATTTGGCTAATCCGGAGCCTGCTGTAGAGGAGCAGGATGAGGAAGAAGAGATGGAGGAGGTTCTTATCCAGGTTATTCCGCCACCGGTACCAGAGCCGGAATGGGGTAATCGAACTTGGGGGCGGATCCGCACACCAGTGTACCCCGCAGGAACGATGATATATGCCCGAGTACACCCAAGATTCGTTGCAATTTCAAAGCACTGACGGCTCCGTTCTATCTTGGCCCTATCTATATCTATGGGCGCGTGGGGCAGCAGTATCGGGTGGATGTACCTGATGGCTTCAGGTTTATATGGGGTAATCTGGTACCTATGGATTGGTGCCAGAAGGAGAAGCCAATGGACGGGCGTAGGATTGTTACTCCTCATGAAGGGGTAGATTCCACGGACATGGATACCTATACTGAGATTCCGATTGAAATCTTAGAGATAGCTGCGCGCAATCAGTGGGAGCAAAATGGTATGTATTGCAGAGTCAAATGGCGCTGTTATGGAGTCGAGGAGGAGACATGGGAGAAGGAGTGGCAGATGCGGGACCATTATCCGTAATTATTTGCTTAGAGAGGAAAAGTAGGTTAGAATAAGTTTACGACGGTGAGATGATTAAGGATAGGTAGAGAACAATTATGTGTACTACTTGTTGTCTTTTTATCTTATGTGATCATGTATTCAACCGTTGCAAACATAAATGAATAAAAGTTTCACTCATTTTATCCTTAAAGTTTAACTTGCATAAACTCTTAACATTTATGTTAGTCATTCTATGCCTCTTATTAAAAAAAAAAAAAAAGATCAAACTTGAAATTCACAGAATGGCTTCCCAAAATGAACTCAATGGCACGAACGGTAATAATGGCAATGGGGGTCGGGTTGTCAATGAGGTACCTGACCAAGGGAACGTCAACAACCAACCATCACCTACCAACACAACCATTTTCTCAAACATCATGCCAGGAGCAGAGCAGTTAGCACAATTGTTCCATGCATTTGTGGCTGCCCAAATGGCAACCCCACCACAGCCTCAGGGGCCACCGCCACCCCCACCTCACGTACCACCGCCGCCACCACAACAGGTGCCTCCACCACCACCTCAGGCACCCGAGCAGCAACCGGCACCAAACCCACCAATAGCTCAACACCAGCCACCCATGGCATACTATCAGCAAATGTCATACCATCCATACCCGCCACCACTAATGCCAAATACCTTGCCAAGAGCTCCAACGACTCGAGGCATGTTATTAGCAGATTTCGGTAGGCAACGTCCACCAGTGTTCAGTGGAGAACCCAACCCGGCAGTAGCGGAGGGCTGGCTGAAACAGATGGAAAAGCTATACGAAACAATGGAGATCATCAATGACAGTGATAAGGTTGCATTGGCTGCTCACCAAATGCGAGGGGAGGCCGATTTTTGGTGGGATGTGGTCAAGACAACTCATGAGGTCGGAACCATGTCTTGGGGTCGATTCAAGGAGTTGTTCTTTGGAAAATATTTTCCAGCGACAGTCAAGCAGGCCATGCTTCAAGAGTTCATGAACCTAAAACAGGGCAGTATGAATGTCACACAGTATGCTGCAAGGTTCGACGAGCTATCTAGGCATGCATCCATTCTTGTACCAACCGATGAGGCAAGAGCCAGACGGTTCGAGTGGGGACTGAGTCTTGCCATCCGAGGAAAAGTTATGTCCCAGGAGGGAGCCACTTATGCAAAAGTGGTGAGTAGTGCGCTTACATTAGAGCGCGAGGCGTTGGATTCTCGACAGAACTGGGAACAACGAAGAAAGGCCGGTCAAGGGTCAGGTGGACCTATCAGGACTGGAGGAAACAAATAGTATCCGCGGTTCTGACCGAAGTAGATCCTTCAGACCACAGCAGCAGCAATCACAGGGGTCTGGACAGGCCAGTCAGGCTAGGAATCAGACCAACAGTGGTAGTCAAGGAACTGTGAGGAATATGGTTGACGTGACTTGTTTCAACTGCAATGAAAAAGGTCACATGAGAAGGGAGTGCCCACGCCCGCCGAAACAACAGAGTCAGCCAAGTAGGTTGGGAGGAAATGGGCAGAACAGATCTGGCCAGAGTCAGAATGTGGGCAGAACAGATCTTCGCACTTCAAGGACAGGATGATGAATATGACCCAGCAGTTATACAAGGTACACTCGTATTATTCAGTACTTGTGTGCAAGCCTTATTTGATTCTGGTGCTTCGTATTCATTCGTATCTGCTGCATGTTCACGAGCGTTGGGTTTAGAGACCGAGGACTTAAACACATCAATGTATGTCACGACACCCTTAGGAGGACAAGTAGCGGTTGGTAGAATATGTCGAACTTGTGATATAGAGATATCAGGTCTTCGGTTGACTTGTGACTTACGAGTCATTGAGTTGGTTGACTTTGACGTCATCCTAGGCATGGATTGGTTATCGGCTCATAGAGCTATAATTGATTGTCATCGGAAGACTGTAACTGCCTATTCAACTAGTGGAACATGCTTCAAATTTAAGGGGGATAGACAGGATCCAGCTTCGATGGCGCAATCCAGGTGGTATGATCCGCTGACTAGTTGGTTAGCAAGTCTGAAGTTGAACGAAGTGAACCGCAAAAGTTTAAGTTTACCAAAGGTTGTTTGCGAGTTTGCCGACGTGTTTCCGGAAGAAATACCGGGATTACCACCGAAACGAGAGTTGGATTTCTCAATTGAGCTGCAACCAGGAACAGCCCCGATATCGATGGCACCGTATCGCATGGCACCAGCTGAGTTGCAGGAGTTGAAGACGCAACTACAAGAGCTGCTGGAGAAAGGCTATATTGGTCCTAGTGTATCGCCGTGGGGAGCACCAGCATTATTTGTGAAGAAAAAGGAGGGAACACTACGCATGTGTATAGATTATCGTCGACTTAATCAAGTCACGATAAAGAACAAATACCCTTTACCTAGAATAGATGATTTGTTTGATCAACTGAGAGGAGCCACTTGTTTCTCAAAGATTGACTTAAGATCTGGCTATCATCAACTACGAATCAAGGAGGAGGATGTACCAAAGACGGCGTTCCGGACTCGTTACGGTCACTATGAGTTTGTGGTGATGCCGTTCGGATTGACCAACGCACCAGCTGTATTTATGTGCTTGATGAATCAAGTTTTTGCGCCGTATTTGGATAGATTTGTTGTCGTTTTCATTGATGACATACTAATTTATTCCTCATCGGAGCAAGAACATGAGGACCATTTAAGAATTACACTACAAGTGCTAAGGAAGAATCAGCTTTACGGAAAGGCCAGTAAGTGCGAGTTCTGGCTTAAAGAGGTAAAGTTTTTGGGACATGTCATCTCCGGGGAGGGTATATCGGTTGATGACAGTAAGGTGCAGGCGGTGATGGATTGGAAGCAACCCATATCGGTCTTCGAGGTTAGAAGTTTCTTGGGATTGGCTGGATATTACAGAAGGTTTATTCAGGACTTCTCCGCAATTGCAAAACCAATGACTCGCCTTACACAGAAAGGAGCTAAATTTGAATGGAATGAGGCATGCGAGAAGGCATTTCAAGAACTCAAGAAGAGGTTGACTAGCGCACCGATATTGATCATACCTGAAAGGAGCGTGGGCTATACCGTATACTGTGATGCATCCAAGGAGGGATTAGGATGTGTACTTATGCAGAATGGAAGGGTGATAGCTTACGGATCAAGGCAGCTGAAAATTCACGAAAAGAATTACCCAACGCATGACTTGGAACTAGCAACGGTAGTATTCGCACTAAAGTCATGGCGTCACTACCTATATGGAGAAGAGTTCGAGGTATTCACTGATCACAAGAGTCTCAAGTACTTGTTCACACAAAAGGACTTGAATATGAGACAAAGAAGGTGGTTAGAGTATCTTGAAGACTTCAAATTCACCTTGTCATATCATCCGGGCAAGGCCAATGTGGTGGCTGACGCATTGAGCAGGAAGTCAAGAGCAATGGTGGCAAA
The DNA here is from genome assembly GCA_019985065.2 of Arctostaphylos glauca. Lineage (NCBI taxonomy): Eukaryota > Viridiplantae > Streptophyta > Magnoliopsida > Ericales > Ericaceae > Arctostaphylos > Arctostaphylos glauca. Next base: position 26,901,835 of record JAHSPW020000005.1, on the reverse strand, counting down.
TTTGGCAATCCAAGAATGGAAAATGATGGAGTCAGTAAGTGGATTCGTTCTTCAGCCGACAGAGAGTTCGGACGGGGCTAGCTTAAATGCCTTGGTTGCAACACCAGAGTTACATAGAGAGATATTACTTGTACAAGGTTTTGACCAAGAGGTTGCATTTATCAGGCACCGAATAGCTACGGGAGAAGTTACAACAGGTTGGGAGATTGGTGCTGACGGGGGTTTGAGATACCGGTCACGGCTGTTTGTACCAAATGTTGGTACATTAAGAGAGTCAGTGTTGAAGGTGTTCCATCAATCTAGTTTCGCTATTCATCCAGGAGGTAACAAGATGTATAAGGATCTTCGGAGACAGTATTGGTGGAGTGGGATGAAGAAAGATGTCGCCAAATTTGTCTCGACATGTTTAACGTGTCAACAAGTTAAGGCAGAACATCAAAAACCTGGCGGGACGCTTCAACCGTTACCGATTCCGGGTTGGAAGTGGGAACATATCACAATGGATTTTGTGACAGGACTACCAAGATCGGTACAAGGACACAACGCTATTTGGGTCATTGTGGACAGATTAACTAAGTCGGCACATTTCTTGCCAGTCAGGATGACAGATACCATGGAGTCTTATAGTCGACTCTACATTCGAGAGATAATCCGATTACACGGTGTGCCAATCACGATAGTGTCAGATCGAGATCCTCGTTTTACCTCGATATTTTGGCAAAGCTTGCAGAAGGCTTTGGGGACGAATGTGCACTTGAGCACGGCCTTCCATCCCCAAACTGACGGTCAGTCAGAGCGCACAATTCAGACATTGGAAGATATGCTGAGAGCCTGTATGCTAGATTTTCAAGGCCACTGGGAACGACATTTGCCGCTGGTAGAATTTGCATACAACAATAGTTATCAGGAAAGCATACAGATGGCGCCATATGAGGCTCTATATGGTCGACCTTGTCGCTCCCCAATATGCTGGACTGAGATCGGAGAGACAAGTTTCTTGGGATCAGAGTTGGTTCAAGAAACTACTGAGAAGGTTAAAGTCATTAAGCAAAGATTATTGACGGCGCAAAGTAGACAGAAGAGCTACGCCGATAGGAGAACACGGCCATTGACGTTCGAAGTAGGCGATCATGTCTTTCGAAAGATCAAACCAAGAAGAGGCATTACTCGGTTTGGTAAAAAGGGAAAGCTAATGCCACGATACATTGGGCCGTTTGAAGTTTTAGAAAGAATAGGAGAAGTTGCTTATCGTTTGGCATTACCGCCACAGATTGATCGGGTGCACAACGTCTTTCATGTGTCAATGTTGAAGAAGTACATGGCAATTCCAACGCACATCATTAAATGGGAAGACGTCACTTTAGATGAAGACACAACGTATGAGGAGAAACCAATTCAGATTTTAGATCACGGTGAAAAGCGTCTAAGGGGTAAGACCATTAAGTTGGTCAAAGTGCTTTGGCGTCACCGGAATATAGAAGAGTCTACATGGGAACAAGAGAATGTTATGAGAGCCAATCACCCTGAGCTTTTTGCTTAACCATCTTGTGTAATTTCGAGGACGAAATTTTTTTTAAGGGGGATAGATTGTAATAATCCGTAATTTTAAAATAATTTAAAATTAATATTTGATATTTACTTAGAGTGTTTCACTATTTAAGTTAGGAGTTTAAAAAAAATTATTTTATTTTATTTTTTTTAAAAAATAATTAAAAAAAATATATATTATTTTAATAGGCCGCTCGAGCGAGCTATAGACCGCTCGAGCGAGCTATCATTTCCAGCAACTTCGAAAATGGCATCTTTTGGGATTTCTTCGAATTCATGGTTATTGAATGAGATTTTCTGATTAATTAACGAATAAACGTCGGATTCATTTCGTTTTAATGGTAAATAAACGGATTTAAATCGAATTTGATGACCAATTAGTAGGGATTTTATGAGAATTTAATTTGGGGGTTTCATGGTAATCAATTAGGGTTTAATTTGAACATTATGAGGGATTTTCCCCTCGAACCTATAAATAGGACGGCTAATCGTTAGGTTTTAGACGTACAATCGAAATTCAGAAGGTTAGAGAGAGTATTGTGAGGTGTTGGGAGAGAAATCCAGAAGAAATTCGAAGGTGTTCTTGAAGAGAGAGAAAGTTGGGTCGAAGTTTCTTCACCAAAATTCGTCCTAATCGTCAACGTTTTCATCAAATTGAGGTAGGATTGCTTACCTACCAACCTTAGGATGTTCAATTTCAGTGTTATTGCATGATTTTATGATCTGTTAGTAGTCCTATTGAATTTTTAGGGTTTTTATCGTATGAAGATGTTCAGTTCTGGAAATTCCAGAATCTGGGGAAGACGATGGCTCGCTCGAGCGAGCTTTGGACCGCTCGAGCGAGGTTGTTGTGAAAATTTTGAATTTTCGTAAAAAAAAAATTTTTTTTTAATAGGCCGCTCGAGCGAGCTGCAGAAATTTTTAAGTTTCAAATTCGGACAGTAAACTTGTTTTGGCCGCTCGAGCGAGGTAGGGTCGCTCGAGCGACCTGTTGATATACAGAGCAGAATTCCAGCATGTTTAACCTAACATTAGAATACACCGGCAATGATTATATTCTGTATTTTGTTCACCAGACAGCATGAACACTCTCACATGTATCTACTATGCTTCGATTATGTATTCGAATTCTTATGGGATCTCGTGAGTGGAGAACTTTGTTAAAATGCATTGATGCCTAACATGTGTAGATGTTAAATTCCAGTGCGTTGATTAGTTGTAGAGAACAACTTAAATGAAACTTGAAGATTGTAACTTGTGGTTATGCCGGGTATGGCCGTCGTGCTGCCCGATGCCGGACGTCGTTCCGAAGATACTAAGGGGTAACCAGTCCCACGTGTATGGTTGATGCCGGACGTCGTTCCGAGGTATGCTAAGGGGTAACCAGTCCCACATGCAGCTTGCTTACCGGGTTCAAGTCCCGAGGTGTGCTAAGGGGTATTCAGTCCCACGTGCATGCTCCGGCCGTCGTGCCATGTGACAGGGCGTCATCCCACTTAAACAAGATAATGAAAGCAGAAAAGAGCATAATTAACCCAACGTGTTTACTGCTTATTTTTATTTGGTATCAGCATGTGTTGTTATTTATTATTTATCCATATGAACTGTTGTATGTTGTATGTCCTTGGGTTTGGTTTTTCGGGTAATCTGTCCTACTGAGTTTCATTACTCATCGGTGCAACTTCTTTGCCCCTGGCGTTTCATGCCAGATGTAGAAGTACGTATAGAGGAACCGTTCGTGTCAGAAGAACTGGAGACTACAGGAGGGGAGACATTCACATGGTTGCCTTATCCGTAGATGACCTTAAGATTTTAGTTATCTTAAATAAATTTGTAAACCTGAAAGGGTATTTTGGTCAATTCAGTTTATAACTCGAATGTTTAAATGTTGTTGGGAATTTATCATTAAATAAAAGTTAGTTTTCTTTCGATAACTTATTTGGATTATAAAGTGGTTTAAATAAAATTAAAAAAAAAATTTATCGTGGAAATTTAACGTGCCAAAAGTTGGGGCATTACAACTTGGTATCAGAGCTTAGGTTTGACCTCCCTGCGACCGTGGGTAGATGGGTAGCACACATTTCCGAGTTTTGTGTTTTCCTACGCTAGTTAGAGGACTGGGTTAGATTTACTATTGTGAGTTATTCGATACTACTGTAAGTCTAATATATAACTATTTTGTCCATTGTCAGATGTCGAACTCCGGATCCAGCAATGTGCAAGAAGTGCATCTTTTGTTTGGGGGTAACCCCGAGGATTATGCCGAGTCGATTGAAGATCCAGTTGAGGAGTTTCCAGAGGAGGCTCTAGTAGAGGCAGTACCGGTATTTGGTCCACCTCAGCAGCCCTTTGCACCACACCATGCTGCTATTCTTGCTGGTTGGGCTGATTTGGCTAATCCGGAGCCTGCTGTAGAGGAGCAGGATGAGGAAGAAGAGATGGAGGAGGTTCTTATCCAGGTTATTCCGCCACCGGTACCAGAGCCGGAATGGGATAATCGAACTTGGGGGCTAACCCGCACACCAGTGTACCCCGCAGGAACGATGATATATGCCCGAGTACACCCAAGATTCGTTGCAGTTTCAAAGCACTGACGGCTCCGTTCTATCTTGGCCCTATCTATATCTATGGGCGCGTGGGGCAGCAGTATCGGGTGGATGTACCTGATGGCTTCAGGTTTATATGGGGTAATCTGGTACCTATGGATTGGTGCCAGAAGGAGAAGCCAATGGACGGGCGTAGGATTGTTACTCCTCATGAAGGGGTAGATTCCACGGACATGGATACCTATACTGAGATTCTGATTGAAATCTTAGAGATAGCTGCCCGCAATCAGTGAGAGCAAAATGGTATGTATTGCAGAGTCAAATGGCGCTGTTATGGAGTCGAGGAGGAGACATGGGAGAAGGAGTGGCAGATGCGGGACCATTATCCGCAATTATTTGCTTAGAGAGGAAAAGTAGGTTAGAATAAGTTTACGACGGTGAGATGATTAAGGATAGGTAGAGAACAATTATGTGTACTACTTGTTGTCTTTTTATCTTATGTGATCATGTATTCAACCGTTGCAAACATAAATGAATAAAAGTTTCACTCATTTTATCCTTAAAGTTTAACTTGCATAAACTCTTAACATTTATGTTAGTCATTCTATGCCTCTTATTAAAAAAAAAAAAAAAGATCAAACTTGAAATTCACAGAATGGCTTCCCAAAATGAACTCAATGGCACGAACGGTAATAATGGCAATGGGGGTCGGGTTGTCAATGAGGTACCTGACCAAGGGAACGTCAACAACCAACCATCACCTACCAACACAACCATTTTCTCAAACATCATGCCAGGAGCAGAGCAGTTAGCACAATTGTTCCATGCATTTGTGGCTGCCCAAATGGCAACCCCACCACAGCCTCAGGGGCCACCGCCACCCCCACCTCACGTACCACCGCCGCCACCACAACAGGTGCCTCCACCACCACCTCAGGCACCCGAGCAGCAACCGGCACCAAACCCACCAATAGCTCAACACCAGCCACCCATGGCATACTATCAGCAAATGTCATACCATCCATACCCGCCACCACTAATGCCAAATACCTTGCCAAGAGCTCCAACGACTCGAGGCATGTTATTAGCAGATTTCGGTAGGCAACGTCCACCAGTGTTCAGTGGAGAACCCAACCCGGCAGTAGCGGAGGGCTGGCTGAAACAGATGGAAAAGCTATACGAAACAATGGAGATCATCAATGACAGTGATAAGGTTGCATTGGCTGCTCACCAAATGCGAGGGGAGGCCGATTTTTGGTGGGATGTGGTCAAGACAACTCATGAGGTCGGAACCATGTCTTGGGGTCGATTCAAGGAGTTGTTCTTTGGAAAATATTTTCCAGCGACAGTCAAGCAGGCCATGCTTCAAGAGTTCATGAACCTAAAACAGGGCAGTATGAATGTCACACAGTATGCTGCAAGGTTCGACGAGCTATCTAGGCATGCATCCATTCTTGTACCAACCGATGAGGCAAGAGCCAGACGGTTCGAGTGGGGACTGAGTCTTGCCATCCGAGGAAAAGTTATGTCCCAGGAGGGAGCCACTTATGCAAAAGTGGTGAGTAGTGCGCTTACATTAGAGCGCGAGGCGTTGGATTCTCGGCAGAACTGGGAACAACGAAGAAAGGCCGGTCAAGGGTCAGGTGGACCTATCAGGACTGGAGGAAACAATAGTATCCGCGGTTCTGACCGAAGTAGATCCTTCAGACCACAGCAGCAGCAATCACAGGGGTCTGGACAGGCCAGTCAGGCTAGGAATCAGACCAACAGTGGTAGTCAAGGAACTGTGAGGAATATGGTTGACGTGACTTGTTTCAACTGCAATGAAAAAGGTCACATGAGAAGGGAGTGCCCACGCCCGCCGAAACAACAGAGTCAGCCAAGTAGGTTGGGAGGAAATGGGCAGAACAGATCTGGCCAGAGTCAGAATGTGGGCAGAACAGATCTTCGCACTTGGATGATGAATATGACCCAGCAGTTATACAAGGTACACTCGTATTATTCAGTACTTGTGTGCAAGCCTTATTTGATTCTGGTGCTTCGCATTCATTCGTATCTGCTGCATGTTCACGAGCGTTGGGTTTAGAGACCGAGGACTTAAACACATCAATGTATGTCACGACACCCTTAGGAGGACAAGTAGCGGTTGGTAGAATATGTCGAACTTGTGATATAGAGATATCAGGTCTTCGGTTGACTTGTGACTTACGAGTCATTGAGTTGGTTGACTTTGACGTCATCCTAGGCATGGATTGGTTATCGGCTCATAGAGCTATAATTGATTGTCATCGGAAGACTGTAACTGCCTATTCAACTAGTGGAACATGCTTCAAATTTAAGGGGGATAGACAGGATCCAGCTTCGATGGCGCAATCCAGGTGGTATGATCCGCTGACTAGTTGGTTAGCAAGTCTGAAGTTGAACGAAGTGAACCGCAAAAGTTTAAGTTTACCAAAGGTTGTTTGCGAGTTTGCCAACGTGTTTCCGGAAGAAATACCGGGATTACCACCGAAACAAGAGTTGGATTTCTCAATTGAGCTGCAACCAGGAACAGCCCCGATATCGATGGCACCGTATCGCATGGCACCAGCTGAGTTGCAGGAGTTGAAGACGCAACTACAAGAACTGCTGGAGAAAGGCTATATTCATCCTAGTGTATCGCCGTGGGGAGCACCAGCATTATTTGTGAAGAAAAAGGAGGGAACACTACGCATGTGTATAGATTATCGTCGACTTAATCAAGTCACGATAAAGAACAAATACCCTTTACCTAGAATAGATGATTTGTTTGATCAACTGAGAGGAGCCACTTGTTTCTCAAAGATTGACTTAAGATCTGGGTATCATCAACTACGAATCAAGGAGGAGGATGTACCAAAGACGGCGTTCCGGACTCGTTATGGTCACTATGAGTTTGTTGTGATGCCGTTCGGATTGACCAACGCACCAGCTGTATTTATGTGCTTGATGAATCAAGTTTTTGCGCCGTATTTGGATAGATTTGTTGTCGTTTTCATTGATGACATACTAATTTATTCCTCATCGGAGCAAGAACATGAGGACCATTTAAGAATTACACTACAAGTGCTAAGGAAGAATCAGCTTTACGGAAAGGCCAGTAAGTGCGAGTTCTGGCTTAAAGAGGTAAAGTTTTTGGGACATGTCATCTCCGGGGAGGGTATATCGGTTGATGACAGTAAGGTGCAGGCGGTGATGGATTGGAAGCAACCCATATCGGTCTTCGAGGTTAGAAGTTTCTTGGGATTGGCTGGATATTACAGAAGGTTTATTCAGGACTTCTCCGCAATTGCAAAACCAATGACTCGCCTTACACAGAAAGGAGCTAAATTTGAATGGAATGAGGCATGCGAGAAGGCATTTCAAGAACTCAAGAAGAGGTTGACTAGCGCACCGATATTGATCATACCTGAAAGGAGCGTGGGCTATACCGTATACTGTGATGCATCCAAGGAGGGATTAGGATGTGTACTTATGCAGAATGGAAGGGTGATAGCTTACGGATCAAGGCAGCTGAAAATTCACGAAAAGAATTACCCAACGCATGACTTGGAACTAGCAGCGGTAGTATTCGCACTAAAGTCATGGCGTCACTACCTATATGGAGAAGAGTTCGAGGTATTCACTGATCACAAGAGTCTCAAGTACTTGTTCACACAAAAGGACTTGAATATGAGACAAAGAAGGTGGTTAGAGTCTCTTGAAGACTTCAAATTCACCTTGTCATATCATCCGGGCAAGGCCAATGTGGTGGCTGACGCATTGAGCAGGAAGTCAAGAGCAATGGTGGCAAATTTGGCAATCCAAGAATGGAAAATGATGGAGTCAGTAAGTGGATTCGTTCTTCAGCCGACAAAGAGTTCGGACGGGGCTAGCTTAAATGCCTTGGTTGCAACACCAGAGTTACATAGAGAGATATTACTTGTACAAGGTTTTGACCAAGAGGTTGCATTTATCAGGCACCGAATAGCTACGGGAGAAGTTACAATAGGTTGGGAGATTGGTGCTGACGGGGGTTTGAGATACCGGTCACGGCTGTTTGTACCAAATGTTGGTACATTAAGAGAGTCAGTGTTGAAGGTGTTCCATCAATCTAGTTTCGCTATTCATCCAGGAGGTAACAAGATGTATAAGGATATTCGGAGACAGTATTGGTGGAGTGGGATGAAGAAAGATGTCGCCAAATTTGTCTCGACATGTTTAACGTGTCAACAAGTTAAGGCAGAACATCAAAAACCTGGCGGGACGCTTCAATCGTTACCGATTCCGGGTTGGAAGTGGGAACATATCACAATAGATTTTGTGACAGGACTACCAAGATCGGTACAAGGACACAACGCTATTTGGGTCATTGTGGACAGATTAACTAAGTCGGCACATTTCTTGCCGGTCAGGATGACAGATACCATGGAGTCTTATAGTCGACTCTACATTCGAGAGATAATCCGATTACACGGTGTGCCAATCACGATAGTGTCAGATCGAGATCCTCGTTTTACCTCGATATTTTGGCAAAGCTTGCAGAAGGCTTTGGGGATGAATGTGCACTTGAGCACGGCCTTCCATCCCCAAACTGACGGTCAGTCAGAGCGCACAATTCAGACATTGGAAGATATGCTGAGAGCCTGTATGCTAGATTTTCAAGGCCACTGGGAACGACATTTGCCGCTGGTAGAATTTGCATACAACAATAGTTATCAGGCAAGCATACAGATGGCGCCATATGAGGCTCTATATGGTCGACCTTGTCGCTCCCCAATATGCTGGACTGAGGTCGGAGAGACAAGTTTCTTGGGACCAGAGTTGGTTCAAGAAACTACTGAGAAGGTTAAAGTCATTAAGTAAAGATTATTGACGGCGCAAAGTAGACAGAAGAGCTACGCCGATAGGAGAACACGGCCATTGACGTTCGAAGTAGGCGATCATGTCTTTCTAAAGATCAAACCAAGAAGAGGCATTACTCAGTTTGGTAAAAAGGGAAAGCTAATGCCACGATACATTGGGCCGTTTGAAGTTTTAGAAAGAATAGGAGAAGTTGCTTATCGTTTGGCATTACCGCCACAGATTGATCGGGTGCACAACGTCTTTCATGTGTCAATGTTGAAGAAGTACATGGCAATTCCAACGCACATCATTAAATGGGAAGACGTCACTTTAGATGAAGACACAACGTATGAGGAGAAACCAATTCAGATTTTAGATCACGGTGAAAAGCGTCTAAGGGGTAAGACCATTAAGTTGGTCAAAGTGCTTTGGCGTCACCGGAATATAGAAGAGTCTACATGGGAACAAGAGAATGTTATGAGAGCCAATCACCCTGAACTTTTTGCTTAACCATCTTGTGTAATTTCGAGGACGAAATTTTTTTTAAGGGGGATAGATTGTAATAATCCGTAATTTTAAAATAATTTAAAATTAATATTTGATATTTACTTAGAGTGTTTCACTATTTAAGTTAGGAGTTTAAAAAAAATTATTTTATTTTATTTTTTAAAAAAATAATTAAAAAAATATATATATTATTTTAATAGGCCGCTCGAGCGAGCTATAGACCGCTCGAGCGAGCTATCATTTCCAGCAACTTCGAAAATGGCATCTTTTGGGATTTCTTCGAATTCATGGTTATTGAATGAGATTTTCTGATTAATTAACGAATAAACGTCGGATTCATTTCGTTTTAATGGTAAATAAACGGATTTAAATCGAATTTGATGACCAATTAGTAGGGATTTTATGAGAATTTAATTTGGGGGTTTCATGGTAATCAATTAGGGTTTAATTTGAACATTATGAGGGATTTTCCCCTCGAACCTATAAATAGGACGGCTAATCGTTAGGTTTTAGACGTACAATCGAAATTCAGAAGGTTAGAGAGAGTATTGTGAGGTGTTTGGAGAGAAATCCAGAAGAAATTTGAAGGTGTTCTTGAAGAGAGAGAAAGTTGGGTCGAAGTTTCTTCACCAAAATTCGTCCTAATCGTCAACGTTTTCATCAAATTGAGGTAGGATTGCTTACCTACCAACCTTAGGATGTTCAATTTCAGTGTTATTGCATGATTTTATGATCTGTTAGTAGTCCTATTGAATTTTTAGGGTTTTTATCGTATGAAGATGTTCAGTTCTGGAAATTCCAGAATCTGGGGAAGACGATGGCTCGCTCGAGCGAGCTTTGGACCGCTCGAGCGAGGTTGTTGTGAAAATTTTGAATTTTCGTAAAAAAAAAAAAAAAAAAAATTTTTTTAATAGGCCGCTCGAGCGAGCTTGAGTTCGCTCGAGCGAGCTGCAGAAATTTTTAAGTTTCAAATTCGGACAGTAAACTTGTTTTGGCCGCTCGAGCGAGGTAGGGTCGCTCGAGCGACCTGTTGATATACAGAGCAGAATTCCAGCATGTTTAACCTAACATTAGAATACACCGGCAATGATTATATTCTGTATTTTGTTCACCAGACAGCATGAACACTCTCACATGTATCTACTATGCTTCGATTATGTATTCGAATTCTTATGGGATCTCGTGAGTGGAGAACTTTGTTAAAATGCATTGATGCCTAACATGTGTAGATGTTAAATTCCAGTGCGTTGATTAGTTGTAGAGAACAACTTAAATGAAACTTGAAGATTGTAACTTGTGGTTATGCCGGGTATGGCCGTCGTGCTGCCCGATGCCGGACGTCGTTCCGAAGATACTAAGGGGTAACCAGTCCCACGTGTATGGTTGATGCCGGACGTCGTTCCGAGGTATGCTAAGGGGTAACCAGTCCCACATGCAGCTTGCTTACCGGGTTCAAGTCCCGAGGTGTGCTAAGGGGTATTCAGTCCCACGTGCATGCTCCGGCCGTCGTGCCATGTGACAGGGCGTCGTCCCACTTAAACAAGATAATGAAAGCAGAAAAGAGCATAATTAACCCAACGTGTTTACTGCTTATTTTTATTTGGTATCAGCATGTGTTGTTATTTATTATTTATCCATATGAACTGTTGTATGTTGTATGTCCTTGGGTTTGGTTTTTCGGGTAATCTGTCCTACTGAGTTTCATTACTCATCGGTGCAACTTCTTTGCCCCTGGCGTTTCATGCCAGATGTAGAAGTACGTATAGAGGAACCGTTCGTGTCAGAAGAACTGGAGACTACAGGAGGGGAGACATTCACATGGTTGCCTTATCCGTAGATGACCTTAAGATTTTAGTTATCTTAAATAAATTTGTAAACCTGAAAGGGTATTTTGGTCAATTCAGTTTATAACTCGAATGTTTAAATGTTGTTGGGAATTTATCATTAAATAAAAGTTAATTTTCTTTCGATAACTTATTTGGATTATAAAGTGGTTTAAATAAAATTAAAAAAAAAAATTTATCGTGGAAATTTAACGTGCCAAAAGTTGGGGCGTTACAGTTTAGGTTTGGTCAGTATGTTTATTTTGACCATCACGTTGGTCTCTTTCCATTTGATTATTGGAGGCACCATCTGTTGTTTATACATGTGATTATAAATTAGAGTTGATTAGGTATGACACGTGAATGCATGTGAAGGGGGTCCCCCATGTTTTTTTTTTTTTTTTGGGAAAATCTTAATTGAGTGTCAAGTTCTAAACCATCCTTTTCAAGGGAAGAAATTATGACAATAACCTTAGCCAATTAAAGCTGCGTTTAGTGAATTAGTTAATAATTTCAAGAAGTTAACCTAATCAAGTGCGAATGTTTTTTTAGATTCCAATAGTCCCAACAAAATATTTCTAGCAGCTCGACAAATGAGCCAATTTAAGAACGAAAAGGAAAATCTACGTATTATGGAAAATATGGCAAATTTTAGGGTGTCAATTTTTTTTAATGGCTTATGTGATAATTTGATATTTAAATTTTTTGATCTCCAACGAAAATATCAAAATTGAGGCCTTTGAGGCAAAATGCGTTTGACACTTTGACATCAAGTTTTTCAATTGTCACGTAAAATTTGATAATAGTTTTGACGCTTTTCTTGGAGTTAGTTTTGATGTTATTTGTTACCGTTTGAATTGTCACATTGAATTTGACATCTTTGTTATAAATGCTCTAAGACTTTAGGCGTCAAGATTGGTCCGCGCAAAAGATTACATATGTCCTAAAAAGTCTTGGCGTTGGGCAAAATCAATTAGATATACACTAAATTTTTGAATTCGGGTTTTATGTCATCGCAAAAATCAATTCATCAAATAAATTTTTTTTTTTGTACGTTTGAAATAATACAATACAACCCAACAAAAAATTGGTGATTCAATTTTTCCCCAATCATGAACACACAAACAGTAATACTCCATCCATGTGTCCACCATTCTATTACGCAAGCTATGATCATTAGTAAAAAAAATTAACAACTACTAATTCATTGATTCAATCCCAATCGAAATGAGCAGTCTAACGAATAAAAACTAACCTAAAACAGTAGGCAAAATACATTAAACAAAATAGAACGTTTAGTGCTACAATGCAAAATCAATTGATTGCAAATTAATAAGCCCATGAACACAATCTTCTATGGAGGGGAAGCCAAGAGAAAAGTGTTAAAGTCCCAAATTGCTCTTTGTGATGTTTGGTAATTTCCTATTCAAAATACACTAGATATTTTCATGTAATTTATTTTATTTATTTTTGAATATAGAGTGTCTATTTAGGGTATAGAAGGAATCATAAATTAATTTGTATTATATCAGGCACTGTTATCTTAGAAGTTGCTTAGTTAGGTCAGAACTCATTGCCTAATCAACTTCGATTGTTTCCAAAATCTCAAAGATTCCTAGATTGATCTAACTACTACCAAAACCAGACTTGGTAGATATTTGCAATCTCGAAGATTTCGCTCGAGCCATCAAATTGTCACTCCAGCTACTTGAGAAAATTAAAAAGTCACTCCAGTGACAAGGACGGACTTATAAATATTCTATTAGGGTTTCCGTATCAATATGCTGAGTGTGGCTGGTTTTAGGGAGGCAGAAACAAAGAGCAGCTATAAGCCTTAATGGTCTTTTGATCATTTCCTTTGACGTTTCATTCGAATCAAGATGTTTCTTGCGATGCTATCATCATAGTCAAAGGTTTTATTCAACATTGATTTATATCTTTGTTTGTTTCGGAAGGCTTGTGGATTCAAGGCAAAGGCAGTCAATCAGTAGGTGTGGTGAATGAGAATTCGGCAATCAATCTTGGGTCAACTGTGAGTGAGTCATAGTTGTAAGTACAGATTATTTTTGTAATCACACAATGATTATTATAGTGATTTGATTCATTCCCATAATTTTTATCCTTTTAGGGATTTTCCACGTATATCATTGTCACGTGCGTTTGATACGCACGTGACTATGAGTGAGTTAGTTGAGTTAGTTGTGGTAATTATGCAATGCAGTTAGTTAGTTGTGAGTAGAAATTCTTTGGCGGGAAAATTTGTTAATTGTTTTTTAGTTCTGTTGAGATCTTTTAGTTCTGTAAAGGGGGTATAAGCCGTAGAAACGAGGAAGAGAGAGTTTATCTTGTAATAAGTGATCAGCTAAGCTTGCTGTGAACTGGAATGAGATGATTCCTACTACTGCTTTCTCGGCTCTTGAATAATAATTTGTTTCCTCCATTTTCATCTCTTTTTGTTATTTTCTCAAACATCTCACTTGCGCCAAACCTATTAGTGGTATCAGAGCTACCGTTTCTCGGACCCAATTCCAAATAAACCCAAGGCAATTTGGTGTGGAAGGATTTCGTTTTCGATTTAAAGATTAGATTTGGTCATAATGCTTTCGAAGATGTGATAGGAGAATTGATTAAATTGAGCCAGAACACCACAGTTAAGGCATATCAAGAAAGGTTTGAAGAACTGGCAAACCAAACGACGGGATTAACTGTAGAGTTCTTCGTTAGTTGTTTCTTGAGTGGGTTGAAGAAGGAAATCAAGACATCGGTAAAAATGTTTCAACTGACAACTATATCCCAGGCAATTGGGTTAGCTCGTCTTCAAGAAGAAACCATATATAGAAGCCCTAGCAAGCAGGAACAAACTGCCATATAAATCTCCTAACTCCATTTAGCCATAAACAACCAATTTGGCCATTCCCAAACCATCAACTCTACCCACTTATATGCCAAAACCCCTAAACGTTACCCAAAATACCATACCAAGCCATATAGATACCCATATATATACAAAAAAATAAGATTGAAAAATTAGTGAAGGAAATGTTGCGATCTGGCATTATTAGACCCAGCGTCAGTTTTTTTTCATCACCAATGCTGTTGGTTAAAAAAAGACAGTACTTGGCGTATTTGTGTGGACTATAGGGCTTTGAACAAACTAACCATCAAAGATAAGTTTCCTATGCCAATAATTGATGAGTTGTTGGATGAATTACATAGAGCTATGGTTTTCTCAAAGCTGGACTTGAGAGCCGGCTATCATCAAATACGAGTTTTTCCAAATGACATCGGAAAGACTGCCTTTTGTACCCATGAAGGCCACTATGAATTCCTTGTCATATCTTTTGGGTTGACAAATGCTCCCTCAACCTTTCAAGGTTCAATGAATAGCATTTTCAAACCTTTTTTGAGAAAGTTTATCTTGGTTTTCTTCGATGACATCCTCATATATAGTCCTTCTTGGTTTGATCATTTGGAAAACTTTCACACCACTTTGACAATTCTTGGATAAGATCTAAATGTGCTTTTAGACAAAGGAGTCTGGAATACTTGGGGCACATTATATCTGATAAGGGTGTATCAGCAGACCCAGTTAAATTGGATGTAATGAGGAAGTGGCCTAGGCCTAATAACACCAAATCTTTGAGAGGATTATTGGGCCTCACTGGGTATTATAGGAGATTTGTACAAGGGTATGGGAAGATTTGCCAACCTTTCCTCACTACTAAAAAAAGATGCTTTTGAATGAATTAGGAAAAGAGTCATCTAGCATCTTAAGGGTGCTATGACATCAGCTTCAGTCTTGGCATTACCTAATTATTTCAAAGACTTTGTGATTGAGTGTGATGCCTCAGGTGTGGGTATTGGTGTTGTTCTAATGCAAGATGGTCATCCCATTGCCTTCATCAGCAAGGCCTTGGCCTCAAAACATCTTGGTTTATCCACTTATGAAAACAAACTCCCCACTGTGGTATATGTTGTCCATAAGTGGGGGCATTACCTTCTGGGCAGACATGTCATCATTAAGACTGATCATTTGTGTCTCAAATACCTTCTAGATCAGAAGATTTCAACCTTAATGCAGCAAAAAGTGGCTCACTAAACTGATGGGATACGATTATGAGATCACCTACAAGGCAAGACAAGATAACAAAGTTCGCATGCTTTGTCTAGGCAAGAGGTGGTTCCTACAAGCAGTGTGGCAGCGCTGTCCATGGTCCAAACTAATTGTTTAGTGGCTTTTAAACAATTTTGGGTCAGTGACCTTGCATTACAAAATTTAATCACTGGTTTGTCTAATGATCCTACATCCCATGAAGGGTACTCATGACATCACGATGTTTAAACTTACAAGGAAAAATTGGTGGTCGGCACGGATGGAAATACCAAGTTCTTGATTCTACAGGAGCTGCATAACAGTCCCTTGGGTGGCCACTCCGGCACGCAAAGAATTACAAGTGAATTAAAAGATCTTTTTACTGGAAGGGTATGAAAAAGGAGGTGCGCAAGTATCTTTCAGAATGCGATGTGTGTCAAAGAAATAAGTCTGAAACATTTGCTAGTCTGGATTTGCTTCAACCTTTACACATCCCTACTCGTTTATGGTCAAATATTTCCATGGATTTTATTGAAGGATTGCCACTATCACATGGCAAATCAGTCATCTTTGTTGTGGTTGATAGGCTATCAAATATGCCCATTTCATTGCTCTTTCCCATCCCTATACTACCTTAGATGTGGCCCAAGCCTTCATGGATCATGTTTTCAAACTTTATGGAATGCCAACTTTCATTGTTTCTGATCGAGATGTGATCTTTACTAGTCAATTTTGGCAGGTCCATTATAAAGATGGAACTGAAGGGGGACAAACTTCCTCGGCAAAGTCATTGCCTCTATTGCCTTGGAGTGTGGAGAGGAAGCCAACTGGTGCAACGCATTCTTCGTTATGTCTTATGCCTATTTGCACCCTCCGAGACATCGGTTGAGCAATTCTCTCATGTCATAAGGCTTTGGCTGGACCTACCGTACGCTATTGGAGTTGGAGCCTTCTCTATTTTTTCTGGATTGCTCCTTGATTAGAGCTTTCCAATCTTCGTAGGGTATCAGCCATGCCTCTTATTAGAGTGGCTACTAGCTATTTGGTTCTTCTTCCCTGTACGATTGGCATCCTACGTCTTGGTCTGAGGAGTACTAGTCGAACGTTTTATCTAGGACCTTTCTCAACTCCCTGATCTTCCTATCTTGCTCGGAGAGTTCACATTCTAACTCCCTTATAATGCGTTCCCTCATTTTTAGGCTATCCTGTACTTCTTGGTCCCTCCTGAACTTCTTAGAGGTTTTTGAATGGTGGTTCCGTAAGAATGAAACCTCCCCTATCCCCCTGTGGATATCATGGGTTTCGTTTGCTCTTCTTTGGGACCAAGGTGAGGATCCGGACCTTTCACTTGTCTATTTCCCATATTGGTTGTTAATTGGAGTGTCCGTCATGAGGTTTTATCTTTTTCACTAATTGTTCCAGTTGTAGGTGGTTAAAACTTCTAATTGTGAAAGTTATTACCTCAAAATGTGGTCGAGCAAAATGTGGTTGAGCACACTAGCTCTCAAACATGTCTGAAACTTAAATCTGCAAGACAATAAACTGTCAAAAGACCCTTCACCTCTGGTCGGCGGAAAGACACTCTGATGATTATGTCAGTACTCAATTAATGAATTCTCAATAGCTAATGCTCGTAAGAGCAATTATAGCATACCTTTGCCTCCCAAGGGTGCTTGCCTTTTTATAGGAGTTCACTCCCATCAATCTGAGTCGTTTCTCATATCATAATTTTTCATTAGAGACGAATTAAACTTATCTTCACAATTGGCCTCTAAAAAGGTAAGTCTTATACGAACTCTCTGAATCCTTATATTTTACAGTTAGAGTTTGATTGAACTATTAACTTCTTGTTATATGTCGAATTAACCTGAGATTTCTCATTCTTAATTTTTTTGCACTGGTCTTGAACTATTCGGGTTCAATACTTACTCTTATCCAATATTTTTACTATTTAACTATCTTTCTCAGGTCAGGCAAATATAATTCTATACTCAGCAACATGTTCGTGCATAGAAGCATAGTGTTGCTGAGCTCATTTCTTGCCTATTTGTTTAGTAAAACTATAATTACGTTAACCAGATTTTACCTCTTTCACTCTTGTTAATTGTTAGTAGTGTTACTATCTTTAATTGGAGTTAGCTTTTATTGTTTCCAGATTTATTTTCCGAGTTGATCCTTTATGTTCATGCTTGTTGGCAATTATAAAAAATGTACTCTTGGTTGAGGCAAGAAAGCGATAAATACAGTTATCTGATGTACATATTTGACTTTGTAATTCAGGTATGGACGAGTTAATAGTTGCTAGTACATTGCTTACCCTTGATATCAAATTAGGCAACACATTAACCAAGTATCTCCAAAAAATAATTACAAGGCGCACATGAGCTAAATATGGTTAATTTGGAAATTCAATTGGTCTAAACTATTTAGTTAAGTCATCAGCTAACGTGTTATATATTCATATCAATGTACTCATGAAAATAAATATCACATGAATCAAACAGCTATTCATTTATATTAATTATCTTAACTGTCCAAAAAGAAAGCTAAGTTAGCATATGAAATTGCACTTATAACTTGTTAGCAGTCACAACAAAGCAACGGATATGTGAGACGAGAAATATTATAGAATAAAAGATTATTATGGAGAGATTATTAACTATATAGGGTCTGGTTGAATTTTTTTAAGAAAAAATATATGAGGCATATGAATAGCTAAATGATATTTTCATAATTAATATTAGAATTTTTATAATTGATAGCAGCTTTTTCATAGGTATAGTTAAGAGGATAACATTCGGATTAGTCTATAGAAAGTGACCAAATTATGATCTCCCCTAAAAGTAACTTCTTAAAATATCCCTGCGGATATAAGTGAAACCAAATACGCACATCGGGTATCAAAATATATACGAGTATCTATGATTCCTAACAAACAATCCCATGCACCAGAATTTAATTTCATAAATTTGACCCCTCCAGAATCACAAACAAAATTTGTACAGGATTACATGATGTGCATTGCATAAAGTTCTTGAAATTAAGCGTACTTTAATCATATATATATATATATGTTGAGCCTTCATAGCTTTAAGCTGAGATATCACTTTCGCCTACATAGCGGAGCAAGATACAATAGTCTATACAACTCTTTCATGACATAACATTTCCGACAAGGATAAGGAAATTTAACCTTAAAAATATCACATATCAACAATATTGTCTATGCCTAATAGCCAGCAATTGAATCACGGCATAAAAAACAATAATATCTTGTAAACGTTTTATATCTAAAACAAAAACATGAGGAATTAGGTGGAGACGTTCTACATTAATATACTAATTCATCACTTTTCTATTCCCAAGTAATGTGTGATTGTATTCCTTTGCATCACTTCTCACGTGTAGCCGCGTTAGAGGTCTGTCGCGTGTAAACTCGTTTGGATCCATCATTGTGCAGCCTAATGAGTTCCCCTCTAATATCATGTAGAAACTTTATATCTAACCCAAAAACTTAAACTGTTAGGTGGATAGGTCCCAACATTCCAACATTATAGTACGGAAAATTAACGCTGCAGTAAACATCCATATTTGGCTTGTACGGTATGCACTCTTGAACCGCTTGCATTCATAAGATTTTCTATTTTTATGAAATGATAACATTTGTATCAAGATCCATAACATATGCTTACAGAGTTTTATAGTATTTGTTTAAAAATTAATAAATCTTAGACAAAAGTTCATCACATACAAATGTTATTAATTCAAAATTAAAGATGATGGGCATGTCCAAATATTATGAAAGTTATGAATTCGATACTAATAATATGGAACCTTTTAAAAAAAATTATGAATTCAAGTCGTTCCAAGGGGTGCATATCTACAAATTTAAACAAGAATGTGTATTGTAGCATTTTCATAAATGATTACTTATTCCATTCCTAAAAAATGTGTATTGTAATCCTTAACATTTCTATCCAATAATGGCACAAATAGCTAATTCTTCATCAAAGTTTTTTGGACGTTGAACATGTGAAGATTAAGTTTACCTATTTATTCCATGCAAACAAGAACAATGTTCCGATAACAAAATAACAAATTAAAACTTGACAAAACCATTCAATATAAACTCTATAATCTTTTTGGATGTCATTCACTTTGGCCAATTCTGGGATGATCGGGGTCAAACCATGCATAAAGATTGTTTACATATCATTTGCAAGGAATCAGGCGATGTGTAAAGCGAGGTTGTAGCTCGCTCGGGTGTTAACATTCTCCTTTTGTTACTCTTAATTTTGCCTAACATCACTCTTTTGGGTTTTCGATCTAGCGAGCTCTTTTGTTCAAGGCCCTTCACTTTGCTTAGGATGCTTTTGCAGGTTACATTCCCAACAGGAATCTTTACTCTAATTTTTGCATAAGTATCTTGCCCTTGTAGTTTTCAACGTAGTGAGCTTCTCCCAAGGATAGTTCCTCTTGAGCTATCCAGATTGATTAAGGTAGAAAATTGTTTCTGTCTAAGTCCATAATGTGTACTGCTCCTCCAAGCAAGATAGTCTTAATGATGTAAAGTCTCGCCAAGCTAGGTTTGAACTTTTCTATCAAATCGTGAATGGTGTCTCTGATTTCTTTGAGTATATATCTCCTTCTGTCATGTTTCAGGACTTAACTTTTTTGTTGAATTAATGTGCGAGCAATTATGTGCTTACAACTCTAAACATGGTATAAGGCCCTCTATTTTCTTTTGTCGAACATCATCAATTCTTTGACCCTTCTGCTAATCCTTTCCATTTCCAGTACTTCGTATTCAGCAATGACTCTCAAGGACAAGATTTCGAGTTCAATTGGCAACACGACCTCTGTCCCATAACCAAAGAATAAGGTATTGCCCCAATCAGTATTTGAATTGATGTTTGATATCCCCATAAGGCCAAAAACAATTGCTCAAGCCAAAATCCTTGTGACACTCTCTCTTCTTGAGAATGTACCTTCAAAAATCATTTCGTTTCAAATTCTCTTCAAACTTCTTACACAAGAGATTCTTTCCATGACAGCCATATCTACACCAAGACACCTACAACCTCATTCAGGTAACTATATTTAGATGCTTGTTTTGAAACGTGTTTAGCTAACGTAATTTTAATACTATTATCTAGATTAGTTCCCACCTACATTCATAATTTTCTCCAAGCCATTGTCACAGACGAGTTCATTTTCACATAAGATATCTTCTTTCAAAATTTTGTACAAACCATTTTTCTTATCAACCATTGAACTTTGAATCATCGTAGCCAATGTGATGTCCCTTATTAATTTGAAGATATTCAATCATTTGACTTTGGATAAATTCAATCATACTGTTGAGGGTAGGCCGTAATACACCTTGTATAATGGCCCAACATATTCCTATTAGGTGTACATGTGATATTTAAACGTCAATTTTATTGAATAACGTACGTCAGGTAGCTTTTGTCCAATTTCAGGTCTTTTTATGAATGAAAAAGTGTTTTAGCGATGAAATCGTGAACTCTGAATGTCGGAAAAGATCCCAACACCCGAGGAATAATGAAAGTGCAACTGGAAGGAGCGCTGAGGCCGGGGGTTATGCGAAACACGATAACAATTGAAGAAGTCAAGATAAAAAGTCATTCATGGCATGAGTACTGGTCAAAAGAGAAAGAAATGTTAACACAAGGGAGCGCGACCAATCACGCGTATCAAGCCAAAATGGTGACTAGTCAAGCTTGCTTGTCAAAAGAAATCCAATAGCTTCATGTGACCGGTCAGAGGTGCTTGCACGGACGACTTCAAATTTTATTGTCTTTTTATTTTTTATTATATTTTAATTCTGTAATTTATTTTCCATTAGAATTATGTAACTCTTTCCTGATTTTTTCTCCTAGATTTTTTGTATTTAAAGATCTAGGAGGCTTAGATCTAAACATTCAATTCAATCTTTAGCAATAGTTTTCTATTAGATTTTCATTGTTCTATCAATAAATTTTTAGCAATTTTATTACTTCAAGTTCTCAAGTTTCGTTCCATTAATTCAAATCTTCGTTCAAGTTTCAAGAAAGATTGTTCGGATTTATTTATAAGTCAATTTTGGTAAGATATTTTTAATTTATTATTTCATTTTTGTCTTAAATATGATAAGCTAAATTCTCTAGGCAAGATCCGAGGATAAATTTCATCCTATAATGTATGGTCTCAATATCTTCTCATATTTTTTCACTGTTTATTCAACTTGATTCAAGTTCTTAATTTTCAAACCGAACAAATGAGTGTTATAAAATGAGAAGATGTTGGGTCGATATTCATTAATTTTCATTAATTTGGTACAATTGATACTTGGGTCGATATTCTCCTATGATTTGACTTAATTTTATTGAATGAGAATCAGTTCTGAATACATCCTTAGAATCACTGCTTTATCGAATGATCTTCCAATCGAGATTCTCTGGCTTCAATCCTCGATTGAGTTATAAAATGAGAAGATGTTGTTACCAACAATCTAGGATGCAAGGATTCTACGAATCTAGCTTAATTTTTAATACACTAGTTTCCTATTTTAGTTCAGTTTACAGTTTCAGATCTCAAACCAAATCAACTCAATGGTTAGCATCTAAAATGCTAATGTAGTTTCGTAATGCACCTTCTTGTTGTTCTTCATGGATCGATACTCTGTCTTGCATACTATACTGGTTCTCTGTACTTTTGAGGCAATGATCTGTTTATTATGTACACGTTTAAACTATGTCAAATTAATTTTTTACTTATGTTATGTTATTTTACAAAGTTCTATTAAGTTATATTACGAACACGTGATATCACACACACTCACAACGTTTATTTTTAATCATAGATATTTATTCATCCAAACAAGTGAATTTTAGTATTTATGCCATGATTAAATTTGATATGATATTTATATTTTCCAATCATTATTTAATGTCATGAAATCACATGATCATATATGAAGTGAAAGAACTGTAATTTGAACTTGACATGATCGAAACTGATGCATGATAACATAGTCCTCGGGATTAGACTTTTATAGTTGATCACCTGAATCCTCTAATATACAATGTGTGTACTAGTTTTAGTGTCAGTGGCCCGGTCATTATAAATGACGGACTTTGCCCTACTTGTTGATTTGATGATGGATAACTAGTAATGTTGTCACTGTTCCGGTCATTGTTAACGATAGACTCTGACATGCTTCATGATATTATGATGTGATTATCATCATAGATATTTATTGATGGTATTGGTGTCTCGATTATTGTGAACGTTGAACCTTCATATGTAAATGATTATTGGTTGAGTTGAACCTTGATATGCAATTGATTATTGGTTGATGCCATTAGTGTCCTGAGCATTGTGAACGTCGAACTTTGATGTGCTTATTTTTCTAACGTGTCAATTATCATGAATTTCAGGCAACACTGTTAGCAAACCTCAACTGATTACGAACAACATTGCGATATCCCGAATTTGATATAATAATGTGGCAAGTATCACGTATATTGGGCAACGTTGTTAGCAACCCTCAACTGATTACGGGTAATGTTGCGATAACCCAAATTTGATATGATAATGTGGCAATTATCACGTATATCAAGTAACACTGTTATGCACCTTAGACTGATTGCAGGCAATGTTGTGATGACCCAAATTTTGAGATATTGACATGACAAATTTAAAGTCGATGACTTGTGGATAATATTTGAGGATTTATAAATAATATCAGGGACTTTGATAAATCTAAGATTTGAATAAACAAATAATACTTGTTGTTTTCAATTGACAGAAAACACTTGAGGATATCACGTCATTTTATTTTATTTGCTTTACTATTGTACTTATGTGTGATTATTTCTGTTTAAACAGCGCATATCTTGTCATATCATGTATTCCATAGCTTGTCATCCATACATTGGGACATAAGGATATGGTAACTCATTGAGCCTTCTAATTCATGGTGCATATTTCTTTACTCCTAGCATTTTCAAGCTAAGTACCAAAGACGAATGTGAAGAATATCGGAGGAGCAGGTGAATGACAACATCAACGTGGAAGAAGAGCATGTTCAACTGTGGTTTACTTAATATAGGATTAGAGCTCTAAAATCTCAATTTAAAGCCTTTTGATTTGAAAACCACTTTTAGAATGACTTTACAATGGTATTTCTTCAATTGTAATTTTTTTTTTTTTTGAAAAGCAAAGAGAATATATTAGAATGGATAAGATTGAACAATGAGATGATTGAAAAGGGTCCAACCAGAACCATAAAAGATTAGAAACACTCAATTGCTTTGCTCCCACCTATGGAGAGGGGCAATAAACATAAGAACTAGAGAAAAAAGGAGAAGGGGAACAACCTATACACCCTCTTGCTCTACTATACCCCTGCATTTCTGCTCCCACTTAGGATCTGCTAATGTATTTTCTCTATTTATGAAATGAATTATGTTTGAATTTTTCTATGTTTTGTTTTTAATTAATGTGTTCAAATTCGGGGCGTTATAGAACCAGCCTAAAAACTAGATTAAGATTCGGAACCCTACAAAAAGAATGTTGCTGGTTGAGGCAAATTTTGGAATGACCCCTAGGATGCTACGAATCTGGGAATGACCCCAAATTTGGTACAAACATAAATTAATCTGTTAAGTTTTATCACCAATTAGAATGAACCAAATCAAATTTATAAAACTCTCTAAATTGGACTATCTGTAAAATGGTTGGTTTTAGATCAATTCCATACTAGTCTTTTGTCTTTTCTTTTTCCAACTTATATATAGACATTTTTGAGTCTTTGAGTCCTTCAATAATAACGTTGCTAACATGCTACGCTATATCCCTATTAAATTGGAGTTCATTCCCTAATCATATGTTATTATAAGCTAAAATCTTATCTCGAATCACGAACTCCAAAAAACTCTAGATCTTGCGATCTCCTTTGATTTTAAGTGAATATGATCAACCATAGACTCGACTTGAAACTCTTGTTACCTGGATTGTCCTTCCTACTTCCTGTTCTTTGAGAATCCAAAAGATGAATGTTCGGTAGACTCAAGATCAGAGCCACACGAGTGAATGTGAAAGAGAGAGACAGACGATGAAATTTTAGGGTTTGTAATATTGTGGCACATTAAGGTTTTTATGCAGCCAAATATAATTAATTCATACTGTAACCCCTGATGTTTCGTAAAAATCTCAAATTAAACTTTAAATCTCCAGAATCATCAATTGAAAAGCTCAAAAGTTCACAGTTGTTTCAGTAATTATCGAAATTAAAGAAAACATCAATAATAAATAACATCTAAGATCGGAACGGTCCTCGCATTGGGGGACTCACCAATCCCCTCCCCCGCTCCCTAGGACCGCCTCTGATTCCATGTAAACTAGATGAATTTGTTCGATTCATAATGAAAACTAATATGAACGGTGAATATTATATTCAATTGCACATATAAAAAATCACATAGAAAATTTTGTGTCGTGATTTCTAATTGTGTTTTGAACTTAATTTACTCTTCGTGTAATCGTACATTGATCTGTGCAATTTCTTAACATCTCTCCCACCTCCTCCCCCTCTCTCTTCGCAATCATATGTACTTCAAGTTAGGAAAATTTATGGAACCTGTAGATTACATCTCTTAGCTCCTTAATCATTAACATATCCCATACTCCAAAGAATGGGAAATCATTCAAGGGCGCCGTAAGAACAAACCCAACTCCTCATTTGCAACTCCAAATTTCATGGAAGAAAGTCACATAATGAGAGAGAAACTATGAAATCTTGCATTCAGTAAGAATTGACCCAATTAACCGTAGCTTGATTAATTGCCATGGACATTCTGGGATCCATTTACTCTTAAACCAATAAAAGCGATACATTTTTCAGTCAGAAATACAGTTACAGGTATTTTGAATAGTGAGAAAGGGAGGGAAGAAAAAGAAAAAAAAAAAGAATCATGATTTCTCACTGAATCTCATCAAAGATTTCCCTCTCTTAACTCCAAAGAGTTGGCCCGGTAGTCTAGGCCTGAGACTTAGAGGTCTCAGGTTTGAAACCTCTTCGGTTTTATTAATTATTATGGAGTCAGGGCAAAGTCCTGGCTTGTGAACGGTGAGATTGGTTCATCGATAATTAGTCAACAATAAATTGGAGTAATTCAAAAACTGGCCGGATACCTCGTCTATTAAAAAACGAAGAAGATAGATTTCCCTTTTTTTCTCACCATCCAAGAAGACTGTTGGTGTTACTTTACCCGCATCCCACATTCATGCAACACAGTCTAAAGAAGGAAAGAGATTGGTTTCGCCTATCTAAATTCGTTGCACAACATAATTATCACCAGTGTGTGTGTGTGTGTGTATATATATATATATATATATATATGATTTAATTAAGGTTCTCCTACAGCTTTAATAAAAAACATTAATTTCCAGGTCAAAATGCAACTATGAGTTCTTGGACATGTACACTATTGCAAAAACTAGGGTTTGTAGATTGTGAAGGATCAATTCTAAAACCAAAAGATAGCTCAACATTTTAGTTTGAAAGAGGAAGAAATTTAAAAGAAGATATCACATACTTCTCAAAATCCAGAAGGAGTTTCTAATTAAGGAACCAACCGCCTAACATAAAATCACAAAAATCAAACAAAATCACCGCAACACCATCACTCTGCTTCACCGTAACGGCCAATGTTTCAAATATCAACTGGTACGTATCGAGATTTTGGAACATTCGATCGTGTATTTACATATGTATCGATGATACTCTCGGAAACAGTACCAAGAGCAGCAATTAAAAAAAGGCTCAATGATCAACCAAAAGTCGTAATTAAATATTCTAATTAAGAGCCCAAAAGTCGTAATTAAAAAAGCTCAATGATCATACCACTCGATCTAATCTCTCTTTGGTTCAGCTCTTATTTGTTTCCTCCATAAATCAAAGTATCCCTTCAATTTTGATCATCTAGGAATCGTTTATTTTTTGGGGAATTTTTATTCATGGACTCCGACAGTAGTCCAGCTTTTTTACTAAAAAATTACGTAAAATAATCATTACAGTACCTTTTAGTTTGAGTCTACCCATGATAAATCGCATATATTAAAAAGAAATATTTACTCATACTCAACTACATAAATTTAAGAAGATAAAGGAAACTAGTATAACTCATACAGCAGCAGCAGCAGTAGAAGAAGAAGAAGAAGAAGAAGATCGAGAAGAAGAAAGAGGAATTAATTTACACATGGAAACCTTAAATCTAGCTAAGCTCATGATGGTAACCTCCAACTTTTAAATTCTCTTCGTCACATTTATTAGAATATAGCTATTAGCTAACTCTTTCTCTCTCTCTCTCTCTCTACAATATGATGTTACCTCTAGTAGGGAGGGCGTCCTTGACTCCAAGCAAACGCATCGTGGCTAAGCTGTCCACCATTAGGAACCAAATTGGGTGCCAAATTGAAAACCGGCATCAAAGACGGATCACCCATCAACCCGCCATGCTGCTGCCCTCCAATCCCCGGCGGTGACCCCTCACCATTGCCGCCGATCTGCCCCTGTCCTCCGGCACTTCCTTCCTCCTCCTCCTCCAATGGCAGCCTCTCGTACGTAGCGTTTGAAAACGTCGCCGCGATCACCATGACTGGTCCAGCAGCAATAAGTGGGCCAACTACACTCCCACCCACCACCTGCCCCTGACCGCCGGACAAGTATATAGTCAACCCGGTCGATCCGGGAGGGGCCGGCCCAGGGAGAAACGACCCCGTTAGAGAGAGAATCTCGAACCGGCCGTGCAAAGCCATGACTGCACCCGTTGATGAAGGGTTCCTTAGGGTTACGTTAGTGACTGTACCACTTGCACTCAGCACACAAACCCCTCTTTGCCTTCTTCTGGCGAAATTTGCTATACTTTCAGCAACATCCGATCCGTTAGCTACTTCCATGACGTGGCTTCGGAGGGCGTTGGGACTGTCCCGGGTCACAAAAATGGGCGGTTTCGGCTTGTTTTTTGAACCTGGTGGACGGCCACGAGGTCTTCGACCGCCCGCTGCAACCTCAACCGCACCTTCTTTCGGCTCATCACTGTTTTCTCTGTCTTCCTCTTCTTGATCACCACCACCACTGTCGTTTTCGTTCATGGATATACCCAGATCTGGTTTCTTCATATTCCCCGACGACGTTTCCATTCCGGGTAAACCACCCTGCCCGGTCCACCACCGGTTTGCCATATTCGGAACAAGAAATATAGACGAAGACACAAAGATTTACGTGATTCAGCGTGTTGTTCGAAGGATCAACAAGAAAAGGAAACAGTCAAAGCTTTTTTTTCAAGACATACAACAGAGTTTTAGCTCAGATACATAGATCTGAATTGAATTGGGGGACACAAAACAAAAGGTATTAAAAAGGAAAAAAAAGGGTGGGGGGTTTTTGGTAATTGTAAGAGAAAGATGAGGGAGTTGACCAAGAACACAAGGATGATCTAAGGCTGGAACAAGAAAGAACACATAGGTGTAGAGAGATTAGAGTGAAATATGAGTAAAAAATATATTTAGACACTGCTAATCAACTGATAGGGAGAGGGAGAGGGAGAGGGAGAGGGATATATAATTATTTGTGTACGGGCAGGACAAGAAACAACTTAAGCTTGGAAAAGATACCCTCTCTCTAGATATCTTTGGGGGGTTTTATCTTGTTTCTTCCATAGGTTTAGGCGAGGAGTGAGTGTCAAAGCTCTTGGGGACTCTGCTTGCTTTCCTTGTTTATCTCGCACTAACATGTGTTCTGTTTCTCTCTCTACATTTAGCTAAAAAAAAAAAAAAAATAGAGAGAGAGAGAGAGCTTTGGGAATTAGGGTTTGTGTGTTGAAGGGGGTGCGTGTGGGGTAGGGTGCGCGTGAGAAAGTGGGGGTGCACGTCTTTTTCTGTGGGCTCCCCGAAAGACGAGCATATGCAACAAGAGCGTTTGGAACTTGGGAAGGGTACATCTTTATGCATGACCCCTTGAATTTAGGTTTCCTATTTCGCTACTCTCCCTTCATTTCTATCTAATCTGTACTATCTTCCCTTTTTTTTATATTTGAGGTATCTGGCCGATTTGATAATTAAGTTGGGATATAGTTTGATAGAATCCTCCATCTAAATTGTCGACTAATTCTCGTGGTTCTGGAGGTCATTAAGTCGTCAAGTGTCAACCGTAAAACGTCTAGATTTACGATCCGTTCACTTCACTATTCAGACAACCTCTTCGGATTTTCACCCTGCGCTGTTAGTTAATTATTACCTCTATAGTTTAGAAAATTCTACCATTCAGACATGTACAGTACAATTCCCTTAGTTTATATAATAATTTGCAGCTTTGTACAAATTTATAGATTTGTACATAAATTTCGTAACATCGTTAATCTTTGATTTATGATATAAAAGTTTTGTAACATCAACTTTGATATTATAATATTTGTATGTCAAAGTGTTTGGAAAAATTGTGCAAACTTAATAACATTATATGCAAAACTTATAAATTCAAAGCCATTCAGATCGAGAACAGAAAATCGCGTACACTGATATAGACGTGCGTAATATAATACTTGGTCAATTTGATATACTATTATATTTGTGTAAATAGTATTTTAAAATGACAATTTGTATGAACTAATTAATTAATTAATTATGATATATTTTATAAAGACCCTTAGCTGTAGTCAATTGTATGTTTGGTGACATAAGGACATATGTAAACATGACCATGAACTTAAATTTCATCCAAGGAGGTTCGGAATTGGATCATTTATCCACGACCGTTCAGTAGCTGTTAGGGAACAACATCGAACAGAGAATAAAAAATTAAAAAAATATTTTTATTTCAAACTTGAAAGTACCAACAAATATTGGTCAGTGATGTGTTGCAATCTTTTCAATTGAAATAAAGGAAATCTACTTTCTCGTCAAGTGGGGGAGAGAGGATTCTCTCATGTGATAATTCATCATGTATTCTTTTTTCATCGGTATATTAATTTTTGAAATAAGATTACAAAGATACAACAGCTACAAGCACATAAATATTAGGCATCAAATGCCACTTGAAAGCACGAAAAACACCCAAAAGTTGACAAGGTACAAACCACAATTCCCGAGGTCAAAAGCAAGAACAAATTTTTTTTACCTAATGGTCGATCTGAATTATAATCAATGAAATAAACAAAATATAAGGGTAGATCAGCACCAAAATAACAACTCACTATCAACTACATCAATTGTTGTATCATTACGATATACCGAAAAACACATCATTTAAAGCAAAAACTGATGAGCTTAATAAATGAAGGAGCTGAGCCAATAGATCCCTAGCTTGGACTCTTATTTGGTCAATCTTCTCGGTCCAAGCAAAACTAGCTCCAGGGAAATCATTAGGAAGTATAGGATATCAAATATTAAGCAGAGAAACAGCAATCGTATGAGCATCAACAAGGATATCAGCAACGTGAAATATCAATAGTGTGCATCATATCAACAAAATATATACCACTAGAAAATTTAGATTAGAAGAGATGGATATGTGAGAATGAACATCGATCCTTTAGTATAGATGATTGAGAACTAAACAGAAGGGGCAAAGACTAAACACAATAAGCTACACAGGTAAAGACTAAACACAATAAGCAACACAGGTAAAGACTAAACACAAGTTGACAAAACCCAAATGGAATTTACCACAGTTTTATACATAAATGATCTAAGCCGTTTATTTTTAGGTCTTGATATGTACATTAACTATGAAAAAATTAAGTTGATCGAGTACGCATGGAATCATATTTTTGCTAAGAGCAATTGAGGTACACTCTTATTAAGACACAATTGGTTAGTTCAATTAGATGCCAATCGATAATAAACTTGAATCTTTTTCATGGGTGCAAATATGTTGAAACTTATTAAATGAATACTTGAACATCAAATAAGACTGCGGTTACTCTTCTTCTTCTTCTTTTTTTAGTGGTAGCATATGGAGGTCATATGAGATCGAGATTGTCGTATGAGATGATATCGTTTCCAAGTGGAAGGGAATAACTTGGTTGGCACCAAAATATAAAATCAGTTAAGTTAAATGTATGAGAAATTAAAAACGAAACAAATCTAAAGATTACGTACTGATAACTGAATGCTAAATCTTTTGTATTAAAAAATTGGCTTTGAAAAATTTAGGTGATGATTTGCAATGAATTATATACTTGATTCAATGAGCTTTTATTTATTAACAAAAGAAAGTAATATTAAGTAAAAAGATGAAAAGTCTACAAGATTATATTAATAAAGACCAAAGGAACCTTACAATATAAACGAGCCCCTATACATTATTAAGTTTGCCTCTACGACTTCTCAGAGCCAGGGAAGTTGGTTTATTGGAAGGAGTAAAGGTTGGCCGTAACGGTGAGATTGTGTCTCATCTGCAATTTGCAGATGACACAATCATATTTGCCAACAAAAACTTGGAAGAACTAAAGACAATCAAGAGAATTCTAAGATGCTTTAATTACATTTCGGGTCTGAAAGTAAATTTCCATAAAACCAGTCTATGTGGTGTGGGTATGTCAGATTATGAGGCAAGTTCTTTAGCCTCTACCTGCGGTTGTATGTGGGACAAACTTCCAATCTCTTACCTAGGTATGCCTTTGGGAATTAATCCTAGAAGGTCTATAGCCTGGAAGCCAGTAGTTGAAAGGGTAAACAAGCAATTGGCCGTTTGGAAAAAAGGATACTTGTCACAGGCAGGCAGGCTCACACTAATTAAGTCTACATTATCCAATCTCCCTATTTACCTTATGTCCATATTCAAAATACCTGTTTCAGTGGCAAAAGCTATTGAGAAAATTCAGAGGAACTTCTTCTGGGGGGACAAAGATGATAAAAGGAAGCTCCATTTCATAAGGTGGGAAATCTTGTCAAGAAGTAGGAGGTTTGGAGGCCTTGGAATCAAAAATCTAATCAAGCACAATTGGGCCTTGCTATCCAAATGGTGGTGGAGATTCAGCCGTGAGAAGCAAGCTTTATGGGTGAAGGTCATAAGGAAAAAATATGAAATCCCACTGACCTCTTGGCTCCCTCCCCTCCCAAACTATAATAGGGTATCCCCAATCTGGAAGTCCATCTGCTTAGGGGAAGGAGGAAGCTCAACGGAGTTCTCATCCATCCTATATCAGGGCTTCCGGATTCAAGTAAAATCAGGAGAGCAAACTTTATTCTGGGATGACTTATGGTTAGGGGAGCTCAAACTCAAAGATTCCTTCAATAGACTCTATTCCATCTCTAATCAGAAGAGTTCTACCATCTCGAGTTTAATACTCAATGGTAGATGGAACCTAAAGTTTAGAAGACGTCTCTTTGAATGGGAAAAGGAGCTGTTAGCAAGCTTGATGCAGTTGATTAACCCCCATGTTCCTAACAATTCAAATCAGGACACAATGTCATGGCTATGGGGTAAGGACGCCTCCTTTTCAGTGGCCTCAGCTTACGAGAGATGGGAAGCTATTAATTTTGTTACTAAACACAAACTACAAAGGATTTGGACCGGTATAAACCCCCCCAAGGTCGAGTTATTTGTGTGGATGGCGTCCCAAAATGCAAATGCAATTGGGGTCAAATCGGTTTTGCATAACAGAGGAATGCTTACGGATGAAGATACGCACCTTAATTGCAAGCTGTGTAATCTGGAGGAAGAATCCACAACCCATCTGTTGCTGCATTGTGATTACGCCTGGAGGATTTGGAGTCTGATTGTGCAATGGTGGGAAATTTCGTGGGTTTCACCCCCATCCATCGAGCACCTGCTAGCAGACCTCCCTTTTCCGAAACGTAGCAAGAAGACAACCACCCTCTGGAAGGCAACCATCTATGCGACTTTGTGGTCTCTGTGGCTGATGCGAAACAGGTTCATTTTTGAAAATGTAAGCTCAGGAACTCAGGAATTGGTAGAGGTTATCAAGTTCAGAGCGGCGGCTTGGACAAAATACAAATTGGGTATCACCACCTATTCGATCCAAGAGATAGTTAGGTGCCCTCATGGTGCTCTCAACAATGCTTCTGGGTTTAATTTGGATTTCCGATCTTGAGGCTGGGATTGTATTTTTGGCTTCTGGGTTTTGTTCTTGGCCCTGGTTCAAAGTTTTGAATTCCTAGTATATGTTGGTTAGCTAGTTGTTTTGGTTAGCTAGCTGTTTTGGTTTTCCCCCGTGGGACAATTGTTACTTAGTTGGGTTTGGTCTCGGTTTATTTAGTTGGTTTCTCACCAACATTAGGGATTCTAATGATTAGTCATCTGAATCCCGTATAATCATTGTAATTTCTTACTTTG
The DNA here is from genome assembly GCA_019985065.2 of Arctostaphylos glauca. Lineage (NCBI taxonomy): Eukaryota > Viridiplantae > Streptophyta > Magnoliopsida > Ericales > Ericaceae > Arctostaphylos > Arctostaphylos glauca. The sequence continues at coordinate 26,869,108 of JAHSPW020000005.1, read as the reverse complement.
ATTATTAATCATACTTTGGCTTAGCAAAAAAAAAAAGTTTGCCTCTACGACTAACATTGCTAATGCAGTCAACCCCTCGAACTGATTAAGAATATACATATACATATATTTATGTATATATGCATACATAATTAATGATGTCGTATCCCAGCATCCACTGTTGACATAGATCGATTATCCAAGAAATTGATAGTCATGAGTAAGGGCGGAACCAAGGAGAATGTATTTTTATATATAAATTCTAGTCCAGGATTTTAGTCTGTCCCATTATTTAAAGTCCAATTCATTTTTAACCGGATTTATTTTTAGCCAAAATAAATTAAATTCTTAGTTCCGTCCTTGATCATGAGCCCACTATGGATCTAATAGGGAATGCATGATAGTCATACATAGTATGTCGAATATGCTTGTTCAAAGAAATCTGTTTGTATTGGAGGAAAAACAACTAGGTGAGATACACCATAGACTCAAGGAATATTGTGTTTAATTGGTGATCTAATTAACCCAGTAAAGGATATATCAAGAGGTTTCTAAAGGGGATTAGTAAATGTAAAATGATACTCTAGCTTTTAGCCATTGTTCTTTGTTTTTTTTCTTGTATTGTTGTTGCTTCTTACGGGTTTTTTTTATCGGCTAAAAAGAATTTCTTAATCTCTGAAAAGTGAATTACAAAGATTAATAGAACATATAATAAGCATTTTAACATCATAACGACCTTGGATCGAATACCAACTAACTCGCTATCAACCCAAACGATGATTTTTTGTCGCTTAAAACGTTGAGACAAGGAACCAAAAACACAAAAGAGTTGGCAAGGTACTAGGACTAATTTCTAGCTAAGACTTGGGTGCTAACATGGATGGAATGTATGTCTTTATCTATGATGTTCACTATTCAATCTTTTTTGCACTGTAATCTTGTCAAGTGGTAGATAAAATCTTATTTTATCCAACCAAAAAAAAAAAGTATATCCAAAAAATAGACTTGAAATTCTAATAATGTTTATTCTATCGCGTAACTTCTTGTTCGTGGTTGCATGATGGTGGCCAAGTAGAGGTTGATGGATGTGTAGTAGCAACAACGGTAGAGGCCAATGCCAATGATAGAGAGGCCGGGGGTGGTGTGGTTGATTGATGGTGGTGGTGTGGGGGTGGTGGCTACAATGATGGAGGCATGGTATTGTGGTGGAGGCGAGAGAGTGGTGTGATGGAAAGATAGTACTAATAATTTTGTGTAATAACCCAAACACAAAAAAGAGTTTTCATTGAATTTCAAATTGATAAATTTAATTTTATAACAACATATATGATTTATTAATATCTCTGTACATAAATTTTTGTAATGCGTGTATGTTTATGTATTTATAACCACTAATTACATTTCCTAAACGCCCTCGTCTTCTTTCCTGAGCGGGAGCAACATAGACTGATTAGCTCGATCTCCTCCTATTTCCGTTGCTAAGTACAATTAATGTGTTCCGATTTCTGGCCTTGCACCGACCATCCAATGGACCATGGACTAAACGGCCACTGCCTGCAAGGACTATGTCCGCCTTCGATTCCGCTTCTACAGCAGTATATAATCTCGGTCCCTTACCTTGATGCCTCTATTTCCATCAGCTGGCCGGTGGGAGCGAGAAGTTTGGGATATGTTTGGTGTTTCTTCCATCAATCATCAAGTCAGACGTTTGTCGCTGGTTAGTCTGTTTGTGGTTCTTTTTCTTTCTACTTTGATTATCTGTAGCTGTTGGATTAGGAAAGAAGAAAAGGTTTCAATGAGAGAGTGGGAAAATGCGGTGCCGAAAAGGGTTGTGATGTAGCGGAAGCTTGAAGAAACACGTTATAACACGAGTTTGAGTCCGTTGATTCGCGCACGAATACCCGGAGATCAAAATCCTTCCTTAGACCTGTTGATTCACTAAGAATACCAGGACTAAGAGCATCAATAACTTTGTTGATTCCGCAGAATACCAAAGTAATTGGAATAATAGAGAAAACACTCTCAATTTAATTAATCATCAAACTGCATAATTCCAAGGTCTTACAATCCTATTTATACTAACAAATGGATGAATCTAGACACAACACTTAGCCTTCCCAACACATGACCTTTGGACTCTCCAACAATACAATAAATACTAGAAAGAACCATTGGACTACTAAGACTCAACATGCAAAGTACTTGACCTTAGAATTGTAAAAGACACAACTAATGGACTTTGAGAATTAAAAACAACTTGACTAATTCTGTTTTGACTTGTGATGTTCCAACTCCACCATTATGCCATTATGCTACTTTGTAATCCGCATCATCCTCCCCGGGTTGAAAAAGATTCGCCCTCGAATCTTCGACACGCTCTTCAAAATTTCCCCTCTTCTTCCTTCCAAATGCTTTCTCCTTGATCAGCAAAAATCTCTCTCGTTTCATTTTCTCAACTTTTGGAAATAATTTTATGGGTTCTCCATCCACCTTTAACTCGTACACATTCTCGCGCCCACGATAATAAACATTGCGATCCCATTGCCATGGTCGGCCCAACAAAACATGACACGAGTCCATTCGCATCACATCGCACCAAATCTTGTCCTCATATTTGTGTCCAATGGAGAATTCGACTAAACATCGCTTAGTGATCAATGTTTTAGCCTCGTGACTCACCCAACGCACATGATAAGGACTAGCAAGATCTTCAGTTGGGAGATTCAAAAATGAAACCAGATTTTCGGACACATAATTACCTGCACTTCCCGAGTCCATGACAAAGCTACATTCAGATCCTCGAATAACTCCGTACGTCTCAAAAATTCTGGTGCGCTGTTTTAGGACCGATTCATCGAGCCAATCCCAATTATCGACCTTTCGTTTATTTGAGTTCACAGTTGGGTTTGATGGGTGAAATTGGGGAACGTCGCGAGCAGTTAACAATTTCAGCTCTTTCGGATCATCATCCTCTTCTAGATATTCGTCATAGATAGGAGGTTTAAAACACTCAACTATTGTCATTATGTCATTCTTGTTGCATCCTTGATCATCCCAGACATTGTCAATATCTTCTTTTGTAACCATGTCATGCCGAATCGGGAGACATTTCGTATTGAAACTAGGAATGCATACCTCTTTCTCAAAGATCCCTCCTGATACAGAAACAATGTTCGTTGGCTTGTGAGAATTATTGATGGAACCATTCTTCCTTGGAACAATCAGGAGCCCATCTTCGGTATATTCATCGTAGATTGGCGGCTTACTCCAATCCACAATTGGATCTAGAATAATTTTTGTTGTGAAGGGCTATTCAAGAGTAACATCGTCCACTTTGAAACCATCCTTGTCCTTCCCATGATGTGGATTCTGAAATGATTGTTGTTGGTCTTGTTGTTGATGTTGAAACACTCCAGCCATGACAACCAGACTGACGGCGGATTTTCGAGATGGGAAGGAAGTAAAGTAAAAGGGATAGTTAATTAGGAAACGAGCCTAAACTCTGATACCAACTGATGTAGCGGAAGCTTGAAGAAACACGTTATAACACGAGTTTGAGTCCGTTGATTCGCGCACGAATACTCGGAGATCAAAATCCTTCCTTAGACCTATTGATTCACTAAGAATACCAGGACTAAGAGCATCAATAACTTTGTTGATTCCGTAGAATACCAAAGTAATTGGAATAATAGAGAAAACACTCTCAATTTAATTAATCATCAAACTGCATAATTCCAAGGTCTTACAATCCTATTTATACTAACAAATGGATGAATCTAGACACAACACTTAGCCTTCCCAACACATGACCTTTGGACTCTCCAACAATACAATAAATACTAGAAAGAACCATTGGACTACTAAGACTCAACATGCAAAGTATTTGACCTTAGAATTGTAAAAGACACAACTAATGGACTTTGAGAATTAAAAACAACTTGACTAATTCTGTTTTGACTTGTGATGTTCCAACTCCACCATTATGCCATTATGCTACTTTGTAATCCGCATCAGGTTGCCGGGACATGGTAGCGGATTCGCCCTACAATGAGGGAAAGAAAGAGATTCATTTCCTTACCGCTATACACAATAGCAGCTCCAAGGGGCTAGGCTAGCGCGCAGTAGAGGAGTCCAAAAAGGAAAGATCTAAGAGGCAAAAGGCTAGACTAACCACTAGAAAGGAGGAGTCAAGGCAGCATTCAATCAAGTAGTTCCCCAGAGGGAGCGAGCGTAGTATACGAAGTGAACGAACGGAGTAGCAGTTAAGGTGATTATGACCCTAGGCTGTATTTTGGGATATTTCAAGCCCACATTGTTATTTTTCAAACTCTGCTTGCTGAAACTCACTTCACTTACAAAGCGCGCTCTTGTGCAATCAGGGGGCTTCCGCCTTATACACGGAAGATTGGATTGCCTTCTAACTCTCCAATCTGATTTTGTTTGTTTAGGGCCCAAATTGGGTGTCCATGTGGCACCCCTAATCCACAACCCATATCTACCTAATTTCACCCCAAACCACAAGTGAAACCAATTTGACTTTTCCACTTATACACACACATTATATATAACTAGAGCAAGTACATCCATTGATCAAAAATGGGGAGAGAGAGAGAGGAGATTGCATGCTCAATGCTAATAAGTCTAACAATGCAAGGACATTTGTCACCAGAAGGAAGCCACGTCATGCTGGCATTCCAAGAGATGGAGGGGATGTGAGCAACGGGGCCAAAGAAATAGCTTACTCTATATTTGTAGATGTTACCCAGGAAGCAACCAAAGAGGGGGGGGGGGGTGAATTAGGTTGCACTTAAAAATAAGTACTAAAAATTCTTCGATCTAAAGTAATATGAAATGCAATCAAATAACTTGTCAAGCACACAATATGTCAATCAAAGCATAAACAAGGATAAGGAGGAGAAGATACAACCAATGTATAGTGGTTCGGTCTGAGCTTGTCCACTGCCCAGCCTAGTCCACTCCCTAGGAGTCACTTTGATCTACTAGAACACAAGCAACTTTGGGTGTCACTCAAACCCTTACAATCCCTCTTCCTGTTAGCTTTCCCGAGGAGCTAACCGAACCGCCGAATCTTTATACCCAGATTCGATTACCCAAGGTTTGTTCTTTGCAAACCTCACACATACATCAGCAAAACAGAAGTAATAATTGAGACAAAGTCTCACACAAATCGTACAGAAGGAGAAGAACAATAAAAGTGAACTTTGCTAGCTTATCTCTCTCCTTCTCTCAAATAAACTCACTCCAAAAATCAATACAAATTTGTAATCACGTGAGGATGGTAGAGAGTAAATTTCTTGTGCAGTAGAAGCTCTGTAAATCGAAGTTAACCTCTGTATATTCGGCCAAGAGGTTTATATAAACCCTAACGCGTAGAATCCGAACGTTTGAGGAGCCTCTTGATTTCCAAAATTGTTGATACGATCTTCCAACCTTCCAAAACTCTCTTAATCGACCGTTTGATCTATTTGGGGAAGGATATCATCAACCAAATCTTTGAGACGCTTGAATCTGAGATTTTCCGCGCAAGACAGCGACCGGTCGACCGCACGATGGTCCCGGTCGACCGCCTGGTCCGGTCAACCGCCTGTTGGATCCGGTCGACCGCATAGCCCGGTTGACCGCAGGTATTGGCTGGTCAACCGCACCCTGTAGCTTATGAAAACCTGTCATTACCTTATCCGAAACAACTCCAAACATGATCATCATAAATGTAATAGTAATTTCAACACGAATAACGTTCGATGATTGTTCCATGGTCATGGTACGCTTAATCTATGATCTAGATACTTACGTGTGAGTACCACTTTTCATACATCCAATGATTATATATAATTTTCATTTTTAATCTCGGCATCATCAAAATAAATAAATAATGTGGATACACTATTTCTAACAATCTCCCCCTTTTTGATGATGACACATGTATGCATTGATTAAAGATGATAAATTACAAGATTGCTATAGATGGAATTATGCTCCCCCTCAATATGTGCATCGGTTACCGGATGATCATGGTTCAATGATTTGACGAGATAGTAATCATGTCACAAAGCCAAGGAGTTGAGATAACACGTATGCATTATGCAAATTAAAACATCCCATATTGCGCAGACAATATCATGATAAAGACAGTTTCACAACCAAGACAATTTTCATATATAGTAAGTACATCAATCATGATTAGCATAATGATATCAAGGAGAATAAGTAGCATCATAGTGAGAATGATAAATACAGTAACATCATAACCAAGGGTGATAATAACAGATACGCTCCCATAAGTAGCAAACACCAAACGCTCCCAAACTATATAGGACTATTTAACTTCTAAAGACCCTCTAAACTCTAAAGACACAGTATCTCTCCCCCTGTGGCATCATCAAAAAGGAGTAGGCACATCACGAGGCAGGAGGATCCGGTGGTGGGAACTGATCGCGGAAGAGATCATGAAGGTAAGCCACATCAGTCTGTAAAGTATCAATCCTTTCATGAACGCCGGTGAACTGATTGGTGACTTGCTGAGCGAGGTCAGTGTGGTGTTGGTTGAGAGAGGAGAGCTGGTCAGAGATGGTGGATTGTTGGACACTCAATTGGTCAAAACGGGTCATGAGATCAGTCCAGTACGGTGGGGGCTGCTGGTAATAGGAGGGTGGCTCAGTGTAGTACGGTGGAGGCTGCTAGTAGTAGGAGGGTGGCTCAGGGTAGTAGGGTGGAGGCTGTTGGTAGTAGGAGGGTGGCTCAGTGTAGTAGGGTGGAGGCTGCTGGTAGTAGGGTGGAGGCTGCTGGTAGTAGGGCGGTGGCTCAGGATAGTGTGGTGGTGGTGGTGGTGGTGGTGGTGGATCAGCTACTGCTGCAGGACCACGAGTATCCTCCTCACTCGCCTCATCAGCCTCTGTGGCCTCATCATCCTCTGCTTCTTCTTCAGAGTCTCGGACAGCCCGTGCAACACGTTTGGACCCACGAGTGACAACAAAAGATGTAAAAGGTCCGGCAATACGAACGCCATCATCAGGAAGGGGGATATCAAAGTGTTCGAAGATTTTTGTAAGGAGGGCCCCAAAAGGTAGACTTTTGTTTCGAGAGGTGAAAGCAAATACCATTTCACGAAGAATGAGGTGAGGCAGATTTAGTTCAATGGAGGTCTGTAAGTAATAAAGGATAAAGCATTGCATGGGGGAGACGGCTTCAAAATGGCCTTTCTTGGGAATGATATTAGCATTTAGGAATTGGTGAAAAAGCCGTAACTCCGGTTTTAGGTCCGAGCGGAGGACACTCCCGGTGGTGGAGCGACGTCGGGCAATGTGGGGCATTATGACACAGGTGGGAGTGTGATCAGAAACCTCAGAGTCGGTGGTGAAGTGGAGCATGTTACCGACATTGGGGACATCAAGAATGTGAGCTAATCGGTCAACATCTAATTCAATAGTGACATTATTTACTAAAGATTCGAGGTGAACGCGTTTCGTGAATGTGTCAGTGGACTCATCTAGATAAGTAATTTTGAGATTGCAATAGAAGAGACGTACGAGTGTAGGGTAGTGACGATCAAGAAGGGGAAGTAAATTTTGCCAACCGAGGCGAGCCAATGGGTTGAGAATGCCTTCAACAAGTTCAGGAGTTTGTTGGACATCTCGTCCCGTGGTGATGGATCGTGCAACAAATTTGTTCCATGATTGAGAAGCGGGGCGAGTGCGAAAACGGGCCATATCGAATCCAGGGCCCCTGGAGTGAAGAGATGAACAAGGGGGTGGTTGTTGGGTTGGTTGTGGCGTTTGACGAGATGAACGGGATGAACGAAGACTACGTGCAGCGTGTTTAGATCGAGGCATTGTAGGATATGCAAAGAGGAGGCCGAAGTTTGACAAAAACAGAGACGAATGGACTGTTTGAGGGCTGGAAAATCAGTTTTAGGGCTGGAAATTCGGATTAAAGGCTTGAAAATTGATTTTAGGGCATGAATGGAGGATGATGAGTGGATTAATGGAGATGAAATTGATCAAAAGAGAGAGAGAATTGGAGAGTACCTGAGGAGCAGAAGCAGACCTTCGGTCGACCTAGGAAGAAGTTGAAGTGAGGGAAAAATAAAGCATCAGACGGTTTTAAAAGAATTTTAAAACGCCGAGCCCGGTCGACCGCCAAGCCGGTTGACCGCAAGAAGATGCCGGTCGACCGGAGACAGTTTTGGCAGAATAACAACATGAAAGGCAATGCTATCTAGGGAGAGTGATTAAGGGAGGATTTAAGGAGAAATGTAGGAGTATTTTTCATATACATCATGATATAATATACTCCGTTTCGATATGAGTGTTGAGAGCAATAAATCCTATAGAACCGTTTAGAAAACGATTTTATATATTATCAACCATTCCAAGTTCTCGACAAATAAAGTTGAATTGATCCTCGTTCAGGGGTTTTGTAAATATGTCCGCCAATTGCTTGTCGGTATTTATGAAATCAAGAACAACATCTCCCTTTTGAACGTGATCTCTAATAAAGTGGTGTCGAATTTCAATGTGTTTGGTTCTGGAATGTTGAATGAGATTCTTAGTAAGATTTATTGCACTCGTATTGTCACATAGAATTGGAATATGATCATAATATAGTTTGAAATCCTCCAATTGTTGTTTGATCCAAAGTAATTGAGCACAACAGTTTCCAGCTGCTATATATTCTGCTTCAGCAGTGGATAAGGCAACTGAGTTCTGTTTCTTGCTAGACCATGATACTAATGCACATCCTAGGAATTGGCATGTGCCACTTGTGCTTTTACGATCAGTCTTACTACCCGCATAGTTAGCATCAGAGTAACTGATAAGATCAAGAGACGTGTTTTTAGGATAGAAAAGCCCCAATTTAGGAGTACCAGCGAGATATCTGAGAATACGCTTAACGGCTCATAGGTGTGACTCCTTAGGGTTAGATTGGAAACGGGCACAAAGACAGACACTAAACATAATATCGGGTCTACTAGCAGTGAGATAAAGTAAAGATCCTATCATACCGCGATATAGCTTTGTATCTACCGATTTACCGTTCTCATCTTTATCTAGCTTGGTTGCAGGACTCATGGGAGTCTTCATTGGTTTGCAGTCCTCCATCTTGAATCGCTTTAGAAGTTCCTTTATGTACTTGGCTTGATTAATGAGGATGCCTTCCTTTGATTGTTTAATTTGAAGTCCGAGGAAGAAGTTTAGCTCACCCATCATACTCATTTCGAACTCTCCCTGCATTCTCTCAGAAAAGTCCTTGCAAAGAGATTCATTAGCAGCACCAAATATGATGTCATCAACATATATTTGTACGATAAGCATGTCAAGATCTTCTGTTTTGATAAAGAGTGTCGTGTCGATCATTCCTCTAGTAAAGCCATTTTCTATGAGGAAGCTGCTTAGCCCATCATACCATGCACGTGGAGCTTGTTTTAATCCATATAAGGCTTTTGTAAGTTTGAAAACATGATTCGGATATGCATGATTTTCAAAACCTGGAGGCTGTCTAACATATACCTCCTCTTGAATAAAACCATTTAAGAAAGCGCTTTTAACATCCATTTGAAACAATTTAAAGCCTTTAAAACATGCGAATGCTAACAACATGCGAATAGCTTCTAATCTAGCTACTGGGGCAAATGTTTCATCAAAGTCGATCCCTTCTTCTTGATTATAGCCTTGTGCAACTAACCTAGCCTTATTTCTAACAATAGTTCCGGATTCATCCAATTTATTTCTAAAGACCCATTTAGTGCCTATTATAGTGTGATCTATTGGTCTTGGGACTAAAGTCCAAACTTTATTTCTTTCAAATTGATTTAGTTCATCTTGCATAGCCAAAATCCAACTTTCGTCATTTTCTGCTTCTAAAAATGTTTTAGGTTCAAGTTGGGATAGAAATGCCAAATTACCACATATATTTCTAAGAGATGAACGAGTGGTTATACCTTTCGATGGATCACCTATAATTTGTTCCGTTGGGTGATACTGGATGTATTTCCATTCTTTTGGAAGATCATCATTGTTACCTCCTTGTTCTTGATTTTTCTCATCCTGTGAGGAGGAGTTGGAGAGGTCTTCTTTTGAGATATCTTTGTCACCTGCTTGACCTTGTTGACTAGAATCTGTATCATCGTCAATACTAACCAATTCCCTTGAACTGTTAATTCTACTATCATCAAATGTAACATGAACTGATTCTTCAACAAGTAAAGTGCGTTTATTGAAGACTCGAAAAGTCTTACTGTTTGTTGAATAGCCAACGAAAATAGCTTCATCAGATTTTGAGTCAAATTTTCCTAAGTTATCTTTTCCATTATTTAAGACAAAACATCTGCATCCGAAAACATGGAAGAAGCTAACATTAGGTTTTCTACCTTTCCAAAGCTCATATGGAGTTTTCTTCAAAATGGGTCTAATCATGGCGCGATTTACGATAAAGCAGGCTGTGTTCACAGCTTCAGCCCAAAAATATTTAGGAAGAGCATTTTCACATAACATGGTTCTAGCCATTTCTTCTAGGGTCCTGTTTTTCCTCTCAACCACACCGTTTTGTTGAGGAGTTCTAGGAGCAGAGAAGTTATGGCCAATACCATGACTATCACAAAAATTTTCAAAAGAAGTGTTATCAAGTTCACGTCCATGACCAGTCCTAATATTTGAAATTGCAAAACCTTTTTCATTTTGAAGGCACCTACAAAGTTTAGTAAAAGCTAGAAAGGCTTCGTCCTTATGAGCTAGGAAGTCAACCCAAGTGTATCTAGAAAGATCATCAACTACAACAAGTATGTATGATTTTCCACCTAGACTAAGAGTCCTAGAGGGACCAATCAAGTCCATATGAAGTAGTTGTAATGGCCTAGAAGTGGAAACAACATTTTTAGATTTAAAAGAAACTTTTGTTTGCTTACCTTGCTGACATGCACTACACAACTTGTCTTTTTCAAAAACAATTTTTGGTAGACCAATGACAAGTTCCTTTTTAGAAAGTTTTGAAATTAGATCCATGTGTGCATGTCCAAGTTTCCTACGCCATAGCCAACTATCATTGTTAATTGCAGAAAGACAACTAACGTTAGATGATGACATATCGTCTTGGTCAAAAGTGTAGACATTTTCATGTCTTTGGCCGACAAATAATACCTTGTTGTCTTTAATGGTTTCTATGATACACTTAGATTTTTCGAAGATAACTCTATTTTCCTTGTCACATAATTGACTAATGCTAAGTAAATTATGTTTCAAACCATCAACTAACAGAACATTCTCAATTATAGGAAAGGGATTTTTACCGACATTACCAATACCAATGATCTTCCCTTTACTGTTATCACCAAATGTCACATATCCTCCATCTTTATCAATGAGCATTGAGAACATTGACTTGTCTCCAGTCATGTGTCTCGAACATCCACTGTCGAGATACCATTTTCCCTTTTTGGACTTTGACCTTAAGCAAACCTACAAAAGTAAATGTGCATTGATATTGGTACCCAGTCTAAGTGGGTCCTCGGGTGTTAGTACCAGCTATTTTTGGAATCCAAATTGTTTTCTTTCCTTTTTGAACATTCTTCTTAACACCACAGAAGTAGTGCGTGTGTCCTATTTGGTTACAGTAGGTGCAAGTAAGATTAGATGCGTTTGACATAGGTTTTTTAATGAATGCATTTTTCAAATCTTTTTGTTTTTGAAAGGGTCTATATCCTATACCGGCTTTGTCAAAGACGCATTTTTGTGCACCAAGTAATTTGTTCAAGTTTTCTTCTCCTTGAGTAAATTTTAATATTATCTTTGACTTATCTTCATCTTTCTCTCTTAACTTTCTATTTTCGTTTTCTAAATTGTTTAGTTCCTTAGTAAGAGAGGTAACGTGTTTCTTTAACTTATCATATGCCGTTCCTATTCTTATGGACTCTTTATATAAGTCTTTGAAAGAAGCTTGTAACTCTTCAAAATCACTCAACAATTCTTCATAAGAGATAGGGTCAGAATATACCTCATCTTCATTGTCTATCGCCATTAGACAGAAGTTGGAGTTGTCAAAACTTGTTTTGGCATCAAAGAACTCATCTTCTTTATGTTGAGCTTTTAAGCATATATGAGCAGCTTCATCTTCACTGGAGTCATCATCTGAACTATCTCTCTCACTTTCTCCCCATGCTGCTACCATAGTCTTTTTTCCTCTTTCTTTCTTTTTGTACCTTTTTTCTTCTTTAGTTAGTTTTGGACATTCAGACCGGATATGTCCTGGCTTCTTGCATTCATAGCATATGATCGGATCCCTTTTTCCTTCATCTTTGGAGAAATTTCTTTTAAATGGCTGTCGGCCATATTTTCCCCTTGCCATTAATTTGTTGAACCGTCGGGTCAAGAAGGCGACTTCTTCGTCGCTTCCATTTACTTCTTCTTCTTCTTCTTCTTGATACGATGATGTTTTGAAAGCTATAGTTTTCTTTTTCCTTCCTTCATCCTCATTTGTGGCCATTAAATTTATCTCGTGAGTCATGAGTGATCCCAACAGTTCATCAAGGTTGAGCACATTTAAATCTTTTGCTTCTTGAATTGCTGTGACTTTTGGTTCCCAAGTTTTAGGTAAGCACCTGAGAATCTTTCTGACCATTTCTGCATTTGAGTACACTTTACCAAGAGAGCTTAGTCCATTAACAATATCAGTGAATCTAGCAAACATGACAGATATGGTTTCATCAGGATGCATTTTGAATAATTCATATTTATGGACTAACATGCTGATTTTTGTTTCTTTGACTTGATTTGTTCCCTCATGCGTAACTTCTAGTTTATCCCATATTTCTTTAGCAGTTTCACATGTGGATATACGATTAAATTCTTTTGAGTCTAAAGCACAGTATAGGAAGTGTTTTGCCTTAGCATTAAGTTGAATAGTACGTTTGTCACTTTCATCCCATTCATGTTCCAATTTTGGAACGCGAACACTGTCCACTACTTTAGAAGGAATAGTGGGTCCTTTAGTTATGATGGACCAAGCATCAATATCAGTAGCTTGAATAAATATGGTCATCTTAGCTTTCCAGTAGTTATAGTCATTTCCAGAAAACAAGGGTGGTCGATTGCTAGACTGCCCTTCACCTAAGAATGAACTCATGGTTGCCTAAAGTAAACTCTAAGACTGTGAGGTCTAAATAATTAGAGCCCTTGCTCTGATACCAATTGTTACCCAGGAAGCAACCAAAGAGGGGGGGGGGGGGGGTGAATTAGGTTGCACTTAAAAATAAGTACTAAAAATTCTTCGATCTAAAGTAATATGAAATGCAATCAAATAACTTGTCAAGCACACAATATGTCAATCAAAGCATAAACAAGGATAAGGAGGAGAAGATACAACCGATGTATAGTGGTTCGGTCTGAGCTTGTCCACTGCCCAGCCTAGTCCACTCCCTAGGAGTCACTTTGATCTACTAGAACACGAGCAACTTTGGGTGTCACTCAAACCCTTACAATCCCTCTTCCCGTTAGCTTTCCCGAGGAGCTAACCGAACCGCCGAATCTTTATACCCAGATTCGATTACCCAAGGTTTGTTCTTCGCAAACCTCACACATACATCAGCAAAACAGAAGTAATAATTGAGACAAAGTCTCACACAAATCGTATAGAAGGAGAAGAACAATGAAAGTGAACTTTGCTAGCTTATCTCTCTCCTTCTCTCAAATAAACTCACTCCAAAAATCAATACAAATTTGTAATCACGTGAGGATGGTAGAGAGTAAATTTCTTGTGCAGTAGAAGCTCTGTAAATCGAAGTTAACCTCTGTATATTCGGCCAAGAGGTTTATATAAACCCTAACGCGTAGAATCCGAACGTTTGAGGAGCCTCTTGATTTCCAAAATTGTTGATACGATCTTCCAACATTCCAAAACTCTCTTAATCGACCGTTTGATCTACTTGGGGAAGGATATCATCAACCAAATCTTTGAGACACTTGAATCTGAGATTTTCCGCGCAAGACAGCGACCGGTCGACCGCACGATGGTCCCGGTCGACCGCCTGGTCCGGTCAACCGCCTGTTGGCTCCGGTCGACCGCATAGCCCGGTTGACCGCAGGTATTGGCTGGTCAACCGCACCCTGTAGCTTATGAAAACCTGTCATTACCTTATCCGAAACAACTCCAAACATGATCATCATAAATGTAATAGTAATTTCAACACGAATAACGTTCGATGATTGTTCCATGGTCATGGTACGCTTAATCTATGATCTAGATACTTACGTGTGAGTACCACTTTTCATACATCCAATGATTATATATAATTTTCATTTTTAATCTCGGCATCATCAAAATAAATAAATAATGTGGATACACTATTTCTAACAGTAGACAACCTGCTAACACCATGAATAAGGAATGGTCGTTTGAGATCTTCAAGTGATTTGGGAGCATCCTTAAGGTTACTATTCCAGTGGTTCCCAGACTTTCCTGCAAATGATGTGGTCTCTAGTCTGTAGGAAGATATTTGTTATGTGGGAGATAGCAATAGTTCCATTTCATCAATTGTAAAAGGGAGAATGTCAATTTCTGTAAGATATAGTAGAAATACATACCCTTTTCCAGGAGCAAGCTGGTTGGTTGAACCTACAACCTCTAAAAGATCAGTATCCTACACTTTATCTCCCGTCTTCCAAGAAGTTTGCCTGAGTAAAAGACTGTATCAGTTGTGCCAATATCCAAAGTCTGGACTTGGGATTTAGAAGAATTCTATTAGACAAGTAACAAGAGGTCTTCTCAGAATTGTGAAACTTGGTCAGTGCAGTAAATCTACAAGACCATAGATAGGATCAATTAACTTGAAATTGGAGCAACAATAAAATCATTTCAGTAAAGTCTAGGTACCAGAGGTGGGAAAAGTAAATATTCTTCATAGAAAATGAGTATCTGAAGGGGATATGGAGAAGCGTAGGGCCTCCAAAAATAGAGATGTTAGTATGGCAAGCTGCACAAACAAAGGATTTTTGTGAAGAATGCAGATTATACAACTCTACAAATTA
Organism: Arctostaphylos glauca; assembly: GCA_019985065.2. Lineage (NCBI taxonomy): Eukaryota > Viridiplantae > Streptophyta > Magnoliopsida > Ericales > Ericaceae > Arctostaphylos > Arctostaphylos glauca. The sequence continues at coordinate 26,854,094 of JAHSPW020000005.1, read as the reverse complement.
AGCTATACTTTCACGAAACAAACTCCACATGCAATACCAATAATCACCAAAATTACAATACAACACCTATTAAACAACCTTAATCTTAAGTTTAACAAGAATTTTGCCTTGATATGACAATTCCACAAATCCTAGCTCGTCCGTGTACACACCAACACCCTGTTCGATCCAACGCCTTCGACACCCGAATTGATGCTCCTTTTCTCGGGTTCTTCGAGAATTTAGAAAAAAATTTTGCTCGTACGCAATCAAACATTCATGAGGAATATAATGAGGCTCTCTTGGCTTTTTTCTTTTGTATGTTAAAGGTTTTTGTTAGAACATTACAATGAGGTAATAATTTAGATTACAAAAATGGTACACACACATCAGTTTTGTATATCACTTAAAACGACGTTGTTTTATCTTGAAAAAAAATCCAAATTTGTTTCTTTCCCAAATCGCTCAACACAAAACGACGTCATTTTGAGTGATGTGTACAACTGGTGTGTGTAGCATTCTTGTTTAGATTATATATTGAATAATTGACAAATTATACTTTAACCCCAAAGTTTATTCAAATCTCAATTTAATTCTCTAACTTTCCATAAATTATAATATTACCCCCAAATCCTCAATAATTCTAATTAATTAAATAATTAAATTCAATTACAAGATTGTGGACAACCCCTACAACCAGAGCCATCAAAGTGATCCGTTTATGCCAATTGCAATTTTTAAAGGAGGGGTCTCGCCATCACTACCTTCGTGAATGTGAGATTGGACTTTTGCACGTGATTGTTTCCCATCATGTCTCCTTTCTCTTCCCCTTGCTTCATGATTCCATCCAGTTTTTCACAGAGTTCTCTGATCTCTGCCCCCAGGCCTCTAAGACTTTTGTGTTGCTAAGTCCGTTTAGTCTTCGGAGGTTTTCATCTATCCGTCCTCATGGGTTATTGCTAACCTTCTCCTCTCACCTTCTGTCTTCTTCTTGGACCATGAACTCATCGTTGGGATCCACTATCGATTGGTTTTTCTGGTCGACAATTGGTGGTGGTGGACAGTGGTGGCTGTCTTTCTAGCCGTTTGGCCAAAGTGTACATTTTGCTTCATCAATTGAGTTACCAGTTGTGTCAAGTTATGTACTCCAGCCTCTAGAGAGTTGGGATTTCGAGAAGGCTCTACCCTTGGCACCCTCCCTTTGATGATCTAATAGTCACCATTGTAGTTTTAATTCTTCAGTTGAATTTGTTTTTTTAAAGAAAAACTTGAACTTCGTTCCCACAGACGGCACCGTACTCACGATGCCAAGAATTAGAAGGTGAGCTATCGAGTTCCCGCTAGGTTTCTTGCTCAAGTCTTAAGACTGGGAGTGTTTTCCAGCCAAGGACCTTCTGACGGTCAAGATAGATATCGATAGAGAGAATGTGTATAAGTATGTAAAAGGCAAGTATGAAAAAGTACATTGACCTTGCCCCACCTTTTATAGGGCGAAGGAGAGGCCCTGGTGGCCGTCAATCACGTTCTATTTCCTTGTTGGAAGGAGAGAGTTATTTATTGCGAGTTTTATTTTTGAGATTTTGAGCGCTCTCGGGCTTCATTTGCGAGATCTTGTATAACTAATTCCATAATTGATTCCTCTTGGCCGAGTGGCCTAATTCCCGAAAGCTAAGTGCAAGTTGAAAAATATAATACCGAGGGTCTACACCCAAGTGACCATGTGCGGAGTTTGGATAAGTGCCGAGTAGATGAGTACTAAATAATTGAACGCTAAGCAACTAAGTGTTGAAAGACCAAGCATTGAGCTATGCCAGTCGAGGTTCCTCGTAAATCTCAAGTGTTAGATGCTTCAAAGGTGAACATTTACATACATGCAAGCCAACTGTTTGCTCCAAATAAAGCATTTATATGAAATAAATGAGAGGTGAACCATTAAGAGAGTTATGTTCAGGTGAGTTTGACCTCTTGGTCTCGTTTGATTTGGGGATTAGGTGTTTGGGATTGGACTGGACGCCTAATACCGTGTTTTTCTTCATTTGGTTCCCGTTTTGTGGCCCAAAAATAATAATATGGGACTATTATAATTCCTTATTTTGGAGGAGGGGTATTATATTATCACATAGGGGGTGTGAGATTGTTAATCCAGGATAAAAAAATACGGACTGTTAATTACAAAATTTGCAACTAAAATAAAAATCATAGAGCAAACTTATTTCTTCTACTCAATTCTTCGTTCTTCATTGGTCCCTTTCTCTCTCTTAGGGGTGTAATCGGTCCGATGTGGTCTGGACCGAGCGAAAAACTCGAATCGAACCAAAGTGTTTCGATTTGTTTTTTTAGTTTTGGTTCGGTCCAGTTTCCGATTTGGTTAAATCAAGCCAAATATAAAAAAATTAATTTTTAATTTACAAATAAATATTTGAATACCAACAAGTCAAGTCCAATATAAAATAACACATAATAACACATATTATCGAAAATAAAAAAATAAAGATTATAAAAAATACGTAGTACAAAAAGATATCCATTACAAAAAAATTAGAAAACAATAAGATGTTTTTTTATTCCTGTTTGATTTGGTCCGGTTCGGTTTGTAGGGCTAAGAAACCGAAACAAACTGATTTTTTCTAATACATCAAATCGAACTGAACCTGACGATTAACTAAAAAACTAGACAAAATCACTGATCCGATTTGATTTTCCGGTTTAAACATCTGATCTTAGAAGTTCAGAAAAAAAATTTAGTTGAACTTCAGATAATCAATTTTTATCGTTGATAATTATGTATTCATGAGAGGATCGATATAAACTTGAGCCCATTCAAACAGAGTTCAGGAATGCAGTCATAATCTACCATTTTCCTTGTTCAGCTGTCAGTCTTTTGGGACCAATTTGGTATATGTTGTAATGCTCTTCCATGTTAGATTGTCGGCGACAGTTTATTTTTTTCAGTTTATTATGCCTTTTCATTTATTTATTTTTTATCTCTAGCATTTTTTTTGGTTTATAATTTCTGCTTAAATGCAGATTTAAAAAATTGTGTAATTTTAAATTGAGTTGTATGTCACGTTTGTAGATTTGAAAAATAGTTTGATTTTAAGTTGTATGTGATCTAACAATCAAATAATGATAGAAAATGATTAAGAGAGAGACTTAAAATTAATTTCAAAATTTAGTAAGAGAATCAAATATGAGATTGGCCTAAATATGAGATATTTTGATATTAATTCTGAGTGAATCAAACAAAAAATTGTGTATAATTTAAGACTAAATTATTATCATCAGGACAAATAATCTAGTACTACAAATCCCAATACTCTTAATGCTTCCCATTTTAATTTACGAATCAAACGAGGAATAGATTTATTGATTTGCAGCCAGTACAGAGGTGTAATTAGTTCGGTTTCGGTTGGTTTTTCAGATTTTCCAACTGGATTTTTTTTTTTGGTTCTAAAAAATATTTTGGGCTCTATAAAACAATAATACAAAAATTTCATGTGATATATGTATATAGTCAAGGATGTCACTTTGTAATTGAGAGGAAAAAACGCTACAAGTAGGGGTGTAAGACTAAACCGGAAAACCGGACGGAACCGTTGGTTCGGTCCGGTTTTTGGAGCAGACCGGTCCGATTCGGTCCGGTTTGATTTTTTTGAATTGTTTCGATTTGGTTTTCGATTTTTGAGTTTTTGGGGCCGGACCGGACCGGTTTTAACCCTAAGTCATTTTATACTTTATAGTTTTAAGTGTTTAGATTCTTTATGTCTCATTCCCTTTGATTTTGTATTTTTTTATTGAGTTCGTGTACTTATTTTAGTGATTTCTGAGTTTTGGTCTTCATATACTAAGTTATGTTCTTGAGTTATTTGTTTACTGATTTCGCATTTGATTTGTGGGTTCATATACTAAGTTATTTTTCTGATTTTTGAGTTATTTTTTATATTTTTTTGATGATTTTGGCCCAAGACCACCCAAACCGGAAACCGGACCAAACCGGAGCCAAAACCGGCCGAGCCAAACCGGACAAAACTGAACACCATCGGTTCGGTTTTCGGTTTACGTTTTCCTCAAAGCGGTCAACCGGTTTGGTCCGAGTTTATAGGATTTGGACCAAACCGGACTGGTTACACCCCTAGCTACAAGTACTGCTGTGATGAAAATTGGAAACAGTTTACAAAAAAATGCCGAATTAAAAAGGAAATTATAGGTTCAAACATTCAAAAAAAAAAAAAAAAGTCAGATTGAACAGGAGATTTTAGGTTCACAAATTCAGTTTCTGTTTCATATATGAAGAATGATTAAACGATACTAACGGCCATAAAAAATCCAGTTTCTGTTTCATCTAATTCGCAAAAATTTGAGACTGATAGGCGGTACCAAAAATGGAAACCTAAACTTCTATTCACTATTTACTACTAGGATTTAAAAAAATTTCAACAGAGAAAAATGTTCGGTTCGGCCGGTGTGACTAAAAATGGACCAAAATCGAAACCGAACCAAAAAAATAAAAAAAAGAAAATCTAGAAAATCGAAATCCACCGTAGCCAATTTTAGACCGACCAAACCGAACCGATTTTGGTTAGGAGTGTAACCGACCCGGTTCGGTCATGTTTGGTGGAATTCATGGGACCGAACTAGTTGTTCGGATTGAAAATTTTGTAAACCAAGGTCTGGTTTCAATTGGTTTAAGCTGATTTCGGTCCGGTTTGGGCTTTTTGATTTTTTGGACAATATTTCGGGCCAACCAAAAAAAGAAGTGAAAAATTAACAATTTGGAGTGAAATTTTCAATAATAAAAATGCATTGAACATTATTTTAAAAGATTAAACAGTTCGAAATTATTCTTATTTTTTATACCCAGACTGGTGATTTTCTATTTTAACTCACTATCTATAAATGGTGATTTTTTATTTTTAATACACGGTAATAATCCTAAATCTGAATGGATTAAATGACTAATAGGGTAATGAGCTATAAGTTATAACACATAAACTTAAAAATATAACATATTTTTATTTATACCCCCATCGGATTCGGTCCGGCTTGGATCGGTTTTATATTTCCCCAAATCGAAATCGGATTGAAAAATCGATTTCCTTAAACTCCCAAATTGAAATCGGATCAGACTGAATTTTTTAATTCTCAAACCGTTGATCCGGTCTTATTTTTTTTGATTTGTATTTTCACCCCTAATTTTGGTTGATTTTTTCGGTCGATTCGATTTTTTCGGTTATGCTTTCACTCCGAGCCGGCACACACCTTTTATTCTTGGCGGGCTTGGGTTATGTTTTCACGGACTACATTCTTTGGACTACATCCTTCAAGCTTAGGCTCATGTTAGTCTGCAGTCCAACAGATCGAATCTTGAATAGGATCGGATTTCCAAACCTCTAGCCCAATCCCCATGCACAGAGATCGGGTGCTAAAATTAGGTCCGGACTGAACTAAAATATACCCGGTTGTTTCAGATGGATTCCGAGAGCAGGCCTCTGTAATGCACATGTAGTGCAACTAGAATGGCGAAGTTTTATCAATTTTATTCTCTAAATTATATTATTTTTGATCTTATGTATTTAATAACAACTGCTTATGTAGTTTTAAAACTGAGAATAGTAATTTACAATTATAGGCACCGAAAAATGAGAATAGTAGACTAGTTTGGAAACGAGGAACTTTTTGACCGTTCGGGATACACGGGGTGCGAATCGAATTATTCGCCGGCACATCTCTCCGACGAAACAAAATTGTATTCTGGGGGTTTGGTTTAAAGACAGTCCGTCAAAGTTTCAGTTGAGGGGGGAGAGAGAGAGAGAGAGAGAGAGAGAGAGAGAAATGAGTGATAACCTATTTCAGGGGTTACCACCTCCTTCTGCCCCTTCCCCTCGACCTTCCGTTGAACAACAACAATCGTCAAACACCGCCGCCACCACTGTCGTCAAGGAGCCTTTACCAAATCCACCACATCCTGTGCTCAAGAGCGCTCTCAAACGCACAAAGCCTCCTGAACCTCAACCTGAAGGTATTGTTCCTGCTTCTTCTTTGTTTCTCTTTTTGTCATGCTACAATTGATTGATTCTATCGGTGGATTTCACTCCATATATTGACGTATGGAACGCTGTGGTTTCTTGATACTTCTGGACTTTTTATTTTAATGCATTAGGGTTTCATTTTACTGTATTAATGGGAATTTTCGACAGTCAAAAGTGATTAAAGTGGAATGGTCGCACTAACACTGATAAAATCCCCTTTAATGAAACAGTGACTACGTAAGGCTCTACTTGAAGAACATAATAGGTATAAGTATTTGATATCGGCCACTAAATAGGAAAGAAACATGCGGATCCTTGCCTTTAGTTGTTCACTTGTTCCCTACTTTCTTGCCACCAAAGAGACCTGAAGATTTTGAATCGAAGTTTTGAGAATTGCTGGTGATAGAGAGGCAGGTAAAGTTGACCTGAAGCAACAGCAGACGCACCCTCAGTCCTCAGCTGCAGCAACACCAGTTGATCTTCCCATTCGATTGGGTTAGATTAGTTGAGGAGTTAGTTAAAGATAGCTTAATTAGTCAGTTAGTTGTCTGGTTGTTATGGTCCATCTGTATCATGAGTCATGTCCTGTCATTGTAGTTGAGTGTGTTATTTAAAGGAATCACGTAATTTCTTCAGTATTATCAGGGCCAGGTTCCAATCCTTCTGCTGCTCATAAAATGGACCCCAATTACCAGAGCTCCTTTTTCTTTTATCACATTTAGAAGAATCTACTGCCCTAATCTCAAATCAGCCCATTAACATGTGCATCAACTTTCTCTCTGTTGAGTTGAACTCACCACACTGCACCTAAGTACACCGGCACTTCCATTCATCTTCTCTGGTTACTTTTAATCTAACAAGGGCTGTGTGCTTACATTGCGCACCAACCGGTGTGTGGAGTTTGTTGTCACTTGGCACTAACAACATCACTAGTGAGCTGAGCAGTATTCAACTGCGTTAACCTCATTGTGGTTCTAATCATGTGGTTGTGGGCAATAGTAAAACTATCCCGATCTTGGTAAGCTATTCTACCAACTCCTAACCTCTCGCTTAAGCTTGTTTTGCATATTTCCAGATTCCTTCCAAACAATGTTTGAGAATCGATTGAGTAGAGGTAATTGGTTATAGGTGTACCTGCCGTTGAATGAAAAAGCAATGACTTTTCTTCATTTTGTGTCACACGACTTAGCAACAAAGACCTAATCAAGTGATTAATAGGCTTTGATAGTCAATCAAGTGGTTCTTCAAAATAAAGGAAAGGTTTTGAAGCGCTTAGTGGATGCTCTGAGATACTTCATCTTGTTTTTGCTTTATTAATATTCTAACATTTGCCTAGATCATCTTTGCAAGTTTTCAATCCATTGAGCTTTTTTTAATTTTCTTACTTTTATTTTTTTCATTTCTTTTCATCTTAAAGTTTAAAACATGTTCTTGGAATCAGGCTTATAAGTAATCACAAAGATAGGTAGATTTTTCACACACTCCCTTTTTAGTTTTTCTGCAACAATGACACTCGTCCCACATCGAAAATCTACGTTGGTGATCTTGAGTATATAAGAAATCATGTAAACTACGACCAGTTACTTGGGCTTAAGGATTTTGGGCTATGTGATTAGGCCTAACAAGTTATTGGGCCAGTGGTTTACATGGGGCGTTACAGTGGTATTAGAGCGACCCATGTAGACGATCAAGTGGGGTCGAAAATTTGTGTTGCCACCAAAGAAAGACCCATGAAATATCGTGGCGACTTTGGTCACTAGGGAACAGACCCGGGTTAAACGGTGGCGATTCTAGTGTTCAACTCCTTGTGAGGGTACAAGGTCTTAAAGATGGGAGATTGTGACATCTCGTTCCTTATTAAAAGTCTACATGGGTGATCTTGGCGGTATATAAGGAATCATGTAAACTATTAATAATAATTTGAGTTTAAGTATTTTGGGTCACATGGTTAGGCTCCAACAAGTTACTTAGCCAATGGTTTACAATAAGCGTTACATTTGTTCAAAAAGTTACTATGTTTTGTTTTAATAAATCAAGCGATTATCATGTTTTTCAAAAGATTAAGGAAAATTTAAAACCCTTTCAAGGATCTTTCTTGGTATTCAATATTGTTATAAATATTCTATCACAGTTAATTGGGAACCTGAGAATATTTCAAATAGTAGGCGAAACCATAGGGTTGCCTACACATCCCTTCTTGAGGGAATTGGGCCATCTGTAGTTCAAGTTATCTCACATTCCATGCTTAGTTGAGCAAGTTGGTCAAAACTTAGTTTCTTAATTTTGCATTTTTTACATATATGACTCCAAATGAAAACGAACTAGATTACAAGAGAAAATAGACTTGGGCCAAAATAATGGCCTAAATTGAGTAAGAGCTTTTAAAGAGATTGTATCACTTAAAATGGCTATAAAAAAATCTAATAAGTTTCAAATAGTTGGTAACAGTTGCACGAATAAGAATTAAAACATTAAATTCAACAAATTACTATTAAATTACTAATCATCCCCAGAATCAACAGTAAGTAAATTAACATCTTCATCTTCACCTTCACCATCATTACCGGATTTGTATCCCTCTTCATCTTCCTCTTCTTCGGTGTCCTCCGAATTGGCCTCTTCTTCGTCTATCAATTGTAGTGGATTTGACGTGAAACCCTTTGATGTGTTTGGACGTGTTTTTGATGTTGTTGCTCTAGTTATTTTGTTACTTTTTCTAACTCTAGAAGCTCTAACAATACAGCCTTATGTCAAAGTATCATCCTCATACACCGGTTCATCATCTTCATCTGATTCTCCATCTATCCTCCCACGCAATCATTCGTTGCTCTCATCAATATCGGATAAGGAGATGGCATCAATTGTATCTTGCATATCATATCGACGTTTCAAAGTCTTGTTATACTTGATAAAAACAAAATTATTGAAGCGTTTCTGTTGGAGTCTATTTCTTTTTTTGTTGTGGAGCTGCAATAATTATGACCAAAATACTACTTAATACAAGAAAGTAAAAAATATCTACTAAAAAATAAGAGTGCATTAGTTAAATACTCACATGTTCAAACACACTCTAATTTCATTCACAATCGGAAGCATTACACGCAAGGCTGAGAACTTTGATGGCAAACTTTTGCAAATTAGAAGTTTAGGAACTAAATGCAGTTCACCAATCCGCTGTGAAATAGAAATAATTAGCCATTGTGGCCAAAGTAGATAAATAGCCATGTATTACGGTAGATTACCTTGTACTGTTGTGTTTCTTTGTCTTATTGCGATTGGTAGTACAAAACATCCCTCGGCTTTCATGTACGTGGTCATTTTAGAAGTAATCTTATTTTCAGTGCGTGGTCTTCAACCAACTGACTCACGCACTAACACATTCCGGCGATGACCTCCAAATTCTGTTGAGCTTCTGGGTTTCAGTAATAAAATTCCGGATTCAAAAAATGCCCAGTAGCATGCAAAGGATGATGCAATTGGATATTCCATCTATGGTCAATGATCTTAAAGACATCGTTGTATTTCTCAACCTTTTTGCCAAATGCTTTGGCGGTTTTTTCTCGTTGTCAACCAATCTTAACACTTTGACAAGAGGACCCGCAAGCTTAAGAGCATAAACAATGTTGTTCCAAAAAGACGACATCATAACAAATTTGGCCATATTTTTGCCTTGTTGCTCTTTTGCCCATTCTTCTAAAACAAATATTTTTCTCAAGCTGTTCTTTTCTCGATGAATCCTTGCTAATGAGTAATGTGAGGAAAGGGGTTACAAATCTAGTTTTCGCATGCCTAATCATATTTCTTTCTCCCGTGAACCGCCTCATCATATTGAGCAAGTCTGCCCGAGCGTAGATGAAACCGTTCATAGTGATGGTTCTTTCAAATACTAACTTCAGATGTGGTATTTTGAAGATGTCTTCTAACATTGAGTAAATGCGCACAAGGAGTCTAATAAAGATGTGGCCGTTTCACTTTCAAATGTTTTCCTATTAGAAATTTAGACCAACAGAAATAATCAATACAAACGGAATTTTTTTTAGTACCGAATGTACTAGGGCCTTAGTAATGGAACGAAGAGTAGAGATGGATGATTACGGGCGTATACATTTGCCGAGGTACCACCCGTGTCAACGTGAACCACGTTGCGTTCACCAATCCACTCCACATACTTGTCAAGTAGTTCAAACATTTTAAACCCATCATTGGAATAGCCCAAGGTATCTATGGACTCCAAAAGTCAATGTTCAAAAAATAGGGATAATCGACTAATTAATTGGCAATCGGTAGTCAGCTACTCACCAATGCGACTACTCCCAAAATTGCCTAGGATAATCGTTTGGTTACCTAATCAGTGTCTAGGCGCCGACTAATTGGATCGGCCGATTAGTTAGCCGCCAATTAGTCGGGGTCTAGGCCCAGACTAATCGTCTAATTGCTGACTAATCGATTAATATTGATTGGGATTTTATGTATAATGTGTCTTATTTTCATTTAGTTTGTAACCTTAGACTTTATATGAATGTTTATTAACAAAAGGCAAAAAAATCAACTAATTCTCCTAAGCCGATTAATCCCCAATTGCTAGGTCTATGCGCTACAAGGTCCCCCACTGCCTAGCTAGCGCCTAGCGCTTTTTAGAACATTGCCAAAAACATTGTTCCTCTTCGTCAATTTACTAAAAAGTTGATCAAAGTCCTTCTATTCCGATCAGTCTACCCGAACATTCATACTTTACCCAATTATCTTTATGATCTTTCATCAAATAATAGGGAACACATGCCTCAAGATAAGTTGGCGATTTCATGTCCGACCATATTGCCCAATAGCCTCAATTGCAAGCCCAAAATTTGCATACTTTTAATGCACTAAAGGGAATACCTACATCATACATTTACCTCGTGAATTTGACGAGCTCTCGATCTCTTAGTTCTTTCTTGTAAGGGTTATTTGCGTCAATTTTTGTCTGTTTTCTTTTATGATTTTGTATGACGTTGTCAGGATTTGGGTGTGAAGAATACATCCATAGGTCCTTTAGTCTTTGGCTTCTTTGGCTTAAGTTTAGAAACGGAGCCTTGACTACTTCCAATGGATTTGCACGTCCAACTAGCTCCACAACATCATATTCATCATCCCCGAATGCATCATCATCAATATCCAGCAACATATTCACTCGACGTTTCAATGTTTATTTGACTTGCAATATATTCTTGAATTTCTACTCTTACTTCTTTTGTATTTCTATAACTGCCAGTAAGGTGTTGCTTTGCTTAACAAACCCTGCCATTTATTACGTGCTCACAAAAATTGCATTTGAAATTTGTAGTTTTGGTGGGATGTACCAAAGTTGCATACTTCCAAGCGAGGTCCATTCGATGACAATTTTTAATCACCTATTCAAAAAAAATAAAAAATAGATATATACAGTGAATTAGTACAGTGGCATAATATATATATATATATATATATCAATATATCAGTATTTTACTTTTATAATATATACATGTTAGTTGTTAAGTTTATGTATTTGGTTATGTTAACCCTAATGGGCCTCACTGATTAGAGCCCATTAGGTTAACCCTAACCTCACTCAATTTATTATAAATAAAGGTCTCTCCCCTCTCTAAAGAGGGTGGGTTTTCCTCTTTACATGGTATCAGAGCCATGGTAAAGAATAAAAATAATAAAACCGTACTGCTGCCTCCGTTCGCCGCTGGTAATGCACTGATCTTTTTGGCGGTGTCGCGCTCCTACTGCCATCATTGGCGTCCTAAGCCCTCCATTTTAGATCTGCTGCTGATCCCTTCCGTTGCCTCTTTCTCTGCCGCCGCCGCCGCCGACTGCCATCGCCTTTTCCTCCTGGCGTCGCCTCCTCTCCCTGCCGCCGGCCACCGTCCACCGTCCTCACCTGCGGCATTGCTGATCTCTTCCACTGCCTCGTTCCCCGCCGCCTCCGCCTCCGCCTTAACCGCCGCTGTCGTCGCCTTTTCCTCCTGGTGTCGCCTGAGAGATCTGGTCCCTTGGCTATCTCTTCAGATCTGGTTCTTTCACCTCCAGCACGGCTGCCTCTCCAGATCTGGTCCTATCTGACCGTCGCCGCCGCCGCCGCCACCGCCGCCGCCGCCGCCGCCACCGCCGCCGCACCTCCCAGATCTACTACTGCTTCCTTGTTGCTGCTCTCCTCTGTCTCCGTAGGACAGTGGCTTGATCTGTTCCCTCGTCCGCATCATGCCATCTTGATTAGTATTGTTGCTACTCCTTTATTGTTCCCCTGGTTTTGGTAGATGATTGCTTAGATCTGGTGGTTTGTTGGGCACATATAGTTGTCGGAAGCGGGGTTTGTCCTATATTCTCTATTATCGTAGTCATGTCGACTATTGATTCTTCGCCACCATCACCACCTGCCCCGTCTGCTCAGTCCGTGGTGGCTTGCGAGCCTGCCCGACCTCAGATCATATCCTCATCCACTCTTTTGGTGGAAACCAAGTTGACTGGCTCGTCCACTTATGTGTTATGACCAATGTTCTAAAAATCGCTAGGCGCTAGTCGGGCGGTGGGGGACCTTCTAGCGCCTAGGCCTAGTAATCGGGGATTAATCGACCTAGGAGGATTAGTCAGGTTTTTTCCTTTTTGTAATAAATATTTCTATAAAGTTCAAAGTTGTTCTGATATAATACACCATTATACAGCTATTATACACCATTGTACTGATATAAGCTATAATATAATACTGATATTCTACAATACATATATATATATATATATATATATATATATATATATATATATATATATATACACATATAAACTGTAAAGTGTAATGAGAGTATGAGAGGCGAGCGAGAGATAGAGAGGACATCGAGAGAACTGTAGCTCTATAAGTTCCGTAACAGTTCTTATAACCCTAGTAATACTTAATCTATACTACGTCATTTTAATTGCCTGATTTTCATTTTCCCATCGGCCGACTAATCGACGGTCCGATTAGTCGGCGATTAGCTGATTAGTCTCCGATTAGTCGGCGATTAGCCGATTAGTCTCCGATTAGACTCCGACTAGGTGACCAGCCGATTTCCCTCAGCGATTTGGGTGTAGTCGCCTAGGTGACCAACCGATTACCGATTAATCGCCGATTAGTCGGCCGATTAATCCGATTTTTAGAACACTGGTTATGACGAAAGAAGGTCTTGAAGTCTCTTCAGGGTATGGATCTCGATTCCCATTTGACAGACAGTGCTCCGCCCGAGACTTCACCTCAGTACTGTTCCTGGCTTCGGAATGATGCCCGACTCTTTACTTTATTGCTGAACTCCATGGATGAATCTGTTGAGGTGTTGGTCACCAATGCCGATACTGTGAGAGAGATTTGGCAATCTTTGTCTGATAGCTATTCCATTATTAATGACCTGTCCCGTCTATTTGATGTGATGAAAGGGTTTTTCTAACTCACACGTGAGGGCAAAACTCTTCGCCGTCAACGCGATCAGATTATGGTGGTGTTCTACTTAGCCAGTCTTGGTGGTGGTGACTGTGAGGCTGGCCGGTCACAGATCCTTGTTGGGGGCTGATATTCCATCCCTCCAGAGGCCTTTCGTCGTGTGAGTCGCTCGGTGAGTCACTCTGATGCTCGCCTCTACCCCCTGATTTCGCTGATAGGGTTGCCTATTTTCTTCCCCAGGTGGGGCTCGTGGCGGCCACCGGGGCCGAGGCGGGCGTACAGGTGGTAATACTAGATCTTCGGAGACTCGCACTTGCCATCATTGTGGTGGTGTTGGCCACATTCGTCCCCATTGTCCCCAGTTGGGCTCTAAGCCTTCTGCTATGGCTTAGGTTGCTATTGCACCTACTTCCTCTTCCGCAGGTCACGTGGTCTGTATGTCTGATGCGGAGTATGACCAGTACATTTAGTCCCCTGTGCTCCCTTCTCCTGCTGTTGGTACATTTATTACAGGTAACTCCACCGCCTGCATGGTTACCCCGCACACTTGGTTTATTGAGTCTGGTACTTTAGATCATATGACCAGGACTATAGGTACTCTTTCTGAGTATTCTCCTCTTATTGGGCCTTTATGACAGGTTACAGTGGCCAATGGTTCTTCTCTTGACATTCGAGGTTGTGGAATTGCTACGTCCACTTCCTTGTTGACTTTACAACATGTGTTACATACCCCTGGCTCCCTTTTTAATCAGCTTTCCATTAGTCGCGTTACTAAGAATTTAAACTGCTCCGTAACGTTTTTTCCTGATCATTGTGTTTTTCAGGATCTAGTGACGAAGCGGACTATCAGTAAAGGGAGTGTTATTAGGGGCCTTTATGTGCTTGATCAGCCGATTGCCTGTGCCGGGCTCACTTCCTTTGCTTATGATGCTCATTGTTGTTTGGGTCATCCCTCCTTAGCTAGTTTACAGTCTTTATATCCTAAATTTGATTCTGTTTCTCATTTATCTTGTGAGTCATGTCATTTAGCCAAACAACACCGTGTGTCTTATCCTATTTGTAATAATAAAAGAAGATCTATTCATTTTACTCTTGTTCATACTGATGTGTGGGGGCTGTGCCCCGTTCCTACACTATTAGGCTACAGATATTTTGTGACATTTGTAGATGACTATTCTCGTTTTACTTATATTTATCTCTTGCAAGCTTGCTCTGAAGTCTTTTCTGTTTGGAATTCTTTTTTCTCTGAGATGCGCATCCAGTTTGGTCATACTATTCGTGTTCTCCGTAGTGATAATGGTAGGGAATATGTATCCCATTGGTTCTAGGCACGTTTGTCCCACCATGGCGTTGTTCACCAGACATCTTGTCCCGACACTCTCCAACAAAATGGGGTTGCCGAATGCAAGAATCGTCATCTCCTAGACACTGCTCGTGCTCTCCTTTTTTGCACACGTGTCACCCAACGCTTCTGGGCGATGCCGTACTCACTGCATACTACCTCACTAATCGCTTACCTTCCTCTGTTCTTCGTGGTGTTACTCCCCAGTCTGTTCTCCTCCCTACCCTTCCTCCCTATAGTCTCCCTCTTCGCCTATTTGGGTGTGTGTGTTATGTTCATGATACTCGTCTCAGTCTATCCAAATTAGATCCCCGCTCCCTCAAATGTGTCTTCCTTGGTTACTCCAAAACCCAAAAAGGATACCGGTGTTTCTCCTCCCAGTTGCGTCGGTATCTTACCTCTTGAGATGTGGCATTTGTCAAGACTTAGTCATTCTATCCTCTCACTAGTGTCTCGGCGTCCCCTTCTACGCCTGATGACTTTCTTGTCTTTCTTCCCCTTCTCTCGACTCCTACGGCACCGCCCCTGGCCCCGGCACACATCCCTCTGACTTCCTCTACTGAGCTAGTCGCTTTGCCGCCTGATCTGGCCTCACTCTCTGTGGATCCCACTCCCCCCCTCCCCCCAGCCGCTCCTGCCGTGATCATCCCTTATATATTACCTCCTACCATGGCTTGGCGACTCCTATTCGCTCTTTGATTGTTAGCCTGGACTCTGTACCCCAGCCCCGTACTCTTGGTGAGGCTTTGGCTCATGCTGGCTGGCATGCTGCTATGGAGGAGGAAATGCAGGCCTTGGAGGCCAATCATACTTGGGATCTTGTTTTTCTCCTCCCTGCCAAGAAAGCTATTGGCTGCAAATGGGTTTACACCGTCAAAGTGCATCCTGATGGCTCTATTGCTTGACTTAAGGCTCGCCTTGTGGCCAAGGGTTGTGCCCAAACCTATGGTGTCGACTACTTCGAGACCTTCTCTCCAGTGGCCAAAATGGCCTCCGTCTGCCTCCTTCTTTCTTTGGCGGTGACTCACTCTTGGCCTTTATACCAGTTAGATGTGAAGAATATTTCTCTTCATGGTGATCTCACTGAAGGAGGTGTATATTGAGCAACCACCCGAGTTTGTTGCTCAGGGCGGGACAAGTCGTGTCTGTCGGCTTTGCCGCTCTCTATATGGGTTAAAACGGTCTCCAAGGGTCTGGTTTGGTCGATTCAGTCAAGTGGTTACTTGTTTTGAGCTGATCCAGTCTGCCAAGGATCATTTGGTCTTCTATCGCCACCATCCTTCTGGATATATCATGCTGGTTGTCTATATAGATGATATTGTCATTACTGGTGATGATGCACAGGGGATTATTGATCTCAAGCAGTTTCTTAATTAGCACTTCCAAACCAAATACCTTGAACAATTGAAATATTTTCTTGGCATCGAGGTGTTGCGTGGAAAAAAGGATATTGTTATTTCTCAGCGCAAATATGTCTTAGATATTTTGTCTAATGCAGGGCTGTTCCAGGCAAAACGGGCCATTTCCCCTATGGACCCGGGAGCCAAGTTATTGCCCGATATTGGTGAGTTATTCCCTAACCCCGATCAATATAGGCGATTGGTTGGGAAGTTGAATTATCTAACTACGATGATTAGGCTAGACATTGCTTACCCTGTCAGTGCTGTTAGTCAGTTTGCTTAGAATCCACGAGTCCCTCACTGGCACGCAGTTCTACATATCCTCCGGTATCTACAAAGCAGTCTCGCGAAAGGCATTCGGTATCATAATCAGGGACACACCCGGATAGAGGGATACACCGATGCCCAACTGATAGGCGATCCACCTCTGGATTTTCAGTCACTATTGGGGGTAACCTGGTCAATTGGAAAAGCAAGAAGCAAGCAGTGGTGGCCCGTTCAAGTGCAGAAGCAGAGTATAGGGCCATGGCTTTAGCCACTTCTGAGATTATGTGGATTCGGCAGATCCTCTCCGAATTACGAGCAGCAGTGGACGGTCCGACCCAACTATGGTGTGATAATCAGTCTGCCATACATATCACCACCAATCCTGTGTTCGACGAACGCACGAAGCATATTGAGATCGATTGTCATTTCATCCGCGATGAATACAAGAAGGGCACAATCACTCCTAGCCATGTGTGTACCGATGAACAATTGGCGGATATTTTCACTAAACCACTAGTTGGGAATCGGGTTTCATATATATGTAACAAACTGGGCATGATTGATGTATATGCGCCAGTTTGAGGGCGGGTGTTAGTTGTTAAGTTCATGTATTAGGTTATGTTAATTCTAATGGGCCTCGGTGACTAGAGCCCATTAGGTTAACCTTAACCTCACTCAATTTATTATAAATAAAGGTCTCGCTCCTCTTTAAAGAGGGTGGGTTTTCTTCTTTACACATAGTGCATATTCAATAGGTGGCCGGTGCATATATAGATATATGTAGATAACATACTACAGTGTATCAATAAGTAATATAACAGTGCTTAAAGTATATACAATATACACAATGCTGAACTATGCAGCAGGATACGGATACGGATACGGATACGGATACGGATACGGATACGGATACGGGATACGGACACGATACGATACGATATGGATATGGCGATACGGCAAAACTTTAAAAAATAAGATACGGATACGTCAGGAATATGACTGTAAAAATTAATTCTTTTTATAATTATTAATCATGTACTATGCATAAAAAATGAGCTGAAAGAAATAAAAATGTAGTTGAATTACTAATATCATTATACCAAACATCAAGCACAAGTCAATTATCATTTATCAAAACTCAAGAGTCATTAACCACCACCAAGTGCCAACAAGTATCAGTAATCACACTATCAATCTAACTCTATCACTTATCAGTATATAATAAAAAGAAAAAATAGAAGCTTTAAGAATAACTAAGCAAAAAAGAAAAAATCAAGAATGCGAGAAAGAAAGTAGCGAAGAGTGAGAGAGAGAGCAGCGAGAAAGAGAACAGCGAAGAGGGAGAGAGAGGGAGCATCGGAGAGAGAGAGAGAGAGAGAGAGAGTCGAAGTAGAAGTTAGGGTTTTAAACTTTTAATTTTTTTGCCTGATTATATTTACACATATTAAGCTATAATTACACATTTTCCCTTCATTTTTTATTCTATTTAAAAAACAAAATTTATTTTTAACCTCTGCCGCATCGGAAACGTATCGGAGATGTATTGCTCGCATATCGAAAACGTATCTAGACATATCGCTCGCGTATCGAAAATATATCTGAAATTAAAATGATTTAATTTTAATACTCGATACTTCAGCCTTATCCAATATGTATCGGGGCGTATCGGGCGCGTATCGGTATCCGGTAAGTATCCGATACGCATACGCGACTAGTTTCAGAGTATCCATGCTTCACAGGTGCTGAAAGTATATGCAGTATATTCAGTACATATCCATATATTACAGTATTTCGTATTGCAAACATTGCATACTACATATATAGATATATACAGATTATAGACAGTTCACAGTGCATATATAGACATATATACAGACTATAGTCACTATACTATAAACAGTGCATATATAAAGAATACAGATTACAAACATTGCATATATAGATATAGGGAAAGACTATATGAACCAACACTTTTTTAGATCAATATTAGACCAACGTCTAAACTCTTCGTTCTCGATTAAATTTTGATCATCCGGACCGTCAATGTGTTTAAAACATATTTTTAAGGGTACCCGCGAGAAATCAACTCAAAATATTACCGGAAAGGACTTGATCCAAACATTGGTTCATAAAACAGTTCCTGTCAGCATTTTGGACCACTGTTTGGATCAAGTCCTTTTCGGTAATATTTTGAGTTGATTTCTCGCGGGTACCCTTAAAAACGTATTTTAAACACATTGAACGGTTCGAATTATCAAAATTTAATCGGAAACGAAGAGTTTAGGCGTTGGTCTAATATTGGTCTAAAAAAGTGTTGGTCCCTTGAGCGTCCCCCATAGATATATATACAGATTATCCGAGTCATCTGACTATATCTATATACAATATATACAGATTACAAACAGTGCATATAAATATATATATACAGACTATAGAAAGAGCGTGTGTGTGTGTGTGTGGGGGGGGGGGGGGGGGGGGGGAGGGTGCGGTTGTGGTTGTTGGGGGTTGTGTGGTTGTGTGTGTGGAGATTGGGCTTCGCAAATGTTCAAGTCCATTTAGACACCTCCATTTGGCTTTGCAAACATTCAAGTCCCATCTCGGGCGGTCCCCGCTATGTAAATGTTACTAAGGGTGAGCTATAGCATTTTGGATGGACATGCAAAATGGACCAAAAGTGAACTTTAGGACCGCTAAGGATCTAAAATGGAATTCCCTCGAGCGAAGATCAGCCACTTCTGAATATTGAGGGACGTTGCCCAAATACGATTACAACGTCGTATGATGGATTAAACGGCGAATTCATTATCATGATGACCGAAAGCACAAACCTTTGAGCGCCGCTTAATCTTCTAGAGGATTGCGTGTTTGGATCACTGTTTGGATCAGTCCTTTCCGGTAATATTTTGAGCTGATTTCTCGTGGGTACCCTTAAAAACATATTTTAAACACATTGAACGGTTCGGATTATCAAAATTTAATCGGAAACGAAGAGTTTAGGCGTTAGTCTAATATTGGTATAAAAAAGTGTTGGTCCCTTGAGCGTCCCCCATAGATATATATACAGATTATCCGAGTCATCTGACTATATCTATATACAATATATACAGATTACAAACAGTGCATATAAATATATATATACAGACTATAGAAAGAGCATACATAGATCTACTTGGGTCTTGGCTTACTCAGTCCGAGAGAGATAGAGAGTCGATTGTAGAGAGAGAGAGAGAGAGAGGGGATTGCAGAGAGAGAGAGCCCGAGATAGCTAGTTGATCACAGAGAGCACGAGAGCGAGAGAGAGAGAGGGAGGGAGGCCCTGTGGTGTGTGTGAGGAAAGAATAAAAAATAGGTTAATATCCTTAATTTGAAAGAAGCACGCGCTTCGCGTGCCTTGCCCATAATTCCCATGCTTAGTTCAAGTCGCCTCGCCCAACACCTTGCAGAGCGCATGCGCTGCTCATCGAGCCTAGGCGCGCTTTTCACAACTATGCTTTTGCCTTAAATAACTATGTGCCTGGTAGCTATCCCTATTCGAAATATTACACAACTTGCTTAAAGATTGTGCTGCCACTCAAATAATCGCACAAACACGCAATCCTCTAGAAGATTAAGCGGCGCTCAAAGGTTTGTGCTTTCGGTCATCATGATAATGAATTGGCCGTTTAATCCATCATACGACGTTGTAATCGTATTTGGGCAACGTCCCTCAATATTCAGAAGTGGCTGATCTTCGCTCGAGGGAATTCCATTTTAGATCCTTAGCGGTCCTAAAGTTCACTTTTGGTCCATTTTGCATGTCCATCCAAAATGCTGTAGCTCACCCTTAGTAACATTTACATAGCGGGGACCGCCCGAGATGGGACTTGAATGTTTGCAAAGCCAAATGGAGGTGTCTAAATGGACTTGAACATTTGCGAAGCCCAATCTCCACACACAACCCCCAACAACCACAACCGCACCCTCCCCCCCCCCCCCCCCCCCCCCCCCCCCCCCCCCCCGAATTCCTTTTGGTACATTAGGAGGTTCTTTGTGAAAAGACTCGAACACTGAAGAATAAGAATTTTGGCCCACTAACCAGCTCCAGCTGGTTACATACATTACTTCCCCTCCCGTTAGTCCCGTCAAGTTAGTTTTGCACCTACTTCCATTAAATTCAATCTGGCTCCATATTTTCCTGTTGATTCAACACCTACTCATCATTCTGTCATTATCTTTGCCACTCCACCACCTTATGTTTTCTCCCTTCCCCTTAATGCTTGCCTTAGGATTCCGAGAACCAAAGCTGGTATTACAAAACCTAAAGATCCTTTGTATCACTCTACAGAGATCCAACCACTGCTATATAAACAACTACAATAAGCTTGAGAGCCAGAGAGTATATTTAAACTAAGCATGTAAGAGACCCCCAGATTATGTACATTTGGAAGTTCATCTTTAAGATCCAACCACCAAGAGGAAAAAGCCAGCTAAAATAGTTTACGATGTCAAGAGCTACATTCACATGGCTTGCATCATTTGGGAAGGGAAAGATGGAGAGTGGGTGAAAAAAAAGGCCAGATTTGTGTAGTTGAAGAGTGGGAAATCCTATATTCACATGGCTTGCATCATTTGGGAAGGGAAAGATGGAGAGTGGGTGAAAAAAAGAAGGCCAGATTTGTGTAGTTGAAGAGTGGGAAATCCTACATTCACATGGCTTGCATCATCTGGGAAGAGAAAGATGGAGAGTGGGTTAAAAAAAAAGGCCAGAGTTGTGCAGTTGAAAAGAGTGGGAAATCACATGGCTTTCTCAACGGAATATATGCATGATACATTGGTACGATATGTTGAGGTGTTATCTGGTTCGACACATAGGTTTCATAGGTGATTATCACAGGATTTTTGGAGAATTGTTTTTTCAGATTTATGCAAATTATTTTAGAACACGTTTAAGTGTAGCCCTTATTTTTCCTTATCTGATGACATTTAATATTTCGTACACATTCATGTGCCTGCCAAGTGGAGTCATGTATAGCTTGTGCTTGGTTGACATATTTCATGAGCAAACTTGCTTAGGCTGCTTTGAATACCTTGGTTTGTTTTCAGCTGTAGTTTCAATCAAATATACCCAATTTTTGGCTTTCTTGAAGACCCTAAAAAGCTGAACTGTTTATTTGTAGGTTCAGCTACCGTACCTGAAAAGAGGTTGAGATTTAAAACAACAACAGATGCCTCAGAAACCCAAGTTATAGAGGCGATGCAGAAGATAGCGTCCCATATAACAAACCCTTCTAAGTTCAGTAAGGCATCGAAGCTTGCTATACAACTGATACAGGGTGGGAGTGTTAACACTGGAACGAGTGACCACTTCTTTGCCATTTTCGAATCTATAATGTCTACGCCTACTGCATGTAATGATATTTCAGTAAGAGCAGATTATCATGCATTGTTCTCGGCAGCAGAAGATGTAGTTGAAGTGAGCATTTGGCTTTTATTTGAAGTCTTAAAAAAAGCATTTTTTTAAGAAAGCCTTGTGAATTGTGATTCGACAAATGGCTTACCTTTTTAATATCTTTTGTGTTTGTAGTGTTTAAACAAGAAGCAGAGAAATCAGTTTACTGTATGGACAATTAGGGCTGTAGTGGCGAATGATCTATTCACTGATGACAGCTTTGTGGTATGTTTTTGCAGTTATAGCTCATTTTAGCTTTTGCTGATATTTATGAGATGAAATTCATTAGCTGTGGGTTGATAATCTTGCTTGCAATGTGTAATGAAAGTGTTTTCATGTCATTTAGGAAGTGTCCCCATTTTGTGCCATGCCGTCCCCCATCATCAGTTTTGATTTGGTGTATCTTCTTGGAGAAGTTTTGCCTATTTCTTTCTTTTAGTTTAGTACTTCTGTTTATGATCTTTGGCCATTTTTGAAAGTAGGACTCAAATGAATCAGAATTACTCGTTTTATTCGGAGCTGATGATGTAATATTTAGTAACGATATATTGATACAAGGAAAACAAGGAACTAATTATATTTCATTAGAATAATTAAAATAATACAAGGCTAAGATGGCTATATAGGCTAACCCTATTAACCTTATGCAAACCCAAATGCGGCTAAAACACTACCCTGTCCTTATAATAAGAGATAAATAACAATGATAAGAAATACTACTTGCAATTAAAAGATTACACTGCCCTTACTACTTCCCCCCCCCCCCCCCCCCCCCCGGCGGGGGAAAAAAATTCAGGAGAGTATAGAGAGTATGGTGAGTTTGTCAAGTAGAAAACGAAACCAAGCAGCCATGTGAGTCTTACTAAAGAAATTAGCTAAATGAAGCGAGGACGGAACAAAGGATAGATCAATGTTGCCAAACTCGAGACGTTGACGAACGAAATGACAATCTGTCTCGATATACTTTGCACGCTCATAAAAAACTGAATTGTGGGCAATATGAATGGCATATTTGTTATTATAGTAAAGAGGTATGGTAGAATTAAGGGAAACATCCATATCATACAAAAGACAACTTCAGCAATAGCATGCGACTGTGCAATATTCAGCTTCAACAGTAGAGTGAGGAATAACTGATTGTTTCTTGCTTTTTCAGGAAATGAGAGAATCATCAAGAAAAATACGAAATACCAGTGGTGGATTTCTGATCAGTGATCTCATCGGCCCAATCAGCGTCAGCATATTCCTGAATAGTCAAACTCAAAGTAGAAGATAGCAGTAAACATTGATAGATAGTATACCAAATATATTGCAATATACGGAGCAATGCAACCCAATGGAAAGAATGAGAGGCTGTCATAAATTGGTTGACAGTATGGACAACATAAGCAATATCAGGACGGGTAAATCACTGTAAGATATACCAAGCAACAACCTAATTTTCGATGCTTAGTAGGATCATCAAGGAGAACACCATCAGAAGCAGAGAACTTGGTATGCAATTCTATCAGTATCGACAACCTTGTCATCAATGAAAGTAGCACGATGGAGAACATCAGTTGCATATTTGGTCTGAGATAAGAGTTAAATCCTCTGAGAATGAAGCAACCTCGATACACAAAAAATAATAAAGAGGACCTAAATCGTTCGTCTCAAACCCGCAAAATAGATGTGACTTTACCTTACTAATGGCAATAGAATTAGAACCCGTGATAATCATGTCATCCATACAACTAATCCCGTAGAAGATCGACGAATAGAAAGAGCTGAGTCATATATACTAGGTTGAGAACCAAACTGTACAGCAAGAGATTGAAACCATTCATACCAAGCACGGGGGGACTGTTTGAGACCATAGAGAGTGTCACCAAGATGACAAACAAGACCAGAAGTATGAGAAAGAGAAAGCCCCGGAAGAGGGCACATATAGACTTCTCCAGATAAGTATCCATTAAGAAAAACATTCTTAACATCCAATTAAAAGAGAGACCAGTGGTGCACGATAGCCACGGAGATTAAAGTGCAAACTATTGTCATCTTAGCAAGAAGAGCAAGTCTCTTCTTGTAATCAATCTCATCTTCTTGAGAAAATTCCTTAGCAACTAAGTGAACTTTATACCGCTCCAAATAACTATTAGAATGAGTTTTGGTTTTGTAGAACCATTTGTAACAAGTGAGATTTTTATCGGCTGACAGAGGCACCAAATCCCAAATTCGAGTTTTAGCAAGAGCAGTGAGCTCATCATTCATGACATGCACTGAATTAAGATTAGTACAAGTTTCTTTATATGACTTGGGTAATTGGGTTCAAAATAATTATGTATGCCAGAGAGAAGAATGGTAAGAAGAAGAGAAATAAGTATTTTTAAAGCTAAGTCTTACCAGGGGACGAAGATCACGAGTAAGATAACGATAGTCAGATGGATCAGTGTTTGAAAAGGCAAGTTGATGGGTAGTGGAGCAAGGAGCTGGAGTAGGAGCTGCAGAAGTTGCACGACGGCGAGAGTATACTAAAGGAAATAACGAAACTAAGATAGAAGTAGAGGGAGCAGAAGAAGTAGTTGGAAGATTTTATACTTCTAGAGTAGAGTATAGATGTACTCCTTACAAGGCATATCGACAGGGAATGGATCAATAGAACTTAGCAACTTGTGATATTTTGAATGGAAGGAAGAAATATGGCAAATGCTCGAGAAAAGTAACATGCTTAGAGACATACTTCTTGACCACAGGGTTATAGCAACGATAACCTTTTTGATTGATGTCATACCCTAAAAAAACACAGAGAGTGCAATGAGCACTAAGCTTATTGAGGCCCCTCTAGGGGACAAGGACGAAACAAACAGAGCTGCACACATGAAGAAGGCAATAGTTAGGAACCTAACCATTGAGATGCTTGTAAAGATAGTACCAGAAAAAATAGGAGCAGACATCCGATTCAGAAGATAAGTTGTAGTGAGCACAACTTCTCCTCAAAACACAGAAGGAACTAAGGACGAGAGAAGAGATCTAATAGTGTGAAGTAGTTGACGGTGTGATGGTGCTTTCTTTCAGCTCGATCATTTTGGGTGGCACTTTCAGAACAAGAGGATTGGTGGATAGTCAAATGAGCTGTTAAATAATCTGTTAACTCGAAAAGAAAATATTCTCCATTCAAATCAGACCAAAGGATTTTAATCGAAAGTAGAAATCTGGGGTTGCGCTATAATGTCAAAATTGCGATAAATTTTGAAAAATTAAGATCTGTCAGTAAATAAGCCACGTATACCGACTATAATCATTGACAAAAGAACCATAATACGTAAAACATCTATTAGTTGCAATTGGGGGAGGACCCAAGAAATCACTATGAACAATATGAAAAGGAGAGGTAGAAAATGAATTACTTTTCGTAAAAGCCAAAATAGACATTTTTGCAAACTTACAACCACTGCACTAAAAAATATCATCTAATAGAAATTTTACCCAAAAGATCAAACTTAACAAAATGTTTTAAACACTCAGTAGATAAATATCCTAATATAGAATGCAAAAACTAAACAGAAAATGATTTCTCACCCAAAGAAAAAGACAATAAGGTCATGGAAGGAGACTCAATACGAATGTGCAAGCTCTCCAGAGTGGAGAGGTCATCAACTCTACGGCCGGTCATAATCTATTTCTTGGATATCTGATCGTGTACAACACAACTAGAAGAGGAGAACGAAACATTAAAACCTGAATAAAACAATTGACTTATCAAAATAAGGTTTGAAGACAATTGAGCAACAAAGAAGACAATTGAGATGAATAGTAAAAGGAGATGAGGTTGGGAGAATAGAACCAATAGAAATAACATGCATAGGGATTCCATTTGCTGTTGCAATACTAATGGGGGAAGTAGGGGAAATGTAATTATTAAGGATACACAAATTGGGGATCTGGAAGAACCAAAATAAAAAATTCATGTTGTGGATAAGATAACTGTGATGTTAGAACCATGCAAACCTTGGTGTCATGGCATAAGCTTCTCGAGGAGCCCTTTCAGTGGCAACTTATACTGCTCAAATGAGAGGATGGAGCACTTTTAGAAGTAAAAACTGCAAGGGTTGTTAGAGGACGATAGAGTTGTTGTGGTGGCCGAGAAGGTGACGAAGTGAGAACAGTTGCATCCATTAGGTTGTACAAGTTTAGGGCACGTATTTTTCCTGTGGTCCTTCTGATGGCAAAAGTTACATTCATTCGTAGCAACTCAGGGTTTAGGCTTGACAATGACTTTAGTCCGATGTGACATTAAAGTAGGTAGGATATGTGTCAAATACTGACTAGATGGAGTAACTGAAGAAGCAAAAAATGAACTGAGCGGGAGATGCAATATAAAACACTTTGAACCTAGCTTCCTCAGCAATAAGTTCACCAACTGACCCATCAACTGAGGTAAGGGAGATAACTGCAAGATTGCCTCACGAAGAAGCTTAAACTGATCTCGAAGAGTCATGAGAAACTAAACAAGATGTTTTTCACATAGTGCACATAAAACTACCAAGTAATTCCAAGTCTAAAGGTTCCATAAGAGCTAATTGATTCCAATAATTAGTCCTCTCAATATAGAATTCCTTAATTGATTTTATCTTTTTGCCTGGCACTCTAAATAGACATTTCAAGCTCATTTTGCTTAACAAAATTCGATTCAAGATACATAGTGTGCAAATAATTCCGCACTTTTCTTCGCTGCATTATATTTAAAAAAAACTCATTACAATACTTGGTACTACGGAATTGTGCAACCAAGTTAGAATCCAGTTTTGCAAGTGCAATGACATGTCCTACTTGAGGATCGCAAGGCTGTAGTATTGAAGCATCCACATATCCCCACAATCCCTTACAAACAACAAAAATTTTGATCACATTTGACTAACAAAAGTAGTTGTTATCAGTCAATCATATGATAATAGCTTGCAGTTGATCCTTGGACATGATGAAAACGGAGTAAGAGAAGAAGAATTACCAAAAAATAGTGTCAAATGATAATTCAGGACCTGAAACAGTGCCGAAATAGTGCCAAACAGTACCAAACAATGCTTAAATAGTGCAAAACTGTGTCAAACAATGCTGAAATAGTACTGGACAGTGTCGAAACATTACCAAACAGTACCAAACAGTTCGATTAGTGTTGGAACCATGCAGAATAGTTCTTAACAGTGCCGAAGGGCATGAAACAAGACTAAACTTTGAAAAGAGAGACGACGATTCAGATTATGCAAACTCCAAAACTACTTTGTTGGCTCTGATACCATGACACAAGGAACAAGAAACTAATTGTATTTCATCGGAATATTTAAAATAATACAAGGCTAAGATGAGTTATATAGGCTATCCTTATTAAGCTTATGCAAATCCTAATTCCATGAAAAGACTACGCTGCCCTTATAATAAAGATAAATAACAATAATAAGAAATACTTCTTTCACATATACGACCAGATGGAAAATGAAAAATGCTATAAGATAGTTTATCGGTGAAGAACGGTAAGATGAGTTATATAGGCTGACCTTATTAACTTTATGCAACTCCAAATGCCATGAAAAGACTACACTGCCCTTATAATAAAGATAAATAACAATGATAAGAAATACTACTTCACATACACAAGTAACACAACCATGTGGAAAATGAGAAGTGCTATAAGATGGTTTATCGGGGAATGGAAAGAATGGATTAGGTGTAGTATGTTTATGCAACAAGTCTACTTCACAAGCATATTGCAATACTACTACTTTTCACAAGATTTGTCCAATTTTGTAAGGTTTATATTTTATATAGGCCTACTTTTGCAAGCATACTTTGTTACTACTAGTTTTTATAAGACTTACCCGGCTCGGTCGGGGTAGCTCAGTGGTTGTGTTACTAGTTAACCAAGGTTTTTGTCTCATTATATGTTGTCTTTAGGTGTAGGATATTATAGTTTGTCAAAGTTCCATGTTTTCTTATCAAAGTTGTTAATCCTGTATTGGCCTACATTGTTTTTGTTATTGGTACAATATGTACCGGTACTAGTATGTATCCATGTACTGTGTCGAATTGATCACTAAAAACTCGAGGTAAAATTAAAGGTAATTTTAATAAAAGCATATGTAAAATGTTTGTGCTGCACTTTTGTATGATATTATGTCATAATGATTTTTTGACATATTTTAGAACTTAAATATTTGGAATACAGCCAAACAAGCCTCATGGAATACCGTGTGTAAGTGACACCTGAATATAGATCTAGGTGGAAGTTTTCTGAACATCTCTTCTTCCCAAAAGTCTTTTACTTTTCTTCTTCCAAAAGTGAAACAAAAAATCGATGTTAAAGAGAAGAGAAATTGAAAACCAATTCTCTTCCCTCATTCACAAACAATTAACCCCCTCCTCCACACACACACACACACACACACACACATGTTGTATAGATCATAGAAAGAGAGAACAAAAAATGAGATTGGTACAAGCTTGAAGCCTTGGCCAAACAATGGTGGCCGGTGGGTCATGTTATTGGACGTGGTTAACATAATATTTATTCTTATTAGGAGCATGTTAACCATTTTTCTCATTTTTATCAAAAATGAGTTCTAGATGTGTTTAAGGCCCAAATACCTTGTTTCTATGCATTAAAAATTTTTGGTTTAGTGAAATTTTCATAGTTTATTATCATATGAGTCAAAAGATGAACTAAACATCTTTATACTGTTGTCTTTTTCATACGCTAAACTATAATTATTCAAATAGTGTTCAGTATTATTGAGTATAACATCAGATGCTTGAATTCAAATTTTGACCAATCGATCTCTTTAGTTCTTTTATCATCCGAATCATAGATTGCGGCAGGGCTCAAAGCCTCGAGCCAACCCACATATGTTGCCATATAAGCAAGTTTCTTGCCCAATAGGCTACGTAAATGTGGTTTAAAGCATACTTTCTTATTGTCTAACTTTTTAATTTAATAATGAATCTTTGATATTTATATGCATATAGATATGTTTCCTACTATGACCGAATCATTCCTATACATGATATGATTCAATTCACGGTCTAGAAAAAGGCCATTTCGATTCGCAATTCGATTCACAATTTGACAACCTTAGTCGCGGGAGATTAGAGTCCATGGCAAAGGCCATAGTAGGTCACATTATTCGTGGATTTAGGGTGGCAGACCTCATGCAGATGTACAAATCCACGATTTCAGTTTGAATTCAATCATAGTTTGTAACGTCAATTTTCCTGGTCGCGAGTTCAGATAATAAAGGTCATTGAGTTTGCTGAGCCAATTGGAATGCCACTCGGCCCATTATTGATGATACTAATTACATGTCAAGTCTTGTGTCTGTTTGCACATGCAAGGATGTCAGGCTGTCAGCCATATGCAACAGCACTGTGAACTCATACACGCCCAGGCAATTGATGCTTTTCTGCTTTGGTACTTCCATGACAGGTAAACGAGCTCACATCGGCTAGGATTCCAGAGGTCCACTGTATGAAATATAAACATGGGGCTTGTAACTTTTATTTTGTACAAATTACTTTGCAAGAATAAATATAGTTAGTTCTAATTTTCTAAAACATACAATTAAGTTTACTTGACAAACAATGAATATCTATAAAACTATAAGTAAAATACGAAATTCTACATATATAGAGAAGACGCTTTGACCTATAGTTTTTTAAAATATTGATGCGCTTGCTCTCCCACTCTTTCACCCACATGCGCTCGAGCATTATTGTGGTTTTGGACACATTGCTGGGTTCAACAGTGTAGTATATAAATGGGCGAGTTTCAGACAAGTAGTTGAGAAGATAAGCCAATTAAATAGTTTCTGTTAGCCTCCTTAGGATTATCCAGAAAGTATAAACAACAGTACTGGTTGTGCTTTCAGATTAAGGATGAGAGCATGTGCAACATCGCACACTGCATGTGGATCTTTCCAGAAAAATTCTGGATCCAATTGGTGATGGTTGGCCTAGGTGTAAACTAGAAAAGAAGAATCAAACACAATAGTACATAGGTAGACTACTCTTTCAAATGTGGTGCCACAATAAGAGATGTGAAATTGCGGAAATTTTGTACCTCTCTGGATTGTAGGCATTGTTGTGCTGATTGTGCAAGCTGTTGCTTCTTCTTTATTCTTGATGCTAATTTTCTAGATTATTATATTTGTTGATGAAAAGTGCCGATACTCTATGTGGTTTCTGGTATGTTCATTTTTGTTAGTAGCATAATCTTATTGGTCATTCCCTTTAACAGAACAGATTACCTGGAAATTGACATTGAACAGAAATGATTTGGTTCAAATTTGAGAAATTTCTTTCCATAATAGAAAATTTGTTTTGCCTTAAATTCATTCCATTTGTCATTGGTGAAGGCCATTGCCTTAATAGTGTGATTCTTGATATAGTTTGCGTAGTTTGTAGTTTTTTAGAAAGTATCTGAGAGTGTGTAATGTGTGCATACCCTGTTTCACAAATTTCTCTACATAATAAAACTGTTTTGTTTAGAAAGTTTCTGGACATTGGCATCAATAGTTTGATTCTTGATACAGTTTGGGTGATGTGTACTTTGCATGTTAAAGTTCTGCATTCTCATTCACAAGTGTCTGTTTTCTACAAATGGCCATTTCAACGAGTTCCTGGCCTAGGAACTTTTTGATTTTCAATGATGCTTTTTTGTTTTGGTATTGAATTTTTGAATTTCACACTTCTATTGATAGCTTTGACAGTGGCTATTGACTTTCTTTCTCATATTTTGCTATGGTCGGACTCGTGTAGTTTTCAAAAGCTACTGGACGAATTAAAGAAGCTATATCCAACCTTCCTATTGCTACCAAGGATGAAGACATGGAAGAAGCTGCAGCTTTGAATGACGAGGCTGAAGTGGATAGTCTGACAATGCCTGATGCATCTTCAGTCCCTATATCAGAAGCAAATAATGCGGACGACCTGGATCCATTTGGCCTTGATGCTCTAATTCCTAGCAAATTGAAGAGAGACGAGAAAATGAAGGGAAAGAAAGAAACTTCAACAAAGACTTCGGGGGAAGATGAAGAGACCAAGAGATTTCTCAAATCACAGAGGGAAGCCTGGATTCTTTGTTTGGAGATAGCTGCACGGCGTTATAAAATCCCATGGTCAAACCCATTATACTGTTTGCGTATTGTGTTTGTTTGTTTGTTTACTACCCCTTCCCCTTGATTTTCTCCTCCAATGCTTGTTGGTAGTATCTAAAAAGCATGAATATAGACACGGGATGCAGACACGAACTTACAGAAACATGTTGGTGTGCTATTTATCTTGGAATTAAGATACGGATTTGTTTGGTAAAAGATATATTTAAAATTGATGCAGTTAAAAACAAGTCATTGAATAAGTATACGTGAGTTAAACATGCATCACAGTTTTGACTTGCTCCAGTATTTTAAGACTATATTCTGCCCTCTTAATGTGCCCCATTGTGTCCAACTACAAAAATATAACGCAGTATTCAGTCTTAGTTAAGTGTCTAGAGTGTGTCTTGTCATGTTTAATGCGGGAATGCGAGGCTTTTAGGCGCGTCCTTGCTTCTTAGGGTAGTTTTGTGTGTGTAGTTGCTTGCTTGTTTTTCTTATTAACAAACCGATTTATCCATTTGCAGGTGCCAAACAGGCATTGATATCTTGGTAAAGCATGCCTTTGATAACGTTTCGAGGTTCACCTCCAAACAAAGAGATGCTATTGAGAAGCTTTGGGCTTCTATACGGGAACAACAAATTCGCAGGAAGCATGGGAAGTCAGTTTCCGGGAAACTTGATGTGAATGGTTTTGAATGGCTCCAACAGAAATATGCAAATGAGAAGATCAGCATTCGGCATTCTGTCAGCGGTGGTGGTGGGGATCGACGTGCTCAACAGTGGCTTGGTTAGCACAGCTCTATTATTTGATGTAATTTGAATCCGAATACTATTCGTGGCAATCATACGGAAGAAGGGAATAGTGGGAAGTGGTTTAAGTCACCATTAAGTCGATGGATACCCTAAGTTTGGTTTGTGTACATTTGTATTGTAATATGACCAATAATTATTTGATGGGATATTTATAGATCAAGCCTCTCATGCATGGCTTTACAAGGAGGCCTGAAGAACTCTATTGTAGTGGTATTTCTACTTCTTTTTAAACTTTGTTTGCTATTTACATTGGTGTTGTGTGTGCGTAGTATTTTCTAACAGTTGACTCTGTACTAGTATAGTGGCAACATTTATTGCTGTGTTCAGTATGTTGTGTTTGCATCCTGAATTTGAGGAGGGAGAGGATTGATAAGAAGTGTGGGGTGTTGAATTATGGACTATTACGAGTCTTTGTGGAGTTAAAAGAGGGTCAACTCAAATGTGCACAACAGGTTGTTTTGCTTAGACATCCTTTGTTGAAAAAACAACCAGTTAGAGGCATCTCCAGTGGTGGTTGAAATGTCTTCCCATAGCTAAGTCAATAACTATAGGAGGGTTGGGTCGTATAATAGGTGTTTCGCTAAGCAAATGTGTAAATTATATATATAAAGTGTTACTTACAGTGATTTGGTATACGAAAGTGACAAAATTTCTCAATAATCACCTTAGCATAATTTTTCCAAGTGCTCGATTCTCTTTGTTGGTAGTTCTTTGCCCCTACTTATAAGAATAGTTTGTGTCCAGATGAATGCACTCAAGTGTATTTTTTGCAGTTGTCGTCTTCGATCGTGAATTGATTTGACACATCATATGGATTAGTGCTATTATTAGTCAGCAACATCGACAAGGATAGCTTTTGGTTTGAGGTGGCATCATTTGAGCTCTAGTATTAAAAGACAGTTAGCTTGAGATGGTCGGCACCTTACACGGTTGTCATCTGAGGTCTTTGGTCTGAGGTGATGTTTAGGACATAACGAAGCCTAGTCCTCGGGTCATTGGTTTGTCAGTCCTTGGCTATGAGATATATATTCAGTTCCTACAATTGTCCCTTTAAGAAAAGTTCACTTTAATTACGTTTCACACCCTCCCCAACCATCACTAAAATCTCAGAATTTCAACCAGATAAGGTCCAGACTCCAGACCATCCTTTCTTCACCCATTCCCACCTCTCAACCTACCCCCCTCTCTCTCTCCCCCCACCAAAAAAGATACGAATCCGTCGGTTTCTCTCACATCATGCTCTTCCTCACTGTAAACACTCCCCAGCCCCTCTCTTTCTCCTCCAATACCTCCCTCATCTCCCACCCGCAATCTTTCACCCTCCGCCGCCACAAACCCCTAATTTCAAAACCCATCTCAGCCACCATCACCCCATCCCCACCCAACCCATCTCAACAACAGCAACTCTACCAGCCCTTCCGTCCACCCCCATCCCCTCTCCCCGCCAAATTTCGCTCCCTCGACACAGCCGGCCGCCTCGATGTCCTCACCAACCGCCTTGGCCTCTGGTACGAGTTCGCCCCTCTTATCTCCACCCTCTTCCAGGAAGGCTTCACTCCCTCGACCCTCGAAGAAATCACTGGCCTCTCTGGCGTCGAGCAGAACCGCCTCGTCGTCGCCGCCAAGGTCCGCGAATCCTTAATCCAATCCAAAATCGACCCTGAAATCCTCTCCTTCTTCGACAATGGCGGCTCCGAGATTCTCTACGAAATACGGCTCCTCAGCGCCTCCCAACGGGTCGCCGCCGCGTGTTATTTGGTGGAAAACAACTCGGACGCGAGGGGCGCTCAAGAACTCGCTCGAGCTATGAAGGATTTTCCCCGGAGGCGTGGAGATAAAGGTTGGGAGAACTTTAATTATGTTCTTCCAGCTGATTGTTTGTCTTTTATGTATTACAGACAAGCTCAGGAGCATAAAAACCCATCGGATCAGAGAACGGCGGTGCTGGAGCAGGCGTTGGAGTTGGCGGTGTCGGAGACGGCAAAGAAGAGGATTTTGGGTGATTTGGAAGGAGGAGAAGGTGATGGGGAAGGGAAAGATAAGATGGAAGATGGTGTGCTTGTGCCGGTGGTGAGGATGAAGGAAGGTGAAGTGGCCGGGTCGACCAGGGTGGTGGTGTTGCCTGTTTGCAAGGGTGAGGAGAGGGAAAGAGAGGTGGAGGATGCCCCGTGGGAGTGTGCGAGCAAAGGGGATTTTGACGTGGTTGAAGCGGAAAAAGGGTGGAGTACGTGGGTTGTGTTGCCCGGGTGGATACCTATAGTGGGGTTGAAGAGAGGAGGAGTGGCTGTGGCATTTGCGGACGCGAGAGTTTTGCCATGGAAGGCGAATAGATGGTATAAGGAGGAGCCAATTCTGGTGGTGGCGGATAGGGGGAGGAAGGAAGTGTTGGCCAATGATGGGTTCTATTTGGTATTATACAATGGTGATGGTGGTGGTGGTCGTGGTGATGGATTGAAGGTGGAGAGAGGTTTGGTATTGAAGGAAAAGGGTGTGAAGGTTTGTTTAGGTACTGTTGTATTGGTGGTTAGACCACCAAAAGAAGAAAGTGATGATCAATTGAAGGATGAAGATTGGGAATGAAACTTTAGTCATTGTGATCATTACCCGAGTTTGGTTTGATTTTCCAATGCAGATTCTGCTGAAGATTGGAGTGAAACGTTTGTCCTTCAAATGGCTCTAGAAGAGTGAAGAGCTAATTGAAACCCCATTTTTAATCTTCAATTGGAGGATTCAGCCTTATAGCTTAACAAGTCAGGGAGATTTTGGCAATGTAGAGGAGAATTTAGGACCTTTCTTAAAGCTGTAATCTTGCGATATGCTTGAGTAAAAAAAATTTAACAAAAACAAATAAAAGCCTTTATTCTTTTTTGTCTAATAAAAAGAATAAATATGATTTGAGTTCACTATCTTAAGCTCTTTCAAACTTAATTTTGTGGAAATGAAAGTTCTTGTGCCATGTATGAAATGTGCATACAGAGACATGCCACATAACTATGGCTTTTCCCTTCACCATAGAGATTTAGTTGTTGTGATATTTAGGATATGTGAGTTCTGAACTTGTTGAATATTTGGTATTTTGTATCTTGTCTGGTTTCTATCACCGTCAAGCTATCAACAGTGTAGATTGTTTTCTATATTACATGGACTCAGATACCGTATCGGGTGCGGTAATGTATATAAGTGTCCGTGTTATCCAGTTTCCATCTCAAAGACTAGGGGATACGTCAAAATTAATTTATTTATTTTTGAATATATTTCATGCATGATATAGAAGTTTTACGTGTCTGTGGGAATTTTTAAATTACAAAATATGCTTATTAAGTGTGTCTTCAATTAAATGTGTCGGACACGGTTTGCTTGTTTATTACATGGTAATATGTTAGGTGTGAGCTGAACTTTTCAAGGCAATCTTTCTGTTCCACGGCTGCTTAGAACTACACTGGTGGTATGCACCCATCGTAAATGGGTACTGCATCCATTTTGTTATTGTTGGCCAATGCTTTAAAACTTGAAAGAAAAAGTCTAAGAACATAAATGTGTTCGGATACGTGCATCCAAAGGTTCCCGATGTATCCTGATGAAGCGGATTGAAGATCGTCTTCCCGTCTGACCTGCACAAAGAGACTTGACACCGGTGTGGTATCTTGCCAACACCCCTCCGATGCTTAAGTTAGCTTGAGGATGGAGGAAATGTATGAAAAGACAATAGGGGTACAATTGGGCAGAATATTCGTACATTGTACCGTAGAGTCTTCTCTGTTATATAGAGTTTTCCTTGGCGAGAAATCAGGAAGAGATGAGATCCTTCCCTGATTTAGTGGAGTGAATCAAGGGCAGTAGCCCTTAATTAGGTAACTGCATTCCCCACGATTATCCTTGCCCTGAATAGGGGGATCTGGTGGAGATGGCTAAAAGGAAGTGGAGAGATTTGAGGGATCTCGATGGGAACCTCCTCTCCTTGCGGGATGATTTGTTTAAGGTAAGAAGATCCCGCAAAGTACGGCGAATGGTTGAGCCGAGTGGACCAAACTATGGCTGAGCTGAGCAGACCAGACTATGGCTGAGCTGAGCAGACCAGACCAAGGCTGAGCTGAGCAGACCAGACCATGGCTGAGCCGAGCAGACCAAGCAGAATACCAACCAGCTCAGCTACACGTCATGACCCATCAGCTACTCCCCTATTTCTGAACGGTTGGCATGCCTTATGAGAAGAAATATCAACAGCCTGATGCATTGAATCATGACGGTTCAGATTTTGCCTCGATCTTTATGCAGCATTTAAAGCCCTGTCAGAAACGCTTGAGAACCTGTAAGGCGGCTTTTGATCTAGGGTTGCCACGTGTTTTTGATCAACGGTTCACATTTGAAGGTTCTTCAGGGAAGGCCTATAAATGGGGCTCGTTAAGACTTACCAGGGTTTCCTTTCTCTCTCGTCGACTTAGCAACTTACTAAGCTCTTGCGAACTCCTGCCAAAACTGTCCTCTATCGTTCGCTTCAGACGACCGAAGTTCCCGTCATTTAGGTACGTTTGCGTTGTTTTTCCTGATTCTGGCTGGCAACAACTCTATTCCAGACCCTAGGGGTTTAGGATATTCTTGGGCGTTTTTCTTCCTCAGGTTGTGTCGTTATCTGCACAACCAGTCCGACTGTCCATCGTTTGGAGAGTTTGCCCACTCCCCAGTCGTTTCACAATATTACCAGGAGATCTTTGATTTCATTCAACCTGCCATTCCCCAGTTCCATAAAATGACATCTAGACGACCACCCTCTAGGTCTTCTACTCCCGTTTCCTCAGAGATAGATATAGATCAGACATACCGACCTGACCCGTCGAGTGCCACATATCATCCTCAACCCAGGGGTATAGCCCTGCACCTTAGACCCATAGAGGCCGACCAAATAGCTTCGACTGTGACCGAGGACGATCTGACGTTACTGAGGATAAAATACCAAATCCCGGACTCGGTTCATCTGAGAGTCCCTGGTTCGACCGAGAGAGCGAATGCCCCTAGGCTAGACGAGCTGAGCCTATATATGGCCGACTTTGAGGCCGGGCTGAGGCTTCCTTTCCATCCCTGTATAAGGGAAGTCCTCTGGTTCCTGGGGTTATCCCCAGGACAGCTTCTGCCCAATTCCTGGCGAATCCTGGTCGGTTGTGGTGTGCTCTGGGCAGCCGCCACAGAGGAGAAGGCCACACTGACCAAGGAGGCCTTTCTCTACTGCCACCAAGTGAGCATGTCTGCTCAGGGCTGGTGGTATTTTTCTAAGAGGGACGGCGTAGCCCCTTTGGTCGAAGGCCTGCCCTCAGCCAACAAAAGGTGGAAGGACAAGTTCTTCTTCATCTCAGGAGGAGGATGGGAGTACCCTTCCTGGGAAGAGCGGACAGGCTCCTCCAAGATTCGCTGCTTCTGGGGAGAGCCTCATCCTTCTCGTGAGCACCTCGTCTCTTCAAGCTTCTAGTTTTTCCATCATTTTTCTTTTGCTCTTGTGGCTGACCAGACTTTGCTTTTTTCTGAGCAGGGAAACAGAGGCCTGAGATCTCAGCCGAGATCAGCGAGCAGCTAAAGACGGTGACCGAGTACCCCGACCACGACTACCGGGTCCTTATCGCACCAGAAACCTTAGCGACATACCTATTCGGTCCAGAACCATCACGTGAGGCCCTTGCCCTAGAGAGAGGTATCTCCTCTTCTTTCTGTTTATTTCTTAGGTGAAGCCATCTCATGTTTTCCTTTTGTCTTTACCAGAGGAAGAAGCAGGGATGAAGCTGAACATGGAAAAGCTGGCCGCCATGTCTGAGCGTGCCAATACTAGGGGTCCTCCCAAGCCCAAGAAAACAAAGAAGAAGGCCCTGACCGACCCCTCCACCTTCGTGGACTCTAGGGTGACCTCCCAGGATCAACAATCTACTGCTCCTCCTGCCAAGAAGTCCAAGAAGGACCTTGCTGAAAAGAGTCCAACACAGGAGCTGCAGACCGCCCCTGAAGAGCAGGTGGTGGTGATCGAGTAAGTTGCTGCTACAGCTTCCCAAGGGGAGGTGCCCTCATCCCAGCAGTTGGCTGAGGAGAAATAGAAGGGCAAAAAGAGGAAGAGCAGGGAGGCCTCCTCCTTAGCCCAGGCTCCAAACGAGGCCGAGATCCCAGCCCCAGCTCCAGAGCTCTCGCTCCTCACTAGCAGCAAATACGCTGTCGACGTGCTGAACGATCTCCCGACCGACAGGGATTGGGAGCTGCTGAGGGGAAAACCTGCTGAGGAAAAACGCGCCCGGCTCCTCATCCATCTGGCCAAGGTAATCGTCTCTCTATCTCTTTCATGCCTCTTGACAAACAGTCAATCCTAATTTTTCTTTTTCTTGTTCATTATAGGCGGTTGCATATAGCAAGTCCTTGGTGCAGGACTCCATTGATGATGAGGATGCCATCTCTGCTCTGGAGGCGAAACAGAGAAAAGATGATAGTTTGGCGGCCAAGCTGCGCCAGACTATCACAAAGTTGAAGGCTGAGGTGGTCCAGCTGAGAGAGGAGAACTCCGTCAAGGATGCTCAGATCTTGAGCTTGACAGAAACTTCCACGGCCAACGAGAACCGGGCCATCTATCTGGAGGACATGCTGGCCTTGGAGCAGAACAGGACGACGGATCTGAGGAAGGTCGTGGCTGAGTCTAGTTCAGCTTTGAAGGCTCAACAGAAACGGATCCAGGACATGGCCCAGAAATGCGACGAGCAGAGCAGACTGCTCCTAGAGAAGGATAGGGAGATCAGCTCCCTGAAGGATCAGGCTCAGTCAGTTCAGATGGACCATTTGAAGGACTCCCCAGAGTTCATAGATCTGATGACTGAGTACTAGTTCAGCGGCTTCATGTCCCTGAAGAGGAGAATAAGCTCAGCTCATCCTGAACTGGACCTGAGCCCCTTCAAACCAGAGGACGAGGAGATCGGTCTGGAGGGAGATGAAGAAGCCGAGGAATCCGAGGGTGATGAGGAGAACAGCCATGCTGGGGCTCTGCTTCTGGAGGGGATGACCGACCAGGGTCTTCTCATGATCACTCAAGGAGGGGAAGACTCGACTGTTCTTACAGTGGAAATTCTGGATGATGACGAGTCTCCTCCTCCTCCTCTGGCTGTGAGTGACCCGGTCGTGGTCATGGCCGAGGAGATCATAGTGAGTGCAGCTGAGGTCCTCATCTCTGAAATAGCTGATGAGGTCCTCAGGGAGACCTCTCCTGCAGCAGACCAGGGAACCGACTCCCCAGCTTTGGATCAGCCTCCTCCCTTGGGCCAGCCTCTTGCATCTGATCAGTCCCTCGTCTTGAAATCTTCCAAGGAGACCAACTAGTCCCTTGTGTACTTTTTGTTTCTTTTTTCTTTACATTTCTTCATGGTCCATTGTAAATCTTCCAATGAAATAGAAACAATTGGTCTACTCTTCATATCTGTACTGGATGAATGGCTTTTTTTTTTTTTTTACCCTTATCATATTCTGATTGGAGGAATGGCTCTCTCTTCTTCTCTACTTATGTGTGCAGTTTTTTCTGCCTTCTTGAATAATATCACCCTTAGGGTAGGAGTATTCCTTTGAGAAGATAATCAGAAAATATAACCCTTGCGGATAAACTTAATAGGCTTAACCTTATCTGCCAATTTCGTGACGGCCACTGGGGGTTACTTGCTGAGCAGGCGAGGCTGTTCGGATACATGGTCCTGGAGGACATGGGCTGAGCAGGCGAGGCTGCTCGGATACCTGGTCCCGGAGGACATGGGCAGAGCAGGCGAGGCTGCTCGGATACATGGTCCCGGAGGACATGGGCCGAGCGGGCGAGGCTGCTCAGGTACATGGTCCCGGAGGACATGGGCTGAGCAGGCGAGGCTGCTCGGATACATGGTCCCGGAGGACATGGGCTGATCAGAAGAGGCTGCCCGACCATTATGTTTTGTTGTCCCCAGATATAACTTCATCAAAATAACAAAATTTATCCATCTTGATTGGACTTCTAATAAATTTGATGATTCCTGTTCTCATAAAAGATAGGACAAAAGAATAAGACAACAGAGACAAATACTTAAAGAATTTTATTGAAAATACTTCTTCAAGTGTTCAGCATTCCAGGGTTGAGGGAGCTTTTTCCCTGACAGTGTGGTCAGACGGTAGGACCCAGCCTTCACATGTTCTGTTACTTGATAAGGGCCTTCCCAATTTGGACCCAGATGTCCAATCTTCTTCCCTGTGGGATTCACTTTCTTCAGAACCAACTCCCCAGTCCTGAAACTTCTTTCCATGACTTGGCTGTTGTAGAATTTTGCCATCTGCTGCTGATAAGTGGCCATTTTAATGGCTGCCTTTTCTCTTTTCTCTTCTAGGAAGTCTAGTCCCTCTAAGAGTCCCTGGTGGTTTTCTTCTTCCTTGAAACCCTGAATTCTGTGGCTGAGCAACCCAATTTCCATAGGAATTACTGCTTCCACCCCATAAGCCAGAGAATAAGGGGTTTCTCCCGTTGCCGTTCGGGCAGTTGTACGGTAGGCCCATAGGACACTAGGCAGCTCCTCTGGCCAGTCTCCCTTTGCAGCCTCTAACTTTTTCTTCAGATTCTTCTTAATTGTGCGGTTTGTGACCTCCACCTGCCCATTGGCCTTGGGATAAGCTTTGGAAGCATAGTGCACATGTATCCCCCTCTGTTCACAAAACTCAAGGAATTGATCATTGTGGAACTGTTTGCCACGATCAGTGATGATTACTCTGGGCAGCCCAAACCTGCTGATAACATTCTTCCAGATAAAGCTAATTGCTTTCTTTGTAGTGATGGTGGCTAGGGGCTCAGCTTCTACCCACTTAGTGAAGTAGTCCACAGCCACTATAGCAAACTTGTTCTGTCCTTTGCCAATAGGAAGGGGCCCAATCAGATCTAATCCCCATTGGGCAAACGGCCAAGGAGAGGGGATTGGAGTTAACAAGGTAGGAGGATGATGGGGAATATTACCAAACTTCTAGCATTTCTCACATCTCTGGACCATCTGCATCGCATCACTTTGCATGGTTGGCCAATAATATCCTGTTCGGATCAGTTTCTAGGCTAGTGCTCTTCCTCCAGAATGATTTCCACAAGACCCTTCATGGACTTCCCTCAGAGCATATTCAGCCTCCTTATTGGTCAGACACCTTAGCAATGGAAAAGAGTAACTTCTGCGATACAAGACTCCTTCTAGGCATAGATATTTAGCTGCTCTTAGCCTCAGTCTTCTGGCTAGGTCCTTGTCAGTGGGCAGTCTACCCTTCTCCAGATAATCAACAATAGGATCTGCCCATGAGTCTTTGTAGTTGACAGCAGCTACTTCCTGAACAGGTAATTCCACACTCGGTTGTTCCAACCTCTGAATTGGGACCAAGCGACTGAGGGCTTCTTCTCGAGCTGTGGCCAACCGTGCAAGCTGATTAGCTTCTTCATTTTCTTCACGGGGGATCCTCAGCAGCTTCAAAGTGTTAAAGGCTTTCTGGAGCTTCTGAACCCTGTCTAGATAAAGCTTCATCCTGTCTTCCTTAGCTTCATAGTCCCCCAGTACTTGCCCCACTACCAACTGGGAGTCACTGCCAACAGTAAGGTCCTTTATCCCTAAAGATTTGGCCAATTTGAGTCCGATCAGGAGTGCTTCGTATTCGGCTTCATTATTGGTGGCCTTGAAATTAAACCTGATGGCGTACAGAAGCTTAAGCTTGTCCGGAGAAATCAGGATGACACCTGCTCCACTGGCCCCTGTATTCACAGAGCCATCAACATAGAGAACCCAACCTACTAACTCCTCAACTTCTGTGTCGGTTGGCTCAGCTGGCAGGGAATCTGAAGTATCTAAGGGCAAGAATTCTGCCACAAAATCAGCAAGGGCTTGTGCTTTGATGGCTGTTCTAGGACAGAATTCCAGGTCAAATTCTCCCAGCTCCAGATGTCTCAGGGTTGTGTAAGGTTTTCTTAAGTGGCTGATCAGTCATAACTTTGATGGGATGAGCCTGGAAATAGGGCCTCAGCCTCCTTGCCGCTGTGACTAAGGCAAAAGCCATTTTTTCCACCCTAGGATACCTGGTCTCAGCCCCCCTCAGTGCTCTGCTTGTGTAGTAGACAGGGTGCTGTATATTGGCCTCTATCCTTATAAGCACTGAGCTCACTGCATGAGGTGAGACAGCCAAATAGACATATAGGTCTTCTCCCCTTTGCGTACGACTGAGGAGGTGAGGCATTGTCAGATACTGTTTCAGTTGCTGAAAAGCCATTTCGCACTCAAGAGTCCAATGAAATGCTTTCTTCAAAACTTGGAAGAATGGATGGCATTTATCGGTAGCCCGGGACACAAAACGATTGAGAGCAGCAACACACCCCGTGAGTTTTTGTACCCCCTTTATTCCCTTGGGAGACTCCATAGTGAGAATAGCTCTGATCTTCTCAGGATTGGCCTCTATACCTCTTTGGGACACCATAAATCCCAAGAACTTCCCTGAACTGACCCCAAATGCACACTTGCTGGGGTTAAGCTTCATCTGGTACTTCCGAAGTGCCTCAAAGGTCTCCCTGAGGTCCTCCACATGGTCTGATCTTCTCAGGCTCTTCACCAGCATGTCGTCAACATAAACCTCCACATTGCAGCCAATCTGTTCCTTGAACATGCGGTTGACCAGCCTCTGATAGGTTGCCCCTGCATTCTTGAGCCCAAAGGGCATTACCTTATAGTAGTAGAGCCCTCTAGCTGTGATGAAGGAAGTCTTCTCCTCATCTTCCGGGTGCATCTGAATTTGATTGTAGTCTGAAAATGCATCCATGAAACTGAGCAGCTCGTGACCGGCTATGGAATCTACAAACAGGTCAATTCTGGGCAGAGGGAAGCTGTCCTTGGGGCATGCCTTGTTGAGATCCTTGAAATCCACACACATGCGCCATTTTCCCTTTGGCTTAGGAACGAGCACCACGTTGGATATCCACACCGGATATTTGGCTTCCCGAATGAACTGGGCCTCCTCCAACTTCTCCACCTCTACAGCAATGGCTGCATTTCTCTCTGGGGCAAACGTGCGTGTCTTCTGCTTCACCGGACGATGAGCGCTGTCCACGTTCAGCCTGTGAGTAATGATGCTGGGGTTTATGCCTGGTAGATCGTTATGTGACCAAGCAAAAACATCTGCGTAATCTCGCAAGAATCC
The DNA here is from genome assembly GCA_019985065.2 of Arctostaphylos glauca. NCBI lineage: Eukaryota > Viridiplantae > Streptophyta > Magnoliopsida > Ericales > Ericaceae > Arctostaphylos > Arctostaphylos glauca. The sequence continues at coordinate 26,811,101 of JAHSPW020000005.1, read as the reverse complement.
AACCAAAGCGGCCCTCTCTTCTGACCCCAGCCCTGAACCCAAACAGAACGTTTTCTTAGTTTGCCCCTCTATTACAGGTATTTCAATGAGCTCCTCAACTGGTTCCCCTTGCTGTAGCTTCTTCTCATCCCTTGCATCAATTCCACTGACTGACAAGGCTTCTCGTGATCTCATAGAAGTGATGTAACACTCCCTTGCTCTCTTCTGGTCTCCTCTGACCTCACCAACACCATTAGCCGTGGGGAACTTGAGCTTGAAATGGTAGGTGGAGACTACTGCCTTGAATTTATTGAGGGTCTACCTACCCAGTATCACATTGTAAGCTGAGGGGCAGTCCATCACCAGAAAATCAACCAAAGGAGTGGCATTTCTGTGTTCATCCCCTATCATGATCGGTAGGGAGACAACGCCCATGGGATGAGCAGTCTCCCCGGAGAAGCCCACCAAAGGGGACCGTACAGGCCTGATCCTGTCTCTCCCCAACTGCAACTTCTCAAAAGCTGGCAGGAAGATGATATCTGCTGAACTTCCTGTGTCCACGAGAACCCTTCTCATGGTCCAATTGGCGAGAAGGGTTGTGATCACCAACGGGTCATCATGAGGATGAAGCACCCCCTCAGCATCATCTTCTGTGAAATGAATGGCTAGGCCTGCCACTCGTGTGCGCTTTACCAGTTTCTCTGCACTGAGCACCTCCCTGGCATAGGTTCTCCGAGCAGATATGGTGTCTCCACTAATCCCTGGTCCTTCAGAGATCATGTTTATCTCTCCTATGGGGCGATGAGGAGGAGGAGGTGGGAGAGTCCTTTCACGCCCGTGGTCAGCTGGCCCAGCAGCGTGTCCTGTCCCCTGGTGGAACTCTCCTTCCTTACGCACGAATCGTTGGAGACGTCCCCGCCTGATCAGCCCCTCAATCTACTGCTTCAGCTCGATACAATCATCAGTATCGTGTCCATGATCACGATGGAAACGACAATATTTCTGGCGAGAGCGACGCTCAGCCGGAGTCTTCATTTTTCCTGGCCATTTGAGCTCAGGATAGTCACTGATCTCCTGCAGTACTTGGTTCACTGTTGCGACCAGGGGAGTGTAATCATGGAATCGTTTCTCTGGTCGTCCCCTTTGGGGAGAATCCCTTCTGTCCACCCTCTTTCCTCTGGGGTACTCCTCAGCCCGCGACTGGCCACCTTCCTTTCTTCTCCTGCTAGGCTGAGGAGCTCCTGTCTGAACAGTAGGAATTTCCCTTTCTCAACTGAGGTGGGCGGCAAGGGTATCCTCTGCGTTCATCTGCCGCTGAGCCCTCAACATGAGCTCAGCCATATTAGTGGGAGGCTCTGCAGACAAGGAGAACAAAAATTGCCCGGGCCTGAGACCTGACATGTACGCTGCGATGGCCACCTGATCATCTACATTATCCACTTGCATGGATTCCTTATTGAACCTGGTTGTGAACTCCCTAAGAGTTTCCCCTTTGACTTGCTTAACATTAAGTAAGTAAGTGGTTGGCCTCTTGTATCGCTGACCAGCGATGAAATAACTCACGAAATGACGGCTGAGCTCTTTGAACGTACTGACCGTGTTAGGGGAGAGTTTGTTGAACCATATGCGAGCGGCTCCCCCTAAGGTGATAGGAAAAGCCCTGCACATGATGGCATCAGGCATAGCCTGCAGGTGCATAAGGGACTTATAAGTCTCCAGGTGGTCAAGTGGATCCTTTGTTCCATCAAAGGTATCAATCTGACGAATTCTGAACTTCGGTGGGAGGGGAACTGCCATCACATCTGCAGTGAAAGGGAGCTCAGTGGTTTGGACCAACTCGTCCACAGAGGCAGGAGCTTTGGTCTTCATCTGCTTTGTCAAACCATCGAGCTGCGCCTTCATCTGGCGCATCTGATTGGTCATAAGGTCTTCATGGGACATAGAACCAGAGAAAGTTCCATAGCGAGGTGCTGCTGTATGGCTACTGGTTTCCCCATCCCCCCCCCCCCCCCAAGTGACGTCAAAGTCCCCTTGAACGGGGGGTTCAGCCATCGAAGCGGGTGGGGGTGGTGGATCCCTAGCCGGTGGAGCCGGTTGCATACGCTGCAACAGGGCCTGATTCTGTTCCAGAATGCGCTGCATTCCCTGCGTTAACGTCATAACGTCCTGGCGCAGGGCTTGATAATCAGCAGCGGTGGCAGCAGGAGGAGCAGAAGGAGCGTTGTTATCATTGGAAGCCATGGAGCGGGTCAAGACCATAAATTCAATCCGATCAGTACATTTGTAATCGTTCCACAGATGGCGCCAACTGATGAAGCGGATTGAAGATCGTCTTCCCGTCTGACCTGCACAAAGAGACTTGACACAGGTGTGGTATCTTGCCAACACCCCTCCAATGCCTAAGTTAGCTTGAGGATGGAGGAAATGTATGGAAAGACAATAGGGGTACAATTGGGCAGAATATTCGTACCTTGTACCGTAGAGTCTTCTCTGTTATATAGAGTTTCTTTGGCGAGAAATCAGGAAGAGATGAGATCCTTCCCTGATTTAGTGGAGTGAATCAAGGGCAGTAGCCCTTAATTAGGTAACTGCATTCCCCACGATTATCCTTGCCCTGAATAGGGGGATCTGGTGGAGATGGCTAAAAGGAAGTGGAGAGATTTGAGGGATCTCGATGGGAACCTCCTCTCCTTGCGGGGTGATCTGTTTAAGGTAAGAAGATCCCGCAAAGTACGGCGAATGGTTGAGCCGAGTGGACCAAACTATGGCTGAGCTGAGCAGACCAGACTATGGCTGAGCTGAGCAGACTAGACCAAAGCTGAGCTGATCAGACCAGACCAGACTATGGCTGAGCTGAGCAGACCAGACCAAGGCTGAGCTGAGCAGACCAGACCATGCCTGAGCCGAGCAGACCAAGCAGAATACCAACCAGCTCAGCTACACGTCATGACCCATCATATCCGGATTTGTGTCTCTAACATTACTAACTTGAAATCATGTTTTGATCGATGAGTTTGTACTTCTCACGTGTTCGGCGCAGCATTTGTAGCATTTTATGTAAGAGTGGCAGCTCCAAAACCTTCTAAAGATGGTATGTATGAAAGCACTTGCACTCTAATAAAAAACTGTCAATATTCTGAATACTCACTCAACTAGTTCATATAGATTTTTTTCATGAAAAAATTCGTTCATGGGGATTTGATATACAAAAACCTAGGATACTGCATAAGGAATGAATCTCAAAATCAAAAGCACTGCAAAAAGTAGGGTTGTAGTAGTCAATACGTACGTTGTGTGGAGTGGTGGAGAGAGAGGGTGGAGGGGAGACAGAGAGGAATGGGAAATTTGTTTTATTGTGCATTGCGCCTGCTTGTCGTGAGGAATGGTGTGGAAATAGAGAGGAATGGGGTATGTATGTTGCCGACTTGTCGTGACAAGTGAATCAAAGAATGGAAAAGTTTGTTGTGCATTACATACAACAGAACGTATTGGGCATTAAAACGACATTTTGGAATACACGCTCTGTTGTGCTCAATGCACAACAAAGATCCCAAATCGAATCAGATGTAAGACCCACAAACATAACACAATCCTCCAATTTTTGTTTTTCGGCTGTGTTTTGTTGTTTTCTTATTCTAACAATTCTTTTATGTTGATCATGAATATGGGCTGCAATTCGGCTAATAGTGTTGGATTGGGTTCATATATGCTCTGACGCGGACTATTTGAGTGTTTAAAATATTGTGGGTTGGATAATCAAGTAAACACCAAAACCATAATAGTTAATAGTAAAGTTATCGATTTTATATCTCCTGCTTATCGGTTTTGTTATTGGTACGGTACATATCGGTACTAGTATGTACTAGCGTACTGTTTCGGATTTATTGTTAAAATTAATATACATTTCTAAATAATATTTGTTAACAAAAAATCACATTATACATATAAAACAAAGCGCCTCACAACCTAATATAAATCACCAAACATAAAGGGGTTGATTTTAGTCTAAATTAATGTCTAAATATTCAAAAAAATCATTAACTGAATTTTTTTTTTGAAAAAAAGGACCAGTATAATACTGGCCGGAACAGCCAAGAACAAACTGAAATGGTACGTCGATAATTCAGTACCATTATGAGAACGTTACGAAATATACCGTCCGGTACGTTACAGAATTGATAAATTTGCTTAATGAGAAATAATAGGCACCCCCGGGGGCCCTGCTGTGCACAGTGCACAGCAGGGTGTGTTGTGCGCTGAAACGGCGTCGTTTTGGTGCGCAAAACACTGCCCGAACAGTAAAAAATTGACCGAACAATTTTCGGTCAGTGTTTTATGCGCCAAAACGACGCCGTTTTGGCGCGCAGCACCCTGCTGTGCACCAGGGCCCCAATTTCCCCCAAAATTGGGTGCCCAGAAGAGACAGAGAATGTGACTTTGCACACTCTTCCCTCTTTCTCTCTCTGGCCTGGCGCCCCTCCCCCCTTCCCTCATCTCTCTCTCACACACGCATTTCCCCGCCCCCAAACTCTTTTTATCCCAGCACATCTTCTTACACATATTATAATACACACATTTGCAATTTTATATACTAATTTAGATTTTTTTATTTTTTATATTTATTCAATTTATTTTTTGTATTTATTAGTTTTGTATTATTATTTTTACCAATTATTAGTTTATCTTGACAAAAATAATTTAAAAAGTTTTTTATATTTATTCAATTGATTTTTTTTGTATTTATTAGTTTTGCATAAGTGTTTTTACAAATTATTAGTTCGTCTTGACAATAACAAATTAAAAAGTATAATTTTTTCATAAAAGTTAAAAAAAAAACTTTACTAGAAATAAAAAAAAAGTCTAAACATGGCATTTTTCTCTTATTTTTCATCCTTTATGAAAATTTTAAGTTTTTTTGCATAATTTTTTATTTTTCTAAAGCATCTTGTCGAAAAGAACTAATAATTAATAAAAAATTAAAGTCTAACATCAGACTTATTTTTAAATACGAAAATCATGAATATAACATTTAATATATTATTTGTTTGTTTGTGTGTGATTATCCAAATCTAATTAATTTTGCCTTATCAGACTTATTTTGTTGCCCAATTAGATTGTATTACTGTTAGAAAAAATTAATCAAACTTATTTTTTGCCTGACTCTAAATTTTTATTAATTATTAGTTCTTATATTTTAGAAAAGTAAAAAACTTATTTTCAAAATTTTTTAAATTTTCATAAAGGACAAAAAATAAGTCAGAAAAAGGCTTTGTTTAGACTTATTTCTTTATTTCTAGTAAAGTTTTTTTTTTTAACTTTTAGGAAAAAAATTATACTTTTTAAATTGTTTTTGTCAAGACGAACTAACAACTTGTAAAAATACTAGGGGTGATAAAAAAAAAAAATCAATGGATCTAAATAAACAACCGAAATATTGGTAAAGGGAGGTGTTAATTAGTTCTAGCAAACTACACCACATGATGTTTAATGAACGGCAAAGGGAGGTGTTTAGAGTTTCTGATTTGCTGAAAATATTGCATTAATGCTATGTTGAGCTTACAATTTGGAATTAAGCTTAGAATTGATGTTGGAGGCTTTAGAGGAATATTAGATGTATACAAAGTCTAAAATTCCACACTCACCAGTGGTCATTTATATGCAAGTAATTACAGTGCAAAGATGGTTTCAGATAATTGTATGCTTGTGTCTGTGCTTGTGATATTATATGTAGCAAAGATATTGTCATAATTGATGGGGAAATGGAGATGGGAATTAAAAGACGCATGGCCGAAAGGCAATGGAAGACTTTGACATGGAAATGATTCTATTATGAGTTTGGAAAACTTCATAAGTTTTCTATATAACTCATTTCCCCGTAGAGCACCAGAGAACATAAGGAATTTGATCAAGGTTCCATAGTTAGGGTTAGAGAGATCGAGCAAGAGGAGAGTGAGCTTTGGAAAAGGAGGAGGAGTTGTGATTTAGATTTTTGGAAAATCTAGGCTAAAAATCCGATGTATAGAAAGATATGGGGCCAAAATGACTACAATACCCTATCACACTAATATACGCAAATAAGCTCCTAGGATCAAAAGCTCCCACTCACCTAAGCCCAAATCAAATATTATACGTCAATAACACACTCTAATCAACATCTCAAACATCAATTAGAAATTGTCACGCCCTCGTTTTCAAATATATGGCATAGCCCTATTTACCATTTTAAAATCTCACAATTACCCAAAATACAATTTCCCCCTAATCCATCATTGATAAAGTGTTTCAAATATTACAATTCATAAGTGGCTCTCCCGACCTGTCACACCAAAATATAAGTTTGAACAAGTACAAGACCATTCACTTTCAATTACAAAAGAAGGTACAAAGGAGGAGTTAGTTTATATCTTTCAAAAATAGTTCTAAAGATGCTATGTAACTCCTAGTATGAAAGTCTTCTCAAAACATGCACCACCATGCATCCATACAATCCATGTCAAGTCTCTGGAACTGTACCTGAAAGAATGAAGGGGTGAGCTAAGAGCCCAATAGAGATATCTACGCCAATATTATATAACTATGAATGATATGGCATACTTCATGAACAGTTCATAATAACACATGGATGACAAATAATCCATTAGTCTAGACGCAGTACTGTATGTCAAACATTTCGATCAATTTGTGGTTCTCATATCGACTTAGCTATCGTATTCCAACTAGCACATCACCCTTTGGTGGCTAGACAATACTAAAACATAACTAGCATATCTCCCGTCGGAGGCTAGACCTTTTATATAACTAGTACATCTCCTGTTGGAGGCTAGACATCACATAACTAGCACATCTCCCGTCAGAGGCTAGAAATTGCATCATGTCAATGCAATACAAAAATTCACAGTTTGACACTTTACCGGCCATTCACATATCACGCCAATCACAATTTAATCTCATAGTGAAAGAAAAACGAAAATATGAATAAAGGCGTCATTAAGATTCCGCTTGTGTCAAATGTCCCACATACCACATGTATGAGTGAAGGTACTCTTAAACGTCCATAATCTCAAATTAGAGTAAAAATGATGCAGCGCAGCCTATGGAAACGGAAACAATCGCGCAAGAGAAACACGAACAAAAAGATCGACCCAGAGGTACTCCCTCTTTAAACGATCAAAGTATGAGTAAAACTCGTTTTCTTTAATTCAATAACCACTAAAACTGCCGTAGGACTTACAAGCATATAAATAAGGTGAAAGAAACCCTAATTAACTTAGGAAACCTTTTAAGGCCGCTAATCAACCCTAAATCGGAATAAATACGAAAATTACCAAAAAAGGAAAGTTCTGATTTGACTAGTAAATCAGAAACTAGAAAGAAATATAAGGTTGCCAAAACAAACAGCGAATAAAACAGAGTTTCCTAACAAAAGTTATTAGCGATCTAAATATTACTATAAACGGCAAAATTGGCCTTTTCGGTTTTAGGCCTACGTGGACGCAACCGGTCCAACCACGTTGACGCAACCCGGTCTGCATCATCCTCCCCTGCTTGAAAAGAATTCGCCCTCGAATTCTTCCGATTAAGTCCGTCCGGGTCTTAGGCCCCTTTCGGCCACCATCATTTATGCTCCTGCATCATTCTCCCTTTCTTCAAAAACTCGACCTCGAGTTTCCATGGCTTGAAATAGTTTAGAAAGCCGAATTTTGTCCGCATCAACCTTGTATTTTAAATTAATTCTTCCACGCCCGATCATTAAAGTGTCACCAAAAACTAAATGAACTATTTCCTTCAAATTATGCTCTAGGCATGTAATCCAGTCACATTGACCATCATCTTTCCTTTTCCCCAAGATCAAAGTTGGTTCCGATAGAAGACCTTGTTGGATTTTTGGAGCAGATATCTGCTTTTTCTCCTCCACCACAATGTGTTGAAGATATTCATCGCAGCTGGGAAGTTCAGAATACTCAATTAAACTCATCACATTTGGTGTTGAACTAGAATATTGATCTCTTTGGATTAAGAACCCTTCCTCTGTGTACTCATCGTAAATTGGAGGCAAATTCCAATCAACCAATGGTTGTGAAATTGTCGAATCTTCATCGAAAAAAATTCCTTCCAACGCATGAAAATCATGGGTTCTAGCCATGGTCCCCCTATCCCTCCCCCGTTGTTGGTACTGACCAGCAAAAGGGTTGGAACCTTCATCATCCGAAAAACCCTCCTCCTCCTGAAGAATAGGTCTAACAGGACGACGGCGAGTCCGGTCTCCAACTTCTAGGGCTTCAAGGCGTTGCGTGAGTGCCTCGAGCGCCGACCCTATCCGTTGAAACCCGTCCTCCATCCGAGCATCTCGAGCAACATCATCTCGTTCATAGATCTCGTCAACACCGGCTGTACGACCTCCTCGTCCACCTCGACCTCCAGCGCGTCTCGCGGCCATAGTCAGAATTGGAACTTGAGCTCTGATACCAACTGATGCAGCGCAGCCTATGGAAACGGAAACAATCGCGCAAGAGAAACACGAACAAAAAGATCGACCCAGAGGTACTCCCTCTTTAAACGATCAAAGTATGAGTAAAACTCGTTTTCTTTAATTCAATAACCACTAAAACTGCCGTAGGACTTACAAGCATATAAATAAGGTGAAAGAAACCCTAATTAACTTAGGAAACCTTTTAAGGCCGCTAATCAACCCTAAATCGGAATAAATACGAAAATTACCAAAAAAGGAAAGTTCTAATTTGACTAGTAAATCAGAAACTAGAAAGAAATATAAGGTTGCCAAAACAAACAGCGAATAAAACAGAGTTTCCTAACAAAAGTTATTAGCGATCTAAATATTACTATAAACGGCAAAATTGGCCTTTTCGGTTTTAGGCCTACGTGGACGCAACCGGTCCAACCACGTTGACGCAACCCGGTCTGCATCAGAAAACCGTCAGTAAAAGTCGCCCGACAAGTTGCTGGAGCGGCTACAAAGTCGTTGGACGCTCCAAAAATCAGTAGAGGTCGTTGGATGGTCACTGGACAAGTCGCTGGAGCGACTTCCATAAAAGCAAGGTCGCTCGAGCGACGCTCAAGCGACTTGGTCGATCTCTGGTTTCGCACAGACAATTCGCAACTCGTTCAAATCTGTCAAAAGCACAACAATACTCAATCTAAAGACGAATTCAACTACCAATACCATGAATATACACATAATAAGGGTGAGACATCCCTACCTCAAGCTTTGAATCAAAAGATTTGGCGAAGAGGTAAAAGCCCTAGGTTCCAAGCTTCGGATCTTTCCTTCCCGAGCTCCAAATCGCGATCCGTCTTTGATTCCACGTCAAGCACGATTCAAACTTCCTCTATGCCAAAGGAATTTGAAAATGGCGGGATAGTTTGATGGTGGTGGTAGAGAGAAGGTGGAGCTCAAGGGGTGGAAAGAGAGAGAGAGAGAGAGAGAGAGAGAGAGAGAGAGAGAGAGAGAGAGGGAACATGTGTTCTTGCTCTCCCCCTTTTGCCCCCAAAAACTGATTATTTAGGGCCCCAAAGGGCCCCCATGTAAAACACCATGTATGTAACGCACGCAAAATAAAACCAAAGACCCCGAATTCGGGTCTTATAACTAAAATTGCGAAACACAAAATAACCAATCGATCAATCAACCCCAAATATAAATTTAATTAACTTATTTTATTTTATTTTATTTTATTTATAAAAAGTTCACAATTTTCCGGGTTCTTACAGAAATGATCAAAAAAATTCTGGATCCTCACATCCTCCCCTGCTTAAAAGAATTTCGTCTACGAAATTAAACAAACGTGTCACCAAATCAAATATTATACGTCAATAACACACTCTAATCAACATCTCAACATCAATTAGAAATGATCAAAAAATTCCGGATCCTCACATCCTCCCCTGCTTAAATGAATTTCGTCTACGAAATTAAACAAACGTGTCAAACAAATATAACTCAACATTGCCCGCTTGCCTTCAACAATTGTAACTAAGCAAGTCCACCAAATATAAAATGTCAAACAATATAAGTGCACGCCAACAACAACACTAACAACACATCGTGCACCAAAATGACTCACAAGCCCAAAGTTATTAAGTTCAAGAAGAAAACTCACTATGATAACGAGCTAAATAAATGTGGGTAATTCTCCCAAACTTCATCCTCCCGCTCCCATGTTGATTTTTCTTTGCCTTGGTTGCTCCATAGCACTCGAATCAATGGACCATTTTATCCCTTAGCACTTGCTCACGGCAATCAAGAACGCATATCAGTTCCTCTCCATAGTATGCATCGATTTTTAACTCAAGTTCGGACCACTCAAGCACATGCGATGGATCCGATTCGTACTTCCTCAACATCAATACATGAAATGTGTCATCAATACCCGATAATCTTGGCTGTAAAGCCAACCGATATGCAACTTCTCCGATCCTCTCAATAATGTCGAACGGTCCGATATAAGTGGTGAAAGCTCCTCTTTTGTCCAAAACGTTATAAACCTCATCACGGTGACACCTTCAAGAACACATGATCTCCTACCTCGAATGATAATGGACAGCGACGACGATTGGCATAATTCTTCTGCTAGCTTTGCGTGGTTGGCAATCTCTAACGAATCACTTTATTTTGCTCGGTTGTCTTCTCTTGGGAGGCCAAAAGTCATTTGCGAATCAATCTGATATTATTGGTAGTCTCTCCTACCAAATCCAGTCCCACGATGGTAGTCTTTTCCAATTCGGTTCAACACACGGGTGATCTACAAGGTCGCTTTTACAAGGCCTCATAAGATGCCATCTCGATACTAGATTGGTAGTTATTGATGTACGCAAACTCGACAAGCTGTAAGTGATCTTCCCAACTAACCTAAAAAATCATAACACAAGCCTGAAACATATCTTCTAAAATCTGGATCATCCGCTCGGATTGTCTATCCGTATGTGCGTGATAAGTAGCACTAAACAAAAAATTTGTATCGAGCACTGCTTGCAAACTTTACCAAAAATGTGCGGTAAACTGCGGATCTTGATTGGACACGATAGACATGGAAATCCCATCAAGACAAATGATCTTCCGAATAAACAAATGGCTAAGCTTCTCAATGGAATCATTGACTTGAATCGATAAAAAATGAGCAGTCTTGGTCAAACAATCCACAATCATCCAAATAGCAACATATCCCCTCGGCGGCCTTGGTAATTCTAAAACAAAGTGCATCATAATGTTCTCCCACTTGCATTCGGCCACAGACAATGCTTGCAACTCTTCGACAGGTCGTTGATGTTCGTCTTTCACTTTTTAGCACGTAAGGCATTTCTACACAAATGTTACCACGTCTCGCTTCATTCTGGACCACCAAAATTGTCGACGCAAATCGTGACAATCTTTGTTCCTCCTAGATGAATGGCTAATGGTGAGTGATGAAACTTTCTCAAAATCTCCTCTCGACATGAAACGAGTATAAACAACTTGCCTTGGAAATGTAGACTCCAATCGGCATGAATCATTCATCCATCTCGTGCACTGCTACTAAAGAATCTCTTGCGTAATTTCTCATTGTGTTGTTGAGCTTCAGCCACTCGTGTCGATAATGTCGATTGAACTGTCAAATTACACAAAGTCACTCATTTCTGAACCTCCTCGAAACATGTCGCATAAAGCTCCAAATCTCGAATCATCTTTCACTCATGAATTGCTATACTTGCTAGGTGAGTCGGTTTCCTACTGAATGCGTCCGCAACCATGTTGGCTTTCCTCGGGTAATATTGTAAGTCAAAAATCGTAATCTTCTATATACTTCCGTCCAATGGCGTTATCGTAAATTCAACTCTTTCTGGGAGAACAAGTATTCAAATTTTTGTGATAAAAAAAGACTTCAAATTTCTCACCATACAAATAATTTCGCAAAATTTTCAAAGCAAAAACCACAGCTACAAGCTCCAAATCGTGCGTGAGATAATTTCGCTCACGTGTCTTCAATTGTCTCAACTTATATGCCAACACTCCACCTCCTTGCATCAATACGCACCCAAGTCCTTCTCCCGAAGCGTCACAATACACGGTGTAACCGATTCTCTGTTCGGGCACAATTAAAATCGGTGCACTAGTCAAACACTTCTTCAACTACTCAAAAGCTGCCTCACAAGTATCGTCCCATACGAAGTGTGTCTCTTTACGAGTCAAACAAATCATCAGAGCCACCAAGTGTGAAAAGTCAATAACGAATCGACGGTAATATCCGACCAAGCTTAAAAAGTAGAAAATCTCAAACACAGTTTTCAGTTGCTACCAACTCATAATGGACTCCACCTTTCCTGTATCAACGGACACACTGCTCCCTCGAAACAACGTGCCCTAAGAATTTCACCTCGGTCAACCAAAACTCGTACTTACTAAGTTTAGCATACAATCGATGCTCTCTTAAAAGCTCCAAAATAATGGCAAGATGTGATTGATGCTCCTCCTCCGTAGGTGGATAGATCAAGTTGTCATCAATGAAAACTACAACGAATCGATTAGGATACATGCGAAAGATACGGTTCATGAAGTCCATAAATGTTGTCGGTATATTGGTCAACCCAAAAGGCATAATAATGAACTCGTAATGCTCATAACACGTACGAAAAGCAGTCTTTGAGATGTCCTCCTTTTGAACTCTCAATTGGTGATAGCCCGACCTCAAGTCAATATTCAAAAAATACTTCGCATCTCATAGTTGGTCAAATAAATCTTTGATCCTCGACATTGGATACTTGTTCTCCACGTTGACATGATTGAGCTTCCGATAATCGATAAACAAACACAATAAACCATCTTTCTTCTGAGCAAATAAGGTTGACGCTCCGCACAGAGATGTACTAGGCCAAATAAATTCCAAATCCTACAACTCTTGTAACTGCGTCTTCAATTCTTTCAATTTGATTGGTGCAAAATGATAAGGAGACATAGAAATAGGAGCAGTACCAGGATGTAACTCTGTCATGCACTCGACTTCTCTCTCAGGAGGCAAACCAGGTAACTCTTCCTGGAATACATCTGGAAAATTTCAAACCATCAACAGAAACTCTCCACGTTCAGTCACGTTTTTATCTAGCGTCAAACTAGCCAATAATGCATGAAAGGAATCTCGCTCTCGAGACCCACACAGATAAGATTCTAACGATTCCCGACACTCCTTGAAGAATTCAAATCACCATCAGGTGAACACATGCAAACTCGACGCTTGAAATAGTCAATAGTGGCATAGAAAGTGGACAGCCAATCTATACCCAGAATAACATCAAACCACAACATGGCTAAAACAATGAAATAGAAAGTGAATCGGTGATCATGGATGACAAGCTCGCAATCTTTACAAATACGTCTAGCTAAATGGCGAGTTCCCTCCAAGAGGTGTCTCAACAAACAATGGTAGTTCAAGTAGATCAGTTTCTAACTCCAAGACACATAAAAATGATGTAGCAATAAAGGAATGTGATGTTCCAGAGTCTAATAAAATTTTTGCAAAAGAGTTAAACACGAGAAATGTACAACTCACAATCGATGTCTCTAGAGTTTGAGTAGAAAGTGCAACAGTCGATGTAATATTGAAAACCCTCCAATGAGTATGTTGGGCTTGCATATAACCACCTCTTTGTCCTGAACCCTGCATAAGAGCTGAAAAATTTGAGCCCCTATGGATATGTGAAACTTGAACTGAAGTAGGTTGACGGAAGTGGGACTGCTGCTGCCTTTGGCACCCCTAAACTACTACTGATGTCCATGACCCTGTCCCAGCTGCTGAACGAAACTTGCCTCACTACGCACACCCGTCTCCTGGGGATAACTCCTAGCCAAGTGGCCCAACTAGCCACAACTATAACAAACCTTCAACTATACCGAACACTAACTGCGGATATGGCCTGGTTGGTTGCATCAATGGCAACTATAAGTGATCTCGCGATGTTGCTCCTAGAATTAGAAGAAGTTGGTGGCCTAAGATTTGATCGGCTCTACGATGACTAAAATGGCTCATGTTGCCTCTTCCTCCCTTAACTTTCGAAACTCCCTAAAGAAGAACCCAAACTAACATTCAATTGTCTTGGTTACCAAACTCTCGTATTCCGCTGCGTATCTCTCGACAGCTCCACACTCGTAGCACACGCCATAATCTCCAAAATATGAATTTGTTTTGGCTTACCACAAGTCTCTTAACTGACGAATGTAGACCTTTCTCAAACCGATGACATTTCCTATCTTCTGAAGTCACTAATTCCGACGCAAAATGGGATAAGGATTGAAATCTCGATGCATACTCTAAAATGGTCAAGGTGCCTTGCTCAAGCTTCTTAAACTGTTCCCTCAACTGTTCACGATAAGATTCAAAGAAATATTGGTTCTCGAAAAGAACCTCAAACTCGTCCCACATCAAGCCAACTCGTCCGGCTCTTTCACTTGATTAGCCACTCTAGCGGCTTTCCTTGCATCTTTCCGCCGCTCCAAGATAGATTCCCACTATTCATTGGCCTCACATGTAAGCTGACACACCACTATTCAAACCGTAAGGTCATCCTCCACAATCATCAATGCATTGAATAACTTCCTAATCTCCTCAAGCCAATGGTTGGCTGCCAAGAAGTCTCCACCCTCTTTATTAAATTAAGGTGGGTTCAAGCAACAGAACTACCTCATCGCATAAATGGCTCAGTTAGCTGGGTTCAACAAGTTTAACTCTACAAGAGCCACAACAAATTCCCTTGCAAAGTTATCTGGAACGACCGGGGCTCTACGTTCGACTTGCTTGTTAACTTCTTCCTCAACGGATACCTACCCCATTGACTCACAAGATCCTCAAGGGGTATCTCACGGTAACGGCTTCGGTCTCGGCCTTGGGGACCACCCAATCGCACTCCATGTCTCAGAGGTATTATGCTACAATAATAAAAAACACACTAACAAGATTAAACTATCATTGCCATCACAAGGCCAAGACCTACCAGAAAATACCCAACAAAGGGTCAACAACCTCATATCATCCTACTTACATGAAATGCAACGCCAATACATGTTATGCACACAAGCACACTCAAGTCATATCTAATGCAATGAGTTTGAACCCATGAGACTAAGTGTCAGCTCATGATCTCTAGGTATTCTAAGATATTGCTTTGATACTAAGTTGTCATGCCCTAAATTTCAAGAAGATAAAACCGTACATATGTGATAAGTATCACAAGATACACTAGCCATTCCAAAATATCCATTCATAATGCTTAAGCCCGCGGGCTTGCGGTGCTTATCTCTTGGTTGGCCATATTTTTGGGAAAAAAACCTCTTAACAAAACCTTTGAAACCAAAATTCAACCTCCCGGAAATTCCTTAATTTATCTTTACAAGTTGTTATTTCACACCTTTTTGTTAAATAAATGATTTGAGTTGTTCTTGATAATTAGCTGTTAGGTGTGTCCAAGATCATATTTTTCTTACCAATTTTCTAGGGAAAAAAACTAGTGAGCGGATGAATTAGCTTTACATCTAATGGGTACCGAATTTGCAGAAAAGGTCTATATCGCCATTGAAACTCATCCACAAGAAGGATTTTGTGGTTGATAGTTGGAAAACTCCTTGCAAGCTACGTGTATGATGAGAAATTGGAAGGTCTTAGGAAACTTATGGTTGCTGAAGTTGGGTGAGCCAAAGAAGGTCCGCCATCATTGAAGTTGAGTTCACCTGAACTTGGGAGGGAAAAAGTTGTTGGGGAGGAGAGAGAGAACGTCCATAGGAG
The DNA here is from genome assembly GCA_019985065.2 of Arctostaphylos glauca. Lineage (NCBI taxonomy): Eukaryota > Viridiplantae > Streptophyta > Magnoliopsida > Ericales > Ericaceae > Arctostaphylos > Arctostaphylos glauca. The sequence continues at coordinate 26,795,358 of JAHSPW020000005.1, read as the reverse complement.
AGGGGAGAGATAGAGTTAACATGTAAGAAGGAGAAGGAGGGGATATGATGTTCTAATCTCAGTCGATGATTTTAACAATTGAGCTGAAGTATTTATTTGTGTGTTTTTTTATGTCTCTTTTGATTCGGCCCGATACATATAATTGAACACTCCATTTTTCTAAACTAATTAAATTCTATGAATATTTAATTTTTAATGTATAGTACATACTTACAAGGTTATTAATACCGTAGTACTGGCAGGTACGTATCATTTTAGCATAAAAACGGTACCAGATACTTCTAATACCATATTAGTCTAGATACCGAGAAATATCCGTTGAGTACCAGCCATACCAGCAAATACCGAAAAAAATAAGTTAATATTTTTGGCTCATATATATATAAGGAAAGGCTATATGGACCAATATTTTTTAATTAGACCAACGTCCACTACTTGGATCAAGCATTTTTCGGTAATATTTTGAGCTGATTTCTTGTGGTTACCCTCAAAAATATGTTTTAAACACATTGAACGATTCAGATCATTAAATTTCAATCAGGAATAAAGAGTTTGAATATTGATCTAATGTTGGTATAAAAAACTGTTGGTCTATGGAGCCATCCCATCCCATATATATATATATATATATATATATATAGAGTGAGCTTCTATTGAGGGATCCCTCATTTTGTTAAAATAAGGACCTCCCATTTTCTGATCAAATATTGATAATCGGAACCGTTCAATGTGTTTAAAACATGTTTTTAAGGGTACCCGCAAGAAATCAGCTCAAAAAAATATCGAAAAGAGCTTGATCGAAGCAGTTTTTCATAAAACTGTTCCTGTCAGCATTTATAAACAATTGCTTCGATCAAGCCTTTCTCAATATTTTTTTGAGCTGATTTCTTGCGGGTACCCTTAAAAACATGTTTTAAACACATTGAACGGTTCCGATTATCAATATTTTATTAGGAAATGGGAGGTCCTCATTTTGACAAAATGAGAGATCCCTCAATAGAAGGGGACTCTCTCTCTATATATATATATATATATATATATATATATATATATATATATATATATATATATATACGGTATCCAATATATGATTGATACCGCTATGTACCATACTAATAAAAAAATCAGTACTCAAATCGATACGGTATTCAGAACCTTGCATACATATTTTCTTCGAAAATATATTGGTGGTTTAAACCAATTTATATGACAATACACAATGGTGCGGGCCTCTTCAAACATGCACATTTTCACAACAACTGAGATTATTTTGATCTAATGACTGTGATTCAATACCAAAAAAAAAAAAAAGTTATAGAAATTAATACAACATGATAGTAGCTAGCTTGAATAATAACTAAATTAAATTCTTAAAATAAATTTAGCGTTATTGATATTGCCGTCGGCACGAGTAATACGCGAGCAGTAGTACAAAAAAAAAGAAGAAAAATAATACAGTTGAAAGCTTGAAAAGGTGATTGGAAAGGAAACTGCAGGAAGAAAATGAAACAAATTAAGCAAGGACAATCACGAAGAAGATGGATGACAGAAGAGAAGCTTGGAGGTCAGAGTGCCGCCGGTGGTGGGGCATGGTACTGCTGATGTTTTCCAGTGTTGTAAGTCGGCGGTGGAGGTCGGCGGACCCTCGAGTATACGTATTGACGACAACCCTTGGAGTAATAGGTCCCGGGGCGTAACCCCATGGTTGAATGCTGTGATTGGCATATGCGCATAATAGTGGTAAGTCTACCATCACAAGTTTGTGAAGACAACATCAAAGCTAGTAATCCAAAGAGAAAGACAGCCCTGAGAACTGCATGTGAACGGGACTCCATAGCTCAACTAATTAAGGCGATTGATTACATGCACTAGCAGTACTACTACTTATATAGCTGCGAATTAATGGCTTTGACCTTGGGAGTTTGATTGGAATACAAACTTCAAACAACTAGTTGTATTATTTATATATATATGTATATATATACTATCAGTAATGTGTGGAATCATCTACGCGTTCCTTTCTCTGCCATGTGATGCAGTACTACGTCGTCAAAACAGGAGGAGCTCTCGGAAATTCATCGTATTTCTGAAAGTAAATATTCAAAATTATTTATTTTGTTTTGATTAGTTTTTTTAATTATAAAAAAAAAAATCAGCTCAACCAGATAACGGTAAGTGTATGTTTTTGTTAGCGTTGCATTAAATGTTTGTGTCCGTTAGTTCGTCGGGACAAGAGAAATCAAAAAAATTAAAAAATACTAACAAGATTTTAAAAAGTTTAGAAAAGACAAAAATAATTTAAAAAATTTATCTATTTTAAATTATTTTTATTTGTAGGGATATGATTTAAAATTTTTTATCATAATTTGTTTTACGCTCTTCGAGATGAATCAATTATTTTAAGTATTTGATGCAAAATTAACAAAATTGAAAAAGAAGAATTAAAGATAAAAAATATTTTGAATAAGATCATATTTTTCTTCTTTAATTGCGAACCTTTTGACTGAGAGAGAGAGAGAGAGAGAGAAGGGTGAGCGGGGTTGTGTAATTTTCCAATACAATCGATGGGGGTTTCGGTGGGAATGTCCCTGCTAATAGCATTTTTCGATTTGGCATCACTCTATTGTTTGATTATTTTTTGTTCTTATTGTGAATTTTTTACAATTTTTATTTTTCGTCAATTTTTTATGTATTATTAATTCGAATCAATGAGAGTTTTCAAATTTGAAAAAAGTTCAGAAAAGACAAAAATAATTTAAAAATAATCTTTTGTGTTTATTCGTTGTTTTCAGTAATTTTTTTTTTAACTTTTAGACATAATTTTATATTTTTTCAGATTTATCTTATCAAGACAGACCGATGATCCAGCAAAAATTTGAGGCCAAAATAATAAATACAAAAAAAATTAAGTAGAGATAGAACATATTTAAAAATAATCGACTAATTAATGCAAATAGAAACATAATCACAGGCGTCACACTCTTAAAATGAGCACTAATAATTAAATCAGAGAAAAATTCCGAAAATTTTAAGAACAACGTAATTTGTAAATTCTACAAAACAAATGAGCAATTAAAAGACTAATCACAGGTCAATTAAGTAACAATTTTAAGTTAATTTTTATAAAGAAAAATTAGTGAAGAATATTGATAAGAAGGTTCATATATGTAATTTTACATCTTACAAGATCGATTAATTTAATTAATTTTAAGTACCAAAAAAGAAATAGTGCTAATTTTCAGAGACAAAATGAAATATCTATAAACTTGAAGGAATATACAAGTGCTAGCTATTACATATCTAGTTGGATCCACCTACGCGTTGCTTAGGGCATTTATTTGAGGCTTTTTTTGTTTCGGTCAATGCATTAAGATGCGTGATCAAAGTCAGACTTACAAATTTATTGTATCTTAATTAAGTCTTAGATTTGACTTCCTTTAACATTAACTACTCTTGGGGCTACCGTACCCCCGCCCATGCGTAAGCTTATCCAAGAGATGTGGAGAGCTTTGAAGAAATTAATTAAGATGCGTACAAACTGATTTAAAACTATTTGTATTATCGAAAGAAAAATTTACTTAAGACATTATGAACCCTTCCATCTCCATACGTGGGGGACTGATTAGTGGTTCGTGGTCTATTTGGTTCATAGCTGGATTGGGTTGTTCTCCGGGATCTAGATATTTTATTTCCAACATTAGGTCTTTCTCTTAGGGGCTCGAGTTAATCCTTCGCATTTTCCTCGGAGATAACATGCTAGAGATGATAATGTTTTCTTATGCTCATAATTGTTATGAGTTTGGTTTCGAGATTGTTAACTTTCAAAAATAATTTTGTTAGGTGTATTGAAAATTTGATTTTGATGATTGAAATTAATTTGATAATTTGTACAAAATTTTTAATCACAAAATTAAGAATTGGTTCTGACTGGTATTTAGATCGATAGTCATTGACAGTCGGCCAAAAAGCGTGACATTCGGAACTGTTCACCAGTCGACCAGCCGGACAACTAGTCAAGACAAATTTCGACTGCAAACAACTTTTTTAACGGGCGAAAAGGCATTAAATGCGTCCTCAACTACCTCCAACAGACAAATTGGGTATTGACGAGGGTAAAATGTAATTGAGAAAATACATCTAGACCCCCCAAGTGAATTCACAGTTCGGCCAATACCGAATTGCGCATCCAGAAGCACGTGCCGATCACGTGAGATAATGGCCGACACAAGTAGTGCCGACCATACCCAAATCAGGACAACAGAGCCAAGTGTTGAGAGATGCCGACCTGAGGAGGGCGGATCGATGACCCGCCGAACTGAGAAAGTCGGTCAGGATTACGGGCAGCCCGTGGGAAGTGACAGATAACCGCTCTTCCGAAAAGGGTATGGAGCCCTGGATACGATGGGACAAGACAAGACTCTGTCAGGAGGGGCATGGACGTGAAATTCATGTCCAATCAGAGGACACTTCGGTGAAAAAGAAGGTTCTAAGAGAATTAGAGCAGAATGAAAAGTCTATAAATAGAGCTGGAGATGAACAAAAAAGGTATGCCCTAAAGACTGAGAGTTTGAGCCTGCTAATAGAGAATATTAGCTCGCCTTTCCATTTCCCTGTGAGATTTCGTCTGACTTAACCATCGGAGTGTCTTCTTGCCGCAGCGGCAGAGGGCTCTTTGACGGGTTATTCTTTTGCAGATCACAGGTCCACATATTGAGAGCACCGTTGTTTCAGCTGGATAAGTGGATTCTTAGCTTTTCGTCCTGATTTCTTAAATCAACCCCCCCTACAATTGGCGCCGTCTGTGGGAAAGTTAAAAATCCATGGCTGAAACACCTAGACAAGATCAAGGGAGGGAACGTGATGTAAGATCAAGGTCCCCCCCTCCAGTTCAACACAAAACGAAGGGTCCTAGGAGGGAGATTCCTAGGGTCCCTCCCCCAAGGATGGCAGGGGAACAACCTGGAGAACAGGTGCAACTTCCCGTCGTACCGTTGCCTCTGGAGCAAGGTCCAGATCGCCCGCGAGAAGCGGAACGGTCAAGAAATAGGGACAGATCCCAGACTCACTCCCGGAATGAGGGAGGGAGAGAATCTCGAACTCATGAACGGTATCGCCGAGACGAAGAACATGATAATGCGGATCGGGTCCGAAGGAGGGACCAAGAGGTAGAAGACATGAGGCGTTATATACCTCGCATGGAGAGAGAAAACCGAACTCTCCGCAAACACAGAGACTCAGCCCGCCAGTCTGTGTCTAGACTCGACGAGCGTTCTGAGACCAGGCCGTCCGGACAAGATAGCCGACATGAAGCCAGCAAGAGGCCTCGAGGGGAGGAAAGACAGATGGGGGTTTCATCGCGACTAGGCGAACCGCCTCAGGTGCGGCCGCTTCCCGACATGAGGGAGTGGCTGAATCAGCGGGCAGAATCAGCCCCAGACGCCCAACAGAAGTTCCCGCATCAGCCTTTGCCGCCGGTGGCTCCACCAACCGACATGAGGGCTTGGCTAAATCAACAGTTGGGACTCAACCGCCCAGACGACGATGAAAACCACAAGGAACTGCAACAGCTGTCAGTATCGCCACTATCAGTTCAGATAGAGATGGAGGACTTACCCAGAAAGTTTGTCCCTCCAAAGTTTACGATCTATAATGGCCGAACGGATCCGATGACTCACATCAAAGGGTTCGTGAACTCCATGATGATCTATGTGGGCCAAGACAGCCTCTACTGCAGGGTTTTTTCACTGAGCTTGGGAGAGATAGCCCTGAATTGGTTTCAGGCTCTGCCGCCGAGATCAATAACAAGCTGGAGGCAGCTGGCGGACCAGTTCCTCAAGAGATTCGTGGCTAACCGAGCACAGAAAAAGTACGTGAACACGCTTCTGGCCTTGAGAAAAGGACCAGAAGAGGATCTGAGACAATACGCCAGCAAGTATTGGGCCACCTACAATGAGATCGGGGACTGCACAGAGGCCTACGCCGTGGAGTCTTTCAGGCTGGGGCTGTCTTACCGAGATCGGCTCAGAGAGTCTCTCACCATCGATCCCCCAAGCACCATTGCCGACTTGATGAGCAGAGTCGAGAAGTATGCCAAGTTTGAGGATGAGATCCGCCGAGACAAGGATCGGCCAGTGGTGAAGGCACCAAGGAATGCGGTAATGATGCCCGGGGTCAAGAGGCCCAGAGTTGAGGTGGCCGAAGTGTCACAAGCACCAAGGGAGCGAAAACCGCTCGGGGCTCAGGCGTATAAGGCTATACGTACGGTTTTCAATACCCCGATCTTCCGGATGATCTATCCCTTGAAGAACGAGCCTTTCTGAAAGTGGCCAGCTGGGTCGGGAGAGCCAATGAAGCGGGATCCGAACAAAGATTGGTGCAGCTACCATCGCAGGAGTGGCCATATGACAGAAAGATGCAAGGCGCTTAAGCAATTCCTAGAGGAATTAGTTGAAGCCGGGCATCTTCAACATTATATAGCCGAACAAAGGCAACAGGTGGTTCAGCCAGAGCCAATGGAAGCTGAATCCTCTGAGGAAGAGGTGATGGTGACTGGGACCGTGCATGTCATACACGCGGCAACCCCAGTTTTAGATGAAAGGGAAGTTCGGCTCCAACGCCGCCGAGACGGGCATGAGCATCACGTACAACATCTCGGGCAAAAAAGAAAAGAGCCCGAGACACAGATGGAAACAATCATTTCCTTTTCGGAGAAGGATTTGGAAGGGGTAACACATCCCCATAACGATGCACTGGTGATCACGTTGCTCCTTGGCACCTTCAACACGGAGAGAATCCTAGTTGACCAGGGCAGCTCAACAGAAATCCTATACTACGATGCCTTCAAAAAACTCCAACTGGACAAGGCAGACTTGAAGAAGGCCGACATACCACTCATCGGTTTCAGTGCCGAAGCAGTCTGGCCCTTGGGATCCATTACCATCCCAGTTCGAGCAGGGAGAGTAACCTTGGATGTAGATTTCCTGGTGGTGGATGTGCCCTCGGCCTACAATGCCATCGTGGGGAGAACTTGGCTCCACAGGTTGGGGGCAATTCCTTCTACCTACCATCAAATGCTGAAGTTCCCGGGGAAGAAGGGGATTGAATGTGTTCGGGGTAATCAGACAACGGCGAGAAGCTGTTATGTCACCTCCATCAAGCATAAACCAAAGGCCGAACATGTGAAATCCATCGAAGTCCCAGATCGGCCAACGATAGAGGATATCGGGCGTGATCCAGCCGATCGTGTTGTAGAGGAACTCAAGCAGATACCAGCTCATGAGACGGATCCAGAAAGGTATTTTCTGATCGGGGAGAGCTATCAGAGCAGGACGAGAAGGCCCTGGTCGTATTTCTCAAGGAGCACAAAGATGTATTCGCTTCGACACCGCAGGAGATGCCTGGGGTGAGCCCGGATATCGTATGCCATCACTTGAATGTGGATCCTGCCCACAAACCGGTGATGCAGAGAAGAAGAAGGCTAGCAGTCCAACATGTAGATGCTGTCACCGAAGAAGTAGATCGGCTGCTGGAGGCCGATGCCATCAGAGAGGTGCATTACCCCGAGTGGTTATCTAACACCGTGGTGGTCAAGAAGAAGAATGGCAAGTGGAGGGTGTGCGTGGACTTCACTAGCCTCAACAAAACTTGTCCCAAAGATAGCTTTCCACTGCCCAAGATAGATCAGTTGGTGGATGCCACAGCTGGGTATCGGCGCATGAGTTTCCTGGATGCATATCGGGGGTATCATCAGATAGCCATGTACGCGCCGGATCAAGAGAAGACGTCCTTCATTACTCCTCGCGGACTCTTCTGCTATAAAGTAATGCCGTTCGGCTTGAGGAATGCAGGGGCAACTTATCAGCGATTGGCGACTCTCATGTTCAAGGAGCTGCTCGGGAAGAGCATGGAAGTCTACATCGATGACATGGTCGTCAAATCTAAGGAGGCCGAATCCCACATAGCTGATCTCGGCAGAACTTTCCAGGTGTTGAGAAAATACAAACTCAGGCTCAACGCATCGAAGTGCGCTTTCGGGGTCAGCTCCGGGAAATTCTTGGGACATCTGGTTACACGCAGGGGGATAGAAGCCAATCCCGATCAGATCGTCGCCTTGCAAAATTTACAGAGTCCCCGGACTGTGAAGGAAGTTCAAAAGTTAACCGGAATGGTGGCGGCCCTTAACCGGTTCATCAGCCGATCATCCGATCGATGTCGGCCATTATTCCAGCTGTTGAGAAAACAGTCCAAGTATGCATGGGGGGAGGAATGTGAAAGAGCTTTCCAAGAACTGAAGAACTACTTGGCGAACCCCCCACTGATCATGACTCCTGAGAAGGGAGATATATTGACACTTTATCTGGTCGTATCCGAGCATGCGGTCAGCGCAGTATTGTTGAAGAACAAAGATGGTGAGCAGATGCCGGTCTACTATGTAAGTAAGACGCTCCTGGATTCGGAGACAAGATATCTCCCCTTGGAGAAGTTGGTCCTATCCCTCGTGGTGGCGTCTAGAAAGTTGCAGCATTATTTCCTGGCCCATACAATAGAAGTACCGACCAAACATCCCATCAGCACTGTCTTGAGAAGAGCAGAACTGTCGGGAAGGGTAGCAGCTTGGTCTGTGGAGCTCGAGGAATACGACATCAGATTCCTCCCGAGGACAGCAGTAAAAGGACAAGTCCTGGCAGATTTTATTGCAGAATTCTCCCACGAACCTGTGGAAAACGTCGCCTCAATCTCAGGGGAGGATATGCCCGAACAAGGGGAAATAGTTCCCGACCAGACACCGTATTGGAGGTTGTATGTTGACGGATCATCGTGTTCAAGAGGATCTGGAGTCGGCATCATGATAGAAGAACCAGATGGGTGTTATTTCGAGCAATCCATCCGATTGAATTTCGGCGCCTCCAACAATGTCGCCGAGTATGAGGCATTGATACTCGGACTCAAATGCGCGCACAATCTGGGGGCAGAATATGTGGAAGTCTTCTGTGATTCACAACTGGTTCTCAACCAGCTCAGTGGAGAGTATGCCACCCGAGACGAGAGGATGACCGCCTATGCAGAAAGGGCTAAAGCAGAGTTATCTAAGTTCAAGAAAACAATGATGACGCACGTCAGCTCAAGACAGAACGACCACGCAGATGCCTTCGCATGTTTGGCTTCGGCAATACCTAGAGACAAGTTCAGGACCATATACGTGGATTCCATTGAGTACCCGAGCATCGACATCCCAATTGCCGAGAAGGCTTTGGAAATCGATCTCGGCCCAAGCTGGATGGATCCCATTATCTCTTACCTCACCACGGGGACTGTCCCCGAGGACAAAAAAGAAGCCCACAAGCTGCGGATCAAGGCAACCCATTTCTGGCTCTCACAAAAGCAAGAACTCTATCGTAAGTCCCACACTGGTCCCTATTTGAAATGTGTACATCCTGCTTTGGTTCAGAAATTCTTGTACGAAATTCATGAGGGGATATGTGGGAGTCACGCTGGGGGCAGGTCCATAGCCCATAGAGCCATATCTCAGGGATATTGGTGGCCATATATGCAAGAAGATGCAAAGAAGTACGTCCAGGTTTGTGAAAAATGCCAGAAGTTTGCCCCGATCACACATCAACCTGCTGCCGATCTGTCACCACTTACCAGTCCATGGCCCTTTGCCCAATGGAGAATGGATATCGTCGGCCCGCTTCCCAAAGCAACTGGGGAAAGGAAGTATCTGTTGGTTGCCACAGATTATTTCACCAAATGGATAGAAGCCGAACTACTGGCTAAGATCACCGAGAAGAATGTCGAGTGATTCGTATGGCAGAATATTATCACCAGATTCGGCATCCCGTACGCCATCGTCTCGGACAACGGGACCCAGTTTCAAGACAAGTTCAAGGCTTTCTGCTCACAGTACAAGATTAGAAACTACTATGCCTCAGTGGCATATCCCCAATGCAATGGGCAAGCAGAAGCTTCAAACAAGACAGTGTTGGCAGGAATCAAAAAACGGTTAGAGAAAGCCAAGGGCAAGTGGGTGGAGGAATTGCCACTCGTCTTATGGGCGTACCGGACTACTCCACGCCGATCTACGGGTGTAACCCCATATTCACTTGCTTATGGCACTGAAGCTGTCATTCCTCTTGAAGTCGGCATCCCGACCCTCCGAACCGAAGTAATGGAGCAAGGTGGCAATGATCAAGCATTGGCAATAGAGCTCGATTTGGCCGAAGAGAAGCGAGAACGAGCCACGATCAGACTCGCTGCTTATCAGTCCACCCTGTCTAGAACCTATAACAAGAAAGTCCATCAGAGGGAATTCAGCCTCGGCGACCTAGTTCTGCGCAAGGTCATGGGAAACACGAAAGATAAGACTGATGGCAAGCTGGGGGCCAATTGGGAAGGTCCATACAGAATTATAGGCCGACTCGGGAAGGGCGCCTACAAATTGCAAGATCTAGATGATAAAGAAATACCAAGGACCTGGAATGTCTCCAACCTTAAGAAGTTTTATCAGTAATTTCTTTATTTTTGTACTTTTGTATATCTCTCAGTGAATAAAAGTCCAGTTTCAATTCAGAAAGTTTGTTAATCATGTCACCACTAGGTCATAATGTTCAACACTTGAGAAAAGTTTGAACTCTTGAACATACTTGAGAAAAGTTTAAGTTCAGCCGAACGGACTTGAGAAAGGTTGGTTCGGCCTCATATTTGAAAAATTAGAATACCCGAACATGTTTGAGAAGAATGTGTTTGGGCCTAAGCATAGGTTAAACAGCCGAACAGATTTGAGAAAAATGTGTTCGGCTCGCTACTTCTGAAAATTCAACACTTGAGAAGAGTTTGAATTACGAAACATGCTTGAGAAAAGTTAGATGTTTTAAAGAGAAATGTTCATACATGCACCGAGACAAGAGCTGCCGACAAAAGATTCAACTTGTATTCATTTATATGTGAATTACAATGAGAAAAAGCAGGAATGAATACAAAAGACTTGTGGCTACAAGAAAAACAACAAAAAGAAGACCACGTAAAGACGCCCTTCAGACGATGTCGGTGACGTCCTCCAGGATTTGGCCATCTTCCACAACATCTCCTTCCGGGACTCGACCCTTCTCAGACGTAGAGCCCGCCCCGATGCCAGCTTTATCGTAGTCTTCAACAGTCAGCTCGGCTTCGGGGACAGGTTCTTCTTCCTCGGCAATATCAGAAGAATGGGGAATCTCCTGGAACAGGGTCGAGTCGGTAGGGATATTGCAGGCCTTCAGTGCAGCCTTCCAGCCGACAGCCAAGAACTCCTCCTGCATCTCGGGAAGTTGATTGTTGAGGAAATCCTCGGCAGCTTCGTCCATGCCGAGCTTACGGGCCTTATTGCTCTCCTCGGCCATTTCCTCAGCATGCTTGGCCCTCAGCGCAGCCAGCTCCGCCGTCAGCCCGGCTGTCTTTTTCTTCTCCTCGGCCAAGAAATGGTCGAGGGATTCAGCTTTCCTGGCTATCTCGTGAGCCTTCTTCTTGTAGCCCTCAGCCTCATCATCATGAGCGGTGGAGAATTTCAGTTTGAATTCTCTCACCTCGGCTTCAGCTCTGAGTAGCTTTTCTGCCCGATCCTAGCTCTGCCCAATGCAGAGCATAGCCTTCTGGATCGCCTACAGCATCAACAAGACGAGTTAGAACAAACACAGTTCGAATATGCAAAGGATATGACCAAAGTGAGAGACTTACAAACATGTTGTGGGCAATCGTCGTCCGAAGCATCACGTGATCTTCGGAGTCGGCATAGGGTGCAAGGTCCCTCGGCAGCATCACGGCCTCGGCTAGAGCCGTGGCAGTTCCCAGATCCATGACCGAGTCGGCAGTTGTGATCGGGGTCACTCCGTCTATCAGCAGCTGAGGAGCCCAGACCTCGGCCTTTCTCGAGACCTTTGCTTTGCCCTTCCCCTTAGATGGGCCGACCTCATGAGCCTTCACTAGCCGCCGTTTTTTGTGGACAACGTGAGCATCCTCGGCATCAGCAGGGGTGGGATTCGGCGGGTTCCCCCCCTCTTCTGACTTCCTCTTAGCCAGGACGACCCCAGAGGACCTCTTCGTCTCGACTGGAGTCGGCTTTTTCTTCGCATCAGCAATGGCTTTGGCTTTCTGTCTCATCAGATCCTTCAAGTTCGGAACGTTTGGGTTCTGAGACATGATTTCGGCGTCTATCTCCTCCTCGTCCTCAGTATTCCAAGTAATCCGAGGTGGGGATTCCGTCCGGTCGGTAGAAGAAGAAGATAAGGAGCTAGAGGGTTCGGCCACAGCAGCAACAATGACTCGGCTTGGTTCCCTGAGATATGGCAGAGGAATGGCTTCGGGAACGGCTACTAAAGATGTCTCCGCTACCACCTCGGCTACGTATTTCTTGTCTTTGATATAACCCTTGTAGGTTGGGTTATACCGCAGTAGCACTTCAGCAGATCTCGGTTCTGACTGTCCTTCAACACCCCTGTATCGCAGCACCTTCTTCAAGTCCTCTGGGTTGGTAGCGTGCGGTTGCCGACCTCGGTTCATGTTAGCAGCTGCACAAACACAAGAAAGAGACAGTCAGATGTTTAATGTCGGCAAATTACGGAAATTATGATCAAAGGATAGAGGGAACTAACGAGGTTGCCCGAAACGGCGGGGAACGGGGATCCTCGTGTGCTCGGGCTCATCAGGAGAAAACTCCCAATTCCCCGAGACGATCAGGAAATCGTCATCGTTCCCCCTATTTGAGTCGGCAAGATGCGTTACTATCTTCTCTCGGCCTCTACGGGATTTGAGATATCATTTCTCCTCTTTGTTGAAGGCCATATCGTAATTAAAGTTTATGTCCCATAAACCTAAGTTTGTGTTGCATAGTTCGTTGAACGAACTATGCGCATTACTATGCGGTACGTGTTTATGGAGATTTGCATGGGGTTCAGCTAACCCCACCCTCAGTGACGACCATTAGAGGGATATGGATGGAGTCCTCATCCCGAATCTCAGGATGAGTCTCAGGCCTATTTATTTCTATAACTACATCGTCTGGAATGCTATAGTGTCTACGGAACTCTGCTATGCTCGCCGGAGAGGCGAAATGCTTACGGAAGATTCCCATGTTCAGGGAATAGGCAGGGAGGACAGACGAAGAAAAAAGACAAAAGATGAGTTCTACAGGGACGACTTACAGAAGATAGAAGAGCGGTAGCAAGAAAAGAAAAATGAAAGAGACGAAGTTGGTTTTATAGGGCTCTGGGCAGGTGAATCTAGTACGTTGCACGTTTCTAAACCCCAACCGTCGGATCCATTACTCCTGGACCAATCAATGAAGCACACCTGGGATACTGAAACGGCACGTCCAAGCACGCGCAGAAAAGGCACGTCTTTCACCAGAGGGGGCAAGCAAACGGTCACTTCGCATTTATGGCAGAACAGAGCACGCCTCAAATGGACCAGATACGGATGAGAGTCTTCTGGATCGACACAAAGTTCATCATGAATACACTTTATAGCCTCAGCTACTCCGCCAGGTCGGTTCGAAGCAGCCGAAGCTAGGGGGCAAGAGGAAATCCAGAACAGACTTGAGAAATGTCTGTTCGGCACAACACTTGGTCGGCTCAACGCTTGTTCGGTCCAGCACTTGAGAAAACTTTGAGAAGATTCAACACTTGAGAAAAGTTTGAATTCCAGAATATGCTTGAGAAAAGTATAAGTTTAAACCTAAGCAGAGGTTAAACAGCCTAACAGATTTGAGAAAAGTCTGAGAATGTTCAACACTTGAGAAAAGTGAGAACATCCGAACAGACTTGAGAAATGTTTGTTCGGCGCAAACTTGAGAAAAGTTTGAGAAGATTCAACACTTGAGAAAAGTTTGAATTCCAGAATATGCTTGAGAAAAGTATAAGTTTAAACCTAAGCAGAGGTTAAACAGCCTAACAGATTTGAGAAAAGTCTGAGAATGTTCAACACTTGAGAAAAGTGAGAACATCCGAACAGACTTGAGAAATGTTTGTTCGGCGCAAACTTGAGAAAAGTTTGAGAAGATTCAACACTTGAGAAAAGTTTGAATTCCAGAATATGCTTGAGAAAAGTATAAGTTTAAACCTAAGCAGAGGTTAAACAGCCTAACAGATTTGAGAAAAGTCTGAGAATGTTCAACACTTGAGAAAAGTGAGAACATCCGAACAGACTTGAGAAATGTTTGTTCGGCGCAAACTTGAGAAAAGTTTGAGAAGATTCAACACTTGAGAAAAGTTTGAATTCCAGAATATGCTTGAGAAAAGTATAACTTTAAACCTAAGCAGAGGTTAAACAGCCTAACGGATTTGAGAAAAGTCTGAGAATGTTCAACACTTGAGAAAAGTGAGAACATCCGAACAGACTTGAGAAATATTTGTTCGGCGCAAACTTAAGAAAAGTTTAAGGTGATTCATTACTTGAGAAAAGTTTGAGTTTATATCAGTACTTGAGAAAGGCCCGATACACAGAAGGTTTGAAGACAATCCATTAGTTGCAACACATTATTCAAAGAGAAATGATTCCTCGTTAGATTCAATATTCTGCTACAAGAAAGTTGGAAAGCAAAAACTCAAGTGTATTTCATTGATTCTTGAAGGTCGGGTTACATACGAGTTACAGAAATAAATGAAAAAGCAAAATCCTAAGGCGCAACAGTGGCCGTCTAAACTATAACTACTTCAGCATGGGCAGCCTGGCCTGCCTCTCCTTCCTTCGCAGCATCGGCAGCCTGGCCAGCCTCTCCTCCATCAGCAGCAGCCCGGCCTTCCTCTCCAGCTTCGGGTTCCCTGTTCTCCAGTTCGGCAACAGTTGGAACCCTGGAGAAGAGGGAAGAGTCTCTTGGCACCTGGGCAGCCTCCAGAGCGGCCTTCCAACACAAACTGACGAGCTCGGTCTGGATCTCGGGCATCTGGTTCTCTAGGAAGTCGGCAGCAGCGTCCGACATGCCTTTGGCGTAGGAGCTCTCCTGAAGGCGTTTCAGCTCGGCCTCGTGCTGGGAGTTGAGATCGGCCAGCTGATCCTCCAACCGGGATGACTTCACCTTCTCAGTCCCAAGCTGGGACTGAGCAGTTGTAGCCGCCAGCTCGGCTTCCTGAGCCCTCTTCTTGTACGAGGCCATGCTTTCCTGGACTTTCAGAAACCTAGCGTTGGACGCCTTCAGTTCCGACTCGATAGTGCTGTATCGAGTCTCCAAGTCCTGGCAACGGCTCAGGCACATCAAGGATTTCTGCGCAGCCTGCAACAAAGTCGGGAATATGACATCAGATTCAAAGTTGCAAGTAAAGTAAACAGAAATTGACCGGGACAAAATACTTACGAAGACTTGGTGAGCCATCACGGATCGCAGCAGGGTTGGAACGTCAGTGCCTTGGTAGGGCTCGACGTCATTCGGAAGCATCAACGCACCCGTCAGGGTTTGCGTGACGTCGAGGTCGGCCGCCGAGTCGGCGACGGTGATGGGATCAATCCCATTCACCAGCAAGGAGGGGCACCACGGGGCAGCCCTCTCAACAGTCTTGGCCTGATCGGCCATCCTGCTCCTCTTCGACGAAGCCGTCGCAGTGGGGTCCTCCGGAGCAGGATCCCTTTCCCTCCGCCTCAGGATGAGGGGAGCGTCATCCTCGACCGAGACCTCTTCAGATGCAGAGGTCGGCTCCCTCCTCGGTAAGCTCGGGCCGGCGTCAGACTGTTTCTGCTTCTTTTGCCGCATCAGCTCGCGGAGATTTGGAACGCTGGGGTTTCGGGCCATTGGATCCAGACTCTGATCGATTTCTAAATCGTCCTCCGAATTCCAGTTGCCAGGCGATCGGGAAGAACTGTGCTCGGAGGCGGTAGAGCTAAAAGAGATCGGGAAATTCCCGATATCAGCTATTGTCACTGGAATCGGCCGCTGAGCAGGGGAAGTCGGCGCTGCCTCAGGAAGGTACCCTGGAAGATCGGGACTAATGAAGTCGGCGTCTGGAATGGATTTTTTGATGTATCCCCTATAGCTTCTGCCGTATCTCAGAAGCACCTCGGGGGATCGGGCCCAGCTTTGGCCAAAGGACCCTGTATATCGGGCGACCTTTGTAACGTTCTCAAGGTTTATCGACCGTTTGTTTCGGTCCTTGTTGGCGTTAGAAGCTGCAAAAGAAAGAACGAAAAAAGGCAATCAGCATCTAAATATGTTCGGCATTAAAAGGAAAAAGATGGAGAAATGAAAGACAAGGTTGGGGTACTAACGGATGACTCCGAACCGGATCGGGATGTGGAACTTGGGGCGTTCAGGCTCGTCTCGGCCGATCTCCCAGTTACCGGTAACGATGAGAAAGTCATCATCATTACCTCGGTTGGAGTCCGTCAGGTAGGTGACGATCCGCTCTATTTTGGGTCTATTCTTCAGGTAATAGGCGTCAGAGCCTTTCCTCACCATGTCGTAGCAAAAACGGATTTCCCGAAGTCCTATGTCGATATGGTTAAGCCTATTCAGTTTTACTATGGAATGAATAATCCTATATGTATTGATGGAGATTTGCATCGGGTGGAGCCGATACCAACAAAGCACTTCACGAAGAAGGCGATTGAGTGGAAATCGGACCCCACCTTCAACAACCGCCATCAGAGGGACGTGAAGGGTGTCAGGGTCATTCCCATCACGACGAGTGTGGGGGTCATTGATTTCGACGGCAACATCAGATGGGATGTTGTACCGTCGCCGGAACTCCACCATTTTTTCCGGCGTGTTTACTAACTGCCTAAAGATCCCCATTACAGAAGAGAGTGGGGGGGCGAAAGATCGGGAAGAAAAGGAAAAACCTAAGGCTCTGATTGAAAAAACTTACGAAGGCTGTGATTTTCTTTCTCTGGTATGACGACGATGGAAGACTGCAGAAGAAAAATCAAAAGTGAAGAATGGGTGAGTATTTATAGGGAGGAAGGCCCAGCGGACCAAAACCTACGCTTCACCAATGAGGACGTTCCACCTGTGGGGCGCGTGTAGGAGGCGCATGGCCCCAAAGCCATTAAAGTCAGCTGCTGCCCTGCCAGATTTAAATGCGACGTTGCAAATTCAAGAGAGGCGGTTCAGAAACCGCCGATCAAGAATAAGAAAGGACGCCACGGGTACACTATATAGCCTCGACTACTTCGCGAAGTAAGTTCAAAGCAGCCGAAGCTAGGGGGCAATTGACGAGGGTAAAATGTAATTGAGAAAATACATTTAGACCCCCCAAGTGAATTCACAGTTCGGCCTATACCGAATTGCGCATCCAGAAGCACGTGCCGATCACGTGAGATAATGGCCGACACAAGTAGTGCCGACCATACCCAAATCAGGACAACAGAGCCAAGTGTTGAGAGATGCCGACCTGAGGAGGGCGGATCGATGACCCGCCGAACTGAGAAAGTCGGTCAGGATTACGGGCAGCCCGTGGGAAGTGACAGATAACCGCTCTTCCGAAAAGGGTATGGAGCCCCGGATACGATGGGACAAGACAAGACTCTGTCAGGAGGGGCATGGACGTGAAATCCATGTCCAATCAGAGGACACTTCGGTGAAAAAGAAGGTTCTAAGAGAATTAGAGCAGAATGGAAAGTCTATAAATAGAGCTGGAGATGAACAAAAAAGGTATGCCCTAAAGACTGAGAGTTTGAGCCTGCTAATAGAGAATATTAGCTCGTCTTTCCATTTCCCTGTGAAATTTCGTCTGACTTAACCATCGGAGTGTCTTCCTGCCGCAGCGGCAGAGGGCTCTTTGACGGGTTATTCTTTTGCAGATCACAGGTCCACATATTGAGAGCACCGTTGTTTCAGCTGGATAAGTGGATTCTTAGCTTTTCGTCCTGATTTCTTAAATCAACCCCCCCCTACAGGTATAATGGTATTTTATAACTTTGGGACATTTATGAAGACATAACAACTATTCGAAAACGATTGAACAAACATTTAAGAGCTTTCAAGAGCAATCATTCATTTACAACCTTCATCAATTGAGTTCCCACTTTGTTCAAGCTTTCCACTTCCATATACTCAAAGAAGAGTATTATTTGAGACCTTCAACTTTCATACACAAAATCTTGTGTCTATATTTGAGTATTTGACTATTTGAGAGATAAATATTTGTGAGCGGACATTTGAAGACCAAGCTTTATAGAAGCAAAGTAGGGACTTTTGAATACCAAGCTTGTAGCGGCTCACTAACTCTTCAGAAAAACTAGAAATTGTAACGGGAATTCAACTAATGGAACTCAAGAAATTATCTTGAAAAATTGAACTAGGAATTCGAGACCAATGAACTGCCGAATCAGTATAAGTCTTTTTTGTCTCTTATCTTATTTATTTATTGTACTCTACGTGTTTTATAAAATTCTTAATTTAATTTTTAATCGATAATTTTTACTTAGCAACATAATTTTTAATGATGTTCTTAACACCGTACCAAATGGTGGTTGTTGTTTGCACACTACAAGAATAATGTAAAACTATGACAAAATGCCGGTGACGAAAGTAAAATGTGTCTCCAAAACAGGCAATTTTTTTCCTAACTAATATGTTTCATCCATTTCGTAATTTCATCACAAAGAGAAAGATTTTGCATGAGAAAACTTATTTCGACACCCAATTTATCTGAAACAAATAGGTGACAAAAATATTTTCTCACAAAAGAAAAGTTTTTGTGTGAGGAAATTTATTTCGTCACCTAATTTATTTGAAACCAATAGATGACGAAGACATTTCCTCACCGAAAGAAAGTTATTGCATAAGGAAATTTGTTTTGTTGCTAATTTATTAAAAAGAAAATTTTCCATGAAAAACTTATTTTGTCACCAATACGAATTTTTTATTTCTATGTGTACACAACGGGTATCAACCGTCAATTTAAAAAATTTTAATTATTTTAATAATTATTATCTTAATATTTTATACATCTATAAAAAAAAAATTATTACTAGATTTTATATTTTATCCTTTCTTCTAATAGATATTAATGTACAATTAAGGTTGTCTTCATCTATACTTGTGTGAAATAAACTTTTTGTACGCATACAAATTGATAAAAAATATACATGATTATATTTTTGGTATTCGATGAAAATTGATATTGTTATTTATACGACATAAAAAAATTAATATTTGCTCAATTAATATTAAGATTACTGCAAGGAAGTTTATTTTGTCACTCAATTTATTTAAAATTAATAGGTGACGAAAAAATATCTGTACAAAAATAAGTTTTTTTGCGTGACTGCCGATACACCGTTGGAGCTATTTTTCAGACTGTGACTCATTATGCTTGTTTTGATAATGCATTCTTTCATAATGCAGTTTCAGAATCAAGCCCAAACAGTCCGATAATGCCTGATCACAATCTAGAACTCTTTTTTTTTTTTTTTTTATGAGAAATCAATTCATGCATGTCACTTTAATTGGAAATTTCATTAGATTTGTCATTATAACTTTTCTTTTGTACTTGTTAAAATTATTTTTATTCATTTATGAGGATTAGTTTATGAAAATCCAAATACTTCTTTAAAAAAATTACGTTGACAAATAATTTAGGAAATTTTTTTAAAAAATAGAAATCTCAAAAAATTATTTCAAATCAGTGAAAACAAGAGTTGAATTGGAGATGCAAATACATGAAATTAAGTAAAAAAATATCAAAGACATGACAAAGTAAACTTGTTAAGACCGTTTTATCATTAAAGTCATGGGCAAAGTGATTTGAATTTTGGGAGCAATACATTTTAGCAAGTTATTTTACCCATTGAAGTAAGTCAGTTTACTCTTTAGAGCAAGTCAATTAACCATATAGAGCAAGTCATTTTAGTTTTGGGATCAAGTCATTTTAGCATCTAGTGTTCTAGTAATGGTAAAAAATTTAAGTCTTCGAAGCAAGTCTCTTAATCCATTGAGAGCAAGTCATATTATCCATGAGAGCAACCCAATTTTTTCTTGGGGAGCAACTCATTCAAGCATTAGGAGCAAGTTACCTTCGGAGTAAGTCAATTTACCCATGGGGAGCAACTTGCTGAAGGTCTTGTAGCAAGTCACTTAAACGTTTGGGAGCAGATCGATCCATTTACCCTTGAGAGCAAGTTTGTTAACTCATTGAAAATAAGTCATTTTACATGTGGAGTGTAGAATCCGAATTAGACTTCTTGCGTGAACCCTTGTTAAATATGCAAAAACACTCAATACTAAATTAGTGCTAACCAAGTTTGGGTCTCCAGCAGGCATTCTGACGATTAAGTTAACTTTTAGAGAATAGCAAAAGTAACTTGAAAGTACGAGAGATAGTGTGAGCTTGTGTACGTGAGGTAAGAGTGCCATTGAAGTATTTATAGAGTAAGAACCCAACAACCTGCCTAAGGCTCTAGCCGAGAATGTAGTGCCGTGGTTCGAAGATCATGGTCCTCTTGTCACGTGTCCCACGTCCGTGTGGATTGGACGAGCACATCTGCATGTCTAGTAACCACCTTCACCACGTTCGTCTATGCAACTATCCAAAATGTGGGAAGCACATCTCCACGTGGCCGTGCCGAGCAAAAGACCTAGGCAGGTCGGCCAAAGGTCATGACTTGAAGAGATTGACCCGAATGACGAATGACGACCAAAAGAAGGCTCGGCCAGACTTGAGATGCCAGCCTCTTAGTACTATTTGTGGCACACCACATGGCCCTATCAATCCCCTTGGCCGAATGTAAGTAGAATCATTATTGGGCCTAGCCCAGTTCAGGCCCAACACAGATGGGCCGAAGGTCCACTGTTATATGAATTTGGCCTACTACAATAGCCCCTCAATTCCCTTATCCAGTGTCGACTGTAGAGAGAGATTGACCACACATGAAGGCCAGAGCCCAATTTGACTGACCTAGCCCATTTCCCTAGGATGCCATGGCCTAAGGAGGTGATAGTTCACACGAATCACCGCCTCATAGGATGATGCCATGCGTCACTAATTCGACAGTCGAAGATGAAACGTCTCAACTTCCTGAGTGTGACAATTCAAAATCCCTGCCCTGGTATAAATGGGGTGTTTCAATAGAGAGGAAGTCATTTTCCATTTTCTCTCTAAAACTTTTGAAGCTCTCGCCTATTTGTCTGTTTGTGATCCGATTCTCTTCAATTCTAGCCCAGATTCTCAGCAATCCTTGCTCATTTTTGTTTCTTAGGTATGATTTGTTCATCAACTCATTATTTTCAATGGTTTATGTGCATTTTCCATGTATTACGAGGTGTCTTCTGTATCTATCACGACACCATCATCTAGGGTTGTCACATCAGCTCCAAAAAAATGCCAAGAGTCTTGTTTTTCGGCCGAAGGCCATGCCTTTTGACCGAATACTTCTAGATGTCATACCAGTGTCAAGCCTTAGCATTTATTTTGACACCCATGTACTCTTGAATAGGATGGTTGAGCCTGAAGTGGATTTAGCTCAGGTGCTATCATCCCACTTTGAAGAACCAGAGTCGAGTGGTTCTGCTAGAGTACCGAAAGATGGAAGTACCAAATATTACTAGAAATCGGTACACCCGATTATGTGACGATCCTGTGAGTTTAGCAAACTTTCAGCAGACGTACGACATCCCTGAAAATGTATATGTAGATTTGGTTCGACCGAGAGACAACCCCGTCGTGGATGAATGGCAGATTGTAATGCCTCTAATGACCATCATTGGGGGGCATTCAGTTCCCCTTACATCCATTCTTGCGGCAATATCAAATACCTTGCAACTAACCCCCTCCTAGGTAACAATTAATTTTTACTAAATAGTCATGGGGACCATCGAGTTGAGGAAGAAGTTTGGCGTGGCCTTTGAGATCGAAGAGTTGTTCGACATTTACTTCGTCGATCACAACAAGGTCTCAATGAGGAGGTTTCTGGCCTGCCAATTCGGGCAACGAAAAATAATTAGAAAGCTGTCGAATGAGGATAAATATTCCGATGACTTTGTAACTGTGAGGGGAGAATTCGAGTTTGGCCCCAAAGAATACACCATGTCCCTGAGACTATAGGATACGTAGGTACACTCGACATTTGCGTCCCAATTTCGCAACTTTACTTGTTCGTTATGTCTAACAGTTTGCTCTGTACAAGAACTCCTATTGTCAACCGACTAAAAAAGAGGACGTTGAGGCCGAGGATCGACGAAGTGCTAGCCATCTCAAGGTGAGAGAGAGGACTGTTGGGATACGTCAACACCTATTAGTCCACGTTGAGAGCTCAGATCGAATCTAACAGTAGTGCCAGTGCTAATGTTGTCAGAGGACTCGAACGATCCAGACAACTCCCAAGAATATCGGGCGCCTTCTGCTCGGAGGGCGCCCAAAGTCATGTGGTCGGTTCATTCAACAACCAGCCCCTCGACATCATTTGGGAGCCTAGGGACTAGCCCACTTCCGACACTGTAATCTCCATATCATTAGGTACCAAATCTTTAGGATACAGTTGTTCTACATTGTCGGGTGTCAGTGATCTTGAATTGTAGAAGTTGTTTAGAGATATTAACTTGGGCAACAATTTTTATGCAGAAGCCAGGTTGAGAAAATGAGGAACACATAAACTCGAATCAACTGTCGGGATCAGCAAACCAAGTGAGAGCTTATCGTACTCGCATAGGAAGAAGAAAGGGAAGGACATTGAGGTCTCCTCCCAGAAGAAGGCCAAGGATAACGATCCGATCAAGTCCAAACTTGGTGTCATGATACCTCCTCCTCCACCCCCTCCTGTGGTGCCAAAGAAACAGTCGGCCACCAGACACGGTGCACCGAGCCCTGTTTTTTCTTCTACGGGGAAATTCGAACCCATCTTGATGGTGGGTGATCGATTTCTAACAGTCGAGGACTTGGTGGACACCACTAGGCATGTTGCCTATGCTTTGGCCGAGGAAATGCTGCTATCGAAGGATACTAAGGGCCTTCCTAAGGATATCGAAGGAGCCTTCACTGAACTATCGAAGCTTACTGTGAAGGTATGTTATAGAGTAAAATAACTTGTTTTTCTTTACTTCTCTTGTCTCCCATCCCCTACTCCGTGGTCACTATAGTCGTGCCACTATGTCGTGGCCGTGAAGACTGGCCTAGCCAAGAACGTCATTGCTCACAAGACGTTGGAGACCCAACTAGCCGAGGAGAAGAAAGCCCATGGAGAGACGAAGAGAGAGAGGGCCGAATTCAGCAATGGTTGTGCTCAAGCTCGCAAATGACTGAGTGCTGAGGTGACGTTAGATGCCAAAGCTAAAGTTTCTAAGCTTCTGAGCCAGGTTACAGTGGCTAACGCCAAGGGTTTTCAAGAGGTGTTCGACGAAGCCGAACGTAGGTACATGGAGCAGATGGACGACATCAATGCTGAGTTGGCAGACTTGCTACAACAAGCTTTCGTTGTTGGATGGACCGAGGCCTTGAAGGAAGCCTACATTCCAGCCGAATCTACTCTTTTTGATAGCATCTCTAAATATACAAGAGAAAGAAGCCTGCTGCTGTCGGCCCCTCGACTATTCCTCCAGTCAAAGGTTTGAAGAAGAAGAACGCCGAAGAAGTCGCCATTGTTAATGCTGCCGAGGCTAATGTAGTCCTTCCTCCCACTGTGGTCGCCACAATGTGGAGTTTGAAATCCGAATTAGACTTCTCGCGTTAACCTTGGCTAAATCTGCAAAAACACTCAACACTAACTTAGCACCGACCAGGTTTGGATCTCTGACACGATGAAGTTAGCTTTTAGAGAAAGTAAAAGCAACTTGAAAGTACAAGAGATAGTGTGAGTTTGTGTACCTGAGGTAAGAGTACCTCTGAAATATTTATAGAGTAGGAACCCAACAACTTACTTAAGGCTCTGGCCGAGAATGTAGCACCGTGGTCCAGGGATCACGGGGCTCTTGCCACGTGTCTCACGTCCATGCAGATCAAACGGGCACGTCTGCATGTTCAGCAACCACATTTCTCATGTTCGTCTGTGCAACTATCCGAAACGTGAAGAGTACGTCTACACATGGTCTTGCCATGCGAAGGACCAAGGCAGGTATGCCAAAGGTCATGACTTGAAGAGATTGACTCGGACAACAAATGACAATCGAAAAAGGCTCAGTCGGACTTGAGATGTCAGTCTCTCGGTATTGTCTGTCTGATGGTACGTAAGTGTAATTCGGTGTTCAAACAACTATTCGGAGTTCCTATAGTTCCTTGTAAGGCTTGTTTACAAAAAAATGAAAAAACATTCAGTGTATTATTGAAGCTATAAGTATGATTGATCCTAAAAGTGCACGCCACACAACCCTATCAAGCCCCCTTGGCCAAAGGTCACTCGAATCATGATTGGGCCTAGCCCACTTCGGGTACAGCACGGATGGGTCAAAGGCGATCGTGGTCTGAAGGCACACTGATATACGAATCTGACCTACTATACAATACCCATAAGAGCAACTCAATTTTTTTTCTAGGAGCAACTCATTTAAGGGTTGAGAGCAAGTCAATTTACTCATGTGAAGCAATTTGCTATAGCCTTTGGAGCAAGTCACATAATTATATATTGAGAGCAAGTGTTTTAACACTAAGAGATCGAGTAGTTTAATCTAGGGAGTTATTATTTTAATCATGTGGAGAAAGTCATTTAACCCATAAGAGAAGTCAATTTTTCTTTAGGGACCAACTATGACAAATTCGTAGGGAGCAACTACTTTAAGTCTTGAGAGCAAGTCTGTTTATTCTTGAGAGCAAGTGAAGGTCAAATTTGTCATTTAGCAAATGGATTCCATTATTGTGATATCTTTAAACATAAATTCACATTTCTGGATTTATATTCCAATTTTTATTTCCGCTAATTTGAAATACTTTTTTGTTCTTTTCATTTTTTAAAAAAAAAATTCTCAATAATTTGTTCCTAACACGAAGAAAACAGTAGTACAAAAGACAAGAAAGATAATATATATAGTTGAAAAGATGAAAAGGTGATTGAAAAGGGAACGGGAAGAAAGTTGAACAAATTAACCCAGGATTAATCATGAAGACCCATGCAAGAACATGGATGAGAGAACAGAAGCTTGATCCCCTCTTGGGAGCTCAGAGGTTAATTGGGTGGAGGACCATCGTACTGCTGATGTTTTTCAATGCCGTAAGCCGGGGTGCCATAGGTCGGGGGACCCTTGAGTTGCTTCATCCCTTGTTAATGGTGATTGGGTTCATTCTCATCGGCAGAGTTCTCTTTACTTTTTGTTTTTAACGCAGAGAGGGTTACAGGAAATGCACTTTAGACTGTATATACTTCAATGGCAAAATTGTCACTTTATGGATAAACTTAATGCCGTCTACCGAAAAGTAACAGGAAAGGGAAACGATCGAATATTTTTAAAGTAGAAGAAGTCTCTCTATTTGTTAATAACATCGGTAGAGGTTACTGCATTTTATCCATTACACCGTATATTAGTCTGTGGAAGCATCTACGCGTTCCTTTCTACGTCATGTGATGCTATTGGTGGTCAAAAGCAAAGGATGGGTCAGAAATTCATAAGAAAAATTTTAGGAACACAGACGTTTCAAATATATTCGGAAATGTGTTTCAAAACGTTAGATGTACGTGAAGTCGTTAAATTATTAAGAATATTACGTGCATTCTTCGATCTGTTCTATTGGTTGACTTCTTTCTTTGATAGGATTTGATGGGATGGTCATAGATATACTGTTCAATATGACCTCTGGAAAGCAACTCCGACTCTCTTAGCCTTGGAGCAAGGGGGAAATTTTCTGCTGATTAGGCAAAGAAAGATAATTAAATTAATTGAAAGACTTGGTTGTCTTCAAACAAAGATAATTACTAGCTTGGTTTGGACTTTCTAGTCTGGCCTGTCGACACATCTGTATCTAGATGTGTTCCTTCCATTACTTATTTTGAAAGTATTTTAATCAGTAAATTTTTACAAAAAGAAAAAAACGCAACAGGTGTCGCACTTTTAAAATGAGCACTAATTAATCAAACCAGAGAAAAAAGTCCTAAATTTTAAGAACAACGCATTCTACAAAAACAAATGTTGATAAGTTAATTTTAAAAGATTAACCAAAGGTTAATTAAGTAAGAATACAATAAGTTAATTTTTATAGAGAAACATTAGTGAAGAATATTGATAAGAAGGTCCATATGTGTAATTTTACAGCTTACATGATCGATTAATTTAATACATTTGAAGTAGCAAAAAAGCAATAGTGCTATTTTTCAGAGACAAAATGAAATTATGCTATAAACCTTGAAAGATTAACCCATGCGTTGCTTAGGGCATTTATTTAAGGTTTTTTTTGTTTTGGTCAATGCGTTAAGTTTCAGAGTTTGATTGCGTGGTCAAAGTCAGACTTTAAAAATTTATTCTATCTTAAAGTCTTACATTTGACTTCCTTTAACAACTAATCTTGGGATACCGTACGTTCTGTACCCCATGTGCAAGCTTGTGAATCGGATGTGGGGAGCTTTGTAGTAATTAATTCCATGTGCGAACAAGCTGGCCTGCATTCTCGAAAAGGAAAATTTATCAACTCATCAAAAAACCCTGATGAATATGGAGCCACCGGATTTTTTAGATTTGTCTGCTCGAACCATATAATATAGTTGTAGACACCACTATGGAGTTTGGAATTCAAGTTTAACTTCTCGAACGTACTTTTATGAACCTTTGGTTGAATCTGCAAAACACTCAATACTAATTTAGTGACAATTGGAGTTGAGTATTCGACAGACACTTCGACGATCAAGATAGATTTTCAAGAGAGTGGAAAGCAACTTGAAAGTTCTCTAGTGAATAGCGCGCGTACCTATGGATAGTAGGCCCTTGGAGTATTTATAGTGGACCAACCCAACAGTCTTCCTGAGACTTTGGCCGAGAATGTCGTGTCTTGGTTCGAGACTCACGATGTTGTTGCTACGTGTTCTATTATGTGCGGATCAGTCGGACACCTCTGCATGTCTAGTGATTGTCTTCCCTACATCCATTCATGTAACTATCCGCAACGTTGGAAACACGTATCCACGTGGCCGTGTCGAGCGTAGAGCCTTCTATAGGACAGCCAGAGGTCATGACTTTGAGGAGTTCATCCCTGAGGAAAACGCTGATTGGGGGGCTAGGCCGGACCTAACATGTCATCCTCTCGGCACGAATCGAGGCATGCCCAGCGGCCTTGTCAAGTCATTGACCCAGTATTAGTAAAACTATTCTTCGGCCTAGTTCAGCTTAGGCCCAGCACAGATGGGCCAAGAGTGATCGTAGGCCGAAAATCCATTGTTGTGCGAATCCGGCCTACTACAACCCCAGTTTTGATTCCCCAATAATCTTTTTGCAATGGTGTATGACCCTCGATGATGAAAAATGACACTTTATCTTATAAAATATCTTGTATCATTTGGTTAATGGTAGAAGGTTAATTATGAACGCCACAATTTTACAAATAAAAAACAACACCACTAGACACCCATCTAAATAACGTGCGATATTCTCAAAGTAGCGTGGGTCATTAAGACTGGGCGTATGACTGAGTAGTCAATATTAGACTACCAAACTATATGGGGTATAATAGAAGTCCACAAACCAGTCGACCGTCGATAGTAACGTGTTCATGTAGATTGATGTCTGCCATTCCAAAGTGGCATACACCATTCCAGGTCATGCGTACGCTATTGCAAATTGGCTAGTTAGATCACCAGCATGGTGTCCCATGATCGAGTGCAAGCAAAGGCAAAGGGTGCATGATTCTAGAGCTCCAAAATGGCTATAAAAATGACCCAAGACTTAAGAGCAAGGGTTAAAAAAAAAATTTAACCTTTGGGTAAACAACGGTTGAAGAAAGAATTGAAAAGGATTAGAAAACTTTTAAAATTTTAAAGAATTCAAGGGTGTGAGAGCAAAACTAGGAGCAAACGGACATCTAGATAAAGCTTTCTTGCACCCGAACGAAGAGGAAAAATAGCTTCTGAAAATTTATTCAAGTCATATGTCTTAGCAGATCCCATCCACGTTTGGAGACCCAAGGTCGGCCAAGAATCTTATAAATGGCAAAAGACTTGACTTTTCTCAAATCATTCAAAAAATTCCATAGAGAAGAACCACGGTGGAGAAAACCTAGGAGGGAAGAAAGGCCAGGAAAGTTAAGTTAGGAATAAAGTTAAAGGTGGTGTGAGCTTGAAATTGTAATAGCTAGGTCATTGTAATGGCGCATATCAATCAAACGACAAGGAATCTACGAGCAATGATCGGCTGTAGTAGGCCGAATTTGCACAACAATGGGCCCTCGGCGCACGATCGCTCTCGGCCCATCTATGCTGGACCTGAGTCGATTTAGACCCAATAACACCTTTGTTAATGCTCGGCCAAGGAGCTAAGATGGCCCTAATGAGCTTTGGTTAATGCTGCAGACACAACGGATCATGCTTAGTTGAACACTCTTATGGTCAGCATTCGTCTTCAGAGAAATGTCCCCTTAAGTGTTGACCTCCGGCCATACTGCCAAGGGTATACGCTCGGCAAGGCTACGTGGCCACTTATTCCCCATGTTTTGAACAGTTGCATGGACGGACATGGGGAAGGTGGTTATTGGACATATAGACGTGTCCATCTAATTTGCATGGATGAGGGACATGTGGCAGGAGCACCATGATTCCCCATGTTCTCTCGAGAAGTCAAAATTCGAATGTCAGACCTTATATTTCGGCAATCACAGTGGGAGAGTTCACTCGACTTCTCGTCTCAACCCTTCTTCGAATTTAATTCCATGACAAAAACCCCGAATCAGAAGAACAGTCAAGCTTACCCCAGATGAGCTGGGAAAGCAGCTGACTTGACAACTCTGTTGCCTCCTTCATTGGCTCCACCAACTGAAGTCCCTACTGAGCTTCATGACCGAACATATGCTGAATGCATGGAGGCTCGGTTAGTGAAAAAGGACCAACTCCTCCAGCTGGTCAAGGAGGAGATCGCACAACTGAAGGTAGCAATTAGCCCTCTTCAAAATAGAGAAGCATCCCAAGTCCGGCACTTGAGGTGTAATCAAACTTGTTTGCCCGAGAAAAGGGAGCATTTGAAGCGCCAATCCTTGGAACGCCTAGAGACAACGGCAAGGCTGGACATCGCGAGGAGACAAGGGGCCAAGAAAGAGTTTGCTCTCCTCCTCTCGAGCATTGTTCCAGCAATAAGCCCCTAGCCTAGTGAGTTCCAATCCACAAGTGGCTAGGGGGCTCAGTATGTTAGTAGCACCCATTCTTTTTCTCTACCAACCACAGTTTCGGGTGTCAGCCCCACTCATGAAACTCAACGGATAGAAAGAACAATGGACACAAGGATCGTTCCCCTTGGTGTCGCTAACATCGAGAACGCTCCTCTCGGTATCATAGAGATGAAGACCTCAGGCATCACCTTGTCAAAAAATGCAAGGGTTCGGCTGAGCAGGAGGTTCAACACACAAGGTCTCAATGCAACACAAACACAACCAACTCGTGTCCTCCCCGTTCACTAGGAAAATTGACGGAGTCCGTCCTCCGCTCGATTTCAAACCACCAAAGTTCACCAAGTACGACCTGAAGACGGATGTATACTTCCATCTGGTCATTTCGAGCAGATGATGTCCTTATACGATACAAAAGACGCACTCATGTCCAAGCTCTTCCCCTCTAATTTGGGAGAGTCCGGCCTGTTATGGTTCGATAAACTGGCAAAGAGGTCCATTCCCTTTTTCAAGGATCTCCCCCCTCCTCCCCCCCTTCCTCGATCAGTTTGTGACAAGCAACTAGCAGAAAAAAGAAATTGACTCCCTCCTAGCTCATCTTCAGGAAGTCTTCAACATTTTGAAGAAGCACAAGCTCCGCCTCAATTCCGAAAAATGTGCCTTCGGCATCGGCTTTGGGAAGTTCTTGGGGTTCCTTGATGCAGGAGGGGCATTGAGGCCGACCCTAATTAGATCACCTAATCAACAATTTGGAAGCTCCCTACACCATCAAAAGGGTACAAAAGCTAACAAGCATGCGATCACGTTGAGCCAATTCATTAGGCGGTCATCCGACAAATGCCGACCGTTCTTCAAACTCCTCAAAAAATACAGCCAAAGGAGCTTCAATTGGACTCCTGAGTATGACCAAACACTCAAAGATCTCAAGCAATACTTGTCCTCAACACCATTACTAACCACACCAAAGCAAAAAGAGCCTTTGTTGATCTACATGACAGTCTCCCAACATGTGATTAGTTCGGTTCTGGTATGGCAAGAGGGCAAGGACCATCTCCCAATTTATTATACTAGCAAAATGCTTGTTAGTGCCGAGATCAGGTATGTACCTTTGGAGAAGCTTGCCCTATCTTTGGTTTCGACCTCAAGGAAGCTGGTGCCATATTTTCAGGCACACACAATAATAGTGTTGACTGAGCACTCCTTAAACCACTATTCCGTAAAGCCGACCTCTCCAACAGGATCTCAAAGTGGGCCTTAGAGTTGGCCAACTTCGATATCTAGTATTTGCCGAGGATGGCAATCAAAGGACGGGTCCTTTTGGACTTCATCTCGGAATTCAAGCCAAGTACTAGCAGACGACCTCAGATGCCAGACATCGAAACCATTGAGAATAAGCATTGAGAACTCCTCCATGAAAACCTTTGGAAGTTCTACATGGACAGAGTCTCGAACAACCACGACAGGGGCTAGAGTAGTAGTCATATCTCCAAAAGGTATGCTCCACGAGTAGGCCCTCCAGATCGACTTCGTAGCCTCCAGCAACGAAACCGAGTATGAAGCTCTCCTTGCCAGCCTTCAATTTTTCGAAGCCTTAGGAGCCAAACATCTAGAGGCGTACAACGACTCCTAGTTGGTGGGCAACCAACTTTTTGGGGACTGAAGTCCAAGACGACAAGATGTCACGATAAGTTGAAGAAGTTAAAAAACTAATGCCCTGGTTTAAACAATTCAGCCTCGACCAAATCGCTCTGGAAAATAATATTCGTTCTAATGCCTTAACTGGGCTAGCTTTGGCTTTAGACGCTGGGGGGCAGTAGATTGTTTTGGTGGACATCCTTCCACAACATAGCATTGAAGATCAAAAGCCAATGGGTGAGGTCAATTGTGTTACTTTCGGTCCAAGTTGAATGGACCCAATAGTTACATACCTCAAGGATGAGCTCTTGACCGACGACCAAAGGCAAGCCCATAAGATCATTCCCAAGGCAGCCCAGTTTTGGCTAGGTCTCGATTCTAAGCTCTACCAAAGGGTCCATTCTGGACCGTGCCTCCTTTGTGTGCATCCAGAACAAATAGGTGTCATGCTCAAAGAACTATATTCTGGCAGTTGCACATGTCATTTTAGGAGACGCTCACTTATTCATTGAGCTCTCATACAGGGATACTGTTGGTCAAGCATGAAGAAGGAAGTAGACCAAATGGTCAAAGAGTGTGACCAATGGCAAAGGTTCTTTTCTCTTTTCCACCAACCTGCTAAGCAACTCAGTCCCCTCTCTAGTCCCTAGCCCTTTTCTTAGTGGGGGCTAGATATTATCGACAAGTTCCCAAGTAGCACCTAGGGGCTTCAAGTTCTGGATCACTACTGCCGACTACTTCACCAAGTGGGTAGAGGCCGAGCCTTGGGCTACAACCGAAGATCGAGATGTCAAACGGTTTGTTTGGCAGAATATCGTTTCAAGATTCAGCATCCCCTACGCCTTTATCTCTGACAACAGCACACATTTCGTGGGGGACTTGTTCAAGAATGTCTTCGCCAAGCATAGGATCCGCTTCTTCAATTCAACTCCTTCCTACCTTCAGTTCAATGGGTAGGCTGAAGTGTAATGCCCCGTGTAAACCACTGATCTAACAACTTGTTGAATCCCAAGCACATGGCCCAAAATACTTAAACCCAAGTTGTTAGTAGTAGTTTACATGATTCCTTATATACCCTGGATCACTCATGTAGACTTTTGATATGGGACGGGACATCACAATCTCTCCACCTTTTTAAGACCTTAGGCCCTCGCAAGGGGTTCACACTAGAGTCACCACAAGCCTAACCTCGGGTCTGTTCCCTAGTGACCAAACAAAGTCTCGGCCCCATACTTAATCGTATACACGAGTCTCTTTGATACCAAATTGTAATGCCCCATGTAAACCACGGGCTCAACAACTTGTTGGAGCCCAACCACGTGACCCAAAATGCTTAAATCCAAGTTGTTAGTAGTAGTTTACATGATTCCTTATATGCCTAGGATCACCCATGTAGACTTTCAATGTGGGACGAGACATCACAATCTCTCTACCTTTAAGACCTTGCGCCCTCGCAAGGGGTTCACACTAGAGTCACCATGGCCTAACTCCAGGTCTATTCCCTTTTCTTCAGACGATTCCTTACATGATTCCTTATATGCCTAGGATCACCCATGTAGACTTTCAATGTGGGACGAGACATCACAATCTCTCTACCTTTAAGATCTTGCGCCCTCGCAAGGGGTTTACGCTAGAGTCACCACGGCCTAACTCCAGGTCTATTCCCTTTTCTTCAGATGATTGATGACACGCTTCCCTACAAAAAAATGGACCATTAGCTGAAGGCCGAGCAGTAAAGGAACAAAAATGAAAAGTGCAGAAGCTATCCTAACCTGAGTATCCTATGACCTTAGGAGCAGGGTGGACTCAGAACTCATCGAGGGCAAATTCAAATTCCCCCCTCACAGTCATAAAGTTGTTTGTGCATTGTCAGAGTCCAAGAGGTTTCAGATTATCTTCCTTTGACCGGGCCAACAAGTGAGAAATCTCATCTTGAAGACATTATTCTTGCTGACGTAATATACGCCGAATAGCTCTTCGATCTCAAAGACAAGGTTGTACCTCTCTCTTAGGTCATCGATGCTCATTATCGTCCTCTAACAGTTTACAGTGACCTGGGAGGTGGTCAACTACAGAGTGTTCATCACATGTCGTAAGAATGGGTGGAAGAAAAACTGAACTCCCCCCTCAATAATAGCCATTAGGGGCATGATGATCTGTCATTCATCCACAATAGGGTTGTCTCTTGGTCAGATCAAATTCACATAAACGTTGTCAAGGATACTGTACATTTATCGAAAGTCTGCCAAGTTCAAGGTCGTCAAAAGATTTTGTGTACCAATTTATATCAATGTTTGGTACATCAGCCTCCGATACTCCAGCAGAACACTCAGCCCCAATTCTCCAGAGTGCAACGACAACACCTGAGTTGAATCCACTTCAAGCTCGGATATCCTATTCAAAAGTGCACGGGTGTTAAATAAATTCTAGGGCGTGACGCTTGATGTTACATTTAGGAGTGCTCGGCCAAAAGGCTTAGCCTTCGATCGAAAATCAGGGCTCTCGGCTAGTTTCTTGGGTTGATATGACACCCCACGTGATAAACTTGTGAAAAATTCAAAAAATGCTCCAAAATGCATAGAAAAGTGTGCGTAAATGGCTAAAAACTAGAAAAGTGACAAGAGAATCATACCTGAAAGTCGAGAGCGATGAAGGATCGCTGGAGGAATAAGTTGGGTCAAATCGACAGAGACGAGAATCGAAGTGAGTAGAATGCAAAAACTCTGGAAAGCTTTAGAGAGAGTGTAAAAGAACATTCTCTCTCCTAAATTCACCGTATTTATACTGAGGCATGCTTTTCGAAAAATGGCACATGTGGGAAACGAAGCGTTTAGCTTCCACCCATTGGATGGGAGACGCGTGGCAGCATCTCCTAATGCGACAGTTTGCATAACCTACTTCCTCTTGACTTCTACATCCTCAAGGAATGGACTAGGAAACTTCACTAGGCCCCAACCCTCTAACGATCAGTCCCTCTTTACAGTCGGCACTGAAACTAATTGAGGGGCTAGCTATTATAGTAGGCCTGATTTGCACAATGGTGGGCCCTCGAGCCATCTACATTGCGCCCAAGTCAGGTTAGGCCAAATAAAACCTTTATTCACGCTCGACCAAGGGGCAAAGATGGCCCTAACGAGCTTCGATTAGTGTCGAAGACACAACGGATCAAGCTTTGCCAAACACTTTTATGGTCAACATTTGTCTTTAGAGGAATATCCCTTCAAGTGTTGACCTCCGACTATACTGCCGATGGTATATGCTCAGCAAAGCTACATGGACACTTATTCCCCATGTTTTATACAGTTGCATGAACGAACGTGGGGAAGGTTGTTACTGAACATGCAGACGTGCCCATCCAATCCGCACGGATACGAGACATGTGGCAAGAACACCATGATTCCCGCACCACGGCGCTACATTCTCAACCGGAGCCTCAGGCAGGTAGTTGGGCTCTTTATAAATGCTCCAAGAGCAGTTTCACTTAAGGTACGCTCGCGCTAACTCTCATACTTTCCAGTGGCTTTTGTTTCCTTCTAATAGCTAACTTGATCGTCGGAGTACCCATTAGAGATCCAACCCTGAGCGGCACTAATTTAGTGTTGAATGTTTTGCAGATTCAACGAAAGGTTCACCAGTTTCTCTCAAGAAGTCAAAATTCGGATTCTAGACCCCGCATCAGCTAATTCTGATGTCTAGGATATAAACGAAGATCCAATTTGATTATTGTATATTTTTTATTAGTTTTGCTTTAATTATTGAGATCATTGTTGTATAATATTGAACACATATTTCGATATATGAACTTACTTATATTCTTTTTACTAGTTATATGTGTTTGTATTCTTGACTCAAAATACAAATATACAAGTGATTAATGAATTTGTTAATTAACTGAGATAGATTATATCTCATAAGATGTGACGTGCTACCAAACGATTTGTGTCTTAGAAATAAATTGTGCCGGTAAAACCACTTGTGTTAGGCCTAGGGAATCTAAGTTAATTTGTGATTTACAAATATTCTTAGGCAATACTTGTGTGCTTGTTAACCTCGTTATGTTCAATAGATCTGAATAATCGGGGTTAAATAATACAAATTTGCATTGTAAGAGTTAAAGTAAACTCGAACCTTAGGTCTTTGTCTATAATTTCTTGTAGCTTTTAATTATCGTCTTTCAAAATTTAAATAATTAAACCAAACCAAATTTATGTTTTCGAGTTAGAATAGAACTAATTTAGAAAATTCTGTAACTATTCCCCATCCGATACTCAACCTTATTGCTTTACTTTTCAAACACATGTAATAAAGAACTTTAATAATCAAATTTGGCACAATAATGCAACAACTAGATTTTTCAAATCAATCACCCCAAAGACTAGAATGTTGCATAATCTATTTTGAAAATATCATCCAAACCAGTTTCAGAGAATCGTAATCTATTCTACTCATAATTCAGAATCTACAGTTCACAATAAAAAATTTAAAATTGAAAAAATAAACACTCATAACTTTTGAAAAAATATATATTTTCTCGATAGTTCCTGAAAAATTTATCTTATATGTACAATATCAAAGTGGACGTGAGAATTTGATCCAACCAAATCTCAAAAAAAATAAAAAACAAGTAACATTGTAATTCATAAGATTGTTTAGAAATATTTGTAACAAGAACCACAAATGCCGTGTCATGATCTTTCACCAAAATGGGTTTTGCCACCAAATTTATCCGACTTAGATTCCCCTCTAATGTTTCCCCACCAACTTTATCACCTATGTATAGAGATGGCCTTCTAACATTAATAAAACACCAATTGCAGATTACAGGATTCATGACCCAAAGAAACTAAAACAAACCAACAGAAAAACAAAATTAAAGTGCGACACAAAAGTGTGAACAATAAACAAACTACAAAACAAAAGGTAAAGAAAAAACAAAAAACTAAGCAACGGTTTTGAAAACCACCGTTCTCCTCACCGAAGTAGTTTTGAAAATAGTCAATATACACATCAAGTTTAATTGGATACCCACCCATCGAAGGTCGTCGTCGTCGTCATTGGTTATAATAGACACAGTTGATTGCTACGAATCATCCAATCCACTTAAAGATTGGTGGTGGTCAAACTAAAAATGCAGAGGATAGATAAAATGCTCTCTTTAGAAGAAAGGGTTTTATTCCAGATCTACAAGAAGGAAAATGTAGAGAGGAGAGGAGGGGAGGAGTGACTAGTAAATGAGTCCTGAATATATCATTGCTTGTAGAAGGTAATGAAGAAAAGCACACAGCGGAAATGGTGCATCAAAGCAGAGTAACTATTACTGGCCGGTATGGCCAAAGGCACATGTACAACACTACTTGTGCTTTTCAAATGGATCTCATTTCAAGTGAACAAATGTTATCTGAACCATTCAATACTGTAGGGTTCGTGGAGTCAAACATTCCTCAAAAAATCAAATTGATTGAACGGTAATAACAATACTCAAATTGATTGGATGGCAATAATATTATGTTCAAACCATATTTAGCTTGAAAAAAAATTACGATTTGTATTTGAGGATAAGCTTTGAACCAAAAATGTGATTATCGCTGTCCCATCAATTTGTGTTTTTTTTTTTCCCCACTGCAATGTTCTAGTCAATGAGCTCTAGACAATGAACAATTCAAATGACACTTTTTTAAATTGAAGTGGGCCCATGTTGAAGGCTTGAGGCACAACAACTACCCCAGGTCCATGGTTTTCAGTCCTTTATGACCTATAACCTAAAATGTGTACTGAGTTTGGCAGCTAGTCTATACTTCAGTACATATTAAGTCTTAAAGCTCAAAGATGTATTTAGCAAATGCTTAACGAAACGTACACATCTATCCATATGATTACACCGTTCAAAATTACATCACTTTAGGGGCCAACAATGTTTGGAATGTGATCGAATCCATGTACTTACATTAATTTGGATGAAATAATATGAGTTTCATCTCCAAATTTAGCGCATTCTTAGTTATACCTTCGTCCTGTCCAGTTCATTAATCACCAATTACCCATGAAGATTTCCTCAGATGTTCCTGCAGTAATGCCTTAAGAGTTCATTTCGCTCCTGGTTTGTCACGAACACCATCTTCCACTCTACCTATAGCATGCTATAATAACTTGTTAGGATGGAAGCAAAAATGTGACAATTTAGAGTTAAGCGGTCCATATAGAAAGAAAACCAAAAAACACGCAAGAAAAAAAGGAAAAGAAAGGCATAACTGCCTCACCTCCGCCTTAAGACGTTAGGGATGGTGGAAGAACTTTATAAGGGTTAAGTATCAAATTGGGGTCCAGCAACTTTTTTATGGAGACCATCAAGTGCACCTGAGCCAACGAATTCTGTATTTTAGAAATCCGAGAATGAATCTAGCAAAGGTGTCAAAACTCAAAGAATCCATTACCAGATCCATAGCGGGCACAATCAAGCATTTTATGTCAACTCAATCTTCATATTTGATCTCATTGAGGAATATCATCTTTTAAATGCCTTCAGTAGTTCTAAGTTTCTAACTTCAACCAACCACCTAGGAAGGATGAGGTTGTATGTTATCTCAAGAAGACTCACACATTCAGGAGATTTGCTGTAGTGAATCTTATTAGCTTTCATTAGCCCGAGGCCATGTTCAGCACTAATACTCCCACGGTGCTTAGATGTCCATTCATAGACAAAGGGTTCAACTTGGGCTAAAACCTGTAATGTATGCATTTCAATTAGGAACCAATCAAATCAGTGGAAAACCTCGAGAACAAAGAAGGAACAAGGAGATTACAGCGTCGTCATACTCTGGAAGTGATATATTAAGATGCAAGTTACCATCTCCAAGGTGTCCATAGCCGACTACTTTGGCTGGAGGACCTAGAAATTTAGAATAACAGGTTAAGGAGGTTAAAAAAAACGATTGTTTACTTTCTCAGACATCCAAAGATCATTAAGGTGGTTCACAAGACCACTGGGAATGTTTTAAGACGTAAAATTTGTTTATGACAGTCACAGCTAAAACCATTGTTTTGACATCAATTCTTTTCCTGGTCAATACCACAGCCACAGCAACCTCTGCTACAAATCCTCCTCGTCCCAAGCATCCAAAGTAGAAGGAAGGATAAAGTATAAAAATCATCCCTCTACTATCATTCAAGTCCCAATTTTGTCCCTTCAGTATTAATGATGTCGATTTTAACCTTTCATTTTACTTTTGGTCTCAATTACGGCCAATTGATAAGGCCAATTAATTAGTTGGATGGAACTAAGGGACAAGGTGGTCCTTTCACCCACTGAGTTAACTCATTTGAGTTTACCCACCAACAGAATTAACTCCCACACCTTCCCCCGTCAATTTATTCCCAGAACCATTCCTTTCCAACCCATCAGCCACCTCCACCTCTATCACTACCACTCTGTCGGCCCCTCACCTCGCTCCACAGACTCCACTAGCCACAATGGTCCCTTCCCGCCATGGGCACCACTAAGCCTTTGCTATAGCCTACAGCTCTACAACTACCCCCCCCCCCCCCCCCCCCCCCCCCCCCCCCCTCTCCTCCAACCACACACATAACCAAACCAAACCAAACCAAACTGAGCCTTATGTCCCAAATCAATTGGGGTTGGCTACATGAATCCTTTTCCTCCAACCACATACATACACACACAAAAAGAGAGATACCAACAATTTAAAGGTACTTATAGGTAAAAAAAAAAAAAGTCAAGATTTATCAAGTGTTGGTAATCTTTAAGTGAACCGTGAGGGGATTCTTTCTATAGTTTGTGTGTTTATGCCCATAATTAAAACCCATTTGGGAGAAACGGGAAAGCAATGGGGACAGCGATGAGGAAATCAAAGAAAGTTCATTAATATGTTTCTTCAAAATTTGATCACAAATGGTACTTCGTCGTATCAAAGGATGCTGTTCGGTTAGGCAGGGTACTTTGCGTGGGTGGAGTTGTTTGGTTAGTTGAGAACTGGCAGAAATGGTGGTGGTGGTCGTAGGGTGATTAGTAAGGGTATTAGAAGGTTTGAAGGAGTGATATTAGGGTACACGAAAACATACTCTCCCTGTTTTTTTCCTTTTGTGACCTCATTATTGTCAAAATTTCACAACTGAGGTTACTGATTGGACTTAATCTGGATCAAAAGTACAAGTAAAGATCAAAAGTAAAACAATTGATTCAAGAGGGACAATATTGAGACTCAAACAAACCTAGAGGAAGATTAACCTAGAAGGATAGTCTTAGCATAGTAGCAAGATTGGAAAAACAAATCAAATGTTGATAGTAGCAAAGATAATGATGTTACCAAGACGTATTCGCATTTCCTCAACAAGATCATACATCTTTTCAATAGGAACTGACAAATCATACTTGTACACAGCCCCTGCTTTCATTAATGCTTCGGGTATACCCTGTGAAGACACATATAATTAACGCCGGATACTTTAAAATAAGTTTAAACGAAATGGTAAAGAATCACAAAGGTCTTCAATGTCAAAATGAACTTTTAAACTATAATGAACGTAAATATTTTTCCTTCTTTACCTCCAAGTTAAAAATACATCCACTTAATAGTGTTCAAAACGTCAATTGCATCCTAGCAATTGGATGATGGGAAATATTGTATTTGAATACATGTTGACCGTACAAATTCACATTTTTGTATAAATACTGTATTTTAACCTTGTTCAAGCCGCGTTTAGAGTTTTTATGTAACAAGCTGGGACTTTGTGATATTTATATTCCAGCTTGAGGGAAAGTGTTAGGAGTTAGTGTGCTTACAAGTAAAGAGTGTGGGTATGATTGTCCTTGTACTTTATTTCTCTTCTTATATATCACGTGTGTTAGGGTTGGGTAACACCCTAAATACCTTGATTAGCTCCAATAACAAAGAGCATTTCATAGAGTGAGATCCTTCTTAAATGAACATTAGAACTCTAATACAGATCAAAAAAGAAATCCCAAGGCCAAGAAGTATGTTAAGTAAAAGAACCTCACGAATTCGCCAAAAGGAAAGCGCCTGGTTTATGTCTTGGGCCAGAACACCATCAGATATCAAACCACCTTCCATCGAACGAAGTAGAAAGGCCTCAAGCTTGTCTCTGGAAGCATGAACATGAAATTAAGAACTAAAAAATACGCACATACGCCCTAGAATTAGGCAATTCAGTCAGTAAAATTACAGAAGCCAAAATTGATGGATCACAAATCAGTGTTGTTTTTGCAACTGACACAATTGCAAATTAAAGACCACAATGAAGCTGGAATCAGGCCTATGTAATAGCCAAATTTTTATCGAAGGTAGTTGATTTTCTAGAGCATGACGTTTGTGAAGTGTGGAAAGATTGATGGATCAAAGAAGGTGCACAGTACTAGTTAGGGCGGTAGATTAATCACGCTTCATCTATCATTCCACTGTGCAAGTACATGTTAAACTCTAAATAACATGGCCTTTATTAAGAACATGAAAAACCACACTAAGAGTGATCAGGTAGTACAATAGATATGGTTAGGGCTGCATAACATGAGAAAAAAGTGTGTCAGCATGCCCAATATTGACAATCAGGCATAAAAGAAATAAAACACGAGTATTTTCAAGTTCAAATGTGATCAGCGTTATCATGGACTGAACATGGAATCAGCTGAGATCAAGTCATGTTCCGCAGACAACTCAGTCGCTTCTTCCCTCATAACCTTGCAGGTTACTATAGACGTGACAGAGGTCATATTTCCATCACTCCTGCTTAGATTACAGCATTAAGAGAAATGCTTGAATGCTTAGGAGGGAAAAACACTATTATCTTCTAAGTTCCCTAGACTAGACAGTATCAAGTGCTTTGCTAGTCCCAAGAAAAATTCAAGTATTCCAAATTGTAAGCCTCATTATCAAGAGTTGAGTTGTAACTATGGAGTTCATCACTTCCAGCAGTGCAAATGAAACTTTAAGCTGCTTTTGTATTTCTAGCTTTCAATAGGATTAAACTTCTGTTTTGATAACTTGGCATCTGATAATATGATTCTCCACGGTTCTGCATAAAATGAGCAAGCTCTTCCCAATTAAACTAACACTAACTTATATCCACTGGTACTTCCAGATTCCGAAAACTGCCACATGCACTGAAATATTCCACTTCTCCCAACATGTGCCAAAATCCACAAACACCGTAATGACTATATTCCTTCAATAACTCCAGCCTACCTTCTTGCGACTACAAACTGTTTTATTTTTTATTTTGCATTAGGATAACACAATATTAATCTTAGGTGAACAATGGCACTCTGCTGGTTTACAAGAGGACAAATTAAATGTTTTTACATTGATCAGCATCCCCAAAGTATATAACTAGTAAATAAAACTGCTTATCTCATCCTAGAGTCAGCTTGAATTCATGGAGACGGAAAGACTATACACAATTTTTGTGAAATTAACTCAAGCATATCATAGAGGACATCCTGAAGAATTTATAGACTGATGACCTTTCACTTCCTTAAACGATATCATGAAATAGGAATGCAAAAACCACAATCCTTACAAACCAGAATGCTTACAAATATTTAAGATAATAGTAGAGGTTTTTCATCACAAGGTTCACAAGGTAAGAACTATATGAAGCAGATAAAAGATGTATATTACCAGTGACTTACTTGTCATAAGATTGATCACTGCCTGTTGTCTCAATCAGAACATAGAAGTTGTGCATTGAAGGAGGTAATGGATTTCGAACACCTTCTAAAGTATTAAGAACCTGTTCCAGGCAAGAGAAGAGGTAATGATAAACAAGCAGTGCAGCAGCACATGGTAAATACCATTTTCCTGACAGTCTCCATTCATGTTTGGGTGGAGATTAAAATTTGAGAGTTATTTTCACCCTCTTATTACAAATAAGTCGAGGGACTTCAATAAAACGACGATAACGATGCAGAGAAGAGGTGTCATGTGGTATGAAACCTTAGACATGAATGAAGTTTAGTTTA
The DNA here is from genome assembly GCA_019985065.2 of Arctostaphylos glauca. Lineage (NCBI taxonomy): Eukaryota > Viridiplantae > Streptophyta > Magnoliopsida > Ericales > Ericaceae > Arctostaphylos > Arctostaphylos glauca. The sequence goes on along the minus strand of JAHSPW020000005.1, from coordinate 26,753,553 downwards.
ACTGACTGCATACATAAGCCTCCTAAAAATAAAGCAAGACGTGTTAAATCTCAAACTTTACCATTACCATAAATATGCATATTCAAAATCAACATAACTAGATTTCGCAGTCTCGTGTACACATATTAGCTGCAAAATTTTCACAAAAAGTAAGATTCCAGGATTTTCCAAATTTTCCACAAAAAAATCACGAGGATTACAATGCTCAGGGAACCATTTATGCGCTCCTTGGTTATGCTCTACATTTTTGGACAAGTTGCAACTAGAAAGTAGCAAGTGTGGTGCAACCTAAAAACTTGCCAAAAGTAAAGAAACTATACATATATGTGGTCAAAATAAAACATTTTAGTACATCAGAGGCAAGATTGACCAAAAGAAAGGCAAGAAAGCAGAGCACGCGCCACAAGAAGCACTTGGTTTTTTGTGTGTGTTGGGGGGCCTTAAACATCTACAGCGTGTTTTAGGGGTCAATACTATCATCCCCAACTTGTCATATCCGAGGTTTATTTACTTTCTTGCATTCTTGGAGACTATTATATCCCTTGGAGGGGGATAAAATTATTCCACCCCCTCCCCCATCCATATCTTATCCACTTTCTATATACCCGTCTATTCACAGAAATATAACTAGGAAATATAATTATTACTTATGAGAATGACATTCTTAATGACGAAAATGACATCCCTGTATCCCTCTTCCTAAAAAATACTCAACAAACTCTTTCTAACCATTCACTTCTCCATAATAAATCCCCTTTCTACCATATCTTGGTACTTTTAAACTGAATCAACAAAAATATATCACTTTTCAAACAAAAATTATTAATATGAAGATTTATCTTGTGCCAAAAGACTATTGTTAGAACAGACAATGAAGTTGTAACAAATTACTTTGACTAACAAAAATTCTATAGAACAAAGCCGATGATTAAGTTGGTATAATTAGATTTCAGATATACTTTTGAGGTCGAACACCTAAAAGGAATTAATATGATTAGTGCAGATTTTTTAAGTAGACTGCTTAATACTTGCAGGTGAACTAGCTTCAAAAGCTATGACAGACAAAGGTAAACAGCGAAAACATGGAGAATTGATAACAATTGCCAAAAAGGCACAATCCAAAGAGCAGAAGGTTTATGTAATACTTATTCGGTTCCAACTTTGAATTTACAAGACTTGGCAAGAATGCCATAAAAAGGTGAATAAACTCCTTGGAGATTGTTATCAAAGTTATGATAACATTGAAAAAAAAACTAGAGAAGTATTTTATAGTTCACCACCAAAGCACACTCCAATTAGGCCAATTGAAAATTCTATCAATCAATACACCAGAATTGGAAATAAATTATTTTACAATCTAGGAATTCCGAGTTCATATCACCTCAACGGGGTATGGGAAAACTTTATACCAGGTAATAATAGAGAATTTTGCAAAAGCAAGGCAAATTTCGCAGACGAACTAGCAAGACAAGCTGTTGAAATAACTACTTTAAACAAAATTAAATGTTTTACAAAACCTATGCTAAAAAATCATTAAACAAATGAATTGGGTAATGGACTTTAATTTTAAAAAATAAATAATTTTATTCAATTATCATATCACATAGCCAATGAGCTTCTACACCCTATCATTCAAAAGAATCAAAGGGTGTGTTCAGTTAAGTGTTTCTGAAACGATTTTTGGGAAAAAAACTGTGAGATGTTGTTTGATATAAATGTTTCTGAAAAAATTTGGGAGTTAAATTTTTTCGGCATTTTCGAGGCCTCTCTCTCTCTCTCTTCTTTTATAGAGAGATGAAATTGTTTGGAAAAAAAGTAAAAACTTTTAGAAATTTTTTTCCAGAAACTTGTTTGGGAAAAAATTTCCCAAACAAGCAAACGAACACACCCTTTGTCTTTACGAAAATCAACAACAATCCTACCACCTGATTTTTTTCATAAGAAATTCAAGGAATGGTTGAAAATCATGTATATAGAATTAAACAAATTCTACTTAAAGAACAATATTGAATCAACTTCAGAGAAGAGATTCATAAAACAATTCTTCTCCTAAACCATGATGATTGGACTGAGGAAGAAATCTCTTGGGGAATAAGTACTCAGATTATTTTTCAAAATTTAGAACCAAAATATTGGTTGTCCTTTCCAGTTACAATAAGGACAATGCTTACATATGTGACCAAAAAAAACTACATAGGTGGCAAATATTTCACATGCTGGATTTCAAGCTCTATTGGTTGAAGAGAGAAAATTTTGATCAGCCTTCTCAAATTTGATACACGAAGCAAACTGAAGATTGAGAATTTAAGAAAACCTTAAATCATAGAGAACACAAGTTCTTAATTCACAATCTTGCCCCACGAGAACACCAAACAAATAGTCTGATAGAGCTAAGCCAACATCCATCACGAATTCAAGGGACAACAACAGCTGTTAAAAATTACACGAGTGAACCCACTTGCAAATACAAGAGGTAGATACTCTTTTGAAAAAACTCAAAAGGAGAGAAAACATTGATGTACTATTGGAACTAACTATACAAGCCGATTCAGTAAAAGATATCAGAAATCAACAATTTAGCTAGGAGCCTGATTCTCAACTAGCAGAAGATGATATTAAATACCAAAACATCATCAATTGAATAGAAGATTAAAACCTCCATTATGGCACAAGCCATGAAGTCAACAAGCACAGACACAAGCCACAACATTAGCGCACATTATTTGACAAGACCGGACGCCAAACTATTATTGTTAAGTCCGGAAGAGTTTTGAAGAAGCATGAAGATACATGAACCACGTGTGAGGCCAATGATCTAACTTGTGTATAAACAGAGGCACAACTTCACTTATGGATGTATAAATTCTAACGACAACGTCAACATGCACAGACGCAAGCCATATCATCAGCACACATTATTTGGCAAGACTACAGGACAAACTTTTATTTTGAAGCCCGGAAGAGTTTTGAAGAAGCCTGACGAAGCATTAACCACATGTGAGGCCAATGATCAAACTTGTATACAAAGAGAGGCATAACTTCAGCTATAAACATATAAATTCCAACCATTTCTCTCTTTTAAACCTTTCCACTTCCTCTTTCCGCATTTCTCTTTCCTTTATTTGCTTGGTATCAGAGCTTGATTTTCTAAAAGTTAAATTGTAAGAGAAACCCATACTTTGTGAAAAGCTTAAAAGCAAGACCAAGCTTGTAAATCTTTGTAAGTCTCTCTTCATGGTCTACACATCTTCTATGCTATTCTAATTTGTGTCACAATTATAGCTGTTGCAAAATCCATAGGCATAGAGCCTGTTAAAGCACAATTACCATCTATTCAACTAGTTTATCAAAAAACATTTGGTCATTTGAATTTTAGGGAAGGTTTTACGCACCAAACATATCACTCTAAGAGGTTTTAGGTACCAACACCCGTCTATAATTGTACTTAATAAGGATAAATATAACATGCATAGGATGTATAGAAATACTATTGGAGATAATTATGAACATCTAGTTCATATTCCTGAACAAAATGTGAATATTACTAATATGTATCCTAGTCTGAATAATACAACAAATCTTATGTCTCATGCTTTTCAAAACTAGAACAAAAAACACAAAAACAAATCAGAATTATGTGGAAGAAAAATTAGGATCTATAAAATCCAAAATAGATATTTTTAGAACTACACTTGATATAGATTTAAAAGTCAAATACAAAGACTATTATGGAGAGTGTAATAACAAATTCGACTATGTTAACATTGGAGAAACCAATGGCCTGAATGCTTCAGAAGATCATTAAGTTATGCCATAACTTGATTATCACCCTGTGGAAGGAGGAAGTAGAAAGGTTTACAAGAGAGAAAATGGATGAAATTTATATGTCCACAATTGAAGCTGCGCCTCTCTTTATATACAAGTTAGATCCTTGGCCAGGTTAATGAATTTTCAGGCTTCTTCAAAACTCTTCCGAACATCAAAAGGTTTGGCATACAATCTTGTCAAATAATGCACGCTGCCATTACGGCTTTGCGCCTGTGCGTGTTGACATCATGGCTTCCGTCATAATGGAGGTGTTAGTCTTTCATTCGATTGATGATGTTTTGATATTCAATATCATCTTCTGTTGGTGGCAATTCAAACTCTCAACTAAATTGTTAATATATGAGATCTTCTAGTAAATTGGCTTGTATAGTTAGTTCCATTTAACATCAAGGTTTTCTCTCTTTTTGAGTTTTGTCAAAAGAGTATTGAATTCCACAAGCTTGTAAAAATTCTATATTTTTTTATTTTGGTAGAATGATAGAATTTTTAAATCGATCTAATTGGAGTGGCCATTGGTGATGAATTGTAAAAAGTTTTTGTAGCTTCTGTCATGCTTTCATAGCTTTTGTAGCTTTTGCGTTGTGCTTTTTTGGCAATTTTCACTCATTTCCCCGTTCTGGCTATTTGCCTTTGCCTATCATAGCTTTTGAAGCTGTGTTTACCTATAAGTATTAGGCAGTCTGCTTAAAAAATCTGCAATATAAATATTAAAATTCCTTTTAGGTGATCTACGTTAGATGTAAATCTTATTATACCAACTTAATCGTCAACTTTGATCTATAGATTTTTTGTAACTCAGAAAATTTGTTACAGCTTTCTTGTCTGTTCTAACAATGAAGTCTTTTTGTGCAAGATAAATCTTCAATCCATCTAAAAAATGTTGTATGGCTGGTAATTCCTTTTCAAAAATAATATATTTTTACTGATTCGGATGAAAAGTACCGGAATTATAACCACAAATTAATTCTTCATTTTGAAGTGTTTTCGGGATAAGAACTTTTATAGCTCTTATCCGATTTTTAATGGAAGCATATCTTCTTTTGAAAAAAAATAGCCGGTAGTGCTTTAAATAAGCAACCCAACTTATGTCTCAGCTGCGTCTGTCTCAAGAATGAGTTTATCACCTAGGTTAGGTAAATAAAGATTATGCAATTTAATGATATTTTCCTTGAATCAAGAGAACATTTTCTTTTTGCCAAGTTAAACTCTATACTTTTCCTCAATTCACCTAATAAAGGAGTTCTAATTTTTGAAAGATCTTCTATAAAATTTCTTACATAGTTTATAATTCCCAAAAGACTTTGTAACTGGATTTTATTTTCCACCATGTCTGAAAAATCACTAACTTTTAAAAGAATGTGTTCCTGTAGTTCTAAACCTTGTTAGTCTACAATAATTACTAAAAATTCAATTGATTCTTTTTCAAGCTCAATCCTTTTAGGCAACAAACTAACTTCATGTTTTTGGAATTTTTCACAAAGTATTTTCAGATGCTTTTATGGTCATCCCGGGTTGTGAAAAAACAAATAAGTCTTCAGTATAAACTACACAAAGTCTTGAAGGTCTTTCAATCCATCCATCTTCGATATACTGGTGGGGCTATATTTAATCCAAAAGGCATTACATTCCAAAAGTAATGTCCTCTTAGTGTACTGAAATCAGTCAATGCTTTGACTCTTCAGTAAGTTGGATTGCCAAAATCCGCTTTTGGAATCAAATTTGCTGAAAATTTTTGCCCCTTCGATGAAATGAAAAAATCTTTTCGAGGTATAAAATAACCACCAAAAACAAAATGTTCATTGAGCCTTTTACAGTTGACTACCATACGAGCTTTTCGTCTCCTAATCTCAGCATAGTTTCTTACCATAAAAGGTGGACTAGAGTATGGACTAGTAGTTTTTCCAATTGACTTCTTGTCCAGTTGTTCTTTTATTTGTATCGAGTTCATCGATATCCTGTTTAGTGTAGATGATCGGTTTTACTCTAACTATCGTGTTAATGGTTTTCAATTACAGAAATAAGGGCTTCGTAGCCATAATTTTAAAGGATCATCACTAAAGTTTTCTTCTAAAATTTTGTACCTCCGATGTGACTCATCAGTAGCTTTAACTATAGAAGTCATTTTTCCTTTTAAGAGTAGCTGCAAAATTTTTATCGCACTCACTGGCTTGATCAGTTTTTTCATAAACCCCCTAGTCTATGTGGGATGAATTAGGCTATAAGCATTATCCTGATTTCCTTCAAAAACAAGAAAAGTAAGACAATCTAGGCTTTAATATTAGTCTCGTCTTGCAAAGAATATTGAAGCAAAAGCCAAGAAACAAGTGAAAAAACAGATTTATAATAAAAACATGGACAAAGATGCTGTGATCGTATTTCAGATTAAAACTTGGAAAATTGGTTGAATACCTGATTTCCAAAAAAAATGTTTTCCACAAAAGAACAAAATGTTTAAATGCAAGCTTTGGACAGCACTAAATCTTATATATACACTCCAACAACCCTAGGAAACAAAACTACAAATCTAACCCATTTTATTAAATAAATGACGAATCAGATGCCATCTTCTGAACTCAAACTTTTTTATGGAATGTAAACAAACCACGGATGGACACAAGAAGCTCAGTTCCACTCAACTCAACTCAACTCCACATATGGTTGTACATTTCCAATGTAAAACACCATGTATGATGTAAATCCCTAAGCAGGTATCCTTCCTGATTTCCCCATCCTCATATTAACTTCGAAAAGAATGCTACCACTCTTCTTTAAAGCACGTATCAATAATTGCTGCACATGGCAAGAAAATCATGATTGTGTTCATATGGACCATAAAAAAGATGGTTTTCACTCACTAGATCCAAATCATTCCTGCATTTTACTTTAGAGGACAAATTCTTTCTAACGATGTTATTTCTTGCGTTGCCATTCATTTGTCCAACATCAAGGATCGGTAGTCTTTCAGCTGTCCAAAAGCACTCCAGAAAGTAAGCATACTCTTGATTCTGAAGACAAGAACTTCACAGTGGACACTAAGACCCACTCCTTTGGTGCCCTTGTTTAACCATTCTCAACTCAAGTACTTTATCATTATACCATCTATTCACCAAAATTCCAGTTTATGGTATCGTCCCCCTACGTGGTGGTTCCTCCATGACACAAATATCCTCTGGCAGAAAAATATTGAGCAAGTTTGCAGCAATGGAAATGGTCTATATCTGATGCTTAGAGACGTATATGGACTTGATCGGAATCACAGTTGGTTTGCCAAGTTAAAATCTCAATACCACCCCACAAGATAGAGGAGGGCCGAGGAGAAAGAGACAAAAACAACTGGGTTCAGGGAGAAAGGGAGAGGTACATACATCTAACAAAAATTGGAAGAGAAGGGGAGAGACTAAACAATCGTGCAGACTGAGGGGGTCTAGCCGTCTATACCTAGGAGAAGGTCATATGGATCTTGCCTAATTACCTGTGATGAGTACATAACATTGAGCATTCCTGGGGTGATCCAGAGTGATAAATTTGTTAGAGATGTTGCATAAACTTAGCTAGAGTCTAATGGGGCGTAAGAGTGACTATAGCTTCTCTCTCTCAACTGGGGACCAACACTCAGATGGACCATCCTCTGTAGCCTCCAAGCCACTGATTGCCCAAGATCATGCAGCACTGCTGGTGGACCCAAGTCCTGCCTCATAGGGCCTGGATCTCAAGGACCTTTCGGACCTCATACAGCCAGAGTAAGTTACTCCCTCGGTCCCGGTTTGTTTGTCCATTTTTTGACTTTTAGATGTCCCAAATTGTTTGTCTAATTTTGAAGTTGACTTGTCAAAATTTCCCTAATGCCCTTCCTTTTTTAAAAAACCATGCTTTGGAAAACGTAAACTCTCATTTAATGTTAAAAAAGTTAAGGGTATTCTTGGAAAGTAAAAATTTTTAAGAGTAATGATTGTGTTCCCTAAATAAGTTGGAATTTCGAGAATGGACAAACAAATTAGGACGGAGGGAGTATTAAAAATCTTTGAGTTTACTTCATGCCCAATTTTATGACGTGAGCCTTGTGAGAGGATGACGACCCTTTTCGGAGTCGGTGACATAAAGGCCCATACATGCAGCTACAAGGAAAAGAAACTGAAGAAAGGGACTTGAATTCAAATATCTGTATTGACTTGACAAACTTACCAGATCCATTGAGCTGCTATCCAGAAATTCAAATGCAGACAGAATTTCGCCTAGCTTTCTTTTGGCTTCTAATAGTAGATTCTGGCAAAGAAGACAAGAAAGCACAATAAGCTTAAAAGAAAAACATTAGGATATAGGAAGAAGCCATAATGACATTGCAAATCAATCTCATAAATTGAACATTACATTATTGAAAATGAAATGATTTACAGAATAGGACGCAACTTCTTTTGTGGAGGGTATTGATAATCGTTCATTATGGGGGAACAGGAATCTGTTACCACCAATAACATTACTTTCAAATATCTAATATAACATTATTTTACTTGACTATCGAAACAGACTATGTTCCCATACAGGTTGCTCTATGTTTTGTCCAAGTGCGCTCATGTCGGAAATGTAGAGATGAAAATTTAAGCTCAGAAATATGTACTCATTATCCTTATGTACCAGGAGCCTTTAAGTGCACATTATCACGTATTTTTTCAAGCCATAATCCTGATCAGATCTGATATGACCATCCTGTACTACCACCAAAGCAACATTTCCTTGCCTACAGAGAAATTAGAATGGAAAAAATTGCTTCTGAGTGATGGAAGTGATATTACCTGGCAGCTGACATAATCTTTACAAGCAAGGAAAGCCAGATTTACTGAAGACGGCTTCGGAGGTGCAAGAATGGATACCTTGGAAATAATTCCCAACGATCCTTCACTTCCTAATCCAAATTGATGGGATGCATAAAATATTTCAGAAGCTATAACTTCATGCATTTTTACACTATTTATTGATCCAATACAGCGCACTGGATCCTAATTTTTACCTGACAGATCAAAAAATGAAATTATTATGGTATGTTTACGGTTTTACCTATAAACAAATGCTTCAAGTCATAGCCAGTATTATCTTTGCGTAGCGTTCCAAGCATGTCAAGTACAGTACCATTTGCTAAAACAGCTTCAAGACCTGACAGATCAATTCAAAATATACTTCAAAGGAAAGAGATGTGCAATAAAGGAACTTCACTGCCACTCAGCTACTCAACTATGAAATAGCATGTGAGGGTGCTTACTCCATAATTTTCTTTCTTTTGACAAGAGAAGTGCCAAAGTTGACACATTCAAAGAGCAAAATATATTGCACTACCCTCAAGTGAAGTACGCATATCACACCAACATGTTAAAGCAGACAACACTACAGAGAATTCTTTGGAAGGCCAAAGAAAACAAAGAGACCGGGGAAGTAGATGTTTTACTTGTGCATGAGACTTGACTGAAGTCACTCAGGTTGCTGAGGAGAGGACAGAATTTGTAAGCCACCACGGGGCTGAGAGAGAGAGAGAGAGAGAGAGAGAGAGAGCTCTACTTTCAGAAAATCAATGTGGGCGAAGAAATCCTGAGCGAGGGATCCAACCCTCAATACATAGGGGCAGGTCACATGGACCTTACCCAACTACATTGTAGCGATTGTACCACTCGGTGCATGCCAGGTACAAACTGATATGAGATTTCACATCCAATAATAATAATAATAAAACCAAGATAAAACTCAACTCAACCCTAGCTTGAGGGTATGTTATTTTCAAAATCAATTCTCAAATTAATTCGGGAAAGAGTATTTTGCAATTTGTTGAAGTAGAAATATCTGAATGAATTAGATAGATACTAAATCATGTGCCAAGAGGTGGGAAATACTTAGGGTTTCAATTCCACCCTAGCTTGATAAGTACGATCAGTGTTGATACCGTAATACACCTCGTATAATCGGTTCAACATGTCTTATTTAGCATACGTGCGATACTTAATTGCCAATTTTATCGGATAATGCACGTTTGGTAGCTTTTGTCCAATTTCAGATTTTCTGTGTTAAAAGAGGTGTTAGACCGACAAAATTGTGAAATCCAAAAGTTCGGAGCCGGTCCCGACACCCGAGGAAAGATGGAAGTACAATTGGAAGAAGTGCCGAGTCCAAGAAAGATACGAAGATCGAAGAAAATACGGAAAAAGATAGAAGAATCAAGAAAGAAGAAAATCGGACCTGACCTGATGAAACCTGACTGGAACCTTCCAGTCAGGCTTACGCGCAAATTAGATTTATTTTGTAAATTCCTATTTTTTTAATTAATCTTTCTAGATAGTGTCCTATTTGAATTAGGTAGCTTTTCCTTTTTCTTTTATTTTAAATGTAATTAGTTTCTTTAGGGGATTAGGATTCCTTCCTAATTTCTCTCCTAGGATTCCTTCCTTTCCTATTTTCTCTCCTAGGATTCTTTTCCTAATTTCTCTCCTAGGTTTTCTCTATTTAAGGACCTAGGAGACCTAGTCATCTCTTAGCTATCTTTTTAGAATCTCTAGTTGTTATTATCTTTTTAGTCTTTACCTTTTACATTCAATTCCAATTCAATTACTAGTGTTCTTAACAATAAATTTCCGGCGATTATTCTATTTTTCTATTGAAGATTCATTCAAGTTATTCAAGTTTTCCGTTCAAGTTTTCCGGTAAGATTATTAAATATTTATTGCGTTCATCAATTCTAGTAAGATGTCTTCAATTCATTATTTTGTTTTTAGTTTAAATATGCTAGGCTAAATCTCTAGGCAAGATCCAAGGATGAATTTCATCCCATGATTTAGGGTTTCAATATCTTCTCATTCTTTTTCACCGTTTATTCAAAAATCGATTCAAGTTCTTATTTTTCGAACCAAACAAGGAGTGTTATGCTCTTGATTAATCGTCGCCATTAATTTGGTACGAATAATACTTGGGTCGATGTCCTCCTATGATTTGACCTAATTTTATTGAACAAGAATCAATTTCGAATACATCTTTTGAATTAAAGATATTGTTACCTAAAATCTAGGATGGAAGGATTCCACGGATCTGGCCTATTTTCTTAATCAATTAAGTTTCCTATTTTCGTTTTAATTACAACTTTAGCTATAAAATCCAACCAATCAAAGGTTAGCGTCCGAAACGCTACAACTCCAAGTTTCGTGATCCCCCTTCCTGCTGTTCTTCGTGGATCGATACTCTATCTTGCCGCTTTACTGGTTTTCTAAACTTGTGAGCCAAGGATCAGTTTTAAATATTAAATATTGATTTGGCCGGCGCGTCAACGACACTTTTGCCGGTCGACCAATCAGCACTACTTTAAGGGATCCAATAGTCAACAATACTGATCCATTATAGCTGCAAGCCCTAACGACATCATCAAGAGGAATAGGCACAATAAGCAAGAGGTGAATTCGACACAAAGTTTTAGTACAACCAGTCCCATCTAGGCATATGTTAATCTATGCTCAATTACATGTAATGGGGAGATGATATCTTTCGAATCTGGAGGGGGCTTGTTAGTTGCCATCTCCATTTTTTTGGGATCAAATTCTGATGACGCTAGTGGGCACATATGATTGGTTTGTGATGGCCATCTTTTCCTTGTAAGTCCTATAAGACAAGTTAAACATCTTATTGGGTGGTGGACAGTTGCCTTGACATCAGCTGTTTCCATGCCCAACTTCCCAAGGGTGCCTTCTACCTCCATGCCGCCAACTGGTGCTGCCTCCAATTGTGAAAAACAAACTTAATTATTTCATCTAGAAAAGCCGTATAAAAAGGATGGAGCACACCCAAACTACCTCCTCCCTGGGCATGCAAGAAAAGGAGAAAACATCAAAACTCGAATCAGACAATTGACTTATGGAAATGAGACTTAAAAGATAGTTGAGGCACATAAAAGACATTGGGAAGAGACAAGGAGGGAGATGAGATAGAACCAATTGAAACAACATGCATAGGGAATCCATTTGCAATGGCAATTCTAATGGGAGAAGTATGGATAATGCAGTTACTAAGAAGAGATAAGTCGGGAAACACATAATGGGAAGAACCGGAATTGAAAATCCATGTTGTTTGTAAGATAACCCTTTTCAGTGGCATCCAAGAAAGCATGAAACTACTAATATTGCTCAAATGAGAAAGAAGATGGAGTACTCCCAGAAGTAGATGTCACAAGTACTGCCAAAGGATGATAGGAGTGTTGTGGTGGCCGAGATGGTGTGGTCGAGTGGAAAGAGTTGCGGCCCTTAGCTTGAACAAGTTTGGGGCACGCATTCTTCCAATGGCCCTTCTGATGGCAAAAGCTACACTCGTCCGGTCTTGATGGCGCCTTACCTAAAAGCCTAGCTAAATAGGGTTTTGGCTTCCCAGTGACTTGAATCAAATGTGAAGCTGGAGTAGATAGGATAGGTGCCAAGTACTGACTGGATGGAGCAGCTTGAGTGGCAAACACGGACTAAGCAGGAGATGAAGCATAAGACACTTTGAACCTTGTTTCCTTGGCAATAAGTTCACGCGAGGGAAGAGAAAGAAACTCTAATTTTTATCAGGAGAGAGGCGTGTTTTGGGGGAGAGTAGGAGGAGGAACCACTATTCTATGGTTAAACATACCCAAAGTTTGCAACATTAAGGCCTGATTGTCGTAACCGATCAATATGAGTCGCAATCATCTCCCATAGAGACTCTAGCTAAGGAGAAATGGTTGGACCATCCTCAAGGCAACACCGTCCTCTTTCCTCTCACTTGTTTGCTCACCTCCACAAATGCGAGTCATAGCCAAGTGAACACTTCTTGACAGAGTCGCCTAAAATATGTCAGACTTGATCAAAGCCAAGATTAGATTGCTTAAGAGCACAAAGTATGTAAGCCACCAAGGAGCTAAGGAAAGATGGAGAAGAGGTCTGAGAGAGAGAGAGAGAGGGACAGAGAAGAAAGACGAGAGGGGAGGGGGGGGGGGGGGGGGGCGGAGCTCTGGGGGCATTTACTTTCAGTGTATCAGGAGGGAAGAAGAGATCCCGAGTGAGGGGTCTCAACCCTTTAAAGCTACAGGCAGGTCATCAGGACCTTGCTCATACGGTTGCACGTCATGGGTAATCCTAAGTGATAAGGTATTGGTTAGACCTCATAGCAGATTACTTAACTAGCGCACTGTGGGTGAGGCATAGCCTCTATCTCAATCACATTGACCACGGGCATTGTACTGCAGGTACAGTACTAATATGAACCTTCTACCTAGCCTCCAAACCCCTATTTTCGGAAGATCCTGCACTGCTATTGGTGAGCCTGATTTCCCCTTGTAGGACTCAGGTTCTTGAAAAGCTTGTTGAGGTGCTGCAACTAGCACTGTGGAGATGGTGACACAGGTGGGTTACTCATAACTGTGCTACATGTACGTACAATTAGCAACAAAGCAACTATGATGCTCTCAAGTTTGACTATAAGGGTGAGGATAGTGCTGAAGTCCAAAGTAATGAGAAGTGCAGACACTCATTAAGCTCAGTTATTGAATTTACCATGACCTGAGCAAGATATTTCTAAACCTGCGGCAACCTTTTCCGCAGGATCCATTATGACTCTGCTGAAGATTTCTTAAATGTCATCAATGGGTTGAAAGTAACTCTACCAGTATCAAAGAGCTTAAACTGCTGAATTCCTGAAACCGATATGCTTGTCAGCCCCTTGATGACACCTAGCTATTATGTAGGGAAGCAATAAAGAAATATATCAACAAAATTCTAGAACTTCACAAGATTTATTTATATTAACATACCGCATGCATGTTGCCTGTAATTTCCTACCCTTAAGGAGACTCATAAAATAATGATTGTTCCATTATACACTGCGGTAAGAAATTTCATAATACGAATGAAAATACAACGATTGCATAAGGAAAATAGTCCTCACCAAGTACATTTCCGTGAAGTGATCCGTACCGGACAAAGCGCAACCCACCAGCATTGGTGGAGACATTGCCACCAATATGGCAGCTTCCTTTTGCACCCAAGTCTAGGGGCATAATATATCTGAATTGTGGCATTATTAGTTGCACATCAAAAATCTCAATTTCCCTATTACTCTGCAACAGAATAAAAGTGGAAGGAGCAGTTACCAAAACACGAAAAACCTAAACTTGCTAGGAAATATACGTGTTGGAAATAAAAGAAAAACAACAAAAAGCCACAAGGCATCAGTTCCTAGTCTAAATTCTAGAAATAGAGCCTGCCTGAAGTTAAATGAAGAGATGTAAAAGTAAGTTTCCTGTGAGTCAACCACTGCCCAACGGGAAATGTAAAGCCATTTGTTATTCAATATTAAACGAAATAAAAAAACCTAGAACTAAAAATATGTAAGGAAAAGTTTTGAATAAAACAAGGGCGTAAAATTGACTTTAAATCTGACTCAGCAATGACACTGGGAAAAAAAGTTAAATCATATGCAAAATAAAAGGTACAAATCAATAGATATGTAGAAGTACACAGAAAATTGCAAAACAAGAATTGACATGCATTTTGTGAAATTTAAATCCGTCTGCTAACGGCCTACGCATGACACAGGCACAGGCTAATAATCAAAGCTTTCAAACTATAAGCACATCTAACTCAAAAGACATCCAACATTACAAAAAGCAAGTAGGAAACAGATAATGTCCTTTCCTTTTTGTGGTCACACAAAACACATAAATCCCTTAACTAAACAACAGAATTCTTAAGAACAGAAATTCTGAATATCTAGAAGTTTATTTGTGAATGATATGGTTACAAAACGTACAACTAGAAGTTTTTCATTTTCCTGCACTCTGTTTGAAGGTGGTGATATCAGGTATGGTGCCTTGTATTGAGACAACAACAAAAAAAAAAAAGAAGCAAGTTCATAAGCACATAGTTATGCAGATCTAATGTGTTTCTCTCTCTCTCTAGGAGCATAAGAACCCTTTTTTTTTCCAGCTAAGCAAAATGAAAGCTAAAAACATCAAGGCCTTCAAATAAGGCCATCTTCGTTAAGGGCAAAGGTGTTAAGCTATCACCCTCGCTGCTTGTATCAATCTCACTAATCGAGAAAAGGAGAAAATAAAGCATTATTGGACTTTAAGAACTGAGTAAGCCACAACACACTGATCAAGAAAAGCCTGACAGGTTCAGGCAGGCCAAACCAGCTCACACCCCACAAGTTTTATCCATCGTAAAATAAGCTTGGACTTGGCTGGTGCCAAATGGAACAGAGAAATTCCAGTAAGTATGAGCAGAACAGGCATTGTATAGTTCATACCATAATTAAATAAAGAGAAAAAAGACGCATTGCATATCTCTTTTATACTAGATTAACCAACTCTCCAAATTGATGTAAAGAGCATTCTCTTGAGTACTGATTGAGAAATATGTATTTATATTATAAGGGTTGCATGGAACTTTCATGTGTGTCCATACAAGTGTAGGAACTTAAACCTCTAAATGCAAGCAATTATGCACTCCAGGTCAAAATTTAAATGACAACAATAGTTACGAAATTTATTCCTGACAGAAAGCCAACATTCGTGCATGTGCTTGCACAGATCCTTCTATACAGATACTTCTACAAGCCCCAAACTGTTAGCAAGCATTTTCACTGACGTCCATGTTTCTAAGGTCTTTATCTTCTCCTATAAGCCGTTTGCAAAATTGAGCTTGACTATAACAGCAAAGAGCTCATTTAAGACAAATTTGAAAGATGACACATGGTTGATGATCACCTTGAGCATTAAAACGTAGAACCCAAAAATCTATATGATAACGAGGGACTGTTTTTTAAAATGTCTCAAGTTGAGGACCAAGATTCGTTTTGCCCTCAAATGATGGTTAGGATTGCTTATCACCTTTTCTTCAAGGGCTAAGATTGAAATGCAAGAAAACCAAACGCCACGATGGGTTTCATTCCTCTTAGCTTTTGCACCCATTAGAGTACCAGACCGCTGAAAGCATGGAACTGCATACACGACTCCTACAACCCACTTCCAACTGAAAATTGATACACACAGACTCCCCCCCTCCAATCCCCTTCTCTCTCTCATCTGCTATGGCAACCATCAAAATTGGTAAAAGATCAAGACACAACAACTCATCTCTCACCCTCTCTCTTTGTCTCCCAAATCATGCATGCTTCCCCTTTCTTATTTTACCCTTAACGATGTAAATTTGATTTCCTTTTTCATGAATTTATCTCTAACAGAGATACAAAATGTAAAGTAAAGAGGAGAGAAAATCTGTATTGTATATATAAAGCTGTACAACGGGTCCTCAATTTATACAGGGAGAGGAGAGCTAATTACGGAAATAAAATCAACCTAATTACAATCTAAGATTTACCTAATCGGAATCAAATCAATTACAATCAACCAAGATACGCTAACACTCCCCCTCAAGTTGGTGCGAAGATATTAATCAGGCCCAACTTGGATGCAATAGTGTGGAAACTCTTGCTGCCGAGTCCTTTTGTGAAAATATCAGCCAGTTGATCTCCAGATCTCACAAAAGGCATACATATCGAACCCTCACTGAGTTTCTCTTTAATGAAGTGCCTATCAATCTCTATGTGCTTCGTTCTATCGTGTTGGACAGGATTATGAGCAATGTTTATGGCAGCTTTATTATCACAGTAGAGTTTCATTGGACCACTATTGCTAAAACCCAAATCACGCAGCAAAGTTTGGAGCCAAAGAAGCTCACAAACACCATGAGCCATGGCTCTGTATTCGGCTTCAGCACTGGACCTAGCAACCACAGATTGTTTTTTACTTCGCCATGTAATCAAATTTCCTCCAAGAAAAGTACAATAGCCCGAAGTCGATCGTCTATCATCCACAGATCCAGCCCAGTCAGAATCAGTGAATGCTTCCAAACGCAAATGACCATGATTAGAGAATAGGATACCTTTTCCAGGAGTTGACTTGAGATACCTCAGGATGCGGTAAACCGCATCAAGATGGGCGATGCAAGGATCATGCATAAACTGACTAACAACCCCCACTGCATAGGAAACATCTGGCCTAGTGTGAGCTAGATAGATCAATTTACCCACAAGTCGCTGGTACCTCTCTCTATCAGTACGCTCTCCCATATCTCCTTTCAGGTGATGATTCACCTCAATAGGTGAATCTGCAGGCCTGCAACCTAACATACCTGTTTCTTCCAAAAGATCAAGAATGTATTTCCGTTGGGAGATAAAAATCCCTTTATCAGACCGTGCCACTTCCATGCCAAGGAAGTACCGCATTGATCCTAAATCCTTGATCTCGAATTCTTGAGCTAAACGAGATTTAAGGATCTGGATCTCTTCAACATCATTGCCTGTCATTATTATATCATCAACATAAACAATAAGGACAGCAATCTTATCAGTACCTCTCTTTATGAACATTGTGTGATCTGCATGGCTCTGCCTGTACCCAAAGCTCATCATAGCCTTTGAAAATCTGCCAAACCAGGCTCGAGGCGACTGCTTCAAACCATAAAGAGCCTTCTTTAACCTACACACTTTCCCTGCACTAACTGGGGAAGAAAAACCTGGAGGAACCTCCATATAAACTTCCTCCTCCAAATCACCATGAAGAAACGCATTCTTCACATCAAACTGCTGAAGTGGCCAATTCAAGATTGCAGCACATGAAAGTAATGTACGTACCGAGTTCATCTTCGCAACTGGTGCGAATGTCTCCTCATAATCAATGCCATACGTTTGCGTAAAACCCCTGGCCACCAATCTCGCTTTATATCTCTCAACTGAACCATCAGCATTATGCTTAATAGTGAAAATCCACTTACAGCCTACAGGTTTCTTTCCTTCAGGAAGCTTTACAAGTTCCCAGGTGCCATTCTTCGCTAAAGCTTTCATCTCCTCAACCATAGCCCCTTTCCACGCAGGTATTATAAGTGCATCCCTCCAATTCTGTGGGACAGTTATGGCAGCAAGAGAAGCAACAAAGGCACGGTACGAAGGAGATAAATGATTATAAGAGACATAATGTGAAATTGGATGCTGAGTACATGATCTGACACCTTTTCGAATAGCAATGGGACGGTCATCAAACTCAACTGAATTAGTTGCACTAAAAGAATCAAAATGAGGCAATTCACTAGGAGAGGATTCATTACCAGATGAGTTAGGTGACGAGTCTGAAACTGAAGATGATTCTGGAACCGAAATAGGTTCTGCTGATTGGCAAAGTGGTGGAACACATGGAGCTTTGGCTTTCCTTTGATACGTTGCCAAGGTGGTAGGCCACTCTCTTGGCAATCTATGCATGTTCTCATCTACTCGTCCATCAATACCATGTGGTTGAACATTCTCAGCAGATACCAATTTTTCTTCTTCCTTATTCTCCCCCTCACTACGGAAAGAGGAAGGCAACAAAGACCATGATGACTCCAGAGATTGGAACACCCCCCCTTCCTCTCTCATCTCTTCCGGACTAACACGCTCCCCCTGAAGAGATGAGGGGACATACAAAGACTCTGTTTCCCAAAAAGTAACATCCATTGACACAAAAAACTTCCTAGACTGGGGCTCATAGCATTTGTAGCCTTTTTGGGTAGGAGAATACCCAACAAAAACACATTTGTGTGCCTTATGTCCAAGCTTTCCCCCAGGAGGATGAGGAACATGAACAAAACATACACAGCCAAAAACACGTGGAGGAATAGATGTGGCGTGACAAGTGCTAGGCATACATTCAATGGGTGTTTTGAACTGGAGCACACTAGATGGCATGCGATTAATGAGATATGCAGCAGTTAAAATAGCCTCGCCCCAAAAATATTTAGGAACTTTCATGGTAAACAGAAGAGAGCGAGCTACCTCAGCCAGATGGCGATTTTTCCGTTCGGCAACACCATTCTGGGATGGGGTATCAACGCATGTTGTTTGGAAAAGAATGCCATGTTCATCAAGATATGCACGAAAAATTTTATCACTGTATTCAGTACCGTTGTCACTACGGAGAATCTTAATTTTTGTGTCAAATTGGGTGTATACGATCTTATGAAATGATTTGAAACAAGAAAAAACTTCGTTTTTAGTCTTAAGTAAATACACCCAAGTAACACGAGAATGACAATCAATAAAAGTGACAAACCATCTATAACCCTTTAATGAAGTAACGGGGGAAGGACCCCAAACGTCAGAATGAATAATCGTGAAAGGAGAATCACTTCTCTTATTACTAGGTGCATAAAATGAGCGTTTGTGTTTAGCAAGTTCACACGCTTCGCAAAAAAATTGACTCCTAGGACAAGACTTGACTAAAGTAGGAAAAAATTTTTCTAAAATCCCAAAAGAGGGATGACCCAATCTACGATGCCACTGGTGCAATAAGGATAAAGATAAACCCGTATCGGCTTGTAAAGCTTGACCACATGATAATGATGGGTGAGGACAAGGTGCATTTTCCAAATAGTATATGCCATCATGTGCTTTACCACTGCCAATCACCTTCCCCGTTTTCAGTTCCTGAAATACACAATGAGTAGGAAAAAATTATGGAGCAATTGGCAGAACGTGTAAAACTACTAACAGAAAGTAAATTTGTGGCAAAATTTGGAATATGTAGAACAGAGGATAGGGAAATGGAGGGAGAATAACGAACAGAACCTTTCCCTGAAATGGCGGAGAATGAGCCATCTGCGATTCTAACTTTATCCTTACCAGAACAAGGGAAGTAGGAGTCAAAAACAGAGGCACAGCCTGTCATATGATCTGACGCACCAGAGTCTATAATCCAAGGAGTGGAAGAAGAAGACGCTGTGAAAGCACTGGACAGTATACCTGAATGAGCAAAATATGAGGAAGCCGGAATTGATGTAGGAGCTGTGGAAGTAGGGGCTACAGTAGATGAAGAATCAGCCCTCGCTGACAGAAGACGCCTGATAGCCTGCAACTCCTCCTGAGCACTATCCAATGCCTTACTAAATTGGCCAAAATTATACTGTGTACCTGAAGCTTCATTCATCCCTAATTTCTGCTCATCAAGGTTTTCCCCAGACATAATTCCAATAAATCAATAAATCAGTAAATCAATAAATCAATAAATCAGATACCAGAAGACGAAGAGGCCCAAAGAGGCCCAAATCACCACCAACAGATGAAGAGGCCCAACCCGGATGAGGTCCAGACAGTGGTCCAACCTAGATGAGGCCCAACAACCGAACCTAGATGAGGCCCAACAACCGACGAGGTCCAAATCAGAATCACCAACAACCACCGACGAGGCCCAACCTAGATGAGGTCCAACGAGGCGCCCAAATCAGAATCACCAACAGCCGACGAGGCCCAACCTGGATGAGGTCCAGACCACCGCCAACAGACCACCACCAATAGACGTCGAACAACGAAGAGAACCACTGGAAGTCGGCGGCTGAAAGTAGGCGGATCGTGGACTAACAGACGCTGGAAGAGACAGCGCTGGAAGACGGGGAATCAATCGACGACTGGTGAGGCAACGACGACCGTCAGTGCTAGCAGACCACTCAACGACGACTGGCGAGGCACGACGAACGATAGAGGGGATGAATCGCGTCGACGGGTAAACCCAAGTCGATGCAGGGCTAGGCCGTTGGAGGAAACTCAGACAACGACAGTGGTAAGACCGACGATGGTAGCGGAAGCGATATACAGTAGGTGCTCTGATACCATGTAAAGTAAAGAGGAGAGAAAATCTGTATTGTATATATAAAGCTGTACAACGGGTCCTCAATTTATACAGGGAGAGGAGAGCTAATTACGGAAATAAAATCAACCTAATTACAATCTAAGATTTACCTAATCGGAATCAAATCAATTACAATCAACCAAGATACGCTAACACAAAACAACCAATGGCGTGATTAATTCTCAATTGAAACTCATCCTAGAGCAAGGACCATGGACGTTGAGAAAAACAAAATGCATGTCCGTGGTCCGTGCTCTAGGATGAAGTGGGAAAACCATTTGTGTCATTAATTCTACGTCAGGTGCCAATTACTTAAATTGTCAAACCCAGAAGTACTATTGTCTAGCCAACCACTACCTTAAGTATCCTTACTCTATAACTTGATGAGAAATCACTACATACTTTTACAATTGTTATATTCTCAATTGGGCAATAATGCAATATTTTCCACCTTAATGTCTCCTTAAAATTGGAATGAAATAGAGATGCATGAGTACTCACCACCTATTAGATAAAAGGCCACAATAGAAACAGTTGATGATAAAACCAATGTTTGCATAAAACTTTCTGCTTCAAACCTTTCACTTTTATGGTTAATGTTC
This sequence comes from Arctostaphylos glauca, assembly GCA_019985065.2. Taxonomy (NCBI): domain Eukaryota; kingdom Viridiplantae; phylum Streptophyta; class Magnoliopsida; order Ericales; family Ericaceae; genus Arctostaphylos; species Arctostaphylos glauca. The sequence goes on along the minus strand of JAHSPW020000005.1, from coordinate 26,732,430 downwards.
CTAACCTCAATGTGCTTAAGAAATGGATATTCTACCGTCATCAATTGAAGGGACTTCCGGTGGGCATCCAAGTTCATGCAAACATTTGTGCTATTTGGATGAGGAAAACCTAAGATAAGAAAGTACTGTTTTCAAAAATATGTTTGAAATCCCAAGGTTTCAGATTTATTTTCCCTAGACTAATGGTTTCGATTGATTTCACCCAATATCTAAATGCTCAGATTTGGGTTTTTCCCAAAAGCAATGGCCAAGATAACTTTTGCTTTACTGTTCCGTTGAAGATAATTGTTAGAATTATTGAGAGAGAAATAAACTCTGTATATTATTGTGTATTACATCAATGTACAAAGGCTCCTATATATAGGAGAGATAGAGATAGAGATAGAGATAGAGATAGAGATAGAGATTAGAGATAGAGATAAGGATACATAATCCTAATCCTAAACTAACTAGAATATATTAATATTAACATACAATATTACACGCTAACACTCCCCCTCAAGTTGGTGCGAAGATATTACTCAAGCCCAACTTGGATGCAATAGTGTGGAAACTCTTGCTGCCGAGTCCTTTTGTGAAAATATCAGCCAGTTGATCTCCAGATCTCACAAAAGGCATACATATCGAACTCTCACTGAGTTTCTCCTTAATGAAGTGTCTGTCAATCTCTATGTGCTTCGTTCTATCGTGTTGGATAGGATTATGAGCAATGTTTATGGCAACTTTATTATCACAGTAGAGTTTCATTGGACCACTATTGCTAAAACCCAAATCACGCAGCAAAGTTTGGAGCCAAAGAAGCTCACAAACACCATGAGCCATGGCTCTGTATTCAGCTTCTGCACTGGACCTAGCAACCATAGATTGTTTTTTACTTCGCCATGTAATCAAATTTCCTCCAAGAAAAGTACAATAGCCTGAAGTCGATCGTCTATCATCCACAGAACCAGCCCAGTCAGCATCAGTGAATGCTTCCAAACGCAAATGAACATGATTAGAGAAGAGGATACCTTTTCCAGGAGTTGACTTGAGATACCTCAGGATGCGGTAAACCGCATCAAGATGGGCGGTGCAAGGATCATGCATAAACTGACTAACAACCCCCACTGCATAAGAAACATCTAGCCTAGTGTGAGCTAGATAGATCAATCTACCCACAAGTCGCTGGTACCTCTCTCTATCAGTACGCTCTCCCATATCTCCTTTCAGGTGATGATTCACCTCAATAGGTGAATCTGCAGGCCTGCAACCTAACATACCTGTTTCCTCCAATAGATCGAGAATGTATTTCCGTTGAGAGATAAAAATCCCTTTATCAGACCGTGCCACTTCCATGCCAAGGAAGTACACATTGATCCTAGATCCTTGATCTCGAATTCTGGAGCTAAACGAGATTTAAGGGTCTGGATCTCTTCCACATCATTGCCTGTCATTATTATATCATAAACATAAACAATAAGGACAGCAATTGTATCAGTACCTCTCTTTATAAACATTGTGTGATCTGCATGGCTCTGCCTGTACCCAAAGCTCACCATAGCTTTTGAAAATCTGTCAAACCAGGCTCGAGGCGACTGCTTCAAACCATAAAGAGCCTTCTTTAACCTCCACACTTTCCCTGCACTAACTGGTGAAGAAAAACCTGGAGGAACCTCCATATACACCTCCTCCTCCAAATCACCATGAAGAAAAGCATTTTTCACATCAAACTGCTGAAGTGGCCAATCAAGATTGCAGCACATGAAACTAATGTACGCACCGAGTTCATCTTCGCAACTGGTGCGAATGTCTCCTCATAATCAATGCCATACGTTTGCGTAAAACCCCTGGCCACCAATCTCGCTTTATATCTCTCAACTGAACCATCAGCATTATGCTTAACAGTGAAAATCCACTTACAGCCTACAGGTTTCTTTCCTTCCGGAAGCTTTACAAGTTTCCAGGTGCCATTCTTTGCTAAAGCATTCATCTCCTCAACCATAGCCCCTTTCCACTCAGGTATCATAAGTGCTTCCCTCCAATTCTGTGGAACAGTTATAGCAGAAATAGAAGCAACAAAGGCACGGTACGAAGGAGATAAATGATTATAAGAGACATAATGTGAAATTGGATGCTGAGTACATGATCTGACACCTTTCCGAATAGCAATAGGACGGTCATCAAACTCAACTGAATCAGTTGCACTAGAAGAATCACAATGAGGAAATACACTAGGAGAGGATTCATTACCAGATGAATTAGGTGAAGAGACTGAAGATGATTCTGGAACCGAAGTAGGGTCTGCTGATTGGCAAAGTGGTGGAGCACATGGAACTTTAGTTCTCCTTTGATACGTTGCCAAGGTGGTAGGCCACTCTCTTGGCAATCTATGCATGTTTTCATCCACTCGTCCATCACCATCATGTGGTTGAACATTCTTAGCAGATACCAATTCGTCTTCTTCCTTATTCTCCCCCTCACTATGAAAAGAGGAAGGAAACAAAGACTATGATGACTCCAGAGATTGGAACACCCCTCCTTCCTCTCTCATCTCTTCCGGACTAGCACTCTCCCCCTGAAGAGATGAAGGAATATACAAGGACTCTGTCTCTCAAAAAGTAACATCCATTGACACAAAAAACTTCCTAGACTGGGGCTCATAACATTTGTAGCCTTTTTGGGTAGGAGAATACCCAACAAAAACACATTTGTGTGCCTTATGTCCAAGCTTTCCCCCAGAAGGATGAGTAGCATGAACAAAACACACACAGCCAAAAACACGTGGAGGAATAGATGTGGCGTGACAAGTACTAGGCAAACATTCAATGGGTGTTTTGAACTGGAGCACACTAGAGGGCATGCGATTAATGAGATATGCAGCAGTTAAAATAGCCTCCCCCAAAAATATTTAGGAACTTTCATGGTAAACATAAGAGAGCGGGCTACCTCAGCTAGATGGCGATTTTTCCGTTCGGCAACACCATTCTGAGATGGAGTATCCACGCATGTTTGGAAAAGAATGCCATGTTCATCAAGATATGCACGAAAAAATTTATCAATGTACTCAGTACCGTTGTCACTACGGAGAATTTTAATGTTCGTGTCAAATTGGGTGTACACCATCTTATGAAATGATTTGAAACAAGAAAAGACGTCATTTTTAGTCTTGAGCAAATACACCCAAGTAACACGAGAATGACAATCAATAAAAGTGACAAACCATCTATAACCCTTCAATGAAGTAACGGGGGAAGGACCCCAAACGTCAGAATGAATAATCGTAAAAGGATAATCACTTCTCTTATTAATAGGTGCATAAGATGAGCGTTTATGTTTAGCAAGTTCACACGCTTCACAAAAAAATTGACTCCTAGGACAAGACTTGACTAAAGTAGGAAAAAGTTTCTCTAAAATCCCAAAAGAGGGATGACCCAATCTATGATGTCACTGGTGCAATAAGGATAAAGTTGAACCCGTATCGGCTTGTAAAGCTTGACCACATGATAATGATGGTTGAGGACAAGGTGCATTTTCCAGATAGTAGATGCCACCAAGTGCTTTACCACTGCCAATCACCTTCCCTGTTTTCAGTTCCTGAAATACACAATGAGTAGGAAAGAAAGTTATAGAGCAATTGGCAGAACGTGTAAAACTACTAACAGAAAGTAAATTGGTGGCAAAATTTGGAATATGTAGAACAGAAGATAGGGAAATGGAGGGAGAATAACGAACAGAACCTTTCCTTGAAATGGCAGAGAATGAGCCATCTGCAATTCTAACTTTATCCCTACCAGAACAAGGGAAGTAGGAATCAAAAACAGAGGAACAACCTGTCATATGATCTGACGCACCAGAGTCTATAATCCAAGGAGTGGAAGAAGAAGACGCTGTGAAAGCACTGGACAGTATACCTGAATGAGCAAAATATGATGAGGCAGGAGCTGATGTAGAAGGTGTGGAAGTAGGGGCTACAGTAGATGAAGAATCAGCCCTCGCTGACAGAAGACGCCTGAAAGCCTGCAACTCCCCCTGAGAAAGACCCCCATGAGACTCACCATGTGGCTGAACCCCAATAAGCAGTCCTGGATCAGTCACAGTAACAGCTGCAGACTCGGTGAAGTGAGCCTGGCCATGATAGCGCCCAGAACCACGGCCACAACCACCACCACCACGACGTCCACCTCCTGTGTCACGAGGAGGACGCCCATGGAGTTTCCAACAGGTGTCTCTGGTGTGATTGGTCTCATCACAATAATCACATTTACGCAGTCCACTAGATCCACCATGATTTCCAGACTGTACCTTTCCACTCTGTGGAGATCCGAATCCGCGCCCAACACTAGGATGAGGAATAGCAGCTAAAGCAGAACGCTCAGAAGTAGGTGGAGCAAGCATGGCACTGCGCCTACTCTCCTCCTGCTGAACAATGGCATATGCATCCGCCAGGGAAGGAAACGGAACACGGCCCAATACTTGCACTCTAATCTGATCATACTCCCTATCAAGGCCAGCCAGGAAGTCATAAACACGCTCTTTATCAATCCGTTGAAGCCACTTAGCAGCATCAGCTTCACATGCAGCTTGAAACCCCAGATAAAAATCAAATTCCTGCCATGCGCCACACAACTCAGCATAATATGTAGCAACGGGGCGATTATTTTGCTCCATAGAACGAAGTCTCTTTCTCAGTTCAAAACACTGAGCATCATTACCCTGCTGAGAGTACATATCAGAAACAGTTGTCCAAACCTTGTATGGATTCTCAAGTAACAGAAACGGATTACGGATATCAGGTTTCATAGAATTGAACAACCATGTCATAACCAGGGATCGCTGAGCTTTAAACCTTTTAAGGTCCAACGCATCTGTAGGTGGGTTAACAGGACCCTCAATAAACTCTGACACGCCTTTGGACTCAATAGCCAATGTAAAAGAGCGTGACCAAAGCATATAATTTGTTCCATCCAATTTAATTAGACAAATATCCACAGGAGCACTATCCAACGCCTTACTAAACTGGCCAGAAGTGTACGCTGTACCTGAGGCTTCATTCAGCCCTGATTTCTGCTCATCAACTTTTTCCTCAGACATAATGCCAACAGGATAATCCGCGTGACCAAAACCCGAGTGAACTCGACCAAAATAAACCTAGAGAGCCGGCGGGTAGGGCAACAGAGGCGGCGGCAGAGCAAACAGAGGCGGGCGGCGGCGGAGCAAACAGAGGCATGCGGCGGCGGAGCAAACAGAGGCGGTGGCGGCGCAGAGGGGGCGCGGAACACGTCAGCGCTAGCCGGCGTGGATGGCTGAGTTGGCGCGGTCAGGCTGACGTGGACAGGAGGTGGTGGGTGGGTGACGTGTCGCGCATGCGAGCACATGGGTGAACGGTGGTGGAAGCAGAGACGCGCGACCACTTCGGGCGGCGCGTGAGAGCGCGTGAGTGAGGATCTGGGGACGGGTTTGGTGGTTTTGGAATTGTATGGAGATTCCGAGCACGGTGGTGGTGGTATGGTTGAGTAATAAGGGATCCAAGAGCAGACCAGTTGGGAATCAGTGGCTGACGTGTAGACAGCGACGACGGGTAAACCCTAGGAGGCCAGTCGGCGTCGGAAAAAAGAAGGGGATAGATCGCGTCGACGGGTAAACCCTAGTTGACACAGTGCTATACCGTCGGAGAAGTCTCAGACGACGGCAGCGGAAGAGGCTGACGATTGAAAGGGTCGGCGGTGACCAACGCAAAAGCCGACGGTGGTGGAAGCGATATACAGCAGCGGGAAGGTTGTTAACGCTCTGATACCATGTTAGAATTATTGAGAGAGAAATAAACTCTGTATATTATTGTGTATTACATCAATGTACAAAGGCTCCTATATATAGGAGAGATAGAGATAGAGATTGAGATAGAGATTGAGATAGAGATAGAGATAGAGATAAAGATAGAGATTAGAGATAGAGATAAGGATACATAATCCTAATCCTAAACTAACTAGGATATATTAATATTAACATACAATATTACACGCTAACAATAATCTCAACCAACGTCAAAACATTTTCACCACAACGATGATGACAGACGTTTTCACCAAAAATGTCTCCCACCTCCGTAACTTCCTTCATCTCCACCGCACAACAGACAACTTTTGACTCCAGCAACTATTATAGCTGAGAACTCCTCCCTCTTCATAAAAATGCCACAACCTATCTCAGTGAGATCTTTTCTTTTTTCGCCTCCAATTTGTTTAAATAAGGGTGAGATTTTTTCTTCTTTTTTTTTTTGGAATATATTTTGCTTGCTGATAACATGATGCTTATCAACCTTTGATGTTGCTGTCTAATTGCACCACGCTTTCGTGATCCTCAATTTGGTTGACAATGGGAACTCTATTAGATTTAATAAACCAAAATAATTTTTCTATTCACCAAGTGTAATATTTATACAAGTAAAGAATAGACATAACTAACTATAATTCTAACTAATCTATTATTCTATTTACATAGGGAAACTAAACTAATCCTAATCTAATTATAGTCTTATACATAAATATAACTTAACACTCTCCGTCAAGTTGGTGCGAAGATATCGATCAAACCCAACTTAAACACAATGGGTTAAAAGCTCTTGTTGCCCAGCTCTTTCGTGAAGATGTTGGCTAATTAGTCTTCAGATCTCACAAAAGGCATACATATCAACCCATCACTCAGTTTTTTTTTAATAAAGTGTCTGTTAATCTCAATATGCTTCGTTCAACCATGTTGAATAGGATTGTGAGCAATATTTATGACAGCTTTGTTATCACAGTAGAATTTCATCGGACTCTTATCAGATATTCCCAAATCACGTAATAATGTTTGGAGCCACAAGAACTCACAAACTCCATGAGTCATAGCTCTATATTAAGCTTCTGCACTAGACCTGGCGACTAGCCGACTACTGACTGCTTCTTACTTCACCAAGTAACCAAATTTCCCCCAAGGAGAGTACAGTAGCTAGAAGTAGAACGTCTATCATCAACAAAGGCAACCCAGTTAGCATCAGTGAATGCCTCTGCCTCCAACCATAAACCATGATTAGAAAACAGAATCCCTTTTCTTGAAGCTGATTTGAGATACCTCAAAATTCGAAAGACTACATCCAAATCTAAAGTACAAGGATCATGCACGAATTGACTAGCAATGCCTACTGCATAAGAAACATCTGGTCAAGTGTGGGCTAAGTATATTAGTCAGCCTACTAAACACTGATATCTCTCCTTATCAATGCGTTCTCTCGAGTCTCCACTAAATTGATAATTTGTCTCAATAGGGAAAGTTGCAGGTTTACAGCCCAACATGCCTGTTTCTTCCAATAGATCAAGGATGTACTTCTGTTGGGAGATACAAATACCTCGATCAGACCTCGCCACTTCCATTCCCAAAAAGTACCGTAGTAATCTCGAATTCTTGAGCCAGACTCGACTTGAGACTAAGAATCTCATCTACATAATCGCCTGTCATTATTATATTATCAACATAAAAAATAAGGACAGCGATCTTACCAGCACTTCCTTTGATGAACACAGTATGATCAACATGACTTTGTTTGTATCTAAACTGCAACATAGCCTTTGAAAATCTGTCAAACCAAGCTCTAGCCGATTGTTTTAATCCATAAAGAGCCTTTTTCAATCTGCACACCTTACCCTCTCTTAGAAGAATGAAAACCGAGTGGTATATCCATATGCACCTCCTCTTCTAATTCACCATAAAGAAATGCATTCTTCACATCAAACTGATAAAGAGGCCAATTCAAATTTGCAACACAAGATAGTAAAGCTCGCACAGAGTTCATCTTTGCTACTGGAGCAAACGTCTCCTCGTAGTCAATACCATATGTTTGAGTGTTTCTAGCCTCGCCTTGTATCTCTCAACTATACCATCAGCATTTTGCTTAACTGTGAAAACCAACTTGCATCCTACTACTTTCTTTCTCCCTGGAAATGATACAAGCTCCTAAGTGCCTTTTTTTCCAAAGCGGTCATATCTACCATATCTCATTTCCATTTAGATATCATTACTGCTTCCTGCCAATTTTGTGGAATAGATATAGAAAACAGAGAGAAACAAAAGCAAGATATGAAGGAGATAAATGATCGTAGGAGACAAATTGGGAGATGGGATATTGAGTCCATGACCAATACCTTTTCGAAGAACAATAAGAAAATTATTAGAATCAATAAGACAAGGTTCAATGAGAGAAATGTCATTACCAAATGGGTCAGCCGAGGAGTTTGGAACTAGAGCAGGCGATTGTGATGGACATGGTGGTATCACACATGAGGACTCAGTTTTTTCGACTAGTGTATGTTTTTAAGTTGGCCGTTTGTAGTTGGCGTATCCGTTCCCCCATATCACAATCAATAACATGTGTTTCTATCCCTTTAGCAGATATAGATTCCCCCTCATTATGGTTATAGAACAGTGGCTCCCTCTCAATGGAATTATACCAGGTAGACATCTCTTCATGCCTAGACTCCCCTGAAGAGATGAACGAGAGTAAGAGTAAAAAGACTTGGACTCCCAAAAAGTGACATCCACAGAGACATAAAAAAAATTTAGAAGAAGGCTCATAGCAGTTGTAGCTCTTCTGGGTATGAAGTACCCAATAAAAATACATTTGTGGGCTTTAGAACCTAACTTGCCACCCGAGGGATGATGGGCATGAACAAAGCACACGCAACCAAAAATCCTCAGAGGAAGTTCTGTGACACGAAAACTTGTAGGGAGACACTCTAGAGAGGTTTTGAAGAGGAGAATACTGGATGGTAAGCAGTTTATAAGGTAAGTGGCAATTAAAATGGCTTCGCCCTAGAAAAATTTAAGAACATTCATAGTAAATAAAAGAAAGCAAGCGACCTCAGTAAGATGGCGATTTTTTCATTCAGCAACTCCATTTTGTTGCAGAGTGTCAACACAAGTGGCCTGGAAAAGTATACCATTGACTTCTAAGAAAGCCTGAAAACTCCTATCAATATATTCAGTACCATTGTCACTACAGAGAATTTTAATTTTTGAATTAAATTGAGTGCAAACCATGGCATGAAAGGATTGAAAACATGAAAAAAATTTGCCTTTGGACTTGAGTAAATAAACCCAAGTGACATGAGAAAAACAGTCAATAAAAATGACAAACCATCTAGACCTTTTAGAGAGGGAACTGGGGAAGGACCCAAACATCAGAATGAAAAATCTAAAAGTTAGGGTATAATGGGCATCCCCAGGCCGCCCTTCTATCCAAGAGGTAGACACCACCTCCGTTGGTCCTAAGCAATGTCTTGCGCGAAGCGAAAAGAGCCGTTGACTTCAGATCAGAGGATTCCTAAACACGATTTCCGTATTCAAGTACCGGTAATATTCCCTGTATAACGCTACTACTTTTGTGAGTAAGCCCTTGATTCACTCACAATTCTTGGGAGAAGCTGGCTTGACGACTCAATGGTGCTATCTCTTGTACAATACGCAGCATCCCTGACGGTCCTTTGAGGCCTTAATACAACCTGAGCCTCCCTTTACCAAATAGAGACTAAAACAAATTTCTATTTATAGGCGGTGGATCTTTTGAGTGAGTGAAGCCGGGAATAATATGGGGTTCCCGGTGGAGTTTAAAGTTTAACAAAGAAGAAGAATGAACTCTTCTCAATCTTTAGTCTAGATATCCTTCTGTTTGTGGCTACCCACTTGTTAACTCGGAATCGAATCCGTTCTTCCATTCTTTGAAGATTTGAAAACCATAAATGGAGAATCACTATTTTTATTAGTACGTGTGTAAAAAGAGCGTTTATGTTTTCCAAGCTCACAGGTTTCACAAAAAAACTGACTCCTAGGATAATGTTGAACTAAATGAGGAAAAAATATTTTGAGGGTTCCAAAAGAGTAATAACCTAATCTACGGTGTCACTGATATAACATAGGAAGTGCGGAATTGGCAGTTGCTTGCAGGGGTAAATCACATAACATGGATGAAGAGGTTGAACGAGGTGCAGGGTCCAGGAAATATAGGCCACCATGTGTTTTACCACTGCCAATCACCTTTCCTGTATCCAGTTCCTGAAAAAAACAAAGAGTGGGGAAAAAAGTTACGGAACCGTTTGCAGAATGAGCAAGACTACTAACAGACAGAGGTTAGTAGAAAAATTTAGAATATGGAGAATAGAAAAGAAAAACAAGAATAGAGAATAGCGAATGGAATCTTTTCTTGAAATAGTGGAGAATGACTCATCGGCTATTCTGACCCTATCCTTACCAGAACAAGTAAAGTAAGAATCAAATACAGAGGAACAACCTATGTTATGATCGGAAGCACCTGAATCAATAATCCATGGAACAGTAGAAGAGGCAGCAAGTGCACTAACTGGGAGACCAATGTGAGCAAAATTGGATAAGGCGGAAGTTGCTCTGGAAGCAAAAATTATAGTAGATAGAAAATCAGCCCAAGCCATAAGGTGCCAGAGAGCCTATATTTCCCCTTGAGAAAAACTACTAATAGGATCTGAAGATGCTTGAGCCCCAGCCACACCTCAATACAAATACTCACAAGGAAAATAATAAGCAACAAAGCTGGAACTAGCCCAAACCGGCTAAAATCGAGGCAAAAAAAGGCAAAACTGGACTGGAACCGAGCAAGACTGAACAGAATTGGGCAAATACCAAACAGCACTGGGCAAAACCGAGTAGTATCGATAGAACCGGTCAGTATCGGGTGGAACCGATATGAACGATGTGGTCTGGGTAAGGCTTACGTCATCGGCTGAGACGGCTTGTGGTGGTTGGCTGAGTCGGCTAGAGCTAAAACGGCTAGGGCTGACGGGGTGATGATAGGGAGCTGACAAGGACGCGGAGTAGGACAGATGTGGCACATGCATGCGCATGAGAAGCTGGCAGCAGAGTTGGTCATGTGCCGAGGATGTTGGCAGCGCGTGGGGGTGCGTGGGAGCATCTTCGGTAACGGGATTGGTGATTTTGGAATCGTATGAAGATTCCGAACGTGATTGTGGTATTTGCATAACCAGTGATGGAAAACCAAACAAATCGGAAGCTTGAAAACCAAACAGATCTGAACAAATCTAGAAAACCAACTGGAAGGCAGAGAGAGAGAGAGAGAGAGAGAGAGCAACAACGCTATGGTTGGCGTAGCACTGTCCGACCCCAGCAACAAACACTGGTGGTGGCAGCTTAGGGTTAGGCGGTGGTGGCTAGTATATTTTTGTCTCGCACTAATACCATATTAAATTTAATAAACCAGAATAATGTTTCTATTCACCAAGCGTAATATTTATACAAGTAAAGAAGAGACATAACTAACTATAATTCTAACTAATCTATTATTCTATTTATGAAGGGAAACTAAACCTAATCCTAATCTAATTACAGTCCGATACATAAATATAACTTAACAAATCCTAATGTTGAATTTTTGTTTAAATTTTTTTTTGCCCAATTGATGATGTTCCTTTTTTTTTTTTTTTGGTTGGGGGGGGGGGGGGGGTGGAGAAAGCGCAATGCGAATCAGTATGCATAAAGTGGTGACATCGAAAAAAGGTGAATAGGTGATCCATAGAAGGATATTTTACCTTCACAATTGGTTGAGGCTCTAATCTATATGGTTATCACATTATGTTTTGAGGCTAATCATGACCTTCAGGATGTTGATCTGTAGACGCTTTTTTCCTTGGTTCCTGGCTAAAAAATGTTGATTGAAAAACATTTGAATGGAGATTTGATGAAACTAACATCAAAGAATGAAGATTTTGATGTGGATATTACATGGCTAAAACCAGGTGAAGTGCTATTAATATTTTTTGATAAATATAGTTGTTACTGACATAGATTACAATTTTCCAAATTTTTTACTTCATATTTATGATATGACCCACGGATATTGGTCTTAATTTTACCTTCTGGCAAGGAAACAAATTTCCAAGTCGAGTTTTGGAAAGAGCAATAAATTCATCATTCATAGCAGTTACCTAGTTTGAATCATTGGAAGCATCTTTATAAGACCTAGGTTCAGTATAATCATAGATACGAGACAAAAAAGAGCAATAGGAAGTAGAGAAATTAAGTCTTTCCAGAGGTTGGTAGTTACATGAAGGATATTGGCAGACTGGCAAATCAAAAGCCTTGGAAGCAAGCAGGAGAGCCATAGAGCTGTGAAGAAGAGATGGTGACGAATGATTGCGATGAGTGTATACTAAGGGGCAAAGGGAAACAAGAGTAGGGGGTAAGGAGGTGGTGCAGAAGCAGGAGGAAGTTCGGAAACGTCAATGGTGGAGACATGTTCCTCGAGGTGCCTTCAGACGGAAATAGATCAATGTCAGTTAAATCCTCTTTAGTAACAGAGCAGTGCATGGTAGGAGAGAGAAGTATGAAAGACGCTCAACGAAGGTAACGTGGCAGGACAAATACAATTTTTTGCTCACAGGGACATAGCAACGATAACCTTTTTGTGTGATGTTGTACCCCAAGAAAACACACAGTGCACACTGAGAACTAAGTTAGTGTGGTCCTTCTTAGGGAAAAGAACAAAGCAAGTAGAGCCAAAGACATGGAGAAGGAAGTTAGGAAGCACACCAAAAAAGACGGTCATACGGAGAAATGCCAGAAAGAAGAAGTGTGGGTATCCGATTCATGAGATAGGTTGCAATAAGAACAGCTTCACCCAAAATACTGATGAAACGAAGGATGAAAGAAGGAGAGACCTAACTATATCAAGAAGATGACGATGTGTTCGCTAGACACGACCGTTTTATGCAGGTGTGACAGAACAATATGATTGATGAGTGATCCCAAGGATAGAAGTTTGGTAAACTCATTCGGAAAATACTCTCCATTGAATCAGAACGAAGAATTTTAATAGAATTAGAGAACTGGGTTTTAACCATGGCATGGAAAAGACCAAATTTATGGAAGACCTTAAATTTATGTTTCATCATGTAGACGCATGTAAACCTGTTTTAATCATCTACAAAGGATGCATAATATACCTTCGTTGCAACAAGAGAAGGACCCAGACATCAGTATGAACAATGTGAAAAAGAGAGGGAGAAATAGAGGAGCTTTTATTGAATGGTAAAGAAGACTTTTTTGCAAATTTACAGCCACTGCACTCAAAAATATCCCTAATAGAAAGAATTCCCAATACATCATATTTGACCAAAAGTTTTACCCATTCAGTAGATAAATGACCTAATATAGAACTGCAAAGATAAAAAGGGGAGAACTTCTCATCCAAACGAAAGGAAGATAACGTCCCACTCTACTTCTTTGACACCCAATCATGCACAACAGAACCGAAAGAAGATAACAAGGCATCAAAGTTGCAATCAGACAGTTGACCAATTGAAAGTAAACTAAGAGATAGTTGGGGAACATAGAAAATATTAGATAGAGATAGGAGGCGGATGCAACACAGACAATAGACACAACATGCGTATGGGAGCCATTTGTTGCAGCAATACTAATAGGAGAGGAAAGAGAAGAACAATTACTAAAGAGAGAGAGAGATATGGGGAGTCATATGATGCCTGTAGAGTGAGAACCATGCAAATCTGTCTAAAATATGGTAATAGCAGAGACTTGCAGAGGATCCTAGTAGGTGGCTATTAGGAATGCCCGATAAGCATGAGACTGCTCAAATGAGGGAGAAGGGAACACCCACAAATGTAGGAGTGGCGAAAGCTGTACGAGAGTGAGAAAAGTGATGAGGTGGCCGACGGAAGGAGGAAGCAATCGAATGAGAGGGTTTATGGTTTTTTGGGGGCACATAGCTTTCCAATGTCCTTTTTGATGACAAAAAGTACACTCATCTGTTGCCACCCGAAACAAAGGTTTAGACTTTCCTGCATTAAGTCCCCTCAGCCAACAACTCGTTAGCAATTGAGTCAATTGAAGAAAACGGGTACGATGGAAGATAGTGTCACAAATCTTTTCCAAAATGGCCCGAAGTGCCATCAGAAATTGTACCAATTGTTGTTCTTCCCTGCAAATGCAATGCTCTTATGGGCACTTGATACAAATCAAAGGTGAGAGAGAACCGGACACCATACAAAGGGGAGAAGAGAGCCGGACTATACAAAGGGATTACATTGCAACTGATGGTGTACTACTGAATATTCGGAATACAAAATAATGAAACTATTACATCCTTAAATAGAGAAAAGCTACGCCTAAAAAAGGAAAAGATTACAAGATTTTATCACGATACATCCTGATTTGATCACGATACTATTCCGATTTGATCCTGATACGATCTCAATAAACTGCCTAAAATAAAGGATTGCAATAGGATACTTTCACACCCCCGCTCAAACTCATGATGCGAACCCGGAGAGCAACGTGAGTTTGCCAAGAAAGTTATGAAGCCAAACGGTGCAATAGGGACCAAACCATTGCCAATACCAATCTGCGCTGAACAGTGCAAAGCCAATACCTAAACGATTGCAAATCCACTACCAGTGCCAATGCCAACATGCAAACTACGAACTGGGTTGAGAGAGATAGAGACCCAGTGTTCAGAAAATAATGCACCTACAAAATCAGGCAGAGATACTGAAACAACGTCAGGGGATACTGAGACTGAGACAGAGGTATTTTCTGTGAGAGAGAGATTATGGAGGTAGAGGTGCAGAGGTTCAGAGCTCACGGATGCTCATATGAGCCATCAACAGAGATACCTAGAGAGAAAAATAGGGAGAACATAGAGAAAAGAGACAGATGCGCGCGCGCGGGGGGGGGGGGACAGACTGCAAAACAGAGGAGACAGATTCATAAACTGGGCAAAAATAGCCAAGAACAGTCAAAAACAGAGTCATTGGAGGCTGCCGGATCTCTGGCGAGGGTCGCCGGAGACTGACGAAGCTCCGGCAAGGATGCCAGAGTTCAGAGGAGTTCCAGAAAGTGCTCACAGATCAGATTTCTAAAGAGATAAGAAAAGTAGAGGTCTTTGGAGGCTGACAGAGCTCTGGCGAGGTCGCCTGAGGCTAACGGAGCTCCAACATGGATGCCGGAGTGCTAATGGAGCTCTGGCAAGGATGCTGGAGTGCAGAGAAGTGCCCAAACATATTGGGCTTTGCAGATCTAAAGTTAACAGCACCAAAGAAGGCTGTTCGGAGGTCGACGAAGCTCCGGCGAGGGTCGCTGGAGGCCAGAGGCTACTGATGTTGCTGCTGGAAGTTGTTGCTGCTGCTGATGTTCAAAGAGAAAGGACAGAGATGCTGCTGCTGCTGGTGCGATGAAAGGAGAGGGAGGCTGCTGTATGGTACTGTAGAGGGAGGAGAGACAACTGATTGCGGAAAACAGTGATGGGAGGAGACTGATACAGGATCGAAAACCTACTCTGATACCATGATACAAATCAAAGGTGAGGGAGAACCGGACACCATACAAAGGGGAGAAGAGAGCCGGACTATACAAAGGGATTACATTGCAACTGATGGTGTACTACTAAATATTCGGAATACAAAATAATGAAACTATTACATCCTTAAATAGAGAAAAGCTACGCCTAAAAAAGGAAAAGATTACAAGATTTTATCACGATACATCCTGATTTGATCACGATACTATTCCGATTTGATCCTGATACGATCTCAATAAACTGCCTAAAATAAAGGATTGCAATAGGATACTTTCACAGCAGTCAGTGCAGTAGGTTCAATGAAGGCTAAATGATCCCACAAACCAGTCATTACTGAATAGGAACTCTTTGATACTCATATTACCTTGGGAAGTAGCACGAATCTCATGCTCAAGCTAATAACGTTTTGCAAAATTTGACTAAACATACAGTTTAGATAGATAAGCCCAAATTTCTTTTGCAGTGCTAAATTTTGCAAAATGAAACCAAATCGACTGATCCACATAATTATTTATCAAAGTAATTATCTTAGCATTATTTGTACACCAAACGAAAGTGACACAGCATGTTTTTTAGCCTTAGGATCTGTTGGGATCGAAGCATCACCGAAGACATAGTCCCATAATTCTTTTCCACTAATAAAATTTTTCATTACCTAAGCCCAATAGGCATAGTTGGTGCCAACCAACTTGACGCCGACGGCTTGCAAAGAATGAGAGTTACCAACAGCCATATTGAGATATGCAAAGACAAGTTAATACCACAAAAAGCACAGAAATATACCAGATCCAAGAGGTGAAACCGAGAAGAGAGAGGCAAGCAGCAGAAGTGACAGCGGTAATGGTCCTAAAAATACGAATCGATCACAACAAAACTCCACCAGAACATAGATCAGCTAGAGAGGCGAGATCGGCGAACTGATTAGAACAAAGATCAGCGAGAGAGAGACGAGAGGCAGTAGCGAGAGATGGTCGCCATGAGTTGCAGATCGCAAGTTGCTGAGATAGGTGCTGAGAGAGAGAATCAGATCTAGCAAAGATGACTGGTGGTACAAATAATCAAAACCCCAGGACTCTGATAACATGATAGAATATTGAGGGAAAAAAAGAATACCGAACTATATTGAATAAATCAATATTACAAAGCGTAGTACATGATTAAATAGAATTATTGAGGAAACCCTAATTACATAAAAAGACTAAATTACCCTTACCAAACCAAACCAAACTGAGCCTTATGTCCCAAATCAATTGGGGTCGGCTACATGAATCCTTTTCCTCCAAAGAGTTCTGTCAAGTGCTGCTTGCTCACTTAGCCCTAGTAGACTTAAATCCTTGCGCACTACCGCATCTAATGTCAATTTGGGTCTTCCCCACCCCGGAGCATTGCTATGCAAAGCTATCCTATCCGCTCTCTTAACTATGGCATCCGTAGGTCTACGATAGACATGCCCAAACCACCTAAGCCTATTTTCCCTCAACTTCTCGTCTATAGGTGCTACGCCTACCATCTCGCGGACTGTTTCATTTCTAATCCTATCTCGTCTAGTCTTACCACACATCCACCTCAACATTCTCATTTCCGCTACACTCATCTTGGTCACATGTTGTTTCTTCATAGGCCAGCATTCTGTCCCGTAAAGCATCGCTGGTCTTATAGCAGTTCTATAGAATTTTCCCTTCAACTTTGTGGGTACCCTCTTGTCGCACAGTACGCCAGTAGCACTTCTCCACTTGAGCCACCCCACTTGGATCCTATGGGTCACATCATCCGTAATCTCTCCATCTTGACTAATAATAGAGCCTAAATACTTAAAACGGTCACTCTTTGGTATCTCCTGGTCTTGAATCATCACTTTTTCTTCGTACGCACTTCTGGTATCACTAAACTTGCAAACCATATACTCAGTTTTACTCCTACTTATCCGAAAGCCCTTAGACTCTAGTGCATCCCGCCAAATTTCTAATTTAGTATTAACACCGCTAGCAGTATCATCTACAAGGACGATATCATCTGCAAACAACATACACCATGGAATATCCTCTTGAATCTGACTAGTCAATTCATCCATAACTAAAGCGAAAAGGTAAGGGCTCAAGGCTGACCCTTGGTGCAATCCTACTGTGATGGGAAATTCACTCGTCTCCCTTGCTGGTGATCTAATGGCAGTGACAGCACCTTCATACATGTCTCGAACAACATCGATATACCCTTTGGTTACTCCCTTTCTCTCCAGAACCCCCCATATTGATCTAAATTACCCTTATTGAATATAATCCTAGATTAGACAAGATATAGATTCACACTAACATCATTGAAGGAGCATTAATAAAATAAAGATACAAAAGAGTTTCAAGACTAGGGATAGATTACATTTGGAAGTGCCTTTATTTTATGCTCATACCTTGCAAATCTTCGAGTCGTGCCTTTAGGCATGGCATAAACTATTAACAAATAAAAAGAAAGGGTTCAATCATCCTTTCTCAACAACGTAGAAGGGGGATGGATTGATGGATAGTTTGATTTGCATCGGTGGGCCTATTTCTTAACAACTTAAGCTCTTGGGATAATTGGTAACTTAATGTGGCATCGGGCGTTTGGTTTAGGAGAGGTCTTTGGCTCTAGTTCAGGGACAGCTCTACAGCCAAGGAATGTTGTTCATATGAACAACCAAAAATTGAAAACAATAAAAGAAAAAAATAGAAATTTTTGAAAACCCTAAAAGGTACATTTCAATGCCTTGACCACATTGTTATTTCAAATCTCAACCAAATTTATTATTTTTCAAACACCAATATAACTTTAACTCATACCCTTACATAATTAATTAATAGACAATCCAGCGTACAATTGTTTTATAGCCCAACTTATTCTCCTTGGTGGTCACTCTATTAAATTGGTAGAATTAGAAATGTTGCTGGAAACTGGTGGAGATAGAGAAGCATGTGACGTGCGACATTCTTTAGTATATTTTCTTCTGAAATAAGCAACAACCCTACCTACCGTTGACTATAATGGTGGAAGAGAATTTTTATCAGGATATATAAGAACTAAACTGCAAAAACAAAAAAGGGATAAACAATTTCTTGGTTATGTATATTTCAAAACATATTACGTAAATGTTATAACGTTACCATACAGCAATTCTGAAACCCAAAATTTAGGTTACGGTGATCATAAATGATTCTCATGTTTGCATGTTGTTTCGTTAGTACCAATATGTTGGATTATTTTTAATCTTCAATCACTAGCAGAAGTAATAAGAGTAATTAAGCTTTTGATGACTACCCTAAAAAAAGAATTTAGAGCCGCCGTTGTTCAGTTCTATCCGTTTGTGTTTGTTGCCCGTTTGCATTCTCTTCTCCTGTTTGCATTTTGTTCAACTCTGTAGATAAATGTTTGCATCTCCACATGCAAGACGTGCTTTCACATAGGTGAAGGCATTGGAGAGCTTGATATACATTGTCCGGCCCATTTTCAAACAATTTAAGCTTTTGAGATAGTTGGTAACTTAACATGGGCAACAAGTCAAGCTCGCCTTATATGATAAGAAGCATGTATTCATGGACATGTCATTGTTTAAAGAAATTAACACACGCTTGGTACATATTGAATATATTAGTGTATCTTACATGTATTAGAAATTCAAATACTAAACAAAAACACAAATTCCATTTATTGGGGATTAAAGTAGGGGTCAAATTATGGATAAATAATCTAAAGTATTCAGAAGATTAAAAAAACAACAATCATTATGCAAACAGTAAAAAACAAAGCATCCACAACAAGTTCGACCCCTGCCCCCCGCCCCCCGGGCTCAACTTTCTAAAATTGCATTTCGACCTCACAAGTGTTCCAAGTTTACTGTAAACCTGTCCGCAGCGTATCCCTAGCGTGTCCGACTAAAAAGATATAATTAAAAATTTACCATCTGATGGTGTCCGACACATATTTAGAGCATGTCTGTCAAACAGATTGATGTGTCCATGCTTCATAGCTTACAAGATTTGTATTGGTGGTTTTCTTTTTTTTTTGGGGTAGCCGTTGATCCTGTTATTTTTGTGAAGTTCTACATTTTATGCACTTGCAAAAATGAAAGGATATAAATGCATTGGCATCTTAGAAGAACTCATATGCCTGTCAAATAAGAAAGAAAACAAGTAAGAGTTACGAGATAGATAGTTACCCTTGGTTATCCAGGAAAGAAACCAGGTTCTCCAATATGCATCCTGCTTCACATACTAGGATACCACTCACCTAAAAACCAGGAAGATTGAGTTACTTTGCAGACAGCAGATTTCCACGTTGGAATTCAAGAATATTTCACATGAGACAGACTTTTCATAACTTATCGGGACGAAGCTAAATGCCAGGTTTCGTAAAGCTTTAAGGATCACAATAAATGAAAGAGAAAACATGTTCCTTTAAGGGCAGGCAAGATGTGGGATGAATATATCAAAGATCAAAAATTGATAAGGTACCCCAATTCACAAGTGAAATCCTAGAGGAAAATGATTTTGATTCACAAATATAAAATGATATAGGGTAAAAACTTGAAATAAGTATTATACCATTTAAGCGTACATATTTCTACCTTGTCAAAAGAAATAATTTTGTTCATGGAACCCATATTGATAATTACCTGCAAAGAAGTATGTCACACGAGAGAACAAGAGAAAAAGTCAGACAAGATAAATACTTTGCAGTATCATAAACAAAAATCATATTAGAGGAGCTTGTAGAGTGAATGAGCTTTGGGTTCATACTCATATCAGGGAACATATAAATATATGTATATCTAGGTTGGAGAAGCTATTATAACTTTTACCTAGCATTGTTATTGTTATCTCTATTTTTATAAAATGCAAATAATTTTAAGTATTGTTATACTTAAAGTTATAACAAAAAATGCTTAAACCTCAATGCATTGAGGCCTATGCCTCGAGAGGGAGGGATAAAATGCCTCACATTACACGTTCACCTTTAAAAACATTGGCATACAGCAAGAAAAGAGAGACCTGGGAGTTACAGTTGTGTCTCTTAGCATGTGTGTTCGTACGAACATGAGTAACATCACACTCCTTGCCAAACATTGTTCATAGATATCTCACATGCGCAACTTGCATGTCATGGGGCAAAAGTCTGCACTACCCAGTCCTTCACTGAATAAACACATGAGCCAATCACTCTTCCGACTTCATAAAGCCCATACAAATCAAACCATATTTAATGCTTCCTTGAGAAAATATCAATCGATCTCAATATGTTTGGATATGTCACGTCAAACTTGATTATGACCCATATTCATGTTATCATAGTTATCATTCTAAGAGGTCACAGGTCCACCACCATATAAAATCCGATGTCTCACCGTGGACCCACAGCTACATGAGGCCTCCTTGGCTATTTGAAGGGCGGGGTAAATGCTTCGAACCAAACCATGAGGAGTACATTGAATTGCCCTTCTTTTTATCCTACCTGATTAGAACCTTCTTTCTTTTTTACCTTACTGAAACTTCAAAATATAAAAACAAACAATAACAACAGAGGAAAATGAAGAGATTATTGCACAATGATACCTTAACAAGTTACATTTACAGAAGAAAGAAGACAAGAAGGAGAAAAATGGAAGAAATGTAATAGAACACATAAGCCAAGACAAGTGAGACTCCAAAGTTAGGATCGTCTTTCATAGCACATGATTCTATAGTAAAATAATGAGAGAAGTTTGTTAATGCTTACTATAACGAGTAGCTGAGACTAAGTCTCCTTTGTAAATGGAATACAATGAGAATATGTTGGATTTCCAATGATCTCCGTCCTAGGTTCAACTACTTGGTTTGGAGAAGATAATCTTTTCTGGTGGTTCCAACTATCAAAAGCTGATATGAAATAAAAGAATGATATCAAACTTCTCGCTACTTCTACATCTATAATCCTATAATTTCATCAAACACTTCCAACTCATAACAGCTGACATTGTCCCAATTCTCCCCACCAACTGAGTTCCGCCATTCATTTTTTATTTTTGTTTTTCTCCTAAGCATGACCAAATGTCTTGATTAGCTTCCCTATCCAAGTAATTGTGCTATGCCCATTTTCCTACATGTCTGACACAAAGATGTAAGAAACAACGAAGCCTTTTCCTCTTCACAAATTATCTTCGAATTGGCTAAATGCACGCTCATAATTTGCTTCAGAAACACTGATCTCCTAAACCAAGTAGGAGATCAATGTTTCCTCTTCACAAAGTATCTTCGAATTGGCTAAATGCACACTCATAATTTGCCACAGCCATCATTTTACAAAAAGGTAAACGACCACTTAGGGCACAACTATAATACCTCATCAAAAACAGGCACACTTCCCCCAACAAGACCTGTATTTCCACCTTGAGGAACAACTGCCAGACATCTGGAATCACAGTATTTAAGAACCTGTGAAACCTGCAAAACGGAAACAACAATGAACAATCTTGCAATACAAATCAGTACCGAATTTCACTTGAGAAATAAAGAAAAAGGAGTATGTCTAACACAGAAACTGGATGGACTATGATCCCCTCCTATGATAATCTATCTAACGATCCTCCTGCATTCCAAAATTGGGCACACCGTGCTCAATACTGCTCATTCATGCAAAAACACTGGTTAATAGGATATTGGTAGCCATCAGGGCCTGCAAAAGGAAAGGCTCAGATCATCAAAACGGTAGTGTACCGGCTTTCATTTGGAATTGCAGAAGGACATAGGAGAGGATCCCAGTCCAAATTGAATAGCCCCATTATGTTTAACACGGAAAAAGCAGGGAAAACCAATCAAAGTGGACACATTAGAGCCCTTCCACAATCCACCTTCTCCTCCATACCCGTCCCAGGGAAGAGGGCCCTACGGAAAAAGGATGGAAAAAAAAAAAAAAGAAGCAAAAGCAACAAGTCCCAACTCCCAATTGATTATGAGAAAGTGGAATCACGTCATATGCCAATAAAAGTTAAAACTAACAAAATCCCACGTCATATATCCTCGTGATGGCACAAACCTGCTTCCAACAATTGTATCCTAGACAATGGTCTAGTTCTTCCCAATGTTCTAAAGATAAGAATGGACACATTCCAACTCCTATAGACTTTCAAAACATCCAAAGCTATAATACCCAAAATATATAAGACATGTATTTGAACATTTATTGGTCAGAATGCATTCAACAAATATTATGACTTTTTTGCCAAATACAGTTTTGCAATTATGACCTGAAATTGAAGAACAGACAAAATTGAATTATAAAAGAAAAACCTATGGTATGAGAGAATTCGACTCTCTACTTCAAAATATAATTTGCATGGGGCATGAGCTCATGGATTACCTCAAGTCATTTACAAGAGTAATGGCATGCACATTCCTAATTACTCCTTCGCCTTCAAACCACAAAAAAGAGTTATAAAGAAGAAAAAACTGTCTACGTGTATTATGATTATTATCTATCGATCTCTTAGTTGCATGAAAAGGGGGTTAAAGCGGGAGCGAGGGTGGAGGAGCATAGGATCAGAGAAGCTCCTCATTGAGAGTGTTGGCGAGCGTTTTAGAACAGGTTATGAAATATTAGTATATAATCTAAGTACCATAATTTGCAATTTGAGTCAAATGCAAATAACATTTTAGCGAATATAAGTAATATTATGTTATGTTAAGTACTAGTCCAAATTTGAGTTTCTATATTCTAGTATTTTATATTACTTCACATTTTCTCTTTCAGTTGTATAGAATCTTTCACTTTTGTGTCTTTTAAGATTTATATGCTTAAAAGGTTTTATCCTAATTGGGAACAAACTCCTTTCTCAATCAAAGCAAGGTTCCTAAGAGAGTCTAACTTAGGAGCGCCGAAGCGAGGTTCTGAGGTAAATTGGCCACCCTGACAGGAAGTTCCTGCTACTAAGATCAATCTATCCGTAAAAATAAGAATTATGTATATATAGATCGATTTGAAGTGTTGTGTACACCCCAACGGGATAGCCTGCCTTGCTGAAAAATCTAAATCTCAAGATATGGCACCTGAGAGAAATGAAACTTCTCACATAACATATAGTTAAAAGGGTACATTTTACCCCGTTCAACTATCATTGCTTATCACTAAGCCACCTTAAACAATACTTACAACTTACGCCCTTCAATTGCAAATAATTGTTGACCCTTGAACACCGTTAACGAAAATATGCATTAAATAATGAGTTATTACATTTTACCCCCGTAAACTGTCAGAATTTTTCAATTACCCACCTTAAAGTATAGAACCAACAACTTATCCCCTTTCTTTGGCTTCACACATCTCCACTTTAGATTTAAACCCTTGGATTTGCAACTTTTGATTTTCAATCATTCTTGTCAACTCTTCAATGTTGCTTCTCAAGTCATTGTGTTCTGCTTTCAAATTTTTATTTTTCGTGGTAACTGTTTTTCATACTATTTGCCTCTTATAGGTTGGGGATTCGTCCAAAAAAAAAAATTGTTCGTGTTCCCTTTCTGGATTAGACACTCTATTATAAATACCCTGAAAAGTGGAAATGAACTCAATTTACAGTTCAAACATCTGAAGCATCTCTTTTTAATTTATTATCAGTTGAGAATGTTCTTAGTAGCATTTTTAAGTTGCAATTGATCATAGTATGTTGGGGCTAGATTGGTAGCCGAAGTCCAAAGCTACTAGTTTTACTGTGAAAAAAAAGAGGCACGCGCACACACACATACATAAAAACAAGGACTTGAGAAGGAACGATGAAGAGTTGACAAGAAGGGTAAGTCAAAAACTGCAAATCCAAGGTTGAGGTTCCAAGTGGAGATGTGTGAAGTCAAGAAAGGTGATAAGTTGTAAGGTTTTATAGTTTAAGGTGGTTAAACAAAAAACTTTAATAGTTGAAGGGTAAAATGTAATAACTCCTCATTTTTTATATGTAATCTGTCAATGGCATAAGGGATTTAGCAATTACTGTTAGTTCAAGGCGTAAGTTGTAAGGTTTTATAGTTCAAGGGGGTTAAGTAATAAACTGTGATAGTTGAAAGTGGTAAGATGTAATTAACCCCAGTAAGAACAAGCAGCTAAAATCTCACAGGACAGAAAGATGTAAACCTCCTCAGTGCTCCTTGGCTGAAGTAGAACATTGCTTGAACCTTTGTATTTCCGCATCCAATCTGTATTTGCTGCAACCAGCATCTCTTTATCCTGAATTACATTTTTCTCCCCTAAAATTTCCTTGAATTTGGTAATGTCATCAGCATTTATGGTCGAAAACCTGGGGTTCCTCTGCTTTACTGTTGGCACCGAACCAAAGAATCTACAAGGGGTACTGTGAGTACGTCCAGAAAAATTATCTGCAGATACAAGGCCACTACCGATGCATTCTCTTAAGGGATTGACAAATGTTGGAATGTTTCGCTTGGGATCTGCAAGAAACGGGTCAGATGGTGAGGAAGTTCTGCCAAAATAACATCTGAAACCTCAAAATTTTAACAAAAAATAAAGAAAAAACAAATGATCATAACCGGAGAAATCAGCTCTACTACGTTTTCAAGAGATATGGCTGGATTATCTAAATAGTTGCCTGTGTATACCAGTTCATGAAAGTGCATTCTGACAATTTGGCCCCAGGATTTTCACGGCAATCGTCCGACTGAGTGCCCAGTTACTATTAATTCATTCAAGCACCACTAGTTTTGCCATTCAACTGAAGCTGATCCTAATTGGCTTCTTATATAAAGATCAAATGAGTACTTTTCATAGCCAAATAGCAGTTCAATTGTCAAATAGATCAAAAGCCAGCAAGGAAATGGAGCAGTATCCAAATGAATTGATCAGAAAATACCATGTTATTGAACTCTAAACCTCTTATTGCGAAAAAAAAAAACATATTCTGTGGTATATAAAGTGAGAACTGAACCTGGAAACTGGTTTGAATTCCGGAATTTCGAATTCGATCTATGGAATAGGTATGTCGAGGAACGCCTGAGAAGACCATAAGTAGTTATGCAGTTCTTCGTCTTCATTTTCCGGATCATAACAGCCCTCTGGACCCAGGGATTTCAACAGGAAAGAAAAGAAACTGAGAGGGAATATCGTATGTTTGCATAATCAGACTAAATTAAAGCGGTGATATATGAGAATTTTTTTATTTAAATGGTAGTTTTTTAAAATAATTTACAAAAGGGGTTTTAATTTTCTAGTCACATTTCTTGGTGACATTTATTCGTTTACATTTATTATTTTTCAGTCCTCAGTTTCAAATAAACTCATGAACTCATCCTAACCTTTTCTCTATATCACACACAGGTCCTCCCATATTCAACTTTAACTGTTTTCTTTTCACCGGTACAAAACTTTCATTAGATTTATCATACAATGAAAAGATCTACCACAAATATAATACGCACAAAAACATATCAAGTTTTCATCTAAAAATCATGATAAATTTAGTTGATTTTCATTAAATTTATCATGCATTAAATAAATCTACCACAATTTATTAAATTTATAATATGCACAAAGTATATCATATTTTTTATATAGTTATCATGGTGAATTTATCTCCCTTTCAGAGCTATAACACTCTTTATTCAAATTTATCATATACTATTTAAATTTAGCATCATCATATTTTTTCTCATCTTTGTCATTGATTTGGTACAAACCATTTAAGTGTTCAATCACTTATCATTTTAGTCAAATACAAAAAAAAAAATATATATATATATATATACACACACACACACACATACATACTCACCCTGCAATAAGGAGTAAGGACTATTATATACACAACCCTTTGAATACTGAATAGCAAAATTTTCCTGCCAAATGATCCAAGTATATTGGTTTTAGCCTACTATTGAAAGGAAAAAGTCTTTTAGAGTTTAGCCTACTATTGAATATAGCAGTGTATTATGAAAACTAATTTTATTATTTTTCTAATTTAAAAGATTTTATTTTAATTTAAAATTTCATATTCATGCATACTAAATAAATGGCATTAAATTCATCAATTTAGAGATTAACACCAGCCACATACATATTTATATAACACGATAGGATGGTATCTCTAAAGAGGGCATTTTTATTCTTACAAATCTCGACATTCATTCTACACATTCAAGGGTCTAACAATACTTTTTCACAAACTAATTTTTACATGACATTTTTAAATACTAAGCATTTTTCATGGCAAAAATCTTGATAATAAGATTGCAAAGTATTTTCAAGGAATAAACTTCTTTTATAAATCTCAACCCATCATTCTAAACATCCAACGGTCTAAAAATATGATTCTCACATATTAATGTTTGAATGATATTTTAATAAATTATTTATTTTTATTTCTTATAAATCTCAATCTTTTATTCTACACATATAATGGTCTAAAAGTTGCTCCCACAAATTTATTTTTTGATGATTTCTTAATAAACATTTATTTTTTTTATAAATCTTAACCATTCATTTTACACATCTAACAATAAAAAAATACCACTCTCACAAACTAACTTTTAAATATTATTTTTATAAATATTTTATATTTTTATTATCATATATATAAATATCTATATAACAAGATAGGGAGGTATCTTCGGAAAGAATATTATTTTTTATGAATCTCAATCCTTCATTTTACACATTTAACGGTCTAAGGATATTACTCTCGCAAAATAACTTTTACATGACATTTTAGTAAGTACTCAATATTTTTCTTGGCAAAAATCTAAATAACAAGATTTAGAACTATTTTCAAGGAATATTCTTCTTTTTATAAATCTCAACTATTTCTCCTACACATCCAATGGATTAAAAATATGTTCTCACATATGTTGAATGGACATTATAATAAAATACCTATTATATTTTTTTTAAATTTCAATCTTTTATTCTATACATCGAGTGGTCTAAAAAATTAAGGAGTACTTATTTTTTAGTCTCATTTGTAAGTGTTTGTTATTTTTTCATCCTATACACTTTCAAATATTATGTTTTGGTTCTATTTCTTTGAAAATACCCAACTTACCCTTAATTTGAAATTGACCAACTTCATCATTAAATCCCTAAAGAAGGGGGGGGGGGGGGGGGGGGGGGGGCGCAGCATTCCAGTTCAGTTTCTTTCGTGCTATTGAGATTGCGGGATGAATATTGGGAGAAAACGACCATTGAACTTCCTGTTACCGACGACAACGGTGGTCTAAGGCTCCAAAATCTAGTAGTGGTCTAGGGTAAATTTGCAGGTAAAGAAGACATCTACAAGTCATGATAAATTGGCAGATGATGAGAATGCATTTGCGATGGTAAATTTGTAGATACCATAGTAAATTTGCAGATACCATGGTAAATTTGCAGGTAATGCAAGTCATGGTAAATTTTCAGAACATGGTAAATTTTGCATTTTGTGAGGGTAAAAATTTAGTCTATATTTTGCGATGGTAAATTTACAAGGTATATTTCAAATACTTAAAATAAATATCATGGTAAATTTTCAAGTAAAGAATGGCATCTGCATGGTAAATTTTCAGAACATGTTAAATTTTTCACTCACCGTGTAATCCAAACAATCTTCGAAAAAACTATTTACGTTTGACAATGAAATCTTCCTCCTAACTCGCAACACTCGATTTTCGGTGAACAAGAACATAAAAAATAGCGTGTCTATATGCTACATGATGAATAATATAAGAAGCGAAAATTTATGTGATTTCGTGCAAAAAATTCAAAGATATGATCAATAATCATGTGAATCACTATGATTCTGGTGAATTAATCTCAATATTACAGAGAAATAGGTAGCCTCAAAACTTACCCGCGGTATCAAAGTGTCGTTCTGGTGATAGAATATCCGGCCAATATTGAGATATTTAGTGAAATATCAAAGTGTCATGCCAGTGATAGAACGTCCGGCCAATATTGAGATATTCAGTGCAAGATAATTATTATAACTGATTCCATATTTGCAGCCTAAATTCGTGCTACGATTTTTAACTTAACAAATCAATTCTGACTTAAATAGGATAAGAGGGTAAACTAACACTCAAAAATAATGGTAAAATTGTCAAAACATGCAAAAGATTAAAACATAAATTCAAAAAGTGGATGGGATAAAAACCTACGCCGCAAGGATTAATAGGACCATAATTTAAATTACTATCACAAACTTACTTTTAATGACTTTTTTTCCAAAACTCAAACCTTCATTGTAGATCCCAACTATTAGATTTTTCATAAGTACTAAATTTTTTGTATATGATTAAAAACGAGTCTTTAGCAAGGTTATCAATCTCGTACCGGCAAGGGTACCAGTTTTGTTACATGTACAGTATGTACTGGTATCGGTGTGTACCAGGATATCGTTTCAGATTTATCGCTAAAAAATAATACAAATTTCTCTAACTAATATTATTTAAAAAATTATTTTGACATATAAAATAAACCCCATAATTTAAAAACAAATCATGAAACATAATATCTTCAAAGGACAATAGTAAACCTACAGTATTTCAATATCATTTAATCAACAAAATTTATACGATTAGTTAGCATATGCTTGCTTAAAAGAATTAACATTCATTTTGACATTAAGGTATGAAAAGTGAAAAAAGAAAAATTAACATTAATTTTTTTGTCTATAAAAATTAAAAAGAAAAATTAACATTCATAAGGCATGTAAACTAGAAAAAGAAAAAATTAAGGTATGAAAAAAGAAAAATTAACATTCATTTTTCTATATATATAAAATTTTAAAAAAAAATGTTAACATTCATTTTTTATTTTAAAATGAAAAGAAATCTTAAGCTCCATAAAAAAAAGAATGTTAACATTCATGAAAAGGAATTTTAACTTTAAAATAACATTTTTTTTCATTTTAATTTTCCATACCTTAATTAGGACAGTTGAATGTTAGTATTCACAAGCTATTGAAAGTGAAAAAAGGAAAATTAAGATATGGAAACGTAATCATAAAAATACCTAGAAAAATTAAATAAAAAAGGGTACGTGCTGAGATCCGATATCCTGCTGGTATTGCCAATATTGGTTGGAACCCAATGGAACTGCTGGTATTCTTGCTGGAACGGTGCGGATCTCCAATGGTACTGATTTTGTGCCAGTACGGGAGGTACCACCCCAGTGGTACGGTATGAGATTCATTACTTTGGTCTTTACTCACCGCCACATGGTAGCCCAATGCCTCTGACATCCTTTACTATCACACATTCACGTAGGGTGATATACGCTTTGTTCGTCTTGAATTCCACATGAATATGTGGTGGTAGAATGAATTATGCATGATACTATGTAACAGTGCCCTAATAGCACCTAATAGTTATCAATAATGAAGTGATACACTTTAAACTTTATGTAATTATCCAGATTATTTCATTTAAAGATTTGCGAATCACATTAGTCTGCCTTATTTTTTCAGGAGTTAAGTCATAAGAGTATTTCAAATGCGTAACTAAGAAAATGAATAACAAAAAACATGAACTAATATCAAATTGCAATAATAATTGGACGATTTATTTAAGTTTTATATTACTAAGTTATCTATTTCTTGTATAATTTTTTGTGGTTAAAGTTTTCGTTTTCAATGAAAAAAAGTGATATCGACACCCAAATCTACGAGCACATACGAATTGGTATAAACTAACAGTTTCAAACTCACTTTACTTATTTTTGTCAAAGATATTAAAAAATATCATAACTATGATAATAGATTTTTATCGATCAATTAGATTACAATCTTTTTTAATATACTTAATAAATTTTTTAAATCCTACTTAAAGCTATTTTAAAACTTGGCTTGTAAAAAGTCATAACCGATTTAAAAAACAATCTCGTAGTTGGCTAGAAACTTCTAAAATAGCCTCTAGAATAAGTTGGGAAGTGCCTTCAGGCACGGGTAATTCATTTTCTCAAATTAACACGTGTTGCAGTGTATGGTGATTTAAAACTTGAATATTTATTTCATAGGTTGGACGGCAAGTTTGGATGATGTGATTAGTTAATTTGTTCAATAGTACGACTTCGATTGTCTCAAGGAGAGAATTTTTTTTTTTTTAATATTGCTTTTCACATAATCGATAGCAACATATAATGTCTTTTATATGTCATTCTCTAATCACTATCCAAAGGGCAACCATTGGTTTACTCATTTGTTGCCAAGTGTTGACTGGAAAGATTTTTTAATTATGGTTCAAGTGTCTTCAAGCACAGACAACCCACTAGTGTGTGTGTATGTGTATGTGTGTTATATACACACATATTAGAAATATGGCCTTCGAAATTTTGATTATTAAATTCATTTTAAATAATTGGGCACAAAATGTTTTTTGCTCACAAAACAATATAGCATGATATTCAACTTTGAACATTATGACATATCCCATATTTGTAATCATAACATGTTGGCCAAAAGTCTTCTAATATATTCTAATACTTCATAAAGTATCTGAAATGATAAGATGTTAGTTTGATTTTTAAGATCTAGCGTAAAGTTACTTTGGAGGATTTTTTCAGGCCTCTCAAGTACTAACCACTAGTTAAACTGGTCTTCATGCCAGCCAATCGATAGTTATTGTCATCTGAACAGTAGGCTTGTCAGTCGGTAGTGTCTACCGATAGACCGTCCGGTCGTCCAGTCAAGAAAAATTCAATCTGACAACTTCTGAATTAGCGGGCAAAACCGCATTAAATGAGTTCCCAACTACCCCCAACAGATAAATTGAGTAGTAGTGTATTTAAAACATGCCTCCGTGCACTTATGAAGATAGAATAACTATCCAAGAGCACTGAATCAAGCATTGAGGTGATCTCAATTTTCAAATCCCCTCTCTCAAGAAATCTTATTGTGCTTCCATTTTTATACCTACTCAATTAGAAGTGATCAATTTGTATTGACCTATAACTTTCATAGACAAACCATTGTAATCATTTGATTGAGTGTTTGTCGACGGAAAAACACTTGTAGAGGGAAAGAGTCAAACTATAATCCATTTTGGTGAAGATCAAGAGATCGGGCTTGTAATGGTTCACTAGCTCCTCGGTAAAACTAGGGTTATAATCGGCATTACAATTAGTGAAAATCAAGAGATTATCTTGGAGAAGTGGACTAGTGATTCGAATCAATGAATTGCCAAATCACTATAAGTCTATCTTGTCTCTCTTATCTTATTTACTTATTGCATTCTAGGTGTTTGATAAATTTCCTAGCTTAATTTTTATTTGGTATTTTTTACTTAGCAACCCAATTCACACCCCCCCTCTCTCGGTTGCCTTTGAGATAACAATACACACACACAGAGACACAGAAAGTAAGCTTTTATTGTGGGATTTCGCATTTAGGCAAAAATGCTGACTTCTGTTGTCAACCAACGGCATAGATTAGAACGACTTTAAAATGTGGTTTAATGTAGGAGTAAATAAGTAAGGTTACAGGTTATACAATTAATGGGTTATATCATCAAGGTTCCTAATTTCAGGCATACTCTCTCTCTCTCTCTCTCTCTCTCTCTCTCTCTCTCTCTCTCTCTCTCTCTCTCTCTCTCTCTCTCGTTGTGTGTGTGTGTCTCCCCGACTCGATGCCCACCTCCCCGACTCACACCTTCCCGTCGCGGATCAGTCCTCTCCATCGCCAGAACCCCCTCTTTCGTTCTCCAATGCCCTCTTCACCCTGACTTAGACGAACTCACGTATTATTTGGGTATCTAAGATATTAGGACTTTTTCGATATATAAAAAATTGACTTCATGACTGTGAATTCTTGTACATTTGTAGCTATGTTGATTTGTTAATGTGCATATCTAAAAAACTACAGATTGTAACATTTACTAATTTTTTATTGATTTGGAGCTTTGTTGATTTCTTACTGTGCATATCTAAGAAATTACAAATTGTGCCATTTCAGAATGTTGATTTCTTAGTGTACATATCTAAGAAATCATGGGTTTTGCTATTTTAGAATGATTGTGTAATAACTAGAAATTACAAATTGAGTAAAAATTGATTTCTTACTATGCATATCTAACAAATTAAGGCTTTTTGGTTAATTTGTAGCAATGTTGTGCATCGGTACATATGAATGAGCAATTATTAATTTTTTTCTAAGTTCTTTATACTAAATTACAGATTGTGCCATTTTAGAATGATGGAGTATTTTGAAGAAAAAGATATAGAACAATTCTCACTGTCACCGGTTCAACCATTAGAATCATATGCCAATTCTTCTAAAGTATTTTACACTACTCAAGTAAAGAGCGACCTAATACCAAAAATTGTACAATAGTTTGAAAATTTAGAGGACATTCATCATTAATTTCAGAACAATTATGCGAGAGAATCTAGATTTGCTATGCGAGTTCATTTTAGCAAGAGGAGTAGGGATAATCATGAAATCATACGGAAGGAGTACGTTTGTTGCAAAGAGAGGGTTAGGGCCCAAAAAATTCCGAACACATTGTACGACGTTTAATGCTGTAATGTTTGGCTTGAGTTTCTGCAGAACAATTGTGTTTCCCAAAAAACTGAGAACCAAAGATACTGATGTAGTTGGTGGAGACGTACGTTGAGACAAAAGTGCTTGAATCATGGGTTGAAGACTTTTCTATTGGAGATTCGAAAGATTTGAATGAATGGAACACCAGAGAGTCTCGTGGCAACCGAAAAGTCTCGATCGTTTCAAACCCCAAGAGTCACCATAATGTCTTATTCATGTACCATCCAAGGGTCTCATTCATTCATGTACCATCCAAGGGACTCGTTCATGTACTACTATCCAAAGACCATTCCGTTTCTGACTCCATTCCTTGCTAGCAACCCAAAGGCTTTTATATATGAAGCTCGTTTTTGGTATTGCTCTAAGTAGATCCAACGAAATTCTGTCTATCCCAAGTTCATTATTCAAGTGAAAGAGAGTCAGACACGAGTAAGTTCGATAGGCGAACGAGATTAGGTGTTACCTAGTTCGTGGATCCGTTTTACTCTGAAAGATGACGTCGAAGCTATTCTCTAACACCCACGATAAGGCGGCAATTTAATCTTAAGAGAACTATGTTAAGCATAAAACTTGGTTCGGTAACACTGTATTTATTTTTATATTTCAATTCTTGTATTGTATTGTTGTTTCAATTTTGTATTTATTGATTTCATTCTTAATAAAAATAGATGTATGTTTTCTGAATTTTCAATTCTCTCTTTAAATCTGTCGCATTATATTTTTCCTATATTTTCATTTTCTTGGCGTTTTAATTTCTCATAGAACAGTGTCTCGAATCGTTGGGAATGTGTTTTAGTTGTTTGTATCTTGTATCTTATCTCATAGATGATTAGCGTAAATATTGCATTTTTGACACTTTTAATGAGGAGCCATGTCTGTGAACAAACCATGCTAGCAGTCATTTCCATGTACCTAGAAACTTGTTGGATGTACGGCATTGTTTGATGCCTACAAACATTGAATCATTCGAATTTACTGCATAGCCTAAGCTTTTTGAATCCCTTTTGCAAAGCTAGTAGAATCAGGTATGATTCGAAGCTATTACGGAGCTAAGTGATTAGCAACCCAACAAATGGAAAGATAGTTCAAAGACAATTCCTTACCCCACATCACTTACTAAGTGCTTGCAATAAAGACAAAATACCAAATAGCTACAATACACAACATAAAACCACCAACACTTCTAGTTGAAGACATTTGCCTTCAATTTGGTCAAGTCTAGACTTCACCATGGATTCTAGTTTAGTATTTGAGCTTCATAATGAACCCTAATTACTTCATGACAAGGAATTCTTCTGGAACCAAGTTTGTAGGCTAACTCAATTGCTAAACACCACTCCCAAAAGTCGCACCCACCAGTTGCACCAATCTTGCACATGTAGTACAACCTTCTAGGATTTTGATCGGACTCAGATATATTCACATCATATCTACTTCCACACCCACAATTTTTATTCCTAACGCTCAGGTAGTTTTAGCTAGACATGATACTTGAACTTGACATCTTTTGTTGCGAAACATTATAGAAATGAGAAATAAAACTAATATTACTTGTAACAGATATATGTCTTTATAAATCTGAAAAGCACACAATCTCATGAGATATTTTGGGCAGAAAAATGTTTGCAAAATGTGGTCATATTGCCTCGATGGATAATATTCATGCAAGTTAAAAGTAGTTAAACTTAAAAACACATTAGCTCCCAGGACATTCCATATTCAACTATGTAGCCATGGCAGCAAGCCACCAAGGCCAACTGTTCTCTATTGTCATGAAGCCCATGGTTTTGAGCTAAAGTTCCAAAAAGCCAATGCTTTAAGACCACCTTGAGAATCTACAAAGCAAACCCCATCAATGTTGTGTTGTAAGATACATATGCATATAGCACGTTTTCTTTTCTATATCAAATTCCAAAGGAAACCTTTAGTTAGGATGCATTTTAAATGTTTTTCTACATGAGTAGCATGGATGTAGGAAACCTTCAATAAATTATTAAAACCACTACATGAATGGCTGTGTCCGGTGACCTCATCCATCCTAACTTCTTATCTTAACCCCATACCAACATTCACAAACTGAAAAAAATAATAACAATAAGTGAGCCTCTAGGCTAGAATTGAATCCAAGTACTCGAGAGCAAAAAAAATGCACATGAAAAAAAATAGTTTTGCCGTCTAACTGCTCAGGGTGGAGATTCACAGCAGCAACCATACTCAACACCACTCGGATAGTGGGAATCTTCATAACTGGCGAAAATATCTCTATATAGTCGATCCCCTCCTTTTGTTGAAAGCCCTTTACAACCAATCTTACCTTGTACATTTTCTTCTCATCACTTTCTTGCTTGAGTCGATACACCCCTTTGTTATGCAAGACTTTCTTTCCCGCGAGAAGATGAGCTAACAGCCAAGTACCGTTGGAATAAAGAGAATCCATCTCTTCCTACATCGCGTCCTTCCACTTAGCTAACTCAGGAACCTGCAAAGCCTCATCATAGCACTCTGGCTCTCCTCCATCTATCAAAATCAAGTAATCAAGAGAAGAAATATATTTCGAATTTGGCTTGGGTTATAGGAAATCAAGATCTAACTAATTTCTTGAGAAGAAAGACAAAGAAGAAGAAGAAAGGCCTGAGCTGAATTTCCATCTTTATGTATTTTCCACGCACTAATTACAAACCGAATTATAGGTATTTATAGACAAGAAAAGCTCCTAACAAACTTAGAAGCTAACCGACTTTGGTTAAGCCTAACTGCCGACTAACAATACTAACAAACCCAACTAATTTCAACTAATTGTGATGAGCTTGCACACGGCATGCAAGGTGTGCAAGGGCATCACTGAACCTCAACACCTCTGATATCAACTGGCTTCACATCCCCCCGCAAAGTGATAGGTGGGATCACCATCAGTTTGGACTTGAGAAACAAGAACCGAGCACCAGGGAGAGACTTAGTAAAAATGTCAGCAATCTGATGAAGAGAAGGAACATACTGAAGAAACATCTATGTGGACAAAACCTTTTCACGAATAAAGTGATAATCAATTTCAATGTGTTTAGTCCGAGCATGAAACACAGGGTTGGAAGCCAACGAAATCGCAGACTGATTATCATACCATATCAAATAAGGAACAGAAGAAGGAATACGAAGATCAGCTAACAACTGAGATAACCAGACCAACTCAGATACAGTATTAGCTAAAGCACGATACTCAGCTTCAGTAGAAGACCGAGCCACGGTGTGCTGCTTCTTGGCAGACCAGGACACAAGATTTGAGCCAAGGAAAATAGCATAACCCGTGGTGGATTTACGATCATGAATATCACCAGCCCAATCCGCAGGGGCGGACCCAGGATTTGAGCCTGGGGGTGTCACCATCAAAATAAATGAACAACTAAAAATTAAATTTGTATTCAATAACAAAAAAATATAGGTATTCAAAATTTAATGAACTAAATTGGGGAGAGTTTGACTGAACAAAAGAGTATGGGGGTGTCACAGTGTTACACGATAAACTTAATTTACTCTTAAAATCTTAAAAAAAAAAAAAAAAAATTGGTTGAAGTGGAGCATGGGGGGGTGGCACGTGACCCCTCCCCCCCCCCCCCATAGTAGGTCCGCCCCTGCCAATCCGCATCAGCAAAGGCTGTCAAAGTAAGAGAGCCAGCAGAGAAATGCAAACCATGAGAAATAGTACCCTGCACATAGCGCAGAATCCGTTTAACAGCCTGAAAATGAAGCTGAGAAGGGTGATGCATGTGTTGGCAGACTTGATTAACAGAGTGAGGAAGATCAGGACGCGTAATAGTGAGATACTGTAAAGATCCAACCAAGGTCCTGTAAGAAGAAGGATCTTCATAAGCAGAAGAGGTATCCTCAGTGGAAAATAGGCCAACAAATGCAGGAGTTGAGGATGGTTTACAGTGCTCCATAACAGCCTTCTTAAGAAGATTAAGAGCATACTTAGTCTGAGACAAATGAAGAGAACCAGAATATCGCTGAATCTCAATACCCAAAAAATAGTGCAGATCCCCAGGATCTTTCATGGCAAACTGAGTATTCAAGGTAACAATAAGAGAGGAAATATAGGCATCATCACTGCCAGTGATCACAATATCAACAACATACAAGAGCAAGATAGTAATGGAACTTGCTTGTTTATAGACAAACAATGAGGAATCAAAACTGCTGTTAAGAAAACCCTGCTGCAAAAGAAACGTGCTAAAAGCTGAGTACCAAGCGCGGGGAGCCTAACGAAGACCATACAAGGCCTTATGTAACTTGCAGACATACAGAGGGTGAGATGGATCCTTATAGCCTGGGGGTTGAGTCATATAAATGTCTTCAGAAATAACGCCATGAAGAAAGGCATTGAAAACATCCAATTGCCGTAGGGACCAACCATGAGTCAAGGCTAAAGTAAGAACAACCCGAATAGTTGTTTGTTTAACAACAAGACTGAAAGTTTCAGAAAAATCAAGGCCCTTAGTTTGTTGATTCCCATTGGCAACAAGTCGAGCCTTGTGTCGAGCAATCTGACCATTGGAATGGCGTTTGAGCTTGTAAATCCATTGACACCCAATAGCACGGGCATGAGAAGGTAAGGGCACTAAAGACCAAGTACCTTGACGGAGAAGAGCATGATATTCTTCATCCATAGCAACTTGCCAAGCAAAGTGTTTGGAAGCTTGAAGAAAACTCTTAGGTTCTGTATCAGTAAGGACAGTCGGCAGAACTTGAGCAGACAAAGACAAAGGTATACGAGGTTTAAAAATCCCTCTTTTGGACCTGGTAATCATGGAATGAGAATTATAAGGAAGAGAAGGGACAGACACAGCTCCAGAAGTATCAGGAGCAGCTGTAGAACTATCAGAAGAAACAGAAGGTAGAGAAGAACCAAGAGGAGACACATCTAAAGTGGTGGAAGAGATAGGCTCAGAAGGAGAAAACGATTGAGGGAGCTGGTCTAAAGGACGAGGAAAAGAAACAGAAACAGATTCAAAAAGAGTCAAGGGAACAAAAAAAAGGGATAGGAGAAGAAGTACTAGGAGTGGAAACCAGAGAGGAATAAGGAAAAGAAGTTAAATCAAATTTGACGTGCCTAGAAACATAAACAGACAAGTGAGAGGATCAAGGCACCTATAACCTTTAGTAGTTGAGCAATATCCTAAAAAGACACAATGGATGGACTTGGGTTGAAGTTTATTACACATATAAGGCTTCAACCACGGAAAACAAGAACAACCAAATGGTTTGAGAAGGTGATAATCAGGTTGGTGACTAAAAAGAAGAGTATAAGGAACCTGAAAATTAATTGCTGAGTGAGGAAGCCTATTGATCAAATAAACAGATGTGAGCAAAGCTTCAAGCCAAAACTTAACAGGAAGGGTAGCTTTATGCAAGAGAGTTAATGTAGTTTCTAGAATATGTCTATGTGCTCGTTCTGCCCTGCCATTCTGTTCTACTGTATGAGGACAGGTGGTTTGATGGATAATACCAGCATTGAGAAACACCTGAAGAAGATAGTGGTTCACAAACTCACCACCATTATCACTGCAAATAGTTTTGACCGTGGTGTTAAACTGATTTGCCACATAGGCCTTAAATTGAGTAATATGTTGCTTCACATCGACTTATAGTGCATAGGTACCACCCAACAATATCTGGAAAAATCATCAAGAACAAGAAGATAAAACTTGTATTCTTTATTAGATGGTATTGGAGAAGGTCCCTAAACATCAACATGTATCAACTCAAAAGGCTTAGAAGCGTGAGAGAGAGATACAGGGAATGGAAGCTTATGACTTTTGATAGTATTACAACTAGTGCATGATAAGGATCCAATATCAGTACAAGGGATAGAAAGGTGCTTCACCATCTTTGTTAACAGAGAACTTCCAGGATGACCAAGTCTGTTGTGCCAAAGAGACAAGGAACCAGCTGTCTGACTGAGAAAAGCCTTAAGTTGCTTAGAAAAGTTCGGAAGAGGATACAGACCCTGCAGACATGGCCCCTTGCATAGAATTTGATGTGTTACTCTGTCCTAAATTTCATAACCAGACGAATCAAACACAATTCTGCAACAGTTGTCTTTAGCAAACTGATGTACTGATACCAGGTTATGACTAATTTGAGGAGCATAAATGACATGAGATAAAGAAAACATGGCATTGGGAGTTGATAACAGGCCTTTACCAGTATGAGAAATTGGAACATTGTGTCCATTACCAACCATAACACCATCAGATCCTGAAAATGGTTCCTATTGGACAGAACGATGAGCCAAATCATTAGTGACATGATTTGTAGCACCACTATCAAAATACCAAGGACCAGAATTGGAGTGACCCATATTTGGAACGATTGCTACATTGACCTGAGGCATTAATCCTGATGGCACTGTATTAGAGGAAGAAACACCTCTATAACATGGAGTGCCAGCATTTGGAGAAAAAGGAACACCAGACGAAACTTGTCCTGACTGAGTCATTGACATAGGATACATTGGATATTGCTGAGGTAAAACATGATGAGGAGGCAGGCCAGCGTTCTGTTGTGGAAGAACTAGAGTAGTCCCTTGAGCTGAAGATTGAAACATTGAGGGATTTCTGAGCTCAAAAGAAAACTGACTCCTAGGCTGCCCATTGAACTGATTTGGCTGATAAAATATATTCAATCTATGGTAACATGTTGCTGCAGTATGATTATCTTTGTGGCAGATTTGACAGGCTTGCCTTGAACCACTTCCACCAACATAACTTTGTCCTGAACTAGAGTTATATTCTCTATAATTCTGTTTCTTGTCTCTACTAAAGCCTCTCCTTATACTAGGGGAGCACTGCTGATAAAACTGTTGTTGAGGAGGCAAAGACATTGAAGGATGTACATAAGAAGATACTTGAAATGCCTGATGTGGAGAAGAAATCTCAGATGCTTGTGGTTGAGTCTGAGTTGTTGAGCTTTGGTCAAGAACTAACTGAGGACCAGAACCTCTTACATCATGACTTCTCAGATCCTGAGAGGTAGTCAAAAAAACTGAAGTTGAAGCACTTGATGCTTTCACTTTATTGGACAAACTTGCATCCATATCTTTAGACTGAAGAACTGATACTAAATCCTCAAAAATAATAGGTTATGTCCTAGTTTTTAATGCTGTTTTGAGACTATTGAACTCATCTGGTAGACCGTGCAAGGTATGAAATACCAAATCATCATCTGAGACCAGACTTCATGCAGTTGCAAGTTTCTGAGCACACTCTTTCATCAAATCTATATAATCCTCCATTGTTGATGTCTTGGTTACATCAAACAATTTGCGTTTTAGAACATGAACATGTGACCTAGACAACATTCCAAATCTGATCTCTAAAGCATTCCAGACTTCAAACACATGCTCACAACTCATAATGTGTTGTAGAGTAGCTACAGAAATGGAGGCAGTCACACAAGACAGTAAATGGCCATCAATAACCGACCAAGACAAGAACTCTGGATTTAGCACTAATTCACCATCAAGCTGTATTTCTTTTGGAGGAGATTTGATGGAACCATCAATATAACCTAGATAGCCATTTGGCCTTGTACAATTTTGAATTTGTATCTTCCATACCACATAGTTGTTTGAATCTAGCTTAACTGTGACTAAGCTATGAATATTGGAAACAAGGAAAACAAGTGAAGAAAGTAAGGTGACTGACATTTGAGATCTTTCTGATTGAGATTGTGAAGTCATAGGTGTTCGCAATAATCACCAGGATCGCAATGGCATGAGCCTTTTAGCTCTGATATCATATAAGAAATCAAGATCTAACTAATTTCTTGAGAAGAAAGACAAAGAAGAAGAAGAAAGGCCTGAGCTGAATTTCCATCTTTATGTATTTTCCACACACTGATTACAAACCGAATTATAGGTATTTATAGACAAGAAAAGCTCCTAACAAACTTTAAAGCTAGCCGACTTTGATTAAGCCTAACTGCCAACTAACAATACTAACAAACCCAACTAATTTCCAACTAATTGTGATGAGCTGGCACACGGCATGCAAGGTGTGCAAGGGCATCACTGAACCTCAACACCTCTGATATCAACTGGCGTAACATGGGTACTCTAGCTGACCTCCTCGTCTGTCTGACCGTTGAACTAGATTCTATCTGTGGAGCTACCTCATCTGAAACTGTCTCATCTGAAATTGTCCTCTCTGAAATTATCTCCTCTATCTGACTAGAATTCTGCTCAACCCCACTATCAAGTGGAAGATCCTCCAATCCAAAGTACTCAGATGTATCTCTATTCGAAGTGGTACTCCCACTGCTCAATTTGCTATCCTATCTTTGTACATCAACTTTTCATTGAACAAAACGTCTCTGTTTCTGATTATCTTTCTATTCTTGTCATCTCAAAAACGATAACTAAACTCATCTCCGCCATATCCAATAAAAGTGCACTTCTGTGACTTAGCATCAAGTTTAGCCCTGCCATGATCACTAATATACATATAGAAAACACAATCGAAAACACGTAAATGCGATAAATTTACCTCTTTACTACTCCAAGCCTCCTCTAGTATGCCAAAGTTCAACGGAACTGATGGCCCAAAATTGATCAAGTATGTTGTCGTGCTGACTGCTTCTGTCCAAAACTGTTTAGGCAACTCTGCGTGTATATCCGCATGCTCCTAGCACACTCTGTCAAAATTCGGTTCATCCTCTCTGTGATTCCATTGAGCTGTAGAGTCCCTGGTGGTGTCTTCTCTAAATGAATCTCATTTAGAGCGCAGGCTTTCTTGAACTCCCTCAACTCATATTCTCCGCCATTATCGGACCTCAACTTTTTCACTTTTAAATCTGTTTATTCTCTACCATGGCCTTTCACTTCATGGAGACTTCGAACACCTTTGACTTGTGCTTCCATTTAGAGCGCAGGCTTTCTTGAACTCCCTCAACTCATATTCTTCGTCATTATCAGACCTCAACTTTTTCACTTTTAAATCTGTTTATTCTCTACCATGGCCTTTCACTTCATGAAGACTTCGAACACCTCTGACTTGTGCTTAATGAAGTATTCTATACTTTCCTCGAGTGATCGTCAAGAAGAGTAACATAGTAATACGAACTGACATGAGAAGGCATTATAGCTGGACCCTAAACATCTGTATGGACAAGCTCTAACTTTTGAGCCCTAGGAGGCTTGCCGCCTTTCTGAAAACTCACCCATTTTTATTTCCCGAAGATGCAATTCTTGCAGATGTCAATGTCCACTGACTCCAAACCCGGTAGCTGCCCTTTTGACTGTAAGATTTTCATTCCCTTCTCGCTCATATGCCCCAGTCTACTGTGCTACAGATTTGAACTCTTCTCGCTGTCTGCAACTGCGAGTGTATCGCTAATATGTGACGTCAAGTAAAGTGTCCAAATTTTTTTGCCCTTAGCTACCACCACGATACCGTTGGAGACTCTCCACGCGTCCCTTGTGAACGTAGAACTATACCCTACTGCTACAAGC
The DNA here is from genome assembly GCA_019985065.2 of Arctostaphylos glauca. Classification (NCBI taxonomy): domain Eukaryota; kingdom Viridiplantae; phylum Streptophyta; class Magnoliopsida; order Ericales; family Ericaceae; genus Arctostaphylos; species Arctostaphylos glauca. The sequence continues at coordinate 26,690,049 of JAHSPW020000005.1, read as the reverse complement.
TGTCCAACCAAACCAAGATTTCTCTTCAAATTCAGAATGTGCTTGACATCTTTCAGACACCGTCTGGACCCCTGCGTTGCAATCTAAACATCACCCTTTTTCACAATACTATGTGGCTCGTCGTCGCCCAAGTATACTTTCCCAAAGTCTCTTGCTACATAATTCTGCAAAATCTCCCTATTAGCGTGGCGTGGAATGAGGCACCCGAATCAATTACCCATGACTTGGTGTCACTATTCATAGCAAAAACAAATGCATCGTGCAAAACGTGAGCCTCCTGCTCACCCTTGTCCTTCTTCGTTGCTTTGCAGGTTTGTGACATGTGACCTGTCTGGCCACAAATCCAACATTCACCTTTAATGGGCCTAACCTGAGATTTATCCCGATTTTTCTTGCCCTTCAATTTCGACCTGTTTCTGTTCTTATTCTGATCACCCTTATTTTGATTTCTGCCCCTCTGTTACTCAAAACTTAGGGCTGAACCCATTGTGCCTGAACCTGAACTTTCGATCGAATGCGTTCTAATCTCCTCGATCAGAATCAAACTCACAACCTCACTCAGTTTCAACTTTTCTTTCCCAGCCGAATTACTAACTGCACCCTACTAGCTCTCTGGCAACTGAGATAAAATCAACAACGCTTGAACCTCATCATCAAACATGATATCCACAGAGATAAGTTGACCAATAATCGTATTGAACGCACTAAGATGTGACATAAAGGAAAACCCTTCTGCCATAGATAGGTTGAAATTTTTTTTCATAAGATGTACCTTATTCGTAGCAAATGGTTGCTCGTACATCTTTTTTAATACTTCCATTAGATCCTCCGTCATCTTCTTTTTCATTATGTTGTGGGTGACTGCCTTTGATAGGGACAGGCAAATAACTCCTCACGCCTTTCTGTCAAGAACGTCTCAATCTTCATCAGATTCTCCTGTCTTCTACTTCCCTTTTTCTTTACCCAGTAACGACCGGTAAAGATCCTTCTGATACAGATAGTCCTCTACTTGTGTCTTCCAATACGCAAAGTCTAACCCGTTAAACTTTTCGATCATCTGTTTGTATTCTTCAGAACCCATAGCTCCTACTGAAATCCTAGATTGTCCAAACAAGATTAAACCCTAATCTGTTGAACAAAACCTACCACAACCGTGGCTCTGATACCAGTTGTTGAGAAATCGAACGAACAACGTTCAAGCGCACAACACCCCTTACAAATCTTGGGAACAATAGATCACCAAACGAAACAAACAAACATGCGTAATGGAAAAAAAAAAAAAAAAGAACGAGACACAATATATAGGTGAAAAACCTCAACGCGAGGAAAAACCACAAGAGCCATACCAGTCCACTATGAATCGAATCAATGAGTACAAGTCTTCTCACAATCTCTCTAAGATTTGTGTTTTCTCTTGTCTCTCTCTCTCTCTCTCTCTCTCTTGAAAGCTTCTCTATTCTTTCAATAGATCTCTTAATATCTTAGTAAACCTCCCTAAAGATATATATAACAAATCATATCTCTCGGAAAACCTCCTAAACGAAATATATAATAAATCCCTAAATAATAGGAAAAGATAGGATCCTAATTAAATTAAGAAAAACAAATCTTGAAGATCTTGCATAGGATTTCTGCACATCCCCTTACTACCTGTAGTACCAACCGCTACCGATAGTCCCAAGCACTGCCCAAAAAAATAGCAAGATTTGCTACCGGTAGTTCCAGGCACTGCTGACACTTACTACCGGTAATACGAGGCACTGCCCAAAAATTCACTTTTGACTTCAAGGCACTAAATCTACCCCGACGGGCATTTTAGTGTGTGTGTGTGGGTTGGGGGGGGGGGGGGGGGGGGGGGGGTGTCTTGACCTCCTAACAAGATGATCGATCCAATGGCCACAATCTTCTTTATTTTTGCATTGGCAAGTTGCATAAGACGTTTTTTTCTTGCAATCACCTTTTCCCTCTCTACTCTTCATTTACTGGTTCATAACGTCCTTCACAACAATAAATTTTTGTTAGAACTATATGAACAACAAAGAGATTTGTCTACAAAAGGCAGATACAAAATCACTTTAAAATTGTAATATGTGAAAGAAATAGTTACATTTTTAGGTGCTAAATTTTATTCGAAGGCGAAACTCCATCTTTGCGGCAATCAGAATCTCGAGATGGATGAGCTATGTGTGGATTAAATCGATGCAAAAGGTCCAAGAATAATTTTCTATTATGTTAACTAAAATCTAAATTTTGAAATTAAGAACTCATTAGTTAACTAAAATCTGTAAGATATTTGCGGTAACCTAGACGTGTTCCATTGATTCTCTCAGCAATCAACATGGAGCTTCATATTGTTGAAACTGACCATTTTGTTTGAACTGGAACACGCTAGTGTCCAAGTGGCATGCGCCACTTTCAAAATAGTGCACGCTACTCAGAGTAGCGTATGCTGCTTCTAGCCGAGTTAGTAAGCTGCTATGATGCCCCGTTTGTTAGTTGAGTGTAATTATTTAGTAGGGACTGGTCAACAGTGGCATACTCAATTTCTAATGGAGTACGTCGCTCTATGAATGGCGCACGCCACACGGATAGACACACACTATTGTTATTCGGGTCACCAAATCATATCATTAATTTTCTAACATCAATTTTAAAATTAGCTAATTGATCCAAAACGCGTATTGAATAGTATTTTTTTTTTCATCATTGGAGAACATTCAATCATTAGTCAATATTTCTTCGAAAGTTCAAATTAAAGTATCTACACTAAAGATGAGATTGAACTAGAAGAGGGGACAATTTGCCTATTTATAAGTCCCCATCCAAAACACTTTAGTTAATTCGAACTTTTAAAATTTCAACTACATTCGTATTAAATACAATCCCATATATTATAGTATAAGAGAACCATATATTTTCTTTATCACAATCCTGAATTCTATCTTTTTAAAACTTTCAAAAACTAAATCGACAATCAAATGTGCCTTTAATTAGTATGTGCAGACACAGAAATATTATGCCGTATTCACAATCTAAATTCTTTCCAAATAAATATAAGGGCACAACTCCATCACTCAGACAAGAAGAAAATGTCTCAGTCATTGTTATTTATCTCGTACCGCTCTTGTAACGTTATCGAATTATTAGCGTACCTTTCTGGTCACCGTACAAGCTTGTTCTAGGCTATTTTGGCAAGTACCGTACCGGTTTGTATTTTAAAAAAAAAATCAATGAATAATTTTTTTAGATAATTAGATATAAATTAAGACTGAAATCATCCCTTTTTATATTTGGTGATATATTTTTAAGTTATGAGGTTTATTTTATATATCTAATATAATTTTTGTTAAAAATTATTATTTGAAATATATATTAATTTTATTGATAAATTCAAAATAGTACGTCGGTACACATTGTAACCTACGTAATATACCAGTAATAAAACTAGTACGTTCACCTGTACGAGATTGATAACTTTAATCTCAATTCTCGGGCAAAATGCACTTCATATCCATCCAAGTGATATGCAAACATCTCCATCAAAATTAAAAGATATTTTTTCGTTCAATGTAGTTTTGCTTGTTTTGCCCTTGAAACTACATTAGTTTGATCATTTTGATAACAATTCGAGTGATAAGTTTAAACGATATAGTTTCGAGGGCAAAACGGACAAAATTACGCCGTTATGTCCGCACTACAACCTCCCTAAATTCTAGATTTGGAGATAGTTTTTGTGTTTGGATTATGTTTTAGGAAGGAAAGTGAGGGATTTGGAGGAAAATGGGAGGGAATGGATGATTGTTTTAAACACATGACTTCACCGAAAAATAAAAGAAAAGTAAAGTGATATTCTGCTCATATTTGTAATCTCAATTATAACTTTAAAAAATATATAAATTATTAATAAATTATTTGTTACATACACAAACTCTGACACAAAAATTGAAAGGTTAAAAAAATAAAATATGTTATAACTTTCACTTTCCTTCAATATTAACCAAACATGAAAAAGTTATTTTAAATCTCACTTTGTTTTAGACAAACAAAACAAATAAAAAATGTCTCGCTCCCCTTTTTCTCACATTTCCCTTTAGTTAAAACTTTCATTTATTTCTCCTCTCCTCAATTCAAGCTAAGTGTAGCTATGATTTGAAATTATGTAAATTATATAATCGATAAGTATGAAATAAAAGTATAAAATAGACCTGAATTCGTGCAATTCTACAAACACTTAATGAAAATCTAGCGAAAAGTTATTTTATATTATGATTATATACTAATTGACATCCAATTAATATGATTTTCAACCAACAATTAAATGTTTTGACGAGATCTAAAGTACGAACAAAATTAATTATTAAATTAAATTTGACAAAAAAAAAAAAAGAAAGAGAACTACCCCTCGTTGGCAAGGAACCATGTTCCTATTATCGCTGGTCCCTTTCGAAACATATTTCAAAGCGAAATTGAATTTGGACATGTCGACGTTCACAAGAAGACACGTGATTACAATGAGCCACCTTGAGAAGAAAAGACTGACTACTATTTTCCACATGAAAAGAATCGGACGGTTTACAAAAGCCCCAAAGCACATGCAAAGTAATCAGCCATCAAAGATTCAAAAAGATCCTTTTACTTCAATATTACAGGAATCAAACAACCTCTGAATGTCTTGCACAATCCCATATGCCAGAAGGAAACAATGATTCATCCATCAACGCACGCAAGGCCTACAAAATAATAAAAGGCTTAAATATTTGTGTTGAACGGTTCCAGACAAATCTGTATCCGAATCTATGAAGAAAAAATGTGTTTGAAGACTTCTTGAACTTTTATACTAGCAGCAAATTCAAGCTATGCACGGGATTACAACACCACATATGAATAATATATTGATAACACATTTTGTTTGGACATAAATAGATGCTGATATTATCATTTTGTATAAATTATGTTACAAGGATTCGTTTAACATGAATGACTATATGTATGTATCTTTATAACTAAAACTAAATTAAAAGACACGCGATCAAATTGCCTAACGATATAAAGGATAATTTGAAAGTGTGAGTTAGTGAGTGTGTGTGTACCTATAATTGGAGTGCCACCGGAGTATTTATAAGGTAGGAACCCAACCGCTGCCTGAGGCTGGCCGAGAATATAAAGCCGTGATTCGGGGGTTACGGTGGTCTTGCCACGTGTCCCACATCCGTGCGGATGGTAGGGCACGTCTGCATGCCCAATAGTTACCCTCCCCGCGTCTATTTCTACAATTGCTCGAAATGTGGAGAATACGTCTTCACATAACAATGCCGAGCTCAAAGTATGGCAGGACGATTGGAGATTGAGACTTGAAGATTCTCCTATTGAGGAAGAATGATCACCGTGGAAGCAGTGGCCGAGGCTCACTTAGATCATCCCAACCTATAAGCCGAGAGCTAATAACGTAGTTTTTGGGCCTAGTCCCATTCGGGTCCAACACAAATGGACCGAGGGTGATAGTGGGCCGGAGGCTGACTATTGTGTATTCCGGCCCACCACAGATTCAATGGCCACAATCTTGTTTTTCTGGCATTTAGAGTTTGCATTGACAATTTGCATAAGACGTTTGTTTCCTTGCAATCGTGTTCTTCCTCTCTATTTTCCGTTCATGGGTACATAACATCCTTCACAATAATAAATTGTTGTTAGAATTATACGAACAACAAAAGAGATTTATTTAATTTGTATGAGATAAATTTAAAAAGCACATACAAAATGACTTTAAATTTTTGATATGTGAAAGAAGTAATTATATTTTCGGGTCGTAATTTTATTCGAAGACGAAATTTTATCTTAGTGGCAATTAGAATCTCGAGATAAAGGAGTATATTCCCGGTGGACTAAATCAATGCAAAAGGTCCATGAATAATTTCCATTTTGGTTAACTAAAAATCTAAAATTGGAAATTAGAATTCATTAGTTAACTAAAATTTGCAAGATATTTGCAGTAATCTAAAATTGGAAATTAGAATTCATTAGTTAACTAAAATTTGCAAGATATTTGCAGTAATCTAAAATTGGAAATTAGAATTCATTAGTTAACTAAAATTCTCCCTGCAACTAACATGGAGCTTTATACTGTTGACACTCACCATTTTGTCTGGAATTGTGTGTTGGTGTCCAAGTGGCATGCCCCACTTTCCAAAATGGTGCACGCTATGCTACTTCTAAAGTATGATCAAAAGTAATTATTAAATTAAATTTGACAAAAAAAAAAAAACCAAAAAATAGAGAACTAGCCGTCGTTGGCAAGCAACCATGTCCTATTATCGCTTTCCCTTTCGAAACATACGCACTTTTCTTCAAGACGAAATTCAATTTGGGCATGTCGACGTTTCACAGGAAGAAACGTGATTACAAAAAGCATTAGGTGATGGATTAGAAAGAGCATGCTATAAACGTTAGCCAACTTGGGAAGAAAATGTGATGTAATCAGTGACATATAGGAGTGGAATCCGTAGGGATGGAGTCAGAAATTTTATTATGTTGGGACGAATTTTTTTTCTAAAATATTTAATAGGAACGAACCTATATAGCTCATAGGAAAAAAAAATCTATATAAAAATAGAGATCTTTTCTATTTCCCCGGCTCCATCCTTGGAAATTAGAATTCGACGTTTGGACGAACTGAGATTATTTTCTGGAAAAAGAAAAGGGCAAGCTGTAATTTGAGGTGACCAAAATATAACTTTTTTTATGATTGTTAAAATTTATACTTAGATCTTACACGTTTAGTATCCATGGAGTTCCGCCCCTAGTGACACAAGACTACAAGTTTCCAGATGAAAAGAAGTGGGGGTTTACAAAAAGGCCCAAAGCATATGCAAAGTAGTCCTCCATATTTTTATCAAGATTCAAAAAGATCCTTTTACTTCAATATTAACAGGAACCAAACAACCTTAGAATTTCTTGCACACTCCCACAAGCCAGAAGGACCAGAAGGAAACAATGATTCATCCTTCAAACACGGATACTGTCATAAGAACTCTCGTGCATGGGGAGGCGCACACTATTGTTATTCGAGTCATCAAATAATATCATTAATTTTTTAACATTAATTCTGAAATTAGTTAATTGATTCAAAGCCTGTATTGAATAGTATTTTTTTCATCATCGGAAAACAATCAATTGTTAATAAAAAATTCTTCGAAAGTTCAAAATAAAGTATCTACAGTACTAAAGATGAGATTTAACTAGAAGAGAGGACAATTTGCCTATTTCAGTCCACATCCAAGAGACTTTAGTTAATTCGAACCTTTAGCATCTCAACTAATTTCTTGTTAAATACAATCTCATCTATTATATCAGAGACCTATATATCTCCTTTTATCTCAATCCTTATTCTATCCTTTTAAAACCTTCCAAAAACTAAATCGCCAATCAAATGTGCTTTTAGTATGTGCAGACATAGAAATGTTATGCCCTATTCACAATCTCTTGTTAAATACAATCTCAATTGTGCTTTTAGTATTTTTTTTTTTAAATTCAATGAACAATTATTTTAGACAATTAAGACTGAAATTATCCCCTTTTATATTTGATTATATATTTTTAAGTTGTGTGTCTTTATTTTATATCTCTAATATGATTTTTATTAAAATATATTATTTGAGAGAAATGTATATTAATTTTACCAATAAATTCAAAATAGTAAATCAATATACACCGATAATATTAGCACCAGATTGATAATTTGGTCTCAATTCTCGTGCAAAATGCACTTCGTATCCAACCAAGTGATATAAATCCATCTCCATCAAAATTAAAAGATGTTTTTTCGTTGAAAATCGAAAACCAAAACCCATACATGCCAAAAGATTCTGCTGATTCCCAGAAAGAAAATTGATTCATACAATACAAAATCGCCAATCATTTCGTAGAAAAACTTCTACTTCATCCCTTCCCCAGCCACCTTTATTCATCATAGGCACCAATATATATATACACACAATACTCCCTCAAGATTCTTTCCAAAACATAGCATTAATAGAGAACGCCTTAATCTCCCATGGGTGCAGAGAGCTTCATTGGAGTTTCTCTTTCTCATTCTTTCTCTCCCAAAATTTGCTAAAAAGAACCAGGTCATGAATGGTGGATGTATAGATCAAAGGCCAGTTTGGTAAAGCTAACTTTCAGATCAAATCAGTCACTGATTGGGAATTCTCCTCCATTGAGGATCCATGGATGCCCTGCATTTGATAAATACACAGAATATAATTAGAACATGCTTTGAATGTACCCACACCCGGATCAATAAATAAATGATTGTCCAAACAAAGAAGACCTTGTCCAAGACTCCATCCATACAAACCCCCAGTCTAAAACTCTGTTGGTTAGCGCAGAAAAATAAGACCCAATGAGATGCGGTATTGGGAGCCTGTTCTTCAATGTGCATAGCGGCGTGCTCTGCACTAAAGCGACAGTTGTTCTAGAGCAGCCCACAAAATTAGGTGTTATTTGAGCGTCGTTTTGGTGCTCCGCATGCCCTTCCTTCCGTGCACAATGTAGAGCAGAGTCCCCAGACCCAATGATGCTAGACGTTGGGGACAAAGTCAGGTTGGTCTCTAATATGGTAAATTCCTGCTTAAGTGGGATCTAATCACAATATCAGTTCGATCTTAAAGGGGGAAAGAAGGGCATAAGAAGTTGCAAGATTACTAAATTTACGACGTTCTCTCCCTTCATCTTCTCAGGCACAACAGAAATTTGACTACAAATTCCGGTAAACAAATGCATAAGGTCTCAAGTACATCTACCGGTTCTGGCTATATCTAGCATTACTAGTAAAGAAAATATATATGAGCGTACAGAGGGGAAACCACTTACTCAGAACCTGCTCAGCGGAAAATCGCCGCGAAACGTCCTTACAGATCATCTTGCGCAACAGGTCCTTTGCCTCAGGCGACACTGAGCGGAAAATTCTGGTCGGAAACCGGAGATTTCCGCGCATCACTGCCTCGAATGTCTACTCGGTCGTATCGCCATAAAAAGGCGGAACACCGGCAAGCATTATGTACAAAATCACGCCTGCGCTCCAGACATCCACCTTTTCGTTGTAGTCCCTACCCGACAACACCTCCGGCGCGACGTAATACGGCGTTCCCACCACTCCCCTCATCATCCCGCCGCCGAACCACTCAGCCGATCCGAAATCCGCCAGTCTCAAATTGTTGTACCCAGAATCGAAGAGTATGTTATCCGGCTTGATATCTCTATGTGCGATACCCATGCGATGACAGTAGGCGATGGCGGAGATGAGTGGCAGGAAAATCGAGGCCGCGTTGATCTCGGAAAATTTACCGGCGGCGGAGTTGGTGAGACGGCTGTAGAGATCCGGGGAATCGCAGAGGTCGGTAATGATGTGGAGGTAGTTTTCGTCTTCGTAAATCTTGTAGATTTGGAGGATATTGGGATGGCCGCCCAAGAGTTGGAGAATTTTGGGCTCCTTGTCAAGGCAGTCCCGATCAGTGGGGTCGTCGGAGAGGAGGCGCTTGTCGATGGTTTTGCAGGCGAAGGAGTCGCCGGAGATGGCAGAGAAGCAGCGGTAGACGACGCCGAATCTGCCGCGGCCGATCTCTTCGCACAATTGGTAATCGCTGTTCAATCCCTCGCACATAGCAATTCGTTAGATTTTGGTTGGTTGTTTTAGTTTAATGAACAGGGACGGGTGGGTGGCTGAGACGTGGTTTATATAAAGAGCGAGGGGCACGGGGAAGCATAGTGAGGGAATATTCCTGGTTCAATTTTAGGAGATTGAGCAAACCAATAGGAAGCAGGGCGTGCTGTGCGCCAAACGGCGTCGTTTTGGCGCACAAAATACTGCCCAAACAGTAAAAAATTGACCGAACAATTTTCGATCAATGTTTTGTGCGTCAAAACGACGCCATTTTGGCGCACAGCACGCCCTGCTGTGTGCTGTGCACAGCAGGGCCCCCAATTTCAAGAATAAGACTTTTTCTATCATGTTGTCAACAAAATTCATTTTTGATATCTTTTGCTATTTTGTGACTCCTACTTTTTTTTATTAAACTTTTTTATTCTTTTTTCATTTTTTTTAACTTTCTAAGTACCCGCATCCGTGGTACACGCGATGTGCGTATGAATAATTTTTATAGTCGTTAAACATAAATTTTTTTTCTCAAGCAATTTTTTTATAGCACTTTTTTTTAAACAATTTTTTTACGTAAATATTCCTATGTTATTAAGATAGAAAAAAGTTTTCAAGGATTATTTTGGAAAGTAAAAATATGAGGAAGTTTCATTTTGAAGTTCACACCAACAAAGGGTATTCCATTACTATTAGTATAGATAGATATCTTGTGTGGTAGATATGTGTACAAAGTAAAAATACGTAGAAAAAACCTAAATCTTTCCACTAAAAAGGGATTAAATATTTTCACGATATCTAATTAAAGTTGGTTAATATTTTAAATTTTAGTAAAATTTTATAAAGTTTTGTCTAAGTTTTTTTTGTACATTTCAAGCGTGTGTAGATTAGTTATACATAAAACGTAAGAACATATGGCCAAAAAGTTCAAGAAGTGGACTAAAAATAAAAAATTGCGAACCTCCACATGATTTTTAAATCTCAGAAATTCATTTCAAGACATATAACCAACCATAATCTTTGAGTTTGTTTGGGGTCTCTTCTTTTCTTTTTTCTTTTTTTTTTAAAAAAAAATTGCTTGAGTAGTTGTAATAGAAAAATTAACATAAATGTTAGATAAGTTGAGAGAGGGAAAGAGAATTTTCTTTATATTCTATTATATGTAAACCAATGTACAAGAGCTCATTTCTATGGAAGGGAGAGAACACATTAAATATGGAACGAAATATGAGATATGGAATATCCTAAATCACAGCCTAAATATATACATTAACTGCCTCCTCAAACTCAAGTAAGATAAACATTAACCAGCTTGAGTTTAAAAACAAGTTTAATTAAGCGGTCAAGAGGATGAACTTTAGTGAATATATCAGTAGGTTGATCATTAGAGGAAATCAGATGGTGATGAATGCTTGACCGACTGGGTATCTAACAATTAAAGACTAAAAACACGCCCCAAGCGTAGGACTGACTATCGGTGTAGCAAAATAATCCGGAAGTACCGGAGTCGAACCACAGAGACGACCGACGGTGATAGACTCAAACTTAGTGAAATCTAGTTAAATTGGCTCTAGGTAGCCACCCTTTGTTTGGATTGGATTAGTTTAACACGCTAAAATTTAATCGAATTTACTAATGAATTAAAGGAGAGCACAGCCGTGGGGACTTGGCGTCCGGTATTCATCTAATTAACGTTCACTCGGGCCTCAAGTAATGGTTTAGTTGATTTTAGATTTTGAGAAATCGGATTCTAACAAATGCGCACCGCTTGTTACCAATCTCATGCGCATTCGGAATCTGGCAATGCCTGGGTTTTGTTTGCTAGAAAAACGTTTCTTTTATCTAAAATTGTGTCTAACCCAATTAGTTCGATCCGAGGTAAACACCAATTAAATTAACCACGGATTTCAACGCCCCGCGGCCATGCTCAAGACGACTACTCACACATGTTGGAAGAAAATGCAATAATTAAATAAACCCTAGATCTAGACATACTCATGCGAAATAGAATTAAAAACAATGATTGAATACGTTACCGATAATTTCGCAAACGGAATAAACACGAGAATTGATATTAAAACTTGAATCGAATGCTCGAACCACCAAGAAGTTTGATGAATGAACTTGAACTTGAATCTGAAAACCTCAAATCTGAAATGGCTGCTGCTGCTTAAGAAAAGTAAACCTAAAATGAAAACATAAACCCTAATACACCTAATTACGTCTATTTATACTAAAACCTACTTAACCTTAATAAAACTAATAAAAGATAATAATAATCCGCGGAAAAATGCTTGAAAACGGCAACGTTTGGCTTATAACCCTCTCGGTAGCGCTACAGAATAATTGGGGTAGCGCTACCGAAGCCCTTTGGATGAACCTTTTGACCCCTTTGACCATAGGAACGACGGCGTTTTACTCCTTGGATAGGTAGCGCTACACAATAACTGGGGTAGCGCTCGTGAACATTCTGGAGGTTTTGTAACCAATTCTGAGCGCTACGGGCATAATGGTGTATCGCTCCTAGACATTCTGGACCTTTTGTAACAGCTTTGGAGCGCTCCTGGACTTTCTGAGTAGCGCTACCGATGCTTTTACGTCTTTTCTTCAGATAACTTGGCCTCCACGCTTCTCTTCCACTGCCCCTCTCCTTCACGGGCCCACACAATCATCAAATAGTGCCAAAATTAATCCATTTTCCTGCAAAATTACCATAAACACAAATACCAACCACGTGCACGCATTAAATAGGAAAATAAGAATTAACCCGCTCATCTAATGCGCTAAAACCCCTACTTAGGCGCTAAAACACATGTATTTCATGCGCCTATCAATGAACAATACCATGCATGACATGTTGACGAACAAAACGGCAATAAATTTCAATTTGTTTGGTATGATCATAAAAAAATCATTACGAGCAACCCGAATAGCACTGTGATTGTCACAAAAGAGGAAAGTAATACCAGAGGGAGAAACACCCATATCATGATCAAGAAGTGAGCAAATCTAGAGAAGCTCTTGAGCAGTGTTGGCAAGAGCGCGATATTCGACTTTAGTACTAGAACAAGCAGTGAGAGTTTTGTTTCTTTTACACCAAGAAATAAGAGAATTTCCTAAGAACAAGCAGAAACCCATAGTAGAGTAGAGGTTAGTAGGATCCTTGATCCAATCAGTATCAGAGAAGGCAAAGAGCTAAAGAGAGGGCTGAGTTGAATAGTGAAGACCATGAAACAAGGTGCCTTTGAGGTATTGAAGAATTCAAACCAAAGCTTCATAATGAAGTGTGCAAGAGGCCGCCATATACTGACCAACAATGTGGACAACATAGGCAAGATCAGAACGAGTAACAGTCAAATAGACAAGGATGTTGACCAACTAATGATAAAGAGTAGCATAAGACAAGAGAGTGCCCGATCAAGTGGAGTAAGACGACTTTGAGTATCAAGTGGAATGGAGGCAGTCATGCAATTGGTAAGATCGACACAAGCTAGCAGATCAGATGCATATTTAGCCTGAGAGAGAAAATAACCCCTGAAATCGTGGGAGATTTCAAGACCCAAGAAATAATTAAGAAAACCAAGTTCATTCATCTAAAAATTATGGCTAAGAAACGTTTTGTGGCGAAAGATACCAGCCACATCATCACCGGTGATAATCATGTCGTTTACGTAAAGCAGAAGAAGAGTGGAGCCTTGATCAGTGTTCCTCACAAAAAGAGCAATGTCATAAAAATTGGAGGTGAAGTCAAAATCATGAATAGTAGAACTGAACTTGGCAAACTAAGTTGCAAGACTTACTTAAGCCTATATAACACACACTGAAGTTTAGCGACCTTATTAGGGGGATAAGCAAATTCAGGAGGAGGTTACATGTAAACCTCCTCAAGAAGATTGCCTTTAAGGAAGATATTTTTTACATCCATTTGATAAAGATTCGATTGGCGTATGGCAACAACATAAATCAAGCTGCGAACAGAGGTAAGATAAGCAACAAGAGCAAAAGTCTCTTCATAATCAATGCGATATTCTTCGGTGAAGCCTTTAGACAAGGTAACCTTTGTATCTCTCAAGAGAACTATGATTATGGTCTTGATTTTGTACACACATTAACAGCCAATCGCAATCTTGTCAGGGGAAGATCAACAATGTCTTAAGTTTGAGTTTTGTCTAAAGTCTACAATTTATCATTCATAACTTACTGCCAAAGAGGATTAGAGGGAGTCTCACAATAGGAGGTAAGTTAATGAGTGGAAAAAACAGTGGAACCAATAATAAAATTACGAAGACGAGTAGATAGTGAGTTACCCATTTTGGTCGTTCGGAGAGCGAAGGGGCCAAAGAGCATGGTAGAGACTCAACATGAAGCAAGGAACTCGAGGGAACAAGAGCAGGACCATCAGATGGAGCGATCAGCAACATGCATGGGTGGCTCTAAAGGGTCCGGAAAGGAACCTGCATCAAGCTCATTAGAGAATAAATCGATAGAACGGTTAGTAAAAAAATATGGAGGTAGGAGAGGACAAATAGAACTGGGATAATGATGAGAATATTTTGTGCTCCTAAAAGACCACATGGCGATAGATATGGGGGCACCGGGATATAGGATCCCAATAGCGATACCCTTTTATTCAATTTCATAACCAAAAAAACAACAAAGTTGTGAACAAAGTTCAAGTTTATTGTATTCATGAGGTTGGAGGAGCACAAAACATGCAGAATTAAAAAACCCAAAGAGTGTTGTAAGGAGGACCGGTGCCATATAAACGCTCATAGAGAGTGTGATTGTGTATGATAGGAATAGGGACACAATTGATAGTATAAAAATAGTAAGTGTGGTTTCGCCCCAAACGTTTTCCTGACAAGAAGAACAAATAAGGAGATCCCAAGTGGCATTGAGAATATGCCGATGTTTCCTTTTAACACACCCATTTTGTTGAAACGTGCGCAAGAACGATGAGGCTGAGTACCATGACTCTAAAGAAAATAAATAAAGTCAAAATCCTTGTATTCTATGGCATTATCGGAGTGAAAATTTTTAATATTTTTAGAAAATTAGGTTTGAACCATTTTAGCAAAATTGTAATACAGTTGTTTGAGCTCAGATCGATTTTTCATAAGAAATAATCAAGTAAAGTGAAAAATATCAACTACAAAATAAAAATCATATAACGCGATCCCCCCATGGTAGGAGCAGGGGAGGGGACCCAAATAATAGAATTGATGAGATCAAATGGTGAAAGAGAAACATAATCACTTTTATTAAATGGTAAAGCATGTTATTTGCATGGCAAGTTGACAAGATAAGAATATAAAGTATCTAGATTCACAGGATCTAACTGACCACTAGAGAAATTAAAGATTTTAACTAACCAACAGAAATATGCCTTCCGAAAGTGCCAAAGATGAAAAGGAGACAAAACTGGAGCAACAAGCTGAGGTGAATCTGAAACATGAAGGTGAATGAGCTCATAGAGACATCCATGCTTATGTCCTATTTCAAGAGTCTGTCTCGTCCTAGGGTCCTACACCAAACAACCAATATGAGAAAATGTGACAATTAGACCATCCTCATACAGTTTACCCATGAAGATAAGATTTAAAGTAAGAGCAGGTACAAGGTAAACATGTGATAAAGACAAATGAGAAGTGGAAACAAAACCAACATGACTCACAAATATGAGAGAACTATCAACAGTATGAATAGACGCAATATGAGGAGTGGAAGAGAAAGAAGTAAAAGTAGTAGTGTCCGAGGTCATTTGATTACAACAAGCCGAGTCAAAGGGGCGACAAACAAAGCAGTAGGGAGAGTACTGAAAGTGGAGAGAAATTATTGAAACATGGCATCGACCTCAGTTTGAGAAAAAATTAGAGTAGAAGGGTCTACAGGCGTAGAGAAAGGTAAGTGCTCTAAGCCAGCAACAATAGTGTGATGAACGAGCATAGACTCGACCTTATTCTCAGACCGTTGAGAGTTTCCCCATGGAAAAGTCCCAAAGGAAGGACCAATGTGGGAGGATGAACCAATAGAGGGGCACGCTGGATTGCGAAAGCAATCTTACTGGAGATGACCAGGGCCAGTCTTGTTGCAAAACCGACAAAGTCTAACTCGACATTGAAACTAGAAGATGAATAGATAGAAGGCCTCAGTTTTAGCAATAGTTGCAATCACTAGATCTCTGTTGGGAAGAACTCCAAAACTAGGGAGAAACGAGAACAAAATCTATAGGTGTGTTTTGAGAGTACCAAGTCGAGTTTCCTCTTAGAGAAGTTCAAAAATAGCCTGCTCAAGAGTGAGTAGAGGGGCACGATGAAGCAGAGATGCACACACATGCTCAAAATGGATACTAAGAGCTGAGAAACTAAACTAATTGTTATTGATCTCAATAAGTAGTAAGTCCTCCCTGTGCTATTAACCTCCTACTCACTCAACCTCTCGAAAGCTGAGACTTTTCGATCATTTTTATGCTTTCCTAACTGTCGATCCGACGATGGGGTTCATGCTCGGCTCGCCCCGTTGCCACCATTGCGACAGTCAATCAAAACTTTGGAACCCAACTTGTGACGCATGGACACACGTTTGAAACATTCTCCACAGGAGGGAGTCCCAGTCTTCGTGCGGTCTCTGCCACGAGTTTGGCTTGCCGTCGGAGCTTGATTCTTTCGCACGTCAGCTTTAAGTTGCAAGACTTCCAAGAACAAGCTATCAAGGGTTTTGTCTCTTTTCTCTAAGTCTTGCTCCAGCAGCCTAATGTATTCTCGAGTTGTCAAGCGCAGTGGTGCAGCTGGTGGGCACCCACTTATCCTTCACCATCGATCCTAGTCATCTTGACTTCTTTGATTCCCCAGCAATTATGCTAATCAGAAAAAAGAGACTATTGTTCCCAATGAAGTCGCCAATTTTGGGGTTGCGAATGTTCTTTAATCTGAATCGCTCCCATGGCCTGCACAAGGAACAACCAATTAGTGTCAACAGGCTGTTTCCAGCCTGACGACACTCCGATGCTAAAGTCAAAACTTGCAAGATTAATGTGCAATAGTAACAACACAATAATTGACCATGTACCTAATTTACAACCATTGATCCTCTATTTATAAGCCATCGAATACCATATTTGGTAACTGAATATCTTGGGATTCCCTTCCTAATTTTGTGTTGCCAAATCCGACTATTGCCTTGTAGCACAAGTGTTTCCTTTAATTGTAGATCCTTCATATGCTTTGCGTTTCCAAATACAACAACTGTCAATCCATGTTTTCCTATTTGGAACATGCTTTGATTCCAGAAGATTCTCACTAGCTCAATCGAACACCCGATCTACTGTTCGGCATGGCAATATCCATATGTTGATCTCCCAAATATCTGGTCAATGAATTGTTCGGCCATACGTAGACCAAAGCGCCACGTGGTAAATACAAAGTAGTCTCTCGATAGTTTCGACAATCTAGATGGGTCGAACAATGATCATGATCCTTTGGGCCCATTCGGCAATACGTCAGCCGAAGCCCCACGATGCCGAAACAACCCATGGTACTCCTAGGCTAAACCTACTTATCTTTGTTCGACATCGTGTATGGTTTGATATTTTGACCCACTACAATGCTGAAGTGTTTTGTGATATGTAGCTCATAAACTTTAAAGTGCTACTTAATTAATAGTCACGTGTACATCCACTCTTATGACTTTGTCAGTCAAGTTTGTTAGTGCTTATGCTTTGTATCATTTTGTCAAAGTTAATGAATAACAAACATTTGATACTTTTTATTTTTTTTCCAAGTTTTTTAACTTTATTGTTCTATATTTTGGTAGAATTTGGCTTAATTGTTTTATTTGGTTAATTTTTACCAAGTTTAAACATTTATAGTTTGCATTAATTGGGTAATCTAAAACATAAAAGTAATGACCAAAAAACTTTTAAAAAAATACTAAAGATTAAATAAACAAAAACATAATTTTTTTAATTTTTTTATCTTTGAATTTTTTATTTTTTATTTTTGTAAAATTTCTAACTATAAATATGGACTAGCAAGGTATATAATTACATAGTTTAGGAAATACTTAGACAAAAAAATTTAATAGTTTAAAGATGAAAATGGACAAAAATAAAATAGCTTAAAGGATAGGGTTAATTATATTTGACCTCCTTCAACTATTACTGCTTATCATTTAACCACTTTAAACTATAAAACATTACGACTTGCTCTCTTGAACTACAGGTAATTGTTGACTCCCTTACGCCGTTAACGAAAATATACATTAAATGATGAGTTATAAGGTTTTATCCTCTTTAACTATTAAATTAATCACTTAACCACCTTTAAACATAAAATCTAACAACATATTCCCTTTCTTGTCAGCTATTTAATTCTACTTCTCAATTCATTGTATTTTGCTTTCAAATTCCAATCTTTGGTATTGAGTGTTTTTCAAATCATTTGCCTCTTATAGGTTGGAGGATTCATCCATGCAAAAGAATTGCGCACATTCTCAATTTGCAATAGATGCTCTCATAAAATTGCCCTAAAAATTGAAATGATCTCGCCTTGTAGCTCAAACATCGAAAGAATCTCTTTCAGAGTTATTATTTGTTGAGAATATTTTGAGCAAGGTTTGTTAAATTGCAATAGAATATGCTATGTTGTGGATGGATTGGTACCTCGAAATTTAATAATTAGTTTTTAAAGTAAAAAAGAAGAAGAAGAAGAGGCGTGCACATACTCAAACAGAAACATAATAACTTGAGAAGGAATAACGAAGAGTTGATAAGAATAATTAAATATAAAAAATTGATATTCCAAGGGTTGAAACACTAAGTGGAGATGTGTGAAGTCCAGAAGGGATAAGGTGTACAGTTTTATACTTGAAGATTGTTAAATAAGAAAATAAATAACTAAAGGGGTAAAATGATAACTTCTTAGGTTTATACTTGACGGCGCAAGGGGTTAGCAATTACTCATAGTTCAAGAGAGTAAGTTGTGAAGTTTTATAATTTAAGGGTGTTAAGTGATAATCGTGATCATTTAGGGGCTACAATAAAATTAATCCAAAATTATAACATTAAAAGATAATTATAAATAGGGGTTTTCATTAACGATTTCCATTACGGACCGTTAAAAATTAGATTAACTGAATGCAAAATTTAGGTCTTCCTGGGAAGTTTAAAACTCAGTTTTGCAAAAATAAAAAAAAACTCAAATGTGAATTATAAAGTTGTTATTTGAGCTAGTCTATCAAAGTTTTGTATTTGTTTAAAAGTTTAGGACTTATTTGAGCTAGCCTTTCTATTTGTTTAAAAGTTTTTTTTATCAAAGATTATAAGAGACTTGAACAAATCTTATTCCGTTCAATGCAAACCAAGCATGAAGAAGGATATCACTCTCTCACCTAATTCCCATTTGTTATTATTTTACTTATCTTATTTGCTTTCTTTTTTGGAACAGCCAAATTAGACCTCAAATAAATAATATAATATAATAACAACTAGATAACAGAACAAGCTCTCAATAAATATTATTGCATATGGGAGATGGCGTAATCAGTTACATAATAATATTGGCCCTATTTGGGCTGTGGTTATTAACTGTTTTTTTATTTATTTATTGGGTAAACACATGAGGGGGTTTGGCCTAATTTATTTATTTGACCAACCAAATTCAGACCGTTGGGTCCTAAACCGGGCGTACTCCGTAAGGTTAGACAAAACCCGAAAATGCCCTTCATCCTTAGGGCTGAAATAAGAAGAATCTGAACACATAGGGTCCCAAATAAGACAAGGGCAATATGGTCATTTGTCCGTCAAAGTCAAACAAATTATTTAATTCATTCGGTCAAACACCTCAATAAATAAATTAGTCCAAATGTCATCAACTGTTTTTATATTTATTCCAAACATCATAAATAAATAAACTAATAAAAACCGTAGGCCAAATGGGCCCATTATAGTCGCCTAATGTTAGAGATTGTTTGACAATCACATTTGAGAATGTTGACCTCCTTCTGCACATATATGAAGTACTCAATTACCTAGTGTAGTCCCATAATGACAAACATTACTTCACAATCACGTTTCTATATATATATATATATAGCAAAGTCAAAGAAAAACTAGGAGGGGAGGGGGGTTACGCCTGAACACTAAAAGAACCTATAGTCGCGGCCTTCTTCCAACGGCGCCGATAGCCTATTCGAGATCTCCCTGTTCAACTTGCGATCTCCCTGTCCACAATCTTCACTCGTGATTCCCTCATGATCTCAATTCGCGAGTTCCATCTCTCTATTCGTGAACCATCAAATCGCGGTTCTATATAACTGTAGCATTCACCTCCGTATAAATAATATTACCCTTTTTGGAGGGTGCAAGTGGGTTGCATAGGCCAGAGTCTCTCCTCCTGCTCCAGAGTTCAGCTTCCACGTTATCTAATTACACTTTTTTATGAAGGGTGCAAGTGGGTGTCGTAGGACAGAGGCTCCCTCCCTCCTTGATCGGTCTTATGAAGAAATGGTTACAGGCTTGTAGGTCCCTAAGTTGCTTTCACAACTATCACTCTCTGTACAGGAGGAAAGCATTGGGTGGCTCTGGAGGAGTGCAGTTGCAGAACTCTGGTCCTTGAGATTTCTGGAGAGGATTAAGGAGGCTATTCGTAGTCAGTTTGATACCAAAACACTGATTAGGTCATTAGGATGACTTAACACTATTCTAACATTTGATTCCATTTCTAAGATGGAGTTCATGGTTAATGGGGGGAAGTTTGATTTTTTTAACGTGTGGTTTTCAAGAGTGACCAAGTGAAATACACTACTACATTTAGAAACAAAATGATTGGTATGGCTTTCATGTCAGGGAGTACCAGTTCAAGCATGGAATGGCACCACCTTCTCCAAAATTGGCAATCTGTGTGGGGGAGGTAATTTCTGTTGAAAATTTGAAAGGGTTGTGAATGAAATTGGGACACCGGGAGGGTCTAACGGGGCAACCGAAAAATCTCAACTATTACAGCTCATTCATACCTGTATTGATGTCCATCAATTGCGTCATTGATGTTCATCAATAATCCTATTAATCCCTCCATTTATGATTTTGCGGTTTCATTAGTTTATAGGGGTCTATAAATAGTGAATATGGATTTGATTTTTAGAGAGATCGAATGATTTTCATGTGATTTTTACGGAGAGAGAGAGACAAACACAGTTAGTTCGACAGGCGGTTGATTGGGAGGTGTTCTATCGGCTGAGTGAGCCGTTTTACCCTGGGAGACAGACGCCGGAGCGATCCTCCAACACCCACGGGAGGTGGCGAATCTGTTTTAAGGGGACTGTGATACACAGGACTCGGTTCGGTATTGTATTCTATTTTTTGAATTGGTATTGTAATTTCGTTCTGTAATTTTCGATTACTGAAATTATTTTATGGAATTGAATCCGATCAACTGTCCGCATATATTTTTTCCTACAATCTTAAAATAGATTCGATTTCAGTTGATCGGTATTTGGATGTTCCATGAAAATAGTTTTGTTTTTGCAACTAATCGTTTCGTGCAGATCAGTTTTTATTTGGCACGATTATTATTGTTAAGAACAGTCCATCAAGAAAATCTTGTATGCATGAACTCATGGGAATGTTTATGGGTAATCCTAATCAAAGAATTTGGTGGCTGGTGACGGAGAACAGATGGTAAGGGTTGTATCCCATTTACTGAGAGAGGTTATGACTCACAATTTTTTAATTCAATTTCCTATGGAATTAAAAATCTAGATGTTACATCTAAGGCATAACAGCTACTTCTTTTACTATGTTTTTTTTTTTTTTTGTGTGTTTTAAACTCCATGATGCAGAGAGTTGTCTCTATGTTCTGGGTTGTTCTTGAGTTCACACTTTAGTGGAGTGTATTGTAAAATTCTGCGGGGAAAACTCTGATCTCTCTCTCCTCCTTTGAAAGATAACAAGAAGCAATCACATTAGGCTACTATGATATTTTTCCTTGTTTGATAGATATATTCTGTTTTGGTTTTGGAAAAACAAAAAAACAGATTACCATGTTATTATAATAGCTTTCTGCTCCCAATTTTGTGAAGGAAAGATTTTGGGTATTTGATCTTATTGTTTTCAATTTGATCAAGGATAGTATATTTTGGGTTAAATTTCCAGAATAGTTGTTTTTCCTCAAAGTCAATGATTCATTAAGTGTTTCCTTTTTCCCTCGAAACGGTTGCTTTGTGTTTAGCAATAATACAGAAGGAAATGATGGACCTCAGATTATTGAAAATAGGAATCACAGTGATAATGTTAGTCAAAATTCAATTGGAACCCAAATTACCTCTTTGTTGATGTTCCAAATATAAAGATCAGATTCCTAGTAAGAGAAAATTGATTTTTAATGTAGAATGGTATTTGTGCATGGGAAGGATATGTTTAAAAAGAACATATTTTAATTGTCTAATTTTGAAATTATATTTATTTGATACAATATATATAAAAAAAAAGTAAAATTGCATAAATGCTCTTATGTGGTCTCCTAAATGCAAATGAAGGATTTTGTAACGGACCATTGCCCAATATGATAATATTTATTATCATTATTGAATATTAATGCACTGAGCTAGTAGCATTTTTTGTGAAGGGAAAAATGTTGATTAGATGCATAAATATTTGAGAATTATTCTAATGAAGGAGCATATTATTTGAGGTATTGTCTTTAGTGGTATAACTACAACTGTTGGTGTGCCAACAGAGATCCTGTGGGATCATGCTCCTCTTTTTATGAGAATGAGCGGAGAGTGGCAAATTGTTGCCAACTTAAATATCAAAGTAAAAGACTTCTTTTCAATACGTTGAAAGAAGCACCAAACTTTTGAGTTTGATTCAGTGATGTGTATCAATTGAATATCTCACGCATATAGGGAGACAAAGAGTTTTATACTTTTGTCGTTGATAGCATAAGATAATGCTATCAGTACTTGCTCGAGAGTAAGTGTGAGATTTTGAATAAACTCATTCTTTTCAGAATGTAGTTTAAAATTCAATATAGCAATAAAGTTAAAGTGCTGAGAAATCACCGTTTGGTGAATTTAGTGTTCAAACATGAAGTTGTTTACACAATATTTGCTTTAACTCGATAGAGTTGTTGAATTGAAAAATCATGGCTTATAGGCAATGATAATTGCTACGTTGATAAATCTTGTTTTATCACGAAACGTGAATGAAATTCTCAATGTGAGATACCATGCAAGGAAAAATGATTAAAAATTCAAGAATGTGGGGGCTGAGAGCCTTCCCCTTGATTCTTGAATTGTGGGGGTATCTAGCAGATGTGATGATACTTACACCCAAAAGGATCCAAGGTAGAACCACTGGAAAGCGATAGTCAGGGTGTTGTGATACTTGAGATACACACATGACTATAGGCTGCACTATACCAGATATCTTGTGGTACTGAAAAGGTACAGTGATGCAAATTGAAAATCTGATATAAAGGATTCGGATCCATAAGTGGGTATGTTTCATACTAATATGTGCAGTTGTGTGTTGGAAATCTTCCAAATAGACGTGTATAGCACGTTCTATGATATTAGTCAGAGTTTATTGCTCTTGACAAGGCAACTAAAGAGTCAGAATGACTACGCCAACTTTTGAAAGATGTTCCTAGGTGGACGAAAATATGTGCCAGGAATATGTGTAAATTGTGATAACCAATTGAAAATTGGACGGGCACAGAGTAATGTGTAATGGTAAATCTCGACATGTCATCGTAGACACAATAACATTGAACAACTACTCTCCAGTTAGATTGTCACAATTTGACAGAGTGAAGTCAAAAGACAATATTGCAGATCTGCTAACCTAAGGGTTAAATAGAGAGCTAGTTGTAAAGCATCGACGGGAATAGGGCTAAAGCCTATGACGTTAAAAACTACCGTGATGGAAACCCAACCTTGTTGACTGGAGATCCCAAGATCAAGGTTCAATGGGACAACCTAATCGCGTGTGGTTACGGATATCACTGAGGAGATTGATTCTCCTACCCATTCCTATGGTGCAACAGTGAAGTTGTAAGGATAAGCAATTTCTATTTGCTTTTAATGACTCTTATGCGTTGGAATTGGAATTCCTAGTAGAGTATTTGAGATACTCATGATAAGAGATCACCTATGTAAGTGTGAAGTGGGGCCGCTTCAACAAGAATTTGAGAAGGCGAAATTCTTAAATCACTTGCAGAACCAGGACGTGTGTTCATGACCAAAACGAACACAATAGTGAGAACTAAACTGTGTTAGGAGAAGTTCCTGTGTGGAGTCTATTGTCTCGGTTTACGCAAACGGCAGAACAGTTCAAGACATCATGTTCACTGGTCAGCTAGTAAATCCGATGGGCGTTCACAATGGAAGGTTCAAGGCCAAAAACTACCTATCCTATGCAGGAATTATCTGATGTGCTCTCTCTCTGGATTTGCTTTGTACTTTGTGTGAGTTTTTTGCCAAGTTCATTCATGTGGGGGATTGTTGGAAATTTGAAAGGGTTGTGAATGAAATTGAGACACCGGAGGGTCTGACGGGGCAACCGAAAAGTCTCAACCGTTACAGCTCATTCATACCTGTATTGATGTCCATCAATTGCGTCATTGATGTTCATTAATAATCCTATTAATCCCTCCATTTATGATTTTGCGGTTTTATTAGTTTATAGGGATCTATAAATAGTGAATATGGATTTGGTTTTTAGAGAGATCGAATGATTTTCATGTGATTTTTACGGAGAGAGAGACAAACACAGTTAGTTCGACAGGCGGTTGATTGGGAGGTGTTCCATCGGCTGAGTGAGCGGTTTTACCCTGGGAAACAGACGCCGGAGCAATCCTCCAACACCCACGAGAGGCGGCGAATCTGTTTTAAGGGAACTGTGATACACAGGACTCGGTTCGGTATTGTATTCTATTTTCTGAATTCGTATTGTAATTTCATTCTGTAATTTTTGATTACTGAAATTATTGTATGGAATTGAATCCGATCAACTATCCGCATATATTTTTTCCTACAATTTCATTGGAGGAAAAAATACTTTCAACTTCAAACTTCTCAGTGGGACAAGTACAAATCCTAACTCCGTGTATGGATAGTATCAACCATACAATCCAACTAATCTGTAATGGGTCTTCTTCTTTGGTTAGAGTTTTTGAAGAGCAAATGGTGGTTCGTAACACTATGAAGGACGTGTGACATTGCTACATGGATAAGGAGCAGGAAGACAATCACAAGTCCAAGGAAGTCATGGAAAAAGCAGAGGGAGATATTGTCCCATCAGATACGGATCTTAGGCAAAAGATATCCCGTCGGCTGTAGGGAGTCGGTACTAGGTTTTGGTTAAAAGTGGTGATATCATCTCTTCCATGTTCAGGGTGGCAGAAATAACCCAGTACCCATCTGGTGATATGGTCCTCAAACAATACAATAGCATTAAGGCAAAGGGGTTGTTGGAACTCAAGATGTAGACTCTGTCTTTCCCTCTGTCCAACACCATATAGGTTATTCTGATGTTGGGTCTCAACCCAAGCCCAACTCTTATATTAATCATGCAACCTCTATTACATCTCTAGAGGAGGATGTCCATGAAGAGCAAACCAACACCAACCCACCAAAGAAGAAGAAATCCAAGAAGCCCAAAAAGAGAAAAAGGCTAGTCCATGAGGTTATGGGGACTTTAAGCAATCTGCTAAAGAAAGGCCATAAGACCAAGAAGGTAATAACTAATATAAGAGTTAGGAAAGCCGCGAGAAACGCTTCCATATCACTCTCCTCAGTAGATATTGCAAATGAGAAGAGACTCGTTCTCAATGAAGCACACCTAACCTGGGATTTATGCAAGAAGCTGGGTATTTCAACACAAGCATATCAGGATGAGGTGGTGAGCAAAATTGCAAACCTAGAGTAAATGGACTGAGAAAAAGATGAGTAGGCTTTGGCGAAGGGGAAACAAGGGTAACTCTGACCAGGTTTCACACCCATCGAGTTTTGGACTATTTTCTCAATATTTATGATTCTTATGTCAGGGAATTTAGATGTCTGGGTAGGCAGGTTGAAAGAAGAAGAGTAAAGGAGAGGTTATTTGTCTCAATAAAGTCCAGGTTCTCATGTTACAAGAAACAAAGAAATAAAAAATGAACAGGCAATGGGTCAGTGAGATCTCTGTGGATGGATGACAACTTTAATTTCATGGAGATGGATGCATTGGGCAGTGCATAAGGACTCCTCCTAATTTGGGATAATGTTATATTTAAACCTGTTGCCTTTTGTGCTGCTAAAAACTTTATCTCGGTCGAAGGGACTTTCCAAGGTGGTTTTAGATGTGTCCTAACCAATGTCTATGCTCCCAATGATGTGACTAGCAGGAGATCCCTGTGGAAAGGAAGCCTATTAAGTGACAAATGGTATAATGATTTCATTGGAAACTTGGAACTTATTGACCTCCCTTTGATTGGAAGGAAATTCACTTGGGCAGGCCCACCAGTAGCAGATTCATTGAGCAGATTGGATAGATTCCTAGTGTCTAATGAGTTCTTGGAGAATTATCACCCAAAGTATTGGAGATTAACTAGGGTCTTGTCAGACCATTGCCCTATTGTACTCATGGAGGATGAAAGGAATTGGGTCTCAAGGCCATTCAGATTTTTTAATGCATGGATGTTACACCCCCAATTCTTTGATAAACTAAAGGAGGCCTAGAGCTCAGTTCAAACCATGGGTTGGGTTGGTTTTCAGCTGCATAAAAAACTTAAGTGTGTCAAGAATCTACTAAAGTCTTGGCCTAAAGAAGAGTATGAAGAGGCTAGGGACAAAATCTCAAAGGCTGAAACACCGATAGCAGAGCTTGATTTAAAGGCAGAGGAGAGACCTTTATCACCTAAACAAGATAAACAGAAGATGAAGGCTACGAAGTCATTTTGAAAGCAGAGCAGGATTTTGGAGTGAATGTGTCTACAAAAATCAAGACTGAATTGGTGCATAGAAGGGGATAGAAATACCAAGGTCTTTCACATAGTGGCAGCCAATATACAGAGGAGAAGCATGCTTAATTCTATTTGTATCGGAAGAGTTACAGTGGATGATCCAGCATTAGTAAAGCAAGCCATTTTTTACTTCCACAAACAACCATATCAGAGTCTCGGGCTATCAGGCCTAAACTGGAAATACTACACTCAGGTTTTTTCCATCCAATGACCCAAGAACAGGGAAGTACTCTGACAGGCCCCCTTCTCATCTTAGAGTGAGCCAAAGAATACAATCAGATTTTTGTTGTTCAATATCTCGACTACCCAAGAAGTTGGACTAGCTGCTCCTTACTGCTACCGAATTATATGGGAGGCAATCATAAAGTGTGATGGCAATACCACTCCAGGACCCAATGGTTTTAACATCCTCTTCATCAAGAAGTGTTGGCTAATGTTCAACAATCTATTCCTCCAGTTCTTACATGAGTTTCACCTTAATGGTAAGCTTCTAAAGGGCCTTAACTCTGCTTTCATTACCTTAATTCCTAACGTTGAAACCCCCTCACTCTTGGAGATTTTAGACATATTAGCCTAATAGGGTGCATTTACCAAATCCTTGCAGAAGTCCTAGCAGAAAGGTTATCTCTAGTGCTCCATTCTCTTATTGGAAAGTTTTAATCAACATTTGTAGGCAGTAGGGGGATTCAGGATGGGATTCCCATTGCCAATGAGGTGATACACTTATGGAAGAAGAGGAGAAGACAGTGTTTGGTCATTAAGCGATTTTGAGAAAGCTTATGATAACTTAGATTAGAACTATATCTTGTCTATGATGAGAAATCTTGGCCTTCCTTTGAAATGGCTTAGCTGGATGGAAGAGTGCATCGCCACTTGCTCCCTATCAATTTTGGTGAATGGATCTCCAACACCTCTGTTCTCCATGGACAAACGCTTGAGACATGGGGACCCACTCCTCCATGTATCTATATTTTAGCATCATAAGAGCAATTTATCTACTCTAGAAGGCAAGAGAGTTGAACTTGATTGGGGGTGCTAGACTAGGGACATTTGTCAGGAGGTAACACATTTACAATTTGCAGACGATACCATATTATTCTGTGAAGTTGGGTTACAGAAGGTAAAGATTATCAAGAGAAATCTTAGGGGGTTTGATGTTATCTCTAGGCTCAAGATAAACTACCAAAAATCTATAATCTGTGGAGTACGAAGGGATGAGGAGTATGTCAAGTCATGTGCAGAAATTCTGAGATGTAAACATTCCCCAGTACCCCTAAAGTATCCGAGACTCCCTTTGAGTGCAAGCCCAATCAGACACAACACCTGGAAACCTATTATAGACAAGATCAGTTTGAAACTTGCTACTTGAAAGGGAAACTCCTTTCTTTCAGGGGAAGACTTGTCCTGATCAAATCACTTCTAGGTAGCCTACCAATCTATTACCTATCTCTATTCAGAATGCCAGTGTCTGTAGCTAAGAAGATTGATAGGTTGCAGAGAAACTTTCTATGGTGAGGGACTCATGAAGGCAAAAGATCAGCTTAGTGAAATGGGAGGCAGTTACTCGCAGCAAAGACAGAGGAGGTTTAGTGATAAAGAATAGCAGCTTGATGAACATATGCCTACTAATTAAATGGTGGTTGAGATTTGTAGTGAAGAAACATAGCCTTTGGAGGATGGTCATCTGTGATATATATAACATACTGGAGGGCTCATGGCTACCCAATGGGGGGGGGGGGGGGGGCCTCATTTAGAAGATCTGCACTTTGGAGAGGGGCCTTGAAGATAGAGTATGCAAATCTAGTTATTTATTCAACTTCAAAGTGGAAAATGGGGAGTTTATCAATTTTTTAAGGGATCGTTGCACACCTACTGCTCAACCACTCTGCACAAAATTTCCTAGACTATACCGGGTTGCATCCAATAGGGCAACAAAGTTGGCTGTTTTCACTGGATCTTTCAGTATAGGATACCTTGCATCTTTCAGTATAGGATACCTTGCTATTTGGAAGAAGACTATTCTCATGGAAAGAGGAAAACCTAATCAACATTCAGTCCACCTGGATCAATGTTGGGATTATCTTTACAAACAGAGAGGGTATCATGGTGTGGAAAAGCAACCAGGGGGTGGGGGATTTTTCGGTTCAATCTCTGTATAAAGCTATAGAAGTGTCAATAATAACCTCTATTGCTTCACCACCTACTTGTGTTTGGCTTAAAGTATCACGCCAATTTCACAAACATAATTAGATGCTTTGAGACAGAGCATGGGTGCCATGGAATACAAAATAGAAATGGCGATGAATGCCATGCAGAACTTTGTGAATACACTGTCAGCTACTATTTCACTGAATCCTCCTAATGATCCAAATCGAAACGATGTCCTCGAAGGTAGAACTAGAGTGGGGGAACTCTACCCTCACTTGCTCCACAAAGAAATGCCTCGGGCAGAACCAAATACTAGAGCAGAACTTACAAACATGATGGCCAAGATGGAGAACTTGAAGAAAGCTTTCTAGAAATCTAAAACTGCATTTGCCCTCTAAATCGACATGGATAATATGTGTCTATTTTTCTAATTTCAAGCCCTCTAAGAATTTAAGTTTTCCAATCTAGCCAAGACTGGAGATCCAAAAATACATCTTAGGGTTACGTAGGAACAATGGTCCTGACGAGCATTGAGCCCGAGGCCATGGCTCAATTATATCATCGAACTCTAGCTGGGGCAGCCTTGCAGTGGTTTTTATCACCAGACATGTCAAAGAAGAAGACATGGGATGATATTGCGGCAGCTTTTGTGGCCCAGTATTCTTACAATGTATAACTCCAAATGATTCCTAGAGAACTAGAGAGACAAGGATAGATGCGGTGGAGACACTCACTTGACTTTATGTACAGATGGAGGGCTAACACCACAAACATTATTGACTGGCCATCTGATTAAGATCATGTTCGGATGGTGATAAAACTCTCCAGCTTGCCTATTTTTGATGTTTGGTCACTCTCCCTCTCTCATGTTTTGAGACGTTCTTCAAAGCAAGATTATTGATTGGGGAAGTAATGCATAATGGCTTGTTGGAAAAGGTGAAAGCAAATTCCAAAAGTGAGAGAGTACATTCTGGAAGTAGCTGTGTGCTGTATAGGGAAAGCAGTCGTAGTCACAGCACAACCAACTGTAGTATCACAAACAACATTCCCGTATGACTGAAATCAATGCCATCAACCCCTTGTCTAACTGATCGAGACCTCTACCACGAGCCTTTACCTACTTGGGTGTCTCCTTTTCAAACATATTCAAGAGACTCATGGGAATTTCTCAATTTGTAGAGAATACTAACACGTGTACCCTCGAGGAACATGTATGGGACGTTGAGCTTGATAGCTAGGTCGACGAGGGAAGTGCAAATAAAAGTAGAGTCTGATGACTTTAATTGAAAGAGAAAAAGTGGATGAAAAACGAAAGGGAAACAAGAGGCAAAGCAAGAAGGGGAAACAGAAAAGCAAGTGCAGTTGGTAGTTGAGGGTTCGCCATTATGAGCCTTCAACACCACAACCAGGGAAAGCTTTGGGCTCAGCAACGCCAAAAGAACAACCTTCAGAACCACAAGTGATCTATGGATGGAGAAAAAAGATGCGGTTAAATCCTTGTTTGAGGCCGATTTGTGGGCCGAAGAAGTGGAAGTGGGGCACGCTATAGGCCACTGATGAAACGGATTTGTGATCGTCTCCTCGTCTGACCTGCAAAAAGAAACTTGACACCGGTGTGGTATCTTGCCAACACCCCTCCGATGCCTAAGTTAGCTTGAGGATGGAGGAATTGTATAAAGAGACAATTGGGATAAAATTGGGGAGAATGTTCGTACCTTGTACCGTAGAGCTCTCTCTGTTATATAGAAATTTCCTTGGCGAGAAATCAGGAAGGGATGAGATCATCCCCTGATTTAGTGGAGCGAATCAAGGGCAGTAGCCCTTAATTAGGTAATCGCATCCTCCACGATTATCCTTGTCCTGAATAGGGGGATTTGGTGGAGATGGATCGTAGGAAGTGGAGAGATTTGAGGGATCTCAATGGGAACCTCCTTTCCTTGTGGGATGATCCGTTTGAGGTAGGAAGATCCAGCAAAGTAAGGTGTTTAGCTGAGCTGAGCAGACCATACAGCGGCTGAGCTGAGCTGACTGGGATGATGGCTGAGCCGAGCATACCAGAAGATGGCTGAGCTGAGCTGAGCTGCCTTCCGACCGACCAGAAATCCAAAGGACTCAGCCCACACGTCATGACCCATCAGCTACTCTCCTATTTCTGAACGGTTGGCCTGCCTTACGAGAAGAAATATCAACAGTCTGATGCATTGAATTATGACGGTTCAGATTTTGCCTTGATCCCTACGCTGCATTTAAGGCTCTGTCAGAAACCTTTGAGAACCTGGGAGGCGGCTTTTAATATGGGGGTGCCACGTGTGTTTGATCAACGGTCCGCATTTGAAGGCTCTTCAGGGAAGGCCTATAAAAGGTGCTCGTTAAGACTTACCAGGGTTTCCCTTCTCTTTCACCGTCTTAGCAGTTTATTAAGTTTTTGCGAGCTCCTGCCCAAAGACTTGGTCTTCTACCATTCGCTTCAGTCGACCGTGGTTTCTGGTGTTTAGGTACGTTCGCGTCGTCTTTCCCGATTCTGGCTGGCAATAACCCTATTCCAGACCCTAGAGGTTTAGGATACCCGTGGGCTTTCTTCTTCCTTAGGTTGTGTCGTTATCTGCACACCCAGTCCGACTGTCCGTCGTTTGGAGAGTTTGCCCACTCCCCAGTCGTTCACGATATTACCAGGGGATTTTCGACATCATTCAACCTGCCATTCCCCATTTCCACAAAATGACTTCTAGACGATCACCCCCCGGGTCTTCTGCTCCTGTCTCTTCAGAGATAGATGTAGACCAGACCTACCGTCCTAACCCGGCGAATGCCGCAGATTATCCTCCACCTAGAGGTGTAACCTTGCACCTTAGACCTATAGAGGCCGACCGCATAGTTTCGACTGTGACCGAGGACGACTTGGCGGTATTAAGGGTAAAATACCAAATCCCGGACTCGGTTCACCTGAGAGTCCCTGGTCCGACCGAGAGGGCGAATGCCCCTAGGCTAGATGAGCTGAGCCTGTATATGGCCGACCTCGAGGCCGGGCTGAGGCTTCCCTTGCACCCTTGCGTGAGGGAAGTTCTCTGGTACCTGGGGCTGGCAACTCCTGCCAAACTCTTGGCGCATTCTGATCAGCTGTGGCGTGCTCTAGGCGGCTGCCACAGAGGAGAAGGCCATGCTGACCAAGGAGACCTTCCTCTACTGCCACCAAGTGAGCATGTCTGCTCAGGGGTGGTGGTACTTCTCCAAGAGGGATGGCGTAGCCCCTCTAGTCGAAGGCCTGCCCTCAGCCAACAAGAGGTGGAAGGACAAATTCTTCTTCATCTCAGGAGGAGGTTGGGAGTACCCTCCCTGGGAAGAGCGAACTGGCTCCTCCCGTATTCGCTGCTTCTGGGGAGAACCTCATCCTTCTCGTGAGCACCTCTTTCTCCTTAACTCTGTTAATATTTTCCTTCTTCTCTTTTTTTGTGGCTGACCTCTCTTTCTTGTATTCTGAGCAGGGAAGCAGAGACCTGAGATCTCAGCTGAGATCAGTGAGCAATTGAAGGTGGTAGCAGCGTACCCCGACCACGACTACCGGGTCCTCATCGCACCGGAGACCTTAGCGACCTATCTGTTCGGTCTAGAACTATCAAGTGAGGCTCTTGCCTTGGAGAGAGGTATCTCCTCTTTTTTCTGTTTCCTTTTTTAGATGAAGCCATCTCATGTTCTCTTTTTGTTTTTGCTAGAGGAAGAAGCAGGGATGGTGAAGCTGAATATGGACAAGCTGGCCGCTATGTCTGAGCGTGCAAACACCAGGGGTCCTCCCAAACCAAAGAAGGCTAAGAAGAAGGCCATGGCTGACCCCTCCACCTTCGTGGATTCTGGGGTGACCTCCCAGGGTCAGCAATCCACTCCTCCTCCTGCCAAGAAGTCCAAGAAGGACACAGCTCAGGAGCTGCAAACTGTTCCTGAGGAGCAGGTGATGGTGGTAGAAGAAGCAGCTGCAACAGCCTCTGCGGTGGAGGTGCCCTCAGCCCAGAAGCTGGCTGAGGAGAAGCAGATAGGCAAAAAGAGGAAGAGCAGGGAAGCTTCCTCCTCAACCCAGGCTCCATCTGAGACCGAGCTCCCAGCCCCAGCTCCAGAGCTCTCGCTCCTCACGAGCAACAAATACGCTGTCGACGTGCTGAACGACCTCCCGACTGACAAGGATTGGGAGCTGCTGAGGGGAAAGACTGCTGAGGAGAAGCGTGCACGCCTCCTCATCCACCTGGCTAAGGTAACCATCTCTTTTTCTCTCTGATGCTTATTGACAAACGACCAACTCTAATTTTTGCTCTTT
Organism: Arctostaphylos glauca; assembly: GCA_019985065.2. Lineage (NCBI taxonomy): Eukaryota > Viridiplantae > Streptophyta > Magnoliopsida > Ericales > Ericaceae > Arctostaphylos > Arctostaphylos glauca. The sequence continues at coordinate 26,656,949 of JAHSPW020000005.1, read as the reverse complement.
TTGTTTGTTACAGTCAGTTGCATATAGCAACGCCTTGGTGCAGGACTCCTTGGACGATGAGGACACCATCTCTGCCTTGGAGGCGAAGCAGAGAAAGGACGATAATCTGGCAGCCGATCTGCGCCAGACAATCTCAAAGCTGAAGGCCAAGGTAGTCAGGCTGAGGGATGAGAATTCTGTCAAGGATACTCAGATCCTGAGTCTGACAGAAACTTCAACTGCCAATGAGAACCGAGCTGCTTATTTGGAGGACATGCTGGCCTTGGAGCAGACCAAGACTGTGGAGCTGAGGAAGGTTATGGCTGACTCCAGTTCGGCTCTGAAGGCCCAGCAGAAAAGGGTCAGGGACTTGGCCCAGAAGTGCGATGAGCAGAGCAGGCTGCTTTCAGAGAAGGACAGGGAGATCAGCTCCCTGAAGGATCAGGCTCAGGCTGTTCAGATGGATCACCTGAAGGATTCCCCGAAATTCATAGATCTGATGACTGAGTACTACTTCAGCGGCTTCATGTCTCTAAAGAGGAGAATAAGCTCAGCTCATCCAGAGCTGGATCTGAGTCCCTTCAAGCCAGAGGACGAGGAGATCGGTTTGGAGGAGGATGAAGAAGCTGAGGAATCCGAGGGTGAGGAAGAGAACAGCCATGCTGGGGCTCTGCTTCTGGAGGGGACAACCGACCAGGGTCTTCTCATGATTACCCAAGGCGGGAAAGACTCGACTATTCTTACAGTGGAAATCCCAGACGACGACGAGTCTCCGCCTCCTCCAACCGTGGCCGACCCCATTGAGATCATGGCCGAAGAGATCATAGTGGGCGCGACTGAGGTCCTGATCTCTGAAATAGCTGATGAGATCCTCAAGGAGGCCTCTCCTACAGCAGGTCAGGGAGCCGACCCTTCAGCTCTGGATCAGCCTCCAGCTTCGGACCAACCTCCTGCTTCTGATCAGTCCCTCGCTCTGGAACCTGCCAAGGAGACCAACTAGTCCTTGTGTATTGTTTGTTTTTTCTTTTTCATTGTAAATCCTTCAATGAATAGAAATAATTGGTCTTTACTGAATGAATGGCTCACTCATCCTTATCATATTCTGACTGAATGAATGGCTCTCTCTTCTTCTCTACTTCTGTGTGCAGTGTTTGTAGATTAAACAGTAGCATACTTAGGTTAGAAATATTCCCTTGAGAAGATAATCAAGAAATGTAGCTTAAGTTAAAAGACAATCTTATCTGATAATTTCGTGATAGGACCTGAGGCTTGCTTGCTGAGCAGACGAGGCTGCTCGGATACATGGTCCCGGAGGACATGAGCTGAGCAGGCGAGGCTGCTCGGATACATGGTCCCGGAGGACATGGGCTGAGCAGGCGAGGCTGCTCGGTCCTCTCTTGTTTTGTTATCTTCAGATATGTGACTTCATCAAAATAACAAAATTATCCATCTTTATTGGACTTCTAATAAATTTGATAATTCCTGTTCACATAAAAAGATAGGACAAAGAAATAAGACATATAGACAAATACTTAATGAATTTTATTGAAAATACTTCTTCAAGTGTTCAGCATTCCAGGGCTGAGGGAGCTTTTTCCCTGACAGTGTGGCCAGACGGTAGGACCCAGCCTTCACATGTTCTGTTACTTGATAAGGGCCTTCCCAATTTGGACCCAGATGTCTAATCCTCTTCCCTGTGGGATCCACTTTCTTCAGAACCAACTCCCCAGTCCTGAAACTTCTTTCCCTGACTTGGCTGTTGTAGAATTTTGCCATCTGCTGCTGATAAGTGGCCATTTTAATGGCTGCCTTTTCTCTCTTCTCTTCTAGGAAGTCCAGTCCCTCTAAGAGTCCCTGATGGTTTTCTTCTTCCTTGAAACCTTGAATTCTGTGGCTGAGCAACCCAATTTCCACAGGGATTACTGCCTCCACCCCATAAGCCAGAGAATAAGGGGTTTCTCCTGTGGCCGTCCGGGCAGTTGTACGGTATGCCCACAAGACACTGGGTAATTCCTCTGGCCAATCTCCCTTTGCAGCCTCTAACTTCTTCTTCAGGTTCTTCTTAATTGTGCGGTTGGTGACTTCCACCTGCCCATTGGACATGGGATAAGCTTTGGAAGCGTAGTGTACATGGATCCCCCTCTGCTCACAAAATTCAAGGAATTGATCATTATGGAACTGCTTGCCACGATCAGTGATGATCACTCTGGGCAGTCCAAATCTGCTGATGATATTCTTCCAGATAAAGCTAATTGCTTTCTTTGTAGTGATGGTGGCTAGGGGCTCAGCTTCTACCCACTTAGTGAAGTAGTCCACAACTACTATGGCAAACTTGTTTTGTCCTTTGCCCATAGGAAGGGGCCCAATCAGATCTAATCCCCACTGGGCAAACGGCCAAGGGGAGGGGATTGGAGTTAACAAGGTGGGAGGATGATGGGAAATATTACCAAACTTCTGGCATTTCTCACATCTCTGGACCATCTGCATCGCATCATTTTGCATGGTCGGCCAGTAATATCCTGTTCGGATCAGTTTCTGTGCCAATGCTCTTTCTCCAGAATGATTTCCACAAGACCCTTCATGGACTTCCCTCAGAGCATATTCAGCCTCTTCATTGGTCAGACACCTCAGCAATGGGAAAGAGTAGCTTCTGCGATACAAGACTCCTTCTAGGCACAGATATTTAGCTGCTTTCAGCCTCAGTCTTCTGGCTAGGTCCTTGTCAGTGGGCAGTCTACCCCTTTCCAGATAATCAACAATGGGATCCCCATGAGTCCTTGTAGTTGACAGCAGCTATTTCCTGAACAGGCAATTCCAAACTAGGTTGTTCCAACCTTTGAATTGGGACGAGGCGACTGAGGGCTTCTTCTCGAGCTGTGGCCAGTCGTGCAAGCTGATCTGCTTCTTCATTTTCCTCACGGGGAATCCTCAGCAGCTTCAAAGTGTTAAAAGCTTTCTGGAGCTGCTGAACCCTATCTAGATACAGCTTCATCCTGTCCTCCTTAGCTTCATAATCTCCCAGCACTTGCCCCACCACCAATTGGGAGTCACTGCCAACAGTAAGCTCCTTTATCCCTAAGGATTTTGCCAGCTTGAGCCCGATCAAAAGTGCTTCGTACTTAGCTTCATTGTTGGTGGCCTTAAAATTGAACCTGATGGCATAGAGAAGTTTAAGCTTGTCTGGAGAAATTAAGATGACACCTGCTCCACTGGCCCCTGTATTCACAGAGCCATCAACATAGAGAACCCAACCCACTGGCTCCTCAACCTCTGTGCTAGTTGGCTCATCTGGCAGGGAATCTGAAGCATTTGAGGGTGAGAATTCTGCCACAAAATCAACAAGGGCTTGTGCTTTGATGGCTGTTCTGGGACAGAACTCCAGGTCGAATTCTCCCAACTCCACAGACTACTGAATTAGCCTTCCAGACGTCTCAGGGTTGTGCAGTATTTTCTTAAGTGGCTGATCAGTCATAACCTTAATGGGATGGGCCTGGAAATAGGGCCTCAGCCTCCTTGCTGCTGTGACTAAGGCAAAGGCCATTTTTTCCACCCTAGGATACCTGGTTTCAGCCCCCCTTAGTGCTCTGCTCGTGTAGTAGACAGGGTGCTGCACATTGGTCTCTACCCTTATAAGCACTGAGCTCACTGCATGAGGTGAGATAGCCAAATAGACATATAGGTCTTCTCCCCTTCGCGTACGGCTGAGGAGGGGAGGCATTGTCAGATACTGTTTCAGCTGCTGAAAAGCCATTTCGCATTCAGGAGTCCAATGAAAGACTTTTTTCAAGACTTGGAAGAATGGATGGCATTTGTCAGTAGCCCTGGAAACGAAACGATTGAGAGCTGCAATGCACCCCGTGAGTTTCTGTATCCCCTTAATTCCCTTTGGAGACTCCATATTGAGAATAGCTCTGATCTTCTCAGGATTGGCCTCTATACCCCTTTGTGACACCATAAATCTCAAGAACTTCCCTGAACTGACCCCAAATGCACACTTGCTGGGGTTAAGCTTCATTTGGTACTTCCGAAGTGCCTCAAAGGTCTCCCTGAGGTCCTCCACATGGTCTGATCTCCTCAGGCTCTTGACCAGCATGTCGTCAACATAAACCTCAACATTGCGGCCTATTTGTTCCTTGAACATACGGTTAACCAGCCTCTGGTAGGTGGCCCCTGCATTCTTGAGTCCAAAGGGCATCACTTTGTAGCAGTAGAGCCCTCTGGCCGTAATAAAGGATGTTTTCTCCTTATCTTCTAGGTGCATCTGAATTTGGTTGTAACCAGAAAAGGCATCCATGAAACTGAGCAGCTCATGACTAGCTGTGGAATCTACAAGTAGGTCAATCCTGGGCAGAGAGAAGCTATCCTTGGGGCATGCCTTATTGAGATTCTTGAAATCCACACACATGCGCCATTTTCCCTTTGGCTTAGGAACGAGCACCACATTGGATATCCACATTGGATATTTGGCTTCCCTGATAAACTGAGCCTGCTCCAATTTCTCCACCTCTGCAGCAATGGCTGCATTGCGCTCTGGAGCGAACGTGCGTGTCTTTTGTTTCACTGGATGGTGGGCGCTATCCACATTCAGTCTGTGAGTAATAATGCTAGGGTTTATGCCTGGTAGATCTTTATGTGACCAACCAGAGTAGCCCTCTCTTCTGGCCCCAGTCCTGAGCCCAGACGGAACATCTTCTCAGTCTGTCCTTGCACAACAGGTACCTCAAGGAGCTCCTCGACTGGCTCCCCTTGTTGGAGCTTCTCCTCATCCCTTGTGTCGATTCCACTGATTGACAGGGTCTCTCTGGATCTTATGGAAGTGATGTAACACTCCCTTGCTCTCTTCTGGTCTCCTCTGACCTCACCAACACCATTAGCTGTGGGGAACTTAAGCTTGAAATGGTAGGTGGAGACTACTGTCTTGAATTTGTTGAGGGTCTGCCTTCCCAGTATCACATTGTAGGCTGAAGGACAATCCATCACCAGGAAATCAACCAAAGCTGTGGCATTTCTGTGTTCATCTCCTATCATGATAGGCAGGGAGACAACCCCCATGGGATGGGCAGTTTCTCAGAAAAGCCCACCAAAGGGGACCGTACAGGCTTGATCCTGTCTCTCCCCAGCTGTAACTTCTCAAAAGCTGGCAGGAAGATAATATCTGCTGAACTTTCTGTGTCCACGAGAACCCTTCTCATGGTCCAATTGGCGAGGAGGGCTATGATCACCAATGGGTCATCATGAGGATGGAGCACCCCCTCAGCATCATCTTCTGTGAAATGAATGGCTGGGCCTGCCACTCGTGTGCGCTTTACTGGTCTCTCTGCACTGAGCACCTCCCTGGCATAGGTTCTCCGAGCAGATCTAGTGTCTCCACTAATCCCTGGTCCTCCAGAGATCATGTTTATCTCTCCTATGGGGCGATGAGGAGGAGGAGGTGGGAGAGTTCTTTCACGCCCGTGGTTAGCTGGTCCAGCAGCGTGACCTACCCCCTAGTGGAACTCTCCTTCCTTACGCACAAATCGTTGGAGACGTCCCTGCCTGATTAGCCCCTCGATCTGCTGTTTCAGCTCGATACAATCATCAGTATCGTGTCCATGATCACGATGGAAACGACAATATTTCTGGCGAGAACGACGCTCAGCCGGAGTCTTCATCTTTCCTAGCCATTTGAGCTCAGGATAGTCACTAATCTCCTGCAATACCTGGTTCACTGTCGCGACCAGGGGAGTATAGTCATGGAATCGTTTCTCAGGTCGCCCCCTCTGGGGAGAATCTCTTCTGTCCATCTTCTTCCCTCTAGGATACTCCTCAGCTCTCGACTGGCCAGCTTTCTTCCTTCTCTTGCCTGGCTGAGGAGCTCCTGTCTGAGCAGTAGGGGTCTCCCTTTCGCGATTGCGATGGGAAGCAAGGGTATCCTCTGCGTTCATCTGTTGCTGAGCCCTCAACATGAGCTCAGCCATGTTGGCTGGAGGCTTTGCAGACAAGGAGAACAGAAACTGCCCTGGCCTGAGGCCAGACATGTATGCTGCGATGGCCACCTGATCATCTGCGTTATCCACTTGCATGGATTCCTTGTTGAACCTGGTTGTGAATTCTCTGAGTATTTCCCCTTTAACTTGCTTGACATTGAGCAAGTAAGTGGCTGGCCTCCTGTACCGCTGACCAGCGATGAAATAACTGACGAAATGACGGCTGAGCTCCTTAAAAGTACTGACCGTGTTGGGGGTAAGTTTATTGAACCACAGGCGGGCGGCTCCTCGGAGGGTGATAGGAAATGCCCTGCACATGATGGCGTCAGGCACAGCCTGCAGGTGCATAAGGGACTTATAAGTCTCCAGGTGGTCGAGAGGATCCTTCGTCCCATCAAATGTATCGATCTGTGGAATTCTGAATTTCGGAGGGAGGGGGACTGCCATCACATCTGCAGTGAACGGAAGCTCGGTGGTCTGGACCAACTCTTCCACAGAGGTAGGAGCCTTTGCCTTCATCTGTTTTGTCAAGCCATCCAGCTGTGCTTTCATCTGGCGCATCTAATCGGTCATAAGACCTTCATGGAGCGTAGAACCAGAGAAAGTTCCATAAGGAGGTGCTGCAGCATGGCTACTGGTCTCCCCATGCCCCCCAGTGACGTCAAAGTCTACCCCAGCTATCCCCTGAGCGGGGGGGTCAGCCACTGGAGCAGATGGAGGTGGTGGATCCCTAGCAGGTGGATCTGGTTGCAGGCATTGCAGTAAGGCCTGGTTCTGTTCCAGAATGCGCTGCATTCCCTGCGTTAACGTTAGAACGTCTTGGCGCAGGACTTGGTAATCAGCAGCGATCGCGACAGGAGGAGCGGAGGGAGCGTTGTTATCATTGGAAGCCATGGAGCGGGTCAAGACCATAAATCCAATCCAATCAGTAATTTTGTAAATCGTTCCCACAGACGGCGCCAACTGATGAAACGGATTTGTGATCGTCTCCCCGTCTGACCTGCAAAAAGAAACTTGACACCGGTGTGGTATCTTGCCAACACCCCTTCGATGCCTAAGTTAGCTTGAGGATGGAGGAATTGTATAAAGAGACAATTGGGATAAAATTGGGCAGAATGTTCGTACCTTGTACCGTAGAGCTCTCTCTGTTATATAGAGATTTCCTTGGCGAGAAATCAGGAAGGGATGAGATCATCCCCTGATTTAGTGGAGCGAATCAAGGGCAGTAGCCCTTAATTAGGTAACCGCATCCTCCACAATTATCCTTGTCCTGAATAGGGGGATTTGGTGGAGATGGATCGTAGGAAGTGGAGAGATTTGAGGGATCTCAATGGGAACCTCCTTTCCTTGCGGGATGATCCGTTTGAGGTAGGAAGATCCAGCAAAGTAAGGTGTTTAGCTGAGCTGAGCAGACCAGTCAGCGGCTGAGCTGAGCAGACCATACAGCGGCTGAGCTGAGCTGACTAGGATGATGGCTGAGCCGAGCATACCAGAAGATGGCTGAGCTGAGCTGAGCTGCCTTCCGACCGACCAGAAATCCAAAGGACTCAGCCCACACGTCATGACCCATCAGCCACCTTATTAGCCTTTAGCTCCAGAAGGCTTCGATTCTATGACCTATTCGGTACATATGCCATGAACCGAAATAAAAAATCAAGTGGATACATTTGGTTTGTCATGCCAGTAAGGACCCAATTAGTACCAACCTTCATGATTCTAACAAGTACACCAACGACTTCTTGTCCACCAAGGGCAATGACAAGGACATGATCTATCCAGTAATGAGACAGAGGAGAGATAGGTTCTTAGTTGTTCTTTTTCCTTTTTAAACTTGATCAATTTCCTTTCTTGATCGTGTACCAACTCCCCCATTTCTGAATAGGTCAGTACATGGTCCTCGAGCTAAAAGTTGCAGTTGACTTTTTACGTCTCGATGCATTATACGAGATTGAGGACCCAGTTGCACCATTATTGCTCAGCTACATCCCTCATTATATCACTCGTGTATAGAGATTGCAAGTTGAAGGAGGAGATAGTTTGCAAGGATACCAACAACTTCAACGCTCGGTCAAGATCCAATAGATCGACCCCCACAACACCTCATCACAAGAAAAAGACAAAAGAAAAAACATTCAAGAGATGGATCGAAGGCTTTTGAGCATGGTCACCGCATGTGGGGCAACCAGGAAGAGGAAATCCCAAATGAAGTCTCAGTTGAATATCAATTCGGCTGAAGAGGCCCATGGTAAGCAAATAAGTCCAAGAGAAGGGAGCCAAGCTCAAAAGAAAGCAAGGCACCCCTCAGCCTCAGACGAGAGTAATGAGCCCCAGTCTCAAGCTGCAAAAACAACCCTAATAGAGAAACAATCCCCTTGGGCAGATGTCCCTCCGGCCGGTGCACAAGCTCCAACATAGACAACACGGCTCTCTTCTGGTCAAGGGTTGGTTTAGCAAATCAATAATGTGTCCAGTATGACATTTGCACATGCTAAAGCCATAATGCTGCCAAGAGATATAAAAGAGCAACAACAAATATGGTGGAGAATTTTGAGATAGCATTGTACAAAAGTATTGAGGTATGACAACTCTATCTTAGCTCTCGATTTAATCATCTCTTGCTTCGGCAATGATCTTCATAGTTGTGTCTCAGTCTAGGGTTTGCAAGGTTTCATGGGAGTTAAACTCCAAATAATCAAAGTGGCAAAGCTAAATGACCCATGTTGTTGACAAGTCCAAAGAGAAGGAGATGAGAATCAAACAATTAGAGAGATAGAGACTTTCTACATAAGGCAAAAGATGCGAGGGTTGGGAAGCTGAAGGCAGTTGAGCTGAAAATGGCTGAGCTAAAGGCCAAAGTGGCAAGAGAGGAGAAGAGAAAGGCAAAGATCGAAGTGGCTGCTTGAGTGCTTTCAATAAGGCACATTAAAGACAGATCAGTAGAGAAGTCCTTCCAATCGGCCAAACTAAAGCCCCATGATATCCGACTAGAGGAACTTCAGTCGGCTGAAGGTCTGCGTCTGACAGGCCAAGTTGCTTGAAGTGAAAGTAGTATATCACTTCAGCCGAGCTCTCCTGGTCAACAAGAATGTGACGGACATTGCATGGTCTGACACAAAGAGATACTAGAAAAGCATCAATATGGCGTAACTGAAAGATCTCTATCAAAAAAAGAAATAACTCAAGACGAAGTCGAGTCCATCCTCAGCCTCTTTGACTGGCCAACAATGCTTATTACCTCCGTTATTCATATCTTATTCATTTTTTATCTCTTTTTATTTATACAAATATCATTATTAACTACAAGAATATTGTTATTAATTACAAAAATATCATTTACATATTCATATATATCATATTTTCCTTCTTGATCCAAAAAAATAATCAAATAAATCATTTATGACTATTCATTTCTCTATAATAAATCACGCATTCTATTATATCTCTCCTCTTAATATATTCATCATATCCTATCTATAATTTTTAATTGCTAATAATCAGACTAAAAGAGTAATAAGTCTGCCATGATAAGGGGATTTTGGAGATAAAAACTTCTTTCATGAACGTTACTCCCAAGTGATTTGACTTAATTTATTATTTTGACTTATTTTTCTTTATAAGAACTTTTATTAGTTTTGTGTCAAAAAGTGCAGCCAATAAAGTTATAAAAAAAAATTAATCAAATTGGAAGAAAGTTTAGAAAAAATAGAAATATCCAAAACACTCTATTTGTTTTGTATAATTTTGTTTTTAGTAAGTTTTTAAGTTTTAAGCTATAATTTCTTACTTTTTTGGATTTATTTTGTCGAGAGGTAAAAAGAATTTAAAAAAACTAAAGCAAACTACCGAAAAGTAAAAAACAATTCAAATAACACAGGATAAATATTTCCTAAGGTTAATTCAGGCTAAATTGTTCCCATTCATCACATATTAAGAAAAAGTTATGTAAGAAAAGATACCCTTAATGATTGCACCTCCATTATTAAGCAACTAAAAATTAAGAATCAACCAAATTAATTGAGTTTAGCAGTGGCAAATTTATAGTTGAGTTACATCAATCCACCTCCCTCCACTTGCAAAAAGGAGATTAAGAAAGAAATATTGTAACTCAGAATGCAAAAGATTAACCAAAGAAGAGAAGATTACCTATTTAATTCCCATATATAGCATAAGTTTGATGTTGCCCCTCACCTTCTCCCTCAAATTGTATTTTTCAATGATTTTCTGCAAATGAGAAAACAAGAGAAATTTTTGATCAGTTACTAAGTCAAAGATGAACGATTGTAGCTGGAGATGAACATTTAGGATATACAAATTATTATAAAGGACTCCATGTGCATCTAATAGTTTCAGACACATCTGTGTTCGAATGTAAATGAATAATGTGTGTTTCTAAACTTGTTCAAAAGAAAAGGACTACGTTTCACGCGTAAACTGACTCCCACGGTCCCACCATCTCTCTCTCTCTCTCTCTCTCTCTCTCTCTCACAGCTAAGTTTACAAACAAACCCTCTTGCATACATCCAAATACGTGTTCAAAATCATTCAATGAAGGTGGAGCTCTCTAAAATAATATTGATGTCGTGTATATCGGATGATTTCAAATATATTTGTGTCTAGATCAATGCATGAGAGGTTTGTTTCAAGACTTGCTCTTCTCCAACAACGCGAAATAAGTTTTACTTGGACATCCTTATGGCAACAATAATAGGTGATTGCCTTGACCTGTTCATTGCCCTTTATTTGTACTCTCGTTGGCCCGAACTTAGGTTCTACCTCTCCCCATATGTGTCAAATGCATGCGATGTCTCATTGCTAGTGCCCATTTCCTTCCTCCTCGATTGCTTGTTGAACAGGGTATCCTTGACCATACTCATGATCAACTTCTACTTCGATGCTGAGTTACTGAGAGAAACCACTAGCGTCTTCTAGTCATTCGGTAGGGAACTGAGAAGTAACAGGGGCTTGCATTTCATTATTGAACTTCAACTCGACACTAGATAGCAAATTCACCAAGTTTTGGAACTCGCTTGTGTGTGTCCAGCAATCGAAGTCCTACCCCGGAGTTTTAAGGTTTACTAGCTTCCTCATGAGCAGCGTTTTATTTTGGGATGTCTTCGACCGGTATACCCGCCAGACCTTTGTCCACAAAGTATAGGCAAACGTGTTCTGGGCTATGTAGTGTAACACCTCATATCCAACACATCCGAATTAATCTGATCTTCTTTTTCTTCAACTTCTTCTAATCCTCGTCCTTCATGTCAGTTGGTTTGACACCCTTCAATTTAAAAAGATCAATCAAATTCTTGCAACAGATCATATGCTCCATCTTGAGCTTCCAAATCACATAGTTGGTAGCCATCAACACAATCATGGGGCTCATACCAACATCTGTCATCTTGTTTTACTCGTTGCGAAACAAGAACTCAAAGGATCTAATAGTCCTCAGACTCCCGGTTTGCCTAAATACACTAAAAATAGCCTCTCGGAGCTATAAATACAATCACATCAAAATATCCGGAGTCAAATCTCAAAAACGCCGGATTGGATCCGGAATAGCAAAGTCAACCGGAACTGGAGATGAACCGACCCTTTTAACGCCATGAACCGGGTGAGTCACCGAAATATCGGCGAAAGACCCAATACAGAGACGTAGCGGACACGTCGGCAAACCGGGTAGCCACCTGAAAACTGATGTCACACCTTTTGCTCTCATGGCCAATTGTTTTTTACAATTCAGCTGAAGTTGTTGAAGCTTTGGCGAATCAAATGGTCTATCTTTCATAGCAGAGACGTGTGTTTCTTGTTAAACGAGGGAAAGTAACTCAACGATCAGAGTGGATGCCATCGGTCACGATTAGACAAGTTTTTCAAGCACGGGTTATTTAAGAGGAATCAAGGTGCTTTTGATGTCACACCTTTTGCTCGTTTTGCACTTACTATTAATGATTCTGTTGTACGTCTGGAGGAGGGTTTCCAAGCTGAGCAGCTCTCCTCTTTGCGGATGTACCAAAAAAAAGAAAAAGAAACCCCGAGTTCAGGAAGGAAAAAAAAGAGACTAGAAACCCTCAAATACAACATCCAGAACTTAAAGCAAAATAGTGCCTCAACGAACCATTCTTCAGAATGAACGTACTGTTATAGTTCCTGAAAGAAACAAGAATCAGTACAGTACAATGTAACAAGATTTGGGTCTTTCTGGAATCACTTATCCATGATTTCCACAAACGAAATACCTTTCTTTCTCACATCGAAAGCAAATGCGTGCTCTATTCTCACATTACAAAATTTGCAAATATAGAAGGGCGATGCAAAAAGTAATAATCTCCAATAGCCTCACAGAGCAGGCCCCAACCATCAGTTGATGAACACGCAAGGACACTCCTACACAATGGTTTCACCACATCCCCGAAAAGTATTCCAACTTATTTAGAGCAAGATCTTTATGAATCTGGCAAATTTACACTATCCACCTGGACAGTGTCTTCTGGCCCTGTTAAGACACCAGTCTGGATTCCGTCTTCCGCGGTATTCCGCTGATCCTCAGATGCTAAATCCTCCTCAACAACTTCTGTACCCGTCGAATTCTCACCAACAGTTCCATTGACAGTGTCACTGTCATCAGCCATCTTAGTGTTTCCATCGGTAGGGTCAGAGTTAACCACACTGTTGATCTTCTCACCAACAGTCCCATTGACTGTGTCACTGTCATCAGCCATCTTAGTGTCGTCTCCATCGGTAGGGTCAGAGTTAACCACACTGTTGATCTTAGTATCAGCAGAAGAAACAGAGCCTTCAAAACTATCATTACCTTCCAGTCTAGCAAAATCAGCCTCATTAGCAGATGGCATGATGTCCGATGAGCTCACATCCACGCCTGGAGTAGCATTCTCGATTATTTCATTTATACCCGTGTCGTGTTTTGGGCTAACATTGGCATTTCCCATATCTTGGCTTGGAATTTCATCATTAGAGAGGTCAACCAGCTCAGCAGTTTCTGAGCTTGGCGAGACAGTTTCATTAGCTGCAGCAGTGGCCAATTCGAGAGCATGATTTTTTGCTGCAATTTCTTCTTGTACCCTGTAAGCATCCATGAGGCTTTGGATCATTTCTTGCTCTACCATGAGATCTCCGTAGCGTTTCTGTAAAGTTCGCTCAAGCTCCTTTTGCTTCTGAACTTCTTCCCAGAGGCCATTTATTCTACGCGCTGCTGCTACCTGCTCTTGCTTTTGCAAAGCTTGGAAGCACTCAAATTCTGTTCCTGCAGTGTCCATCTGCTTGAACGTTGCTTCAATTTGTGACCAGATCTTCCCAGCCCGCATCTGATTGGTGACATAGTGAGTATATTAGTACCCAGTACAACTTGACACTATAAAAAACTCATGAAGAAAGAGCAACAAATCCATGATTTGAGTATTATAAAAAATTCTGCAGGACTAAATTAAGGGTTTTAAAATTGTTAGCGTTACACTGCAAGGAAGATTTCCTTGTGTATGTGCAGGCATGTGTACCTCCCCGCACTTAAATGTGAAGGAAGAGATCGCAAAATGTATTCCTTAATCTTCTCCATAAATTTTGTAACAACTACAGCATCAAACTCAAGGCCTATTCACGAAAACCCACAAAAGTTAGACAAGCAACTCTGCTAAATCGGCAAACTGCAAACATAATAACCTTACCGTCCATCTTTCTTTTGAATAAAGAAACCAGTATCAAAAATTAGAATCTTCAAACGATTGCTTAGGAACTCAATGTATCCATATCCTTGAAAAGAGATGCGGATCAAGAAGATTCAAATAAAAAACAAATTGCAAGACAAGTTAATGTCTAAGCAGACATAACAACTACCACTCAAGTGCTGAAGACTTAATAAGATACTGAAATACTAGTAGTTGAAATTTTAATATCACGCTAAAAGAGAAACAGAGAGAACAACTAAAAAGCCAACCAACACTTCTCCTCATACCTGATATCCATTGGTAAGAAGTTTTATCTTCTGCTCAAGGCGTTGTGCCTTTTTAGTATCATCATCCATCCTTTTCTTTACATTCTCAAATTCATACTGCAAGGCAGCAAGCTTCTCCATGTTTCCAGCAACACTAGATAGACCAAAAGCATTACGTGTAGGAAAGTACATGATGTCGTTTAGGCATGTTCTATGTGCTTCAACAAACTCATCAAAAGATTCATCCTCATGCCCCATTGCCACACGCAGAAACTGAGCCTCTTTCTTGATCAGATAATCAGCCTGTAAAAACATGAGAAGAGGTTACTTTTTCACTTGTAAAACTACCTCCTTGCTTTTTTTAGGTTCGCAGACTATTATCCCAACACACATCAAGTATAAGATATCCACTACAACATGCATTACCAGGACTACAGGAACATAAAGGTCGTTGTAGCGCTAACATGATGTTTAAATTCAACGTGCACAAAATCTTCCACAAGTATGTTCATCATCAACATGCTTCGGCGGCTAAACTAGCTTCCCTTTTGAAATCAGAACAAAATATCACAATCCAACAATTCAAAATTGACTTACTTTAGGCACTATTTGGTTATAGGTTTGGTTAGATAGGTGGTGAAACGCGAAGGAAAATGAACTGCTTTTTGGAGTTGATTTACACAAAAGGGAGTAATAATTGAGAAAGTAGAACCAAGCAGTAGTTTGATTTTCTTGACAGTACTGTCTTGTCCCTTGCATAAACATGAGAAATTGTCTTCGTGTGGAAGTTGCAATATATTTGGATTCCCAGGTACTCCATTCCATCCAAATGCAAATTTTCTAACAAAACTTTGTTTTAACTCGTTCAATCATTCCAAACAGTGAAATCTTTCGCTTTCTTCCCATTTCCCAAAAGATTTCTACACAATTAAATGTCACACTTCAATTTCATTCGCTTTACTTTCCCTTTCTAGATATTGCTTTATTTTCACCAAAAAAGTCCTATGGAAGTTTGTAATGTGGGTAATGAAATTAAACTAGTCTAAAGTTTATGTATAAGCATCGAGGCGTTGAAGCGTAAGCTTTTGGAGTTTATTTTTTGTTTTGTTTTTTTATAAGATTAATTCTATGTACCATTAAAAATTTATTAAAAATAAGGAAAAAGTAAATAAAATTCCCAAAAAAGCAGGTTAAGGCATAAAATAATATTGCATTATCAGATGCAACCTTTAAAAGCGCTCTAAGCCTATAAATAAAAAAATGTGACAAAGTTCAATAACTTAAACTCAAAAAATAACTTTCCACCTCCCCTCCTTTGAGGCCTTTGCCTTTGGTGTCCGGGCACAAAAGGCATATTAAGGCGTACAAGATCTTCCATATCTTTTGACATCCACCCTACAGTATGGGGTAAAAAGGGCAAAATAAGTGATTTTAACCCTTATAAAAACAAAATGGATTCCTAAACCTCTTTCACGCTCATGTCACGTCGAGGTACTGCAAGAAAGAACTACAAAATCTGATCCAATTTATCATAATCGTTTAGTTAATATATCAGTTCATCATATTCTGAAACACGGGAAAAAAATCATTGGCTTTTCAAATCTCTATCAAGCCATGAAAAAGATTCAACAAAAGACAGAGCCTTTTGTGGTTTAGCCCCCCAAAATGGACACCCCGACGTATTCATGGTGCTCCTTGCCTGAATGCGAGCCTTGAAAATGCCTTTGAAAACATTGGATCAAGGTTATGCTCAACTCTGACCACCAACCAAGGAGCTTTTAAGTTGAGTTCATATGATGGACAAAACTACGGTGCTTGGACATCAACCAAAATAAGAAAGCAAAAGAGCAAGGATTTAATGACAGGAAGAACAACTAACACAGCTAAAGAGAACAGCATACCTTCGTAATCTCATCTTCTTCAAAGTCTTCGATCACCGGGACAGGAACAGATTTTCTGTTTGCAGCTCGCTTGACTCCTTTCTTTAACTCCTTTTCCACTTTGTCTTCAAGTGGATACTTTGCATTATCATGATCGAGTAAGGATAGAAGCTCCTTTCTTATCATCTCATCAGCCTGCTCAATCAAAGTCGGGGGAACAAAAGAGCTTTTGTCTTCATCAGCCCTCATCAAAGAACTCTTAATCAGTTCCAGTGAAGCAGCAGGAGGTCTAGGCAGTTCCCTCTGCAGCACTTTCGATCTCTTCTTAAGTAATGCTTGTTGCCGCGCTTCTTCCTCAGCCCTCTCTCTAGCCAGTCTGTCAGACATGTCTTCCTCGATCTTCTCCTCTGGTTCCTCACTATCTTCGGGTTCTGGTTGGATAACCACTTGGTACTCATTCTTGGGCTGTGGAAGGTTGCTCAAACCAGACCGCAAATTCCTTCTCAAATCAGCTTGTCTACGGAGCTCTAGTTTTGCACTATCATGCACATCCATGTCCTCATTGATGTGAAGCTCATCCCTTATGGGAGTTCCTTTTGGAGTTGCACCAAAAGCATCCCTTGACGGAGTCATGGCAAGTGGAGTCATGCCAAGTTTTGGTGTCATACCCGCACCTCCAGGAGTTGCTGAAGGAGTCAACATGGGATTTGGTGTTTGCATCTCCTTTTTCTTAGGTGTGACCCCAGAAAAATCAGAAGGATGTAGATCTGGATTTTCTCCTCCTAGTAATGGTGTTTGAGACTCTCTCATCCTGGCTAGATTTTCTGCTTCCATCATAATAGCATCACCCTTACCCGCCGGAGTCCTCTGAGGGGTCCGTAGTGGGGTCATCCCCTGTCGTGGTGTCTGGGAATAATTTGCGAGAAGAGCACGTGTTGCACCACTCCCTTCTGTGAGTTCCTCGCTCCCCAAAAGCAGATCACTAGCATACCCCATCTTCGCAATTTCTTCTAATTCATGATCGGAAATCTGGGGTGCTGGAAGCATCAATTTCGTCCTTTTTCGGACTGTTTCTGGATCGTTAAGCTTATTTGCTTGAAGTATCGCTGAAGGGGCATCCTGCCTTTGAGCAATTTTATTCCTCGCAATATCTTGCTTTCTTAATCGGGCTTCCTTATCCATTCTTTTCTCACCCTCAAGTTCCTCGATGGTGGTAGGGAACTTGGGTTGTTCCACTGCTCGATCTTCATCAGCAACGTCAAAGAAGCCCGGAGGAGGCTTCTTCTCGAAGGGAATTTCGGCATTATAGTCTATTCCCTTCCTCTTCCTCTTCCTCTGCCTAGTTTGAATTCCAGCAGCTTTTAGTTCCCTCCTTTTTTGGAGAGAAGCAAGCCTCCTAGCCTCTTCAAGTTGCTTCTCCCTTGCTTTCCTCTTTGCCTTCTTGCCCCTAGTGTTGGCTAACCGAGCTCGTGCTTCTGAAAGCATTTCCTTCTCATCCTCATCCATATCAACGGGGTCTGGACGGGCAGGCTTTGATTCTGGGTTCGGATCAATCTCTCCAGGTCGCAATTTCCGTGGGTCATCACCCGCTTCGTAGTTCTCATCCTTAGCACAGGCAGCATCAAGAAGTTTCTCATACCGCTCAAGACATTGGGATGGAGTACGACCCACAATCGGTGCAATTGTCCGCCATTGGGTGGGCATGAGCTTAGCAAGATGAAGCAGTTTCTCATCTTCTTCTCTGGTCCACTCAGTCTGCAGTAGTACAGGAATAAAATTAGTTTTTCCATGTATAAACTACTAACTTGCTCAAAAATACAATAGTTGGAACATATGAAATGCCAGAAAGACTGACAACATTGCATATAAATATACAATTCAACAAGCTAATTGCTTTACAGGCACCAATTTTCTTTCCCAAAGCAAAATCGGAAGTAAAATATAAGGCTGCTTTGGCTGCAGGGGTATCATATTAGGAGGAAAACATAGTAACAATACATAATCTCAAATATTCCTCTTTGTGGATCAAGTAACAAATGCAGCATCAAAGAATTGGACAAAATTGAACCGATTCGTCATATTTGTCTTGCTGCTTCAAGCATTTCATGTTTCAAATTCTAAAGCAAGACACAATGCTCTTAGCAACCAAGTCCAGAAGACTTCAAAGCAGTACATTAACCTACATTGTAAGTATGCATTACCACTCTGACAACAATGTGACAATTAAGAAACAAGATCTCCAATAAAATGGTCAGCAGATAAAATTTTAAACTGAACACATATCTGTGCAATATTAGAAACCAGGCAATAAATTTAAGGATTAACTGTAAAACAACAATAAGGAAAGAAATCTGCACACGAACGGTAGAACACTCATCAAGATGACCCCCAAAAAAAATACTAAAAAAACGGAAAGGCAATAGACAACTACTATCGCTTCCTTTAGAAAAGTTTTCATATTTATTCATGTGCCAGAATGGGAAAAAATTAAGATCAGTGGCCTTAAACATAATGGAACTCGCACAACACTTGACAGCATATGAAAAGTAGTCAAGGGATACTTCACTTTACCCTCTTGTGCTACTCCCTTTAAACAGATACACCCCCTTCAAATTCAAAACCAAAATTAACCACCCGTACTCCAGACTAGATGGAGGCAATGTAAAAGGCCACAAGGAAGAAAACATGAACAAGAACCAATAACACAAATTCACATCTCCCCCGCCTGTACCCACACCATTCTAGTCCTGGTTCCACTTCCTCCCACACCCCAAGGTGTTTACCTAGTGTTGTATTTATACACTTTATTGACATACAATGTGCCTTGCAAAGAACTTTTACAAAGACCAATTTGTAGAGTTTTCATTTTTCAAATATAAGTGAAGGACCTGATCATCCGTATTTTAAGTTCTCAAAGTTCAAAAGAGCAGCAGTCAAGTCTTCCAGAGAATCTTGAGAGGTCTATATATGGCCATTTTTCCTGTCTCTGACAAATCAGGGCTTGCAGCTTTTGAGGTCATCGAGACCCAGTACCTACAGCAATTGTCAAAAATTGGATGTGCAGCTTATTGGGCAAATGATCTTAAGAACAGTTCCAATGATAACCCTTTTTTAAGCTCTTCGATGGGACTAACACTAAGAATCCATACTGCGCATTATAGCCCGCAAGACAATATTAAGGGATGCTCAATTACTGATAAGAAAATACAATCAAGCTCAAGGAGGGCAGTCTTTGACATATACAATAGTCGGAAGATATGTCACAAATGCTTACATCCGGCTTAAGTTGTACAAGATTGCCATCTGTAGTTTTTATCTTGCTTCTTTATGATATGCTGTCAAGCACTCGTACGGGGTATGGATACGGTACGGTACAAGTACGGGATACAACAAAATTCAAAAAAATAGGGTACAGATACGGTTGGGTACGTCAATGTTATTTTATTTTATTTTTATTATTCTAATATGTTTCATTGTATAAAATAAAATACAAACCCATTTTACTATGTTCGGAAAACAACAGTTTGCACCAAGAAGTCTAGAACTGTGGAACGAGCAGTGACTGAGCAAGAGAGAGGGAGACAACTTTAGATTTTAGGGTTTTAAATTTTATATTAAAAATTTAACATTTTACCCCTATAACTATAAACAACTTACAAAACGACCCTCATACCCATTTTTGTACCGGAGCCATACCACTCGCGTACCCAAAGCAAAAGACGTATCCATACGATTTTGAAGTACCTAGTATGATTTTTGCCGTACCGTACCGGTACTCGTACAGCGCTATTTCGAAGTACCCACGCTTCATAGATGATATGTAATCAGATTGTACAATTCATAGCAGCATGTATCTATTTTTGGTGTTCATCTTCATATGGATTTTTGGGGTTTATGCGCATATTGGGTTATACATATACCAGCATGTATATATATACTGAATACATACATCTGTACGTGCGTGTATATAAATACATATACATATACATATAAATATATGTGTGTGTTTCGACTTTCGAGTACATATATCGTGTGTATATATGTATGTATAATATATATACACACATATGAATATACTCCACACCAGCCTCCTTATGTCCAACAATAACTGACAATGTGAGGGCCACATTTATATTAATTAGATTACTTTCCAGAGCACATCAAGTACCAATCAGATGATTCATTTAGTTATAACCATGCGATTACATTACCACTTAATCTACAGTGACCAAAACATGCATGACTCTTGTGGTTATCCTCCAGATCGGCTCCAATATGCATCTAGGAATTGCAACATATTATTTGTGGTGTCGTCAGTACCAATGAAGCACCGACACTCCTGTAGGTCGCCAAACCCGTGTCAGACAATCAGGGGACGTGACAAAATAGGTACATGGCGCATCGATTTAATTTCAATTGATTTTTTAAGGTGGGACACAAGTGAGACATGGGAGACAAGCGAGGGATATGCATGGACACGTCGGGGTTACATATGCAAGTGGTATATAATGTATAAAAACACATCTACATCGACCGAATCCCTCTGTCGCTGATTGAAGCTCTAAGTTGATCGCGCCTCTTGTCTCTCCCTCAAGTTCTATGTTTGATCACCCCTCCTGTCTCTCTCTCTCCCTCGCACAAAATCGAAGAGAGAGAAAGAGGGGGGGAGAGAGAGATTTCTCAGTAGATGCAATCGTAACTACAATGTAAGTATGAAAAATAATGTGTATTTATTTGGAGATAGTTTCTTGGCCGTGGCCGTGTCCCCATATTATTAAAATTCTCGTGCCAGGTGTCCGTGTCAGTGCTACATTTGTAATTTCTCTTCTCCTTATTGCCACTCAATCCAGCAAATCACAACTCTTCGAAATTGTGTGAATTGAGTACTCGATGATGAACTCCACTGCAAGTTTCAGGTGCCTATATATTTCCTATCAGATTACAACTAGACACGCTTCTCCTTCCTAAGCACTTCTTGGTGGTGATACAATGCAAAACAAAACCAAAAGTAAACCATCTAAATTGTAAATCCAAATCCTAACTCTAGGAAACATAGAAGTCTAAACTACCCTTATGAAACAAAATAAATGACAAGAACACGAATATTATACAACATGCTCAACCCCCGCCCACCACAAAAACACTAAGGATGCGACAGCAAAAAAGATCGG
Source organism: Arctostaphylos glauca (assembly GCA_019985065.2). Lineage (NCBI taxonomy): Eukaryota > Viridiplantae > Streptophyta > Magnoliopsida > Ericales > Ericaceae > Arctostaphylos > Arctostaphylos glauca. Next base: position 26,636,011 of record JAHSPW020000005.1, on the reverse strand, counting down.
GAGCTTGCCAAGGAGGAAATGAAGGCGAGTAAAAGTGTGGGTCTCCATGAAAAAGTCAGCCAACTGTTGGGAAGACAAAACAAATGGCTGATCAATAATGCCCGAATAAACATGTTGGCAAACAAAAATGAAAATTGATCCCAATATGCATTGTCTGCTAGTGAAATACGGAGTTGTAGGCAATCTGAATGAGACTCTTATTACCACAATAAAGAGGTGCGGAGGAGGGGTGACACCCATATTGACAAAAGCCATCACAGCCAAACTATTTCAAAAGTAGCATGAGCGAGCCATTGCTTCAGCCGCTTAGCGGTAGAGCAGACAATAACAGACTACTTGTTTTTCCAGAAAATGAGAGAATCACACAGAAAAAAACATAAACTAGAAATAGACTTCTAGATAAAGATATATCCTGACCAATCATCATCGACATAAGTCTGAAGAGTCAAACTCGAAGTAGAAGAAACAACAGACGCTGAAAAATCGTACCACAAACATATTACTAGATACATAAAAAGGCAGTTCAATGAGTAGATGGAGGAACAAAAACTAATTGATTCACAATGTCAACAACATATGCATTGTCAGGTCGAGTTTCAGCAAGACAAGCAAAGAACTCAACTTGCTCACGATATTGTGAGAGAACTTAACCGGACTATGAATAGTTTTCTCATCAATGAGATTTACACGATGAAGGATGTCATTTGCATACTTAGGTGCGACAAGAGAGGACCTCTAGGAGAGGAGGCAACCACAATACCAAGAAAATACAAAGAGAACCCAATTTCATTTCAAATCACATAAGAGATTACCTTCATTAACAGCACCAAAATCGAAACTAGTCATGGTCATATCATCCTCATAAAGCACGAGGAGAACCAAAAGCATACGTGCAACAAATAGAGCAAACTCATGAAGACTAGCTAAAAACTAATCTGGAGAAGCACATCATGAACCAACTCATACCAAATACAAGGAGACTGTTTAAGACCATAAAAAGCACGATGTAGACAACAAGCAAGTCCAAAGCATCAAAGAAGGCCAAAATAAAGCACATATATACTTCTTCAGATAGATACCCATTAAGAAATGTATTTTTAAAATCCAACTGAAAAAGAGGCCATTTTTGAACAGCAACCACAAAAGCCAAAATGCAAAGAGTGTTCATGTTTGCAACACAAGCAAAAGTCTCATCATAATCAATAGCATATTCCTAAGAAAACTCCTTAGCAACTAAGCAAGTTTTGTACCGCTCCAAAGATCCATCAAAATGGGTCTTCATTCTGTAAACCTATTTGCAGCCAATAAGATTTTTGACATTTACAGAGGAACTAACTTTGAAGTACGAGTTTTAGCAAGAGCAATAAGCTAGTCATTCATGGCATTCACCCAATTGGGATCATTGCAAGCTTCTTTGAAGGATCTATTTTCAAAATAAGTCTAGACAGGGGATAAAAACAAACAATAAGAAAAGGAGGACAAGTAACAGAAAAATCAAGTTGTATAGATAGACGACGGTCAAAAGTAGAATACCGGTGGAAGGATGGATCAAGGTTCTCAAAACTGAGTATGAGGGGCAGAAGAGCTCCTCAACAGACACTAGAACGACAGGTAGCAGATAGAGGAGGTCGAATATCAAACACTTAAAAGAGTAGTGATATACTCCTCAACCCACAAAACAACAAAAGGCATTGCATCAATGCGAATCATATCCTCTTTCGTTATAGGCGCAGTTCTGGGGGGAGGAAGTACGATAGATGCTCAAGGAAGATAACATATCAAGGCAAATCTAACTTTCTAATCACCATATCATAAAAACGGTAGAGCTCTTGATTGATACCATAGCCCAAGAAAAAACATACTACACAACGAGCATTAAGCTTAGTAGGGTCCCTCTTTGGAAGGAGAACAAAGCAAGCAAAACCAAACACGCGAAGAAGGTTTAGTTAGGAACTTGACCAGAGAGAAGAGAGAATTGTGAGACAAAAAAGTAGTCATCCAATTCACAAGATAAGCAACAGTGAGCACAGCTTCTCCTTAAAACACAGAAGGAATAAACGAGGACTTGAACAAAGACCTAACAAAGTCAGAGATGACGATGCTTTCGTCCACCACCACCATTTTGAGGAGGAGTGTCAGAAAAAGGGGTTGATGTATACTACCATGAGTAGCTAAGAATTGTGTACTCAGAGACAAAATATCCCCTGCCCAAATTAGAATTAACAAATTTTGATAGGTAGAAAATTGAGTTTGAACCATGGAGTGAAATATGAAAATCATGGAAAGTTTAAAAAAAACACATTAGAGTTTTCAACGAGAACCTACTTTTTATTCTCTAAAAGAAATATATATGATGAACCACCACCCTATGTTACAAAAGGAAAGACCACACATGAGTATGAACAGCCAAGATTTTAAAATCAATTCGGCGCAAGTTAGGCGGTGGGGGACCTTCTAGCGCCTAGATATAGTAATCGAGAATTAATCGGCCTAGGAGGATTCGTCAAGTTTTTTTCTTTTTTTAATAAACATTCCTACAAAGTTCAAGGTTCCAAACAAAATGAAAATAAGTCATACGGTGCACTAAAAAATCTCAAATAATATTAACCAATTAGTCGGGATTATCCAATTAATCGGCGCTTAGACCCCAATTAATCGGCAGCCAACTAATCGGCCGGTCCAATTAGTCGGCAGTTAGCCAATTAATCGGCGCCCAGACGCCGATTAGGTGACCAAACGATTTTCCTAGGTGATTTGGGGATAATTGTATCGGTGAGTAGTTGACTACCAATTATCCCGATTTTTTGAACACAGTGAACAACAAGAAAATGAAAAGTAGAAACAAAAGTATTTTTATTACCAGACAACAAATATTTTTGGAAACTTACAACCACTACTCTCGAGAATATACTAATCAGAAATTTTACGGAAAAGACTTGACATAACTAAAGTTTAAACGCTCACTAGACAAATGAGCCAACCTAGAATACCAAATATAAAATGGGGGACTTTTGATAGAAATAGATAGATGACAGTGCAGTGGAAAACAACTCCATAGGGATATGAAAACTCTCAGTGTAGAAATCACCAACTTCACGCCCAATAGCAATTTTCTTCTTGGACGCTCGATTATGAACAACACAATACAAGAAGAAAACAAAACATCAAACCGAAATCTTCCCAAATCAAACAAAGACTTAAAGATAATTGAGGAATATAGAAGACGTTGGGATAGACAACAAGAGCATGTACAACAACTAGCAAAAATGGGCAGTCATAATCTCATAATGCTACTTTAGCTAGTCATCTTTTATTGCAAGCTTCCACAATGCTACGTGTTTTGCCTATCCTCCTTTAAAATAATAGTTATTTTTCTCCTTGTTTGTTTTCCTAATATTTTTGAACATCACAAACATTAGTGCAAAAACACAAGTTTCGGCTTCCAAAAAAATCGAAGGCCACAACTCAATCAGCCTCCAAAAAACATTTACGTGCATGCCTTTTTCCTGTGACTGCTGAAAAGGTGTTAGGACGTGTTAGTTCTAATCTTCCGTATAAAAATCAGCCTCCAAAAAACATTCAGAGATATTATAAAAAGAAGAGGAAAACCTTAAAGACTATGCAAGTGCAATTTTCCTCCGGCAACCGACAACCTCTGCAGTTTCATCTATGGTGGTGGATGAAGTCATCAAAGATGCTTCGGCTCATGAAGATAGCAGAAGAAACAAGAAAGAAGAAGACTACTTGAAAAGAGAAAATGCGCCATCTAGCGAGTTACTGTAGCAAAATTAAAGCAAAGAGGTGAATGCCTAGTTTGTTGGAGCTGGTTTCTCTATGAATGAGTATTGTAGCTAAAAATCTCCTAAATAGACTTAGAGAGCACGTTGTACATGCTCTAATAGGGATGCACTAGAAAGAATAGAACTAATATAACCAACAAACATTGGGGAGCCATTTGTTGTCAAAATATTAATAGGGGAGACAAGCGAAATACAACACAAGCCATTATAAATAAATAGACATTAAGTCAAGACAAATCAGAAGTCATATTGATGGGAAGAACCAGAATTAAAAATTTATGTGGAGTGTAAGATAACTATCGTATAAGAAACATACAAACCTAACTGAGTAGTTGGCATCATAGAAGCTTGTGACCTCAAGTGGCAACCACAAACTTTTCATATTGTTTAAACAAGGAGGTGGAAAACCACCAAAGGTAGGAACTCCAAGGGCTACAGAAGGGCAAGAAAGTTGATGTGGTGGTCTAGACTCTAGAGGACGACAAAGTGGTCAACGGAAAGAATGGTGTGCCTTCAACTGCAAGAGTTTATGGCACACATTCTCCCAAGATCACTTTTGGTGGCAAACTACACTCATCATAGCACCAAGGTTTGGGCTACCACGTGATAATAATAGCTTGCATTTTATAGTCTTACATCATGACCAAATGAAAACATCAAACCAATCTTCTATACTAGTCGAAAGGGACTACCCTTTGTTGTTGTGAACTTCAAAATGAAGCTCCGTCACATTTTCACTTTCCAAAACAACCCTTAAAACTTTCTTCCACCCTAATAACATATAGATATTTATGTAAAAAAACTGCTCCCTAAAACTGCTCAAAAAAAAATTGTTCCAAAAAATTGCTAACAAAAAATTCTTGAGAAAAAAATCTTGTCTGACAACTACAAGAATTATCAACCGTATTTATAGATACATCGTGTTTGCACGCATCGCATGCGCCACGGACGCTAGTAACTAGTTACAAAATAAATGTATTTGAAATGGAGTAATCAAAGACTATTGGTGATGCGAAATAGTTGTTGGTGATGCGAAACTGCTATCACCCAGCGCTTTGACAAGGTCAAATAAAAATTTAGCAGTCAAACGAAGGTCCAACCAAGTCAAGAGGTGATATCAAATTTGGGTTCAAACCAAACCCAAACGAAGCAGATCTAAGGATTCCAATCACAACTGAGTGGCATTGGTGATCGGAAAGTTGTCACCAGTAAATTGGGAGTGAGGAAAAAGGGTTACCAGTGAATTGACCAAGAATAAAAGGCCTTCAGCGATTTTCGAACGTCCAGTGAGGTCACCAAAGGACAAGAGAGGGTCTACGAGTGGCATAACTAACTGGGTACTACAGATCAGGGGTCAAAAGCAAAGTTATCAATCTCGTCCCGCACCGCCCTCGTACGGTACCGAACCACTGGAGTACCGTTCCGACCACTGTTTCGGGCTGTTCCGAGTAATACTGACCGGTACCATACCGTACCAGTCAATATTTAAAAAATAAAAAATTCAATTAATATTTTTAGGGTAATTACACATAAATTGAGGCTAAAATCATCTTTTCTCTTATGTTTGGTGACTTGTTTTTAAATTGTGATGCTTTATTTTATATGTGTAATATGATTTTTTGTTAAAAAATATTATTTGAAATATATATATTAATTTTAGCGATAAATCCAAAACAGTTTGCCAGTACACACCAGTACCGGTACATACCATACCAATAGTAAAACCGGTACGCTCGCGGGTACGAGATTAATAACTTTGGTCAAAAGTCCCCAAAGAACTAAATTGGTGAACAAACAGAGGTCACTGAGGATTCTAGTTGACGAAGCTCAAAAAAGGAGTGGAAGAGATGCTAGGGTATACAAAGATCCCGCGAGTGCGGAAGAGAGGCCGACAAGGGTATGCACTATTGGGTTTTGCTTTAGAATGCAAATCTGATAAAGATGCAAAAATCTGATGCAAATACAGATCTAGATATATATGCGAAGACAATGCAAATCGAGGGAAAAAGATTATCAACAAGCAACGCGAGTCAAGATACCAATATGAGAATACGGTGGCACTTACGAGTTGCACAAAAAACAAACAAAGCAAATGTCCACCTCGAAGGCATCCTGTTATAGTGTTATATACATGCGAATTCTCAACGTATGAACTAGAATGGTGCATCCTCAACAATTCAGAAGGCTTAACAGGGTGCCGTTACATCAATTCATTGCAGATTCGCAATATACATTACGAACCCAATGATCATAGAACAAATTGATCCAGAATTAGGAAGTAAAATCTAGAAACAAATTCTCATGTATAAGCTGTGCTTTAACTTTGTCTTCCTCAAATGTTTATGCATTCTGGAAGTTAAAAAAGTGCATAGCACATGTCGCACTAGGTAAATAAATACATTGTGAAAAGCGAACACCTTCCAGTGAAAGAAAGAAAAAACTCCTTTTGTCTCATATTGTATCTTTTTTAAAGGTCGTGCCATTTTGGAATCACAAAATGCACTTCCGTGCACAATTTTTTGATTTTCTTAGCACCAATTTAAAAATCACAACTAGTTCTTTGAATTGGTACTAAAATTTTTTTAAAAAAATGCACGGAAGCGCTTCATTTTTTAATTAAAAATGGCACAATTTCTTAAAAAGGACAAATAATATGGGAGGAGGGAGTAGCCACCAACAACACGAAGAAAGTTGGAATGTACACAAAAAGAAACCAAATAATACTCCTAAAACACCAAGCTACAACCACAATACCAGAAACAAGATTAAGTGTTAAGAGCTGCTTCAAAAACAGTTTATTTTCTCAAATTTCGTTTGACATTTTCACAGCAACAGTATACACTACTCTAAAAACATGTTCTAGGAAAAACAGCACATTTTCCAGCAATACACCAAGAAAATTGGCAATAGGTAACCCATCAAGAAACTTAAACCTCAAATAATAATCATCACACTAGCACAAAAAAATCTCCGGGGCAATAATCTTCATTTACTTTCAAAATTACCATCTTCTGTTCCAATTAAAACCTAGAGTTGGACTTGGGTTCTCAAAATTACATATAAGTGCTGCTCACTAATGTTTGTGAAATTTAAGTTTCTAAATGTCACTATAGGCAACAATGTCTGGAGTCCTCACTGACTGTCCTACACACTAGGTGAGAAAACTATATCTAATGCATATTATTGTCTGACTTATGATTCTTTCTCTTGATCTCCTACATACACAATTTGAAAGAGATCTACTCAATGTCCACTCTTGCCTTCTTTCTTGTTTTTGTCAGTTTGATCCTGGCTCAAAAGAAGTGCTAGCTATATGCTTAACACATGCAAGTCAAACGTTGTTTTCGGGGAGCTGGGCAGAAGGAAAAGATGCTCATATCTTTATATTCCTATCGTCTCTTAAATTAGGATCCCTTAGCTAGAACTAAGCGAATACCATGAGATGATAAATCGTCTGCACCGTCTTCTCTATCTGGCTAAACTACATATCCTCTCCTATTGAAATCACATCAATAGAGAAGCAGCTAATCTTATGTATGGTTCTTAACTTCTCATTTTCCTTTTTTTAACTTCCCGCTCTACATTACCAGATGCAAAAACACAAAAGAGGGTATATTTTGTTAAGTAAGGACACTAAACATAGTAGAACTTCAATACAGGGGGAACACCAATGCGGTCTTCTCATTTAACCAAATACAGCTAGATGTAACAATTGAGAACAAGACATCATTCTCTCCAACATAAGGGCCAAAGCCTTACTTTGATTTCTTCGGTTGTACACTCAACAACCAAAGAACCATCACTGCACTATCATACACCACTGAAAAATATATGCCACAAAGCAGGCAATAGAAAATCCACGAAGATTCACAAATAACCAGCGACGAATCCTAAAAGAAAGCTCCAAGAGAAAAAGCATAAGAACTGGACATGAGAGCCAGGTCATCAACTAGTAATGTAGTGTGCTCATATGGTTCACGGCTTTAATTACTTCCAGTGATGGAAGTAGGATTACGCAAAATTTACTGTTTAAACATCGATGCAATATACTCCTGTCATAATGAATTAAATGGAAATTTTCGAATAATTTAAGAACGAAAGTGTGGTGTACTCACAAAGAAGTATATTGCATCATATTCTATTCAATATTTTACAATTCTGAATATCCCCTTTTCCATGGACTTAATCAACAGTTGTAAATATAACACTGTACATACTCATCCCCTGCGTAGTGGCCACCATTCGGCCTCCAACCTTTGGATCTATCCTTCAATTTACGTCCCTTTTCTAATAATTCTCCAAGCAACCCAACAGAGCATTATATTATCGAAAAAGAAGGGGGGGAAAACCTCGGATACCCCAGAAAATTCACATTAGAATTGACAGTAAAACGTCACAAAACAACCAAAACAATAAGGAGGGCATTGAAACGTATCAAAATTGAGAAGAAACCGAACGCATACCTTCTTGATGGAGGGATCCAGCCACTCGTACCAGCGAGCCTTGCACTGTTTGGCAGATTTGCGGACGAGAAGCGAAGAGATCCGAGCCCATTGGTTCTTCCCATACTTCATAACCGCCGCCTTCAATATCTCATCCTCGGTGTTCTTCCACACCCCTCCCTTTATCATTATCCTCATCTTCGCTGGATTTAGTTCGTCCCCCCCAAAGAGGACCCTCCTTTTTCTTCTTCTTCAAGGGCTTTCAAGAGATTGGCGTTGTCTTCGCCTTTTGCCGGTAAATATGTCCGTACCGGCAAAACTCTCTCTCTACTAGGGTTTTAGTGATATGAGATGGTGGAAGAAAATGGTCGATATGCTGTCTGCCTCTCTCTCTCTCTCTCCCTCTTGTTAGACCCAAGGCCAGCACGGATGTATATTACAAGAAGTTGTTACTTATGGGCCGATTGGATGGAGTAATATTTTCAGAGGGATAATTTTTGGAGGGGATGAAATAAGAAGAGGTATTATTTTTTTAAGGATAACCTACATTAATATGATATTTATAGAGGGATATAAAAAAATAAATGGTTTGGATGAGGGATTAAAAGGGGAATATATTTTAACTTGGTTTGGATGATTTAAAAAATGAGGGGATAAGAGTCGGTAGATAAGGAAAAAAACTGTCAAATGACTATTTTACCCTTGTGCAATATTAAACTTGATTATGTATTAAATAAAGTATATAAATGTAAAACTGAATATATATAATTAATATTGGACAATTTGAAAAACTGAATATATATAATTAATATTGGACAATTTGAAATATTAATTAATTAAGAAATTTATTAATGTATTATATTTAATAAAAAAAGTTATTTAAAAAAATGAATGGTAAGTAAAAATATCAATCAATTAAAAAAATTAATAATAACAAAATATAATTCAACAAATATCTTACCATAATTCAATTATCCTTAATTAAAATATTCCGAGTCAATATTTAATTCTGAAATAATTTTTTTAATAAACAATAAATTTTTTGTATTTTTTTTAGAATAAAATTTGAAAAGCACGACTAAAAAGGATTCGAATGAGCAATGTCGGTCACTTTTTTTCCCTCAAAAGTTGGGTCCATTAGGACATATGATGAATGTGAATATTTTTTAATAATTTAAGAGTTTTTTAACTTTATTTTATCAATTAACAAAAAAAGAAAAAAATAACAACAAAATATAAATCAACAAATAATTTAACATAATTCAACAACTTTTTATCAAAATATTTCGAGTTTACGGTTATTCCTAAAATAATTTTTTAAGTAAATAGTAAATTTTTAGTATTTTTTCGAAAACAAAATTCGGAAAGCACGACTGAAAGGGATTTGAACGAGCAGTGTCGGTCACTTTTTTTCTCCAAAGTTAGGCCCATTAGGACATGTGATGAATGTGAATATTTTTGAATAATTTAAAAAAAATTTAACTTTGTTTTATTAATTAACAAAAAAATATAAAAATAACAACAAAATATAAATCAACAAATACTTTACCATAATTCAACCATTCTTTATCAAAATATTCGAGCACACGGTTAATTGTGGAATAATTTTTTAAGTAAACAGTAATTTTTAGTATTTTTTCGAGAATAAAATTTAAAAAATACGACCAAAAGGGGTTCAAATGAGCAGTGTTGATTATTTTTTCTCCCAAAATTGATGGACAAGGGAGATAAAAAGGGGTAAAAGTGACAAAATATTCCCCCTCCACTCCCGGATAATTTTTGGGGAGGTCAAAGGTGGCCCAAAAATTATCCGGGACAAAACCCCTAATAGGGCAAAACTTATAAGGGGTCAAAAATTAAGATGGGAGCATTTATGCCTTCCAAACTATGCCAAAACTACTAATAAGGGGTGATAATTTTTGGAGGGGGGCTTTCCTCCCATCCAATCGGCCCCTTAGGGGAGATTGGACGATGGATTTTTTTCTAGCGTATAAATTGTTAAGTGCCTGTTTGGATGGGAAAAAGTTTTCTTTTAAAAATTATCACCCTTGGTCTCGTTCAGTTGCTAGAAAAAGATAAAAAATAATAAAAATTAAATTTTTTGTAACTTTTTTAATGTTCAATTATCAAGAAAGTAGTAAATTCTAGATTTCAAATTTTTCCACTGAAATTTATTTTTCCTTTGCCAAATTCACAGGATTATGCATCGCGAGAAAATTTTTTGATTTCTATTTAGACCGTAGTAATTATTAAATTAATTCTTATTATTTTCCGTCCTAATTTGAATTTTTTTATTTGGCATCACTTTTTTTTGTTATTAGTTCATCCAAGAGATTTTAAAAAATATATAAAATTATGTTCAAAAATAAAAAAATTCATAAAAGACAAAAAATAACTAAATATATGATACGTTTTAACTTATTTTTCATATTTAATGAATCTTTTTTAGCTTTTGAATAAATTTTATATTTTTAAATTCTTTTTATTGAGATGAACTAATATTCTAAGAAATATTTATAAATATTTTTGGATAAAATAAAAAATATTTAATTTAGTTAAGTACAATACTACACTAGGTAATACAATAGTTATATATGTGTTTTAGGGTACAGTATATTTATGATACCTTATTTGTTTTTTACATAATAGAATATATACCAGAACTACAGTAATACATATAAATATACAACGAGTAGAAAGTGAAAGTCGACAAAAACTGGACATATATTACTCTTTTATACATATGTTAGTCTAATATATTTAATAATATTATGTACATATCTAAGTATATCTAATGCTATATACATATCTAATATATTTATTCCACTATATTTATATATGATATACATATTTAATATATCAAATATATATTATTTCTCTTGTTAGTTTTGTTAATGAAATGAAAATATATGTTTATCTTATTATTTGTTTAACTTGGTGGAGAGAGACTTCCTTACTGGCCACGTGCCCCATGAGACTCGGGTTCAATTGAACGAGAAAGTGAGCCCCAACGACAAACGAACAGTCTGATACATCAACCGTCTACTCAATATCCTTGTACGAGTCCACAATCACTACACGAGATGAACCTTGGTTTGGTGAATTGAAGTTGGCCTTAGGTGTAATAGGACTCCCAGTTACTGCGCGCGATCGTATACTGAGGTGCTCCCCGCCGGTTGTTGGAACGACGCGAGCCGAGCCGGGCCTCGATTCAGAAACAGAAAGATGAAGGGCCCAAAAGTCTAAATAGGGGTGAAAAAGACCCCATCTCATTGGGGGCGGAAAACGAATCGACATCTCGATGTGATACAGCCTTTTCTATTTTAGTTGGGAAAGAACGCGAAGTCCATCCGAACCGTCCAATGAAGTGGAAAATTCCACCATTTTCACACACAGCTTGAATCTCGTTCAATCCATAAACACGTGAAATCTCACATCTTCAACTAAGACCCCTCGACCAATCTCATCTATCCTGCGCGGTTCCACCCCTTTCTCTTAGTGCAATCTCTTTCGAAAGAAAGTAGTTTTCTTTTTCAAGTTCGCGAATCCGGTCTTGTAATCGCCTCGATATAGTCGAGGTTACGCCGATGCATTTCGATTTCATTGTTGTGCTGCTGCTGCCATAAATGGTTAAGAAGATCTGCTTTTGCTTCTAAAACTCCGGAATGGTTGTGACTAATCACTCCACTCTACGTTATATGCTTTGCCCCGCCAACACGTGAAGCAAGTCCTCGCACTGGATCACATTTCAATCCGTTCTTAGCCAATGCCTCTCCCCTGACGCTGAGTTTTTAGGGGCTCATACTCTACGTCGACCCGACCGATCAGCCCAGCCTCATGAGACCCCCTGATACACTTCATCCTCCTCAAGTTATTCCACTTGGCACTTGCGCCCAATCGCTCACCAGGAACAAGGGTCCATTCAGCGAGAATCGACCCCGCCTGATCTGCATTGAAAAAACCAAACTCCTTTACTTGTCGCCACCCCGTCAATGAGCTCTTCTTCGAGTCCATTTTGACTTATCCCAAAAGCAACGCTGGACTCGCTGAGATGATTTGACGGACCCAAGTCATATCATACACTGTCGAGAAGTCTTGCCACCATGCTCACTTTGGTGACAACATGAGTTTCTCGAAATAGCTCTCATAGCCGTGACCACTTTGACTCCTTACCCAGCGATGAAAATGGAAGGGCGCGCTAGCGCACTGTACTTAATGTTCTTGGGCTCTTCTTTCCTGTTTGCTGTAACTGTAAACAGCCGATTTGCTTATTCAACAACTCTCTAATCAGTTTGGGCACTAGGCAGTAATAACAGGTAAGGTTAGTACGGACCCTTTTCAAAGGTCACTAGAGTGGCTCCCATCTTTCCTCACTCGAGATCTAGCTTTCCCTGCGGATTCACTCACGAAACCGGCCGGACGCTTTGAGGAGCATTTGAAATGTATAGGATTGAAATGTTGAATAAAGCTTCGAGATTTTGTTTTTTGAATTGTAGAATGGTAGAGTGGATGTTATGTTTACCAGGGGGTTAAATGATTTGAGGCCGGGGTTGATGTTCTTTCGTCCTAAACCAGCAGAGGAACTCATTCCCTAACCTTCGGACAACCGAGGTGTTCGGAGGGCCTAGGCCGGGCATTGATCTTCGTCCAGCATCTGATTGAGAGCCCACCTGAAAAGGGAAACAAGTCATTAGGTAGGGGCAACCACCGGGAAACGAATGATGAGGTGTTTCAATCTATGAATCATCTAAGTCAGTAGGAGTTGGGAAGTTCTCAAAGGAGACAGAGTCAACAAGTATCGATCTTTCTTCTTAGCCAACAGGATGATCTGTTGTTCGGATTCGGATGATGATCTACGTCTAGATCTACATCAACGTCTGAGGCAGGAGACTTTGTTGAGCCCTGATCAGTACGCTTTTAAGTCAATGTCCAAGCCTATGCTGTTTCCAAGTCAAGATGATCACCCCCAGACCTATACGCTATTTGACCAACGATCATATAATTCCTGGAAAAGGCAGACCCACATATGGGACCCTGACCATGCACCGAGATAGGATGACCAATAAGGCTTTTCCTTCCTGTCACTCTCCGTTTAAAGTTTTGTTCCTGACCTCCTCCTCCAACTTACATTCGCTTCTTGTTCTGATCTCACGGCTAAGACGGCTCGCCTAAGACAGCACGACAAGAATGATTGACTGACCTACCAAGCAAGGAGACTAAAAAAAAAAGGGATACAGCTGACCCATTTCGTCGACTCGGCTTTCTTGATCGGTCTTCAGAAGATAGATTTCTTCATGTTGGTGTGGACGTGCTATATCCGAAACGTACTAAATATAATAAATATCGTAAAGGCAGATGTAGCAGGGGTTGCAAACCGGACGGTACACAACTTGGTTTTGGAAGATATGGCATTAAAAGTTGTAGAGCGGGTCGTCTTTCATATCGAGCCATTGAAGCAGCGGGTGCAATGCAGCGAGCTCGGAACAATTTTCAAGAGATTGAACCATTGTGTACCAAAGCTAACCTAACCAAGAAATCGACCTAAATAGAGTATCTAAAGGCGACCTGATTTCAATCCCATGTTTTTTGGAGCGAATGAAAGGCAATAATCGAAAGGCTCATGAGTTTCGGCTCGAGAATCAATCATAAGCTCCGATTCCATGCCCCCCGGCTTCTCCGCCCGGTTCCCTAGCTCATGCCAGGAACTCACTTATGAGAAAATAGAACAGTACATTGCACTATTGATACGGAAAATCTTTTTTATTGCCTGGAACTACAAGCAGATGCCGCTCGAGATATTGATTCCTGGTTGCGTGAATTTTCAGAAGTTGAACAATTTTTTTACGAAACAGAGCAACGGCTGAATTGGGCCATGGAAAATGTAGAAGATCTGTATGCGGCTCAAGACGAAGAATCGGCCCGGCAGGAGGCCGAATTTAATAAAAAAATAGCACTGGATCAATCAAATCAACTACTCGGTAAACCGGATCTCTAATAAGGCACTGGAATTAGACCGCTTCACCCCTTGGCTAGTCATTCCCACCTTCATAGGAAGGATCTTCCAGTAAGGGGATATTTTGAACGGCTATGTCCGGACTATTCTCTTTATCATTCTCTTCTAATTTCAATTTCATCGCCCTTGATCTTAAGATCTGAAAATTCCATAGAATGATGTCTGAAATCGCTGCTGTGTGGGTCATTCACTGTAGTTACGTCCTCGGAACCTCGCCTCGCCTTTTGGTGCTTGGACGTCCCGCATCTTATTCTACTACTTCTTTTGTAGAGGAAGTCAGTCGTGAATCTCGGTCTAACTTTGTTACCTTAGCCTGGAAAACCGCCTAGTTTCCTAGGCCTCCTTCTATCCCGATATTGAGCCAAGCCCGGCACCCCTGATTGTGTTACGGATTCAGTTGCCCAAGAACAATCAAACTGTTCGTAGCTCTAATTGCGTGATCGGCTGTTAGGACGATGGGGACGATAGAGAGTCCTCTAGCCCGGTTCCGTCCTATGTGAAGCTCTCCCCCAAAGCTTCCAAATCCTTGCTAAAAAGAAATGATCTAGACGACCTCGCATTGCCGGTTGACACATCCCGCACGCAATGTGACCTGGGATATTAGCGGTCAACACAAATGGTTACTAGCCGTCTCACACGGTCTCGATAGCAAGGATCTTGAGAGAAAGAAGGATGGCTTCGAAAACAGATATAGAATCGATGAGAAACAAAACAGAATGTACAGGATTTTTAGCACGTACAACCATCAAACCAGAGACCAAAGCAGGACTTGACAAAACAGAAAGTATCATAGTACGTCGTCCTTCCCTGAAATGGAACTTTCATGCTAGTTCTTGCTCCAGCATGAAAGTCCAACTAGAAACAACAACCAGCACGATTGTTCTTATTTCATTTTCTTCTTCCTCTTAGAAATCACTGAGTTACTTACGGAATCTCAAATCTTTCGACGCCGAGAATTTTTTATGTGTCCAGGTCGATCAGAGGTTCGGCTTCCTTCTCCCCCACCTTTTAGCGTTCTGAACCCCTGAAAAAAGAAAGAAACCCGAAATCAAAAAGAAAGAAGAGAAATTGGGGCAACCCGAATGGGAAGAAGAGGGTCAGCCAAACAGCGGGCAGCTCCACTTTGTATGTTTGCTGAGCAGACCAATCAGGCATTTTAGAAAAGGGAAGGGAACTTCTCACCGAAGGAGGCAGTAGGAATGAAAGAGGCGGGAAGCTACCGCTTCTAGAATGCAAGCTTATCCTTGACTTTTTTTTAGAGCGTACCGGTATTTTGAAAAAAAGGGGGGGGGGGTTATGGATGAAGTAATCGGAATGAAAAATGGTTACGGTTGCGGAAACCAGAGAAAGTCGGGAACCGTCGGTTACTTTTTGAATCAAAGTAGCGACGAGCCGAGTACTCCGACTACAGGGGGGGAAGCAAAGCTTCGTAGACAGCTTCGCTTCCTCGTCGCTTCTTTCTGGCGACTAGCTTCTCAAGTGGGTGGCTTGGTAAGCAAGCTACCTTCAACATCAGTTAAATCCCTATCAATAATAGGCCGGAATGGTGGGGAAGGAGGCCCTCCCTACTTCAATGGAAAGGGGGAATCGCCGTTTCACAGCAGCTCCTCTACAACGACTTTTCGCCCAAGATGATCACGAACGAAGACAGTGAATTGCGTAGATAGGAGGAGGAAACGAACCAACCCACTTGTCCTGATCGGAACGCTTGAAGAAAGAAATGTCCCTGAAAGCCCTTCCGGGGGCCTAGCCCTCTTTCTCAACTCGAGTCTGAAGTTCAGCGGCTTTCATCGTTGACGAACACCTGCGCTAATAAGACAAAGAAATGGGGAGTCTATGCTTCTTCTTTATCGAGAGGATTCCCATCATTTGAAGTCTCCGGCGAAGGAGACAAGGGCGAGGCACCGAACATGTTCTATCCTCAACCTCCATCCGTCATTAGTAATCTAAATTCGCTTTTCCTATTCACTAGTACACTGCGCGCTACAACTAGCAGCCCCTTTACTAGTAAGGGAAAACGCTAGCGCGGCGCGCTAGCTAGCTACAACTAGTGTTAACCCCTACTTTCTTATTGTTGGGATATTAGAAGAAGCCTGCTGAAAAACAGAAGCGCGCTAGTGCGCAACGGCTGATGAAAAGCCAGCGACTTGTTAGGAGTAGGTTTTGGCTTGCCCCTTTCTTATTATTAGTAAGATAGGTTTGGAACCCTATACAAGGGGCTGCTTGCTGCTCGCCCCTCTCTCTAAAGGGGCTTATGCACTCCACTCGTTACCACTAAACGACGAAGCCAGGAGCGGAAGGAGGGACTTGAACCCTCAACCTCAGCCTTGGCAAGGCTATGCTCTACCATTAAGCTATTTCCGCCAGCTACGATAGTGGCGAAGCACTACTGAGCAATTCACGTATCACTTGAGACGGACGACTTCTGTTTTTCCGCCGGACCACAGTCTTGACCTCCGATCGAGCTACGAGCACGAGTAGGTAGGCGGCGTCAGGGGGAGGGGCAAACGTCGTCTTCAAAAGATCGTCTTCTACCTTATATTACCACATATGAGAAGATGTCCTACGGCTAACTTCTTCTGGGTCTCTTTCCCGAAGCGAAGGTGGGGTTCGGTTTTTCCCTTTGGTGACGGAGGAATCAAATAAAAGGTCCCGCGTGGTCGTAACATAATCGGTTAGTGGGGAAAAACGGGTCGGGATTCAAAAGAATTGGGCGAAGTGTTTGTTCCTGAACGACTGGGAAGTGGAAAGACACTAAGGGAGAGGGATATACTCCTTGATTTTAGTAATCGCCGAAATTGTACGACGAACCTTCTTGTTCCAGGCGTACTACCCTGACACGTTATGGTTTTCTTATACCGGCCCGGTTTAGAAACGGATAGTAGTATGGGTAGGACTTCTCATCTAATAGATTCTCCTTTACCTTTCCTTCACTCCTTAACTACAATCTCAAGGAAAGCTTTCATTCCATCTACCGAATGAAAATTAATGCAATTAGTTAGCCGGCATGGGAGAAAGAACCCGCAGGGGTTAGTTAGTAATAAATAGGATGCTTAGCGGTCGGAGAAAGGCGGGGCACTAGATTGGAAGACGAAATAATCTACAAGGGGGACGGGGGGGGGGGGGGGGGGGCTGCTTCTTACGGATCTTAGTAACGAAGAAATGACCCAGTTTAGCGATCGAGAAGTAACGATAGTGAGCCGCCTTCTATCAATTGGTTAGATGAATGGTTTCGAGATGCTTGGATTCTCGTCCAAAGCAAGTGGGAAGAAGGAGTCAAGTCAGCCGAAGGGAAAAGAGAAAAGAGAGACGAGTACGAGGTTCATAACTTCTAGACAAGGGCATTCATATAGGCCAAGCCTATTCTGATTACAACGATTGAGAAATTGAAAGAGACCAGGATCAGATCGGCTATCTTCGAAACTCTTCCTTAAAAGATAATAGAATGCAATTTCTATGGATAGGTGGTTTGGTAAGCATATGAGAGAAAGGCGCTTTGACCCTCGATCCCAGGGACATAAAGTAGCTCCCATCATCATAAAGAGAAAAAGAGAACCATCTCTTTCAAAAGTTCCTTTGCCCCAACCCAGCCATCAACAGCTGTGTCGTATTGCCAGCATTGGCCCACTTTACGTCATTCCATCGATGAACCCTGCATCTATATGTACATAGATAAATACTCGCCTGCAAGGTTCTTTCAAGCTTTCCTAAAGGTTAGAAAGATAAGTACATATTATAACAAATATCTACGTTGACTGCCTTGAGTGCGGGCCATCCCGCTGTGGGTCCTACGATTGAATGCCGAATCCCCATAAGCAAGAATTCTTATTAATTGTTGATCGTCGATCGCTTTCTGCGAAGAGGATGACCGTGTAGCTAAGGGAATTTCTGATGATAAACTAAATATCTTAATAAATAGAAGTGTGCCTCCGAAGAGACTCTTTCTTACGTCGAACTTCTTATCGCGGAACCAAGGGCGACTTCGAAAAAGAAGATTCACTCAAGCTTTATGATTATGAGAAAGTCAGCCAAGTTCCTACATATTATTATAAGTCATTATGATGGAAAGTCTTTTTTGGAAGGTAACCATTCCTGGAAGAAGGACCCCAACTTAGTGATGAACTCGAAGGACAGGAAATTAAGAATGCCTTGGCTTGAGCAGCTTTGGATGCATGAAAATTGTGTCGCTCTAGGTTAAAATAAAATAGAACCTACCTCGGAAAACGACTTTCGAAAACGATTACTGCAGATCGACATCGGAGGTGGCCCAAACCTAGGCTGTGACGCTTCCTGTTGAGACCCCCGAAGAAAACCCCCCTCCCCTTCGGACTCCATATCTCTTTTGACTCTATATATGTGGGCACCTGATATCTATGAGGGTTCACCCACCCCGATTACAACATTCCTTTCTATTGCGCCTAAAATCTCTATTTCTGCTGAAAATGTATTTTTTTTCTTGGTTTAAATTTTTAGCATTTTAATTTTTATGAACAATTTTCATAGTTTTTGAAAAAAAAAACTTTGAAAATATATGAATCTCAAAATTAATTTTCTTCACAACTAACCATTTAATTCAAAAAAAGTTCTCATTATTTTCTTTTTCCTGACAAATGAGCAAATAAATTTCTATTTTCCAATATGATTCATTTGGCAAATGAACACACATAGGAAAATAGATTTTATTTTCTTTTACTTCACGTCACTTTACTTTTTCCGAGAACAATTTTCTCGTACGACTTTCTCGATAATTAAACGGAGCCTTATTAGAGGTTTTGACTTAGTTTAGAAAAGATAAATGCTTCCCTTTTTAGTTTTTCACCCCTAGTATCTTTTACCCCATGAGAGCCCCGTTCAGTTGGTAGGAAATGATGAGAAATAATGAAAAAACTAATTTTCTTGTAATTTTTTTGGTATTTAGTTACCAAAAAAGTAGTGAGTCTCATATTTCAAATTTTCTTATTGGTATTTATTTTTCCTCAAATCATGTCCTGCCAAATTCACAGGATTATGCGTCGCGAAAAAATCTTATAATTTCTATTTAGACTGTAGTAATTATTAAATTAATTCTTATTATTTTCCGTCCTAATTTGAATTTTTTTTGTTTTGCATCAATTTTTTTTTGAGTTATTAGTTCATCTCACCAAGAGATTTTAAAAAAATATAAAATTATGTTTAAAAATAAAAATTCATAAGAGACGAAAAATAACAAAAAAATGATACGTTTTAGCTTATTTTTCATATTTCATTAACTTTTTTTTAGCTTTTTGACAAAATTATATATTTTTAAATTCTTTTCGTCGAGTTGAACTAATATTCTAGAAAATATTGATAAATATTTTTGGATAAACTAAAAAACTATTTAATTTAGTTAAGTACAATGGCACACAAAGCAGTACAATAGCTATATATGTGTTTTAAGGGTACACCATATTTATGATACCTTTTTTTTTACATAATAGAATATATGCCAAAACTACAGTAATACATATATTATACATATGAATATAATATATTAATATACAACGAGTAAAAAGTGAAAGTCAACAAAAACTGGACATATGTTACTTTTTTATGCATGTGTTAGTCTAATGTATTTAATACATTATGTACATATCTAAGTATATCTAATATATTATATACATATCTAATATATTTATTTCAAATATACATATTTAATATATCAAATATATATTATTTCTCTTTTTAGTTTTGCTAATGAAATGAAAATATATGTTTATCTTGTTATTTGTTTAACTTGATGGAATGAAAATACATTTCTTTTTTTCTTGATTTAAACTTTTAGTATTTTAATTTTTATGAAGGATTTTCATAGCGGTTAAAAAGAGAAACTTTGAAAATATATGATCTCAAAATTAATTTTATTCACAACTAACCATTGAATTCAGAAAATTTTTTATATTATTTTCTTTTTCCCGACAAATGAACAAATAAATTTTTATTTTCCTATAGGATTTCTTTAGCAAATAAACACATAAAAAAAATAGATTTCATTTTCTTTTACTTCACTTCACTTTACTTTTCTTGAGAACAACTTTCTCGTACGACTTTCCCGATAATTAAACGGAGTCGAGAGGTTTTGTCCTGGATAATGTTTTGGCCACCTTTGACCTCTCCAAAAATTATCTGGGAGTGGAGGAAAAGTGTTTTCCATTACATAAAGTCATGATTTTTAATATAAAATCCTAAAAAATGGAACTACTGATATTGTATTTATGAGTGAAAGCTCAAATTTACATTTAGTGTATTTATACGAGAACATAGAAAAACAAATTTACTTGTTCTTATTAATATGATTCAGTTGTACTCATTAAGCATGTGATTAGCTCATGCATGAAAATGCGACACTATTTCAGGTGCTCGAGAATAGAGAGTCTACTGTACAACTATCGTTGTTGGTGTATCTTTTATTTGTTTTGGGAGAGAGATTGATTGTATCATAAGTATAATTTTTAGTGTTTTTGTTTTTAATCAATTGTTGTACCCAAGATTATCTCAAGTTACAGAACAAGTGGAGACAGTTATGAAGCTGAATCAATAAACCTTAAATCCATGGGCAGGTCTGGACATGATCAAATTGAAGGCAGTGTTGTTCAACTGAAGTTTTTGTTGACATCTGTTATGGGATGTGACCTAGTATGAGGGGTTATTATCTCGTAAGATATTGTATATTCCAAATTTCTTTTAAAATTTGTCTTTTATTATTTATTTTCATGATAGGGAATAGGCATTATTGGGTGATTCTATTAGATGTCCGGGTTTGGAGCGTGACAGGTACAATTTGGAGCATCCTAACATTGCTCATTATATTTAGCTAAATACATTTACTCCCTCCCATTCATATTTGCACGCATGTTTCAAATCTCCAAACTACAAGGGAACAAATCCCCAAATTACTTCTCTAGTGTGTGAGTCGTTCATTACTCCAATTTTTCATTGGACGAACACCAAAGTCCCGGTGCCCTTCCAATTTCCATGCTCCACTTGGCTCGGGAAATATGGCCGAGTTGGTAAAGCTAGAGAGTACTCTAATCGTCTGGTTTCCATGACGTGTTGGGTTTCTAATCGTCATGTGGGGGTCCTTTGAATTTTCGGGTATAACATTTCACAATCGCCATGGAAAAAATGTTCAGAGTCCCTGAAAATTCACTAGTTTTTTTAATTTGTGACCACTAAATGACAAATAAGTGCAGCCCCGAGTGACTCAGCTACAACTTTTCTTCAACTGTCTGTCGTTTGTTGTGGTCCTGTGGACTGCCATCTGTGTCAAATTTGCTTTCGTCGTGGTATAGAAATCAATTGGTTTATCCAAAAAATTGGTCGATTTCGTGTTCTCAGCCTGCAAAGTTTATTCATGTCATTCGTTGAGTTTTGTTGGTATATATTCATCTCTCTCTCTCTCTCAGGGAACTTTACAATTTTCATTCGATGTGGATATCTATTAACGCAATTTATTTGATTTTCTTGAGACTTTGTGGGTTTCTTGTGCAGTTGTCGGAATTTGGGTCACTTCACTTGACGGGTTCATAAATTTTGCTTTTGATAACCGACGGTAAGAGCGCAAACAATAAGGTTTCTCACTGCGATTTGATTCGCTGCAATTTTTCTTACTTAAAGGAAGTGAAGAAGGGCTTGCAAGTGAGCCCCTGTGTGTGTGTGTGTGTGGGGGGGGGGGGGGGGGGGGTGTTGCAGTATTTTTTTATTGTTAGGTGATCTCTTGAATTTCCTTAAGACTAGTTCAAGATGGGTTTGCTTCCCCTATATTAAAGAACTCTCCAGTAAATAAGGAATCTGATTTTCTTTATTTATTTATTGTCACCACTCCCTCGGACAATAAAATGAAGCAGCACATGATGAGTCGCCTGAGACTCTTACTCAAGTCTACTACAAAATTCTAAGTGAGTGGACTAGTTTTTGTAGGAGATCATTTTAGAATTTGAGTTAGATACGTTGAATTACACATTCATGTACTATGTTGTTGAATTACACATTCATGTACTATGTTTATGTATTAGGGGCGTGAAGAGTCACATAAATGTTCATGATACATCTGGGGAGCGATGTGTGAAGATAATTGTATGGATTTATAGGGTGGTTGATTTTTTGTATGAGTAGAGAGTAACACCTGGAGAATTAATATATAGAATTGATGTTAAAAATCATGAGATGTACTTGTGTTCCATGTATGTTATTTGGTGGAGTCTAGTTGTTAGCCGTGAAGGCCCATCATATTCTGCAGTCCATTGAAACAACAGGCTGGTAATTTTCAACATGGATTGGAGCTCCGAGGGTGTGAGGTTTTAGTTTTTCAACAGTTTTAGCCCTTTGATTATTTATACCGAGTTTTGCTAATTTCTATTGGGTCAGAATTCTTTTGAAAATTCATTATTGGAAATTTGTCTGATCAAAAGTGAGAGTAAAATTGTTGGTGATACTTTTATGATTCTTTGAGGTCTCTCATCATTCATCGCCATTGAAGCTGCGTATTAATATGAAGCGTGGGCACTTCAAGAACCATGCTGTAATTGTACAGATATGTAAAAATTCTCCACGCATACTGGGTGTGAAAAATGCGTACCTAATTCTATGTGCTTTAGTTTTTACCTCATCTGAAAAGTACCTAGTAACATAAGCTGTAACTCACCCACAATAGTATGATTTTTATTTGTTCCCAGATGAAGTTAGTTTGATGAGACTTTTTTCAGGATGTAGAAAGCTTGGTCTATATGGTCTTTGATTGACTTTGCTATCTATTGATGAATTTTTTGGTTTAAATTCAGTTACAATGGTGACTGGAACAGTGGATCTCCGCTCTGACACAGTGACCAAACCCAGTGAAGCAATGCGGACTGCAATGGCTAATGCTGAAGTCGATGATGATGTTCTTTGTTATGACCCAACTGCCCTCCGCCTTGAAACAGAGATGGCGAGGCTCACGGGCAAGGAAGCTACGCTTTTCGTACCTTCGGGCACTATGGCGAACCTTATTAGTGTGCTTGTTCATTGTGAGATTAGGGGCAGCGAAGTAATTCTTGGAGACAATTCTCATATCCACATCTACGAGAATGGAGGCATTTCGACAATTGGAGGTGTACATCCGAGGACAGTGAAGAATAACAAAGACGGAAAAATGGACATTGATCTCATTGAAGCTGCCATCAGGGATCCTCTGGTGGAAATTTGTTACCCAACCACTAGGCTTATCTGCTTGGAAAATACACATGCGAAGTGAGTGCTTATCTTTGACAAATGCATTTCAAAGTTCTCATGGATAAAAATAGATGTCACTCTAGGGAGAAAAGAAAAGATTATGTGCATACTAAGACTAATATCCATACAAAATATATTGTTAGAATTTGATGTTTATTGGTTGTCCAAAAAAATCTAACCAAAGGTAAGATCAACAGTTTGGCCTTGTGGTTGAGCCACTCCATTTCCAGGTCAGCGTGATACTAGGCTTGAGTCTTACCACTGTGCCCTACAGCTCTCCTTCTCTTATACCCTCCAATGATTGGGAAAAAATGTCAAAGCACGTTGTACCAGAGACCTGGAAGGAATGAAGCTGGGAGTTTGACTTCCTCTGTTAAATACTCCTGACTATTTCCCTATAAAAGAGTGAAATTCTTTGGAGAAGAGTATGATTTTGTTCACCTATCATCACCTATTCAAAAAGTGGGTGAATATTACCCACTCTCTGTGGGGCCCATATTGAATCCCACTTCCACCAAGCCGTTCATTTTGTAGATTTTGAATATTTAGTCAATCCAAAAAATTAACTGAATTTGATACTAGGAAGTGCTTGATCAATCGAGAGAGATGCTACAGAACTAGAGTTTGATGAGAGAGAGAGAGAGACCAGATTAGTTGATTTGGGACTGTGGTTGTGTTTTTTGTATACCCTATTGCACCTTATAACCCAGATCTTCATAAGTACTACATATTTATTTGTGTCCCCATGCATGGCTCTTGTGTGTCCCCGCGAGTCTCAACCTTGTCCCCCGCTATGTTCCGCCTCAAATATCAATTAAATGTAAAGGACACTCGACGTTTTTTGTTGTGTTCCCAGCATGTCCAACATGGGTAACGAATGGCAATTTAGTGTGGACAAAGAGTGGGTTTGGTTTTGTTCTCCCGCTTTGTTGATGGGTGTACAAAATTGCAGTCTTCGGAGAACATGCATGAATATTATGTGATTTTCTAAGCTATTTTCAATTGTTATCTTATCTCTCCTCCTTAGTTGCACGAAGTGGGAGCATATGCAGGGGAGCGAGAGGATATAGAAGAATCTATAGTCCGGAGCTTCGTGAGAGAGAGAGAGAGAGAGAGAGAGAGAGAGAGAGAGAGAGGTTCTAGTATACATAGGAAATTTGGATTAATATACATCTAAAATGCAATAGGGAAAATAGGTAAAAATTACGTTTTTACTAAGTACATAGGAAATTTGGATTAATATTTTCTACTATCTTATTATTACATCATAATGTTTTCTTGCTTGATATCATTTCTTTTATTTCTTTCAAAATTTTTATGCTTGGGAGGTTCTACCTAGTTGGGTGCTACTCCTTTCTCAATGAGACCAAGGTTTCTAGGAGAGTCTGACTTGGAAGCACAGGTGCGAGGTTATGAGGTGGATTCACCACATTGATAGGAGGATCTTGCTACTAAGATCTACTCTCTTCAATTACTTTTTGCTTCGTAGATTGGATGCACGGTTGTGTTTGGCCAATATTATTTATTCTGTCTTATTTTTGTCTTTTATAAACTTTGGTAGTTTTGTGTCTTTTTTTGGATTAAGCATTGGTCTTGATGAGAGAAATAAAAAAAAATAAAAACGTACACACAAAAGCTAAATGACAACTTTTATGAATTACTTTTGTCTTTCATGAATCTTTTTGCAAGTTTCGTTTGATTTTTCCTTTTTCATTCTTCTCCAACGAGACAAATATGAAAAGTAAAATATTTTGACCAAAAACTAAAAAAAGTTCACTAACAGCAGAAAATGAGCCCCTGATTGCAAAACTAAGTTAAATTAGTCAAAACTTCACGTGAAGCTATGTTTGGATCTTGGACATGTTGAGCTAGGAAACGTATTTATGTGCACTTATCCAATTTACAAAGGAAAATGAACTTTAGATTCTTTTTCATGAAACCTGGTTTGACATCAGAATATTTACATTTTTCACTGCTCTGTTGCTCATTGTTTTGAGTCAATCGAAGAGATAAAAGAATTTCCTCACTCGTAGTCATATATTTAATTTTTTGTCTTCAGCTACTCAAGAGTGTAAATCTTATTATATTGAACCAAATGTAAAATCAAGTTGAACAGGTGACTGAAGGTTTTGCTTTCAAAGCATGCACATAGTTTTGTTACATGGTGTTGGTGCTGTGTTTAGTTCCTGTTGTTTGATTTAAATTTATTATGACATGGCAGCATTGGATGTTTGCTTATACTACTGCTGCTGAATGCTCTAGGCAGTAAGTTTGTATCTGAGCAATATTTACGTCAAATTAACTCTGCAATATATAGGAGAAAGGTAGGCCATTATGTCTTCCATTAGATTCCATTTAGTTCCACGAGCAATATCATACTGAAGTGCATTTCTGCTTCTGGCCATCATTTTAATATAAAAATATTCGAAAAACAAAGCAAAATAAAAGAAAAGGAGAGAGATTTTTTTTCCCAGTTTTGGGTAGAGCAGTATTTCCATCTCAGGACCTGAGGGAGACCTGAATCGCTAGAGAAAATATTTGTCCAAACACATCAGTTTCCACTTTGAATCGGGCCTGTAAGACTGTGTACATACCTGGGCAAATTTGCTCTTTGAAAACAAGGTATTAGGTCTCTGTGTTTAATCATTCTCCTTCGGTTAGTATTCTGTATTGTTTAACTAAATACCCTTAGGAGAAGGAGCTCTTAAGTAAGAAAAATAAGCTTTTAGCTTTTGATTTTTTGATCTTACTAAAATTAGTTTTGTTATCTTTCAATGTATAGTCATATTGCCTTTTTTGGTAAGCGAAGTGTTGGCATTTCTTATGTGAAATGCAATGCTTATAGATGATATCTCACTAAATGCAGCTGTGGTGGTAAATGCCTTCCTGTAGAGTATATAGACAGAGTTGGAGACCTAGCAAAGAAGCATGGCCTGAAGCTTCACATTGATGGTGCCCGTATATTTAATGCATCAGTTGTGAGTAAAATTGTTTTCCAAGTTTTTAGTCGTATTTATTTAGTTTGATGCTCCAGTTTATGGTTTTCGATCATCTATGAAGGCCTAAGTTGTTAGGAGATAGTTAGATTTCACCTATTAGTTAGATTTTGATGATTTACATGTTAAAGAAGGGCTAACTGTCCAGTAGATCCAAATCCAAGTGTTGGAACAATGTAAATATGGGCTATATCCTTTGGATCAGTTTGTACGGTTGTATATCTGGTCATTTCTGTTTTCTTCAGTATTTTCTTCAGATTTAAGGCCATCGTAGATCGACTGGAGTAATAGTGAGGCTTTATAATTTCACTTGATGAGCAATCTCACTGAGTGGGGGGATTAAGAACACCACATTGCCAGGCAATTGTATTCCACATTTTGTAGGATTGGTTGCCCCAACAGATACGTAGTCCCTCCAATTGTAGCAATTAAATGCCGGAAGTGTGCTCCCTTGGGATTTGTACTCTAATCTCATTTCTGATCCAGCCGAACGGCTCCTAAGTGAAGTACTTTGGTTTTGGTATCAAGAATTGATAATGGGCTTGAATGTGATAACTCCTGGTTCTTCTTGCGATTACTACCAGGATAAGTGTGTTTTGAAATGTGGTTTTGGGGACTAATTGTCCAGTCTAGACCTCCAATAAGAAAAGACCTCCGGTAAGAAGAATACTTATACAGTGATAAGTAACAAAAATGTACGGTGATTTTGTCTCACGATCAAGAAGCAGCTCGTTAAGGTATCATTGTGAGAGCCGAGCATTTTGTACTTGACTGCTTCTAATCAAAGGAAATTAATTCCTTCTTCGTATCCTTAATATAATAGTAATCATCCTTAATGACTAGTGTATGACACCATGATGCGTGATGTTTTTTTCTAGTTTGGTCAGACTTTTCCCCGAGGATGAGGTTCTTGTGACTGGTTAGTCTTCCTCAAGACCGTATCACCAACATCGAACATCCTTTCAAACACCTTATAATAGTGAGTCTGGATATATGCCTTGATTGGCTTGAGTTTGTTCAATTGACTTTCAAGCATATAACCAACTTCTTCAATGACTCTAGGTTATGCAATCCTCATTATCTCTTTTCAGCACCAAGATCTAGAACTGAGTAGTGCGCTTGGTGTTCCAAATTCTAGGCACATTAGTCAACAAGGCTTGGCGTGGTTTGCAAAGTATTTCATTACTTCACAAACTATCAGTAACTCATGCAGAAAAAGATTTCACCCAACAGTTCTAGCACAGTCTAGCTCATATTATTTGTCTTCGTTAATGATTGTTCAAGATTGAGTAATATGACTACACTTTTTTTGCGAATAGCTTAGACTTTTAAATGGGTTGGTAGTTAACTATTGACATGACATCGGAGTAGATAATAGATTCAGGTTTTGAACTGCATTGTCTACCTGAAAATATTTGTTGGTCCCACCCATGTGTTCTATACTGCTGGAGGTGGCTCAAAGGATGCTCAAGAACTGCAAAAGGTGTTGGGACCAGCCATGTTAGACTTCCTAGTCACCGAAGACTGATTTGGATACATGGAGAAATCCTGTGTAGGAAAGAGCTTCAATAGTCTTGTTTGTTTCGCCTTCCTCCTTCTATAAATAGATCTGGTCTAGAGTTGAGCGAGTGTAGTGAGCAGATGAAGAGAGAGGGGAGAGAGAGAGAGAGAGAAAGAGAGAGAGAGAGAGAGAGAGAGAGAGGGGGGGGGGGGGGGGTTGTGGCACAACTCCTCCTTTTCTAGCAATAGAGCAAAACTTGTTTATCTCCTTGGAGTAGCCAATCGAAGGAACCACATATTTTGTGTCTATTGTGTGTAGCTCCCATGATCTCCAACTATTGGTATCAGAGCTCAGGTGAGGGGAGTCACCAGAAAAACTCACTATTTATCTCGGAGGAGTTCTTGAAGGTGTCAAAAATTTGTTTTGATTGAAGAAATAGCATTGTCCGGCTGAAACGATCACATTGCTCTTTGTTCGTTGGTCAGAGGACAAGGAGGTAAGCCTCACGTGCCGGTTGAAGAAAGCGCATTCGATCCTTAGATCCAAACGGTGCGACGCGTTGCACACTTTATTCAGAGGAAGAAGACACCACGTCAGCGCCACGTAACACCACATTGGACCAAGTTGGTGTCGAGTTAGCTGACACGTCATCTGCCATGCGATAGCCACATTAGTGCCACACCAACAAGGGGGTGTAAGGTGGTGCCATGTCAGCAACCAGATGGAGGCCAAGTTAGCGCCAATAATGGCACGCCATTAATGAGTGCCACGTGGTAGACACGCTAACGATGAGTGCACAATTAGCAAGAAATATTCCTTGTGAAGAAATGCCCGGAACGCATTTTTCGATATTTCAAAAATGTATCATTCGATTTTGACAAGAACGTAGTGGTTTTCTGCTAATTTGAGCATTTGGATCCATCCATCCAGTCATAATAAAAAAATCTTTAGGATAGTTGAAGCAAGATGAAGAAGATAAGTACAAGTTCTTTGATTTCGTTCACGGCTACCAATTACTCGATTTGGAAGCCACAAACAGAAGGCATGCTATTCTGCAGAGATTTGTACGACCCTTTAGAGCTTACGAGTGTCAAACCTTATGGCACGAAGGATGAGGATTGGAAGAAGCTCAACCGGAAAATGGTTGGGTTGATCTAGTAGTGCGTTGGACAAAAGGTGTTCTACCATATAGCTCAAGAGTCATGCGCCTACAGTATGTAGATGAATATGGAGGCTATGTACCAATATGACAATGCAGATTAAGACGTTGCTTATGAGGAGGCTTGTGAATTTTAAACTCCGGAGCAGAAGTTAAGTCGCGGAACACACTAGTCGATTTTGGACTTCGTGAACGAGTTGGCCAGGGTTGAGCCAAAATTTGGCAATGGGACACATGCCTTAATACTTCTCAATTCCATACTAGATGACTGGGAGGCATTGGTGGTTTCTCTCAGTAACTCCATGCCAGACGGGAAGATGACCATAAATATCATTAAGGATACCTTGTTTAACGTGGGAGCATGGAGAAAGGAGACGGGCATTATCATTAACGACGAATCGAAGGCCTTTGTCATAGACAGAAAGGTAGAAGCCATGTGCGAGCCAACAAGAGTTCTTGTATAGGTCAATCAATAGGTCGTGCGTTTACCTACTAATATAATCATCAAGAGGGGCATATCAAGCAGAATTGTACATAATACAATGCAATTATAGCAAATGACCAAATCTTAGAAGTATTAGTGGTTTAAGGCTCAAATGACAAGTTTGCTTTTGCAGCAACAAGAAGCCGAGGGACACCTGGTTTGGTGCTTGACTCAATCTATTCAGTACACGTGCACTGACAGAAGAAACTTCATAGATTGCAAGGCATGTGAGGGGAATTTTTCTGGTTGGCCACATTTAGCTAGCAAGATTGTTGGTAAAAGGACAATTGTATTCCGTATAGCTAGTGAAACGAAGGTGAGATTAACAGACGTCCGACGTGTGTAGGGACCAAAAAAGGATCTGATTTCTCTTGGATTGCTAAATTTGAAAGGCTACAGTTTCTTAGGGAGTGGACGAGTCTTGATAGATTTTGAGGGAGACCAAAAAAAGTGCTACATGGGAAAAAGTTTGGTGACATGTACTAGCTAGATGGGAATGTTATAACAAAAGGAGTTGTGCTTAAACATGGGTCCAATAGTATAGGGAGAAGGTGAGATGGACATGGAGCAAGGTAGTCGCACAGGCACAAACAAAATAAGTGCTGGAGTAATCGTAGGATGGAATCAAGTTTCAAAAACTATATAGTCCCGACAACTATGACAACCAAGAAGTGAGTCTCATTAGCTCTAGATTTGATCAGTGACAAAGATCCCCCTGTAAAGGTGTGCACAAAAAGTGGAGCGACATAATCATAGTCCGCAAAGGGGTGATCTTTGCACGACATTCCGGTAGGGTGTGCGGGCACTGATCACAATAGGCGTAGATAACTCGATGTGGAGGTATGGTAGGTTTTTTTGGAAAAGAGAACGAGCATCCCAGAAGGGAGTGCGGGCACTCCGGTGAGGGGGTGCAGATCGACAAAGATGATCAGGAGTATGTACCACACATGGGGTGGAGTGGTGGATTCTTGGTCCTACCAATGTGTTTATATGGCCAGAGGTGGCTCAAAGGATGCTCAAGGATTGCAAAGGCTTCTGATAGTAGTCATGTTGGACTTCGCAGTCACCAACTACTGTTACGGGAAATCTTGGAGAAATCTTGCACTGGAAAGAGCTTTAATTCTCTTTTTAGTTTCTATTTCCTCCCTTAAAAAAAAACCCTTTGATTTAGAATTGAAAGAGTGTGGCAAGGAGATAGAGCATGAGGTGAGGTAGAGAAGGTGAGAGAGAGGGAGGGAGGGAGGGAGGGAGGGAGAGAGAGTTGAGCTGTGGTGCAACTCCTCCATTTTTGCCAGTGATGGTAGAAAACTTGTCTCTCTCTATAGAGTAGGCAACCGAAGGCCGAAGTACATATATTGCATGTCCCCGTATGTTTGTGACTACCATGATCCACAGCAATACTTGCGCATGTCAACACATGAGAGGGTGTGTTGAGGAAATAAATTCAAACCAACACTCTATCCAATAGCTTCACCTTTCAAATGAGTTGGTGTGTTTTCACGGCCATTAATTTGATGACGACATAATTGATAATGTTACTACAATTCTCTATCTGCTTATGCTTAGAAGTAGGCAGCAAAACATACCTCGAAGTACTTGCATGCCAGCTGTAGCAACCCTTCGATTCTTTACACAATTAAATTTTTTCTTCCAAACAAAGGGCTGTTATTCAATTTTGATCCCACTCATTTGGAATCTGAGGATGGGGATTTGTTTGGGCCTAGCCCAAGCAATATTTCCATGAGGTGGCAGTCCCTATGGAACCTATTGTCAAGCTTGAAGACTCCAGCCTTAGACATATTCAAATGAACTCAATAGGCGTGTTGGATGTGGGTGGGTGGGTATCTACTATCTAGAGGCAGGACCCAATAAACCTCTTATTGAAGGATACTTGGGTTCGCCAAAAAATATCATTTTTGACGTGTTTAATCTAATTCGTGGGATAAAATGGTGTTTCATCTAGTGTTGCCAAAATGGCTCTATACTTATTATACAACAATTATGCAAAGATGTATTATAAATGAAGATACCTCCTATCTCGAATCTCGAATCTTGGTTTATGTGCATGATGTAGTTAGTGTTATCCTAGAGGTGTTCGTAGGAAGTATTTGACACATATCCAACATCCTTACCCTCGTGTCGAGTGTCCACATGGGTGCTTGATTATTTTTGAAGAGTCAATTTAACATAGAAAATGAGAAATAAAACATCATACGTAAACATGAGAGTAAACTTCATACCCGGTGCACAAGTTTCCTACCTTATCCATTTGTTCTTTGAGACCCAGCGAAGGTACACTCATTCCCTCGACAATTACTTTGGGTTGACCACTATTGTTTACTTGTAAATGCTTTGACAGGTGTCCTCAGGTTTTTTGACTTGATTAAACTTGTCCTCCAGGCACTTGGAGTTCCTGTTCATAGGCTTGTGCAGGCAGCTGATTCAGTTTCGGTACATGGTGCCAGACATTCTAGATTGTCTTATTTCCTTGTAATTTATTTACAATAGCTCTTCACTTCTTTTGTTTTCTAACTCTGTTGTCCAGGTATGTCTATCAAAAGGTTTGGGTGCTCCAGTTGGAAGTGTCATTGTTGGTTCAAAAGCTTTTATTGCTAGGGTATTATTACTGATATTTTGCTACAAGTAAGAATCCTATTTTCTCTAGTTGTAAATACTTGATGCCTAGCTCTTTTTTTTTAAATATGGGTTTGTAGGCAAAAACTCTAAGGAAAACCTTAGGTGGTGGGATGAGACAAGTTGGTGTCTTATGTGCTGCTGCCTTGGTAGCAGTGCAACAGAATGTTGGAAAACTCGAGGGTGATCACAAGAAGGCCAAGTCTTTAGCAGGTAAATTGCTTCTCCTTTTCGTATAGAACTTTTTGAGACGAAAGGTCATTGCCATCCATTTCATGGTATTGTATTGCGGTCAATGCATGATAAACTATTTGCACAAAATATTTTGGTTCTAAGTCTCTGTACGTGATATGCAGGGGGCCTTTCAATAAGCATTTTGACTCGCCAACTCAAATGCTACATATTGTAACTATAATTTTTTTTTATTCTTGTTGACATTTCTCTTTCGTGTTTCTCTAAATTGGTTTTCCAGAAGGACTGAATGAAATCAAAGGACTAAAGGTCGATGTTTCGGCGGTGGAGACCAACATTGTATGTAGCCTTGGTGTTACTATAGCTTATTACTTATTTTTTCCTTTCCGTAGATTATGTGAGCTTGTTTGGCATACTTTTTGAAACTGCTCGTGGGAAAAAAACTGCTTAAACAAGCTGGGAAAAGCTGATAATCCAGATCTGCTTTGTAGCAGAAGCAGATTTTACCATAGTCTAGCTGCCAGGATGATGAAGAACATGTGGTAATTGGATTTTTCATTTCCTATTTTCTAAATGTTAGTTTGCTTTAATTTTTGAATAAATAGGAAATAAGGATAAGGAGTATCTCCATTTCGAATCGATTACAATTCCAGCAATATGGAAAGTATTATCCTAATTTCCTAATTACTCTGGACTTAAAGGAAGCTAAATGATTATTGAATATTAAAATAGTTAATACATTTTGAAAATTGTAAATGAAAACTCCAATTACCATATATGTTCGACCTCACACAACCACCTACAGTATAGAAAGTATTGTTTCTTTATTTATGTTTCCCCCCTCCATCTAGGCCATTTTCAGAAAGGTACCGGCCTCTATCTGATCACTGTCTACTTAGTTTTTTTTTCCCCTGACACAGTTGGTGCTTGCATTGGCATACTGGACCAATTTTGGAATTCTATCCATAATTCTAGTGCAGCATACATTACATAGAGCAACGTTAGGGAAGATCTTTTCATAGTCGAGCTGCACAAATGCTGCAGCTTTAGTTATCAAATCCCATTCCATTTCCCCTTCCAAGTTCCAGTTAGTTTCTCTCTTGTGCGTTCTTGCAAAAGGTGGTCTCCATGGTGTGTGGCTAAATTAGTATATCATTGAAATTTCCATAACAAGTGTGTAAACCATGTTTAGGAATGATGAAAAACAACTTTCGCAAAAGAATAAAAGAGGAAAAGCAATATCCAATAGCATTTGCTAATGTTGTTCGTTAGCTAGTTGAGTGACTGTCTTTGATTGCTTCCACAGTAAAGCTGTGCAGGTGCAGGTGAGCAAGCTTCTTACCATGTCTGTTTCGTGTTGTATCTATTGATATCAATATATACTTATGCTGCTTTTTTTTTTTCCGCTTTGAGTGAGAATCTTAACTCTCTCTGTTCTTAGGATGTGCAATTTCTAATATTTTCACTTTATTTTTCTCATTAACAGATATATTTTGATATCCTAGAGAGTGCAAATATCACGGCACCAAAACTCTGTAAGATCTTGGAGGAACACAATATACTTGTCATACCAGAGAGCTCATATAGGTATGTTTTTTGGACCCCTTGGGACACTTCTATACCCACAAATGTTTTAGTTTTACTGCTTTATTTTATCTAGTCAGGCTTCTCATTCTCATTCTTGAGGCAACACTGCTTATTTAAGTTGCTACGCAGCTAGAAATATGAAAACGTATCTTGTAGCATCTCTTGTGATTCAACTTGCTGATACTATAACTTTAAACCAAGAAATACTTTCTCAACTTTCTTACTTGGAAATTCTGCTAGTGTTGGTAGTTTCCGTCAGATTTATTAATATTTAGTGCACTTAAACCCAGTAGCTGATAACACGAATCTTCTGATACGCCAATGTCTCATCTAATTGGTATTTCCCAAATAACATCCATTAATCATAGCACTATTTAGAGTAGTTTCGGCAAAGACCTTCACCAATTCATTTGGAACGTGTGATTTATATAACATCTGAATCTGAACTAATTGCTTTATTTTCTTACTTGTTAAGCTTGAATTTGTTTTAATACAAAATATGCTTTGTAGTTGGAACTTGAATTCTTTCCATGTTGGCATGAAATATTTGGGAAGTATTAGGGGCAACAAGAGGGAAGTAATGGAGAAACAGTTCTGTAAATTAATGATGGAAAAACTCACACGAGATAAATTCATGATGAAGCAGGGATTTGGAAAAGTGCATCTTTCATCAATTTCCCAAAAAGATGTTTTCTGGAAAAGAGATCCAAGTTGATAACCATTGTTTAAGTGTTTCTAAACTAGAATGTCAATTTACAACTCAGTAGTCATGTGCTCCTTTTCAGTTTGATCAAATTTGTTCATTAGCCTACCTTTTATAAATAAGAATTGCTATTTAAAGGTGGTAGCCTTAACCATGTTTTCTTGTTAATGTTCCCAACTCTTTAAGTGACTAAGAGTGGGACTTCTGAATGTTATCTCCCAGCTTTGATTTCGCATGTCCGGATACGAAATTATCTGTGCTTCCTAAAATACCAAAATTTGGCTTCATTGTTCCTTTTTTGTTTTCAAAGTGTTCAATAATGATTAGATGTCTTCAGTTTCTGTCATTTTCTTTCTGTGGTTTCATCCTTGAACATACAGACATATTAAAACAGTATAATCTTCCAACCATTTTCCCTGAATTCTGTGTTGGCAATTTTTTCAAAAATGAAGGCAACTTATTCTCTTTAATCTATACTTCGAACAGGCCCTCCTAACAAGTTCAATTTTTTCTTTTTGGTAAATAACCTTGCAATGCGTACTTAGAGAATGGGGTTCAATGGTATTCAGTTGCCGGTTTAGATACCTCAGTTGTTAAGGGGACAACAACACCGGTCATCTATAAGTTGGTCACTTTTTGTTGAATGTCAGATTACAAAGCGGGTCATGTGATTAGCATCACATTTGATAATAACCTTTTAACGAGATTGTTTTTATGATCTTAGGATCCATTGGTTGTTGCCAAAACTAAAGAGCGCTAGAACACGGGTATAATTACAGAAATCCCATGTTTTCTCTATTATTCGTGTTTTGATGCAGTTGTTACATGGTTACAGGATTAGGCTTGTCGTTCACTACCAAATTTCAAAAACCGATGTTGATTACACCTTGTCCTGCATTCAGGTAATGGATTATCAAGCCAATTTCTATCTTGGGCCTCTGTGATCAAGTTACTATTTAGAACTGTTACTCAAATTCCTGTTATTTATATATTACAGAAAGCTTTAATGGGAGTCCCAGATGAAAATGGTGTCTAGTGATATAAATAACCATCACATCATTTCTGTTGCAAATGGGTAACTTTGATTGATGACAAGGGCTTGAGAGACAAACTGAAAGTGGGTGGGGCATGAGTTACGCTGGCTAAACCAACTTCAGAGCTGCATTGAATATGGTCGCGTGGTTGAGCATGCGGTTGTAGTTCAGTAATGTGTTTGATATTTATTGTATATTTTGTATCCATCATATATATATATATATATGTATGAATGTGTGGGAGAGAAACCAAAGCGAGAGCGATGCACTAATGGGTTTGAATAATTGATAGTGTGAGATTTGGATGTAGTTTGATTTTCGTAGAATAAATTGTGTGATTGTGTCTATTGAAAATACCTCCCTCCAACTTTATATCGAAGGTACGAGCTTAAGATAGGAGCCCAAGCTCCTGTGTAAAATTCGAATCCTCTCTAAAATCCGTCTAGGGAGCAATGGCCTATA
Source organism: Arctostaphylos glauca (assembly GCA_019985065.2). Taxonomy (NCBI): domain Eukaryota; kingdom Viridiplantae; phylum Streptophyta; class Magnoliopsida; order Ericales; family Ericaceae; genus Arctostaphylos; species Arctostaphylos glauca. Next base: position 26,599,776 of record JAHSPW020000005.1, on the reverse strand, counting down.
TTTTCTAAAACCAAATCACCCTGAGGGGCCCCTTGTTTAGATTCGTACTTCGAGAGTTGTTGACAAAGACATCCATGTAGTATTTGGCAACTGGGAGTTTGGATTCGATTAGCCCTCTCGGCAATTGTTCTGAGGGAGCTGTCAATTTTCTCAGGTTACTATTTAGTATAAAATACAAAATTAATTTGTTCTTTAGTTTGTGGGGCTATTTTCTTAATTGTTGTGCACTCTTTTTGTTTTGTAGAGTTGTTGGGCCTTGATCTGATCACTCATTCCGAGCGGCCTAGCTAGAAACTCACGTTTGCTTGGGAAGTCCAAGAGAAGATTTCTCTCACTTTTGAGGACCTCATCACCAAGATTTTTGAATATCGAGCCATCCCAGTCAAGGACCGTCCCCTTAGTCATCATGACGCGTTAGCCCAATATTTTGTGACTGTGGACGTCTCTAGGCTTCCATTTCAAAAGCAATTAATCATTGTTGCCAGTGAGCGTTCCCTTGATTTGGTGAACCACAAGAGGAGGGAGGTAGAGCATGCCGAGGGAGAAAGGGCAACGATGGAGCAAGGCTTGCCCACTACTAATCAATTAGTGGTTCTTTTCACTCCGATCTGAGGAGTATCTTTTTGTTGTTCTGACACAAATTGTTTTGGCAGAAGCTTCTGAGCCTACTGTTCCTGTTGCCCCTAGAAAAGAGTTGTCGGCGTCCAATGAAAGGAGACAGAGGTTGTTCCAAGCCAAGTTCCCTATGGTGGAAGAAAATATTGCCCCTAGATAAGAGTTTGTTGTTGAAATGTCAAGGAGAGAGACATACAACTGTGGAGGTCACAACAATTGTGGTCGAGGTTGGGAATGAGGTAGGATTTTTATCCCCGTACAGGTTCAACTTCCATGAGCCTTTCAAGAGCTTGCCAACATCATGCATTTCATCTGTAATGTCTGTATGGATGACATTGCGTGATATCTGTGCGAGATGCTGACCTCTATTGTTGTGGAATTGCCCATCTAGCATTGCATTACTGCGGCCTACCAGTCGTGGGACGTTGATAAGAGAATTTGTGCTTCTTGCTGTATGTCTCGGCCCGACCATTCTTTTTAGGCCCTTTGTGAGCCCGAGATTCTTGTGTTGGGGGAGAATGATGCTTCTGCTCCATGTCTCGCTGGTGCCGTTCTCGAGATTGCCCTCGATCCCTCACTTTGGAGCGAGCTTATCCCCCTCAGTCTTTTTCAAGCTCCCATTTTTCATGCCGGGAGACTGTTTCGATCTCGTCCACCTATCTTCTAAGGCATCAAAGCTCTCAGTCTTACACGTCCAAACAAGCCAACAAGACCTTATTTAGTTCAACATATTTCGCTTGTACCGATATGTTGGCTTCGACTAGGGTAAGCTAATAAACCCTGTTTGTTTCTTTGTTTGGGGCCCATCCTTCTGGGTTTTGGGCTTCTTTTCATGCCCCACCGTTGCTAGATTGGGTGGAAATGTGTGGTATTTGTCACGCCCGGACATTTCTCAGCCCCCCTCGCGAAAACGAATTGTGAAAGGGGTGGAATGATTTCTTGACATAAAATGCGACATAGTTTGAAAATGAGTTTAACAGCTAGAACATGCTTAAAATTCAGAGTCACCACTTAACATGGAATTTAGGTGTGACAAGTTACCCTCTAAAGTTATTTTCGTAAAAGATATCTTTAGAAAAATATTTTGACTTATTGACTCACAAATTCAATTCTATTTGTAAAATAACTCATTTTAAAAAAAATTGGTCTCGAAAGCAGAGAAAAGTTCGGAGATTTACTGTTACGAGTTGGAAAAGTGTTAGGCACAAAAATGCGATAAACGATAAAGTGAAAAGTTCATAAAAAGGAGCAGTAAGTGTTACGGGATAACTAAAAGGGGAATATAATATAAAATGACAAAAATTATGGCAGATGGGACGAGGGGGATGCTAAAGTTAAAGGCCGGCAAGTGCCGACAATGGTATGCAATCAATGTGAATATTGCTCCCGTTGAGAGTCATTTAACGAAAACTAAGAATGTGCATGGTTGGTGCCGAAGGGATAAAATCGTGCGATATGCCAATTTCTTTCGGAGTTCTTGGAATAGATATCCTCAATTCGGTCAAAATCACGAAAAGTAAGCCAACTTAAGCCAAATTCGACCTTCATAATTTTGACTCTAGGAAAGACGTTGCTCGAGCATTCTAGATGTATGGATTAGAAATCTCTAGAAATGAATTAGAGATTCTAGAAATACGGACTAGAGATGCGGGTACCGGGAATATTTGGTATTTTGGTTTATTTTGTTATTTAAGGGTAGTTGAGTCTTTTTGCTTTATTAGGGCTATTAGGGCTTCTTATATATTTCTTTCCTTGTAAACATATAACTTTATGTTTTGATATGCAGTAGGTTATCTTTTAGTTTGCAATGTATCATGGTATCAGAGCATCATGACCTTTGCATCTTTTCTCCTAATAGTTTATGCATCTTGTCTCCATCTCTTTGATTGATTTGTGCCGCCTCCTTCTCACCGCTCTCCTTCTCACCGCTGCTCACCACCATTCTGCTCAGCCGATATCGCCACCACCCTCGCCGCCTCCTCCTCCTGCTAATTATGTAACATAGACCTATTCTATAGAGTTGCTTGGTTTGGTTCTCTTATCTACTTTTAATAGATTTGTTTTGTTTGGTTCTCTCATTTGCTGTGCTTCGATTACGATTTTTTTATGTGGTTACCTGTTCTTCTAATTTATTCCTATATAGATCTGTTCTAAAAACTATTGGTATATTGCATTGTTTGTCTCTATGATGGAAGATAGAGCAATTAGTTTTCATTTGAATGGGCACAACTACTCGTATTGGTCTAGTGTATTCAAAACTTTTGTAGTTGGAAAGGGTTTGTGGGACTATGTTAACGGGTCTATAACCAAAACCATTAAAATCACAGATAGTAAAGAGGATGATTATAAAGTTGCTCTCGTTAGATGGGAACTCGAAAATGCAAAAGTTCTTACATAGTTTCACAATTCTTCCGAACCTAGCATTGGTGTGAACTTCTCCAAATATTACACGGCAAAGAAAGTATGAGATTATTTGAGGGGTATGTATTTGGAGTTAAACTTTGCAAAGCACTATGAGCTTGAGTCATCTATTACCTGTGCTTTGCAATAAGGCAAATCTATTCAAGAATTCTACAATATGATGACTCAATATTGGGATCAATTGGTTTTAATGGAACCCACAACATTGCAGTCACATGATGTTTATGTGCAGTACCGTGAGAAGCAACGCCTTGTACAATTTTTCATTGCTCTTCGTGATCAATTTGAGCCTCTTCGTGGGGGCTATGCTTCATCATTCTAACTAACCTACAGTTGATGCTGCAGTGCGTGAGCTTATCGCTAAGAAAACCCGGTTCAAGATGGCCTTTATTGCTCCTCCATCTCATTCAGTGTTTGCTGCTCCTCCGGTTCCACTAGCTCAGTCTATGGCGCCTATCTTATCTACACCTGCTTCTCACTTGATTCAGGTTACAGGCAAGCTTAAGCCTCCTGTTAGTATGGATGAGTGCAATTTTTGTTATTAGAAGGGTCATTGGAAGCATGCGTGCCCAAAATTGTTACAAATTAATGGGTGCAATTCTCAATCAAAGCCCTCATCTCACTACCGATCTCCACAATAGCATCAGAAGTTCTCTCGCCCCATGACAGCTTTTGCAACTCCTACTGATGGTCTTTCACCCTATTCCTCTTTAGTAAAAAAGTATTAGCAGTATCGTGCATTCTTGGCTACCACAAAGAAGGATTATTCCCATATCTCTGCTATGACCACCACTTAGTCAGGCTTGTATGGTTCCTATTCCACGGGTATCTTAGCTACCACGTGGATTTTTTTATTCTGGTTGTTCCCATCATATGTCCCCTACTTTGTCATTACTGAGTCAGTGTGTTTCTTCTATTTTTCCCATTACTATCTCCACTGCAAATGTTTTCCCTATGCATGTTGTCTCTATAGGGTCCATTTTTCCACAACAATCTTCTTTACTTTCCACAACCATTGTATTCTATGTTCCTCAGTTATCTCTTAATTTTATCTCTGTTAGTCAGTTATTTGATTCTGGTTTTGATGTTGTATTTTCTTATTTTGGTTGTGTTGTGCAGGATTGGAGCTCCAAGAAGCAGATTAGGACAGGACGTAGAGTTGATGATCTCCATATTTTGGAGACTTTGCATATTTCTCTTTGAGTCTACCACCACAGTCATGTCGTCCTTTAGTTTAACTCCATAGTCTTCTCCTTTTTATCTTTGACATTCTAGATTAAGACATTTATGTAGTGAATGACTGAAAATTTTACATAAGTCTGGTTGTTTGGACAGCATTTCTGTTAGTGATATTTTTAACTATAGTGGATGTAAGCTTGCAAAAATATCTGTCTTACCTTTTAATAAAATCACTTATGTGTTCACTTCTCTGTTCAACCTTGTTCATATAGACTTGTGGGGTCCTTTCCCTGTTGCCACCAAAGGTGGTGCTCAATACTATGTATCTTTTGTGGATTATTTTAGTCGGTTTACTTGGGTGTATTTACTGACCCGCAAATCCGATTTTTATCAAGTATATTATGACTTTCATTCCATGGTTTAAACTCAGTTTTCAACTGTTATTAAAAATCCTTCGCTTTGATTTAGGCAGAGAATATTCTGTCAGTGAGTTCACAAAGTTTCTAGTCTCTCACGGAACCATACACCAATCTTCTTGTACCAAAACTCCCTCCTGAAACATGCGTCATGAACCTAAGCATCATCATATTTTAAATACTGCACGATTTTTCTCCTATTTTCTTCTGTGCTTGTCGTATTTTGGGGCGAAACTGTGCTTACTGCTGCTTACTTTCTAAATCGAATGCCTAGCCTTCTTTTTCCTAGTTCTTCTCCTTATGAACGACTCCTTGGTTAGGTTCCTAAATACTCTCTCATTCGTGTGTTTGGCTGCACTTGTTTCGTTCTTCTCCCGAAGTAGGATCGCACCAAGCTCAGTGCTTGTAGTATCTTATCTGTTTTCTTGAATTATGGGATCCAGCAAAAAAGCCACCATTGCTATGATCCTGTGACCCTGAAATTGTTTGTCTCTCGACATGTTACCTTCCTCGAATGCTTGCCTTTATTTTCTTTCCCATCCAGACATGTCTCCATTGCCAAAGAGAACCTTGAGCATATTGATCCCTTTCATTTGGCCGTTCCAGAAAAAAAGTGTATTAGTATTATTGAAGTGTCTGATGTTTCAGTTGTCCCTCCTGCTTCGTCTGGTTCCACCTTCATTCCCCCATTTTTGCACCATTATGTCTGTCGCACTGATCTCACTCTTCGCCCTCCCTCTGCTTTGGATGACTTTGATCCACCTACCCTAGGTACCCTTCTCGTGATCATCGCCCATCGGTAAGACTTAGTTTTACTAATACTTAATTTTTCTTTTTCCTATCGCTTTTTCTTATCTCGCATACGGTACCTATTTTAAACCTCGGTCATACATAGAGGCTTGTGATGATCCTAATTGGGTGTATGCTATGAATGACGAGCTCACTGCTCTTACTGATACTCAGACTTGGGACTTGGTTCCTCTTTTGGCTGGCAACAATCTTATTGGCTACAAATGGGTGTATAAAGTCATGATTCATTCTGATGGTTCTTTGGAATGGTACAAAGCCTACTTAGTGGCCCGAGGGTTCTCTTAGGAATATGGTATCAATTATGAGGAAACCTTTGCTCCTATTGCAAAGATGACATCTGTTTGTACCTTGATTTATGTTGCTGCTACGCACCAATGGCCTCTTTTTCAGTTGGATGTTAAAAATGCTTTCCTCAATGATTCTCTATCTGAAGAAGTCTACATGTGCCGTTCTCCGGGGCTCTCTCCTGCTTCTGGCCTTGTGTGCCGACTTTGTAGTGCTCTGTATGATCTCAAACAGTCTCCTCGCGCTTACTATGCTCGGTTTCATGAAGTGGTTTTACAGACTGGTTTTCAGCCTAACACACATGAGTTTGCTCTCTTCGTTCGCCGCACTCCCTTGGTTTGGTTCTTTTCTTACTCTATGTTGATGACATGATTCTTACTGGCTCTGACTCTGCTATTGTCAAATAACATTTATTTTAGGCTTTTAAAATAAAAGACTTAGGCCCTCTCTGCTATTTTCTTGGTATTGAGGTTGCCTCCTCTCCGAAAGGCTATTTTTCGACTCAAACTAAGTATGCCACTGACGTTCTTTATTGTGCTCAACTTACTGATGAGAAAATAGTCGATACTCCTATTGAGTTACATGCTAAGTTTTTTGCCACTGATGGAGTTCCCCTTGCCAAATCTACTGAGTATCATGAACTCGTTGACTGTCTTGTTTATCTCATTGTCGCACGACCCGATATTGCCTATGTTGTTAGTCAGTTCGTTTGTGCTCCTTAGTTTACACATCGAGCTGCATTGCTACGTATCTTGTGTTATATTCGTGGCTATTTGTTTCAAGGTTTACTTCTTTCTTCTTCTTCGGACTTGACCCTTCGCGCTAATGCTGATTGAGCTAGGGATATCTCTGATCGCAAGCCTACCTCTGGCGTTTGTGTCTTTCTAGGTGCTTCTCTTATTTCATGAAAAGTAAGAAACAATCTGTCATTGCTTGTTTTACTGCAGAAGCTGAGTATCGTACCATAGCTTATGTTACCTCTGAAATCGTTTGGCTTCGTTGGCTTTTATTGGATATGGGTGTTACACTCTCCTCTCCTTTGCCTCTATACTGTGACAATAAGAGGGCTATCCAGATTGCTCAGAATTTGGTCTTCCATGAGCGTACGGAGCATATTGAAATTAATTGTCACTTTATTCGCTATCATCTTCAGTCCAGCACCATTGCTCTCCCCTTTGTCTCTTCTACTCTTTAGTTGGCTAACTTCTTCACCAAGACGAACACCACGGCTTGTTTTTTATTTTTCTTTGACAAACTCTCGATGTTTTCCGGCCTCGCATCCTGAGTTTGAAGGGGGGGGGGGGGGGTGTGAAGTAGAATATTTGGTATTTAGGCTTATTTTATTATTTAAGGTAGTCTAGTCTTTTTGCTTTATTAGGGTTATTAGGGCTTCTTATATATTTCTTTCCTTGTAAACATATAACTTTAAGTTTTGATATACAGTAAGTCGTCTTTTGGTTTGCAATGTATCAATATTCACATTGAAAAGAAAAGAGAAGGAAAAGAAGGAGAGAATAAAGAAAAATGAAAATAAAGTATGAATCTGGCCTTCTAGCCAATATATCTTGTATTAATCCTGAAGCTGTCAATTACAAAGAAACGTGAAAAACACACGAGCACCTAAATAAAACCATAACCCAATAGAACGTTTGAGGCTAAAACTCCTGTTATCCTTAGCTATGCTAAGATGAAAGGTTGTTCGGATCATTCTAAACCTGATAACAATCGGGCAAAGTCTCCTCTTAGTTTTTGATGAAAATCCTAAACAAAGAACCCCAAGTCTAATATTTTTCTGGTCACTAAAATCTGAAGTTAAAAGGCTTAAGATTACTCGGAGGTAGAACGTTGGAGGAATTCTTACGATCCTCTGGAATTACTATGAGGAAACCAAAGATAAGGAAAATAATAAAAAAAAAAGAACAGAGTGATTTTCATCTCTTGGGTTTTACTATGGATGAGATATTTCATGCAAGGTGCGAAAGCTTTGGGTTTAAGGAAAAGTTTCGGGGGAATTTAGGGTTTCTAGAATCTCGATCCAAACCTTATGAATAAATCCCCTATTTATAGCCAAACCGTTCGGCCATGTCAGCATTAAATCCATCAGCAGACCACGCAAAATTTACCACGTCAGCCGTCCACGTGAGTTCCATATTAGCAGGCCAATGAGGGGCCGCCACATCATCAAATGCCACATGCGACTATGGTGTCACATGCTATTCCCAAGCCACAAACGGCCCAACTGCCACACACGATGCACATGCCTCACACGGCCCACATGCCACATACAGCAAGCGTGTGTTCCCCACGCGCGTTGATGTTAACGTTGGGTTCTCCTTCTTATTTACTAAAATGCCATGGTATTTTAAATCGATGGAATGCTATTTTTGACCCTAAAACTACAAACGAACTTGGATCTGTCCCCAGCTACTACCGTTGAACTTAAATCATCGCGACGATCAATTTGAATATAACCTTCCTGTCCTGAGCATGTCGGCTCGTGAACCATGCTCCTAGATTGTTACCGATATGTCACCAAATCCCTTGAAATGCGACTTCCTGGCTTGTCAAACTCGAATTGGACCCCAGATACACCCGATGAACTCGTGTCATCTTGCTGATCAATGATATATGTTTCTTGAAGTCTAGATATATCGGCTCATAAATCGTGCTCCTAGGAGCTTGTTTTGAATAATTGAAAACTACCGGTGTTGCCTGATTTCATCATAGTCACTGTTAATGGAGTCTCGCCGTCATACTAATTAGTGGCATGAGGCTTGCACGACGTGCTAAATTTATCTCTTGAATGGTGCTCTCGGGCCCCTGTCTATGCAAGGGCAGAACGGTCTTTTGTATGTTGACATGCCGAACTACTTCGGGTTTGTTCTTGGGACATTCAATTAATCTTCAAGGCACTTTAGCGGCATCATATTGAGATCGTTCATGAAAATTGGGGTGATGAAGCTGTTCAGGCTCGATTAAAAACTTCTCTCTATCCTTGTCTAATTAGAAGGGCAAAATTGTCCATTCGCACTCAGATCTTTCTCAGACCTCTTTTGAATGGCTTTAATGAGCAATGCTAATATTTTTGCATATACAGTGGAGACGTTCTAGGTTGATTGCACGATGGCATGATGCTCATACTTGTTGGATTGGCCCTCCACACTAGGCCCACCAAGATTGCTCGATTGACATTCAAATCCTGTTGATGGACCTTTATAATGTCCGAGCATACTTTTGGTGAAAAACCTTGACTTCCAGACTCCTCCTCTCACATTCTGTCCTTCTAGGGGCAAAATTATATTTCATGCGTTCGGCTCCTTTCAAGCATTTCTGAACATCATGCTTCGAAAGATATCAAGCGGTGGGTCAAATATGATATTAACAGTTTCCCTCTTTGCTTGTTCTTTAGTGAAAATAAAGAACAGGCAAAGAATATAAGATAAGCTATTTTATGCTATCGGAAATCGAATTGCGTCGTGTTTTTATTTGATAATCATTCAGTGCATGAGATCACAAAAAATATTCTTCGGACATAACAACAATTATTTTGGGCCTTCGGGGTGTAATTTGACATATGTTGGAGATTTTGGACTTGATGGGGCATTTTTCGACTTTTAGGGGCCGAATCATAATTAGCGCAAAAAGATAAAGTCCTTTCTTGCACATATATGATACCCCATATCAGCCTTTGACCTAGGCTTATTCCCCTCCTACTCCACATCGGCCAATACTTGCAAGAAAACAAAAGTAGAAAAAAGTAGATATGACAATACAATGCATAAAGGTGACATATGAAGTACTTTGGTAAGTCTTTTGTTTCGACCAATGTTCTGAATACCAGATCGATTTGGGTATCGATTTTTTTAATATTACGGTACTTATCAATACCGGGCCGGTATGGCCCGGTATTGAGAACGGTAAGGTACTAGAGGTATTTTGTACCATTTTTATGCCAAAACGGTATGTACCAGCCGGTACGATATTTATACATTGGTCTTGACTCTTTCTGTTCTTCCAGATCTTCACCAAGGGGAAGGCTTTTGAACTCTCTCGTACTTTATTTCACCATTTTTTGGAGCTCACATCATTTTCTTGATTTTTTCTTCTTGAAGGTTTACAGTGTTCATCACCCTTCTCAGCTTCTTTCACATCCCGGGCTCTCACGTGCGAAATGTAGTTTCTTGATCTTTCACATGCACACACTTGGATTTTTCTCAAAATAATTATGCAAATCCTTCTTCATTCTTCACTTGCACACAATTTCAATCTTGGACTTTCTTTACTGTCACGCCCTCGTTTTCAAATATATGATATAACCCTATTTACCATGTTAAAACCTCACAATTACCCAAAATACAATTTCCATAATCCATCATTGATAACATGTTTCAAATATTACAATCCACGAGTGGCACTCCCGGCCTATCACCCCAAAATATAGTTTGAACAAATACAATACCATTTGCTTTCAAATACAATGAAGGAGCAAAAGAGGAGTTAGTTTACATCTTTCAAAAATAGTTCTAAAGATGCTATGTAACTCCTAATATGAAAGCCTTCTCAAAACATGCATCACCATGCATCCATGCAATCCATGTCAAGTCTCCGGAACGGTACCTGAAAGAATGAAGGGGTGAGCTAAAAGCCCAGTAGAGATATCTACGCCAATATTATATGAATATGAATGATATGGCATGCTTCATGAACAGTTCATAATAACACATAGATGACAAATAATCCATTAGTCTATAAGCAATACTGCATGTCAACCATTTTGATCAATTGGCGGTTCTCTGATCGACTCAGTTATCATATTCGAACTAGCACATCACCCGATGGTGGCTAGACAACATTTGAAACATACTAGCACATCTCCCGTCGGAGGCTAGACCATTTATATAGATATATAACTAGCGCATCTCCTGTCGGAGGCTAGACATCACATAACTAGCACAACTCCCGTCGGAGGCTAGAAGTCGCATCATGTCAATGCAATACAAATTCATAGTTTGACCCTTTTACCGGCCATACGCATATCAAGCCAATCACAATTTAATCTCATAGTGAAAGAGAAACGAAATATGAATAAAGGCGTTGCTTGTGTCACTATAAGACCTTGCTTGTGTCACCTGTCCCACATACCACATGTATGAGTGAAAGTACTCTTAAATGTCCATAAATCTCAAATTAGGGTGAAAACTGTCAGTACAAGTCGCCCGACAAGTCGCTGGAGCGACTAAAAAGTCGCTGGACGCACCAAAAATCAGTGGGGGTCGCTAGAGCGACTTGAAGTCGCTAGATGGTCGCTAGAGCGACTTGGTCGATCTCTGGTTTGCACAGACAGTTCGCCACTCGTCCAAATCGGCCAAAAATGTAACTATACTCACTCTAAACACAAATTCAATTACCAATACCATGAATATACACATAATAAGGGTGAGACATCCCTACCTCAAGTTTTAAAGTGGTGGATTTGATCAATGGTTGAAAGCCCTAGCTTTGGTGGTCCTCCAAGCTTGAACTCCGCACTTCCCGAGCACCAAATCAAGATCCGTCTTCAATTCCACGTTAAACACGATGCAAGCTTCCTATATCTCCAAGGAATTTGAAAATGGTGGAGTAGATTGGTGGAGAGATTAGAGAGAAGGTGGAGCTCAAGGGTAGAGAGAGAGAGAGATGGGGAAAAATGAGGGCTTATCCCCCTTTAGCCCCAAAAATCTGATTATTAAGGCTCCCCAAAGGCTCCCCATGAAACATACCACGAATACCTCATGCGTGAAGTAAAACCAAAGACCCCGGGCTCGGGTCTTATAACTAAAATCCGATACATAACATAATAAATTAAATTATTTACCCGAAATAAATTTTCAAATAATTATTTTCAAAAACTCAAATTTTCCGGGTCCTTACATTTACATTTCTTGATAGTCATGCAAAATCCCTCTTTATTTTTCATATCCACATACTTGTCAACCTTTGATGCTTGTAGGATTTTTTTAAAAAAAATAAAATAATGTGTGTTAGCATGCATGAAATATGTACTGATCAAGTGTTTTGACACTTTTCGACATTTGTTAGATTTTCATGCAAAAATCAAAATGATACTTGTTAACATGTATGAGTTGCATGCTAGCGTTTTTCTAAAAACAATTCAAGCACTTTTTTGAGTTGGAGGCATTTGACTTGTGCCATTTTTTATGCCTGAAAAGATATAGTACGGTTTCATACATGGGATAACGACGACACCGTAGGAGTGAATCTCAAAATTTTCTCAGAGAAATCAAGCAAATCTTTTTTTTTTTTTTTAATTTTTATGTAACACGTGCAAGAAAAATAAAAAATAATGAGAAGTGTAAGAAAAATATTAACACATGCAAGAAAAATAACCCTTCCTTTTTTTTTTTCTAACAAGAAACATAGACTAGAAGTGTAGAAAAGTTAGACTTCTAAAGAAAATTGTAATTTTCTAATGCGTGAAAAGCCCATTTTTCAAAACAAATTTCTTTAAAAAGAATATGGGAAAGTCTTCGAAAACTTTGATTTTGCAACTTTAGACCGAACAACCGGGAAATTCGATTCCAAACACTTAAACAAGTAGAATGAAAACTTTTCGACTTGATAAATTTTAAACAAGTAGAACGAGAAATGACAACTCCAAGACTTTGACTATGTGAAATAAGAAACTCGATTAATAAAAGATAACTTCAAAAAAAAAAATTGATTTTGAAATTAAAATGAATGAAGTAGATAATTTCAAAAATTCAATTTTGAAACTGGAACAAGAAAAATGGGTAACTTCAAAAAATCGATTTTGAAATTAAAACACGTAATCTCAAAAATTTAATTTTGAAATAAAGTAAATAAAAAGGTTAGCTTCAAAAATTCAATTTTAAAATTAAAATAAGAAAAATGAGTAATCTCAAAAATTCCATTTTAAAATTAAAACAAGTAAAATAAGTAACCTGAAAACTTTGATTTTGAAATGAAATTAAATGAAAAGGTTACCTTCAAAAAATCTGGTTTTAAAATTAAAATAGGAAAAATGAGTTTTGAAATTAAAATAAGTAAAATAAGTTATTTCAAAAATTCAATTTTGAAATTAAAATAACAAAAAGATTAATTCTGTATTAAAATAAGAAAAATAAATAATGTCAAAAATTCGTTTTGAAATCAATACAAGTACAATAATTAATCTCAAAAATTGGATTTTGAAATTAAAGCAAGTAAAAATGTTAACTTAAACAATTCGATTTTGAAATTAAAATAAACAAAAAGATTACTCTTAAAAATTTGTACGCTAGCTAGCGCGCTACTGGATGATCCAAGTGGTTTTCCACATTTTGAAAAGTTCTGTTAGGTTCTTAGTAGCCCTATCTCTGTCTCTTGTTTCCGATCAAATAGAAGAAAACACGTGAGACAATGAGCCCCCAAGAGTTCCAAACCTCCCCTGGTCCCTCAACTTAATCATTTGAATCCCCGGGATCAAGAACAACTCTGGAACATCCTAAGGTGGAACCAGGGCGAAGGGCAACCTGATTTTGAAATTAAAATAAACCAAAAAAAAAGTAATCTAAAAAATTTGATTTTGAAATTAAAACAAGGGAAATACGATCCTTAATTTTTGAAGAAAAAGATAATCTCGAAAATTCAATTCTGAAATTTTTGAAACAAGTAAAAATATAAAAAAATTCCCAAGAATACAGTCACAAAATTTTAAAATTTTGAAAATCACAACTCCAAAATGTAAACAAGTCTACGAAATATGATTCTAAGATTCGAAAAATACCCCAAGAATATGATTTAGGGATTTAAAAAAGTTTTGAAAATTTCGATTTCAAAATCTAGACTAAGTCTAAAACATACAATCCTAAGACTTAGAAAATTCTCAAAATTATGATCCTGAGTTTGAATTTTTTTTGAAAATACGATTCTAAAACTTAGAAAGCTCTCGAGAATACGATCCCGCGTTTGAATTTTTTTGAAAATACGATTCTAAAATCTAGAACAAGTCTTAAAAATATGATTATAAGACTAAGAAAATTCTTAAGAATACAACCCCTAGTTCAAATTTTTTTTTGAAAATATGATTCCAAAATCTGGAATAAGTTTCTAAAATATGATTCTAAGATTAAAAAATCCTCAAGAATACAATCCCAAGTTTGAAATTTTCTAGAAAATACGATTCCAAAATCTGAATAAATATCTCTGTTTATCTGACACAAGGTGCCAACTACATACGTCGAAGGGTTTTCTTTGTTTGGTCATGGCTGCCTGCTCCAAGGGAACCATATGGTTCTGGGACCTGACGCTACTGTAATCATTGTACCTAATTCCCTCTTGTTGCACCACTTTGGATCTCATCCCTCTGTTTTTCTCCGTACACAAAAAATACCTACCTCTCCACCGTTTAGGGCAGCTGGCCTGGCTTCATGCCCATGACATCTGCACGTCAGCTCATTCTTGCTTCACAGGCTTTCTTCATGAGCAGGATTTTCAAGAATTCTTGTCTATTTCTCCTTTTCGTGTTTCCCATACTTTAATCAAAGCCTTAGAAGAACGCTGGTTCAGCGAAACAAACACCTATCACCTTGGGCATTGTGAGCTGGGGGTAACCCCTTTTGAAAGAACAACCATCAAAGGCCCCAGGATAGGTTGTGGAGATCACACACGTTGTGCTGGCGGGAATACTAATGAGATCCTCCTAGTATTAGGCTTTGGTGAGGACAATCTTTATGAAAAGCGCATCCTTGGGCCTAGTTTGGTAGAGCCCCATGATTTTTACACCAACGAGTGCATAGAGAGCGACCTCTTTTGACGGTGTAGACAACTGTTGCTTTAACTATTGATTTTCTATTTCCTCTGCCAGAACTCCACCAAGTAAACCCTTGATCTAGTAGTTTTAGTTGAATTTTCTAACTCTGCTCGTCCTGACTTAGGTCAGTTTGCTTTCGGGTCCTTCTTTCAGGCCATGCGCCGGAGGGTTAGCATCCCCAACACTACAGAGCTCGGATTTTGAGCTTTTCTCTTGTGGTGGTCTTTTAAGCACTTGCCCATTGCTACCACAATTTCAATTAATGACGAAGATACTTTTTCTAGAGCACTTAGATGGAAGACACCTTCTTCCAAGTGCGTCGACCTTCTGGACCTCACTGTCCTACAATCTTGCCTATAGCTCATTACTCCAGACCAAATTAGATGACGCCCTTGTGACAATTTAGAGGCAAATCTCTGTCTACACGTGGACCTAGCCCTAGAATCCAGCTTATCTCTACTTTGAGCCCCGGATTTTAGTCATCAAATTTGGGAGCTCTACATGGGCGAGCGTTGCATTTGCCAAATTGTAGGAGAAGCCAGAGTCCTACAGGATCCCCCGACCTTTACTTACGGAAAGCGAAAAGTGCCATCGAGTTACACGAGATCGGTGATTATTTCTCATGGTTCTACTCTGTGTCTTCTTTCTCCTTCTCCGACAAGAGGTAGCACATCTACCCAAGTTGAATGGCCACGTTGCCGTTGCCATCGACACTTTGTAAATGATGATAATAATGTGGCTTCCATCCAAATGACCTTGCTGAGCGAGATAGATTACAAAAAGAAAGGAATAGGGACCAAGCTCAAATGAACATGGAGTGAGCCGAGTGGCAATGGTAACAACAAGCACGACCCTTTGGATATCCTGCCTTTCCCAAATCGGTATTTTTTTATCCCAATACTTACTGCATAGTGCATAGTTATCGCCTTTCTTTGCTTTTTATGCCTGACACCTGCATTGTTGCTTTTTCAAGAACCTCCCCAACTTCTACCACATTTCCCGAGGTAGCTCCTTGGCATGATGCCAGGACTTGGTTTCAACTGGATGATGACCCTAACTCTTAGTTCCTGGGTCTAGGAACAAAGGACCCAAAATATGCTCGATGCTTTTCTTTTGTCTTTTTTTTTTCATTCTATTTATGTATTTCATGATTGTATCATTTCTCTTTTTATGTATTCTTACCCAATTTGTATTAATGTCTTCAAGTAAGATCGACCTTATTGCATCAGCATTTTCTTGTTATTTGAATGCACATGTAACTTGTGCCTCAAGCCCTTATTATATGTTTATGCATGCTTATCATCACATGTGCAGAAATAAATGATTCTATAAAAAAGGACACTGAAATTTCCTTTTGCTTTTGTCAGCATCATTTTCCTTTCCAAGGTGACGGCTCTTCTGCTGTCATGGTGGGCTCGCTTTTCTTCTGACAAATTGACTAAGTTTGAATCCGTGTTTGGAGCTATTGACCATTTTTATGCATGCTTATCGTCAAGTAAGATCAACCTTTATGCATGCTTATCGTCACATGTTTGGAGCTGTCATGGTGGGCTCTTCTCTTCTGCTGTCGTCCTACTTTCATGACCATCACTGCCAGCTTCCTTGAAGCTATTGACCATTTTTGGGTTTCCTCTCTGAACCTTGTCTGCTTTGGGGTGAACAAACTTACTCCTACCCTTGAGGAGTACCATCATATGCTACAAATGAGGCCTGAGTTGCATACCTCAGCAAGGTTTGCTACTGACCGAAAGCCCTAAATCGGTCTTTCTGAGCTGGTTGATTTGAAAAAGACCGCCATTGAGGTAGAGGAAGTTAATGGGATTTTGGCTATTTGAGTAGACTTCATGCTTAGTACTCTCGGCGACCTAGAAGATTTCAGGCCCACGAGTGCTATCTTCACTCGACTTTTGGACCAGTGTGCTGGCTCTCGCTGGCATCCATATGCCTGTTAAGAAATATATTTTCTGTGTATTCTTCTCCTAAGAGGAGGCACATATATAGAACAATGTACAGAGTGAATCCCTAATTCATCTCTAACTGAATCTCTAATTTATCTCTAACTGAATCCCTAATTTATCTCTAACTGAATCCCTAAATAGGCTCCTAATTATATGCCTACTATTTACATAGTCAACAAAGTAATTATAAATACAATCTAACACTCCCCCTCAAGTTGGTGAGAAGATATCGATCATGCCCAACTTGAACACGATAGGAATAAACTCTTGCTACCCAGCCCTTTTGTGAAGATGTCGGCCAACTGGTCTCCAGACTTCACAAACGGCATACATATCACACCCGCGCTCAGCTTCTCCTTGATGAAGTGTCTGTCTATCTCTATGTTCTTTGTTCTATCATGCTGAACGGGATTGTGAGCAATATTAATGGCAGTTTTATTATCGCAATAGAGTTTCATCGGGCCACTATCAGAAAGACCCAAATCACGTAACAGGGTTTGAATCCACAAGAGCTCGCAAACCCAATGAGCCATAGCTCTATACTCAGCTTCTGCGCTAGATCTGGCAACCACTGATTGCTTCTTACTTCGCCAAGTAATCAAATTTCCTCCAAGGAAGGTACAGTAGCCAGAGGTGGACCGCCTGTCATCCACAGATACAGCCCAATCAGCATCAGTAAATGCCTCTAACCGAAAGTGACCATGATTAGAGAACAAAATCCCTTTTCTTGGAGCTGATTTGAGATACCTCAAAATACGATAAACTGCATCCAGGTGTGGAGTACGAGGATCATGCATAAACTGACTAACAACACCAACTGCATAAGAAACATCTGGTCGGGTATGAGCTAAATATATCAGTCGACCCACAAGTCACTGATACCTCTCCTTATCAGTACGCTCCCCCATATCTCCACTCAGGTGATGGTTTGCCTCAATAGGCGAGTCTGCAGGTTTACAGCCCAACATACCTGTTTCTTCCAACAGATCAAGTATGTACTTTCGTTGAGAGATAAAGATGCCTCTATCTGATCTTGCTACCTCCATTCCAAGGAAGTATCTCATTGATCCTAAATCCTTAATCTCGAATTCTTGTGCTAACCGAGACTTAAGGTTATGGATCTCTTCCTCATCATTGCCTGTCATTATTATATCATCAACATAAACAATAAGGACAACAATCTTACGAGCACTCCTCTTGGTGAACAGAGTATGGTCTGCATGGCTCTGCTTGTACCCAAAACCCAGCATATCTTTTGAAAACCTGTCAAACCACGCTCTAGGTGACTGCTTCAGGCCGTAAAGTGCCTTCTTCAACCTACACACCTTTCCCTCACTGGCAGAGGAAGAAAAACCCAGTGGTATGGTCATATACACTTCCTCCTCCAGATCACCATGGAGGAATGCATTCTTTACATCAAACTGTAAAAGAGGCCAATTCATGTTGGCAGCACAAGACAAGAGAGCCCGCACAGAATTCATTTTTGCTACCGGAGCAAAAGTCTGCTCATAGTCAATACCATAGATTTGAGTAAATCCCTTGGCAACCAGTCTGGCTTTGTATCTCTCAACTGTACCATCAGCATTGTGCTTTATAGTAAACACCCATTTACATCCCACCAATTTCTTTCCTCCAGGAAGTGATACTAGATCCCAAGTACCATTCTTTCTCAAAGCTGTCATCTCCTCTACCATAGCTCCTTTCCACTCAGGTATAACAAAAGCATCCTGCCAATTCTGTGGAATAGATATAGAAGAAAGAGACGAAACAAAAGCACGATATGAAGAAGATAAACGATCATAGGAAACAAACTTGGATATTGGATGTAGAGTACATGACTCCTAAGAGCAATTGGACGATTGTCAATAATAGGAGGTTCAATAAGATAAGAGTCACTACTAGAAGAGTCAGTAGAGAGAAAAGATTCATTACCGGTGAGTCAGCTGGGAAGTTTAGAACTGGAGTTGGAGGCTGTGAATGACAAGGTGGTACAACACATGTTTGTAGCTGTTGTCTCCGTTCCTCAATATCACCCCCAATGTCATGCGTTTCTGAGTCAGCAGATATAGATATTTGTTCCTTTCCAGATTGATCTCCCAGTTCCCCCTCACCATGATTGTAAAACAAGAGTTGCTCCCCCTTACCAGTATAAAAGGAAGCCATCTCTTCCTCCTGACTAGTCGCCCCCTGAAGAGATGGGGAGTAAAAAGACTCTGTCTCCCAAAAAGTGACATCCATAGAAACTAAGAACTTCCGAGAATGAGGATCATAACACTTATAGCCCTTTTAGGTTGGGGAGTACCCAATGAAATACACTTATGGGCTTTATGACCTAACTTACCCCCAGAGGGATGTGGAGCATAGACAAAGCACACACATCCAAACACTCGGGGGGGAAGTGTTGTGACCCGATAACTGCTAGGAAGACACTCTATAGGAGTTTTGAAGGTAAGAACACTAGAAGGCATACGGTTGATAAGATAAGTTACTGTCAAAATCGCTTCTCCCCACAAATATTTTGGAACATTCATGGTGAACAAAAGAGAGCGAGCAACTTCAGCAAGATGACGATTTTTGCGTTCAGCAACTCCATTTTGTTGTGGAGTGTCAACACAAGCCGTCTGAAAAAGAATACCATGCTCATCTAGAAATGCCCTAAAACGCCCGTCTATATACTCAGTACCATTATCACTACGGAGAATTTTAACATTGGCATCAAACTAAGTACGCACCATGACATGAAAGGAGCGAAAACAAGAAAAAACCTCACTTTTTGACTTAAGTAAACACACCCAAGTAACACGAGAATAACAGTCAATAAAAGTGACAAACCATCTATGACCTTTAAGAGAAGTAATAGGTGAAGGTCCCCAGACATCAGTATGAATAACCATAAACGGAGAATCACTCCTCTTATTAATGGGTGCATAAAAAAAACGTTTATGTTTACCAAGCTCACAAGCTTCAAAAAAAAACTGACTCTGAGAACAAGACTTTATTAAACTAGGAAACAACTTCGCTAAAATCCCAAATGAGGGTCAGTTTGGTACTAGCAGCGGCCCTATCTCTTCGGCACCGAGTGGTAAGACACAGTCTGGTACTAGCAGTGGGTCAGTTCGGTGTGATTATTGCAACAACACCAATTATACTAGGGAGTTCTGTTGGAAGTTACATGGAAAACCTCCTTCTCGCGGGAGAGGGGGAGGCCGTAAGCATTCTCAGTTTCAACCTCAGGCCCATGTTTCTGAGTCTGCAGTTGCTACTTTGCCTCATACTGAGTCTCAGGTGTTTTCTGATCAGCCTAGTATATTTTCTCAGGGGGAAATGCAAGCTCTCAGGCGCCTTCTGACTCGGGCTGATTCTCCATCTACTATAGCTCTTACTTCTTCCGCAGCTCCATCCTCTGCCATTCCTTGGATTATAAATTCTAGTGCTTCAGACCACATGACAGGTTGTTCCTCTGTATTTGATTCTTACACTACTTGTTCCGGTAAGGATAAGGTCCGAATAGCGGATGGGTCGTTCTCTGCTATTTCACGGAAAGGTTCTGTCAACTATTCTTCCTCAATATCTCTTTCTTCAGTCCTACATATTCCCAACTTTGCTACTAACCTTTTGTCTGTTAGTAGTCTTACTCGTTCTGCCAATTGCTCAGTGACATTTTTTCCCACTCATTGTGTCTTTCAGGAACTGGATACGGGGAAGGTGATTGGCAGTGGTAGAGCACATGATGGCCTCTATTACCTGGAATCTGCACCTTGTCCACCTCAGCAGCCCATGTCATGTGGTTCAGCTCTGCAGGCTGATATGAGTCCAGCTCTGATACCATGTTAAGAAATATATTTTCTGTGTATTCTTCTCCTAAGATGAGGCACAATATATATAGAACAATGTACAGAGTGAATCCCTAATTCATCTCTAACTGAATCCCTAATTTATCTCTAACTGAATCCCTAATTTATCTCTAACTGAATCCCTAAATAGGCTCATAATTATATGCCTACTATTTACATAGTCAACAAAGTAATTATAAATACAATCTAACAATGCCCTTGCCTTTGTATTGCTTGCGGGCATTTTCTATGCCCGCCGAGATGGCTTATTGTGTCTACAAGCGAACTTCCTTGTCGACTTCGTATTCAAAGGACATACTATTATTTTGGCCATACTGGTGAAAAGCTTTCATAGCCTCACCCTTTCACACCATAATCAGAATGGCTCCACTATAGCAGGCGCAGAACTACTGTATGTTTAGCTAATTGCTCACTTATTTAGAAGTCACTCTACCCATCCTCAGTGGTTCAGAGAAATCCATATGAGGCGTTTGGTTGCTTCGCAAAATGATATTCCTCACATCCCAAAGAGATGCCTTAGTGGGCCCAAGTTCTAAACAACATTACCCTGAATACAATCGTTTGAGAAATTGGCATCTTTTGGGCTACCGAATTCGCTCTGTCACTCTAAGATAATGATATGTCATTTCTTCTTTGGTTGGCCTATGTGTGGTGGTTCCTTAAATTGGAAACATAGTGGTCTGCTAGTTTGAGATAAATCAAAGAATTTCCAATTCTATAACTCAAGAGCCTAGTGAGAGATTCTACTTTTGTTATGTACCTGGTACCACGAATCCAATCATTGCAGAAGCTTACATGATATGGAATCAGAGGAGACTTCTATAGGTTAACGTTGTGAGGGATTTTCCAGGCACTTCCAGAAATTATCTGGCCTGAATCCAATCCAAAATTACACAAGAAGTGGCGGTGTTTGATATTCTACCCTCCTGGATGGGCTCCATCCAATCGAAGCAATACACCCGGTATGTTGAATCATGAGAAGCCTCCCTTACAATCTATAGGGAGAGTGTCGTAGATAGAGGTAATGAGTTGATATGGAAAGAGATGATCTTATCCGGGAAAGGGATACATTCATCCGAGCTCAAGAAGCTGCTATTATTGAGTGGGAGTGCATGCATTGGGTGCATTGGTTACATCAAAGGTGCAACAAACGTCGCATCACATTAAATGCAACGGTACAAATCTCAAGCGACGGTTTGATACTTATCCAAGAAGGAAGTATCTATCCCGTCGAGTTCGAATAGCTTTGCTGATGCCGAGCGGGTCGCGTCCATATTTTTGGAATGCTTGCATTGGTCATGGGCCAAACGGACTGGTGGTAGATTGACCCGTGGGTCTTATGGTTGAAGCTAAACGTCATTCTAATCAAGACCCATTGATCTTTAGATCATGGGCCCCAATGATTTTTCAGCCTAATTTCTTCTTTAGGCTTTCGAATCAGCAAATTTGTCGTTTTAGGAAAGATTTACTTTCCTTATAACTTTTAATAGGAACTTCCGTTTTAATCGCCGTTTGTTTTGGCAATCTTATATTTATTTTTAGTATTTGATTTTCTAAACAAATCAGAATGTTCTATTTTTGGTAATTTTTTATTTTTTTTATTTAAGCTAGATTAGCAAGTTTAAATATTTGTTATTTCGTTTCCTAATTGGTATATGGTTCTATTTCCTATAAATTGCTTTGTATACCTAAGGGCTAAGTAGTTAATTATTGATTAATAAAAACTGAGTGTTTTACTCAATTTATTTCTTCAAAGAGGGAGTACCTCTAGTTCAAATAAGGTTTGGGATTGTCTTCGTGTTATACTTATCTAATCATACGATTCGCTGCATTATTTGCCTACTCTAGCAGCTCTACACGGAGCAAACAAAGCAGGGGGCAACTGAAGAAGGTATTTTATATAAATAGAAGATATTTATGTTATCATGAAATGATATATTAAAAGAATTATTAGCTCGATAAGAGGATTTTCTTACTCACGTGAGTGATGCTGAGATCACAATCAAGTACGCCGACCTAAGAAAGATAGTTACAAGTTTGGCCGACCTACGAGAGGTGGCAAGATGAGATGAGCTAGAACTCCGATTATCTTAGGAGTGTTAGGAAAATTGGGTTTTGACCCATATATTTTGTGTATTTGACTCAAAATAAAAAGGGGACCCACACATCAATTTGAGCGGGTCCTAGTGCATACGTGTTCATATTCATGATAAGAATAACACTATGCATTGAGTTGGTCAAAACCAATTATGTGAATGAGAAATTGATTCCAAAGTGACCACTTTGATATTGGCTGAAAAATGGGAAAAGTTTAGTCTCGCATTGGATAGATAAGAAAAATCAATGTGGGTTATATACTCCAACCTTGAATAAGGGTTTGGGTCTCCAAGGGGCATCCCAATTTTGTGGATGGGGGAGGACCTAGGTAACATGGGCTTTGGCCCAAAATTACCACCCGTGCGCATGCAGTTTGTTTGATCCGATCTAAACCGAACCGGGCTTAGGCCCAAACGAAATTAATTAAATTTCATTTTGCTTTCCTTATGACCTATTTCTTTGCAACGAGTTGCGTCCAATCCTAACGGGTTGCGTCTGTACCCATTTGTCCTCCTAGGTCGCACCTCGTGGCTGTTCACTACGAACAGACACATCCTGTGGCTGTTAGTCTATTCTGAATGGTCACATTGGAGCATATATAATTTGTCCCTCCACTCCCATTTTTTGTACCAAAAATTTCAGTCTTCATGATTCTACACATTGTAAGAGTCCAATTCATTCAAATTGAGAGGCTTCAATTTTCATGATTCTACACATTGTAAGAGTCCAATTCATTCAAACTGAGAGGCTTCTACACTATTCTTGTTTGCTAGGCACTCGGATTATTGTGCTACTTTTCGAGAGTGTGATCGTTGTATCCTAGGAGACAATCACTTATCAACTCTAAGTATCGGTGGAGATGCAAAATTTGTCTTAAGGTAATAGTGTCCAACACCAGCCTCAAATATATGGAGAAGCATTTTCGTTTCGTAAAGTAAGCTTTGGTTTACTATTTACACATATTTTGTTCCTATTCTTCCTAATCAATTCCAGGAAGTTTAAACTCAGATAATAAACAACAAAGAGTTGTTCTAGTCATACAAGGATGAGGAATCTTGGCCAATTCAGCTTAGAATGCGGAGTTCTAGATTGAATAAAACTCAAATGGCAGAGGATAAATCCTTGGAAAGTCTAAGTCTAATTTATTTCATTAGTAGCCAATCAGAAGACACTTCTAATCCATTCTAATGAGGAATTAGAATCCGGAAAAAACATAAATTAATGGATGGCAAAAGTCTATAAATAAAGCTTCAGAGTCAACATGAAAGGTGCACACTATTACATAGCTTTACCAATTACACAAAGAGTCTCTTGTGATCTAAGTGCGGACTTAGCCATCAGAGTGCCTTTCTACCATAGAGGTGGAGGGTCCTTTGAAGGTTTGTTGTCTTGCAAGTCACCAGAATTAGAGCGTGAGACCAAAAGAAACACATAATCCGCTGCTGTCATAGGTGAGGTAATATTTTCCATTATTTACGAATTTAACCCACTTACAATATGTTTCACTACACTTGACTGCTTCTCTTTTAGTAGTTCATTAACTATCCTCTACCTCACTCGTTGTTTTCTTTTTATCTCCCTTGACCACCACTTAGTTAACGACTTGGATTAGCACAGTGGGATCTGCATTAGGTCCTACGTTACAAATGATTTATAGCTAGAATCATTTTCTTTAAATTAAAGAATACACCTAAACAAGAAGAATGGATTTCATATCTAAATATATTAAACACGAGTCATAAAAATCATCGTATATGATATCTTGGTAAAACGGAGTATTTCAGTAAGAAAATTACTCATATGTGCATGTCATAGTGGAGTTTAAGAGCAATGCTACTAACGCATCACGTTGCAGATCATGTTCATGTGGCATTCATTAATTTGAACACATATCAAAATTCATGAGATTCGCTATTTTGTCTTATAATATGTCACATAGGCGTGATGTACACTTTGATGTGCAACTTAATGTGTTAGTAGACTTATCTAGAGTTTATGCTAGGAAGGGTAATAGAAGGGGCCAAGTGATATTAAATGATTGATTAACGGGTAAGGTGTTATGGATGAAGAGGATAAAGTGAAAAAGGTGATAGTTTAAGAGAATATTCTATAATTAACTCTATTAAATATAATTAATGTTTAGCTAAATACATGTACTCCCTCCCATTCATTTTTGCATGCATGTAACATTTGGCAAATCTCCAAACTACAAGGAAACAAAAGCATATACTATTAGTCATGTGAGACTTGTTCGTTACTCCAATTCTTCATTGGACGAACAGTAAAGTCTGCCGCCCTTCCAATTTCCGTGCTCCACTTGGCTCCGGAAATATGGTCATGAGTTGGTAAAGCTCCATTACTCTAATCGTCATGTAGGTCCTTTGAATTTCGGGTCTAACATTTCACAATCGCCATGGAAATAATGAAGTTCAGATTCCCTGAAAATTCACTAAATGACAAATAAGTGCAGTCCCAAGTGACTCAGCTACAACTTAATTTTCCTTTGGATTCTTCAGCTGTTTGTCGTTTGTTGTGGACAGCCATGCACCTGTGTCAAATTTTCTTTTCTCGTGGTATATAAATAAATTGGATTACCCCAAATATATATATGACCTAAAGACGAATGTCTACCTCAACTTGGTGTGACAGCATAAAAAGTTAGTTTTTTTGAAGATGTAGAATTAAGCTTGGTCTGTAGGGTTGTTTGATTAATTTTGCTATCTATTGATGGAATTTTTTGGTTGAAATTCAGTTTAGAATGGTGACTGGAACAGTGGATCTCCGCTCTGACACAGTGACTAAACCCAGTGAAGCAATGCGGACTGCAATGGCTAATGCTGAAGTCAATGATGATGTTCTTTGTTATGACCCAACTGCCCTCCGCCTTGAAACAGAGATGGCGAGGCTTACAGGCAAGGAAGCTGCGCTTTTCGTGCCTTCGGGCACTATGGCGAACCTTATTAGTGTTCTTGTTCACTGTGAGATTAGGGGCAGTGAAGTAATTGTTGGAGACAAGTCTCATATCCACATCTACGAGAATGGAGGCATTTCGACAATTGGAGGTGTACATCTGAAGACAGTGAAGAATAACAAAGAGGGAAAAATGGAGATTGATCACATTGAAGCTGCCATCAGGGACCCCATGTTTGAAATTTTTTGCCCAACTACTAGGCTTATCTGCTTGGAAAATACACATGCGAAGTAAGTGCTTATCTTTAACAAATGCATTTCAAAGTTCTCATAGATAAAAATAGATGTGACGCTAGGGAGCAAAGAAAAGATTATGTGCATACTAAGTACTAATATCCATACAAAATATATTGTTAGAATTTGATCATTACCTTTACAAAAACTGGGTGAATATCATCCACTCTCTGTGGGGCCCATATTGAATCCCACTTCCACCATTTCAATTTGTTCATTTTGAATATGTAGTCAATCCCAAAAATTTACTCAGTTCGATACTAGGAAGTGCTTGATCAATCAAGAGATGTTCCGCAGAACTAGAGTTTGACACGAGAGAGAGAGAGACCCGATTAATCGATTTGGGAATGTGGTTCTGTTTTTTGTATACTATACTGCACTTTTAACCCAAATCTTCATAAGTACTACATATTTATTTGTGTCCCCGTACATGGCTCTTGTGTGTCCCTGCGTATCTCAGACTTGGTATCATTTATTTTATTTCTTTTGAAATTTATATGCTTGAAAGGTTCTATGTTAGTTGGGTGCTACTTTCTTGATGAGAGCAAAGTTCCTAGAAGAGTCTGACTTGGGTGCAAGGTTACGAGGTGGATTCACCACCTTGACAGGAGGATCTTGCTACTAAGATCTACTCTCTTCAATTACTTTTTGCTTGGTAGATAGGATACACAGTTGTGTTTGTTATTCTGTCTTATTTTTGTCTTTTATAAACTTTGGTAGTTTTGTGTGAGAAATCTAAAAAAATAAAAATGCACAACCAAAAGCTAAAAAATGTTCATGAAAGGTAAAAGTAAACCAAAGCAGACAACTTTTATGAATTATTTTTGTCTTTTGTGAATTTTTTT